>CM056579.1:15768811-18353811 GCA_029721435.1 Gymnothorax reevesii
AAACATCTAAACAGCAAATCCACAATTAAATTTCTCTTCCTGGATTTTATACCTCTGAGGTGTAAAACATGAATTTCGCTGCTAAATCACAGCTTTAGAGGTTGTTTAAGGGTCAGCAGAGCACCGCAAACTGACTGAGGAAGAATAGAAAATCAATGTTTTTTTCTGTGGCCGCAACCCACATCAAATCTCTCTCTCTCTCTCTCTCTCTCGCTCTCTCTCTCTCCGTGGGGAAAAGCGATTTCCTTCTGAATGTATCTGCCCGATAATGAGCCTGCCAGTTCGCGCACAAGCGGCCGGAAATTTCGACAAGTACAAACACCCTCCTCCATTACACAGGTTACGCAGCTTCACCTGGAACAGACTGCGGCTTTGCCTGCAGTTTCCTGCAGGACTTCTGATCCACCTGATTCTGAGTGCTGAGAGAACGCCGAGCCCTGGACCCGCGCCCCGCTCAGGGCGTAGCGAGAGCTACAAAATGGTGCCGCACTCAATGCCGACCCTTCCTGCCTGCGAATCATTCACAGTCTTAAGCCGCTTTCACACCGGACGCGAAATAAATTTTTCGCACAACAGATTATATTCAAAGTCAATGCAAAGATGCGAATAATTTGCGTCTTTGCATTGACTTTGAATGTAATCTTTCGTCCAAAAAATTAGTTTCGCGTCCGGTGTGAGAGCGGATTTAGGCTCCTTCATTGAGCCTTCAAGACAAAGCTAAGACTCCAGATATATGACTGAATTCTCAACCTACTTGGTGAGAGTTTCACTACTTGTAATTGGAAACAATGACGTTTTACAACACTGAACTAAGAGGGTTAGTCAGGTGTTCATACACTCATAGCTGTTTGAGTGACTTGCGCCTATCGGTCCTCCATGCTTCACTGCCCATTTTTATTCCAACTTTGATGAACTACATATGAAGCAGGTAGAAAAGTCTGACTTTCTACTGCTGTGATATCAGGTAATCTGGATTAATCAGCTGACAAAATCTATATATGTATGAATGTATGCATGCAGGTGTAATCACTCAGACAGTCCATCCATCATTCATTCATCCACAAAGGTTAACGATTAAATTCTAACTTTTCACTCATGTTTTGCCTTAAGTAGGTTCAAATTCAGAAAAAGCATTATTTTCATACTGAAGGGCAGTGTGATAAATGCAGCCCCAATTCCAAAAAGTTTTGGGGTTGTAAAATCTGTATCTGCGGGCTGCAGCGCTTCACTGAAGCTGCATCACACTTAGAGTGACAGAACTATTCAGACCCAGGACGCCATGTTTTTATGGCCGCAGCATTACATCAAATGGAAAAGATCTAGATCTTGTGCATCATTTTAAACACATTTCCCTGTTATTCTGCAGGACATATTTGGGATCATTTGAAACCTTGGGATCTCCACTAGAATTTGAAATAGGCCTGAAATTCCACAGGTTTGAATATAGCACCCCCAATGCACTTGTAGACACAGACAGTTAACCCCCCCATAATTAATAATTAACTGTAATTATGGGTCCATAGAAGCATAGCTCCAGCTCCTCAGTTACACAGCGTCCCGCCAGAGCCTGTCTTCTCCCCCCAGTTTGAGCTGTAGGTGTCCTGTCATCCCCATGTATCTCTTTAGCACCGACTATTTCCCTTCCAGAGATCATTATTAGTGATTTGAAAGAAAGTTATTACTCTGTTTTTGTTTGTGTATTTAGCCACAGGCATTTAAAAATTACCTTCAGTTCCGAAGAGATTTGTTTGGTGGAGTTACTCTGCACACTTCGGTGTTCCCCGCACTCTCTGATGGAAAGCCCATCTGTAATAGCGTTTGTTATTGCCCCAGATACTACAGCACACTCTAATAGACACAGAGTCTATCTCACAGTGTGCTGCCTTTTGAAAATCCCGGCCGAACGTAATGTTCTCGTATCTGTACAGCGGTTAAATATTCATTAAACTCGCTCTGTGCGATAACTCATTTCTGCTGGGCGAGATTCTAACTTTCTGTGCTCAAAATGGCCTCCATCATTTTTACTTACGGCACAGAGCGTTGTTCTTGATTTCGCGTCTCAAAAAGTCTTTTTTTTTTTGGCTTATGGGGTTGGTGGTCATGCTGTGGGAAGATATGGACGCCTGTATAAAAGTATGTCAAAGAGTGTAATATCCCCAGACGAGATGTCATGTCACTGACCAGAACTGAAGAGTAAAATGGATGAAAACGAGCGCAGAAATCGCGTGCGGAAATGTTTCTCATTCCTCTAACACTGAAGCTGGTGTCCTGTTCGCTTCCCTGCTGTATGCAGTGCGCAAGAGGACTGACGGACAGAGAGTGGGGACAGTTACGCTTTTATTTTATCTCCCGATTCGTGTCTGTAAGCGAGCACATACCGTCACTCAGTCCGGCAGTGTTTGGGTGGTGACGCAATACAAAACTGTCTCCAATTTCTGTGTACTGGTCAAAACATCTGCTAATTAGAGCAAAAGGTCTTTACTTTAAATTTATGTTCATTATCTCCTATTCTGGAGTGAGTCAGTCAGGGTGCCATGTCAGGTCTCAGCCGCAGTGGCGGCTGGTGAACTGGCAATAGGGGAGGCTGAAACAATCCCTTTAAAGTAATGATTGGTCACAACCTGTTTTCAATCATTCATTTAAATTACCATCACAGAAAACTCTCAAAATTATCAGGTGTGGCCGGCTTTCATTAATAACGCATACCTGTTCTCTCACGCATTCGGTGTGAGCTTTAGTGACATATTTACGTTCCCCCGCTGTAGTCTGCAATTACTCAATCAAGACGTATGCGAGAGATTCTTGCACGGAATTGAAGCCCTTTGAAGTTCACACACTGCTGATATCTACGGGCAATTCAGAGTCTACAGTGCACTTGAGCCTCCACACAGAAAGGCCCCAGGCCGGATTCAAACCCACAGCCTCCCTGCTGTGAGGTGGCAGTGCTAATTGGGAGCAAAAGAGGTTAATTTGAACTAATTTGATTATGAAATAAATTTGGATCATGTACTCACTCGTTCAGCCTTAAGTAGCTTGTTAGCAGGTCCGAGGCATCCTTAAAGACTCTCGGCACCCCTGGTTGTACCGTTAAGTGCAGCCACAAATAAAAAAAATTAATTTGCGGTATAGAGTGCATGTTTTGAAAAAAATTTATACTCATGTTGCATTGTGGACAGTTATGCTAGAGCTGGTGTGGCTGTAGGAAGACAGAGATCTTTCTGGAAGGAATCACAGTCAGCGTTGCGTGCGTGTGGTCCGCTGGGAGGGAGGGAAAGCCAGACCTCGAACAAACAGGATGCTACAGCTCGCTGGAACAGTACATGCCTCTCTGATGGCTTCTCTCTCCCGTCCCACTCTTTTTGTGTCGCCTCTAAGCTTGTTTTACGAGGTCTGCGCCCCGCTGGGCCCCGGCAGTGACTGCGCATCTGTCGGGCTTATCTGCGCGGGTGTTCCGATTGGTAGTTGTCATTATAGTTTGCAGCGGGGATCATCAAATCGCAGCCCTGGAGGGGCGAGGAATGCTGGGTACCCTCCTCCCCGTTATCTGGTTCGTCCCCAAGACATCCTGGTGACAGCAACTGTTCACTTAATTACTCTGCAGGCAGTAAAATAAAATAAAAAAACAGAACTAGATTTCTATATTAGGGCCTGTTTTGGTCCATTTTTCCAGCTCGGAGCAATCATATCATGGGCTGAGGATTAACTGGTACTATGTCCACAAAACATGAAACGGAGAAAATTGCACTTGAAGTTTTACCAACTTGTATCTTTCAATTCCATTAATGTTTTCTAAATTTGTATAAATGGGAAGGTACTAGCATAAAAATCTTCCATACGTTATTTGTTTTTTTTTCACAATGGAAGCATCAAAATGGAGATGTCAGAAACAGAAAACGGAGATAGACCTTTGGGATTTCCAAATTACGGTAATTTTCTGAGGCAGATGGTTCTATCTCCAACATAGACCTTTATGGCCCAGCTCGTTCAAAGGTATTAAGTTCTATGTCCACCTGAAATGTTTTTAAAAAAAATATGCGTAAAAACAAAATGCTAAATATTAAAGATTCTTTTTTGAAAACATTGACAAAATACAAAAAAATGGTTGTGTGACACAAATCGTATGCAGGCCTGCACGTAACGTATTGTTTGCAGACTCTGTCCTTTTGGAAAATAATAATAATGAATAACACCTGCTTATGGTAATGATCATTGAGGCCTAAAAACAGAATGAAATGATTTCACACTCTGCTCTTTTGTGAAACAAAACCAACTAAAACATAATTTTGATTGTGCCCTAGGTCTTAGCCTATCGGAGAAATCTCCTCCTTTATAAAAGGATAATAACAAATAAAAAACATCACGGGGGCCGACCCTGAAGCCGACCATAACTTGTTGCAGACTTAGTGCTTTAGCAATGACTTGATCCCTCTGGGATCTGATACCTGAGCGACACCTGAGTACACTCATGTTGGACAGCATGTTACTTTAATCAGAAAGCCACACAGTTAGATTTGAATGTTGCCCACATTGTCGCCCATTTTGTCAAGGCATCACATGACGCCAATCAAAATACCTGATTGGACGAAACGGACATAGAACCTCGTAACTTTGAAGGAGTTGAAATGTGAAGGAAGACCTATGAGGTTTCAGTGATTTTCCACAAGCACCATCTATATGTTGGTGTAATAACCAGGGACAGAGAACTTCACATTCTCCTGATAGGTTTCATATGTTAAACTCTGTTTCTGCCAAAAGTGGACATAGTACCAGTTAACCCTCAGCCCTTGATATTTCAATCATTTGTGTTTTGCACTACTGGGAGGGACTGTGGAGACCTATTTAATTATTATCCAAGTTAGAGTAATGTTAAATTCATCGATCAAGCAAAACTAAATGAAACAACCAATATGGACATTCAGAAAATACACTGAGATGAAACTAGCAGTCTTTTACATTTCATATCCAATGTGCCAGACTACTGCGCCAAACACAAAACAACTGAGCGAGATTCAGTGTCCGAATGCCCTGAGCTCTGCTCTCCGGTATTGAATCTGCCTGTTTGGCGATCATCGTTGGGTCCTCTGCCAGTTCTTTCAGGAACTTCATGTTCAGCCATACTCCTCTGTACGCCGCTATTCATAAAGAGGTGATGAGAAGGCACTGTCGGGTCTATCTGATCTGCTGAAACCTGTCTGCCCGTTCTCATCTGACCTCCATCATCGTTTTCTCCCTCAGAACTGCAGCTCACCAGGAGTTTTTTTTGGTAATTTCACCATTCTCAGAATTGAAGCAGCTCTAGTGTGTTCAAATAGCACAAAAGTAGCCGTTTCTGGGGTGCTAACATCGGCACGTTCGGTGGCAACGCTCCCACCACGGTGAAATTCGCTATGATCCTGCATCTCGCCTAATCTAGCGTTTGGTCAAAGGAAAGCTAAACCCTGTTGTGATATCTGCATGTTTTATTTATCAAGTCTCATCATCCCGGTTTGTTGTTTGCTGGAGATTTGCATTAATGAGCAGGTGTACTGAACTAATGGAGCGTAAATCCACAAAGAGCGCAATAATGGCAACTTTATTCCAGCTTCTGCATCTCAATAACGGGATACGTCGCAGAAACGCTAACACATCGCAGTAACACAAATGTGTGGCCACCTTTAACATTCCTCTGTGAAGTCAGGCCAAGGTGAATTAAAAGCGCAGCATACGCAGGGCAGGTGAATGAAACATTCGCGTCACTCCTCTCGATTGAAATGTTGTGTCCTCCCACGTCTTAATTTCGGGAACTCGAGGAGCGTTGCGCGCCCGAGTCTTCGTGACGAACATTCCGACTCCAGTATCTGTCTGAGACAGATGCCCAGGCGTTTGCGGGAGAGGGATGGCGGCTCGGCGGGGGGAAAGCTGGAGCTTCAGGGAGCTGATTGATATTCCATCACACGCCGGCGCTAATGCTGCACTCTCACGTACCCCGTCTGCTTTTATCATCAAAGAACGAGTGCTTACCAGGGCCGTGTAGAGTCGAGCTCTCGCGCTCTCTCCCTCTCATACCTTAAAACCCATCGGCTTTCAGCCGAGAGCCTCGATGCTGAGTCCCGTTCATTACCATGCAGAACGGCGCTTCCACCCGGACACAAATCGCTACATGAATCTTCTTGGGTGTTTTTCTGTTCTGCCTCATGATTACTGGAGGGGAGGTGTTTGGCCGTTTGTCGAGACCCCTTCCGCAGAGACGGACTTGCAAACCCTGCACACTGGCCTTAGCATGTCTCTGCTTTGTAACTCGGGCCAAAAATCGTCAGCTGTGTGCTCAGAAAAAAATCAGAACTGAATATATCCGACGCTCGCTCCCGAATCTGATATTTGCATTTTAAATTTCCCTCGCCCTGGCCTGCCTACAACGGTAAAGTTGAAATCTGACAGATGCAAGGCAGGGGTAATAGATTAGGCGTTGTTTTCTCCCGAAAAAGAATGCCCGTCAGACTAGTAATCCGCACTGCTCAGAATCTTGGAGTCCTGGCAGGGTGCAGATTGAAAACAACAAATTCTTCCCCTGAAATGATGAATTGTGTTTATGCAAACTGTGTTTCATCAGCGATTTTATGCTGAGGAGCCGAAGACAGCGCGGTCCTAACGCGCTCATGTCAGTGTGGGGGTGAGCTGGAATTAAATGTGATTCATGAACCAGCGGGTATTTATTTTCTTTTCGGTGACTGTGACGCTCATCCAGGGACACGGAATGTTCCAGTACAGCAGGACATGTTCTAAAATAAGTGCAGATCTCATCGGGCTCTCGTTTATAGGGTGACGGCGTCTCTCAGTGGAACATGACCTGTGTGCTCGGAGTCGGTGAGCGGCGACACTCAGCCGTACCCCACACTGCCTCCCAAGCTGTGTATCTGCAAACTGCGTCCGGATTCCTTAAAAACCTGAACTCTTCTTTGGTCCACAGATGCACAGTGAGCCTGGGGGGAGCGGGGGAGGTGACAGGAGAGGAGAGATAAGGAGTGCGGAGGAGGAGGCGAGGAGAGGAGGTGGGGACCGGGAAAAAGAGGAGAATGAAGTGAGAGCGGAGGAGGGGAGGTGTGGGTGCTGAGAGTGGAGGAGAGGAGAGGGAGAGATAAGACTGGAGAGAGGAGGACAGGAACACAGGTGCAGGGAAGAGAGGGATGGTGAGGGGGAGGGAATGGAGGAGGATCCGAGGGGGGGTAACTGCAGGCTCAGGGAGTGTTTGAGTCTCGCGGAGGTGGGCTTGGTTTGATAGTGCTGTCAGAGGTCCTTTGTCTCGGGAGGCATAGCTGAGGCAGAGGTGCCCTTGGCAGTGCCTGTGCTTTCTGAGCCAATCGTATAAAAGACACCCCTCGGTTGGTCTGTGGATAAACCTGTGAGGGCAGCGTGTTCTGACCTGGGGCCTAGAAATAGAGCCCCACCAGCTTGAGCAGGTCCCCAGCCACTATCCACAAGTCAAATGTCACTTTTCCACTCTACTCATCTCGACTCTACTCAGGCTTTTATGCATTTGAATTGCGTATAGTACCTGGTACTAGGTGCCCTCTATAGTACCACTTAGGCCAAGGTTCCGAGTGAGCCGAGCTGATACTGAAACGTGAGGTCAGTCATGTGCTGCAGGCCACTGATTGGTCAGAGAGAATCATCAAACACGCGAAAACAGGACAAGTCAACGCAATACATAACATAATCAACGTTACGATATAATAGGATCATTTTCCCTGCAACTAACACAAACAGATGAGTGAACATTAATGCACGACTCGCATACGTAAATACGTATCCAAACCAACAAGCTATCCAGCTTTTCAGCATGCTAATTCAACATGAAATAATTAGGGCTGTCGCGTTAATTAATTGCGATTAATTAACGCGACAGCCCTAGAAATAATTGTTTTGTGGTCACATAACAAGATAACAACTTTCCAGCGAGACATATGTATTATCATAACCTAAGAGATAAGCAGGGGTGCAAACACTTAGTTGTCAGGTACCAGACTGCCCACCAATAATCAGAGGATAAGACGCTGGGAACCATCAGGAGACACAGAATATGACTGTTTAGTGCGCTAATGCGATGAGGCCAAAATGGATAAGCGGCCAGATAAATAGCCACCTAATGTCGTTATGCAGAGCCAAGAACACGTTCAAAACGCTCCGTGGTTGATCCTGCTTACCATTGTGCAGATACTATGTTGTGTGGTAAACGAGTACATGGTACCAAAACTGAGTAGAGTCCAGTACAGTCAGTAACCTGCAGTGTTAAAGCACCAGAAGCGAAAATAAAGGTGCGCTAAACTCCAGGAATATAAGACACACTTTTCTGGGTGCGTTCAAAGGAAAGACTTAATGAATAACGAAAAGCGCACTCACAACATTATCGTCTTTTGTGTTTTATTGGAAGCAGTCAGAGGACATGCGCGTTTCGGTCTAAGCCATCTTCAGTGTCTTTCAGACGCTTAGACCGAAACGCGTGTCTTGTGACTGCTTCCAATAAACCACACCAGACTATCTTGAAAGCACCAGAAGTCCACTCCTCCTGATCCACACGTCACTCACTCACCTCAGTACTTGCCGGGAATTATACAAAGGTGTGTTTCGCATTACACACATCAGTGTACATTTCACTGACACTAAGTTCACACACGTACACACACATGTACACACAGATATGACATCAGAAGCATCACCAGAACTGACAATTGGGTAGGCGTAGAACATCCCTTTACGGCAATTATTAGTCCTAATTTTTCTCAATCATTTCCTTCATTACACATTTTCCAATTATAAGAATAATGCATTGGCAATTAAAGACACTGCTGCTTTCTAAATGCAATATAAGAATATTTAAATGAATGAACCGCCTGAGTTCAGTTGAGAATATTTAATCATGAGAAGGTCTATGCCTCACAAAAGGTCAAGTGCTCTAAAATGTTTGCGCTACCTTTTTGGCACATCAGGCAGCCTAACCTTCGCTTTGTGATTCTTTAAATTACATCAGAGACGAAGATTTTTAACAACTTTACCCAATTTTGAGGAAGGCTGATTGAAATGCACCGAATTGCGCATCCAAGTGAATGATTGATTATCATCTTACCTAAACAAGATGAACGAGCAACACCTGAGAGTGTGGAATGTTTTTGGAGTGAATGTATTGTTCATTCAAAAAAATGATTGACTTATAATTGTTTGAAAGGGATGTTCAAAGCCCACACAGTTCTCAATCCTGTCTGTGCCATTGACTGACATGAACACACAGACGCGCCTATGAACTTAATTTTTTTTTAAACTTTTTAAAAAGTGTACACATTTTAGACTGAAAATGTTCTTACATGTAAATTTGTGATTTTCACTTCCTGCAAAGTGAATTTTCAATTTTCACTCACTGAACAGTGTGACTGAGTTCTCATGAAGGCGCTATAATGAAGACTGCTCTACACACCAGCATGGCCGCAGCAGATAATGCGATCCCAACTGACCCCACTCTAGGCAGGCTGGTACATGGGCTCTGTAGCCTGGCGGCTATGATGCTGAGGCCTGAAAATCTGGGGATTGGAGCCCTACTGGAGCTGCAGTAAGCTGACTGCAGCGGTGGGGCCCTTGTATGAAGCCCACAGATTGGGCCCTGCTTTGCGCGATCACCTGTGCATTGTTTCGGATGAACGCGTTGACTAAATGACTTTATGGCAAAGAACACAGCCTCAGGCAGAACACTGTTTTCAAACCTTCCTCTTATTCGAGCGGTCTTGAAGGGGATCAGTGCCTCGCTGCAATTTTATGGCTTTTTGCCTGATCTCTGCTAATACTGCAGAGAAATGAATGTGGGTAAAATGAAAGAATAGGTGCGTAGCCTCGGCCTTTTTCTCCTGTTTTTCATCTGTATTTACATTTGAGGCCCACAGGACGTGCGTATCCTGTAGAAAAGTAAACATCGCAGTGCCGTGGGACTGTTGTAAAAGTTGGCGTGCAAATTCTCGCCGAGAAACCCCGAAGCTGAAGAGCAAATCGAAAGACATCTGCAGTCCGCGAGGAACCCAAGCCTGGCACATCAGGCTGAGACGCATCAAGTTTAATTATTTTGAGAAATGAAACACACTGCACTGTAATTTGGGGATTTTTTTTCTGGCTCGCAAAAAAAAAAAAAAAAAAAAAACAGGATTCCCTCAACTCAAAATACTGCTGAACCGTAGGTCCTGCGGGCAGCTTTTCTGTTTCTCATTTTTAGCTATTTCTGTGGCTTTGCCTCATTGTGGGGAACCTATAGGTGATCGTTAATTGGGAACTTAGCCAAGAAACGAAACAATTAAAACCTATTGAAGAATGGTTTCAATGGTTTTAGAAAAATTCCAACACAGAGTTTGAAATACAGGTTTTACGTCATTATTTTGTTTTCCAATTTTATTCACTTGCGAAATTGTTTTATTCTCAATCAATAATTCAGCTGTAATTATGGCAGTGTTTCACTGTGAGAAGGTAGCAAACAGGCGTGTGACTCACTTGAGATGAGCCGAGCCCTATCTTTGCATAGAATATCTACCCAACACTGCCTCGCTGTGAGGAAGTGTGTGTGATCCTCGGGAGAAATGGCGGTAAATAATTTCAGGTGAATACTCGGGGGAAATTACTGAGAATCACTCCATGGAAACTCCGTCTTCATGATACTAAACTGTCCTCCTCTCAGTGCTGTGTTATTGGGGGTCGTGGCATTAGACTGCCCCCCCATCCTCTCCTTCCACTCTGTCAGAACTGACACACGCATGCATACAGACACACACACACACACATTCAAGCACATGCGCGCGCACAGACACTTTTAAAAACACGCGCATGCACACACTTGTGCACAGGCCCGCACATACAGGCGCGCACATACAGACACACTCATACAGACACACACATACAGACGCACACATACAGACGCATACGCAAACACCCACAATCTCGCACGCGCACAACCACACACACAAACGCACTCTCTTACATACACACTGACTTCCTCCGACAGGTAAAACCCGTCACCCTTCCAGTCTCAGGCGTATGCGATAAATCACGTCTTGTAGGGTGAGCAGGATTAAGGTTTAGTCGCTGGTTTAATCGTAAATTAGGAGAGAATTAGTTATTAATACCCGAGACTGATTGACACCGTAATGCTAATTGATTCTCGATGATGGCTTTTCTGTCCTGGGTGCATATTACCGTTGGTTTTGGATTGTAATCGGAAGAATGCAGGATGGTGAAAATCTATATATTTTCAAGTCACATTGACTACTTTGTTCTAAGAGAAGTTATCTTCTGTTAGAAGTCAGTGTCCCTGTGCTATAAGCGATGTAGCTAGAATCCTAAAATCCAGTCATTCGATATAAATCCGGCCCTGGTATTCTCTCCTCCCAGTTCGTTTAACTGAGTAAGTTTCCTGAGCGATTAGCACTGCTGGTCGGCCGGAAAGCCTCCAAGTCTGACAGCCAGTCAAAGTGAGGAGGCAGACCCATCTCATCTGGATCTTTGAGGACCTGATGATACGCAGGATTGATTGGGCCGGAACCGTTGATAGTAATGAAGTGCAGGTTCGTTTCCTCACTAGAAAGAAGTAAAATGTTTATATCACCACCTCCTTCATGAGTGTAGTTATGGTCTCCCAGTGTTTTTCATGCATGTTTTCTGCAGGTGCTGAATTGCATCCGACTCAAGAAAACATGCATGTCAGACTATCGACACTGCAAATTACCTGCAGGTACACTGTTATAAAGCCGCACCTTTTTTGCCAGTTATTTTGACTGTAATTTTACGATGAGTCACATTTTCATATTGTGGAGAAATGATGAATTAAAAATTCAAAACGATCTTAGAAACAAAGCACTGAAAAAATATGCGAAAAATATAATATAGACAAAATATTGTAATAATATATTATTATAAATATTCTAATAATATGTAACATATAAAATATACAAAAATTCAAAATTTGGACTCTGATCGTATTTCCTTTGTGGTCTTCAGTAAAAATAACCAGGAAACAATGTATTAATTTAACTGTTAAATTCATTCAATCTATGAGTTCGCTTTACTGAATGAGGAAACCGGTGTGTTCCTCACTCTGACCTACTTTATGTCCGGATGGGTAAGGTCATGAGCGAATGGATGTATCTTGATTGAGTAAGACATTAGAATGAACACATTTAATTAGCAGAGCAGGCTATACTTCTGGGGGAAATGACTCCAGCGGAGAAATGGCTTGCTTCCCTTGCACTGCTTTGGATGCTTCGGATTGGTCCCCATGGAGACGGAGTTCCGATCGCAGCGATCCGGCTGAAACAGTTATCCGCGGCCCACACGTCGGCTGACTGCCGAGAGGAGACAGCTGTTCCCATCGTTTCGGGGGGTCAGCCATGATTTCCTGTTTTTTGTTTTATCTCTGTAAGAAAGAAGCATGAAGCTGAGAGAAGTTTTTGTTTCTCTGCAGAAAACGGCGGTCAGGACGAGACTTTTAACGAGACTCAACAATCTGTCGTTCTCCGATTCAAATCAGGAATATTGAATTATTAAAAGTTACTTTTTTCCCGACGAGTGAATGCATTTCTGCATATCTTGAAAAGAGCCAAACTGTTTACCCTCTTTTATTTTTCTGCGAGTCTCTACAGGTGAATTGGGTAAAATTTTTAAATAATAGATATCATCCTGAAACTTCCTCAGTTGATTACTTGCAATAGTATGAAAAAAAAATATGTATTACAAGTTTTTGAAATGTTTATGTTTAAATATGCAAATTATGCATTATCTTATTAAATATGCACTAATTTGCATATATTTTAGGAAGATAAATCTAAACATCTGATTTAGCCTGGTGTAAAATTCTTTTTTCATTTTGTTTACATATATGATGAAAAAAAAATTACAGAGATTCAAGGATATCTGCTTTTATTACTGAGAAAATCAAAATATGCATCCATGGCCTTAAAAAAATCAATTTTCACCATATTTTTGGGAATAAAATGTCTCAAATCAGGCTAGGGATGATATTTTAACAAATCCATCTGTATATATCTTCACGATATAGCTAAGTGTATAACTGGAAAGTTTGGTACACGTAGGTGCTACAGAGGCGGAGTAGTTTGACTTGGAGTATGACTGAAAACTCATTTTGAGAAAACGGCATTCAAAGATTTACATAGTGGAATTTAATGCATTTCTGTTGGAAACAATTGCTCACAAACAGAATAAATGTTCAGGCCCTTATTGATAGTAATGTAATGTATTTTAAGCTCATGAAAATTGATCATTTAATAACATGACTGTTGTGTTCTGGGGTTCTGGCCTTTGGCCAGAACAGTATTGCTCATGGTTTTAACAGTTTCATGTTCCAAGTTTCATAATTCATAGTTCATAGTTCCATAGTTCATGTTCATAGTCATAGTATTTCATTATCCATGTTCCATGTCCATGTTTTTACTTTTCCATGTTTTTGTTTTTGCCAGGTCTGCCATGCCACTCCACCGCTTGTCTGCGTTCCGCCCCGTGCCTTCGTTGCTGCACATTTCAGAGCTCTGGTTGGCTTTGTGGTTTCTCCCTTCCTTCTGTGCTGTGCTGATTCGGGGCTCTCTAAGCTTAATTGGCAATTTACTGTTTTTAAGTTACTAACATTTACTAACACTCACTGGGTTGGTGTAATTCTTAGATAGGCACATTACTAATACTACTAATTTAGACAGGGAGTTTATTGTCATGATTCCTGCTTTGCTATTTCAAGATCTTGCTGTGCTTTTCTGTTCTTAACATTCATGCTTGCTTCCAAACTGCATACTTAATTGGTACTTAAGCTGAGCACGCTCATTCTCTTAATGAGCAGGTCATGTCATCCAATCTCTGTCCATGTCTTGATCTTGCCATGCCTCTTGTTTCTCTCTCTCTCTCCAGGTGTTACCCCTCATGTCATGATTTCTGAGCCTTTATCTGGATGCGGTGGAAGTTGGCTGGCAGACAGTGTCTCGCGTCTCGTTGCTTGTGCAAGTTTAGCCAAGTTCTTGTTATCATAGTTCCCTAGCATTTCTAGTTTCAAGTCTTGTCCCAGCCTCTTGTTTTGTGTATATATACTCAGCAACAAAAGTTTCTGTGACACTATTTATGTGTATGTTATAAATGACACGCAAAGATCTCAATGTAATCAATATGTTTATTTAACAGGAGAAACGCTGACTTTTCAGTGCCAACGTCACTCAAAACGAAAAATGTCATTTTCATGCGTCATGAAGCACTTGTCTGACGTCTAACCAATTGTGACCTTCACACTTCAATACCGGGTGTGACTTCCTCGTGCCATGATGCAAGCAACGCATCTCCGGCGCATGGACCGAATCAGATGTGCCAGAAATTGCTGTGGGATGTCATTCCAAATCTGACGTAGATGTTGTCGCAATTCCTGGAGTGTAGCTGGCGGGTTATCCAACCGCCGCAAACGTCGATCCATCTCGTCCCAAAGATGCTCGATTGGGGACATGTCTGGGGATCTGGCTGGCCATGGCAGGACATTGACATGATGTTGCATCAGATACTGCTGTACAATCCTTGCAACGTGTGGTCTGGCGTTATCATGTTGCAGCGTTATTCCGGGACCATGTTGCATCAAAAACGGTACCACCAATGGCCGTAGCACTTCATCGCGATATCTTTGACCTGTCAGATTTTCATCAATAACAAGCAAATCTGTTCTGTTTCTAGCCGTGATCCCTCCCTAAATCATGACACTACCACCTCCAAAACGATCAAATTCCTGAACACAGTTGTTGGCATAACGTTCTCCACGTCGACGATATACACGTAAACGACCATCACATCGGTTAAGCATGAATCTTGATTCATCAGTAAAGAGTACAAGATCCCACTGACGTTGGATCCACCGTCGATGTTGTGCCCACTGTAGACGCAGTCGTCGGTGTTGTACTGTGAGTATTGGACATCTTGCTGGCCGACGTGGGACAATGCCAAAATGACGGAGACGGCGACGGATTGTCTGTGCAGACAGTCGCCTCAAACCAGGTATCGTTCTTGCAGTTATGGTTGCAGGTTGGAATCGATTTCGGAGATGGGTTGTTCGAATCCAGTTGTCCTGTCTGGGAGTGGTTACTCGTGGACGGCCGCTGCGAGGACGGTCTCTGACATGTCTTGTCTGCTGATGACGCTGCCATAAGTTCCAAATGGTGTTTCGGTGGACATTCAGGCGATGAGCAACTTCCCTCTGCGAGGTTCCGGATTCAATCATCCCAATGGCCCTCCACCGATCATTTTCAGACAGTCTTGGCATTTAGAGGGTAGAGTTCCTGATCCAAAATGGCTGTGTTTTCGATAAGTGATGCTTCCGTCGTTCATCAGGCACAATGTGAACATTTAAAAAATTCTCCTCTTTTATTGCCATCCACAAGCATGATTTACGCACATTTTCACGTGCAAAGTCATTTTCTCGCATTTTCATGATTTCCATTTCAATGTTGTGTTTACGTGTACTGTTTCAGTCTGATATCACCATGTATGACAATTTCATAATTGCGTTATGAAAAATAATTAACAATATTGGTGTCACAGAAACTTTTGTTGCTGAGTATATATTTAGTCTTGTTTATTTACTTTTCTTGAGCATCTTGCCTGGAGTTTCCAGTGCCTTTTGTTTTTTGCCTTTTTGCATTTATTGTTTATAGCTCTGTGTGGCTTCCTTAGTTTGTTTTTTGCAACCCTTTGGGCCAAGTTTTTTGTTGGCCCTCGTGCCTGTTTTGTTTTGGTTTATCAATAAATCCTCATTCCCTTTTCCCGCATCTGGTGTCACTGATTCCATATCAATGACAGGCATCTAAGGCCTACAACTGCAGTTATTCAGCTAATAAACATGGGTCTGGCCAAGCGGTTAGGTCACTACAATTATGATGTTCATTGGGCTATAACTTTTTAACCAGATAACTTACCAACTTGAAATACGTGTTTCTTAAGGTTTTTACAAGTACTTTGAGATGGTATTCATTGATTGTTAAAATATTTTTTAAATGTGAATTTAGCAAAAATGTGCTCGGTTACGGCACTACTGAAAGAAGGACATCAGGTTTGACAAGGCGTACGCAAAGATGCATTACATGCTGTTCTCATTACAAATTGGAGTTGACCTGTTTTCAATTTTGCAATAAACCTGTAAACTATCTTCTCAGCAAAAATTGTAGCAAAATATTGAATTTCTTAGATTCAATAGGGAAAAGAATATGGTTTCATCACTACAAAACTATTTTTTCATGAGAAAAATTAAGGTTTATTTCAAGAAAAGAACTAAAATAGGTAACATAACATGAAAGAAACACATTATTATTACTTTAGTCAGTTATGACAGCAATCTATTTGGTCATAATGTAACATCTTTTTAAGAGTTAAAAAAACTCCTTTTTAATGTGAATTTGGCAAAAATAGTTACAGATGCTGAAAAATATTAAATGTAAAAGGTATTAAATGTAGAGTTTATGTAGTTTTAGATATTGTTGAGGAATATTGAGGAATATTCTTGAGTAATTCATGTGAAAAATAGATTTCCGAGTGTGTCTGTAGTTTTCAAACTTCATGCACTTTAAATGCCTATCATTTCTTTCACATTTTGTATTGAAAAGACAAAGTTAGTTCCATAAACTAGACAGATTAAGCAACAAAATCAGCCCATTCACTACGTGTTGCAAAGAAATATAATATTCATCACACATGTTCACTTTCGCTTGGCCAGACCCACATATTGGTCTACACTGCACAAACCTGCAGACAAAACTCACGTCAAACGAAACATCACTTCTACTCTCACTCTGCAATCGTGTAGATCAGTGGTCTTCAGCGTCGTCCCTGGGGACGCACTGTGTATGCTGATTTTTGTTCCAACCACAATTGTTTTCCCAGGATTTTAACAAGCTGTTAATCTCTTAATTTGTTGTTTTTCATATTTAGTGTGGTTACTTACTGGTTTTAGCCAAGTGTTACATACAAACATCCATACATGCTATGAAGAATAAAATATCCTTGAATATTGTGGTTTTATTTCTATACTGCAAGAAATTTCCAGCATTGTAACATTTGAAACAGATCAAATTAGACACTGAGGAACTCCGTAAACCCCGAATTAGGCTGCTGGACTCAACTGTTTCAAGTTATTTCAAAAAACTTCAGGTGAATCTAATTAGATTAACACAAAGCTGGTTTTACTCTTTACCACAGGGCTCTTCGAATCCGGCCCTCGAATCCCAATACAGTCCTGGTTTCCTTCTGTCCTGGCAATTAAGTGAACAATTAATGCTGCTGATTGGCCAGATTGTCACCTCACCTGACTCCCAGGTAAAGGGAGGGTGGAAAACCAGCAGCCCTCGGCCCCTGAGGACCGTGATTTGAGGAGCCCTGCTTTACTATTTGCATGCTGAATAAATTTGTCATGATGCGCCAATTAGTTTTTGCCAATTAGGAGCCAAGTACATCTTTAATTTAATAGGTTACATTGTTTTCTCTCATCTCATGCTTTTATGTCCAATGCATAGCAATGTGGGTATGGCATTTTTTTATTCTGGATGGCAAGCATAGATATTTCTGTTATCTTGTGAATTAAGAGGGAAATAACTGCTCTAAAAATTAATTTGCCGCATGAAAGGTTTTCAACAGCGTCTGATTTTGATATCTTACATCATGGGGAAATGATAGTTGCACACGGCACTGAAAGGGTTAAGCACCGTATATCATCCCTGTACCGAGTCTCCATTCTGACTTCTCTCCGTTTCTCTTCCCTAGATGCTCACTTGAACATCTTCGTTTCAGTTATGGGAGAAAAGGATAATTTCCTTAGCATGCTTAGCGCTGTCGTAATAACATCATTCCCTTCCGTGGCTGATGTAACCGTAATATAATCTCAACCGGGGCTGTGAGGAATTCTGACAGTCGCCTGCACTTCATTACGTGTCTGTTTCTCTGTTTTCACATTGAAAGCGCTCTGACTGCAGGCATAAAGCAGTGCAAAGGCAGAGTCTGTGGGGTTTTGATCTCAAAACTAAATGTGCATTGTCATTCTTGCGCACTCGGCGAACATCATCAACACCAGCAGGCCATTAACGATGCTTGCCAGAAGGTCAGCCAGTGAGTACGGCAACCCTTTGTAGCAGAGTAGTGAAAGATTGAGAAAGAGAGAGAGAGAGAGAGAGAGAGAGAGAGAGAGAGCACATAACCCTCAGCACAGCGCTTCTAAACTCTATGCAGGGTGTGCAGCATGTACAACCTGCGTTATAAAACATGTATTACATAGGTATTACTATGTTATTGTTCAGCACTTGTACTTGCTGCTGTGTTCTTTATTCTTTAGAAGGCTTGTGTTTCCAGTATTAGAGAACACTAAGAGGAAAAGTACCAGCCATGAGCAACCAAGCTGACGTAAACAGATCAATTTGCAGTAAAAACAATTAACAGTGCTGTATGTTTTGTATTTGGTCCGAGATGAATAGCCTACAGGCAAAAACCTATTCTTTGACCATGTGCTATCACACGCTGGTCTTCTTGAGATATTGTTGCCTAGAACAGCCCGATGATTTATCATCATAAGTGTGCTGCGAGAACACTGCTGTTCGACTGGACGGGAGTTGACAGAATCATTTCGCAGTTTTGAACTCCGTCTTCTCAGTATGAGCAAAAGACAGCCTCCATTTTGGTGCATTCGCCATCAGGAGAATCTAATTCCGGTGATAATTTGAATGTGTTGAGATATGAAAAAAAGGCGACGAAAAACAGAGCATGTCTAATTATTATTCTTAAATTTTCCCTAGCATAAACAAATTGGAGAATTGCAAACAGTGCATGTCTAATTATAAAGATGTGTTCGTGTTGAATTTTTCCTATTCTTGTCTCTGAAAATTTAAGGTAGAAGCTATGCCTTGGGGTTTCTGCAATGCCAGCACTTAAGCAAAAACTGAGTGCTACAGGCTAACCTTGTGATGGAGTCAGTGAACCACGGTGAAACAATCTATGCCACATGCTAACTTTGTGATGAAAAAATGAATAGAATCCAATGGACTCAGACAGAAAAAAACTGATAAGTGCATTGTCTATTCACTTCTATTCATCGTCATCATAAGGCTAGCATGTAAGCATGGAGTTCCCTTTAATGCAGCACACCATACAATTTGTGTGCTAGCTAGTTGCTGCAAGTTGACTCATTATACAAATCATTTATTTAGCCAGCACAGGTACCTCAGACAAATGATGTAGATTTTACAAGATATATAATATAATATATAAAATATATTTGTATAGTTTTAGCAAAGCATGTGGCCAGAAGCTCTCATTTGAGAGTTCTTGAAGCTTCTGTAGCCTTTGTAGTCCGACAAACGATGCTTCATTTCGTGTTTGCTTTTTATCAGAATTCATAATGCCACAGATCATTATCTCCCCCCTCGAAGAGGCTCTTGTGTATTCATTCCGGTGATGCTGAGGTGTTTGTTTAGCTGAACGCTGCTGTAATGGAAGGGCTGCACAGAACCTGATTTGGCCCCACTTCATTCCACTAAAGCCTGAGGAACCGGGCTCTGAGCTATACACATAAACAAAAAAGGCATAGTCTGTCAGATAAGACAGCAGATAATGGGAAATAAATAAAGAACACAATTAATTTAAGATACTTTTTGGCCTCTCCCCCGCAGCTGACTGAGCGGTTTTGCGTTTTCCCCGGTCGTACAATCCTAAGTTCCAGTGAGGCTGTGACAGGCTAGGCTGGCGTGTGGGCATCTGTGTCCTTATTCCATTGGTCAAACAACATCATGTGACCCTGCTGCCCACTCACATGAGTTCTGAAAGTGCATGCTTCTTTTAATTGGACATCTGATTTTCAAGATTGCTGAAATGAAAAACTGTATGTCTTTCAATTTAAGTAAGTGTAAGGTAATAAAAGGTAGCCTTGCCAGAAAACTGAGGTAGATTTTTTGTTTTTTTCCTTTACAAAAGGATAATGACTGAATATATCTAGAATGCATGTGAACATAGCAACTGGGAATTGGAGTTTTACTTGTATTTTGGAGGTACATAGTAAATGTCAGTTCACTTGAATACAGTTAATCCTATATTTATTCAAAAAAGGATTTTTGATGACAATATGTCCACAAATTAAGGGCAGAATGTACAGTTTTGATCTCATGGTGGTCAGATTGGAAGAACTGCAACATTTCTGCTTGAATTAAATAGTCTCCAATTATCCCCTTAAACAATCAACCAATGTTGCCATGTTTTTCTCATGAGGTTAGGCTGAAAAGTAGTACACAGCTTCATGGGACTTGGACACACTGTAGAAGGCTTATGTGCCGATTGGAACAGAGCCTTAATTAACATGTCCAACAATGGATGGCATGGAGGAACAGGGCAGTTAGCATGGTTCTAAAGTGCTCTTTAAAGCAGGGCCTGGTTGCTATTTTTCCTGACGACCCATCGGTAAATGGATTATTTACAAACGGTGAAAGGCTTGATGAGATAAATTGATGGAGTAGAGTGCCAGCGATGAAGTGTAAACGACTGGAACATTGACATTGGCTGTGAATTGAAGCCCAAGTTAGTTTGAACCCAGAGGTGCTACATTATAGTCAATCATTGCCCAGGTGTCAAACAGAGTTACGACTATGTTGTAGAGCTGTTCGGTCCCTTTAAATGCTGTGACGGTGACACAGATTACAGATCAATTTGTGCAAGCCGAGGACACCGCTGTGGGTCAATAATTGTGTATTGGAATTTTACCACTATAATGAAGGAAGAGAGAAAGCTTTTGTCAGGGATATGAGACTCAGGCGCAGACAGAAAATCCACTCAACGGGTTTATTAGAGAGCTTGTTTTTAGTCAAACAATTCAGTTAAAAAGCCAATCAGTAAACATGCAGCATAAGAATGGTAATCAAAGTCGAAGTCTGGGCACAGTCCACAGATCAGAAGCCAAACAATAAGAATGCCAGAATCAGCAGTGATCAGAATCACAGAATCTGAAAAGCCAGCGGAAGTCAAACTAGAATATCACAATGCACTTGGGATCAGGAAATCTCAGAAACTGTCAGACAAAATGGAATCAAAAGCCAGGAAACCTCTTTTGGTAAACAAAGACTCATGTTGATGTCTCAGGAAAGGTAACAAACTTACACACAAAAAACCGAGGCAAACTGTGGCTATATACAGGGGAGAAGACAGCAAACAGGGAAGTGATTACAGGTGCATGTCACCTGGGAAACGTGGCAAGGGGCGCGGCTGTAAACAAGAGAACTAATGGAATCAAATTGGCACGAATACAAAAACTGGGTGTAAGAAACCTTTCGGAAAATAAATACTCAACTACTCAAAATCACGATACTAAACTCAGTAATGTACGGAAAAAACATGAAAATTAACAAACGCAGATCTCAAACACCGACTGTTTCTGCCCAGTTGATATAATGGCGGATTTTTCAAGGCTACCTGTCCTCTAACCATACACCCAAATAGATTGTTTACCCTGACTTACGACCCAGAGGAGCGTTTCCTAAATTAGCGCACCTACTGGCAGCAGGAAGATATGGTTAGAGTTACAATTAGAGTTACAATTAGGATCAGAGTTAGAGTTAGAGTTAGAGTTACAATTACAGTTACAGTTACAGTTAGGGTTAGGGTTAGAGTTAGGGTTAGGTTAGTGATGGCGAAGCTGACAATGGAAACCAGAATGTCGTTATTCGAACGACCGCTAGAGGTTGCTTAACTCTTTAGCGTAACCTAAGGTCATAACCAGCTACTGGTGCAAACAACCTTTGGGGCGTGTTTTGCTGGAGGACAGGCTCTTCCAAGGAGGACGCCTCAGACACCTGGAGAGGTCAGAGGTCAGACTGTCACATACTGTCCGCTCTCTTGTCTTTGCCATCACCCCTGAGCTGCTCACACAAACATCCCAACATGAAGAGTTTCATCTCTACTTTGCTGTATACATGTTTGCCCAGTTTCTTTAAAAACGCCCCTCTGATAGGGGCGATGGGAGCGGACAGGCTCTCCATCTGAGCAGCACTGGCCAAAAAGCGCTCCCCTCCGTCCAGGAAAAATAAGGATCTTCCGCTTATGAAGAATTACACTCTCACTGGTGACAAAGCAGCTCCCCTCTCATTATGGTCTATTTTACTGTGCTACTAAGTTGTATCAGATCCTGATTGACTGAAGATAATAGCCAATTAACATTTCGGAAGGACATTGATTGAACTGTATTATGCAGAATGTTGGTGTTCAGATCAAGACACAAGAATAAAAAACAACCAAATCCAGGCAATTTGCAGACGATTCTTCTCCCACAACCCTGGAGTAAATCAAAAGAAAGAGGTTCAAACAAGTGATTACACCAACCATAATATTTTTTGGCCCCATGAATTCAAAAATAATTGGGTAATTACAATGCTCAGCTGCTAAGAAACAGGGCTACAGAACAAAAAAATTCCTGTGCGGAACTGAGAACGGATAGAAGACCAAAGTATCAGCGCTATTTGCTCGTATTTTTTATGTTTTCATTATTTTAACTCCGGGTGGCTTGGATATTTTTTAGTGTTACATCGCGCTGTGTCACGGATAGCATAACACAACCAAATGCAGATCAGCAATGATGCCAAAAAGTGGCCTTAATTAACAAACCTGAATAAAAACTTAAAGGACTTTCAAGTAGCCGAGTAAAGTAGTTAAGGCCGGACTGTCTGTGGTCAGGCGACAGCAGACAGGAACATGAAGGCAAAGGGCAAGTCGTAGTCAAAGGAACTGGTCCCAGGTCTGTAACTGGGATAGCAAGCCAAACGAACCAGGGGACATAAGACTGCTGTGCACCTTCACCCAGGAAAGATGAAGCTGCTTGACAGGATTTCTGACTCTGGGAAGAATCCCTCTGATAAACAGCGTCTTAAGATCTTTATTTTTCAACAAAGACAGAAGACAGCAGCCAGAGACACAATGCAACAATCCAGCTGAGGGGAGACGGACACCTGGAACTGAAATACACAAGACATCAATCAACAAAGTGGAAAATGATTATGTAAGCACGGGAGATGAAACGAGGAAGTAGAACAAGGCAATAATTAAATAACGAGAATCAATAAGCAAAATGAAACCGAAACTAATGAGGACAGCTGATTTGCCCCGGAAAACCAGTTGACAACAGGAAAAACAATGAAGGGAAGCACTCAGCACTGTATGTGACAGCACTGTACGACTGTTGGCCTGAATCCTGGACCTTCAGAGCTACAGTGTCACTGACCGGTGTGGCCGAGTGTCGGAACGCTCACAGGAAACCAGACACTTTGGGCCAGTGGGAGCTTTCTTTACTTCCTGCCTTATAAGAGCTAGAGGATATTTGACATGGCTGTTGATGGGGAAAATGACGGATTCTACAAGCGCTTCGATCCTGATGTTGAAATCTTTTCCCTTCTGTTCAGCCATGTCTTAAAATGACCACGAACATATTTTGTTACACCTAGGAGGCAATTATTTTGTTTGCAGTTCACTTCAAACGAAAGCTGTCTTTCTCTTTAAAATGAATGCAAAAGTCAGCATTTAGTAGCTCCCAAGGACTACCTATAGATAGCAGTCATCAATAGTTCATTATAAGTTCAATAGTTAATTATGAGTTTCGTTGTTGTGACATATATCATATTAACATTGACTTTTATTTGGCTGGGAGGTCCCTTTGTGATATGGTGTGTTATCTGCCCTGGAGTCCAGGTAATATGTGGAATCAGAGGTCAGGGTTTTATGATTGAATATATGATGTTTCACGAGGTTGATAAAATGCATGCGAGTCATGCGCAATACATGGAAATGTTAACGGAGAGAGAAGTATTTGAAGAAGAAGCGTGATATTCATCTGCACGATACCCGGGGTACAGCGACAGTATCTGTTATCTCTGTTTTATGCATCATGTTATGTGCTGCTCAGGATGGCCTGAAAACTGTTTCACGGTTTACAGCAGGTCGTGGTCGGTTTACACCAAAAACAAAGTCACCGTTCATATGTAAATAAACAGATACTATGACTATGACTGGAGCAGTATTGCAGCGATTGATAAGTTTCAGCTGGAAATAATTATTTTAACTCTAACATGTGCATTGTGTAGCTTATCTCTTCCTGAAAAATCGTGTGGGAAGACATACCCCTTGGTGGCGGAAAAGATGTTACAGTGTTTCAGACGGGACAAATTATCGGCCTGCGACAAGCAAAGGAAACAATGAACGAGGAAAACAAGTATGAGGAATCATTTTACACGCAAATTTACCACCACAAAGTCCTGACCTTATCTGCACTGAAAGTTATTTTGACGTGCTGGGGAAAACTACAGAGTGCTTTAGCGGTCTTATTATTGCCAAGACAAGATCTCCAGCCAGAAATGTATGTAACTCTGATTGAAGATAAATATTCTGACGTTGAGCATGCATGACAAAACAAAGACACGATGAATTTGCACTGTAACGAAAGCTACAGGGGTTCCAACTTAATATTGGAGCATGCAAATATTTTTTTTTTGGCCAGGCAGTGTATTTTGTGCTTTTATTAACATAAAGCACTAATCAGTTAAAAGAACTTCATCCTGCAGAATTCGGGGGGGGGTTGGGGGGGACTGAGTCGTCATCAATCTTTGAAGGGCAGCACTTAGGACTGGAGTAGTGTTGTGAGATGGAGGAGACTGCGAGCCGGGCGAGTTTAATTAGGTTAATGGCATCGCTGACAGAGAGATAATTGTGAGTGAGGCTGAGCGATATGATCAGTAGAAACGGAGCTGCTAACACTGATAATAATCAGAGAAATATATTGGGTTTTCATACTCCTTTAAAATGCCTGCGTTAGTCCTGAAATGCACAATGTAATCACATTGTAAAATGCATTATGCTGATGTTGGGACTCTAGTTGGCAGCCTATTTGATTTGAAACAAGGGAACGGAGAAGTGTGAGATCGCGGGGAACCCAGGTTTCATTGGAGGCGGACAAATTCCATAGATTTTTGATAGAGTGGTGTGGCAGTTCCTGCGTTGTACACTGGGAATGGGAGATGGGGGAGGTTTCCTGCCTGGCGATCAGGAAATGGTGGTTGAGTTGGGCCAGTGTAATTGGGGAGTGAATTCTGGCTGGATGGAGAACCTTATGAAGCTGAATTACTGGTTTTATTCTTAATGACGCGAGTGAGTAACAATGCGGGCAGCGATGGGACTCGGCATCAGAACACGTTGCGTGAAGCGAGTGATTACGCTTAATGCCGGATCAATGAAATATTTATGTTCTGTAATATCGGCTGCCCTAGTGGTGTTACGTCTTATGAGATTAGCAGATCAGAAAAGCAATAATGTAGCAGGAGCGAGAGAAAAATCTGCCCTTGAATTGAAGTTTTTTTTTAATTATTAATGCCACAGAATCGCTCCCTTTGTTGTCATCTCCCCGGGGCGACTTGTGGAGGTCAGACTTCAGACTCGCATTGTCAGTCCGCAGCTGTTCGTTCCAGGGCCTCAAAAGTCAAAATGAGAAACTGATTGAATATCATTTCATATTCAGTGTGGCATTCAGGCTGGGGCTGTGCTTTTGTCAGGCTGCAATAAGGTACTTCTGGGAATGAATTTTAGCCTGAGATGTTTCTGTGTGTGGAAGTGACATGTCCTCCCCGAGTTCCCATGGGGTTCCTGCAGGTACTCCGGTTTCCTCTGGCTGTCCAAAGATATGAATACCAGGCTAATTCGAGGGATCGCAATTAAATTTCCAAACTTTGTCACCAGTGGTGATTCTACTATTCTCACCAAATTCTTGCATGTGATTGGTTGAGGCACTGGAGGTTAAAGGAGGTCAATTCTCCATGTCGGAATGTGCACTTCTAGTGAACGCAGAAACCAATACTTTTCGCTTGCAGCAAAACACCAAGTCTATGAACAATATACAGCTACTGTATTTGCTTTGCGTGGAAAAATGTGATTTTTGCCCCCAGAAAAAAATTCATGGACAGTTCCATAATAATGTCTCACTTGCACTGCCTGTAGCATCAACATGCAACGGGAAAATCAGGTTCACCCGCTGAAATCATTGTCTGAATAAAGTTTATGGTTCAAACCAGAAGGGAGTATGATGAGGCATATATTCTGGCGCCACCCTCAGCAAGGTTTGGGCATTTAATTAGGATCTCTCAAACTGAGAGACATTAAAATGTCCATCTGTACAAGAGTGCATGTTAATGATGAGTATGACCTATGACCTGCAATCCAGAGTCTACTCCTGCCTCTCACCCAGTGGATGCTGGGAAAGTTTTACCCCTGTGATCCTGACTTAGTACCAGGTAATGGATGGATGGATGAATGAACAGATGGATAGACAGATGCTGGATGATTGGATATTTGCTCTTGGAAATGATGTCATCTGGCCTCTGGTTAATTGAAGACGGAATGTCACCGAAGTCAGAACTTGTCAGAGCGAGCCTAACTGCCTGGAGAATGTTCCGGTCGATACCTCTTACTTGAAGCAGTTGAAGCGCTTGGCTTTGTCCCAGCAGCAGTCTGGCTGCGGCTCTTGTCGCTCTGGTGCAGTTACTCTCGCAGGGCTTCTGTCCTCGCGCTTGTGCTGCTCTCAGGC
Organism: Gymnothorax reevesii; assembly: GCA_029721435.1. Taxonomy (NCBI): domain Eukaryota; kingdom Metazoa; phylum Chordata; class Actinopteri; order Anguilliformes; family Muraenidae; genus Gymnothorax; species Gymnothorax reevesii. The sequence continues at coordinate 15,795,426 of CM056579.1, forward strand.
CTGTGAGGATGCGCGCAGTCGGTCATGTGAGTAAGCTGGGTGTATTTTACAAAAGCTTGAGTTAAATTGGCGGATTGAGAGTGACGCTGTTGTTTAGAATTCGCCCAGCAGCGAGCCGCCATGTTGGATGTGGCTTAGTCTGGGGTTAGCCCTGCAGCACCAGGGCGAGGTCAGTCCCTCCTGTTTTTCGCCTCATGATTGCAGTGCTGGGCTGTGCCTTGTGTGTGTGTGTGTGTGTGCGTGTGTGTGTGTATGTGTGTGTGTGTGTGCGTGTGCTTGTGCTTGTGTGTGTGTGTGTGTGTGTGTGTGTGTGTGTGTGTGTGTGTGTGTGTGCTTGTGTGTGTGTGTGTGTGTATGTGTGTGTGTGTGTGTGTGTGTGTGTGTGCTTGTGTGTGTGTGTGTGTGTATGTGTGCATGCGCGTGCGTGTTTTGTGCATGTGCGTGTGCGTGTGTGTGTGTGTGTGCGTGTTTATGTATGTGTTTGTGCGTGCGTTTGTGTGTGTGTGTGTGCAGGTGAGTCAGTGGTTAAGGCGCCGAGGTCTGAGTCTTTGTGAATCCCCATGTGACCCTCGTGTCTCTGGGCTGTTACAGCGTGTTTAATGTTCTCCACGCGCTACAAACTGCTACAGGCTGCTGTCGAACTTAAAGTCCCATCTGTACCTGTGTGTGTGTGTGTGTGTGCGTGCGTGCGTGTGTGTGTGTGTGTGTGTGTGTGTGTGTGTGTGTGTGTGTGTGTGTGTGTGCATGTGTGTGCAGGTTAGTTTGACCTCTGCACATCCCAACTGAACACCCACCATAGTGTGTTCACTCATGACAACATCCACACTCACACGTGCCAAATACTCTTTGTGAGAGTGTGTGTGTGTATGTGTCTGTTGGTATGTGTGCAATCGTGTGTGCAAGTGTGTATGTGTGTTTTTCTTTGTATGCATATCAGTGAGTGAGTGTGCATCTGTGAGTGTGCGTATATGTGTGTGTAGTTGAGTGTGTTTGTTTGTGTATGTGCGCGTGTGAGGTTGTATGAGTGTTATGATGTGTGTGTTTCTGAGTATGTGTGTGTGTATCTGTGAGCGTGTGTGTGAGTACTTGTCCATGACTGAGTGTGAGTGTGTGTGTGTATGTGAATATGTGTGCATGCGTGAGTGTGTGTGCACGTGTGAGTATGCATATGTGAGTGTAAATGTGTGTCTGTGTGTGTACGCGCGCGCATACCCACTTACAGACACACACCGGTGTATATGCGCGCATCAGCCTGAGTACACCTATGAGCGCTCGTACATACAGGCACAGGTGCAAACACACACAGACACACACACACACACTCACGCTTGCATTACCCCAATGGAAGTATTCTGTGCTCTGGGTTTGCCAGTTTACTAATATCGGGTTGTTCAAAATTTTGAAAGCAACCCTGAAAAATTTTTGAATTTGTGTTTAAAAACCGAGTACAAAATGTACAGGTTGTTCCTTTTTAAGTTGAACACTAATTAGCAGCATGGATCACAAAAAGTGGGCGCGGGGAGCGGTGTCGAAAATTATGACAAACACCCAAAAGCTGGAAGAATGAGAAGTGCAGCAGCGATGGCGCGGAGCTCTGACAGCGGCAGATGGACACTCGGTGTGAGAGCTGCTAATAATCACCGATCTGCAGCTGCAAACCGCCACTGAAACACTCCCAACAAAAGCAGCACATGGTGCGCTTCACAAAGCTGTGTTCATGGCAGCGTTTCTCATGATTTGGCCACCGCCTGTATGTTTCAGCGAACATTTTCTCTCTCTCTCTCTCTCTCTCTCGAGCGTGGAGGGAACAGAATTGTTTAAGTAAGTGATCTGCATGGTGTCAGTTCTCACCTTCCTGATGCCAAACTCTGTTCCGTCTTCCGTCTCCACCTCCTCTCTGTGTGCTGCTGAAGATGAAGTATACCTGCGAGAAGCACACACACGCACGCGTGCGCACACACACTTATATACACATATATACCCGGGCATGTAACTACGAATGAGCGCTTTAGCGATAGAGACATTGCGTGCCTGCGTGCTTGTGGCTAATAACAAATGCAGTCACGCTCATTATAACTGTCACTCCCATCATCTGTGACAGACCCTCCCCCTTACACTGGGAGGGGCGGAGCCATGTTTGGTTAGTGCGGCGTGAAACGGCAGAACCAATCAACAAGGGCTGAACTGCAGGCCTTGGTGTTAGAGCCGCAGAGATCTTCTGGTTCAAAGGCTCGTGATAAACTCACACGCACAAGCGCGCACACACACACACACTGACGTGCACGCTCACACTCACATGCACGCCCACACATGCACTTGTATGCTTTCAGCATACACAGACGCTCGCTTCAGATACACATACACGCACCTGCACACACGCACACACACACTCACATTCACACACACAAATGCACACATACATTATCACACCCATGCCTACACTCACATACGTGCACACATGCACATGTAGACACACACACACGCCCACACACGTGCACATGCACACAATCACACACGTGCACAAGCATGCACGCACACACTCGCGTACACATGCATACACGCACTCACACTTGCACTGACGCTTACGCACACACACACGTGCACATGCGCACACACACACACACACGCGCGTGCACAATCATTCACACTCATACATACTCACGGGCACACGTGTATACACATACTCATACTCGTATACACACATACACGCACTCACACGTGCAATGATGCACATGCGTGCACACACACACACACAGAAGCATCAGGTCCCTCTCTCCTGACTGTGTGTGTAACAGGAGGACAGGTCTCCGTGAGCCTTCATTCTGATTGGTCCCCGACAGCCGAACACTTTCTTCTAAATAAGTCACTGATGATTCATCCACTTCTATTACAGCATCCCTCCCACTCAGGAGCGAGTCAGGCCTCTCTGCTGCTGCTCGGAGCCAGACAGCAGGCCGGGGGGGAATCGGGGGGGGGTCTGGAGATTGCCGTTGTGGACCCCCCCTCCCCCCCACTCCACTCCCCCAGAAAAAGACAGCACCTTACTATGGTTTTATATCACCAATACCACAGTGAGCAGATTTAGTGCACCTCTCTGCCTTTACCTGAGCGTTTGTGGCAGAGAAAAGGCTTCATCATCAACGATGCAGTGAAAGTCATTCGCCACGGCGCCCCTTGATTTAATTACGGGAGGAGTCCTCACGTGGATTAATCACACCATTAAAGACTAAAGGCATCTGCGCTGGGTGTCCAGCCCTGACGGACTCGCTGTGAGTCCAGTGCTGCTGTGGGGCCGAGCTGCTCAATCCACACAGAGCCCCTGTACTCCTGCACAGCAGCTGGGCCTCCGCTGCTTCTGACAGCAGCGCAGTATCTGAGCTGTGCTCCTGTATAAACACGACTGTCCCCTCCTAATGACCCATTTTGCATGTAAACGCACGCGCTGATTACAGCTGTCAGATTGCACTGGAAGCACATATTATTTGTTTTCATGTCTAATTTGCTGAAGTACACTGCTGAAACGAAAAAAGAGATATGGTCGTATAGTGTCTAAGTGTGCTTGACTTGGGAATGAAAGGTCCTGAGTTTGAGTCTTGGGCAAAGCACTTCACTCCATTCGGGTTCTGTGAATTATCTGGTACTGGTAAATTGTCAGGGAAACCTGACTAAGGGCTGGGGAGTAACCTGTGATGGACTAGCATCCCTTCCATGGGGAAGAACAGTATTCCTCACTGTTTCATGCTCCTGAAACTGGGGTTAAGCACCAGCCTGATGGGTCACTAGGCTCGGAACAGACTTTGCCTTTGTCACAAACTGAGCTGCATGACAGTGCGTTTATTTGTGCTGCATTGAGAGGACCTGAGGTCGAGCCTTACGCCTCCTTACACGGCGCTGTCTATGAGTGAATGATTCAATCGCAATTGCATTCTTATGGCACATTCTAGAGTCCTATTGGGGAATGTGGTCTTACGACCACCAATGTGCTGCACCCACCTGGGTGATGCGATGGCAGCTATTTTGCATCAGAACGTTCTGCGCACATCTGCTGAGGCGGAGAGGGAGAGTGTAAATAGCTTTTCACAGGGCCTCTGACATGAGGTTACTGTTTGTTTGCAGTGGTTAGCACTGTTGCCTCACAGCAAGAAGGTCTTGGGTTTGATTCCGGCCTGGGGCCTTAATCTGTGTGGAGTTTGCATGTTCTCCCCGTGTTCGCGTGGGTTTCCTCCGGGTAATCCGGTTTCCCCCACCCACAAAACATGCAATATAGGAACACTCCAACCAGCACCCCTGACCAAGGAACTGGCTTTAGAGCTGGAGTTGGTCCCCGGGCGCTGCTCTGTGGCTGCCCACTGCTCCTTACTATAGGATGGGTCAAATGCAGAGGACAAATTACCCCACAGGGTTCAATAAAGTGTGCAAAATGGCCTTTGATTGCCTACACACCCCAAGGCAGCACCTAGTCTTCTAGACTTTCAAACATTGTTACACCCCTAATTAGTGCTGATGGAATTATTATCTGTAAATGTGACTAGTCCGTACATATCACCACAGAGCAGTGTGGTAGGCTGGTTTTCTGCAGTTTTACTTTGATAGAGACAGAGGATTTATCAAGACAAGGGAATTTATTTTGAATTTATTTTCAAATTATCATTTAACCAGTAAACTCTGTGGAGATGACTGTTTATTGATTGCCTCGCGTTTCCATCTATCTGTGTTTATATGCACTTATTGTTTCAGCTGCTCAGCTTTTGTAATATTAATTCTCAATAGCGCTGCGCTGCACACTGTCATATTGCCCTAACATTCCAGCACATTTTGTGCAAGCGCGGTGGTGTCTGCAATCTTGGACCTGAGAATGAAGTCTCCTTCCCTGAGTAGATTTCCCAGTTAAAGAGTTGTGACATGAGGGGTTCTTGCTTTCCCCCAAGATTAAGTTAGAGAAAAACCTTAGCAATTCACTGTTTTACATTGTGCTAAATGGCTCAATTTCGCATGATGGAAACAAAATGGCTGCTGTATTTGAGTTGTGACTCTTTCCATCTCTCCTTTTATGAGGTTAAACGTGAGCCCGTGTCTAAAGATTTCTGATTGAGTCACAGTCAGAAGTATTCTTTTACATTTATCAGAAGGCTGTTTCACACGAAAGATATCTCGCTTCGTATGTTCAGTCGTGGCTGAACAGTGGGGAACTCACAAGTAAGATTGAAGTTTGGACTAAGGGTGGCATTTTTTCCTGAGAAATTGCGCAGGACCCGCGCGTGAAAGTTCGCAATCAAACTTTTGTCAAGCGTTGATAATGGGTGTGTTGACGTTTGAGTTCGTCCGAAGATGCGGCTCATTTAAATGGACGAGGAGAGCTCCCTCCTGATTGATAGCGCGGACACTGACGAAGCGATCTGTCTTGAGATTTATTTCACCTCGCCGCGGCCGGCTCCTCGCTTTTCTGGCAGAGTCGGCGAAAGTCTGTCCCGGCATCCGACGCGGCTAATGAATCAGAACGCACAGAAAATCACTGTCACTTACTCTCTGCCCCGCTAATATATACTGCTGTATGAATCAAATTTAATGGCTCATAATAATCACTACTAAATGCTCAGCGACGTTCGTACGGTTCTTCTTTTCGCGGCTCTATATCCCCCGCAGAGATCTCATGACATTCATCAAAGTCTCGCGTCTCCTGAGAAAACCCAAACATTTACCCGCGCTCATCCTCTTATCCCTCTACCTTCTCTTTCTTTTTTCTTCCTCTCCTTCCGTATCATTCTTTTTCTGCATTAATCTTCCTTCTTCTTCTAATATTTTTACACACTGTTTTTCAACATCGCTAATAGCAATAATAACAAATAAAGTCAATATAACTATGATAAGTAGCTGGGCTCATTCACAAACTAGAAAGCCCTCAGAGAGCACATGCCTCTAGAAACACATTTGTCACGAAGAACTGGCAGCCATATTTGTGTTTGAATCCATCCCAAAAATGAATCAATTGTCCGTTTGGTCTATGCCAACACTTTTGCAAATTATCATTGAAATTAATTGTGAAATCTTTGAGATACAGTATTGTCTGGACAAACTAACAGACACGGGTAAATACTGTTTATTTGGGGGAGATCCTGTCACCTTATGCCCTCTGTTAGCCACCACCAGGAACTGGAAGGGGGACTGAAGAAGTGAGTGTCATCCTTCCTCCTGTCCAACCGTCTGTCCCTCCGTCAGACCATGGCTGGGGATCTGAGTATTTCATGCTTGGGTCACACTTTAGATGAAGTGTTGCTCATGAAAGCTTTATACAGCGTGTATAATGCCTTCATAAATGAGACATAATGTCTTCATAAATCATATGTAAGCAAATGTCATTCTATGTAAAGGGTGAAGATACACATCCTTCTTCAGCATGTGACGCCAGCTGTGATACAATGGACATTGACACTTAGCTAATGATTAAATACTCTAAAGGGTGACATTGTCAGCTAGGTGACATTGTCATTGTCACATCTGGCATCACATGCTAAATAAGGGTACGTTATTTCACCCTTTACAAAGCATGACATTTGCTCACGTATGATTTATGAAGACATTATGTCTCATTTATGAAGGCGTTATACATGCTGTATAACGCCTTTATGAGCAACACGTCATCTAAAGTCTGACCCATGCTTGTCAAATACTGTGCTATTATTGCAGGAATCTTCTTTGTTTTGTGAATATATTTGCGTAAATCTCGAACCTCCGGGCGGCGTATGCAGTAATTATCTGGTGACGTACCTGTGGATAGGGAATCGTCACACGAATGAAAGGAATCAGGACAGCAGGTCGCCGCTCTGAACTGGACACTTCTGCTCTGTTCAGGTTGGGAGAAAAAAAGGAAGAATTCCCAAAAAAGGTATCGTTCTGGATCCAGCCTGTGGCTGAAAGGGGATGAAGGCCCGCTGTTGCCGTGACACCGCCCCCATTACTTTGCTCGAGCTTCGCGGCTCTTTGATCTCTGGTGTCCGCATTAGCCCGTCGCCATCTCTCATGTTCGTTGGAGCGGGATTAATTATACATCACAAGCCGTGCACACACCCGCACGCTCTCGCACTCGCACGCGGTGAGCCGGATCGCGGCTGTCCGGCTCTCAGAGAATCGCTGTTTGCTCGCGTGCGGACCGCATAGTCATTTCCGAGATTAGGCCAGAAGATGAGGTGGTCCGTGAAGTCGGCCGGGGGGCAAACAAGAGCTCGTTTGCAGAATGTGCAGATTAGTGCTGAAGACTTGATTTTGACAGGAGATGATTGTTGACTTTAGTGAATCTCATCACATCTTATCCAGTGTATACTTCACATAAGAGCGGAATAACTATGCTCTCTCTCTCTCTCTCTCTCTCTCTCTCTCTCTCTCTCATTACCTCCCTCTCTCACTCTCTCATTCACTCTCACCCCTCTCTCTCTCTCTCAGCTTGTGTTAACATCTTAGGCTATTTGGACAGTGACACTATATATGCTGTTAGTCTCCGTAATGGATTTGAAATCAATAGATATGCGGTTTAAGTTCTGACTGTGACTGTTAATTGGCAGATGATTGTATCCAGTTTGTGTGAGTGTAGGAATCGCTGCTCCAGTATTTATGGACCGCACTGATTATGCTTCAGTCGTCACGAGTTCCTCCTTGACTGCGAGCCTGAAGGCAAACGTGTTTAACTCAGTTGAAAGAAACTTCTAAGAGCACTTTGAGGTGCTGGAGTTTCGTTCAATAATCTAAACAAAGTAAATTAATGGGCACATTTTGAAGTGCTGATATAAGCACCGACCTTTCAAGTGCTTTTTTCTGACTTTAATGATTTATGTGATCATTTACTACTATTATCATCGCTTTTTTAACCGATAAATAAGTGAAACTAGTTCAGGCAGGAAACTCGAGTCATTCTACATCACCAATGCATTCATCTGCGTCAGTGAGAACGCACCGATCGCATAGCGGCAACAATAAACAACCAGTTATATTGGTCTATAAAAGCACAATCAATCTCACTCACCCTTGCTGCTCAACTTTACTGCCTCATGCGCAGGTGAGGAATGAGTTTCGCTGCCGCCTCCACCAAAGCCTCCACCCGTTGGGTTCTGCTCCGTCTGACAGTGAAGGGATTCTTAAGTTCTGCTCCCTACATAATTCTGTTGTTGTTTGGTCTGCTCTTGCAATGCCAAGGTAAGGATCAGCCCCAGAGCAGAGCCTTTTGCCAAAGTAAAATGTCATTATATCTAGTACACGTCCACGAGTTTGTTCAATCCAAATATATGAGTTTACCTGACTGATCCTCACTGAAGTTAATGACACCACATGACAGAGAACACGCCCATCCTAACACAGGTCACATGCACATCCCCATGGGGGCTCATCCTAACACAGATCACATGTACATCCCCACAGGGGCCCATCCTAACACAGGTCACATGTACATCCCCACAGGGGCTCATCCTAACACAGATCACATGTACATCCCCACAGGGGCCCATCCTAACACAGGTCACATGTACATCCCCACAGGGGCTCATCCTAACACAGGTCACATGTACATCCCCACAGGGGCTCATCCTAACACAGGTCACATGTACATCCCCACAGGGACTCATCCTAACACAGATCACATGTACATCCCCACAGGGGCTCATCCTAACACAGGTCACATGTACATCCCCACAGGGGCTCATCCTAACACAGGTCACATGTACATCCCCACAGGGGCTCATCCTAACACAGGTCACATGTACATCCCCACAGGGGCTCATCCTAACACAGATCACATGTACATCCCCACAGGGGCTCATCCTAACACAGATCACATGTACATCCCCACAGGGGCTCATCCTAACACAGGTCACATGTACATCCCCACAGGGGCTCATCCTAACACAGATCACATGTACATCCCCACAGGGGCTCATCCTAACACAGGTCACATGTACATCCCCACAGGGGCTCATCCTAACACAGGTCACATGTACATCCCCACAGGGGCTCATCCTAACACAGGTCACATGTACATCCCCACAGGGGCTCATCCTAACACAGGTCACATGTACATCCCCACAGGGGCTCATCCTAACACAGGTCACATGTACATCCCCACAAGGGCTCATCCTAACACAGATCACATGTACATCCCCACAGGGGCTCATCCTAACACAGATCACATGTACATCCCCACAGGGGCTCATCCTAACACAGGTCACATGTACATCCCCACAGGGGCTCATCCTAACACAGATCACATGTACATCCCCACAGGGGCTCATCCTAACACAGATCACATGTACATCCCCACAGGGGCTCATCCTAACACAGATCACATGTACATCCCCACAGGGGCTCATCCTAACACAGGTCACATGTACATCCCCACAGGGGCTCATCCTAACACAGATCACATGTACATCCCCACAGGGGCTCATCCTAACACAGATCACATGTACATCCCCACAGGGGCTCATCCTAACACAGGTCACATGTACATCCCCACAGGGGCTCATCCTAACACAGATCACATGTACATCCCCACAGGGGCTCATCCTAACACAGATCACATGTACATCCCCACAGGGGCTCATCCTAACACAGGTCACATGTACATCCCCACAGGGGCTCATCCTAACACAGATCACATGTACATCCCCACAGGGGCTCATCCTAACACAGGTCACATGTACATCCCCACAGGGGCTCATCCTAACACAGGTCACATGTACATCCCCACAGGGCTGATTTGTGAATAAACATTGGCTGTGTTTTTCTTGCTGGTAGATATTTTTGGTTCACATCATTGTCTGAAAATGTCCTGACTGACTATAATGCTTTTTCCCTCTTAGTACAATTGAGTTTTTCCATTAAATATTAAAGAAGTGGGGGCATTTTGCAGTCTAAATTTATACTCTTGACACAGATTCAAACCACACATGGCTGTTTATTTCACTCTGATCTTGCTTTGTGGGAAACATTTGGATTCTGCGAGTTAATGTGATGTGAAGCAACCTTTAACTGCTAATCTTTCAACCCTTACTTCTCAGTTCAGTCATTTGTATTTGAATTAAGCCAAATTGTTAAATGTTCGTATGCAGATGGGTTAGAATGTTAATTCCTCTGCTTTTGAATGCATGAAAGAACATGCACACCATCCCAGTGGCGGTCAAATGTAAATTATTGAGAGGCGCGGAGGGCATTAGCGGATGTCTCTTCAGAGAGCATCAGCTCCGAACGTTTGAGTTTTTTCCTCTATTACAGCCTCTCTTGCATCCTTCATCTCGTTCATAAATCTGTCCTAATGTCTTGTACCCGGCTGAAGTGCAGAAGCCATTAGTTATTTTGTTAATGCGGTGAGTTAATGCAGCTACAGAACTGGAAATGTGCGGGTGCATGAAAATGTACTCTTGTTGTTTGGATTTTGGCAGGCAGGACGGCACAGTCAGCTGTCACCTCACAGCAGAGAGACTGCCGGTTTGAATCCCAGCCGAGCCCTCTCTGTGCCGAGTTTGCATGTTTGCCCCATGTCGGCTCGGGGTTCCTCTGGGTAATCCTGCCGTTTTGAACCGTTAAGCTAACGGTCAGCTCCAATTGCCTGCAGACAGGAGTATACACGTGTGAATGCTGTACGTGTGTGTGTGTGTGTGTGCGCGCGCCTATGTGTGTCTGTGTGTGTGCCCTGGAGTGGATGGTGGATGACTGAACCATGCAGGACATCCTACTACCTGTCTTCCAGTGCATGCTGGGATAGCCCTTGGATGTAACGTTGGATCTCAGGACTAAAACACAGACAGGAATGAAGTTTCACACAGATTATTGAAGAAATAATCTGTGTCAGGCGATCGGTGGGAAAATCACTCGGCAGAAACAATGTCTCATAACACAAACACAACAGTAACGAGTGATAAATCTAACGTCACAGGCAGAATAAAACAGACACAAGGGCAAAGGGTTAAATACACACAATCGACACACTGGCATCAGCGCTCAGGACAGGGCTTGTGAGTAGCAGGTAAAGCTGAGACCAGTGGACTGAACTCTTAAATACGAGGGGGGTGTAATCAGGGAACATAAGACAGGCGAGAGAGCAGAGAGGGGCGTGGCTACAAACCAGGAAGAGAGGAGCAGTTGCAGAACGGAGTGGGGAGGGCAAGAACAGAGCAGAGAGGGGTAAACAAAGACGTGTGGAGGGGACAGGAGAAAATTAAAATAAAAAACTAAAAATAAACAAATACAACAAAAATGACTGAATACACTGACCAAGACTGACACTGGATGGACAGATGAATGGAAGGATGGGTGAGTTCTTGTACATTTCTGACGTGTCGTCTCCCCTGCGGCTCTGCTTGGTGGCTGCTGCACAGTTTTCAGGGATATTTTGGATTGGCCTGGGACGCCGTGGCCGCTGATCCTTCGTGTTAGCACGTTAAACTTCTTGCGTTTATTCCCAGTGCAAAGAGAAGGGACTCTTTTCATTTTGTAAGACCTTACTACCCTTCCTGTAGCACCACCACCAGGTCAAACCTTACATTTCCAAATGCAATAACTCAAACTGTTTTGATGGGAGAAGCGATCGTTTTGGGTGCAGAGAAGGGCTGTTTTCGATATTCTTCACCCTATGACCTTTGCTGTTGGGCCACCACCAGATCTGTCATTTTAATAACTCAGAAACTTAAACTGGAATCATGTCAAATCTATTTCCAATGATCCTGGCGAGTAGAGGAGGGAGTCACTGATTGCGGTGGCTCAGCAATGCTTCCTGTAGGGCCACCTGTCGTCCAAAGGTAACATTTCAAATGTTTGAGCAGTTTTCATGAGCATCATCTGTGATTCTTCCTAGTGTTTGAAAATGATATTGGTGACCCAGTGATCTTTCTTACAGCACTGCTGCCAATGCCAAATGTTTCATTTTTAAAATGCAATAACTTAGGAAATTTTAAAAGAAATCTTGTCAAGTCTCCTGTCAACATTCCTGGTGCGTTAGGAGAGGAAACTCATTGATTTTTATGGCTTTACTGTAGCGTCACCATTAGGTGAAACTACATTTCCAAGCGCTATAAGTCAAAAGGTTCTAATGGAAATGAGGTCATCTGTGCAGCGAACGTCTCAGTGCAAAAAAGTCCTGCAGTGTTTATAGGAATCGGGAAAAATTTTCTGTGAACATTCCTGGGGCCTACAATAGTTAGCTCCCTCGTTGATTCTAAGGACTATGCACCACTTCCTGCAGGGCCATCGATAGGCGAAACTGTGAGTTTGCCAATGGAGAGAATGCTGTTGTTTCAGGATAATTATGATCTGCTGTCCTCCACCAGCAGCATGCATCTTAGTTTCAGATGCAATATCAGCGGGAAGGATAACCTGTTGTGTTGAGTCTGTAAGTGCGGCAGCAGGTGTGCACTGCCTGAAACCCATGATGAGAGAGGCGTGTGCCCTGAATATACGGCAGGGCTCAGATGTCGAGCAGAGAGATATTCATTATTACTGCAAAATTATATAGTGCTGGAAGGAAAGGGTCTATTCAGAGCGATGGAAAGTCCAAAAACCATCCAGTTACATGGTGTCCTCAGGGCTTCGAAGGAGATGAAAACCATTTCATATCCACTCCTGACGGAACGAGTCGTCCCCAGTGAATATAGTATTTCCAAACAGCGCGGAATTGAGGACTGAAATCCTTGTTAGCGCGTTAAGATGAGAGATCTCAGGTTTATGAATTGGATGTTTTCAGCCAGAACATGCTAATGCTGATGTCCCAGGCTCTGCCAGTAATTGGGGGCAATGCAGACCCAAAACACACAATCCAAAACTCTGTAAAAAAAAATACTCTCCTCTGCGTAGAGTTATATTTCAGTTAAAGGGTTTTGCATTGACCTGATCTGTGGGAATGGCTGGGTACGCAGGGAGATGGAAGAGACTGGATATATGATGAACTGAGAGATGGATGGATGGAATAGAAGACTGTAGCTGGACCTTCTGTGACGCGGTGACGCCTGGGGAGCGTCAGGTCCATCGTTCTCGTTCCCGCCCTCGTCCCTCGTCCCCCGTCCCTCGTCCCCCGCTGTACCTCAGGTCGGACTCAGCGGACAGGACGATTGGCTCTTCCTCCCAGGGAGAATATCGCTTGCAAAACGAAAAAAAATCGTGCCCGCTGAATCCCGACAGGCTCTTTGCTCTCTTTCTGCTCGTACTCGTGTCAGAGCTCATCCAGTGCATCACGACCATCTCTCCTCATGTGTCCCAACGTTATTGATCTGAGAGATATCCTGCCTCTGATGGAATGTTTGCACTCAGCACACTGTAAATTGTGGGGTCAAAGGTCGTGGTCTCTGTCAGACGCTTTAAGGGGATCCCCGAGTGTTACTGTTTCAGGGGGGCCGCGATTCCCGCAGGCAAAGTGGAAAGCGATGTCTTAACTGAAAGATGATGTAAAGCTGTCCAGCAGAAGATTCTGTAAACAGTCTTATTTTATTATATATGCTGCGAGCAGCGACATGCTCCAGATGGGTGGAGGGTTTCTCTCATTTAGTGAGAGAATGATTTTTATTTATTTAAATAAATTTAAAAAATAATAAATATATTTTAAATTTGGCATCTCCAATCCCACCGGAATCTGGATTGTCCAATCCGAGAACTATGTACAAGTCTTGCTCGTATGCAACCCCCTGTGGCCAGCTTAGTTGAGAGAGACAGTTCACCGCTCTCCTCTGAAGCACGCGCTTAGAATCTGACTGACGAGCGGCCGGCTGACCAACAGGAGGTGCTTGAGCAATGAACACGGCAATCATTTTTAATATCCCTTCCCGGCAGTCCCTTCCCAGTATGCATCCCTGCAGCACTTTAGCCAATCGCGCGCTGTTGTGAAATGAGAGAGTTATAGTGTCACAAGTCACACTAGCACTGGCACAAATCCCATGAAGAAGACCTCCTAGCCCTGCTCCAGTTGGCTGTGAAAGTGATAACGGACTCCCACCTTCTGAAGCCAAGGGGGCGACACTCAGATAGTTAACAGCATCCGCCCCATACCCCAACGATTTCGGACGGCCCCAGCCACCGAAGTCAGGCTGATTTCCTTTTAAAAGTGTTTACTGCCTGAATTTGGTCCTGACTGTGGCTGGCAGCAACATTACAGGCTCGTAAATGACGGGACACTTGAGGAGATAAAGGTGTGGAAAGAACATTTCCCATCAAAATGCTCAATTTCAGTAACTGAGGTGGTTGTTTTATTGGTTGCCCACATAAAATGGTACCCCAAGCCATCAGTATATAATTAATTTGTTATTTGTTGCTTGAAAGACGGTGCTCATTACTACCTGCAGAGACAGTTATTGTACTTTCAGGTTACGTTTAGGAAGTTTGTCCCTTCAAGGACAATATATCTCCGCTGTGCTTTTACCTCTGAAAGTATATTGCTGTGCAGCCCAGCAAAGGGGTTCCAGTTAGTGACTGTTGTGGGATTTAACGCACATGAAGTGTGTGTGTGTGTGTGTGAGAGAGAGAGTGGGTGTGTGTGTGTGTGAGAGTGTGTGTATGTGTGTGCGCGTGTGTGTCTGTGTGTGTGTGGGTGTGGGTGTGTGTGAGAGAGAGTGTGTGTGTATGTGTGTATGCGTGTGTGTGTGTGTGAGAGAGAGAAACAGTGTGTGTGTGTGTGTGTGTGTGTGAGGTAATAACCACACAGCTTCGCCTAAGGGCTGCAGAGTTAGGAAGCAAGAGCAAGCGCATGCTGATGGAGAGAGTGAGAGAGAGGGAGAGAGAGGGAGAGAGGGAGGGAGATAGAGGGAGAAATAGTGAGATATATGGCGGGAGGGAGAGAGAGGGGGGAGAGATAGAGAGATAGAGGGAAGGAGAGAGGGATAGAGGGAGGGGGAGAGAGAGATAGAGATGGAGAGAGGGATAGACAGAGGACACACTTGGCTGAATTGACGGAGGACAGCGCAGTGATAAGACAAACATGATTGCTCATCCCAAACCAGGTAAAAAAGTATTAAAAAAAACATCTTCACTGGAAGTTGGCAAACAGCATACCTTCTTTCTGTTTGGCCCAATTTGTCTGTCGCAGTTCTGTTTACGCTGGATGACTGTGAATGTTACAAAAGCAGGAAATATGCAGCCAGTGAGCGAACACTTTGTACTAAAGCAATCTAGGCTCAATATATGAGTCCTCGCAACATGAGGCATGCGTGCGTGGAGTCATACTTCACTCACTCACAGTTAAATAAAATCAAATTGTGCGATTATCCATGCATGTGCTACATCATGTGACTCTTGGGTAACCTTAAATTTTCAATACAATATTATGGATTTCGGGTTATTTTTAGTGGAGCATCATGGATTTATCACATTTAAAATGACCTTGGGGCTCAGTCCAGCCATTTTCCATGATTTTCATCTATATAGCAGGGTCATGTCACTGTCAGAAATGGTGTATGTTGTATTTTACTCATTTCATTCATTTGAGATGAAAATTTGGAGGAAGCGAACTCAGGAAAGCATTTCTGGCCTCACCTATTTGCAATAAGCTGCTGTGTTTTTAGAGAAGAGAACTAATTAGACAGTGGAACACCTACAGTATTTCGCCCAAACTACTTTGGCCTGACGTCCAATCAGAAGACATTATTCCTTGCATTCCTTGGTAGCATGTAGCCAGACTCAGGTTAAAACAAGTGCAGTGGAGTCTTGGACAGGATATTTCCTCAGCTGACGTGGAAAAACATGAGAGGGCTGGACTTAGTGTTGGATTGGACATGCTAATAATTGGGACGCCCAATCCAAACGCAGCGTATTGGATGATTGCGCAACTTACAGGCAGCTGCATAGAAATACTTCTGCCTTTTGACTTATCTCTGAGTGTGGAATTGTCTTTGTTTTTGTGGTGGAGGAAGGTTTTATACTGACATGCAGTGCACCATGCATCTCTTCCTTTCTGTCTGCCTGCTAATGCAGTGCTGTTGTTTTCTAATGATGTGCCGGAGTGATGCAGGGCTGGGGAGGCAGTACATGTCCTGAGATTTAGCTGTGATATTCAGAGGGGAAATGCCATGAATCTCTCGCTGGGGAGCACCGAACTCACGCACATACACAGTGGTTGCTGGATTGCGCCCTAAAGTGCGGTTGTGTATTATCCAGCCTGCTGTAATTTAGCTGTTTGGCTGGATTTATTGCAGTTTTGGCAGTTACCAAGTGAGTATAATTGCAGTCTTGCGTAAAAATACCTTCCTCTTGCTCTTGATTGAAAAACATCCCATGAATTTGTGATAAATCCATCCTCGGCGCAGTGGGAGGTCAGAACGGCCTGGTAAGATGAAGGGGAAGGTGGCACAGTCCATTAGTAATTGGACATCAACAGTAGCCGATGAAGGCTCTGCTTCCGTAATGTATCATGTATCATCTGGAATGTGTTCATTTTTCACGGTTTTGGCAGAAATGGGGTGATGGTGGGGACCAGCTGTCTCACCTGCAGTGGGAGTTACTGGTCTCAGATGATCACAGAGATAAGAGTCCAGATATGGCGGTCTTGGGTGGAACACATGTTCGTCATGCATGCGGGCGGTCTGCTGTCTCGCCTCATTCCTCAAAAAGGTGTTTTATGTGACTTCTTGTTGAAACATGGACATTAAGAGCCCTTTCAACATCCCTCAGAAACATTCCTGCATTGAGCAGGCCAATGGCAGCTCCCTGATGGCTCGAGTCATTTATGGCATTTTGAACAATGGCAGAACTGGGACTTTTGGGTGGCCTTTTATTGACCAGAGTACAGGATGTACCTGGGCTGACTGTACCTGATTTCAGCAGCTCTGGATCAGGCCCCACCTGTCTGACAGGCCAGTCTTGACAAAGGGCATGAACTTGACAATGATATAGAGAAGGTGACTGAAATGCACACAGATCAGTGGCACTCAACCTTGGTCACAAAAGTAAACCCAGCTAAGCCAACCTCAGAAATAATCATGTGGAATATTGAAAGGACGAAACTGTTGCGTTTATATTTGTGTTCAGTATATATTAATGAGGTATCGGGCAGATACTTGATACTGGTATCGGTATTGATGCCACACTATCTGTCATCATTGTTTTCAAATCCATTCCATTGAGTCACAGAGCCGCAAAGCCAAAACTCTTGAATGTTGGTCTTTTTAATCGAAAAACCCACATTTCAGGCAAAAATGTGAGAAAAGCTTATGGATGTTATGTAACGCTGACCTGCTGCCTTGTTTTCCAGCTGTCTGGGCGTGAGAGCGAGATTCATCACAGCTCATGAAAACGTTTGTGATCACGGAACTTCCTCAGGAAAATAAAACACACTGTCCATCTTTACATGTTTGTGAGGTGCGCCAGAACGCGCCATTTTCTGTTTCTTTGACCTATTTTTGTCTGAAGAGCCGTAACAGCGCCCACCAACATATATCGGTGAAAATGTTGATCGACGGAAAATCTCGTTATCTGACTCAGGTGGTACGCAGAGAGGACAGGAAGAAGAATGGAGAGTGTCGCTCATGTTTCATGAGCCGGTCCTGGTCGCTGTCCGTTTTACACACGATCACAGTTATCACGCCCGGCCACCGCGCTCCGTCATTAGACGCTGTTTGAAACTTAGTGTGATTAAGCAGCAGTTTTAATGAGCAGTGAAAGAATCGCAGCAGCGGCTCATTGTGAAAGGGCAGTCCGGGGCTCCGTTTGCTCGATTAAAGAGCAAATTAACCTCGTCAAAGAGTGCGAGGCATACCGTACACTACCTGTCATGATAGGGTAGAGAAGATTAGAGCACTGCAGTTTTGCCCACTGACTCGCTCTCGAGCAGACGACGTGTGCACACATCACTAATTGTGAACTGCGCATATAGTATATCAATAACTATTTATGCTTTAAGATGTTGGGATGTGAAACCTTTCTAACTCAAACTTTTCACTTCAGTTGTTTCAAAGTCGGAGAGCATTTCATTCATCTTGCAGGACAATGTCTCACACATATTCTGTGTCTGCGGGCTGCAGCGCTTCACTGACGCTACATCACACTCAGAGTGAGAGAAATATTCAGACCCAGGACATTTTTATTATAGCCACAGCATTACATTAAATGAACAATATCTCTTGTGCATCATTTTATACTCATTTCCCTGTAATTCAGCAGGACATATTTGGGATCGTTGGAATCCTTGGGATCTCCACTAAAATTTAAAATAGGCCTAAAGTTCCACAGTTTTGAATACAGCTGCTGTATTTGATGGACCCATATATGGAGCTATTGGTTTTAAGTCCAAAATCCTAAGGAAGCTCATACTGTAATCTGAAATAGGTTCCCCCCAAAAGAGTGAGAGTTGAGGGAATGTCTTTCCAGAGATAAGCGTCTGAATGAGAAATAAGCAGATATGCAGTCTGCCATTAAAATGAGCAGAAATCACGGATCAAAGGGGAGCTGATCTTCGTTTTAAGAGCGCTGGTTTGGTCGGGGATTGTGTGATTTCTGTAATGAGCTCTGTGAACTTTTCATCCGCGCGAGGAACTGATCTTAACATTTCCCCCTCCTCTCCCATCTCACGATCCGCTCACAATGGCACTATTTTGAAAAGCCCTGTCTTCCCCGCCTGGGTGAATTATATCGGAGGTCAAAGGTCACAGCCCGTGGCTCATCGGCGCCCCTATTCCTCGCCGCTTAATATGATTGTTTGAGTGGGGCTTCGTGACGCTGCCTTCGACACGGTAATACTCCGTCTCTGTCGCCGCAATCAGGGCTGTCATTGTTTGGAGCAGCAGAACTCCGCCACAGAGACTAACCTGGGATGAATAGGAATGAGGTTTTAATGTAATCATTGTAAGGTCTCCTGTTTCTCATTATCTCTGCGTTAATGGCACCCCCCCCCACCCCGTTTGTGTCCAGAATCCTGCAGTAAAAGGGTTCGCCGGTCCCTCGCAGTGCGGTGATGTTCGGCCAACGCAAGTCGTTTCGCTGCCTGACCGATGCCGAAAGGTTGCGAAATGTTAGCGTCCAGCCGCGAAACCCAATATGAAGCAGCGAATGACACGGGTCTGATTTTACACTCGTGGGCTTCGCTGTACGGGAGAAACATCTGCCTGGATCGCAGCGGTGACATCAGGCACAACGAACGCTTCGGAGGAAAGAAGCTGCCACGCTCTCGAGAGCTCCGTAGGAGTCAGCCGTGGTATTACGGATCTGTGTTCACTGTGCTCAAACTCTTGCTAATGTTGGCTTCTCATGAGAATTGCGTAGAGCATCAGGTCGCCTGAGAGACCGTAATCGGTCTCGTTACAACCTTGCGAAGCAAAGGTTGATCAATTATTTGAAAGTATTCCCCAATATCTAAGACCAATCACCACAGAAATAGCCAGTTAATGAAATAATATGTGTTGTGTTCAAAGAGACTGTAGCTCCAGGGTGAATTTAATAACCAGGAGACGTGAAAATTGGAGAACAGAATGCAAATTAAAAAAAGCCTACACAGGATGGAATCAAACAGTGAAGTATTTATTAAACCTGTTATGGCGTGAGCCTGATTGTTTCTGGCAAATTTCAAATAGCTTCATTAAAGTAAATTTGTATTTTCTGCAGAAATGGCTCTTATATGCCCTTTTTACCCATGTTTGGCAATATCCCGTTAATTACTTTTCGTGCTTATTGGGCTCCTAATGATGTTTCTGTTTTCACGTAGGGCATTTGATGACATTCATTTGCATCATTTCCCACAATCAGGTGCTGCTGCTGTCTGACAGTATTTTGAGGGAAACACAACTGCACCCTCGTCACGAGCGTGGGGTGTGTCAGATGTGCCAGATTTTTTGTGAGTGTGTGTTTGTGTGTGCGTGCGCATGATGAATGATCTTTCACGAGAAAATCTGTTTGCTACCTTGGCTCAGAGCAGATTTGAGAAATAACATGAAAAACTTAACAGGCCCTAATTTCAAGGTCAAGAATGTGCACGGAGAAGCAAGCGTCGTGAACGTCGGTGAGAACACGTTTGGAGTCAAGCGGAAATTAACCTTCGAGGTGATCCCATGGCCTAATTAAAACAACAGCGCTCGATTTCATTAGCGCTCCGTCATTAGCGCCCCATCGTTAGCGCCCCGTCGTTAGCATGGCTTTCACCTTGGGTGAGAGGTCTGAGGGAGCAAGACTATGGAGATTCTACCATAGGGGCCTTTAACCGCCCCGCAGTAACAGAAGCGCTGGCCTGTAATTGCCGTCTCTACCCTCTGCCCAATCAGATTCCCTTCTGCCTAATCCTTGTGGCCCTTGTTCTCTGCAGAGCCAATCAAATTTCACAGCGGACGATAAAAACCCGCCGTTGAGGGATCGTAATTCACGTGCTGTGCGATGGTAATTCACCCGCTGCATTTCTCTGCCGTTTTATAGCCCAGCAGTCGACCTTTGGAGGAGCCGAGCTTGACCTTTGTTTCAATATTGTTTGGAGAACATCTATGGTCTTATGAACTGTTTTCAGGGTAATTATTGACCTTCACCACTGAACTGGTTTTACGGTTGGTTTGTGTTGCGCTATGCCCTGTTTGCTCAATTTTTGATGTCCCAAAGATTGTGCGAAAAACTGAATTTGCGCACCAGACTGTCTTAGTGCTGATGAAAAAATGGTGACGATCTTGTTGCCCAGGTAAAACTCACTGGGACGTCCTGCAGTCTGCGCGCAGTAAGCAGGTAGCGATGGCTTGGATTAAGGTCTTAACTGAATAAGATGTGGATGGATTTGTCAAGCTTTCAACTTTGATAAAGATCCCCTTTTCAGTCTGTAGCATTAAGTTTGAATTAGACTCTAGCCTGTCAGCGAAAAGTGACGAGGCTGTGCAGCTATCTCCTCTCTCTCTCTCTCTCTCTCTCTCTCTCTCTCTCTCTTCCACTGTCTGTGGTTGAAGGAGAAACCATCCCATCGTCCCCCTCCCAACCCAAGGTGACTGCCTACTTGCTATGTGTGTCCATGTGTTTGCTCCAAACGCTGCAGTCTGATGCACTGTGTGATCTGCCCATGTGACACCTGCCCCTTAATCAATACCTTTAAGGTCAGGCTTTTCTGCGACTGTTAACTCTGCTGAATGACTGGGAACCACCCCCTCCCACCCCCACCCAAGTGAAAGTGGTCACCTTAATGTCGACCTTCAGCGATTGCATAGACTTAAATACAGGCAAACAGGCCTTGCGGCCGCCTGCCTATGGAAAATTCCGGCCCAAACCGGCTCAAAAGCCACTCAAGCTGCTTCCAGCTGTTGATTGAACAACTAATGATCTTATAGTCATCTAATTAGGCCATTTGTGACCACACTCAACCAGCTTAAAACGGCTTTGGCCAGGCAGAAGCCAGCTAGGACGTGCAACGAACCCGTCACAACGTACGGGAGCTATCAAAAACACATCCAGGGTCAGCAAGAGTCACGGCTGGATGGCCTGCATCACAGGACAGCGGCATCAGGTAGTAGGCCTGAGCCCAAAACCTCCCCAAAATTAGCCTTCCTAAATCACTGTCAGGACCTCATCTACAAGTCAGCGCACTATGAATTCTTCATACTCTTCAAAACGTATAATCTTCAAGTCCCATG
Organism: Gymnothorax reevesii; assembly: GCA_029721435.1. Lineage (NCBI taxonomy): Eukaryota > Metazoa > Chordata > Actinopteri > Anguilliformes > Muraenidae > Gymnothorax > Gymnothorax reevesii. The sequence continues at coordinate 15,816,968 of CM056579.1, forward strand.
TTTAATGGCTTTCTTACCCAAGATGGTGTTTACCGTTTGAGGATTTAAGTCTGTTTTTTCTTTTAATCTTCTATTCTCTGTTGTTTTTCTTCTCCTCTGTAGAGCATTTTTGAAAGCATTCTGTGACGAATACTAAACTAAAAAAATTGATTGGAATTAGAAAACTGCCAAGGATGTGCTCAGCCCCTCACCTGCTGCATGCTGGGACAGGCTCCAGCCACCCTGTGCCTTGACCAGGAATAAATGTAAACGATGGTTAGATAGGAAATTATCTGGGGTATTCCATGGCTGGCTTTTGGCAGACTGACCGCAGTACAATAATGGGGGCTGTTCAAAACTTCTCTCTGAAGGGGACGTGTTCGAGGCCTAGCTATTTACCACAAAAGTACCCCAATTTTGGCCCATAAAACAAAATTTCAAGCCTTGAATGCTTTGCAGCAGAGTGTGTTTGCAAATTTTATCCTGTCTCTAGGAGAAGACTAAAAAACTAATTTGCAGGAACTTTCATATTATGCACACTACTGGCAATTAAATGAAGGTCGTTAAATCCCATGGCTAATGGCTGTTTGTGAAAGCTCACTTAAAACTCTTGTTTGGAGGAATGTTTCATCGCAATAAATTAATTTCTCTGACTTTTATGGTCTCTGGTCTTGTGAAACATGAGCTTCCTACTTCCAACATAGAACAACATTGGGCTAATATACTCTTTTGTTCTGTTTCAGGTAACAAAACATGTGGCAGATATGTTTAACGGGTATGTGTGTATTCGTGTGTGTGTGTGTGTGTGTGTGTGTGTGTGTGTGTGTGTGTGGGATGGTTCCTCTGTCAATGGACTTTCAAATTCAGAAATGCAGTCCTCGGAACGGTTCTGAATACGACTGACGACAGCAGGTTCAGTCTAGCAATCGGTTCATGGCAGCACACCTTAGAAATATTACTGAAACTCACACAGCAGTTACTCTCAGAAATATGACTGACCGAACCATTAGGAAGGAAGATCAGGACATTTTAAGAGCTGGTGCTAATGTGGAGGCTGGTTAGATAAGTGGCTCCCCTCTCACACTGCCTTTTAAATCACTTACTGTACCGGGAGCATTTCCCCTTCTCCTCTGGGAGCGAGTCTGCTGCCGGATTTAAAGAAAAATCATGTTAGTAAATTACCTGTATGCTCTGAGGTCCTCTCTAGAATCTACACTCTAGATGTATGAATTACTATGAATTAAAATGGCTTTCATTCCTAAGGAAGAGCACCCAGTTTGTATGTAAACACCCTCATATTAAAGCTAATGGTTTGGAATTTAACCACACATAATCCATTGGCTTGCAGAGCCAAAAAAATAAATTACATCACTGTCCTAATTCTTATAGACTGCAGTGGAGATTATTTTATTTAGCCATGCATATATACTGTAAATTCATGAACGAGTCCCTCTGACAAAGAAAGTCCACAATTTTCTGAAAAATTGTTTAATAACAGGCTTATTTAGATTTGTTTGGACCCCAGTGGGTACACATTGTGTTCACATCAGTTTCAGCTTTTCGGTCTGTCGTGAAATTTGGAAGTAATAGTGTCATATTAGCGCATTATCAGATAGCAGATAGGCTCACTACAAATGTCAGGCAATATTTTCATCTGAAAAGCCTAATTTTGTTGTCTGGCACAGCTGCGTATGTCATGCTCCCGAGAAAACGTCTGACAGGGTTAAGTTGTACTCGCAGAGCATCCAATTACAGGCAATTTTCTCTGCAGAGTTAGCCTAAATACAGTTTTTTTTTTTTTTTGCTCTGCTCGATTGCTTTAACTTGTGTTTCAAAACAGTGTCTCTCTTAGGAGCCTCATCGTCAGTTTCTGTGTTTGTGGGGAGGGACAGAGAGCTGTCAGTTTGTGTCAGTCATAATTTATATAATCCCAGACTGCAGAGAATCGGGCCCTGTTTCCTAATGCAGGGTAACTGAGTTAGCTGGTTAAAAGCACAGACTAAAATTCTGGAACCTTCCCAAGGGTGGAACATGGATGGACAGACTCAAGAGGCGTTCCAGGATTTGCTCAGCTCTGTTATCCTGCTAATCAGTAATCTTGCTTTGTGAAACCAGACCCTGATCATAAACCTGCTTGTCCAGGGATGCACGTGCAGAGCATCTGTGCTAACAGTACAGCGGGCCAGTGTTTAATCGCTGGCTGTGCTGCTCTCTGACTCATATCTCTCATATCAATCTGTTTGGCAGTGCAGTGATTAATTGATTCATGCAGTGACTGGTTGGCTGATCTGTTGTCAGTGAGTAATTTTGGACATCGAACAGGGCTGCCAACTGGATGAATAAAGACCCGACTGCAGAGATGAAATGCAAGCCGTAGATGAAGCTCTTTGTTACATTCATCCACGCATCCATTATCCAAATGGCATCTTCCTTCCTTCTTAGGGTCGCAGGGGAGCTGGAGCTCTATCCCAGCTGACTGTAGGCAAAAGGCAGGGCCCCACCCTGGACAGGTCACCTATCCATTCTTAGTTATGTTCATTTGTCAAAATGACTCCCATATTCCTCTCAAACTGAGTATATGACCGTGTAGCTGTTTTACTTGCAACATCAGCAATACTTTAAAATGACTTTGGATCTGGTGGACAGAAAAATGTAGTTTATTTCTTTGTGCACATTATTATGTATAATGTTTGATGATGCCTGTTTTCGGAGAGAATATATCATCAAGGCTTGATTTAAATTAAGGAATTATCTACTGCGTTTACATGAGTGTCGCTCACATGTCATGTTCAGCGATATTTTATGTGCCATGTGACAAACATCTTTTGATTTTCCTGAAATCTGGTATATTGACATCTACTGAACACAAGCAAGAGGTGTAGGCCACACACACACTAACTCAGATTGGAATAATGTTTTCACTGAGGATAATTTATGGCCTGAAGGAATCTTTAGAAACCCAAGCACTTCTGAACCTCCCATTAAACTTTGATGAGACAATACGGCCGTGGGAAAACAATGCATAAATAATGAATTAGGAGTGAGTGCGAACGGGACCGAGGGTTATGCAGAAAAGTTTGCCAGTTTTACAGCCAAAAATTTACGGACGCGGAAGAGGCAAAGTTTAATTGCTTGTATTTAATTATAAGCACGTGTAACACTGTTTGTCTGCACATCAACACAATTAACCGTCAAAATGTCATTCGACAAGCTTTTTTCCCCTCAGGTAACTCAGATTTGCTGTTCTGCCGTCACTGAGTGAATCACTGTGTCATGTGTGCCAGGTCATGTTCATTAAACCATACACAACTGGACATGAAGCTGGAAGAAGATATTGACTCAAAATAAAGAATTCTAAACTGCAGACATTTCTTAAAAATAGCACATCATTTGTGCTGAAAGTTTAGAATGGATCAATTTGACCCAAACTCAACAAAAGTGTAAAAATGAATGGACATTTTTTTTAAAACAGTAAGTAGGAAAGAATGGAGGGTCAGTTTGAAGGGTGGAGGAACTGCTGGGGCGGAGGTGTGGATCTTCTTCATTTCTCATGCTGAGCGGATGTGAGGAAGACAGAAGGTAAAAGAGAAGATCCGTCTTTTTCTCATCTCTGGCTGATATGAAAGGGGCTTTTGAGCGAGGGAAGGCACGGCGCCCCTGCCCTCAGCAATGAAAGCTACTGCTGCGTCTGTTCTGGGCTCCCAAGGCCAGGTTAACCGATGGCTGCACCGCAGTGTGACAACGCTGTGCAGCGTAGGTGAGCTGTCTCAAAGCCCTGCTCTACTGCCGCAACTCAAGAGGTTCGAATAAAAGGACTTTCTCCATCGGTGGAAACTTGTGTGCTCAAACAAAGAGCACATGTCTTTGTCCAGCGTCTGACTGACAGCCGTTTTCAAATAAACTGTCCATTTAACTGGCTCCTTTTCACTGTATACTGGTTCTCGCAGACTTATCCGCACCAGACTGACATTAGACAGGATGGCAAATAAATCCATTTTACAGACGCGGTAATGAGATTAAATGCTCTCTAGCAGGTCATAAGTGTTCTTTACTAAACAAATGAACACTTTCCACCGCAAGTGCTCTTTTATGTCTTATCATTTATTTGTGTTTGCTGATCCATTTAGAATCATATTCTCACGTTGAATATGAGCGATTATTATGAAGGAATAGCACCGCAATATTTATTTAATTCCTCACTTCAAAGATTTGGCACTGACTTATCTCCCACAAACAAGCATGTCAGGATTCTGTAGTATTACCATCACTCCATTTCATCAGCTCCCTGCATGTATATTATCCTTTTCAACGGAGGAACTGCATTGGCTCACCTTGAATATATTACCCTTTTGAATAGAGGAACTCATAATGCATAATGCTGTATGAACTGTGTGCATTATAAGCTGATGGGGATTTTGGTCAATAATGGACTCGTATTTTAGATTAGCGCACATTTAAAATCCATCAATTCAGTTAAATATTGGCATTCAGTGGCTTAAAAGGCTACCAAGAGCTCCATTCATTTAAATCGTAAATGTTGAGTCCTTCGTGAAATTGTGGCCATGGGATAACCGCCTTTGCGCATGCGGAGGCTGCAATTGGCCGTTTTTCTAAAATTACCTTTGCTAAGGAAGTGATGATTTTGCCTGTGTTTCGAAACCTCCGGTTCTCATCCGTCCATCTGTTTGTCTGGACACTCTAACACGCACAATTCTTAAGACATCGATTTGAAATTTTTATCATTCAAAGCCACTTGTCTGAGGAATAAGGAGTTTAGTTTTGGAAGGTGAAGGTCAAAGTTTGGGGTCAGGGGTGTTGAAAAGGTCCAAACTACATTTTGACCAATATCTCAGTTCATAAAACTAATAAAGATATGGGACCAACGCTAAAATGGTCAGTCTCGTCTTGAGTTTTAGATTTTTTGCTCACGTCACTGAGTGATTTTGTCAGTATGTCATTCTGTCTGTCTGTCTCTGTCTGGTCGTGCTCATTCTAGCTTGCACAATTCTTCAGGTATCAACCTCATTTGTCTAAAGAAGGAGGAGTTCAGTTTTGGATAATGAAGGTCAAAGGTCAAGGTCAGGATCATAGTCATCAAAAAAGGTCAACTGCATGTTGGCCAATATCATATTCAGAGAACTGATAGAGACGTGAGCTGCTACAGAAATGGAATGAACACCGAAAAGTTATTTCCTTGACTCCTGTGCCCCCGTGCTGTCACACTTCATTATTATCGTCTGTCTGTGGTGGGACAGTGCAAAACAACATCCCAAATAAGTGAGAGTAAATCAGTTGATAAGTGACTGATTGATGTTGGCTGTTATCTGGTTTGAAAGTGTGTTTTACTGCAGTTGTTGTTGAGACATTGTTGTTGCAGAAATCAGTGATACTTTCCCATGTTCTCTGGATGTGTCGACTACTACAGCACTGGGCATATTTGCATGTGCTGACCCTCACATGAAGGCCAGTTTACGCCGGACGGCCGGCGAGTTGATATCCACAGGATTTTCTGTGGCCGACCGTATTTCTTTTCTGAATCCAGCCCAGGTTTAATCCCCTCCCTGATAAATCGCCGAACGGTTATTACTACTGATTAGTCAGCCTGTTGTTGTTCCTCTCTCTCTTTCGAACGGGGTGGAAACCTGCCACCCTTGGCCCCCGAGAACTGTGATTGGAGGACTGTGTGCTCCTTGGCTCTGCTGTAAAAACTCTTAGTGGCTGTATGGATCTGCAGCAGTTCCTCCTTTTCCTCAAAGAGTGGACGAGGTCACCTGGTAGTTACCGGCCTCTTGAAGAGAACTGTCCAGATCCTTAAGGCCCAGTTATGCTCAACATTAAAAACACATCTGGATACGGTCGGAGCCTTCTGTCCGTGCTCCGCGCTCATCTCGTCCATATTTCTGCACATTTCCACAAAGCTTACGGATACGGGCCAAACGGAGCAGGACCACCGGACAGCGTGGGGGCAGCATAGCTGATGGTAAAGATATAGATATATGAGGGAGACACGAAGAAGAAAACTCCACGAAGATGTTCTTGTCCAAAACTTTTCACTCTGAGCTGCCCCCTAGTGGATTTATAGATGAACATTCATGCCAACACAAAAGACGCATGGAAGTATGTGGGCACAGGCGTTTACACCGTTTTGAACGTACATCTCTATTTTCGTTCATAAAGGGAGCATAAATGGGCCTGAAGAAGAACACCTCCATGGCTCTCTGATGAAGGAGAAGAGCTGAAGGGATTGGCGGCGAGAGGGAACTCATGTAAGTGAGAGGCTCAGGATTTCACTGAGAGCATGAAGACAGAAAAAGGTTTTGTTTGACTGAAAGTTTTTTTACTCTTTAATTAAATATTAACTTCTGCTATGGATGTTACCGACAGCTCTACTTGAAAACACACTCAATCAGAAGATTCCACCCATATACACTGTAAACCCTCACAAGTTTGATGAACTCAAATGTTTTGAGAAACCAATAAGCTCAAAAAAATTGTGTTCACAGCATTTAAAAACATGTAAAAATAACTTTTTCTTATGTTCTTTAATTTCCTTCCGTACAGTATACTGAAGTTGGCCGACAAAATTTTTTGAGGTAAATGGTTTCAACGAAACACTATCTGGGTTTCCAGTGTATGCAACAAAAATGTCGATCCAACATATTCTAGAAAATTCCAAAAACAGGGCAAATTCCAGCTTCAACCACTGAATGCTCTTTAGACACTCATGACTGGTGAACTAACTATACACCAGCCTGTAGTCCACTGCTCCACCGGTATGACCAGCCATTCGCTTAACTAGCCTTGACCTGCTGTGTCCTGCTCAGGAATTGGTTTGACTGTCCATTGTCTAGCTACGACCAGAGAGAAGCATTGAAAGCACAGCTTAAACCCTCTTAACCTCTACTCTGCTGATCTCGTGTCGCACTGCCGTACAGTATGAGGAAAAAATGCTTTTTTTAGCCCACATTGAGCCTACTTATGGGGATTACCAAGAGAAAATCAGAATTTAAGGGGTTAAATGTGATTAGAATTCCAGTTACTTATAGCTGGAATTTTTAGCGGCTCGCTGACATTTTGGTCATAAGTTATAAGTAGACACCTCCATTGAAGTCCTCTTCTTAGCCTGTAACTATGTCTCGGGCTGAAATTCCTCCTGTGAAAGAGCGTTTGAGATCTTTCTTGCTCAAGGATTCAAATTGCATCCCTGGCAAGAAAATAGGAGTTTAATTTGTATCAACCCATAAATTTTCCTGTTTTAGGAAAGTCGCATTATCCCTGTCCCTGGTTAGGCCAATCAACTACTTGAATGGCTTAAGCTGGCTGATAAAGAGAGGCCTGTCGATGACACATTCACCATTACATCCACCTGTGCACAGCCAATGTGTGTTCCCCATTACTGTCGTCCTACATGTTATTCTCGCTATGGCTCATTAACTGAATATGTAAGTGCCAAATTCAAACTTGTCCAATCAGATTACAGCGTGGGAAGGCCCGGCAAGTCATATTTCCTCCACAGACAGTGAGTCGTGAGATCTCGAGGCTGTTACCTGGCTGGTTTTGCTCATGCATGAATAATATGATTTTAATACTCCCATATTCTCACAAAGCCGAGCAGCTCTGACGCCCACGCACACACATACATTTATTCCCCGTGTCCGCCGCGATGGAGCGAAATATTTGCAGAAGAATGTTAATATTAGCTGTTGGGTGGAATTGCAGGGTCTCTTGCCGGTTTGCGGAAGGTTTTTACACAGCGCATAGAATTTGTTATCGCTTTAATTTTCTCTGTAGTGTAAAAGTGTGGCTGAGCTCAGCAAAGCTCCATTTGTGTGGAATTACATTAGTGTCATCTGTCAGCTTCGGCCTTCAGTCCAACGCTTCAGTGCTCTTTGTCAAACACCTGTACTCCTATAGATTATGGCAGGAGTCTGGAAAGGTACACAGAAAATATTCATTAGGTGGCTGGCTAACAATGGTGGGAGATTGATTTTTCCCCACAGAAAGCTTGCCAGCCACCGCCTAGGTCTCATTTCAGTGACATAAACCTCACCCAGCAAGCCCAGTGCATGAATGCCTTCAAAATAAGTTTTCAGTGGAAAAGGTGGCTGATTTGAATTTTGGCATTGTGTCCGAAGTTTTAATATTGGGTCCTCCAGTATTCCAATATTTTTTTTTCTCTCTGCATTATTGCAGTCTGAAATTGAAAGTCATCTGTCATATTTCAGTCATATTTCTGTCCGGTGGAGTTAATTTTTTTAACTCTACCATGTGAATCTTTCCCTTTGTGACTCCTGTTATGGCCCCAATTTGTTATTACATTTATAACACAACAGCAACAGCAAGGGATGACACACAGTTTTTAAAACTTAAACACATTTAATTTAACAGACAAAGACAATAACAACTAACTAACAACTAATGAACCTAAAGACCAAGATTGATTAGGAAAAAAAAAGAAATATTTACAGTCCCTTTTTGTGGGGTGGCTTGGTGATGTCCTGGATAATGAAAATGCTCAAACACAGGCAAAGAAATCCACAAAAGAAATGTCACAGGTCTTGAACAGAATGGCAGGTCTGGTCATCTTCTTGCAATTTCTCCTACTACTTTACTGTCTCAATTCTTTTCCTTATATACTCTTTTGCAGACCCCACCCACATTTAGACCTCTTTTTTTTTTAATTTTCTGAGACTTGCCCCAGACATGTCCAGGACATGTCTAAACATGACTCCAGTCTGCTTAACAAAAAAAAGGTAAATACTGCCATCTAGTGGCTTATATTCACATTACACCTCCATTCCAAAAGGGAAAAATTTTGACTCATAAAGGCAAAATTTTTCTTTTCAATACAAAATGGTAAAGTGAACACTTGTCTATATATACATATCATACACATTCAAACACGGGATAAGCAATCAGCAATTACATTGTCTGTACCCGTCACATGCTTAATTTCCAAGTCAAACTCCTGTAAAATCAAACTCCAATTCAACAATATCCGATTCTTGTTACTCTTCTTACTCAAAAACATTAACGGATTGTGGTCAGTGTACACAATCATTGGCTTTTGTCCTGTACAAACATAAACCTCAAAGTGTTGTAAAGAAAGGACCAGAGCCAACAGGTCCTTCTCTATTGTGGAATAGTTCCTTTGGTGGCGATTGAACTTCCTGGAGAAGTATGCCACGGGATGCTCAATGTCATCAGAGTCACTTCTCTGTAGGAGCACAGATCCACAAGCTTGGTCGCTAGCATCGACCGCGATGGAGAACGGTTTGTTGAAGTCAGGAGATTTGAGCACGGGGAAGTGACACAGCAGAGACTTCAGGTGATTGAAGGCTCTCTGGCATGCATCATCCCAGGTGAACTTTACGCCTTTCTTCAGTTGGTTAGTTAGACTGAGAGCAATCTCAGCAAAGTTCTTGCAGAACTTGCGGTAGTACCCGATCATTCCAAGGAAGCGGCGCAAAGCTTTTTTGTTGTCAGGAACTGGAAAGTCCATGATGGCTTGGACTTTAGCATTTATGGGTGCCACCTTACCCTGGCCTATGACGTAGCCAAGATAGGTGACAGTAGCACAACCAAAGTCACTCTTGCTCAGGTTAACAGTCAGGTTAGCCTGGGTCAGGCGCTGGAACAACGTCTCTACATCTTTTAGATGTTCTTCCCAGGAGTCACTCCATGTGATCAGGTCATCGATGTATGCACCCGTGTGTGGCAATCCGGCGATTGTAGACTGTATCATCCTTTGGAAAGTGGCTGGGGCATTTTTCATGCCAAAGGGTAGGACTTCATACTGGTACAATCCAGATGGTGTGGCAAAAGCAGAGATGCTCTTGGCCCTCTCAGTTAAAGGCACACACCAATAACCCTTCAATAAATCAATCTTGGTCAGAAACTTTGCTTGCCCTACACTATCAATACAATCATCAATCCTAGGTATTGGAAACACATCAGTTCTAGTTACAGCATTGACTTTGCGATAATCTGTACAGAATCTAGTACTTCCATCAGGTTTTGGAACTAGCACACAGGGTGAACTCCAATCGGAGTTGGAGGGTCTGATAATATCATGTTTTAACATGTACTCAACCTCTTTCTCAGCAATCTTTCTCTTTTCAGGATTCATCCGGTATGGATGCTGTTTTATTGGTTTGGCATCACCAACATCTACATCATGAGAGGCTATAGTAACTCTCTTTGGAACATCAGGAAACAAATCCTCATATTTCTTGATCAACCTTTCAAACTGATCTCTCTGTGAGGGTTCTAAGTGCTGGAGTTTTACATCAAGATTTTGCAACACTTCAGTGTTTGACAATTTACATGAAAGAACTTCAGCTTTAATTCTTGGTTCACCATCTTGAAACTCCCCCTCATCTTCACACGTTTCGACCATTGGAGAATCTGAAGTGACAGCTGCAACCCTAGCATTTCTGTCATGATAAGGCTTTAGCATGTTTATATGACACAATTGTTTTGGTTTTCTCCTATCTGGAGTCTTCACAATGTAATTGAGATCATTGAGTTTTGTCAGAATTTCATAAGGACCATGAAATCTAGCCTGCAATGGATTGGACTGCAAGGGAAACAACACAAGAACCCTGTCTCCTGGTTTAAACTCACGGCTTCTAGCCTTATGATCATACCAAGTTTTCATTTCTCCCTGACTTGATTTCAAGTTCTCTTTGGCAAGGTCACAAGCTGCACGCAATCTTTCCTTGAACTTGCTAACATAGTCTAACAGACTGATTTGCGGCTCTTCCTCTTGCCATTGTTCACTCAATACTAGCAAAGGTCCTCTCACTTCATGACCAAACACTAGCTCAAATGGACTGAATCCAGTAGACTCCTGCACTGCTTCTCTAGCTGCAAACAACAGCAAATGAACCCCTTCATCCCAGTCTTTCTCATGGTCATAACAATAAGTCCTCATCATTGTCTTGAGAGTGGAATGAAACCGCTCTAAGGCACCCTGACTTTCTGGATGATAGGCACTAGAAAGAATCTGTTTTGCACCTAGTTCATACACAACCTGCTGAAACAATCCTGAAGTGAAATTGCTACCTTGGTCTGACTGAATTTCCCTGGGAAGACCAAACAACGTGAAGAACTTTATCAAAGCCTTCGAGATTGCAGTTGCCTTGATGTTACGTAGAGGTATGGCTTCAGGGAATCTGGTAGATGCACACATGATTGTCAACAAGTACTGATTTCCAGATCTAGTCTTGGGTAATGGTCCAACGCAATCAACAATGACCCTAGAGAATGGCTCCCCAAATGCTGGGATAGGCTGCAATGGAGCTACAGGTGGGTCTAACTGGTGTTTTCCAACTACCTGACAAGTGTGACAGGTTTTGCAAAAGTTGGAAACGTCTTTCCGAAGCCCAGGCCAAAAGAAGTGTTTCATGATCTTATCAACAGTCTTGTTAACACCAAGATGACCTCCTAAAGGTAAACTATGAGCCATTGTTAAGATCTCATTCCTATAGACCTTCGGAACAACAATTTGCCTGACCACTGCCCAATCTGCATTGGCAGGGATATCAGGAGGGCGCCACTTCCGCATCAACACACCATCCTTGAGATAATACCCAACTGGAACTGCATCTATTTCTTTTTCAGGAAGGGCTCTCCTCTTTAGTACACCAATTTCAGGATCATTAGTTTGCTCCTCAATCAACCGCTTTCTGGACAGAGACAAGTCTCCAGACACATCAGAATCACCAGACCCATCCGGCTGGCTGAATAGAGAACTGATAAAAGTATCTGATAAGTCCTCAAACGGAGAAACCATAGTAGGCCAATCAGAGTCATGAGGCGAACCACCTGAGTCCTGACTATTCAATGTACTGGACGGCACCACAACATCATCTTCTTTAGCCTTCTTGGCCATAGCACGAGTCACTGCGCAAGAAGGATACAGAGATGGGTCCTCATCCCTATTTTCAGTGCTCGGCTGTGAAGTAAGATGTACAGGGGGAACTACTTTGCCCCCAGCCAGGTCATTGCCTAGCAACAGAGAAACACCCTTTATAGGTAGACTTGACATAAGTCCCACCTTTACCTGTCCTGTAACTAAATCTGACTTCAAGAATATAGAGCGCAGGGGTACAGATACAGTCCTCCCTTCAATACCTTGTACAAGTATGAAATCCCCTGAAGCGGTCTCATCACGTAACTCCAAGGAGTCCATCAACAAAAGTGACTGAGAAGCTCCGGTATCCCTTAGGATATATATAGGGACAGGAGTAGTATGCTCATTCAGAGCCACAAATCCCTCTGACACAAATGGAAGAAATTCCTCCCTCACAAAGTCAGCTGTATTAGGCTTTTTAGCCCCACAAGAAGCAGGCAATTTAGCAGATTGGTTATCTACTACAGGGGTTTCTAACCTTGTTTTCACAAAGGCATTTGGTTTGGTATCCTTTTCTTTTTCTTTCTTAGCTTTAAGGAACCAACAGTTAGTTGTAACATGACCAGATTTCTTGCAATAACTGCAAACTAGACCACTTTTGTCACTGTCAGCTTTCACACTTTGATCAGACCTGTTACTGGATTTCTGAGCACCATCACCAGATTTGTCTTTGTCTTTGGGTGAGGAATCTTGGGTATCACCGTAACCCTTTTTCTGAAATTGGGACCATTTATTGTTACTGCTAGACTGAAATTTGGACTTATGAGTGAGAACATATTCATCTGCAAATTTGGCAGCTGATTGCAAGTTCAGTGCTTGCTTCTCATTAAGGTAGGTCTTAACATCATCCTTAACACAGTTCTTGAATTCTTCAACTAACACCATCTCTTTTAGTGAGTTGAAATCATCCTTGATCTCCATAGAAGTACACCAGCGCTCAAAGCAAACCTGCTTCTCATTAGCAAATTCAACATAAGTCTGATTTTCAGATTTCTTCAGACCTCTGAATTTCTGTCGGTAAGCCTCTGGAACCAACTCATAAGCTCTCAAAATAACCTTTTTGACAACCTCATAATCAGAGGAATCATCTGCAGACAAAGCCGAATAGGCTTGTTGAGCTTTACCCTTGAGGACAGTTTGCAACATCAGAGGCCAGTGTTCCTTTGGCCACTGGCAACTCTTTGCTACCTTTTCAAAACACTGGAAATAGTTGTCAACATCCTTTTCTGAAAATGGAGGCACCAGTTTTACCTCCTGACTGGCACAAAATTTATTTTTAGTTTCAATTTTAATTTTTAGTTGCTCCATTTGGAGTCTTTCTTCTCTATCGAATTTCTCTAATTCAAAATCTCTCTGTCTCTGTCTCTCTCTTTCTGCTCTTTCCTCTTTCTCTCTCTCAAATTCTCTTTGTTTTTCTTCTCTTGCTAATTTTTCTAACTCAAACTGCCTTTGTTTTTCTTTTTCTTCCCTCTCAAATTCTCTTTGTTACTCTTTTTCCTCCCTTTCTTTTTTCTCTTCTCTTGCTAATTTTTCCAACTCAAACTGCCTTTGTTTTTCTTTTTCCTCCCTTTCAATCTCTAGCATTTTTAATTTAAGTTCCATTTCTATATTTGGATTTTCCACTGGAAACTGTTCCAGATCTCCTGGTGCAAACACATTTTCATCAATGTAATATTCAACTATCTCTCTAGCCAGTCTTGCTTTTCGCATGGCTGGTTTCACCTCTGTCAGCTCTAAATGTCTGCAAATTTCTAGCAGTTCTGTCTTTTTAAAAGACTTCAAAACCCCTACGGTTGGTGATGCCAAGAAATCATCCATTGCTGTTGTCAATATATATGTATTCAATTAAAAAAAAATTTTTTTACAATTTGAAATGTTAGATTTTTAATAAATGACTCACAAAATGGTCTATCCCGGACCTTGAGCCCCCAATTTGTTATGGCCCCAATTTGTCATTACATTTATAACACAACAGCAACAGCAAGGGATGACACACAGTTTTTAAAACTTAAACACATTTAATTTAACAGACAAAGACAATAACAACTAACTAACAACTAATGAACCTAAAGACCAAGATTGATTAGGAAAAAAAAAGAAATATTTACAGTCCCTTTTTGTGGGGTGGCTTGGTGATGTCCTGGATAATGAAAATGCTCAAACACAGGCAAAGAAATCCACAAAAGAAATGTCACAGGTCTTGAACAGAATGGCAGGTCTGGTCATCTTCTTGCAATTTCTCCTACTACTTTACTGTCTCAATTCTTTTCCTTATATACTCTTTTGCAGACCCCACCCACATTTAGACCTCTTTTTTTTTTAATTTTCTGAGACTTGCCCCAGACATGTCCAGGACATGTCTAAACATGACTCCAGTCTGCTTAACAAAAAAAAGGTAAATACTGCCATCTAGTGGCTTATATTCACATTACACTCCTCAATGTGACTCTTGAATCTTTACAATGTGACGCTCTTTTTTCTGACTGAGGAGTGCGGCTCCTGCCTGTTTTTGATACCGCAGCATTAATCTCCCCTCTGTGAACCTCTGCTTCCTTAAGCCTCTGCTGCAGAACTCTCTCCTCTTCGTGAGTCATAATTTTGAATCCCCACCCCTTTTGACTCCACAGAATGCTGTAAGTCTCTCCTCTTCTTGAGTCATAATTTGGAATCGCCTCTGCTTTTGACTCCACAAGATGACTCTATTCTCTTCCTGAGTCATTAACTTGAATCCTTTGGACTCTGCAATATGAAACACTGCTCGTAGTTATTCCCTGTGTGGTTTATCACATGGTTTTCTGTGTTTCTTACCTCAAAATGCTTCGCCTCTTCCTGTGACTCTCGTTCCTCAGAAAAAGTTCAAGGTGATTCGTTTTTAAAGTCTCTTTGACTTTGCTCTCTCTAGCAAACACTCACTGATAAAGCACCTTCTGGGATCTCGCTCGCAGCACTGCTAGTGTACACTGACAAAGAGGATTACGGAAGAGCCAAATTGTTCTCAGATGCTAATCCCATTAAACTGAGGCCCACGGCTCAGGACCCAGAGCCCTGCTCTCAGTCCACAATATTACAAACACGCAGAGATGAGCCTGATTGGGCAAATCAATTTAAAACGACTGAACAATCGCGTCCCTCGGATCCACTGGGGGGATTAAAATCTAGATGATGTGTGGAGACCTGCAGATTAAAAGAGCCGGAGAGGAATCGGAGGTGTAAGGAAAAGAGAGAGAGAATTAGGGAGGTGAAGAGAAGGGAAGAGAGAAGGTTTGGTGGAGGTTCAGCAATGAGTGGCGAAACACAGAGGGCCCATTTCCCTGGGGTCAGAGGTCAGGTTGCTGAAAGTGAGACTCTACCTGGTGGTTAGTCTCACACAGAATCATTTTACAGCTGCAGCATAGTTTGTCTGAACTTAGAAAGAAGTTTGTAATCAATTTAATACGTTATCAGAAAATTACATCAATATTTGTTAGTATGTGTAAGGTTTTTCATGTTTGTTATGTACTCCATTATGTTCTGTTTCGCATGATGAATTTTCAATGAGTAAAAATGGAGAAGTTAACAGCAGAAAAGTAGAGGAATTTTCTGTAATGTTGGTGGATTTTATGCCACTGTCAACAATCCCTACTCTGTAAAAAGTGAAAAGTTTACTCAACTTTAAAAAGTTAGGCAAGCAGGTGCAGAGCATTTTGAGTTGACTGGACTTCAGGTTCAAAGTTTTTTCAAAAATGAGTTTGTGCAACCCTTTGGACTCAAAATTTGGCAAACTCAAAAATACGTTTCGGCTAGTTTCCTTACTTAAATTAAGTTTAGTCAACGTATTTATTTACTTTTTCACAGAGAATGGGCTGCAGTAGAAGTAAACATGAGGTCCCTATGAAGCTGCATAGTTGCACCTGTTTGTTCATTTGCTGTAACCCTTCAGGGGTGACCTCTGACTTCTCTCACTCCTCCCGCATGCCCAAAACGGTTACCTGCGTTTCACAATAGGGACGCCTGTTTGTAAATTCGGACGGGCTGAATGGTCGCCACCAACAGAGAATTGCGATAAAGAAACAGGGGGGAGTGACGGTCGCATCAGACGCCGAGTGGGGAATGTCATCAGCGATAGGAGCGTTCAAAAAGGAGGCGCATTTCTCACAACTCTTCAGAGAATTCGCTATCTTTCAGTCGGCCATTTCAATCTGTCGGTCCCACAGCCAGCGTAGGTTACTTCTGTTTGGTCACATGACTCCATCCATCTTCCCAAGGGGATTCTTGTATTCTTTATTTGGTCAGTCATATAAAATTTCCGGGGGATTGGCTAAAACCTCACCTAGGAATTCAAGGCGAGCCTTTTTTCCGGCCCCCGCGGCTCATTCTTAGGCCGAGGCGACTGGAAGAATGAAGAGATGGGACGTCCACTGCATTTTTCACAAGGAATTTCTTTGCTGTGATGGGCATGTTACTCCAAGAGAGATTCATTCTGTGGCAAAGGCTAAAATCTTAAATCTCCTAGTGCAGTTGCATGGGTCAAATAAAAGTCTATTTTATTCATACATTTTTATCTAATATTAAAAAAGGGAATAAAATGAAAGCTAAATCATCAGCATTGTGATATTGTCAGTTGCATTACCTGAATATCTGCTTAACCTTACGTGGCTCAAAAGAATCAATGAAACACTATCAGAAGTGGTAGTTGCTAGTTGGCTACATTCACAATCCATGCACATGGACGTAGCCTGACCAAATTTGGAAACCAAAACAAACATCACTGTTTAAAGCTCGTCCACAGTCCCCACTGACGCTTCGGCCAAGTAACACGACGCACGTCCTCAGCAAATGAATTTCTGGGAAGGAGAATCATTAATTTATGCACATATCTGCTGTTGACAAGCATTCTCGAAAGCCGCGATTCACCTAACATTTTATCACTAAAGTCTCAAACCGAACGTTCACTTCCTTTCGCCACCGTGGGTTTGCAGTTTACGCTGTTCCCTCTGGAGACATGATCCCTTTCGGCGAGTCCATGTCCTGTTTTGCGAAGGTTTCTTCCCGAATGGCCTGTTCAGCGGCTTTGTTCACCATCCACAGCCGCTCCGAATGCGGAAATGAAACATCTCAGGCGATTGTTTCTGAAAGGTTCGCTTTGGATTTCCCAGTTTCCATGTGGACTTATTCTTATCTCTGCCGCTACAAACCACTGCTGGCGCCGCCATTCTGTATCATGCGGAGCGTCGACCAGCGGAGTTTAATGATGGTGATGGAACCAGTCTAGTACCCGAGGCGCGCTTTTTCCCCACCTGAATATTTTTTTGCGCGCACCAAAGTGCCCCTTAAAAGACAGTTACCGTTATTGCGGGCTGTTTAGCGGTCAGGGTTGTTTTAGCGTAGCTTTTCTGTTTGCAGGTCGCTCTGCAGGGTCAAAACCCTCGGTGTGGTCACTTCTGCTACTTCGGACTCCGTTTCCCTCTTGGGTTTTTGGTTTGCATCTACTGAATTTGTGGCTGCAGGCTTCAAAACCTTACTTTTACCTGAGATTAGTCTTAAATTGTTTAAAGGGAAAAAGATGGTATGGGACCTTTAAAGACAAGTTTTACCTCAATTTAATCAGCCCTAAATAACTGCCAGGGTAAGTCTTAAGAACTTATACACTCTATGGCAATAATGAAATAGCAAAATTTGTGTTGATTTTCTTGCGTTATGGAAGAATGTTACTATGCACACGCGGGAAAATCACTTTCATTATGAAGTGCAGTGACGTACCAGTGAGTGTGGCGTTGAACCAATCCCAGATAGCAAGCACCTCCGCTCCGGATCTGGCCCGGCTCTGTGCCGGCTCCAGCTGATCCTGCTCAGAACCGGGGGAGATCTGGAGCGGAGGTGCTTGCTATCTGGGATGGCTCTGTCATTTACCTGTTCCCCTCCAGTTAATGTCTTTATTTTTCATTCCTCACTGAGACTATTGCAGTTCAGAATGTGCATCTGCTCTTTGTGCCAGTAAAATTGACCCTGTTCCCTGCGCAATTTCCACCGAAAGATTGTTTTAAACGGTAAACGCCATTGTGAGGTTGTTTTTTTTCCATACGCTTCACCCTTGAGTGTTCTTTTAAAAGCAGTTAATGGAGATGCTTTTCATGTCTGGGTGTTGGCTTTCACTTTTATACAAAGCGCTTACACTACAGGCCAAAAGTTTGGGGCCACTCTCAGATTTAAAAAAAATCACACATCAACTGTTCTTTCCTTATTTTTTTGCGCATGAAATGACTTTAATGCATTAAATATAGGAAGACAATAGGTTTTGGATGAATTCCAGACCTCAGACCATATTTTAAAGCCGTCATGAGTAACTGATCACTGACCACAATGTTTTATAATTGAGTTCCAGTGCCTTTGTGTTGCATGATTTTATGCCACTAGGAAATGAACAATTTTACGTAACAAGAAGGCATGCTGTGTAAATGCCTTCCCCAAAACCAAGGGGTCACATTGCACTTGATGCACCATTAAAAATCTGAGGATGGCCCCAGACTTTTGGCCTGTTGTGTACATTGCCTGAACACTAAAGCCTATTTGAAGTGAACATACGCAGGTCTGATATGGCACAGCTGGCAGTTCATTCGCTGCCAGGAGCAACAATTCTACACTAGAAGGTAAATATGGGACACGTCAGCGAGAGGTACTGAATGATAGCTGCAGGTATGTTAAATAAAAACTACGACAGTAATAGAAGCAACAACGTGAGAATAGATGAATTCTGACATGACCGCTATAAGATACCCGGCTTCTTTCTTCATGTCACGCATCCCGCTGATGAGGAAGTGTGTCACTGCTGCCAGGAGTGATTAATGACACTCGCTAAACTCCTCTCCGGTGGGGCGGCAGGGATATTGTTGTTGAGTCTCTGTACAATGACTGGCTGATGTCTTCACACATCATTGGGACGCATGTACAAGAGTGTTCACAGCTACAGACCCTCATAGATATGCACACGCACAGACATACAAACACACACACACACACACACACACATACACACACAGACATACCAACAAACACACATGCGCGCGCGCACACACACACACAGACACATACACACACACAGGCACACCACCTTCATACATATATATACACACAGACATACAAACATCCACATACACACAGGCACACCACCCTCACACATACATACACACACACAGACACACACACACACGCACAGACATACAAACACACACACACGCATGCGCGCGCACACACAGACATACAAACACACACACACACACACCCAGGCACACCACCATCACACATACATACACATTCACAGGCATACGCACGTCACACACATGCACACACATACACTCTCTCACAGGTACGCACACACACAGTCACCCTCACACACACAGACACACAAGCACACACACACACACATGCACATATGTTCTCACAGGCATGCGAACGCACAGTCACACCACCCTCACACACATACACGCACACAATCTCACGGGCAAACACACTCAGTCACAACACCCTCACACACACGCACAGACACACACCCATCTATTGTTTCTATTTAAAGTCCAAATACACTTACGCTTCCTTTGAGTTCAAACACAGAAGGCTCAAGGTCTCCTGTTCCGATTTACCTGTTCTCCAAAGATGCTACGCTGCTAATTCACCTCTGTGCATCACTTCAGTTATTTCTTAATGATAACCACCAGAAGGTAAAATAACATGTTCATGAGATGTCCAGGTTTTTTGTGGCATGTCAGTGGCAGGATACCCTCTGGGACTGATTTTTTTTTCTCTTGTTTTTTTGTTACTCTTTTCCTTAAGGCTCAGCGTATATTTCCTGGATGTTTTCTCGGAAATCTCACTGCCTGTAAAGCTTATGTGCAGCGCTGTTGCAAACCAATCAGCATTCTGGAGAGGTGTGATTCTCATCGGTGTGGGATTTGTGTCTCAAGTCTCCTTACCCATTCACATCCTCCCCAGCTCCCTTTACCATGAGACTGAATGAGAGATGAAGCCTTTACTTACGACTGGCTCAGCGGTCCTCTGCCCTGTGCGTGTGTGTGTGTGTGTGTGTGTGTGTGTGTGTGTGAGAAAGAGAGAGAGAGAGAGATAGAGAGAGAGAGTGTGTGTGTCTGTGTTTCTTAGAGAAACAGAAACAGAGAAAGAGTCCTCTGAACCATCTCCAAACACACACGCCCCTCAGCAAACTCGCTTGAATATTTCTGACTCATGTCTTCAAAAGACAACCGTACCTCGGCACAGTGGGGTTCCCCCCTCCCACCTTCTCCCCAAATACACCGCAGGATGAATACCAACGAGCAAGAGCTGTGCTGGGTAATGGTGCAGCAATCGGGACGTTGCTCTGGCCATAAAATCTTTGGGTGTAACCAGCGGACGTTCATACTGTATCAGTTCCCAAACGCGGGGCGTCAGAGGATCAGGAGGCCTTCTGATGTCACTAATGAGCAGCCGTGCCACAGCAATCAGAGGGGGACATCACGGGGAAAAGCCAAGGGAAGGTGCTGAGAGCTGGGGGTTCGGTGGAATTTTTCGGTCGTCCCGCAGGTAACACTGCAGCTGCTGTCTCGCAGTTTGGGGGCGGGGTGATGCAGAATCCTACTTCCTGTCTTTAAGTGCGCCGTTTGTTTCTGATGCTCCACGATCATCCTACAGTATTTAACCCTTTCAGTACTAACGGGACACATGTCCCACAATATTTCCAAATATCCTGCTGGGACATATGGGTCCCAGAAAGCCTTGCATTTGGACAAATTTTAGTCACGAAAATAACATGTATGTCCAACGTCTGATTCGTATTACTGTTTTCAGTAATGAAAGGGTTAAGTCAGATTGAGGCCTGTTTGTTCTCCCAGACGAGCACTCATTGCCATAAAAAATAATGATAAAATAATAAAAATATAAACAAATGTAAAGCACCTGAGGATGGGGTTGGGCCCTCCAACTGCTTCATCCATCCATCCATCATGTAACCTGTTTATCCCCGGTCTGGGTCATGGGGCGGCTGGAGCCTATCCCAGCATGCAGTGGGAGAGAGGAACACATCACAGAGGGTGTACTGATTCATTACAGGGCTCACACTAAATTCTGATGAGGCTAATGGCGTTATCTTTATTCAACGGTACAGCTTATAAGTACCTCTGTTCTATCGGGTCTCCTAGATTAATTTGTAAAACTTTGCTCGAACCCTTTGACATCAGGCTGACAGAAAGCTATTATGCGTAAGACATTAGTTAGAGGCTGAAATAACAGGCCAGAACTTTTGTCAAATGACATGAAAATTTTATCACTTGTCAGTAGATGGATTTGGTAAAAGATTTCAGATAGAATTACAGCGTTTTGTTTTATTTTTATTTGACGAAAGCTAACATTGTCGCTTATGCCATCCTGTAACAGGCGCTATGTCACGTGTATGACAGTCTTATGTCAGCCTTATGTGCATGGTTTTGAGCAAATATCTAGTTAATTTTTACATGTAGTTAAAAAGCAGCTGTTTCCAGCACCGATGCCTCTAATGTGGCACTATTTTTGAACTTGACAAAATATTTTCATCATGTGGCCGTAACAAAGGCAGTGAGAGAGTGCCGTCAGAACAGACGCTTCATCATGCGTTGAGGCAATTACGCCATCAACACGACGGTCATTGTATTGCAAAGCCACGGCCGAAAAAGAAGCCGAAATGGAAAACAGCAGTGGGGCAGTCGAAGGTCGCAGGCAAATGAAAGAAACATGTTTTCATTTGCTTTGTAATTAGCCAGATTAAAACTGTGTTGCATTTGACAATGGCTGTTATATGCAGTGAGATTGCTGATAAATCCCTGTTGGTCGTCGCACCTGGTGCCGAATGAATAATGTGACATTTTCTGTCCTGAATTTTTTTCTCCATCGATGTATTTGGCTGCGGACGGTGCCGAGGCTCCGTGGGTAGGGATGTAGCCTCAGTGTAAGAAAGTTAGCATGTTCTCCCCGTGTTCACTTGGGTTTCCTCCCTCAGTCCAAAGACAGGAATCCCCGGCTAACTGGGGATTCTGAATTGTCCGCAGGTGCGAGAGTAAATGGCAAGAATGGTGTGTAAACCCAGCAATAGATCTGCGGAGTCCTCGGACTGCATTCCTTCCTATAGCTCATTGCATGCTGGGATAGGTTCCAGCCCCTCACAAACCCTGAACATGATGGATTGTTCAGCTTTTAAAGGGTTTGCTTCGGTAGCTGAGATGTTGCTGTGTATCAGGTCATGCTAGGCTAATTTTCATAGAGCTGTGGCTTTGGTGTTTGAAATGCATGCAATGCTAATTCCCACAGAATTTCAGGTACGGTGTGTGAATATCCGCCATGCTAATGCCTGCTGAGCTGTAGCTATGGTTCATGACATGCAGGCTAGGCCAATTCCTGCTGTATTGTAACTAAGGTGCTTCACATGCTTGCAAGGCTAATTCCCAAAAAATTGTTTCTGAAGTGCTTGACATCCATGCTAAGCTAATTGGCCCTTAGCCTATCCGTACTCATGGGAACGTTGGTTTCTGCTTGGTGTTATGAACTGGGACCCTCCTTGGAGAAAGAGATCAGCTAAATAATTGTAATGTAATGACATTGCTGTCAAATACCATTTTCATGAATTCTTTGTTTCAGCTTCAAAACCAATACGAAGTCATATTAAAAAATCAGTTTGTCCACCTCCTGAACATAGACCTCAAACTTTTAATGACATAACCTTAGGAAAATGTAAAGTAGCCATTCTACATGTTTGTATTCAGAACAGAAATAAAAATGACCTTGCACCTACAGAAGATTAAAATTACCTTAATGGATATGTTTGTAAAACTCCATTAAATCGCTGCACAATCCAATTAGGAAAAGTTAATTACAGCATCCATTTCTTCTCAGTTACATGAAGCGAATAGCTCTCTGCTAATCAATAGCACCTCACTACTGCCAGTCAGCTCGCAAAATAACGAACACAAAACTTCCGGAATCACCTCTTGAAAGGGTACCTCCGCAGGTCAGCAATGTATTTTTCAGCACAACCTCTGTGGTGCCAAAACATAATTTTTTGTTTTACTTAATCGCGGAAAGTTTTATCAAAGCTACACAAGGATGGTAATCATAGCTTGTGTCAAATTAGAAATCCGCCATGACGGACCTGACCCGAGCTCTGCGCGACGTCTGCAAGTTAATTCCTGCCTGTAACCCTTCCTAGTGCTCTTATTGGTCAGGATCCTACGCTGTACGGATGCTGCACACGGTGCCATGAAGCCCGGATCCTGAATATTTGGCAGGACAGAGGTTGTGCTGAGATATACATTGCTGACCTCTGGAGGTACCCTTTAATGGGCTCCCCTTTCAGAAGCCCGTGGCTTTTACGGCAAAGAGCGATGAAATCAAACACCTTGGCGTCAGGGCACTTTAATTGAATTTTCGTGGGAATGTAGTCGGTGTTCCTGAAACTGGAAGGATTCCACGCACTGATATAAGAGGCCTTCGCCCTGATAAGTGTTCATCTTGGCAGACTCATTCAGTCAGCCTGTTACGATTGTAGTGGGGCTCAGTAAACCGTAACAGTACAAAGGCATTTACCAGTTTGCAGAGACGGGTCAATACAAAGAACTGATTGGACAACAACCAAAGGCTTTGGGAAGCAGCTCTCATGTTCCATTCTTTTACTTATTTAGATTTTTTACCCTTAAAGGACTAAGTGCAGCTATTGTTACTCAATGATGTAAGATTTCAAGAAGAAAATGTAAGATTTCCGCAGGAGAGCTCTTTTAACCACATAATAGTTTTCAACAGTACAACATAATTAAATTAATATTTTTTAAAAATTTATATCCGGGCTCTAAGGGTTAAACTGTCCGAGGAATATAGGAAGCAGTTTTATATCAATTTCTTTTAGTGAACTTAGAAGAAATGCCAAACACAAGGAGAGTGTGGTGTTATATAAAACCTCTGTATTTTGAAAGGGGAAATAAATGTCAGTGTATTTTTATTGTGTGAAAGCTGCTGCCTTATTATGCATGATTTTGTCATCCTGGAGCTCACAGTATTACACAAAAATCTTCTTTGACTATTATTTATATAAATCACAATCACACTGATATTATCACGCTCAGCATTAAGATAAATTGCATTTCTGGATGAGAATTATTGCTTCCATTATGGAGGCGTTGTTAGTAATTCGATTTTGTATTTCTCACTACAGGCTTATGTTTCTATATTTTGGGCTTCAGAGAATCAGTCGCAGCTGTATTCTTTATTCACGAGAAGGTAGTGGCTATTCTGAAGGTCCATTGCCAGGAGGTGTTATTGAAATGTCCCCTTTTATGTCATCAGGTGCACAGCCTATTAACTATTACAAGCCATTTCAAAATTTTCCCCCTCTTGACATCACATGGGGAGGTAACCAACCTCAGCCAAGCAGTCAATCAGAGTTATTATTCTGGGTGGCCACTCCCCCTTGTGATGTCAGGAAGGGAGATTCTGGTTGGCCGGGGGCTTGTAGCTGTATGAGCTAAATTGTTCGCTGTCTACAGCTCGCTTTGCGGCGGGTTGAACGGTTTGCCTGTGTTCCTGGCGGGATAAATCACTATTTCAGGGATACTGGAATCCTATCTTCAACCTTGACTACACAAACTCACTCCTGCACAAGAGACTATGCACAGCAGCTGTACATTGGAAATGGTTATTGCCTGTGTCACTGCACTGGACGAGCTCTCAGCTCCATGTGTAGAGTAATGTGCAGCGGTTTGCAGCTGCAGCGCTGCAGGCAGGTTTTTAGAGTGCCTTTTATCAGCCGCAGAAGGCCGGCACACAGAGAGGCGCAGGACAGGATGTGGATGTCCAGACAGAGGGGAAAATTACCCATGCTTATAAAAAAGGAGAGCTTTTTACAGAGAAAAGTGGCTCAGCCCTGGTCTAATGAGCCCTAAATGAGAAAGTTATGCAGACACAAAAACACACAGTGGATGAGGGTTTAGATCCTGCCCTTCATAGATCTCTACAAATATGACAACCTGTCAGAGCCAATGAGGGGAGGTTCTGGGTGGAGAGAGTAGAATTCCAGCCATTTGTTTATTTGTTTGTAAAGGATCCCCGTTTGCTGATATCATAGCAGTCAGCTCGGCTTCCTGGTGTCCTTATAAAACATATACAAGCAGAAACAAAGCCATGTACAAACTCACAATATAAAAATTGCATAATCAATATACATAAAAAATTCAAAGGGTTATAAACTAGAGCTCAACCTGGTAACCAAAACAACAATACAACATCCAGAGAAAGTAAAAGGACATTATTTCAATAATCTGCTGAAAGATCATGATATTTAAGAAAATCCAAGCAATTGATGCAAAATACTGAGCAACTCATTCACTTTGTGTCTAGATCAGCACAGCTCTGGGCAGATCCAGGATAATCTGACTTTCTCTGTTAAGATGCTTGGTGGTTATAGGGGCCCCCAGGGTCCTAGAAAATTGCTATTATGCTTTAATTATTTTTATTTAATATTTTAAAGTTTTACTTAACCAGGAAACTTTCATTGAGAAAATTTCTCTTTCTCAAGGCCACACTGGGAGAAATACCTGATAGAACAGTTGTAAAGTGAGGAGGGATGGTGGGGGTCCATTGGAGTGATTGTGAGGTTAAGGGCCTTGCTCAAGGGCCCAACAGCAGAGTTTTCCCCAACTTCGTCTCTCCAGATCGAGCCAGGAACTCGGAATCCCGGCCCCAACGGAGGGCTCAAATGAGCAAATCTTCCGTTACCAGTCATGTGACCCACCACTTGGCCTCACCCCCACCCACCTTATTGATTTGTAGTTGGATGCATAAACTCAGAGGGGCCTCGAGCAATTTCCTCCCAGGGGCCTAACGTTCCCTGTGATGCCCCTGATGATGGCCTCTGTGTCCTCATATTTGGTTCTGAGGCTCCATCTCCTGTATCTGCTGTTCTGAGAGAGAGGTGTTGCTAAATGGATTAGTCTCGGGAGACATTACTGAAGGCTTCCAGGCTAAATTCTACAGCTCAGGCCAGAACTGTGCAGTCTGGCCGTCCGCAGGCCCCTGGAGCAGGTTATCTCCACACAGCCTTTCAATATGAAAAGGGCCTGAATAAAAACCGGACGACCAACTGGCAAAAGGCAACAGGCAAACAATGATGGGCAAACAAATGGCTATTTGTGCCAAGGAATGTGTCCATCCAGCCCTCTTAATGAAAATTTATTTTAATTAATTACTGGACTGGATAATTATTTGCGAGGAATGCCTGGGCGCGAACGCGGTATTTAACCGAACAAACGAGGGTGAAATCTGTATGAATTCAGCGGAAGGTGACCTGATTACTGTTAATATCAAGCCCTGAGAGTGAGCTGTGAATGACCGCTGTCCATGGTGCTGAAGTGCACTGTCCCTGCAGCTTGTGCTAATAAACAAGAGTCAAATAAGTCTGGACTGAGCTAAACATGGAACACACTTTTTTTTTTAGCACAGTCCATGCTCCAGATTTTCCAGGGTTCGACATTTTAATAACTGCAGCTCACTGGCAGCTGCTCAGCTGAAATTAGAGGAGGCAGCCAAACATTTCTTTAAACCTGAGGTCTCAAACTCAAATCCTGGACAACCCCTGTCTCTGCTGGGTTTGTTCCTGCTCTTCAGTGCTGAAGTGAAGTCTTTCATTGGTTAAGGGGTCCACACTCCTTATTTACCAGGCCTTATTTAGCAGCTGATGCAATGGAAATCCCGAAATCCAGCACACACTGTGGCCCTCGAGGGCTAGGGATCGAGACCTCTGCTTTAAACCAACGATTGGCCTTGATTTTTATTGATTGACAAGAGTTCACTTGCAAAATCAGATAGAGGCCATTCATAAAATGAATAAACCAACAGCAGTTTGATGACTATTCCTTGGACTACAGAATCTGAAAATATAATTTAAGTAAAGTAAAAAATTAAGAGATATCTTTCTGAAATAATCCGACTCTTTTTTGATTGCTATTCCACGTCGTGCACAATAAAAAAAAAAAGATTTAGAAAAATAAATCAAAATGCACGTAAGTTTTTGCAAATGAACTATTCAAGTTGTTCATTTATGAGAATAATCTGTCTGCAGTTGAATATGCGGCTTGTCTCTCACTGCAGTGTTATGGTGATTAAATATTAAATTTGATTGAGGAAAAATAGTTTTATTCACTATATACGCTTTCAAAAAAAAAAGAACTTTGAGTGTGTTAACTTCCGCATTTGCTTTTTGCACATCTTGAAATGCCTGCTCTATATGATTGTTTAAATGACAAAGAATAGCAACATACATCCACAATTTTGAATAACATTGATCTAAATGCAATTTCACAGATCAGGTGTTTTATTGATTGATTTATTTTGCCTTACCTTAGCGAGCAGAGCTGGCCACGCCTGACAGCTGAGTTTTTCAGAGAATGAAAAAAGAATGAAAAGCAACAGGTTGAGAATATTCAGGGGGATGTGATGAGCCTCCTCTGTTTTCAACTGAGCAGCCACCACTGCTGCAGCTATTCAGATAACTCAGTAATCCTGCTTTGTGAAACAGGGCACAGCTAACTCAGTAATCCTGCTTTGTGAAACAGGGCACAGCTAACTCAGTAATCCTGCATTATGAAACAGGGCCCAGCTAACTCAGTAATCCTGCTTTGTGAAACAGGGCACAGCTAACTCAGTAATCATGCATTATGAAACAGGGCCCAGCTAACTCCGTAATCCTGCTTTGTGAAACAGGGCACAGCTAACTCAGTAATCATGCATTATGAAACAGGGCCCAGCTAACTCAGTAATCCTGCTTTGTGAAACAGGGCACAGCTAACTCAGCAATCCTGCTTTGTGAAACAGGTCCCAGCTAACTCAGTAATCCTGCTTTGTGAAACGGGGCTAAGCTAACTCAAGAACCCTGCTTTATGAAACAAGACTGAGCTAAGTCAGTAATCCTGCTTTGTGAAACAGGGCTCAGTCAGTGGTGTAGTTGTGTACGGCCACTTACAGTAGAGATACAGCTCATCAGTTCCTTTATGACTTAGGCATTCCTGGCAGCGAACTCAGCAGCTCATCCTCGCTTTACTGCCCCAGCCAGTGCCTGAGCTGAGTTATTTCATGTTTTTAAATCCCTTGGTTTCGGATGGTGCCCGGACAGTCGGAGATTCCTTTGAGAGGGGGCTCTAAGCAATGTGGCGCGTAGCTAGCTGGCCTACTGGCAGGTGCTGGCGGCAGGAGATAAGGTACACCGGCTCCACTCCTGCCAGCAGTTCGGCAAGGACCTGTGACAGAGACAATTCTTCCAGATCGTCAGCATCACTGATCCTGGCATGAAGTGAGCACGGCCAGGTCGAGGCTGTCAGAGACCCGTCCCACAGTCACTGGTTATCTGGGAGTATTAACTAAAATATCTGTTTTCTTTGCAGGTCAAAAGGGATTCATGTGGTGCGCAGTTAAATCTCTTGTTTGGCCGCGATTTCAAAGCGTTGCATTCATAATGTACGTCCGTGATCCTGTCCATTTTTACTCAGCAGAAAAGCCTTCAAACTTCATGTCTACAGTTGCAATCAAAATTTTTCAACCCCTTATGCAAATTGGATTTAATAGCAAAATTTACAAACTTTCAGCTGTTTGTGATAAACACATTAATCAAGAACATTTTAAATAGCTGAACACAACTAATATTACAAGTGGTTTCACCAAATTTAACACAAAAATCCCACCTTTAATGACTACTGCAGTCTCAATTATTCAACCCCTCGACTAGAATCCCTCATAAGAGCATATTTGCAAATCAGGTGTTGTCTCAAGCACACCTTGTTGTGTTCTGGCCTTTGGCCAGGACAGCATTTATGGTTTTAACAGTTTCATGTTTCAAGATTTCATAGTTCATAGTTTCATGTTCCATAGTCATGTTCATAGTCATAGTTTAAACAGTTTCTTGTATCAGGTTTTTGCATTTCATGTTTTACATTCCATGTCCATGTTTTTACTTTTCCATGTTTTTGTTTTCGCCAGGTCTGCCATGCCACTCCACCGCTTGTCTGCGTTCCGCCCCGTGCCTTCGTTGTTGCACATTTCTGAGCTCTGGTTGGCTTTGGTATTTCCCCTTCCTTCCATGCTGTGCTGGATTCGGGCCTCTCTAAGCTTAATTTGCAATTAACTGTTTTTAAGTTGCTAACATTTACTAACACTCACTGGGTGGTGTAATTCTTAGATAGGCACATTACTAATATTACTAATTTAGACAGGGAGTTTATTGTCATGATTCCTGCTTTGCTATTTCAAGATCTTGCTGTGCTTTGCTGTTCTTAACATTCATGCTTGCTTCCAAACTGCATACTTAATTGGTACTTAAGCTGAGCACGCTCATTCTCTTAATGAGCAAGTCTTGTCATCCAATCTCTGTCCATGTCTTGATCTTGCCATGCCTCTTGTTTCTGCTTCTCCAGGTGTTGCCCCTCATGTGTCCTTGATTATCAAGCCTTTATCTGGATGCGGTGGAAGTTGGCTGGCAGACAGTGTCTCAAGTTCTTGTTGTCAAGTTCCCTTGCATATCTAGTTTCAAGTCTTGTTCTAGCCTCTTGTCAAGTCTTGTAATTATAGCTCTTGTCTTGTGTATATATATAGTCTTGTTATTTATTTTTCTTGATCTTCTTGCCTGGAGTTTCCAGTGCCTTTTGTTTTTTGTCATTTGCATTCTTTGTTTATAGCTCTGTGTAGCATACCTTAGTTTGTTTTTTACAACCCTTTGGGCCAAGTTTTTTGTTGGCCCTCGTGCCTGTTTTGTTTTGTTTATAATAAAATCCTCATTCCCTTTTCCCGCATCTGGTGTCTAACTGATTCCATATCACACCTAATGCAGCTAATCAAGAGCTTAATTAGTTGCATCATGTTTGCTTGAGATAGAAAATGGCAAATACTTGCACTCGCTAGGGGTTTGTTGACAGTGACATTTGATAGCATTTTAGAAATATGGCTGTCAAAAGAATTGTCCAAAAAGCTGATAGAGGAGATCACTGCCTGGCACAAACAAGGAAAAGGATACAAAAAGGCAGCACCGGCACTGAATTTTCGTAGAGATACAGTTAGAATCATAGTTCACAAGTTCAGAGTTAAAGGAAGAGTGGCGACAGTACCAGGATGTGGCAGAAAGAGGAAGCTGTGAATGGCTGCCCACAGATTCCTGAGGAGACGGGTGGTCAAAAACCCTTGAGTGACTGCAGGAGGCACTGAGGTTTCAGTTTGCACAGTAGGGCGCATACTAAACGCTGAAGGTCTCCAAGACACACACCACAACTGATCCAAAAGCACCAGCTCCAATACGCTCAAAACCATGTAAATAAGCCACAGAAGTTTGGGGATATTGTTCTGTGGAGTGATGAAACAAAACTGGAATATTTCGGGCTTCTGAATCAGTGGTATGTCTGCAGAAGGAATAAAGAAGCATGTGCTGAGAAGTACACCCTGCCTACAGTGAAGAATTGTGGGGGCTTTTTGATGCTCTGCGGCTGCCTTGCTTCCTCTGGCACTGGAAACCTGCAGAGTGTGGAGGGCGAGATGGATTCAGTCAAGTCCCAGGATATCCGAGGAGAAAATGTCATGCCGTCTGTTGGGAAGCTGACGCTTGGGCATCATTGGTCCTTCCAACAGAACAATGATCCTCAGCATACCTCAACATCCACCAAGGCTTGGTTTCAGAAGAAGTCTGGGAAGATTCTAGAGTGCCCATTATAGTCACCTCGCTCACCCCATTAAAAAATCTCTTCTGGGATTTGAAGAAGGCAGTTGCAGCATGCAAACCCTAGAATATTAGTGAACTGGAGACCATTGTCCATGAGGACTGGGCTAAGATTCCTTGGGAATGCTGCCAGAAGCTGTTGTCTGCCTAAGCATCACATCTCCAGCAGATCATAGCAGTAAAAGGGTGCTCTGCTCAGTATTAAAGATGCTTGTCATGAAGGGGTTGAAGAATTTTGAGCCTGCAGCAGTTATTAAAAGTGGCATTTTGTGTTGAATTTGGAGAAGCCATTTGTAATATTTGATGTGTTGAGCTAAATTGTTATTGTTTTATTTGTTCATGGCAAACAGCTGAAAGTTTGTACATTTTGCCAGTAAACCTAATTTGCAAAGGGGGTTGAATAATTTTGATTGAAAATGTACAGTATTCTGTGTCTCAAACATCATATTTACAGTATTCGGTGTCTACATGGCTGAATATTGCACCTCTGTCTATCCATTTACACCTTCTCGTGTCTAGCAGTCCATTATTTATCAGTTCATTCCATATGAACGTATTCGATAATGTATTACATGTACAGCACAGTGTATATAGGGAACAGCATAACTCACTGGGGAGTCTCACATTTTATGTTATTGTGGTTCTGTTGGCCGTGTCGATCGCAGGTTGCGAATTGCATTGATCGAGCTAAAGGAGAAACTGAAGGGCAAAAAGTCCCTGAAATAAGCAGGAACTGAAGATGCTGCAGTACAGGCCTGACATAGCATCACCAGGGAAGATATCCAGTGTCCGCTGGGGTTTGTATATCACAGAGCAGTCATTGCACAAAGAGGATGTGTGTCCAAATAGTAAAAATGATTACTTTCCTCTGCATTATGTGAGAATGTCAGATATTTTATTATGCACCCAAAAATGAGGGTGATGCCTAAATGGGTCTTCCAATACGTTGGAAAACAACCCCAAATTAAAGCTTACGGTCTGCACTTTGTAACCTCAGTGTAATCAAATCCTTTCAAAGTGCTGGAGTTCAGAACTGACATTAAAGAAATTGTTAATGTCCAATGAATTATGGTGATCACTGTAAGTTTAGCCATCTGGGCTGCTTATGTAGTGGTTGGAGGGGGCGGAGTACCTTGTTTAAGGCGCGGTCTAGTGCTGGGATCATCCAATCAGAGAACTACTGGTTTTCCACCCTCCTTTCACATGGGAGTGAGGTGTAAAGGCAGTCTGGCCAATCAGAAGCTGCGTTGTTCATTAAGAAAGCAGACCAGGGCTGGATTGAGATTCAGGGTCCAGATTTGGTGACTCCTGGGCTACATCCTAATTATCTCAAACTGGCGACCTTTGCCCTTTCCTGTCAACTTCTCCTTGACCTGGCGTTAGAGCATCGCACAGGTGAAGAGAAGGTTGCAGGGAGTCTTTAATGGTGCCTTGTGTGGAAAATCAGATAAAATCCTGTCCTTTCACACGTCATGCGCTTGACAGCAAAGGTAGCCTTCGCAACTAACGACCAAATGACGTTTGCACTCGCTACGGCTGCAAAGAATCATGGACTAGGTTTGATCTTTCCTTTTTTCCAATGTGGCTTCTGTTTCCTTGGTGGAAGGATGTAACTGAGGCACTAACTGCCTCCTTTCCTTCATGAAGTAGGCAATTTGATGTTCTCTGTCATGGTTACCCGCCAAACTATGAGAGGAAGGTTCCGGGCTCTGTACAGAGTTCGAGTGCAGCACTGGTCTTGTGACTTGTGGCTTTGTGTCACAGCTCTAAAGCTGACATCATTCAAGCACGGTCCATTCAGGCTGTGAGCTGCTAGTTCCCCATCCTCCCTTTACCTCGCCTTCCAGAGTGAAGACAGTCTGGCCAATCAGAAGGGCTTATTGTTCAGTTAATTCCGCGGGCGAACAGAAAACCCGGGCCGGATTTGGATCCCAGGGCCTGTGGATGAGAGCACCCGAGTCTTCCACTGCTTTTACACTTCCTCCCACCCGCGCTGAACGTTCTCATAATGTTATCACAAGGTTGAGGCGATGTTGAAAGATTGACTAGACATTTCAGCGACTCGGCGAGTTCATTTTGTATGAGCGGGGCGGCGTTCGGGAGAGATCTGTGCATGAGTGCGCTTCAGTGCTGCTCAGATCTGCACCAGGGGGATGAAAGATGGATGATTTTCGGTCCCAGTGTCCCAGACGTCGGTGATGTCAGTAAAACATAAAGGCGAGCGACGTTCCTCTCAGGGCGCGGCAGGGAGTCAGCGGGACGGTTCTCTTTGCTCTGTCTGTTTCTGTGGTAACAGAGTCCTCCTTAATGAGTCCTTATCTGCCTACACTCCTGACCTCCCACCCTCTTCTGCCTCTCCGTCTGCTTTCCTGCCGTTAATTTCCCTCTCGCAGCTGTTTATCCGTCCGTCCTCTCAGTTTCAAGTGGCCGCCGGTGATTGGCGGCTCGCGACATCGCCAAGCCTCCTCCTCTCCTGGAAAAACAAGGTCACCCGTGAGAAAGCGCCTCGCCGCGGACAGCCTGTTTCCTCTCACGCCAGTCATCCGTCCGCTGTCCCGCCACCGTCGCCAGGCCCACACAGCACTAATGACGAACACCAATTCTGCGGGCTGAGTGCGTTTTCCGAAACGAGAGCAGAAATTATCCCCTCCTCGGCAAGATAAAGGCCGTTAGACGGCGTCTAATGTGACCGCTGACCGCCGTCCATTGGCGTTTGATCTCACACTGACGAGAGCTGAGCAAAACCTGGTCCCCTTTGATCGTTCAGACATGGAAACGAGGGAGGGCCTGTCATTCGTCAGTCATCACCACCAGATCGGCCAAATTACAATTTGAATGTACAATTCACTTTTGCATAAGCGGTAAAGATGCAGTGCCGCGCCGCTGAAGAACATGACATGCGCTTTGCATCAGGCGCCTGCATGCTTAATCTGCAGCATGATTGCTCTCTCCGTCAAACACTGGTTGTCATTTGTTTTATTTCCTTTGATTTGAATTTCAACACACCATGAATAATTCATATCGTCATAAAAAGCAATCCAGGAAAAAAATAGTAGGATATACCTTTCCTCGTATTGCATGAAATTTTTTTAAATAATTAAGGCATGGAACATAAACATTGTTTTAAGAATGTTTATGAAACATTGTTATTGTACTGTTATTTCAGTGCATTTCATTGGAGGCATCACATTTAAATATGAGACTTTCCCTGTGAAATATAAATCTGTGTGTTTACAACTTTACATGAATCTAACTTTCCCTGAGAAGCCATATTGTCATCCAGCTCACCTATACAACTGTGCACAAGGCAGTGAACTGACCCAGGCATGCAGTGTTTTTTTTGGGGGGGGGAAAGTGAAATCAACAAGTGCCATTTAATCTCAATCTTAATTCATAGTGAGTGGGCAGTGGATTTAATGCCCGCTTATTATTTAATGCCATTTGTTAGGCATTTTTCCCCTGAATGTTTCCGATGATTAGAAGTGTCATAATTTGTCTGGCAAAGTCCCGGTGACCTCATTATGTGGGACAGTGGAGTGAGGAATTATCAGAGTTTGCACTTGCTATGAGAGAAATATGCTAATATTCACTCTCATTCTGCAGCGACGTCGTGGAGGTTCTCAGAGTGAATTTGCATTAACACTCAACTCTAAGGGCTTTTACTGTGTATTGACCATCTGCAGAGGAGAATGACTGAGCTGACGAAGTGTGTTTAGTGTTTCATTCCTGACGTAAAACTACAAATATAATTTTCAGGTTTTGTCTAACTCATTTCAACCCCTTAACCCTCTATTGACCAGCGTAGCATATCTGCTACATGAAGTGAAATTGTTAACAGCCTGGACGCCCAGTTGGTTTTATTTCTTGTTGCCAAATAAACATTTGAGAATAACTTCAATGGTTCATCACTTTAATTTTTTCATTAGCATTATTACCCAATGTTGCAGATTTGCGACAATTTGGAAAGGTGGGCCAAATGTGTCAAAAAAATGTTTCTACTGTTTTTCAAATAATGGCCCAAAATAAACATTTTTGCATAGGGAAATAATTTTAACACAATTGGAAATGGGTTTGGTTAATAGAGGGTTAAACTCTTAACTTTTCTCTTTAAGCTCAGGACCCCATGTTTTCGTGGCCGCAGCATTACGTTCAGCGGAAAATATCTGGATCTTGTGCAGCATTTCATACACATATCCTTGTAATTCAGCAGGACATATTTGGGACCGTTGGAAACCTTGGGATCTCCACAGGAATGTAGAATGGGCCTGAAGTTCCACAGGTTTGAATACAGCAGCCGCAGTCGATGGACCCATGTAAAGGTCCATTGGTTTTATGGGGTTAAGGAAGATCAGTGTACATATTGTTTGATATGTGAAATTCTCAAAACCCTAAACAGGCTGGACAGACGGTGTGTCAGCAGGTTTTTGGTCCCCCCATTGCTCTGACTAAATAAGTTAATTATTTGCATTCACAAACATGGGTTTGCTTGGATCACAGTTAAATGTGTCATTTTGGGACGTGAGAAACAGTCTTTCATTCATAAACATTTCCATAAATGTGGCTGGAATGTGAGATTTCATACATAGTTTGAAAGCTGAAGTTTGAGTGAAACTTGGGACAGATGCGGCACTTGCCTGCCCTAATATAGTCTGATCACACAGCGCAAAAGTGTGAGCTATACTTTCATAGAAATTATTTTCATTCGTTTATTTTTTCGTAAATATTTTTCAAGGTGATATCCATTTGGAGATGCATTCATTTTTATAGCTGGACTGGTGACATTCAGTATATTGTGTGAAATTTGTTTTCACTTCTTCATCAATGAACTGGGTTGATCTTTCTGTCATTTTTTAAATGGAGATGAATTATCATGAGTCCTTGAAAATGCCAGGGCGTGTCTTTATCGTCCTTATGACTTATTTTAAATGGATTATTCCCTGATTTGATGATGAAACGGATTTCTGAGGTCCGTCAGAGTCACTGTTGCATAATTTGATCCGGACACATCAAGGTTGTGTCTTACGAAGCGTGACAGGCACAGGGGGAGAGGAAGTGATGCTGTCTGTGAGGATATGACATCATAACTCCTGCAGAGACCTTCTGAATGCCCTGACCAATCTGCTGCCCAGGTGTGGTACACGAACTCACCCCACCGGCGGAGAAAAATCTATTTCTCAGTCAAAAAAGTGAGACGATAGATATTAAGATGGTCAAAGGTAAATTTAGCACTAATATTCGGAAATATTTCTTCACCCAAAGAGTATTTTCGATGTGGAATAGCTTGCCTGATCATATTGTTGAGGCAGAGACCTTGGGGGTTTTCAAGAGCAGGCTTGACTTAAAGCTAGATACCATTGAGTCATTTAGTATCTGAAGGGATATATTCACAATAGTATAAAGAAACTGGCGAGCGTAGTTGGGCTGAACGGCCTGTTCTCGCCATTCATGTCATGTTCGATTATTCCTTATCATTTTTGCCTGGCATCTTTCGGAGTTCTGCTGTTAATGTGTTTCCAATGTTTTGGTCATTTATCAGCTTGGTGAGTGAGCGAGCGAGTGAGTGTGAGTGAGTGAGTGAGCGAGTGAGTGAGCGAGCGAGCGAGTGTGAGTGAGTGAGTGAGTGAGTGAGTATATGAGTGAGATAGTGAGTGAGTGAGCAAGCGGGCGAGTGAGTGAGTGAGTGAGTGAGTGAGTGAGCAAGCGGGCGAGTGAGTGAGTGAGTGAGTGAGTGAGTGAGCGAGCGAGCGAGTGTGAGTGAGTGAGTGAGTGAGTGAGTGAGTATATGAGTGAGATAGTGAGTGAGTGAGCAAGCGGGCGAGTGAGTGAGTGAGTGAGTGAGTGAGTGAGCAAGCGGGCGAGTGAGTGAGTGAGTGAGTGAGCGAGCGAGCGAGTGTGAGTGAGTGAGTGAGTGAGTGAGTGAGTATATGAGTGAGATAGTGAGTGAGTGAGCAAGCGGGCGAGTGAGTGAGTGAGTGAGTGAGTTATGCAATTGGTCGGCTGCCCGAGTGTACTTTCCCCATTGGCTGTTGCTCTTTGCCCACAAGTCCAGACACTGACCATAACAGTCCCAACATCTGCTGGATTTTGACCTGGTCCTGTTACAGTACATGATGTAGTGTCTCCTCATGCCGTTAAAGCAAATTGAGATGAACTTATATTTTTATTTAGTAAAGTTTTACATTATTTTCAGGGAACTTTAATGTTATACTGAATAAAAAGCTTGAGGTGAATCAACCCGTTTTTTAGAGTAGAATTTGTTTCTTAAAAAGTTTAAAAGATTAGTGTTCATTCCTGACCAGAGAAGGAGCACATCAAGACCACATTACTGATGCAAACCTGTGGTACTTATGCCATACTCTGTACCATACTCTGTACCATACTCTGGCCCTGCTCACGGAGGTCAATAACATCTTAAAAAAGAACTAAGTCTTGACCTGTGAAATTTCCTGTTGTGGCCTTCAGCCTTTCGTAAATGGAAAGTTTGACAGTATTTCCTCTTGAATGCTAAAAAATTTAAGCCATTTTGCTCAGACCAAAAATAAAAGCAGGTGGAGACAGTTCCTCACTAAAGCAAATAAATAATTTATCCAGTAAAGCGAATAAGGGTGGCTGTCGACTTCATTTAACAACACAGTGAAAAACCATCTCAAGCAATACGGAAAATGGGCTGATTAAAGGTAAAAAATATTTACTGCTATCACAGCGTGATATTCTCCCTCCCATCGCATCACCAGCATTTTTACATTTTTATAAATTAAAACAAAAAAATTCACTGTAGATTTATGTCATTTTCTGCACCAAATTTCCTCTCCCCCACCTCACCCGCCGCCACATCCAATTTTCTCTTTAAAAAAAACCTTCACACCACCTCTTTTCAACACCTTTCCATCAGCGTTGTCTGTTTCAGGATATCACAGGTATTTCAGTTCAAGGTAAGGGCCACTTAATTCACTTATATGTGCATTGGAACAATTACAGGAAATGGATCTTCCCTGTCAGGGAGCGGGAGAGAGAGAGAGAGAGAGCGAGGCTGGGTAAAAGTGTGTGTGTGTGTGTGTGTGTGTGTGTGTGTGTGTGTGCGAGAGAGAGAGAGAGAGAGAGAGAGGGGCTGGTTAAAAGTGTTGTATAGATGACTGGTGCACATTGGGTGGTAGGTGAGAGAGTGAGTGTGTGTGCGTGAGAGAGAAAGAGCGAGAGGTGGATTAAATCCGTTGTCAGGTCTTGAGTTGGGATGCAGTGCCTTACTCCATGTTTAGTGATGCCCTCCCCTCACTGCTTTATGTAAAATGGATGCCACCCTCTGTAAGTAGAAGTGGCTGGATCTTGATTGGAGGAGGACTGAGTGATGTCACTAACTGCAGTGGGCACTCTGATGACGCATCAGCCATGCAGGACGAGAGCTGCGCTGATGAAAGGCGATGTGCGAGGTCAGGGGTTGCTCCATATCCATTGTTTGGACTAGAGATTAGGCGTTTTCTGTTACTCACACATGCTGCTCTCTGAACATAGCCAAGCAGGTATGTGTGCTGCTTATTTCCTCGTTAAATTTCCCGCAGTGTCCAAGGTGGCATGAAAACTGCAGAGTTTGGAAAATTATCTCTGAACAGTGGGGCATCCATATTGAATCAAAGATGCTGTTCTAGGTTGTAGCAGCTGCAAAAATAGAAAATGTAATTATGTCAGCATGAAATTATTCTGGCTGTAGCTAGCAGGCCAAACTAGCTGGTTGCTAGTTTTTGTAAAATTAATCTGATCAACAATTTACTACATACTAGACATAGTTACACTGTATATATAATACACATATAATATATATAAGTTCTAAAAATGTATTTAGAAGCACAGTTTACATCGAACTGTTTTTTCCCTTTGATTTTGGCGATTCTCTATTTGGCAAGAATCGTTAATCCTGAATATGATTTAGTGAAGAACACTTTTGGATCCAGATTCCATTCTGAAGCAGTAATCAGGTAAATGAGGGTAAAGATATTAAATTTGGTGTGAGTAAACAGGACTCTTTTTCAGGCATGACTTTTTCACACTTGTGCTGTGTGATTGTGAACATGAAGTAGAGTAACTCGATGATGATTTCTGAAATAGGGAGTGCTGCGTATTGTCCTCAGGGCTCTATCACTGTGTCAATTTCTGTGAAAAGAATTCAATTGTCCATTTGGATTAGAAACACAACCGCCAACTCGATCCAGTTGACTGCCTCACTTACACACACACACACACAAACAGTACACACGGACAAACTTGAACCTTATTGCCATCTCCCGCACATTTCGAAGAACAAGAATGGCTCCAGCCTTGTGCATCAGCCAGTGACCTCAGCACAAGCAATTTCGCAGAGTTTGACCGGCCCTGCAGTGGAAGCGCACATTCTGTCTGTGACCACTGGAGCAGCGGATGTTTATGTTCGCGCCAAAGACATTCCCCTTTCTGCAGCCTGCATTTTGTAGTAGATCTGAGGGGTTGATGTTTATACTATGCTGAAAACTCCAGCTTGGCCCAGTGAGGATTCTTAACCAAAGTAAGATGTGATTTTTACACTTCTAGCTGGTCACAGCCGGTCTGTAGCTGGCAATAGCTGGTCTGTAGCTGGTTAAATATGTCAAGAGATAGTTACACTAAACAAAGAAGTTTGGGGCTAACTTGGACTGATTGACTAATGGCAACTAAGCTGCTGAACTGCTAGTAAACCAGTCAAACAGGTTAAAAAACGCAGCTTAAACTCTGTTGACCAGCCTTGCTTAAGGCTGGCTTGAGATGCCATTTTCAAATGGATAATGGCTGTCTGGTCATCCAACAGCTGCCTTACACCCTGGGCGGATCGATTGAACCGTGGTGTTGCAAAGTACCTAGAAAAGGTGAGAGACGCTGGCCTAGAGATGAAGGTGTTTGGCTGTCACTGTCAAGTCAAAAAGGCTATTCAATGCAGAGCAGTCCAATATCTGCAGAGGAAATGGACAGGAGGGGTTTTTGTCTGCCTGTGTACCTGTAATGGAGCTGGGATTCGCACAATTCTGATGCAGGGCAGACACTTTTTTTCGCCAGTGAAGCATTCAGATGGAGAATCATTTCAAGGTTTAAAGGTTAGAACCTTACACGTTGACTTCTGGGCCATTTTGCTACGTCACGAAAATGTTGACGTTCGCCCCCCGCATCTGTCCTCGGTAAATGTAACGGGGTCTTTTCGCCCTTCCTCTCTGATGTGATCCGTAGGAGCCGAGGCGGACGCCCGCTGTTTTATTTTTAGCTCCTGGTAATAGGCCGAAGGCGCTCAGCCTTCGAATCTTGATCCAGGAAAACGGGGAAGGAGCTGCGTCGCTGAATCACCTGTAAATCCGCTTTCCCGTATCAATCACGCTTACAGAGGGCGGGTCTCGGCTCATTAAAGCCGCTGGATGGGAACGCGCGATCTGCATCTCGCGGACAGCGTCAGGATGAGGTTAATTTATTTGGCCGAAGCCGTCCGCGAGTCTAATAGGCCTTTGAAAGATGGAGGAATAGAGAAAATGCGCAGTGCCGGCTTTACTCGCAAGAAGTCAATTTTGAACCGTAAGTATCGATTTAATGAAGTCAATACAGACCTAATGTGTTGATATGTTGATAAAGCCCACGTTTTACCGGTATTGATGTTTCTTTTTTGAATAAATGTTCCACCACTCCCCAATTTTTTTTCCTCGCACAAGCACAGAACAAAAATGCAGAATCCTCATCGACGGTTTCGGTTTGTGTTTGAATGGGCTCGTACAGATAAGTGGGCTCAATTTTTTTGCTAATAGGTGCATTTGCGTGTAGTTTTTCTGTTTCGTCTTGGTCGCGGCTGGAGTTCATCGCTGAAGAGGTGAATATATAATCAGGTCTCGGTCGACTCCCCAATCTTTGAGTAACGTCGACCTAGAACCAATTACATATTCGCCCCTTCTGCGATGCACTCTAGTTTTGGCGGTTTCGTCTACTGACTGTGTCCTGACGTCAGTACTGCTGCTGAGCACTGAGCCTGATTAGTTGCACACATACTTTCTCATTATGTTGTAATGTGTATCAAAAAAGTTACGTAAAAAATTTTTGACTTAGTCACAGTTCACAATGCACACTATTCCCACTATTTGAGCTGTTTTTTTTTTACTTCATTGCTCATCGCTCTAATACACTGCCTCTGATGACTTGCACTCAATTGTCACTCTCAAGTGAGTTCTTTATTTGAAACTCTTTATTTAATCTCTTTATTTTATTCGAAGTTCTTGCCTTTTTCTTGCTCTTTGTTTATTGAGATAAAGAGTTCGCCCACTCTCTCGCCTGCGCACCTTCACATTTCAGGGAGAGCAAATGACTTCTGCGCAGAAGTGCATTAGGCTGTGATTTATGAGTGTTTATTCTGTTAAGTCTTGGGAATGAAATGACAAGTTGGCAAATGCGGCTGTGCCTTAAATGGTGTCCCATATATGTGTGTTTGTGCGTAGTAACTCCCCAGAAGTGTATGGGCTGTTTTCACAGCTTCTGACATCAATCTTTTACCCTTCACCAGAGGTGGCCATTCCAGGGTTCTGGAAGTAAAAATAGTGCCGTGTATTAACTTCTACCCATGACATCAGCCGGGTGATTTCACTACTTAGTTCAACCTCTAAGCTGAAGATTGTCCCAATGAACAAACCCAGGTGTTGGAAGCAAATACTGGGGAGGACTTTTACTTTTTGAATCTGGATTGTCCGCCTCTGCCCATCATTCATTGTTACAAAACACAATGACCCCGGAGGTTTACTTCCTAGAGCCCCCAGTGATGGCTTTCACCCCCCGCCCCCCAGTTCTTTGATGTTAGCTGGCCTTGTGTGTTAGCGTCGTAGCATTGCGGGATGTTAAGCTAGCCTTGTGTCATTTTGATCAAAAGTTGAGTCTGACTCGTCTCCTTTCATCTATCACTCATCTCCCCGTCCTTTTGCACATTCATTACGGCTCTTC
Source organism: Gymnothorax reevesii (assembly GCA_029721435.1). NCBI lineage: Eukaryota > Metazoa > Chordata > Actinopteri > Anguilliformes > Muraenidae > Gymnothorax > Gymnothorax reevesii. The sequence continues at coordinate 15,858,562 of CM056579.1, forward strand.
TCCGTCCCTCCGCTCTGTCTCAGTTTGCCTTGAGTTCTCTGAATATTGTTCTCCGAAGAAAACAAGTCGGGAATAAAATATCGGACGAGCTGTCTGCAGTTACGAGCCGGGAGAGACTGATGACTGAGTAAACAATTCATAAACAACACCGTGTGTAGATCAAATCAAATACTTGATGACTCCTAATACTAAATACTGTTTTTATTAGATATTGCAGACACATTAATAAAATGCTCCATGAAGTGGTTTTCTTCTATATTTAAATGGGTAAATGGGCTCTTTGCTAAGATAAACTGAATCTGGCTCTTTAACTTCAGTGAGTACAGAGGTACTGTAGTTCTAAACTGCACAAGCCTCAGGTGGGATGCTTAAAATTGCTCCAGAATAGCCAGTAGCTGATAAATCTGTGAGGAAATTGCTTTGGTCGGCCTCTGATAATCGCTTTTTATTGCTTGTATCATGATCTGTTTAATGAGCTTAATGTTGTTTTGCAGTGTAATTCCTCATTAAAGTGCAGTTACGCTCAAATGCAAGCAGATATATCTTTTTTTGCCCTACATTCAAAACGCGTATTAAAATAAGTTTAAAAAAAAAATGACAGATAAATATGTAAAAATATGTACTGAAATATTGACTCTACATTAACCCTTAAAGTGCTGCTTACTGCTATAGTCACACAAGTCATAAAATATAAGAAGTAAAATTTCAGATTTCAGCCGTCAATTTAGTCAATTTTTAGATGGCAGTGACCTTCAGAAAGGTTCTCAGGCCCCTGCAAGTCCCCCTGAAGGTCATTTGTCAACTACATACTGACTGATTAACTTTTGGGGGACAGGGTGAATAAAAATTAGGCACTTTAAGGGTTAATGCAGCAGCCTTTTCTCTTTGTGAATCTGTTGATAGATGTAAGTTATTCCCTATAGCGGTTTACACTGAGGAGCCTTGTCTTTGACTCTTGAGTTGTTATGGAAACCCTGCTGTAATATCGTTTCTCGATCACAAGATCAGGTGAATTATTTAGTGCAGGACATAGCTGCCAATGTCCCTTAATGTTCACCGCTAAACAAGCATTTGCTCATAAAATAGAGAAAGAATGATGATTATTCTCATTATTTCATTCATAGATGGTGTACTTGTTCAAAGAAACTTATACTTCTGGTCCACAACATCAGTATGGGGATGTCACTGCCAGCCGTGCCTTACCCAGGAGATGCATGCAGCAGTTTTCTGTATAAAACTTTCCACAGAGCCAGTCTACCCCAGATACAAGAGATTACACATCAAAACAGCCCTTCACTGATGCGCCACTCTCTGTTTCATCCCAGAGGACCTGGGCCGGCAAAATTCCGCTTTAATCCAGTCGTGGTTTTACACACACACACACACACACTCGCACGCGTACACATGCACACACACACACACACACACACACACACATACAGATCACTGACCTTGGTGAGGTGTGACTTCAGTAAAGATCGGATGCTGCAGCGAAATCCTTTTGTCACTCTGTGACTTTGATGTTCCTCTGTCTTTTCTGGTGTTAATGATGGAGTTAATTAGAGGGTCTGTGCTCAGAATCTCGGGACTCAAATTGTGCTCTGGGGAGTGCTTCAGGAGGCTGGATCGCCATGTTTCCTGGGTAAGTGCAGCTAGTAAATCCTGGAACGGCCCTTCATACTGCATTCGATGCGCCAGATTTGGGGAGAGTTTAGGATTTGGCCAGTTAGTTAGCGCTGATATCCAGCCCTCTCTGAGACAGGACCCTGGTCTCACGCTGATGCATCACATGGAAGCTGCTAAAAACGACCTTGGATGTGATATTCTGCGGAGCTTGTCAGGGCTCTCATGAGCCAAATAGCGTGGAAAGAATTGCTAACTCTCCATAGCTCTGGGTGGTTGTTTATAATGAAGTTTATAATATCATGGTTTTGAGCTGTCGGTATTGATGATAAAATAAAATGACTTCATTTTCGAGCCCATTAAGTACCGGAATGTTTTGCCAGCTCTTTTTAATGTAGACTCCGCCTGCATCTTCAAAGTGGCGAAGCATCTGACAGATAACAGCACTGCAGCACAGTCTGATTCAGCTTGGCTGGCTCATGATGTTCTCACCACGATCCTGTGACATTTCTCAGAGCGACAGAACGCGCCGTCGCACCGCACTTGGAAGTTTTGCGTTTCGCCCGTCACCTGACTCCCCTGCCCCTCCCCCACTGCCTATGTACTGTTTAATGATAGATGCTTTCCGTGTTGCATCATTTCCTGTTTGTAGCTCACGGTACTCTCCGACTGGCGCGGGAGGAACACGCAGAACGGCAGGTGGGAACGGGGCTGATTCTGCCTGCGGGGCCTGTCGCGTAATTATCTGCCATCCCGTTCCTCTGCGGGAGAATAATTCGGAAAATAAGACTGGCAAAAAAAACACTTTCAGGAAGATAACTGTGTCCAAACATCGCAAGCCGAGCAGCTCCGTGGCTATTACTGTGCTTAGTGCAGATAATAGGGCTCAAATTATTGCCTATCATTTTTTCATTAAAATCTGATTTTTACAACATCATTAGTTGCATATATATTTATTAGTATAAAGACACTGGCGAGCGTAGTTGGGCTGCAAGGCCTGTTCTTGACATTAATGTTATGTTATGTTATATATTTATTTATATATATACACACACACACTGTATATATGTGTATATGTATGCATATGTGTGTGTGTACAGTTAACATTTAATTCACTTGCTCTGTTTACACATCATTAATTGTGGTATTTATTATGTGATTATTGTTGAACTGTTCTTTCAGCATCAAAAATAATGTTTTGCACTATTAACCTGCATTATGTTTTTTTTTTTCTGCTACAGTGTACATTTTAGGTTATGAAGGTGATACCCATAAATGGGGAGTGAGTGATGGTTTTTTAGATGTGTGTAAGGAGTGTGATGGACGCAGAGCTGATGATGGAAGCACAGCTGCCTTTCCCTTCTTAACTCGTGTTATAGTGAAAGCCGCTGATGCAACCGTTCAGTCGGTTGAAAACAAGGGTCATCTTGCAGAAAGGGAAGCTCGACCCGGGGGGACATGTCAGCCTCCACAACTCAACTTTCAAATCTCAGTCTTTTATAAAAACTGAAGGCCTTAACCAATCAACACAAGGTCTCTCTCCCTCTCCAAACCTCCCTCTGTCACTCCCTGCCTCCCTCTTTCTCTCTCTCTCTCTCTCTCTTATTTCTTCCTACTGGATCCTTATTTTTCTCTGTAATTCATAATAATTTTACCTCTGGAAGATCTGGTCGACTCCAGTCTTCATCAGCACATGAGAAGCAGCAGGCAGTATCCGCACTCAACACTGTAACTGTACACTGCGCAGCTCTGAGGCTTTCATCTCATGGATGTGTGTGTGTGCGCGTGTGTGTATGTGTGTGTATGTGCGTGTGTGTGTGTGTGTGTGTGCGTTTAACAGTAGGCGCATGCCCCCCTCGGCAGGGCTGACCGTGCGAGTCACAGATGGCCATGCGCGATGAAAGGGATCCCTCTGTTGCGGGGCACCTGTCACCTGTCACACTGTTGTGTAACAGGGCCACTGACCCTTCTCCCGATCTCCAGCGGGGGCCTGTGTCTGTGGCCCTGAGCTGCTGATCGCCCTGCAGCTCCCTGTCGCTCCACACTCCCCAGTGCTTTGCTGCCCCTCTTCGGCCTTCGGTGAATGGCTGTGCTTGTTAAGCACGATGCGCGCAATGCAAACACTGCGTAACGCCGCTACTAGTTTTGCCTCACACTTCATTCAGCCCAAACGGAGTTGCACAGTTCAGAGACCTGGGCAGTGTACAAGGTTAAATTACTGCGTTTCCGTTGAGCTGCGGCAGTTGATGGTTCATCGGACAAACTGTACAAAGTCTGAATTGCAGTAATAGTAGCATTTCCAGTTGATGTGGTGGACTAGGGTACACTACATAAATAAAAAATTAAAATCCATGTTACCGAGCATTTAAGTCTAGCAGTTAGACTTGAAACACTTGTTTCTATTACCTTTTTCTCGGTGAGAAAAAATTTTGCCTCTGAAGTCAGAGAATTTTGACTTATTTCTAGATTTGCCAATGTAATGGGCCAGCTAGTTTGTTGATAAACCGTGAGCGCAAGGTGCCTTTTCATGGCAAGGAAATGTTGAGCATTAATGGGCTAAATGACCTGCTGTCATGAAGATTATTATTATTATTATCCCATGCCTTATAAGCACTAACAGCTAAATGTAGTCCCTGTTGGAAACATAATCAGTCGTTGAAAATCGGCCTCAAGCAGAGGTCTCACCCCTAGATTCCATCGGGAGCGTCATGGCCGCATCTCTGCGGCGAAGCGGTCGCCGGAGCCGATTGTGGCCGTTCTAGACAATGCTTTTGATTCAACACACTACAGCACATCTCAGCTGCGTCTCAGAAGCGGGTCTCCGCTCTGCGTAGAGTACACATTGAGTCTGTTTTTGATGGTGTCGTGCCACAGTTGCGGTAAGCCGAACTGAGCAGGGGTATGTTTCCTACATAGTTTGATCGTGGATAGTCAGTGGTTCCATGTACGTTAGCATCTGTGCTTAAGGGAAACGCACCCCAGATCATGCCAGGCAGGAAGCAACGTGCAAGGGGCACATGCTTTTAACTAAAATTAACGCGCCACAAACCTTTGATCTGAAATGTGTTTACAACTTTCGACTATTTGTTTGAGATTTTGATTTAAACTAAAACACAGGCACCAGTGTTTGATCCAGGGGCTCATGGCTGGACTGTAGGCTACAGCACAACAAAGTTGGAAATGACAATAAATACAATAAATACAGACCAACACAGAGGGCATTTATCTCCGTAGTTGCTCACCCATGGTAGAAGCACAAATATCCTGGAAACATGACAAAACAAGCGAAATCTGAGCAGGTCAATTGTATCAGCCGGCAGAACGCTTTTCTTGTGTTACGATCTCGGTGGGATATGAAGTCGCATGCAGGTCGGACCAAAATAGCATCGCACACATTATGTTGCATGTACGTGCCCAGTGGAATCTAGGGGTCTGAATTCCAGGACTTTCCTATATAAGCGTCCTGCACCCGATTGCTCAGCTTTCTGTATGAGATTAATTCTTACTCCACTAGCTATGTAATATTATTATTATTATTATAATTATTAATTTTAGTGGTAGTATTAACTGTGTTATTTTGTACTAGCTTACTTTGTTTTGCTGTGATATTCTACACTATGCCTTGTTTTGCTATGTTATTTTATGCTATGAGTGTTTCTACCTGATACCTTTATTGCTGAAGCAGTGGTTGTAACACAATAACCCCCATCCATTGGACATACAGCGCTAAGCTGGCCCATTCATCCTGAGAGTGATTAGACAGGGGACAGCCCCGGGGACAGAAATCCTGGTCTTTATTTAACAGCACACTCACCTGGCTTTCATTGAAACACAGTTCTTTTCTCTGTGACAATTGCCTATTGATCAGTTCTGCACCACTAGTTGGCATCAGCCCTCTGTGTGGCTGACAGGTTCAGGTATTCTGGAGACGGGCAAAAGATTGTGCATCGATTGGCCACTGCACCGTACTGAAGAAATCAAAGTGTTTGGAAATTTTGTTGAAATACTCTACAATGTAGCGTTTTCAGACTTTTTCAATTTTTTTCCAGTGAAGGTTATAACATAACACTGGGAAGAAGTGTCTTGACACTCGTGGAATAAAACACAATTGTGGCAGAACCTTGAACAGGCTGCATTTTCACAGCACACTTTTCAAACTGTAAAATACTCTGGACAACATTGTGAAAAGTGTTTTTGTATGAATCGGACACTGAGCTATCATTTCAAAGAGGTGGAAAATGGTTCCTTCTTCCAGTGGACAGAGTCACATATGATAAAAACACAGAAGTAAATGTGTGAAAGTGCACATTTGTTCGGTTGGCACATTTTTTGGCTTTTAATGGGAATAAATTTTGTAAGAATAAATAAATTTGTCAGCATGAGTCAAAAGTGCAAACAAGATGCTGAATATAGTAAGGTAATTCAGCTTGAAAAAGAAAGGCAACCTGCTGCGAATAACCTTTGATTCAGCTCAACTTCAAGTTCCAAGCTCTTTCAAAAATTAGATCATGCAGACTCAAAAACTCAATTTGAGCAAACTCAAATGTTTTTCAGATAGTTACCTTACTTTTTTTTACCTTATAAAAAAAGTTGTATTTTTTACAGTGTGTTGGCAAGCATTTTTCTGATTAAATAATGTTTCCTTTAATTGCTGTCGTCCCTGTTATATCACACTAAATTAGCCTGAACGTTGGAGTTGGAGGATATGACATCACAGTTCTAACAGATTCGTTCAAGTGAATGTGACAATTGCACAGTGAACAGGCTGTGCAAATTGCTGGGCTATCTTAAATATTTTACTGCGAAGCATCTATTGCCTGCTTTCCAACTTGTGTTTGAGAGGTCAAGCACCATAAATAGATGGTCAAAAGTAATTCTTCATAATTCAAAACCATCGATAGCTGCTCTCTCTTCTGCACAAAATATGGCAACTGAACCTGGAACGTTGACAGCAGATTAATGCAGAACAATTTGATTTTATGCTGTGGTGACCGGATCAATGGACATGCCCACCATCCACTTCATACTGCCCAAAGCCGTCAATTTCCCTCCCCTATTCGTCTCCCGCCTTAAGCACCATGGACAGCGCATGTCGGCCGGGACTCCTTACAGCAGCCCTGGCCACCGCTGTACAATGGAAAGCTCCTGCCAATGGCGGCCAGGCGTCTGAAAGAGGCTCTTCCAGCACATTCCGCACGAGGCCACGCTCCTGATCCTCGTTTGCATTTAGCAGGAACACAATAATAAAGCTGGCAAAACCGTAGATGGGGACAGGTCGGCTGAGAGTGCGTTTCGCAAGTGCTTTAGTAATCGCGGTTCTCTCTCTACCTTTTTGATCAGAGTCGAAGGCGAAGAGACTGGTCATCCCGAGTTTGTGCTCGCTTCAGAAAGCCTAGGTCTGGACGCTACTCTACCACATGACAGCAGCTAACTTCCCGACGGATATTAAGACTCACAAAGTCTATTGACTTTTAGTTTATTACTGCAAGTAGAATGACTACCCTATGGCCTGGATTCTTGCCAACCTGTTGCCCTCTCTGTGCCTGATTTTCTGGTGATTCGCCACAATGCATAATAAGAGACCAATCAACAATGGCCTCCTCAAGGGAGTTGCGATGTCAGAGGGGCCATTGTTCTATTTTTTAGGGAATATGGGATTGACTGATGTAACTAACATTCTCATGGGAATTGACAATGACATACTGAATTTATAGCAGATACTTTCAACTGTACTGTTTGCCGTTAGAGAATACCTTAATTTCAGTCACCCAATCATTTTGGGTGGCTTCAGGCATTTAAATCTCAGCTTTGTGAAAATGAGCATGTGTGTGATGGGGAGTTTGGAGGCTTCATGCAAACACTTTACAATGGAAGATTTGCAAAGTTGGGATGACTAAATACTGACTAAATGACTAAATGCATTTCAGCTAAGTGTCAATTTAGGAGCCATATGCTTGCGTGTGATTGGTCATCACAAGTGCTGACTTGAAACCGTGAGCTACCCATAAATCCTTTGCATTTAGCATGATACTCCCATCACAAATAGGTCACTGAAAACTTGTGAATAACCATTCCTTTTACTGTTGACCTTTGGCCCCTATCAGGACATTATCCCCTGGCTGTTTCTCAAAACATAGGCATTTTTTGGCAAAGAACATCATTGCCGGCTGTTCCGTCGAGAAGGCACTTTAGCATACAGCCGAGATATGCAGCCTTATCATACGGAATTGCCAGAACTCCATTTCCATGTTGACGATTCCATCTAAAATCTGGTGAGATGAAAGGCTGTATTTCTCAGTGGCGTCTGAGGGCGCCTTCCCATCGGACCAGTCTGCAATTACGTCGCAACCTAGAAATTCAGCCTACTTATGCGGCAGCGTACCCTTTGCGAAACAGTCTGTGGATGAGGTACTAAAATAGCGCAAAAGTCAGGAAAGACCTTTATGCTGTCATCAGCATGTCCCAGCGTGTCCCGATTCCTCCGTCCCTCTCCTCCCCTCGCCTCCTCCCTCGCTCGCAGGGTCTGCAAAGGCAGCCTCCAACTCTGATTTGCGAGGACGTCTCAAATCACGCAACAATTTATTACGAGACTAAAAAGCAGTTTGGAGACACGGCTCGGTGGCTGTTTTGCACGCAAGTAAAAGCTATTGTATTTCACTCCATGGGAAATTTACTGTGACGTCCTGATAGGGAAAAGACTGCATTAAAAGACGCCAAAGCGGACTCCGAACTCTCAGGCATGAAATTTGCTTAGCTTGCTAATTGCTGTGATCAAGTCAGTGCACTGCTTTCTTAGAAGCATCGCCAAATTAATTCTGGGAAATGTACGCAGTACTAAACTTGCTTTACCATTTTACTAATGTGGGAAGAGTCGTCTTTATTTTTTAATGTTCATTCAGCTTTTCTCCTCATTTTGAGTCAAATTTCAAAGTTTGTATCAATTATGACTGCATAATTAGAGCTTGTTCGTGCCAGTGTAATGCTATGCAGCTTATTTATATGATGGAGGGCCAGGACAGTTACTCTCCAGGTAGGTTTTGGCAACCAGTGAGTAAGTATTTATGACTAAAACCAGCTCAGGTTTTGCTTCCAGTGGCGTTTAATTGAAGCATTTTCGCAACCCGGGCACTGTGCATTCGATGTGCTCTTTTAAGGTCCAGAAATTGGCTTACATGTGTTGGCAGCACTGTGTGAAGCCAAAGTTGTTGAAGGGCAAGGGTTCTCAGCTTGACGTGCTCGTCCTCATGCTGCTCTGCTTTAGCAGTTCTGGTACACTGAGCACGTGCACCAGCACGGGAAACGTGCACGCAGCCCTGTCAAAATCCCACTTCCTGAGCTAAATTCTATTTTGATGCGACGGCATCACAGTCCAGTTGGGTAACCGAGACCGCTCCTGTCAGCCGGCTGTCTGCAATCACTCAGCGTGATGTGAGAGAGCTCGGCTGAACAGAAACCGCCATCCCGCAAACCCGTCGCCATCTGTCGCCGCCGCGGCTTCAGTCCATCAAACCGGAACGCAGTATCCAGGGTCAGCAATCACCGATAGATCAATAGATCGTTAGCCGCTTCGATGAGAACACCACTTTGCGCCAAGTTACACATTCTAGGTCCAGTCTGCCAGAGCTCATGCATATCATATTGGAGTATAATGACCTTGTCATGGAGGGACAGCCAGCTCGTTCAGTTCTTCAGAGAGAGTTTCAATATCGGCAGGAATGACAAGCCTTGCCTCTCTATGCGGCAGAGCTTCACTGAGGGGATGCTTCACCCAAGTTATTCCCTCATGATCATGAAGACAAAAACACCATAAAGCATTTCAAACGTGGCAGTACTACAATAGTATTTGCCAAAATATGTGGACACCCACTAGGCCAAGGTTTCAGTAAAAAATCATGGCTATGAATACGGAATTAGTCGCCCCTCTGCTGCTAGAAAAGGCCTCGACTCTTTTGTGAAGGATTTCTGCAACATGTTAGAACACTGCAGTGGGAATTGGCAGCCATGTTGGGACTAGACCTGATGTTGACTGTCCATCTGGTCCTATCTGTGTTTCAAGGGGACGAGTTCTCGACTCTGATTGGTTCTTCTACACAGACCTGGACAAACCATGAATGGATCTCGTTCTGTGCCTGCGGACGCTCGTGCTGTAACAGGGAAAAGGTTGGAAGCATATCTTGATTGTAATTGTTAGCTATAGCATCAACTATGAATCGCAGTGCATCATTCAAAGTTATTGGCCTGGTACGAGTATTGAAGAACAGCCCCAGATCAATGCGTGTCCAGATACTTAGGGTCACGATGGATACATTACTATGCGTGCAGATTAACCCTTAGACTAGACTAAGACTATCCTCTTCGTGCCTCCTGGCACAGGAGGCCTCCACACTCTCTTTCCACTTTGGCTGGTCTTTGGCTTGAGGTCTTTCTTCTGCCCCTGATTCCCACCCAAGATCTTTCCTCTCCTTCTCCATTGTCCCTCTAAAGGTGTTTTTCCATCTGCCAACTTTTTCTTTTCCTCTCAGACTGCCAGTTCTAAGCTGTTACGCAGTGATGATCTTGATCTCTCCGTATTACAAGCCCAAACCAATTCCATCCTCCTATTTTCACTTCAACACTTATTTTCTGGATTTGAGTCTTATAATTGTGTTCATCCGTTGAGATAATGTTGGGCCAAAATATCTGCATAATTCTTTTCAAACACCGGTATTCGAAAGAGTCAACTTTTTGTTCATCTTGTTTGGTCATTTTCCAGGTTTCACAACCATACAATAGCACTGGTCTCGCAGTAGTTTTGTAGAAGTTAATTTTGGTTTGCCTGCTGTATTGCTTTGATCTCCACATCTTGCTCAGCTTTGCGAATGCTGTCCTTGCTTTGTTAAGTCGACTTGTGATGTCACGCCCCGCTCTACCTTCTTTGTTCACTGTAGCTCCAAGATAAACAAATTCCTCCACACCCTCAATGTCATTTCCTTCGAGCCTAATGGCTTCTGACTTCTTGCTGTTCACTCTCAAGGTTTTAGCCTTTTTCTCATTAATCCTAAGTTCGATACATTTAGCGAACTCACTCATATGGTTGGCCTTCTGCTACATGTATGTATGGGTGGATGACAATAAGGCAGTGTCATCCGCGAAATCAAGGTCCTCTAGTTTCAACATGAATCGCCATCTAATGCCGGTGTTGTGACACCAGTCTTGACATTAAACCATTCTGTTGTCTGACCTCCACTAAGATCTGCACATGAGCTGTTGGTATACAAAAACTTCACCACGTCCAAGAGTTTCTTCGGTCTTCCATAATATCTCATTATTTCCCAAAGGCTGTCTCTATGTACCAAATCAAATGCCTTCCCTAAGTCAATGAAATTTATGTAGAGAGTGGTTTGCCATTCGATGCATTGTTCCAGAATATTTCTCAGGATAAACACCTGTTCACTTGTGCTTTTTCCTTGTCTGAGCCCAGCTTGTTCTGGTCTGGTAAATTATCAACAACCGATCAATTTAAAGACTGCGGTCCATCAATGTGCTATATGGGCCTCACTGCTGTTGACACCTTCTCACCAGACCTAACCATCTGGAAGATGATGAAACATTCACGTAAAAGCCAAATGATAATGCGGCACACCTGCTCAGTGTTGTATCATAAGGACTAAACCTTGAATAAATTTATTTTGCATTCAGCAGTTAGGTCAACCCAGCTTCGTATTAGCTAGTTACGTCAGCCAACTAACCTCAGTCTTTTATTTGTTCCATTATTTTATGCATTTGTTCCTCTATAGTGCAATAAGCATAATGTGAAGTTGAGAATCTTTGTGAAAAGGCTAAGCTATGTTTAGCCTAATGTAAATTAAGGGGGTAAATTATAAATTTGAGCTTCATAAGCACCTGGCTGATTAAAATAAACCGCTTGTTAAACTTCTTAAATTACAGTTACGGCTGGAGAAACGATCCAGCTCACACAGGGGGACCAAGTTAGAGAACCGAAGCTCTTCAGCAATGCGTTTAGCCCAATACCCACCATCCACTACAGCAACACATTCAGTCGAGCTATCTGTCTGCTGTGACAGAATACAGGCTCTAACCTTCCATCCACTATGGCGATATTGGCGATGACGTCGCATGTTTTGTCACGCGGTTGTCAAGAAGGCTCATGTTACACCAAGTTCACTAGTAGATCGCCATCTTTTTAATAAAAGATCTAAAACAGTGACGCCAGTCGGTTGTTGTGTTATAGGTTGCACCAATAGATTCGCTAAGGGTTCAGGAATCACATTTGCTAGGATTCTTTGTCATAGCTAAATTCCTAACCTGGCTCTTTCAACCTGCCACCTAATCATCCCCTGATCTAATTGGCTGTGCCACTTGTCCTCTCCCTCCCCACCTCAATCCCCAAGGGCTCCCTTGAAAAGGAGATGTCAATCTCACTGGGACTTCCCTGATTAAATAAAGGTTAAATAAAAATAAATTAAATTCTAAGTGATGAACCAAAGAGTCTACTCGCTATGTTTCTTTGCGTCATGATCTCGCTTTCTGCCAACTGCCAAACTGCGCATGCACATCTATGACAGCATTGTTTATAAACAGAGAATATCGTTATAGGAATCTATTCAGTCAGCCTCTGTCTATTCACTACAGCTATGTATTTAGCCAAACACTCACCACCCGCAAAAGCGATGTTTGCCGTCAAACTGTATTCATGAGAGCTGAGTGCTTTCTGCCTGCATACAGAACCAGGCACCATCCTTTGGGATTTTCTGCACTGTGGCGTCAATGTTTATCGACAAGCTGAAAACTTTATGTAAATGTGTGACCGGCTTTATAAATGGTGTTTTTTCCCCATTTGTCAGTTATCTTTACTGTCAAGGCTACATTATTTTCTTATTTTCTATTAACTTTTTTAAGGAATTCATATGTATTTTCTTGACTCAGGATGAGGTGAAGCTCCTCGGCTGATTAAAGTTGACAAGTGAAGGGCGAACTTCGAGGATAACAGGATTTCCCCGCTCGCTTTGTAGCCGTATCTTTACTACCCCAGAGAGAGGACTGCACTTAATCTCCACCTCCTGTGCTGTCTCCGGAAATCTCTTAACATAAATTACCCCATTTTCTTACTGCCGGTGGAGGGCATGCAAAACGGCGAGCCTCGGTGCTGCCTTCTTACGTCTTTATTCCTTTGGAGAAACCTCGCCACAGGTACACAGGAAATTTCCCAGTGTTAATTCAACTCTGAGTGCATAGACTGTGAGACCAATTGAAACAAGTGTTTTGTTTAAAGATTACTATGACACGCCTGACCGTTTCGCTGTACACTGAGTTGTGATGGTCCTCATTGGGAATGAATTGCCGTATCAGACAGGACACTGTAAAGTCAGTTTATTTACACTCATAGTTCAGGAATAGCAACTTGCTATTGTCATGCGCTTCAATGTGACAACAATGTCAAAAATACAATATGGTTTTAATCATAAAACTGAAAGTATTCTATTGTATGTGATTGTGAATTCTATTGCCTCCTTCTTATTGCTGTCATCACTGGGACATTAACCCTTAGAGCGCTGAATACTAATACTATTCAAGGTATTAAAAAAATGTAATTATCCTGAGCTGTGGAAAATATATCATTTCTGGGAGCTCTTTCAAACAAGTTGCCGCATAATACTGTAGATTTTCAACAGCATCTGATTTAGAGTTTTACATCACTGGTAAACCAGAGTTGCCTACAGAGCTCTTGGGGATAATGCTTATGTGATGATTCCTTCACATAACATTAACTATGTTTTAAGAGAGATCATTTTTCCAAAGAAGGAGGGTGCTTCAGCCACAAGCTGACCTCTGCTGAAATGATGAAGTGCTTGGAAGAAGAAACCAGCAAATTAATTAGAGGCAGACATTTCTGTTCGTGAGCGAGGTCGGATTAAAACTCTTTTTTCTCGATCAAGTGTGCGAAGGCATAAATCTAACATGCCAAAGTGGAGACGTCGCACCAGCATGTATCTCGGAGAAGCTGGTTCAAGAGGATTCCTTTGTGTTTAATTTTACGACTGACGGTGATGTCCGCAGAGTTTAGACAGTGATAAAATTTCGCTGTTATTTAAGTTCTAATTCGTTGATGGACCTCAGATTCGCACCCACACAATACATTTCCTATGACTGCGTAGGCACATTGTGGTCAGCTACTGAAAATCGTCAGTTGAATTATGAGAACCTGGATTTCGCTCTGATAATTGCCTAACGAGCACTGACAGAAGTGGTCATATGTTGCTATTTATGTGAGGACAAAATTCTACTTAAACTAACCATTTGAAATTGGGTTTTTGTGCTGTCCAAAAAAAGTAAATTTTATGAAAGGATAAAATTCGACTGAAACAATTAGATGTAACGTATTGGAGCAATATTTTCACTTTGACCCAAAGTCAAGTTTTTCAGTGTGCAATCAAAGGCTGTACGAAGCAGGACAGTTTAAACGCAGGTAGGAAATATGCTTTGGAATAATCTGTGGACCCTTTGAGAGAAGTTGGGGGTAAAGCTTGCTTATTCCCTCACCGGCACGAATTGGAAAGTTAGTTTTGATGATGAACCCGTAGAGCAGTGCTGTATGGAACAAACGTTTGCTTACATTTAATTGGGGTCAAAGACAAGGGCGAGTGTGTGTTTATTTGAGTAATCAAACGGAGATGAGGGACTGACTCCAGCGTCAGGCCCCAGATTGCAAAGATTCCTGTCTGCTGTTTTCCTCGCAGTATTGAAACAGTCTTTGAATACCTCTTTGGAATTAGAGTGTGGGGTTTGTTTGCTCTGCGATCTGTCGAGCGAGCGGGATGAAAGATCGATTGGTCTGCCGTCAAACTGCGGCTGACAGAGACAGAGAAACAGCTAGCATTCCGCTGGAGAGGCAGCGCAACTTCACACTGAGTAACCTTTGTGTTTGCTGTCCCGCCAGACCTAACAAAATATTTAAAAGACGAGAGAGAACTGCGAGAAAAGGTTATCTTCCGGCTGTCCTCGTAACAATAGTTTTTGTGTGGAATAAAGCAGGTTTTGCGTCATGATACGCGGTAATGTAGTGTTGCAGTCTCCAGGGCACGGTCTATGGGCACTCCAACTCGAAATCAGCTCTGCTGGGCCGTTACCGGCATCAGTCTGCACTGTAAACCCTGATAGTGCGGTGAACTCAAATGTTTTGTGGAAACTGATAACCTCAAAAAATTGTGTAGGCCAATTTAATTGCGCTGTATGGAAGGAACTTTGAAAATAAGGTAAAGTTATTTTTCACACGTTTTTAAGTGCTGTGAACATAAGATCATTAAGTTGGAACACTCAGTTTTTTTTTTTTTTTCAGGGTTTACAGTCCGGCCTGGAGTCTGACGTTGCAGTTTTTACGACCTGAAATCACCCTCGTGTTTGGATTCCTGTCTCTGAGTGAACAGGCGGCCATCAGCGTTGACTAGTGTTCTGAAATACTTTGCCCATATTTTCTCAAACATGCGTAAAGCAAAGCTGGTAGTAAAAGCGCTGAAGCGCCTGTCGAAGCAGCACTCACCTGCAGGCCTGGGAGAGCAGCGATCCGTCACCCTTTCTCTGTTCTGTATTTCTTCTTTTAGTGTTTCTTTTAGTGTTAGAGTAGTGCCACAAGTTTATTTTCTTAAGTTTCAAGGTCAAAATTAATTGGAAAGTTTTCTGAAGTGTGAGACTCTCCGTGACTCATTGGGTATGGGATGGCTTCAGAAAATTAATGCCCACATATTACTTAAAGTCCATTGCTTCCTGGTATTATCTTTTAATGGAGCCTCTGTCTCATTAAGGCCACGGAGGGGAGGAAATGAAAGGGGGTAGAAAGGCTGGTTCTTCACTGTAAAAAATAGAACTGCAGGAAAATAGAGAAAGAAAGACAACCGACTGCACAGCATTTTTGAGTTTGCACAAACTAATATTTGAAAGAACTCGCAAATTGAAGTTGAACCAACTCAAAAGTGCTTTACAGCTTGCTTGCTTTTTAAAGTTGAGTCAAATTTTTAAATGTGATAGATAATGGACAGATTGGTGGATACCTTTACCAGGAGTACACTGGATTTTGGACGGATTGGTGAATAGAGGCTTGTGTTACCCCTGCTCCTTCTCATGTGACAATAGGGTGCCAAAAATGCTGGTCTTTACTCCTTAGACCAGGGGTGTCAAACTGACCCGTAAACGGGCCAAGAGGCTGCAGGTCTTCAATCCTACCAAGCAGAAGGTCACCTGAAAGCACTGATTTAATCAACTGATCTAGGCCTGCACAACTGATTAGTTGTATCATGTGCGTTTCTGCATTGTTGGAGTCAAAACCTGCAGCCTCTTGGCCCTTTTTTTCGGGTCAGTTTGACACCCCTGCCTTAGAGGTACCCCGTTTCGCTCATTTTTGCTTCGCGGAATGGTGCAATCTGGGAGCTTTTACACTTTTCACACTCCATGGAGGGCTTCATGAGCTACAAAAATGGAGCCTTTGTGAAAACTAGCCCATTAACCCTTTCAGAAGCCCTGTTTACCAGGAGTGTAATAGGAGATGGTACAATATTGCGTGTCTGACTGAGAACAGTTATTTGTCCATAAAGATTCCCTTGTGCTTGTGACGGTAAAAACATGAAAAACTACTTTGTTCTGATCTAAAAAGAATAAAGCTGGATGTCTGGGGAAAAGGAAGAGGCTTTTTGAGAGTTTTTTTTTGTTGTTGTTCTGGGAAGGAAGCCTTGAAGTTTAATTTTCAAAGGCATCGTTGTCTTTCCACGGGAAATTCGGGGAATGGCGACTGTGTAATTCTGCCTTTATTTTTCTCATCGCGCTTTTATGACGCTTTTACGACAGAAGCCATTAATGACGGACAAACGTGGCCCGGTCCTGTGCACCCGCCAGACCTTTCGCGATGCAGAAAGAACACACCTGGCCCGGGCGAGGACTCGCCTGTGGAACAGATGGGCCCATTCCACAGCGATCCAAGCCGAATTAGGCAGATGACCATCACCTCTCCCTCATTAGCGCTGAGGGGTTACAAAGGCCCGGGGGGGAGGCGTCTCCGCCATGCTTTGGTGTGTCATGCAGGTAACAATAACAGAGACGGCTGTCCTGGCCACTCATGCAGGTAAAGGCCGATTATCCACCGCACCGCTGTTTTTCTAGAGTGTTTTTTTTTTTAGTCTAAACCTGGGCTCTAGAATGCCACTGCTTTTCATGATCAGTCATGACTGTGACATCAGCTCAAGAACACGGACTCTGAAGGGTGCAGACAGGAAGTCACTGGGTAGGACTGGTGGAAGTTGTCAAATATTGATGGTAAAGGAAACGCTGGTGTGGTGTATTGCTGGGCATTGCACCTGACTGTTGCAAAGGGCCTTTAGCCCTCTCAGTGATGGCACATCCATACATTCCAGATCTTCTCTGACGTTCTCTATCCGGTGAGGCTTTCAGCTCGGCTGCAGCGAGTGCTGACTTGAGGTCTGAAGAAGGGGGAAAAAAAAAACATTTCTTCATGTACTAACCTCCTCGAGGCTGCGCACCACAGGTGACTGTACGCAGTGTTCAGAGCTGAATTATTAAAGACACAGAAAATGGCCCTCGGCCCTCCGCGGCAGTGTCCCTGCTGAGCAGATCTCAGCGCTCATTAAATGATCGACGGATTGAGGGAGAGCCGCAGTCCTCCCGTTCGCCCTTTATTCAAGCGCGATTGAGGCTGAGACTGGCGTCCTGCTGTTCGAAGGTGGCGATCGGCGGGCGCTGGTGATCTTTCACTGCTCCGACTGAAAGGAGGCTGAGGAACACAGTGTTGATGCGTCTTCCTGGGAGCTCCGCTTATGAGGGCTCTATTGTGGAATATTCCGGGGCGATGGGGGAGATGGTGTGTCTGGGGGGCGGAGAGGAGCCGAGAGATGACGGCGGGGAAACAAACCTGTTCTGAATGACTTATCGCCCCAGTCCGGCTACTTCCTGTTTCACTGCCTGCATGCAAACCTGCGTCCTGTTCTCATGAGCCACATCAATAACAGCTTCAGCGCAGACTGACCTGCTATTAAAACAATCTCTGTGCTGGAATTTACCACTGCAGCTGTTTGTAATGGCAGTCTGTGTGTGTGTGTGTGTGTGTGTGTGTGTGTGTGTGTGTGGTGTGCATGTGTGTGTTCCATGCTGATGTAAAAGTTCTTCTTTAATGAGCCCCCCCCCCCCCCCCCCCCCCATTCCTCATCTCTAACCCCCACCCCCTCACCCCCAATTCTGGCAGCATTGGCTCCCCTCCCACACTGCAGAACGACCGCATGCTCACCGTACAACCTCAGCCTCCTCCCTCTCCTCATCGCTCAAAACCGCTTCGCTTCACACAGAGACGAGCACCACATGCAAATCACGTCTCACAGCTGTGCAGAGCCCCCCGATTTTCCCATAATGCCCCTTTAAGGCGGCCTCAAATGCGTCATTACAGTTGTCATCACTGAACATTCTGATTCATTACCCTGTACATTCTGATGCTGGGGTGCGTTCTATAGCCCTCTCGTTCGGTTAAGTTTCCTAACGAGACAGTAAAGAGTATATCAGGCTAACAACGACGTTTACTAATGTTAAGCGCTGTTGACAGTACGTAATAATCGCAGTTGTTAGCTGAAAACAGTGGCGTACTAGAATACTAAGTTTGAGTTTTCTTCCCGGGGTTGGTTCTATTTCTTCATTTTAAGAGTTTTCTGCTTAAAATAACTAATATTTTATGCAGTCCGCTACATGAGAATTGAGATACGGTCATTTCCAAACTGTCTTTATTTGTTTGTGATGTACATTGCCTTGTACAAGTCAGTGTCTGTTTATTGGGCTGCCGACCGAAAGTGAATCTGAATATTAAGACAAAAAGAGATACTGCGCCTCATAGGCCGTGGAATGGGCCTGACATACTTTACATCAAAAGGCATCGTTATAATTCACCTGTTGCTACGCGGAAAGGCATAAATCCTCATAATGTGGCTCAATAAACACTTAAAATGCTTTATGGCACTTTGAATGCACTTAAAAAGTCATTGCTGGCGTAGCAATTCCTGTAGTCATAAAGAACACAGCAATTCCCGAGGCAATGACCAGCAATAAAACCCTGGGGTTTATCAATAATACATTGCATATGGAATGGCTACGATGAGGCTGGACTTTCCCACTGCTTGAAAGCGATCGTAACATCTCCGCGATAATGTCACCACAGAGTTCTGTTGTCTTTTAACAAACGCATGAATAAATGTTGCTCATTGCTGTTAGCCAGATCGGAGTCTTGATTTAATCCCAACGCGGAGTAAAGGATGAAAAATCTTTTCAGGAGCGCGTTTGACGAGTCTGACAGTGTAATATAAAAGCCGCGGCATTCTCACCAGTTCCATAAGATTTTTTATTTATTTATGTTTTTTTGGCAGCTCCCTCTGATCCTGCTTTGTCATTTCCGCTAATCCACAGCTGACTGTTTGAACTTGTGTACGGAGCAGGCAGCTCTACACCGAAGAGAGAGGGCCTGGAGTTATGAGGGATGTGACCTCACTGGGGTGATTATTTCCGAAGAATTCGCCCTTCCGTCATTTGTTAGTTGGACTCTTCACCTGTTTTAAACTGTCGCTCTCTTGTGTTGATACCACACACTCGCACTTGCACGCACACACACACACAAACATGCCCGAACACACACACGTACCTCACACCACCGGTGAAGAAAGACATGCTTGCATAACTACATCTGAGGACACGGCATTGAGTTACATTCCTTCTGTGCAATTTTTCCCAAACCCTGACTGCAACCAAATTATGCCTGACGCTAACGTGAACCTAATTGTGACCGTAACCCGAACCTCAATCAATCAGCAGTTATGCCCAGTGAGGACCACCCCACATGTCCTCACAACCCCAAATGTCCTCATATCTATGGATTCTCAGTAGCTGTGCTTTTTTTAGTAGTTTTTTTTTTTTTACACGCACACACCCACAAGCCCAACTCACCAGTACACACACACACACACACACACACACACACTCACCCACAAACCGAACTCACCAGTACGCACACACACACACTCACCCACAAACCGAACTCACCAGTACACACACACACACTCACCCACAAACCCAACTCACCAGTACACACACACACACACACACACGCACTCACCCACAAACCTAACTCACCAGTAGACACACACACACACACACACACACACTCACCCACAAACCCAACTCAGCAGTGCACACACGCACACACACACACACTCACCCACAAACCCAACTCACCAGTACACACACACACACACTCACCCACAAACCTAACTCACCAGTACACACACACACACACACACTCAAACTCATCCACAAACCCAACTCACCAGTACACACACACACACACACACACACACACACACACGCGCACTCACCCACAAACCTAACTCACCAGTAGACACACACACACACACTCACCCACAAACCCAACTCAACAGCGCACACACGCACACACACACACACTCACCCACAAACCCAACTCACCAGCGCACACACGCACACACACACACTTATGTACTCCATTCTACTCCACTCTCATCCACACAAGTGTGAGTCGGCCTCGTTTTCTCTGTCACAGGTGCGAGACCCGTTTGCTCTCAGGACTGTTGGTGCCAAACCGGTTTGCTCTGACTGTGAAGAGGCGCATGTTCATCTTCTCATTTCAGGTTCCAGAATGTTCCCTCTCTGTGCTGTTTATGCATGCTAACGCAGCAAGAGGAATACTTCCTGAAGAGAGGCCTCGGTGACACACACAGCAGTCCGGTGGTTCACTAATTAGTTCTGCTTTGAGAACTGAAGCCAGCACCATACAGACTGTTCCCGGGCGGTCTGTACCCAGACAGTTTGGGGAGGCAATATTGAATGGGGGGGGAAATTGCCCACTCCACACACACACACACACACACACACACACACACACACGCACACACACACGCATACACTCAAAAACGTGATTCCCTGCACTTTTCCAAAATAGTAGGAAAATAACTGTAAAAATCTGCGACAGAACCCCCCAGAGCTAGCCCTCCCCCCCCATCGGAGCCCCCAGTGAGCGAGGATCTACGCATCACACCAGCCGGAGACGCTCGGCCTCGACCGCTTTATATTTTGAGACATAATGGAGGCAATCTGTGCCGCTGCTATTTTAAGGGCTTATTAATGCGGAAAATGACAGCTACGCATAATTTAAATGATCCCCCACCCCCTCCCTCCCATCGCTCTCAATCTCATTCCTCCTCCCCGCTTCATTATTTCATTTTTTTTTTTTGCCTGTGATGATTATAAGTCAGTTTGATATCAGCATCTTTTTTCTTTTATCGTTTTTTACTTCCTCTCCGTCCGTCTGACCATGGCTCTCTCACTGTGGTGAGAACTACTCCATTTTGTGTCCTCGGTTGTCACGGTCATGTGTGCTTGATGTCATTGGCCACTTTTGTTTACAGATGTAGACCTCAACGCTCCATCACTGCAGTATCTATCAAATCAGGGGCATGACATGGCCTAACATAACGTAACATAACATAACTACATATCGAAGCTTAAAATAACATAGCGTAATTAACAGTACAACGTAACATAACAGCGCATAACAGAACACAACACTAGAGCTGGACTTGCGAGAGCCCATTCCTCCACGAGCATGGATGGATTTTCCATTTTCTGATGAGTGAACTTTACTCTCAGGATACTTAAGATCGTAACCAGACCTGTTTGCTCAGTTCCCCTCCTATCAGTAGCACAGGTGCGCTGCAGAGCTCCCAGAGGCAGCCTCTCCATCTTTACTCCGTGTGATTTACGGGTGAAGATATTGCTCCGGTAAACCATTGGACCTGTGCAGTCAGGAGCTGTCTCAGATTGATGATGTGAGATGTTGTTTTCCAGCAGCTACGCTGTCAGGCAAGCTCTGTCGTGTCCTGTAAAAAAAATCATTTTATAAAGACATGAAAAGCAAAAAAAATAATTGATTCAAGGCCACGCCGCGCAGAATCCAAGATCAACGGCAATGAAATATAAGTCACTAAATTGAAAAAAACATTTAGACCCCTTGTTGTACCACTTCGCCTCGTACATCCTGTCACCTGCGGATCAGAGCACTGAGTGGTTCATAAATTTTGGAATGCAAAGAGTGGCCTCGAAAGGGCACATTTTGGGCACCACGGAGGAGGAAGGAAGCACAATGCCAGCTCTCGCCTGGTTAGACCGAACTGAAGCCAGTTACACCCCAGCCTGTGGGACACGAGGCGACAGTTGGCCTGGGCCGCAGTAAATCGCATTTCCACGCCGCCCGTCTCTGGCGGAGAGGACAGACGTACGGGCTCAGATCGGCGTGACATTTCCAGTTCGTCTCAGTCGCTAAGGAAGCGTTACCTGGGGACGGCCGCTCGGCTGCTGCAGCGCTGCGGATTTTTCCTCACGCAGCCAGTCGCTTGCGCATCTACTGAGGCAGGAGGGTCTGCAGGAATTAGAGGGTGAGAGATGGAGAGAGAAAGAGAGATTGAGAGAAAGGGAGGGATGGAGAGATGAGATAAAAGGGGGGGTGGAGAGAGAAGAAGTAATGGAGAGAAAGAGAGGGATGGTGTGAGGGAGACAGGGATAGAAACAGACGGAGAGGGATGGAGAGATGTGTGGGGAAAAATGGAGAGAATGAAAGAGAAGAAGTGATAAAGAGAGGAAGTGATAATGAGAGAAAGAGGGATGAGAGAGGGAAGGACAACAAGGATGAGAAATGGAGAGAGAGAGTGATAGAGTGAGAGTGTGAAAGAGGGGGAACGGTGAGATGAGAGACGGAGAGAGAGGGAGAGGGAACGAGAAAGATATGTAGAGAGGAGGAGATAGTGAATGAGAGATGGAAAGAGGGAGAGACAGAGATGGAGAGAGGAGAGGGAGGGATAGAGGAGAGAGGGAGAGATGAGAGAGGAGGAGGGAACAGGAGATCGAGAGAGAGACGCGCCGCAGGTGTTTCATATGTATATTTACAGCGGAGTCTCAGAAGCCGTTTGTAAGAATCCTAATGAGCTGCCCTGTTAGTCACTGAGCCTGAGAGAGCAGAGCCGGGCTCTGAGCGCAGCGACAACACTGCGTTATTAACACCGTCCACGGGGGCTTCAGTAACCCTCTCCCACCGCAGAACCGCCCTCACCGAACCACGCGCCCGTCCTCAGGAGCGGGGGAGGGGGCCGGATTAATAACCGCGGGGAGGAGGGCTTAGAGTCCCCAGATAGGAGGGCGTGGGAGGAGAGAGGGAGTTAGGGGGAGAGGTGAGGAGAGAGAGAGGGGGAGAGGTGAGGAGAGAGAATGAGGGGGAGAGGTAGGGAGAGAAAGCGTTAGAGGTGCGTTGGTAAAGACAGGCACATCGAGAGAGAAAAGGAGCGAGATAGATGGGTAAAAAGAGTGAGAGAGAGATAGGAAATGTTTGAGGGAGAGCAAAACAGAGATGGAGGGAGACAGATGTATAGATGGATAGGTAGTCAGATTTGTGTAGGGAGAGGTACAGAGGGAGGGAGGGAGATGGAGAGGTAGGCGATGAAGATAAGGATGGGGAGATGGAGAGATAAATCGAGAGAGAGAGCGCAAGAGATAGAGATGGGTAGAGAAAGCGGGGGAGATGGATCGATAGAGATAGAGTGAGAGATAAACAGGTAAGGACTGAGGAGGAGAGATAAGGAGGGAGAGAACGCGAGACGCAGAGATGGGTGGAGAGAGAGGGGGATTGAGAGGAGGAAGCAAAGATTTGCGCTTCCCGTCGGCAGGCCGTCCGCTACAGGTTTCGGACCTGCTGGCTGAGCTCGAGGACAGACACTGGGGCTGCAGTGATGACGGGGTCCCGGAGCGCTCGCGCGGGAGCTCGAGAGCGAGTTTGATGAATAACCGCGGTCTGCAGCTCCGCGCGCGCACAGCCAGACGACGGCCTCGTTAGAGTCCGCCCGCCGCGGGAAACTCCGGGACTGACAGGAGCGCTCCGGGGATTACCGATCCCGATTTAGAAACTGGGCCGACAGGCGCAAAGACGGGGACAGAGCCAGCCTGTCCCACTGTCTGATCGAAGAGGCCTTCCTCCTTATTCTTAATTACCGCGCGTCCCTTCCTTAACCTTTAAAATAAAAAAAAATTAATTAGGCTACATTTTGGAAATGGGGAGAGAATTACGTTCGCACAGTTTTGTCATCTCACACGCATGTGCTAAAAATGTACGTGTGGAAGCGCTGTAAGTGCAGAGGGCGCTATTTTTAGAGCAGCTGAGAAGCTGTTAATTGCGGTTGGTGTAATGGTGTGAAAGAGGTGTTGTAAGGAACTACAGAGCCTCTCATCTCCACGTGCTCACTCGGTGTTGGCAGAAATGTTTTATCAAACCTGGTTATGTCTGCACGCGTCTTCTTTTGTTCCTTTGTGAGTGAAAAAGGTCGATGTTGGTGTAGGGACGAAAAATTACTGTTTTACGAACAGGAAAGGAAAAAACTCACCATTTTTTGACAGTGGTAGTCTTCTCCATTTTGACTCATTTTTGCCCCTTATCCTAACTTTACTGTCCTATTTACCGGGCAACTGAAGACTGGGGAAATTTGGGCTAATTTAAATTACATTTAATATGAAAGCTTGGCCTTGACTGTTAATTCATGGCTATAGCAGGTATTATATTAACAAATACCACATCGCACACTAGGCACAGGACTAAAGCACAAAACAAACTGCAGTGAGCTTTTCAGGTGGGAATTTTTCATGCAAAGTAATAGCTACTGTATGAAATTGATGTGACATGTTGAGCAAGTGATTCCGTTTCAGCCTCTATTTTGCAGTCATCATTAATAAAAATAAGACAGATTTCTTGTTTGCTGAATTCTGATACTTATATCCATTCTGTACCATTTGGCCTCTGCTGATCTGAAAGTTCTGGACGACGGCCAAACACCTAGATTGCTTTCTGGGATTAGGGTGTACTCATGTGTAAACTGAAAAAAAAAATCACTTTCTGTGCTTTGTTGGTTTAACAGAAGTTCCTGCTTATTTGCTTTCATTGTATTCTCTCCTCTATGCGAGAGAGCCCCCTAGTGGTCATCTAATGTCACCTTCTCTCTCAAGGGACAGGGATTGGCTTTGGTCCAGAATGCAGCAGCTGTCTGAGCTGTGCCAACTGAGTTCAGTATTTTCTTCAGCATTGGTTTTACTCAGTCATTGGTACTCAGACTCTCAGCTACTTATTTCATGGAATTCAAGCTAGTAGAGACGATAAACCACTAAACATTAATGTCATTTCCCCTTTCAAATGATATTCTTGACTGCATTTTCAAAGAAAATTTGTTTCCACTGGCAGCGTTCATTTTGATGCAATGAAACTACATACAGTCACTCATTTTTTATTTGAGTCGCCCAAATGAAGGTCTTTGAAAACAGCCTTGAAAATGAGACCTGTCAAGAAGAGAGTGTATTGTCTTCCTTCGACTGGCCGAGCCATAGAGAATTAGAGGAGAGAGATGAGTTTTTCAGCTTCAAACAGGCAGTTCGAGAGAAGGGTGATATGTATTGCTATTTTCGTCTCACAGCATTTCTTCGCTAAATAGCGGACTGCAGCGTCAGAGTAACATGCAAACTTTTTCAGATATAGCCCAGTACTAGCAGTGGGACTTAAGGGGTCTTCAGGGTCAAGTGTAGAAACAACCATAATAATGTAAAAACTCAGAATAAACATACTCAACATGATTTTAAAATGTAGTATTTTGATAAAAATTTACATGGTTGCCATGGAAACGGCACTTTAATGACAAAATCTGAAAATGTTTTGTGGCACTGATATTTCAATAACCCATGGTCAGATTTTACTCAGATTAGTCTCAAATGAAAGGTTTAAGATAATTCTATGAAATGACATAGGATTTTTTTTTTTGTTTTGGAACATTTATGAATATTTAATGAGCTGTGTTATGTAACCATAACGAAAATCGCTATCATCAACTTGCTTCATTGTCAAAATTAACCCCATAGGGATGCACATATCTAGAAAATCCCATGTCATTTCATAGATCCCCAACAGATACAACTTCAGTCCAATTTTCAAATCAATCAGTTGAATATTAATGATTTTATGAGTGCCACAAGGTTGAAAATCAGTCAAAATTATGATTTTCGGTAATTTGCATTTAAAGTCACAAGTAACAATTGAGGCAGAGGAAAAAAATTGATTCTTGGTGTTTACTTGCATCTCACTGCATTCCTTTATTTTATTTATTTTGTGAAAATCAAAAATATTGAAATTAAAAAAAAAAAATTATTTTTACCCTGAAGACCCCTTTAAAGAATGTGGACGGTGTTGGAATGTTGGGCAGAATCAGCGCAGGGTCTGTCATGCTCAGTCATTGCTGAATCCACGACCATTGGCGCTCTGAAAATGTGTAGAACCCTTTCCATGCAAAACCGCCATCAGAATTTATTCTCCCACACCTTAGAGCCCCTCACCCATATCCTGATCCCAATCCCACCCAGAACCATGATTGCCCTCGATCCTGTTCTTACATGTCAGAGAAAACTCCCTCTTCCTTAGCACTTTGACGTTTATGAATCCAAGCAGACGTCAAAAACATAAAGCTGAAAAAGAGCTGCGCAGTAAAGGGCAAAATTGAAAAGCCTAAATCCGTTCCCGGAGATTGTGTACACAAGCCCTCGAGCCTTTGGGTGCATGGCAGTAAACATGGCAGTGGTCATTCGCATGGCAGCTCTGCGCTCTGCGTAGATCACTTGAAGGTGAACACTAGGGGAACAACTCTGGAGACCGTCGGATGGAGGGCTCTAATCCTGCTATAAAAGCGTATTTAACCAAGAATTCACTCGGCATTTTACCAGCGCTGTAAGGGAGCCCTGTCAGTGGATCTCAAATACGCTAAATCCCTGCTGCCCACCGAGCAGAGGCATTTGCCCAAAGCACAAAAAAATAATGATTTCATTCTGCTGCTGTATAGATCGGTCACTTCTCGGTTACAGAGAAAAATAAATGGATAGGCCCACAGACACTAGGCTGGCTGCCTCCGTGGTCTTAGTCGATATGTTAAGCACCGATTGAATGAGCGAGTTTTCCACGGAAACCGTCGCCGGATCTCGACAGATTCTAAGTGGAGTGAAAAGGCCTGACGTGCCTCAACCCAAAAAGGTTCACGAGAATTTGTCACCCCATCAACAGTGGGTCATTTTCTACGGCTAACATTTTCACGCTGAGCTCTTTCCTCGTGAATTTGATAAGTGAGATATGCGTGCTACTGAGAGTCCCTGATGAGACACTTCTGTCGGACTGTAAACAGTACCACTTGGAGGCTGTGGTTTGCAGCCCTATCAGATAGTGTGACGCAAGGAGCAAAATATAAATGGTTGTTTTTTTTTAATCGGCGCCTATCACACTACCTCCACGTTGCTTTAAAATTTTTGGTGAGTATTGTCGGCTCGTATTTATAAGCCTATGGAACTGGAGAGGTACTATCCTGTATACTATGATTTAGGTCACAATGCAGCAACTGGACCATAATAATTGACAGCTGAATGCAGATGTTTAGCAGTTGAACGCAGAATGCGTTCAGCTTTGAATCTAAGCTTGCCGAAGTTCTCGTGGATGAGGATTGGTTCCTACTGTTGAGGACTAAAGCCAGCACTGCCTGGAGGCACCCCAAACTTCTCGGCAGATTCCATTACTCTTCATCAAGCCTCGGATGTGGGACAGAAAGCTGATAGGTTGCTCCCCCTGACACTTTGTTGCCGTAAGACCAATTTATGCAGTTGTCTAAATCCGCACAGTACAGCGCCAGCTAAAAATGGAGGCAAAACTGACCTCCGCAAAATCTGTGTGTGGCGACTCTTCTTATTGTCTTGACAAAAGAGATAACACAATGTTTTCATCAATTTGACATTGAACCCAGTGCTGCTGCCACTGGACGCTGCCATGTTCTGGCCAGTGGCTGCCACAGTCAGACATCCTAGGTTTGATGAGGGACAGATCAGGCGAGCTTTGCCGTTACCTGGAGGGTGGAAACTAGGACATGCTGCCGGCTTACGCATTTATTTTTCCTAACCAAGTTGTAGTACCGATTGTACTTTACTGGAATTGTGAGCCAATCAGATTGTACGTAACCGGAATTTCCCCCTAACCCGGTTATGAAAAATAATCTGGCTGCTGGCCTGAATGGGAAGCCATTCCTCTACGACTCATTAGCTGATGGTTAAAGTACTCTTCCTGCTTTGCTGCTTCAGAGGTTTTCACTGGGGCACATCTGCTTGTACAGCACTGCTACACCCTCTAATCTACTGGTTCCCCAGCCTGTCCCTTGAGATCAGCGGTTCCCAAGGTTCTACTAAGTCTTTTACTTAGTCAATAGTCAGAGAGTTTGTGCAAGATGCTGAGTGGTAGTGGTATTAAGCCAAGGTTCAGAGCTGGGTATATGCAGGTATACAGAGTATATTCACCTCATCTTCTGTCAATTCTCACTTTAAACACCTATCAGCCAAAAAGTCATTGGAATACATAGGAGAGTTTACCCTCTATCTCCTTAGCGATCTACTCATCTACCTGACAGAGTATACCCACCTCTCCAGGGACCATTACACTACTGGTATTGAGTATGAAAATTTAAGGCTGAAATAAAAATCTACCAGATGGTATATCTCTTGGAACAGGATTCAGGAAGCCTGTTATGCATGGCATGAAGGCCTAGGACAGGGATGGGGAACCTCATCCAGAAAGGGTTGGTGTGGGTGCAGTCTCTCAGTCCAACCAGGTGCTTACACACCTGATTCTGCTAAGCAAGGTCCTTAATGAAGAATCCAGGGGTTGATTAGTAGAATCAGGTGTGTAAGTACTTGGTTAGAATGAAAGCTGCATCCACAGTGGATCTTTCTGTTTAAGGTTTCCCAGCTCTGGTCAAGGACTGTGATCTGCAGGGGTCCGGCCAGTGCTGTTAGTTTCCGTCATTCCTTTATCAGACGGGAGCCACATTGCATGCGAAAAGCAGACGGGCACTAGCGCATGTGCTTCCTTCAGCGGTCGGTCGATGGCGGAGAAACCAGAATGCGTCAGTGTCGACCACTTGGGCGCTCGATCGCCGCGCGGGTGGTCTCATTTATATCACATGCCTGACCGAGATGTGGGTCTAAGTGTTCTGACTTGTACAGCTCAGTGACAATATGGCCCGGATGGGGGGCCCCATAACCTCTGCAGCAAAAATACAATTTCCACAGCACTCGTCGTGGGCTGGCAGGGTCGCAGGGCCGTGCAGAGAAAGACGACTTTGCAATTCTCCGCAGCGTAATCAATAATCATAGCGATTCAATCAATTTTTAATCTTTTCATCATGCTGCGGGACCCAATCATTTATTCGCTAACGGTCCGGGCCCCTGCCGAGGACAAAGCACTGAATGAATTGATGGCGTTGGCGAATGGAATCGGCTCTCCGAAGCCAGGCTCCATTTATAAAGACGGAGACAATCTCATGGGCACGTTCTGCGTCTGCCTGTCATATTTAACTCACTTCCCTTTTTTTTAATACTCGCCTATACTCCGAGGCCTGACTGCTGTGAGCGTCTGACCCAAACATTTTGAGGCTCTCCATTGACGGGGGCACGATGACGGGGGAAGAGGGCACGTGCTGGCTTGGAAGGAGACTTCAGAGCGCTAACTACGGAAGCGCGGTCACCTTCTGGTCGAGCGATGCTGATGCGCATCGGTGGGGAAAGGCTGAGGGTATTTTCTGCGCTGAATTGCCGTCAGCATCACGTGAACCAGAACATTCCTGTAATGAATACTTTCCTGTTTTGTGCTGAAGTGTCATGAACTGTAATTCTGGTGGGAGGTTCAGGAGATGACAGTGGACTCGCTATGTTATGATCCGGTAAATGAGAGGTCTCTGTAGAGGGTAGACTGTATGGCTGTCCCGCTGTGCGGAGAATAATAGATTCGCTACATGCTTTTGACATGTAAACTGACATGAATTACACATCCACGTCTCTGGAATATTTCCTGTGATATGATGAAAGCTTCCATTTTATGCTCCGGATCAGAGTAATAATGTCATAACTGCCGCACAGTTTTCTGGCCAGACAATGTTGGCTCAGTCTGTTGCCTTTCTTTTAACCTCCTGTGATCTTCAGATGAAATCTACTTATCTCCCTGTCGTTTTCACCTTGGTGCTCGAGCCGCGCGATATTATCAGCTAATATCAGATAAGCTAAAAACACTTTCTATCCCCTCATGCTTTCAGTGGTATTTACCTTTAATAAAAACATTCCTTGCCAAAATCGTGTTCATTATATCTGACTTTGGAGCTCCAGTCTTCTTCTGTTCAAAGTAGTGACATGAGAAATGAAAATCTCGTGTCTTTTAGCTCGAGAATAACGGGCTCGTTAGGGCCATTGGTGCAAAATCCCAGTCAATTTAAGACTGCGATCGAGGAGACTCGACATTCGTCAATCCAAAAGTTAGCCTTTTTCCACATGCTTGCATGCTAACGAGAGCTGAGGTAGTTTAAGCGTTGCACTCCCTCAATTGGTAGTATGAAGAGAATTAGCCTGTTAGTGAGAATTATTGATAGATCACTTTTAAAAGCATTTTCAACACTTTTCTTCTTGGTTGTGTTGTACCAGTGTGTGTGCTCTTATCAAAGCGATGCTGAGGTCACGTACTGTTCACTCATACACTCAAAGCTTTGGGATATTTGGAGGTTTCAATTAGCCAGACATGCATGTCACTGGACTGTAGCAAGAAATCTGAGTACCTGGAAGAATGTACTTGAACACGGGGAGAACATGCAAACTCCACACAGAGAGGCCCCATGCTGGAATTAAACCCACAGCCCTCCTGCTGTGAGGTGACAGTGCTACCCAGATTGCGCCACTTCTCTGGAATGCCCAACTGATGAGATACCTCAGCTGTATTACTAATTGAGTGAATCAGTTTTGTGTCGGATTGCTCTTGCTTGGAGAGAAACTGCCTCCAGGGCATCGTTATCGTTACTGTCTCCCATGGACAGAAAGCACCCAAGCTTTCCCCAGTGTGCTGTCTGGGTGAGTCGGGAAGCACCACTTTCAATGTAACCGTGTCTTCCTGTCGCTAGAGGACGTGTTGCAGGGGCGTCTGCATTGTGCTAGCTTCACAAAGCTAGCAATCTTAAAGGGTATACCGACTGTTAGAAAATTTCATTTGATGTTGCGGAAATGTCATGAGATGGATTTTATTATTAGTAATGGTTTCTGTGGCTCTAATATCCTTACGCGAATCATTCTGAGGCTGTCCTCCTTAGCCGGAGAAAGCTCTGTCATCAAAAGTGTGAGGCCTAGAGCAGTCAGGTGGCTGAAAGATGATTACAAAATGGTGGAAAATAATGAATTATTCTGAAATACCGAGAAGAGCCAAGCTTTTAAATGTCAGGAGTAGAATTCTTTAAATTTTATCCTAATCTGTCGCGGGAGCCCGTGAAAATGAATCAGAGGAAGAATGAGATGCCTTCACGGATCCTATTCTCTGCGGAAAAATCCAGAGCTGTGTACCACCCGAGCAGCAGTTTATTCAGAACATCCCAGCTGGCTGAGGTGCTGTCAGGATAAATGAATGGGGAAAATAGATAGATGGGGGTCGAGAAGCTTCTTTGTGTTAGCAGAAAACAGGAATGGATTTGGTCTGTGTTTTGCGAGGGAAAGAAACATTTACATTATCTTCGTGGATTGTACTTTGTGTTTCTCGGCGTTAATTAATTAACTAAATGTATTTATTGAGGGTTAAGGTCCTCTATCGAGGCGCAAAACTACAGTCTTAAGTGTAAATTAATTGGATAAAGGTGCTTGTCAATTGACTGAGCTGAAAGGAGAGCAAATAGCCGTGCCAAGTGATGGACGTTTTATATAAACACCTCAAAGATCACTGCATGGTACCTTTTAGCCACGTTTCGTTAGTTTCCTTGACTTGTATGATGCAACTAATGTGACTGCATCATCAGCACAGTACTGTAACTGCGCTGGACTGGCCTGGTAATCCACCTGACCTCAGTCCCACTGAGAATCTCTGGTGCATCATCAGGTCAAGGCAGCAGCACAAAAGCCTAAGTCATCGATGCAGGCGTCCAGGTTGGGCATCCCGACGAAGAAATCAAGGCAACCTGCAAAAACCTGGTCAGCTCTGTGCCAAAACAGGTGGAACAGCCTCTCAAGAACCGTGGAGGACACATATTGTGCTGAGCGCTGAATGTAGATGCTATTACAGTAATAAAAAGCCAGAAAACCTTTGTTGTTTGGTTTTTTGACTCCCGTCCGCTTTGTCCAATTAATTGCACAAGACTCCTGTGTTAGCTGGGTACTGTAGTTACTCTACTGAGCGAATATGATGTTCAACCCTCCCGTACCTGAAGCGTAAAGAGGTTTTTTACGAAAACATAGCCGTTCCAAAGAGCTTAATACAGTATGTTAGCAACAGGTTAGGCCTGTACTCATGATAAGCCTTTGAACCGTTGGAGCTCTGTTGTATCCTTTCGCAAATCAATAATGGTGGCAGCTGATCTTATTTGTTGTGCTCTTGTGCATTATTTTTGCGTGCGTATTGTGCACTTGGCATTTCCTTAGACTTTTTGAAACTTTTTTTAGGTGAGTTAAAATGTCAGAGTCTCTCCAGCGGGGGCAGACCGAGCAGCTCCACTGAGGGGCAGCCCATACTGACAGCTCCCAAAATGGCTGCCGTCCCGACAGGAGCACTCTGGAGTGGTGCTCTGTGTCTCTTATTGTTCCAGTGTACCAGGCCTTTGCAACAGCCTGGTTATCTGACGGATGAATAGGAAACCTTGATGTATCCCGACATTTCTGGATACTCGACCATGATAACATTGTCCAATTCCTACTGTACAATAGAAAACTGAAATTATTTTGAAGATTTTCTGCTGACTAATGTCTGACACCCTGTCACTTCTAAAGACAATTTTTCATAAAGTCACAGGTTTTACTCACAGACTGTGAGATTTTGAAAGGACCGGGGATCTTGCGGAGCGCACCTGATGGTTTTCTGACGATGTTCACGTGATTTAAAGCTGGAGTGCACAATTTTTCAAAAAAAATTTTTTTCATATTTGTTAAAACTGTTACTATGACCTGACAGTGGAATGTGATTCAGATGATCTTTGCAAAAATCTGAGTCATCTGACTCTATCTAGTGCTTCTAATTCCTGCAAGATTTCACCGCGACTGGGACAAAACAACAAAACAAAACAATCTGGAGCATGGACTGAGGCAGAAGATCCATTCCACATTTTACTCTGTACTGTACTCCTGCTAACCTGGCAATCCAATCTGGCGTAGAGAAACTGAGGCCTGCTTTGCCACAGAGGTCCTGGAGAGTCAGTGTGGGGTGTTCTCTGTGGGTCAGGCTTTGCATCATTAAAGCTGAAACATTTTTCTTGCTTTTGCATCCATGGACATTGTGTCTCTCTTAATGAATATTCAAAGACAATAGCATCTCAACAAAATATTTCATGACCAAGAATTACAATCATTAAATGGGATGGAAAGAGCAGAATATAGAATGGTAAAACTCCTCTAGAGTGCTTATGATGCCACTGAACTCTGAGTTAGAGTTCAATCAACACTGGACATTTTATGGTGCACAGCCCCCTACTCCCTACCCATAATTACTTGTGTTAAACCAGACAAGACCCTGTTGAGCATTTCAGTGAACTATTAAACATGTAGTGGTGGGCTGCATTTCCACCGGCTTAATGTGGTCACTAACTGTGAACTTGCAGTATATTAAAAATGTGTTGATATCTTTTATTCATGATAAATGTAAGCACTCTAATTCTTTATGATAACAGTGCCACAGGCACTGCTGACAGTACAGGAAGGTTGTATGGATGTTAATGGGTAACTAAATGGCTCTTCTTTGGCTTAATGTAATCAGGGACCTGAAATTTGCCGTCTGGGGAAATAATTATCTATAATTGATTAGTTCCAGGTCTATAAAAACACTGTCAACGCATAAACTCACGTCAAGCGTGACATGAAGCATTCAAGGCGCTTTTTGACCCAGCAATTGTTAACGGCCCGGTCTCCTGACCAGCGTGAAAGGATCGTTAATGATTCATGCGATGGGCTGTCGGCATCACGCAGTTTAATTTATGAAATGTTAAACACTGGATGTAAAAGGTGCATTAACGTGCTTCTATTTAGAGATACATACCTGTCCTAGTCATTTAACTGCATTAATGTTGTCTAAACTTACATTAATCTTCTCGGGAGGAAATGGGCTTTGCAGTTCATTAACGTTTTTGTATGCCTTCGCTCTCTGGATTCGGCGGCGCTGGGGAATTCGGCGAGTGCCTCTCTTCTGACTCGAAGGAAGGTGGAGCGGCTCGGAACAGCATGAGAATAGGAGCAAAATCTCCATTCTGTCGCCATTAGCATAATTGTCATTCATGCAATAATGTTTTTCTCCCCCCCCCGCCTCCGACTCGCTGGAAATTGAGTTTCAGGACTCAGCTCATAAGCATGGGTTTGGTGAAACAGAGGGTCGTTAACGCTTGTGCATAATCATGATTATTTAATCCAAGTCATTACAGAGTTATTGCTTTCTGCGGCTCTAATCTGAAGTTGTGAAGAAACACGAGGAGGGAAAATATTTTGTATATAAATAACTGCTCTTTGCAAGCGTCGTTTACGGGTTTGTGCTCTTGTTTGCTGGTGTGTTATTGTGTGCTTGTGTGTGGTGTGTGTGTGTGTGTGTGGGGTGTGTGTGTGCATGTGTTTGGCTGGATGAGATAACGAGGGTGAGTATGAAGGTCATGAAATAAACAGTGGCAAGTGTACATGCGTGTGTTTGCATGTGTATGTGTCTATGTGTGCGTGCATCTGTTTGTGAATGTGTGTGTAAGTTTGAGTAAATGCTGTGATGTGTGCAGGTGTAATTGTGTGTGCATTGGTGTGCACCTGTGAGCGCGATTGAGTCCACGTGTGTGTGCATGTGACCGTGAGCATGTGTGTTCTTGTACTTCCTACAAAGTGAGAACCAAAAAATAATTTTTTTCCCCCTACAGAGTGGGGACATTATTGGCAAGTGAGGACATTTTGTGAGGCATGTGAGGCAAATAGTGACTTATTAGTTAAGGTAAGCAGTAAGGTTAGAATTAGGGATAGTTTAAGGTTAGGGTAAGGGTTTGGGGTAAGGTTAGAATTAGGTATAGGTTAAGGTTAAGGTAAGGTTAGAATTAGGGATAGGTTAAGATTAGGGTAAGGTTAGAGTTAAGGATGGGTTAAGGTTAAGGTAAGGGTTTAGGTTAGGCATTCACTGCTTATTCTTAAGATCAGGGAACGGTTGTAGAGACACAGAAAGAATGAATGGAAGTCAGTTTAGTGTCCCCTCAAAGATATAAGTACAAGGATGTGTTTGTCTGCATGCGTTTGTTCCTGAGTGTGTAAGTGTGTAAGTATGTGTGCTTGTATGTGTGTATGTGTCAGAGTGTGTGTGCATGTGTATGTGTGTGTACCCGTGAGTCTGACTCTGTGTGTGTGTGTGTGTGTGTGTGTGTGTGTGTGTGTGCATGTGTGAAAGGCGAGGCAATGGCAGATGCACAGAAATACATACATACTCACGCACAGACACGCAGAAGATGAGGCAGTACACACTGGGAGGCCTGCAGTATGTGCGGTGAGATAGATTGGGACGCAGAGTGCAGCAGGCAGACAGACATCACAATGTGATTGAGGTCAAATGACCTCCGTTCTCTCTCACCATCCTGCACAGGTCAAAGGCCATATCGTTGCGCCATCACAAGTTCTCTGTCCACAAAATGGCATTGATGGCATATGGCCGAACAGCCACCAATAATACACGATCTCTCCGGGGGAAGTGTGCGGTATCTTTCAATCTGACTCAGCCCTTTTACCTCATCAGAGCTCAAAACAAGACGGCCTCAAGCAAGAAGCGACCAGGGTTTCCCAGCGTTATCACAGCTCGGTGTCATGTGCACACAGGCAGCGAGCAGCTATGCTTTCATCTACAATTGGAGTATACGGATTTGTAGTCGGTGTTTTGTTGAGGTACTACTGCTGTTACTACCACTAATATTACCACTACCACTAATATTACCACTACTACTGATATTACCACTAATAATACCACTACTACTGTTATTACCACTAATATTTCCGCTACTACTGTTATTACCACTAATATTACTACTACTATTGTTACTAACACAAATATTACCACTACTACTGTTATTACCACTAATAGTACTACTATTACTGTTACTACCACTAATATTACCACTACTACTGTTATTAGCACTAATATTACCACTACTACTGTTATTACCACTAATAGTACTACTACTACTTTTATTACCACTAATATTACCACTACTACTGTTATTACCACTAATGGTACTACTACTTCTGTTATTACCACTAATATTACCACTACTACTGTTATTACCAGTAATATTACCAGTACTACTACTGTTATTACCACTAATAATACCACTACTACTGTTATTACCACTAATAGTACTACTATTACTGTTACTACCACTAATATTACCACTACTACTGTTATTACCACTAATATTACCACTACTACTGTTATTACCACTAATAGTACTACTACTACTGTTATTACCACTAATATTACCACTACTACTGTTATTACCACTAATGGTACTACTACTACTGTTATTACCACTAATATTACCACTACTACTGTTATTACCACTAATATTACCACTACAACCGTTATTACCTCTAATATTACTACTACTACTGTTACTATCACTACTATTATTATGACTACTGTCATTACTATTAATATTACTACTACAACCGTTATTACCACTAATATTAAAACTACTACTGTTATTAACGCTAATATTAGCACTACTACTGTTTTTAACACTATTATCACTGCTACTGTTATTACCACTAATATTACTACTACTACTGTTTTTACCACTAATATTACCACTACTACTACTGTTATTACCACTAATATTACTACTAGTACTACTGTTATTATCACTAATATTAACATTACTGTTTTTACCACTAATATACTCAGCAAGAAAAGTTTCTGTGACACCAATATTGTTAATTATTTTTCATAACGCAATTATGAAATTGTCATACATGGTGATATCAGACTGAAACAGTACACGTAAACACAACATTGAAATGGAAGTCATGAAAATGCGAGAAAATGACTTTGCACGTGAAAATGTGCGTAAATCATGCTTGTGGATGGCAATATAAGAGGAGAATTTTTGGAATGTTCACATTGTGCCTGATGAACGACGGAAGCATCACTTATCGAAAACACAGCCATTTCGGATCAGGAACTCTACCCTCTAAATGCCAAGACTGTCTGAAAATGATCGGTGGAGGGCCATTGGGATGATTGAATCCGGAACCTCGCACAGGGAAGTTGCTCATCGCCTGAATGTCCACCGAAACACCATTTGGAACTTATGGCAGCGTCATCAGCAGACAAGACATGTCAGAGACCGTCCTCGCAGCGGCCGTCCACGAGTAACCACTCCCAGACAGGACAACTGGATTCAAACAACCCATCTCCGAAATCGATTCCAACCTGCAACCATAACTGCAAGAACGATACCTGGTTTGAGGCGACTGTCTGCACAGACAATCCGTCGCCGTCTCCGTCATTTTGGCATTGTCCCACGTCGGCCAGCAAGACGTCCAATACTCACAGTACAACACCGACGACTGCGTCTACAGTGGGCACACCAACATCGACGGTGGATCCAACGTCAGTGGGATCTTGTACTCTTCACTGATGAATCAAGATTCATGCTTAACCGATGTGATGGTCGTTTACGTGTATACCGTCGACGTGGAGAACGTTATGCCAACAACTGTGTTCAGGAATTTGATCATTTTTGAGGTGGTAGTGTCATGATTTGGCTATGATCACGGCTAGAAACAGAACAGATGTGCTTGTTATTGATGGAAATCTGACAGGTCAAAGATATCGCGATGAAGTGCTACGGCTATTAGTGGTACCGTTTTTGGTGCAACATGGTCCCGGAATAACGCTGCAACATGATAACGCCAGACCACACGTTGCAAGGATTGTACAGCAGTATCTGATGCAACAACATGTCAATGTCCTGCCATAGCCAGCCAGATCCCCAGACATGTCCCCAATCGAGCATCTTTGGGACGAGATGGATCGACGTTTGCGGCGGTTGGATAACCCGCCAGCTACACTCCAGGAATTGCGACAACGTCTACGTCAGATTTGGAATGACATCCCACAGCAATTTCTGGCACATCTGATTCGGTCCATGCGCCGGAGATGCGTTGCTTGCATCATGGCACGAGGAAGTCACACCCGGTATTGAAGTGTGAAGGTCACAATTGGTTAGACGTCAGACAAGTGCTTCATGACGCATGAAAATGACATTTTTCGTTTTGAGTGACGTTGGCACTGAAAAGTCAGTGTTTCTCCTGTTAAATAAGCATATTGATTGCATTGAGATCTTTGCGTGTCATTTATAACATACACATAAATGGTGTCACAGAAACTTTTGTTGCTGAGTATATTAGCACTACTACTGTTATTACCACTAATATTACCACCACTACTTGTTATTACCACTAATATTACCACTACTACTACTGTTATTACCACTAATATTACCACTACTACTACTGTTATTACCACTAATATTACCACTACTACTGTTATTACCACTAATATTAGCACTTTACTGTTATTACCACTAATATTACCACTACTACTACTGTTATTACCACTAATATTACCACTACTACTACTGTTATTACCACTAATATTACCACTACTACTGTTATTACCACTAATATTAGCACTTTACTGTTATTACCACTAATACTACTACTACTTCTGTTATTACCACTAATATTACCACTTCTACTGTTATTACCACTAATATTACCACTTTACTGTTATTACTACTAATATTACCACTACTACTCCTGTTATTACCACTAATATTACCACTACTACTACTGTTATTACCACTAATATTACCACTACTACTACTGTTATTACCACTAATATTACCACTACTACTGTTATGACCACTAATATTACCACTACTACTGTTATTAACACTAATAATACCACTACTACTGTTATTACCACTAATATTAGTACTACTACTGTTATTGCCACTAATATTACTACAACTGTTTTTACCACTAATATTACCACTACTACTACTGTTATTACCACTAATATTACCGCTACTATTGTTATTACCACTAATATTACCACTACTACTGTTATTACCACTAATATTAGCACTTTACTGTTATTACCACTAATATTACCACTACTACTACTGTTATTACCAGTAATATTACCACCACTACTACTGTTATTACCACTAATATTACCACCACTACTTGTTATTACCACTAATAATACCACTACTACTGTTATTACCACTAATATTAGTACTACTACTGTTATTACCACTAATATTACCACTACTACTGTTATTACCAGTAATATTACCAGTACTACTACTGTTATTACCACTAATAATACCACTACTACTGTTATTACCACTAATATTAGTACTACTACTGTTATTACCACTAATATTACTACAACTGTTTTTACCACTAATATTACCACTACTACTACTGTTATTACCACTACTACTGTTATTACCACTAATATTACCACTACTACTGTTATTACCAGTAATATTACCAGTACTTCTACTGTTATTACCACTAATAATACCACTACTACTGTTATTACCACTAATATTAGTACTACTACTGTTATTGCCACTAATATTACTACAACTGTTTTCACCACTAATATTACCACTACTACTACTGTTATTACCACTAATATTACCGCTACTATTGTTATTACCACTAATATTACTACTACTACTGTTATTACCATTAATATTACTACTACTACTGTTATTACCACTAATAGTACCACTACTACTGTTACTACCACTAATATTACCGCTACTACTGTTATTACCACTGATATTACCACTACTGTTGTTATTACCACTAATATTACCACTACTGTTATTACCACTTATATTACTACTACTACTGTTACTACCACTAATATTACCACTACTACTACTGTTATTACCACTAATACTACTACTACTACTGTTATTACCACTAATATTACCATTACTACTGTTATTACCACTAATATTACTACTAATACGGTTATTACCACTAATATCACCACAAATTCTACTGTTACTACCACTAATATTACCACTACTACTTTTATTACCACTAATATTACCAATACTACTACTAGCACCACCGTTATTACCACTACTACTAATACTACTACTACTACAGTGGTGGTGATGATGATTACTATTATTGATTGTCAATGTTTTATGAGCCTGTGATGCCAATAATTTTAGTCTTGATTCACACATTAAACAAGTTGTGAGCTAGTAACAAATACTTACTGTGCTTCATCCAAAATTTGCCAGCTCTGAAAGGGCTTTGCTAAAAATAAAAATCATTTAAAAGTTGGGCCATTTACTCCATAGTAATTCCTGCTGAGTTCCTTCGAATCATAATAAGAAAGGCAAACCGAATCATTGATAATCCAGCTTGCCTCCCTCCTGTGAAGTGGCCTTTTGTTCTCTACATATTAGATATGTTACAGTACTTTCATTTGGCAGACTCTCCTGCCCGGGGCAGTGAACTTCTGTTTTTTACTGTTAAATAAGTCGCTAATTATCTAACTCGTGTTCCCTGTTCTAACTGGGACAATTGCCCTTCACCTATTGATTGAACAGAAAGGCCTAACACTCCACAGAGAATCCTAAAGTAGGCTGTTACTCCGAATCTAAAGAAATTCACTGTTCCAGAGACTCTCAGAGCTGACATTCATCAGTGGCTCAGAGTAAGCCAACAGTGCACTTGAAAATCAAAGGACCCATGAGTGATTTTTAAGTGTGCGGCAACATGGCGCTCAGACACTGACAGATCGTTTAGACTCCTGACCTGAGATAGTAGGTCACTGAATGTCTTTAGATTTATATCATGTCATTATCAGTGCACCTTCTGTGGAAAAAACTGGTGGTACATTTGCCAATTTTCTCATTATGATTATTCACTCATTGAACATGAAGTGGCTGCTATTAAGCACTAGTGCTGCATTTATGCTTTTGTCGGAAGGCGAGGATGAAAGAAAATAAATCGATTTTATGCAATGATAAGGTCTTGCTGAACAGAATAAATTGACTTGATAGGGCCTTTATTTTGAAATAAAGTGGCAATAATGCCCTGGATGTGTAATTAAGTTGCTTCATACTTTACTGCCATAATTTTTGGCATTGAGATAAATAGCTGAAGAGACTATTCACTGATCTCTTGATTCTTTTCAAACCCTGGATCACCAATGGGTGTTTTTCACTTAGATAATGTTCCTGTGATCATATGGTGAGTTATGAAGACTCCCAGTACAATATTGGGCCAGTTTTGAATGTTATTTGAACATTGTTGAACATCATGTCACAAGTGACCTAACAAGAGCAACACAAAAAACTCCACAATTCAGTTGTTTACGTTCAAAATTACTATTATTTGGGGTGGTAGGTTGACACACTTAGTTAAAACACTCCTGCTGTGCTTTATTTATTGTAAAGACGTATTATTAGTATTAGTAGTACTATTACTACTGTTGTTGTTGTTAATTTTATCAGGAAGCCTTGCCCTTTCAGTGATTGCATTCTTTGTGTCCTCGCTGAGTTTTCTTGACTTAATTGCAGCCATCTGGGATATGAGATGGAGGACTACTGAGGAAAATTGTCTCCTAAAATCAACCCAGAACATTCTGCAGGTTTCTGGAATCATTTTGTGTTTATCAGGTAGTCTGACCTTTAGAATTTTTGAATATCCCATACTTAAGGCGGTCTGAGTGTGCTCAAAGGATGACAGCGAAGGCTTTCTTAGACGGTGGGGGTGCATTTCCCTGTCAGACGGAGGCTGAATTCGAGAGGAGAGCAGATCGGGCAGCATGCGAAATGTGTTCCTCGAGTCGCCAGGCACGGAACTCGGCCGTAAGGTGATTCGAGGACGATACAGGTCAGCTTAAGGCATCTATCCTTTGCTAGAGCCTTGCGACCAAATGAGTTCTGCACTCTGCTTGGCTTCCGTAACTTTCAGCCAATTTCTCTGTTATCGGATGATTACTTTTCGACTCAAATCAGTTAAAAGGACCCAGATGGGCCCTTTGATGTTTTTCTTGTAGAGATTTTAATGGTTTATTACAGGTAATAATGGGCTGTGAAAAGATTTTTGGATTTTATAAACTGTTCTTTTTGGTCCACACTCTCGGTGTACACATTATGTGAGCTAATTGAGCAGATTCACGATATAACATCGCAGCTAATTTTTGAATTTGGATTTGACAGTGTAACCATGCACTAGCAAGCCCACACCTGCTTTATTTCTTTCACCCAGCTGGAGCAGATCGAGCAGTGGCATTGTTGCTTTGCCACCTTACGCTGCTTTCACACCGGACGCGGAACAAATTTTTTGCACGACAGATTAGATTCATAGTCAATGCAGAGACAATGTGCGTTTCGCGTATATTCGCGTCACTGCATTGACTATGAATGTAATCTGTCATGCGAAAAATTAGTTCCGCGTCTGGTGTGAAAGCAGCTTTAGGTGGTTTAAAAACTTTACACTATATCCTGGTCTACACCCATGAGTTCTATAAGCCAAAATGGCTGCTGTTGTTATCTGCCTGAGAAGTGGATCCCTGTGAAATGCATAGCTTCGGTTGAATGAGAAAAATCAGCAAGTCATTTTCTTTGAGCCTGGCCTTTGCATTTTTCAAATTTTGTCAAATTTCCTTTCACGTTCCTTGACGACAATCAGCCGGATTAATGAATCCCAACAAATAAATGGCCACACTACGTGACACTGAGCAAAGAAATTGGTTGCGGCTAGAGATAGCGTCAAGTTTCTTTTAAAGAGGCAGTCTATTCTTTTAATGTCTGCAGTCTCCACAGAATTCTTTAGTCTCCTTTCAATCACCGGCCAATTCAGACCTTGAAAGCAAATTGGAGCCTTTCTTTTGAGCCAATCAATGACTGAAATTAAGTATTTGAGAGTG
This sequence comes from Gymnothorax reevesii, assembly GCA_029721435.1. Taxonomy (NCBI): domain Eukaryota; kingdom Metazoa; phylum Chordata; class Actinopteri; order Anguilliformes; family Muraenidae; genus Gymnothorax; species Gymnothorax reevesii. The sequence continues at coordinate 15,901,349 of CM056579.1, forward strand.
GGGTTGTATTAGAAAACCAGAAAAGGTACTTGGCAAGTTTGCATTTGAGATGACTGCTCTAACTGAGATTATGGTGTTCCATTAAATGAGATGGAAGCGGGATTCTTAGTGTCTCTAAATTAAATGAAGAAACAGAACAGAATTATTGTTCTATTACATTTTTACTTATATCTGCCGCAACAGCCTTGTGCTAATGTTGTACTTACTTATCTGTCCTTATCTTCGAGGCCTTTTGTTTTCCCTCTCCGTAAAGAATATTTACAGCTTTAATTATTTGTGCGTCCCTGAGGAATATTTTGTTTAGTTTCTTGGATAAAGAACTTCACGCTTTGTGAATTTGGGGTGGTATTGTATTTGACTACAGGCCAAATTAACTCTGTGAGACAGATGCAAAAACTCACTTTGGTCTCGCTTTTAAGTTGTTTGTCGTTGCCAGATTTGGACTTACCTGAGAAATCGATCTTGGGAAAGTAATAGAATATAGGGCTTGGACAAAACCTCACGTCATTCAAATTCAGCCTGTGCTTTTGTGTCCGTGATATAGGTTTTGAGTTATTTCACGGTAGCACAAGGCTCGTTTCGAGGTTTTTGCCCACTCAGGGCTGAATAAGGGGATTGTCTTAGGTATATATTCTCGAGACTGAATGGTGGCTCTTAATTGCCTGCTTTGTCCCTCAGAATCCCTTCCCTTTAGACTTTTCATCTTCTGCAGCATTTCCTTCTTGCATTTCATTCTTGTTGTGCTTATGCCTAAGAATGGGATAAAAGAAACCTAGAATTTTGCTTCCTGTAAAACAAGAAATATTGTAAAGTGACCGAGGGAGAATGATAGAACAGGGCAGGGGATCAAATAACATGACTTTTTTTAAAGGAAGGCTTAGACATTTATCATTTGACTTGGAGCTATTCCTGCTTGATTAATTTCACTTTCAAGTTTGTGAACCATGTAAGCAGTTGCACCTCTTTATTTATTCTCTCTCCTTCCATTTTGACTTTCATGTAACATTTCGGTTGTTTGTGTAGACACTGGACTAAATATGTACCTGCAGGGAATGTTTGTAGATTGCTCTTTACCCAGTAAAGACTGGGCACAGGCTCGACAGTGACCTGGGATCTGTCTGTGTGGAGCTGTCATGTTCCCCTGTGGGTACTCCAGTTTCTTCACACAGTCCGAAGATGTGCAGGCTGGGCTGATTGGAGACTCTAAATTGCCCACAGGTGGGACTGTGCGAGCAAATGGAATGCAATTCCTGCAACGGACTGCAAACTGTTTAGGGTTCGTTCCTGCCTCTCGCTCTTTTTCTAGGATAGATTCCTGCCAATAAACTGTACACTATATTGATTGGCTGTCCACTTATCCAATCAACAGCACTCAGCAGGGACTTTTTAGGAAAGCTGCCATGACAGAAATGATGGGCTGCATTTGAATTCTCTGAAGAGCACGGAACCTTCCTCACAAACGGCCATGAACCGGAAATAGTTTGGCTGGTAAGCATGACAAGGAATGTCAATTTGTCTATTTCATGAAGGAAAGGAGGCAATTGGTTTCGTAGTTGCTTCCTTCTCGCAAGGAAACACAGAGCCAAGCTTGGAGGAAAGGAAAGCTCAAATATGGTCCACAGTCCTTTGCAGCAGTAGCAACAGGAACCGCCATTCGGTCCCAATGTTTTTCAAGAAATACGGACGAATATCTCTGCCGTCGAGCTCATGACGTATTGAGGGGAAGGCAATTCGATTTTTCTCAAGCATGTACGAGGCACCTTAAAAATCTCCCTGCAGAGAGGAAAAAGGCTGTCAATTTAAGAGAATTCATATGCAGCCGTATCTTTCATTACGACACCTATAGATCGATCACAGACTCTTGCGATCCCCTCTACTGTCTGGACGGGCGAACAGACCGGCGAGCATCACCATTTCACAGGGCTACATCTCAGGAACAATTGATGCTATCTCTTTGATATTGTATGCATGAGTCCAGTCTCATCCCGACTCATCATGCAGTGACGCTACCTGACCAAGTGCCAATCTACGACGAAAGAGGAAGCTTTGGCCTCCTTTCTTGACGCTTGTTTAAAACGAACCCTACCCGCTGACTGGTACCTCTTAACTCAAACTCAAACCCTAAACGTCACATAAGGATGCCAAAACGCTCCTTTTCGGTTGTATATTGACGCTTTTTCAGGTAACTTTACTATATGATACTATATATCAGGCTAAGAATGTGCTGCATGCATATATACCTGAGGTAGGGAAAACGTTCGCTTGGTTCTTAAGGCTGATTTGACCTTTCACCTTCACCTGGAAGTTTGTTTCCAGTGTGAATCTGGAACCTTGACATCAGGCTGAAATGTAAGCATTCACTCCACAGTTTTGCCTTTTGAACATTATCAAGAATTTTGACCTTTCGACCTCACTGTGGCACAGGTGTCCTTGTGACTAAAATGTCCTTCAAGCACATTCTCCATCGGGTACATTCGGTGCAGGTACTTCCTGTCAGTAAAGATACATGTTCATGGGAGGTCTTGGAACTTTAATGATTCTTGAGACAGATTTAACCGTTAAACTTGAGACAATAACGTTCATCTGAAATTTGTTTTAGGGGCACTCAAAAGCTATAAACACCAGAGCTTTGATATTCGACTCAGATGAAAACATTTACATTATTGTCACACCTTTTTAGTGACAATTTTAACCCTTAACTTAGCTGCAGTGTCCTTCATCTTTAAAGTGGTTTCTGAAACACATTTTGGAAACTATTAACACTACAGCTTTGATGTTTAGCTCACATAAAAGCATTTACTCCACCAATGCGCATTTATTTTCAGGGTTAGTCAGAATTATGACCTTTGACCTTCGCACAGTGACCTTGAAAGAAGAACATTTTACCCTCTTAATAAATCCTCAGCGTCTGCAACTCATTCGCTGGGAGTCTGAAAGGTCAGTAGGTTCCTGCTGTTTGCCCGGGGCCATTTTAAATAAATTGAATTGGGAGGCACACCTGCTGTGGCTTATTTTGTGTTTTATTTGTCCAGTCTGACCCTGGTACAGCGAAAGCATGTACTGCAGTTACTCTGCTTGCAAATCTATCAGCCTGAAAATCTCCCCCCATGCTAAAGTTTTACCGTGTCTGCTCTGTAAACAACAGGGGCATCTGTCCTCTTAGCTCAGGCGTTCTGTCGTGGCGTGTTGGGTCCCTCCTGTCATGAATACCTAATGCACCTGTGCTCCTCATCAGAAGGGGTCTGGTTAGACTCGCAGGCACTGCAGCAGACACCTCTCCGGAGAGGAAGTGAATAAAAAATGCCTCTTGTATCTGAGATGAGGTGAAGATGAGATATGTGTGATGGAATTATGCATAAGGTGAGCGCAAGTCTCTTTCGGGCTCTCGAAGAGACGCAAATAAGTCGCCCATGGCAGCGGCTTATGTTACAGCCGAGACATGAACCCTCTTCCCTAACCCTTCCCTCACAACGCTGTTGTTAGTCCCAGCATTGTGTCGATGAGCATTTGCGGAGAATGCTGTTTACAACTGACAGCGTGAACTTTGGAGCAAATTCAAAATTCAAAGCAAGCCCTCAAATGAACATCATCCCTTGCTCCTAACGAAAATAGATGTTTAGGGACTTTAATCTCATATGACAGAGCTGGTAGAGTGCTGTCTCTTTGTAACTGTTATAGCTTTTGGTATATTTGTATTTATCGATGTTCCTGGGTGACTCTTACTGACGGGAGGATAAATGCTGTATTTCCATCGCCCAGTGCCAGATTGAAGCAGTGCGATTACAGATGGCAGATTCCCCAACAGGGAAATGAGGCTGTAAAGCCTTGTCAAGATATTGAACAATGATCCTCGTTTTGGAAGAAAATGAAAGTGATTTTTTTCACTGATAATTTTTATGATGAATACATTCTGTACTGTTCCTTTCTTGAGGGTGGTTTAAAGAGTTGGGAGTTATGGCTGTACAGTGGGTATTCGGTTGTTGCCTCACAACACAAAGGTCATGGGTTTGAATCTGGCCTGGGGCCGTTCTGTGTGGAGTCTGCATGTTCTTCTCGTGTTCACACGATTTATCTACGACCCTTTACGACCTCGTTTTCGAAAAAGTTGGGACGCTGTGCGCAGTAGAAATAAGAGCAGAATTCGCTGTTTAGAAAACCATTTAACCCCTTAAACCCGAATGCCCCCAGTCCCGGGGGTGGTTGTTACGCATAATAAATACAACCTGTTTTCTAATAGCAACAACATCATGCAGCCTATCCAATTCACATGAAGAAACTCGGCAAAAAGCTCATGTTGACCATTTTCACCTCAACCGAACGCAATTGCATGGGATAAAATCATATCAGTGCTGAGTGGCTAGCATTTTTACTGAATCTGTGCTATGCATATGAACGATACCTCAAATGAAAGAGGAAAGGCCACAGAATCCAGCAACATAAGCCTGTCATTTTAAACCAACACGGCACTCAGCAGGCATACACTTTCCTAGGAAATGGCAACTGTAAAAGAAAAAAAAAAAAATATATATATATATATATATATATATATATATTGATTTATATATAAATTACTTGTTAACATAGACACTTTTTGTAGTGGGTATTTCACCTCATCAAAAAAGCAGGCTGGAGCAAAGAAGACTGCAGCATTTTCCCTTTCTAAAAAAAAAAAAGCTGTAATGTTTTTAACCCTTAGAGCACTATAGGCAACTACAGTTGATCAATGATGTAAGATATCAAAATCAGATGCTTTTGAAAACCTATCATGTGGCAACTTGTTTAAAAGAGCGGGGAGCTCTTCTAAACAAGTCACCACACGACAGGTTTACAACAGCTCAGGATAATTTCATTTTTAATTCTATGAAAATTTGTTCAGTGCTCTAAGGGTTAATGCTCTCTGGTTGTGGGCCCCAGCTCTGGGCCCCTAGAATTCTCAGCACCTTTAACTTCTTATTAATTACTCAGCAGCCCTTAAAATTCATAAGTTTAATGCAGAGAAACTCGACCCAGTAGCTAATTCTGTTAATACTCTGAAATCCTGAAACTCTAAAGGGCAATATCTTCACCACTGCAGCCCTAATGATTCTGTGAACTTTAAAATTCATAGGCAAGTCCCCCTTAATGGCTCTTTGTGGCTGGCTCTCAGGTTTGATTCATTCCTTAATTGCATTCAGAGGGGCAGTGGAGAGAAAGGAACGCCAGCGGCAGTTCAGTTCTTTCTAGTGCTCGTTAGTGAGTTAGTATGATGTACAGTCTTAGTCTAGGTTAGTAACTTTAACAAAAACAACAAACTGTTAGTATTGGTTAGTAATATAGAAAAGCAAGGGAAAGGAAGCAAACAAGATAGAAGGAATGGTTGGAAACCCAGAAACCATGAAATCACCTAAACATGTGACACGCAGTACTTGGGGAAAGAGCTGTAGCTCAACACAAGACCAGACAGGGGAGACAAAGTGCAATGCAGGGCAAGAGCCAAAACATGGACCGGAATAATAACGGAAATGTGGATCCTGGCAGAAATACAAAACATGGTAATAACAAAAACATGGCATGAACTAAACTAAGACAAAACATGAGCAGAACATGACAGAATCATAACATTCAGAGGTGCCAGTAATTTTAGAGCCCTCTGTTTATCACCCTGGGGCATTCCGCGGTTAAACAGGAAGTTGAATTGGTGTTGATGTGAATGTGAAAGATGGGAGGGCTTCTGTTTCCTTGGAGAGGTGATGTGAGAGGTCTATTTAGGAATTATGTGTCCTGAGCAGGTGGGGTCGCCACATGTCTGGTTTTTGGCGCATACACGATAGAACATGCAGTTCCAGCTCTGCCCCAGACCGGATAATGCTCGGTCTCAGGAGCTCATGTCTGCAACTAACCTGCAGTTTGGAGCAAATTCAGCCCCCAGTCCTGTTCCCAGCTGAAAATACGGATTTAGCAACAGCAATGATTCAGCACGGTTAATATGAATAAACAGAACAAGAACTGTCGTCTACATTTAATCTCAATGTCATGGAGTTACAATCACACTATTAACAGTACATTATAAATAAAACGGTTTCGCTGTCATGACAACAAACAGTAGATATGAATAGAATTGCGCTGCAATTGTCATTACGCGCAGCGGATGTGAATGGAATGGTAGTGTTAATTATGATGTGGATCAGTGAATTTTAATGGAGTGCAGCAGAAGTTGGGCAGCACACATGAAGGCGCTTTAACCATTTGAACTCTATAGGCCGGTTTGAGAGAACGTGTAATAGTGCTGGTAGATTGGCCTCTGAATGTGTGACTTTGATCACATGATTTTTGGTTTTCATGTGACCTTGTTTTACAATTAGTTGGGTTCCCCATCACATTAAGCTGTAATCGGCATAGGTGGGGGGTCATGACCCCTTTATACAATACAGAGTTCTGAGGGTTAATAGGAGTCATGATGCTTGACCATTGGGTGGATAAGAGTAGAATTCAGCAAGAGTGATGAAACCTAGAAGTGGAAGAGATTTTCTCACATAACATAACATAACATAACATAACACGAATGGCAAGGACAGGCCTTTCAGCCCAACTATGCTCACCAGTTTCTTTATACTGTTGTGAATATATCCCTTCAGATACTCAATGACTCAATGGTATCTAGCTTTGAGTCAAGCCTGCTCTTGAAAACCCCCAAGGTCTCTTCCTCAACAATATAGTCAGGCAAGCTATTCCACATTGAATTTACTCTTTGGGTGGAGAAATATTTCCGAATATCAGTGCTAAATTTACCTTTAGTCAACTTCCATTTGTGACCCCGAGTTCTACTTATAACACTTGGTCGAAGGAATCCTACATAATTCACTTTGTTAATCCCTTTAACATATTTAAAGACCTCAATCAAATCACCCCTTAGTCTCCTTTTCCTAAGACTAAAGAGATTAAGGATCTTCAGCCTCCTCTCATAGCTTTCATCTTCTATACCTGGAATTAGCTTAGTGGCTCTTCTCTGAACTTTCTCTACAGCCTCTACATCTTTCTTAAAGTATGGTCCCCAGAACTGTACCCAATACTCCAGATGTGAATATTGTGAGTATTCTCCTTCACCTCCTTCAATATTGACTGAAAGGAACAGTTAGTCAGAGCAGATAGTCGCAGCCACCATTTTGACTGTCCTGAGGTGGAAATAAATAGTTTGTTGAAGCGCTGCCAGTTTAGCCGCCTGCGCTCATTCGGACGGCCTCTCTCTCCTCTGTGAGCCTGTAATTGTGTTGTAACTGTCAGCTCTGGCCCTCGTAACGGTACGAGGAGCCGAGCACATCGCCGGTCTCCCTGTGTTCTGTGAAATGGAGTGTGGACTGTGCAGACCATTGCCTTCATTTCCCTGATCCCGCTTGGCGGCCAGGTGTCGGCTAAACTGTCACCAGACAGACAGGAGGTCGAGCCGTAGTGATGGCACGTCTCTAATTTGGCGTAAAGGTCAAGGGAGGTGTCGTCTGTCTGCTGCCACAGGTCTCTGTGATCCTCCTCCTCCTCACCTTGTGTTTTTCGCCAGTCATCGTCCCAGAGATATTTTGTCCACCCGCCCTCTATATTCATACAGTGATAATGTCACAGTGAAACACATTTTCAGTCTGACTCGTCCAGTGATGCTATCCGACTAGGCGTCCATATACAATGCAAAAGGAGGCTTTTATCATCCTTATCTGAGGCTCAATAGTTAGGGTTCGGGCTAAGGGTTAGGGGGTAGGGTTCATTTTAAACTGGCGTCAAATAAGGACGACAAAAGCCTCCTTTCGCGTCGTATATTGACACTTAGTCTCATAGCATCACTATATGATGAGTCGAGATGACATTTAACTCCACAGTTGTTCAAACTGTCTTCTGCCTGTGATTGGTTCATTGGTGCGTATTTTTATACGCAAGGTATTCCAGTGTGAACTTTAAGGGCACATAGACTAGCATGTATGATTTTTGATTATGCATATGCTTATGTAAATGTCTAAGGTCTGTTTTTTTTTTTTCAACAGATTAGCTAGCTTTCTTTTCCCCAAGGTCTCATATGGGTCATAAGGTAATACAGTAGGCAGCTATGTTGCTACACATCAAGGGGGTCATGGGTTTAATTCCAGCCTGTGGCTTTCTGTGTGGGCTTTGAGCGTTCTTCCCGTCCGTGTGTGGGTTTTCTCTCACAGTTAGCCTCACGCACAATAGGCTTTGAATTGATCATAGTTATTGGTCTCTGAGTGAATGTTCTATGTATGCTGGGATTGACAGGCGATTGTCCAGACTGTGTCCCTGCCTGTGGCCTGTAGTGTATTGGGATAGGATCCAGCCCCTCCGCAACCCTGAGTTAGTTAGATAAAGGATGCTCGGATGGCCTACTGTAGGTGTTGAATTATGGGAAATTGCTTAAGCCCAAATCCAGCGTCACCTTCACAGCTATCATGTAGATATGCTGCATATGCAACTTACTGTGTTCCCCACGCGCTAGGCTGGTTCAGCTCGCATGCGTCCAGTGCGCAGACATACTGTACAGTCATTTCAACAAACGCTGAGATCAAAATTAAGTTTTTTCTTTGTTTAATTTCGAGTATCCAGATTAAAACCTGTTTAAGTGTATACTGCCTAGAAATAACAAAATGTTAACTATAGCATACTTTCCATGTTTCCTTCCCCCGTCTTTGAAAACAAATCGTTTTGTCTAACACAGTTTGGAATATGCGTCAGAATTAAATGTCAATCATATCGAGTCCTCTTCATTAGAAAATTCTTCGGGAAAAATTAGATTCACTTGGACAAATGCATGTAAATGCCTGAGCACCTGTGCCCTTGAGCTAAAGTTACTGAGCATTTACAAGCCTTTATTAGCATCTGGCAAGTTTCAGGAATGCAGCCTGCTTCCCACGCGACTGATTCTGTGCCATTTACCTTCTGTTCACGGCAGTTAAATAATGCACTGGCCTGGCTGCCTCTCAGGTATCTGTGTAAATACCTTTTGCTTATCGAAGCCTTTGTCTCGCGCCTCGCAGGAAGAGAAATCCATTCAAAAACTCTCTTTGAAATTTGCTCAGGTTCCCAAGTTAAATTTCAGGCTCTCTTATATTAAAGAGCTGGAAGACGGGCATGGTACATACAAAATCACGCACAAAAACAAAGAAAAGAAATGAACAAACTCCTGAACATCTGAGAAATCTTTGGCAATCATGAGCGAGCGAGGACTGTAATTTAGTATATTTTAACCGCATTTTGCGATAAGATTGGTGCGCTGGTAAATAGTGAGGTCATCATGACTGAAAAGGGCATGTAGGGACAGGCAAGAAGCGGAGGGGCGAGCAGGATCATATCGGTAATGTGCATCGCAGCAAAGGAGCTGTTTGGCTGTCGAGCCGTTCATCAACTCGAAGAAGAGGAAGTACCAAGACGAGTCGCCACTGTTTGAGTATGAAGGATGAGAGCGGCGTCCCGGTGGCATCGTCTGCTTTAGCGAGAGTGTAGAGCTGTCTGGAGTCACCATCGCTGATCATCATTGGCTCCTGTTGTGTCACCTGGTTGTGTGAAATTAACCCTTAGTGCACTAACTGTAGCTGTTGTTGCTGAACTCTTTAACATAACAAAATCAAAGCTGTTGAAAACCTATCATGTGGAGACTTGTTTAAATGAGCTCCTGCAGGGGAGCTCATTTAAACAAGTCACCTCGTGATAGGTTTTCAACTGCACAGGATAACTAAAATTTTTTTTTTTTTTAGAATTTATTTCCCCGCTCTAAGGGTTTATGTGCTAATATAGTGTTTCTTTGCAAACCCTGGAGATCTTGATTGATGGGATAATTTGCATACTATATTAACGATGCTACCATCTCCTTCACCTGTAAATTTCAATTCAGGACTTCGGCTAACTGAAGAGGCTGCATTATCGAATAAACATGCAAATTACAGCTAGATTCCCAATTTTTGAAGTTCATCCTTTTGTTTGACGGATAATGCTCCTAAACTACTTATTTAAAAAGAGTAAGTAATACAGTAATGGGAGTAATACAGTGCATATTTTACAACAGGTTAAACATAAAATTGTATTAATTGTCCTACCGTCTTATGGTATATATGATTTGTTTTCATTTGTGGCTTAATACTGCGAAAGGAAAATTTTGTACAGCAAATATTTTTGGACTCTACAATTAGTTCCCAAATATAGGCTGTAAAGCAAGTGGATTTCAGTCCAGAGGACATTAGCTTGTCTTAAGTGGAGTCATTGAGAGGCTAAAAATTGATTAGTTGCCCACTGAAAGCAACTGGGAGCTCTTACTGACAAGAGCGTGCTCGCTGCTTAATTTGTTTCAGCAGATAATAATAAGACTGCAGCCGGTTCATTTCAAGTTTTCATGTTCGTAACGCTCACCACCACCTGAGCTCAAATGTGTGTGTTTTTTTTCCCTGTTTCTGTATTTTGCGGGTGGCTGCGGAGGCCTATGAGGCAGACGTGCTCATGTGATGTGTGGACTTTTCTCTAGAGTGGAGATCAATATCAGCCCTTTAAACAAACACCAGCTGAGAGACTATTAGTGAAAGCTATGTCAACAGGTGCCTGGTGGATTAATACAAAAAACCTGTACTGCGTTCCCTGCACTTCTCCATGCTGAATATGTGGAAACGCGCCCTGAAGATATGCTAATGTCCCTGCGTGTCCCCCAACATTGACCTGTCTTCCTCTCTTTCAAAACTACTCCTATGTCCCTGCATTACAAGCTGTAATAACTCCTTGGACTGGTTTTTGCTTGATTTGAAGGAATTTTACCTTTTGGTCCATTCTGATCTTTAGCCAATTAGCCAAAGGTATCACGGGCGTTTTACTTGCCTCTTGAGCGGGTTTTCAACCAAATATTTTTGGTATCATACCCTTTGAACTGGAAAGTGACCAGTACCGGTACGGACTGGTTCCAAAAACCCAAGAGCTGATTTTGGTTTTCATTGCTGACAGTACTCAAAAATGGTTACTGGATATTATCAGCCGTGTCAACCAAGTCCTTCATCAGGCAACTGTGATTCACTGTCGATCAATCGACGGACTGCAGTGTTTCCAGGGCCACCTTTTGTGTGGCAGGTCCCTCAACAGAAAGATAAACATTTACAAAAAAATCCTGTATTTCTGAAAACCTGACCAACCCACCGTAAAATCTGCTGACTCAAAATTTAAATTAAATTGACCTCAATTTAAAAATAAAATGAATAAATACTGAGCCGACTCCATTCCTCCTTGTCTTACATCTGAATTTTGCCTTTTTTTTGGGTGTGCCTCATGCACTAAGTCATTTGGAAAAAAATAGTGCCACGGGTGCCGTAGCTCGCTTGGTTTATATCCGGCTTTAGTGTTATGTACGCCCGAGCGGTCGTTTTTTATGCTCGGGTTCAACATTTTCTGATTTGTGTAGGAAAAACAAAATTAAAGTAAAATTCAGGTCATGGTTTGATGTTTCATCGTGACGTGTTTTTGCAGCTCAGGGCTCTTTTCATAGTGCAGCGTCTATGAAATATCGAGGCCCAGACACCAGATCATTGTACCCAGCATTATGTACTGAAGAGTTAACCAGCTAGCTATTGGACTTAAGTGTGTGGCTCAAGGGAGCAGTATTGCTGCAAATTAGCAGCTAAGCTTTTTGTTGTTTCTCCTCGACGACGAAAGTCAGCAGGTACGATGGTTTAGTTCCGGGGGCCGTCGCTGCCTTTCCCGCCGCCGCAGAGATTTTCTGCTCCAGGCTCTGGAGACCTCAAGGTTTATAGGATTTTTCTCTAAATTTGCATAGTCAAAGATGTTTATTTGGCAATGCTCAAGATCAAATCTCGGCAATTTCCAACATCCAATATGGCGGCCATTTTGTTGACATTTTTTTGCTGATTTTGTGTTTTATGCTCATTTTGAGCCATATATATAAATACATGTACAGGGATGCATGTTAATGTCATAGCAAGAGTAAAAACAGTAACATTGTGGCTGTAAAAATTTGCAAATGATCTCTCATGGGGATCTGGGAGATACAGAGTTATAGTTTTTATGTCTTGAAAAGTATGTGTGTACAAAGTTTCATTCTAGCTGTTTTCAAATGCTCTCCAGCATGATGTAGGACTATTTTAAATATGGCCGTCTGGCGGCTATGCTCTTTGTCCAGTTTTCAGGCCTAGAACAAACTTCATTCTGTACATGTGCCGTAATTTCACATTCATCCCTTCAGTGCTTTGGCAGAAGAATACTAAAGTTGACACAGCCGCTGATGCCTCTGCATGATCCCATAAACTCGCTTTGGTCCATTGGACCAAGTGAACTAAAAAAAAAAAACAGAAGCAGCGCAGTGAAGGGAGTGTTTCTGATGAAACTGAACAGAACAGGCTAAATTCATTTCCTGTACTCGACAGATGGTACAGTGTTGCTCTTGAAGATGGCGAGAACCCAGCCTACAGGGCAGTAATTTTATTGACGATAATAAACCGAAGGACAATAGACTTTGTGAAAGCGTTAATATCCCTAAGGGAATTTAGCTACAATCACATGGTAGAGTAAGAGTAACGTCAAGAGCGAGGGTTTCCTGGTGGCAGCGTAAATTCGGTATTCCCCTGTCTCTTTACCTTCAGGCTCTGGTAGAAAAATAGAGAGAGAACAGCGGTTTGTAAGGCATTTGCGAAACACACTCTCAGCCAACCTCTTCTCGTCTGCGGTCTTGCTGGCTTTATATTGAGCCTTAGTTCGCCGCAGATGAGGATCAGGTGCGTGGCCTCGTGCGGAGTGCACTAGAAGAGTCCGCCCGGCCGCGCGTGGCAGGAGCTGTCCGGCGTACGGAGGCGGCCATGGGTGCTGAACGGGATCCCGGCTGACATGCACTTTCTGCGGTGCTGAGCATGGGAGGCCATAAGGGGACGGGAATTAACGGCTTCGGGCAGTGTGACGTGGATAGTGGGCATGCCCGTCGATCTTATCGCCACACACCCTAAAATGAAGATATATGTAGCTTTGCCATATACACTGAAAAAGCCAAGAAATGGGAGCGCGGGACTGAGCGGTAAGCATCTTATAACATTGCCCTGACAATCTGCACCGACAGATGCACAGGTCCAACTGGATACAGGCAGACCACACATTGACCTGTGTAAAGTCCCCTGAACTGCGCCGCCCCATCCTGATCAGACACGGTGTAACTCCTGATTGCTTTGCTAAATTGGAAATGAGGCCTGAATGACTATTTCACAACCAGGGTGTCGCATCTTAATTCCCCGTTGAGCGAAATTTTGAGGCAACTTGCAACTTTAGCATTGAAATGATGTCATTATTGTCTCGGCATGTTTTCAGACCTGAACGTGAAAATGAACGTGATTATCTACAGGAATAGATTCTCCTTAATTAGTTTTCAACAGTCTTATCAGCTCAAACCATCCCATTGCAACATTATTTTCAATTTGTTTTTTAGGGATTGGGCTGCCAGGTAGTATTAGCATAGCGTTTTGAAAACCTTACTTCACTTTTTTTTTTTTCCTTTACATTTCGCACTCTGAATAGGCTACCACACTGTGCTAAACCTAATGTCATTCCACATATAATAAGGCTGTGCTTTTAAAAAAGATATCCGAAGGAGAAACTGATCAAACATGGTCATTTTAATTCTGTTAGGGGTGTCTCATGATCCAGGATAAATTCTTGAAAGGATACAGATGAAACACAGGCTTAAAAATTGAAGCACTGATTACTAAAACCCCACAAGTCAAGTAAAGTGTGACTTATGGGGTTTTAGTAATAGGTGCTTCAATTCATTTTAAAAAAATCCAACTCACTGACCCTACCTTTAAATCTTGCCGTTACTGAAAACACAGGATTTCAATTAATGTATTTATTTATTTGGTCTAACAACAGGTGTGACAGATTGGAACGGTTCTTTTGGCAGAGGAACTGCTTAAGTGTTCTACTGAGTAATGAACGGAACTGGGCTGGACTGGACTGCTTGGGAGGAACAAGGCTTTGGAATAACAACTTGTTTTTGCATTTTTTGTGCCTTTGTGCCTTTTGGCCCGTTCCGAGGACAGGTGTGGCAGTCATGGCATGTGACAGCCAATCGCCTGGTGTGGATAAAAAGTCAGCTCATCGTACTAACATTATCACATGAAGCCCTGGCTCCTCTACCCGCCTGCTCGCTTATTCTCATTATTAAATTAAAGTCTAATTGTAAAACTTGATTTTTACATCCCTATAATTACTTTCTTGCCTCTCATGTCCATGAGTGAGGTATCCCTGAAGCTAAACTAGCTTTACGGTCAAATCGCGCATTTCACACAATTAGCTTTAGTCAAAGACTGCTATTTTTCAAACACGGAGAATTAAGTGGTGCTCATCAATATCTTACATGCCTCTCATTTGCATATTTTAATAAAGCTACTCAACACAAAGAGAGGGCTGATTATGCTCTCCATTGATGTCTGTTGGCTGGCATGTAAATGACTGAGTTCCACCATGGTGTCCATTTGCAGCTCAGATCAGTGAATTTGAATCATGAAAAAAACATCACAAGCGGGATTAACAGCTGAAGAGTGAGGCATGCTGGGAAATAGATAACTGTGCTTAGAGAAGTGCATAGGCACAGAAAGTCGATTTTAGAGATACGATCGGCTAAGTTTCTACCTCAGTTGTGGTTTAAATATGTAGATTTCTCTTAAATTCAGAAGATACACATGGCTTGTATCAGCACCCGTTAAGCATTGGTTTCTGAGAATTAGGCCCAAGTCAGTTGCTGCATCCGAATTCTCTGAAGAGCAAGGGCCCGTCCTGGATAACAGACTTGAACTGGAAATATTCTTTTCCGGCAGTCATGGCAAGCAACGTCAAATTTAATGAAGGAAAGGAGGTAATTGGCTCCTGAGTTGCTTCCTTTCAGCGAGGACACAGAAGACCAACCTCGGAAGAAAGGAAAGATCGGATATGGACCTCAATCCTTTGCTGCTGTAGCGATTGGAAATGCCATTCGGTCCATAGTTTTCTGATAAATAGCGAAGGCTATCTTTGCCATCGAGCACAGGACATCTTGAAGAAAAGGACTTTCGATTTTTCTTAAACATGCACAAGGTACCTTTAAAATCTCCCTGCAACTTTCCCTTCTCCTGAGTTTTCTTGTGAGATCAAGGAAAAGTGGAGAGGAAAGGAGAGAGGCCGCCGGTTCAAGAGAATTCAGTCGCAGCCAGAGTCTATATTGAGTCCACAGGCACACTGAGTCTCCCCATTGGTCTGTGGAACCCAGAGTGGCCGAATCACCCCGGCTTCTGAAGATCAGATGGAGCAACTCCTCTCATTCCTTCTAGAAACCTCTCTCTGTTACAGCACTTTGAACACCCTGTTGTTGAAGCTGCCTTTATTCTGCTGTCGAGAACCCTGGTCATGTGACAGTACTGGAGTGGGCTGCTCAGCCCTTTTGTTATGCCTCCCCCCCGGAGGGAGAGGGGAGCCATATTGTTTTAGGCTCAGCTCGCGTTCGCGTTCGTGTTCGTGTTGCCACTTCGTTTCTGGAGTGTAACTCCAAAACCGTGAGAATGATCTTATCGAAACTTTGCACACTTACTTCTCAGGTCCTGAAGTGGTACCTTGTGTATGTCCCTGTCTGTCTGTCCATCCGGATGTGATCAATTCTTGTCCGGAGCATAACTCCTACACCGTTTGCAAGATCTTAATGAAACTTTGCATACTGAATACTCAGGTCCTGCACTAGTGCCTTTTGGTATGTGCCTGTCTGACCATCCGTCTTATGGGTTAGACAGGGAAGGGGGTCGGGGGGTAAACGTATGTTTTTATGAGTAAAGCCACATTCTAGTTGGAGATTTGCCATCATTTCACAGTTTCCCTCCCAACCCTGGCGAATCACACCGCATAAAACAGCTATAGATTACCCTGAGTTTAGCTGAATTTCAGGAGTTCTGAATTTGAATGGAAATGGACAAGACAGTTGATCAGTTGACAGTTGTGCAGCTCTGTACTGGAGGGCGTAAGGAAGAATTTTGCATGGAGGGCCAGCGGGGGGGTGGAGCCAGTGATGCACGTCAGGGCCGTTCTGGCCCGGGGGCCAGGGGTCTTTCAACAGTTCTGCTGCCGCAGGCGACAGGAATCAGTCTGTCTCAGGGTGCAGTCACTGCTGGGGGTGTGTATGTGTTGAGAAAAGCTCCACAGGAGCCCATGAGAAACTCCTTGCCACTTCTCGCTCTACGTCCTGTTGGGATACACAGTCCTCTGCACCAACACGACAACCACCAGCTCCTACTCGCGACTGTACAGCCGTGGTCAAACTGGCACATTCTGATACTGCTGTGCAAGAGTTGTTTCAGGACTAATAACATAAATGTTCATCCTGGAGTAACATTATAGTCCACCATATAGCAGCTCTGCTATGACAATGCCTTAAAACCACGGAGGCTTTACAACTGTCCGTCACATTCAGCCAGCAAGGGCCTTTGACTATCTGTACAAACCAGAAAAATCCCAAAGGTGAGTAATTTAAGAAAGAAAGTGACTTCTCAATTGCATAAAATTCACAAGGCTAAAAACACTTTGGCTTCCCTGGATAATGAGCATCTTTAAAAGTCTCTGCTCATCTGCATGAAAAGCTTGCTAATACTGTATTAGCCAGCTAGAATTAGACAACAAAATATATAACCGTTGTAAGCCCAGCATAGAGATATCAGAGCTGCTATTCACTGATGGACGATAACGTAAACCCTGGCGAGCACTATTTTGTTGGTCCCGGAACAACACTAACACGGTGATATCAGGTTGTGAGTCCCGCTGTGTCGCTCTTACGGAGGTATTGCTTCACTGCTGCATTGCCGGAAGATTTTCTGAGAACTTCATCGAGGCCTGGAGGAACGCTCTCGTGCTGGGAGATGGCAAATATGATTTTAACTTTTCATTCAAGAGGTAATGAGGTTGTGAATGAAAGAACTGGGGCAGGGACTGTGTTAATTTTAAAGAACTTGCCAACCTTTGTGTAATGTGCTTTTTTTTCCAATGGAAGAATATTTCTGCTTTACAGGAAATATATGTGTGATTATGAGAGCAGAAAAACTGCTGTCATGCCAGCACAAAAACAGTGTCAGAGTAGCTATATAGCACCCCTTAGTGATTAAAGCCTAAAGCTGCATGTTCTGTCGTCGACTTTGTCATACTCGTATGTTTTAAGACATCATATGAACATGATCTGATAGGGGATGTGCTGTGCTGTATAATCTCTGTGCAATCCGTAAATTACTCTTTTATTTTCAAAGATGAAAAGGAACTTCCATCACTATAAAACTGCTTAAGCAGCTGTTCATTCTCACAGACCTATTGCACTGTAAAACATTTCAGGATGGTTAAATTTGGACACGAGTGTTCACTGGCTGCCTTAAAACTGTGCGTCAACTCAACTAAATGTGAGTTTACTCAAGTTGATAATGAGCTTTGCATCAGCTCACAGTTGGTCAAGACAATGGATGACATTTATGTCAAACATTTGAAAACTTATTAGCTTGAGTTCAACATCTAAAAGTTAGTGAAGTTGCAGAAACAAAATAAGTTAACGTAACTTAATGGGGCTATCATGTTCAGGTATATTCAGGTATAAGTTCAAGTTCAGGTAGATCAACGCAATGTTTTGGGAAGATGTGACATTACTGCCCAGGAGAAGGGGCTCCCTTGCCCAGGATATTAGCTTTTTCTGGTACATTGACGACCTGTCACTCAGGGACAAGCACATTAAATAATGCAGGGACGGATGATAATCTCTTACAGGTATCAGGGCGCTCAGGATTTAATCTGAGAAACACAAACTTTCCTGGAGACTTACGATGCATGTGCTGAACATGAAAAATCCATGTCCCATATGTGAAATTCCTCTCCAGGGTTTTGCTCCAAATCTCCTTGACTTGCTCGCTAGCAGTTATTCAACCTGGAAGTGGAGCTGATGAGTAAATCAGCTGACTGGGGTCATGGGTGGAACAAAGACCTGGCAGCACTTCCACATTCCAAACACTGGTCTGTGCGCCCCTGGCCTCCACCTCTCTGCTTACTGCTGATATTAAAACTCCAGATCCACATAACGTCCCTCAGCATTCAGAGTCCGTCCCAGTATTTTGTTCCAACCACCTTAACTTACGTATTAATGTGATTCTTCAGCCTGAAATCATCGTAATGGGTTGATGGGGAAAGATACACTTGACAGGACTTTCCCTGTCTGACTGCGGGGGTCTCCTCCTTTGTGTCCCTGCTCTAACTCCCCCCCTCCCCACCCCCACCTCCCTGTGTTTCGTAGGTATGGCGATATGGTTCCCAAAACTATCGTGGGGAAGGTTTTTGGGTCAATCTGCTCGCTGAGCGGAGTTCTGGTCATCGCCCTGCCCGTGCCCGTCATCGTCTCCAACTTCAGCCGGATCTACCACCAGAGTCAGCGAGCCGAGAAACGTCGCGCACAGAAGGTACCGCAGTCCGGCGCCGTGTCGAATCATGACCGTGACAACCACCAGGTCCCACTCGCAGCTAATGGCCCAGCCGCGGTCAAACTGTATTCCAACTGTATGCCAGCCAGAGTCAGATATGAGTGTGAAATGCCGAGACACGAGAAAGAATATGATCACATTTAATCACATACATTGCAGGATTTTCATTGTCTAAATATTGCAAAAATAACTTCAGTCACTGTAATCACGAATTGGCCAACAGTGTATCGCTTCTGTGTTATAACTTGTTTTTCTAACTTTAATACAAAAAGTGTTTGTGATGTTTCTGGGTATAAACTTTCAGTAATTCTGGATTCCATTTGAAAAGCATGCGGCCAATAACAGGTGGTCCGCAAGGGGAGGTGCATGAAAATTGGCTTCTCCATTAGCTAGGCCGAGGACAGATAGCCTAGCATTAGCAAGGGAAGACACTGAGCGTAGTATTCTCTCAAAAGTCTCATGTAACTTTAGGCTCCTGAGTATTTTCTAAGAAAACTGGCCTCTTCTGAGATGTAGAATCCTGAATGTTGAATGTGGGTGAAATTGGATGCCTGTTTCAAAAAAGTCCTGAACATGCGAGAGCTGTACCCATGTTTTGTTGGCTTTAGCCCTCTGAAGGGTTAAAGCATTTAAAAAGCGTGTTTAGCCCTGGTTTGATTAATGAATCGGCTCCTGCTGAGCTTTTTACTAGGCCTTGAGAGCGGAGTTGTGACTCCACAGACAGAACGGTTACCGTGGCGCCTCTGGATTCCCGCGGAGCATTAATTTCACCCCCAGGAGCGCACAGATCCCCGAGCATGTGAAGTGCACTGTAACGCTGAATGCTCACGCGGGTCCTGCACACTGTACCGTCACTCATGACCTCCGTGTCGCACATGCTCCAATGTTCACACTTTTCGTTCAAGCTGTCAGCGAGGTCGTTGAACTCGAGAAGGAAGCAAATACGTATCACACGGTGTGTTTATCTGTGTGTGTGTGTGTGTGCGCGCGTGGGTGTGTGTGTGTGTGCCCTGTGGTATGTAAACTGTCCGTGAAGCGTTCTCTCTCCAGGGCTGCCCGTAATTGGATACGCAGACCTCCTTCCTAACGCCAGCTCCGTGCGTTAAACTGCGCATAATGAACGTGGAGACGTCTGCATGAATGGAGAGAGGGACAGGAATGTTCCGGATGATGGGTCCCTCTGCGTCTTCAGTTGGAATCAGAGCCGTACCGGGGAGCCCTTGTCCTCTGAGACTTCCCAAGAATGCGCTTTTTTCTTCTTTCTTTTTTTCCAAGACGATGCAATAGTCACATGATAATCCGCTGTTTGCTCAAGGCTCTTAATTTAGAATGGTCATAGTCAACAGCCCATACACGGGGGGTGCAGTGGGAAGTGGGGGGGGGATAACAGGAAAAAAAGGATGACTGAATTTCATGCTGCCTTCGCATCCAGCAGCGAAACTGCAAAACCAGCGTGCAGAACGCGCCCAAAAATAACAGTCTGTTTTTCCCGTCAGCGGGGGGTGGGAGCAGTATCCAGCAGAGAGGAGAACCCGCAAAGTTACGGGGGGTTTGCGATACAGCAAACGAGGGTTTGAGCGTAAAGAAAAGGTCAGAGCTACAGACGGGACGCTTTTGGTTTTGGGCGGGGGGGGGCTCACAGAGTGCCAGAAGGGAGCTCCAGGGGACTGCCATTTTAAACCAGGAGTTTGACCTTTGACCTCTGTCCTGTCATCAGTAGCACGCTTGGGGGAAATGGCAGGAGTAGGATTAACTAATCAGAGACTACTGCGTGCTTGTGAGAGAGATATCACTGTAGATCCTGTCTGACTGTGAATAAAGTTGATGCTGTACTTGGGTGAACCATCAGCACTTGCACCAGTATTTCCTTGTCTTTTATTCAGTCGTAATGTGATGCCAGTTTCTGCGTTTTCTACCACACATCTTTAATATCTTCGGATTTTCATCTAAGTGTCAGGTGACTTTTGGACCAATGAAATCGAAGATACGTGTCACGCTCTGCAGAAACTATTTAGAGAGTCTGAAGGAAAGAAAATTTATATTTACCTCCAGTTGCGTAGTGCTGCTTGCAAATTCTGTGATGATGATGATGATGATGATGATATCGTAACTAGGAATTCTGAAAAATTTCGGTAGCCGTTCTTTGCAGAGCCTGGATTGTTTGAAAAAGTGTCACTTTCTATGTTTAAAAATAAATGCAAGTGTTCCAGTTTTCCTTTCATTTTTGGAGCTGGTGAACTGGCGATGCCGTGCGAGTTTGGAGAAAGCATTTGTGAGGCTAGGGAAAGGTGTTGATTTAACTGAGTCTCTGAGGCCATCGAACCGCAGACTGGCTTCCCTGCAAGGTTTCTCGCTCACTTAACAAACACAATAGCGCAGCCAGTGGGTTTGAGTGCTTCTGTACTCCGCGTTAGCGGGGAAGTGAGATTAACGTGCCACAATGTGACACAGCTTTATTCTTACCTGACTCCTACAGCCACAGTGAGCAGGTAAAACACAAATTAGACAGCTACACGCAGCAGGAGGCTAAACACTCGTGTGTTTGTTCAAAACAGAAAACCAGGCTCGCTAGAATTCACGCAGCGAAGAGAGGCGGCGCTAACGCCTATTTGCAATACAAACGCAACGGGTTCCCGGGTGACTCACCGGAGCAGGTAAACGGACCGAAACCTACGCCAGGCTCGGGCCAGAACTCGCCAGCCTGGTGCATGCGCCCAAAAGTCACCCCCCCCGCTCCCTGCCCTCCCCTGCTCTTTCACCCGCACCCCGCAGAAGGGGGGGGCCTGTTTGGGCTTGGTTCGGGAATGCAGGTCTGCCCCACCCCCTCCATACGAGCGCTTGCGTGGTGTCTCTTCCTCTCAAGTGGCAAAGTGACTGACTGCAGCATCGACTTCCGCACCAATCGCCTCATAACCAGAGTGACTGCACCAGCCTATTGTGGGCCGGCGTATTGTGCCACATGACTCATCGTATCCAATCAAAACACCGCATGTAGCTTGGTTGGCCTGAGGAGGGGGGAGGGGAGGGGGGGCGTTGGGAAGGGGTGAATGGTGACCCCCCACGACCCCATCTCCCCTTTTTAACGTTTCAATGCAACCCCATCTCTCTCCTCTCACTCCCTCTCTCCCCCCCGCATATGTGTCTTTCCCTCTCTCTCTCTCTCTCTCCTCTGCGTATCTCTCTCTATTCTATCTCTCTTTCTCTCTCCCTTTCACTCTCTTT
The DNA here is from genome assembly GCA_029721435.1 of Gymnothorax reevesii. Classification (NCBI taxonomy): domain Eukaryota; kingdom Metazoa; phylum Chordata; class Actinopteri; order Anguilliformes; family Muraenidae; genus Gymnothorax; species Gymnothorax reevesii. The sequence continues at coordinate 15,923,035 of CM056579.1, forward strand.
TTATCCTCTCTCTTTCTGTCATTCCCTCTCTTTTTTGTTCTCTCTTTATCTCTCCGCCCCCTCTCTTTCTCTCTGTCACACCCGCTTTTTACCCAATCTCTCTCTCTCCCTCTCTCTCTCTCTCTGCTCTGTGTTCATGTACTTTGATTAACCTGCATTTTTGGCCCATCTGACGGAGCTGCTGTGGACTGGCTGTGGCGTCGTGTCTCTGTCCTCTGCACTCCGTCTCATCCGACAGCATCGTGGCTCCCATCACATGGAGGAATGGCTCTGTCATGACTGCATGCTCTCCCGGGCCCGAATCCACACAATGCAGTGAGCCTGTCGGGTGGACCGTACCCAAACATCACAGGAGCCTGTAGATAAACTCGCCCTCCGGGGGAGCGGAGACGGGTTTGGTTGAGGAATTAGCTGAGGGGTCGTAAACTACACCGGAATATCAGGAATAATTTCTGTTCACGGGGAGATGTTGATATGAAAAAGGTTCTTTGGCTGCTCTCCATTGAAAAGCCCTTCCTTGCTCTTACCATAGTACCGTAACTATAAATAATTCAGCTTTGTCACAGCAGGTGTGAGTGCATTTATGTCACATGTGCTCTGTAAGAGTCATTTAAGGCTCACATGCACCATTTTGCTGCACATGGAGTCCTGTGTCTTTGGTTCGCAGTCAAAGAACTGTTTCTCCTGGAAAAGAACCTTTGAAGTAGGTTGGGTTCTTTGTGGATTTACAGGGTGCTTTGGGGAACGGTTCTTCCGGGAATGTAGTGTACCCCTGGGGTGTTGGAGACCCGGGGCAGTTCAGTGCTTGAACGCGCTCTCTTTGCAGCTAAACTCAGACTTTATGGGCTTGCTATGCCTGTTTTTGGATGCTTAGATTCTAGTGCAGTTTCATGCTAACATGCACACAGCCACTGTGGATAATTTATAGTCGCAGTCGACACCCTGTGCTGTAATGCTCGGGTGTCACCAATAAAATGTGTTTTAAATGTCAGTGAGAATTTGTACTGAAGTAAAGGTTACAATAATAACGTATTATAAGTTCTAATAATAGCCTTTAATGTGGATTATAACCCACACTTCTTGTGCAGGAGTTTGCGGTGATACAAGCTCTTTTTCACTCTCTCTCTCTCTCTCTCTGTCATTGATGCCACATTCCCTCTACACTTTTCCAGCCCTAAAAGACCCCCTGCGGCTCTGAAATGGCACTCTTACATTGGCTACGAGCTTCGAGAGCTGGTTTCATAAACACCCAGTGGCCGTGTAGATTGATTTCATGCCACTTGCCTGTGGCTGGCCGCACCAATCCTGGGCAGACATGTTTTTTACAGTGTTATCGAGCAGAAAAGGGATTTTATTGGTTATTTTTTCAGATACGGTTCCATCCCATGAGGGAATGACCTGTTTCCCCCCCTGTTATAGCCCTGCATGCGTTGGCAGAATTTCTGCTTGTAACTGGGAAAGAATTATGTCCATGTGATGGCATTCAAACCAGACTCTGCATTCATTGAAGTTATTTAAAGAGTTCTTGGTGGACTTACCAGCTAGTCTCTTATTTTGGCTCTGGAACTGCAAATTTTGTTCCGAAAAATATTATTTTTCCTCCAGATGTGATCACGTTTGTCAAGTGGTTGTTCATTCATTCAAAAATCTGAGTCAGTGTAGAAAGAGTTTTTGTAATGTAGTGTAAAGTAGAAAATCAAGTTTATTGAATTGCCATTGACTTTTTAGGTGACATTTTGATGATGGGTTAACATTAGCTTCAAATTTTCTGCTGTTTACATTGCAAAGATTTGGAGGTCCGCTGGCTAATTAACTGCATTGTGTTGAATCAGGCCCTTTGAGTCACTGCTATGAAGAAAATAAAAAACAGTTTTCATGGTTAAAACTAGTCTGTGATACTCTGATGTAGATGCATTATATATACATTATAGGGAATTCCCCATCTGTACTTCGTCCCCTTCTAGGTGTGCTGTAAAAATTTATCTCGATCAGAATCCAGACAGGACCAGTTTTAACCATGAGTGAATTGCCAAAGACTGCAAGCATGTGCACAAGAGAGAGCTACCCAATGACTTTCTCACAAGGCTTCTGTGACATCATAGTGGAGTTGCTGAGGTTTTGTGAGAAAGCGGGTGGGGCTCAGTGCTCTCTCTGGTCCTTGCCATTGGCCCCCTGTGACTAACCCCGCCCCTGTCCTGTGGCTCTGTTTCCTGAAGACCTCAAAGGAAGCAGGTCAAGCCCAGATCACCAGGGTCAATCCCATCTTCGAGACGCAACACCACCACCTGCTACACTGCCTGGAGAAGACTACGGTAAGAGCAGCGTGTGTGTGTGTGTGTGTGTATAGGTAATCAAGTGTGTGCGTGTGTGTGTGTATGCATGTATGCGTATGTGTGTGTGTGTGTGTGTGTGTGTGTGTAATCGAGTGTGCGCGCACGTGTGTGTGTGTTTGTATGCGTGTGTGTGTGCATGTGTGTGCATATGTGCTTGTGTGGGCTTGTATAGTTATACTGGCAAGAACCAACTCATAAGAAGTCACAGATGTTGTGGGGACATCTGGGGTTGTGAGGACATTTCAGGTGGCCTTCACAGAGGATTGCAGCTATTGTATCAGTGTGTGTCAGTGAGAGTGTGTGTATCAGTGTGTCAGTCAGCATGTGCATATCAGCATGTGAGTAGAGTGAATGTATCAGTGTATCAATCAGAGTATGTTTCTGTTTATCATTTTGACAGTTAGTGTGTGTCAGTTAGATGGTGTGTATCAATTTTTCAGTTAGAGTGTGTATCAGTCTCTCAGTCAGAGTGTGTGTATCTGTGTGTCAGTTATAGTGTGCGTATCAGTGTGTCAGTTATAGTGTGCGTATCAGTGTGTCCGTTATAGTGTGTGTACCAGTGTGTCAGTTATAGTGTGTGTACCAGTGTGTCAGTTAGAGTGTATCAGTGTGTCAGTTAGAGTGTGTGTATCAGTGTGTCAGTTATAGTGTGTGTATCAGTTTGTGTGTCAGTGTTTAACAGTGTGTCAAAGTGCGTGCATTAGTGTGTGTTGTGTATCAGTGTGTCAGTTAGTGTGTGTGTATCAGTGTCAGAGAGTGTGTATCAGCATCAGTTAGAGTGTGTGTATCAGTGTGTCAGTTAGAGTGTGTGTATCAGTGTGTCTGTTAGTGTGTGTATCAGTGTATGTTGTGTATCAGTATGTCAGTTAGTGTGTGTGTATCAGTGTCAGAGAGTGTGTATCAGCATCAGTTAGAGTGTGTGTATCAGCGTGTCAGTTAGAGTGTGTGTATCAGTGTGTCTGTTAGTGTGTGTGTATCAGTGTGTCTGTTAGTGTGTGTGTATCTGTGTATCAGTTAAAGTGTGTGTATCAGCGTGTCAGTTAGAGTGTGCGTATCAGTGCGTCTGTTAGTGTGTGTGTATCTGTGTGTCAGTTAAAGTGTATCACTTTGTGTTTCTATACTTCTGCCTGCCTCTGTACTCCCAGCCCTTTGACGCTCCCTGTGCAGTATGGAGTTACCTGCCGCTCTGCCGACGCTCGGCTCGTCACACGATTCTCCCTCTATGTCTGTCCCTCAGCTGGAGTCCCCCAGAGGAGCTCCACTGAACAGGGGCTCGGCAGGCCTGACAGCCGCTTAATTACTGCTGTCACACCCTCCTGCGATGAGTCACTACTTCTGTGTGATTTTCATTCGGCCCTCAGACACGCCTCTCGCAATCAGGGCGAATGCTCAAAATCAGAGCATCTCCGTAATCTGCTAAAACCCGCAAGCGCAGAAAATAGCGAGCTCTAGCTGTCCGCTCACATGGCCTCATGGACTAGAGGCTGTTACGTCACCGTGATTGTGCGTCTTTTTGCGCCTGTGTATATATGTACCTAATGTGTTATTGGACGTGTGTGTACTTGTATGTGTGACTGACCGCCCGTCTGAGAGTGTGAATGTGCGTGTGTGCATGTACAGTATGTGGGTACGAGTGTACCTGTGCACGTGTGTGTGGATGAACACGTGTGAGTGTGTGTGCTTGTACAAGTGTGTGTTTTTGTCGGCGAGTATGTTTGCTTGTGTTTGTGGGTGTGCGTACGCATGGAGGTGCACACACGTGTATGAATGAGTGTGTCAGTGATTGTATGTGCATGTGTGTGTGTGTGTGTGTGTGCGCTTGTATAGGTGTGCGTATTTGAGTGAGTGTATGTGTTTATGCATGTCTGCGTGCTGTTTATATGTGCATGTGTGTGTGCATGTGTGTGTGCTGTTTGCATGCCTTTGTGTATGTGTGTTTGTGTTTATACAGGTGTGTGAGTGTATGTGTATGCATGTGTTCTGCGCGCGTTTGTGCTGCGTGTTTGTGTATGTGCATATGTGCATGTGCGTATGCACGTGTCTCTGCACCTGTGTGTGTGTGTGTGTGCGCTTGCGTGCATATGTGTGTCTGTGTTCTTCACCCAAACCAGCGCCTTCAATGCATTGTTTGATTTTCCTTAGCAGAGCCTGTACCTCACTGACCATCTTCTATTTCAGTGCTGATAGGGGTGGCAGGGGTCAAGGTGTGTGCCGCACACTCGTATATAACAAAAGCTCCTGCTGTACCGAGGCCCCCTACTTCATCAAAATCACTGCAGCGCTGTAGATTTCTGAGGACTCTACGGTCCCAACACTCAGTCTGTCAAACTACAGCAGGGATACCAGCATGCTTCTTTGCATTAGCGTGCTGTTTATTTTTGCACAAGTTCCGAGCATGAATATTATTAGCATGGTTCTTTAATTGAACATACACCTCAACACAAATATCAGTACCATTCTTCAATTGAGCCGAGACATCAGTATGGTCACAGGCCTGAATAGGTTCATTAGGATTGTTCCTTTCCTCAACAGAAACATTTGTACACCTCATTAACTGAACAAGGACACTATTACTGCTCTCCGTATGAACACAAACAGTAGTATTGCTCTTTAAATGAAGAGAAGCATAATTACTGTTGATAAATTAGCGCAAACGTTAGTATTGTTTTTGCACAAAATGGGAACATAAATGTTCTTTACCAAAATGGAAATTCTTTTTGGGGCAGAAACACCATTTTAGCTTCTTATGGGTAAGGAAACGTTAGCACTGTTTTTACATGGACGCAGACGTCAATATCGCTTATTGGCTGAACTGAAACTTTAGTATACTTCTCTGCTATTATCTGAGACCTCCTCGGGTGGCAGGGTGGGGGCTCAGCACTCAGGCACACACAGTAGTGAACATTTTACACAGTTCATTGGAGTGGGATTCAGGGTCAGGCAGTCCAGGTCAAACGCCAGAAGTAGGTTTGTGGTGCAGAATTACTGGGCAGTAATCGTTGTCATATAACAAGCCAAAATTCCAGAAACCAGCCAGGCAAGACCCCGCACAGGAACACAGGCAGAATCCAAAACCCGTGATCATAAAAAGTTGTAGCCAAACGTGAACTGACACAGAGGGCACTTCATACTCAGTACTCAGCGAGTATAAACTTGGAAAAACGCTCGAAGGTGATAGGACTGGGATAAACTTGCAAAGAAAGGAGAGGAAGTGGAGCTTGAACGGAGGAGGTGGTGATTCGGGAAGTGGAGGACGGGTGGAGGGGAAGCAGGAGGGAGGAGAAATGGGCGTGACGGCAAACAAGGGAGCGAGAGAGAGGAGGGAACGGAGCGCGGCAGGTGTGAGGAGAGGAAACAGCAGGAGAAACAGACACGTGGAAAACGGGAAAGAGAAAAGATAAAGAAACGGAATTAACATAATTAAAACAAAACAGCAAAAATTAACAGAAATAACGTGACCGACACGGACACCGAGAGCAGCAGTGCAAACATAGCATCCCCTGCCCTGTATTTCCAGAGTTTGAAAGAACAAACACACAACGAAACATCCTCAAATTGTTCTTAGCCGTTTCCTTTCAGGATTAAGCTGTGTCAATCTCCCCTCCCAGCTTCTGTCAGCGACCCATACACACGTCTCGTGTCACACACGCTAACACACAACTCCTCATATCTGCGTGTATTCAGGTCAGTTGGGTTCACAATAAAGACAAGATTGCGTCAACACTATGTACCCCTTTGGCATGCCCGAAGATGAGGTCAAAATTTAAGCTATGACCTTGATGGGTGAACCAAATAGGCTTCTGGAGATGCCCAACGTCCATAACTTGCAGAAATCTGAGGGCTGTCCCTACAATAGTTCACCAGCTACAGCAGCAAGAATCAATGAGAAGACAGACAGCAGATCGGCAAGAATCCCCAAGGGGGTTGAAATTGGATGCATTCTGAATGAAAACGGTTAGCGACAAATTTGCAACAATAGGCGTTAAGGGGTTAAAATGCCGGGGACATTCGGGTGAATCGAATGCACAATGTATTATAAAGGGACACGAGGCACACAAACCGTGTCCTGATAAGGTGGCACAGGTGGCGATGAGTGAGGTTCATGTGAAGGTAAACTGACGTATGCACTGTCTCACACGCCTCAATAGGTCTTTGGGCATTCAAGGGGATTGGAATCTTAATGCAGAAAAAACATTTTGCACTCACACAAACAAACTAGACATTAACACGCACGCACTCACACACAGATAATCTCACAGAGAGATGGTAACATGAAAGAGAGGGGTGAGCAGAAATGGAAGTGTAAATGAAGGAGAATGAGAGAGGGAACACACAGAGTAAGTGCGGGGCTCCTGACGGCATCCGGCAGTGCGTCAGGGGTCCACAGATCATTTTACGGGGCTCCATAAACCCCGCTACAGCGAGCTGGGTTATCGTCTGAGCGCTCGCATCACGTCTTGCGCTGTATGCGTCATTCAGTGGCGTTGCTGAGTGATCGACGCATTTCAAAGAGCACAGACTGAGCATGTGCGGTGCGGCCTGCTCTCCCGCAGCTGGCACAAAGGCAACGCATGACTGCTATTGTTCCGGAAAATGAGAAGGAGGAGGGTTATTAATTACGGTAACGGATCGTTCATTTCACTGACAGAGGGAGTGGCGGCGTGGTCTTGCTCTGTTTATGCTATCGGGTGTTTACTGCTGTCAACACCAGGGTCATTACCATTTAAATGAGCATGCGTCTCGCTCACCCTGGCACCCCCACAAACTTTATTTGCTCACATTTTTTTCTTTAGTTTGGTACCTTTTCCAGCTACTCCCGCTGTGTATTTTTACCGGAGGAAACATGCTGAAAACAAATAAATAGGTTAAGGCAAGGTATAATTGATAACCAAGAATTACTCTGCCAATAGGTAGCACCACAGTGTCGCTAAATCTTGATGTTGAACTCCATGCCCCCCCAATTCAATTCAGTTCAGTTTTGTTTGTAGAGCAATTTAACGGAAGACAGCGAGGGCACATTACAGAGTTAAAGGAGGGCAGAAAGGAGGGAAACAAGGGCAAACTCTCCAAAGCCCCCAGCTAGCTGGCACTACTTCCTGTCAGGAGGGAGAAAAAGCCATCAGTCATTGGCCGGAAAAAAGTAATCCACAACAGGAAGAAATCTCAAGAGGAACCTGCCTGTGGAGGAGGAATCCATCTGCCACTGCCGTCCACTGATTCTGAGGCCCTTTAAACAAAGAAATTAATGAAAGGTGCCCCATTGTCTCATCAAGTGCACAGCCAATTAGCCACTACAAGCAGTTTCTAGATGTGTTCTTTTGTGACATCACAGTGTCCACCCGGAGGCAAGAAGGATTGATCAACTTCAGCCAACCAGCTGATGTGTTCCTTTGCTCAAAAAAAGTTTGAAAAACACATTATGAAATGTTACATTTACTTAATGTTATGTCAACTGGTTCCACAAAACTGAGTGAAGTACATTCCACTCAATGCAACTCATTAAACTTGCAAAAAATGTTAGAAGTCAAATAAAGGTTACGCAAAGCAATTGTGTGGAACCAGTTGACATAACATTATGAAGTAAATCTGACATTTCATAACATTTCATTTTTTTGAGTGTTTATTCCTGTGGGCGGTCCCTCCCTTTGGGATGTCAATGGCTTATTGGCTGTGCGCTTGGTGACATGACAGGGGAACTTAAACAAGCTGACCAGGGAAAGAATACAGAGTTAATAAAAAATGAACAGATTTTCTGAACTGTCAGTCCAACTAAACCCTGAGTATCCCTTTCGAAATCATAACAGACTAGTGCGCACACTGACTCTGTTTCTCACTCTCTCTGTATTCGCTATCTCTCAAACTCTCATCTCTCTCTTCCTTTCTCCCTCTCTCACTGTCTCACTCCTGATGTGTGGAGAGTTTGAGTAATACCACCTGTCTCTCTCTCTCTCTCTCTCTCTCTCTCCTTGCTGCTCTCTCAGAATCATGAGTTTGTGGATGAGAAGACGTACGAGGCCAGCTGTATGGAGGTCTCGCTGGTGAACCAGCTGGGCTCTCGCTCCTCTTCCCTGGGATCCTCCCACCACGCCCTCACTTCCTGTTGCTGCCGCCGCCACAGGAAGAGGAGCCTGCACCTCCCCAACTCCACTGTCAGCGGCCGCCATGGGAGCATACAGGAGCTCAGCACGATCCAGATACAGGAGAGGCCCCTTTCCAACAGGTAAATACACCTGTCACACTGTCCTATCCTACAGGTATACACACCTGTCACACTGTACTATCCTACAGGTATACACACCTGTCACACTGTACTATCCTACAGGTATACACACCTCTCACACTGTCCTATCCTACAGGTATACACACCTGTCACACTGTACTATCCTACAGGTATACACACCTCTCACACTGCACTATCCTACAGGTATACACACCTGTCACACTGTACTGTCCGACAGGTATACACACCTCTCACACTGTCCTATCCTACAGGTATACACACCTGTCACACTGTACTATCCTACAGGTATACACACCTCTCACACTGTACTGTCCTACAGGTATACACACCGCTCACACTGTCCTATCCTACAGGTATACACACCTGTCACACTGTACTATCCTACAGGTATACACACCTCTCACACTGTACTATCCTACAGGTATACACACCTCTCACACTGTACTATCCTACAGGTATACACACCTCTCACACTGTACTATCCTACAGGTATACACACCTCTCACACTGTACTATCCTACAGGTATACACACCTCTCACACTGTACTATCCTACAGGTATACACACCTCTCACACTGTACTATCCTACAGGTATACACACCTGTCACACTGTACTATCCTACAGGTATACACACCTCTCACACTGCACTATCCAACAGGTAAATACACCTGTCACACTGTACTATCCTACAGGTATACACACCTGTCACACTGTACTATCCTACAGGTATACACACCTCTCACACTGTATTATCCAACAGGTATACACACCTCTCACACTGTACTATCCAACAGGTATACACACCTCTCACACTGTACTATCCTACAGGTATACACACCTCTCACACTGTACTATCCTACAGGTATACACACCTCTCACACTGTACTATCCAACAGGTATACACACCTCTCACACTGTACTATCCAACAGGTATACACACCTCTCACACTGTACTATCCAACAGGTATACACACCTCTCACACTGTACTATCCTACAGGTGTACACACCTCTCACACTGTACTATCCTACAGGTGTACACACCTCTCACACTGTACTATCCAACAGGTATACACACCTCTCACACTGTACTATCCAACAGGTATACACACCTCTCACACTGTACTATCCTACAGGTATACACACCTGTCACACTGTATTATCCTACAGGTATACACACCTCTCACACTGTACTATCCTACAGGTATACACACCTGTCACACTGTATTATCCTACAGGTATACACACCTCTCACACTGTACTATCCTACAGGTATACACACCTCTCACACTGTATTATCCTACAGGTATACACACCTCTCACACTGTATTATCTTACAGGTATACACACCTCTCACGCTGTATTATCCTACAGGTATACACACCTCTCACACTGTACTATCCTACAGGTATACACACCTCTCACACTGTATTATCCTACAGGTATACACACCTCTCACACTGTACTATCCTACAGGTATACACACCTCTCACACTGTATTATCCTACAGGTATACACACCTCTCACACTGCACTACCCTACAGGTATACACACCTCTCACACTGCACTACCCTACAGGTATACTCACCTCTCACACTGTACTATCCCACAGGTATACGCACCTCTCACACTGTACTATCCTACAGGTATACACACCTGTCACACTGTATTATCCTACAGGTATACACACCTGTCACACTGTACTATCCTACAGGTATACACACCTCTCACACTGTACTATCCTACAGGTATACACACCTGTCGCACTGTATTATCCTACAGGTATACACACCTCTCACACTGTACTATCCTACAGGTATACACACCTGTCACACTGTATTATCCTACAGGTATACACACTTCTCACACTGTATTATCTTACAGGTATAAACACCTCTCACGCTGTATTATCCTACAGGTATACACACCTCTCACACTGTTCTATCCTACAGGTATACACACCTCTCACACTGCACTATCCTACAGGCATACACACCTGTCACACTGCACTATCCTACAGGTATGCACACCTGTCACACTGCACTACCCTACAGGTATACACACCTCTCACACTGTTCTATCCTACAGGTATACACACCTCTCACACTGTATTATCCTACAGGTATACACACCTCTCACACCACTTATCTACGGGTATACACACCTCTCACACTGTACTATCTACAGGTATACACACCTCTCACACTGCACTATCCTACAGGTATACACACCTCTCACACTGCACTATCCTACATGCATACACAACACCCACACTGTACTATGCTACTGTCACTCTGTGCTTTAGTTTATATTGTCCTGGAGGTACTGTCTCTGCTCTGCACTGCACCGCAGGGGTACTTCTGTAAGTCCACTGAACTACGTATGTCTCCTGCTGTTCTGAGTGCAAAACTCTGTTTGCTGTCCCTGCCCAAGTTGAAATGAGATGAACAGCCTTACCTTCCACGATAAAACATTGGCCCTTTATCGATGGACATAACAATCTAAAATAGCCATCCTGATTCCAGTGCTACCCTGAAAAACAAACTCTTTTATTGCAGGCTTAAACTACACCGTATAATGGAAAAGCTGTGCAACATAAACTACTGGCTATAACTCCACCGTTATAACTCCACCGAAGCGTCTGGCTGTGCCGTTGCCCGACAGTGGAAAACTGGTCCTGGATGTATTGTTAAAAATACTGAACCTTGCTCTTTTGCAGAGTCAGTAAACTCTACCGTCCGTGACCCAGAGCCCCTTTACTCGAGCGAGTGTGGGGGTCAGACATTATTGCAGAGGATCATGGGTTGAGCAGCCTTCTTTACACACAGGAATGTCAGACACCACAGCTAGTCATTCTAGGATTTTTCTCTCTGGCTGACTGTGGCCCATTAGAGCGTAACAGCCTTATTTTCCTGAACAGAAAAAATATAGCATGAACTCCTGTTGTTTCCCCTCAGAAAGTGAGCTGCTAATGGTCAGCCACATTTTGTTGTTATAACAGCTGATTTGCTCTCTATCGCTTATATTATTGGTTGCTCAAGGGGTGTGAATATTGCTGGTTGGCGTGTTAGAAATCCCCTTTCGTTGAAACTGTTTACGGGGTTTTGATGAGAGTGGTCGCGCCAAAAATATTTATAAGTAATGTATGTATTTACTGATGATATTGAAGACTATCAACTACCCTCCATACTATTTGCAGCGGTGGCACAGATGCGGCGCCGTCTCTTGCGAATAAAAAAGAAACAAAAAAACGGCACTGGCCTCTTCCTCTCAGACGTTGATTTGGCCCAAAAATGCCTCCTCCTCCTTTCTTTGGGACCTCACACAAACTGCGGTGTACCTCCCAAAAAGTGCGCTTTCTCATAATCTGGGATTTTAAGTGCACTTCAGCGGGACATCATTTTGTGTACTTGATAGCATTGTCCTCCAGAGTTGCTCAACTCGCAGTCACGGGAAACGGCCGGCGTTCGAGTGCGCAGCTGGTAATCAGCAGCACATGTTCAGCAGACAGTGCATACTCTGAGGGCGCAGGAGATAGGGAGCTGCTTTGTTTGTCAGGCCCAGCTGTGGCCGGTGCTGACAGTGCAGACAGTGGCGGACTGGAACAGGGGGAGGGATTACAGTGAGACTCTTGTGTTTCGGCCCAGCTGACCCCTCTGTGACCTCGTACACTCGGGCAGACAGCTGGTCCTGTAAGCTCCCCGTGCTCAAGCATGGCAGGTGCCTTCATCCATCTTCACTGCTGTTTTGTCCCGAAGGACAGGGATACGTGCTGTCAAATCAGCCCCTGGTTAGCTATACAGCCAAGCCAGGGTGTGGTTGGGTCAAAATTTACTTCATTTAAAGACAAATGATGCAGTATACAGTAAATAGAGTATTCTTCTTTTTTTGAGAAAATTGACATGGTCTTGGCTTATTTTCCGTGAGGAACTTGCAAAACCCAGGTGGCTAGCCCTTGCGCTGGGGAGTCTAGGTGTCTGTCGGATTCTGTTATAAATGAAAAAAGTTGATTGCACAATCAGCTAAAGTGAGGGGTAAAAATAGTTAACCCTGCAGCTCAGCAGGAGAGGGGATGACCACCCCTGGAGTGAAACGACATAATTATTGCAAATGCAGTTATGTACACATTAACTCCTTAAACTATGACTTTACTCTTAAGTTTTCCCTTAAGTAGGTTCAAAATCAAAAAAGCGTTTTTTTTCCATATTGCAGGACAATGTCACACACATATTCTGTACCTGCAGGTTGCAATGCTTCACTGAAGGTACATACACTTTTATAATGAGAGAAATATTCAGACCCAGGATGCCATAGCTTTACAGCTGCAGCATCACATCAAATGGAAAATATCTAGATCTTGTGCTTCATTTTATACTTATTTCCCTGCAATACAGCAGGACATATTTGGGATCGTTGGAAACCTGAAGATCTCCATCACAATTTAAAATTGGCCTGAAGTTCCACAGGTTTGAATACAGCAGCTGTATTTTACAGCCCCTTCTTTGGGTCTCTAGTTTTTATGGGGTTAAAAATGTTGTGTCCAGTGAGTGACCTAACTGGTGATTCAGGATAACCACAGCAGTGTGCAACAGATGGCAGCTCTCGCCTCTGTCGGCCGGGACTCGGCACCCTAAAGCTGTGTTTACGGCCTCAGGCATTACTGTACTCCCCCCGGGTCAGTTTCTCGCTGGGGGGAACAGATACACTCAGGCCAGAGGAATGTGCGGCTGGATAGTGTCCGACTGGGGAACACCGAAACTCCCGCAGCCCGCCGGGTCCGGCTCAGACCTGTGTGGCGTTGCTATGGTGCCCAATGGCGCAGGGTTGTGCCGGCTGCGGAGGAGGATGTCTCTGTGTGCTCAGACAGGAGACGCGGCGGTGCACGAGAACATCGTTATTTTACCTCTCAATGTGATCATCTGCGTTCTCCCTCTTTCTCTCCCCTCCGTCTGCATTTCTTTCCCATCTGCTGCGCCTTTCTCTTCCTCTGTCATTCTCTCTCTCTCTCTCATCCATCTTCTGCCTCTTTCTGTTCTCTCATGCCTCACCCACTCCCTGCCCTCCCTCTCTCTCTCTCGCTTCCTCTCTCTCCCTTCATGTAGCCGTTCCAGTCTGAATGCCAAACTGGAGGAGACCGTCCCGCTGAACTGCGACCCGCCTTACATCACTGCCGCCATCATCACCATGCCAACCCCGCCGGTGACCACTCCTGAGGGGGACGAGTCGGCCGGCTCGTCCGACTACTCGCAGGCCAACATCGTCCGGGTTTCCGCCCTATAGACTTCACCTAGCCTTTGTTGAGGAGTAAGGCCTCGGCCGAGACAGAAAGAGGGAGAGACTGGACACCCCCTGCTGGAGAGTACGGCCATTGCAAGAACACAAGGGAGCTTGAACAGGAGCCATTTTGTATTTCTGAGGCTGATGTCATTGGTGTTTAGTGTAAGTCTAACACTACGGGTGAACGTGCCCAGGAAGGGGCCCTGTCTGCCTGTTTGAAGCCAGTTGGCTCAAAGCTTTAGTTCTTACACTCTCACAGGTAGATTATTTTTAAATATTGTGCATCTTAAAATATGTTGTCTTAAGAGTAAGAGCGGAGAGGGGGCAGCCATTTTTTTCTAAAGGCAGCATTTACTCTAATGCTTGGGACAAGAAGGAATCATGAAGTAAATTTAATTGAAAATAATAATGTAAGAAGGAAGACTTTTGATACTCCTCATACATGGAGAGGCACATACGTGTTTGAGCGTGTGCCTGTGTGAAGTGAAGCAACTTGCATGACCTGACTGCCGTTCCTGGATTCCTGACTCTTGCCCTCCTCCTTACTTAAACTACATCTCCCATCACCCCTCACAAAGGCTCCTTCTGACCTCTGTGTTTCACTGCGGACAGAATAATCTGATTGGTTAGTTCTCTTACTTTCTCTCTTGACCTTCGTTGCAAAGAGTATGTTGATTGGTCGTTGTGAATGTTGACGTCTTGCTCCGAGTTTCCCCATCAGAGCTCATTGCTCTTCTCTACAGAGTGAACTCACTCAGAAATGCATTTATTGGATGTCTTTGACAGTGGTATTCATAGTTTAATCATGAAGGATGAAAAGACTGATGCTTTTGTCGTCGTTTTGGTTGTTCATTTGTGTGGATAATTGCAAAATTCCTGCTCCCCTTTGAAACAAAGCATTTAAAGGCACACGAAAAAAAAAAATTCCCAAAAAGCAGGGTAAGATTTTAAGACCTTAGTGTCTTGCTTTAAATGCAAAATGAAATGATAATTAAAGTGTCCAAATCTCGCGTGATAAAACGGTGCTGAAATACCGGCAAACCATCAATATTTTTTTCGGCTCTTGCCCTTTGCTGTTGTGTGAAGCCGCCTTTCCAGTATAAACCAGAAAACTGACTTATGAATCCTTTAGATTTAGTCATTTGAGTCTAAAAAACTGAGGATGTGGAGTGAAATACTGACGTATGGATTTAATTTACTTGCAGAGCAGCTGAGCTGAACAAAATTTGGGTTAGCGTAATAAGCAGGCTCGGTATGTGCAATATTCGTTCTTACACAGCCTCTGTTTGACGAGGCGTCGTACATCATTCCCGCGAGCAGAACGAATGCAGCGTCATGCTGAATCGTTTCTGAGCGCGAGCAGATCGCACCAGTGTGACACGGGGTTTTAAACCGAGAGGGAAAAATACTGTCCCAATGCTGTCATTGCGCTCTTTCTGTTGCCTTGTGAAATCTTGAAATTGCGAGCCTCACCATTTTTCCCCCGTGCGGTGTTCTGAACAGTTCTCCTTTGGAACCTTTTTTCACTCGTTGATCAAGCATCTGCTTCGTAACGGCGATAAACTTTGCAGGACTTGTGTGAATTATGCAACAATTGTAAAGTTACAAGGTTTTTGTACAGATTTTCATTTTATTTGAGAGAAAAACAGAGAAATGCGTAAAATATTTTTAAAAACACGTGTTTATGTATAGCTCATTCCATTTTTTGGTTGTTTGTATAAACATAAAAAATTGCTGACTGTCTAGTGACCAAGTGCAGTAAATTGTTGTCCTGTGTAGTATATATTTATCACTGTCATTTTCATAATTTCACATGGCGTTTCGATTATTTCACTTTAGTAAGTAATCAGGATCACATCTTTTCAAATCTATATCCTCCCAAGACCCAGAAATTAATTTCTGTCCGCTTAAACATGAGTCTGTGGTCTTACTCTCAATATTTTACATAAACTACCACAGACAAAAATGAAAGGGTATTTTAAGACAGCGTTTTCTCTGCAACTTTTTTTTTTCTCTTCATGGACTATGTATTATGTCATGAAACTTAAAATAATTTTTAATAAAGTTTGGCCGGTCTCAGGAGGATATAATCTTTTGTTCTTTTACCATTAAATGAAAACGATGCATGCGGTGCAGTCATCGACGAGTTTGGTTTGTTGTATCGGCAAGTCTTTCCTTAATTTGTTTGTCAAAACTCAAGAGGACTTAGAAAAGTGTATTTAATGTATGAGGGGCTGTAAAAAAAAAAAAAAATTCCAGAACCGACTACTTAAAACTTGTTACGGCTCGTGCTGTGGACAAAATATAAAAAATATATATATTTACAAACTAGAAACAGCAAACACATTGTTCTGTTCAGTGTGGTCTATGGATAAACAAAGAAGTCACTGTTCTATTAAAATTTTAGGATAAAAAAAGTAGATTGGCCCCGTCTTGTTTTTTTAATAAAGGATGCTCTCGTCCCATAAGAAATGCCCTGGACACACACTCTGTTATCCTCTTCTTTTTCGTACTTTGATTGCCCACTTTATCAGAAAAAGAGAAGGCATACATACATACGTTGGGTTTGACGACTTGACTCTGTTCTGAGAAATCCCTGCCCGTCCAAACATGGGACGGCAGACAGGGAGCTGCACAGCAGGTTGTGGCAGTTTTTGCTGCACGCAGAGGACAAGCTAGGAATTAGGGAGACGTTCCAGTGTTTCAGCTCATAGGTGTGTGCGCAGTGATGTTAGCGTGTTAACTGCGTAACATACTAACTGGCTTTGTGTAGGACAGGGCTCCCTAAATCACGGGGGTGGCAATAATCCTTCACTTAATCCCCAGGAGGGAGAGAGAACCAGGGCTGAATTTGGATTCAAGGACCGGATTTGGGGAGCCCTGGAGTTGGAGTTCCAGCTTTGACAAGATGAGCTTCATCCCCTGAGAAAAGGAGGGAAGGTCACATGAAGTGGGCATATAGCGCACTTACATGAGTACACCGGGGTTCTCAAGTATTTTGGATTGTGACACAAAGACATTTTTTGGCTGAGAAAACTGCAAAAAACCTCCCTCTTACCAATCATTTTCATCTCGCATTAAAACAGAAAACACCTATTTCTATGACCTTTTTTCTCAAAAAAATATTACCTGGGAGGAGAGATGATTTTAGAAAATAACTAATAATTTAAAAAAATTTCACTTCTTAAGCAAATGGTACTTAACCCTTAGAGCGCTGAAATAAACTTTTAAAAACAAAAAATTTGATTATTTTGTGCTGTTGAAAACCTATCATGTGGCGAAACAAGTCGCCACATGATAGGTTTTCGACAGCTTTGATTTTGATATCTTACGTCATTCAGAAACAATAGCTGCAATTAGCGCTCTGAGGGTTAAAATAAGCTGATACTTTCTACTTTGGAGCAAAAACAAATTTGGAAATTAAGTTTCACGAGATTAAATGACTTGTTTTGAAAGATGCTTTTTGCAGTGTATTCCTGCTCATTTGATTTGAGACCAATAAATAGATGTTACAGGTGACTTGCTTTCATTTGTGAACAGTTACCGCCATTTTACAAGATCGCAAAGGAATTGCTGCACTTTTTCATACAGTTTCAGTGTCCAGATATGCCTGGTGTTAAATGATAAAAGCTATTAAGTCACATATCAGACATTTTGAGAAAACTAGGGAAAACATATCCAACGCCTTCAACAGGGTCATGCAACATAAATCTGGTAGATGGCATGGTACGTATTACCAACCCCGATGCACTACTCTAGAACCTCGATCACTGTAATCCAGAAATTGATAAAGTAATGTTATGGAATGGTACTTACTTTTTCCACCTGTCCTATCGTCATGGGAAAAGATGGTAAGTCGTATATTTTCGTCATAGGTCACCTTTTTGCGCAGGGAGCTAACAAAACAACATCCGCAATGCAAGTGTCTTCTTTTTTCTCCTTATTTGAAACTTATCTCTTCGCTTCAGTACAAGCAGACAAAGTGTCGATGGCGATTATAGGTAACCAGAGCACATGCTGCACTTTTGTCATGTCTATTTGTGGGCCTAGAGGGGGTAGATTGGCTGCAACTGGAAAATAATGTTAACAATAAAGTATGGCTGTGACAAATAATAGTATGTGCACTTACTAAAATGTCTTATGTACTTACTAGCTTTTACCAGTCCTGTTTCGTGTTTTTTTTTTGGAAACTTCTGCATTATTTCTGTACAGCTCCAGTGTGAAATGATGCAGAAGAGGCCGGTTAGTCCGAAGTGGCATCAAAATCATTTCCCTCCAACATACGAATTACTAGCTTTTTCCATTAAACGATAGACGCATGGGCTGCACTGTTTGTCTTGTCTCCCAGGCCATCCACAGTAAAGATATTCTAGACAGAATGATTTGTGCGCATCCTGCTAGAGGAAGCACGCTGATTGGGTCTGGAACAGGATGCAGGTCAGCGCTTCGCATGGGGAAGGTCACGGTCAGACAAACTGGACATTGTCAGGGGACGGTACCCTTCCGCTGCGGTGGCGTACGCATATTTTTGGGAGTGCGAGCGGAGATGTCTCCGCGCGTCCGTGCCACAGTATGTCCTATACATATGGCATGACCGGGTAAACTGACCAGGGAATTACACAACAGCCATGAAGTCTATTCTCACTCTGGCTATTTTTACCCAGAGGGCAGAGGTCAGTAATTTTATTTCCACCTCTGTTTCATTTTACTGTGTACTGCGGCCGTTCCGTCAACTTATGCCATTTATGTGTGAGTGAGGTGTGTGTGTGTCTGAGAGAAAATGTGTTGGTGTGCTTGCGTCAGAGTGCGTGCATGTGTTCGTGCATGTGTGTGCGTGTGCAGCTGAGCCACCACGATTTACTGTCAATCCGTAAATTAAAACATGAGGCTTATAACGTTTTCCGCGGGTGGTCACCGAGATCCGCTACAGTGCAACAGCAGATTTGTCAGGGGGCCAGGGAGGACTTCTCCTGCGTCCACTCGGTACGGCGTGAACTATAGCATCCATTCCACACAAATTCCCCCAAGGCGGAAAACAAACACCTCAAGCGCAGCGGGGAAACGGAACCCGGCACAGACATATATATGCTGCCACTTAAGCCCCAGTCTCCTCGGACAGGAAGCCGCGCTGCGCGCGCGTTATCACACCAGGGACAGGGCACACGGTACGTTGCCGAACACAGGTCACTGTCGCACTAACACCGCAGAGCTGGAATCTCAGAGTGTGAAAAGACCGTTAACCATACTCGATTTCACACATGGGGAAAGTCGACAGAGAACTCAGAGAGAAACGTACACAGCGGTCAGAGCATTTTAATGGTGACGCTGCATTAAAAGCGTAGAAAGTCCTGTATGGTTCTCACAATGTTATGGTAAATACCCACGCATTACAGCTTACGCCCTCAACTCATATACACTGTCCTTAAATTTATTGCCTTTGAGTACAGAGGCAAAATGTGGTGAAATGAATAATTGCACGCATGCTTACACACTGCACTGAATGTGGTTTGCATGAATCTGGATTTGGAGACGGCAGAAAGAGATGCTTCTGAATACTACTTTGACTGACCAGTCTCACACCCTTCCTTCATTCATATCCTGTCGTTGAATGGGAAGTGGCGGGTTTCACTACATCCGTGTGAGAGTAGAGATTCATTATTTATCGCTTATGTTATTTACGTCTGCTTTCTGACCCAGCTCTTCAGCAGAAAAATGATGAAATTAGACTGAGCAGATCCATTTGGAAATCCTCTTCAGGTACACTGGTTAACAGACAATAATAATAGTAGTAATTATATTGAAGCTCCAGAACTTTGAGGCCTGGATCCCCAATATATACCTTGTCCAAAGAATTCTTCTAGGCCACTTGACTGAACAGAAAAATTTTATATTGAGGAATTGATGCGTAAGAAGATTTCTGGATTGTATTTCCAGACCCTTACCAAGATTATAAAGGCTCATGATGAGAGATGACAGCTAAAGTGAGTAAAAGGTCAATTGAAATTGATTGGCTGATGACGGCCATATTGTTCATGTCATCACTTTGTTCTTATAGACTTCCATAGCTCCCCCAACCATCATGAAGCTTGCAAAATTTCACGCTGATCGGACAATTGGAGTTATGACCATTTGTTTGCTAGAGCACCATCTACGAGCAGATTCACACCAGACTTGGTGTGCTTGAGTCAGATGGCCCACAGATGGCAGATCTTAGGTTTAGTGAGGATTGGACTTAGTGTTCAGGAGTTACGGCTCATTATATCAATAGAGGCCACACCATTAAATTTCATTGGATTGCTGCACCATGTCTTTTTTTGGAGAAACCTTTGTTAGAAAATACTTGAAGATCTTTGTCAGATGATCCCATGTACCGAGGACAGTTCATGCAAGTCCGTTGCATCATCTAGAAGGTAGATAATAATAATAATAATAATAACGAGAAGGGCACTCGGTAGAGCGCATACCTCCACCATGCCACTTGTTAGACTGATCGCGATCAAAATCTATAGAGTCCATCCCTGATATAATGGCAAACCAAACACAAAATTTCAGGGATATCCGTTCATTACTTTTTGAGTTATCTTGTACACAAACAGGCAGACTGACAAACCAACGCTGGCAAAAACATAACCTCCTTGGCAGAGATGATAATAATAATAATTGTTTCCATTCCAAACACTGTCCAAGTACAAACCCCAATTCCAATGAAGTTGGGACGTTGCGTAAAACATGAATAAAAACAGAGTACAATGATTTGCAAATCCTTTTCGACCTATATTCAATTGAGTACACTACAAAGACAAGGTTTTAATGTTCAAACTGATAGACTTTATTTATTTATTTTTTTGGAAATATTCACTCATTTTGTATTTGATGCCAGCAACATGTTCCAAAAAAGCTAGGACGGGGGCAACAAAAGACTGGGAAAGTAGAAGAATGCTCAAAAAACACCAGTTTGGAACATTCCACAGGTGAACAGGTTAATTGGAAACAGGTGAGTGTCATGATGTGGTTATAAAAGGAGCATCGCCGAATGACTCAGTCGTTCACAAGCAAGGATGGGGCGAGATTCACCACTTTGTGAACAACTGCATGAGCAAATGGTCCAACAGTTTAAGAACAACGTTTCTCAACATGCAGTTGCAGGAGTTCAGGGATTTCATCATCTACAGTCCGCAATATCATCATAAGATTCAGAGAATCCGGAGAAATCTCTACATGTAGGCAGCGAGGCCGAAAACCAACATTGAATGCCCGTGACCGTCGGCCCCTCAGATAGCACTGCAGTAAAAACCAACATCATTTTGTAAAGGATATTACCATGGGGCTCAGGGACACTTCGGAATTGTCAGTTAACAGTTCGGCGCTACATCTACAAGTGCAAGTTAAAACTCCTCCATGCAAAGTGAAAGCCATATATCAACAACACCGAGAAATGCTGCCGGCTTCTCTGGGCCCGAGCTCATCTGAGATGGCCTGACACAAAGTGGAAAAGTGTGCTGTGGTCTGACAAGTCCACATTTCAAATTATTTTTGGAAATCATGGGCGTCATGTCCTCCAGGCTAAAGAGAAAAAGGACCATCCAGATTGTTATCAGCGCAAAGTTCAAAAGCCAGCATCTGTGATGGTACGGGGATGTGTTAGTGCCCAAGGCATGGGTAACTTGCACATCTGTGAAGGCACCATTAATGCTGAAAGGTACATCCAGGTTTTGGAGCAACATATGCTGCCATCCAAGCGACATCTTTTTCAGGGACGTCCCTGCTTATTTCAGCAACCGAAGTCGTACATGAAGCAAGAATGGGAAAGAATTCCACCTACAAAGCTTCTACAATTAGTGTCCTCAGTTCCCAAACACTTATTGAGTTTTGTTAAAAGGAAAGGGGATGTGACACAGTGATAAACATGTCCAAGTCCCAGCTTTTTTGGAATGTGTTGCAGGCATCAAATTCAAAATGAGTGAATATTTTTTAAAAAAAACAATAGAGTTTGAACATTAAATATCTTGTCTTTGTAGTGTACTCAATTGACTACAGGACAAAAATCATTGTACTCGATTTTTATTCACATTTTATTCACACAACGTCCCAACTTCATTGGAATTGGCATTTGTACATGGCTGCATCACGTTGCATATCAGAATGCTTGATTTCAACTTCTTTCCCGTGTAATAAATTTCCATTAAACTGTCAACTTAATTTGCATCCACCTTGGGATTTTTTTCCGAATGTCACCTGTTGGGAGGAGTGATTGGGTTTTGAGTGAGACCCTGCTACTCTCCGATGACTTCATTAATCATTCCCAGGCGAAAGGCTGTTAAAGAAATAGCCATGGCACAGAAATGTGCATTCGGAGCCGTACCTTCCTACAGTCTTTGTACAGAGGCGCCTGAAAATAGACCAACAATTTCTCTGAGTTACTTGACGAGTGCCAGTTTCCATTAAGGAAAACCAGGCGAAACTGCCTCAGGAAACCGAAGTTGAGCAAAGTAGTTTGACGAGTCGGACAGGTAGTGTGTGATCATGTTTAACAGGCAATTTCTACACTTTTCATAAAATATATATTTTGGAGGTGATGCATTTTGAGAAGAACGCCTCAGCACCCCAGCACTTAAAAGCGCATTAAAAGCAGGGATTTGTGTTCCTTCCACAGATATACGTGGACCTGGCCCAAGCTATTTCTGGTGTCCTCTCCAGAGAAAATATAACACAGTGCCTCAGTGGTTACATAAATAAATGCTGTTCTCCAGTTACCATCCACATTGTTTATGCCCAGAGACCTCCAAACAATGACGAAGGACTGGGATATCCACTATTCTCTGAAAAGAGGGGATTTCAGGGCTCTAATCGCGACCAAATAATGGCCTTTGAGAGGTAGAATCGGTTGTCTGAAAAACATACACCCAAAATGGCCCCTCTATGGACTAAGATAAAAAAACTGAAGCCAAACGGTGCCTAACAGAGACGACAGGCCGAGGTTAGGCTTAGATAAAGGCTGAACACCCAGACTGAACAGTGGTTATGAAGAGAGGCGAGATTAAAGCTCTGTGGCTTCGTATGGAAGTAGATGAAGCAGCCATCAAATCAGTGGCTCGAATCATCAAGACGAATGTTATCCCTTCATTGCACTGGAACGTGATAGATGTACACACTACCAAGGAAGTTTATTGAAATAAATATAACCATTTTTCAAAGTTCTATACAGCAAATGGAGTGTATAACAAACCCAGCCTGTACCGTATGTGAAACGATATATTTAGTCCAAGAAGGTCAATCGCCATAAGCATCCGCCCGGTAGGTCATTGAAAAGCCCATAAATAACACACTGAAGGTTCCAGTGTACAAATTCAGCCCCAGGCAACACGCCGTAAGTAGAAGATGTGTGTGATGGCTCTACGGTTCAAAGGTCAAGGCTCTAATGCCCTGTGGTAATAATTGAGACTTTGTATTCCCCGAAAACGATGGAGTCGCCACATTGCATTAATTATTTACAGACTCAAATGTAGCTGTCAGTATTTCTTTTGTGATAAATTTGGTGCACAGAGTGGGGGGGTTCAGTAAATCTTACCCCACTCCAATTCAAAAATTGGCAATCATTTGCAATCTGAGACCAGCAGGGGTCACTATACAGTAGTGAACCTAACCAAATAAAAGTAACGAAACCCCAAACTAACGGAACCCTGCAGAACCCTTGGTGACACTATCGCTAATTTAGCATCATGCTATGTAGTTGACCTCAGTTGTGTTGTCCTCAGTCAGCACTTGGCTTGATCTGGATTTGATCCCCTCTCCATAGCAAGATTCCTTAGCCAAATGCACCAATCACTGGGCTGCGCAGTATTTTGACTGATAATCAGCAGGGCATTGGCTCGGTTTGACTGGATCGTTCGTGCAAGCTGAGGAGCTCCTTTCTGTGCCGATATAATGCCCATAACAGGGTAAGTTGTGCGACTCATAAAGCCCCATTCACTACACCACAGCACAAAAGTACACAGTGACAAAACACACAGGAATACAGCTGCGGGGACGGGCCGACCGTCTGACCGAATGCTGTGGTGCACCTGTGCTCCATGTCCAATGCACTGCGCTAAACACAAACACACAAGGGCTGCATTCAGGAAGGTCATCCCAATGAAAGTTTTTTTGTCACAAGTAGGGTTTCTGAAAAAACAAGCCGATGTCGAACAGTGGATTTTGAACTGCGAGCATCGGGATCTCAGCGTTGTGCTGCACAAGGGTGAAAAAGAGGGCAGTTGCTCAGTGATATTTCACAGGACCGTTCAATTAAGACGTCGATCTGAGAAAAGAACTGTCGTAGAAATGTCCCATCTTTGAGACATCTTTCTCCTTTCATTTTTGGGTGGAAATACTTGGCCCTGACATTGTCAGCTTGTAAATGTGGGAGGTGTTTCACTTGAACAGAAAATTTTGTGGAAAGACTGCAAAGTGTAAGGTCAAGACTGTGTCTGGCATTATTCAGTCTATCAGAATGCTCTCAGTCCCTGTAAGAACTAATGTAAGACCTCCTCTTTATTAAAAGACATTCAGGAGTACCCGTGAAATAAAACTGCATTTTGCGAGCGCTGAATAGTTTCTATGGTAGTGGAATTTCTGCCATTCTACTGTGTCCTTGGTTTCTATGGCAGTGGCTAGTTTCCTTTGTCAAGATGATAGCAGTACGCTCGACTGCAGCTTCGGCTTGTGTGCTCATGGTGAACTACGGCAAAAATATGTTTCATCCTGTGTTTCCATTGTATAATCAGGGCAGGGCGGTGACTCTGATGTGTCCTCTGTTTCTATGGTGGAGGTGATATGCCAGCAACTCCTGTTTCAAGCTGAGTCTCCTCAACATTAGCAGTGTAGATCAGCCATTCTTGTTATCTCCAATTACTCTGGAAGAAGGCGCATGCCAACATCGCTCCTTCAGTCCTGGATTGTGTTCCTCTGGCACTGCAGAGTCTAGTGTATCCTTGGTTTCTATGGTGGCTTGTCCTTGGGCTCTAGAGCAGTTGAAGCTTTGGACAATGAGTCTGCTTCCGAGTTTCGGACAGCTTGAGAGTAAGGCCTTGGCCCAACTGTTTTTTCATAACAGATCAATGAGCTTTTCAGCATTCGACAAACCCTGCCTGGAGCCGGAGAGAGACAGGCATAAACCCAGAGGTGTAAATCCAGCACATCTGCTCCTGCTGACAGACTCAAATGTGCCAGGCAATAGTAGTGGAGTGCAGGAAAGCACTGGAATCCAAAACAAAATTTGAACCCTGGTCTGGCATATGTGTGTGTGCATGTGTGTGGGCTTGAATAGATATATTTGTGAGGATGAACTCTTGAGAAACCAGAGATGTTGAAAGGACATTTTGGGCTGTGAGGACATTTTGCTGGTCCTCATGCTGGATTATGGAGGATTGCTGCTAACTGGTTAAACTTAAGATTTAAGTTAAAGTTGGGGTTAGTTTACCTTTAGTATTAGGATTAGGCATAATTAGGACTTGTTTAGGCTTTGAGAAAGGCTGTGCAGAGTGAATGTAAGTCAATACAGTGTCCTCACAAGTATAGCTATACACAACTGTGTATGCATGTGGGTGTGTGCGTTTGTTTGTTTAAGTTTGCGCGTGTGTAAGTGTGTGTCTGAGTGCACACGCGTGCGCGTGTGTGTGTGTGCACATGTGTGTGAATGTGTGCGTGTGTGTGCGTTTCTTGTTTGTTTAAGCATGCGTGTGTGTGTGCGCGTGTGTAAGTGTGTGTCTGAGCGCATGCTCAGCATGAGTGTGTGTGTGGGTGAATGCGTGCATGTGTGTGTGTGTGTGTGTGTGTGTGTGTGAGAATGTGTTCCTGGGCGTAGTGCTATGAGATCTGCTCCATCTCGTACTGTGTGAGGTCACTGGGCAGCACCGGACACCAGCCCTCTCTCGGCGGGGCGTGGCAGTGTTTGGGCACGTCCTCGGCTTGGCAGCAGGGCGGTGAGTGGGGGCCGGCTTCGGCCCCGGCGGGGCAGGGCTCGGGGGGCTCGGGGGCCCTCCGGTCGTAGTACAGGGCCCACAGCAGAGTCAGAGTGAGGGTCATGGCCAGAATCTGGGACACGCCGATGGAAACACCCAGGAAACGCAGGACGTGCAGCTGCTTGGTGCCACGAATAAAACTGTAGACCTTTGGACCACAGCCCTGAGGAGACACACACACACACACGCACGCACGCACGCACGCGCACACACACACATACACACACGCGCACACACACACGCGCACGCACACACACACACACACACACACACACACACGCGCACACACACGCGCACGCACACACGCACACACACACACACACACACGCGCGCGCACACACACACGCATGCACGCACGCACAAACACGCACGCGCACGCACACACACACACACACACACACACACACAGAGGCAAGAAATAAAGCCGGCGTCACTAGACACATTCAGCATGTTCTGTCATTACATACATCAGGCTGTGCACTACAATGAAGATCATTTATCCGCTTTTACATTTTTTCCGCCTTTTGGCTGCAGCCTATTTCAGGCAGCGTCCCTCCCCTGCAGCTCCGTGTGTCCGAGGCCATGACCCCAACATCTGGCACTACCACCAGAGTGTATCCAGCACAGTCCGTTTCACACAGCCAGCGAACCTGAGGGACAGCACTCCAGATGCACGCACGCAAACGCGGGTTTGGGCACCTGCGTGAGCCAGTTTGTGTGCGTTTTACGATTTGCTGTGCCACGTAAACAATGTACTTACGGTGTAATTGTTTTCAGAAGTGGAGTATTTCAAATCGTCTTTCTCAGTGACTGAAGCTGACATTTCTTCCATGCTTTGCAACTAATGCTAAGTAGCGCTTTCTGCGTCTGTCCGTTCGTGCCAATGTAAATATGAGTGTAGACACACATGTACAGTTTGCTTCATATTTTTGGGACAAAGACTTTCTTCTGATGTTGGCTCTGCACCCCACAATTTTTGATTTGTAATCAAACAATTTGCATGTGCTTGAAAGTGCACATTTCTCAACTTAAATCCAATGGTATTTTATTAAGGTTTCAGCATTTAGAAAATGCAAAAATAAGTCCTTGACTCATTAAAGAGTCCCAATAGTGCTGTAAAAAAGTATTTGCTTACTTCCTGATTTCTTCAGTTTTTGCTAATTAGTCATATGAAATGTTTCAGGACCTCCAAACCCACCCACCCCCCAAACCTAATAACTGGATGTACCACCCACCAAACATTTGGGATAACTGCCACTAGGTCTTTTACATTCCCATGAAAGAATTTTGGCCCACTTTTCTTTCCAGAATTGTTTTAATTCAGCCATATTGGAAGGTTTTTGAGCATGAACTGCCTGCTACAGCATAGCAATCAGATTCTAGTCAGGACTTGGCCACTCAAAAACAGTAATTTGGCTTCTTTTGAGCCATTCAGAGGTAACTTTGACAGTGTGTTTCGAATCATTGCCCTGCTGCATAACCAAACTGTTCTATAGCTTTAGGTCACAAACTAATGGCTCAGATATTTTCTGTCAGGATTTTCCAATACACAGTAAAAGTCATGATTCCATCAATTATTGCACATCGCCCTGTTCCTGAAGCAGCAAAGCAGCCCCAGACTATCACAGTGCCACTGTCATGGTTGACTGTTGGTATAATGCTCTTATTGTGGAATGCTCTGTTGGCTTTAAGCCAGATGTAACGGGACAGATCTTCCAAAAAGTTCCATTTTGACTGCTCAGTCCAGTGAATACTGTCCCAAAAGCTTTGGGGGTCATCAAGATGTTATTTGGCAAATGTGAGGCAAGTCTTTGTATTCTTATTAGTCAGCAGAGGTTTTAACCTTCCTGCTCTCCCATAGATGCCATTTTTGAACAATTTCCTTCTTATTGCAGAACCCTGAACACTAATGTTAACGGAGGCAAGTGGGGACTGCAGTTCTTTAGATGTAACTTTGGGTTCTTTTGTGACCTCATAGATGAGTCATCAACGCGCTCTTGAAGAACATCTGGCGCACTGTTCACCACTGTTCCAAGTTTCCTCCAATTGTGGATAATGGCTCTCACTGTGGTTTGCTGGAGACCCAAAGCCTTAGAAATGGCTCTGTAACCCTTTCCAGACTGATAGATGTCAATGATTCTGATCTCATCTGTCCTTGAAATTCTTTGGATCATGGCATCATGTGCTGCTTTTTTCCTATTTCACATAACTAGTCAGGTTCTATTTAAGTGATGTTTGGATTCAACAGGGCAGGCAATCATTATTCCGGTTTATATCCAGTGAAATTGGACACAATTATCGATTACATTTTTTGACTAGTTGATTTTGTAACAATGGAGGTAATTACTTTTCCCACATTGGAATAAATTAAATCATCATTTAAAAACTTCATTTTGTGTTTATCTGTACTTTTGTCTAATATCAAGATTAGTTTGATCATCTGCAACATTTAAATGTGACAATTAGGCAAAAATAGGAGAAACAGAGCGGGGAGCGTATATAGTTGTACAGCACTGTAATTATACCTTTACATACTGTACATCTGCATGTGTTAGTACACCTGCGTGTGGGTATCCATACTGAGTGTGTGTGCACTTAATGAAGCACATGTTAATATGTATTTTGAGCGTGTATTCGTATGTCTATTCACCCCCAAGTGTGTATCTACCGCGAGTGTGTGAGCTTGTGAATTTATTCTCCTCATGTGTGCGTCTACAGTGAGCATGTTGGTGTGTTTTCTCTTTGGTGTGATAATTTCCCAGTTCCTCTGTGTTTTGCCGGCCAAAACAGTAGCAGTCTGCCTCTTATCAGCAGTACTGGCAGTAACAAAATCCTGCTGCCATAACAACAGCTGCCAGAAGATCCACAAGCTCTGGACCGCCTCTAATTGTTTTGTATGGATTTTTCCCCGGAGCACTTTGGGTGATTTGAAAGTGAAAAGCACCTGAATTCAATCTCAGGAGCTGGCTATTGTGAGTTCATGGAGTGTGAACAGGAATTCTTTGTGTCCAAAACATCCTTTGAATTCCTGTCACAAAGCAGCTTTTTACGAGAGTGAAAAAGCACACCGACAAGCAGTCAATAATGCAAAATTCTCAATGCAGTTGAAGATTAAAACCTTCACAACACAAGAAATAAAAGCCAGCACAGCTCATATTTTTACATGTTTTGTTATGTAATATGTCTAAAGTGAGAGACAGCTTTTGCAAAAAACCAACGTTAAATAAATAAATTACCCGCAAAGAGTTTAGATATTATGACTAGCGTTTTTTGTGAAGTTGTACAATGCTTCAAATAAGGAGAATGCAATCAAACAACGATAAAACTTAAGGTCACCATCTGTCCATCCCTTGAAAAGGTTTAGCCAATGAGAGGCTAAGGAACAGTATGGCAGTCACAGTACCATCAAAAAACTATAGCTTATCTCATTTTGAACTGAATTCCCGCTCATTTTAGATTCCTTTTGTAGCTTAAATTGGTTGATGTGCAAGCCTGTGTTCACCCTCCCATTCTGTCTTGGTTGCTTAGCGATGGGAGATTTGTTTACGCTCCTTTTTTTCCTCTCTTTGTCAGTTTCTTTTGTGAGTGAAATGTGACTTGTCATTCATTATATTGAGGAGATATTTATGTTATTGCAGGTATTACCATACTAAAATGAGGAAGATGCTGCATTTATTGTCCTGGGACCTGGGAAGTTTGCTATGGATTTAATTATTGTAGACTGCTAGCATGTTTAGCGACTAATTTATATTTTAGCTCATGCGGTTAGCCTAGCTGACATCAATTTTCGATTGCTATGCATATTCAACAGGCTAATCTAGCCTCTCTGTTTTCCTCCCTCAGGAAACCCATACATACATATTCAGCTATATCCCCTCACACATGCGACTGTATCCCTACTGAACCATGTATAAAATGGAGAACTATATCCAGCCTTCTACCTGCTTTTTATCAGAACCGCATACAGTGGATGGGCACTTAAGCCCCTAAATTCCCAAAATAGACTTAGCATTTCATTATCAGCTGTTTATAAGTGGTACTTTGATTTATTACCACAGCATCAAAAAAGAGATATTTTTGCAGTGTTTTAATTACACTACAGTCGTGTTTATTTGGTTATATAGCAGAGAATTTGTCATATTGGTGAATACGATTCTTCAGATTGTGAAAGTGCTGGTGCCTTTGGCTGTTTGGTGTCAGAACACCAACGAGAAAGCAGACACTTTGGGTCTTCGATGAGAGCTTTTTTTTACCTGCTACCATTAAAGAGCTATAGAACATTTGACACCAGAAAAGCTATTAACGTGAAAATAGTGGAATTTGTGTCTCTTGATCTCGATGTTTAAGTCCTTATCCTTCATTTCAGCTTTGTCCAAAAATTACCAAAACATATTTGGAACACCTAAAGGACAGGTCTTTTGCTTGCAGTTCACTTTAGACAAAAGTTGCCTGCCACTGTAAATTACTCTCCTTTTTGGTTCACGGATTTCACTTGATTTTATCCAGTAAACTTTACCAAACTGTGACAAAGCCATAACTAAATTGTCCAATTAAGAGCATACATTACAGAGGTCCATGGTGCTTAAATAAACTTCGGGTAAAGTATGCCATTTTGAACTGGACAAAGAGAATGCAGTATGTCTGTAATATTTACAAATTATTGGTTTAAGAGGTAGTTTTTAAAACTAATTTCACGTTATTGCAGGTTGCTGTATAAACAGTTCTTGTAGTCCAGTGGTGTAAAACATATTGTTGTACGCCTTCTTGTACAGACTACTTTCATTTTTTTAACTTTCATTTTTTTAAGTGCCTTTCTTTTGAAGTACATTTTGTTTCTTACTTAAAGAGGCAGAAAAGTGATTACAGCAACTGCTTTGTTACGCTAAAACAAAATTATTTATTTAAACGAAAAATCAATTTGAAGTGTAAGCAGCTTGCGGGAGTAAACTTACAAATAAAACTTTGTAATGCAGCCAGACAAATGTAGTGTTGTTATACTCACTTGAAGAAATTTAGTTGTAGTCAAGTTGAATTTACTTAATTAATTTAGGTCTCACCTCTTGATGGAGGTCGCTCAGATCCCAGAAGTGGGCATGCCGGGCGCAGCCTGGGTACTGTCGGGCACAGCAGGAGTCGGGTGGCCATTCCATCTCTGTCATCTCCAGCCAGTCCGTGAAATAAATGACCCCGCAGCACTTAAACTGAAACATATGCAGATATTTACAGGTCTCACAGTGCTTAAGTTCCTGAATACACTCCCCTCCGGGACAGCACACTTACACACGTATCTTTGGACCAACACACGCACTCCCCACCCAGACAGCACACTGATACCGGTACCATTGCATCGACCCACGCACTCCCCACCCAGACAGCACACCGACACAGGTAGTGCTGGACCAACACATCCACTCCCATCCCGGATAGCGCACTAATACAGGTACCATTGGGCTGACAAAGGCACTCGTCACTTTCTGTTTCCAAGAGATAGGGGGCGACGTAGAGTGGATCCATTGCTTACCACCATAGACTGTATAAAAAGATGGACGCAGCACCCTGGTCTGAAAAATGAAGCCCATGCGGAAATACCGTAAAATGGCATTTTATTTAATGGCCAGCAGATGGCGACGTCGGTGGTTGCAGAAAGAAGTTCAATGCTATAGAAGTCTATGAGAAAATGACCCTACTTTCCCACCTGATTTTTCATTTGAATAATGATTTTTCACATTATTTTATGGTAGCTATAGCAAGTTTCAAGTCTCCTTCAATATAGTGTGATGTTCATTTTTGTAAATTATGGTCCCAAATAGATTAGAATATAGGATTAAGCCAGAATATGCTTTAGGGGCGTGGCTATCCCCTGGTCCTCATCTGATACGATCAGATTCAGAGCCATGATCCTCCACGGATCTTCAATACACGCTCTCATCCAATAGAAATCACATCCGGTTTCAAAATGACAACACGGCGCAATTCAAATAGCCAAAATCAAGGCTTCCTTCATGGTATACTGAAACCAATGGGTGACGTCACGGTAGCTTCGTCCATCTTTTTACACAGTCTGCTTACCACTCCCTTTTTGCTCTTACTGCAAAAAGTTGCCTAGGGATTTTCAAGTTACTATGACTATGCTTGAGAAAATCCATGAGCTCGACAGCAATTGATAATGGCATAACTAATACAACGGGAAAACTGTGATGAAAGACATATCCAGATGCTTCAGCTGCAAAGAATTGTGGTCCATAATCAATCTCTCCTGTGTTCAAAGGTTCGTCCTGTGTTTCCTTGCTGAAAGGAAGCAAACTGCCTCCGTTCCTTCATGAAATAAACAATACGTCTTCATGGCTCCCAGCCAAAACATTTGCAGTTCATGTCTGATATCAAGGATGGTTCCTTGGTCATTAGAGAATTCATATACTCCCAAAAACTGATATTTTACATGGGCAAGAAATCACTGACATTACTTCCTTCTTTAGGCTCCAAATTGACAGTCATCTTGAAATCACATTTTTTACACAGCATTTATTCCTTCTCTCACAACTGCTAATGCTTTACTCTATGATTCTTAGACAACCCTTGGTCAAAAAATATGATCTTCACTTCCATAGTTCTGATACACATCTACTTTGGTGGTAAACAACATCGCCACTTAATTTTAATTACGGCCAAAATGCTCTGACACAACCTTGTGACCACCTCCCACGAATGCAAGGCAACATCATGGCTGCCCAAGATAGCTGTCGAAGTAAACACACACAGACACGCACCATCTCACCTCACCCACAGCTCTTAAAACTGAGAGACACACACACAAACACACACACACACAATTCAACACCGAGACGCAGGCAAAACGCACCAGGAGAGGTCACAGTAAGCACACTGTCGCCACCCAAACAGGACAGAAATGAACAGCGAGGCTATATAAGGATGGGTGGATGTGGTTTTTGTCAGCGAGTAGCACTTTATCGAGGACGAGGAGGCCCGGACCAGCCTCTGTCACCGCAGCAGTCTCAGGAAAAAAAATATATTCTCTTTCCTGATGCTAAACTGCAATGCATGAACCAGGCATGAGCTCACTGTTTACAAATCAACTGCGCAGTGTATTATAAAACTGAAGTATTCAGGAACCATTCGTCATCAAGAGTGTATCTGATCACAGACTCACCCAGAAACACAGCCAAGCCATGTCAGAAGAGGAGTAAACTCTATGCTCAGAAAGTAAACTCCCTTCTCGTTATTTTACTCAAATCACTTCTGTACTAAAATCGGAGCAATTCTTTGTAAACAGAGAACGTAAAGCACATGCTTTGTAGACACATTTAGACAGGACGTATACAGTCTGACCCCTGACCTTTCCACTCCAAGCGATCCGGGAAATTTAAATGACACGACTTTGTTTTCTTACCTCTGACTGGAAGAAGTTCCAGGACTGGGTTAACCACTGGTAACGGGGTAAGCCGTAGTTGGTCATCCGGGATTTCAAACTGATCATGTCAGACCGCAGGAACTGAGGCTAAAATTTCAGAGGTCAGTCAGAGTCCATTCTGTCAGCTCAAACTGGCAGCTCGCACACAGGAGGTCCATGTGTATTTGGACAGCAACTTAATTTAAAAGGTCCCATATTATGCTACCAGGTGCAGAGCTAATTAGCCAATATGAGCCAGTTCAAAATCTCCCTTTCCTGACATCACAAGGGGGAGTGACCACCCAGAATAATGAAATCTGATTGACTGCTTGGCTGAAGGCGATCAGTTCTCCTTGTCTCTGGTTGGTCACCTCCCCAAGTGATGCCAAGAGGGTAAAGACTTTGAAATGGCTCCTAATAACTAATTAGCTGTGTACCTGGTGACATAATAGGGGACCTTCAAAGGGCTGTACCTTCTAGAAAATTCACAAGATACATCTGCAAATGCCCACAAGTCAACAGTCCAACTACATCCCTGTGAAGTCAGCTCTGAAGAGACTGTCCTGATGAGCAAGAACCTCACTATGCATCAACAAGTGCAACAAGAATGTTACGGATCCCCTCTACATTGTGGCTCCTTTAACAGCCTTTCAGATGTTTAATGAGCGGTAAAGTGTTTAAATAAGAACATCAGATGGCATTTTCCCCACGCCATTAAACAGCAGGATAGTATGTAGGACACCAGTTTTACTGATGTGCCCATGACACACTGATAAGTCCATGACAGCACTAAAATCAGTCTGGAGACTAAAATCTTCACACCCTGCTTCTGTAACGCTTGTGAACAGATCATGACCCTCCACCCACGATCCCTCACCACAGGAAAACAGTTTGTAGCCAATAGTAGACAATTTTACAAAATCCCAGGAGGAGGACAAAGGTTTGCAAATAATAAAAGACAATTTAATATTGTTCCCCATGACAAAGTGTCTTTTCACTAACGAAGGCTCAGTGGAATTGTGACCAAAGCAGTTCACACCCGGTAGATGGAGCAGAAGATCAAAGCAGCCCAGTCGTACACACACACACACACAAACACACACTGCTCTCAGAGTTTCTCTGATAAGACTGATCCCCGGGAGTTAAAACCACAGAGCAAGAAAAGGTCACTGCTTCACTGCATTCCGAAATAGCACAGAGAGAGAGAGAGAGAGAGAGAGACTCACCTCCTCATAGGTCCACACTCCACTAGCCAGCTCCACACAGAGAATCACTAACAAGCAGCCAAAGTACTGCAGAAACACAGGAGAGCACTACATCACACAGTGGAGGAATATGAGCTCATATACAGTACATACACTAGATAAATCGAGCTCCAATCACAGGTTAGTGAACCAGACCACGCCTGAATACATCACTCCATTTATCCATGTCCGAACCGACCAGCCTGCTTAAACCGCCTTCATTCTACAATCCTCATCTGTCTCGTTCAACGTTTCTCCTTCCTAGTCCCTTCTATTCTTCTCTTACTCTCTCACTCTATCGAAACCCCAGGGGACTTGAGGAGCCTTCATGAATCTAAGAGATGCGACCCCCAGCCTGAGTCTCA
Source organism: Gymnothorax reevesii (assembly GCA_029721435.1). Classification (NCBI taxonomy): domain Eukaryota; kingdom Metazoa; phylum Chordata; class Actinopteri; order Anguilliformes; family Muraenidae; genus Gymnothorax; species Gymnothorax reevesii. Next base: position 15,957,901 of record CM056579.1, read on the forward strand.
TCGCCTGGGGCTTCCGCTGTCCTGCACTGGTCTCCTGCTCAGCTCCATTCCGTCCTTCATCAGTACAAATTCCCAGGCTTATTCCATTCAATAAATACCATCAACTACTATTTTAGTTGTGGTCTGGAATTCATTAACTCTAGCTGTAAAAATATGTTACAGATCACTCCATCACAAGAGTGAAATGAAGTTAAAAGTGATGCATGACACCAGCCCATCAGTTTAATGAGCATACTTCTGCAGTGTCTCAGTTTCTTCAACATCGTCAATTCTCAAACGGTCTTCTAATTAAATAATGGGACCCGCCCAGCTCTTCCAGATTAACCTCACAGAGATTCAGGCTCGCATTTCAGGGATATAGGGCTTGGCAGGGCCCCGAGATTCTCCAAGCGCTCGAGATGGCTTCCTCAGCCGGAGAAAAAAATGGCTTCCCGAGCCTCCTTAGCGATTCCGCAGAGGAACTCTATCTAGGTCAAGGGTTCCCTGTCAAACAAAATGGCTCGGCCTGGGAGCTGTAATGCTTCACGCCTGTGATAAAGGGTTCCATAATGAACTGAAAAGGGTTCCTTGGCAGACACAGGTCAAGCACCATTTTTCTCCCCTTTCGTGACCATGGCGACTGACTCTGACGCAACAGGCCGTCCCTCCCTGCAGGAGCCAGCATGAGCCCACAGCGAGAGGCTCGCCGTGTAACTTTTGGCCCGCACACTGGCTGACCCTCTGACACGTGCACATCTGTCCCCGGCCCAGATATTCCATTATGCACAGCTGCGGAGCCCTACCCGGCCAACCAGGATGTTTATGCGGAGACTGTAAATATTTGCGCGAAAGCCGCAGCGTTGTTAATGCCACGGTGCTTTTAGCGCAGGAGGATCCAAACAAGACCCCTCGTCGACCTCCCGCTCCGGCCGAGACGAGCGCGGAAACGGGAACTTTTAACCTCGGAGGGCCGTGACCTTCTCACCCGGGCCAGGAAAACTGCTTCCAGAACATAACAGAGGGGAGCTCTGACCTCTGAAATTTGACCTTTCAGTGCAACAAAAACATTGCTTAAATACGAGGAAGTAATGCCCCACAATTTCATTGTGCCCCTGCTGGGAGTGGCGTTCCTCTAGCACAAACTCTCAAATATACACCAGGCGCAGCTCTATGGGAGGTGTAATGCATGACAAAATGTCAGCCAAGCCCTATTATAAAGTCTGCACGCGAGAAATTTGTTCTGCCGAGAAGTCTTCTTTGCAATCAAAGTCCTCCGACTGAAGTTCCCAGTGAATGGTCATTGAAAGTTTTCACAACTATATTTTTGGTGATAAAAATCAATGGCAAACTTCCACTCAGCAACTCTCTGATCTGTGCAATTTGCATTTCTTTTTGATGCCAATTTCAAACAATTTTTCCCCACAGAAAACAGTGATAGTAGAGACTTGAAAGGCAAAATGAGAAGAGGAAAGGAATTGGAGGAAGAAAGATTTTAAGAGAAAGAAATTATTAGATTCTGAGAAGGTGAGCTCAGGGCCATCTGACACAAAGCATTCTCGCAATGTTGATGGAATGTTCCATCAATGTTGTAATGTCGCCAATACGTGGCTACAACATAGTGATGCAGTTTTCCGTTTGCGAGAGGACTAGCGAAGGGTAGAAATTAGAATTCCTGTCTGCCCGTACAAATCTCCTTGCCCCACAGCCTAACTCCGGCAAAAAACGGTGCCGACTCATTTCTCTGGCCGGCGCTAAAAAGGAATTACAGAGAGCTGAGCATCGATCACCGGCCCAGCTGGCCCTGATATGGGCACTGTCCCAGTGCTACGGTGCTAATGAGAGCTCTTTTATTAAAGCATGCTGAAAGCTTGAGGTGCTAGACGAGTGAATGTTCTTTCATTTATATTAAGCTGTTTACAACACTGGCTGCCATAGCTGCTCTACATTAGATGAGGGCCACTGTAAAAATGTATAAACAATTTCTCAGTAATAATGTTTGCCACAATATGAATTCGGCTATAACGCCTTTGCTAGTTGTGAACGTATTCTGATGTTTACAAAAAAGTGTCCGGAGAAAAACACTGAAATCAGGGAGGAACATCTTGAATGCCCACTGTCCGGGGGCTAATGAGAGTGGTTCAGGTCAGTAAATTCCTTTATCTCTGTCCCAGACAGACTGGTGCCTACATCCGAATCTCAAGCTCCTGTGAAAGTTTGTTCTTTCGAATCTCTTCGTGTTGGTTTAATTTGAGTTGAGCAAAACACCTCGGCAGTTTGTCTATTGAGCTGTAATTATTTAAAGTATTTTATTTATTTTCCCTATCTATTTATGTCCATTTATTTTGGTATGTTAAGTTTGTTCAGCACTTTGGTCAACTGTGGTTGTTTTAAATGTGCTGTATAAATACATTTTGACTTGACTTGAAAACAGAATAAAAAATACGCCGTACAAAATCAGCCTAAAACGGCTCGCCCTGCGCACTCTCGCTCGACTCTCTGCGTCCCACTCCGTCTTCGTGTCCTCGAGCCAGTCTTTTCGGGCGGAGATACGGGGCTCTCAATGGTCACGGGGTACGCCTCGCCCAAAAAGAGCGCAGTGAATAGCGGCCGGCGAAACTGGAGAAGGCCTCCCCTCTCGCTTTCCGATGCGCGCAAGTGAAATAAATAGCGTCGGCCATTGTTGCCGCGGGTGATAACATTGTCGTGGCTCCGCGTTGCGTGGTAACACGAGAATGCCCCGGCCGGAGACAAAAGAGCCGAAAAGCATCTGACGGACAGAATGGACACCACCCCCCCAGCGCCCGGAGCGGGTGGGGTCCTGCAGTCAGGCCTCTTTGCACTGAGGTGAGGGACAGGAGCTCCACCCTCCTTACAAACACCTGGGGGCAGGAGGAACAATACGCAGTAACCCCCACCCCCACCCCCACCCCGGCGAGCTCATTTACCAGAGGCGGAGAGCCACAAAAGATCATGGAAATACAGCAGTGAGCGCGCAGACCTCACTTAAGCCACGACTCTCTCCTGTTAGTTATGCACACTGACCTACTTCCGAGTTACACCTTATTTCACCGTGAGCTGAAAATGTACGACTGATGAAGACCACCCAACCACTACGTATCAAAGTGTCCCTTTCACCACATAATCATTCAATAATTCAATAAGCGAACAAGTTCTAAGACTGGGGGGTTCAGTGGGCCGCAAGAAACCAGAGGGTAGTGGGTTTGAATGCAGCCTGGGCATTTCTACGGGTCTGCACACTCTAACGATGCTCCAAATTCTGCAGCTTTCTAGGCAAATTGGAGAATCTAAACTTCCTGATGAAGACGAGAGGGTTACATGATGGATGGATGGATGGATGGATTGTGCTTCAGGCAAAAGCAGAGAAACCATCTTTTTCTGTGAAGTGCAATTTCCGAAACAATTTCAAGCAGCCCTTGCCATTTCACTGGCCAGTGGGGTGATTTGTCCCCAAACAGCCCCTAAGCCCACGATGCGACAATTCTGCTCGATTTAATTTTAGCTGCTTCACCTCGCTACCCTGACATTATAATTAAGTCCAGGACTGCCGCAGAATCACCTGAGGCTAGAGCGGACGCGTACGAGTAATAGCGCTTCTTTGTGCTGGGGATGACAGTCAATTATCTCACTGCTTAATTATCTCCCGGCCTGCCGCGGTAGTAGCACTTGAACAGTCTCCGTGTTCGCTGGTTTTTTTTTTTTTTTTGAATATACATTTCTGCAGTGCGTTGTTCACCGCCTGCCTCCGTGTCCCGGGAGTGGTGCAGGTGAATGATCGAGCAGGCTAATCTCAAAGCCATTCTCTCGCCCTTGATTGATGCGCGGGTGGTCCCTTTCGAGCTCACAGCCTGTCAGTCTCCCCTTGTCTGTGACAAACATGTTGACTCAGGTTTGTAATTCATGGGGTTTGTGCGATACTTCAGCGCCCGGGGAGCGATCACTCAGTGGCCGAGACAAGCGCAGAATGAGCTGTTTTACAGCTGTAGTTATCACGGGGCGCTCTTCGCGCGACCGCGGGAGACGTTCATGAAAAACAAAAAAAACAAAAAATCGTTACCGGCGCGTGATGAATGGCCGTCGCGGTGTTTAAACACCGGTGTAAATAACGAGCAGATTGGGGACGCGGCCCCCGCAGTTGTCAGGGGCAGCGCGAGCTGGGGAACAGCGAGGGGAATTTAAATTTACAAGCAGAGTTAAACTCTTTAAGGACAAAAGTTTCAGCCGTTTGAGAGAGTCGTTTGTTAGGTTTGGGGAGGCCATTCTCGCCAATGCCAGAAGCTGCAGTGTCAGGACCCGCCGAGCACTTCTTTTTCCAGCACTCAAAAGAAAACAGCTAGGTTTTTTTTTAACACCTTCTTTTAATTCTCTGGATGTTGTTTTCTAAAGGAATATCAAAATTAGAATATGTCAAGCTAACAGGTGTCAGCAACTCCAACAGGCTTGTAAAACAAACAAATATGTGTTGACATTGTTAGACGTTAAACAAAATGTCAAGAGCAGAGCCGCATGCTAATGAAAGGCTATGAGGACTTATACTGAGGGGACCCTGACTGTTGTGTGAAGGTCAGATCCCTCTCAAACAGAAGCAGTTGAAAACGACACAGTTTGTCTCCATGACAGACTCCGTGGTGGCGCCAGAACCATAAACTGGGGGGCACAGAACCTCCCTTTACAACAACAATTAGTCCTAGCTAGTTAGAGTGTTTTCGAAGCGAATGTATCATTTAGAAAATGATTGAGAACAAGTCAGTACTAATAATAGTTTTAAAGGGATGTTCTAGGGCCCCCAATTTCCAGTTCTGGTACCAGCACTGGACAGATTGGAAGAAAATGAAGCACAAACAAGAGTTCAAATGCAAACATGGCACCAGAGGCGGCAAATCCAGTCCCAGACTATAAGAATCCTCCCCAGTATATGGTGCTAACCACCACGATTGTCTAACCTCAGTCCTTCAGTGGCATGCACTATAAAGCAAGGTCAGTGGGTCAGCCATGTTGAGCCTACACACAAGATTTCAATGTCACAAAGATAATAGCTCCCCACTAACCTGCCACGGTAACTTCTCTGATTGTGAGTTTAGGGTTTGTCAGGCCAGCTCGCGCAGAGAAAGCCTGACTAATGTTGAACTTGCTTTGTAGCACAACCCTCAGGAGGCGGAACGAATCATTGGAATCTGCCGCCTGAGTTTACACTCGGGAGGAAGGAACACGCGGCAGGATTTTTACTCTCCGGCCCCTGGATTTTCCTCCCCGCACCTCACACGTTCACAACCTCACAGGGGAAGGGAGGTGCACCTACCCAGGACAGGAGAAGAAGACTGCATTTCAGGGTCCCGCAGTAGCCCACCATGGCCACGATGATGAGGAAGCAGCACACTGAGATGATGACTGGATGGACGACGGGGGCGTACGTGAGAACCGCAGCTTCCTCCAGTCTGTAATCGGCAGGGGGGGGGGGGGGGGGGGGGAGTGAATACTTGGCAGAGCTGTTGTTTGTTTATTTATCTGTCTCTCTCCTCCCTCCGTCCCTCGGCACAGCAAGCATATTTTTACCACAGCTACATCTGTATTCTGATTGCACTCAGAAGGAATGCTAGCATTTGTACGTCCCTTTCGCAGCTCCAATCACAGTCCAGAGGTCAGAGGCCGTCTTGCATCTTTGCACCGATCGCAATTCACAAGCCTCTCCCTCAGGCTGTCAGATTATGCAGTAATCATAAGACTGTAAACAGTCTAAACAGAATATACAATAAACTTCAGACTGTATGTCCAGTCATGATGGACAGTGCACTTAAGACCAACCTTCCAATCAGAATATATGCCACACTTAAGAATGTATGTCCAATAAAAATGCTCAGTACACAGAAGGATAACCAACCAATCAAAATAGACAGTACACTTAAGACCATCCCTCCAATCAGAATATAACAAACACTTAAGATTGTCTCAGTCCAATTACAATACACTCCATACTTAAGATCAGTCCAATCAGAATTCACCGCCTACTGGCAGACTCCCTGCAATAACACTGTCCAATCAGAATGCAACCTGCTGATCCTCTCCCCATTGCCAAATCAGGTCCAAGAGCAGACTGAAGTGGAGGGGTCATAAACCAGTGCCGTGGAAACAGAGCTGATAGAAATATTATTTCAGAGAAAAACAGCCCATCCAGTCAGTCTTAGCAATGAGACTGCAAAACTCTGACCTTTTTTATTCAATCACAGTGCTCAGCTGTCCCTCCCACACTTCTAATCAGGCTTCAGAGTGGACAGCCCAGAGGAGGTCATAAACCTGAGCGCCAGAGAGACGATCCTGCTACAGGGGAGAGGTGCAGCACTGCGGCCCAGTCTAAGGACCTCATACTCAGCCAGTTTCCCACGCTCCCTGCCATCCTCCGCTACCTCCTCCACATGATTAAGCTCCCGGAGACACTCCTCGTGTTCCCTTTAGATATCCTGGCTGTTTTACTGGTGAATCACACTTTTCCAGGCTACACTTTTAAGACTTATACACCCATAAGGGCCCACCAAGTAGTTCCTATGAGAAAGAAAACATTTTTTTCCTTGAACAGGCAGAAATGAATTTAGAACAGAGGCTTAAATACCTATCTCAAAAATCAATGCCAAGTTATTACTGTTTGACTCATGTGTGACTTTAAGATTAGCATTTTTATGCATGTTCACATCTGATATATCAGGGACAGGCAACCTTGAACCTGGTTTCCAGTTTTTGTTCATCTAAACCTTAGACTGAAGAACAGGATTGACTTTAATTAATGTGGTTTTCATGGACACAGTTGACCATGTTCTGAAGTGCTCTCAGAGTTTCACCTTTCAGAATATTCTGCAATTCATGCCCACACTTTCAATCATCCATCAAACTCTGGAGGTCGAGCACGGGTGGAACAAAAACGAGAAACGGCACTCAAGCTCCAGGATCAGGGTTGCCTACCCTTCAGTATGAGCTGCACACAGACTATCAGGTAACAGAGAACCGCATAGAGGCCAGTGGCAGTTTTTGGCTTGTTTCGTGCAGATTTAAAACTCTAAGAGGTACTGTCAGCAGCATCTGGTGACAACCCAACCTAAAGTCTATGTTGGCAATGGTCACCAGCTCACACCTGCTCTGCTTCTCTCACCTGGTGTCCGCAGTCAAGGTGAGCACATTGTTCAGATAATCCCTGAGCCACGCAGCCACGCCCAACACACAGATGGACATTATCTGGAAATAATAGGAATAAGGAAATGACTTTTTCACTCTCTGTTTTAGATTTGGTTCGTGTTTTCTCAAATACACAATTGATTGTGAAATGTATGAATAGTAGCCTATAAATGAATTCCAGAAAAATAGTGAGAGGAGTATAGCATTTAAAAGAAAAAAAATCTCAAGTAGACGGTGACTAAACAAGGCAGGCCAGCGGCTTACAATGCAACTGCTGGCATTTTATGCAGCCCTGTATCTTGACAAATCTTTGGCGCTTTACCAACGAAATTTTTAAAAAGCAGGCCCCCTATAAATTGGAGCATTTCCGAGACAAGCGCAGTGGATAAAGTTCGGACGCCAACACCGTGTTTAAGGGGGGTAAAGGAAGAAGAGCAAACTTGTAGCTAAGTCCATGAGACTTGTACTGGGCCAAGCTGAACTGTGAAGGATCCGCCGTCGTGTGTAACGTGAGCACCGACTCCGCCACCTGCTCCGGCCGTTCGACTTCTCTTACCCAGAACAGTAAATTGAGAGCGAAGAGCAAGCAGCGTAGGCACTTTATCGAGTCCTCCCGAGCCATTCTGAGCGCGGTAACTGCAGGACGAGTCTCCGCATTTTACCACCCCCAACCATAGCAGCACGATCCACTTCAAGAATAAAAGCAATATTTCAAATTGCTTAATTCAAGGAAAATAGAATGAAAAATTCCTGTATGTTTCTGTGTAGCCCTTAAAACGTCATTGAAACATACCGTTTTACATTTGTTTTCCGATTCAACTCCGTTTAATTGCAATGTCTTGTAGCAGCTTGAGTTATCCGAGAAAACTTTTGAAGACCATGCACAACAGGTGTTCTCTTACATTTGCCTTCAAGATGATGAAGAACTCATATGACCGCGGTGGAGCTGACATTAGAATCAATCACCACTGACAATTTGTCCAGTACCGTTACAATTAAATCTGTTTATTGGCTGAGCCACTAGATCTCTCGAGAATCTCCCTGTAACAGACGGTCACTTCTGCTACCATCAAACATAAAAATATTCTAATTTTCTCCTCCAGAAGGAAAGTCCTCATGTGAAAATCAGTCCCCGTACAGCACAGTTAAGTCGGTCAAAGTAATTCCAGAAAGTTATTCCAAAGCCAGAGCTCTAAATGATAAGTCCTTACAATCTCGCATTAAGTCGGAACGCTAAAGTTGTCGGCCACAACAGACTATCTGTTTTTGGAGCTGAGTTGTCAACGCTGAGAGTTGAGGGTTGTCAATTCAAGTTTTGAATGTAGTCCGAAAGACTGCACCGAGTAAAGCGTTCCCGTTCCCTCTTGCCATCTTCCTGGGGCGTTCCTCTGGGTCCTAGAGACTTGCTCCGACTAATTACCGCTGCATTTCATTCTGAAAGGAACGGTCCAGGAGAGACAGAAAGAAATGAGGAATGTAGGCGGCTATCCGCCCAGGACAGATAACATGCAAATTGGTCAAGGGGTGAAATCTGAGGAAACGTTATTGTCCGCGTTGGAACCCAAACAGTTCGCCATGAACTATATGGCAGTAGGATTTATATGGCATTTGCCAAAGGTCTTTGGTTGTTTTTTTTTTGCCATTACGAATCAGTGGAAGGTTTTAGGGAAAAAAAGTGTCAACATCAATGAAATAGCCTCTAGTTTATTTTCATGCTCTGTCTGCAACGAATAGCAGGATAAACCTCCTTAATGGAACAAAACGTCAACAAGTTAGACTACACGCGGCAGGCAATTTGATGCCGAGCTATGCTTCAGTAAATCGGTGACTTTTGCTATCAAGTTTTTTTTCTTAATTATCATTTATTTATTCCTGATTTACCTGAATTCAACCGTTGAGAAGTTTTGTGGAAAAGAAGGCTGTCAGCTGATTATTGAATAGCCTTCTCGAAACAGAGCACGTGCTACGCACGGGAAGTGAAATATAAGCTTAGTAGACAGATACTGTTGCGTATTTTTTATGTTGTGTATTTTTTATTTGGTGGTTGTTTATGTTTTAAATTGCTGTCCGCTAGAGCATATGTATGTGGGCTAACAATATGTAAAAGGGTAGCTCTGTACATTATGAACTGGAAAGGGGGAAGGAGAATCTTGCCTCCTGTAGACGTAGTAGATAAGTCAACAAAAATAGGTTTTGCTGTTAACCACAGGGCGGCGCACAAACTGCGGCAAGCCGTATTCGTGTATGTTACTGTCAGAAATGACTTAAATTTTCTGTCATTACACGAAATGACTGGTTTCACAATCTGACTGACATATACATGTTCAAATTAAGCATGGACATTTGTGGTAATTATCACCAAGAAAGTGGCATATACATGTTGCAAATATATACTTGGATATACAAGAATGCTGGATATTGGTGGTTTGGAAATTATATTTATAATGTACACTGCTCAAAAAAATAAAGGGAACACTTAAACAACACAATATAACTCAAAGTGCTCCCTTTATTTTTTGAGCAGTATATTATGGTTAAAATGTTATATTAAAGAATTGTAGATAATACAGAACCTTTTTTTGCTCTTATAATCCGGGTATCTGTTCTTTCTTCAGCTTCAGGGCACTGAGGTGATAAATCAAATTACTGAAGGATTTTTCACAGAAACACCGTTTATTTATTCACCAGCCATATTAAGATATTTTCATGCTGGGAGAGACGCATTGCATTCCCTGAAAAGATGTTCTGAGTAAATATCTACTCCTCCACTTAAAATAAAGTGTGATGAGCTTTCCTGAGTGGAATTGTGGTAAAGCACAATCCATCCACATGGAGGATGACACTGTATGGAAGCTGTAATGAGCTTAACTAGTTTAACATGAAGTTGTTTTTTTGCACCAGCAGGCCAATGCGAAAAATAAACGACATTGAGAAACACTAAATCCTTGGAAGCCAATACAAAAATTATTGCAACCTTAATAGCAACTTAAACAACACTGCGTTTAGGCAGATATTATGAAACGTGATTTCACATTATGAGACTAAAAATCCAAATAAAAAATCAGACTCTGATCAACATGAAGTACAGGCCTATGTCTCCAATATTACAAAAAAAAAAAGTCGTACTGTTGTCAATGACAACGTTTGATGCCTCGTAAAAAGCAGCGTTTCTTCTATTGCTGATGGTTTACCACTTTTCAGCTCTGCACGCTAACCCACAAAATAAGATTATCTTTAGCTTTAGATTTAATTACGGAAACTGCTGCACTGTACCAACAGTCAGCTCATTAAAATAGCATAGCTTCACTATTGGTTGTCTACCAGGGAAGACATTCAAAAGCCGATTGTCGATTAATATTAAATGCGCGAGTTATGTATTATACTTAATGAGCATTTAAACTAAATGTCGGCAAAAATGCACATAAGACTACACATTTGAGACTGAATACATAGAGAGCTAAATTCCCATGGGAAGAGGAACCAGTGAAGGGTGGCAAAACTACGAGCGCCATAATGCCTTTCGATTTGAAATATGTAATTTGATGACGCAAATTCAAAACCTGTCCAATCACAGTTGAGGTGTCTAATTACGTCACCTACGATGACCTCAGTCGGAGAAAGAAGTCTTTTTTTTCCCCTTAAGCTCCGGTGGTACACGGCGCCATATTGAAAGACGGGAATTCTTTAAACAACCATCCCATTTAGCTCGCCAAAATGCTGTACTTGGAGGATTATTTGGAGAGTAAGTACTGTGCTTTTTCAGCGTGCTCGTGATGTTATTAAGGCATTCAGTCCTAATCTGTGATCATTTGTGACTCTTCGTCCTTCTCGGCTGTTAATCATGGGGGTTTTTTTTCTTCTTCTTCGTCTCTGTCAGTGATCGAGCAGCTACCCATGGATCTGCGCGACAGGTTTACGGAAATGAGAGAGATGGACCTGCAAGTGCAGAGTACGGCATTGCTACAACGTGACACTTCAAAACATTTGTTGCCGCTACACTGTCTGCGCACTCTGTTGATCCCACAATACCTAAAGCCGCTTTCACACTGGAAGCGAGACGAATTTTTCGCACGACAGATTACAGTCAAAGTCAATGCAAAGGCGTGTATTCGCGTCTTTGCATTGACTTCGAATGTAATCTGTCGTGCGAAAGATTCGTTTCGCGTCCAATGTGAAAGCAGCTTGAATCCCACTGAATGACCCGTTGTAACTGAAACTGCTATTTTGCTAGCTATTCAGTTCTTTTAATTCTGCATGGCCAGGTAGCTAGCTAGCTGCCACACTAGATGGTCTATCGCAGGTAGCTGTCTTAAGCAACTCGATATAGCTGGTTTGCAACCGCTAACTTTAGACTCCGATATTGCTGACATTATTTGTTTGCATCTCAGTCCGATGGAGAATATAGGTGGAAAGCCTGTTGTGTTGACTATGTTTACACGTGAACAGATGCCACGGTACATTACATCCTGATCTGCGGTTGGGCAGAAGTTTCTTACACCGTAACTCAATGCCAGAATTGTTGGTCTGTCCCGAGTTAAACCGCTTAAACTCTGGACTCGAAACAAATTTTTCGCACGACTGATTACATTCAAAGTGCATTGACTTTGAATATAATCTGTCGTGCGAAAAAAAATCGTTTCGCGTCCGGTGTGAAAGCAGCTTCGCTGTTCACTTCGCAGAAGATTGGAAAAGCGTTGTACAGCACCATTATTATCACCAGCGTTCATTTTGACCTGGCTACTGGGTAAGATTATCAGATAATTTAACATGCCATAATGAGCTTTGCTACATTGTGGCATCATCATTTCCGACAACTTGAGTACATTTAACGGATCTATTGATTGAAATTAATAACCATCGAGATGATTTGAGGCATCACCATTTATCAATGACCAATGCACTAGATCTGAATAGTTTCCGTAAATGCTACGGGACAGAAATTTAGTTTCTAAATTGTGATGTTAAGTCTTGTCTCTGCCGCAGATGCTATGGATCAGCTTGAACAGCGTGTGAATGAATTTTTTATCAATGCGAAGAAGAATAAGCCTGAATGGAGAGAGGAGCAAATGGAAGTAATTAAGAAGGTACGAGTTGATTGGGCTGTCAAGGCCTGTAAATATTGTCTGTGTGCCACTAATGTCATCGGTTTTGGTGCTCAGCAGTAGAAGAAGCCTTTGACCCATAATTTTAGTTTTGCATTTGAATTGGATGTATGGTGTTAAGCGAGAGACATTAGCTGGTCAATAAATAACCCTCTTTTTTAAAATGTCATTATTAAGAATTCATTATTAAGGCTTATTAAGAAAAACTTTTTTCCCCCTTGAATGCTTTCATACATGCATTCATTGTTTATCTATACAGTGGTATGGAAAAGTATTTGCCTCCTTCCCAGTTTGATCTGTTTTTGCATACTTTTCAGGCTTTAATGTTTCAGATTTTCAGACAAATTTTGGTATTCGACAAGGATGACATTAGTAAACACAAAATGTGGTTTTTAAATGATGATGATTGAAGGGGGTAAAGCTATCCAACTTTACCTGGCCTCATATTGAATTGTAATTTCCCTGAGTTTCTAAACTAATGAATTGAACGAATTTGCTTAGTAATTCAGTTAAATTTTATTGCTCACCCAGGCATGATTACTGCCAACCTTGTTCTAAACATCACATGTATTGTACCGGACTGGGCCAAAATCATCACACGATGTCACCTTCTAAAGAAGTTGATTTATAGAGTTGTTGAGATCTATCAGTCTGACAAGGGTTACGAAACCTTTTCTAAGGCTTTGGGATGCCAGTGAATCACAATGAGAGCCATTATCTACAAATGGAGAAAACAGAACATTGGTGAATCTTCCCAGGAGTGAATCTTCCTCCAAGAGCACATCAAAGACTCCCCCAGGAGTGCAAAAAATTACCTGGACTAACATCTGAAGAATTGCTGACCTCACTTGCCTCAGTTTAGGTCAGTGTTCATGACTGCACAATAAGATAGAGACTGGGGTCAAAAATAGCATCCATGGGAGACCTACAAGGTGAAAACCACAGCCGACCGAAAAAAAACACAAAGGTTTGTTTCGCATTTGTCAAAAAACATCTCGACATGACATCCCCAGAACTTCAGGGATAATGTTCCATGGACTGAGGAGTCACAAGTGGAACTTTATAGAAGACCTGGGGTCCTGTTGTAATTGTCTGAAAGCTTATGCTGGTTTCCACAATAAGAACATCATACCAACAGTCAAACACGGTGGTGATATTGTCATGGTCTGGGACTGCTTTGCTGCTTCAGGACCTGGGCAGCTTGCCATAAGTGATGGAACCATCAGTTTTGCTCTCAACTGGAAAATGGTGAAGGAGTACATCCTGCCATCGATGCATTAGGGTTACATTGCAGGACAATGGTCTGAAGAGCACGAGCAAGTCCACCTTTGAGTGGCTCAAAAGGGACAAATTGAAGGTTTTGCAGTGGCGTTGGAAAAGTCCTGAAGAGTGGAATGGAGATGCTGTGGCATGACCTTTAACAGACAGACGATGCTCAAAAACCCTCCAGTGTGGCTGAATCAAAATAGTTCTGCCGAAAAGAGTGGGCCAAAATTCCTCCACAGCGATGTGAAAGACCGATAGCCTGTCATTAAAAAGATATGATCGCTGCTGTTGCCGTCAAGGGTGGCACAACCAGTTATTCGGTTCAGGAGAGCAGTTGTTTTCACCTGATGGGCGATAAAGTTTCTGAATAACTCTTTACCATTATTAAATGAAGTGATCATTTGAAAGCTGCATTTCGTGTTTGATTGCATCGCCTTTGCCTTGCATTAAAATTAGCCGGATGATCTGAAACATTTACACGTGAAAAATTAGAAGAAATTGGGAGAAGGCAAATGTTTTTTCACAGCACTGTATGCGTGCTACTTGTTTCATACAATTCAGGATACTGACTTGTAATCCAGTATTTCTCCATCTCCTTGTTTGCTTTGTAAGGAGAGAATTACTAACACTGCAGAACATTGCTTGTTTCAGGACTATTATAAAGCTTTGGAGGACGCAGATGAGAAGGTCCAGTTGGCCAATCAGATTTATGACTTGGTAAGTTTTGTGACTTGGTAACGCCATTAACGACTGAAACGCACAGACTTGGATTGTTTCTAATTTTATGCTGTTACAATGTTTACTAAACAATTTTTATTTTGTGTTTGATTTTGCTGTTGCATTTTTGAGCTCCGAGTGTAGTTTTTTTTATAAAGGGGACCTACTTTGCTCTTTTAAATTAATATTTTTGGATATTCAGAAAGGAAGTTTATAAATTTTATGGCAAAAAAAACCTGATAAAAAAACCCCATTATTTATTTACAATTTGATTCCTGTCAGTCCTGACCCTCTGAAAAATGGTCTGTTCTGAGTGGGCGTCTCCTGTACGGGATGATCTTTGTTCTAATCCAAGTTGGCAGCACAAAGCAGTCAGATGAAGTGGAAAGCACACTTACAGTGATTAATGGCTCTTTGCTGATTTAAGCTGGGATGTATCCATAAAAAAATGAACGATCATTCACAGAATGACAACTTGCTGAAATTCCACCCCCTGCTATCACATCGAAGTTACTAGCTTCAATTTAAGCAAAGTTATTGACTCAAATGAGTTTTTGACCTCTTTGATGACCTTGACCTTGGCCTTGATGATAGGATCACACAAAAGTGTAGGCTTCTAGCCGAGACACTTTCGGACTCGATGACAAAAAAACGAAGATGATCACTGCAAGATAAAGGTCAGTTAGGGGTGTGACTAACAGATTAACAAATCAACATACTAATACAACTGACCGACAAACTAGCAGAAGGAATTTCAGAAAGTAATAAGCCGTGTGTGGAGATATTCCGATGAGGGGCGGAACAATTCTCTCGAGCCCGCAAGTGACGTAGGAAGGGTTGGGGAGCCAAATCTAAGGGCCTTGCTGTATGCCATGCTAAATGTTTGATGAAAAAGGCTGCCCATGAAAGACTGGCTGGGTTGTTTTACTTCACAGTGGGTTGGTAAGCGCACCAAACATTGAAATGCTTACAACACTTAGCAAAAGTTTTAGGTACCCCGCACTTCTTAAAATTTAAATCTGCTTGTTTACTTCTTATTTTCCTTATTAGAGTTTCCAAAGATAAAAAGTTAATTTGAAATTCCTTAAGGTCATTTAAAGTAAAGTTAAATTAATAAATGGTTGTATTTCACTGAAAAACCGTTGATACAGATAATACAGTCTTGATAGAACCGTGATGTCAGCGTCAGCACGGCTGCCTGCAGTTTCTTTGAGGGACAGACACAAGTGAGACAGTCCGTCTGCAGAGGAACGGTGCCGTTTTCCCCTCTGCTTAGAACAAGCAAAAACCCAATCATCTTATAAACTATAGCTCAAGAGGAGAGTGTCCCAAATTTTTTTGGCAAACGGTAGTTACACCAATTATTAATTTTATATAGTTTTTTAAGTGTTTACAGCTCTGTTTAGTACATGTCTTAGTTATAATAAACTTCTAATTTCATCATGTTTGCAAGCATATTTGCCCTACAAAATTGCTTTAAAAGCACCTATGACTTTTGAACCTTGCTTTATGTGCAAACACTGAATAAGTTAATTTTGGTTTCTTCGTTTGTCCCCCTTCAGATAAAAACGCCTTGAATTTGGAGGTGTTTTTAGTCTATGGTCCCGAGATGTTGTTCAAACATTTTTTTGTTTGGACTGTCACGTCCAGCATAACCTTGTGTGCCTGTTATTTATTCTGAGAGTTGTGTATGACTGAGGTGAGATCATTTTGAGTATAGCAGTCCTCCTCACGGCCTCGTAATATCGACCTCCACCTGTGTTTGCACTGCAGAGGGATGGTTCAGGCACTCTGTTTCAAACTATTCAGCAGTTGAAAGCAATTTTGTTGAATATCCTCTCTTTCATGTGTGTGGGTGAAAGGCGCAGTCTTTGTAGAAAAGTTGTTTATTTCAGAGGCCAT
The DNA here is from genome assembly GCA_029721435.1 of Gymnothorax reevesii. Classification (NCBI taxonomy): domain Eukaryota; kingdom Metazoa; phylum Chordata; class Actinopteri; order Anguilliformes; family Muraenidae; genus Gymnothorax; species Gymnothorax reevesii. The sequence continues at coordinate 15,974,046 of CM056579.1, forward strand.
GGTTAGAGAAGCACAAAACGCACTGCGGACTCGGCCGAGTCAGTCTGAACTTCGCATCTCCTCGCAGTGGCGGGTTTTTCACACTTCCCGACCTTTGACATCAGCCAGATTTATTCAATGAAATTTATTTTTTGCTGCATATTTTCATCAGCTTCGCAAGTAAGGCTGTGCGTGTGATTGATTTTACTCTCAATGGTTGAAAAGGTTCTTCACTAACTCGCTGCTTGGTGAAATCCTATAATTAATGGCGATGCCCAGTGGTTGAAACTGGCTATTGCCACAAATTATCAACAGTATTGCTCTTGTTCTAAATGGACCCGATCTATCCATGTGACTGGCTTGATTAATTCAGTAGTGTTAAAGACTGGTGTGGTTCAGGGCAAAAGCTTGTGTTTTACACGGCGCACACCACCTCCCTACACCGCTGAAGCGCTGTGGACCCTAGAAGTTCTGATCGATGAGAACACTGATGCATGAAGGATGTGAGGACAGAGTTTAGCGTTAGGTGACACAGGAAGTGTTGGGGGGTGACTGTCGATCGGCGAGTGCTGATGGTAGCGTGTGCTCTGTGGTCCCTCAGGTGGACCGACACTTGAGGAAACTGGACCAGGAGCTGGCCAAGTTCAAGATGGAGCTGGAGGCCGACAACGCCGGGATTACGGAGATCTTGGAGCGACGTGAGTGCCTGCCTCCCTCCCGAGTTGCCGTCCGGGCTTGGCAACAATGAAAAAAAACCCCCTGCAAATTCCAAATTCATAAAGCCTGCTGCAGCAGGAACTATTTTAATGAAGCAGTGTTGATTTGCAGTGTGGCTGCTTCTTGAGGCGCTATAAGAATAAGCATGAAATACTGGGATCCCCAGCCATGTGTTGCCCGATATCTGACCCGGAAACAAAAAAGCAGTGGAGGGACAGACAAACGGACGGGAAGACAACCGGAAGTATGAAAAGAAACATCTACGCAATAACATGCATCCATCTGTAAAATTTCCTAAAGATGCATGGAACAGTTAAGGAGTTTTGGCCCAGAAAAGAAGTTACGGACTGACGCATGGATGGTTGGACAGACGGACAGATGCACGGAAAGCCGGCACTCATTCCTCTATCCCTCTTCCACTTCATGGGGGGATCATAATTGCTGCTATTGCACATTTTTGTGTCCTCATACGTACTGATGTTGTGGTAAAAGATCAAAGGACCGAGCCCATGAAAAATGCTACTGGCAGAAGGCGTTATGGTGTTGATGCAATGACCAATCAGCAACAAGGTTCTTCCATTTTATTTCAATGTTTTTTTATTTTTTTTTTTTGGTCAGATGTGAGCTGCCTGACCTTGCTACTCATTGGCTGCTTTACTGGGACCAATTAAGAGATGAATCATGATTTTTGTCTCCGGAAGCAAATATTTTGGACAAACAAATTCTCTGCCCTGAGGGATGTCACCACTAATCTCTGAAATGGTGAAATTGACAGCCATGTATTGTCTATATGATTAACATGATATTGGTGTTTCTGCTGTGGTGGATGTTGGTTATGGCTGACGCTTACGAGTCTGGCGATGTGTTTCTCTTGTTCCTCCTTCCATTCAGGGTCGCTGGAGATGGACAGCCCATCACAACCAGTAAACAATCACCACGCCCACTCCCACACCACCGTGGAGAGTAAGTCGCATTGCTTCTTTTGATTCTTGTTGATTTTGCCAAATGATTGCTCACATCACACAAGGCAGTTTTGAACAAATTGTTAGTGAAGAATGTTCGGTAACAGAAGCTAGCGAAGGCTTCACTGAAACAGCTGCGTAACTGTTTCAGTGATGCTTGTGCTAAGGGATTATGCATTGCATTGGGCTTGATCCACCCAGCATGATGTTTGTAAGCTTCTCAGGAAGATGGCATGTTTAACAAAGTATATTGGGCTAACAAAACGCTGATGAAAACAGAATGTTGGGCTAACCGACTGCTAACAAAAACTGTATGTTCAACAGAGTAAATTGGGCTAACTGCAAATGAAAACGGTATGTTTAGTACAGTTTATTTGACTCAATAACTGCATGTGAAAACGGTATGTTCCATGGAGTATTTTGGGCTAACTGACTACTAATGTAACCTGCAAGTTCAATAGAGTATTTTCGGCTAACAGTTATGTTAGCTAATGCTAGTGTGTTGCTGAACTCATCAGTGGTTGGCGTGTGCTTGACTTTTGTCGAACATCTCGCACTCAGAGAGAAAGTACACGACGCCAGCTCACCACACGACAGAACACGTCCCAGAGAAGAAGTTCAAATCGGAGGTACTGCTCTCCACCCTAACGTCTGACGCCTCTAAAGAGAACACACCTGGTAAGGCACTTAAGATACACCTGTGACAAACCTACACCTATCATCCGCCTTCTACCGCGTCAACCTCAAAGTCACACTTTTTCCACTCACGTTAACTCATTACCGTTACTTAGCCATTTAGTCAATGCTTTTGTACAAAGCTGGTTAAAAATCATTGGTGAATTCAGGCGGTTTCACTCTAGGGCAAAATGGCCACTTTGACATTGCGGGACCCAGGACCTCGAACTGCTAAACCTCCATTTCCTGGCCAAACACCTCGGCCTTGAACATCAGTAGCCTTTGTGATGGTTCATTAAACCTGGCTTCCTGCACAGTTCCTCCAGAACTTTCTAGTTGCTTGTCACTGAGGTATCCTGCTGTCATCAGACAGTTTCACAGCTTTTTCTGGGCAGTTGGAACAGAGCAGGAAGTCTAAGGGGTCCCTGGATTCCTGCTCAAATGGCTGGTTATATAGAAATGCATACCAGCCACTGAATAAAATGTACCAGTGTTTGGCTGGTGGCTGGCGTTAGGTACAGACTTTGTCACAGTGCTTCATCACTTTTTTTTTTTTGTTTTTTTTTGGTGTGGCTATTTGGTTTCTTCGTTGTCCCCCGTCGCCCCGGCTGGACGGGGGACATAGAAATGCTGTCCGTGCGTCCGGGAACAGTGTACTCGCAATAACTTTTGACAGCTTTGATGGAGGATCACCAAATTCACACCACATATGCCTCTCATGAAGGCCTTGCTCAAGTTCAATGATGATTGACCTTGACCTTGTTCTCAAGGTCACTGAGAAAAAACATGTGAAGAACACTGTACTCGCAATAACTTCACAGCTTTGATGGAGGATCACCAAATTCACACCACATATGCCTCTTGTGAAGGCCTTGCTCAAATTGAATGATGAGTGACCTTGACCTAGTTTTCAAGGTCACAGAGCAAAAAGATGTGTGGAACACTGTACTCACAATAACTTTTGACAGCTTCGATGGAGGCTCACCAAATTCATATGACATTCTTATTGGTCTGTTAGGTAGATCTCAACCATGGGCACCAAACTATGCCTTGGCGATGCATCCATCATCCACAAGTCATGAAAATTGTAATCTCTCTCATGACCCATGGTTATATTTCGCTCATATCACAATCATCCATCCCTCATCCATCTCTCTGTTCAACCAATGACCAATGAGCTACAGTGTCATTGTACTTCACATTATTAGTGGTACAGTGCACCACATTATTTTCAGCCATCAAAACAGTTTTTGCCACATGTTTCTGGTCACTTGTGCAACGGAGGACACAAGGCCTTCAGGCCAGCAGGCCATTTTTCCTTTTTTGATGGTGGTGGGTTGGTGCCAAGTTTGTATGATATTTTCTATTTGTACAACAGTTAGTTCCGACTGAGCAATTTGATTGGACGAGAGGCATTCTATGAGTGCTGATAATGGAGCACAACATCACAGGAACGTATTTCAGCAAAATCACTCCGCTCTCAGGTGTTTTAATAACAGTTAATCAAACTAACTGCCAACCACAAACTTACCGCTACATTGTTGGCAACAGTCCCCATCCATTTGTGGAACTATTTGCGCTGACGAAGTCGCATAACTGATTAAATAAACAAAGAAATCATCATCTCTTGCTGCTTATTGCCATCAACTAATGCGTGGCGTCTGTAGAACTGTTGTATATAAGGAATAACGCAGTCGAGGTAGTGATGTTCGATATCATCGCGGCTGTGATATCCTCGTGCCGACGACCGCATCACAGCTGTGATGATTTTCAGCAACAACATCACTCCCTCTCTTGTGACGTTGCTTAATTATTGTATTCTAGAGTAATTCATCAACTATAATATTTTCATGATGTTTATCAAAGGCCCTCTCACTTTCTTTCTCCCTTCCCCATCTCTCTCTCTCCCTCCCTCTCTCCTTCCCTCCCCTCACACCCCCCCCTCTCTCTCTCTCTCTCTCTCTCTCTCAGGCTGCAGGAACAGCACCATGTCCTCCTCTTCCTCAAACAGTGTGTACAATGTTAACTCCTCCCAGCCTCTCACATCCTATAATCTCAGCTCTCTGCCGGCTGGGGCGGGGCCAGGGGCGGGGGCTATCACCATGGCAGCAGCACAGGCTGTGCAGGCCACCGCCCAGGTAACTACCTACATCCACAGCACCCCCCGCAGAGGTGCCTGACGTTAGGGAGGGGGTAGGGCTATTGAGCATTGTCTCATACCCCACTGTACCTGAGACCCCACTGTGATTGACTCAGCTGTGCACAGTTGTTAATGATGCCATCATGGTCTGTCTTCTTGTGCAGTAAAGGCTTCAGTGTTAAATTAACCCTCACCCAGCCTGTTTGGCGCCACTATAGCTAGAGTGGTCTCAAATAAACTCTGTGAGAGTTAATTTGACTCTGTTGCAGTTGATGTAACTCTGAACAATATCCTGCGTGCGTTCGTGTTCGCCTTTGGAAATGGTGTATACTAGAAGCATTGCTCTACCTTTGCTGCTACAGCTTCCATCTGTATCCTGTACTGTAGTGCGGCTAATTGACAAGTAGCTGGTTATAAGTTGTGAGGAAAAGAAGGTTTTTCTATGGGAATATAAGTGACGGGGTTTGTAGTCAGGCATCTGAAGGTATAAATCCTGGGGATGTCGTATTGAGCACAGAGCCCTTGACCTCAGTGATTGTCTGCAAATAATCATGTCCATGTCTAAGGATTTTATTAATTGTAACCAAGTCATTAACTACTTGGCAGTATTTAAGTTAACCCTTGGAGCGCTGAAATAAATGAAAAAAAAAATTGTAAATTAAATTATCTTTTGCTGTTGAAAACCTATCGTGTCGATTTGTTTAAAAACGGCTCCCCTCCGAGAGCTCTTTTTAAACAAGTCACCACGCAATAGGTTTTCAACAACTTTGATTTTGATATCTTGCATTACTGAGCAACACTTTATATTTGGCGCTCTAAGGATGAAAATCTCGGCACCCTTGAATACAGGAGGATTCTCGATTGTGCTCAGTCTGGTTCACTCGAACGGTGAATAAATTGGTTACCAAAAATCTTTGGGTGGTGCTTGTCATTAGCGCTTAGCATAAATCTAAGGAAAGACAAAAATCTATAATCCCTCGGGGGATGAGAAACACACTCAGGTGTAGGATATGACACGATCATGCTTGTGTTGAAATCGAAAAATTTTATTATCTTGGGTCATTGCAGCTGTTAACCTGTTGTGTTTATCTATGATGAATTACAGTGAATTAGACTAAGGAGGGGCTAGTTAATGACCCCCCCCCCCCCACGCAGAGCCCAGAGCATTGTAGGGTTAACCCATTATACCTGATGTGACGTCTGCTTCGCACTCGCTTTAAAAACGGAAGGGACATGAATATTATACATGTAATTTTTAAGAAATGTGAATGAAGTGCATCATGAGGTGCCCTTGGTCTTAATGGGTTAAGGGCCTCGCGTAAGGGCCCAGCAGCTGCGCGGATCTCACTATGACTACGCTTGGGATTTAATCGGAAAACCATTTTCTCTCAGATGAAAGAGGGCAGGAGGACGTCCAGTCTGAAGGCCAGCTACGAGGCCATCAAGAACAACGACTTCCAGCTGGGCCGCGACTTTCCGCTGTCGCGCGAATCCAGCGGCTATTCTTCCTCGGCACTGGCCTCCACGCTCACACAGACCCTCGCACCCTCCTCTTCCTCAGACTCCCGCGGCGGCCGCAAGACCAAGTAAGACAACAACGCCGCCAAAAATCGCCCTAGAGGGCCTCTTCATGCCCTGTCAATCCTGAGGCCCTCTGTGATTGGTTAGCCCTGTGTTGCGTGGGGCTGCTTACCAGAACAGGGCTTGCAAACTCCAGTCCTATTGGGCTGCCGTACCTACTACAGGGGTCCCAAAATCGCGGTCCTTGAGGGCCGAAAAATGCTGGTTTCCTCCCTCCCTTCACCTGGGAGTCGGGTGTAATGACAGTCTGGCCAATCAGAGGCACTGGATGTTCAGTTAGCTGCCTGGGAGGACAGAAAACCAGGGCTGGATTTGGATTTGAGGACCAGATTCTGGGAGCCCTGAACTACTGCTTTCTGTTTCCACTTTAACCCTCGGAGCGCTGAAATAAATTTAAAAAAATATATAAATTATATTGTGCTTTAGGAAACGTGTCAAGTGGCCACTTGTTTTAAAGAGCTCCCCTGCGAGAGCTCTTTTAAACAAGTCGCCACACGATTGGTTTTCAACAGCTTTGATTCTGATATCTCACATCATTGAGTAACAATGGTTTCATTTAGCCCACTAAGGGTTAATGAATCATTCCAGTCTCTGATTGGTGAAAGAGGCGGTAACAGTCTTTTCTCGACGCAGTTGCCCTCCAGGACTGTATTTTGACTCTCCTGTCCTACAATATCCAAACGTTGGTTTAGCCTACAGTGGTGCAGTGGGTGGCGCTGTTGCCTCACAACGAGAAAGTTGTGGGTTCGAATCCGGCCCGGGGCCTCTCTCTGTGGAGTTTGCATGTTCTCCCCGTGTTCGTGTGGGATTCCTCCGGGTACTCCAGTTTCCTCCCAGACTAACCGGAGATGCTAAATTGCACATAGGTGTGAGTGTGAGAGAGAATGATGTGTGAATGGTGTGTGCCCTGTGATGGGATGGTGAGCTGTCCAGGGTGGGTCCCTGCCTTTCGCCCAGAGTCAGCTGGGATAGGCTCCAGCTCCTCCGTGACCCTTGAGAGGAAGCAGCGGTGTAGAGAATGGATGTCTGATTATGCCTAATCTTTGACTCAAACAAGGTTTTTTCAGCATTGGCTGTAGTCCAGGGCAGCATTACATCTGTTTCTCTGAAAGTGTCTCTATACATTTCAGATATGTGAGGTTTTGGAATACATGAATTACATTCTGCAGAAGTACATTTGTTAAGAAAGTATAAGGTTATGAGTGGCAGCAATTTGCACCTTTACACGAGGTGCCTGGTTCCCAGACACGGATTAAGCTTAGTTCTGGGCAAAAATAACTGTTGTATGAAAATTCTACTTTTGAAATTTGGTTTAATCCAGCATTTGGCTTAATCTGACTGTGAACCCATCCGGCTGTTGTGCAGTATTTTGACTGCGTGGTACTTTTTACTAGTTGCAGTTTTAGGATACCTTTGTGTTTACAGTGAAGAATGCAGTGTAGTGTTTTAGCCCAGTGACAGTCCTATTGGTACATATGCATTGTGCTAATGTAGCCCCGAGAGTGGTGTATTACTGAGTGAGCTTTTCATAGAGGAACTGTGTGTGTGTGTTTGTGTGTGTGTAATCAATTTCCACGTACGGGAAACGGGCCAGAAGACCCTAGCGCTCGCCAGCCCACTGCAGCCCTAGCCAAGCCCCGCGTCTTTGGCCTCTGAAGCTGGCTGTCAAAATGCTCCACCCCCTTGGCCTCTTGCAGTGTCTCGCTACGCGGGAGGAGTGCTTGTTAGCTCGTTAATTCTGATGGGGCAGGTGCCACACGCTGTGCTGGGCTAATGGGGGGTTAGTGCTGGGATTGTGGCCCCCCCCCCCCCAAAACTGAATTCTCAAATGACAGATGAGTCGCCCCTACAGGAAGTTGTTGATGAAGGGGAACAGCTGGAGGGGTGTGAGGTCGGATCGGAGGGGGGGCCTTGTTGTTTAAGAGTTTAGGGTTGAACACAGTGCATCTCCCTCTGGATGCTAATTGTGCGGCTACATGCTGGGCCAGCTAATGACATCACACTCAGGTATTAATTAACTTCAGGGATAATTGAGTTTCCTCCTTTCCTGTCAACTTGGTGCAGTCACTCAAATGTCAATATAATATCTCTTAATATCTGTATTATATCTGTCTAATGTTGCCCTGTGAGGCCTGGACATGCACCTGCGTAGTGTTGTGTCACGAACACACTTGAAGTTTGTTGGTGTTCCGGGTGTGACGGTACACCAAGCCAGAAAACCCTCGAGGTTAGAGATTGTTCACTCTAATTTGTGGGTAACTGCACCCACATCTTTGACCGTTAGGAACTGCAGCCGATTTAATGAGGCATTTCTGTTTGAATGCTTACGGACAGCATCTCGGCCTTGAACAAGCATTGCAGATGGTGCGCCAAATCCTGACTTCTATACAGAGCATGTTGATTATATTACGGCTCATATACGGGAACAGCTGTTCAGCAGGAATGCTTCACACGAATGCACCCCTGTGATGGATCTGAACAGGGTTTGTTTCTGCCCCTCACCCAATGCATGCTGGGATAGTCTCCAGCACCCCTAGCATCTATGGCCAGGTATAAATGCGTAAGATGTGTGGCTCATAGACCCAGTCCCGGGCCCCCCCAGTGCATGCTGGATTTTGTTCTAATCATAATTGCAGCTAGGGTTGTGCCGATTCTAAAGCACGGTTTTTTTAAGGCGTAGTCCCACCACCTGCTGCCAGGGGGCAAACATCCGAGCTCTCCCTTTTCTTTCATTAAACCTGATGCAGGTTGAACGAAAGTGCCAAACATCAAAGGGCATATGAAATGCTTCCGGTAAAAAACTTGACTGACATCAGTATTTTTCAGCGACATGCTGCACGGAGCCCAGTAAAGGAGTACAGAATCGCCTCCTATTAAACGATTAGGCTAGCCTAGGAAAAGTAAACCTGTTCCCATTTACTTTGCTTGATTAGCAATCAAACGGGGGATTCGCTTCTTCACTTTGCTGAATGAGTAGAGCTTTTTATTTAGGTGGCATGTTTGATTGGCACATGGGCAAAAAAACCAGTTATTTGGCAGGAAAATGATGGTCACACCTGCTCTTTTTCATGTTTGGTATGAAGTTCAGGGAACTTATTTTGAAAGGTTGCTGAACACAGGTGTTCAGAGCTCTAATTTACAGCTCACTGATTTACTCAGTGTCTGATTTGATGTGTTTAAAAATGCTGTTACCTGAAACACAAATGTTCCAGGGTCTATTATTCTTCATGGCACACAGGAGTATTTTGGTCAAAATGTGGCTTAAGAGAAATAATGGCTTTAAACATTAAATGTTTCTAATTAAGACCAATTGAGGGCTTGTTAGAATATTAAAATTGCAGCGGAGGTTGGGACAGATGGCAGAATGCACAGCGGGCCCTCGGGGCCGAGTTTGAGAGCCGCTGGGAGGGATGGAGGGATGGAGAGTTAGACGTGAGGACAGAATCAGTGCCCTGAGCTCCACGCGCTCCTCTCGTCTCACAGGAGCAACACCAAGTCTTCAAACCACCAGTCCTCCTCCTCCTCCTCCTCCTCCTCTCTGTCCTCCTGCTCCTCCTCCTCGGCCCTGGCGCAGGAGCTGTCCCAGCAGGCCTCTGTGCTGCCCGAGGCCGAGGCCAACAGCCAGGTGGACTGGACCTACGACCCCAACGAACCCCGCTACTGCATCTGCAACCAGGTCAGCAGCCCGGCCGGACTCCCGCCTGAATGTTTACCTGCTGCTTAGTGATTGTGTGTGCGCATTCATGTATGTGTGTGTGTGTGTGTGTGTGTGTGTGTGTGTGTGTGCGCATTCATGTATGCTTGTGTGTGTGTGCGCGCGCGCATTCATCTATGCTCGTGTGTGTGTGAGGGCGCGCGCATTCATGTATGCTCGTGTGTGTGTGTGTGTGTGTGTGTGTGTGTGTGTGTGTGTGTGCGGGCCCGCGCATTCATGTATGCTCGTGTGTGTGTGTGTGTGCGCGCGCGCGCATTCATGTATGCTCGTGTGTGTGTGTGTGTGTGTGTGTGTGTGTGCGTGTGTGTGTGTGCGCGCGCGCATTCATGTATGCTCTTGTGTATGCGCGTGTGTGTGTGCATTCATGTATGCTCGTGTGTGTGTGTGTGTGTGTGTGTGTGTATGCGTGTGTGTGTGTGTGTATGCGTGTGTGTGTGTGTGTATGCGTGTGTGCATCCAGATTTGAGTTCTTTTACCCCTGGAAACATTCAGAAATCAATGGTACGTGTGACCCTGGGTATCACAGTCGGTGTCCTTCTGTCCGTCTGTCTGTCCATTAGATTATTTTTGAACGCGACCCTTGAAATTGATCAAACTTTGTTGGGAGGGGCGGGGTCAATTCTGGAAATAGAATTGAAAATGGAATTGAGACATTGGGTGGAATTGGAGTACATGACTATCCGGCGCCATGAAGGGGGAAGGGATATTGGCTGGGGTTGGTCCTTGTGTCTGTGCGCCCATCCCGGCTACAGGGGGGACAAGACTTCCCTGAAACTGTTCTACCTAAATGCGTGAAATTTTGTATGCTTAATAAACTACTCATGATCTACGTTGAGTTCGAAAATTGATGTGGAAGCAGATTTTTTTTACGGAGTTGGGGCCCTTGATCGTGGCGGGGGATAGCGATGACACTGTTGTCTTGTTTGGAATTGAAATGGAGCTGGAACTGATATGAAATTGACCACAGGCCTGTTGGTAGTTACATGGCTTGAGTGAATATCTGGCATGTGATTGGGGGGGGGTGACTCCAATCTCTGGTTCTCTCAGCCCCACCCTCACCCCAACACCACCAAACGCTGTCTGTCTCTCTCCGCAGGTGTCGTATGGAGAGATGGTGGGATGCGACAATCAAGACGTGAGTACCGCCATTTTGTTTGACCATTTCAACCCATTTATTGAGCGTTGGGTTGTATCCACATGGCACTGTGGAACTGTGCCCGAGGTCTTTACCTTAGCTGTTGACCTCTGTTAGCATCATTTTCTAGCCTTCGACACGGGGGACATACAGTGCTGTGAAAAGGTTATTTGCCCCATCCTGATTTCTTATTTTTCTGCAAATGTGTCACACTTTAATGTTTCAGATCATCAAACAAATTTGAATATAGGACAACGATTACCTGAATAAATACAGCATGTGGTTTTTAAATGATGATTTCATTTAGTAAGGGAAAAAAGCTATTGAAACCAAAATGGCCCCATGTGGAGAAAAAGTAATTGCCCCCCCTTGTTAAATCATGAATTAATTGTGAAAAACACTTTTTTGAGTTCAATTTCACTAGCCACACCCAGGCCTGATTGCTGCCAGACCTTTTGAATCAAGAAATCACTTGAATAGAACCTGTCTGACAAAGTGGAGTCGGCTAAAAGATCTCAAAAAGCAACACATCATGCCACACTCTAAAGAAATTCAAGAACTGATGAGAAACAAAGTTATTTACATGTATCAGTCTGGAAAGGGTTACAAAGCCATTTCTAAGGCTTTTGGACTCCAGCGAACCACAGTGAGAGCCATTATCCTCAAATGGAGAACTTGGAACCATGGTGAACCTTCCCTGGAGTGTTCCAGCCTACCAAAATTACTCCAAGAACGCATCATTGACTCATCCAGGAGGTCACAATAGAACCCAGAACAACATCTAAAGAACTGCAGGCCTCACTTGCCTCAGTTAGTCAGTGTTCATGATTCAACAATAAGAGAAAGACTGGGCAAAAATGGCATCCATGGGAGGGTTCCAAGGTGAAAACCACTGCTGACCAAAAAGAACACAAAAGCTTGTCTCATATTTGCCAAAAAACAACTTGATGATCCCCAAAACTTTTGGGAAAATATTTTGTGGACTGACGAGATAAAAGTTTAACTTTATGGAAGGAGTGCGTGCTATTACATCTGGTGTAAAACTAACACAGCATTTAATAAAAAGAGCATCATACCAAAAGTCAAACATGGTGGTGGTAGTGTGATGGTCTGGGGCTGCTTTGCTGCTTCAGGACCTGGACGACTTGTCATAATTGATGGAACCATGAAAGTCCTGAAGCAGAATGTCTGACCATCAGTTTGGGACCTCAAGCACCATTGGGTTACGCAGTATCTTTTTTTTATATATATTAAAATATGTTTGATCTGAAACATGCAAGTATGACATATGCAACAAAATAAGAAATTGGGAGGGGGCAAATACTTTGCACGCAGTGCAACTTTGCACTGCGGGGGCTGTCCGCTTGCACTGAGGAAATGAAATGTTAGATTTGCGTAGAAATGTTGTCGGCTGGAGCTTCAGCCGTTGAAACACATGGTTTGAAATTCTTGCCGTTTTTTACATCATAAAGTGACCTGCTCTGCGTACTTAAAGAGCAGCTCTGACCGAGTGCCCTGTTCAGAAGCACCCTGATCCTCTCACGACCCCCCCCGTCCCGTCAGCCTGTCCCTCCTAACCCCGCCTTTACCACCCGCCCCCCTCCTGATCCTCTCACGACCCCACCCGTCCCGTCAGCGTATCCCTCCTAACCCCTCCTTTACCACGCGCCCCCCTCCTGATCCTCTCACGACCCCCCCGTCCCGTCAGCCTGTCCCTCCTAACCCCTCCTTTACCACACGCCCCCCTCCTGATCCTCACCCGATCCCCCCCGTCCCGTAAGCCTGTCCCTCCTAACCCCTCCTTTACCACCCGCCCCCCTCCTGATCCTCACCCGACCCCCCCCCGTCAGCCTGTCCCTCCTAACCCCTCCTTTACCACCCGCCCCCCTCCTGATCCTCTCACGACCCCACCCGTCCCGTCAGCGTATCCCTCCTAACCCCTCCTTTACCACCCGCCCCCCTCCTGATCCTCACCCGACCCCCCGTCCCGTCAGCCTGTCCCTCCTAACCCCTCCTTTACCACCCGCCCCCCTCCTGATCCTCACCCGACCCCCCCCGTCCCGTCAGCGTATCCCTCCTAACCCCTCCTTTACCACCCGCCCCCCTCCTGATCCTCACCCGACCCCCCCCGTCCCGTCAGCCTGTCCCTCCTAACCCCTCCTTTACCACCCGCCCCCCTCCTGATCCTCACCCGACCCCCCGTCCCGTCAGCCTGTCCCTCCTAACCCCTCCTTTACCACCCGCCCCCCTCCTGATCCTCACCCGACCCCCCCGTCCCGTCAGCGTATCCCTCCTAACCCCTCCTTTACCACCCGCCCCCCTCCTGATCCTCACCCGACCCCCCCCGTCCCGTCAGCCTGTCCCTCCTAACCCCTCCTTTATCACCCGCCCCCCTCCTGATCCTCTCACGACCCCACCCGTCCCGTCAGCGTATCCCTCCTAACCCCTCCTTTACCACCCGCCCCCTCCTGATCCTCACCCGACCCCCCCCCGTCCCGTCAGCCTGTCCCTCCTAACCCCTCCTTTATCACCCGCCCCCCTCCTGATCCTCGCACGACCCCCCCGTCCCGTCAGCCTGTCCCTCCTAACCCCTCCTTTACCACCCGCCCCCTCCTGATCCTCACCCGACCCCCCCCCGTCCCGTCAGCCTGTCCCTCCTAACCCCTCCTTTACCACCCGCCCCCCTCCTGATCCTCACACGACCCCCCCGTCCCGTCAGCCTGTCCCTCCTTACCCCTCCTTTACCACCCGCCCCCCTCCTGATCCTCACACGACCCCCCCGTCCCGTCAGCCTGTCCCTCCTAACCCCTCCTTTATCACCCGCCCCCTTCAGAGCTCGCTGATTGACAAAACATTTATAAGTACATAATTGTGCAAATTAATGACAACAAGCTGCAAATTTTTAAATCTTTTATCTCAATTTATGTTCTCTAGCAATAAAAAAATGGCCTTTTTTTGTATTTATTTCTGCTTTTTTTTTTTTTTCAACCGAGCAGAATAGAATCTTACTGTGTGACAAAATTTCATAACATTTGTGGAGAGAGTGACTCTTATTGCGCATGCAGTCATTACATTGGTCGGTATTTTGATTATTTGGGGTCGTTAGTTTCCCTTCATACTTAGTTGCAAATTCGGCATCGTAAGCGATAGATGTGACGGCGAGAAAGCACACGAAGGTCATGACTTGGCACAAACACGCTGGAGAATCATACTGGGACATGTCAAGCACAGTAGGCGTCAGTCTTTCAGTCTTAAACTGAGGTGGTCGTATTATTTACTTATTTGTGTAAATGAATACCATTCATAATAAAAGACCAGTTGAAATCAGAGAACTAAGTGCCTTTTTCACAGCTTGTTTCAATTCATTTGCACAAGGGTGTAAATCCAACATTGAGTTTTTTGAACAGACACGGAATGCTGTGACTGGATGAGATTGTTTGTCTGTGTGTGTTTCTGACGGACCTGTCCTGGTGTCCCGGCAGTGCCCCATCGAGTGGTTCCACTACGGCTGTGTGGGGCTGTCCGAAGCGCCCAAGGGCAAATGGTACTGCCCCCAGTGCACGGCAGCCATGAAGAGGAGGGGCAGCAGGCACAAATAAGCCCCGCCCCAAACAGGCTCTGCCCTCCCCCAGCTTTCTCCATTCCCCTCTCCAGACCACTGATCATAACCCTGCGCCCCTAGAACTGAGTCACAAAAATGTGCATGAATTATGCAAAGTGTGTGTGCATATCTGCTGTGTCGGTAAGGAGGTGGGCAGTCCGTTTGGGTTCCAAACAAGCGCTGAAAGTGTGTCCTCGTGTTTTACGGCAATAAAGACAGAGGTCCACAACCTCACTCCGAGCCCATACATCGGACAATGTATGATTTTCACCGAATATGACGCACAGTGTTTAGACGTGGAAAAAACATAATAAAATTGTCAAAATCTTTTGATAATACCAGTGGTCTTTCATTGACTGGGGAATTCGCTAAAAATAATATACTGTTCTACCTTAACAACTACCTTTCATCTAAATCAAAAAAGGTTTTGGCCTTCATCAAAATATACACCATTTGCAGTCATAACAACTGAGCATATTCTTATATGCGCAGCAGGAGGTCAATGATGATTCAGAGGGCTTGCAGCAAACGCAGGCATGGGGAACATACTTCATGCCTTGCTGTCCATGTGGTCCCAGTTTAGCTTGATTTTTGTGCAAATATTGGACAATGAGAATAAGTTGCTCACCAGTACATGCTTCCAAATTTGAATATCAAGATCCAAAATCTATACACTCCTGCACACTAGTCAATTATTCTACTTTGTGAATATTGATTTTTTTTTCCCCCCCCTTTTTATTTAAAAAAATAAAATATTTTTCAGTTTCATCATTAGCTGTACAAGAATATGAATAATAAGTCCTGAAACTTCTGATTGATACAGTACTTTGTGAATGATTGGACTGTTATCCATGTAGAACATTATTTACCATGTAGAATGCTTACTTCACGCTTGAATAAAAGGTGAAACCATGGGACACAAACGCTGGAGCACACCTGCATTACTATTTATTTTCACCGTTTTATTTTCACGAGATGACTGGATGTACAATAAACTGGAAAACATCTGCGATCGCTTCAGCGATGCTGGAATTTTCAGTGTCAGTCCCATCTGTAACGCGTCCACTGAGCGCGTACTCAGACCGCACCCATCTTCGAACTCAGGCGTCCTTTCATCCCAACTACTCACCTGTAATATTATGTGACAGTAAAAGGAAGGTTGTGATGTTATATTCACAACAACAAACGCACCATCATACATGTACAGACCAATCAACTGAAAACACTGCCTGCATCGCCATCACGACTGATAACCAGAACAAAAAGTCCACCGAAAATGATAACATAATTTGCGTGACATGCTGGAGTATATTCATGGTACACTTCGCAGTTAAAAGTAAAAGGAATCCTGCTCATTCGAAATCAGAGTTGGCATCAATATGGGGCGACTGCCGAAACCTCCAGCGCGATAGGGCGCTAACGGGGATTTACTTCGGTTCCAGCGGGAGAAGCATTAGGTGAGAACGATCACTGATGTCGGGCAGTAAAGCATGAAGTCGCCTCCCCGACTGGAACTAAAGGTGGTTTACGGGGTCGTGGTGGATCTGTGCAGGCCAGTCACGTTTTTGCCAGTCGGGAGAAATCGCACAAAGACCTTGCTCCGTGAACTGGGCAGGGTCTCGCTCAAAGTAGTAAATTGCTGGAAGCACAGAACAATGCAGAATCTTGTACTCTATTGCCTAACGGTCTTCTTTCATTGAATTAAGGGAGAAAGCTTCAACTTTAAGGAACAGCCCCAAATCGAAAGATGCTACCAATATTGGTTGCAGGATGAAATATCCAAAGCAGCCCTGAAAATGGCTTGAACTTAAAAGTCAATGAAGTACAATTTCAAAAGCAATTTCCCTGGTCATTCCTATTCATTTTAACTTAAGGCTAGACGGCATATGGCTACTTAAAAGACGCGCCAGAGGCACCTTTCGGGATGAGCCGCCAAAGCAAGAAGAGAGTCAACAAATCATGCAGATATAAATCCTTAGGATGACAACATTGTGAGAGTTGACGTATAAAACAAAAAAACACATTTGTGTTTAATTTTTTAAGCTAATCAAGGAATTTTCTTGAAATTAAGTTTTTTTTTTATCTCAAATGCCAATACCGCCTGTCCGTATAATATGAGACATTGCGTCTATTGACATCGATGTCTTGAATAAAGTTTTAACATTTTAGTTCTGCACTTAACTTTCAGTTTTCGAAACTCAGCACGAAATTGTGGGTTTACCGCAGCGTAGGTTATTGGGTTTGTGGCAGATGTCATGCAGGCCACTGAAATTGAAAGGATTTCCACCTCCATTGCCGTCCACACCTGGAAGTAAAAGTAATTCAAGTTATAGGAGTTGGCGAATGAAATTGCGCATATACGATAAACGTTGACATGCATCGATATCCTTTTCATTGACATGAAAAACCATCCTTATATCACTGATTAAAAAATGCAATTAATTCGTAACAACTCATTCATATTTTGATAACACGACAATTCAGTCAGTGTGCTTTCTAAAATTGTCCAAAGCAAATGTCTCGAAGAAGCTCTTTAAGTTACATTTACGCATGGGTTTGTGTCGCAATTTTTTACCCCAATAATTAAAAATAAAAAGACTTACTGGTCTAGAAACGTGCCTGTGTACGAAGAAATTGATCACTACTGACACGATGAGCGGAGTCCAGAACATGAGAAAGGTGAGTATGATGTAGCCCGAGCGCTTGGCCAGCTTGCTCTCCTTCTTTTTGCTTGCTCGTTCGCGGTTGGCCATAGACGGCATCATACACACGGCGCCGGCGACCTCCTGCTTCTCCTGTGCAACAGGTGAATTCGGCCCAGCGTCCGCATTGTTAGGCGCCTCCCCCGCTGATGACGGTTGAGCCTCTTCTATTTTGATGCAAAGCGTCGATTTTGGATCGGTTTCATAGACCTTATTTTCACGAGAGCCTGATCCTTCGCCAGCAGGAGATTCATGAACCTTTCCTACTTCCATGCGAATAGTTATATTAGTGTTCGCTTCGTGAATTGCTTCAAGTTGTTTGACGGACGCTTCGGTGGGAGAACCCTTCCGAGATGCAACTTTTTTCTGTATTTGTGGACTTGGTTGACTGTCATTTGTCTTGATTGTGGCAGACAATCGCATGCCACTGGTTCTGTCATCAAGTGAAATCATCGATAATGTTGTCGTTGCAGTGTCGGCCTTTCCGTCCCAAAGTGGCAGGCGCTGTTCTGTCTCTGCCTGCGTTTGAGATTGTCCGGTGATCACCGCAGAACGAGAAGTGGTAGAATTTGTTTTCTGTCCTGCGTCGTGATTTGGTTTGGGTGTCGACTGGCAGCTATTTTTCGAGGTACGGCTGGCGGTGGCTTCTTGTGAATTAGGCCTACATGACAAGGGCGTCGCGGGTGACATGTTCTTAGCACCCGACACAGAGGGAGAAGTGTCACAGACTGAAGCCGTTTTCCTCTCCGTCTTGTTCTGACTTTGAGAATCTGATTGAATATCATTTTTGTGGATTGCGTCTGGTGATTGCTCTGAGCTGAAGTTTGGAGATGTATCAGCTGTCGTATTAGTGGTGTCCGGCACGAACGGTCCTCCCTGGACTAAAATAAGCTTTCTAGTCTGAATCGCTTCAGGTTGTTTGACGTCGGTCACGAGGGCAGAGTCCTCTTTTAGTGTTTCCGCTTTAATTGCATCTGTGTTCTTAGAATCGTTCTCGTCGGATTTATTGTTTTTCTCCCTTGTTGGTCTTCCCCCGTCCACTGCAGTGGTGGGTTTTCTCTTAGTAGGTGGCAGAACCCCCTTGTCAAATATTTTCTTGTTGTGCGTCCTCACAATCCAAAATATGCGGCCATAGAATCCGATTACAACCATAAAGCACCCTGACCATATTGGAATTAAGATGTATCGTCCAAAAGTGTCGTAGTCGGGTAGCTTATCGGTGTGCAATCCATTGCATTTCAGATATATGGGTGCATCCCTGGGACGACTCATGCAAAAAACCGATAAGATTAATGCTACGATCCATGTCACAGGAATCACCACCACAATCCTTCTTCTGCGCTCTTTGATTTGAAAAGGGCTGGCAATAGCTTGGTATCTTTCGACACTGATGCAGGCCACGGTGAGGAGCTGGACACAGCAACTGAACGAGAAAGTCGCCATTTGTGCGTCACAGAGCAAAACATCCAAATTTCCAACCCCGTATCCCCGCAGTTCAATGTACATGAGGAGAGGACAGTCCACCGAGCATCGGATGAGATCAACGATGGCGAGATTCACCAAGAGCGCGTTGTTGGACGTCTGCAGTGACTTTTGAGTGACTACTGCCCAAACTACAAAGACATTCGCGGCGAGGCCGACAAACAAAGTAATGAACAGCACGATGAAGTTTGCAAATGAAAACACGAATATGAAAACACGCCACTCGGTGTTGTTCGGGTTAAACAAGTGCTCCAACAAATAAGTTGTCATTTCCAGAAGGGTATTATGTCAAGTCATATCTCCATTTCATTCCGGCTGCTAGCAGTTTTTGTGAGAGTAATTCTGTGCCAAACAAGCATACCCATTTTGTCCAGCTCAGCATTGCAGTTTTTTGCAATTATCCCGACAATTAACGGCCTGCTGTGCAGGTGCAGCCACATGCGCACTTAGCATGGCATCATCGTCCGTTGAGAATTTTAGATTCACGCTTTGTCAAGGATAGTAATAACGACATTTTAGTAGCACTGGTGATACCTTAGAGTCCTCTTCAGTATGGAAGCATATAATTAAGAAAATGAAAATGCAATGTCAGGAATGCATTTTCAATATATAAGCACATTATTTGTATCATAATGAAAATGCAAATGTGATCCTCCACTTTGCATTTTCATTTTCAAGTCCATGTGTGCAATTTTTATAACAAATGGAAAATTAAAATACAAACCCAAAACCAGGGAAGTTGGCAAAGTTGGTAAATCGTAGATAAAAACAGAAAACAATGATTTGCAAATCCTTTTCAACTTCTATTCAATTGAATACACTGCAAAGACAAGATGTTTAATGTTCAAACTGAGAAACATTATTTTTTTTGCAAATATTCATTAACTTAGAATTTAAAAGCAGCAACACATTGCAAAAAAGTTGGCACAGGGGCCTTTTTGCCACTGTTACATCGCCTTTCCTTTTAATGACACTCAGTAAACGTTTGGGAACTGAGGAGATCAATTTTTGAAGCTTTCCAGGTGGAACTCTTTCCCATTCTTGCTTGATGTACAGCTTAAGTTGTTCAACAGTCCGGGTCTCCGTTGTTGTATTTTACGCTTCATAATGCGCCACACATTTTCAATGGGAGACAGGTCTGGACCACAGGCAGGCCAGTCTAGTACCCGCACTCTTTTACTACGGAGCCATGCTATAGTAACATGTGCAGAATGTGGCTTGACATTGTCTTGCTGAAATGAACAGGCATGTCCCTGAAAAGTACTTTACTAGAATGGCAGCTTATGTTGCTCTGAAACCTGTATGTACCTTTCAGCATTAATGGAGCCTTCACAGATCTGCAAGTTATCCATGCCATGGGCACCAACACATCCCCATATAATCTGGATGGTCCTTTTCCTCTTTAGCTTGGAGGACACGACATCCATGATTTCCAAAAACAATCTGGAATGTGGACTTGTCAGACCACAGCACATTTTCCACTTGTGTCAGAGCATCTCAGTTGAGCTCGAGTCCAGAGAAGCCGGTGGCGTGTCTGGGTGTTGTTAATATATGGCTCTGGCTTTGCATGGCAGAATTTTAACTTGCTCTTGTTGATGTAGCAACAAATTGTGTTTACTGACAATGGTTTTACGAAGTGTTCCTGAGCCCACCTGGTAATATCCTTTACAGAATGATGTCGGTTTTTAATGCAGTGCCGCCTGAGGGACCGTCGGTCATGGGCCTTCAATGTTGGTTTTCAGCCTTGCCGCTTACATGTAGAGACTTCTCCAGATTCTCTGAGACTATTTATGACATTATGGACTGTACATGATGACATCCCTAAATTCCATGCAACTGCACATTGAGAAATGTTGTTCTTAAACTGTCGGACTATTTGCTCACGTAGTTGTTCACGAAGTGGTGAACCTCACCCCATCCTTGCTTGTGAACGACTGAGCCTTTCGGCAATGCTCCTTTTATACCTAATCATGACACTCACCTGTTTCCAATTAGCTTTTTACAATTAGTTCACCTGTGGAATGTTCCAAACCGGTATTTTTTGAGCATTCCTCAACTTTCCCAGTCTTTTGTTGCCCATGTCCCAGCTTATATGAAACGCGTTGCACTTGCAGGCATCAAATTCAAAATGAGTGAATCTTTCCCAAAAAAACAATGAAGTTTATCAGTTTGAACATTAAATTTCTTGTCTTTGTGGGGTACTCATTTGAATATAGGTCAAAAAGGATTTGCAAATCTTTGTATTCTGTTTTTATTCACGTTTTACACAAAGTCCCAACTTCATTGGAATTGGGGTTTGTAGAAATGCTCTGTGTAAATGACCTGTTATGTTAATCAATCAATCAATCACTAAATGATCAGTCAGTTACCAGTTTACTGGCTAATTAAACCGTAACTCAATGATTGAAATAGATGTTTAAATTGAAGGTCGTCATCTCTCAAGAGATTAGTGCCTGGATTAAAAAAATTAAAAAAGCAAGAAAAGTTAATGGCTTTGCCTTGAATTCCCTGTGAAGCGTATTGTGAGACAACCAAGCAAATTAATTTTGATGTGTTAATAGCATTTGTTTAAATTTTTATTGCATCTTGAAGGTGACCTATAGTGGTTTTTGTAGGAGTGACATGTAGCTAGGGTTCGCAAAAATGGGAAAGGCAAATTTCTTTAATCATCACGAATGAAAGTGCAGGTTTAATTTTGGTTTAGAAATGATCACAGTGCATGTGTCAGATGTACTCTGTACTGTGAGCTATCATATTCCATGCCTTTTGATATGCGGTTAAGATATACTATGTACCCTGTCATTTTTTAATGCTTAGTTCCCACTCTCGTGCGCTCTGTTAAGAATGCCACGATTGGCCATTCGTAGCTGATTGTGGAACTCCTCTGAAACTGCTTTCACACCGGACGCGAAATGAATTTTTCGCACAACGGATTACATTCAAAGTCAATGCAAAGACGCGAATACACGCAATATGAATGTATTTGAATGAATGAATGTAATCTGCCGTGTTAAAATTTGTTTCGCATCAAGTGAGAAAGCGGCTAAAATTTCAGGTTTGGATACGAGGTGATGCGATGATCACGATTGACGATTAATCGTCAATTATCGTTAATCGGAAATTTCTAAATCGTCCAAAACTTTTCACGATCAACACGATTGCCATGACTGACCTCAAGATCTGATAGGATCACCACGTTTTCACGCGAATCGTGGTAGTAGGAACCTAGCATTGAACAATCACATAATTTTGCACCATTTTCCTTTAATATGTGACTTTCATTCCACTGACTTGCCTGCGGTTTGCTGATACAGTGGGAGCAATAATTATTTGATCCCTTGCTGATTTTGTAGGTTTGGCCACTTACAAAGAATGGAACAGAGTAGAATTTTAATCATAGGTATAAGGGTTTGGGAAGGACAGCAAGGCCCATGGGCTAATGGCCCGTGTCATGGAAAATCAATGGCCCGTTTTCAAAATTGTGTGCGTGTGTGTGTGTGCATGCGTGTGTGGTCAAGTTAGCATTCAAGTTCATGTTTAGTCAAAATGTATTGATTTTTTGCAAGAAAGGTTGGGTTCCCTTGGGGGAAAAGGAATTGAAAGTGCAAGAAAAAAATTGTCCCCAGGGAAGAAAGGGAGGGGTGGGGTGTGTGTGTGTGTGTGTGTGTGTGTGTGTGTGTGTGTGTGTGCGTGTGTGTGTGTGTGTCCGTGCGTGCGTGCGTGCGTGCGTGCGTGTGTGTGTGTGTGCGTGCGTGTGTGTGTGTGTGCGTGTGTGTGTGTGTGTGTGTGTCTTTGTTGGGGCATTTTGTTACCCATTGGGGACCTTTTCTGGTATAAACACTGACCTTGTTGGGACCAGTGGCCCTTATGGGGACCTAAGCCTGGTCCAAATACAGCAAAATGTCATTTCTGAGGTCAGGGGTCAGGCGTGAATAAACGTTAAGTTAGCGTTAGGGTTAGGTATGGTTTGGATAGGGTTAGAGCTGGGATGTCCATAATGAATAGAAGTCAACGCAATGTCCCATGAAGGATAGCTGTGAAAAGTTGTGTGTGTCTGTGTGCGTGTGTGTGCCCTTGTGTGTGTGCATGGTATTTGTGTGTGCGTGTGCATGTGTGCTTGTGTATGCATGCGTGCGTTGGTGTGCTCCAAAGTGAGTCAAATTTGACCCACAGAGCAACCCACAACTTTTAATTACTTGCAACAGCAAATATTCTGTCTGGTCATATTTAACCCAAAACACTACGGATGTTTTTTATTTTCGAGACGGAGTAAAATAGTGACGGAGTTTTTTGTTGTGTCTAATAGTTTTTTCTGAGGATATCATGAAGGCTCGTCCCAATAAAGAAAGCTAAATGGTACTTCTTACATATATTTACTTGAAAACGGGTCAGATTTGAACCTACCACAAGATAAGGGGTTAAGTACTGGTTAAATGAGATCTATACTCACTGCGTAGAGCCTCGTTAACAGAGGAGATTTAACTGTCTGCGACACAGTGTCATGTGCTTCTCCCTATTTTAGCATTTGTCTTCACGCCCTACAATGAAAGCCCCAGAAATAACATGCATTCACACAAATAATATGCGTTCATTCGCACAATCATTTTGTTATTTTTACGCTGAGAGGGAATGTGGTGGGCGTGATGAGATGTAACGGGAAGTAAACATGATGATGCTGGTGCACTCAGGAGGGCCGATGGGTTTTTCATCCGCATTTTTTCTGGAGTCAAAGTGTGTGATTCAGATTACATGTGTCGGAGTGTTTATGGGGAAAAAAAACTGAGTGCAATGGCTCTACCATTCATGGGGGGGGCTAAATATTTGGAGAAAATTCCTCCCGCACGCAGACTCCAAATATGGTACAAACACTGAATGATGGGGATTGAAACAAAACATAATTCTTCATGCCTGTGATAAGTCCTATAGTTCTGTTATCACTGCTTACCTGAGCCCAGAGTACATGCAGTAAAAACTCAGCCTGCTCCAAGGTAAAGCTAGACTTTATATTGGCCTGCCTGCATTTACCTTAAACCTGGACTCCATACTGGCCTACAGCACGTAGGCCAGTATGAAGTCCAGGTTTAAGGTAAATGCTGAACATAAAATTGGACTCAAACGCCCACACCTGCAGTGCTCAACTCGACTGACTTCACTTTATGATTGATGATATATAAAATGATTAATAGTTAAACAGTGAATTAACTGTTTGAAAATGTTTTTTTTTTTTTCTAAATTCTTCACTGTTCTAGAAATTATACTAGTTCAAAAGATAATTTGAAATGTTTTGTGTACATTATAAGCTGGTATTCTACACATCGATTGCTTTGAGTTTCTGGTAACAGTGAATACATCAGCGATGTTCTTAATGGAAGAATCCAATCTTATGACATATTTGTGATCATTCTTCTTGAAAATCTTGAATTATTCTTAATGCCTTCTCATTGATTCTCAGTGTAGAAATTCCATGAATCACCAGAGTATTTTAAACAGAATATGCTGATTCCATTGTTATTTTTCCTAGTCGGAGGTCATATTGAAGCTCTCTTGGCCGGAGACGACAAATTCAAGCCCCAGAGCTCTGCTCAAGGGTCATCAATGGCTGTGAAGTTCATTGAAGTTGCCGAAGGAATTCAAGGTGCCCTCCAGAGGAACGAAGGGCTCTCACCACCAGAAACTGAAAATTGGCATGTCAAGATGTTAGAAGAATTTCAGATTTATCATTTCTGTTTAAACAATTCTGCTCTCTGAAAAGTGTAAAATATTGGTGTTAAGCATTCTGTGCAATTATTATTGCCATGAGTATTCAGCTGACATAAAGTGTGTCGCATTTGCGGCTTGAAATAAATGATAACAAGTAAAAACGGATTTATTCCTTGCAAGTAGTCAACCCAGCCACTGGGTCACAGAATAGTCTGCATCTGCCTGCCTGTGCTGTGACTGATAATCACGGCTAACACAGTGGTTTTTGAGGGTGATTTTTAAAAGTTTTTTCTTGACCCCAGAAGTTAGTGCTCAAATACTGGAATCACTCTCTGTGGATTTGAAAGTAGGGGAAATGAATATTCCTCCCGGTCATTATTTGCACACTCTGTAAAATTTTTATTTGCGCCCTGAAACATATTACGGTAGCTACGAAAATTCATACTGTTGTGCAGCCATGTAGCGTACATTGCTGCCATCTTATGGCTAAATTGCAGAATTACAATCAAGTGAAGTCGTGGAAGTTGCGCAGTGGTGCCACCTCTTTCCGAAAGCAGGTTTTGCAGGGTATAGGCAAATTTGCCCACAGCCCAATTTAAACCATCTTCTCGTTTTTTGTACCTACTTGTGGGACTGTCCATAAAATAGATTTGAAATGTGAAATTTGCATACAGGAAGCGACCTGTGGCCTATTTAGTGAATTCAAGATTTTTGTGGGGCAAAACCTCGAAAATCCATATTTAAAACTATAAATGATTGTTCTGAAAAACCAGATGATTTTTAATGTCTACTCAACAACATGAAGGACATTTTGATCCTTTTGTCCTTTTAAGACTAGAAAAATCTAGATATTTACTATATATAGTATATAGTTGAATGTTAATTTACTAGGATGTGATAACACTTTCAGGATCACCTGTAATTGTGATAAGATCAGTTAACAGTGGTGCATTCAAGCTGTTTTTATTATACTGTCCAAAACTTCCAATGCAACATTCGGGTTTGTTGCAACACTTGTCATTTTCTTACAATAAATGTAACAATACGTAACAAATATTATCTAACCCTAACCCTAACCCAAAAACACAGTTTTAGAGTCAGGAATGAAGAACAGATTTTTCCTGGTTTCCAATTCATTGCATCAGTTGAAGGCGCAATTCTGGATCACCGAAGTCAGTATCTTGTATGGCCTCCTCTGGCGTCACACACACCCTGGATTCTGTGATGCATGGAGCCAATCAAATGCCGAATTTCAGCGTGTGTGATGATGTCCCATTCCTTCTGGAGTGCTTGACGCAACTGTTGGACTGTGGCTGGTTCTGGATCACGCCTTCTCACCCGGCGATCCAGAATATCCCAGAGATGTTCTACAGCGTTTAAATCTGGGGAATACGCAGGCAATCAAGACACTGAACATTATTCTGCCTCAGGTAGTCCTGACAGACTCTGGCGACGTGGTGTCGCGTTATCCTGTTGCAGCGTTAGGCGATAGCGATGGACGAGTGGAACTGCGATAGGGGTAAGGATGTCGTCAAGGTAACGGCCCGCACTGAGGTTTCCATTGATGAAAATGAGGTTTGTCTTGTGTCTACTGCTTGTTCCAGCCCAAACCATCACACTGGGTCCATCCCAGCGTTCACGCTGCAGGATGGTAGCGTCAGTATAACGTTCCCCTCGCCTACGCCATACACGTAGTCTTCCGTCAGACACACACAACTTGAACCTCAAGTCATCGGAGAAGAGCTCCGAGTTCCACCTGAGAGCATTCCAGCCCAAATGTGCCCTTGACCATCGCAGACGGACGCGGCGAAGTGCATGAGTCAACACCAAACCACGGGGGGGATGTCGGTTGTGCAAGTCGGCTTCACGCAGTCGGTTGCGCACGGTTTGGTCGCTAATCCAGTTCTGGTGGCCACCTCTGGTCTGAGCAGCAGTGACTGTAGCTGGCAGGAAGTGATTGCGCAGGTGCTGGAGGCGAATATGGCGATCCATATTGGGGTGGTGACACGTGGTCTGGGGGCAGATGGTCGATCACCGGTGCTTCCTGTTTCATTATACCGGCTCCAGAGACGTGATATGGTCGACACGTGGACGCCCAGGTTCCTAGCAACCCGCCTTTGCGACATTCTACCAGTGAGCATACCAACGGCTCGCTCTAGCTGATTTTGACCAAGGTGCGGCATGGTCACACGTTGACCATGAGGAATATTTAAGTTGCCCATTGCTACGGATATTTATTGACTAAATTCTCGAAGGATTGGTCAATGAGTTCTACTCAACCTGATGGGATAGGCAAAATTCTAAACAATGTGCAATCAAGCGAAACGAGCTGCCCGCATGACAAAATCAAAATAATTTTCTGAGCTTTTAAGTTGTAGTTGATGTATCATGGCTCAAAACCAATATCCCTTTTTATGTACACCAAAAATTTCAAAATTGTGTGTGTTGTGTTATGGCCCCAATTTGTTATTACATTTATAACACAACAGCAACAGCAAGGGATGACAGACACAGTTTTAAAAACTCAAACACATTTAATTCACAGACAAAGACTAACACTAACCTACACTACTGACCAAGATTAATTATGTACAAAACATAAATATTTACAATCCCTTTTCGTGGGGGTGGCTTGGTGATGTCCTGGATGATGAAAAATGCTCAAACACAGGCAAAGAAATCCACAAAAGAAACGTCACAGGTCATGAACAGAATGGCAGGTCTGGTCATCTTCTTGCAATTTCTCCTACTACTTTACTGTCTCAATTCTTTTCCTTATATACTCTTTTGCAGACCCCACCCACATTTAGACCTCTTTTTTTTTATTTTCTGAGACTTGCCCCAGACATGTCCAGGATATGTCTAAACATGACTCCAGTCTGAGCTTAACAAAAAAAAGGTAAATACTGCCATCTAGTGGCCTATATTCACATCACACCTCCATTCTAAAAGGGAAAAAGTTTGACTCATAAAGGCAAAATTTTTCTTTTCAATACAAAATGGTTAAGTGAACACTTGTCTATATATACATATCATACAATATTCAAATAAACACGTGATATATATACATATTCAAACACGGGATAAGCAATCAGCAATTACATTGTCTGTACCCTTCACATGCTTAATTTCCAAGTCAAACTCCTGTAAAATCAAACTCCAATTCAACAATCTCCGATTCTTGTTTTTCATCTTACTCAAAAACATTAACGGATTGTGGTCAGTGTACACAATCATTGGCTTTTCCCCTGTACAAACATAAACCTCAAAGTGTTGTAAAGAAAGGACCAGAGCCAACAGTTCCTTCTCTATTGTGGAATAGTTCCTTTGGTGGCGATTGAACTTCCTGGAGAAGTATGCCACGGGATGCTCAATGTCATCAGAGTCACTTCTCTGTAGGAGCACAGATCCACAAGCTTGGTCGCTAGCATCGACCGCGATGGAGAACAGTTTGTTGAAGTCAGGAGATTTGAGCACGGGGAAGTGGCACAGCAGAGACTTCAGGTGATCGAAGGCTCTCTGGCATGCATCATCCCAGGTGAACTTTACGCCTTTCTTCAGTTGGTTAGTTAGACTGAGAGCAATCTCAGCAAAGTTCTTGCAGAACTTGCGGTAGTACCCGATCATTCCAAGGAAGCGGCGCAAAGCTTTTTTGTTGTCAGGAACTGGAAAGTCCATGATGGCTTGGACTTTAGCATTTTGGGTGCCACCTTACCCTGGCCAATGACGTAGCCAAGATAGGTGACAGTAGCACAACCAAAGTCACTCTTGCTCAGGTTAACAGTCAGGTTAACCTGAGCTTTTAGATGTTCTTCCCAGGGCTTTTAGATGTTCTTCCCAGGAGTCACTCCATGTGATCAGGTCGTCGATGTACGCACCCGTGTGTGGCAATCCGGCGATTGTAGACTGTATCATCCTTTGGAACGTGGCTGGGGCATTTTTCATGCCAAAGGGTAGGACTTCATACTGGTACAATCCAGATGGTGTGGCAAAAGCAGAGATGCTCTTGGCCCTCTCAGTTAAAGGCACACACCAATAACCCTTCAATAAATCAATCTTGGTCAGAAACTTTGCTTGCCCTACTCTATCGATACAATCATCAATCCTAGGTATTGGAAACACATCAGTTCTAGTTACAGCATTGACTTTGCGATAATCTGTACAGAATCTAGTACTTCCATCAGGTTTTGGAACTAGCACACAGGGTGAACTCCAATCAGAGTTGGAGGGTCTGATAATATCATGTTTTAACATGTACTCAACCTCTTTCTCAGCAATCTTTCTCTTTTCAGGATTCATCCGGTACGGATGCTGTTTTATTGGTTTGGCATCACCAACATCTACATCATGAGAGGCTATAGAAACTCTTTTTGGAACATCAGGAAACAGATCCTCATATTTCTTGATCAACCTCTCAAACTGATCTCTCTGTGAGGGTTCTAAGTGCTGGAGTTTTACATCAAGATTTTGCAACACTTCAGTGTTTGACAATTTACATGAAAGAACTTCAGCTTTAATTCTTGGTTCATCATCTTGAAACTCCCCCTCATCTTCACACGTTTCGACCATTGGAGAATCTGAAGTGACAGCTGCAACCCTAGCATTTCTGTCATGATAAGGCTTTAGCATGTTAATATGACACAATTGTTTTGGTTTTCTCCTATCTGGAGTCTTCACAATGTAATTGAGATCATTGAGTTTTGTCAGAATTTCATAAGGACCATGAAATCTAGCCTGCAATGGATTGGACTGCAAGGGAAACAACACAAGGACCTTTTCTCCTGGTTTAAACTCACGGCTTCTAGCCTTATGATCATACCAAGTTTTCATTTTTCCCTGACTTGATTTCAAGTTCTCTCTTCTCCAACCTAGCTGCTACACACCTGATTTTACTAATCAGGGCCCTTAACAAACATTCCAGAGGTTGATCTAATCAACTAATCAACATCTGGAATGTTTGTTAAGGGCCCTGATTAGTAGAATCAGGTGTGTAGCGGCTTGTTTGGTATGAAAGATGCACCCACAGTGGCTCTTTCTGGAGAAGGTTCCCTACCCCTGGCATACAGCAATCGTGAATGCTTTGTGGTTCACAAAATCATTGAAGCGTGACCACTAACGCAGACTACGCTTTGCTCAGTGGAGTAAAAACAAGGTCTGGGAGATATAGAACCTATACAATGTACAACAATTTCTGAAAACATCTAAATGGCTTTTCTGAAAAATAAGTAGTATTTTATAAAAATGGCTTGAATCATAGACTATAAAAAGATGGATGCAGCACCCTGGTCTGAAAAATGAAGCCCATGAGGAAGTAATCCAAAAAAGTTCATACTGTCTGTAGTAACTAACTAGCGTTGGCGTTCTTATTTTCAGACAGAAAAGGTTTTATCCTACCTTGACATGTTTCGACGGGATACTCCCGTCTTCTTCAGAAGAGTCACTGATGTTACGAGTGACACGTCTTATCTGCTGATGTTAGCGAGGCGTGGCCGCACGCCTCGTGCTATCCGGCCGCTCCTCCAAGATGGCACTCCAGGTGTGGAAAAGCGTGTATGCCCCCTCGTCTCGGTTCATGGTCCTGTGGGCCCGCTTCCTGATTTCAATTGCCTCCATGATCCAGCGTTCATGTCTGTTGTTCTGAGTGCAGATGACTTTGGCCTTGTCCCAGTCCATAATATGATTTTCCCTCTTGCAATGATCTGTGATTGCTGATTTAAGGTTAACCTGTAGCGCTTGTTCTTTAACTGAGCGTGTCTGTCTTACTGTTTTCTCTTTCTCGCATTTTTTACCTGTGTGAAAAGGTCTACCTGTTTCCCCAATGTATGTTTTATGGCAAGACTGGCATGGGATTTCGTATATGACATCACATTTGTCAATTTGGTCTTTCGGGTGTACCAGTAGTTGTCGTAATTTTATGTATGGTTTTACCGAGGTGTTGATGTGGAATTTTCTCATGGCCCGTTGAATCCGCTCTGTGACGCCTCTTATGTATGGTAATGTAACGACTCCTTTGATTTTTGTTTCATTTTTTCGTTTATTTCTGAATGCGCCGGGGTTTTGCTTCTGCTGTGCCTGTAGTTTGCCTGTGTTTATGGCCCATAGTTTTCTAGCCGTATGGAAATGAATACGGTGCCCGCAACCTGGGAGCCAATCTCTTTCGTCTGAAAAACTTCCAGAGCAAGCAGATCTTCCTGTTTTGACAAGGACGAACAAGAAGCTGAACTGGGACCTGTCCAGTCGAAAGTACTGCTGGAAGAGTGCTGTATCCAAACGGAGCTCTGATACGAGCCGATGATATTCCCCATAATTTTTTCGGCGTTGCAGGATGGGATGAACCCAAAAACGGCGGTAGCGACGGCGTATCGTAGATACAACAGATACAACAGCAAAATCGCAGCCAGAATCTTCTTTCGATGATCCATGGCAGAGAGATGTTTGTACGAAAATTGATTTGTACTCATAACAGCAGGAAAATCAAAATTTAGCGGGGATGGATTCTATTTGATCACACAATGTCCGACACGCCCACAAGCCAGCAAGTCAGAAACGCCCATAAACGAGCAGCTCCGCAGGGAGGTGCGGATAACATCCGGATTTTCCCCGTGTAGTTTATTTTTCTCTTTTAAATCATTAATGCCTCATTTCTCGGCAAAGACAAAATCTTTTATTTATATTCAGGCTATGCGAACACCAACGGGTCCTCATATGTAAGCGCGTTCCCGCTCCTGCAAATTTAGCACTGCAGCGGATGTGAGTGGGTGGAGCAATGAGCTTTCCTTGCCATCTGTCTGTTCAACATTAAAGACGTAGCCAAGTCGGTGAAGTGAACTGGCAAGTTACGGAGCATATGTATTGAGCGACAAAAGAAACAAAGTTAATTAAAGGCAAACCGGAAAATAAGTTTGCACGTAATTATTGAAAATCAAATTTATTACGAGCGTGTGCGCATTTACACTCGTTTTATCAAACTTTTCTTTGTTTTGCGGTAACTATGAGTAAGTTACCCAGATAGCAAGCTCCTCCACTCCGGATTTGCCCCGGCTCTGAGCCGGATCAGCTGGAGCCAGGGCAGATCCGGAGCGGAGGTGCTTGCTATCTAGGTAACCATAAGAGCACATTAACTAACTAAGTTAGCTAACTTGCGTTTCTTTTGTTGCTCTATATATTCTTGCCACTTTAATTGATGAATGGCCGTAATCCGTAATAATATGTAACTTAGCACCTCGATTGCTGCACTTCATGCAGCGCGAGAAAATGTACAGTAAGCTAAGGCCGCTGTTGTGACATCCTAGAACCATGTACGCAGGCAACACTCACCTTACTTTTTCATATTAAAATGAAATGGTTAAATCCATTAATTGCATTGTGTATTTCCATTACTTTGAATAGCACCCATTCGCATCACTCTACACTGATGCGTTATGCTTAACGTGTCAGCTAAGTAGCATCTAACGCAACGTAATGTGCATTTATAGCAGTATATAAATTCATTTCGAACACTGCTTAGCGATCCATTTATCAGCCTAACCATTCTTCGTTGTTAAATTACTTACCGACCTTCATACATGATGACGAAACTTTTCGGCAACTTGACTTATGAGATCTAAAATGATAACTATTTTTTGTTCATGATCTGAACCAAGCGGGTGGAACAATGCGCATTCCTTGCCGTCCGTCTGTGATGAACATTCTATATGTGGCCAAGTCAATCAAGCGAGCTGGCGTTACGGTGCAAATATTTTATCCATTTTATTTTAATTGATGAATGGCCATAATGTACTCGATTGCCACACTCCATTATGTAGTGCCGCAAAATGAACAGTAAGCTAAGGCCGCTGTTGTGATATATTCAGATAGAAGTATGTACGCAGCTAACACTCACCTCACTTTTTCATAGTTCATGGTTATCATTGTAATGAGTTGTATATTTCCATTACTTTGAATAACACCAATTCACATTTCTGTATTTTGATGCATCATGCATCATATGTCAGCTGTGTAGCATCTAACGTAATGTCCATATGAGTGCATTTATAGCAATACATAAATTCAGTTCGAACACTGCTCAGCAAACCATTTATTAACCATTCTTCAGTCTAAAATTAATTACTGACTTTCATACTTGACGACGAAACTTTTCAGCAACTTGACAGATGACATCCAAAATGTTTATTTTTTTGCGCATGATCCGAACATCCATGAAAGCACTGAACATGCATACACAATTTTTGTGGTACAGCCTTTATTAGATCGAAGTTTTGGATAGGTGGAAACGTCAGAGTATACTAAATCCGAACATCTAATGTTCGTGAGCAGCATCTGAGATCAACCGGAGTGATGCAGGTAGATTCGACGGTGTGGCTGATTTTCATCTGAACGAAGATAAATACGAGACCTAATGTTAGATGTAGCTGTCATCATCCATCTGCTCACCCCCACCACCTGTCATTATTGTCACCACCAAGGCATTATTTACATGTATATATTAAAAATGTATTCAAATAGAATTATTTGTGTTTTGTCAGTTTTTGATTTTTTTGCCAGCTCTGCTTAACATTTGAAGATGAACTCAAGTACCCAAAATCAAAAGGGGTTTAATGCTTAACTTTTGCAGAGCCGGCCATTATCATAAAATTAAGTACCACAAATACAATCGATGTTAACTCGTACTTAGAAATGAAACGTAGAGATGGTATTAAAATCATAATCGAGACAGACTTTATTGGAAAGGGCTTTGGGGGTGGATAGAAAGGCACGGCCTCTGGTTCGCTGACATGCATAAATTCATGGATGAACGGTTCAGTGCGCTCCAAGAGGCTCAGATATCGTGGGAAGAACGGAAAAAAAGGGAAAAAAAAAGGTGAAAATAATGCAGTACGTCATTTCACGGCAGACCCATTTTATTATACTCCATGGAATGGTTATAAGTTACGTAAGCTAGCTTACCAGAATTGACAAAAGTTTAAAGCTCCTGACTTTAAAACATATCAGTTTATAAGGTAGGTGAAGTGCGTTGTGTGTTCGGTTTGTCTTTAATCCGGAAAAAGATAATGGAATTCGCACGCAGACAAGCAAGAATTATCTGACTCGGATAATGTGGTCATTCGACATTGAACTAAAGAGAACACGAGCCTGTGGCGTTTTTCCTAATAGCGTAGTTGCAGAAATTTATATGTCCATTCAGTCAGTGGTTCCAACTATGGAAGTTAGCATCTGTGATTTCGGGAAGCGCACCCCTGAGCAATGTCATATTAAAGTTACGCAACAGCAAGTCAACTATTTTGCCGAGATTTTTGAGTTGAAATCAATAGTATTACTTCCCTGTCAAAGTCGTTTTTAACATTTGTTATTGCATTTGTGTTTTAAAATAGTATCTCAAACCATAATTAAACCTTTATCGGCGGCTATGCTTTGTGTTCCGTACATCAGGGTGCAGTCTGCAGTGGTCAGACTTCCATTTCCGGTGAAAAGTGATCGTGAACACGCACCCTAGGTCGGAGTTCCACGAGCCTGAGCCGTTGTCATGGACACCTCGGATACCAGCGCGTTCATAAGCCCCACACTACGCATGTGTGAGCAAAAATCACACAGCGCATGTCCGCATGGCTCTGGAAGCTTGGCTCCCATGTCGGATTGCTGCGCCACTGAGCAATTTCCATTGAAATGAATGGGCGGCCATTTTCCAATTGTATATCCAGTGAAATATAAAACATCCTTGTGCCCGAATCGTATCGGATGGAATCCCAGAATGCATCGCACACCAAAACGCACGCATGCCATAGAAAATGAATGGGATGCGGAGGAGGGCGGAGATTTTCCGTGTGTTGTGGGGCCTCACCGTCAGTCTGAATGAAGCAGTGAAGTGGTTCGAACGTCATCAGTCAGGTGGTTTTTCCCGATATGAAGCAAGCTCCAGCACAGTGCTTCAGAAAGTTTAACGTTGACATTTTATGTCAGTGTTTTGAGTGAAAGCCGGATCGAGAATGGTGTGGGAAGAGGGAGAGAGAGAAAGGGAAAAAGAAAAGGAAAAAAGGAGTGGAAAATGAAGATGATGAAGAATCATTTGTAGTTGGAGTGAAAGCAGTTGGAGAGTGTTGGCAAATTACCAGAACATTCAGTGATAGTCATATGGTCGGAAAATTCGTTAAAAATGAAATTGGAGATGTAAAGACAGTAAGGATATTTAGAGGTGGTATTGTGATTGCGGAATGTAAAACGAGAAAACAAATGGAAAAGGCCCTAAAAATCAAAGTCTTCAACAATAAACGTAGAGTACGTTTTCCTATGAAGCGACAACTGACAGTGAAGGGAGTGATGAGAGGGGTTTCATTTTCCGTGAACATAGATATTTTATTAGAGGTAGAGGGAGTTTTTGCCGCTCGGCGGTTGAAAAGACATAGAGATGGAAAGGAGACCGATAGTATGTCGGTACTCCTTGAGTTTGAAAAGGAATTACCAGAGAGGATTTTTATTGTTGACGTTTGTTACTGGGTGTGGATATATGAAAGGGCTCCGCTTCGGTGCTACTGGTGTCAGGGCTGTGGCCGCGCTGCTGCAGTCTGCAAGACCGAGAGCTGAGGTGCAGAAGGTTTGGTAAAGAAGGCTGTTCAGATGAAGATTGTGAGTTGGCAAAGGAAAAGGCTGTTTGTTGTCACTGTGGAGGGAATCATGAAGCGGGAGCAAAGCAATGTGAACGGAGGCAGTTAGAAAGTGAGGTTGAGCGAACACGGACACTGAATAAGATGTCATACTCTGAGGCTGTAAAGAAAGTGAGGAAAGAAAAGAGAGCAGTGGGGGAAGAGATGGATACAGCTGAAATGAAGGGGAAAGAGCAAAGTAAACAGGACAAGCAGTTTTTGAATATAAATAAAAGAAGGTTCTTGGCATTTATAGCATTGGTTATTAACTGCAATTGAAATTGAATCTAAAACGGAGAGAATAAGGATGGTGGTGTACACAACCAGGGAGATTTTAGAAATAACCGACGGGAAGTGGGAGGAGATCCAGGGAATTTTAGAGAAAGGACATGGGAGTCAAACAATTGGTATTTAAATTATACATCGGAAATTAGGTTTGTGTAAGAATGCGGGTTAAGGTGAAGGTTTTTTTTTTTTTTTGAGAAATAACTAATTTTAAAAAAAGTTACCCCGTATTTACAGCAGTTGGCGGTAATACACACAAAGATTGTCAACCGCAATAAAACGAAAGAAGAAGAGCTTCAGAAGAATACCCTGCCGAGTTCAAAACGTGCTTCGACAGATTCAGAAAATGAGGGCTGTGGAGGGGATCACCTATTCAGAGGCAGTGAGGAAAGTGGGTAAGACAAGATCAGTGACATTAACCGGCGGTCCAGGTCCGAGGGAGATAGTAGCTCAGGAGGTTAGGAGGCGGATGGATGACAGGATATATATAGGCAGGAAGAAATTGGTCACGTTCATAGCTGGAGTGATCAATACTGTGAGTGGGGAGACAACGAAGACAGGAAAGATAAAACTGGTGGTTAAAGCAGCAGTGAGGCACCTTGGAATGGAGGGATTGGCATGGGAGGATGTCCAGAGGGACTTGCTGGAGATCTCAGACTTGCAGAGCGCTAGTTGATGGTAGTTCTTCTACAGTGGAACGCACGTCGCCTATTAGCTAATGGCCAGGAATTCAAACACTTTTTAAGGGAGATGGAAGTGCAGCCAGATGTAGTCTGTGCCCAGGAATCATGGTTGAAACCCAGGTTGGATTTTGTAATGCAGGGTTATGTAGCAGTACGTAGGGAAAGGGAGGGGGATGGTAGGGGTGGGGGGTGCGTTACCTTTGTGAGACGGGGAATTTCATACAGGGTAGTAGAGGTGGGGGTTTATATGGAATACATAGTAGTGGAGGTGTGGGAACTGGGGGTGGAGGTTGTGGTAGTCAATTTTTACAACCCTTGTAGGAAGTTGGAGTTGGGGGGGTTGATGGCGGTAAAGGGACAGGATAGACGGAGGGTGGTATGGTGTGGGGATTTTAATGCCCACAGCCCGATGTGGGGAGGGACACAGACAGATGGGAATGGAGCGGTAGTGGAGGAACTGATGGAGGCGAGGGGTCTAGTGTGCCTTAATGATGGGACAGGTGCAAGAGTGAATGGGCTACTGGTATGGAGTCAGTACTTGACCTAACTCTGGTATCTGCTCAGATAGCGGGGATTTGTAGGTGGGAGGTCTGGACTGAATCTACAGTAGGCAGCGATCACTATCCTGTGTTATGCTCAGTGGGAGGACAGATAGAGAGGGGGACGGGGGAGGGTGTCCCTCGGTGGGTGAGGGGAAAAGAGGACTGGGTTAAATTCAAACAGATCTGTGAGGAGATTATAAGTAGTGCAGACTTATCAGGTGAAGTGGATGAGGCAAATAAGCGCATCACTGCAGCAGTGATAGAGGCAGCAAGTAGGGCAATCCCACAGAGTAAGGGAGGGAGGGAGAGGAAAATGGTCCGCTGGTGGTCAAAGGAATGTCAACAGGGGTATAGGGAGAGAAATGGGGCTTTTAAGATGTTTAAGTGAACACTTAGCCTGCAGTGTTGGATAGACTACAAGAGAGCCCAGGCGATCTTGAGGAGGACAGTGAAGAGGGCGAAGAGGGTATCATGGCGAGAGTATTGTAGTGGGATAGGTAGGACGACCCCGATGGGGGAGGTGTGGGGGATGATAAGAAAGATGGGAGGAGAGTGTAGGGAGCGGGGTTACCCAGTGATGATGGATGGAGAGGTGAGGGCAGTTACAGATGGGGAGAAGGCAGAGATTATGGTCAGGGCATTTGCAAGGGTTCATAGTGAGGAGAATTTGTCAGAGGAGGGGTTAAGGGGGAGGGAAAAGATATTGAGACGCCACAGAGGGGTAGTGGGAAGAAAGGAGGGAGGGAATAGTGCGATGGATGAGCCGTTCATGATAGGAGAGATGGTTTGGGCGATGAAAAAGTGCCAGCCTCCGTCGCCAGGTGAGGATAGGCTGTGTTATAGTAAGCTACAGAACATGGGAGAGAAAGGCAAAAGAGCCCTGCTAGACCTTTTTACCAGGGTACGGAGGGAGGGCAAGATGCCGAGGGTGTGGAAACAGGCAGTGGTAGTGCCGATACTGAAGCCAGGTAAGGACCCAACGATGCCATGTAGCTATGGGCCTATAGCCTTGACCTCAAATGTGTGTCAGGTGATGGAGAGGATGGTGGCGGACAGGTTGTCATATGTGTTGGAGAGGAAAGGGCTGCTAGCAGGGCACCAGAGTGGGTTTAGGAAAGAGAGAAACACCATGGATGCAGTGGTTAGATTGGAGGATGAAGTGAGGAGGGCCCGGGTGAACAGGGAGTCAGTGGTAGCGGTGTTTTTTGATGTAGAGAAGGCATACGACATGATGTGGAGAGAAGGAATGCTGATTAAGCTGCACATGCTTGGGATAAGGGGGAGAGTATTTAATCTGGTGGCAAATTTCCAGGAGCAGAGGAGGATCCGGGTCAGAGTGGGATCAGAATTGTCTAGCCAGTTGGAAGTGAGCGATTGTACTCCACAGGGGAGTGTAATCAGTCCGCTATTATATACAATCATGATAAAGGATATTTTTGATGAAGTGCCTGTGGAGATAGGGAGGTCCCTTTTTGCGGACAATGGGGCAATCTGGAAGAGGGGGAGGAGTCTGGAGGGGGCGGTGCAGAAGGTGCACGGGGGCATAGGTAAGGTGGAGAAGTGGGGGGTGGACTGGGGCAGTAGGTTTTCAGTCGAGAAGACCAAGGTGGTATTTTTTACAAGAAAGAGAGAGGGAGAACTAGGACTAAAAATGTATAGGCAGAGGCTGGAGAAAGTGGGGGCATTCAAGTACCTTGGGGTTGTATTTGATAGGCACTTGACCTGGGAGGGACATATCAAGAGGGTAGTGGAGAAGGGGAATAAAGTAATAAATGTAATGCGGTGTTTGACAGGGAGGAGGTGGGGAGCGAGTGTAGAGGCCTTGAGGACAGTATATCGGGGAATAATCAGGGCAGGGGTGGACTACGGATCGGTAGTATATGGATCAGCTGCCCAGACACACCTGAAGAAGCTGGAAGTAATGCAAGCGAAGGCGCTGAGGGTATGTAGTGGAGCTGTGAGGTCAACTCCAATACCGGCCCTGCAAGTGAACATGGGTGAGATGCCACTAGATTTGAGAAGGGACCAGCTGATGGCTAACTACTGGGTAAATCTGAAAGGGCATGGGGACTCACATCCCACTTAGGGGGTTTTGGGGGAATGTTGGGAAAACGGGAAGGGAAGAAGGAGGAATTTTGGAAGGATGGGAGGGGAGGTAGCATGGGAATGTGGAGTGGGGAATCTTAATCTGGGGCCCACAGTGGTGATCCCGGCGGTAGCCCCGTGGAAACTTGATTAGCCAGAGGTAGATTGGAGGTTGCTGGACAAGAAGAGGGAAGGGGGAGAGGTTGATTTAGTGGGGGAATTTGAAAGGCTGATTAGTGGGAGTTATGAGGGATTCACAGAAATATATACTGATGGGTCAAAGGATCCTAGCACTGGAAATACAGGATTTGGTATAGTGGTGCCAGAAAGGGGGGGTGAAGATAAGCAGCAGAACCACAGATGGATTAGGTGTATATACCGTGGAAATGGTAGCGATGCTAGTGGGAGTGAGATGGGTGGAGCTGGCTCGGATGGAAAAGGTTTTGGTTTGTAGCGATTCCGCGGCAGTGCTTGCGAGTCTGAGATCCTTCCACTCAAGTAGTAGGCAGGATATTCTGTATGAGGTATTGATGAGCGTGACCAGGTGTGTGAGTCAGGGCAAAGAATTCCATTTTATGTGGGTACCTGCAAGGCAGAGGCGAAGGGGGTCATCTGGGATAAGGTATGTCAGAAGTGGCAGGCTAGGTGGGATGGAGAGGAGAGGGGGCGTCACCTCTACCAGGTTCAGCAGAGTGTGAGAGGGCAGAGTATGGGGGGGGGGAGTAATGGAGGATAGTCTTAGGAAAATTAGAGTTGGGGGAATAGGAGTGAAGGAAGTGCTTCGTTAGGGAGGGGGGACTATGATGAGGATAGTGCTGGGTTTCCTGAAGAGTGTGGGGGTGTATGAGAGGGTGTGAGGGGGGATAGTAATGAGCAGAATGAGAATCTCAGAATGTAGATTAGTGGAAAAAGTCCTTTTGAATTAGGTTAGTGAAATAGACCTGGAACTGGCCCACACTCCAGGTCAGTAGGTGGCGGTAAAGCCCCATAATCTGGTGTTCTGCCGCTGTTAAACACCAAGGAGAAGAAGAAGAAGAAACGCGCTTCGGAGTCAGCGGTAACATCACCAGAAGCCACAGCACTAAGGAATTTGTTTGGTCCGCATCTTCATTCCTCTGACTATTTTATCTGTGATTTTCAGGTTAGTACTCGGTGAAAACCGCTAAATATACTTGCTCAAAGCAAGCTTTTTAAAGAAAGTGCGTGTCGAGTTTCATTTACAAGCTTTAGTGGTTTCAGGTCGGATTTAAAAGGGTGTAAGATGGCTTAGCCAGTTTGTCGCTAGCTAGCATAGCTGATGTTCACTCCGCTCTGAGCCAACTACTTGCTCTGCAGCTGGTTGAAATGATTGTTGGCCGATTAATTTGTTAGATACTAATTGTTTGGCACATGTTGCGAGCTTCATGCGCTGTAAAAACTCGCTTACGCTGTTTGTTAAAATTAAGACTGTGTAGAATTGCGCAAGGCTCCATCGGTCGGAGAAATGCATGGAGTTAAGTTTGAGTCCTTAAACCAGAGCACGGTAAAAATTGAATAATAGAACCTGAGCTAATGAACTATCATTTGCAAGCTCAGTTTACGTGCAGCTAATTTAAAGCTACTTGCATCGTAATGTAAGTAATACTGTATTTTAATGTCAAAAATTGCATCAATTAAAAAAAAAATTCAGCCCAATTTCATGCCTTTAGCAGTCACTGCTGTAAAAAAGCTATATTAGAAATTCACAAAATGGTATTAATCTGTAACAATATTATACATTAAAAAACGAACCTTGGAAGTTAGGAAACTTTATTTATATAGCTCATTTCATGTATTTAGACAATTCTAAGTGCTTTTTACATATTAAAATAATTTGCAGGAAAGCACATCAGTAATAAATTCGAATACATACTCTCACACTGAAAATTGTAGAAAAACGTAACTTTCAACTCAAGTGAATTTTAAAGGAAAAAAAAGCCCTCACTAAGAAATAATTTTTTTTCATATAATTACCTGTTGCACAATTATTAGCACCCCTAAAATGAGAGGCCATCTAAATTACATTTTTCAAACCTGTGTGGCGCCATGTTGTGGCGCATGGAATATGACGTTACGAAGTTGGTTGGCTTGGAACTCCTTTATTAGCTCGCATTGGATTAACTTATGACAGCACTGACTCAATGGAGAATAAGGAACCTCAAACTAAAAAACAATGCAAGGGGGGTCACTTTTGCATCGCCCCTGGATGCAGCAAGGAATTTTATAGGGCTAAAAATCAAGGAAAGATTGTACACTTTCATGCTTTGCCTCTTCAGAGGCAAGTGGTTCTTTGTCGTTGGCCAGCTGCAGTGAAACGAGAGAATCCTCCAGTTTGCCGTGAGGCTAGGGTTTGTAGTGAGCATTTTGTTGAAGAGGACTATGTGGAGGAGAGGTTTTTTGAGTCTGGCAACCTGGTGGTTCAACGATCCAACAAACTCAAGTTCGAGGCTGCTCCCTCTGTGTTCAAATTTTCCTCTTATGAGTCAACTAAAAAAAAAAAAAGTAGCTGTGCACCGTAATGAAAGGGCGCATACTGCTAGCTTACAAATTGACGATATCATAAGCATGCTAACTAGCCGGACTAGTCAAAGTCAACTTTATATACTTTATGCACTAGCTTCAAAACTGATAAAGTGCTTTTATCAGCCAAACAGCGACTTGTATTAGTGACTAAGCGAAAGTAGACTTTTTCATCCTTACGGACGTTTCAAACGTTAGTCTGCCACGTTTTAGCCTACATGCTAAGTAGCTATCGTTAGGTAAGGTTAAAATGCCTGCTGTTGATGGGCCACTCCAGCGTGTCCGCACGGACTTCACGGAGGGAGAGCATGGAAATTTCCAATACCTCCCTCTCACAGCAGAGCATGTGGTAGGTGCATGACAGGGTTATGCACTGCATATCCCCGAGCAAGTGAACCACGTTCACCTCCCGACAGCAGATGGACTCGCTTGCGGTCGGCATTTCAGTGCAGTGACCACACAGACACCAGGTTGTGTTACCCACCCTCTCCACACCCGAAGGAACCGACGGCTGCTCCTCAGATGAAATATTGTCCATCCTTTCTCTCCTCCTCACCGGCTCAAAGGCATAAGCCATTTGGGTTTCTTTGGATCCCCTCAAAATACCGCTCAGCCTCGTCTTCTGGCATGTTTAACTCGATGAAATGTACGCCTGTGACTATCTCGAATCTCCAACCAACCAACCAACCTTGTGACGTCACCAGAGGCGCGACGGCAATATGGCGGCGAGCCAGAACGAAAGCTTACATCAGTACCAAACATAAATCTATTTTATTTTAATGTGTAATCGTTTTTTTGTTTAAGTTTTTCTCAAATTAATTCCAACACACTTATGTCTGTACAAAACTCACAAAAACTGAGCTGTTTCATGTCCGCTTTAAACATTCAAATTGGGTAACTGGGAAGAACAGCTTGTAAAAATAGTGCATTTCAGCGAAGGGTACTGACTTCAACTGATCACCATCACTGTGTAAAAAAATGCGTAGCTTTGCAACCATTCACACCTTTGACAGCAAACTGACCACTCCAAGAAATTACTCATGTGAGTCAAATGCTTTTATTCTCTGACTTGTACCAAAGTGTAAATGTAAAGTGTATAAAAATCACAACTTTATATTCGATCTTAACATCAACCTGATCTTAACATCGGATCATAAAATCACATTTTAAAATGATCTGAATAACCTTAATTCTTTTTAAAAACAATTTTATGCATGGTGTCACTTCATTGAATAGATACCTGGAACACATCTGAACTACTTAAGCTGCAGTACCACATCCCAAACAGCAGGTAGCCGACCCCCAATGTTGGCCACAGTTGAATGTAATATTTGTAACTCTTCGTGATTTATATGGCAAAAGAACTGGTTACAGTATTAATCTATTACAGCTGCTAACAATGTCTTTATTGCGTATATCCACCCCCCCCCCAACTCTCCCTGGGGCATGTTTGAAATGGTCAGCTGCTGCAGGTCTTATCTAGGCGTCCGTGGAACTGTCCCACTGCATGACCGCAGCACTGCATGAGGTGCATCTCCATAGCATCGCGAACCGTATTATTGTAATTTGCAGGTTGAACGCAACCACAGCCTGCTGATATCTCCGAAAAAAGAGAGCGCGATTACTGATGTCTCCAAAGCCAGTCTGACAAGCCTAAACCGTAAGAGAACGAAACAAATAAAATATCTTTTTGGCCTGTTTCATTACTTAGCGGAATGTAGGCTATAAAGGCATAACAAATTTCATGTCTCGGATCCTTGACCAGCCATGTATGACAGTAAAAAAAAAAAAAAAAAAAACACTTTTTACTGAACGCCGTTTTCGTTCACTCATCTTTACATTTTGCAAGTTGCAATTCGAGTCATTATGTGGATTTGCTTTATCCAATGTAATTTTTCAGTAATTTCTCATTAGTCTTTTAGTTATTAATAATACATAATTATGACTGTTCGACTCAAAATGAACTTCTACTGGTTGATTTACTATTGTAGTTTCAATGAATGATGAAAAACAAGGTATCTCTTGCGGTAGTCTGCTGGAATGGTCTGTAAAGTAGCTGATCTTCGCAAGCTTGCATTAAAAACCCAACAAATTAACTCGTAAACAATTTATAGCTGAAATGAAAACAAAATAGCTCTTATTCAGCCCAATTCGTTATTTAATGTAATTTCCATTTTGTGTCCATCTGAGAGACATTGGAGTCCATGAGAATTTTGGACTTTATGATTGTTAGAGCTAACAATTGAACTAACAATAATGCCTTCGCCGAGTGACTGTACATAGACCTAATTATAATCAAATTATTTTTCAGTACTGAATGTAGCCTATTATTTTGTCGCTTTTAGATCGCATGGGGGAGAGAAGCCGTGACTTCAACTGCCACTTGATTATTCTTGAATTGGAAAACGTGCGAATGAAGGAAATCCATCTAGAATTAGCCAAGACTAATTATTTTCAATAAAAGGAGGGATAATGGCCCCGGAATTTTCAGGTCTAACGATGTGCCTGGGTCGGATTGGTCGGACCAATCACTTGGTAGTACTGCGGCCCTATGGCTCGTGGCTTGACGTACCGTCTGAGCAAAACTAGACTTCTAAGCTGCCCTTTTGGTTGTCGACACGAAAATGCTGGGGTGACTTTTTCAGATTTTCTCACTCTGGAACCCCTTTTCAAAATACAGTTTTTAGGCTATGCGTTTTCGCCGTCTCTGTAGACTCATCAACGAAAGGATAAACTATTCAAGTGTTTTCAAAAAAATCGTTCTAGTCTGGAGGGGCCCTTAGTCTGATTACACTCTACCATTCACAGATCTTAAGTTCATGACGTTGAATTTATTGTTATATCGGCAAAAGTACATTTTGTCAATATTATGGAAACATCGTTGCCATTGCGTCTGCGTCCGCCGCATATCCATAGTTTTATTGCGACAACTAAAAAACTAGTTTGTAGATCGATTACAGATCTTACAAACCTGTAGATCTTATCAGGATGGACAACTTGATTGACTTTTTTTAGGCTTTGTATTACTGACAATGAAAAACTAACTAATTCATATCCTGGAACTCATCATTTTGGGGAGCTTTTGCTGAATCTCCGCTCGCTGTTGGAGGTGACAAGGTAGACCTTGTTGAGTATGAAAGTGTTATTGCAATGATATTTGACTCCTCTGTTTTATGCCTGGTACACACTACAGTATAATTGGGCCAATCTTTGTCCCGATCTCCCCCTTCTGATCAAAGCCAGCAAAGGCCCGATGGTGTGATGTTTGCAAACGACATCTTGTTTGATTTTCCTGTGGTGTGGGGTGTGTTAAGAGTGATTTTGTCCCGTCCGATTTCCTCGGAAGGCCTCAGGAGAGATCACAAATAATGAATGCTTTACATTTGTGACTAGAAATCCTGTAGCGTGTGAGGTGCTAGGAGAGGAGCCGTTTGACGTCGCGAGATTTGGAATATTGAGCGTGAAGAACCTGATATTCTGCTGAAGAATCCCCACACTATAAGAGCAGAAAAGAGAGATCTTGTGCAATCTGTCTTTTGTTATCAAGTGTGTGGTCTCTAAATCTGTGAAGGTTTGAAGCATCCTGTAGTGTGTACCAGGCATTAGAGGAATAGACTGGCATTAGTGTAACGTGCCACCACAGGGAGAACCTCTGAAAAATGTTTGGTCTTTCAGGGGTTTTACATGCCCTGCTTTTAGTGAATATACAGTGTGTCCCAAAAAAAGGACACCAAGAATAAATGGTTAATTCTACAACAATTACTTCACATTACTTTATTAAAAGTAGCATTTGGTTTTACATAACTATATG
Organism: Gymnothorax reevesii; assembly: GCA_029721435.1. NCBI lineage: Eukaryota > Metazoa > Chordata > Actinopteri > Anguilliformes > Muraenidae > Gymnothorax > Gymnothorax reevesii. The sequence continues at coordinate 16,019,016 of CM056579.1, forward strand.
TTCTATCTAATGATGTCAAGTAAGTGGAGCTTGTACCCAACTCCACTGATTAACAAAGACACTTTTGGAGTAAGTCAGTAACCGTTTTGCCCCAGATTGTATAAAATGATCACAGGCCAAATTGTGGATGAACCTGGATGGTCACTTTCACCTGTCAGGGCTATTAAAGCTTTAGGTTACATTACGTGTACTGTTTTAACCCATTAAGACCAAATTCATTTTTGAAAAAATTCTAATAAACTTGAGGACACAGGCAATGATTTCTAATTGAAGCCAAAGGTTTAAGCTCTCGAATGTTTTTTATTTCATGTTTTAATCTGCTACAGAGGCTGAGAAATTAAAGGTTTTATTGAACGTTGACAATTCTGTCAAGTGTTTCAGAAAACCCTCAGGTTTTTTGGAGGTTGTTTTCAAAAATGCCTTAGGTTTTAGTGTTTTTTTTTTTTAGGCGGCTGCCTAGGTCTTAATGGGTTAAATGTAAACCAGTGGCGGAGCTACGGGGGGGGGGGGGGCGAAGACTCATACCTTTTAGTCCTGGAAAGACTAAATTGATTTATTTTCCAATTATTGTAATTGGCACCTGAAGACACAGTTTTTCTCCACATGCGATCTGGCCTGTAGCTGGCTAATATGTACAACTGCATCATTTCTCACAAGAAAGCTCAAATATTTCCAGAAAGGGAAAGTAATGGAAATCAAACATGTCTCATTAGAAGCAGGAGTTTCTACAGTTTTCGAAAATGTATACTTTATTATATATCGGATCTGCCTGTATATCAATAAATTGCTGGTTTGTGCCCAAAGGTGTGTTTTTTAAACTTTAATTTATGCCGACTTTTATAAAAAATCATAAAACGAGTATTGTTTTTTTAACAAAGATTAATGGAGTATTTTACTTGGCAGGAAGTGTTCACATAGGTTGATGCACATTGAAGGGATTGATACCATAGATATGTTACATGAGCTATCGTGGGCCAATATTTCTCCCCCTCCTTCCAAAAGTGTCTGAATGTTAAAATGTGCACCAAATATTTTGTGTGCATCAATTCCCTCTCAGATTTCCCTGAAATGGGAGTACAGACCTTCTTTTACTAGGAACACAAGATACATCAGGTATTTGCTTGACTCACAGAATTTGACGTTTCCGGATATTCCCTGTTGTCTGCAATGGCAGCCTGTATCCGCGGTGTTAAAATGTTAGGAAGTACGGTACGTTGTGTATTTGTATAGCTATTAAGTAAACACCTGACAGATACAAACTACTTATTGGCTACACAGGATAAGACCACCAGGACACACCAGGAGGACAAGTGATGGGAGCACCTGATCAATAGTGTCTGAGCAAATGGCCGATCAAGTTTGTTGGGAAGTACGTTACGTTTTCAGGAAATTACCATTTCCCTCATCTAGATGGCTGGAGTGCGAGAGCAGATGATAGCTGGTCTAGTTAACCTCTTGGCGTGGAAGCCAAATCTGGCTGTTTAGATGTTACTTGATTTAAGGCTTTATAATTCAAGATTGCAGCTTCACTGACAGAAAAACTTTGGCTCAATTGAAGCACCTATTACGAAAACCCCATAAGTCACACTTGACTTGACTTGTGGGGTTTTAGTAATCAGTGCTTCAATTGAGTCTAGACACTTGAAGCATTTAGACTCCCGTCGTATTTCAGTTTATTTTTATGATTTTGGTGGAGAAGGAGCTGCGAACACAAAAAATCTTCATGAAAATTCAACTTTGAAATTGCAAAAAAAAAATAAAACTGACAATTGAAAAACTGCTGGGGACTAAAACTATACATTTCTGGGATCATAAACCTCTTGACCACAAGTACAATTAATCTTGAACATTACATTCTAGATAACCCGCTTGCTATGAGCCAAATTAGACAGCTATACAGTTGTCTCCCTGAGATTCATCGAAATGGTTCACTGTCAAATCATACATTAATCATATATTTAACACAAATTAACTTTTGGGGCATGAAATTCAGCATGAACTAATAATTTTCTGGTTGAGTTTAGCATGAATTTATCAATATCAGTGTAGTTGAACATCAGTGGTCCCCAGCAGCGGCGTGCGATGGAGGTTAGTTTGGTGAGGCAGAAACCACCCCTTTGATTGATTAGCAATCAGACGATTAAATAGTTAAGTAAGATTATTCGGCAAAATAACGGGCCAGTTTAAGTTTCCACGGCGTTATTGCTCAGTACATCGAACCTGAAATGCTCAACAGGTATGCGTGTAGTCAACTTGCTTCCAGGAAGCCGAAGCAATGTCATCAAAAATATTAACACAGTTCGACTTATGCAGAGTTCAATGCTTGATATTCAATAGCTTATATAATTCAATAGCCTATATAATGTATTCTCCGTTAAAAACGCTCTTTTACACCCAAACAAAAAGTGGGCGTTTATTTTCAGTCTTCTTTTTTTAATCCGATTAACAAAATGTTTGAATGATATACAGAATTACAGAGAGAATTTCTCCTAATTTATTATTCCGATTTCCATCCTTGCAGTCTCGAATTGCAGCGCATACGTGAATGAAGTCATTATCTCCTCTGTCAGTACCAGGCTTCCTACAGGCTTGGTCTTAATTGTTTTCATTGTCAATCCGGAATAGTACGTGGGAACAGGTTCACAAAATCCTGTCAGCAAATAGGCTACTCGCAAATCTGCAGTTTCGTGAGCATTTCAAGTTCGATGTAGCCTACTGAGTAATAACGCTGCGGAAACTTAAACTGCCCGTCATTCTGCCGAATAATCTTACTAAACTAATTAATCGTCTGATTGCTAATCAAGCAAAGGGGTGGTATCTGCCTCACCAAACTAACCTCCGACTGCAAGTCACTGGTCCCCAGTAACCTCTCCAAACACAAAACATGCCTTTTCTCCATAATAAAGTTTACAATTTTGTCCATTTTTCTTCAAAGTCCCCCAAGCATTAAATAAAGTGCTGATTAAAAAGCCATAACATTCACCTTCCAATGAAAAGCTAATTGCTCTCACATCCAAGCTCATAACCTTATAAGGGTAAAAACTCACCATCTCAGAAATATCTGAATTCTGAAATATACCTTATTTTAACAGAACAGAAATTTCCCTTTCAGGAAATTATTGTTCTCAAAGTTTGCAAACCATCATACACATGTACACGTGTATCCACTGAAGATGTAAAATGCTGAATATTAGAAATAAGATGTTGAAAACTTTGCATTTTGCATTTAAAATGTTCTACATTATCAATTTTGAAGATACAGTGCACCCATGGATCTTTTTCTTGGGGTCCGAGAAAACGTATCGTACTTCCTAACATTGCCAAAACAGTTTTTTTCAGCTTGGAAGGCATATTTAAGCGCCTATCATGATCCAAATGATATAGAATTATTCTAAGGTTTGTTAGCTATCTTTGCCAAGAAGAAAAACAGGCATTATATTAAGTTGCTGCAATTAAAATACCCATTTTGTTGTCTCATTGTGGAAAAATATGCCTTAATTTCACTTAAAATCGCTACATTTGGATTCTGTATTACAGCAGAAGTACCGTAAAGAGATCTCTAAGCTCAATCTGGCATAATAGGCTGGTATACTGCACAATAAATGTATTTCAGACATTCTTTACTCAATACTGAGCTGAATAAAATTTTCAAGTGACTGATATTTGAGCCTAAAGCATCCCGTGTTCAACCTGCCATAACTCAAAACATAGTGCAAAACAAGCTCAGAAGTAGGTACTTCCTGGAAGTACACAAGATTGCCTATCATCTGGTGTACACTAGATTTCTCTGGATTAATGTTCATTTTTTACCATCTACTGTCCTCAAGTTGTACATATTAGTGTGCTACAAGCCATCTTACAGCGATTAAATCCCGGGTTAAATTCAATACAGTGGCGGAACAGAGAATTGGGTTGCACAAAACAGCCGTTTAAAACAATTATAAATCCTGACCTGTTCTCAGTCATCTTCATAATTAACAACAGGTTCACTCCCAGAGCGCTCCGCATTTAACGGGTGCTGCTTGTTCTTCCTGATTAGGTAAGACGACAATCATTCATCTGGACGCGTATTTGCTGTATTTAAATCTACGTTATTCAAAATTGCATAGTCTACCTGTCGACACTCTGGCGAATGGCTTGAGCCGCTCGCATTTTATAACCTAGGCTATTTAACTGCCGAGTGCCACTTTTTTTTTTTAATCAACCCACAAAATTCAGAGAGTGAAAGTCCGCGTTTCATTGGAATACGGATCAGTTCAATCACGCGAAGCATTGGCCAATTTATAAGTAAATTATTTTTCTGCGCTGAATTTAGTGCATTATTTCATTGCTGTTAGATCGCATACGGTGAGAAACCGTGTTTTCAGTTGCCAATTACGATAATTGGAAAAGACGTCTATAAAGGAAAATGATTGAGATCCAGCCAGGACCAAAAGGGACATGTCTTTGCCCCACCTCCCCCCCCCATAGCTCCCCTACTGATGTAAACCCTACTAGCTGCAGGACAGATGTTCATAAATCATGCATCTGACTACAGAAGTTCTGACAACTGTGCCGGAGTAATTTTGTTTTCTTTGCATGATGTGAAAATGTAAACAGTTATGTAATAAATGGTGCTCATTAATTTTATAGATACTAAGATTCAACAGAATACTTCTCATTTTATTCCAGGTTTCCTTTTTTCGGGACACTGCAGATGGAAAGTACATATTTAACTTCTGTTTCACCCAGTGTACTCAATTGTATGAAGCTGTTTGTTTGTCAGCCATTTTGGCCAATGCCTTGGTAACGCCTTGAGAAAGGCGAGTCCCTGATGGTGAGAGAGCGCCACCTGTGGTCAGTCTGAAGAGGACTACACAGTGTAATGAATGTGTCAGGTCCTGCAGGAGGGCTAGTTTCATTATTGCTAAATCCCTTCCCCTGTTTCCCTCCAGGAGCTGCACTTCAGCACACCTTTGAGCAGCAGTATGATGCAGGCAGGAGTCTGTCTGAGACGGGACACTGAGACAACACTACCAGAGCTCACTGAGCAGCACAGGATCAGACAGAAAGAAGAGGAACTCAGTGGACTGGAGTCTGTCCACATGGCAGAGTCAGAGACAGTGTGTGCTGCACCAGGACTCAACACACTGGAGCCAGAGTGTGTTACCGCACACAGTGGGGTCAGTGATGTACACCACACACACACATCACTGATTAAAACAGAAACTGATCTGGGCTCCACACACTCTGGGGATCTTATTAAGACGGAGAGCCTTGACAGTACAGAGCTGGGATATGTGACCTGTATGCATCCTGACCAAATCAAAACGGAGACTGATGATGGAGGATACCTTAAATCGGAGCAAATCAGTGACGGGCAGGATATTAAATGTGCTCATATTAAATGTGACCAAGTGAAGTGTGAATCGAGTGAAAACACAGGAACTGATCTCATGAATACTGGGATGAGTGGAGTTGGTCTTGATCAAAAAGACCCAATTGACCTAAGGCTCAGCGCAGTGCATCTAAATGTAAACTGCAATGAAGAAATCCATGATCTCTCAACCCAAAATGGGAATTTGAATCCTTGCCAGTTTGTAAACAATCAGAAGAATGGGAAAGGAATCATCCAGGAAAATACAAAGAGTATCAACAAACCTATAACCTGTGAAACGAGGAGTATGACCATTGAACCCCTCATAACTGCTTCAAATAAACCTTCAAGAGCTTTGAGTTTCCTTCAGAAGGAGGCCATTCATGAATATGAAAATAAAGAGCCTTTAAATCACCAGAGAATCCATACAGGTGAAAAGCCCTACAAATGTAGTCAGTGTGAGAAGTACTTTGCTAACCGATCTAAACTTAAATGGCACCAGAGAATTCATACGGGCGAAAAGCCCTACAAATGTAGTCAGTGTGGGAAGTGCTTTTCACAACTGTACAATTTACAGCGCCACGAGACAATTCATACAGGTGAAAAGCCCTATAAATGTAGTCAGTGTGGGAAGTGCTTTTCTCGACCAAAAAGTTTAAAATCCCACCACAGAACTCATACTGGTGAAAAGCCCTATAAATGTAGTCATTGTGGGAAGTGCTTTTCTGAACGAACGTATTTAAAATTCCACCACAGAATTCATACAGGTGAAAAGCCGTATAAATGTAGTCAGTGTGGGAAGTGCTTTTCTCAACCAAATAATTTAAAAACCCATCACAGAATTCATACAGGTGAAAGGCCCTACAAATGTAGTCAGTGTGGGAAGTGCTTTGCTGAATTATTTCAACTAAAACGCCACCACAGAATTCATACGGGTGAAAAGCCCTATAAATGTAATCTGTGTGGGAAGTGTTTTTCTCGACAAACTGCTTTAAAATCCCACCACAGAATTCATACTGGTGAAAAGCCCTATAAATGTAGTCAGTGTGGGAAGTGCTTTGCTGAACTAACTGGTTTAAAATTCCACCACAGAATTCATACAGGCGAAAAGCCCTATAAATGTAGTCAGTGTGGGAAGTGCTTTTCTCGACAAACTGCTTTAAAATCCCACCACAGAATTCATACAGGCGAAAAGCCCTATAAATGTAGTCAGTGTGGCAAGTGCTTTGCTCGACAAGCTGCTTTAAAATCCCACCACACTATTCATACAGGTGAAAAACCCTACAAATGTAGTCAGTGTGGGAAGTGCTTCTCTCGACAGACTACTTTAAAATTCCACGACAGAATTCATACAGGCGAAAAGCCCTATAAATGTAGTTTGTGTGGGAAGTGCTTTTCTCGACGAACAGTTTTAAAATCCCACCACAGAACTCATACTGGTGAAAAGGTTGATGTTTTGTGTGTAACTACAGACCCCAGGAAAGACGGCCCATTACACACTGTAAGAAGAGAATAAGGTAAATTTTTTTTAAAAAGTGAAAAGCCCCATAAATGTAGTCATGGTGGGAAGTGCTTTTCTGGACAGACTCATTTAAATCCCACCATGGAACTCATACTGGTGAGACACCAGGAATAGACAAAATCCCAAATTTTTGGCTGAAAAAGATGACGGGTCTTCACTGCCACTGTCATGGCCTTCACTAAAATACTGAAAGGAGAAGAAGAATCCCCAGAAAGGTAATGCCAACTTTATACCGAAGAGTAATGATATGCAGCTGCCTAATAAATATAGGCCAATTTGCTGTCTGGCAACAACATACAAGTGGCTGACAGGATCATAGCCGATGCAATCGATGAACATCTTCATGAGGGAAACTACCTGGAAAACGAACAAAAGGGATGCATAAGAAAAAGGCTCGGAACTAAAGACCAACTCTTGATAAATGAAACTATTCTTGAGGACTGCAAAAGAAGACAGACAAACCTTAGTATGGCATGTATTGATTATAAAAAGGCATTTGACAGTGGGCCCCACTCCTGGATATTGAGATGCCTGGAACTGTATAACATCAATGAAGAGATAAGATCCTTCCTTAGGACCCAAATGACTCAGTCAAAGAACTACCATCACTTTAAAATATTCAGAGGAACAAATATCAATCCCAGATGTCCAAGTTCAGAGCGGAATCTTCCGAGGAGATGTCCTGTCACCGCTCTTATTCTGCCTCACCATGGAGCCACTCAGCAAGCTGCTGAAGAGCTATGACATCGGTTACAACCTAAGCAGCGGTAGAAAAGGCCATAAAAGAGCAAACCATCTACTTTTCATGGATGACCTGAAGCTCTATGCGGAGTCGGAACAAAAACTTAACCAGCTTGTTGGAGCAGTTTATAAGTTCTCCAAGGATATAAGTATGGAATGTGGTCTGGGGAAGTGTTCTAAATGTACAATCAAGAAAGGTAAGAAGGTAGTGGCAGAAAATATCCTAGTGGGGGAGAAGAGTTGTATTGAAGATCTGGCCAAGGATCCACATACAAATATCTGGGAATAGAAGAAAATGCAACAATAGAGCATAAGAGAATGAGAGAATGAATACTTGCAGCGCTTGAAAGATATTTGCAAATCACAACTAACACCAAAGAAAAAGATCACTGCCATAAACCAGTTTGCGATTCCTGTGGTGACTTACGGTTTTTGCATGATAGACTGGTGAGCTGGGTAAGTTAGATATTAAGACCAGGAAGACACCTTACACGAAGTCACCTACAGAAACCAGTGTATGGATCGAAAAGATCTCCCTCGCAGAGGAGGCAGACTAGGCCTTACAGAGATTAACCAGGCTTACAGAGCAACTGTTATAAATTTGGGACAGTACTTGAAAAGCACTGATGAGGACATAACGAGAATGTTTGCACAACATCATGCTGAGATTCTACCCCAGCAGACGTCTGGCTGAAAACCTTGGTGGAGACATTTTTGAAGAGAGAGAAGGTAACAAACTGACAGGAAACAAAGCTAGCAAGAAAAACACAGGCAAAATTCAGCAAAATTGAACAGTCTCTCAGATTGGACAGATGGAAGCAGCACCAAAGGGCTGGACGATTCCAACAAGAATTGGAAAAGGATTACATCCATAAAGAAGGATCAATACAGTGGCTCAAGAATGGAGAGATGGGATTTGATGGAGAGAGTTATAGTTGGAGCCCAAGATCAGGGACTTTTAACAAATGGATTCAAGTAGATGGCAGGAATATCACAGAATGATCAATGCAGATTCTGCCATACAACAGTTGAGAGTGTAAAACACTCAGTCTCAGGCAGCCAAATCCTTCTGGCAGATGGATATTATACCTCCTGCCACAATAAGATCTGAAAATACCTACACTGGAAAATATGCAAAGTGATGGAAGTGGAACTAAAGGAAAAATATGGGAACAGGAACCAGCACCAGTAGTCTCCATTGGAAAAGTAACAATATTCTACGGCAAAGTGATTCCAACTGGAAGGTTCATAGAGGGAGGTGCGAAAAAACCGGACCTTGTCATCTGGAATGGGCAGGAGAAAATTGCCAAAATTATCGATGTCACTGTCCCCAATGATTATGGACTTAATATAGCAGAAACGGAGAAGATAACAAAATACCAAGATTTAAAAACTGACCTAAAAGCCACTTGGTAATTGAAAGAAATTGATATAATACCAGTGGTGGTCGGTGCAACGGGGCTTATGAAGAAAAACCTGATGAAATACATGGAGGCCATCCTCAATTGTCCATGTACCCAGGAAGTACAGCTATCCGCAATCAAAGGAACGGTTACCATCTTGTTTAGGGTGTAACTATAGACCCCAGCAAAGGGGCCCATTACACACTATAAGAGGAGAATAAGGAAAATAAAAATTTTGAGTGAAAAGCCCTTCATATAAAGTTGTTGTGGGAAGTGCTGTTCCTAGTCATCCCATTTAAAGAAGCACCAGATGATTCATTCAGGTGAAAAGCCCTACAAATGTAGTCAGTGTTGTCTGCGTTTCTCTCAAGTAGCTGATTTACAATGTGGCCAGAGAATTCATACAGGTGAAAAGCTGTGGAAGTGAATCACGAGTGATGAGTGCTTCTGTTCAAACTGAGTCAGGCCAACACCTCACATTTTACGCAAGGGAAAAGCCCTTCTAATGCATTCACTGTGGAGTATTGTGGGCCAGGAAATGATGGAGGCAACAAATAATGCTCTACTCTTGAGTGTGTGATGACATATCTCCAGTGAACCTTTTTGTAATAGGTTAGTTTGATAAAATACTAGACACACATCTTGCCTTAAGTTTTGGGGTTTTGCTCACAGTGGAGGGCATCAGGGGTCATCTTTGAGAGCCTAGAAACCAGCAGGAAGATTTGTTAGTCTGATCAGTGTGTGTCCTCACACTCATTCTGCAGCAGCAGGAGGACTTTCGTCCCCCTGCCATGGGTTGGAAAGCTGGTCGTTCTTCCAGATCACTCAGCTTCTACCATCTCGCTCCCCAGTGGTGGAATGACCTTCCCACCTCCCTATAAACTGCTCCATCCCTGCTGATCTTCCGCCGTTACCTTAAGACTCACCTGTTTAGACAGTTTCTGACCTGATCTCATCCTCCCCTGCTTTATTTGAAAAAAGAAAAGTCTTCATGTTAGCCATTATTTACTTTGTTTCTTTTTCTTCTCTTTGTGCTACTGCCTTCTCTATAGTCCTTGCTCTACATGTTCATGACTTCAGGTGACTGATGCTTGAAATGAATTGTAAGTTGTCCAGTCTCTTGGGCTATAGTGTCAGTGACTTCACTGTATACACTTACTGTAAGTCGCTTTGGATAAAAGCGTCTGCTTAATAAATGTAATGTGATCTAATGAGGGTAAACCTGCAGTAAAATGGAGCAAGACCAGAGATTTTCAACATGTGGGCAGGGGTTGAAATTAGCAGTTGTTCAAGTGCCCAAGACTGTCAAAAATCACGTCGGACTACCAGACTGCACCAAGTCGGTTGTCCGGCAGGCTTCCATGAAAATTTGCAAACATCGTTTTAACATGCTAAATTCACGAGGTCTGTCAGCGGCAACGGTCAGTCAACCCGTCAAACATGACAAAGTGCGAGCAGAAAGTAATTTTACCTTCCGAAGTTCACTGACTGCCATGCCAACACCTGCCATTCACCTCTGTGTGAAGCGCCACGGTAACCGACTGTGCTATGTGTTTACTGTTCTCTACAGGCTTGCGGTTCTGGGCCTGAAATTTTTTGGAACCCTCGCAAGAGGTAGAACAATCTGATCTTTGTGTCATTTGAATCGTTGAAATGTCTCCCTTTCCGATATGGATGGTTTGGGGGCATAACTTGTGCACTCCATGGTGAATAAACCAACGCATGGAAAAATTGTGACTCCTGAAATGTTCATTTTTCATGGAATAAGCACAATGAACATTAATTCCTCTTGAGGAAATCCACTTGTTTTAATACAATGGTCACTTATCTCCACTCTTCATTATTTTTGGGCTCTCAATGGGTTAGCGGGTCACGGTGGGCCATATATGTGGCATATTTTCGTCTTTTCTTCAGAGTAACCAAATTTTTCTTGTAAAATGGTCAGTAATTGGTGCAAACGGACCAAGCTGTTCTCATGAATAGCCTTGACAGCTGCATTACAAAAATATATGGTGTGTTATGTGTTTTGATGTATTGTTTTTGTAATTACATTTTCTATAAGATAAAATATAATTGCAATTATAGTAATGTTATACAAAGGCTGTATACCAATTAATACATATCCTTGTTAAACAAATGAAATTGCAATTCATGGTAATATCTTGTATTTTTCTGGGTTTTTTTATTATTTTTTTTATATGTGGTCCAATTTAGAAACCAGCCTAATTGTTTGGCTAAACTTTTCACCCACTATAAATAAATACTACTGAATTGAAGTGAATTGAATTTAGGAAGCCTCGATTTTTAGCAATTTGAATGTCATTTTGAAACCGGATTTTATTCCCATTGGACGAGGGCATGAATTGACTATCCAGGGAGGAGGGAGGGGTAGATCTATGGGTGGATCTGACTGTATCAGACAAGGACCAGAGGATAGTCATGGCCCAAATGCAAATTCTGGCTTTATCCTTTATTCTAGCCTATTTGGGACTATAAATTACAAAAAATGAACATCATGATGTATCAAGAGATTTGAAACTTGTGACAAAGTAACAGAGAAAATCATTATTTCAACTTGAAAAGTGCAGTTCCAGGGGAAACTGTGTAGGCAAGCTGGAAGCTGGCAATAATGCGAAGTTCGGATTGCTGATAATGTGAGGTTAAAGCTTCTCAAAATTAAAATTATGACCATGGGAAATTGTACCGTTTAAAGGGATAGTTCGAATTTTTTGACCTGAAGTTCGATGAAATCATTAAATAAGGAAGACCAAGATCAAACCCACTTACTATATTTATTCAACATAAATTGTTGACGTTGCCTACTAAAACATTGTCATAAAAATAGCCTACACGTGCTCCATAAGAAAAATATTGTATGAGAACGAGGTAGTTTATCGCGAAATTACATCAAAGTTATATTTACACACATTGCTGAAGATTATGGGAATTATTGGGGCACGACATGAAAGGAAGCGGCTATTAACCCCGTTGCGGGGTGAATTGAGGGACAGACATTGGCTATTTGCCCCGCAGCAGGCCAGTTAGGGAAGCAGTTCTGCAATTTTCCCAGCAGCTGGGCCAATAAGAGATTTAATTCTGTAATCCGACCACTCTGAAGTTTCGTGCGGAAGCGCTGCAGGGCGAATAGATGCTTCATTAAAAAAATTTTTTTAAAACACTGAATAAAAGGCTACGCATTGTTCAGCTTTTCCAACAAGTTCATTAATTTTTCATTCAATAAGAAGCAGAATTCCTTTTAAGGTCGAAAGCACATTTTAAATTGAAAGTTTTACAGCTACAGAATCATCACGCCCAATAAATATTTTGACCAATGTCATTAACTGGCATATATATTTATATATAAATTATGAAATCAATTTATTTTAGGTAACTTATAGCTTAGGTAGGCACAATGGCGTAGTTTTGATTTCAAAGGTGGGGGGGGACACTTTTCTGGTGCTCAAAAGGGCTTTAGTTCTGAAGTAGAACAAAATAACCAAGTTTTTTGATTGTTAAATAAAATAAATTTAATGCAAAACATATCAGAGTAATGTAATTGATAAAAAAATATTGGCGTCCCCAATGGAAAAGAGCGCAGTAAAACCACCCTGGATCAAGATGTGTGGAGGGTAATGGGGACGACCACTTAATGTCACGCAATGTTTCACTCATTGCTGAAATTTAGTAAGAATTTGCAATAACAGTACTCTGATAGCTGCCATCAAAGCAACATGAATGTCAAAATACACTCAACAAAAATATAAATGCAACACTTTTGTTTTTGCTCCCATTTGTCATGAGATGGACTCAAAGATCTAAAATTCATTCCAGATACACAATATTACCATTTCTCTCTAACGTTGTTCACAAATCTGTCTAAATGTGTGATAGTGAGCACTTTTGCTTTGCTGAGACGATCCATCCCACCTCGCAGGTGTGCCACATCAAGATGCTCATCAGACACCATGATTAGTGCACAGATTTTTGTCACCAGGGTAAAATCAAATGACAGCATTTTGGTTCTCTTCACACGATCTGATCTTTCAAGTGGCAAGTGAAAAACCACTCCAGGTCAGTCATTAAACATTATCACCAGGTGGCTGTCAAGGTGAGAATTTGATGAAGAGGAGTGGGAAAACCCTCAGAAAGTTGTGATTGTGCTACACATCCCTGCTGTCACTGGGTGGCAGTATTGTCATTATTCCATCACTGGGAAATTTTGGGGGTATCTGAGCCAAGTCTGATTGTCCTGTTCATAAGCTATGAGGTAAATCAAATAATCAGGGTCAGTCCAAATGAGTCCATCTGGGTAGCACAAGTATATGATCACAAGCGACCAATAAATCAAACGGCTCGCCAAGGCGATATTAAAGAGAACCAAGAGTCCAAATCCACAATCGAAAGTCACCTGAAAGCAGCAGAGGTGGGATGGAACAACCTCATTTGAGCCCATTCTCACTCGACATCACCGTCAGCGTCCTCAGCAGCGAGAACAAATTCAGATTGATGTTTCCAATGATCAAATTGGAGGGTTAAATCTATTGCCTCCAGTTTGTAGAAATCCTTGCTTTTAAACAGTGCAACAGTGGAGTCTTTCGTGAAAATGAGCTCAAGTGGGGGTTAAACAAGCCAATTTTGTATAGGGCCATTACTGCAGCAAAAATATTTGTAAATGTGTACGTAGAGTTGCAACTGTATCTCAATCTGTGTGTGCATAATCGGTTCAGTTACATTTACAAATACTTTTGTTACAATAATGGTCCCATACTTTCGCATTGTAACTGTGGATTCGGACACGTGACCCCTTTGACATCAGCTTGGTGAGCTGTCCGAGTCACTGATCGGCTGTGACTACGCACGTTACCCAGCCAGACAACTTGAAAGATCTAGATTCCTTTCTTTATACCTTCACTGGCAAACAGTGGACAGTCAGGCACTAGGCAGATACCCCCAAACTTCTGATCAATCTTCCAACTGATGGAATGACTACAATGCTGCCATGTAGCAAAAGCACAGATCTAATGGTGATGTTTATCAACTGACTTAGAGTGGATTTTTTCTTGTCGCAAAATCTGGTCTTTCAAAAGGTGGCAAGGAAGAAAGACCTTATTGCATTATGTCTCCCCCTTCCTGGACGGGGGGACATATTGTTTTTGCCTGAATTCCCGTTGGCGTCGGCGTTCCCATTTGTTTCCGGAGCATAACTCTGAAACTGTTTGACCGATTCTCACGAAATTTCATATAGTGTCTCTCCATAACATGTAGATGTGCCTTTTGAGGGTTTGAACTGCTTTTGAATTTAAATGGCTCTCTAGCACCACCAAGAAACATTTCATTTGCACTTAGACGGCCACCACGACCGGTAGGAAAGTCATAATGAGATGGAACCAACACTATATTGTTCATCTTATCAAGGCCTAAAAATGAACAATCAACACCCATTACCTAAATCGAACAAGAAGTCTGCAATTTGCATATCAAAATTTCCTCCCTCGAACAAACGCGAACTCCTTTAAGGGCATTCATCATATCGACCCTAAATGCTAATAGATGACAAAGCACGCTCTGCCGATGAAAACTGCCATACAACTTTTTCAAAAGTAGAACGGTTCGGATTTTATGAGGCGTCAAAGATGGGGTCCCCAGCCACTTTCACTGCCTTTTTTCGATGCCTAGGCAATTTCCAACCTTCATTTCACCCCTAAAACATGCTCAAAAACGAACCAAATTTTGCAGTAATTTCTATATGGCTTCAAATATTTCTACAATCTGAAAATTCTCCACCAAAGAGACAAAATGGCTCTCTAGCGCCACCTAAATACGCCAAAATGGGACTTTCGCTTTCACCACAGCCTGTTGCAGTGTCATAAAATTCTGAAAAAAATCTCTTATCATTGCTGTACCATGCTCTGTACTTTCACCTAATTTCGTGAAAATCCATTTGAGACTTTTTGAAATAAAAATTTTTACGTACATAATCCACTGTACAGTAAGATATACATTCTTGCTGTGGACAAACCGTTCATCGTATCAAAATGTCCTTTGGTATACTTCATAATCTCGCCAAACAAACTGCCTAGTGTGGTACCATTACTATTGATATTTCTTGAGATATAAACATGTTATGTATATTAATATTTTGAAAAATATAGAGTCACGCACTTCTGAATTCACCATAAGCTGCAGTGTATAAAACTTTTGTCTTTCTTCAGTGAACATGCTCCCGAAATTTCAGCTTTCTAGGATTTACTTGGAAGAAGCATTTATTAATTTCTTGATTATTATTGATTTTCAGTGTTTTTCTTTGTGCTGCTACACATTCTGACCACCGGGTGGCAGTAGGATCACATGGCTCATCTCCCTTCACTAAGTTCATGAATGAGGAAAGATTGCACAATACACAGCAGTGATAAAATCTGCTTCAGTAAGTTTGACCAGGTCGCATGGGTCATAGCTCCATTATATTAAAGAAAAATCTCATTCAGTAAAGGGGTTTGCACTCAACTCAACATAAAACATTTTCCTCAGTCTCGTGCTGTCCAACGAATGACAATGCCCGACGGTGCTCGAACGCGTCTCGCCCCCGTTTCGACATGCGCGGGACGGCGAGGACCCGTCCAACGCTACTTGCAGCTTTAATATTTTTTCTGTTTCCATGGCATCAATTTGGACTTAGGCATATTGAAGGTTGGGACTCGTTTCCGGACCATAACTCTAAAATGTGAAACTGGGGAAGGGGGAGACATCTGTTTTTACGTGTAAAAACCATTTCTAGTTTTGCCCTGGTGACAAAAATTTTGATTTTTCCATCTGAAATGGCATTAAAATGCGCCAAAGGTCTAATTTTGCGTTTTGCCATCTTGTCAGGAGGCATAATACACTACCGGTCAAACGTTTTAGGACACCTCAATTTTTCCAGTATTTTTATGGAAAATTATGCAGTTTAATGTCTCATTGTACTCTGGAATGAAAGCATAGACACGATGGAACAAATTAACAATCGAAGTTAAAAAAGAAATCATGGAATCAATTTATAAACTAAAATGGACTTTAAACTTTTGACTCAAAGTAGCCACCTTTGGCAGATACACTGCCCGGCCAAAAAAAAAGTCGCACACACAAATATTTAGCTGGAATCCCTGTAGCTTTGATTACAGTGCATATTTGTCTTGTCATTGTTTTGACAATTATATGCAATGCCAGAACATTTACTCTTGATCAAAAATGCCATAAGTTTTGGCCGAGATCTTGTCTTCTCGACATAATGGTTGAAGCACTCAGTGATCTTTCTTGAGCACATCCCAGTGACCTTTAATGTGTTTAAGGTCAGAACTTTGTGGTGGCAAATTTGTTTGTGAAAATGATTCCTCATACTTGTTTTTGTCATTCATGGTTTTCTTTGCAAAATACAGGCCAATAACTTGCCCGTTCTGAAATACCGTAATATCTTTTCCACCATCAGGGGATGCGTCTTCCGACATGATTTTTTAAGAAATGAGTAGAGATGCACTTCAGTCAGTAAGGGTTAAAATGATTATTGCCAGCTGAGACATATTAATAACCACAATAATGATCCAATTATAGAATTTGTTCATTAATTTCTGAACGGTGACCTTTTTTTTTTTGGCCGGGCAGTGTATAACCGCTGAACAGGCTCGTGGCATTCTTTCTACAATGGAAATCAAATATTCTCCAAAAAGTTTTTCCAACTCTGTTACAGAAGTTCCCATAAATGTGTGGCAATTGTAGGTTGCTTTGCTTTCACTTCTAATTCTGTCCAGTTCATCCCAAATCATCTCGATGGGGTTTAAGTCTGGAGATTGTGCTGGCCACTCCATGTTTTCAAGCTTACCATCTTATTATTTTTTCCTAAGGTAGTCCTGGCAGAGCTTGGACATATGTTTTGGGTCATTATCTTGCTGTAGGATGAACCCCTACTGCATGGCGCTGCAGGATGCTGTGGTTGCCAGTATCCAGCAACACAGCCCCAGATCATCGCGCTTCCTCCTCCAGGTTTGTCAGTTGATGTCACACACTTAGGAACCGTCCTTTCACCTCCTAAACGGCATACAAAAGACCTGGGGAATGTTATCTTTTGTTTAAAACTTTGGACAGTTCACCATTTACCTTTGAACTATTTCAAGCTATTCATTGGCCTGGAACTGCATAATTTTCAGTAAAAAACTGGAAAAATTGGAGTGTCCTAAAACTTTTGACCAGTAGTGTATTTGTTTTTAATGTTCCCTGGCGGTGGTCTCTTGGTTATTTCCCCAATTCATTATTTCTTGTTCATTATATGATTATGTATTAGTCATGGTGTAATGTGGAAAAAAAGAAGCCACTAGATGGCAGTATTGACTATTTTTGTTAAGCCAGTCTGGAGCTAGGTTTGGGCATTTCCTGGGCATGTCTGAGAGGGGAAAGTCCCAGAGAATATAAAAAAGTCTAAAAGGTGGGAGGGTTCTGCAAAAGAGTGGTATAAGGAGAAAACTGAGAGAGTAAAGTAGTAGGAGAAATTGCAAGGAGAAGGATACATTTGACCAGACCTGTCACTCTTTTCAAGACCTGTGAAGCTCGTTTTGTGGATTTCTGCCTGTGTTGGAGCATTTGTCCCAGGACATCGCAAAGCAACCCCATCTCAAGGGACTATCTATATCTGTAAATATCTCTTTATTTGATGAGGCGGAATTTGTCGTTGTTGAGCTTTGTAACTCGAAGATAGGAGGTAATATAAAAGTCATTAACTTTTGTAACCCATGTAGGTGTCTGACCAGCAAATTGTTTCTGGAAATTGCATGAGAAGTGCATAGAAGGGAAATATGGTGTTGGGATTTTAACGCAAATAATAGTCTATGGGGCAGCACTCACACTGACAGTAATGGAATTGTGGTTGAAGAAATGATGGATGATAGGTCACTGGTATGCATTAATCATGGACAGGGAACAAGAATTAATGTAAACAGGGGGACAACATCATGCATAGATCTTACACTGATGTCAGATAATTATATTATGTTTTTTGTCCGACCGCCGCCGCCGCACTACGTGTTAACGTGATAACTTCAGTGAAATTTCAAGTTTTGCATTTAGGTAAGTATCATAAAGAGGAAGAACTGATTTGATTTTGGACAATTTACAATTTCTAGATTGGCCACCAGGGGCCAAAAACTGAAAAAAATCACTGTTTTGATCATATCTCTGGAAATATTTGTCCGATTGACATGAAACTGTGCAACTGCAAGGCCATGACTTCACAATGTGTCACATGACGACATAATACCTGTATGGTTCAATATTTTGCCACCAAGTGGCGCTTTGTGATAGAAAATTATCATTTTGGCCATATCTTTAGAACCATATGATTGACCTGAAATTAAGTTCAAATGAAAGTCTATTCAAGGTCTATTCAAGGATTGGGGAATTGGAGGATTGGGGGCGTTCAGGGATATACCCCCAGCCGTCGCCTCCGACGGCATAAGCCTAGTTTGGTAAATGCTCGTGAATGGTGTGTTAAAGGGGAGTCCACTATAGGCAGTGATCATTTCCCAATTCTTACTATATTATATAAACAAGACTGATGTACTTTCACATGATGGTGTTTTAATATGGCAGATTGGAACAATTTTGCAGACCAGGTAGGTTTATCATTGAAATGTCTTTGTTTTGATATTTCTAGGAGGTGTCATGAAACGTCATTATGGTCATAAATATACTCAGCAACAAAAGTTTCTGTGACACCATTTATGTGTATGTTATAAATGACACGCATAGATCTCAATGCAATCAATATGTTTATTTAACAGGAGAAACACTGACTTTTCAGTGCCAACGTCACTCAAAACGAAAAATGTCATTTTCATGCGTCATGAAGCACTTGTCTGACGTCTAACCAATTGTGACCTTCACACTTCAATACCGGGTGTGACTTCCTCGTGCCATGATGCAAGCAACGCATCTCCGGCGCATGGACCGAATCAGATGTGCCAGAAATTGCTGTGGGATGTCATTCTAAATCTGACGTAGACGTTGTCGCAATTCCTGGAGTGTAGCTGGCGGGTTATCCAACCGCCGCAAACGTCGATCCATCTCGTCCCAAAGATGCTCGATTGGGGACATGTCTGGGGATCTGGCTGGCCATGGCAGGACATTGACATGTTGTTGCATCAGATACTGCTGTACAATCCTTGCAACGTGTGGTCTGGCGTTATCATGTTGCAGCGTTACTCCGGGACCATGTTGCATCAAAAACGGTACCACCAATGGCCGTAGCACTTCATCGCGATATCTTTGACCTGTCAGATTTCCATCAATAACAAGCAAATCTGTTCTGTTTCTAGCCGTGATCCCTCCCCAAATCAAGACACTACCACCTCCAAAACGATCAAATTCCTGAACACAGTTGTTGGCATAACGTTCTCCACGTCGACGGTATACACGTAAACGACCATCACATCGGTTAAGCATGAATCTTGATTCATCAGTGAAGAGTACAAGATCCCACTGACATTGGATCCACCGTCGATGTTGTTGTGCCCACTGTAGACGCAGTCGTCGGTGTTGTACTGTGAGTATTGGACGTCTTGCTGGCCGACGTGGGACAATGCCAAAATGACGGAGACGGCGACGGATTGTCTGTGCAGACAGTCGCCTCAAACCAGGTATCGTTCTTGCAGTTATGGTTGCAGGTTGGAATCGATTTCGGAGATGGGTTGTTCGAATCCAGTTGTCCTGTCTGGGAGTGGTTACTCGTGGACGGCCGCTGCGAGGACGGTCTCTGACATGTCTGCTGATGACGCTGCCATAAGTTCCAAATGGTGTTTCGGTGGACATTCAGGCGATGAGCAACTTCCCTCTGCGAGGTTCCGGATTCAATCATCCCAATGGCCCTCCACCGATCATTTTCTGACAGTCTTGACATTTAGAGGGTAGAGTTCCTGATCCGAAATGGCTGTGTTTTCGATAAGTGATGCTTCCGTCGTTCATCAGGCACAATATGAACATTCCAAAAATTCTCCTCTTTTATTGCCATCCACAAGCATGATTTACGCACATTTTCACGTGCAAAGTCATTTTCTCGCATTTTCATGATTTCCATTTCAATGTTGTGTTTACGTGTACTGTTTCAGTCTGATATCACCATGTATGACAATTTCATAATTGCATTATGAAAAATAATTAACAATATTGGTGTCACAGAAACTTTTGTTGCTGAGTATACATTTCGATATACCATGTTGATTACCAATCTCTATACATTTTTAGAACGAAGGGATAATTTTATTTTGAAATGTGTACTTGCCGACAGTGGTGTATCCAGCGGGGGTGCTGAGACACGTCCCTTTTTGACTGCAATTAGTAGTTCTCAATCCTTTTCATTTATTGACGTGTTTTCCAATTATCGTAATTGGCAACCCAAGACACGGTTTCTCTCTGTATGCGATCTAACAGCGATTAAATCATGGGGTAAATTCAGTCCAGTATACTATACTACCAGTATATGTAATTTTAATAGCATTGGAAACCTCGCTAGAGTAACTTATCTGACTAATAGTGACTATAGTCTATTTCTTAATTTGGGTCCAAAATACGTTTGCCTGTCAGGCAAGGGATCCGGTGATTTCGTTGTAAAAAACAGTTCGTACATACAAAAGTTAGTGTTGATTTTGAATTTTGAGAATGAATTATGTTGCCCAGTAAAATGCAGTCTAGCCGATTAAATTTCAAATACATGATCTACCCTTGCTGATAGGCTACCCTTGACCAGCGCATGCACAGTTACATGGTTTTTCGTTTTGAGTCTTTCAAATCTCGTTCTCTCTGCTTTTTCATCGCAGATCGCTGCATAGTTATGGAGTTTCTATTCATTTTCTTCCGCTTCGCTAAATTGTGATGCAGTTTCAGCTAATAATGTTACATTTTGTTTAATTTCAGTCCCATTTCGGTTATTTCTTTAGTAGGCCTGTGACTGGTGCGGTTGAACAAAGAGGCGACCTGGCAGTCTGTGTGCTTTCAAGTGCTAGTCCTGTCACAGCGTGGACAAGGACAGTTTAAAATATGGACGACGCGTCTCCATTCACTCCCATTCAACAAAAATGGAGGAATATCCTTGATATGGCCGCTGCCATGTTGCACATTTGGAGCCTGAGTCGGCGCAGTAGTGATCGGGGGGTAGAGCCGCGCTATCGAATCCCACCCACACACCCATCCGAACAGCCCCCCTGAACTTTTCACCTGACCTGGCAGCTGCGCTATTAACGTAAGTGCCCGTAATGGCCAGCCCAGCTCTCACACGGAGACGGTGCAGGAAAGTGAAAGGACCCAACAACTGCTGGCAGCATAAATATTCGTAGGCTTGTTCAAAAGGTAAATGGACTCGATGACAAAACATTCCCCACCTCACGGTCATCTGTTTCGAAATTAGTTGAAGTACCTAACTGGCCATCTATGATATTGATCTTCATTTCTATTGTTTCTTCATCTCTTGCAATTACACTCATTTTTAAACTATACAACAGTAACAGCAGCACACAGTCACGCTGGCCACTCAGCCCTCTTATAGCCCCCCCGCCCCAGACCTGATTGGCTCTTTCTCCCCACCCGGTGCAGCCAATAGTGAGACTCCGCTATTTTCTAAATTTAACTTAATGAACTGGGGCAGAATCGCCACATTGCCCCCACCTAAGGGGTTTCTGTCCCCGACGACCCCACCACAACCATTTCCCTCCCCACAACAACAAGAGAAACAACTACAACAAAGTCCCCAAAATGTCCCGGTGTCCGTCGCCGACGGACAGGCCTGCTGGTAGGCTCAGGATGCTGTGTCAGGGCGCTGGGGGTGGGGCTGGCAGCCCGAGGCTGGTAGGGGGCCAGCCTGTCCTGGTGCAAGACCACCACCCACCCGGCGTCAGGCATACACACCCTGTAGGTCACTTCTCCCAGTCTGTGCAGCACTTCTGCAGGGCCGCGCCAGTGTGGTTGTAGTTTGGGAGATAGGCCTTTCTGGCGTTTCGGGCAGGAGACCCAGACCTGACTCCCTAAAGCAAAAGCTCGCCCGCGGCAACGGTTGTCGTGGTGCCGTTTTTGACGAAGGCCCGCAGTTTCCTGAGCCTTCCGAGCAAAGTCGTGTGCCACTTGCATGCGTTCAAGGAGCTGGTGGTAATAGGTAGCCTCACCTATCTGGGGCTCCTCCTCAGTGGGGGGGGGGGAGCGAACACTAGGTCGACAGGTGTTCGGAGCTCACGCCCTAGCATCAGTGCGGCAGGAGTGCAGAGGCTGGATTCCTGCACGGCTGAGCGATACGCCCACAGCACCAGCGGCAGATGCTGGTCCCAGTCCCGTTGCTGTTGGCTAGCTAGAGTTGCTAGTTGGGTGGCGAGCGTCCGGTTGAAGCGCTCTACTAATCCGTCACTCTGAGGGTGAAGTGGTGTGAGTTTTCGCAATGCCCAGGCGTTTGCAGACAGCGGCCAATACCTTAGCTTCGAAGTTCCGCCCCTGGTCACTGTGCAGCTTCCCTGGGACTCCGAACCGGGCGAACATTTCTTCCACCAGGCGGCTGGCCACCGTCTCAGTGCTCTGGTCAGGGATAGCGTACGCCTCGGGCCACTTGGTGAAGTAATCCATCGCCACTAGAACGTACCGGTTGCCAGATGCGGTGGTGGGGAATGGCCCCAGGACATCGACACCCACTCTCTCCATGGGGGCCCCCACGACGTAGCGGGGCGTGTGAAGTCTCATCGGGACCCTTGTGGGCCGTTCAGCTATCGCAGCAGTGAACGTGAAGCTCAACGTCTCGGCGGCAGCTTGGCCAATAGAAATGCTGCCGGAGACGATGCAGGGTCTTGTTGACCCCAAAGTGGCCCGCCCCCACCGAGCCGTGATCAGTGCGCAGGCGGAAGGAGGTGCCCTGGAGGTTGGGGTGGAAGTGTCGGATGGCTAGGATGACGGCCAGCAGCTCTCGGCGTGTGACGCAGTAGTTCTTTTCAGCTCAGCTCAGAGCATGACTGTAGTAGGCGACTACATGCACCCCCTTACCGTCCGCCTGTGATAGCACCGCCCCCACGCCTGTATTGCTAGAGTCAGTGTCCACGATGAAGGGCCGGCAGACAGGGTACACTAGCACTGGGGCCTGAGTGAGGGCTGTCTTGAGCTGTGCGAAGGCTGCCGCACACTCGTCGGTCCATTTAAAGGCCTGGTGCTTGTCAGTGAGGTGGTGGAGAGGGCTAGCTATGGAGGCCACCTAGCCGGCCCGCCCGCAGTAACGCACCTTGCTCATCCGCCCTAAAAGGGGCAGAAAGGGAATTTTGCTCGTCCGCCCTCACAGGGGCAGAACGGAACTTTTGCTCGTCCGCCCTTACAAGGGCAGTGTGATGTTCAGCTAGAGGTGCGGGTAGGGCCGGGCTAGGTTCAGGTTCGACAGGCTGCACACAACTGGGGAGGATGGCCACTGGGGCTGGCGCTGTGCATTCCCGTGCAATATGGCCCCTCTCGTCGCACCAGAAACAACGCCGCTCGTCACGGCGGTTGCAGCGATGTTGTTGTGCCTGACTGGGGGTATGGGCCTGCCTCACTTGCTCCTCTTCCTCTTCCGGAGCCACTTCGCGTACTTGAGGGCGTGACTCCCACGGGCTGGTTGCCGTCACTTCCTTCATGACGTCTTCTATTCTTTCAGCCTGTAGAAGGGCTTCATCGAGCGTCTGGGGCGTGGTCAGCATGACGTTGTGCCTCAGTTGTTCCGGGGTGAGAGCCTGCAGGAACCTGTGCAGCGCTAGCTCGTCTTGCTCACGCGTCCCAAATGTGGGGTAGCCTTGGCGGGCGTGGAAGCGCAGGTCGGCGGCTACGGCCCCCCACTGTTCCCCCGTTTGGCGGCGGCGAAGAAGCAGCTTCTGGCGGTGTAGATGGGTGGACTGGCGCTGCCCGTATCGCCTTTCTAATGCTTTGGTTTGCGAAGCTAGGCTAGTCTGTTCAGTTGGGTCGAGATCGAGTAGCGTTTGAAGTGCTGGACCTTCCAGGGCTAGCGCCAGGTAGGTTGCTGCCTCGTTGTCCGTCCACCCACAGCACTGGGCCGGCAGTAGCAGCGGAGCCTAGTAGGGCTCCCAGGGCGCTGCGCCGCTAAATGGGGATAGCTTCACTCCCTTCCGTGGTTCCGGCGCCCCCTCTCTCTCAGCTGCCGCTGGCGCTGCTGCTGTAGGAGCTCATGCAAGATGAGGTTCGCACCTTCCCTCCGGTGCGCACAGCCCTCTTGTTTGGCTCCCGCTCCACGCAGCTCTGTCCGCTTTCGCATGCAGCCCCGTCTTCAGTTCTCCCTTGAGGCGCGCAATCTCGCGGCGGATTTCTTCAAATTCCACTTCTGACACTAATGTAGCTATCTCGCTACCGAAGGACTGAGACTGAGGCAGGAATTGCGGTTCTCACATCGCCCGGGTCGGGCTTCGTTTTATTTTCTGTTTGGCCCTTAAAAGGGCTGTTTCTTCATCTCTCGCAATTACACTCATTTTTAAACTACACAACAGTAACAGCAGCACACAGTATAAGAGGACCACTCAGCCCTCTTATACCCCCCCCGCCCCAGACCTGATTGGCTCTTTCTCCCGACCCGGTGTGGCCAATAGTGAGACTCCGTTATTTTCTAAATTTAACTTAATGAACTGTGGCAGAATCGCCACAATATCTTATAACTGAATCTTGTTTAACTAGCTCGCTATGTAGCTAATTACATTAAGTAACGCTACAGATTTTTGCCACATCTCGGACACATAGCCAGCTCCGGTCAATGTTTTCCCCTGTCACTTACCCAGTGTTGTGAGTGGCGAGCATATTAATGCCGACTTTCATTGTATTTTCTAAATGACGTTCCACTGGGAAAGTGCCATTTCGTATGCACGTGTACTAGCTGAGTCGAACTTTTAATTTTTTAATTACCTTTAATTTTTCAACACGTTAGAATGCTAGATCGAGTTTTGAATTAAAATACTCTGTCCTTCTAACCAATGTTAGCTTGCTGTGTTTAAGAAGTTGCATGCTAGCTAATGTTATATTTCTTAAAAATGTTCGCCGTTGAAGATAACCATCATGACCAGGCTTGGGGGACCAGCAATTCATTCTCTATGATAGTTAACGCAGCAATGCAACACCCCTCCATGTTCTTTTATGTGGACTTGATGTATTTCAATGCATAGTAATTGTTCAATTTTTGTTATCCTCATTTTTAGACAACGAAATGGACTCTGCATCCTCCACAGTGGCAAAGAGTATGTATAAATCTCATGGGAATGTCTGAAAATCGACGCCTGTGGTTATTTAAGCATAAGACTTTTCACGGGAGTGTTATAAAAACTGATTTATAATATTAAATTACATCCATTTAATGCATAAAGAGCACAATACCACCAGATAAAATATGGAGAAATAGAATATAAATATTAAATGTGCTAAATTGCGTAAAAAGTCAGCAAAAGTGTTACATTTAAAGGTGACATTTGCACTTTACAACCAACAGGGCCAAAATTTTACATCATTGGGGACAGCTACATCTGCTGTGGGGAAAACCGTGTAAGGGAGACCATCGGGACCAACCTAGGTCTGGATGCCCAGGTCCAGAGGTTTGGCTGGGGTGGCATGGTTTGGGGTAACCTCCTCCCCTTCATCTGCCCGTGCCTGAGAGGAAGAGCTGTGCCGGAGGTCCTGCTGATCCACTGCGGCAGAAATGACCTCGGGAAACTTGAGTGTGAAGCTTGTCGCAGGGATCAAGCAGGACTTGGAATGATCTTCATCGGCAGTTCCCTTGGATGAAGATTATCTTCTCTGCCATCACCCAGCGATGCCGGTGGAGGTCTTCCCATCCAAAGAAGATTGACAAAGCCAGGCCATATGTCAACAGTGTGATGGCTACCTTTGTTTTGTGTATTGGGGGAGAGATTTTGCATCATCATCAGATAAAGCAGAGAGATCCTGGCCAATTTTTGCATGACAGAGTTCATTTCACCCCTATGGGAAATTATATATTTTTAAATGACATTGCCTTGCGTCTGAAAGACCAAATCCAGTAGGGTGATGCTGGATTTAGATTTTCAACATCAGTTATGAGCACAAAAAAAGGTCATATTTTGTTTGCTTTATGTGATGTTTGATGTTATTTTTATTCATTTATTTTATTTTATACTAGCCATCATACCTATTGTTTTCCCAGCTCCTCTTCTCCATCTACCTTCCTTTCTCTTCAATCTTTTCTCCAAACCATTTGCTTTCCCCCAGCCTTCCCACCTGATGGAGCCTCCTTCATGATTCCCCGCGGCGAATGTAGCCAGTAGGTTGTTGATGGGCCACAGACAACTACATGCGGTGTGGTTATTATTTAAACACATTATTTTTATTTAACACTCATTTGCATGCCTGATTTACTGCAGCTGAGGACACAGTATATGTGAAAGAATTCCAGAGTGAAGTCTTTGTTCAATGTAAATGTAAAGACCTTTATTCTACATTACAGGTTTAATTTACCACCATCACAGGAAATGTGCATTCAATTACATAACAACTGAAGGCTCAGTCGTCAGGTTGAACAGCTTTTGAATGCATTATTTTTTAAAAATGACAGTTTATACCAATCTTTGAAGACGACAGCATATAAGGAAGGTGACACACACAGAACAAGCATACATAAGAGAAGCCAGTTACAAGTCCATTATCATTCAATGAACGTGGACTTATCTACCTTTTTGTTAATTATGGTCTAACAGGACCATTGCAAGTTTCTGTGACAATGCATAGTTGAGCAGTTTTGACAAGCATTTTATCAGGTTTTCATTTACAAATTACTTTAGAAGTATTCTCCAGCAATACAACAAAATAATTGCGTGTGGCATGCTCCAAGTCTTCACTGGGTAACGCTGAGGTCTGAATTTGAGGGCGGCTTCTGTAATCACATGATTTAAAAAAAACATTCAATTATTTGTGAAGCTTTTGCCTGAAACCTGAAGTGCAGTCTGCCCTACCATGACAGCAGTAAAATTGAATTCCAACCCCCACATCTGGCAATTTCTCATATGGCAGGTTTGACATACATTAAAAAAAATAGAATGGAGTGATATGCAGCTTTAAATACTTCAAAACTAAACTAAAACTAAACCACTGTAGCTTGAATTATAGCACAAATTCTTTTTGTTATTCTCTTGGCCACTGTATGCAAGGTCAGAACGTTTACTTTCAATCGGAATTGCATTAACTATGGCT
The DNA here is from genome assembly GCA_029721435.1 of Gymnothorax reevesii. NCBI lineage: Eukaryota > Metazoa > Chordata > Actinopteri > Anguilliformes > Muraenidae > Gymnothorax > Gymnothorax reevesii. The sequence continues at coordinate 16,046,266 of CM056579.1, forward strand.
GAGATCTTGTACTGACAACCAGATAGTTGAATGAATTTAAGAAATACATGCACCTATTCCGACTTATTCGAAACGTGTTTCAAACATAGTCTGTATATGAAGAGACATCACATTTCAAAATAACTTTCTATATTTTTCAAAAAACAGGTATTTGCCACTAACGTGTCTTTGTCCCCTGTCACAAAATGTCATATCGTGTCAAAATGAACAGTGTCTCGATGTGACCTTGAGAGTGACGCAAAGGCCACCAAAGTCAACTGGCACCGGAGTATCACCCTAATACATGTTGACATGAAATTGGAAGAAAATCCGTCAATTCGTTCTTGAGATATCTCGCTGACAAGGCTATCATTGTGAAAATCCACAATCTCTCGGTGTGACCTTGAGAATGGCGCGAAAGTCACCAAAATCGACTGGCGCCGGGGTATCACACTAATACATGTTGACATCAAATATGAAGAAAATCCGTCAATTGGTTCTTGAGATATCTCGCTGACAAAGCTATCAGTGTGAAAATCCGCAATCTCTCGGTGTGACCTTGAGAATGGCGCGAAGGTCACCAAAATCGACTGGCGCTGGGGTATCAGAGTAATACATGTTCACATAAAATTTGAAGTGAATTCGTCGATTCGTTTTTGAGATATCTCGCTGACAAGGCTATCAGTATCAGTTCCCACGGCCGGCTGTGTAAATAAACTTTTTCCTGCTTTTGACACGAACAATCGGAGTCTGCTTCTTCATCGGGACAACGTTCTTGGTTTTTTATTTACCAACTGTACGGACGGACGGTCGTGAATACTATGTCCCGCCACTTCGCGCATTTGCGCGGCGGGGGACAACAATTATAAAGCAAATCAAGGAAAATATTATCTTGTCATTGTGCAATGCCCAAACTCAGCTCTGACTGTCGTAATTAAGACACTGATGTTATGGCCCCAATTTGTTATTACATTTATAACACAACAGCAACAGCAAGGGATGACAAACACAGTTTTAACAACTAAAACACATTTAATTTTTAACAAAGACAAAGACTAATAACAACCTACAACTAAAGACCAAGATTGATAAATAAGAAAAAACAGAAATAATTACAGTCCCTTTTTGGTGGGGTGGCTTGGTAATGTCCTGGATGAAGAAAATGCTCAAACACAGGCAAAGAAATCCACAAAAGAAACGTCACAGGTCTCGAACAGAATGGCAGGTCTGGTCATCTTCTTGCAATTTCTCCTACTATTTTACTGTCTCAATTCTTTTCCTTATATACTCTTTTGCAGACCCCACCCACATTTAGACCTCTTTTTTTTTTACTTTCTGAGACTTGCCCCAGACATGTTCAGGACATGTCTAAACATGACTCCAGTCTGAGCTTAACAAAAAAAAAGGTAAATACTGCCATCTAGTGGCCTATATTCACATTACACCTCCATTCCAAAAGGGAAAAATTTTGACTCATAAAGGCAAAATTTTTCTTTTCAGTACAAAATGGTTAAGTGAACACTTGTCTATATATACATATCATACAATATTCAAACACATGATATATATATATACACATTCAAACACGGGATAAGCAATCAGCAATTACATTGTCTGTACCCTTCACATGCTTAATTTCCAAGTCAAACTCCTGTAAAATCAAACTCCAATTCAACAATCTCCGATTCTTGTTTTTCATCTTACTCAAAAACATTAACGGATTGTGGTCAGTGTACACAACCATTGGCTTTTGCCCTGTACAAACATAAACATCAAAGTGTTGTAAAGAAAGGACCAGAGCCAACAGCTCCTTCTCTATTGTGGAATAGTTCCTTTGGTGGCGATTGAACTTCCTGGAGAAGTATGCCACGGGATGCTCAATGTCATCAGAGTCACTTCTCTGTAGGAGCACAGATCCACAAGCTTGGTCGCTAGCATCGACCGCGATGGAGAACGGTTTGTTGAAGTCAGGAGATTTGAGCACGGGGAAGTGACACAGCAGAGACTTCAGGTGATCGAAGGCTCTCTGGCATGCATCATCCCAGGTGAACTTTACGCCTTTCTTCAGTTGGTTAGTTAGACTGAGAGCAATCTCAGCAAAGTTCTTGCAGAACTTGCGGTAGTACCCGATCATTCCAAGGAAGCGGCGCAAAGCTTTTTTGTTGTCAGGAACTGGAAAGTCCATGATGGCTTGGACTTTAGCATTTATGGGTGCCACCTTACCCTGGCCTATGACGTAGCCAAGATAGGTGACAGTAGCACAACCAAAGTCACTCTTGTTCAGGTTAACAGTCAGGTTAGCCTGGGTCAGGCGCTGGAACAACGTCTCTACATCTTTTAGATGTTCTTCCCAGGAGTCACTCCATGTGATCAGGTCATGGATGTACGCACCCGTGTGTGGCAATCCGGCGATTGTAGACTGTATCATCCTTTGGAACGTGGCTGGGGCATTTTTCATGCCAAAGGGTAGGACTTCATACTGGTACAATCCAGATGGTGTGGCAAAAGCAGAGATGCTCTTGGCCCTCTCAGTTAAAGGCACACACCAATAACCCTTCAATAAATCAATCTTGGTCAGAAACTTTGCTCTCCCTACACTATCAATACAATCATCAATCCTAGGTATTGGAAACACATCAGTTCTAGTTACAGCATTGACTTTGCGATAATCTGTACAGAATCTAGTACTTCCATCAGGTTTTGGAACTAGCACACAGGGTGAACTCCAATCGGAGTTGGAGGGTCTGATAATATCATGTTTTAACATGTACTCAACCTCTTTCTCAGCAATCTTTCTCTTTTCAGGATTCATCCGGTATGGATGCTGTTTTATTGGTTTGGCATCACCAACATCTACATCATGAGAGGCTATGGAAACTCTTTTTGGAACATCAGGAAACAAATCCTCATATTTCTTGATCAACCTTTCAATCTTATCTCTCTGTGAGGGTTCTAAGTGCTGGAGTTTTACATCAAGATTTTGCAACACTTCAGTGTTTGACAATTTACATGAAAGAACTTCAGCTTTAATTCTTGGTTCATCATCTTGAAACTCCCCCTCATCTTCACACGTTTCGACCATTGGAGAATCTGAAGTGACAGCTGCAACCCTAGCATTTCTGTCATGATAAGGCTTTAGCATGTTAATATGACACAATTGTTTTGGTTTTCTCCTATCTGGAGTCTTCACAATGTAATTGAGATCATTGAGTTTTGTCAGAATTTCATAAGGACCATGAAATCTAGCCTGCAATGGATTGGACTGCAAGGGAAACAACACAAGGACCTTGTCTCCTGGTTTAAACTCACGGCTTCTAGCCTTATGATCATACCAAGTTTTCATTTTTCCCTGACTTGATTTCAAGTTCTCTTTGGCAAGGTCACAAGCTGCACGCAATCTTTCCTTGAACTTGCTAACATAGTCTAACAGACTGATTTGCGGCTCTTCCTCTTGCCATTGTTCACTCAATAATAGCAAAGGTCCTCTCACTTCATGACCAAACATTAGCTCAAATGGACTGAATCCAGTAGACTCCTGCACTGCTTCTCTAGCTGCAAACAACAGCAAATGAACCCCTTCATCCCAGTCTTTCTCATGGTTATAACAATAAGTCCTCATCATTGTCTTGAGAGTGGAATGAAACTGCTCTAAGGCACCCTGACTTTCTGGATGATAGGCACTAGAAAGAATCTGCTTTGCACCTAGTTCATACACAACCTGCTGAAACAATCCTGAAGTGAAATTGCTACCCTGGTCTGACTGAATTTCCCTGGGAAGGCCAAACAACGTGAAGAACTTTATCAAAGCCTTCGAGATTGCAGTTGCCTTGATGTTACGTAGAGGTATGGCTTCGGGGAATCTGGTAGATGCACACATGATTGTCAACAAGTACTGATTTCCAGATCTAGTCTTTGGTAATGGACCAACGCAATCAACAATGACCCTAGAGAATGGCTCCCCAAATGCTGGGATAGGCTGCAATGGAGCTACAGGTGGGTCTAACTGGTGTTTTCCAACTACCTGACAAGTGTGACAGGTTTTGCAAAAGTTGGAAACGTCTTTCCGAAGCCCAGGCCAAAAGAAGTGTTTCATGATCTTATCAACAGTCTTGTTAACACCAAGATGACCTCCTAAAGGTAAACTATGAGCCATTGTTAAGATCTCATTCCTATAGACCTTCGGAACAACAATTTGCCTGACCACTGCCCAATCTGCATTGGCAGGGATATCAGGAGGGCGCCACTTCCGCATCAACACACCATCCTTGAGATAATACCCAACTGGAACTGCGTCTATTTCTTTATCAGGAAGGGCTCTCCTCTTTAGTACACAAATTTCAGGATCATTAGTTTGCTCCTCAATCAACCGCTTTCTGGACAGAGACAAGTCTCCAGACACATCAGAATCACCAGACCCATCCGGCTGGCTGAATAGAGAACTGATAAAAGTATCTGATAAGTCCTCAAACGGAGAAACCATAGTAGGCCAATCAGAGTCATGAGGCGAACCACCTGAGTCCTGACTATTCAATGTACTGGACGGCACCACAACATCATCTTCTTTAGCCTTCTTGGCCATAGCACGAGTCACTGCGCAAGAAGGATACAGAGATGGGTCCTCATCCCCATTTTCAGTGCTCGGCTGTGAAGTAAGATGTACAGGGGGAACTACTTTGCCCCCAGCCAGGTCATTGCCTAGCAACAGAGAAACACCCTTTATAGGTAGACTTGACATAAGTCCCACCTTTACCTGTCCTGTAACTAAATCTGACTTCAAGAATATAGAGCGCAGGGGTACAGATACAGTCCTCCCTTCAATACCTTGTACAAGTATGAAATCCCCTGAAGCGGTCTCATCACGTAACTCCAAGGAGTCCATCAACAAAAGTGACTGAGAAGCTCCGGTATCCCTTAGGATATATATGGGGACAGGAGTAGTATGCTCATTCAGAGCCACAAATCCCTCTGACACAAATGGAAGAAATTCCTCCCTCACAAAGTCAGCTGTATTAGGCTTTTTAGCCCCACAAGAAGCAGGCAATTTAGCAGATCGGTTATCTACTACAGGGGTTTCTAACCTTGTTTTCACAAAGGCATTTGGTTTGGTATCCTTTTCTTTTTCTTTCTTAGCTTTAAGGAACCAACAGTTAGTTGTAACATGACCAGATTTCTTGCAATAACTGCAAACTAGACCACTTTTGTCACTGTCAGCTTTCACACTTTGATCAGACCTGTTACTGGATTTCTGAGCACCATCACCAGATTTGTCTTTGTCTTCGGGTGAGGAATCTTGGGTATCACCGTAACCCTTTTTCTGAAATTGGGACCATTTATTGTTACTGCTAGACTGAAATTTGGACTTATGAGTGAGAACATATTCATCTGCAAATTTGGCAGCTGATTGCAAGTTCAGTGCTTGCTTCTCATTAAGGTAGGTCCTAACATCATCCTTAACACAGTTCTTGAATTCTTCAACTAACACCATCTCTTTTAGTGAGTTGAAATCATCCTTGACCTCCATAGAAGTACACCAGCGCTCAAAGCAAACCTGCTTCTCATTAGCAAATTCAACATAAGTCTGATTTTCAGATTTCTTCAGACCTCTGAATTTCTGTCGGTAAGCCTCTGGAACCAACTCATAAGCTCTCAAAATAACCTTTTTGACAACCTCATAATCAGAGGAATCATCTGCAGACAAAGCCGAATAGGCTTGTTGAGCTTTACCCTTGAGGACAGTTTGCAACATCAGAGGCCAGTGTTCCTTTGGCCACTGGCAACTCTTTGCTACCTTTTCAAAACACTGGAAATAGTTGTCAACATCCTTTTCCGAAAATGGAGGCACCAGTTTTACCTCCTGACTGGCACAAAATTTATTTTTAGTTTCAATTTTCATTTTTAGTTGCTCCATTTGGAGTCTTTCTTCTCTATCGAATTTCTCTAATTCAAAATCTCTCTGTCTCTGTCTCTCTCTTTCTGCTCTTTCCTCTTTCTCTCTCTCAAATTCTCTTTGTTTTTCTTCTCTTGGTCATTTTTCTAACTCAAACTGTCTTTGTTTTTCTTCTTCTTCCCTCTCAAATTCTCTTTGTTTTTCTTTTTCCTCCCTTTCTTTTTCTCTTTCCTCCCTTTCAATCTCTAGTATTTTTTAATTTAAGTTCCATTTCTATATTTGGATTTTCCACTGGAAACTGTTCCAGATCTCCTGGTGCAAACACATTTTCATCAATGTAATATTCAACTATCTCTCTAGCCAGTCTTGCTTTTCGCATGGCTGGTTTTACCTCTGTCAGCTCCAACTGTCTGCAAATTTCTAGCAGTTCTGTCTTTTTAAAAGACTTCAAAACCCCTACGGTTGGTGATGCCAAGAAATCATCCATTGCTGTTGTCAATATATATCTAGGAAAATTCACAAAAACAATTTCACAATTTGGAATGTTAGATTTTCAATAAATTACTCACACAATGGTCTATCCCGGACCTTGAGCCCCCAATTTGTTATGGCCCCAATTTGTTATTACATTTATAACACAACAGCAACAGCAAGGGATGACAAACACAGTTTTAACAACTAAAACACATTTAATTTTTAACAAAGACAAAGACTAATAACAACCTACAACTAAAGACCAAGATTGATAAATAAGAAAAAACAGAAATAATTACAGTCCCTTTTTGGTGGGGTGGCTTGGTGATGTCCTGGATGAAGAAAATGCTCAAACACAGGCAAAGAAATCCACAAAAGAAACGTCACAAGTCTTGAACAGAATGGCAGGTCTGGTCATCTTCTTGCAATTTCTCCTACTATTTTACTGTCTCAATTCTTTTCCTTATATACTCTTGCAGACCCCACCCACATTTAGACCTCTTTTTTTTAACTTTCTGAGACTTGCCCCAGACATGTTCAGGACATGTCTAAACATGACTCCAGTCTGAGCTTAACAAAAAAAAAAAGGTAAATACTGCCATCTAGTGGCCTATATTCACATTACACTGAAAACATAACATTAACAGATGTGTTTGATTGGCTGAATTAACTTATCATAAATTACCGTGTGCAAGGTCAATTAACTTAACTGAAGTCAGCTAGCTTGCTAGTTAACGTTAAGGTGACTCCATAGCAAACGCAGCAATAATTAATGTAGCCTGTAATTTAATAGCGCAACATCCAATGCGCTACAAACAATTTTTAAATGTTATTCTTCCCAGTTTACACTTACAGTTTGTCATTTACAGTTTGTGCCCATCTCTTTCCTGACTGAACTCGAAATGTTGTCTGCCTTTCCCCTATACTTCGTCCGATCAATCTTTTTAGAGTTACCCTGTTAACTAGCCAATTCCACTGAAGTAGATGCATTGATTCCAGCCTTAATTTCATCTGAAACCTGCCGAATCCACATTAAAATTATTAATGAATTGAATCTGCTTTCGGTACGTTTCATTTTTGTGATATTGTCGTCGGTAAAATATTCTGTACCTCCTCGATCCATTTAGCTTTCCTTGCAATTTTAGCTGCTGTCCGTAAGATTGCAATATAAGGTAGGTATGTTGTTGTGTTTACCTGCCGAAAAACGAGAAGTTAGCTTGCTGATGCTTGCGGAAACACTCGAACCTAGGGCCTCGTCTAGTGAACGTTAGATTACTTGCTACATTGTTTACCCTTTATTAGCCAAGGCGACATCAATCAGAATTCCTACCGGGCCAAGTGACTCGCAGTCTCTTCCTTTCTAAAATTCTGAGATAAAGACCGCAGAACTGGAAGCTAAAGGCTGAACCTACTGCGGAACTGGCTCAAAATTTCAAGTTTGAGTACATAAAAAACGACATTAACGTAATATGACACAGTGCCATTAACTTCATTCAAAAGCTTACCTGAATTGGCATTCTCTAAAATTAAAAATGTATATTTTGCCAGTTACGAATGGCTACCGATCACCATTTTCTCCATATTCCTTGGAAACGTCTGCTACTCTGCCTGCTGTCTTAACGTAGCCAAGGTAGCTAGCTTACTTGGTAATAACTGACCGTACAACTTCAACAAACAAAAAATTAACTTAACGAAAAAATTGCAAAGATCCTTTTGATCGGTCCGGACAGTTAGTGAAATTCACAGCAGAGCAACTCATTTTGTTGTTTTTTGTTGCCATCTGTCCTGCTTGAAGCACAATCGCTGTTAGCTGTGAAGAATTTCAGATGACGTCGAGTCTCCTGTCGACGTTCCCACTCCAGCTCTACGCGAAATTACTATTCACGAAACGAAGTCCGCAGGGGGCAGGGGCTATCGGGACTCAGTCCACGCGCACTGCGGTTGTCAATCACTGCTGTTTATTATGACTACACGCCCCTTTTGCATAATAACAAATAAAAGGTTTACAGAAAACTTATCAGAAAAATTGACGCTAGAATATATATCAGTATGGGAAGAACTTCCGAAAAATGAAGAAACCATCTTCAGAAATAAATTATTTTTCATGTCCACAATTTTTCCTGTCTCGCATTTCTCCCCTTCACTAACATGGAGGGGGCGGGCTTATAATTTCTACTGCAGCCTGTCAGTAGTTGGCGGTCGAGACGCTTTTGCTTCACTTTTCAGGAGAAAAAGCATTGAGGAACAGGTGCAGTTAACGTTCTGCGAGACGCAAGTCACTGGAATTGCCGGGTATGACACACTGGACCAAACAGCAGAACAAGGTAGGCGCACAATAATACTGTATAAACACACTTTTTCTGAAAAGATATTTATTTAGTAAGTGAAAAATGAATGTACCTCCTGTGGTTACATTTTGCTGTCCTTTAACTCAAATCCCAAACAAAAAACATTTATTTTTTACATGTAGAATCTTCCGCAGAAGTCCAGCCACCCACCTCAAATCCCCCCAGAGCAGCCGCCACCCCTGCAGAGCCTCGAAAGGGTCCCGAGGACATTGATCTGGAGTTGCTGGAGGAACAAAAGAAACAGTCTGCAGCCATTCAGACAATTGCACGGGAGATGCGAGCGGCGTCATCGTTGGCACGGGCGGCAAGGCGCGATACTCAGGCCATTGCCACGCACTGCAGACAGATGGTCAGCGCAGTATCTGCCCTGACGATGGCCGTCATTTCTGTGGCAAGAGGGCTACGGGAAGGGATGCAGGCAATGACTGCCCTCAATCCAGGTGGAGAAGCGGGCCGACCGAGTCCCACAGCGACAGCTAGGCAGCCGGGCACCGGAGAGGGAGGGCTATATGATGAAGAACTGCTTTTTTCTTTTTTTCCACCATAAATGTTAAGACTATAGCCTAATACATTTTCTGACTGAAACAATGTGTCTTTAATATGATTTTGCGGGACTTAACATAATTAGACGTGAATGAGTATTTCGTTTGATAATGTTTGGAATTCAGAAAGTGATTTCAGTATTTTTTTCAATAAATGTTGATTTGCTTAACTTTGCAATGTTCTGCAGTTTGTTGGGTCACACTAGCCAGAGGGAACGGCATTGTATTGCAATCTACAACACATTATTGAATGAAAATAGAAAAATGCACATACCAAACAGCTCACAAGAAGTGACTTCGAATGAGATTGCTGCGTGTCTGCATCCCTGCAGCATTGGGTTGTTGCTCCATACAGGGGGGCAGGTGGGCGTTCTCCTCCGGCATGGCCTCATGCTCCAGCCCGTGTTGCTTGCCGATGTTATGTAGCATGCAGCAGGTCACTACAATCTGGGCCACTTTTTCTGGCCTGTACAGCAGTGCTCCACCAGTGCGATCCAAACAACGGAACCTGCTCTTCGGGATTCCGAAGGTGCGCTCCTCAATATTCCGTGTACGGATATGGGCCTCGTATCTTATTTCTCCGGCAGTAGTCGGGTTGAGAACAGGTGTCAGGAGGAAGGGGTGTAGGGGGTATGCACTGTCACCATAAAAAAACATATGAATCAATGTGAAACATGCTCTTGTTTTTGATGAAATAAATTTCGCGAAGGATTTTACAAATTGACTCACCTACAAGGCAGGCATCTTCAAACTCGCCATCTCGCAACTTGGAAAACAGAGAACTGTTTCTCAGAATAAAAGAATCATGTACTGACCCGGGATATTTTGCCACAACGTTGGAAATGATGCCTTTGGCATCACAAACGTACTGCACATTCAATGAATGCGTGTGTTTGCGGTTTCTGTACACGTGCTCAGTGTCTGCGGGGGGCACAAGCTGCACATGGGTGCAGTCAATCGCCCACATAACTCTAGGAAATCCAGCTACTTCAAAAAAAACCTTGTTTGGTCTCATTCAATAAGTGCCGAGTGCGTGGAAACCTAATGAACTTGGCCATTCGGCGCGACATGGCATTTAGGACTTCAGACAGCACATCTGAAAAACGGGATTGGGAGATCCCAGCTGTAATAGCTACCGTACGCTGGAATGACCCAGATGCAAAAAAATGCAAACTTGCAAGAAGTTTTGTCATTGCAGGTATTGCGTGACTCCTTCTCGTGGCTGGCTCCAAACCCTCTCTGAGTTCCTCCAACAGCCCCAAAATGGCAGTGCTGGATGGGCGATATGTTTTAATGATTTTTTTTTCCTCGTTCATTCCAAAAACGTTCACACGAGGGTGAAAAATGCATTCTCTGCATCTCCTTTCATGATTTCGATGTCTCCTTGAGACAATAACTGTAGCCATGTGTGCGCAATTACGCATCCAAACCGTTTGCACCTCCTTTCGACACGTGTTAAAATATAGACGCAGATTTTATTGGCAAAATTTCTTTCAGGTCTGATAAATCAATTTGCGCGTGCTAAATTAATATATTTACATTTTCTCCTCCCAACACAGGCACAACTGCGTGTAAACGCCCCATATTGCATATTCATTGTGGCAGACGTACTAACTGGATGCAGACGTGCTATTTCGCACCTTTGAAAGAGGCAACCCTTACTGTGCACTGTTAGAAAATCAGTTTGTAAATTTTTGCACACGTTTTTATACACGCAAAGCTTTTGTAGATCCAGCCCAAGATGTTTAATGTTCAAGCTGAGAAACTTTTTTTTTTTTGCAAATAATCATTAACTTTGAATTTAAAGCCAGCAACACATTGCAAATAGTTGGCACAAGGGCCTTTTTACCACTGTGTTACATCGCCTTTCCTTTTAACGACACTCAGTAAACGTTTGGGATCTGAGGGGACCAATTTTTGAAGCTTTTCAGGTAGAACTCTTTCCCATTCTTGGTTGATGTACAGCTTAAGTTGTTCAACAGTCCGGGGTCTCCGTTGTCATATTTTACGCTTCATAATGCGCCACACATTTTCAATGGGAGACCCGCCCTCTTTTACTATGGAGCCATGCTGTTGTAACACATGCAGAATGTGGCCTTGCATTGTCTTACTGAAATAAGCAGGGGCGTCCATGAAAAAGACGTTGCTTGGATGGCAACATATGTTGCTCCAAAACTTGTATGTACCTTTCAGCATTAATGGTGCCTTCACATATGTGGAAGTTGCCCATGCCTTGGGCACTAATACACCCCCATACCATCACAGATGCTGGCTTTTGAACTTTGCGCCTATAACAGTCCGGATGTTTCTTTTCCTCTTTGGTCCGGAGGACACGACATCCACAGTTTCCAAAAACAATTTGAAATGTGGACTCGTCAGACCACAAACACTTATCGACTTTGCATCAGTCCATCTTAGATGAGCTTGGACCCAGCGAAGCCGGCGGCGTTTCTGGGTGCTGTTGATAAATGGCTTTCGCTTTGCATTGTAGAGTTTTAACTTGCACTTGCAGATGTAGCGACGAACTGTAGTAACTGACAGTGGTTTTCTGAAGTGTTCCTTAGCCCATGTGGTGATGTCCTTTACACACTGATGTCGGTTTTTGATGTAGTACCGCCTGAGGGATCAAAGGTCACGGGCATTCAATGTTGGTTTTGGGCCTTGTCGCTTACGTGCAGTGATTTCTCCAGATTCTCTGAACCTTTTGACGATATTACGGACCGTAGGTGATGAAATCCCTAAATTTCCTGCAATAGCTCGTTGAGGAATGTTGTTTTTAAATGGTTTGACAATCAGCTCACGCATTTGTTCACTAAGTGGTGACCCTCGCCCCATCCTTGTTTGTGAATGACTGACCATTTCAGGGAAGCCGCTTTTATACCCAATCACGGCACCCACCTGTTCCCAATTAGCCCGTTCACCTGTGGGATGTTCCAAATAAGTGTTTGATGAGCATTCCTCAACTCTCTCAGTCTTTTTTGCCACTTGTGCCTGCTTTTTTGAAACATGTTGCAGGCATCAAATTCGAAATGAGCTAATATTTGCAAAAAATTACAAAGTTTACCTGTTCGAACATTAAGTAACTTGTCTTTGCAGTGTATTCAATTGAATATAGGTTGAAAAGGATTTGCAAATCATTGTACTCTGTTTTTATTTACGATTTACGCAACGTGCCAAAACCCACTGGTTTTGGGTTTTGTATAATGAACGGTTTTTGAGCTGTGTTCCAGAAACAAACCTATCTCTGTACAGAGTTCAAATGCAACTGGTTTCCATGTAAACGAAAAAAAAAAAGATTTTCAGAAATCTGAAAATATCAAAAGGCCCAACTTCAGAATGTGGGTAAAAGACATAAAATTGAGGCGGCGGGGGATATTGCCATGTTAGTGGCAAACGCTAGTTATTTCTTACTTTAGCCACCATGGATTAAAGCTATGCAAACAAACAAATTGCTGCGATAATGAAACAATAAATAAAGAATTTAGCGCTTCTCAACCAGCGCAATCAGATCATTGAAAATATGCCCCTCCTACACCAGCCTGTTTGTTCCATGGAAGACAGGGAAGAAGACAAAGGGAACATTCTAGTCACACAAAGACAATCAAAGACAGTTTATATGATCTAGTTTAGACATTGCGCAGTTGAAAACTACTCCGATGTCAGGTTTGCAACTAAAGGACATGGAAATGCTTTAACAGGGATTCTTACCCCGCACACGGTCATCTTTCCGCCCTGAAATCGCCTCAGCAATGACGGAATTCCATATCCATAGCCTATCATATCCTATTTGATTTGAGCGACACATTCACTTGAACTTGTGCCTCATACTTTATTATAATCAATTATCCCATTTACTGATAATGATTCTTCCCATGTCGGCTATTCTTTATAGGCTAAAATTGATTAACAAATTGGTAGTGCTTTGGTATTGGCCAGGGTAGGGCTCAATCTAGAGTAGCCGATTTAATAATAGGCCTATCTTTATTCACACATTAAAATACACAGTATCAATGGTAAAAAAAATTACAAAGACAGGAGTTAGTTAATACAGATAATCCTCATTTAGAAAATCAATCTCTTCACTCGTGAGAATATCACAACTTTTGAACATATAGGGCAGTCGCATTTGTATGAAGAATATGAAGACTGCCACAGAGCAGTTCTGACGTTGATGACCACGGGTATGTTTTGTGGATAATTGCTGCGGCTGGATAGCTGTTCATCCAGAAATCGGCAAAGATAGATGATTGCCTCATGCACGGTCCAGACGAAAGCGCTAGATGCACTCGATGTTGGTTAGTCCCAGGATATCCATACGAGGCCGGTATATGCGTGGTCGTCTTCGAGCTCTGCGCATTCCTCTAACAGTTTCCCAATCACGCAAGAGTGCAAGCAAATGCAGGACTGGCATTTTGGTTTTAGATTTTGAGGGCATGGTAGAATGATGGTCTTATGTATACTCGTATTAATAAATTGTTTTGCGTTTGTAGTTGAACTGATTGGAGAAGAGGCTGATGCGTATTATCATGTGATGATTTCGTTTGATAAATTATTATGGCTTTGAGAAATGTACTTTAGAAATAAGGAAGAACAATTGAATATCAAATGTCTCAACCTTTACCATGTTAAATAAAATAAAACTAATGTTAAAATTCGGCCTGTTGCCGACATCAAACGCAATATTCCTTTTCGCCTTATGTTGGCGCTTGACCTTAATACAGCCCTCAAAAACGCTTAACAGAAAAAGCGCTTAACAGAAAAAGCGCTTAATAGAAAAAGCGTAAGCCAGGGGGAGAATACGCGTAAGTGTTATTCGCATGAGAAACGCCTGGAAACGCCCCGATTTTGGCCTTGCTCCGCCCCAAGCGCGTAACTGCCTTTGGGGCGCGTAATGCACAGACTAAAGTCGAGGGGAGATTACGCTTAGGCTGAAAAGCGCGTAGCTACGCGCTTTTTTCGACTTACGTGCATGGGAGAATAGACCCCAAAATGATTACACATGGACGGAGGGACGGACGGACAAGGCGATGCCTATTTCCCCAGCATTCTATGCCGGGGGGATAATAATAAAGGATAAACATGGCTTTCCTCTGGTCCTTGTCGGATACAGTCAGATCCAACCGTAGATCCACTCCTCGCTTCTCCCCGGATAATCAGTTCACGCTCCCGTCCAATAGTAATCACATCCTGTTTCAAAGTGACAAAATGGCGCAATACAAATTGCCAAAATCGAGGCTTCCTCAGTGGTTCTGAACAAAAAGGTTTATCATGATAAAAAACGTATTTTGTAGTCACCTGTAAACTTTGCCCATATTCTATCCTAGGTTTTTACAAAATAATCCACAGGAAAAAAAATCACAGAAACACCTAAAAGTCAGTAGTTTGATGATACATCAACCTTAGAAATTAAAAAGTGTCAGTATTGGCAATACTGGCCCTGTATTTATTTGGTATCATCGATACCAAATCTTGCAGTGTCGCCCACCACTAGAAGCCGTTCGATGTAACACGATGATTCGCCCTTCAACTACGATCCTCTCGCCCAATGAAAATGTCTTATTTCCACAACGGCATGACGAGTGACGAACATTGCCGATACCGGAAATAAATAACAGCGGGATTATTATTCTTTGTTCACACACTCGGTCTTCAATTCATTTTTCAAATGCCACGGAAGGATTTTCTGTTATGCCCCTACTCGTTTGAAATGGCAAAAATCCGTAGTAAATACGGGTAAACCGTGTAGATTGACATGTATGAACAGGGCGCTGTTTCATCCATCTTAAATACATCTGAATTGCGCCAATATTTCAAAGCTCCGCCTTTCGAACCAAACCGGTCAGCTGATTCAGTCTGAAAGAAGCAGCGAAGTGGTTCAAACGTCATCAGTCACGTGGTTTTTCCCGATAAGAAGCAAGCTCCAGCACAGTGCATCAGAAAAATACGCGGCCGAGTTTGAAACGCGCTTCGGAGCCAGCGGTAACATCAAGAGAAGACAACACTAACTTACCAAGAAATTTGGGAAAAGAAAGGTATGGTTCGCGTCTTCATTCCTCTGACTATTTTATCTGTGATTTTCAGGTTAGTACATGGTGAAAACCGCCAAATATACTTCCTCAAACCAAACTAGAGTAAGCGTGTAGAGTTTTATTTTCGCACTTTTGTGGTTTGAAGTCGGTTTTAAAAGAGTGTAAGATGGTATAGCCGCTTAGCCTGTTTGTTGCTAGCCAGCATAGCTAACGTTCACTCCGCACTGAACCAACTACTTGGTCTGCAGCTGGTTGAAATGATTGTTTGCCAAATTTATTTGTCAGATACTAATTGTTTGGCACGTGTAGCATGTTTCCTGTACCGTAAATACTCGCTTACGCTGTTTGTGAAAAGTTAGACTGTGTACAATCGCGCAATGCCCAATCGGTCGGAGAAACGCATGGAGTTGAGTTTGAGTCCATAAACTAGAGCACGATAAAATTGAAAAATAGTTCATTAGTTCGGGTTCTATCATTTGCAAGCTCAGTTTCCGTGCAGCTAATTTAAAGCAAGTTGCATCGTCTTTCTTCTTTCCTTTTGTTATCTCTTCGAAAACTCGCCCCGTTTAATGGCAGGCAAGGTTGCCTTAAGTGTTGCTATGAGTAACGAATTGCGGTAAAAGCCTGCGCCCATGCCTTAATCTGCATGTTCGCATTGCCGTCAGAGTACATAGATATACACCTAGATGTCGGGTTCGCAGCTTCTGTCCATTGGAACCATAGATGTGTATATAAACACTAGATGGCAAAGGCAGAGTCGGCCATAGATATACATAAACACTAGATGGCACAAGCACGCTGCGAGCCTATGTGAAATAACGTCGTCACAGGGCGGCCATCTTAGGACAGGGCTGCTCGATCACTCATAACATTACAGCCAATGGAGCACGGACTTTGAAATAACTGTAAATTGCTCAACTCTCCCAAATTCTCGTCTGATTTTAAACAAATGGCTTGGTTTGTTGGGTAAACATCAGAGATGTAGTTATTTAACTGCATTTTAAGAATAATTAAAACCATTGCATTCGATATAAAAAGTACATTATGGTTTGTAATAATCCAATCCGTTTGTAAAACCGTCAAGAATTCAGCGAGTTACGAGTATTAAAGTGAGTAAATCATCCACCTTACCTCCGACTACAGCACAGCGCACCAGAGCAGTCCCTGTCCTAAGATGGCCGACCAGTGACGACGCTGCCGACTCTGCCTTGAGCCATTTAGTGTTTATATATATCTCTGGAGTCGGCAGCGTCGTCACTGGTCGGCCATCTTAGGGCAGGGACTGCTCTGGTGCGCTGTGCTGTAGTCGGAGGTAAGGTGGATGATTTACTCGCTTTAATACTCGTAACTCGATGAATTCTTGACGGAGATACAAATGGATTGGGTTATTACTAACCTTAATGTACTTTTTATATCGAATTCAATGGTTTTAATTATTCTTAAAATGCAGTTAAATAACTACATCTCTGATGTTTACCCAACAAACCAAGCCGTTTGTTTGAAAATCCGTCGAATTTGGGAGAGTTGAGCAATTTGCAGTTATTTCAAAGTCCGTGCTCCATTGGCTGTAATGTTATGAGTGATCGAGCAGCCCTGTCCCAAGATGGCCACCCTGTGACGACGTTACTTCACATTGGCTCGCAGCGTGCTTGAGCCATCTAGTGTTTATGTATATCTATGATTGGAACGGTGGGCCTACGCGGGCGCCATCTTGTGTTGTCGTCTTCTTCCTCTTCTTGTTTTGTCGGTTGGCTGCCAGATTGGAGCATTACCGCCACCATCTATACTGGAGTATGACTCCGGGATTCTAACATCCCAAATTTAAAAAAAAGAAAAGAAAACACTCCCTATACTTACACTCCCCAAGGCTATTCTCTCGCAAGTCAACTACCCATCTTGGAATGTTAAACCTGAGTATTGGGTCCCGCTCTACCCCCTCCAAAACCTTTTTCTAACATTTCCTGGATTTCTTCTCCCTTAACTTCCCTAACTCCTAAGAACTCACTAGTTGCGTAAATAACCATCTTTATGCGCTCAGTTTTAGACTCAATTTCACTTGCACAGTTAATTACCATTGCTATGAATGCTAGAAACCTTTTCTTGACATAAAAGCTCTTTATCCAAACCCCCCGCCATCTGCTTGACACCATCTACCTCCATAAATGAATCAGCTTTCACTGAGTGAACAACACCACTAATAACTCCTTTTAATAGTTGGCTGATTGCGTATTTTAAAACATGTTACTTCATTTAAATCAAAGTCTTTGATTTTCAGAGCCCTGTCCCTTTGACGCTTTGATTTACACTCAATTATTACCAGACCACTCCTGCAAACCCTCACTGCTTTAACATCACCCACTTCTTGCCTGATAAATCAACCTATAAAATGGCTGTCACTGAAAGCACGATTTGTTTGATGATACGCTCCCACTAATTTCATTCCGACTACATATATTCACTCCCCCTCTCCTTCTTCGGTTTCTTTTTTCCATTTCTTTTTCCCTCCTTCTCCTTCCCACTCCATTTTCTCCCAATTAGTTACAAGACTTGTTCATTCGCCTGTTTTCTTTCCGTTAGTAACTGAAGTTTCTTATCGACCACCAAACTCTCTTTCCCACCGTCCATCTATTTCCTCTCGCGTCGCTCTTACAATGTTCCAAGCGCCCCCATCTTGTGTCGATGGAAGCTGTGCGTACTTACGGCATGACTCAGTGGGGGCAGAGGTTAATCAATGATTTTTATCCCCCCCGGCATATAATGGGGCGGAGGGGAAATGGCTATCGCTCTGTCCGTCAGTCCGCCTGTCTGTCCATCTGTAAACATTCTTTTGTCCGGAGCGTAACTTAAAATGTATAGTATTTCTTCACAAAATTTGACAAGTAGGTCTGGTGTCATATGTAGATGTACCTTTTGGTATTTAGGAATTTCTTGAGCAGTTAATCCATGAATGTGGGGGGCCGGGGGGATACGCCATTGCCAGATGGCCCTTGTTTATCATCGTAACTCAACAAATTTTCAAACAAAAAAATTTAAATTTAAATTGAATTTGCTTAAATGCTTAATTTATTTTAAGCAAAAATTTTAATTTGATTTTAAAAATGCAGGTTTTCATGCAAAAAATGTTTCATTACGGTAAACAGTAGTTCTATAACGACCTGAGATAATTGACTGACTTTGGACGCGCACTTCGGTGGATTTAAAACTGCGTTATTACAAATTGCACAAAGGCGTTTCAAATGCTTTTATTTCAACGATTGTAACAATCATGAAGCGCAGGTTAGATCGCCTGATGTGCCGATGAAGTAGCGCAGAAGTTCCAGAACAGTTTGTCTCTCATAAATCTGTATGAGAATTTTCCTCTCCTGAATTCACCCAATTATTTCGTCGTCGTAAGATTGCACGGAGAACGCTGAGTATTCAATTACCAATAGATCATAACTATAATTGTAAAACATGTCAGTAAGGACACGCTTACTACTAATAAGGACGCTTCACTACTCGTCAGGACTAGCTAATTATTGCTTAAAAAAGAGATGTCTGTGCCCCTCCCCCCAATTTCCAGGTCTGGGGCCGACCCTGGGGACATTGCCGGGACATGTTAAAAGGAAAACGAAGGATGTCAACTGTAGGTTGAACGGTATCTTGCCAAAAGGGTCGCGTTTTATTTCAGTGAGAACCATGAAGGTCAAGGCCGATCGCCAGCAAAAACTAATCGGCCAAGCGCCTGACCATATACTACATTCACACCAAGTTTGAAGTCGATCTGATTTAAGCTACTCAAATTGACCAAAAATTGACCTTGACCTTGATGGAGTCCCCCGAATAATAGGAATCGTGATGAGTCATTGGTAGGCACAGGGTTCTCACGGATCCTTAAAAAGTCTTAAAAGGCATTAAATTCACGAATCTAAAAACAAGGCCTTAATTGGCATTAAAATGTCTTAAATAAATCTTTCAAAAGTCTTAAAAATGTGAACTCGTGATGAATTAGTGAACACACTGAGAAAGCGCCTCAAAGAAAAAATGGCAGAATTGGCAGAGGTGGAGGAGGAACTGAAAAAAGCAGTGCCATATCAGTGAATGATATCGGCTCTAAAATTAAATATCGGACGTCGGCCATTCTGCTGATATCTGCCGATATACATACCCAAAACCAGTGAAGTTGCCACGTTGTGTAAATTGTAGATAAAAACAGAATACAATGATTTGCAAATCCTTTTCAACTTATATTCAATTGAATACACTGCAAAGACAAGATGTTGAATGTTCAAACTGAGAAACTTTTTTTGTTGTTGAAAATAATCATTAACTTAGAATTTAAAGGCAGCAACACATTGCAAAAAAGTTGGCACAGGGGCCTTTTTATCACTGTGTTACATCGCCTTTCCTTTTAACGACACTCAGTAAATGTTTGGGAACTGAGGAGACCAATTTTGAAGTTTTTCAGGTGGAACTCTTTCCCATTCTTGCTTGATGTACAGCTTAAGTTGTTCAACAGTCCGGGGTCTCTGTTGTTGTATTTTATGCTTCATAATGCACCACACTTTTTCAATGGGAGACAGGTCTGGACTACAGGCAGGCCAGTCTCGTACCCAGAATCTTTTACTACGGAGCCATGCTGTTTTAACACGTGCAGAATGTGGCTTGGCATTGTCTTGCTGGAATAAGCAGGGGCGTCCATGAAAAAGACGTTGCTTGGATGGCAACATATGTTGCTCCAAAACCTGTATGCACCTTTCAGCATTAATGGAGCCTTCACATATATGCAAGTTGCCCATGCCTTGGGCACTAATATACCCCCATACCATCACAGATGCTGGCTTTTGAACTTTGCACCTACAGCAGTCGGATGGTTCTTTCCCTCTTCGCTCCGGAGGACACGACGTCCACAGTTTCCAAAAACAATTTGAAATGTGGACTCGTCAGACCACAGAACACTTTTCCACTTTCCATCAGTCCATCTTAGATGAGCTCGGGCCCAGCAAAGCCGGTGGCGTTTCTGGGTGCTGTTGATAAATGGCTTTCACTTTGCATTGTAGAGTTTTAACTTGCACTTGCAGTTGTAGCAACGAACTGTAGTCACTGACAGTGGTTTTCTGAAGTGTTCCTGAGCCCGTGTGGCGATGTACTTTACACACTGATGTTGGTTTTTGATGCAGTACCGCCTGAGGGGTCAAAGGTCACGGCCATTGCTGTACAGTTCTACAATGTACTTCATACATGTTCCTTGTGAATAGAGGTAAAATTGGTTGTGGGTGTTGTCATAAGTCTGTTTTAAGTAGGACAGGCTGCAAGTATCTTATTTGTTTTGTTTAAAAACAATTGTAATGAACAAATATGACATGTTTTAAATAACGTAAATTGAGGTATTTTTCTTATTTTGCACAAGGAGTGATTACTGATGTTACATCATTTTCAGCTTTGTCTTATGTCTGCATTTGCCAGCAGGCCGACATGATGAAGAGTCTGCAGAATAATTCTGCCTGTTAATTCCCCTGCAGAAACTAGATGATCACTGCAATTAGATGTGGGGGAAAAAATATCGGTGTCAGTATTGGATATCGGCCAAATGAGTTGTAAAATATTGGCATATCGGATATCGGCCAAAAATCTAATATCGTCCATCCCTAGTATTAATGTTTTTCAAAAAAACGTTTTCATTTGATCAAATGATCATATTTCATGTTCAAATAAACATTTGGGCAAAATTGTCCCGAATCCTATGATGAGGTGTTATTTTTCCATTTGTGTTTATTATGAAGTTGGTCTTAATATCTTAATAAGGATTTAATATCAAATGGCATTAAAAAAGTCTTAAAAAGTCTTGAATTTAACTTGCCCTAAGCTGTGGGAACCCTGAGGCAACTGCACAAGAGATGACAAGGAGCAGGCAACGCGCACAGCAGAGAAAAGTGTTCAAGGAAAAATGATTAGACAAAAAAACAAACAATAAACAAACATGTTGGACGGAATATCTTGCAAAAGCTCCGCTTTTGGCATGATAAAAAGACAATGCAGGTATTAGTATTTCGCAAAACCCCGAAAAAATGATTATGATGTAGTAATACTGTATTTTAATTTCAAAAATTGCATCAATTAAAAAAAAAATTATTTCTGCCCAATTTCATGCCTTTAGCAGTCACTGCGGTGAAAAAGGCGATATTAATAATTCATAAAATAGTATTAATCTGTAACACAATATTATATATTAAAAATAAACCTTAAGTTACGAAACTTTATTTATATAGCTCATTTCATGTATATAGACAATTCTTAGTGCTTTTTACATCGTAAAATAATTTGCAAGAAAGCACATCAGAAATAAATTGCACTGCCCTCCCTAATTATTGGCACCCCTGGTTAAGATGTGTTCTTTAGCTTCTAATACATTCAGTTTTTTTCTAAATTAATATAGGACCACAATGAAAAAGAGGAAAATCTGACCTTTAATTCAAGTGCATTTATTCAGTGGGGAAAAAAAATCCCACATTAATTATTCTTTTACATCAAATCATGTGTGCCACAATTATTAGCACCCCTGATGTTAATACTGAGTACAACCCCCCTCTTGCCAACAAAACAGCGCCTAATCTTCTGCTATAATGTTTCACAAGATGGGAGAATACAGAAAGAAGGATCTTTGACCATTCCTCTTTGCACAATCTCTCTAAATCGTCCAGCAACCTAGGTCCTCTCCTCTGCACTCTCCTCTTCAGCTCCCTCCACAGGTTTTCAATGGGATTGAGGTCTGGGGACTGAGATGGCCATGGGAGGAGCTTGATTCTTTGTCTGGTGAACCATTTCTGTGTACATTTGGCCACATGTTTAGGGTCATTATCTTGCTGAAAGACCCAGTGACGACCCATCTTCAGCTTTCGGGCAGAGGCCACCAGATTTTGATGTCCTGGTATTTCAAAGCGTTCATGATGCCATGCACCCTAACAAGGTTCCCAGGGCCTCTGGGAGTGAAACAGGCCCACGGCATCACCGATCCTCCCCCATACTTCACAGTGGGCACAAGGTGCTTTTCTGCATACTCCTCTTTTGTGTTCTGCCAGACCCACTTAGAGCTTTTTGGCAACTAACACCATTTTGGTCTCATCTGACCAAAGCACATGGTCCCAGTTGAAGTCCCAGTACCGCTTTGCAAACTCCAGATGTTCGCGTTTATGATTGTGTGTGAGAAAAGGTTTTTTCGTGCATGCCTCCCACACAGCTTGTTGGCATGTAGATGGCGCCTGATGGTTGTTTTGGAGACTTTGTGACAATGCCAAAGCCAATTCAAACAACCGGTGTGATGGATCAACTGGTTTCCCTGTTAACTCGTGAGCTTTGTTTACAAAAGTCAGGTCTTTCTCGCAGCAGCAGATTATTTTCCACTGGCCTTGGCTGTCCGTGTGAATGCCTTAACAATTACAATCCTATTTTACAGTTATCTATCCATCCAATTTGAGTATTTCATTAATTGTTGTGAAGCCATGAAGACAATTTGCGGGCCTTTGCCCGCCTTTAGATTTTTCGCAAAAAGTGGTGCAAAACACGTCAAAAAGACGTGATCTCTGAACAGCCAGAAGACGTCCTCAGTGGAGGCAGAATGAAAGATATTATTTTTATTTATTTATTTATTTTTTTTAAATGTCTTTTGTGGACATGGTATAGATGCCTTTTCTGAACGTTACCTAGACACAATGAAATTACGTTTTAAAGACTCAATTACTAAAACATCCACAGAATGTCCTCAGGGGGGCTAGATTGAAAGTTTTTATACGTTGTTTCTGGATGTTGTAAAGATGTCAATGAAAATGTGTTAAAGATGTTTATTACTGGATATCCAGAAGACCTGCTTGACTGCATGATTGGCCACATTTATTCCGGACATTAAAATTGAAAATGTTAAACATTCAAATTGGGTAACTGTGGAGAACAGCTTGTAAAAATGGTACCGTTCGCTGAAATGCACTGACTTCAACTGATCACAATCACTGTGTAAAAAATGTATAGCTTTGCAAACATTCACACCTTTGAAATTACTTATGTGAGTCAAATGCATTTATTCTCTGACTTGTACCAAAGTGTATAAATGTATAGTGTATAAAACGCACAACTTTATATTCGATCTTAACATCAACCTGATCTTAACATCAGATCATAAAATCTGGTGTCACTTCATTGGACTGATACCTGGAACTCATCTGAACTACTTAAGCTGCAGTACCACATCCCAAACATCAGGTAGCTGACCCCCAATCTTGCCCACAGTTGAATATAATATTTGTAACTCTTCTTGATGTATATGGCAAAAGAACTGGTTGCAGTATTAATCTATTACAGCTTCTAACAATGTCTTTATTGCCTATATCCCCCCCCCCTCTCCCTGGGGCATGTTCAGAAATGCCTACTGTTAAGATTTGTCCGTATTTAGTACCATTTTTGAATACTGAGTTACGGGAAAATAGTTCAGGGTTGAATTTCTCAAAACCCGTGGATAGTATATTGCTACATGCTAATTATACTAGTTCGACAAAGCCATTCTGAGGCTCATAAAAAAAAATTCCCTACGGCAATTGCCTAGCACAATCCGATTCTCTCTCCCGCCTCTGTCGGCCAATCAGATAGCCTTAAGTGTATACGGAGCGGCACCTGCTGGCTGCTTTGGATACTACCAACCAAATCGAACGCTACCTAGCGAGCGAGGCAGCGTGAGCTATAAGATAAGAGATTTATTATTGCAGATTTTGGGCTCCTGGTTTTCACACATTAACCTGGAGCACAATGAGATTAAAAACAAGGTTTCAATAGACTTTTGATTGACAATTTCATTGTTGCAGTGCTTGAATTGGGCCGGTTCTCATCGGTACACAGTGCCACCACTTCTGATTTTTACTGCTCTGCGCACCGTAACTTTTTACGGCACCCTACAGCGTACAGTCACCTTTTGACACGCCTAGGCATGCATATTGTTGCTACAAATTATGGTCTGTGCGGTAATTTATTTGTTCTTTTTAAGCAGCGTTTGATTTATTTTTATAAGCACAAGTCAACCATACAGTCTTCCGCACGAGTGCATTCCAATATAAAAAAACCATTTCCGTTGTAGTTCTTATGTAGTTCATATGAACGGCAAGTGAAATTCAAGCCAATTTTATATATATATATATATATATATGATAGGTCTACCCAAAATGCAACATTTTACTGCATCGCACGAATTTACGTACGTACGTTGGCTTGGCTTAATCGTGCGAACACTACGAAACGAAAGCGATTTTTTTCCCCGGACAACGACCCAAATTTATCTCTGGAAGAACAACGAATGGCTCGTCAAACCATGCTTCTAGTGGAGTGGGTACGGTTTTTTCCACTCATGACTGTTTTTGATGCACTTAGTTTGAACAGCCACCACCACAAGTAACCTATGAACCTGTGTGAAGCACTGACGTATTGTCCATTATTCAGTTGGTTTTTATTCTTCATTATTGACCTGTGTAGGCTTGCCTGTCAGTAAACATCGGACTTACAAAAATCTGTCCTGCCATGTTACAAGTGTCATTCTGCCTGGTAATTTAAATGTCCACTCAGTCAATAATTATATGCATATTGGTTCACTTCCTAAAATTGGCTTGCTTGGAAATGGCCTGATTTCTATAAAAAAAAACATTATACACTACAATGATTCTATTGAGTGGAATATTCTCATACCATGTACCATTTTGACAACCGTTTTGAGAAAGCTGTAGTTCTGTTGTAGCTAGTCTTATTTTTTTCTGCATAATTTTGTCAATATCGCCAATATAATATTTTGCATGAAGGTTAGTTATTTGGTATTAAATTCATAATTCTCACGACATTATCAAAGATCTACTTGTAAATTGAGAATGTTGGAGCTTAAGTAATTCTAGTTAAGATATGCAGTGGTGGCTGCTGGGTTGGGGTTGGGGCGGACTGTAATGCTGTTCTACAGTAAGGTTTTGGTTTTTCGGAGCTGCTGATTCAGAGTACTGGCACCTTTTTTATTCCAATTCAAGCACTGTATGTTTGTAATAGCGGAATAAAATGTCCATTAGATTGCATTTCAACGTCATCTTGTTTGTTACTGAAATATGCCAGAAAATACTGAAAAATGTGTTTGAAAGTACTGATTGTCAGATTTCTGGGTAGGCATCTCTGCATGTTTGAGGTAGTCAGCTGCTGCAGTTCTTATCTGGGCCTCTGTGGAACTGTCCCACTGCATGACTGCAGCTAAAATAAAAAACAAACACGAAAATCATGTATAAATACAGACGCTACTGTTCAGGCTTAAGGCCCAAACAAAAACACAAAGTGATGAAACCATTTTTTGTGCAGCACAACTAGCACCTGTTTCTAGAGAGCTAAAAGGAATAAAAAGCTATGACAAATCTGAGACCACTGGTTGCCACCACTGCGCTCCGTGAGGACACACTGCTCTCATCAGTTATGTGCAAATTTAGCTATTCTGAATACAGAATACAGTTCAGAAATGCAGGAAAAAAAGATGGACAAAGTGATGTAAAGTTGGGTGGAGTGAGTCTTTTGTTTTTGCTTTTAACAGGTAGGCTGCATGTGTTTATGTATGTGTCTGTGTGTATTAGGGGTACTCGTGTACAACGGAGGTCTCTTTTGTCACTGCAGAGGAATGAGTGTTGAACACAAACAGCAACAATTCCCCTAAATACTGCTATTTCCCTGTTGTTGGCCTTTTGTACTCTATTATATTACTCAGAGAAATGTATAGAAAATTAATGGTGGTAAATAACTTTTTTAAAATACTGCTGGTTGTTTGGCATTGACAATTCAAATTTGATGTCTGCTGTGTCACAGGATCATCAAATGAGGCCATCAAATTATCTCTTGCAGTGCGTTAGGAACTCAGTTTGCAGTTTAAGATGTAAATCAAGTTACCTTATCAAGTCTAACATTAATCAACATTCTGTTTTACACAGAACAGTGCTTTTTGAAAGATCTTCAAGCTTATATTTTATGACAGAAAACAATTTTGTGTTTTCAAGCCCAATTTTTTTCTCTTTTCCCTTTCATATTGAATAGCTGGCTATGCAACAAAGATATACTGATCTGATCTGGCTGTTTTCATGCGAGTTTCTGTTTACTTTGGTATGGAAGACTGTCATAGATGAAACATTGGGCTAATATCTCCCTGATATTTTCAATTTAGCCTAATAAATTATTTGCTGTCATTTACCCATAAGTCTTGCTAGACCTGTCATGCTTAGTATGGAAAAAACACAAAACTAATATGGAGAAGTGGCGTTTCCCCTTTAAGATTCGGGACTATACGTTTCATATTTTGCACAAACGTTGCCTAAAAAACGCGGTTGCATCAGTGCTAGCTCTAGCTAGTAGATTAAAACTAAGCTACAGATTGCTAACTAAAACTACTAAGGTCATCGAACATGTTATTAACCCTCTACCGCATTTTAAAATTCGATCCGAATTAAACATCATATTAATATACACATACTGGAGCACTTTTCATAAATGCGGATCTTTCTAAAAATAAACGGCTGGGGAGATTTTCGATCGGACGCTTCGCGTGACGTTAACATTACTGTTACACACCAATGCATAGCAGCAATTTCGCGACGTTATCACAAATTCCCGTACATATGCTGCATTCCAGAAAAGTCGGAGTTTTCCAACCTCCGAACAGGAAAATACCATCGGAACGCCTAGTCGCGAAGTCGGAGAAAAAATATCTACCCCGACTTCATCGAGTTGCTTCAATCTGACGTCACTCGACAAAATGGCGATGCCCATGGAAACACAGACCGTGAATGGTAAAACATGATTTACACGATTATAAAAATATATTTATCCATCTATTGATTATTAAATTAATTTATTCAACACAACTTCACGTAACACAATATGATTTTTTTTACTGACTTTGCATGAGGATATGCTGCTATCTCGTTGCATGAAGTTATTCGATGATTTGTTCAGTTAAATAAAGAGCCAGACAACATATTGATTACACAATAATGAAGTTAAGTTTCTTTGAGATGCCATAAAATTTTTTTCTCATACAGTGAATTAGCTTAATGAATTTAGATGATTTTTAAATTGACTTTCAGCTAGGATGTAACTAAAGAAGGCAGTTTACAGTGTGTGCCATTTACCTCAGCCGCAGATTTTTTCTCCACTATTTGATCGCTTGCGAGAAGGCAGGTTTGCTGGAGGTCAATGTCTTTTGATGAACAAAATAAACAACTTTTCGCGATCAGCCATCTTTGCAGTTTACATTCGCTCGGAACGCTTTGAGGTCGCAACTGGTACCATCCGAGGGGAGTAAGTCTGACTTCCCACTTTTCTGGAATGCAGCAATATACTCGTTATGATGATACGTGATTATATTCCACGTTTGCGCACATTCATCTTCGGCTTCCTCATTTGGGTCCACGCTTTGCACTTCTAGCCTCGAAATACTGCCCCTAGTGGCGGCAACATGAATTAAGGTGTTCCAATGGGAAATCTGGGAGGCTCCATGGTGAGACGATACTTCGTGAGCACGAGCAGGTCATAATTTTTCGTCCACCACCACTGCACACCTGCACAGCCCTGAATAACGGACTTTGACGGAACCAAGAATTCATTATTGACTGAAATCCGTCTGTAGACGGAGGTCTTGCACCCATGCGCTATGCATGAACGGGTTAAATAGCAAAATCTAAACGTGACAGTACATTAATTCACACTTTTTATGGAATATGTCAAGAATAAAAAAAAAAAAAGTAAAATTGAAAACTTTTTATTTATTTATCTCAATGTCCAGTTAACAGTTCAACTGACACATGACCCTTATAAATGAATTTTCATTAATCATGCAGCAACCTCAAGGGTAGGGTAGGGTAGAAAAACAGTCTGTTAGAGTTTGTTTTTTTATTTTTTAGTTTAAGTGCTCACTCATCTGCATACCAAATTACCTACGTGGGAAATGCTGCACTTTGTAAATAAGACAAATTAATTGAAAACTGTACGCTGAACTGTGGAGTGGGGGGAAATAATTGTTAAACTTAATCTACATTTAGGAATTTAGGGTCAAAGAATGTTAATTTATTTGTAATTTTCCTTTTTAGGAAAAGTAAAACGGACTACTTTATAGCGAAGCGCAGGCAATGAATTGAGTCTCTCAGCCTGGGGCAAGAAAGCTGCCCTGTACAGTAGTTTGGTTGTATGGCAATGGATCCTTCTGTATTTTTTGCCAGATACCAGCAGGAAGAACATACTGTGGCTTCTGGTGTTGTCTTGAGCATCCTTAAAGCTGCAGTTTGTAAGTTTTAGAAAAGTAACTTTTTGTCGTTTTTGCTAAACTATCACTGTGTACAGACAGTACTAATTTTATGTAATACTATGTAATTTAAAAAAAGGCTCCTTTTAAACCCACCTAATGCTCCTACTGCAATTTAAAAGAATCGTTCGGACCGACCAAAAAGAACCAATTAGAGCCAGGATGGTGTCTGACAACCGTCAAACACTGCACATGCACGCGCTGCAGACAGCCCCACCCCCTTCCTCCTCAGTTCACGCCAGTGCTCAGTCAAGTTTAAATCTCCGAGAGAGGGTTCAGGAGCTGAGGGCCATCAGCGAGGGGGGGGAAAAAATACCGATACCTCCTTTCCGGCTACAGCACACACGGCTAAGACAAGTAAAATACAGGAAGCCAGAAGGGGGGGAAAAAAAAAAAAAGCACAAAAGAATTTAACAAAACCCGTGATAAAACCAGAGTGAACATCAAAGTGGCTTTTCAGAGATGGAAGGAACTAGGGATGTTAACCGATGGTTGACCGTATCAACGTTAACCGATCAAAGTAGTCGGTTAAAAAAAAAAAAAAAAAAAAAAAGGTGATCTCGAAATTAGGCTATTATTGAGTGGACTAAACGCTACTACAGTTAGCCATCTCATTCCAAGATCTTTTTGTGTGAACAAATTATCCCTCACACTCACATTTTAATAACTCGTCTGTTTGTACTTTAAATCAATAAAAACATTTGGCGCAAGGTCACAGCGTTTGGGTTCGCACGCTCACAATCATTAATAAGCACATTGCCATCACTACCGATGACAGGCCTCCGGTAGCGGAGTTCAAGGCACGGTTCGACAGTCATTGAGTGAACGTATGGAGGTAGGTTATAATTTTGTCTTTTGAGTAATCATTTTTTTTAGAATTCATTCATCGTACGCATCACATTATGGGGCGCCAAGAGTAACACGCCCTCTTCTTGAACGAAATTGATATCTGTGCCACGAAATCCATGTTATCTGCACAAAACTAGTTTATAAGAACTGGATTTTTTTCCACAAAATTTATAAAACTGTAGGGGGTTTGTGGAAGAAATTCACAAGAGATTAAATCCTTTTGTGAACGGAAGACAAAACTGGTATATTCTTGTCGTGACCGGAATTGTTTTGTGCTTGTCATTCACTCAACATAAGTGAGAGACACTTGGCTTTCGTAGAGCGCAGTATATTTTAAACTAATCGGTTAGCCGGTTTCAACCGGCTAATGAGGCTCGGTGGTCGGTCAAGAGAATTTCTGGTTTTCGCCATTCCCTAGAAGGAACTCCGTGATCTGGAAGATATTTAAAAATGTGGCAGAGTTTGCGACTTTTCTCCTTGACAGGTAAACCCCTGCTTTATTTGTTGGTTCATTTTTGCTCTGCAAATAAGCGAGTTGGCATCGCTGACATGCTCACCAAACTAACCCCAGCCTCAACCAGCATCAATTCATTTTCGCTCTGCAAATAAACGAGTGAACGTCGCTTACAAGCACAGTCGCTGTTCGAATAGCCAGAGTCTTGTAATTGTTACAGTACTCCGCAGTGCATGTGAGGTTACTGTGATGTTGCAGTCAAGCTAACGTTAGCTTGTTTCAGATGCTAGGGCTAACGTTACTGGCGTTGTTTTATTAGAAAGCAGCATAAAATATCTTTATGAAGTGACCTGACGGTCTTATCATTTGTGTTGTCCTTATATGTGTAACGTTTCTGTGCTCTCATAGCTAAATGCTGACACACATGATTTACTGGCCAATCTGCTGGATTTATCGCAGTTTCTGTGCTAAAAAAAAAAAAATGGGTAACTTACTGATATAAGCATGTGCTGCATTTTTAATGAATACATACATAGATTACTTTTCATGTCGACATGATCTATTTCTGCTCATTTGTTGGCAGGCGCGTCGTTAGAGCTGAAAAATCCGGGGATAATATCCCTCCCTGTCTTGAAAATAATTAGTCCTTACTAATTCTAGATGGGTTTCCTTTATTAACATGTTTTCCAATTCAAGAATAATCAAGGGGCAATTGAAGAGAGGGCTTCTCTCCCTCATGCGATCTAAAAGCGACAAAATAATGGGCTGCATTCAGGACAGAAAAAAAATTTTAAGTATAATTAGGTCAATGCACCTGCACTCGGAGACGGCATTTCAGACTAGTAAGTGGTTTCATCCGTTTACATTTTCTAATCGGACAGCTGTCGTTTTTTTCTTTCTTTTACTACGAATTGAGTGACCGTGCTGCAAAAACAGGTGTATGTACTTGTTGCTGAAATTACCTTCATTCGCTGAAGAGTTCTGTAATGCCTTCGCCGATGACGGTGCATGGACCTAATTATAATCATTTTTTTTCAGTACTGAATGTAGCCTATTATTTTGTTCTTTTTAGATCACATGGGGGAGAGAAGCCATGTCTTCAACTGCCACTTGATTATTCTTCAATTGGAAAATGTGTGAATGAAGGAAAATCATCTAGAATTAGCCAGGACTAATTATTTTCAATAAAAGGAGGGATATTGGCCCCAGAATTTTCAGGTCTAACGACGCGCCTGTTTGTTGGCCAGCAGTGTTGACTGTTCGCAACAGTAGCGTCTAGCCTCGGCAACTTAGCCGCTTTTATAATGTTAACGTGCAAAATCTCTCCACAGTTGCATGCATTACAGCTTGCTTGCCTTCGCGTGGACTGCAGCCTTCGGGGGGATGGTCTTATGAGTGCAGTGGAGAGGGAGGGGGAGGGATCTGAAAGTTGCTTTTTTCAAATTTTTGTGTGAAGTCCTCTCTCTCCTCAAAGTTACCAAGTGCAGCTTAAATGGCGGAATTAAATGAAATATATTTTGAAAAGGCGTCCGCCAATTAGATTCTTATCAAGAAAAACCAAAAAAAACTTTGAGAGAGACTTGTCTTCTAAAAACAAAGGTCACCAGTTGATCCATAACACCGGTGTTCCGTTGCCACAGCTATCTCAGTTGTTTTGCACCATCACAGCATTGTCGTCCTCATGCTAAGCCCGCCCAACAACTCTCTACAAACATAGTGTTGTGATTGGTCCGAACAAACCTTGGTCCACCCATATCACTTGGTAGTACTGCGGCCCTATGGCTCGTGGCTAGACGTACTGGCTGTGCAAAACTATAGCGTCTAGATTTCTAGGCTACCCTTTTGGTTGTCGACACGAAAACACTGGGGTGGCTTTTTCAGATTTTTCTCACTCTGGAACCCCTTTTCAAAAAAATAGTTTTTGGGCTGCGTTTTTGCCGTCTCTGTAGAGGCATCGAGGAAAGGATTAACTATTCAAGTGTTTTCAAAAAAATCGTTCCAGTTTGGAGGGGCCCTTAGTCTGTTCTCACTCTACCATTCACAGATCTTCAGTTCATGACATTGAATTGATTGTTATATCGGCATTTTGTCTATTATGGAATCATCGTTGCCATTGCGTGTGCGTCCACTGCATATCCATAGTTTTAATGCGATAACTAAAAAACTATTTTGTAGGTCGATTACAAATCTTACAAACCATTAGATCTTATCAGGATGGACAACTTGATTGTTTTTTTTTTTTTTTTTTTTAGGCTTTGTATTACTGACAATGAAAAATTAACTAATTCATATCCTGTGTTATGGCCCCAATTTGTTAAGACATATGAGACAGCAAGGGATGACAGACACAATCTTAACTTAAACAGATTAAATAAACAAACTGACAACTAACTTACAATTTATGCTACTGACAAAGATTGACATAACAAAAAATATATATATTTACTGTCCCTTTGGTTGGGTTGCTTAGTGATGTCCTGGGACAGGGAAATGCTCCAACTCAGGCAAAAATCCACAAAAAAAACTTCACAGGTCTTGAAAAGAGTGACAGGTCTGGTCAAATGTATCCTTCTTGTAATTTCTCCTACTACTTTACTCTCTCAATTTTTCTCCTTATATACTCTTTTGCAGCCCCCTCCCACCTTTTAGACTTTTTTTTTTATTCTCTGCGACTTTCCCCTCTCAGACATGCGCAGGGCATGCCCAAACCAAGCTCCAGACTGGGCTTAACAAAAAATAAGGTCAATCCTGCCATCTAGTGGCATTTTTTCACATCACACCTGGAACTCATCATTTTGGGGAGCTTTCACTGAAACTCTGCTTACTGTCTGAGATGACAAGGTAGACCTTGTTGAGTATGAAAGTGTTATTGCAATGATGTTTGGCTCCTCTGTTTTATGCATGGTACACACTACAGGATAATCCTGGTCGATTTTTGTCCCGATCTCCCCCTTCTGATCAAAGCCAGCAAAGGCCCGATGGTGTGATGTTTGCAAACGACATTTTGTTTGATTTTCCTGTGGTGTGGGGTGTGTTAAGAGTGATTTTGTCTGGTCCGATTCGCTCGGAAGGCCTCGGAAGGAGAGATCATAAATAATGAATGCTTAATACTTGCGACTAGAAATCCTGTAGCGTGTGGGGCGCTACGAGAGGAGCCGAGTATGCACAGTATGTAATGTCACAAGTACCGGAACAAAAGCCAATCAAGATGCGAGCGTAGTCAGCTGACTGACAGAAGAGGAAATAAAAACATGTTTGACTTGGCGAGATTTGGAATGTTGAGCGTGAATAACCGATTCAGCAGAATATCAGGTTCATGTGTGGTGTGCTCTGTAGTTCACACCACACACTATGAGATCAGAAGAGAGATCTTGTGCGGGGCAATGATTTCTAATTGACGCCAAAGGTTTAAGCTCTCCAATGTCTTTTATTTCATATTTTAATCTGCTACAGAGGCGGAGAAATTAAAGGTTTTATTAAACATTGACAATTCTGTTTAGTGTTTCAGAAAACCTTCAGGTTTTTAGGAGGTTGTTTTCCAAATGCTGTAGGTTTTAGTGTTTTTTCAGGCAGCCATCTAGGTCTTAATGGGTTAAATGTAAACCCTACTAGCTGCAGGACAGATGTGCACAAATCATGCAGCTGACAACAGAACAAGTTCTGACAACTATGCCTGAGTAATTCTGTTTTCTTTGTACGATGTGAAAACATACACAGTTGTGTAATAAATGGTGCTCATTAATTTTATAGATGCTAAGATTCAACAGAATACTTCTCATTTAATTCCAGGTTTCCTTTTTTTTCGGGACACTGCAGATGTAAAGCACATATTTAACTTCTGTTTCACCCAGTGTAGTCAATTGCATGCAGCTGCTGGTTTGTCAGCCATTTTGGCCAATGCCCTGGTAACGCCTTGAGAAAGGCGAGTCCCTGATGGTGAGAGAGCGCCACCTGTGGTCAGTCTGAAGAGGACTACACAGTGCAATGAATGTGTCAGGTCCTGCAGGAGGGCCAGTTTGATAATGGCTAAATCCCTTTCCCTGTTTCCCTCCAGGAGCTGCACTTCAGCACACCTTTGAGCAGCAGTATGATGCAGGCAAGAGTCTGTCTGAGACGGGTCACTGAGACAACACTACCAGAGCTCACTGAGCAGCACAAGATCAGACAGAAAGAAGAGGAACTCAGTGGACTGGAGTCTGTCCACATGGCAGAGTCAGAGACAGTGTGTGCTGCACCAGGACTCCACACACTGGAGCCAGAGTGTGTTACAGCATACAGTGGGGTCAGGAATGTACACCACTTACACACATCACTGATTAAAACAGAAACTGATCTGGGCTCCACACACTCTGGGGATCTTGTTAAGATGGAGAGCCTTGACAGTACAGAGCTGGGATATGTGACCTGTATGCACCCTGACCAAATCAAACCGGAGGCTGATAATGGAGGATACCTTAAATCAGGGCAAATCAGTGTCTGGCAGGTTATTAAATGTGTTCATATTAAGTGCGACCAAGTGAAGTGTGAATCGAGTGCAAACATAGGAACTGATCTCATGAATACTGGGATGAGTGGAGTTGGTCTTGATCACAAAGGCCCAACTGACCAAAGGCTCAGCGCAGTGCATCTAAATGTAAACTGCAAAGAAGAAATCCATGATCTCTCAACCCAAAATGGGGATTTGAATCTTTGCCAGTTTGTAAAGGATGAGAAGAATGGGAAAGGAATTATGCAGGGAAATACAAAGAGTATCAACAAGCCTATAACCTCTGAAACAAGGAGTATGACCATTGAACCCCTCATGACTGCTTCAAATAAACCTCCAAGAGCTTTGAGTGCCCTTCAGAAGGAGGCCATTCATGAATATGAAAATAAAGAGCATTTAAATCACCAGAGAATTCATACAAATGAGAAGCCCTACAAATGTAGTCAGTGTGGGAAGTGCTTTTGTCGCTTAACTAATTTAAAATCCCACCATAGAATTCATACAGGTGAAAAGCCCTATAAATGTGGTCAGTGTGGGAAGTGCTTTGCTGACCTATCTAAACTAAAATGCCACCACAGAATTCATACAAGAGGAAAACCGCATAAATGTAGTCAGTGTGGGAAGTGCTATTCTCATCCAAAAAGATTAAAATCCCACCACAGAATTCATACAGATGAAAAGCCCTATAAATGTGGTCAGTGTGGGAAGTGCTTTACTGACCTATCTAAACTAAAATGCCACCACAGAATTCATACAAGAGAAAAACCCCATAAATGTAGTCAGTGTGGGAAGTGCTTTGCCAGTCCATCTAAACTAAAAGGGCACCAGAGAATTCATACAGGTGAAAAACCCTATAAATGTAGTCAGTGTGGAAAGTGCTTTGCTGAGCCATCTAAACTGAAACGCCACCACAGAGTTCATACTGGTGAAAAACCCCATAAATGTATTCAGTGTGGGAAGTGCTTTCCTGATGTATCTAAACTAAAACGCCACCACAGAATTCATACAGGTGAAAAGCCCTATACATGTAGTCAGTGTGGGAAGTGCTTTTCTGAACAAACTGCTTTAAAATCCCACAACAGAATTCATACAGGTGAAAAGCCCTATAAATGTAATCTGTGTGGGACGTGCTTTTCTCAACAAACTACTTTAAAATCCCACTACAGAATTCATACAGGTGAAAAGCCCTATAAATGTAATCTGTGTGGGAAGTGCTTTTCTCAACAAACTACTTTACAGCACCACAACAGAATTCATACAGGTGAAAAGCATGCTTAACAACAAAATCTGCCCTCTTACTAAGCCCACAGAAATGCCAAAATGACAAACAAAGGATCCTCAAAGACCACTCCCCAGGGCAACCTCACCTGGGCTGCCTGTCTCCCCGCCGGCACATGCTGTGTTAGAAATGGAACGATCGGGAAGCCCTGGGAGACCACATCAAAGGAGAAAAATGAGCCCCACACCACCCCAGGAACCAAATGGAATACAGCTGCACGCAGAATCAGAACAGCTAGAACTGGAAGAAGAACTTGCTAATAAGATTGAAGAAACCAGAAGAACGAACATGGAAGAACGCCCAAAATTGATTAAACTAAAACCGAACAAAAAGTTTGAAGCACTGCTATACAAAGTGAACAGTGGCCTTACAAGACTAGTCCCAGCAGATGTCACTCTGACTGAGCTAAACAGTGCGAACTAAGGAGCTGCGTGGTTTATGCAGAGTAAGCTCGCCCCAGAAAATAACGAAAGCAGGGGAAC
This sequence comes from Gymnothorax reevesii, assembly GCA_029721435.1. NCBI lineage: Eukaryota > Metazoa > Chordata > Actinopteri > Anguilliformes > Muraenidae > Gymnothorax > Gymnothorax reevesii. The sequence goes on from CM056579.1 coordinate 16,082,399, forward strand.
TGGGACGAGGAAACTAAAAATGGAACCACCGTGGAAAAGAAACTACATCAGAAAATTAATAAGCTGAGGGCTGAAATTTCTCAAATTGCAACTTTTAGAAGTGAGCAAAGCCATACAAAGAAACTCGCTCTGAAAATTAACGCAGTAAAAAGAAGATGCAACATAAGCAATGACCAGCTTAGTGGGCGCATGGCAGAACATCAAGCTGTGGTTAAATCTCTAGCCGCATAAATAAGGAATAAAGAGGCAAAAATAATTACGAAACCGATCAATAAGCAGTTTACTGAAAACCCAAGAATAGTCTATAGAAATATAGCGAAAGACTCCATAGAAGTGCGAGAACCACCAGAGAGGGAACAAATTGAAAGATACTGGAGGCCACTATTTGAAGACCCAAAACAACATCAGGAGAACCAATGGGCTGAAATCACTAAAGAAAAAAACAGACAAACAACAAATGCCTGCATTCGTATAAGCGGAAGAAATGAGGAAGAAAATCAATTAATATAGTAACTTTAAGACACCAGGAATAAACAAAATCCCAAATTTTTGCCTGAAGATGATGACTGCTCTACACTGCCACTATGTCATGGCCTTTACTAAACTACTGAAAGGAGAAGAATCATCCCCTGAATGGCTAACCACTGGTAATACCAACCTGATACCGAAGAGTAATGATACGCAGCTACCTAATAAATACAGACCAATTTGCTTTCTGACAACTACATACAAGTGGCTGACAGGGATCATAGCTGATACAATCTATGAACTTCTTCATGAGGGAAACTACCTGGAAAACGAACAAAAGGGATGCATAAGAAAAAGGCTTGGAACTAAGGACTAACTCTTGACCAATAAAGCTATTCTTGACGACTGCAAAAGAAGACGGCGAAACCTTAGTATGGCATGGATTGACAATCAAAAGGCATTTGACAGTGTGCCCCACTCCTGGATATTGAGATGCCTGGAACTGTATAACATCAATGAAGAGAAGATCCTTCCTTAGGACCCAAATGACTCAGTCGAAGAACTACCATCACCCTATAATATTCAGAGGAACAAATATCAATCCCAGATGTCCAAGTTCAGAGAGGAATCTTCCAAGGAGATGTCCTGTCACCGCTCTAATTCTGCCTCACCATGGACCTACTTAGCAAGCTGCTGAAGGGCTATGACATGAGGTACGACTTAAGCAGTGGTAGAAGTAGAAAAGGCCATAAAAGAGTGAACCGTCTACTTTTCATGGATGACCTGAAGCTCTATGCAGAGTCAGAACAAAAACTTAACCAGCTTGTTGGAGCAGTTTAAGTACTCCAAGGTCATTGGTATGGAATGTGGTCTGGAAAAGTGTTCTAAATCAGGAAAGGTAAGAAGGTAGTGGCAGAAAATATCGTAGTGGGGGGATCTTCTCCCATCTTGCTCCCCAGTGGTGGAATCACCTTCCCACCTCCATATGAACTGCTCCATCCCTGCTGATCTTCCGCCGTAACCTTAAGACTCACCTGCTTAGACAGTTTCTGACCTGATCGCCCCCTCCCCTGCTTTATTTGAAAAAAGAAAAAAAGTCGTCTTCATGTTAGTCCTCACTTTTGTTTCTTTTTCTTCTGTGTGCTACTGCCTTCTGTATAGTCCTTGCCCTACATGTTCATAACTTCAGGTGACTGATGCTTGAAATGAATTGTAAGTTGTCTAGTCTCTTGGGCTGTAGTGTCAGTGACTTCACTGTATACACTTACTGTAAGTCGCTTTGGATACAAGCGTCTGCTAAATAAATGTAATGTCATCTAATGAGGGTAAACCTGCAGTAAAATGGAGCAAGACCAGAGATTTTCAACATGTGGGCAGGGGTTGAAATTAGATGTTGTCCAAGTGCCCAAGACTGTCAAAAATCACGTCGGACTACCAGACTGCACTAAGTCGGTTGTCCGGCAGGCTTCCATGAAAATTCGCAAACAACGTTTAACATGTTAAATTCATGAGGTCTGTCGGCGCTAACGGTCAGTCAACCCGTCAAACATGACAAAGTGCAAGCACAAAGTAATTTTACCTTCCGAAGTTCACTGTCATGCCAACACCCGCCATTCACCTCGGTGTGAAGCGCCACGGTAACACAGACTGTGCTATGTGTTTACTGTTCTATGCAGGCTTGCGGTTCTGGGCCTGAAATTTTTGGGAACCCTTGTCAGAGGTATAACAATTTGATCTTTGTGTCATTTGACTCGTTTGAATGTCTACCTTTCAGAAATGGATGGTTTGGGGGCATAACTTGTGCACACCATGGTGAATAAACTCCTTGTTTGACCAAACGCATGGAAAAATTGTGACTCCTGAAATGTTCATTTTTCATGGAATTAGCACAAGGAACATTTATTCCTCTTGAGGAAATCCTCTTGTTTTGATAGAATGGCCACTTATCTCCACTCTTAGCATCATTTTGGGGCTCTATATGGGTTAGCGGGTCACGGCGGGCCATATACGTGTGTCATTTTTGTCTTGTCTTCAGAGTAACCAATTTTTTCTTGTAAAATGGACAATAATTGGTGCAAAAGGACCAAGCTGTTCTCATGAATTGCCTTGACAGCTGCATTCCAAAAATATATGGTGTGTTATGTGTTTTGATGTATTGTTTTTGTAATTACATTTTCTATAAGTTAAAATATAATTGCAATTATGGTGATGTTATACAAAGGCAGTATACGAATTAATACATGTCTTTGTTATACATCATTTAAATGAAATTGCAATTCGTGGTCATATCTAGTATTTTTCTTCTTTTTTTTTTTTAAATGTGGTCCAATTTGGAAACCAGCCTCATTGTTTGGCTAAACTTTTCACCCACTATAAATAAATACTTCTGAATTGAATTTAGGAAGCCTCGATTTTTGGCAATTTGAATGTCATTTTGAAACGGGATTTTATTCCCATTGGACGAGGGCATGAATTGACTATCCAGGGAGGAGGGAGGGGTAGATCTATGGGTGGATCTGACTGTATCAGACATGGACCAGAGGATAGTCATGGCCCAAATGCAAATTCTGGCTTTATCCTTTATTCTAGTCTATTTGGGACTATAATTTACAAAAAAATTAACATCATGATGTATCAAGAGATTTGAAACTTGTGACAAAGTAACGGAGAAAATCATTATTTCAACTAGAAAAGTGCAGTTCCAGGGGAAACTGTGTGGGCAAGCTGGAAGCTGGCGATAATGTGAAGTTTCAATTCCTGACAAAGTGAGGTCTACGTGTTGTAGGAATTTTGATTTTAATACTCCAAGTATTACCTTCACAAGAGAAAGTCAGACGACTCAGGAAAAAATCAGGCGGAGGCAGAGAAGTTAATATCCAAGCCAAAAATTGTTTACTAATTTTCTGCAGAAAATAAGGATCCCCATACACAGCAAAGTCAAGCAGCAAAATGGAGGATAAACCGTTAGAAAGTTCTCTGGTATTTGTAGGAATACTCCATGGCGTTCTCCTCCCCCCGTGCTGATTTACACATCATGAGAGCCCTTGTTGTCTCACGCAACGGCGTCAAGCTGTCTAGGGATGCACACATACATCTTGTTAGGGAGGAGAGCACCTGCCTTCCCTCTCAGCCCTGGTTCCAGCTTATCTGGTTATGGATTCCGGAGCTTTCTGTAAACACAAACTTAGAGAAAGAGAAAAACATCTTGTCCTTGGTAAAGACATTCAGGTCATCATGACTTTAGATAGGCTATATGTCATGACACACTAGTACAGTTATGCAGGCCCCTGCTAAATCAGAAATATGTAAGCGCGCGCACACACTAGGCCTATGAATTTATAAACTAAAACAGAATATGAGCAAGGAAGGATAAGCAGTTAATAATAATTAAATGAATCAAATAAAAAATGATTCCACATTTCCCCCCTGTTTATAATTGATTATTCGCCAGCATGCTACTTCTCCCAATTTTCATCATGTGCTTCATTCACGGCGCAGATCACCATTATCACCATTATCATATCGCCATTATTCTCCATTCTTTTGTTCAAACAAACCCTCCAACTCAATTACATCATTGTATGATTCCTTCAGCTCCTCGGGCAGAGTATACATCTCATTGTTGTCCTGTAATAGAAACATCTGATACTGTGGATTAGTACTCAATACTCTTGATATCATTTCCTTAATTATGGGAATTCCACAGCAACTGCAAAAGAGTAAAACTGCGAATCCCCCAACTACAAGACTCATTACAGATGTAATTCCCGTTCTCCGACCCCCAGACAGAAGCCAGTCCCACCAAGAATTTGTCACTACTGATGCAAGGTCTCGCTGTTGTGCATCAGATATGTCTTTAGAACGTTGCTAGGCTTGATCGGTCACCCTTCCTGCCTCATCATTAGCTGGTATATAGGTACAGTAGGCCCTATAAGCTGACAGATCCCCCCTGTGCTGCTGTCAACAGATACAATAAGCTGTAGTAGCATCCTGCAATGCCAACTTGGGCACATATTTTTGACCACTTGATCCTTTGAAAACTCCCATTCAGGATGCAGTCCCCGGCTTGATCCCTTTCCACAGAGATCTCCGCCTGGGCTCCCCCAGGTTGAGAATTCTGCCTTCAGCTTCCCGGTGTCGTCTTTTCAAAGCCCACCGATCACAGAAGCACCACTTGCTGACTGGCGCATTCGCTTTGATGGTTTCACTAGCTTCGCCTGTTCACCAGAGGTCGTCTCCATCGCCCCTCTGCTAGGTGTGGGCTGTCACCCACGTACCACGTGTGGCCCTCAACTTACATGCGACAAACACGCTAACTAGATAGTACCATGGCAATATATCAATTCATACTTCCCCAGACACTACTTCACCAGACATGGGGTCTTCAGTCCTCTCTCAGGCACCATTTGCAACATTTCTGTAATCGGCTTGTGAGGCAGCGAATCTGCAAATTGCAACACTTAGTAGATTGCCGGGGGTCTGGTTCCCAGAACCACCATCTGATCCCCCGCAATCTCACCCTGTTCGTTTCCCTCGAACACGCGCATTGCCTCCCACATTGTAGGACCTGTAGGAACCACCCCGAGCCCCAGTTTAGACTTTACGTCCCTCCCCAGGAGGTTTACTAGGCACTGTGTGGACACTATTACAGAGCAGCGTGTAGCAATTCCCTCAGGATCCTCAAATTTGAGTTCCTCTGTTGCTACGCTGTTCCGTTGCCCCATTCGCAGCACAAGTTTTTGTTATAATAGTGCAGAGCTGATGTGGAAAAATTGCCCTTACTTTTCTGATAACAGTTCAACATGCCCCTGTGTCACATAGAAAAGAAATTAGTGTGTCATTTACAATCAGGGTTTTCTAAGCACTCGTCGGTGCAGCCATTAATGCAAACTATTTAATTTCATCATAGGGAACCCTTCACCCAGGGCGGTTAGTCATTCCGAATTGTTCCCGTCGCTTAATTGTGGATACTAACAGAAAATCAATAGTTTCCCCTGGCACCCCTAGGTTACCCCCACAAACCCTGTGCCATGTCCTTTGACACGTCGACTATATTAAGTGGGGGCAAACTGGGGTCAATTGAAACTAATCCATTACGTGCGGTAGACACTGCCATGGCGCATTTAACTATACTGTTCACATTCATTGTAGGCGCAACATACTGTATGTTTAAAAATGAACTGACACAGAAAGAGTAGCCATTTTATTAAAACACCTTTTTTTTTTTCTTCCTTTTTTTTTCTGAATAAGTCCGGAGTCTCTACTGACTTTGAGCGTAAATAAACTCTTCACCGGGTTTGAGACGGACGGGCTCTATATGCCATGCCCCCCTTTGTAACCGGACTCCCTCCAAGTCTATCCTGACTCACCCAGATGTACCTACACACCTGCTGGAGGAGGAGATACCACCTTACATAATACTAGTGGCAGACATGCTACCCAATTCCATTTAGTTTCTGCCTTGGCTTTGTGCAGTTTTGCTATCAGGGTTCCATTAGTGCTCTCCACTTATCCTGCTAATTGTGGATGATATGCACAATGTTTTTTTCAATTCTATTCCCAATTTTGCTCCCAAACGAGCCAGTTCTTCTTTTCTAAATTCTGGCCCATGATCACTATAGAATGCTTTTGGAATACCCTACCTAGGAACAATTTCCCTACTCAGAATTTTTGCTACTGTGATTGCATCTATAGCTTCTACTTCATTTAGTAAAAGGTCACATCAATAATAACGCACCCCTCTTCTCGCGTCACACAGTGTCAAGTGTATGAAATGTGTGGAATGGCCCAGGGGGTGTAGGGGTTGCCCCCTTCTGTACTACTACGCTTCCTCGTGTGTTCTGTGTGTTATAACTTTGTCATGTTGTATATTTCATTAAAAAAAATTTTTTTTAGTAAAGAAGTGATGGTACTTTGATCCATTAACCCCTTAGTCCCCCCTCTTGGTACATGGCACTGCCCATGCACCAAATCTACAGCAATATTGAAGAGGGATTTTGGGTCACATGTATATTGTGTCTTTAGATTGGTGTGATAGCCCCACAAGAGTGTGGTTAGCTGCTGCCCTTGCACCTCTGTCTGCAAACGCGTCAGCCAAACTGATTTGGTCAACATTTTTGGTGTGAGCTATCAGCTCTGTGCTTCTACAGAGTGATTAGAGGGCCACTATAAACACAGCTATCATGTGTCCAGACAGCATATCATTTATTTATTTATTTATTTATTAAGCTTTGACAGAAGTCAGGAAATGATCGCAAAGGTGGCAAGGCACCTATTGTGAGGCAATCATCCCACAACATGTACAGACAATTGAACAATGAGAAGGAAGAAAAAAAAAAAAAAAAATCATATATACATAATAAAATAAGACAGTTTATCAGCAAGTGTAAGTAACATCAGAGGGACAGACGACAACGTGAACAATGACATTTGCCAACCCATGTACATGAATCATCAGAAGAAAAATAGTTGTTGAACTTTTCTGTATAAAAATGAAATAGCTTCGATTTAAAAGCAGCTGTAGTATCAGAAATTTGATAGAGGTGACTGGCATTCCACAAATAAAATAATCTGTTAAAATATGAATGGCGAAAAGTTTCAGTCCTAAATTTTGGAATTTTCATTAAAAATGTATCCTCATTTTGAAATGAAACAAAATGGTTGCAGTTAATGTCATATTCCCCCTTCAAGCATTTGCACAAGAATACACAATCAAATATGTCACGTCTGTAGCCCAGCGGTAAAAGATCAAGCTTCATTAGTCGGGCTTTATAATTGCTATCAACACAATCATTATAACCAAGAATGTACTTAGTGGCTCTCCGTTGCACACCTTCAATATGAAGGAGAGATTTTTTTGATGATACGGCCCAAGATTGGGTGGAGTATTCTAAAAGTGGTCTTATAAGCGAAATATACAGTTTTCGTTTTGTTTGAACTGAACACGTATGACCACAAGTTCTTTGAATTAATCCAAGCATGCGATTTGCTTTACTGACCAAGACATTAGCATGTGCATCCCATGATAAATCTGATGACACCACAATCCCAAGATCACGCATGCAGTCGACTTTTTCAATTAGATTACCATTCATTGTGTAATGGTGAAGAATGGGAATTCGCTTCCTTGTAACGCTCAATAGTTTACATTTACCAGCGTTAAATCTCATGTCCCATTTACGACTCCAATCCAAGATGTTTTCTAGGTCGCACTGCAGGTGTGAACAGTCTTGCGTGTTTCTGATCTCTCTTATGCATTTAGAATCATCTGCAAACAAGGCAACCCTAGTCTCAGGACTTACACAGTCTGGCATGTCATTAATATACAGCAGAAACATCAAAGGGCCCAAAATTGATCCTTGTGGAACCCCTGATTTAACGGGAGACCAGGATGATAGGGCACCATCGACAGCAACTCTTTGTTTACGATTGGATAAGTACGACGTAAACCACTTTAAAAGATTTCCATGAAATCCGTATGTCTGGAGTTTATATAAAAGTAAGTCATGGGGGACGGAGTCGAAAGCAGATGAAAAGTCTAGATATAAAATATCAATTTGTCCGGACTGATCTAAGCATTTGCCAACATCGTGAAATACCTGGATTAACTGAGTTGTTGTGGACCTACCCTTAACAAAACCATGTTGCAGGTGATGTAGAACAGGCACTACATGAGGGTAGACAAAATCAAGTATGCACCTTTCCAGCACCTTGCTACAAATGCACATTAACGATACCGGTCGATAATTACTCACATTTTCTTTGTCAGATTTTTTATGGACTGGAATAACATTTGCTCTTAGCCAATCAAGTGGTAATTCTCCAGCTTGAAGAGATTTGTTAAAAAGACTACAAAGTGATGGAGCCAATTCACGAGCACATTCTTTTAAAATCCGAGCTGGTAACCCGTCAGGCCCATATGCTTTATTTGTATCAAGGTTAATCAAAACTGATTCAACTTCATGGGCAGTAATCCTTAAATCACCCAAATGAACATGTTTGAAGACTGTTATATCCGGGTATGTTCGTTCTAAAGGCTGAGGGGTGAATAGGGATTGAAAATACTCGTTGAACAGACTCGCCTTTGTGCTAGGATTGGAGGCAGTTTTATCTCCATAAGCAACAAAACTGGGGACACTTTTTGTCTTTGTTTTACTCTTGAAGAATCCCCAGAAACGCTTTGGTGTCGTGGCAAGAGAATCACTGAGTACGTCCAAATACTGATTGTACTTGAAAGTACATGCATTTTTTAATTTATTCCTTAGTTTGCGAAATTTTGCCCACAACGCTGGAGTATTGCGTTTTTTAGCAAGTTTCCAAAAATTCAAACCTATTCCAAATTCCAAACCTATGGGTTGCCTTTATCGACATTTGACGCCTAACCATCAACAAAGTATTCGATATCAAGTTTTGGTAGTGGGGTCACTTAAGTCCAGGACATGCAGTATTATTAAATAGGACTCCTTTTACACAATGGAGAATAATTTTTTTTTCCTCTAAATGAATTGTAATTAAGCAATCCACCTCAGTCTAGGGTTCCTCTAAAAGCATGGAGGAAATACAGTCAGGGCTTACTAGCCCCGACCATTCTTACTTTTTCCCACATCAGCAGAACCGGGTGGAGTCACTTTAGACCATGTTACTATTCGCAAAAAAAAAAATTATAATTTCTTTTTTTTTTAATTCACAAAAATTGCTACATACATAATGATAGTTTTCCCTTTGGGCTCCTAGCACATAAAGGTAGATCAGATCCTCTTATTTTATTGACTTATTCAAAAATAAATGTAGAAATCACAAGCAAAGTAATATGATCATGTTACTAGTGGACTTTTGAATTTAGTCTTGCATTAATAATTCAAATTGGATTTCCCCAAATCTGTTTTAGAAGGTAAACTTTTAAGCTGAAACCCCACAGTTGCATCCCCGGCTGGCCAGCTCATCACTTATCTTCAGCAGTTCTCTCTGTGGAAAAGTTCCAAGGGGAGTTTGAGACGAACAATAATGAACAATTTTGTTTTTTAATTCAACTCGTACGGATCATTCACTGTAAAAGTTAAACAGATTAAGTTTAGCAGCCACTCAGTTCCTTTGCCATGGAGACACTCATCGACAATTCCTGATCAAAATGGAGAAAAGATTTTTAATTGCATTTCTTTGGTTAGGGATCAATTTAATATGTACCATTAAATTTCATATAATATTTTATATTTACTGGCACTTTTTTGAACATTTTACCTTTTTTTTTCCTTCAGATAGCAATTGCAATTTTTCAATGCTTGACAGAAAACACTTCTGCATGAATTGAATTTGGCACACAGTCTCTCATTGTATACAGTGTTAAACAGTACTTAGGCAAATTTTGAACACACTGTGTTATTCTTGTTTCCACTTTTCCTTCATTTTCTTTACAGAGATATGCTTCTAGCACACCAATCTCACACAGCCTTATCATCTACAGAAAAGTGCTTAGATTTTCTAGCTCTTTAAAATATTTACCAAATTCAAATAGTGTAATCACTTCATGCTCATAGAGGATATCACTGGTAGTTTTTTCTGCAATGTATTTCTGCTGCCAAATATTAGAGCATTTAAATATTCACTTTATCCTGCTTATTAAAGAAATTCAGTTGGCCACAACATTGGAAACACTTTACCATGTTTGTATAATTTACATTCAATTGTTACCTCATCTAAACTTCCCTCTGTTTTTAGTTACCGATCGTTTAAGAGGAGTTAGCATTTATTTTATCAAGAATTGGGGACTTTTGCTCGGTTTCATAAGGAAAAATGATTCTGTTTACTTCTGCAACTTTGTCCTTTTACAAATACACAGTCATTAAAAAATGGCTTAACTCCTACAAATTTGCACTGCTAATATACACTTTTTTCTTATAACTTTCACTTTTTACCAATCCTGTAATTACAGTAAAGATTCCATAAAATACTGTAAATATTGGCAAATCAATGGGCACCTTAAATTATTCTTGAATAAATGCAAATTCAATGTAGACATCTATATGAGCATTTCATGGAATCGAATGACAACTGTATTCAATCTAACAAAGACAGAACTAACAAATATGCCAGCAATGCAGATATTTACAGACACAGAGTTAGGTTCATTGACATTGATTTCCACACAGACACGCAATCTGAGCCCAGAGCATATACACACACAAACACCTCAGTGCACTTTCCTCTCTCACATTCATTCACATTGGAAAAGATCCAAGGCTCTAATTTTCTTATGGTCTGACACCATTATTGCTTCGATAACATACACAGACAACGCTTTATTTCAATTAAACCCAAATTCCTTTACCGGCAATGATTCCCAGAATCATTATGTCATCATTCTACACACTCCTCAGTCTCAGACCCACAACGATTCCCTGAACCAATATGTCAGCTTCCAACAAATTGCCCAGTCTCAGTTAACGCTTCGTCATCAGTCCCAGAACAGCAGTCCTTACAACAACAACAACAACCCCTTTACTATTCGTCAGTCCCATAATTGGCAATATTACTTTCTCTGCCTCACTAAATCTAAGCCGAATTCAGTAAAAATTCTGTCACTCACCCGCACCACCACTCATTGTTTGGAGAACCCCCTGTTTCTGACCTCCTACACACCACTAAAGGGCCTTCACAATCGCCCCGGGCTGAGGTCTTTCCACAACGTCCCCTGGATGACCGTGGGCACGGTTTTCAGTCGGCGTTGATTCTCCAAGGAGTGCAGGTGAGATATTGGAATCCCGGACGAGCCCCCAATGTTAAAGGAATTTTGATATTATATTCCTGGTATTACCTTCACAAAAAGAAACTCAGACAACTCAGAGAAAAAATCAGTCGGAGGCAGAGAAGTTAATTTCCAAGCCAAAGTCCATTTACTTTTCTGCAGAAAAGGATCCCCATACAAAGTCAAGTCAGCAAAATCGAGGATGAGCAATTAGAAATCTCTCTGGTATTTGTAGGAATACTCTATGGCGTTCTCCTCCCCCCGTGCTGATTTACACATTATGAGGTAATCTGGAGAGCCCTCGCCGTCTTACGCAACCCACGTCAAGCTGTCTAGGGATGCACACATACATCTCGTTGGGGAGGAGATCATCTGTCTTCTCTATCAGCCCCGGCTCCAGCTTATCTTGTTATGTATGCATTCCGGAGCTTTCTATAAACACATAAACTTAGAGAAAGATAAAAACATCCTGTCCTTGGTACAGACATTCAGGTCTGCATGACTTTAGATAGGCTATATGTCATGACGCACTGGTACAGTTATGCAAGCCCCTGCTAAATCAGAAATATGTATGCGCACAGACACTCTAGGCCTATGAAGTTGTGAACTAAAACAGAATATGAGCAAGCAAGGATAAGCAATTAATAATAATTAAGTGAATCCAAAAAAATGATTCCACAATTGCTGGTACTTATGGTAATTATAAAGTGATTGTTTTCCCCCTTAAAGCTAAAAGAAATAGATTCCAGAAAGTGTTTCAATTCACTTTTTATTTTATGTTACACAGGTTATATTGAACATCAGGCACACAGGTTAATGAAACACTTGAATGCATTAACCAATTTACGCACGCACGCGCACACACACGCATGCATAGACGCGCGCAGGAGAAGGTCCTCTTCCTCCTCTCCTTGTTCTTCCTCCTCCTCTTCCTCATCCTCGCCGTGCTGCTCTCCGACGGAAGCGTTTGTTGGCATCCACACCGATGGAAAAAGAGCATCTTTGAATCAAAATACATCACAATGGTATGAATTATAGAATTAAGGAATTAAGTGAGGTTAATGCATTTTTATGCACCCGCCCTCCAAAGAGGAAAGGGAGCATTCTGTCGACACCATGTCCGTCCGTCATCCGTTAACTTTTCGTTTCCATGGGATTACTATAGAATCCCTCGGAGGATTGATGCCATTTCTTAATGGCGTCTTGGGAGTGGCTAGAGGAAGGTTCCTTTCGAAAACCAGCGTTGTGCGATATCTAATATGGCCGCCACAGCAGCCATCTCAATATGCCCTTGATCAGCATACAGGCGGGGCCATATGCCACGTTCTGCGTTGCTCTTGTTTATACTAGGGTGCACCCTTTTTATGGTACATGCGTAATAGGTGATTTGTTTATTTTTAACTGGGGGAATGCTATTCAGTTCATTCACTCACAACTAATGAACTTACTTATGAATGACTCATGCCTATAGTTTAGAGAACATAGATCCAAGACGATAGGAGGACGGGACTGACAGAAAAAAAGTGATCATTACAAATCTGTTGGCTACTTCACCACAGACAGCACCATGGATACTCAAAATGAATCAGCTACAGACATTTTGGAACCATGATAGAGGCTATAGATTCTTAACAGTACAACAGTCAGGTAAAGGATCAAGCAGATGTAGTATTTCTGCACAGCAGCTGACAAAGTTTGGGTAATGCTAACATCATTACTATTATACTCTTTAGAATTTGACGTCAGTGGTGGCTGTGGTGAATTCTTTGAGGCTCTCGTGATTCAAACATTTTCCTAAAAGAGCACAGCAGCCGGAAGTCCAAATTCCAAAATAATAAAAAAGAAAAAAGATGGGTGCATTCATCTCAAAAATCCACTACGTGTGTTTATCTAAGGAAATATCCCACTTCAATCCATATCTAATGGCAATATCGCATCAATGCTAAATTTTTTGTTGCAGTCAAAAGCTGGTCACCCACTTGCCTCACGGACGCAAATGGACTGTAGTGGTTAAGCTGCTGTCTGTAGCACCATAAATTAAATTTATACGATCTTAAAAATTTTTGCTATTTCACCTTTTTGCCTCTAGATTATGATAACTTAAAGGATTTGTGTACAATAAACTTAATGTTTTTAAAAAGGATATTTTGTATATGTAACCTCATTAAAATCAATAAAAATATACATAGGCAGTTTATGTTTTCAATAAATAAACAAAATATTGTCTGTGTCTGCACAGCCACAGAGTTAATTAGGTGCCCGTGACGTCATCCAATGACATCAGAGAGGTCTTCATCTTGCCTAGCCGCTATCAAGATCTATAGTCGAGGTTGTGTTATAGCGTGTCTGATCGTCGGCGTGTGCAGAAAATATGGGTGACTACGATGGCTATCTTGGTAATACATTTAAAAGACATGAGAAAGCAATAAGTTCTGCTAGGTAAGTTCTGCTGGCAAGTTGAAATCAAATTTTTAAGCTCATGTCAAATAGCATTCGCGAATGCCGTAGCTGGCCAGCTAACTCATATTCGTGATGCTAAGCACAGCTGTTAGTTGTGTAGTAAAATGCTTGATGTTGCAAAGTAAAAGGAAATATATACACAACATGCAGATATAAGATAGGTAGTTGTAAATCGCAACGTTTAATTGCTCGCCTATACTTGAGCTACCACTTCTGACAAGATGCAACGGATAACGCGGTCAGCATTCATTCTGCAAATAGCCTACAACGCTCACAAAACTTCCGCGACCGATCCTGGTGTGCCATCTAGTGATAGAATATTGTAACTGCGCGCATAAATTTGCACGTCCACTGGCGGACACATCTGCACAAAAATACACCTTTGTTCTTCGCTAACGCGCAAAATCCGGATAATCTGTAAATGATTAATTCAATTAATATTTTAATTTGAAATAAGTAACTTAGTTGCCAGTGTCAAAGTAACGAAGTGAAAGTATACGTTTTATCTTTTAAATGTAGTAGAGTAAAAATCCCTGTTTAATTAAAAAAAGTAATGTACAAATCCTAAAAAAAAATATAAATAAATAAAAAAAATTTAAAAAAAAACAACTGAAGTGCTGTAACGAAGTACATGCACTTAAGTTGCACCTTTGAAAACGGGATTATCAACACTGGCACAGGAAGGCTGTATGTTTTTGAGATGCAGACCCACTGTGCATAAGAGAAAAGAACAGTCAAGAAATGTCAAAGAAACATTTTAAAAATAGATCATGTACTTGGCCCTATTATCAAGTACAGACACTGCTACTTACACACATAACAGCTCTGATTCGTTGGCATGTTTGGCTGTCATGTATACCGGTCGCATGTGAATTCCATTATTGTCCATAGCACAAGTCCTTTTGAATTCTACAACAATGAGCTGTATGATGAGTGACATTGTTGTGATGGGTTGTCTTGTGCAGTAGTCTTCGAGCACAGGAGTTTGCGTCAGCGTGGTCTAGTGCAGGTTGTTGTGATTCTGCATCTCATGTTTAAGTTCTGTGCCTGGCTCTGCCATGTTTAGGATTCTTGTGTTTAGTGACCACTGCCTGTCTGACCATTCTTAGGATTGTGTATTGTGTATTGGTAGTTTAGATTTCTTGTTTATTATTTTTCATGCCTTGTTTTCATTTCCATGCATTGCACCACGTCTACCCTGTCTTGTCTTGTGTAGGTCTTTGCCCACAGTCCCTAGTCTTGCGTGCCACTCATTCGGGTGATTTATTGGTTTCTGGGTTTTCAATCTTCCTTCATATCTCGTGCGCTTCCTTCCCCTCTCTTTTACTATTGTAATGTGAATATAGGCCACTAGATGGCAGTATTTACCTTTTTTTTTGTTAAGCTCAGACTGGAGTCATGTTTAGACATGTCCTGAACATGTCTGGGGCAAGTCTCAGAAAGTTAAAAAAAAGAGGTCTAAATGTGGGTGGGGTCTGAAAGAGAGTATATAAAGAAAAGAATTGAGACAGTAAAGTAGTAGGAGAAATTGCAAGAAGATGACCAGACCTGCCATTCTGTTCAAGACCTGTGACATTTCTTTTGTGGATTTCTTAGCCTGTGTTTGAGCATTTTCTCACCCAGGACATCACCAAGCCGCCCCACAAAAAGGGACTGTAAATATTTCTTTTTGTTTTTGTTATAATCAATCTTGGTCTTTAGTTGTAGGTTGTTATTAGTCTTTGTCTTTGTTAAAAATTAAATGTGTTTTAGTTGTTAAAACTGTGTTTGTCATCCCTTGCTGTTGCTGTTGTGTTATAAATGTAATAACAAATTGGGGCCATAACACTATCTACTAATCCATACTAACAGTTTGTTGTTTTTGATAATTACTAACCAATCTTAACATTGTATATTTTTACTAACTTATTAACGTACACTCAGGATTGTATAGCTGCACATACTAATTGACTAACGATCTCTCAGCAATCGCCCAATTCTAATCTCCGCCCTCTTGCCTATCTCTGTTGCAGCTTCTGTAAATTTCCACTTATATCTCATGCTTTCCTTTTCTTTAGACTATTGTTATGCATGATAATTTTTTGTACTGCATTATATTTCATTTGTAAATGAAGATTTGTTACATGCTGTTTTGCTGCCTTGCTGGTTAGCTAGATTTATTTTGTTCATTTGGCACCCTCTGGTGGCGTGTCTGTAAAATCATTAAGCTGCCGGATAGCTCACTCGGTTAAGGCACTGCGTTGCAGTGCAGAAGTGTCTATCACGTCGCGGGTTCGAGCCCCGGCGTACCCACCGGCAGGGGTCGGCAGCTTTTTCAGAGTAGCGCACAATTGGCGATCGCGCTACAGGGTTTCAAATTGGGAAGGGACTGCCGGATTTGGGTTAAGAATAACAGCTTTGTTCGTTGCTCCAGCGCCTCCTGTTGGCCAGACGGGTGCTCGTCAGGAAGACTCTGGGTTTGTTCTCGTCCGGGTATCCTCCGCCCTCGTTCGGAACTTACAAGGATTCGACCAATGAGTGTAAAAGAATCAGTGGCTGACGGACACGTGCTTCGGAGGAGAGCCGTGAGCTGTCTTCACTATCCTGAGTTGGCAGCAAGGGGTCGCATACGAGCAAGCTTTGTACATAGTTCACTAATTGGGCATTCCAGATTCGGGTGGGATTGGAGATGCCAAATTTATAAAAAAAAAAAAAAAAATCATTAAGAAATGACTAGTGATTTCTAGAAACTTCTGGCACTTTCCTGCTTGGAGAAGGTTGCTAGTCTATATAAATGCTGTGATTTTGAACAGAGAGCAGACAGAAGAAAAGAGCACAGCAGAAACAGAGTTTTGTTTTGGCAACAGTTAAATAGTGGCATTGGAGTGTTATTAGAGAATTGAATAATGGATATATATTTTTTTGTACAACTTTTTTCTGAAGAATAAATTTGTTTTAGTTGTACTTTCTGGTTTTCTTTGTTGTGATTTTTTCCAAGTCATAACACTATGCACTTTTAGTACTCCTTAACCAGAGCTGTTGTGTGTTCATAGGATTGTCTTGTGATCCCTGTCTGCGTTTTGGAATTTGCCAAATTCATGTAATTAGATTATTCCTCATGTGTCACTCCTGATTATTGTATCATTGATTGCACCTGTTCTCCCTCGTCATGTGTTTCACCCGGATGTGCATTTAAGATGTCTGTTTAGTCACTTCCATTTGTCAGATCGTTCTTCCTAGCTTCCTGTGCCACGTTTGTTTCTCGCCTCGATTCTTAGTGATTTATCTTTCTGACTGGATTGCCCGACTTTCGATTTTTGCCTTTGTGATTTTGGATTATTGTTGCATCTGTGTGTTTTGACCATTTTTCTGCCCAACTACGAGATCTCTGTTTGCTGCCCTGGTAACGATTCGGATTACGTCCTGTGGATTCCGGCTTGCTTCTCTGATAGAACTATTCCTGTGTACCAGACCCATTTCTGTCCGACTACGATTACTGTGATTGCTGCCCTGGTTTTTGATACTATTTTTGCCCAACTGGATTTTGACTTTTGGATTGTGGACTCTGTACTGTTACTTTCCGCCCTGGGGGGGTTACCCCCCTTTACCAATAAAACAAGCTCTACTGCATTTCCTGGTTCTCGCGACTGATTCCTGATCGGTACATTACATTACGATCTGACCTGCATGGAACCAGCGAGCTCCAAACCTCTTCAGGCTGCAGTAGAGGAGCAGGGCGCCCAGTTGGAGATGCAGCATCGGCAGCTACGGGCCTTGATGCAACATATGCAGGTTATGAGCAATCAGATGGCGGATATTGCTCACTCGCTGAGGAGTGCACCGAACATCCAGACACCCCAGCCTCCGGTCGTCTCCATGCCTGCATCCAGTCCAGCCCCTGCACCACCCGCTCCACTCCATGAACCACGCCTACCTCCTCCGGAGAAGTACGATGGCGATCCAGGATCCTGCCGGTTCCATTCCTCACTCAGTGTAAGCTGATATTCAACCTTCAGCCCTCTACTTTTCCATCTGAGCAAGCTTGAGTGGCGTATGTTATTATGCAGTTGACCGGCAGAGCGAAGCAGTGGGCTACGGCTACCTGGGAAGCGCGATTACCCTGTGTACGGTCGTTCGACAGCTTCAGAGAGGAGATGAAGTGTTCGACCGCTCCAGACACGGACACGAGGCCAGGAGGGAGATACTCCGAATTCGTCAGGAAGGTCGCACAGTGTCCGATTACGCCATCGACTTTCAGACCCTGGCTACCAACAGCGGATGGAATGAGAGGGCACTCTATGACACGTTCATTGCTGGCCAATCTGAACGGATTATGGATGATTTACTTCCGTGTGACCTACCCGAGAGCCTAGAGAGTGTCATTAACGTGGCTATTCGTATCGACTGGAGGAGAAGAGGCGATCTACGTTTCGGTCCAGACCACCTGTGACACCATTACTGCCGCCCTCCAACCCTGTCAAGCTTCCTCCTGAGACTGATCCCATGTAGTTGGGGCGGAAACTCTTCCATTGCTTTCTTCGCGAATTTGGAGTGAAAGGTTAGTTCGTATTAATACACCAGTGCTAATACCTCTCATTACCTTAATAGCTGGCTACATACCATGGTAGCCGTGTAACACATCGACCTCCAGTTCTCTATTATGCGAGTCTGTGGATGAATCGCAGAGGTAGACTGAGCTAAGAAACGGGCAGATTCACCCTGTTCGCTTTTGCATAATTTAAATCAAGGTCAAATAGAGCCGCATGCTTTTTATAGCTTATTTCACTGCCAAGTGCCACTTTTTTTTCCACTCAATACCGAGAGTAATTTTGAATAACGTTGATTTAAATTAAGCAAACGTTTCCAGATGAATGATTGTCGTCTTACCTAATCGGGGAGAACAACAGCACCTGTTAAGTGCGGAGCGCTCTCGGAGTGAACATTTTGTTAATCATGAAAATGACTGCGAACAGGTCAGGACTAATAATTCTTTAAAACAGATGTTACGTCCACCCCAATTCTCAGTTTTACGGAATTTACCCCATGACTTCATCGCTGTTAGATCGCATGAGAAACCGTGTCTTCAGTTGCCTACTATGATCATTGGAAAACGCGTCAATAAAGAAAAGTAATTGAGAACTAGCCAGGACTATCCTAATTGTCATAAAGGGACGTGTCTGTGCCACCCCAATTCCCGGTTCTTGCTTCGCCCCTGATAATTCTATTTTGGCATGTGTACTTGCCGACAGTGGCGTAGCCAGCGGGGGTGCTGAGACACGTCCCTTTTTGACTGCAATTAGTAGTTCTCAATCATTTTCATTTATTGACGCGTTTTCCAACTATCGTAATTGGCAACCGAAGACACGGTTTCTCTCCGTATGCGATCTCACAGCGATTAAATCATGGGCTAAATTCAGTCCAGTATACCATACTACCAGTATTTGTAATTTTAATAGCATTGGAAACCCCGCTAGAGTAACTTATCTGACTAATAGTGACTATTGTCTATTTCTTAATTTGGGTCCAAAATACGTTTTCCTGTCAGGCAAGGGATCCGGTAATTTCGTAGTAAAAAAAAAACAGTTCGTACATACAAAAGATAGTGTTGATTTTGAATTTTGAGTATGAATTATGTCGCCCAGTAAAATGCAGTCTAGTTGATTAAATTTCAAATACATGATCTACCCTTGCTGATAGGCTACCCTTGACCAGCGCATGCGCAGTTACATGGTGTTTCGTTTCGAGTCTTTCAAATCTTGTTCTCTCTGCTTTTCCATCGCAGATCGCTGCATAGTTATGGAGTTTCTATTCATTTTCTTACGCTTTGCTGCTACGCCCGTACTCGTTTGAAATGGCAAAAATCCGTAGTAAATACGGGTAAACTGTGTAGGTTGACATGTATGAACAGAGCGCTGTTTCATCCATCTTAAATACATCTGAATTGCGCCAATGTTTCAAAGCTCCGCCTATCGAACCAAACCGGTCAGCTGATTCAGTCTGAATGAAGCAGCGAAGTGGTTCGAACGTCATCAGTCACGTGGTTTTTCCCGATAGGAAGCAAGCTCCGGCACAGTGCATCAGAAAAATACCCTGCCGAGTTTGAAACGGGCTTCGGAGCCAGCGGTAACATCACTAGAAGACACAACACTACTAAGAAATTTGGGAAAAGAAAGGTATGGTTCGCGTCTTCATTCCTCTGACTATTTTATCTTTGATTTTCTGGTTAGTACATGGTGAAAACCGCCAAATATACTTCCTCAAACCAAACTGTTCAGAGTAACGTTAAGCGTGTATAGTTTTATTTTCGCACTTTTGTGGTTTAAAGTCGGTTTTAAAAGATTGTAAGATGGCATAGCCGCTTAGGCTGTTTGTTGCTAGCCACCATAGCTAACGTTCACTCCGCACTGAACCAACTACTTGCTCTGAAGCTGGTTGAAATGATTGTTTGCCAAAATTATTTGTCAGATACTAATTGTTTGGCACGTGTAGCATGTTTCCTGTGCTGTAAAAACTCGCTTACGCTGTTTGTTAAAATTAAGACTGTGTAGAATTGCGCAATGCCCCATCGGTCGGAGAAATGCATGGAGTTAAGTTTGAGTCCTTAAACCAGAGCACGATAAAATTGAATAATAGAACCTGAGCTAATGAACTATCATTTGCAAGCTCAGTTTACGTGCAGCTAATTTAAAGCTACTTGCATCGTCTTTCTTCTTTCCTTTTGTTATCTCTTCGAAAACTCGCCCCGTTTAATGGCAGGCAACGTTGCCTTAAGTGTTGCTATGAGTAACGAATTGCGGTAAAAGCCTGCGCCTATGCCTTAATCTGCATGTTCGCATTGCCGTCAGACTTCATAGATATACACCGAGATGCCGGGTTCGCTGCTTCTGTCCATTGGAACGGTGGGTCTACGCGGGCGCCATCTTGTGTCGATGGAAGCTGTGCGTACTTACGGCATGAGTCAGTGGGGACAGAGGTTAATCAATGATTTTTATCCCCCCGGCATATAATGGGGGGAGGGGAAATAGCTATCGCTCTGTCCGTCCGTCTGTCGGTCTGTAAACACCCTTTTGTCCGGAGCGTAACTTGAAAACCGTACAGTATTTCTTCACAAAATTTGACATGTTGGTCAGGTGTCATATGTAGATGTGCCTTTTGGTGTTAAGGAATTTCTTGAGCTGTTAATCCATGAATGTGGGGGGCCTGGGGGATACGCCATTGCCAGATGGCTCTTGTTTATCATTGCTACTCAACAAATTTTCAAACAAAAAAATTGAAATTGAATTTGCTTAAATGCTTACATTTTTGCTTAAATTAACCTGCATTTTAAAAATAAAAATTTTTAATGCAAAAAATGTTTCATTACGGTAAACAGTAGTTCTATAACGACCTAAGATAATTGACAGACTTTGGGCGCGCACTTCGGTGGATTTAAAACTGCGTTATGACAAATTGCAAAAAGGCGTTTCAAATGTTTTTATTTCCATGATTTTAACAATCACGAAGCGCAGGTTAGATCGCCTGATGTGCCGATGAAGTAGCGCAGAAGTTCCAGAACAGTTCGTCTCTTATAAACCTGTGTGAGAATTTTCCTCTCCTGAATTCAGCCAATTATTTCGTCGTCGTAAGATCGCACGGAGAACGGTGAGTATTCAATTACCAATGGATCATTACTATAATTGGAAAACGTGTCAATAAGGACACGCTTACTACTAATAAGGATGCTTCACTACTAGTCAGGACTAGCTAATTATTGCTTAAAAAAGAGATGTCTGTGCCCCTCCCCCCAATTTCCAGTTCTGGGGCTGACCCTGGGGACATTGCCGGGACTTGTTAAAAGGAAAAAAAAGACAATGCAAGTATTAGTATTTCGCTAAACCCTGAAAAAAATGAATATGATGTCGTAATACTGTATTTTCATTTCAAAAATTGCATTTATTAAAAAAATATAATTTCTGCCCAATTTCATGCCTTTAGCAGTCACTGCTGTAAAAAAAGCGATATTAATGATTCATAAAATAGTATTAATCTGTAAAACAATATTATACTTTAAAAAATAAACCTGAAGATATGAGCTGTATAAATAAAGTTTCCTGTCATGTATATAGACAGTTCTAAGTGCTTTTTACATTGTAAAATAATTTGCTAGAAAGCACATCAGAAATAAATTGCACTGCCCTCCATAATTATTGGCACCCATTAGGGGTGGCACGGTTCACAAAAGTGGCGGTTCGGTACGTATTGCGGTTTGAGGTCTGCGGTTCGGTACGTATTGCGGTTTTTTGTTTTTTTTATTTTAAGTACTCTATATTTGGGCATATACTATTTACCATAAGTTACCATAGTTTTTAAGCATTTAAGAGAGGTTAAAATTATAGTTAGAATGAAATAGTAATGCACAAACTAAGTTTGAGTTGACATAAGCATATTTTATGAAAAATCTCTGATGAAAAGCCAGGTAGTATTTTGAAACAGCAAGAAGTAAGACATAGATGATTTCACCAGCTTTTTTTTTAATTTACTACAGTATTTATACAAAGTGTCAGGAGCGTTTGCTGCCATGTTGTGGCATATTTGAAGTATTCCCACGATTGTACGGCATTCGTGCTTTACAATGCTTGCATACTGTGACGATTTTGTCAATTGATTTTTTTGCCGGCGTCATCGTATGTAATGGGAAAACCAAAATGTTCCCACACACCTGATTTGAATGACGCGGGGGCATCCTCAATGTACGAGATGTCTTCTCCACTGTCACTTGCCATATTTGCACTTGTCGTCCACACTCCGCTGTCGCTTCAATTCTTTCGCGTTAAAGACAACCACGTGGTTTCATACGGGCATTCGCCTTTTTTTTTTTTGCGAACCGAAGTCTACACGCGTATTGCACCGCAACAGGCGTATCGTTCGGTTCGGTTTTTTTCCCAGGACCGTGCCAAGCCTAGCACCCATGGTTAAGATGTGTTCTTTAGCTTCTAATAAATTCAGTTTTTTTCTAAATAATGTAGGACCACAATGAAAAAGAGGAAAATCCGACCTTTAATTCAAGTGCATTTATTCAGTGGAGAAAAAAAATCCCACATTAATTATTCTTTTACATCAAATTATATGTGCTACAATTATTAGCACCCCTGATGTTAATACTTTGTACAACCCCCTTTTGCCAACAAAACAGCACCTAATCTTCTCCTATAACGTTTCACAAGATGGGAGAATACAGAAAGAGGGATCTTCAACCATTCCTCTTTGCACAATCTCTCTAAATCGTCTAGCAACCTAGGTCCTCTCCTCTGCACTCTACTCTTCAACTCACTCCACAGGTTTTCAATGGGGTTGAGGTCTGGGGACTGAGATGGCCATGGGAGGAGCTTGATTCTTTGTCTGGTGAACCATTTCTGTGTACATTTGGCCACATGTTTAGGGTCATTATCTTGCTGAAAGACCCAGTGACGACCCATCTTCAGCTTTCGGGCAGAGGCTACCAGATTTTGATGTTCTGGTATTTCAAAGCGTTCATGATGCCATGCACCCTAACAAGGTTCCCAGGGCCTCTGGAAGTGAGGCCCACGGCATCACCGATCCTCCCCCATACTTCACAGTGGGCATAAGGTGCTTTTCTGCATACTCATCTTTCGTGTTCTGCCAGACCCACTTTGTGTTAGTTGCCAAAAAGCTCCATCTTGGTCTCATCTGACCAAAGCTCATGGTCCCAGTTGAAGTTCCAGTACCGCTTAGCGAACTCCAGATGCTTGCGTTTATGATTGTGAGTGAGAAAAGGCTTTTTCCGTGCATGCCTCCCAAACAGCTTGTTGGCATGTAGATAGCGCCTGATGGTTGTTTTGGAGACTTTGTCACCCCAAGATGCTACCATTTGTTGCAATTCTTTAACAGTGAGCTTTGAAGAACTTTTTATTTCTCTTACCATCCTCCTCACTGTGCGTGGTGGCAAAATAACCTTGCGTCCTCATCCAGGCTTGTTTACCACTGTTCCAGTTGTTTTAAACTTCTTCATGATTCCTCTGACAGTAGATATGAGCAGGTGCAGACGTGTGGCTATTGTAGCCATTGCCTGACTTCTGATGGTTGACACACTCCTGCCTTACTTGAATGGTGTGTTCCCTTGTCATTCCCATGTTGAAGAGTGGATAAGAGAAATGGCCTCGGTGTCACGTCATATTTAGACCCCAGGTAAGCAGGAAGTGATGAATTACTAATTGAATGTTCCTAGATACTCTTATCAACTTTGTAAACTACTGTAGAAATGACAACTACTTCAATTACATTTATTTCCTAGGAATTGTTAGGGGTGCCAATAATTGGAACAGGTGATTATATGAAAAATAATTATTTCCTAGTCAGGGATTTTTCCTTTAAATTTCACTTGAGTTGAAGGTTACATTTTTCTACAATTTTCAGTGTGAGAATATGCTTCTGCAATAACTGTATTTTAACGCTTTTGGGGGCCGCCAAGCTAATGTTGACATGGAGATCAAAAAAAATTTTGAAGTACGTATTATGATTGGTCATTATGAGCGGAAGACTCATTGTAATATATTGCTAAAATGTAAAAATGTAAATAATTATGTATATATGTATAATATATTGAAATAAATACATTGAAACTAATTTATACTATTGTTGTCATTCCTTGACAATTTGCCTCTTGTAATTCCGTAACATTGACTTTTTGAAATTTCTTGCCCATAAAGCAGGGTTAAAGTCAATATTTGTTTCTATAACTTACAGTATTAACAAAAAACGCCTTAAATATGAACATATTGAAGTTTCATAACTTAACTATGATAGGAACATCACTTTCTGGATCGTTAAACACAACATTTAAAAAAAACCACGTCAATTTTTTGTAATTCCGTGACGTAGTAGTTTTTGCTTGTTTCTTCTATGAAAATTTCTCAAAGAATATATTTTCAGTTAATAATATTAAAGAACAAGTTAATATCTTCAATATGACATATCATACTTGATTTTATCTTATTTAGTTGTTAAGTTACAACCCAAAATTTAATGGGACTGTAATTCCGTGACTGCTTGGCAGCCCCCTTTTAACACATCTTAACCAGGGGTGCCAATAATAATGGAGGGCGCTGTGTGTGTGTGTGTGTGTATGTATCTATAATTGAGGTCGATGTCTGTCTGTGTGTATGTACACGTTTTTCTCCTACATTTCTCAACCGATTATCACCAAATTTGGTGTGAATATCCACTTGGACACCAGGAAGGACTTGACGTCGCGGGATTTTTTTTTTTTTTTAAACTGTCATGCACGCAAAAAAAAAATGGCAGTTTCACTCCAGGTAGCGTGTAGCAGTTAGTGTGTGTGTGTGTGTGTGTATATATTTTATAACAACATTTTCAGTTGTCTTTTAGCGATGAATGGAAACTAATGGCGCTGAGCTGGCAACAAACTCAGTTGGTGTAGTCATTTAGGCCACAGTGAATGGTGTGATTAACATTGCGTTTCCTGGTTCGAATCCCGCTGCTGAGACTAATGTAATGTCTAACATAACATATAAACCTTTGTTCACTGCCTCATTGATGAAGGGAAAAAGAGGAAAAAACATAAAAATAGAAGAGCATATGTAGTTTTTTGAGAGAGGATATAGAGCGAAAGACGCGGGAACAATACAGATGTGGAAAGCGGAATTGCCGCAAATTTTATTTATTTATTTATTTTTTTTTACTCGCGCCACATCTACCCCTTCCTTTTAAAAAATTTCCCCCATAATTCTAAACCTCCTTCTTACTCAAAAAAACCCCCCAAAAATATTTGTGCCCCCTTTTAAAATCATTCTGGCCAAAAAAAAAAAAAAAACAAAAGTGGAGGTTGGGTATGGTACTCTTCCATTTCGGCATTATGTAGTAGGATTTTTATACAGTTAATGAACAGGTTTATTGCAGAAAAACTTTGCTAAAGCTGTTAACATTGAACTTTGTGAACTTGAACTGTTCTTTCAGATGAACGAACATTCCCGTAGTGACGTGTGATGTTTTATGAAGTGATACAATCCTATGAGGCAGCAAGTGGTTTGAAGGACCAGTATGTTGTTTTCCACTGCACTGTGAATTTATAACTGTTTCAGAGAGTAACTCTTGATTGACCTTATTTGCACTCTGTGAAGTAAAGTAGCCATTAACAGTATTAATACTGAGATGTACTTTGTTAAATGTTAATATTAATTGAAGAGAGTGGACAATATGTGAAGTAGGGAAACCTTACTGATGTGTTATCAGGACAAAGAATGTGCCTTAAGACCAAAAGACACTCGTGCACAAGGGGAAAGTTTACATGTGTAATGCTTGTGAGACTTGGTAATAAAAGAAGAAATTTGGGATGAGAAATGCATGGTTCATGTCTTAATTCCTCTGAACATTTTGCTTATGATTTTCAGGGGCCTGAGTGCATCGAACCGCAGTCTTTTTGTTACTGTGGTGCTCATCAGTGTGAAACCTGTAACAAACTGTGGGGGCTCGTCCGGGATCCCCCCCTCCTCATAGTCGCCGGGGAGCGGATCCAGAGATATTTCAACCACGAGACCAAGGTGACCAGACGTAGTGACAGCTGAGGAGTTTGTGGTGGTTGTCCATAAAGGAGGACAGAGAGAAGGATCTCCACTTCAAAAGGAAGCTGAACTGAGGGGTCGACGCGCGCCGGTCACAAGGGAGGTACGTGAGTATCTTCACTATCCTCACACACCACAGGCTATATTGTACTGTCATTGCTACCACACACACAATGTCTACAGCATGAAAGGAACTTGTTTGGAGCATCAAGAAGAGTTTGTTCAAACTCTGGTGCCGACGTCCACCGGGTTGCAGCAGGTATTGGATCTGACGATCATGTCACAGGCAGATTGAGCCCGAGCGATGAGGAAAGCTGCATTGACTGTCATTTCTTACTAGCAGTCCGATTGCTTGCAAGAACTTGAGGATGAAAGTATGAGTTGATTGTTGATGTTGAATGTAGGGCTATAGTCAACCAAAAAAAAAAAAAAAAAATCTTCGTCGACTTTCAGTCGTCCAAATCTTCGACCATCCAGTTGGTAGGTGTGGGGAAAAAAAAATCGGCCCATTATCTCTTGATTAATTTAATTGACTACAGTGCACTGCGTGCTCTCTATCTGACTGGTCCCCTTAATGAATTTAAACAAGCATAAAAGTTTGTTTGCTGAATGTTACATCATTTTTAATCTAATGTTTTACACTGAGATGATATTAGTATTCATTTAATGTCAACCAACACAGAGATGAAAGCATGAAACTGCCCTATTGAATTTCCAAAAATAACAGAACTACATCAACTGACAAAGAATCAATTAGCACAATAAACTGTGGAATATTTTGTATACAAAATAATTATGAGAGTATTAGAGGAAAAAGATGAAAGCAACCTTCGAAGGATAAACACCCGGTAATTTGATTGTTATTCGGTTTAGGAACTTCTTTTCTAACATAGAGAATTAATGTGGATGATCACATCAAAGCGCACCATTGAAAAGACGGTCATTATATGGCAGAAGAGTTGCGAGGATTTCTCCGTGGAGTGCGTTGCATCACCTCGCAAATGTCAGAAATAATTTCTGACATAAGTTATAACATTTCTAGATGGACGTCTTGTGAAGCTAACCAGCCTAGACATGTCAGACCACCTCAGTCAATGTTAGAGATATCGGTTACATTTTTTTCACAGAATATTTCTTTCGTGACGTAGACTAACTTTGTTTATTTTAAAAAAGAAAAAACTGTACATCACCGAAAATACTTTCCCCAGGTTTTCACTGGCGGGGTCACTTTTGATCTATGCTGCCTCAGTCAGTCAATGGCAGACTTTCTGCTGAGAGATTTGATTACGTTTTCAGAACTTTGCCACAACATTGCATCGGCACAGAAAGGTTAGAGTATGAACTTTTTTTCACGTTCCGCGCTGCCTGCAGAAGGTGTAGGGCAGCGGCTAAGTGTATTTAATTGGTGATTTCTTTGGAAATGTCCGCATCCAAGCGTGGGTATATTGCAGCGTATTTCACCCTGGCGCCTGAATGTGAGACTTTACCAAAATGTTACAATAGTAGGGCCCTATGATTTCCGCGATCACGGAATTGCGGATGGAATGGCGTAATTGGCCAATAAAAACGGAATCTGTTGTTAAACGCAGAATTTCACGGAAATCGACATAATTTGAAATGCTGTTCGTAAAGCCACATTTCCTCCGAACGCGAAACAAAATTTTCGCACGACTGGAGTCTATGCAAAGAGACTAATGTTTGCGAAAATGTGAGCAGCCTTCGTCAAATTCACCTGCCCCGAGTGTTTGAGCGACGCATCTCTTCGGTGCTACTGAAGATCCGTGAGGAGAATTCTTTTAGGGCCCCGAGCCGACTGCAAGTTGTCTGCGGAGGGCCCTATTGAAATTGCGCCATTTATTATTATTATTATTATTATTATTCTTCTTCCGAGATATCAAAGGACAATTTCGCCCCTTTCCCAATCGTGAAAATCCGTCTAACTTTCCACATATGTCCCGCCGGATCCGAAATTCGATATTTTTGAGTGCTCGTTCATGGTCGATTCAAAATTCCAAAATGGCGCCTCTAAACAAGTTTCAAAATTCCCATAGCGAAATTCGGTTACTTTCTTGTAGGTAGACGCAATTCAGTAAACATGTATCATACCCAGACATACTAAAATTTTCATTGCAGCTCAACCCAACAGGAAGTCGGACATTTTGATTTGAATTTTTGAATTTTAAAATAAACAAACTCCTAGGGATTTCGCCCGATTGACTTCAAATTTGGTAAAGATCATCTAGAGACCAAGCTGGTGAAAAGTTGTGCTCTGCATATCTGTCGGCCAAAGGGCGTGGCTGTTAGGGCGTGACTAATTTTGGCGACTTGCCGAAAAAAAAAAAATACGAAATGCTCTCTCGACAACATACTTCTCCATAGAACCTTCAATCTTGCTCAAAATGATGATGGCTTCGCCCTGAACTTCACAATATTAAGAACTTCCCTCTTTACTATTAGCGCCCCCTGGTGGTGACAGGAAGTGTCCCTTTTTTTACTTTAGCATGTTCTGATGACGCACAGTTGAACCCATCAACTTCATTCCACTTCTAAAACATGCAAAACAAGTTCGTGAAGCTACATTATGAATGCTAATAAGCTACGCATAATGGCATCCGTATGGCGACTATTCATCCCTCGCCATTTGGGTTTTTGATGTCTTTAATAAACTCGTATCATAAAAATTGGTGGAGCTCCTGCATCTGATTGGGGCGTTGCCCTTGAGGGCAGCAAAATGCCTCGATTGCGCCCCCTTGAAATTTTCAAAAACCCCTCCCCATAGGGGTTTTTTTTGGAGTAGGAAGATTAAAATTGGTACACGTGTGTATTTGGCCAAGACGCACAAAAAAGTCAAAGGCATCATTTGTCTACTCCGAACAGGAAGTCGGCCATTTTGATTTTAACGTGTCATTTTAACCTGATTTCCACACATTGTGTTGTAACGAACTCCTCCTTGAGATTTCATCCAATTAACACCAGATTTATTGGTAAACATCGTGAGACCATGCTGATCAAATGTTGTGCTCTGCATGTCTGTAGGTCCGTAGGCGTGGCTGCTAACAGGAAGTGACCAGTTTTTACTTTCACTAGTACTGATGACACGTAGTTGAACCTATCAACTTAATTCCACTACTAAAACATGTAAAACAAGTTGTTGAAACTACGTAATGAATGCTGTGAAGCTACGAGTAATGGCGTGTTTCTGGCGACATGGCGACTATGGATCCCTCGCCATGAAAATACATTTGGGTTTTTGATGTTTTCACTGAAGTAGTATCATCATGAAAATTCATATGCAGGTCAAGGATGGTGAGCTCTAACATCTGATTGGGGCATTGCCCATAAGGGCTGCAAAATTAGCGAAAAGCGCCCCCTGGTGGTATCGGGAAGTATCCAATTCGGTTACCTTGTCCTAGGCAGATGAAATTCGATACATACATGTATCATACCCAGATATACCAAAAACTCATTTGAGCCACGCCCTAAACTGAACAGGAAGTTGGCCATTTTGATTTTAATTTTTTAATTTTAAAACAAACTGACTTCAAATTTGGTACAGATCTAGAGACCAAGGTGATGAAAAGTTGTGCTCTGCATCCAAATATATGAACTTCCCACTTTACTAATAGCGCCCCCTGGTGGTAATAGGAAGTGACCATTTTTATTTTGAACATGTACTGATGACACACAGGGTGCATCTCAAAGCATAGGCTGCGTCCTTTGAAGGCTGCAATTTTAAGGGTCATCACTTACTTCCATACACTAAACTGACATTTAGGATTAGGGACAAGGTTAAATTTAGGGTTAGGTTTTGGGTTAAGGGTTAGAGTTAAGGCTGAGGTTAGGGAAACCACTGACAACTCAGTGAAACCAAAGGCGTTTAACGGAGATGAAATGATATTACGTCAGTCCAGCAGATGGAATTACGTGACAACCCCTAAAAATGCAGCCTTCACAGTATGCAGCCTAGGCTTTGAGATTCACCCATAGTTGAACCCATCAACTTCATTCCACTTCTAAATCATGCAGAACAAGTTGGTGAAGCTACATTATGAATGCTGTGAAGATACAAGTAATGGCGTCTGTGTGGCAACGCAGCGAAGATGGATCTTTTGCCATGAAAATACATTTGTGTTTTTGACGTCTTTCTGAACTCGTATCATCATAAAAATTGAAACACCAGGTCAAGGATGGCAAGCTGTTAAATCTGATGGGGGGCCTCGCCAATGAGAAACGTGTGCAAGATTGAGAGGGCCTGTTCAACGCTGCTTGCTGCTTTAATTATTATTAGGGCCTGAGCAGACTGCAAGTCGTCTGCGTAGGGCCCTATTGAAATTGCGCTGTTTATCATTATTTATTTATTTATTTTATTATTATTCTTCCGACATTTCAAAGGACAATTTCGCCCCTTTCCCAATGGTGAAAACGCGTCTCACTCTCCACATTCGTCTGGCCGGATCCGAAATTCGATATTTTTGTGGCCTTGCACGTGGTCGACAAGATGTTGAGTGGCGCCCCCTGAACACGTTTCAAAATTCCCATAGGGAGATTTGGTTACTTTCTCAGAGACAGACGTATCGTGCTCAGACAAAATCTCATTTGAGCCTCGCCCTAAACCCAACAGGAAGTTGGCCATTTTGATTTTAATGTGTCATTTTGGCCCGATTTCCACTCGTTGTATTTTGGAAGGAATTGCTAGGAGGAGTTCGTTCATCAACCTAATATTTATGAAAGATCATCAAGAGACCATGCTGATCAAAAGTTGTGCTCTGCATGTCTGTAGGTCAATGGGTGTGGCCGCTATGGCATCCCCATTTCGGATACCTCGCCATTCACATTCAAGCAGCTCTGTCCCTCATACTTCATCCAAATGGATTCCAAATTCCTGGACACAAGAGCCCTTCCCTGAACGCCTTCATATGCTCGTAGGCAATCTTGCTCATGGCGCCCCCTTGTGGAAACAGGAAATGCCATTTTTTACATTGAAATTGGCCAATTTGATCGAAACTTTATATTTGTGCTGAGGGTCTGCCCCTGAATGCGCCTGCCCACATTTGGTTACGCTCTGAGTCCCCCCTGGTGGATGAAGTTTCAACTTGTCATAACTCCTTCACCTTTATCTGATTCGCTCAACACTTTCTCACAGGTTGGGGTCTGTACTTGACCTGTCTAATGGTCATGAGTGCACAGCTGCACCTGTCAGGATCCCACCACTACCCCCAACGTGCGCAAGGGTGCAAGGGCCCATTCAACGCTACTTGCAGCTTTAATTAGGGCCCGAGCCGACTGAGTCGTCCGAGGACGCGATTGAAATCGTACTGTTTATAATTATTATTATTATTATTTTCATTATTGCGACAATTCAAAGGCCAATTTCGGCCCTTTCCCAAAGGTGAAAAAGCGTCTAACTTTCCACATTCGTCCGGCCGGATCCGAAATTCGATATTTTTGGAGGGACGTTCATGGTCGACGGCAAATGCCAAAATAGCGCCCCTAAACACGTTTCAAAATTCCCATAGGGAAATTGGTTACTTTCTCGTAGGCAGACGTTGTTCAGTACACATATGTATTATACCCAGACATTAAAAATATCTCATTGCAGCCACGCCCTAAACCCAAGAGGAAGTTGGCCGTTTTGATTTGAATTTACCTTCAGCTGCTTTAAGCATGCTATCTTTGTCAAATGTATCAATTACATTTCCTAAATATTTATCCCTTCTTGTATTATATAAACTCACTCCATCAATTGACAAAGCAACACTATTTTCAGAACATACATGATTACTGAAAACAAGAAATTGGCTTTTACTGCCATTAAACTTCATACTGAACTCATTAGCAAATGTTAAACAAATCTCAGACATTTTCTCTAAACCAGCCCTACTAGGACACAACAGT
Organism: Gymnothorax reevesii; assembly: GCA_029721435.1. NCBI lineage: Eukaryota > Metazoa > Chordata > Actinopteri > Anguilliformes > Muraenidae > Gymnothorax > Gymnothorax reevesii. The sequence continues at coordinate 16,114,520 of CM056579.1, forward strand.
GCAATGCCATCTGCATAAGCAAGACAGCCTATCCACTTGTTGCCAACCCTACAACAAAGACCTGAATTTTTTTTAACCTATTAACTAAAACATCAATGTAGACGGCAAACAAGACAGGAGACAAAATTCCTCCTTGCTTCACGCCATTGCTAAACTCAAATTTATCTGACAATACATTATTCCATTTTACTTGTATTTTTTTGCTGAGTGTACATATTAAACAATTTGTAACACATTCCTATCGCAAAGTATTTTAAACAATTTACCATAATGAATTTTGTCAAATGCTTTAATGGCATCTAACAGGAGTAAATTTGCATCAGAGCCTTGAGTTATAACATGATATTGTCTGAAGCAATGTAAAGGCACACTATACAGTGGAGCTATTTTCCCTGTAACCAAATTTTAAACATGATGTATCCAACTTATCCCTCTCTTTCTTTAGTACAAGAAGGAACTTTTTTAATTATATACTATAATTATATAGTAATTATATATAAAATTTTTAAAATAATTTTACAAATAACACTTTCTAAGGTGATTGATCTATAATTATTGCCATCACACAAAGATGCATTTCTATTCTTGGAAATGGGTACCATAGTCCCAACTGACACATTAGGTGGTGAAATCCCATGAATTAACATGACCTTGTACAAAATAGACAAAATAACATTCAATTTAACAGTTGCATAAATAAAAGGATCGGAAGACAAGCATTCTTCCCCTCAGCCTTGCTTTCTGCTCTTCAATAGTATCTCTGACATCATCAACAGTGATCGTCCATACAGAGTTACAGTCGTTAACACCTCTTAAAATTCTATTGTACACCAAGTCTAACTCCTGCCTATCAGTGGGTACATCATTAAAAACCCTCTCCTACCTCTGTTTAAACATATCTGCAATCTCAGTAACATCCGATACACCATCAATTCAGTCAGCAACTGTGGCACTTCGGCCTTTTATCATCTTTAACTCTGCCCACATGTTACGTGACATGTTATTACACATAGAATGTGCAGTCCTATTCATTACAACAGCATCTCTGTTTCCCTGAACCTGTCTAACAGCTTTGTGGTACCTACCTGTCTAACAACTTTGTGGTTCCTCGCTCTAGCAATTCGCATGCTCTCTGCAACCTCACCATTCCTTGGTTTACCAGCCAGTAGCCCACGCTCATGCCAGTACAAAGACTCAACTCTCCTTGGCTCTACAAACTCCTTCAATCCTGGGATGGTTTTCCTACAGCTACTATCACTACCGGACCCAGGCTTTGGCAATTCATCTGCGGCATTAACCACTTTATCATACAAATGAATAATACTTTGCAACAGTGTATTTGAGCACCTCATCAAGTTGGGAACAATGTATATTTCATCCAATTCTGCATCTAATACATTGCGATATTCACCAAGGTTAGCCTCAGTTAACTGTATACCAGACAATTTTGGTAGAAAATATCTTCGTGCGTGTACTCAGATTACCAGCACATAAAGACACTGTCATACAAACCCAAAACCAGTGAAGTTGGCACGTTGTGTAAATCGTAAATAAAAACAGAATACCATGATTTGCAAATCCTTTTCAACCTGTATTCAATTGAATACACTGCAAAGACAAGTTACTTAATGTTCGAACAGGTAAACTTTGTAATTTTTTGCAAATATTAGCTCATTTGGAATTTGATGCCTGCAACATGTTTCAAAAAAGCAGGCACAAGTGGCAAAAAAGACTGAGAGTTGAGGAATGCTCATCAAACACTTATTTGGAACATCCCACAGGTGAACGGGCTAATTGGGAACAGGTGGGTGCCATGATTGGGTATAAAAGCAGCTTCCCTGAAATGCTCAGTCATTCACTAACAAGGATGGGGCGAGGGTCACCACTTAGTGAACAAATGTGTGAGCTAATTGTCGAACAGTTTAAAAACAACATTCCTCAACGAGCTATTGCAAGAAATTTGGGGATTTCATCATCTAGGGTCCGTAATATCGTCAAAAGGTTCCGAAAATCTGGAGAAATCACTGCACGTAAGCGAAGAGGCCGAAAACCATCATTGAATGCCCGTGACCTTCGATCCCTCAGGCGGTACTGCATCAGAAACAGACATCAGTGTGTAAAGGACATCACCACATGGGCTCAGGAACACTTCCGAAAACTACAGTTCGTCGCTACATCTGCAAGTGCAAGTTAAAACTCAACAATGCAAAGCGAAAGCCATTTATCAACAGCACCCAGAAACGCCGCCGGCTTCGCTGGGCCCAAGCTCATCTAAGATAGACTGATGCAAAGTGGAAAAGTGTTCAGTGGTCTGACGAGTCCACATTTCAAATTGTTTTTGGAAACTGTGGACGTTGTGTCCTCCGGACCAAAGAGGAAAAGAACCATCCGGACTGTTATAGGCGCAAAGTTCAAAAGCTAGCATCTGTGATGGTATGGGGGCGTATTAGTGCCCAAGGCATGGGCAACTTACACACATGTGAAGGCACCATTAATGCTGAAAGGTACATGCAGTTTTTGGAGCAACATATGTTCCCATCCAAGCTACGTCTTTTTCATGGACGCCTCTGCTTATTTCAGCAAGACAATGCCAAACCACATTCTGCACGTGTTACAACAGCATGGCTCCGTAGTAAAAGAGTGCGGGTACTAGACTGGCCTGCCTGTAGTCTAGACCTGTCTCCCATTGAAAATGTGTGGCGCATTATGAAGCGTAAAATACAACAACGGAGACCCCGTACTGTTGAACAACTTAAGCTGTACATCAAGCAAGAATGGGAAAGAGTTCCACCTGAAAAGCTTCAAAAATTGGTCACCTCAGTTCCCAACCGTTTACTGAGTGTCGTTAAAAGGAAAAGTGATGTAACAGTGGTAAAAAGGCCCCTGTGCCAACTTTTTTGCAATGTGTTTCTGCCTTTAAATTCTAAGTTAATGATTATTTGCAAAAAAATAATAAAGTTTCTCAGTTTGAACATTAAACATCTTGTCTTTGAAGTGTATTCAATTGAATATATGTTGAAAAGGATTTGCAAATCATTGTATTCTGTTTTTATCTACAATTTACATAACGTGCCAACTTCACTGGTTTTGGGTTTTGTAGATACAGGTATGTGATCAGAAAATGGATTTTTCTTAACCTGATATATATTGACCAAATTGACAAGTGAATCTGACACAAAAAAGTAATCCATTACAGAGGTTGTACCCAACTGAGAACAGAAGTGTAAGGAACATCTGAACTGACTACATCATTGTAAGTAAATAGACCACATTGTTTTATGACAGTATTTCACAACCTAGAATTAGGTGTATCTCTGCTGAGAGAGGTATTAAAGTCACCACCACAGATTAAATTAGCCTCTTGGTGCTCAAACCTTATCTGCTGAACCGCGTTTGTAACCTCTTCGTACAGCTCATGATTACCATCGTGACTACCTGTATCACAAAGCATATAGATATTCAACAGAAATATAACAACATCATTTAGTAAATCAACCTTGAGTCCACACAGCCTATTACTTTTGCACACAAGTTGACTTGTCTTACACTTTAAATCAGATTTCCATACAATAGCACAGCCACCATATGGACGCCCTAATCTACTGTAATGTGAATAGAGGCCTCTAGATGGCAGCATTTACCTTTTTTTTTGTTAAGCCCTGACTGGAGCTATGTTTATTTATTTATTTATTTATTATTAGGATCCCCATTAGCTGCGCAGAGCTGCAGCTACTCTTCCTGGGGTCCACCCAAAAATTACATACATAATAAATAAGGCACAATATTCCTAGTATATAAAGAGAGAGAGAAAAAAAAAAACAGTATAAAACAGATAAAATAAAAATAAAGAAGAACAAAAAGTCTAAAACAAAACAAAAAACACATTCAGTGTGATTTATATCTCAGTCAGATCCCACTTAGTCTACACACATGTAAAAAGAGATGGGCTATATATATAAAGGTTCACAAATGTGTCCATCTCATCTATGTATTATATATATCTATATATATGCACGTATACATACACATACACATATACATACTTACACATACAACAATGCATATACACATACAATATTCTTATATTATTATTATTATTATTATTATATATATATATTATATACTTAGATGCAGTTTTACGAGTCTTTTGAAATGACCTACATTTGGGCTGAGTTTTATATGATTGGGTAATAAATTCCATCCTTTCATACCCCTAAAGATGACAGTGTTTTTAATGGCGTTTGTTCTCGCTGTAGGTAATGTGAAGTTTCCTACCACAGCATGTCTGGTTATGTATCTATGATTTTCTGTACTAAAAGAGAGATTCCTGAACAAGATGCACGGTGACTTAGTGACAATAATATTTCTGGTGAAAATGATCAGAGAGTATAAAAGTCTGTCTTTGACCATTAGCCAGTTTAGATTTTTATGCATTGTAATGATATTTGTTCTATTGTTGCACTTAAGTGCAATACGAGCAGCTCTATTTTGAATAAGTTGTAATTTATTTATCATTTCTCCTGTGACATTCGACCAAACCGCTGGGCAATAGTCGAGGTATGTTAATATTAGTGCTTTAATAGCATAATTCATTGTCGTACAACTTAGAAACCTTGCATGTCTTCTAATAATAGATATACTCCTACCCATTTTTACAATAATATTATTTATATGTTTTTTCCATGATAATTTTGAGTCTACCATTACACCCAGCAGTTTGGTCTCATGTACTTGATTAATTGTAATGTCATTGATTTTAATGTTTAATACAGGATTTTTATTAATAGTACGACTGGAGCCAATAATCATACAGTTAGTTTTCGTAGCATTTAACACTAGCTTATTTGATATTACCCAGTCAACTACATTTTGCAGTTCAATATTTAAAACAGTTTCCAATTCTCTGCATGCGCGTGCTGATGTGTAAATGGTAGAATCATCAGCGTACATCACTACATTAGCTTTATCTAAAATATATGGCAAATCATTTGTGAAAATTGTGAACAGTAATGGACCTAGGCAGCTCCCTTGTGGCACGCCACATGTTACCCTTCTGGTACTTGAGAAGGTGCCATTAAAAAACACTGTCTGTGTTCTATTAGATAGATAGCTGTAAAACCAAGTGAGCGCTGATTACTCAAAACCATAACAAGCAAGTTTTTCTAACAACAAATCATGGTCAATGATATCAAAAGCAGCAGAGAAATCAAGAAACACCGTACCAACTATATTCTGCTTTTCAGTCTCTCTGAGCCAATCATCAGACATGTGAGTCAGCGCCGTAGCAGTGGAGTGACTCTTTCTGTATGCATGTTGAAAATCATTGATTAAGTTGTTCGAAGAGAGGTAGTTATTGATTTGATCATGTACAATAGACTCTGTAATTTTTCCTAACACAGGTAGAATACTTATGGGTCGACTATTTGAAGTCGAGAACGGGAGTTTCTTATTTTTTGGCAATGGAATAATTTTAGCTTGTTTCCACGCTTGTGGGCAAGTACTGCAAGTAAAACTGAGGTTTATAATGTGGGCTAAAACAGGAGCAATAAAGTCAGCTGCTAGTTTAAGAAGCCTGCTGTCAAGGCTGTCGACACCTGGGGGTTTGTCTTTACAAGATTTGAGGAATTCTTTTACCTTATTTGTATTCACTTTTTCTAATTTGAACCTAGTGTTTTTATTTTTCATAATATTATTTCTTATTAATAGGTTAGATTTAACATTACTTAGATTAGGCATATTTTCTCTTAGCTTGTCTAATTTGTTTATAAAATAATCATTGATATAATTAGCAATCTCTAAAGGCTTTGTTGTAAATTTATTGTCTACCTCAAGAAAGGACGGGTTGATTTTGTTTGTCTTACCCGTCAACTGATTTAAAATGTTCCATAGTTTTTACTATCATTTCCTGCCTTCTGAACTCGATCATCAAAGTAAATTTTCTTTTTCTTCCTGTTGAGTTTGGTGATAGAGTTCCTCATTTTACGATAGAGGTCCCAGTCATCATTATTTCCTGTCATAATTGCTGTTTTTTTCATCTGGTCTCTCTGTTTTATAGCGACTTTGATTTCATCATCTAACCAAGGTGTGACGATATTCCTGGCAGCAAACTTCTTCAGAGGAGCATGAACTTCAACTATAGGCAGAAATAGATTATTAAATCTTGCAAGTGCAATTTCAGGATTGTGACTAGATAGCACCTCAGACCAGCAAATGGCTTTCACATCATCAACAAATTTCTCATTATTAAACTTTTTGTATGACCTTTTAAATATTACTGTGGGTCCGGGTCTATCCACCACAGTGGCTATTACTGTTATGATCAGATTGTGATCACTGCTGCCAGTGGGAACAGAAATAACTTTGCTGCACCACTCAGGAGAGTTAGTGAAAATGTGATCAATACAAGCTGATGTTCTGGCACCATCATTCTTAACATGTATTCTTGTTGGTTCATTAACAACCTGAGTCAATCCACATGTAGCAGTGGCAGTAAACAACTTATTTTTTAAATGGCATTTTTGAGCGAACCAGTCAATATTGAAGTCACCCATAAGGTAAATATCCCGACCCACAGCAGTATTGTTATCCAACATTTCACAGATTGTGTCTAAGTATTCACAGTTGGCATTTGGTGGCCGGTAACAGCAACCTAGCAGAATTGGCTTGCGGTGAGATAAATGAACTTGCAACCATAATATTTCAATATTATATTTCATCATATCAGTTCTAATTTGTGTTGGTAAGTGATCTTGAATATAAAAAGCAACTCCACCACCAAATCCGTTTCTATCATTTCGGTAAATGTTGTAACCTTCGATGTGCAGTTCAGTATTTTCAAAAGAAGAATCCAGGTGAGTTTCTGAAATAGCAAGTATGTGTAGTTTGTATTTGCACAGTATGTTAGTGACCTCACAGATTTTGCTCCTGAGACTGTTAATATTAATATGAGCAATTCTTAGCCCCCTTGTTGGTAGTGTGTGTTGTGATATGATTGTGTTGGCATACAATGATGAAAACGACAGAAGAACTTTTATGTTGTCATACCTTTAAGTTTCAAGCATGTTCTGGGCATGTCTGGGGCAAGTCCCTGAAAATTAAAAAAAAAAAGGTCTAAATGTGGGTGGGGTCTGCAAAAGAGTATATAAGAAGTAAAATTGAGAGTACAAGGGGTAGGGCAAATTGCAAGGAGACGGATACATGTGACCAGACCTGTCATTCTGTTCAAGCCCTGTGAAACTTTTAGTCGATTTTTGCCTGTGTATGAGCATTTTCCTCACCCAGGACATCACCAAGGGACCCAACCAAAAGGGACTGTAAATATTTCTGTTTTTCTTGTTTATCAATCTTGGTCAGTAGGTTAGTTAGTTGCCTTTGTTTAGTTAAATGTGTTTGAGTTTTAAAATTGTGTCTGTCATCCCTTGCTGTTGTAAATGTAATAACAAATTGCGGCCATAAAAAATTGGGGGCTCAAGTCCGGGATAGACCATTGTGAGAGTCATTTATTGAAAATCTAACATTTCAAATTGTAAAATTGTTTTTGTGAATTTTCCTAAATATAAATTGACAGACAGCAATGGATGATTTCTTGGCATCATCAACCGTAGAGGTTTTGAAGTCTTTTAAAAAGACAGAACTGCTTGAAATTTGCAGACATTTAGAGCTGACAGGTAAAACCAGCCATGCGAAAAGCAAGACTGGCTAGAGAGATTGTTGAATAATACATTGATGAAAATGTGTTTGCACCAGGAGATCTGGAACAGTTTCCAGTGGAAAATCCAAATATAGAAATGGAACTTAAATTAAAAATGCTAGAAAAAGAAAGGGAGGAAAAAGAAAGAGAATTTGAGAGAGAGAAAGAGGAAAGAGCAGAAAGAGAGAGACAGAGATTTTGAATTAGAGAAGTTGGATAGAGAAGAAAGACTCCAAATGGCTGAGTGACAGACCAAGTAGAGCTTTGAATTTGGCCACAAGTTATTGGCCTGTATAATTCTAAACTTCAAATAGGCAACTAAACTTATATTTGGAGTATTCTGTCATACACAGATTTATTGGGCTACATAGCTCTAAGGGAAATTGCATAAAAAACAACAACAGTTACTCTTGTATAAATGCATTGTTTAACAAACAACAATATTAGGTATTATTACATAATGCACCATGTTATTACATTTCCTAGAGAATAAAAAAGTTGCAAGTGCATTTTGTAGTAATCATCTCAAAATGTAATAACTTATTACATAATGCGGCAAAATTTATTACAGAATGCATTGGGGCAGTTTATTACAAAATGCGGCAGTTTACTACAAAATGCGGCTTTATTACAAAATGAAATGAAAAAGTTATTACATTTTGGACGTTTATTATAAAATGCACCGTTATTACAAAATGCGGCTCAACAATTCCTTCTTGCGCAGTGACTCGTGCTATGGCCAAGAAGGCTCAAGAAGTAGATGATGTGGTGCCGTCCAGCACACTGAATAGTCAGGACTCTGGTGGTTCGCCTCATGACTCTGTTCGGCCTACTTTGGTTTCTCCGTTTGAGGACTTATCAGATACTTTTATCAGTTCCTTGTTCTGCCAGCCAGACGGGTTTGGTGATTCTGATGCGTCTGGAGACTTGTCTCTGTCCAGAAAGCGGTTGATTTAGAAGCAAACTAATGATCCTGAAATTTGTGTACTAAAGAGGAGAGCCCTTCCTGATAAAGAAATAGACGCAGTTCCAGTTGGGTATTATCTCAAGGATGGTGTGTTGATGCGGAAGTGGCGCCCTCCTGATATCCCTGCCAATGCAGATTGGGCAGTGGTCAGGCAAATTGTTGTTCCGAAGGTCTACAGGAATGAGATCTTAACAATGGCTCATAGTTTACCTTTAGGAGGTCATCTTGGTGTTAACAAGACTGTTGATAAGATCATGAAACACTTCTTTTGGCCTGGGCTTTGGAAAGACGTTTCCAACTTTTGCAAAACCTGTCACACTTGTCAGGTAGTTGGAAAACACCAGTTAGACCCACCTGTAGCTCCATTGCAGCCTATCCCAGCATTTGGGGAGCCCTTCTCTAAGGTCATTGTTGATTGTGTTAGTCCATTACCCAAGACTAGATCTGGAAATCAGTACTTGTTGACAATCATATGTGCATCTACTAGATTCCCTGAAGCCAACTGCAACTGCAATCTTGAGGCTTTGATAAAGTTCTTCACGTTGTTTGGCCTTCCCAGGGAAATTCAGTCAGACCAAGGTAGCAGTTTCACCTCCGGATTGTTTCAGCAGGTTGTGTATGAACTAGGTGCGAAGCAGATTCTTTCTAGTGCCTATCATCCAGAGAGTCAGGGTGCCTTAAAACGGTTTCATTCCACTCTCAAGACAATGATGAGGACTTATTGTTATGACCATGAGAAAGACTGGGATGAAGGTGTTCATTTGCTGCTGTTTGCAGCTAGAGAAGCAGTGCAGGAGTCTACTGGATTCAGTCCATTTGAGCCAGTGTTTGGCCATGAAGTGAGAGGACCTTTGCTATTGTTGAGTGAACAATGGCAAGAGAAAGAGCCGCATATCAGTCTGTTAGACTATGTTAGGAAGTTCAAGGAAAGATTGCGTGCAGCTTGTGACCTAGCCAAAGAGAACTTGAAATCAAGTCAGGGAAAAATGAAAACTTGGTATGATCATAAGGCTAGAAGCCGTGAGTTTAAACCAGGAGACAAGGTCCTTGTGTTGTTTCCCTTGCAGTCCAATCCATTGCAGGCTAGATTTCATGGTCCGTATGAAATCCTGGCAAAACTCAATGATCTCAATTACATGGTGAAGACTCCAGATAGGAGAAAGCCAAAACAGTTGTGTCACATTGACATGCTGAAGCCTTATCATGACAGAAATGCTAGGGTTGCAGCTGTCACTTCAGATTCTCCTATGGTCGAGACGTGTGAAGATGAGGGGGAGTTTCAAGATGATGAACCTAGAATTAAAGCTGAGGTTCTTTCATGTAAATTGTCAAACTCTGAAGTGTTGCAAAATCTTGATGCAAAACTCCAGCACTTAGAACCTTCACAGAAAGATCAGTTTGAGAGGTTGATCAAGAAATATCAAGATGTATTTCCTGATGTTCCAAAGAGAGTTTCTATAGCCTCTCATGATGTAGATGTTGGTGATGCCAAACCCATAAAACAGCATTGGACATGTTCTGGGCATGTCTGGGGCAAGTCCCAGAAAATTAAAAATAAAGGACCAACAATTTATTTATTTATTTTTGCTCCTATATCCTCTGACAAAACGCTGTAAGGAAGAACTAGAATGCCAGCAATCCAACACGTGCGTTTTATGTGTTGTTATCCTTCCCGTAAACCTGACGACCCACTGACCAATAAGAGAACGCAGATTTGATCCAAGTAGGCCTAGATGATACGCAAGGTTTTTCATTAGTAATTCAGTGACAAGCTAGCGATGCATTACGGGCACGCGTCGGGCGGTTCGATTTCGCTTTCATTCTTTTTTGACTGCAGTATGTATCATGGCAGAGAAACGATCTCCGTTGACTTTAACGGACCTGTTTTCTCGGAATGCAAAGTCGAGGTAATGCGAAGATGATGCATTGACGCCAAATGATGTTTGTTGGCGTTATTGGTCACCATTTTACATAAATTTCTGCGTATTTTCTTCTTATAAACAGTAAAACGTGGATTAAATATTAATATAGTGGATGCATATGCTGCATTTGCCTTCGCTAGCATCCCGGTGTTTTAAAAAGTTCCATTCGATTTTCTTGCATTTGGCTATCTTTTTTCACGCTGGATTGGTTCGGTTTGTTTCAGCTTTGTGCTTGTTAACCTCCGCCGAGGAGGTTTATGTTTTCGGTGCCGTTTGTTTGTTGGTTTGTTTGTTTGTGTACAAGATTCTCAAAAACTAATGGCCGGATTTTTATGAAATTTTCAGGGTAGGTGGGTATTAAGTCAAGGTTGAGGTGATTAAATTTTGGCATATCTAGGCCAAAGTACTGCTGAGATATACTCCAAAGTTACCTTTTTACTGGCTACAGCACACACGGCTAAGACAAGTGAAAAATGGAAGCCAGAAGGGGGAAAAAAAAGCATTGAAAAATTAAACAAAACCCGGGATAAACCCAGAGTGAACATCGGAGTGGAACTGATGCAGAGTTTGCGACTTTTCTCCTTGACAGGTAAACCCCTGCTTTATTTGTTGGTTCATTTTTGCTCTGCAAATAAGCGAGTTGGCGTCGCTAACATGCTCACCAAACTAACCCCAGCCCTAACCAGCATCAATTTATTTTTGCTCTGCAAATAAGTGAGTGAACGTCGCTTACAAGCACAGTCTCTGTTCGAATAGCCAGGGTCTTGTTATTGTTACAGTACTCCGCAGTGCATATGATGTTGCTGTGATGTTGCAGTCGAGCTAACGTTAGCTTGTTTCAGATGCTAGGGCTAACCTTACTGGCGTTGTTTTATTAGAAAGCAGCAGAAAATATCTTTATGAAGTGACCTGACTGTCTTATCAGTTGTGTTGTTGTCCTTATATATGTAACGTTTCTGTGCTCTCACAGCTAAATGCTGATACGCATGATTTACCGGCCATTCAGCTGGATCCATCACAGTTTCTGTGCTCAAAAAAAATGGGTAACTTACTGAAATAAGCATGTGCTGGGTTTTTAATGAATACATACAACTGTAGATTACTTTTCATGTCGGCATGATTTATTTCCGCTCATTTGTTGGCAGCCGCGTCGTTGGAGCTGAAAAATCCGGGGCTAATATCCCTCCCTTTATTGAAAATAATTAGTCCTTGCTAATTCTAGATGGGTTTTCGTTATTATCATGTTATCCAATTCAAGAATAATCAAGTGGCAATTGAAGAGAGGGCTTCTCTCCCTCATGCGATCTAAAAGCGACAAAATAATGGGCTGCATTCAGGACAGAAAAAAAATGCTATTATAATTAGGTCTGTGCACCTGCACTCGGCGACGGTATTTGACTAGTAAGTGGTTTCATCCGTTTACATTTTCTAATCGGACAGCTGTCTTTTTTTTTTTTTACTACGAATTGAGTGACCATACTTGTCGCCGAAATTACCTTCATTCGCTGAAGAGTTCTGTAATGCCTTCGCCGATGACGGTGCATGGACCTAATTATAATCAATTTTTTTTTTCAGTACTGAATGTAGCCTATTATTTTGTTCCTTTTAGATCGCACGAGGGAGAGAAGCCGTGTCTTCAACTGCCACTCGATTATTCTTCAATTGGAAAACCTTTGAATGAAGGAAAACCATCAAGAATTAGCCAGGACTAATTATTTTCAAGAAAAGGAGGGATATTGGCCCCGGAATTTTCAGGTCTAACGACGCGCCTGTTTGTTGGTCAGCAGTGTTGACTGTTCGCAACAGTAACGTCTAGCCTTGGCAACTTGGCCGCTTTTATAATGTGAACGTGCAAAATCTCTCCGCAGTTGCATGCATAACAGCTCGCGTGCCTTTGCGTGCACTGCAGCCTTCTGGGGGAGGGTCTTAGGAGTGCAGTGGAGAGGGAGGGGGAGGGATCTGAAAGTAGCTTTTTTCAAATTTTTGTGTGAAGTCCTCTCTCTCCTCAAAGTTACCAACTGCAGCTATAATGGCAGGATTAAATGAAATATATTTTGAAAAGGCGTCCGCCAATTAGATTCTTATCAACAAAAACCTGTGTGAGAGACTCGACTTCTAAAAACAAAGGTCACCAGTTGATCCACTGGTGTTCCGTTGCCACAGCCATCTCAGTTGTTTTGCACCATCAGAGCGTTGTCGTCATCATGCTATGCCCGCCCAAAAACTCTCTACAAACATAGTGTTGTGATTGGTCCGACCAAACCTTGGTCCACCCATATCACTTGGTAGTACTGTGGCCCTATGGCTCGTGGCTATACGTACCGGCGGAGCAAAACTATTGGGTCTAGATTTCTAGGCTACCCTTTTGGTTCTCGACACGAAAACACTGGGGTGGCTTTTTCAGATTTTCTCACTCTGGAACCCTTTTTCAAAAAATAGTTTTTGGGCTGCGTTTTCGCCGTCTCTGTAGAGGCATCGAGGAAAGGATAAACTATTCAAGTGTTTTCAAAAAAATCGTTCTAGTCTGGAGGGGCCCTTAGTCTGTTCTCACTCTACCATTCACAGATCTTCAGTTCATGACATTGAATTTATTGTTATATCGGCATTTTGTCTATTATGGAATCATCGTCGCCATTGCGTCTGCGTCCACTGCATATCCATAGTTTTAATGCGATAACCAAAAAACTATTTTGTAGATCGATTACAAATCTTACAAACCTTTAGATCTTATCAGGATGGACAACTTGATTGATTTTTTTTTTTTATTTTTTTTTTAGGCTTTGTATTACTGACAATGAAAAATTAACTAATTCATATCCTGTGTTATGGCCCCAATTTGTTAAGATATATGAGACAGCAAGGGATGACAGACAAAATCTTAACTTAAACAGATTAAATAAACTGACAACTAACCTACAATTTATGCACCTGACCAAGATTGACATAACAAGAAAAAAAAATATATATTTACAGTCCCTTTGGTTGGGTTGCTTGGTGATGTCCTGGGACAGGGAAATGCTCCAACTCAGGCAAAAATCCACAAAAAAAACTTCACAGGTCTTGAAAAGAGTGACAGGTCTGGTCAAATGTATCCTTCTTGTAATTTCTCCTACTACTTTACTCTCTCAATTTTTCTCCTTATATACTCTTTTGCAGCCCCCTCCCACCTTTTAGACTTTTTTTTTATTCTCTGCGACTTTCCCCTCTCAGACATGCGCAGGGCATGCCCAAACCTAGCTCCAGACTGGGCTTAACCAAAAAAAAAAAAGGTCAATCCTGCCATCTAGTGGCATTTTTTCACATCACACCTGGAACTCATCATTTTGGGGAGCTTTCACTGAAACTTTGCTTTCTGTCAGAGGTGACAAGGTGGACCTTGTTGAGTATGAAAGTGTTATTGCAATGATGTTTGACTCCTCTGTTTTATGCCTGGTACATACTACAGGATAATCTGGCTGATTTTTGTCCCGATCTCCCCGTTCTGATCAAAGCCAGCAAAGGCCCGATTGTCTGATGTTTGCAAACAACATTTTGTTTGATTTTCCTGTGGTGTGGGGTGTGTTAAGAGTGATTTTGTCTGGTCCGATTCGCTCGGAAGGCCTCGGAAGGAGAGATCATAAATAATGAATGCTTAATATTTGCGACTAGAAATCCTGTAGCGTGTGGGGTGCTACGAGAGGAGCCGAGTATGCACAGTGTGTAATGTCACAAGTACCGGCACAAAAGCCAATCAAGATGCGAGCGTAGTCAGCTGACTGACGGAAGAGGAAATAAAAACGTTTGACTTCGCGAGATTTGGAATATTGAGCGTGTATAACTGATTCTTCAGCAGAATATCAGGTTCATGTGTGGTGTGCTCCGTAGTTCACACCACACACTATAAGATCAGAAGAGAGATCTTGTGCGATCCGTCTTTTATCAAGTGTGTGGTCTCTAAATCAGAAGGTTTGAAGCATCCTGTTGTGTGTACCAGGCATTCGAGTAATAGGCAGGCATTAGTGTAACACTCCTTCGTTCCACCACAGGGAGAACCCCTGAAAAATGTTTGGTCTTTCAGGGGTTTTGCATGCCCTGCTTTTTGTGAATATACAGTGTGTCCCAAAAAAGGACACCAAGAATAAATGATTAATTCTGCAACAATTACCTCACATTACTTTAGTAAAAATAGCATTCGGTTTTACATGACTACATCATCTACCTAATGATATCGAGTAAGTGGAGCTTGTGCCACACTCAACTGATTAAGAAAGACACTTTTGGAGTAAGTCAGTGACCACTTTACCCAGATTGTATAAAATGATGACGGGCCAAAATGTGGATGAACCCGGATGGTCAGTTTCACCTGTCAGGGCTATTAGTGCTTTAGGTGACATAACGTGTGCTGCTTTAACCCATTAAGACCAAATTCATTTTTTGAAAAAATTCTAATGAACTTGAGGACACTGGCAATGATTTCTAATTGAGGCCAGAAGTTTAAGCTCTTAAATTTTTTTTTATTTCATGTTTTAATCTGCTACAGAGGTGGAGAAATTAAAGGTTTTATTGAACATTGACAATTTTGTCAAGTGTTTCAGAAAACCCTCAGGTTTTAGGAGGTTGTTTTCAAAAATGCTGTAGGTTTTAGTGTTTTTTCAGGCAGCCATCTAGGTCTGAATGTGTTAAATGTAAACCCTACTAGCTGCAGGACAGATGTGCACAAATCATGCAGCTGACAACAGAACAAGTTCTGACGACTATGCCTGAGTAATTCTGTTTTCTTTGTATGATGTGAAAACATACACAGTTGTGTATTATAGTGCCAATTAATTTCATAGATACTAAAATTCAACCGAACACGTCTCATTTTATTCCTGGTTTTCTTTTTTTGGGGACACACTGCAGATGCAAAGTTATTATTTAACTTCTGTTTCACCCAGTGTACTCAATTATATACAGCTGCTGGTTTGTCTGCCAATTTGGCCAATGCCTTGGTAACGCCTTGAGAAAGGCGAGTCCCTGATGGTGAGAGAGCGCCACCTGTGGTCAGTCTGAAGAGGACTACACAGTGTAATGAATGTGTCAGGTCCTGCTGGAGGGCCAGTTTGATAATGGCTAAATCCCTTCCCCTGTTTCCCTCCAGGAGCTGCACTTCAGCACACCTTTGATCAGCAGTGTGATGCAGGCAGGAGTCTGTCTGAGACGGGACACTGAGACAACACTACCAGAGCTCACTGAGCAGCACAGGATCAGACAGAAAGAAGAGGAACTCGGTGGACTGGAGTCTGTCCACATGGCAGAGTCAGAGACAGTGTGTGCTGCACCAGGACTCAACACACTGGAGCCAGAGTGTGTTACAGCACACAGTGGGGTCAGTGATGTACACCACACACACACATCACTGATTAAAACAGAAACTGATCTGGGCTCCACACACTCAGGGGATCTTAAGACAGAGAGCCTTGACAGTGCAGAGCTGGGATATGTGACCTGTATGCACCCTGACCAAATCAAAACAGAGACTGATGATGGAGGATACCTTATATCAGAACAAATCAGTGACTGGCAGGATATTAGATGTGCTCATATTAAATGTGACCAAGTGAAGTGTGAATTGAGTGAAAACATGGGAACTGATCTCATGAATACTGGGATGAGTGGAGTTGGTCTTGATCACAAAGACCCAATTGACCCAAGGCTCAGCGCACTGCATCTAAATGTAAACTGCAAAGAAGAAATCCATGATCTCTCAACCCAAAATGGGATTTTGAATCCTTGCCAGTTTGTAAAGGATGAGAAGAATGGGAAAGGAATTATGCAGGGAAATACAAAGAGTATCAACAAACCTATAACCTGTGAAACGAGGAGTATGACCATTGAACCCCTCATAACTGCTTCAAATAAACCTCCAAGAGCTTTGAGTGTCCTTCAGAAGGAGGCCATTCATGAATATGAAAATAAAGAGCACTTAAATCACCAGAGAATTCATACTGGTGAAAAGCCCTATAAATGCAGTGATTGTGGCAAGTGCTTTTCACGACTGTACAATTTACAGCGACACCAGATCATTCATACAGGTGAAAAGCCCTACAAATGTAGTCAGTGTGGGAAGTGCTTTTGTCGCCTAACTCATTTAAAATCCCACCAGACGATTCATTCTGGTGAAAAGCCCTATAAATGTAGTTGTTGTGGGAAGTGCTTTTCTGAACGAACTTATTTAAAATCCCACCACAGAATTCATACAGGTGAAAAGCCCTACAAATGTAGTCAGTGTGGGAAGTGCTTTTCTCATTCAAAAAGATTAAAATCCCACCACAGAATTCATACTGGTGAAAAGCCCTATAAATGTAGTCAGTGTGGGAAGTGCTTTTCTGAACGAAGTTATTTAAAATCCCACCTCAGAATTCATACAGGTGAAAAGCCCTACAAATGTAGTCAGTGTGGGAAGTGCTTTTCTCATCCAAAAAGTTTAAAATCCCACCACAGAACTCATACTGGTGAAAAGCCCTATAAATGTAGTCAGTGTGGAAAGTGCTTTGCAGATCTATCTAAACTAAAATGCCACCACAGAATTCATACAGGTGAAAAACCCTACAAATGTAGTCAGTGTGGGAAGTGCTTTTCTCAACTAACTAGATTAATATTCCACGACAGAATTCATACTGGTGAAAAGCCCTATAAATGTAGTCAGTGTGGGAAGTGCTTTGCTGATTTATCTAAACTAAAATGCCACCACAGAATTCATGCAAGTGAAAAACCCTATAAATGTATTGAGTGTGGGAAGTGCTTTGCTGACCTATGTAAACTAAAACGCCACCACAGAATTCATACAGGTGAAAAGCCCTATAAATATAGTCCGTCTGGGAAGTGCTTTGCTGATCTATCTAAACTAAAATGGCACCACAGACTTCATACAGGTGAAAAACCCTATAAATGTATTGAGTGTGGGAAGTGCTTTGCTAATCTATCTAAACTAAAACGCCACCACAGAATTCATACAGGTGAAAAACCCTATAAATGTATTGAGTGTGGGAAGTGCTTTGCTGACCTATGTAAACTAAAACGCCACCACAGAATTCATACAGGTGAAAAGCCCTATAAATGTAATCTGTGTGGTAAGTGCTTTTCTCAACAAACTGCTTTAAAATCCCACAACAGAATTCAAACTGACACAGGCAACCAAGCTAGCAAGAAATGCACGGGCAAAATTCAGCAAAATGGAACAGAGTCGCAGAATGGACAGATGGAAGCAGCACCGTAGGGCTGGACGCTTCCAATAAGAACTGGAAAAGGATTACATCGACAAAGAAGGATCAATACAGTGGCTGAAGAACGGAGAGCTGGGATTCGACGGAGAGAGAATTATAGTTGGAGCCCAAGATCAGGGGCTTTTCATGAATGGCTTCAAGAAGATGGCAGGAATATCACAAAACGATCTATGTAGATTCTGTCATATAACAGTTAAAAGTGTGAACCATTTAGTATCAGGCTGCCAAACCCTCCTGGCAGATGGATATTATACCTCCCGCCACAATAAGATCTGCAAATACCTGCACTGGAAAATATGCAAAGAGCTGGAAGTGGAAGCCAAGGAGAAAATATGGGACCATGAACCAGCACCAGTGGTCTCTAACGAGAAAGTAACTATCTTCTACGACAAAGTCATCCCAACTGGAAGGTTCATAGAGGGAGGTGCAATAAAACCAGACATCGTCATCTGGAATAGGCAGGAGAAAAATGCCAAAATTATAGATGTCACTGTCCCCAATGATTATGGACTTAATAGAGCTGAAAGAGAAAAGATAACAAAATACCAAGATCTAAAAAATGACCTAAAAACAACTTGGTCATTGAAAGAAATTCATATAATACCAGTGGTGGTCGGTGCAAAGGGGCTTATGAAGAAAAACCTGAAGAACTACATGGAAGCCATCCCCGGCTGTCCTAGTACCCAGGAAGTACAGCTATCCGCAATCAAAGGAACGGCCACCATCTTGAAAAGAGCCCTTGGATACAATGCAAAAAATGCTTAGGGTGTAACTATAGACCCCAGGAAAGAGGCCCATTACACACTATAAGAAGAGAAATTAGGAAAATGAAAAGTGAAAACAGACAGAGTGAACCACCTTCTATTCATGGATGACCTAAAGCTCTGTGCTGAGTCAGAACAAAAACTTGGCCAACTTGTTGGAGCAGTCCATAAGTTCTCCAAGGACATTAACATGGAACTTGGTCTGGAAAAATGCTCCAAATGTACAATTAGGGAAGGTAAGAAGGTAGTGTCAGAAAATATTCTGCTGGGGGAGTTGCATTGCAGATCTGGCCAAGGACTCCACATCAGACATGTTCACAAGTCTTTTTTTGCAAGTCCAAGTCAAGTCTCAAGTCTTTGGTCACGAGTCCAAGTCAAGTCTCTTAAAAAAATAAAAGTCTCATGTCTCTTCTTGTTGTAATGAGTCTTCCATCATCTGCTGCTATTCGGTCTACTAAGAGTACTGCACAGCTATATCTAAGAAATTAAGAGCATTTACTGTATTATTATCACTCATTTATCTATTAGCATAAAGTATCAGTACTGATAAGTTGTTTGTTATATGATCACTTTAAACCGGGTACTGCGATGCAATATGAAGAAAACACAATGAATAATTTCCTTTAAAGAAAACTGTATTCTTCCAACATAAACATACAGTTACAATATATATTGCTCCCTATTGTGCAGGCTCAGTGGGATCATAATAAGAACAAATATAGAAAATGTTACGCCTCATCTAGTCAAAGGCATTATAGGCTGATTAACATCCTTCTAATTAGTGCATAACATCACACTTTAGCTAAATGCAAACACCTTATAAACAAAACACTTATAGGGATATTTCAACATTTTGGCAAATTGGCCTACTGCCATTATTTGTGTAGTCATATGAAGAGGTACATTACCTTTGGATATCTGTGCCCGTTGCTTTGAGATTCAGGGGGGGGGAGACGTGAGCTGCTTCGCGAACATAATGAAAGTGAATGGTACAGGTCCCTCGCTCCTTCAAAACTCATCAATTACACAATCAAAACGCTCTTTTGCGCAAGTTGTGACCTGTACATTCACCACACTACGAAATAGTAATGTATAATGTATAAAATTACGACACATGAAGCAAATACCTTTAACTACTTTCTGATTCGGAAAACTTCCTGTTTTGAGTTCTGGAGTAGCTGCAGTAAACATAAGCTTTTGAAATCACTCCGCCCAGCTCGTATGTCTGGAATATAGTTCTGGTTACTCATTTGCCTAAAAAATAACTCTGTCTCGTAATTATACATTATTTTATAGCGTGGTGAATGTCCAGGTCACAACTTGTGTACGAGAGCGTTTTGGAGCTGTTTGATTGTGTATTTTATGAGTTTTGAAGGAGTGAGGGACCTGTACAGTTCATTTTCATTATGTTTGTGAGGCAGCTCGCCTCTTCACACACACACACACACACACACCCCCCCCCCCCCTGAATCTCAAAGCAACGGGCACAGATAACTAAAGGTAATGTACCTATTCATAGGACTATACGGATATATGGCATTAGGGCAATTTGCCAAAATGTTGAAATATCCCTTTAAAAGTACTTTAAACACTTGTATATGTTATTTCTGTGCCATTTGCAATTTAAGATTTGTTGACAAAACTTGTTTACTAATGAAACAGTAACCCTTTTGTGGAAACAATCAATGGTGTAGTTTTGCCTAGAACAAAATACAAACCCAAAACCAGTGAAGTTCGCACATTGTGTAAATCACATATAAAAACAGAATACAATGATTTGCAAATCCTTTTCAACCTATATTCAACAGAATACACTGCAAAGACAAGTTACTTAATGTTCGAACAGGTAAACTTTGTAATTTTTTGCAAATTTTAGCTCATTTGGAATTTGATGCCTGCAACATGTTTCAAAAAAGCTGGCACAAGTGGCAAAAAAGACAGAATTGAGGAATGCTCATCAAATTGAGTTCACGAGTAGTTCACGACATGTTCACGAATTGGTGCGCGTCGCAGCGTGGCCGTGCCTTCCCACTGACACGGTCACGTGTACTTCACGCCTTGATGGCACGAGCAGTTCACGACTAGTTTACGCACTTCACAACAGTTGCGCATGGCACGAGCAGTTCACGACTAGTGCGTGACAGTGGCGCTCGAGTCGGTGCGGGAGTATATATAGGGCTTCCTGGACACTGCTTGCCATTCCAGAGATCGCCAGCGAAGAGACAACTTATATCACAGAGACAACATGCCAGGTATAGGCATCTTCTCTTCTCTGCAATGATTGTGTCTCTGGAATTCAGCATGTTGTCTCTTCCACAGCCAATCCAAAAATGACCAGGGGTTGGGGAGGCCCCCTTTTTATATGGCGTGCCCAAGTCGGCACGACACCGTCCGAATTGCGCAAACTCGTCGTGCCAATGCGGGAAGTGCGTAAACTATGCGCAACCTATGCGTGAACTCGTCGTGCCAGTTCGTGTCAATGTGGACACTGATGGGCACGCATTCGTGGACTATTCGTGAACTAGTCGTGAACAGTGCGGGAGCCTCCCAGTTCGTGCCCCAAAATGGCACGACTTGCCACGACAAAATCGAGGCCAAAAGTCGTGCAAGTGTCAGCCTTGCATTACAATGGCTTTTTTCTTGCCACCTTTTGAAAGACCAGATTTTGTGACAAGAAAGAAAGACCTTATTGCATTTTGCCCTGGTGACAAAAATTTTGATTTTTCCATCTGAAATGGCATTAAAATGCGTCAAAGGCCTAATTTTGCATTTTGCCATCTTGTCAGGAGGCATAATACACTACCGGTCAGACGATTAGGGCACCTCAATTTTTCCAGTATTTTTATGGAAAATTATGCCGTTTAATGTCTCATTGTACTCTGGAATGAAAGCATAGACACGATGGAACAAATTAAGTCAAAGTTAAAAAAGAAATAATGGAATCAATTTATAAACTAAAATGTACTTTAAACTTGTGACTCAAAGTGGCCACCTTTCCCAGATATAACGGCTGAACAGGCTCGTGGCATTCTTTCTTCAATGGAAATCAGATGTTCTCCAGAAAGACTCTGTTCGGCCTACTATGGTTTTTCCATTTGAGGAGGAGGAGCAACCCCATCTCAAAGGGACTGTAAATATCTTTTTTTTTTTTTTTTCAATCTTTGTCAGTACATTAGATTGTAAATTAGTCCAGTGCTTTGATTAAAGTAAATCTGTTGAAGTTTTGGAGTTTTTGTCTGTCATCCCTTGCTGTCGTAAATGTCATAACCAATTGGGGCCATGACAGTATTAGTCTTGGTGTAATGTGGAAAAAAAAGAAGCCACTTGATGGCAGTATTGACTTTTTTTTGTTAAGCCCAGTCTGGAGCTAGGTTTGGGCATGTCTGAGAGGGGAAAGTCCCAGAGAATTTTTAAAAAGTCTAAAAGGTGGGAGGGGGCTGCAAAAGAGTATATAAGGATGAAAATTGAGAGAGTAAAGTAGTAGGAGAAATTGCAAGGAGGAATAGTGGAAGGATACATTTGACCAGACCTTTCACTCTTTTCAAGACCCGTGAAGCTCATTTTGTGGACTTCTGCCTGTGTTGGAGCATTTTCCTGTCCCAGGACATCGCAAAGCAACCCCATCTCAAGGGACTATCTATATCTGTAAATATCTATTTTTTTTGTTAATATTATCAATCTTGGTCAATGCTTTATTTAATTAAATCTGTTCAAGTTTTAAAATTGTCGGTCATCCCTTGCTGTTCGATTTGCCGTAACAAATTGGGGCCATTACAATGGTAATTAAATACGCTGTTTGATTGTTAATCAGGTGGTCTAAAACTGGGTTGAGTTGTGATTAATCACACATAAGAGGGAGAGGCATTCAGCTGTAAATCCCATGCATTACACCAGCATTACCTCAAATCAGGGTTGAAGAGGTTAAAACAAATGAAGCAACAAGCATGATAGCTTTTTGAATTACACACATAGTTGTCTTTTCATAAAAAAATCAGACACAGAAACCAATTTAACACCATTATAGAGCATAATTATACTATATGCGGACAAAAAGGGAGTAAAAGAGTAATGGTTACACATATACAGATGACTGGATAGCACTAGAATAATTTACCTGTGTCACAATATTCCCAGAGGATATTTTCTATCTAGAGGTCCTTGTCTGGTAATGCACACTTCTTGGCCACGGTGCCTGCTTTACTGTGTGACCAGTAGCAATGCAGAGTCTGAAACATACAGTGAAATAACTTATACATAGTTGATATCATAAAAAATGTAAATTACTCAATTTTTTAAAACCTCTTACCCCATGGCCCCACTTCAGCCATTTTGACGGTGCTGCCTCTACATCATTTTCGGTAATACAGAGCAGTTCCATGTACTGCTTTGTTGCCTGAATAAAAAATATTGAACTATGAGTCACATTTTGATCACTCACATTTGTTCACAGCCCAGTTAGAAGAAAAAGTAAAGGAAATATATTGAACATTGAGAACAAAACCAAGCATATGGATTTCAAGTAGGGTAAAATTTATAATGAATACTAAATAAAGAGCCAAATATGCATTTTTTTAATATAAAACAAAATACACAGATAGAACCACAATTGCACGGAATAAGTCCATAGTAAATCAGTCTCCTCAGGAGTACCAAAGGATCTCCGCCATTAATATTCTGGCCCTTCTGCCCCTCGGTCTCAAGTATTAAGGGCACATGTTCTAAACAAAGGCTCCACTGCAGATTATGTGGCCTGGCTACTTTTTGCCACAGCATCTTAAAAAAAAAAAAAAACAATTCCAATATACAGTTAGGATCATAAATATTTGAACAGAGGCAATTTTCATTGTTTTGAAAGCCACTTAATGAGCTTTAATGAGCTTGAAGTGCAGAATTTCCCCTTCAATTTTAGAGTTTTTTTTTCTCTAAAATAATAACTGCACCATATCTGGATTACAAACATTTTATGCACAGCCCCTGCAGTTTTAGAGGCTCAAAAGTAATTGGACAAACTGACACAATCAATATTTAAACTGCCATTTTCAATACTCAGCAGCAATATAAAGGCTGATGTCTGGACCTCATAGACATCACCATTTACTGGTATTCTCCCTTGATGCTGCTCTGCCAGGCCTTCACAACAGCTGTCATCAGTTCCTGCTTTGTTGCTGGGGAGTTTTACACTGACACAATGCACCCCATGGTTGCCACATTTAATAAGATTCAAACTACTCAGTTTCCACAAAAAAGATCTGTGGTCACTGGAAGCCCATTTAAGTGCCCAAATCTGATGCTGTGTTGATACCTGTCACTGTGCCTAGATCCGTAGGGGTGCCTAGCTCCAGAACCTGCAACTCTCCTTTTTGCAAGTCAAAAGTCAATTACATTATTTCTAGGGGGCGGCACGGTGGCACATTGGTTAGCATTGACCCACAGCAAGAAGGTCAAGGGTTCGAATCCGGCCTGGGGCCTTTCTGTGTGGAGTTTGCATGTTCTCCCCGTGTTCGCATGGGTTTTCTCCAGGTACTCCGGTTTCCTCCCACAGTCCAAAGACATGCATATCAGGTTAATTGGAGTCACTAAATTGCCCATTCTGTGAATGGTGTGTGCTCCCTGCGAAGGATTGGCAACCTGTTCAGAGTGGGTCCCTGCCTTTGCCCGTAGTCAGCTGGGATTGGCTCCAGCTCGCCCCGTGACCCTAGTGAGGAATAAGCGGGTATAGAAGATGAATGAATGAACATTATTTCTAACACAAAAACGTGACAGGAATAATGTATCAAATGCTCACTGCTCGTGGATATCTCCCATCCCTGAGACCCAGCACTGTCTGCTGGGCAGTGCAAGGCTATATTTTCAGAGTTTGAAACGAGTAAATCATACGGTAACTATAAATACACTGTATAAAATCATTGCCATATTTGTGCAAACATGCGATCAGTACTCACAAGCAGTCAACTTCTGCACGGTCCAGCAGCAACTTCATGAATACATATCACATAGATGGCGTAGCAAGAATACGGGCTGTGGCATCTGAGCCGATTTGATAAAATGCAAAACGAAGAATATCATCAAAATAAGCAACACAGCAAATTACCCTGTTTTGTGAAACGGTTTTGGATTGACCAGTTTTAAAGTAATTGAAATCCACATATTCTGCATCATCTTAAACATCCTCTATTATTCAACTGAAATGTGTTATTCAGTTTTTCCCCGTCTGCAATTAAAAATCTAGTTACAATTTCAAACCTCAACTAAATTATAGGGGTTTTATTATAAGTTTACATTTAACCCATGTCATTATTCAGCGATCAAGACAAGGACCAATATAAAAATATAAAACAAGACATCTCCCTTTCACGCCATCGATTTTTAAAGCTAAAATTTCTGCAGCTACATCAACCAGAGACTGGTAAATTAATCCCACTGGTTAATCCTACACTTGAGCCAGCAAGGTATGTCAGCTTCATGTAGGCAGTAGCGTCTGCTCAGCGGGAAAACTTTGCTAGCTATCCACTCCATCCCAGCTACTTTCACTGTGCAAACGTTAGTTTTAGCGCTTTTGATACTGCTGAAAATATTTCAGTGGGGCTGTATTTATAAAGTAACTAATACTAATTAACAGTTAACCAGCGATACTAACTCTTTAACACCAGTTTCTTAAAAGAATTTTCATAAACAGAGAAATGGCTAAAATTTCACATTCTCAAACATGATTTTAAGTTTAGCTCTTTCTTAATTTACCTCCATCATTCTGTGTTGTGAGAAGAATGGGGGGGAGGTCTACTTCTCTATACAACTATTTACATGTCACACTGTATGTGTATGAAAATGTTATAAATAAATCAGATGTAGAAAAAAAAGTTGTGCGTGTTTTGAACTTGTGCAAATATTTTGTGTGTGTGTTTGTGAAAAAAAAAAAAAAACTGCTTCCCTTGTCAGCCCCGCTGCGATGCAGCTAGCGGATCGCTTTGCCTACTTCACTCGCTTCACTAGTAGAGTAGCCTCTTTCTTTAATAAAGTAAGGTATTCTATTGACATCAGTTACTTTTTGAGCTATGCTGTTAACTGACGAACGGACACAAGTAAAAACATCCTGGCAGAGGTTAAAAGAGGACCAAAATATGACGTTCTGAAGACGTTTGTGAAAGACCTAAGAAAGACGTTTTACGGGAGACCAAACGGGGACTTTTACTGAAGTTCGATTTACGTCTCATTCAGAACGCCGCTCCATAACCAATATAGGACATTCTACGGACGTCAATAAGATCCCCGCACCGTCACTCAGCGAACGTTGCCCTGGTGACCAACTGGGAACGTCCGGGGGACGTCCCCTGTTTGCTGAGTAGCCATCAAAGATCGCAAATTCTACCTAAACAAATTGACTTTGACAAATGGCAACCAATATCCAGATCCGTATGGTATCAGTGAGTGGGTAGATGACGTTAGTTAGTGGCCCAGTATTTCGTGGATTGATATATATACCCATTTTATCAAGAGACCTTTCGTGTACACTAGGGAGGAACTACTAGCATACAAGTCACTGCTCATGACTACCGCTACGTTATCTGCGGACATATGCAGAATGTTAAATACCACGACAGACTTGGAGTTTTGGGTCTCGAAATCAGAGGTCCTTCCTTGTCTAACACAAGGGCATAAAACCGCTGTGTCTGACAGGTGGGTTTTGATAATAGTAATAATAATAATAATAATAATGAATTTGAAAAAAAACATAATTGTGCCCTGACAGCTACTTGCATGGCAGGCTAAGTATTGGTTTGTAATGTTGGCTTGCTAGCTAGTGAGTTTGACTGCGTAGTTGTCATGCAAATATGAAATCTGCTTCGGTTTACCATTATTCTCACATATGTCATTTAATGTCTGTAACCATGAGATATGCGTAAAAAAATTGGTTCCATTAATTTCAATGGAGAAAAGCCCATTGGCAACGCGTGACGTGCATCAGATTTTTACTTTTTGCCATTGCCCAATTTCTTGAGTGTCAACTCAATAGAAACACATTTGTCTTTTATCTTATTTAACTATTTTGCCTTGTCATGGTTGGTGGTATACATTTAATGGAAACCACACATGCAGTTGTCGAAACTGATATACATGCTTTTCAACCAGGTTTTGAGAGGAAATCCATTATTTTGTGCGCATTTAAGTTATCAAGCGATCTACAGTTAGACAGTGTACTCAAGGTACACTGGTAAAAATTTAACACTGCTAAGTTAGCTAGCTAGCTAATTCGCTGCTGGGTGAAGTAAAGTGAATCATAATCTTAATTCACTAGACAGCTAAATTTAGGAGGAAAATTATGCCTGTATATACCATATAGTGCGCAGTAACCTGAACGTCGCACTTTTTCATCTCTTAAAATAAGCTTTATGAGTAGGTGTTTTCAAAATTAAACGTTATCTTGTTGAATATTTTGAGAGTGACACCCATGGCTTCTCCTTCGTGTTGACAACTGTCAATGTTGATGCGGCTGACGCTTTAAGTGGGCGTTTAAAAGCATCAGGGCAGCATTCGGAGTTTGACTTGACGCTTTGCTTGCGGCCAGTGGGCGTTATACGGATGTGATCCTCTCGGAATCCTGTAAAACTTGAGTCCGCCAATGGAATATCAATTCTGACAGCCATACACACAACAACCAGACATTTCTTTGCTGGTAAAATATCTAATTCAATGTTTGCAGATTCATAACTCGTCAGACTGAAGTGGGGAGACCGCTACTTCCGTTGCCAAGATGCGCACTCATCTTTTTGATGACGTCGCTGTAAATGGATCTATAGGGTAGCCTATTGGGTTTTTGGCAACGCCCCCCTTCACATTTCAGTCGCCAGCTGAGTGTTTTTAAGCTGGCGCCGAGTCTGCCTATCAAGACTTTAATCTTCGCCTTTTGCGAGGGCAGTGCATTGAAATACTGTATTAAGATGCAGCGTCAAAGCGGTTTCTTCCATATTTTATGTGAGACGGAACCTAAGTTTACGAGGAAGGAGAAGAGTGGAACTAAAGAGCCGAGATGGTGTTGTTCCCACGCCTTTTACTGCGAGGGTTTCCTGCCCACTCCTCGGAAGAAATTTGGGAAGAGAAATCAGTTGTTCGCGTCTCAATTCGTCTGAGCATTTTGTCTGTGATGTTCAGGTTAGTACACAGTGAAAACTGCTAAATACACGTCCTCAAACCAAACTTTAGAGTTTAGAGTAAGCGTGCATAGTTTTATTTACGAACTTCAGTGGTTTAAAGTCGGTTTTAAAAGGGTGTAAGATGGAAGAGCCGCTTATCCTGTTTGTTGCTAGCCAGTATATCTAAGTTAGCGTTCTCACCGCACTGAATCAACTATTTGCTCTCTGGTTGAAATTATTGTTAGCCAGTTAATTTACATGTAACGAGTATCATGCGCCGTAAAAACTCGCTTTTGCTGTGGGTTTAAACGTCAACTTTGACTATGTAGAATCGCGCAATGCTCCATCAGTCGGAGAAATGCATGGAGTTAAGAGTGCATCCGCGATTGTACTTGGCAGGGGTGGCACATGCCATCTCACCGATTTCGATGAAATTTGGCCAGTTTGAAGCCATCCCTCTGGAACTACTTCAGGCAAAGAATAAGGAAATTTGGTCAAAACCAGGGGGAGCAGACCAATCCCCCTTGGTTTTTTCACAACAATGCCAAAAATTCACTCAAAAAATAAACCAAAACTATGAGGTTCTGTTGCAAAAAGAATTTATTCAAAATCATTTGATATTTTGCTGTAATATTCTGCCGTTTGACAATTGATTGCCAACATTATATATTTCTGCGATCAACTCCTGTCGATCAAGGGCTGCGAATCAAAACCCACCTCTAGGCTAATTCGTGAAACGAGCAAAAGACACCAATTTCAAGCCCAAATATCTCCAATGCAGGAGGGTGGATCAGGATATCGAGTACATCACCATGAAGGAGAGACTTTATTCTACCGATCTCTGCTATAAAATCTTAGGGCATTCTTAAAAATATACCACAGAGGCCACACGAACATTGGCGCCACCACAGGGTACCCGCGTCATTTTTTTCTGACTACAGTTCTCCCAATACGTGATTATGGTGCTACAACAGGCAGAAAATGCATCTAAATGGTCACAAGTAGATTTTTTTTAATATTAAAACAATTTACCTTTTTTTTGTTTGTGTAAACCATTGAAATAAGATTTGTTGACCTAATGCAGGCCTGATGGGTATCAGCAAATTGGTAAAGGACTAGTTCATCCCTCCCATACTACATACTATTCAAATTCAATCATAAATGACAAAGGCGAGACTGTACTCTATCAAAATCTGTAATAAAATCTTTATGCACTCATTAAAGAATTCTTCAAAGTCACACAAACATTGGCGCCGCCACCACATGGTACCCGGGTTATTTTTTCAATCATAACACCAGCCTGTGTTAATGACAAAGCAACAAATAGAAAATGCAGCCGACTGATGACAAAACATTAAGTTTGTTCATGTAGAACCATTTACGCACCATTTGTTATTATTCATTTAAATAAGACTCTGTGCCCTAATGAGTAAATCTACGGAATATACCAGGGTTTTCCTTGGGTTTTTTTTGAGACCAAGGTGGCAAAGGGCAGGGAACGATGGGCTGGGAGCGATATGCGTGGCGTGCAAAGTTCATGAACACACCTTTGGATTGTTGGCCGTCAAGTGAATAATCACAAATTGATCAATGAAAATTATAATTTCATTTATTTTAAATAAAATTGTCCAGAATTTTTCAGATAAACAAAACAAAGTGATTCACAAAAAAAAAACAATAAAACCTAACAGCAGATAGTACGATCTTTGTCCTTGCACTTGCCTCCTCTGTATTTATTTATTGGCTGGAGCATGTGTTACTCCGCTACACTAGGTGGCGCTGTAGCCCCTTTAACTAGTGGTACAGAGCCACTTGCGGTTAACATAGACTGTGTAAAAAGATGGACGCAGCACCCTGGTCTGAAAAATGAAATCCATGCAGAAGTACCGTAAAATAGCATTCTATTTAATGGCCAGCAGATGGCGACGTTGGTGGTTGCAGAAATTTCAATTCTGTAGAAGTCTGAGAAAATGATGCTACTTTCCCACCTGATTTTTCATTTAAAAAATGATTTTTCACACCATTTCATGGTAGCGAAAGCTCGTTTTAAGTCTCCTTTGATATTTCATGTTCATTTTTGTAAATTATGGTCCAAAGTAGACTAGAAAAAAGGATAATGCCAGAATATGCTTTAGGGGCGTGGCTATCCTCTGGTCCTCGTCTGATACGGTGAGAGCCACCTCTCTCGTCCCTCCCCAGATTTTATTCTCATTTTCGTCCAATATAAATCGCATCCAGTTTCAAAATGACAACATGGCGCAATTCAAATTGCCAAAATCGAGGCTTCCTTTATGGTATGCTGATACCAATGGGTGACGTCACGGTAGCTTCGTCCATCTTTTTTTACTGTCTATAGCTGTGTTCGAAATCGTCCACTCATTCACTCACTCCCTATCCCCTACATTGTGTATATGATATAGTGCACTACATAGGAAATGACTTTAGGAGATTTCGGACACTACACCGTAATTTTCTGAACATGGTTGCGTCAGCAAATGCGGACGCGCCGAGCATCATGTAAACAAGCCAGACACTTTAAGCTGCTTTCACACCGGACACGAAACAAATTTTTCTCACAACAGATTACATTCGAAGTCAATGCAAAGACGCGAATACACGCAAAACTCGTCCGGTGCGAAAGCAGCTTTACTGTTGGACCCCGTCATGGTTTTCTGGAATGTGCTTTACATGTAGCTATAATGGCTGCTTTGGCTCTATCTGTAAGCTGTATAACTTGGTTAGCTAGCTAGCTGCCAAACAAGCTTGGTAACATATCAAGGGCAATAATTAGCCGGTTAGCTAATTATTAGTCTTTGCATTGACTTTGAGTGTAATCCGTCACGCGAAAAATACGTTTTAGTCCGGTGTGAAGGCAGCTTTAGGGAACATTGGAGAATGTATTTCTTCAGGGCTGAGCCATCTCGCTCTTCACATTCTTCTTCTGAGGAAAAACACGACTGCAGTACAATGTAGTGTACATCGCTTGTTCACTTGATTCCACTGTGCATTATGGGTATTTGAAAGTCCCCTACAAAGTGGATGAAAAGAATTTCAACAACACTACAAAATGGCGAACACGCTATATAGCGCACTATATCCATGATGGGGCGATTTCGAACACAGCTTATGGCGGCTAACTGATCAGCTGCATTTAGATAAAATCGCCCTTCAGAGTTTTCCTCCCATCTATAAATTTTAGAATATTTAACTTGGAGCTAATGAAGCATAAAATGTCTCTTTGCCCGTCCAAAAGTGAATTTTCGGTCACTCCGAGGCAGTTTGTGTTGCTTGACGTTTCTGGCAACAACACTGCTCGAGCATGCGCAGAATGCAAAGTCTGACTGATCAGATAGTGATACTATATTGTAACTGCATGCATAAATTTTCCGCTCCATGTCCGCTGGCACTCGCAGAAGTGGTTGCACTCTCCAACTTGCCACTCTCATTTATGGAGAAAGTGGGATTCTGATGGTTCACGAAGGTTGTGGAGCCAAAGTATGTTGTTCCCCCTCGAGCCACAATTGTAAGGACTGTGATTCCACAGGTACATGACTCCGTTAAAAAATGTTAGAAGCTTGTTGTGTAAGGCTCCGGTCATTAGCTTCACCACTGATATTTGGAGCAGCAGCGTGAGTCCAGTGTCGCTCATCAGCCAGACTGTGGGTGGATCGATGATTTCCAACTTCATAGTGTCATGCTGCATGCAAAAGAGTTTAGTGGATCTCACACAGAACAAGCGATCGCAGTGAAGTTTGAAGAGATGATTGACACATGGAATATTCCCAAAGAAGCTGTTCACGTTGTGTTGCGAGACAATGCGAAGAATGTGATAAGGGGTATGGATGAGGCAGAGCTTCCCAGCTGTGTCGTGCACACACTCCAGCTGGCTGTGAACGAAGGCCTGCTCGCCCAAAAAGCTGTATCAGATGCTGTAGCCATAGAATGGCATAGAATTTCCAACATTCCCCATTGGCCTATTAAAAAGACTGGCACAGAACCTACCAAGAGAGACGCGGTAGTGCAGTGGTCAAGTAGGCTTGACTTGAGATCGTAAGGTCCTGAGTTCAAGCCCCGGCCACAGCCTTCGCGGTGTGTTCTTGGGCAAAACACTACTCCCACACTCCACGCCTCTCTCCACCCAGGTATATAAATGGGTACCAGCAAATAGGCAGGGAAACTTGTCTAAGAGCCGGGGGGAGTACCTGCGATGGGAGGGAGTAGTAATACTCCTAGTCGCTTCATGCCATGGAAACCGGTTAAGCACCAGCCCGATGGGCCACTTGGCTCGTACAGGCTTACTTCTTAATTCTTTTATCGAACAAAAGCAAGCCATTGGAGTTCATGGGACCGAAAACAAGCTCCCTGACAGCCTTTGCATGAGCCAGTGGAGTTTATTCGAGAAGGCAATCAAGCTTTTGGAATCGTTTGAAGAGCTGACCCGGCAGGTGAGCTCTGTGGATTCATCAGCGGCAGTGATGCCTGCTCTCACCTTTCTTCTGAGAGTATTGGAGGAAGACAATGAGGAGGATTCTGGGGTCGGATCAATGAAGAACACCTGGCTGGCTACAGGCTGCGAGGAGCCGCTTTGCTGACATCGAAATTCACTCTACAGCTTTGCAGCAGTACTTGATCCAAGGTAACTAGCCTACTAATTCAAATATATGAAATAGAAATTTAATTAAAACAATCAGAGGTGGGTGGAGTAGCCACAATTGTACTCAAGTAAGAGTATTGTTACTTTTGAACATCATTACTCAAGTAAAAGTATAAAATATTTTGCATTAACTACTCTTAAAAGTGCAATCAGCACAGTGAAGCCTGAATCCCTTAATGTGCAGGGTTTCCTTCAGGATTTTTTTGAAGCTATTGCGGAGGGCTTCAGCGTCGGGTCAAACTCAGCATTATCAGGTGTGGCAGGTAGGTGATGTAGTAAGTGTATGTGCTCGGAGGTTTATCAGTTT
The DNA here is from genome assembly GCA_029721435.1 of Gymnothorax reevesii. Lineage (NCBI taxonomy): Eukaryota > Metazoa > Chordata > Actinopteri > Anguilliformes > Muraenidae > Gymnothorax > Gymnothorax reevesii. The sequence continues at coordinate 16,147,196 of CM056579.1, forward strand.
CACATGCGTGACAGTGGATTTCGCATATAACACAAATCGATTATGACTCTGGAATTGGAATTAAATAATCATGAAAATACAATTAGGTAGAGCAGGATGTGCTCACTGCAAACACAGAAGTTAACATAGTTTATCGTTTTGCGAAGTGAACAAAACATTTTTTTCTCTAATCGTAGCACTCGTTGCATTAAGAAGAAAGCAGCGCGTTTTACTGCAGACGGCTAATTTTTTGTTCATTGGAAAACGTGTTCATCAAGTACAGTGATTGACTACAGGTCAAGAATTATTAGCGCTCATTTTAACTTAACAAGGAGAACTGGTGACACCTGATTGTCCTTAGATTTTTGGAGTTTATGTGAAGTCATTTTAGATAGTCGTGGCAGCTTTTATTCTGCCGTCAATTACATGTAGCGGAAACCCTGATTGTGGATGTGCCAATAAATGCATATAAAGAGAGGCTCAGTGTGTGGACTTTCTCATTTATTCTCTTTTCTCTTTTGTAGGTATAAGGATTTTTATTTCTCAGATGACAGCACAGCAAGGGAGGCCAAAGAGATGCTAATGCAGGAGCTGCAGAAAACATTTGATGCAGAACCACAGGTAAGAGATGCCACTTTTAGTGAGTTTCACACTACTTTTTTGTGTGTGGTTGGAATTTGCGCCAGGAAATTTATCTCTCTTTGCTGTAAATCTATTTGCATCCCTAACAGGCAGATGAGGAGTCACCTGTCCGAAAGCCACGGGGGGAGCAGCCGTCTCGACAATGTTGGCTGAAGTAGCAGAGGGCCTTGCATCATCATAGTCACGGAGCACAGTGAGAAGAGCTCCAGTGATCTCTGCTGCAATGCAGCTGGAGACATAGTTTGTGGAAAACTTACTTGAGCGTGATGCCAATCCATTCCAGTACTGGGCTGAAGAGAAAGAAAAATTTTCCTCTCTGGCCAAGTTAACCAGAAAATACCTCTTGGCTCCATGCAGCAGCGTAGAGGGTGCGGCTCTGTACTTCAGTGGCTCACATTCTTGATGACGGAAGAAATGGGCTCTCTGCTGAAAATACTGAGATGCGTCTGTTCCTCAACAATAACCTGTCACTTACCTTTTCATCTTCAGAGGACAACTAGACAGTCGAGCAGCATAAAGTTTAAAGCTTTGTTCTTTGCTTTAATTTTGCAACTTTGAATAAAACTCAGTTTGCACTTTAGTTTATTTCATACAAATACTGAAACTCAGTTGTCAGTTTTTTTATGCACTTTTGTTAATATATTACAAATCCTAAACTCAGAGTTGTCTGTGTTTTATTTTGGACTTAAACTCTCTATTGCAGAGTGACTGTACCGCCTTTTTTAGGTCACATGAGCCGAAGGCGTGACCTATTGCAATCCCCTTTTGTCCGTCGTCGTCCGTAAACTTTTCCTTGTGAACAAAATAACTTAAGCATTTATGAACCATTTTTGATGAGACTTTGTATGCAGGCTTATATCCATAAGATCTTGGACGAGTTTGAAAACCAGATTGATTCGATCATATTTGATGGTGTTATTGCCCTTTGTTGTATTATTATCATAAGCAACCTTGTGAGCACAATAATTTTAGTAAATATTGGTCAATTTTCTTGAAACTTTGCATGCTGGCTTATATCTATAAGATCTCAAAGAGGTTTGAAAACCAGACCGATTCAATCAAATTTGATGGAGTTATTGCCTTTGTTATATTGTCATCATAAGCCACATTGTGAACACAACACAACACTTTAATTTTTCCATTCGCATTATTACCCATTGTAGCAGATCTGCTACATTTTGGAGAGGTGGACCAAAGGGTCAAATATTTTTTTTTTTTAACTATTTTTCCGAATATTGGCCCATAATCAACATATTTGCTGAGGGAAATGATTTTTACACAGTTAGAAAGGTCCTTGGTTAACAGAGGGTTAATTGATCCAAATAATTTACCATGAATTACAGCTCGTTTCAGCATTTTCTGGCAGTATAATTTATTTTAAGATAGCATTTCAGTACTCAAAATGTCCTATAAGGTTAAAAAAAATTTAAAATGCGAAACATCTTGAGCGTATCGAACTGAGGACATTGCCGCAAAACTGCGTGTTACAGCTCTCGCCCTGCTAAATTTGTGCCGTCTCACAAGCAACAAGATGCAGAATATTCAAGACAATTATTGTTTAATGCCCTCATTAAGAAAAATGCGTCATAACTGTAATGAACAGGAATGCAAGCTACGAACAAATTTGCCAGTCAATAGGATACTGCCCAGCCTTCGAAAATGAATGAATCCATGCTTGGTGACGGAGTAGATGAGGGAAAATGCACGAGTACAATCAGCATCACATCGCATTAATAATATAGCCAATACATTTACCATCGTTTCGACACAGGTTTTCTTCGGGTCACTATGAGTCATTTCAGTACCCTGAAGACTTTCAGGGCCAGATCAAATGAGTTGTCGGGGGGGGGGGGGGTTTCCTGGCAGGGGTCGGGATCAAGGAGCATCGCCCCTGCGGGGGATAAGGGGATGAAGCCCCCAAAAAATCCAGCATTTTAACTATTTCTGAGGCAGAAAGGGTCATTCCATGTCAACTCAGCCACCCATGTATATGACACCTCTCAGATTTTACTCAAACTTTGTCCAAAAATACTTTATGGTACCGAACAAAAGAATCCCAAGTTTCATGTTGGTATCTCCAACAGTTTTCGCGTGAAAATTTCTTGAAATTTGGGTGAAACTCCCCTTTTTGGTCATTTCGTCTTGGAGCATTTTGGACGTAATTGAGACAGTAAGCTGAAATTTCATGTGCTTGTGCATTCTGGCCCATATATCAGGATTCTGCTGCCGGAATCACCATGGGAGATCAGAGGGGTGAGCAGAGGGTCCCTAAATCCACATTTTTTTGGGAAGTATTTGGGAACTTTCCCACCACTAAATTAAGTTTTAGGATAATAGTACTATTGGTAGGTGACTTATCGGGGTCAGAAAACCACTTCTGACCAAAATGATCCTCTTAGACTCTGGAATTCAGACACCCAGATGACCCTGTGGGCACTGGATGATGGTAATGGCTTTAATACTGGACAAATATTCATATTTAAACATTCATTTAATGCAATAAAAACTTTATCACCCTCCATCTAGATGAACATATTTTATGAAAAAGGGAATTCTGAAGTCCAGAAACTAGGTCAAACAGGATTACATAGAAAGAGAGGACTAAACTCTCTAAAATCTGTTATTGTGTCACCTGCGAAGCATAGCGGCACATAGGGATTACTTTCTCCGGCGTCTGTCTGTCCAGTAGTCACACTTTCAGTTGGTAGTCACACTTTCACATCAAGTGCTTCGCAGGCGACCTGTGTTCACCTGAACACTCTAGTAAGAACATTAATACAGATGCTCATCAATGTAAACCTGTGGTAAGCATCTAAAATGATGCAGAAAGGGACTTAAACCCCTTGTACACCATAACACGACCGTGACCTAATGTAGTGGGAAACCAGGTTACAACATACTGCCAACAATTGTTCAAGACCTGGTTTTGGCACATAATCAAATATAATTTATTGGGACATGTAGTAGTATTCTATTCTTACCAGGAAAAAGGAATGCCATTTATTCAGAAACCTTCCGGTCTTTTGTCCTACAAATTGAGGAAGCAGCAACATGATTTTTTTTATGGTCATGAACGAAACTTTGTACTGGCGCACTCTGTCCATGAATTTCAGGTGCTTCTATTAAGCGGATAATTTGCTGGAATGGCACCCAGCAGAGAACCTGCTCTATGTCAGGTGGTCAAGAGGGGATACGCTTTGGTTGTGCTCTGAGTGCCCCCTGGTGGATGAACCGTCAACTTGTCCATAACTCCTTCCTTGTCATAACTCCTTTGTCCTTTTCGCTCAAAACTTTATTGCCCGATGGTGCCTGTACTTGACCTGTCCACTGGAGGTGACGCAAGCCCAGTGGGCAGGCCGAATGGAGCTCGTTTACTGAAACGCCCCCAGGCTCGCAGCTACCAAGCTCGCTTCGGCTTCCGTATTCAACTGAAAACCTCAGCCAGCTCGATGCCTCCTTCTAAGGCCGAGATGCGAGGTCATGTGTCCCAGTAAAGCAATGGATCCTGCTAAGTCGCTTGTGGTGGCGGGTCAAACGCTGTTTATATTCGTGATGCGGTTGCAGGACGAATGCTGTGCACCGCTGGGAAGTCGAAGCGGTTGGCTCACTGAGTATCAGAATTCCCCCTGAGTGCGAGCGGGTGCCTTCTTGGTTCTTGTACGCAGCGTACCCCGGTCTCATTAACGGTAGTATGGCCATCCAAACGATAACATTGCACTACGTAACCTTACTGACAAACCTGACGGATCTTTATTTTCCTACCACACTCTCGCACATTTTTACAACAGGAATTATCACCCTACATTTTGACTTCGCAGAATGCTGAATTAATCGGTTGCTGTAGCTAGTGTATGTGGGCTCATCAATACTAACACCGCTGGGCGTCTGGTTCGAGGGCTCCATGGATAAGTTATTTCATCCGCTGCCCAGCTTGTCTTATATTACCTAACGATACCACTGCAACGCGCAACTTTTTTTTTTATCGCGTCGTGAAATTAATGTTAATTTCGGGGGGAAAGCCTTTACTCCTTTTGACGCTGAATACAACTTAGCCTAACTTGGCTGGTTAGTAGCACTTTTTCCCAATGTTACTTGCGGTGACCGTCCATATTTAACGTTACACAAGTGAAACTGAAACTTCAATGCACGAGCATTTATCTCTTTAATAAGCGTTCTTTGAATAATTGTGGACTACGGCGAATAACGACACCTGGCTCTAACTTTATTTTACCATCTACACAGTAAAATCCAAAATACTGCGCTTCTAAGATGTTTTTGTGTAGCAATTGTCAGCTCATTGCTCCCATAGTTGCTCGCCATTGTAAAATAGCAAATCGTCTTAATGGAGGTCAAGATGGTAATACAACAGACAACTTTCTCTGAGGATGCCTTCTGCTGGGTCAAATGTTAAACTACTTTAGACTGCATGATGCACTGATAGAGGGTGTATTTTGACTTTGAACATCTCATTTCAGTTCAAAAATGAACTTTCACCCTCAGGTTTGAATGAATGTTTGAATTTTGAATAAAAAGTGACAACCCTAGTGGTCAGTCTTAAGAGGACTACTAATGAATGTGTCAGGTCCTACAGAAGGGCCAGTTTGATAAAGGCTAAATCCCTTCCCCTGTTTCCCTCCAGGAGCTGCACTTCTGCACACCTTTGAGCAGCAGTATGATGCAGGCAGGAGTCTGTCTGAGACGGGACACTGAGACAACACTACCAGAGCTCACTGAGCAGCACAGGATCAGACTGAAAGAAGAGGAACTCGGTGGACTGGAGTCTGTCCACATGGCAGAGTCAGAGACAGATTGTGCTGCACCAGGACTCAACACACTTGAGCCAGAGTGTGTTACAGCACACAGTGGGGTCAGTGATGTACACCACACACACACATCACTGATTAAAACAGAAACTGATCTGGGCTCCACACACTCTGGGGATCTTAAGACAGAGAGCCTTGACAGTACAGAGCTGGGATATGTGACCTGTATGCACCCTGACCAAATCAAAACAGAGACTGATGATGGAGGATACTTTAAATCAGAGCAAATCAGTGACTGGCAGGATATTAAATGTGCTCATATTAAATGTGACCAAGTGAAGTGTGAATCGAGTGAAAACACAGAAACTGATCTTATGAATACTGGGATGAGTGGAGTTGGTCTTGATCACCAAGACCCAACTGACCCAAGGCTCAGCGCTGTGCATCTAAATGTAAACTGCAAAGATGATATCCATGATCTCTCAACCCAAAATGGGAATTTGAATCCTTGCCAGTTTGTAAACATTGAGAAGAATGGGAAAGGAATCATCCAGGAAAATACAAAGAGCATCAACAAACCTATAACCTGTGAAATGAGGAGTATGACCATTGAACCCCTCATAACTGCTTCAAATAAACCGCAAAGAGCTTTGAGTGTCCTTCAGAAGGAGGCCATTCATGAATATGAAAATAAAGAGCACTTAAATCACCAGAGAATTCATACAGGTGAACACCCGTATAAATGCAGTGATTGTGGCAAGTGCTTTTCACGACAGTACACTTTACAGCGGCACCAGATAATTCATACAGGTGAAAAGCCTTACAAATGTAGTCAGTGTGGGAAGTGCTTTTGTCGCCTAACTCATTTAAAACGCCACCAGATAATTCATACAGGTGAAAAGCCCCACAAATGTAGTCAGTGCGGGAAGTGCTTTTCTCAACTAAATCATTTAAAACGCCACCAGATAATTCATACAGGTGAAAAGCCCTACAAATGTAGTCAGTGCGGGAAGTGCTTTTCTCAACTAACTTGTTTAAATTTCCACCAGAGAATTCATACAGGTGAAAAGCCCTACAAATGTAGTCAGTGTGGGAAGTGCTTTTCTCGACTAAATCATTTAAAACACCACCAGGTAATTCATACCGGTGAAAAGCCCTACAAATGTAGTCAGTGTGGGAATTGCTTTTCTCAACTTAATTATTTAAAATGCCACCAGATAATTCATACAGGTGAAGAGTCCAACAAATGTAGTCAGTGTGGGAAGTGCTTTTCTGAACTCACTCGTTTAAAATTCCACCAGAAAATTCATACAGGTAAAAAGCCCTACAAATGTAGTCAGTGTGGGAAGTGCTTTGCTTACCTATCTAAATTAAAATGCCACCAGAAAATTCATTCAGATGAGAAGCCCTACAAATGTAGTCAGTGTGGAAAGTGCTTCGTTTACCTGTCTGAACTAAAACGCCACCACAGAATACATACAGGTGAAAAGCCCTATAAATGTAGTCAGTGTGGGAAGTGCTTTGCTTACCTGTCTACTCTAAAACGCCACCATAAAATTCATTCAGGTGAAAAGCCTTACAAATGTAGTCAGTGTGCGAAGTGCTTTTCTCTACCTACTTATTTAAAATCCCATCTCAGAATTCATACAGGTGAAAAGCCCAACATATGACCTTGGTGTGGGAAGTGCTGTTCTTACTGCTCCCATTCAAAGCAGCACCAGATTATTCATTCAGGTGAAAAGCCCGTCAGTGTAGTCTGCGTTTTTCTCATCTAGCTGATTTACAATGTGGCCAGAGAATTCATACAGGTGAAAAGCTGTGGAAGTGAATCAAGAGTGATGAGTGCTTCTGTTCAAACTGAGTCAGGCCAACACCTCACATTTCACACAAGTGAAAAGCCCTTCTAATGCATTCACTGTGGAGTATTGTGGGCCAGGAAATAATGGAGTTTATAAATAATACTCTACTATTGAGTGTGTGATGACATATCTCCAATGAACCTTTTGTAATAATTTAGTTAGATAAAATGCTAAACATATCTCGCCTTGCTTAAGTTTTGAGGTTTGGCTCCCAGTGAAGAGCGTCAGGGGCCATCTTTGAGAGCCCAGAAACAAGCAGGAAGATTCATTACTCTGACCAGTGTGTGGGTCATTCCATATCAAATCACCCAAAAAAAATCAAAATTGTCACCCCACCCCCTGAGATTTTGCTCATATTTGGTTTCTAGGGTGATTTTTGCTGGCAAAGCTAAAATTCCAAATATTAGCTCAATCCAACCAGTGGTTCCTGAGTTATGGCCCACCCAATTTGGCAAAAATCGCCCAAAACAGGGTTACCGGCGGAAGTTTGACCACCCATATCTCAGCAACCAGTGGGGCTATCACAATAAAATTGGTGTCTCTAGACTGGAAATTCACCAAGGAATCCAAATCATCAAATCTTAGATTTGATGTGGGGTAAAAATAAAATATAATGACCTTTTGACCTTTACTTTGACCTTGACCTTGACCTTGTTGACCTCGCGTCCCTGACACAAAACCCGCACAAAATTGTAGCCTCATATGTTCCCTATGTTATGTACTAAAACCAGAGGTGTATTTTCCCCTCATTTTCCACAAATCCACATCATATATCCCTTGTCTCTGCAATTTTAGCTCGGTTTTTACACCAATGCCTGTAAAACAATGTAATGCTTCAACACTATTCACAACAAACTTTATAAAGGTTTTTCTATAATGTTCTGAACTATTTTAATGATTGTTTTACTTGATTATCTAACATTCATTACTTATCCTTGAGCTGAGAACTTGCATTTCAGTTACAGCACGCATCTGAGTTCATCCAAATCTACTTATTATCAAGGGGCCACATGCTACAATTCTTAGAAATATTCATCACATCATTTCTAGTGATGCTGTGTCCTCGGGATGAGGAGGAACAGAGTGATGGAGTTTCCACTACACAAACTATGTCCTCGTGCCGCAACCAACAAGAGTCGGCTGACTTCGGCCAATGGAACTGCTTCGCTGGTCCGTGAGGGTGCATGAAGTTTATATGAAAGTCACCAAATTCTGATGACATCTCATCCACCAGTCCTATCCATGGTAGGTAGCCATAGAGACAGCATACATAGGTTTGCACAAGGATTTCAACTGGTAGCTGAACTGCAGGTTGGCTGGTTTCTAAACGGTCATCCTGGGCTGTCACACTCACAGACATCACTTTCGGTTCCTCAGCTTTTTGAGCGCTCCGGTAGTACACCTCCAATGCCGACTTTGAGATAGGAACAAACCTATGGAACTGGAGAGTTCCTTTAATTGTTCTGGATGTCTCAAAGCGAGTTTTCATCAGTACTTCACACTCATTAGATAAGTTACAATCAATCATAGTTGTCATGCAGAGCCAGGGGTGCACTGGGAATTAAGTATGGTACTTAAAAATTGAGGTAGACAGCACCTTTCAAAAGTTAATATATTGTTGATGATCACTACAGTATCTCACAAAACACCCCCCACATTTTGACAATTTATTATATCTTTTCAAGGGACAATGCTACAGAAGTGAAACTTCTATATATTCTAGAGTAGTCATGGTACAATATGTGTAGCAGTGTAGATTTACTGCACTGTCCAAATACCTGAACAAACAGTCACTATTTCCAAAATGGATGGCAACAGAAGTGAGTACACACCCCAATTGATAATGGTCAACCAAGCAATGAAAAGCGACTTGTTCATCATGTTCATGCTTTTGTCTGTTCGACTGAGCGATATGAGGTTGTGTAACATGTTGAAGGGTTAAATTGTAGCGCATTAGGTGCAATGCTCTCATTCTGGTCACTATAGGGTCAACATGGCACCTCATGGGAAAGAACTCTCTGAGGAGCTGAAAAAGAGAATTGTTGCTCTCCACAAAGATGGTCTAAGCTTCAAGAAGATCTGTGAAACCATGAAACTGAGCTACAGCACGGTGGCCAAGGTTATCCAGCCGTTTTCCAAGACGAGTTCTGCTTGGAACAGGCCTCGTCAGGGTCGACCGAAGAGGTTGAGTCCTCGTGCTCTGTGCCAGGTGCACAAGTTGGCTTCAGAAAATAGACGCAGGAGTGCTGGCAGCATTGCTAACAAGGTTGTAGCAGTGGGATAACAGCCTGTCAGTGCTCAGACCATACGCCATGCTCTGCGCAAAGTTAGTCTGCATGGCCGTCAGCAAAGATGGAAGCCTCTTCTGAAGCTAGCCCACAAGAAAGCCCGAAAACAGTTTGTTGAAGACAACCAGTCCAAGAACATGAACTACTAGAACCATGTTCTGTGGTCTGACGAGACCAAGATGAACTTGTTCGGCTCAGATGGTGTCCAGCATGTGTGGCGGCGCCCTGGTGAGAAGTATCAAAACAAGTGTGTACTGCCTACAGTCAAACATGGTGCTGACAGCATCATGGTCTGGGGCTCCATGAGTGCTTCTGGTCCTGGGGAGCTGCACTTCATTAATGGAATAATGGATCCAACATGTACTGTGAGATTCTGAAGCAGAACATGACGCCCTCCCTTCAGAAACTGGGCCGCACGGCTGTTTTCCAACATGATAACAACCCGAAACACACCTCCAAGATGACAACTGCCTTCCTGAAGAAGCTGAAGGTGATGGTATGGCCAAGTATGTCTCCAGACCTGAATCCCATTGAGCACCGCTGGGGCATCCTCAAGAGGAAGTTGGAGGAGCAGCAGGTGTCCAACATCCACCAGCTCCGTGATGTTGTCATGGAGGAGTGGAGGATCCCAGCAACAACCTGAGCAGCTCTGGTGAATTCCATGCCTCGGAGAATCAAGGCAGTGCTGGGCAACAATGGCGGTCACACTAAATATTGACACTATGGACACAATTTGGCATGTTGACGGTGAGGTGTACTCACTTTTGTTGCCACCCATTTTGGAAATAGTGACTGTTTGTTCAGTTATTTCGACAGTGCAGTAAATCTCCACTGCTACACCTATTGTGCAATGACTACTCTAGAATATATTCAGTTTTCATTTCTGTAACGTTGTCACTTAAAAAGATATACTAAATTAATAATCGAAATGTGAAGGGTGTACTCACTTTTGTGAGATACATCTTAAAATTCACTTCACAATGTCAAAAATAGTCCAAAATCTCCCCTCTTCTTTCTTCATTCTTGCAGATAAATAGCCTTATTTGAGGTCCACACTTGAAAATTGAAGGACTATCACTCAAACGCTGTAAATTCAAGTAGATTAAGGCAAAACTGCAAAGACAAGGTATATATGATGTGGATTTGTGGAAAATGAGGGGAAAATACGCCTCTGGTTTTTGTATATAATATAGGGAACATATGAGGCTACAATTTTGTGTGGGTTTTGTGTCAAGGTCGCGAGGTCAACATGGTCAGGGTCAAAGTAAAGGTCAAAAGGTCATCATATTTTATTTTTTCCCTACATCTAAGGTCAGATTTCCTGGTGAATTTCCAGTCCAAAGACACCAATTTTATTGTGATAGCCCCACCGGTTGCTGAGATATGGGTGGTCAAACATCAGCCAGTACCCCCATTTTGGACGATTTTTGCCAAATTGGGTGGGCCATAACTCAGAAACCACTGGTCGAATTGAGCTAATATTTGGAATTTCAGCTTTGCCAGCAAAAATCACACTAGATTCCAAATTTGAGCAAAATCTGAGGGGGTGGGGTGACATCCATTGGGTGATCTGACATGGAATGACCCGTGTGCCCTCACAGTCATTCTTCAGCAGCAGGAGGACACTGTCCCCCTGCCATGGATCGGAAAGCTGGTTGTTCTACCAGATCACTTCTCAAATCTTGCTCCCCAGTGGTGGAATGACCTTCCCACCTCCCTATAAACTGCTCCATCCCTGCTGCTCTTCCGCCGTAACCTTAAGACTCACCTGTTTAGACAGTTTCTGACCTGATCGCCCCCTCCCCTGCTTTATTTGAAAAAAGAAAAAAAATATTCATGTTTATCCTCACTTTGTTTCTTTTTCTTCTCTGTGTGCTACTGCCTTCTGTATAGTCCTTGCTCTACATGTTCATGACTTCAGGTGACTCATGCTTGAAATGAATTAAGTTGTCAAGTCTGTTTGGCTATAGTGCCATTGACCTTACTGTATGCACTTACTGTAAGTCGCTTTGGATACAAGTGTCGGCCAAATAAATGTAATGGCATCCGATGAGGGTAAAAATGCAGTAAAATGGAGAAAGACCAGAGATTTTCAACATGTGGGCAGGGGTTGAAATTAGTGATTGTCCGAGTGCCCGAGACTGCCAAAAATCACGTTCAGCGCTCCAGTCTGTGACCAAGATTTACGTTTGGCAACTTACATTCTCACATCGGTTGCACCCACACTTCATGCACTATACGCCAATTCTGGGCAGCGATTCACTCCCCAATTATCAGCCGCTAGCCACAATTTTTTTTTCCTGCAGTTCTGTTGGTACCATTACGTACATTAGCCAATCAGAGGTCAGCTGGTGCCATCAGCCAATCACAGCTCGGCTGTACTCATCCATTGATGAGAATGGCAAAGCATTCAACTTGTCATAGTAAACTGTAACTGAAATAATAAACCTATTCTTTTGTCTGAAATGTGAGGATTTTATTTTTCTTATTTATGACCACAAACATGTATACATGATCATATATGTGCAATAAATCTATAATTACAAACTCCATGCAGACTGTCAAATTTGTGTCACTTCATTGTTCATTTTTAAATCAAAGTCTCTAGTATTAGCTAGGGAAGAGTTAGCTTCTTGTTCCATAGATGCCTCAGTCCAGAGTTTACTGCTGTAGCAACACACTTTTCTAAATTCTCATCATCATAATGCAGCGGTACAACATTCATCACCTCTTACATTTTTTGTGGATTAATGGCAGTTTTCCTTTTGCCTTTCCCACAGTTTTTTCCAAAGTTATTCTTCTTGTAAAGCTCTTTATGCGAAAATGCCGCATACACAATGTTCTTGGCAAAGTGCCCTGGACCATGACTTCTTTTCCGCAAAGAAGTTAGTCTCTCTAGAGTGAGGTCCAGTTTGTCGGAAGGCACAGCTGTCTCCCTTATGGTCGCAACGAGGTGCTGAAGATGTTCTGGAGTCACGGTTTCCAACTGAATAGGACGGAGACCCCAGATCCTCTTATCTGAAAACGCTGGCGTGGAAGGCTCCGATGGAATTGGTGTAGGAAGATCTGGGAGTGCAGTGGGAGGGGGGTCCTGTGCATCAGATTCCGGCACAGCAGCTACGCTATCAACATCTGTTTGATTTGAAATCGTGCTAACCGTCTTAGGTGTTGGCTGTGGCCTTGTTGTGCTGTCTATCTTAGCCTCCAGACGCTGCATAAACTGGAAGATCATGTCCAGTCGGCTGTGAAGATGGCCAATAGAGGACAGAAGGTCTGTGTCATGTCTAAGAGAACCAGTACCATCTTCCTGGAAAATCGTTAGTTAGACAGAGGAGTACAAGCAGAAGATGGGACAGGAGTAAGAGGGGTGGGAGCTTGTGTCACTGGGGCACTTGAGGTTAGTTGGAGGGTGTCTAGGTCAAGGAGAGTGTGGCAAACGTCGTTAGTTATGAGATCCCTAACGGATGTGGAGGTGTTAGAGGTGGTGGTATACTCAGCCAAAATAAAAACTTCACACTCATTTGGAGGTCGATAAGTTGAACATCCAAGAAATGAGGTTTTACATAATGATTTTATTTAATTCTGTACTCATTAAAGATGGTGTATCATAAAGATAATTTCCATAATGTAACCAGTTCCACCGGAAATGCTATGGAAATGTCCAAGAGTAAATGGTCACATGACTAGGATTATGGAAAACATAGTTTTAGCTGAAAGTACGCTCACACGTGCTATGTACCTGTGCACGTCGGAGTGGATGTGTGTCATGATGTCTTTGACAACGCATTTACCCCTAGTGATAATAAAAACTCATATTAAAAGTTTCAAGAAAATATTTACTAATTTATGAGTATGAAGTTTCTTTTTTGACTCAGTATGGTTGGAGGGGCAGACAAAGTCACAGCAAGAGAAGAGGAGTGGGAAGAAGAGTCAGAGTTAGCGTCAGGTAAGACATGGTTCAGTTAGTTCAGTGTTAGAAGAGGAAGACGGCTGGTCTCCTTCCACAACACTAAGAACCTCCTGTACCTCATCACTGGTCATTCCATCAAAAACATATTCCCTGTCCTTCTCATCATCTGTTGAAAGCTGAATAGCTGGCTTCTTGTGAGGACGACAGATGAACTCCATTCCATCCATTCCCTAAACAAAGATTTTAAAAAAATGGGCCTCGCTGAAGCGGGCAAGACCCCTCAGCCCCGAAGGTCACTGCTGCAAGGTCAAAGGTCAAACTGGGACGAAGCCTCAAAAAGGCACACCTACCCCCCATGAAGAGTCCACATATGCAATATGAACTTCCTGAACCAAGTGGTTTCAGAGAAATAGCCCGGACAAAATTGCCACCCGCCCGCCGAAGGGACGACAACACCTCTTGTGCCCTTGTCGGGCTGAGGGGTAAAAATACTGAGTGAAATGGTTTGTTATATATAGCTTTTTAGAATTCTTGGGTAGAGCCCAGCGATCGGGTCTACCTCTCAAAATAATGCCAGACACTGTCATATTAGTGGAAGATTCTCTAGCATGACATCAATTAAATAAGGAAGGCATGCACCACAACAATTGTCCTTTATCAAGTTGCTATATATTCACCTTTCCAGCACATTTCAGAACATATTCTATATTTCGGCCTCACTGGCCCATTTTAGATCATTGAGTAGCCCTATTAGATTTACCCATACAATATCAAACAACAACGTGACCTTGCGGCTGAACCAAGACGTTATTTGACGATGTAAGTTTTCTTTCACGGGTACTATAACATGTAATTCACAACACTACTCATATATATAAACTTTCGCTTTTATTATCTTCAGTTAATTCATCCTACCTTATCTCTCCTCTTTTGTGACTTAGCCCGCTTTACAAGAAAGGCAGATCTCTGCTGGCCTGGCTTTTTTAGGCGAGCACCTGATAAAAGGTAAAAAAAAATATTATGAAACTGAACTCAATTCTTCAATTCATGGTAATAAACAGATGGTTACGAACAAGCATACCATTTAACCGCGAGAGATAAAACTGCTTTTTAAACCTTATTGACTCTTTTTATTTGGTGCAGTGTGTGTCGGGTCCCACACAGGAACATGGACTCACATTAGACCTTGTCCTGTCTCATGGGTTATCTGTGACGATGTGATTTCCGATCATATGCCTGTGCTGTTTGAAGTTGCTTTCTCCTGTGCTGAGTTTAAATCTGGCGCTCCTGTTCAGAGACGTCAGATTATTAACTCTTGTACTGCCGGTCAGTTCTCTGTGGCTTTTGATCAGCGCCGTGTCCGTCCTGCCTCTGTTAACACAGAGGAGCTCAGCTCCTGGTTTCACTCCTCCTGCTAAACCATACTGGACTCTGTGGCTCCATAGATTGCTCCATAGACTGCTCCAAAGACTGTGCAGCCCAAAGCTAAATCTGAGCCCTGGTTTAATGAAAACACTCACGCAGCTAGACGGGAGTGCCACAAAGCTGAGCGCAAGTGGAAGAAGGACAAGCTGCAGGTTTCCTTCCAAATCTTAAAAGACTGTTGGCGCTGCTACCAGAGCACAGTTAAAGAGACCAAAAGAGTTTACCTGTCAAACATCATTGAGTCCAATCGTCACAACCCGCGTGTGTTATTTAATACCATTGAAATTCTTCCTGGATGAGCATGGTGTCCGGGAGGTCTTTCAATCCGGTTTTAAAACTCTGCATACCACTGACTCAGCTTTATTAAGAGTTTTTAATTATATTCTTCTGGCTACTGACTCTGGTGACCATGTAATTCTTGCTCTGTTGGACGTAACTGCGGCTTTTGACACTGTGGACCACAACACCCTAGTGGCTCGGTTACAGCATGTTGTAACTTTAAGTTTAGTTGGATATTTAAGGGCCATTTAAGTTTAAGGTTTGCATCCTTTGCATATTATTTAAGGTTGTGGAATTTGCATATTGCATATTCCATTAAGTTTACGAAAGAAAGTTATTGCATAAATGCATTGGAAATGTTCATTAGTAATTATTACTGCCGACTAGATCTGAAACTGAATAAGTTCATGGGTTAAACTACATTACCCAAGGTGCTTTGTACGTTCTATGGAATGTTTTGGTACGTGAGTTTTTTTTTTTTTTTTTTTTTTGGATGTTGACGAGTGATTTCTGCTAAGTAAAGTTACTGTTTTTTACACGGCTTCCTTGAACCATTTATTGCTGGCTAGACTAGAAATAGAAAGAACACATCATCTAGTGGGCATCTGTGTTACTGCTCTGGAGTGGTTCAAATCTTATCTGGCCGACAGAAGTATGAGTGTACGCCTTGGAAATTCGGTGTCCAGCTCCACTCCACTGCTTTATGGGGTTCCACATGGGTCGATTTTAGGGCCTCTGCTCTTCTCTTTGTATTTATTGCCTCTGGGCTCCATCCTGAAAAAGCATGGCATCTCTTTTAATTGCTACTCTGACGACAGTCAGATCTATGTGCAGCTGAAAAAGAAAAATGCTTTCTCCCTCGCAACACTTGTCATGTCTTGAAGACATCAAAGACTGGATGGCCTTGAACTTTTTAAATTTCAACGAGAGAAAAACAGAAGTGATGGCGTTTGGCCCCAGTGGCTCTTGTGAACCCCTTCCCATTGATTTAGGACCTTTGGCAGACTATGTAAAGCCAACAGTCTTTAACTTGGGTTTCAAAATGGACAGTGATTTTAAATTGGATCGGCAAATTAGTGCGGTAGTGAATTCCAGCTTTTTCCAGATTAGGCAGCTGGCAAAGGTGAAGCGTTTCCTTGCACAAAAGCACTTTGAAACAGTAATCCACGCCTTTATCACAACTTGGCTGGATTACTGTAACGCACTTTATTTTGGAGTCAGTCAGTCCTCCCTCGCGCGTCTCCAACTCGTGCAAAACTCAGCAGCTCGCCTCTTAACTGGAGCTCATAAGAGGGACCACATAACTCCTATCCTGGCCTTCCTCCACTGGCTGCCTGCGCACTTGAGGGTCCATTTTAAGATTCTTTTATTTGTTTTTAAATCTTTAAATGGTCTCGCCCCTCCCTACCTCAGGTGGCTCAGGTCAGCTGATCAGCTGCTTCTGGAGGTGCCGAGGTGGAAACGGAAGCTCAGAGGGGACAGGGCTTTCTCTGTTGCGGCTCCTACATTATGGAATGAGCTACCGTTGCACATTAGACAAACCTCGTCACTGCCCATTTTTAAAACTCGTCTTAAAACCCATTTTTATTCCTTAGCTTTCAACCCTGCCTGAGTCTCTGCTCGTTTTAGTGTTTTTACGGTTTTGCTTTGTCTTCTTGTTTTAAAAAATGGTAAAACAATTATCTCAGTGTTTATTCCTGTTCCATTTTATTATTTTTATTTTACTGTTTTTCTATTGTTTTGCCTATTTATGTACAGCACTTTGTTTCAGCTGTGGTTGTTTATAAAGTGCTATATAAATAGTTGAGTTGAGCTCAATTGAGATGTAAGAGCACACTCCGCAATATTCCTGCTTGATAGGGAATGATGAGAAAGGCCAACGACATGGACGTTGACTAATATAATCAGTTTTTATTTCTCTGATCTGATGCAGAACGCCATATTGAAGAATATTTCACTCAAAGGAGGATGGCCATCATTAGTGCAGGTAAAGATTCTGCTATAGGACTGGCCTACATGTACTTACTGGAGGAAGTCTTTTTTTTTCTCCTCTCTATGGACGCCATGCGGTCCCTTTCCATTTCATTAAGTCATCTAAAATTATTATACAGATATAAAATACATGAAGCGTTAAGAATATTATTTTTATGTCTTCTATGTTATTTTTGGCACGTTCTTTTTTGCCACACTGTACAACTAAGACGCTGCGATGTAATATTGTTTATAATGGTGCTTATTATTTAGTCTTTTTTGTTTTTTATCATAAAAAGAATACAAAATTGTATATGTATCTTTACATATGTATCCTTAAACTCTCTTCGCGATGGAATTAAATATGGTTTGAAAATGTAACTTTCCTGTAAACCTGAAACACCCAGTATGGTAGCTTTAAGCCGTTTTCCATCCCATGGAGCCAGCATGTGAGCGTTGGGCTTCAGTGTGGTGGTGGTCTTCAGATCAGAAGTTCAGCTGTGAGCGTTGGGCTTCAGTGTGGTGGTGGTCTTCAGATCAGAAGTTCAGCTGTAGGGTTTTCCTGCCTTATCAGAACTGAAATGATAAGGGCAATTTTTTTAATTTAAATTTGGCATCTCCAATCCCACCCGAATCTGGAATGCCCAAATGGTGAACTATGTACAAATCTTGCTCGTATGCAAACCCTTGCTGCCAACTCAGGATAGTGAAGACAGTTCGCGGCTCTCCTCCGCAGCATGTGCCCGTCAGCCACTGCTGCTTATACACTCATTGGTTGAATCTTCGCAAGTTCAGAACGAGGGCAGAGGATACCCGGACATGAAGACTCAGAATCTTCCTGACGAGCGCCCGTCTGGCCAACAGGAGGCGCTTGAGCTACGAACAAAGCTGTTTATTTACCTTACCCGGCAGTCCCTTCCCAATTTGAAACCCTGTAGGGAGATCGCCAATTTTGCACTATGAATAAGCTGCCGACCACTGCAGGTTGGTACGACCGGGGCTCGAATCCGTGACGTGATAGTCGCTTCTGCACTGCAACGCAGTGCCTTAACCGAGTGGCCTTAATCTGGCAGCGACAAGGCCAAATTTAACATTTCCCTTTGAGGAATGTGATTAATCAGCTTATAAAGGCTGACGCTTTCAGCATTTTACAAAAAGTACATTACTGGGAAACTGGCTGCATCATGGCACGCGTTTCAACTTTAAACCACGTCATTTAACTTTCAAATAAAAACAATGATTCTGGTTATGAGGCAGCAGAGTTTAGATGAAGCCATTTGCAATTCCACAGTGGTTCTCCTTTTCTTTTCTAACACAAGAGAGACAAAAAATTCGTTCAAATCATCTTTCAATCAGGAAAAATACTTTCAAAAGTCAGATCAAAATGCTGCAGGCGGCTTGACAAGTTTATTGAAAACCTTACCTTTCAACTGAATACGTCTTGGCATCTTGGAACAGATTTGATCTGACAAAAGGTGAGCTGTTAAATTTGTCTCTGATCACTAGGCCTATATGCGGTCTCCTCTTCCAAAGGGCTGTAAAGCAAGCGCTACTGTGAAGGTTTATGGATAAATAAGTGAGCAAGGCGAATGACAAATGCTTTTAAATAAGGCCGCTTTAATTACACGTATTTATATACATAGACCAGATCCGCCGGAAAAAAAATTATTTCTGTTTCCGAAACCTATTGTGCGATTGCAAATATATTTCAATATAATATAGCCCAATTAAATTATTCTTAAAATTAAATTTCTAGTTTAACTAATCCCAAAATGAAATAGGCTAAAACTGGTGGGTTCCAGTGGTGGGGAGATGTTTCACTTAAAGTCTTCCACAGCTTGAATAATTTTGAGCAAATCTTTAACACCTGTGTCACACCATGAAGAACAATAATGGAAAACGGCCGTGAACTTCGCCATCCCTAATCTTTCATTGTGCGTTTACTGGTAATAATAATATGCCCATTCCTCTTCCTATATCAAAAGAACGTCACTTGGTTCCTGTTCTGCTTATGTATAATCTTTACATAACAAAAAAGGTAAATGACTGCACAGAAATACATTTAAGTGTTCATTCAATACACGGCACATGAAATAGCCGAACTTTATACCTGTATAGGGCAAAAACGATTTAGGTATAACATTTTTTTATAAACACTGCATGAATACAACAATACCTGTACATCTGGTGAATTGTTTGTTCTGAGAATTAGGGTAGACTGAGTACGGTTTTTGCTTTTCCCATTTCCACACAAAAATTAAACACTTAAAAGATATTTTTTTTACATACATGTATTGTACATGTACATGAATTACATGTATCCTCAGTTTGTGCACTAAAATATAACCAAAAATGATGTCCATAAGCAGTTCATATTTTTCACAATTAATCAAAAACAAAAGGTGCATTTTTGTCTCAACCATACCCATATAGTACACATATAGAGTACAGTTGAGACACCATTCAAAATGCTGGAAAGCAGCATTGCCAATGTAATAAACTGCAAAAAAACATTCATTGTAAATGTAATAAACAAAATGGATGAATTGATGAGGTGTAAGTCGACACTAGCATAGGTTAAAAGTTAAAAAAACAGAAAAACTGTTTAAAATTTAATAGATATTGCAAACAGTACAAATGTGAACATAAAAGTGCTATAATAACAGTGAGAATAACAAGGCAAACAGTAACAGAAAACAACAATAACAATGAAAAGTAAAATTTATTAACTTACAGTGGTGGCATGTATAGCAGTGGCCACCAGCGGTACACTCTGCATGAGACCACTTTCTACAGACGGAGCACAACAATTTGCTATTTATTTTGTCCCTTTATTACCTGGCCCCTCCCCTAGGGGGCCAGGTTAAGCAATGATCATGTCTGTGTCTGTGTGTTTGTGTTTCTGTCAGTCTGTCTGTCAGCCCGTGGCTGGGGCCAGGTCTGCTATCTCTGATTGCCTTGTTATAAAGTGTAACCCATATGCCTTTTAATGTTCTGACTTCTGAATAAACTCTGCTGCATAACCTACACAAGACCTGTCTCAACTGTGCTCGTTTTACCACCTTCCATATTTCACTACATACTCTGTTATCCTTATAATATTCATGCCATAAAAATATATCCATTAATAGTAGACCGTTCAAATATCACAAATATCAAAATTAATTTACCTTGGCCTCTAATTTTGTCTAATTGTTACTTAAAACCAGTTATCACAAGTCTGTGCTGCTAAACAGCATGCAAAGCAACGGAGTTCTGCGTCAGGTACAGTTGATACATTGCGTCTCAACTGTACCCCGATGACCACCTCGCACATTTCACTGGATTATGTAATGACCTTGAATGCTCAGTGTCATGAAATATATATGTCTTTAGGGCACAGAACAACGTTTGCATATATGGAAGTTACGTTCTGAAGTCACATAAGGGTAATAAGATATTCATTGTGGAAGGGACATGGTAAAGTCTAAATCTAACCTAGCAAAAAATAGTTTTGTTGAGATCTTTGGACCAGAGCTTTGCACGGGGTTAAAATTTCCCACGATCAAAGAGGATGCTAATAAACATGTGCACAGCAAAAATCACAGCTGAGGCTTGCTGCCAGTCAAGATATTGACGTTGTCTCAACTGTACACATGTCCCAATTGTACTCAGTCTATCCTACCTAATACATATGCACATGGAAAACCATCATTCACAACGTGACAACTTTAGACGGAACGCTGGCTAATGAAACAATTTGATGACTCCAAGACCTACCTGATAATTGGTTCATTTTAAACGCCATTCCCTCTGAATGTCGTCTCAATGACCCCTACACAACAGTGAATTGGCCTATTCTATTTAAGCTGTAGTATACGATTTGAGAGTTTGATCATTATTAATATCCTCATTTAAATGGTGGTTATGGTCATATAGTACAATCTACACAATGTGAAGCGCAAAAAAAAAAAAAAAAATTCACTCTAGTGGCTGCAGAAACTGTAAATGCTGCCTGTCTTCTCTGTGTCGACAGATGGCGTCGGAACATTAGCCATTTATTTTTAGCATTGTAAACTAGCATTGCTATCATCAGTGTTGTACCTGAATGCATTCAATGAACTCATTCATATGCATTACCGATTGATGAACGTTACTGTGAACGTGTTCTTTATGGCGTTTCTGAACGGCGCACTGTCTTACTGATGCAGACACCCAAGCTAAAACACAGCGCAAACATCCCGGTGATTGAGAAAGGCAAATATTTTGTATTTGACCAGATGTTCTTCTTGTTCATTTGGGTGCAATAAATATTGCACTTTGGAGCTGTTGTGGTTTTATCATTAGCGAGACTTTCATGACATCCTTCAATAAATATCATGGGCTTGTTATTGAGTTAGGCCTATTGTAATATTGTGAGGAAGAAACAATAGCTGTAGACAGCTGTTGAAATTGTAATTTACGTTAGGTTTAACATGCATTTAATACCTTTAAATGTTGCTATACCTGCGAATCGGACATGGTAAATCTTCATTCAACGCTGGCTCTGCGTCTGTTGTTATGGCCCCAATTTGTTATGACAGCAAGGGATGACGGACACAATTTTAAAACTTAAACACATTTCATTAAACAAAGACTGACAACTAACTTACATTCATACTACTGACCAAGATTGATAATATACAAGAAAAAAAATATTTACAGTCCCTTGAGATGGGGTTGCTTGGTGATGTCCTGGGACAGGGAAATGCTCCAACACAGGCAAAAATCCACAAAAAGCTTCACAGGTCTTGAAAAGAGTGACAGGTCTGGTCAAATGCATCCTTCTCCTTGCAATTTCTCCTACAACCTTACTCTTTCAATTTTCCTCCTAATACACTCCTCTGCAGACCGCTCCCACCTTCCAGACTTTTTTTTAATTCTCTGGGACTTTCCATCTCAGACATGCCTAAACCTAGCTCCAGACTGGGCTTAACAAAAAAAGAAGGTCAATACTGCCATCTAGTGCCTTCTTTTCACATTACACCTCCATTCCAAAAGGGAAAAATTTTGACTCATAAAGGCAAAATTTTTGTTTTCAATACAAAAATGCTTACGTAGACATTTGTGTGTATATATACATATAATACACTATGCTAATAAACGTGATATATACACGTTTATTACACATATATTCAAACACGGAATATCAATCAGCAATTACATTGGCAGTACCCTTTACATGCTTAATTTCCAAGTCAAACTCCTGTAAAATCAAACTCCAATTCAACAATCTCCGATTCTTGTTTTTCATCTTACTCAAAGACATTAACGGATTGTGGTCAGTGTACACAATCATTGGCTTTTGCCCTGTACAAACATAAACCTCAAAGTGTTGTAAGGATAAAACCAGAGCCAACAGCTCCCTCTCTATAGTGGAATAGTTCTTTTGGTGGCGATTGAACTTCCTGGAGAAGTATGCCATGGAATGCTCAATGTCATCAGAGTTAATTCTCTGCAGGAGCACAGATCCACAAGCTTGGTCGCAAGCATCGTCCACAATGGAGAACAGTTTGTTGAAGTCAGGAGATTTGAGCCTGGGGAAGTGACACAGCAGAGACTTCATCCTAAGTGAACTTTACGCCTTTCTTCAGTTGGTTGGTGACACTGAGAGCAATCGAAGCAAAGTTCTTGCAGAACTTGCGGTAGTACCCGATCATTCCAAGGAAGCGGCACAAAGCTTTTTTGTTGTCAGGAACTGGAAAGTCCATGATGGCTTGGACTTCAGCATTTATGGGTGCAACCTTACCCTGGCCTATGACATAGCCAAGATAGGTGACAGTAGCATAACCAAAGTCACTCTTGTTCAGGTTAACAGTCAGGGTTAGCCTGGGTCAAGCGCTGGAACAATGTCTCGACATCTTTCAGATGTTCTTCCCAGGAGTCACTCCATGTGATCAGGTCGTCAGTATACGCACCCCAGTGTCGCAATCCGGCGACTGTAGACTGTATCATCCTTTGGGACGTGGATGGGGCATTTTTCATTCCAAAGGGTAGGACTTCATACTGGTATAACCCAGATGGTGTGGCAAAAGCAGAGATGCTCTTGGCCCTATCAGTTAAAGGAACACACCAATAACCCTTCAATAAATCAATCTTGGTCAGAAACTGCTTGCCCTACTCTATCGATACCATCATCAATCCTAGGTATTGGAAACACATCAGTTCTAGTTACAGCATTGACATTGCGATAATCTGTACAGAATCAAGTACTTCCATCAGGTTTTGGAACTAGCACACAGGGTGAACTCCAATCTGAGTGAGAGGGTCTGATAATATCATGTTCTAACATGTACTCAACCTCTTTCTCAGCAATCTCTCTCTTTTCAGGATTCATCCGGTATGGATGCTGTTTTATTAGTTTGGCATCACCGACATCAAAACTCTCTTTGGAACAATCAGGAAAAAGATCTTTATATTTCTAGAACAACCACTCAAATGGATCTTTCTGTGAAGGTTCTAAGTCCCGGAGTTTTACATCAAGATTTTGCAACACTTCAGAATTTGACAATTTACATAAAAGAACTTCAGCTTTCATTCACGGTTCATCATCTTGAAACTCCCCCTCATCTTCACAAGTCTCGGCCATAGGAGGATCTTTAGTAACAGCTGCAACCCTAGCATTCCTATAATGATAAGGCTTCAGCATGTTAATGTGACACAACTGTTTTGGCTTTCTCCTATCTGGAGTCTTCAGAATGTAATTGAGATCATTGAGTTTTGTCAGAATTTCATAAGGACCATGAATTCTAGCCTGCAATGGATTGGACTGCAAGGGAAACAACACAAGAACCTTGTCTCCTGGTTTAAACTCACAGCTTCTAGCCTTATGATCATACCAAGTTTTCATTTTTCCCTGACTTGATTTCAAGTTCTCTTTGGCTAGGTCACAAGCTGCACGCAATCTTTCCTTGAACTTGCTAACATAGTCTAACAGACTGATATGCGGCTCTTTCTCTTGCCATTGTTCACTGAATAATAGCAAAGGTCCTCTCACTTCATGGCCAAACACTAGCTCAAATCGACTGAATCCAGTAGACTCCTGCACTGCTTCTCTAGCTGCAAACAACAGCAAATGAACACCTTCATCCTAGTCTTTCTCATGGTCATAACAATGAGTCCTCATCACTGTCTTGAGAGTGGAATGAAACCGCTCTAAGGCACCCCGACTCTCTGGATGATGGGCACTAGAAAGAATCTGCTTCGCACCTAGTTCATACACAACCTGCTGAAACAATCCAGAAGTGAAATTGCTATCTGAATCTGGTAGATGCACACATGATTGTCAACAAGTACTGATTTCCAGATCTAGTCTTGGGTAATGGACCAACACAATCAACAATTACCTTGGAGAGGGGCTCCCCAAATGCTGGGATAGGCTGTAATGGAGCAACAGGTGGATCTAACTGGTGTTTTCCAACTACCTGACAAGTGTGACAGGTTTTGCGAAAGTTGGAAACATCTTTCCGAAGTCCAGGCCAAAAGAAGTGTTTCATGATTTTATCAACAGTTTTGTTAACACCAAGATGACCTCCTAAAGGTAAACTATGAGCCATTGTTAAGATCTCATTCCTGTAGACCTTCGGAACAACAATTTGCTTGACCACTGCCCAATCTGCATTGGCAGAGATATCAGGAGGGCGCCACTTCCGCATTAACACTCCATCCTTGAGATAATACCCAACTGGAACTGCGTCTATTTCTTTATCAGGAAGGGCTCTCCTCTTTAGTACACAAATTTTAGGATCATTAGCTTGCTCCTGAATCAACCGCTTTCTGGACAGAGACAAGTCTCAAGACACATCAGAATCACCAGACCCATCTGGCTGGTTGAACAGAGAACTGATAATAGTATCTGATAAGTCCTCAAAGGGAGAAACCATAGTAGGCCAAACCGAGTCATGAGGCAAATCACCTCAGGCATGACTATTCAATGTGCTGGATGGCACCACATCATCATCTTCTTGAGCCTTCTTAGCCATAGCACGAGTCACTGCACAGGAAGGATACAGAGATGGGTCTTCATCGCCATCTTCAGTGCTCGGCTCTGAAGTAAGGTGAACGGGGGAACTACATGGCCCCCAGCCAGGTCATTGCCTAGCAACAGAGAAACACCCTTTATAGGTAGACTTGACATAAGTCCCACCTTTACCTGTCCTGTAACTAAATCTGACTTCAAGAATACAGAGCGCAGGGGTACAGATACAGTCCTCCCTTCAATACCTTGTACAAGTATGAAATCTGCAGAAGCGGTCTCATCACGTAACTCCAAGGAGTCCATCAACAAAAGTGACTGAGAAGCTCCGGTATCCCTTAGGATATATATGGGTACAGGAGGAGAATGCTCATTCAGAGCCACAAATCACACTGACACAAATGAAAGAAACTCCTCCCTCACAAAGTCAGCAGTATCAGGCTTTTTAGCCCCACAAAGAGCAGGCAATTTAGCAGATCGGTCATCTACTACAGGGGTTTCTAACCTTGTTTTCACAAAGGCATTTGGTATATCCTTTTCTTTTTCTTTCTTAGCTTTAAGGAAACAGCAGTTAGTCGTAACATGACCAGATTTCTTGCAATAATTGCAAACTAGACCACTTTTGTCACTGTCAGCTTTCACACTTTGATCAGACCTGTGACTGGATTTCTGAGCACTATCACCAGATTTGTCTTTGGGTGAGGAATGTTGGGTATCACCTTTACCTTTTTTCTGAAATTGGAACCATCTATTGTTACTGCTAGACTGAAATTTGGACTCATGTCTGAAAACATATTCATCTGCAAATTTGGCAGCTGATTGCAAACTCAGTGCTTGCTTCTCATTAAGGTAGGTCTTCATATCATCTTTAACACAGTTCTTGAATTCTTTAACTAACACCATCTCTTTTAGTGAGTTGAAATCATCCTTGACCTCCATTGAAGTACACCAGCGCTCAAAGCAAACTTTCTTCTCATGAGCAAATTCCACATAAGTCTGATGGTCAGATTTTATCCTTTGGCCACTGACAACTCTTAGCTACCTTTTCAAAGCACTGGAAATAGTTATCAACTTCCTTCTCCAAGAATGGGGGCACCAGTTTTACCTCCTGGCTAGCACAACATTTATTTTCAGCGTCTATTTTATTTTTAATTGCTCCATTGGGAGCCTTTCTTCTCTATTCAATTTCTGTAAATCAAAATCTCTCTGTCTTGCTAATTTTTCTAACTCAAATTCTCTTTTTCTTTTTCCTCCCTCTCAGATTCTGTTTTTCTTCTCTTGCTAATTTTTCTAACTCAAATTGCCTTTGTTTTTCTTTTTCTCTTTCTGCCCTCTCAAATTCTTTGTTTTTCTTTTTCCTTCCTTTCTCTTTCTGCAGTCTCAAATTCTCTTTGTTTTTCTCTTTCCTCCCTTTCAATCTGTAGCATTTTTAATTGAAGTTCCATTTCTATATTTGGATTTTCCACAGGAAACTGTTCCAGATCTCCTGGTGTTAAAGAATTTTGATTTTATATTTCAAGTGTTACCTTCATGAGAGAAAACCCAGACGACTCAGGAAAAAATCAGTCGGAGGCAGAGAAGTTAAAATCCAAGCTAATATTTTTTACTCTTTTCTGCAGAAAAAAGGATCCCCACACACACGTCAAGTCAGCAAAATGGAGGATACACAATTAGAAAGTTCTCTGGTATTTGTAGGAATACTCCATGGCGTTCTCCTCCCCCCGTGCTGATTTACACATCACGCAAGCCTTTGCTGTCGCACGCAACCGCGTCGAGTTTGTACATAACTGCGTCAAGTTGTCTAGGGATACGAACACACATCTTGCTAGGGAGGAGAGCACCTGCCTTCTCTCTCAGCTCTGGCTCCAGCTTATCTTGTTATGGATTCCGGAGCTTTCTATAAACACATAAACTTAGAGAAAGAGAAAAACATCTTGCCCTTGGTACAGACATTCAAATCTTCATGACTTTAGATAGGCTATATGTCATGGCACATTAGTACAGTTATGCAGACCCCTGCTAAATCATAATTATGTAAGCACACACACACTCTAGGCCTATGAAGTTGTGAACTAAAACAGAATATGAGCAAGCAAGGATAAACAATTAATAATAATTAAATGAATCAATAAAAAAATAATTCCACACCTGGTGCAAACACATTTTCATCAATGTAATATTTCTAGCAGTTCTGTCTTTTTAAAAGACTTCAAAACCTCTACGGTTGGTGATGCCAAGAAATCATCCATTGCTGTTGATTTATATTTATATATATATATATATAGAGGAAAATTCAAAAAACAATTTTACAAATTGAAATGTTAGATTTTCAATAAATGACTCACACAATGGTCTATCCCGAACGAGCCCCCAATTTGTTATGGCCCCAATTTGTTATGACATTTATGACAGCAAGGGATGACGGACACAATTTAAACACATGTAATTAAACAAAGACTGCCAACTAACCTACATTCATACTACTGACCAAGATTGATAATATACAAGAAAAACTATATTTACAGTCCCTTGAGATGGGTTGCTTGGGAAATGCTCCAACACAGGCAAAAATCCACAAAAAGCTTCGCAGGTCTTGAAAAGAGTGACAGGTCTGATCAAATGTATCCTTCTCCTTGCAATTTCTCCTACTTCCTTACTCTCTCAATTTTTCTCCTTATATACTCCTCTGCAGACCCCTCCCACCTTCCAGACTTTTTTTTAATTCTCTGGGACTTTCCGTCTCAGCCATGCCAAGACATCCCCAAACCTAGCTCCAGTCTGGGCTTAACAAAAAAAATCTCAATACTGCCATCTAATGGCTTCTTTTCACATTACACTGTTTACTGCCGATATTCTGTCAAATTTTGCTCAATTGACAAAAAATGCTGCGGTAATGCAAAGCGATCGTAAAGTCTTTGTTATCGCCTTGATATTGCAGTATGCATGAGTTTACAGAGGTAACTTTGTTATTTGTTAACTTATACCATAAGCAGATTTTATAAAGAACTGGATAAATTTGTTTGAAGACATATGCCCATATTTGCCATTATCATCTAATTTCTGCATTTTCAGGAAAACCAAGCGTGTACATGCAAATATCTGTGCGCTTACAGGTCGAAGTGCGCGCTGAAAATGAATATATTTTTATAGTTTTTAAAGATAGTCAAGATATGAGCGAGATAACAGCCCAAGATTTTAGGTTAGCGCAAACGCAGAAACGCGCGGTAGCAAAATTTGTCAGAACACCGGCCGGCTTGTTGCTCTGGTAAAGGGGGTATGTCTGTGAGTCTACAGGCGGACGGCCACACGTGATTGGTGGGAGGGATCAGGGAGCACAGAGGGGAGGGGTGTGTGTGTGTGGGCGGGATGCTTTTTTCAAATTTTTCTCAACGTCTCAATCTTTCTCAACTGATTCTCCAATCGAAGACTACAGCTTTAATTTGGGATAAGTAATAATTTGCATTTCAGTACATTACATCAGCAAAATCTATATGCCAAACATATATTAACCTAATGATTAGGTCAGTGTACACTTAACCAATTCCAAATGAAGGAAAAACAAGTAGATCAGAGGGATCTAATAGCTGACGACCTGGCCTAGCATCTGTCATGTGGCCTAGTGTCCATGACTGGTGGTTTCTTGTACAAGTGTGAACTCGAAATTGGCAAATGACCTTG
The DNA here is from genome assembly GCA_029721435.1 of Gymnothorax reevesii. Classification (NCBI taxonomy): domain Eukaryota; kingdom Metazoa; phylum Chordata; class Actinopteri; order Anguilliformes; family Muraenidae; genus Gymnothorax; species Gymnothorax reevesii. Next base: position 16,175,983 of record CM056579.1, read on the forward strand.
AAAATCAATATTGAACCCTTCCTCTGTACCAAGAAGCTTGTTGTAAGATTTAATAGCCATCCATCAAGTTAAACTCGATTTACGGTGCGAAAACTGTGAAATCGGGACAAAATCGACACTTTTTTGACCGGTGTGACCTTGGGATTCGACAGATGACCTTGAAAATCAATAGGGAACCCCTCCTCTATACCAAGAAGCCTGTTCTAACATTGCATAGCCATTCATTGAATTAAACTTGAGTTACGGTGCGAAAACCGCCAAATCGGGCAAAATTGACACTTTTTTTACCTGTGTGACCTTGGGATTTGACGGATGACCTTGAAAAACAATAGGGAACACCTCTATGCCTAGAAGCTATTTCCAAAATTTCATAGCGATCCATGAATTCTAACTGGAGTTACAGCGCGAAAACCCACAAACAAGGTCGTGACCTCTGTGAACTTGACCTTTGACCTCGACCTTGTGCATGGACATCACTTTGGTGAAGGTCAATAACTTCTGAAAATTTCATGATGATACGACGACAGGAACATGGTGAAAAAAGTGTCACAGATGGACAGACAGAAGCGTTCATAGAGCTGCTTGGTCGCAGCTAAAAAGACACGGAATGTTAGCTCTGTCGTTTACAGGATACTGCAACAAGGCGTCGCTTTAAATATAATTTCACATGTGAATCTATAGATTTGTTGCTTTATTTATGACAAAATGAGAGGTGCACAGAAAAACATTTATACTGTAAATGCACCGTAGAATGTGAAGAATAAACCAACATCGTCAAACAGAAGGCAATTAAGCAGCAAACTTAATGAGTTATGTCCCTCTACCACATGAACTGATGAAAGGATGAAACAGGAAACAGGCTGAAATAAATGCAAAATTACAATCTACATGTATGTAGCACATTATGTTTTATTCAGAGCAGCGGTACATGTATACTGAGATTTCAGACCCATGGCAGGGGGACGAAAGTCCTCCGGCTGCTGCAGAACGACTGTGAGGGCACACACTGATCAGACTAACAAATCTTCTGGGCTCTCAAAGATGACCCCTGACACCTTCCACTGTGAGCAAAACCCCGCAACTCAAACAAGGTGAGATAGTTAGATTAAATACTAAACATAACTTATGACAAAAGGTTCATTGGAGATAAGTCATTACACACTCGAGGGTATAATTTATAAACTCCATTATTTCCCGGCCCACAATACTCCACAGTGAATGCATTAGAAGGGCTTTTCACTAGCGTGAAATTAGAAGTGTTGGCATGACTCAGTTTGAGCAGAAGCACTCAACCCTCTTGGTTCACTTCCACAGATTTCCACCTGTATGAATTCTCTGGCCACATTGTAAATCAAAAAGTTGAGAAAAACGCAGACTACACGGACTACATTTGTAGGGCTTTTCACCTGAATGAATCATTTGGTGCTGCTTTAAATGGGAGGAGTAAGAAAAGCACTTCCCACAAAAACTTCATTTGAAGAGCTTTTCACCTGAATGAATTCTCTGGTGGCGTTTTAGTTCAGATAGGCACGCAAAGCACTTCCCACACTGACTACATTTGAAGGGCTTTTCACCTGTATGAGTTCTGTGGTGGCATTTTAAATCAGATAGTCGAGAAAAGCACTTCCCACACCAACTACATAAGAAGGGCTTTTCACCAGTATGAATTCTGAGATGGGATTTTAAATAACTTGACAGAGGAAAGCACTTCCCACAATGACTACATTTATAGGGCTTTTCACCTGAATGAATTTTCTGGTGGCGTTTTAGTTCAGATACGTCAGCAAAGCACTTCCCACACTGACTACATTTATAAGGCTTTTCACCTGTATGAATTCTCTGGTGACGGTTTAGTTTAGAAAGGTTCGCAAAGCACTTCCCACACTGACTACATTTGTAGGGCTTTTCACCAGTATGACTTATCTGGTGGCGTTTTAGTTCAGATAGGTAAGCAAAGCACTTCCCACACTGACTACATGTATAGGGCTTTTTACCTGTATGACTTTTCTGGTGGAAGTTTAAACGAGTAAGTAGAGAAAAGCACTTCCCACACTGACTACATTTGTAAGGCTTTTCACCTGTATGAATCATCTGGTGCCCTTTTAAATGAGCTGCGCGACAAAAGCACTTTCCACACTGACTACATTTGTAGGGTTTTTCACCAGTATGAATTATCTGGTGGCCTTTTAAATAAGTTACGCAACAAAAGCACTTTCCACACTGACTACATTTGTAGGGCTTTTCACATGTATGAATTATCTGGTGCCATTTAAGTTTAGATAGGTAAGCAAAGCACTTCCCACACTGACTACATTTGTAGGGCTTTTCACCTGTATGAATTGTCTGGTGGGATTTTAAGTGAGCTAAGCGACGAAAGCACTTCCCACATTGACTACATTTGTACGGCTTTTCACCAGTATGAATGATCTGGTGTCGCTGTAAATTGTACAGTTGTGAAAAGCACTTACCACAATGGCTGCATTTATATGGGTGTTTACCTGTATGAATTCTCTGGTGGCATTTAAGTTTAGATAGGTTAGCAAAGTACTTCTCACACTGACTACATTTGTAGGGCTTTTCACCTGTATGAATTCTCTGATGAATTAAATGCTCTTCATTTTCATGAATGGCCTCCTTCTGAAGGACACTGAAAGCTCTTGGAGGTTTATTTGAAGCAGTTATGAGGGGTTCAATGGTCATACTCCTCATTTCACAGGTTATAGGTTTGTTGATATTCTTTGTATTTTCCTGGATGATTCCTTTCCCATTCTTATCAATGTTTACAAACTGGCAAGGATTCAAATCCCCATTTTGGGTTGAGAGATCATGGATTTCTTCTATGCAGTTTACATTTAGATGCACTGCACTGAGCCTTGGGTCAATTGGGTCGTTGTGATCAAGACCAACTCCACTCATCCCAGTATTCATGAGGTCAGTTCCTATGTTTTCACTCGATTCACACTTTACTTGGTCACATTTAATATGAACACATTTAATATCCTGCCAGTCACTGATTAGCTCTGATTTAAGGTATCCTCCATCATCAGTCTCTGTTTTGATTTGGTCAGGATGCATACAGGTCACATATCCCAGCTCTGTACTGTCAAGGCTCTCTGTCTTAAGATCCCCAGAGTGTGTGGATCCAAGATCAGTTTCTGTTTTGATCAGTGATGTGTGTGTGTGGCGTACATCCCTGACCCCACTGTGTGCTGTAACACACTCTGGCTCCAGTGTGTTGAGTCCTGGTGCAGCACACTCTGTCTCTGACTCTGCCATGTGGACAGACTCCAGTCCACCGAGTTCCTCTTCTTTCTGTCTGATCCTGTGCTGCTCAGTGAGCTCTGGTAGTGTTGTCTCAGTGTCCCGTCTCAGACAATCTCCTGCCTGCATCATACTGCTGCTCAAAGGTGTGCTGAAGTGCAGCTCCTGGAGGGAAACAGGGGAAGGGATTTAGCCATTATCAAACTGGACCTCCAGCAGGACCTGACACATTCATTACACTGTGAAGTCCTCTTCAGACTAACCACAGGTGGCGCTCTCTCACCATCAGGGACTCGCCTTTCCTTTTGACAATATTACGGACCGTAGATGATGAAATCCCTAAATTTCATGCAATAGCTCGTTGAGGAATGTTGTTTTTAAACTGTTCGACAATCAGCTCACGCATTTGTTCACTAAGTGGTGACCCTCGCCCCATCCTTGTTTGTGAATGACTGAGCATTTCAGGGAAGCTGCTTTTATACCCAATCATGGCAGCCACCTGTTCCCAATTAGCCCGTTCACCAGTGGGATGTTCCAAATAAGTGTTTGATGAGCATTCCTCAACTCTCTCAGTCTTTTTTACCACTTGTGCCAGCTTTTTTGAAACATGTTGCAGGCATCAAATTCCAAATGAGCCAATATTTGCAAAAAATTACAAAGTTTCCCTTACCTTATTAAGTAACTTGTCTTTGCAGTGTATAGAATTGAATATAGGTTGAAAAGGATTTGCAAATCATTGTATTCTGTTTTTATTCTTGATTTACACAATGTGCCGACTTCACTGGTTTTGGGTTTTGTACATTTTTATTGTATGTTTAACACTAAAAACACATTGATGCATGCTGTACATTTGCTTTTAATGTTTAGTAAAATATTGCTAAGAGCAAAAAGGATCGATATGTAATACAAAAGACAATATTATGCACTCAAATACACAAGGGAAATTGGCCGTTGCAATTTCAATTCTTCAGTAAAACTACAGGCTTTAGCTTTAGTCTACAGATACACTGGTAAGTAGTTCTAAGTTGATGGTTACTGGCGGCGCTGGCTGCAGCTCTACATTGACGAATCTGAAAGTTATTTGACACTGAAGGAATCATGGCTCAAGTATGAGCCTGGTATCAATGTAGATCCAAATGAGACCTTTCATATGCCATAACTTGATTTGATTATAATTCACATAGTGATACAACCCCATTAAGTTTTCCTTTCACACATTTTTTCAAGTTTTCTCTGGTGAATTACGAGAATGCTCATGACAAATTTCATGGTTCCAATAGTTGTTTTTGATACACTATATCATGGTTATTAAACTGGTGTAGTGTTTCCATTGAAACTGCCACTGTTCTCATGATATTGAAGCTCCAACTTGGTCATAGAACAAAACTTGTTCCAGAAAATACAGATTTTGGCTAAAGACAGTGACACCTAAAATGGGCATACAACTGACTTCATTGCAGTTTTTATTACTGCTCCGATATGTCTTTCAGTTCTGAAAATTTCATTCATTCCATCTCTAGTAATCACAAAGTAATGAGGGCTCAAAAATGCTGGGAAAAATTGATGCGAGTTTGAAAGCTTGAAATTTCGACCTAATCGGGTATACCTTTACAGCATGTAACTCAAAAAATATTCACGAGATCAGTGTAATATTGGGCAAGTATTCATTAAAGATACTGAAGTTATTGTACTAGAACTATTTGTTGATTCTGAAAAGGTCAGGAGGTAGGCACTTGTAGATTTTATATATTATTATTAATAAAAAGGAATTACTAAAGAATCAAATATACTGAACAACAAAAGAAATGCAAGTTTTTCTGTGTGGTTTAGACAAGGGGGTATGTGTCCTGCTGAGTTTTCCAACAAAATACAGAGTAAAGTCAGTGAGCTGTACCCAATGGAGCATGAGTTTGCAGACAAACACGATCACATGCCTGTGTTGGAGCATTTTCCTCACTCAGGACATCACCAAGCAACCCAACCAAAGGGACTTTAAATATTTTTTTTCTTGTATTTATCAATCATGGTCAGTAGAGTAGATTTTAGGTTAGTGTTAGTCTTTGTTTAATTAAATGTGCTTAAGTTTTTTAAAATTGTGTCTGTCATCCCTAGCTGTCGTAAATGCAATAACAAATTGGGGCCATAACAATATGCTTGGCATTCATATTCCTGGAAAAAATGGATAATCTCTCAAAAGTTAATTTAAAAAAAAAAAAGCTTGATAAAATAGACAAAATTTTGCAGCCATGGGGAGGGAAATATTTAACAATATATCACCATGATTAATTCCTTAGCTGTGTCTCAATTTTCATACTTGTTTATGACATTATCTTTGCCAACAATTTTTCAAACAATATGAGAAAAAAAATCTTCAAATTTATATAGAGTGGTAAACCAAATAAAGTTGAGCGTGTGTACCTTTACAATGACTATGAATCTGGTGGCCTAAAATAGTTAAATTTAAGAGCTTTGAATCTCACTAAAAGCCTCCCTGATTCCAAAGTTTTTTTAAAAAACCCAAAATGGTTTTCCAGGAGACTATTAAACAATATACACCCGATTTTTAAAAAGGGACTGTTTCCCTTTCTTCAGATTAAATGCCCCCAGTTCTCACAATTCAATTAGGAACTGGCCATTAATCTTTCCCCATTTTTAATGGAAGCCATACAAAGTTGGCTGCAATTCCAATTCCATCCTCCAGAAAATACAGAGGAAATTGCGCAACAAATCATAAGGTTCAATTCTAACATCTTGATTGGTAAGACATTTCTTTTTTGGAAAAATATGTTTGATTCTGGTATTATTTCTATAAATGATATTGTAAATAATGAAGGTAAATTAATGTGTTATGAAGAGTTAATTGACATTTATGGCAAGTTTTGCCCTTTACAATAGTTCAATCAACTGGTTTCAGCCAAAATGGAAAAGAAGAGTTGTTAAAGGAAGTAATAAGGAGTTTGTCTGTCGTCCATCTCTGAAAAACTTTCAGTGGATTGAAAAAACCAGCATAAATAGAATGATATATAAGTTTCACCTTGAATCAAGAAAACTGAGAGCCAATCCTCACAATATTCTCGCTTCTTGGGAGTATATGCAAGACTTTCCGATTCCATGGAACCAGGTCTTCAATTTAATTAACAAAACAAAAATAGATTCGTTATTAAGATTTTTTCAGTTTAATAGATAAAATTTTGGCCACACAAAAGATGCTTCATATTTGGGGAGTTGAGGGGTCCAACTTGCGTAGATTCTGTGACAAAGAGGTTGAGTCAGTGAAACATTTATTTTGGTACTGCCCCTGTGTAGGTATGTTTTGGACAGGGGTTTGAGGTGGCTGGTTTTATATTGAAGTAATTATAACCCCGAACGGATATTATGTTTTTGGTCTGACCGCCGCCAACGCCGCACTACATGTTAACGCGATAACTTCAGTAATATTTCAATTACAAATTTCAACTTTTGCACAGAAGTAAGTATCATAAAGAGAAAGAACTGATTCGATTTTGGACCATTTACGATTTCTAGATTGGCCACCAGGGGCCAAAAACTGATTTACGTGTTAACGTGATAACTGCAGTAATATTTCAATTAGAAATTCCAAGTTTTGCATATAAGTAAGTAACATAAAGAGGAAAAAGTGATTTGATTTTGGACAATTAACAATTTCTAGATTGGCCATCAGGGGCCAAAAACTGAAAAAAAATCACTGTTTTTATCATATCACTGGAAATATTTGTCCGATTCACCTCAAATCAAGTGCAAATGAAAGGTCATGACCTGAGGGGCTTTATATTGTATTGGGTCTATTCAAGGATTGGGGAATTGGAGGATTGGGGGCGTTCAGGGATATACCCCAAGCTGTCGCCTCTGACAGCATAAGCCTAGTTTTACAGTGGATTTGCCCCCATTCTTCGGGGCAGTCTAAAAAATGACTCTGGAAAAATAGTCAATAATATAATACTTATTGGCAAAATTTTCATTTTTAAATCAAAATCTGTGGACGCTTTGAGGACACAGAGATTCACACTCTTCGTAAAACATCACAGTAAAATTGAATATATGACGGCACACAAAAACAGTAGGTTAAGTGTAAATAAGGATAGATGGAGGCGCTGAGAGTAGCAGAGGGATGGGAATGAAAATAACATGTGTATAGGAGTCCATTAATATATGATACGTCTGTCAGTGTTTGTAAGAATGTATATTTGCTAAAGCATGAGTGTGTATGTGTATATATAAGTGTGTGTGTGTGTGTGTGTGTGTGTGTGTGTGTATATAATTATGATCAATGTATGTATTGGTGCAGGTATGCTGTTAATTCTCATTTCAGTTTACTCACCTTTGTATGTATTTACATTCTAATTTATGTCATTGTCCTTTTACTGTATCATCTGTAAATATGGGTGTAGATTGCTGTCATGGGAGTCAAGGTTGGGTGTTTGGTGCTGTGATGGGAGTCAAAGGGTGGGTGTGGGGTCTTTTGAGAAATTTATTGTAATTGATTGAATTCAGAAGACCCCAAAAATGGGGGGGGGGGGGGCGTTAGAAAAATGAGATATAAAATAAACATAAACAATTGTTTGCCACTAACATGGAAATATACCCCACCGCCTTAATATAGTGGGGAAAGTAAGATAGGGTTAACTCCAATTATTTATCTTGAAGTCTGTAATAATTGGCATCTTCACACACTCAGTTCATGAGAATTGTGGGATACCTCAATTTAAATACCTGGCACAATTAATGTGAGTCTAATGCAGCCCACAGGAGGAAGTGGTCTGTCAAGAAGACTGGGACAGGTTTAGTTGGAGCAACAATGCTGCTGGTGGTGTAGATGAGATCTAGCTCTCCACCTTGGGTTTGTGTGTTGGTCCCCCTGATCCTGGCACCGGCTCCAGAGATGACTTCCTCAGCAGTGCATCCAGGTGTGTGTGGTTGTCCATGTTCAAATCCCCAACATGTTGTAATCCCCAATTACAACAGTGGTCATAAACATGACTGGGAGATGTGAGAGAGCTTTATCAAGTCTGTGTAGAAAGTCTCTGATAGAACCAGGGGGGGGATACACTACAACTACAAGGTGATCCCTATCACTGCATGGTACCTTTCACCCACGGAGATGAACCTAGGTATCAAAAATGAAAAGAATCTAATCAACCGTTATTAAGATACTCAAATTTATGCTTTGTGACCTTGAAATGAAGGTGAAGGTCACCAAAACTGCATGGTACCTTTCCCTAGGGCTAGGCAATTAATGCATTGCGATAATTTTAAGTGCAATAAAACTAACTTCCACTATAAGGCAGACAGGCGAGCATGCTCATTACCTTTTCTACATCAAATGCTGCATGGAGCAAACATTTGAGGTCTTTTGAAATGTTTCCGGGAAAAAAACTGCGATTTGAAGTCTGCCAATTACCAGCGAAGTTGGACAACTTCCTTCACCTTGGCATTTTTACAGTCCTGCAGCTGACGCAGAGGTCTGATTCGTTTCATTCCTTTTTCTGAATGCATAATGTTTTGACTACGCTCAGGATTGATGGACCATTTCACCCAGTATAACAAAAAGTGTTTCTGAACAGGATTACCAACTCAAATCCTGTGCATGGTGGCACAGTGGTTAGCATTGCTGCCTCTACAGCAAGAAAGTTGTGGGTTCGAATCCGGCCTGGGGCCTTACTGTGTGGAGTTTGCATGTTCTCCCCGCGTTCGCGTGGGTTTTCTCTGGTGTTATAGCCCCAATTTGCTAAGACATTTACGACAGCAAGGGATGACAGACAAAATTTTAAAACTTCAACAGATTTAATTAAACAAAGACACCCAACAACTAACTACTGACCAAGATTGGTATATACAAGAAAAAAAATATTGACAGTCCCTTTGGTTGCTTGGTGATGTCCTGGGTGAGGAAAATGCTCCAACACAGGCCAAAATCCACAAAAAACTTCACAGGTCTTGAACAGAATGACAGGTCTGGTCACATGTATCCTTCTTGCAATTTCTCCTACTACTTTAGTCTCTCAATTTTCCTCCTTATATACTCTTTTGCAGACCACTCCCACCTTTTAGACTTTTTTTTCCAATTCTCTGGGACTTTCCGTCTCAGACATGCCCAGGACATGCCCAAACCTAGCTCCAGTCTGGGCTTAACAAAAAAAAAGGGTCAGTACTGCCATCTAGTGGCTCCTTTTCATATTACACCGGGTACTCCCGCTTCCTCCCACAGTCCAAAGACATGCATATCAGGTTAATTGGAGACACTAATTTGTTTATAGGTGAGAGTGAATGGTCTGTGAATGGTGTGTGTGCCCTGCGATGGATTTGCAACCTGTCCAGGGTGGGACCCTGCCTTTGCCCGTAGCCAGCTGGGATATGCTCCAGCTTGCCCCGCGACCCTAAAAAATGAATGGAGAGGCCATTTCTCTTATCCATTCTGGGAAAGACAAAGGAACACACCATTCAAGTAAGGCAGATGTGTGTCGACCTTCACAAGTCAGGCAATGGCTACAAGAAAATAGCCACTCGCCTACACCTGCCCATATTTACGGTCAGAGGAATCATTAAGAAGTTTAAAGCAAGTGGAACAGTGGTAAACAAGCCTGGACGAGGAGGCAAGGATATTTTGCCACCACGCACAATGAGGAGGATGGTAACACAAATAAAAAGTTTTCCGAAGCTCACTGTTAAAGAATTGCAACAAATGGTAGCATCTTGGGGTCACAAAGTCTCCAAAACAACCATCAGGCCCTATTCTACATGCCAACAAGCTGTTTAGGAGACCTTTTCTCACTCACAATCATAAATGCAAACGTCTGGAGTTGGCTAAGCAGTACTGGGACTTCAGGACCGTGTGCTTTGGTCAGATGAGACCAAGATAGTATTTGTTGCCAAAAAGCTCTAAGTGGGTCTGGCGGAACACAAAAGATGAATATGCAGAAAAGCACCTCATGCCCACTGTGAAGTAAGGGGGAGGATCGGTGATGCTGTGGGCCTGTTTCTCTTCCAGAGGCCCTGGGAACCTTGATAGGGTGCATGGCATCATGAACGCTTTGAAATACCAAGACATTTTAAATCAAAACCTGGTGGCCTCTGCCCGAAAGCTGAAGATGGGTCGTCACTGGGTCCTTCAGCAAGATAATGACCCCAAACATGCGGCCAAATCTACACAGAAATGGTTCACAAGACACAGAATCAAGCTCCTCCCATGGCCATCTCAGTCCCCTGACCTCAACACCATTGAAAACCTGTGGAGTGAGGTGAAGAGGAGAGTGTAGAGGAGAGGGCCCAGATCACTGGATGATTTGGAGAGATTGTGCAAAGAGGAATGGTCGAAGATCCCTCTTTCTGTATTCTCCCATCTTGTGAAACATTATAGGAGAAGATTAGGTGCTGTTTTGTTGGCAAAAGGGGGTTGTACAAAGTATTAACATCAGGGGTGCTAATAATTGTGGCACACATGATATGATGTAAAAGAATTATTTCTTAATGTGGGATTTTTTTCCCACTGAATAAATGCACTTGAATTAAAGGTTGGATTTTCCTCTTTTTTTCATTGTGGTCCTATAATATTTAGAAAAAAACTGAATTTATTAGAAGCTAAAGAACACATCTTAACCAGGGGTGCCAATAATTACGGAGGGTGCTGTGTATATATATATATATATATATATATATATATTATATACAATAAGAAAAAAAAAAACAATAGTTAAGTAATTAAGACACGCTTTACTTCTGGCGATTTTTCATAAATTCTAGAACTTTTTTATCCTTGGAGATATTAAGATGAAATTTGGAACCTAGATTGGAACCTAGATAAGTCGATTGACGAGCACAAACAAATAGATTGCAATGTTTCCCTATCCTTCTTATATGTTCGTGCTCATCAATCGACTTATCATGACTTTCAAGATGGAGGCGGCTGGAAACTACCTCAAGGTACTGTTTGCAGAAACAGTCTTTTTTAATAAACTACCTGCGCATTTGCAAAGTTCTCAGTGCCTCGTTTTGAATGTCAGGGCCCTCTGAATTCTACCAATGAAGTGTGGAGCTACTTTGAGCCTTGTTAATGATGAAAAAAAAAAGCGATTTCTTTGCATGGTAACGGTATGCCCAACTCACTACCACTGTAAGCCTGTTGGGAGCTTTGGCTAAAAAGCCACATATTTTGAAATGTTGTGTGCGTATGGAGGTGGGGTATTCGACAAAATTTAACAGCTATGATATAGTGTATTTGTGCTGGGGGATTAAAGATTGGACGCTGGCTTGTCCGTTTTGTAATCGCTTTTGGGTGCGTTTCCTGCGGCACTACCTGCCCACACTGCAAACCCGTTTTAAGTGGCAGTCAGATACGTCCCCTCTCCAGCCGGACACTATTGTGATGATCATTGATCCTCAACTGCCCAGAGCATTGTGGCTTGTTGGAAAAATCAACGAGGTGTTCCCTGGGGCCGATGGTTTGATTCGCACAGCGGAGGTCAAAGTCCGGGACCGCACATATGTCCGCCCTGTTAGCCGTCTTATCAGACTCCCTGCTGTACCAGAAGAGAATGATTGATAGACTGAGTACTGCAAATTTGCTGGAGCAAATTTGGGGGCGGCTGTTCTGAAGGTTGCATGACAGAACAGGTGACTTAGGTCGACCTACCCACTAGAGGGTGCTGCCACGCCTGATCGAGCCTAAAACCACTGATTGTGTGAGTGAAGAGGAGACTGACGACTGCGAGACGTTTGTATGGCATGTAAATGAAGCCGAGTTCGTAACTTCTTATTAGTTGATCCGCTGTTTGTGGTTCTGTGTGTCCTGAGAAACGTAAGTTATATGGTTTATTTACTGAATACATTTCACGGTTGTTTATAAGTCTGCTAGTCGAGGTTAAATCTGGTGCTACAGAATGTATTTCTAGTAGTGTTAGCTACCATCGCTGGTGGTTTAAATCGCTATTTATGTTATATCAATTCCACTGACTGTTTTCCTTGTTGGCAGTTATGTGATATATATTATATCATTATATTCCTTCTCTTTATGATGTTTTACATTTCATTCTGATGATAATTAGAGTATTATTGTGGATTGTGTGCGATGGTCAAGCATATTCTGAGTTGTTTATTGATGGCTGTTATTGTTTTGGTTTATTCCAGAACCACACGCATGCAAACATCATCTGTAAGTGTACGCTGTTAACACTGTGTTAAAGAACCAAAGGGATCAACTGTTTCCGGCTTCATTCTTTCCAGTCTTGGGGGAATTTATAGACTGCGTTCTGACCGACGCACACTTCGCGATTACAAGACAGAGAAGCCAGTATACCATCTTTAATCCTCCAGCGCAGTATTAAATACAACTATTGGAACCATGAATGTCACGTGCCTTCGCGTAATTCACCAGAGAAAACTTGAAAAAATGAGTGTAAGGAAAACTTCATGGGGTTGTATCACTATGTGGATGATGATCAAATCAAGTTAATGCGAAAGGTCTCATTCTGATTTACATTTTAATACCAGGCTCATACTCTCACAATAACACTCAACTCCAGCGACAAGGCAACGTTGCCTGCCATTAAACGGGGAGAGTTTTCGACGAGATAACATAAGGTACGAAGAAAGACGATGCCCATCCGTAAATGTAAGCAGATTTAGCTGCACGGAAACTGAGCTTACAGATGATAATTCATTAACACGAGTTCCAATGCTCAATTCACGGGAAGAAACTAAGCAAATACGTCAGTGGCGAACATACACGTACCGCGACTGGAACTACATTGACTGGAAGCCAGTGCACTGGTTTATCGACTTTAAAAACTACACTTAACTCCATGCATTTCTCCGACTGATTGAGCCTTGAGCGATTCTACAGTCCACCGTTTAACCAACAGCGTAAGCGAGTTTTTACGGCGCAGGAAACACGCTACATGGGCCAAACAATTAGTATCTGACAAGTTACGAACAATCATTTCAACCGGCTGCAGGACAAGTAGTTGGTTCAGTGCGGCGTGAACGTCAGCTATGCTGGCTAGCAACAAACAGGCCAAGCAGCTATGCCATCTTACACTCTTTTAAAACCGACTTTAAACCACTAAAGATCGTAAATAATCCTCGACACTCTTACTCTCAACAGTTAGGTATGACGAAGTATATATGGTGGCTTTCACCGTTTACTAACCTGAAAATCACTGTAAAATGTACAGAAGAATGAAGCCGCGAACGATGCGTTTCTTTTTGTTCTTCTTCTTCTTTGTGTTTAATATTTTTAAAAACAACTTTTAGGTGCATACCGCCACCTACTGTAAAAGAGTATGCAACAACATACCCTATACCTAAACAGAAATATTCTGCTGTAATCTGGCTCCCACTCCCACCAAACCCTTTTTCTAAAATCTCCTGAATATCTTCGCCCCTCACATCCGTCATCCCAATAAACTCCCTAGCTGCACGCACATCCATCTTGACCTTTTCCGTCTTCGATTCTATTTCACTCGCACAATTTACAAAACCCAAAACCAGTGAAGTTGTCACGTTATGTAATTCGTAGATAAAAACAGAATACAATGATTTGCAAATCCTTTTCAACCTATACTCAATTGAAAACACTGCAACGACAAGATGTTTAGTGTTCAAACTGAGAAACTTTATTTGTTTTTGCAAATAATCATTAACTTAGAATTTAAAGGCAGCAACACATTGCAAAAAAGTTGGCACAGGGGCCTTTTTACCACTGTGTTACATCGCCTTTCCTTTTAACGACACTCACTAAACGTTTGGGAACCGAGGAGACCAATTTTTGAAGCTTTTCAGGTGGAACTCTTTCCCATTCTTGCTTGATGTACAGCTTAAGTTGTTCAACAGTCCAGGGTCTCCGGTGTCGTATTTTACGCTTCATAATGCGCCACACATTTTCAATGGGAGACAGGTCTGGACTACAGGCAGGCCGGTCTAGTACCCGCACTCTTTTACTACGGAGCCATGCTGTTGTAACACGTGCAGAATGCGGCTTGGCATTGTCTTGCTGAAATAAGCAGGGGCGTCCATGAAAAAGACATTGCTTGGATGGCAACATATGTTGCTCCAAAACCTGTATGTACCTTTCAGCATTAATGGTGCCTTCACATATGTGTTAGTTGCCCATGCCTTGGGCACTAATACACCCCCATACCATCACAGATGCTGGCTTTTGAACTTTGCACCTATAACAGTTCGGATGGTTCTTTTCCTCTTTGGTCCGGAGGACACGACGTCCACAGTTTCCAAAAACAATTTGAAATGTGGACTCGTCAGACCACAGAACACTTTTCCACTTTGCATCAGTCCATCTTAGATGAGCTAGGGCCCAGCGAAGCAGGCGGCGTTTCTGGGTGCTGTTGATAAATGGCTTTTGCTTTGCATTTTAGAGTTTTAACTTGCACTTGCAGATGTAGCGACGAACTGTAGTTACTGACAATGGTTTTCTGAAGTGTTCCTGAGCCCATGTGGTGATGTCCTTTACACACTGATGTTGGTTTTTGATGCAGTACTGCCTGAGGGATCGAAGCACACGGGCATTCAATGTTGGTTTTTGGCCTTGTCGCTTACGTGCAGTGATTTCTCCAGATTCTCTGAACCTCTCGACGATATTCCGGACCGTAGATGATGAAATCCCTAAATTTCTTGCAATAGCTCGTTGAGGAATGTTGTTTTTAAACTGTTCGACAATCAGCTCACGCATTTTTTCACTAAGTGGTGACCCTCGCCCCATCTTTGTTTGTGAATGACTGAACATTTCAGGGAAGCTGCTTTTATACCCAATCATGGCACCCACCTGTTCCCAATTAGCCCGTTCACCAGTGGGATGTTCCAAATAAGTGTTTGATGAGCATTCCTCAACTCTCTGTCTTTTTTGCCACTTGTGCCAGCTTTTTTGAAACATGTTGCAGGCATCAAATTCCAAATGAGCTAATATTTCCATAAAATTGCTAAGTTTACCTGTTTGAACATTAAGTAACTTGTCTTTGCAGTGTATTCAATTGAATATAGGTTGAAAAGGATTTGCAAATCATTGTATTCTGTTTTTATTTACGATTTACACAACGTGCTAACTTCACTGGTTTTGAGTTTTGTATAACCATGCCACAAACGCTAGAAACCTCCTTTTATCCACACTGATATAATCATGATCACATCTTGGTTCTTTCAGAGCCGTCTCCTCAGACTCGGTACTTCTCTCTACCCCCTTGACAGCCTCAGTATACGAGCATCTCTTTTCAGCTCTCATTTTATTCAGCTTTCCTTCCTTAACTCTTTTTGGGCATTTTCGCGCTCCCGTATCGTGATTACTCTCACAATGTAGACTCTTTGTCATTTCACCAATTTTACAAACCTCTACCCAGCATTCCTCCTTACCACACCTCCCACACCGTTTGACTCCTCTACAAACTGCAGCAATATGGTCGTATTCTTGACAACAGTAACACCGGAGAGGAGCTCTCTTATACGGCCATACTCTGTAACTAATATAATTCAGAAATATTCTTTCTGGCAAATTTCCTTGAAAAGTCCAACACACAGATTTACTGTCCTCCATTAACCCGTCTCTGAATCTTGTCATTCTTTTGGCATTACAAATGCCTGGGACCCCCTGAAACTCCCCAGCCTCTACTGAAATAGGCATGCCACTGATGACTCCTTTCACCTTTACCTCTAAAACAAGGGGACAGCAAGTAACAACATAGCAATCCTGAAACGTTTTAATGCGTAGAGCCTTGTCTCGCTGACGCTTCGTATTGCATTCAATAATTACCATCCCGCTTCTCGTGACTCTAATTGACCTCATATCACCAAGCTTTTCCCCAAGTACCTTTCCTACCACATGCAGATCTTTACAAATCCCATTTCCTCTAGTTGTTGCCACCATCCCAACTAAGTACGTCTCCACTTTTCTCGACATATCACTTGCTTCACCAGTGGAACTTAAATAATCTTTCTTCCTTTCTAATTTTTTTTCCTTTTTCTTTTTGTATTCTTTCCCTCTTTTATTCTCATGCTCAACGCATATATCTGAGTCGATTTCCAAAAACTCCCTCCACTTCTCTCAACAACCTTGGGCCCACGGGCGTTCTTCTTCTTCTATAGTACTTCTTGTAGTTTGCAAATGCATGGTGCATTACCGCCACCAACTATAGAGGTGTGGCGCATCAACGGAGCAATGACATGATATTCTTGTTAAATTTAATATTTATAAATATATTCTATGAAAGAATCCTGATATTTTTAAGTATGCCTTTACATGGATCCAGGCAATTGGCTTTAGAATAGAAAAAGCAAGTAAGCCCTCAAGAGTCAGACTGGTCTGCCCTAGTGCACGGACATTCTCTAAGAGGATTAATCTCTTCCTACTACAGCGCCCTCCATAATTATTGGCACCCCTGGTTAAGATGTGTTAAAAGCATTAAAATAAATTACATTTTTATTGCAGAAGCATACCCTCACACTGAAAATGGTAGAAAAATCTAACCTTCAACTCAAGTGAATTTTAAGGGGAGAAAAAATCCCTGACGAAGAAATAATTATTTTTCATAAAATCACCTGTTCCACAATTATTAGCACCCCTAACAATTCCTAGGATTTAAATGTAATTGAAGTATTTCTATCATTTCTACAGTTGTTTACAAAGTTGATCAGAGTATCTAGGACAGGGGTGGGCAATCCTGGTCCTGGAGGGCCGGTGTGTGTGCTGGTTTTTATTTCTATCAATTACCCTGACTAATCAAGATAATTGGTTTAAAATGCAAATATAGATTTGTGCAAAGATTCAATCAAAGAAAAAATGTTTTATGTAGGGAGACAAGAATAGTCTTTGGTCATTCAAGATTATTTCAAGAAATGCGCCTGAAATGTCAGATTTAATAAAAAGCATGGCTAATTTAGATTATGAACTAATTAAAGGCCAGAAGTTGGTGCGAAAACCGGGGACAGATAAGGCCCTCACTGCCCACCTCTGATCTAGGATCATTGAATTAGTAATTCATCACTTCCTGTTTCCCTGGGGTATAAATATGATGTGACACAGAGGCCATTTCTCTTATCCACTCTTCAACATGGGAAAGAAAAAGAAACGCACTATTCAAGTAGGGCAGATGTGTGTCGACCTTCACAAGTCAGGCAATGGCTACAAGAAGATAGCCACTCGCCTGCACCTGCCCATATCTACTGTCAGAAGAATCATTAAGAAGTTTAAAACAACTGGAACAATAGTAAACAAGCCTGGATGAGGAAGCAAGGATATTTTGCCACCACGCACAGTGAGGAGGATGGTAACAGAAATAAAAAGTTCTCCAAAGCTCACTCTTAAAGAATTGCTTCAAATGGTAGCATCTTGGGGTCACAAAGTCTCCAAAACAACCATCAGGCCCTATTCTACATGCCAACAAGCTGTTTGGGAGGCATGCACGGAAAAAACCTTTTCTCACTCACAATCATAAATGCAAACGTCTGGAGTTCTCTAAGCGGTACTGGGACTTCAGCTGGGACCGTGTGCTTTGGTCAGATGAGACCAAGATTGCCTTTTGATAACAAACACTCTAAGTGGGTCAGGCGGAACACCAAAGATGAGTATGCAGAAAAGCACCTCATTCCCACTGTGAAGGATGGGGGAGGATCGGTGATGCTGCGGGCCTGTTTCTCTTCCAGAGGCCGTGGGAACCTTGTTAGGGTGCATGGCATCATGAAAGCTATGAAATACCAGGACATTTTAAATCAAAATCTGGTGGCCTCTGCCCGAAAGCTGAAGATGGGTCATCACCAGGTCTTTCAGCTAGATAATGACCCCAAATATGTGGCCAAATCTACACAGAAATGGTTCACCAGACACCGAATCAAGCTCCTCCCACTGCCATCTCAGTCCCCAGACCTCAGCCCCATTGAAAACCTGTGGAGTGAGTTGAAGAGTAGAGTGCAGAGGAGAGGACCCAGGTCGCTGGATGATTAAGAGAGATTGTGCAAAGAGGAATGGTCGAAGATCCCGCTTTCTGTATTCTTCCATCTTGTGAAACATTATAGGAGAAGATTAGGTGCTGTTTTGTAGGCAAAAGAGGGTTGTACAAAGTATTAACATCAGGGGTGCTAGTAATTGTGGTACACATGATTTGATGTAAAATAATTATTTCTTAATGTGGGATTTTCTTTCCCACTGAATAAATGCGCTTGAATTAAAGGTTGGATTTTCCTCTTTTTTCACTGTGGTCCTATATTATTGAGAAAAAACTGAAGTTATGAGAAGTGAAAGAACCGATCTTAACCAGGGGTGCCAATAATTATGGAGGGCGCTGTATATGCTTGGCATGCATTTCTCGTCACAAATTTCTTCTGAAGGGGGGAAACCCTCGCAATAAGAAACGTGGGCACAACACCAATTCGACTCTTTAGTTCCGCTCTTCTCCTTCCTCGTAAACTTAGCTTCTGTCTCACATAAAATGTGGAATGAACCGCTTTGACTCTGCATCTTAATATTTCAATGCACTGCTCTTGCAAATGGCGAAGAACTAAGTCTTAACAGGTAATGCATTAACTAAAAATACAAAAAAAACTACAAAAATGCAGAGACATTTTGAGTGGGCCACATTTACACTTATTACGCAAATGCTTAATTTTTTTTGGCCACATTTATTAGTGCGCTAGTTGATAACCATTCCAGTGCCGCCTAGAAAGTACCGCTTCGAATAAGTTTCACCTGAAGCTCAACCAAAGCAAGACGGAGATGATCTACATCCCTGCTGGACTTGACCATCACCCTGGGGGCAACCACCATCTCCCCCTCGCTGAGTGTGAAGAACCTTGGGGTCCTGTTCGACGACAGGCTCTCCTCTGCTACGAACAGCAGTGACCCGGACCTGCAGGTTCTTCCTGTACAATATCCGTAGAATGTGGCCCTTCCTCACCAGCAACTCAGTGCAGCTCCTGGTCCAAGAGCTGATCTTCTCCCATCTGAACTACTGCAACTCCTTCCTAACCGGCTTCCCAGCATCTGCCATCAGACCCCTGCAACTCATCCAGAACACTGCAGCTTGCCTGGTTCACAACCTCCTCAGACACTCCCACTTCACCCTCTGCTCACAAGGTTCCACTGGCTCCCTGTCACAGCTCACATCAAATTTAAGACATTGGTGCCAGCTAGTCAACGGAACAGCCCCAGCATACATCCAGTGACTGCTCAGACCATACACACCTGCCAGAGAACTCTGCTCTGCTACTTCTGGTCGCCTGGCTCCACCCCCTCTCTGCTCCCGCCCTTCCCGCTCAAGACTGCTGTCTGTCCCGGTTCCTCGTTGGTGGAATGATCTACCTATCGAGGTCCAAACCTTAGACACCTTCAGCTCCTTCAAGTGCAGCCTGAAAACCCACCTCTTCAGGCTCCACCTTTCCCCTACTCCACTGCCCTGAATCCTTTCATTACATCCCACATAGCTTTGGTGCCCATTTACTTGATTTTTGCTGCCCTTCCCTTGATGTTGTAGCACTTGACTTGGTTGCCCTCTTACTTGAATTTGCAGCTCTCAACTTTGTTTCACTTGATTTTGTTGCACTCGATTTTCTTGTCCTCCCTCTTGAATTTTTTGCCCTTTATTTGGTCTTTTTTTGGTATTTACCTGTTGGTTTAGACCTGTAACAAATGAATATTTTCCCTGTCACTTTTACTGTCACCATTGTACTTGTCTCCAAGGAGCCGTGCACTTTTGTACCGATCTCTTCCACTTCTGTACGTCCCTCTGGATAAGAGCGTCTGCCAAGAACCTGAAATATAATGCAAGAGTAAAATCTTTTCCACGACCACAGGATATGCCTTTCCGACATGGTTATTTTAAAAAAGATGAGTTAGTCGCCGCCACACTTATGGCTCAATAATTAATTGCCAACTGAAATCACTGTAATATTAATCGCTGCTGTAGTAATCCAATGGAAGGCTCTGACCCACTTGCTCCAAAAAATCCAGCTGGTGACATTTTTAGGGCAGGCAGTGCATAATGTGCTCAAATCAGTGGACGTGCATTGCAGACAACTAGCATTACAGCTTTGTTTACCATCCTGATGCATTGGAAGTCTGTCATTTCAGAGTTAACATCACAGAAAGTGATACACAGTACTAGTTAGGGAACTAGCTTTCCTCACATGGCAGCTTCAAACGAGACTTGATTGAAACTGAAATTAACGACTTTAACCAATTAATTTTAGCTCTTCCTTGGTAAAACTAGTTTATTCACTCCCAAAACCCGCTCAGTTCTTGTAGAGTGTTCATTGAAACTGTTGGTAAATTATTAAAAACCAAGAACGTCACGATGAAGAAGCAGACTCCGATGGTCTTGGCTGTTACGACCCCCGTAATTTGAAAAGTAGTGAGTGTGCAACAAAATGAAAATAGCCGGGAAGAACCTGCAGGAGTGTGAAATGGGAAGAAGGGAGAAGACAATGTGAAGAGCGGACAACGAAATAAGGTGAACGAGTTGTTTTAATAGGTGCAAAATATATATACAGGGTAGAGTGTAAATATTTACATATAATAGGTGAAAACGCGAACACACTGACAAAGCACACAGCTAAGGATCAGGACTACGAGCGTTGCCAAATAAATGAAAGCAATAAAACTGAAAGACACTAGCTAGAGGGGAAAATTACTAATTACCTAGAGAGCAACTAAATGACAACGAAAACCTAACTTACAACACTATCTATCCAAACAGAACAGTGGGTGGCAACCGCTCCTACTCTAGGGTGTCTATACATCCGACGTACACCTACATGGATATGTATAGGAGCCCCTGTCCACCCTGTCCTTACCTCAGTGTGGTTATAAAAAGAAACAGAACTTAGACGGCGAAACAAACTGAAACATAACAATACAGCCCAAAAGGAAAAGTACACAGAATTAGCATAGAATAACATGCAAAAACATCACAGCGGCAAATCAGCTGGGGGGGGGGGTGATGAGGCCGATAGAGATTTGAAATCTGGGACGTCTCCGGAATGCTGGGAAGCAGAGCAGGGCGTGGCGGATGAATGATGAGGAGGTGGAAGTGTTATTTCACGAATAGGAGGGAGGGACGGGTGGAGGCAAAGCTGGCAGTAAATCATGAGGAGCGAGAGAGCAAAAAAAAAACTACCATTCACTCGGCTGGATGCGAATAAGTAATCGTGGCAAAAGCAGAAAAAAGTTTCTTACAGAGATGGCCGTGGGAACAACAGCATGATGCAGAGTTCTAAATTAATTCATTTCGCAAGAAACTTAATACCAATTAAAGTACAGATTTTTGCATATGATGTCTTTAATGTTATCAGAAGTTGTTACTGATTGGTCCTGGGGTTTACACATTGAGAAAAAGGGATACTTTACAATTGGGCCTCTCCTGAACCTCTCAACTTAATTGGTTCATTGGTCTCCCAACCCCCAGAAGTGAGCTCCATATGTAGGCATACGGAACCACCAACCAAAACTGTGCTAGTGCGTACTGTGTCCAGTCAGAACTGAAAACAAAAGGAGATCCCAGCAGCAATTGGCAAAAATATCTGTTAATTATAACCATATCATACCATACCACCATCAAGGGAGAGACAATACAATTTAAGAAATAGAAGAATATAAGAAATAGAATAATTTTTTTCATTGGGGACCCATTGAATTTCTGAGGGACCCACTCAAATCACAACCTGTGGGTGCCAGGGACTCACTAAATTGAAAACCTATCAACATCACTGTTATATACCTATTTGAATAAGGAAAAAATAGGCGTGCAATGCACGGAATACCCCTCAGCCCGATGTACAAGTTTTTGGAGACGCCCGCCCGCCCAACCGCACAAAGGATAGCAATACCCCTTCAGCCTTGAGGGCTGAGGGGTAAAAACTATGGGATGCCTGCGTTTGTTACAGAAACTCTGTAATGAGGTCTAAACATAGCAGACAAAAGATGGACTGATGCAAAGTGGAAAAGTGTTCTGTGGTCTGACGAGTCCACATTTCAAATTGTTTTTGGAAACTGTGGACGTCGTGTCCTCCGGACCAAAGAGGAAAAGAACCATCCGGACTGTTATAGGCGCAAAGTTCAAAAGCCAGCATCTGTGATAGTATGGGGGTGTATTAGTGCCCAGGGCATGGGCAACTTACACATATGTGAAGGCACCATTAATGCTGAAAGGTACATACAGGTTTAGGAGAAACATATGTTGCCATCCAAGCAACGTCTTTTTCATGGACGCCCCTGCTTATTTCAGCAAGACAATGCCAAGCCACATTCTGCACGTGTTACAACAGCATGGCTCCGTAGTAAAAGAGTGCGGGTACTAGACTGGCCTGCCTGTAGTCCAGACCTGTCTCCCATTGAAAATGTGTGGCGCATTATGAAGCGTAAAATACGACAACGGGGACCCCAGACTGTTGAACAACTTAAGCTGTACATCAAGCAAGAATGGGAAAGAGTTCCACCTGAAAAGCTTCAAAAATTGGTCTCCTCAGTTCCCAAACGTTTATTGAGTGTCGTTAAAAGGAAAGGCGATGTAACACAGTGGTACAAAGGCCCCTGTGCCAACTTTTTTGCGATGTGTTGCTGCCTTTAAATTCTAAGTTAATGATTATTTGCAAAAAAAATAAAAATTTCTCAGTTTGAACATTAAACCTCTTGTCTTTGCAGTGTATTCAATTGAATATAAGTTGAAAAGGATTTGCAAATCATTGTATTCTGTTTTTATCTACAATTCACACAACGTGCCAACTTCACTGGTTTTGGGTTTTGTAGTATTGATACATCCAAAAAAATTTACAGTGCATCTCCTGACTAATGTGGGTACGACTGGTATTTTTCTTCAGATTTATGAAAAATACAAGTGCGTAGACCATTGGTTAATTTGACATGGAATGACTTATTTGTATGTGCAAATTTTAATTTATGAGATGAAATCACTTTTCAATTCGTCCCTCTAGCAATCATCAATTGCTTCAGCGAACCCCAAGCAATTTCGGCAAAGAGTATCTATTACTTCTGCCCCAACAATAAAATGCAGTTTCCCAGCAGGTACAATAAAGAAGTTGTTCGGCTCATCTATGATCCAAACCAAGGTGCCCTTTATGAGCCACTCAGGGATTTTCTTCATTTCATCTCAAAATAGTTGAAAAATCCATTACTTACATATGGAGTATCAAAGCCACCTGACTGACCAGGGATCATCTCACAGGACCATTCAAAGTATTCTCCTCCAATTTTCAATTTCAATTTATTTGTGTAGCGCTTTTCACAGATAAACTGTCACAAAGACGCTTTACGGTCAGAGATGAGTCACTGAAAGGGCAGTGCCCAGCCTATTCCCCACTACAGCAAATCAGGGAGAAAAAATCCTCAAACAGTGGTGAGAAAAAACTCCCCAGTGGGAAGAAATCTCAGGAGGAACCCGGCTATAGTGGGGAAGCCCATCCTCCGCAGGCTAGCTAGTTGATAACAAGATAAAACAAAATAGGATAATGACAATAGTTCCATTAAAGTCCATCTAAACAGTGCTATCAGTTGCTCGAGGAAGTGGCATGCCGAGGATGGCGCAGAACTGGACCAGGACCGCATCAGGACAGCAGCAGCCAGCGCTCACGGTGAGGGACAGGGCTCGGATGATCCAGGACTTAGGGTTGTGGAGGGAAAGATCCTCGGAAAGAGACAGAAAGAAGTGGAGTGAGGCACTGGATAAAAGTACTGCGTATTAATAAAAATACAGTCCTGGGTCATGTGCCAAGTGAGAATTTAGGAGCTGACTGGCCAGGAAACAGTCAACACCCCTCCATCCACTTCCTGCAGCACAGAGGCCCTACACTTACTCCAGAAAGATCACTTTAGATTTTCTAAACACTAGTACTATATGGACCTTCCCGGTGACTAAGGCTATAGCAAGCCCCACTGGCACAATTAATGCATGTTCAGTGCCACCAGTTCCACATGGATTTGCTTAACACTACACCAGTACCATATGGACCTCAGCTGTGACAAAAGCTGTAGCAAGACCCACTGGCACCGTTAATGCATGCTCAGTGCCACCGGTTCCACATGGATTTACACAACACTGGCTTCCAATAACGTGAACATATCATAAATCAAGGTTGTAGTCAGTCCCACCAGAGCCAACACATAACTAATCATGAACTAATCATAGGCTTGACTAAAAAGATAAGTTTTCAGCCTACTCTTGAAGATAGAGAGTGTGTCTGAAGCCCCAATTTGTCTTGGGAGATTGTTCCATAAAATTGGTGCTTTGTAAGAGAATGCTCTGCATCAATTGTAATTCTAGATATATTTGGAATTTTCAAGTAGTCAGCACCTTGTGAACGAAGTAATCTTGGTGGGGAGTAAGGAATGAGAAGACTGCAATGATATTCCGGGGCCAAGTCATTTAAAGCTTTGTAAGTTAGTAATAGTATTTTGTACTCAATTCTGAGTTTTACAGGCAGCCAATGAAGATTTTTGAGCACCGGGCTAATGTGATCATATTTCTTAGTCCTAGTCAGAACCCTGGAAAAATGCCACTTGGATGATATTGTTGATGTGAGCCTGGAAAGAGAGTTCTGAGTCAGGAGTCACCCCAAGGTTTTTAACGACCGCTCTGGCAGAAACAGAGAGGCCATCTAAGTTAAGAGAAAACTTAACGAATGAGTCTAAGAGATTTGGGACCCAGTACTAATATTTCAGTCTTATCTGGGATAACCGGATCATTTTCACAACAGTGAGGGCTGTTTCAGGGCTGTGATGCTTTCTATAGGCAGACTGAAAACTGTCAAATACCTCATTAGTTTGCAGGAAAGAAGAGAGCTGTTGGGCGACACATTTTTCAAGGATCTTAGATAAAAATGTGAAGTTTGAGATTAGCCTATAATTGTCTAGGACTGTGGGATCCAAATCTGGTTTTTTAAGCAGCGGCTTGATTTCTGCCATCTGAAATGAAGTGGGAACAATACCTGAAATCAGAGAATTAATTGTGTGAAGAATTGGGCCGCCAAGAATGGGCAGGAGTTCTTTCATTAGCTTTGTGGGAATGGGATCCAAGATACAAGTAGATGATTTGGAAGTAACAACTAATTTGGCTAGTTCACTCAGGGATATAGGAGAAAGGGATTCAAACTGGTTTGTGTGTAATGTGGAAGACTCCATATCATGAGAAACGCCATCGCAAACTGGTAAGGAGGCAGTGATCTTCTCTCTAATTCCAATAATTCTGCCATTAAAGAAATTTTTTAAAAATCCTCACTGCTGCAAGAGACTGGAATTTGAGGGTTACTTGCAGCATGATTGTTAGTTAACTTAGCCACGGTTTTGAACAAAAATCGAGAATTATTATTTTCCTGCATGAGATTTGAAAAGTAACAGGACCTTGCAAAAGAGAGATCACGCTTACATGCAACAAAGCTCTCTTTTCAAGCACCATGGAATACCTGGAGTTTAGTGGAGCGCCATTTGCGTTCTAGTTGACAAGATTTTTGCTTTATTGTCCTTGTCTGGTCAGTATACCATGGGGCTGGCCTCTTCTTCGGAGTAATCTTTTTATATTTCAGTGGCGCGACTACATTAAGGGTACAACGGAGATCATCAGCAAACTTTTCTGCAGTATCATCAATAGAGAGGGCACTGACTGGATGCTCAAAATAAGATGGGAAAACCTCAGTGAATTTTGTAGAAGTTGTTGCAGTAAAAGTATGACCAGTGTACATGGGACATTCCATATGAAATCACCCAAGCTCCCATCTTGATGGTCTCAGAAATGCTTCATTTGGTAATATTTTGTTGCCTGTGACGAGCAAATTAAATTGAAGGTGGTTTCAAGTTGTTATTTCATTCCGTTCTCATTTTATAGGCCCCCGAAAAAGGGGGCGTGGCCCACGTTAACCCTCTGTTCACAGTTTGTGACCATTTTCAAAGGGTTATAATCAATGAACTAATAAGGATACAAATTTCATTCTTTCAGGACATGTTTATTCTGTTTAATAGTCTGCAACTAACCTTTTAATATAGTGATTAATCCTTTGAGTGCTTTGCAATTAATCCCTAAACATTGAAATTTGGTGCCAAACATGTCGATTTCAAATGAAATAATGGGTCTATCCATTTGAAATCACCCAAAATCACCAGAGCTCCCCTGGTGATGGTGTCATATTGGCTTGATTTTGATATATTTTGTAGCCTGTGGTGATAGAAGTACAATGAAATTGGTTCAGGTCAAAATCTTAATCCGTTTGGATTTTAGAGCCATCCAAAAAAGGGGGCGTGTCCGTTTTAACTCTCTGTGCACCATTTGTATCCATCTTAAGATGGCTAGCAATCAAAAACTAAGAAAGACGGCTGCTTCTTTTTTTCAGAACTCGTTTATTATGTCTTAAAGTTCATGAAAAATGTACATTTGAGCAGATTAACCCCCTGGTGTCCATGCAGTTATGTAACCAAAATCCGAAATTTGCCGAACCGTCCTAAAATAGGGCTCAATGATGCTGCATTTTGACCAACAAGCTTCATGACTAGCCAAATGAAATGTGGTAGTGTGGTAGCACCTACTCTTAGCTTCCCAGGGAAACCAAGAGTTGCTCCATATCAAACTTGGAACAAATACTCCTACTTGGACAAATAAGACCCCCTTTAAGGGCTATTTGCACATTGGCACAACTACTCTCAGTGTATGTAAATGCCAGGGGGTCTGTAGACTGTCACCAGAGCTAAAGGCTGATCAGGGGCAGGGCTCGCACCTGTATCCAGCACTGAATAATTCATCGCTAAAACCACAAATGTATCAAATTTATACTGTAGGTTTGGCACTGAGTGAATGGAGTCACTATAAATAGCTGCAACACCCCCACCTCTCCGGCCCAGGCGGGGGTTTTGAGTGTATATAAAACCAGGTGGAGAGGCTTCATTCAAAGATAAGTTTTCATCTGGTCTCAGCCATGTTTCTGTGAGACACAGTATATCAAGATAACAATCAGAGATTAATTTGTTCACAAGAGCTGCTTTAGAGTTCAAGGATCTAATATTTAATAGACCAATTTTGAGAGAATATTTATTTATAGGTGGATTGATAAAGTTGGTGTTGATGCAAATCAAGTTTTTGTGATGTACTCCGCGATTCTTCTTTCTTAATTTAATTAGAGGAACAGACACAATCTCTATAGGGTTTGACCTAATCAACGGTTTATCAAAGCTGAATGTCAGGAATTTAGATTTAACTCTCGGCAGTCAACTACAATAATTTAAGTCGTAGGCCGATTTCTCGACAGAAGTGCAGTGCCCTCTCGAGATGGGTGAACACGGTCCCTCCTGAAAAGACCGATCTTCGCCGGAAAGCTCGCCAATTGTCCACGAAACCGACGTTATTATCTGCGCACCACTCAGACAACCAGCGATTGAGTGAGTCTAATCTACTGTACATTTCATCACTACATCGGATCGGGTACGGACCAGAGAAAGTCACTGACCGTGACATCTTTAGAGCTTGGGCGCAGGCCGACTTAAAACTGCTCTTTGTGATCTCCGAATGTCGTAATCGAATATCATTTGTACGGGCGTGGATAATGATTCTGGAGAACTTGCGCTTGCCCTGATCGAGTAATTTCAGATTTGCCTCGATATCAGTCACACGTGCGCCAGGAATACAGCTCACTGTGGTAGCCGGCTTAAACACCCTTACATCTCTTACAATGGAATCCCCGATAATTAGTGACTTTTCCGGTACTCGTTCGTCTGGCTCTAATTCTTCGAGGGGAGCAAATGAATTAAACAGTTTAACGGGAGAGGGACTGGATGGCTGTGCGTTTACCTCGAACGGTTACAAATACATCACGTTGTGAAGAAGCTGCTGCAGCAGGTAATGAACGGGAAACAGGAAGAGAACTGACATTTACACTCGTTTCAGGCTGGACCTGTTGTGAATTTTCTTCAACATATAGAGATTACCCCATCCTCAAGCAATTGGAGAGAGACAGATTCTTGAAAAAGGAAAAAATAGGCTTTATTGTGTCATGTTGAAAAATGAAACGCTCTTGCGCAAGAGGAACAGCCCCCAAGACGAACTGCAGAACTGCCCGATGAACTGCAAGACGAACTCCCCTGTAGAACACCCGATAGAACTGAAAATCTTCTGACGTGCACCCCATTTTATATCGAAAATATGGTCCCTCCCCTTTTCATTCTCGCTCTACAATTGGATAGGTAACCTGAGATTGCAATTAGGCAATTCTTCAGGGATTTGATACGTCACACAGTGGAAATTTACAGCCAGCAAGAGATGCATGCACATTACAGTGGACACTTACTGTCACACCCAGATGAAAAATATACAGAGATCAGAGATACAAAGACAGAAAATACAACCAAAAGAAAAAGATACCAGTGGATGAATTCGCTGCATATCAAATTAAAAACAAATAATTCAATTGAGTATGTTTTCAGAAGCAAATAATGATTTTGCTGAACAAATATTGATCAAAGCCACAGAAATCAAATACATCCTCTGATTATGTTTTTTGAATGAAGAAAACAGAAGCTAACTAATCAAAGCTACTGAAGCATGTTGCTTATGTGTGGGTGAGCTTCTCATGCAAGTGTGAACTGAATTGCTTGTATTTGTGTGTCTCTATATGTGTGAACTACTTGTATATTTGTGTTATCTTGTGTGTGTCTGCACTGCAGTATGTGAACCACTTGTATGTATGTGTGTGTGTTATATGTGTGTGTCTTTTTGCTGCCTACATAATATGGTTATTGATTATGAGTATGAGCAATGAATGAATAATGATAAAAAATATATATAATCAATATTAGTATATATAATCAAAAATGCTGAATTAATATCTTCAACAGACCAAGAAAGAATCAATGAACTCCTCATTCGACCTAATGTTCTGCTGCGTTTCAATGCGAGCTTCCAGCTGTAAAACCTTTTCAGTTAAGCTAGCATATGAGATACATTTCTTGCAAATCAAAGTGCCGCTAAGCGTAGAGGAGTCGTAACAAAACATATTACATTCAGAGCACAAGACAGGAAAAGAGGTCGGCGAACAAGGCGACGCCATCATGGTCATCAACTTACGTTAGTAGGATGCCGCTTAGTCCAAGTCCAAGGTTCACCTCACGGGCGTCTTGCAGAAGTACAGGCCGTCAAAAAGCGGGAAATTTGCGACTGTATTCCATTAAAGGCAGAAAACTCTCAGAAAAAAATCAACGTAATATTAACAGAAAAATGGGATAAAAACGCTCAGCACAACAGGTGCTACTAAGACGTATAGGACACGTGCCAACGTGAGACAGGAAGTCCCTGAAAGTGAGCAGTGTGAATGTGAGCAGTGAGAAAATGAACAGTGAGAAAGGGATGGAAGTGGGAGGAAGAGCCATCAGTAAGAAATGCCTGATGTGGCTCCAAGCAGCAGAAACAGCCTCTTTCAACAGGGGCTTCAAACCAGCAAACTCACTGCTAGCATACAGATAAGGAATAAAATCAATGGAGACAAACTTCAGCAATCAAGGGCATATTACACAAAAGACAACATAAGCAAAATGGACTCCTCTGACTGTGAATGGAGAAATTGGCTGAGATCCTGAGGGTATAGTTCATACTCTGTCGGAATTTCTCCAAGAGTATAAATCCCCCACATCCATCATGTTTCCTCACTCAGAATAACAAATTCTGCAGCTTCGGAAAGGAATTCATGAATGATTGAGATAAAACTCACCAACTGTTTTACAGTGTTCGAAGAGCCACTTACCTGTAAAAATTGATTTGTATGCATTAGTATTACTCTCAAAACAAGCAATGTAAAGAATGATGATTTAAAAATAATTATGTGCAACATGGATTTATTTAATTCACAAACAGTGAAAGCAAAGGGGAGAACTGAAGCCATGAGAAGTACAGGAGTTTATTTAGGCATTTAGGTCACCTGAGCATGTGCACATTCACAATGTAAAATATTACATTCACAGCTGAATGAGTTCAAAGAGCAGAACCTACACTGGATGACAAAGAACCAAAGAGCAGAAGAGTCAAGTTCATTTTCAGATTACAGGTGTATATAATGCTCAACACATCAGAGCTGCCACTAATGATTATGTCCTTTATCGTTATTTGTTATGTTCTCAATTAATCAATTAGTTATTTGGTGCAGATTTCAGAAAATGGTGAAAAATGTTGAGCACAATTTTCCTCAGCCCAAGGTGATATTCTCAAATGTCTTGTTTTGCCTCAACATTTTGGGTACTTGGACAACTGGGGATGGCGCCACGTATTTCTTCAGGTATTTCTAAATTAGCCCCAGTGCACCTACCACCACAGGTTGTTTTTTTAAGTCTTGGCATTTTGTTATATTTTTCCTTTCTGCTCTATTAAGTCCATAATCATTAGGAATCTGTATCCATTTTCATCAATATGAATTCTCCGGTGGACTTTTGAATGAGAAAGTTGAGAAAAACTCCTCTCACACTGACTACATTTGCAGGGCTTTCCACCTGTATGAATTTGCAGGTGCACATTTAACGAATATTGTGTCCTAAAACACATCTCACACTGCGTACACTTGTAAGGCTTTTCACTTTTTTATTTTCCTTATTCTCTTCTTATAGTGTGTAATGAGCCCCTTTCCTGGGGTCTATAGTTACACCCAAAGCATTGTTGCCATTGTATCCAAGGGCTCTTTTCAAGATGGTGGTCCTTTGATTGCGGGTATCTGCACTTCACAGTTACTTGGACAGCCGGGGATGGCCCCCATGTATTTCTTCAGGTTTTTCTTCAAGAGCCCCGTTGCTCCTAACGCCACTGGTATTATATCAATTTCCTTCAATGACCAAGTTGTTTTTAGGTCAGTTTTAGTATCTCACCTGTATGAGATATTTGGTGGCGCTTTAAATGGGATGGGTCAGAAAAGCACTTCTCACACTGATTACATTTGTAGGGCTTTTCACCTGAATGAATTCTGCGGTGGAATTTTAAACTAGTTAGTTGAGAAAAGCACTTCCCGCACTGACTACATTTGTAGGGCTTTTCACCTGTATGAATTCTGTGGTGGGATTTTAAATAATTTAGTTCAGAAAAGCACTTCCCACAAAGACTACATTTATAGGGCTTTTCACCAGTATGAGTTCTGTGGTGGGATTTTAAATAAGTTAGTTGAGAAAAGCATTTCCCACAAAGACTACATTTATAGGGCTTTTCGCCAGTATGAGTTCTGTGGTGGGATTTTAAATAAGTTAGTTGAGAAAAGCACTTCCCACAAAGACTACATTTATAGGGCTTTTCATCAGTATGAATTCTCTGGTGGCATTTAAGTTTAGATAGGTCAACAAAGCACTTCCCACACTGACTACATGTATACGGTTTTTCACCTGTATGAATTCTCTGGTGGAATTGTAAATTAGTAAGTTGAGAAAAGCACTTCCCACACTGACTACATTTGTAGGGCTTTTCACCTGTATGAATTCTCTGGTGACATTTAAGTATAGATAGGCTAGCAAAGCACTTCTCACACTGACTACATTTGTAGGGCTTTTCACCAGTATGAATTTTCTGATGGCGTTTTAAATGAGCAAGTTCAGCAAAGCACTTCCCACACTGACTACATTTATAGGGCTTTTCACCAGTATGAATTCTGTGGTGGCGTTTTAAATGAGCAAGCTGACAAAAGCACTTCCCACACTGACTACATTTGTAGGGCTTTTCACCTGTATGAATCCTCTGGTGGCATTTAAGTTTAGATAGGTCAGCAAAGCACTTCTCACACTGACTACATTTGTAGGGCTTTTCACCTGTATGAATCCTCTGGTGGCATTTAAGTTTAGATAGGTCAGCAAAGCACTTCCCACACTGACTACATTTGTAGGGCTTTTCACCTGCATGAATCATCTGATGGCGTTTTAAATGAGCAAGTTGAGAAAAGCACTTCCCACACTGACTACATTTGTAGGGCTTTTCACCTGTATGAATTCTCTGGTGGCATTTAAGTTTAGATAGGTCAGCAAAGCACTTCCCACACTGACTACATTTGTGGGGCTTTTCACCTGAATGAATTATCTGGTGATTTAAATGCTCTTTATTTTCATTTTCATGAATGGCCTCCTTCTGAAGGGAACTCAAAGCTCTTGGAGGTTTATTTGAAGCAGTTATGAGGGGTTCATTGGTCATACTCCTCATTTCACAGGTTATTGGTTTGCTGATACTCTTGGTATTTTCCTGGATGATTCCTTTCCCATTCTTCTCAATGTTTACAAACTGGCAAGGATTCAAATTCCCATTTAGGGTTGAGAGATCATGGATTTCCTCTTTGCAGTTTACATTTAGATGCACTCCGCTTAGCCTTGGGTCAATTGGGTCTTTGTGATCAAGACCAACTCCACTCGTCCCAGTATTCATGTGATCAGTTCCTATGTTTTCACTCGATTCACACTTCACTTGGTCACATTTCATATGGAGACATTTAATATCCTGCCAGTCACTGATTTGCTCTGATATAAGGTATCCTCCATCATCAGTCTCTGTTTTGATTTGGTCAGGATGCATACAGGTCATATATCCCAGCTCTGTACTGTCAATGCTCTCCATCTTAAGATCCCCACAGTGTGTGGAGCTCAGATCAGTTTCTGTTTTAATCAGTGATGTGTGTGTGTGGTGTACATCACGGACCCCACTGTGTGCTGTAACACACTCTGGCTCCAGTGTGTTGAGTCCTGGTGCAGCACAATCTGCCTCTGACTCTGCCATGTGGACAGACTCCAGTCCACTGAGTTCCTCTTCTTTCTGTCTGATCCTGTGCTGCTCAGTGAGCTCTGGTAGTGTTGTCTCAGTGTCCCGTCTCAGACAGACTCCTGCCTGCATCATACTGCTGCTCAAAGGTGTGCTGAAGTGCAGCTCCTGGAGGGAAACAGGGGAAGGGATTTAGCCATCATCAAACTGGCCCTCCTGTAGGACCTGACACATTCTCTTCAGACTGACCACAGGTGGCGCTCTCTCACTATCAGGGACTCGCCTTTCTCAAAGCGTTACCAAGGCATTGGCCAAAATGGCTGACAAACCAGCAGCTGTATACAATTGAGTACACTGGGTGAAACAGAAGTTAAATATGTACTTTGTATCTGCAGTGTGTCCCCAAAAACAGGAAACTAGGAATAAAATGAGAGGTGTTCTGTTGAATCTTAGTATCTATAAAATTAATTAGCACTATTTATTACACAACTGTGTACATTTTCACAAAGAAAACAAAATTACTCAGGCATAGTTGTCAGAACTTATGTTGTAAGCTGCATGATTTGTGCACATCTGTCCTGCAGCTAGTAGGGTTTATATTTAACCCATTAAGACCTAGATGGCTGCCTGAAAAATCACTAAAACCTAAGGCGTTTTTGAAAACAACCTCCTAAAACCTGAGGGTTTTCTGAAAACTTGACAGAATTGTCAAAGTTCACTAAAACCTTTATTTCTCAGCCTCTGTAGCAGATCGAAACATGAAATAAAAAACATTTGAGAGCCAGGGGTTGGGAAGGCCACGTGCCATGCGCAAATGGCGCATAAAATCAAAAGATGTTGCATTATAAAGCCACTGAGCTGGCCATGAATGCACCCATCACCTTGTGCCAACTAAATCTGAATTTTTATTCTATTATACAGGACCAAAATTCTTCGGAAAAGAACTGTCCACTGATCACAGTTGGTCGAGTGCATTCCGATGCTCGATCGATCAATCAATTCTAATTCCAGGCCCTCGCGCGGTCCACCACCTTTGCGAGGCTGTGGAAACGCCCATCGGGTGAAAGACTGATTTGGATTATGTTCTTCGCGGAATGAATTTGTGACAGTTCTTCGATATCACGTCGCATTGATATCAGCATGCAGTACCAAATATCACATTCCCGGAACTGAGTGTTGCAATCCTGATTAGCTATGTATTTAAAAATTATTTCTTTCTTGTTTTTCTTAGAGACTGTTTACTTTGTTGTCAAATCCTCAGATCTTGACGGGAAAGGTTCAGGGTTCATTTTCAATCATCATGTGCTTTAAATCACCTGTGCTGGAGCAGAGAGAGATCTAAAACAAGCAGGACAGGTGGGCCTCCAGGAGAGGGTTGGGGAACACTGCTTTACACTACCTTTTTACTACCTTCACAATATTTTTTTACTGCCAGCATGACTTCAAGCTTCAACTGGAGCAGCGTAAAGTGACGAGTAAAGTTATGAAATATCTTTCTTAACCCCTTAGGAACTACGCCCGACCTACGCCCCAGTACCGGGGTTGGTTATTACCCATTATAAATACAGCATTTTTCCATATCGTGACATTGTCAAGCGGCATATCCACATTTCGCGAAGAAACTCAGCCAAAAGCTCATGTAAACCATTTTTACCTCAACCGAACACAATTCAAGCACCAAGCAAGTAAATAAGCATGCAACAGAACACCGGATAAAATCATATCAGCGCTGAATCGCCAGGATTTCTGCTGAATTCGTGCTATACATAAAAACGATACCTCAAATAAAAGAGGAAAATCCACAGAATGCAACGATATGAGGCCTGTAATTTTAAACCGACACCACATTGAAAGAACAGCAGGCATACACTTTACAGTCTACAGAGATGAGCAGAAAAAATTCTTACCTTTGGTATTTTGCAATAAAAAAACTGCTCGAGGGTAAATCTGCACTTACTATTGTTAACCCAATGTGTTCGCGTTATAACGAAACTAGCATCCTAGCATGCTCTTTCCCAGGGCGTTGCTTCAAATATCTCAGCTCCGTAGCACACAGCTTCCTTGCAATGTACTTTCCTATCTGCCATCAGCTTGTGAAGCTGTCAGTAAGACTATGCCCGTAGGAATTTGATTGTATGAGTCCTGATGATTCTGACGAACTCTCAACCACCTTAATGGCAGAAATCGAGCCTGAGCTACAGCCTAGCGTTCCGAGTGCGTCAAGCTGAGTCCATGGGACATATGCATGTTCTTGAATAGCGCGACAATATAAACGCCTAACTAGTTTGTTTGTGGTATTGTCTGAATAATTATCCGCTAAATATTCAACATTCATTTTCAAAGTCATTTTCTGACAGAATCTTTGCACTATTCCGCACAAGCACAGACTACAACAGTACGGTACGCATTTTCCTTACCCATTCGTTGAATGGGCAATTTGACCATAGACTGTTGTCGATTGGCGCAGCCTATTGGATAAAATGCCACACTACTGAAAGGAAATTGTGAAGGTACGATTCCTGATCAGAGCACCTTTTTTTTTTTAAATGTAATTTTTTATTTTGGAAATAATCGCAGTTGCCTTCTACAAACAAGGCAATCAGAGATAGCAGACCTGGCCCCAGCCACGGGCTGACAGACAGACTGACAGAAACACACACACACACACACACACACACACACATACAGACATGATCATTGCTTAACCTGGCCCCCTGGGGGAGGGGCCAGGTAATAATCGCTGGGGTTTTTGTTATTCTTACTTTTCTTTAACATATTTTCACATTGCCTTTGTATTTATCATTTTACTTATTTGTTTACTTACTTATTCGTCCCGGCGAGCTAAAAAGGATCGATACCTAATACAAAAGACAATATTATGCACTCAAATACAGGAGGGAAATTGGCTGTTGCAATTTCAATTGTTCAGTAAAACTACTGGCTTTAGCTTTAGTCTACTGATACACTGGTAAGTAGTTCTAAGTTAATGGTTACTGGCAGCGCTGGCTGCAGCTCTACATTGACAAATGTGAAAGTTATTTGACACTGAAGGAATCATGGCTTAAGTATGAGCCTGGTATCAATGCAGATCAAAATGAGACCTTTCATATGCCATAACTTGATTTGATCATCATTCACATAGTAATACAACCCCATGAAGTTTTCCTAACACACATTTTTTCAAGTTCTCTCTGCTGAATTACAAGAATGCACAAGACAAATTTCATGGTTCCAATAGTTGTGTTTAATACACTATATCATAGTTATTAAATTGATGCGGTGTTTCCATTGAAACAACTACTGTTCTCATGATATTGAAGCTTGAAGTTGGTTATAGAACAAATCTCGTTAAAGAAAATACAGATTTTGGCTTAAGACTGTGACACCTATAATGGGCAAATAATTGACTTCACTGCAGTTTTTAATAATGCTCCAATATGTCTTTCAGCTCTGAAAATTTCATTTGACCATCTTGAAAAATCACAAAGTAATGAGGGATCAAAAATGCTGGGAAAAACTGATGCGAGTTTGAAAGCTTGAAATTTCGACCTAATCTGGTATAATCTTAAGGCCAACGCCTATTGGCCGCGAAGCGGCGTAACGCGTCAAACTTCGAACATTGCCTTGACGCTTTTAAACGCCCACTGAAAGCGTCAGCCACGTAAACATTGACAGCTGTCAACTCGACTGAGAAGCCATGAGTGTCAATCTCAAAATATTGACAAGACAACATTTAATTTTGAAAAAAAAAACCTACCGATCAAGCTTATTTTAAGTGATGGCAAGTGCAACGGTAGCAATAAAGCAATTTCACACATTATGCCTGAAATCGCAAGTTAATTGCAATCCTGAGTGGACATACATGGCTCTCCAACATCAAAATGTACCCTACGCGGCCACCTACCGCTTTAAAGCGTCGTCACATTAATAAAGTAGTCAATTGTCCGGAAACTGACATATATGCCCGGAGAATAATCCATGAAGTGAAGTGTTAATAGGCGTAATCGCATTATACAAATAAATTATGGCCTTCATGCAAAAGGTGCAAGTTGTATTTGGATAAATGGCTCCAAATGTCTCTAATGGATTAGGCAAGTCAGACTGGTTTCAGTGATGAGCATCTGTAACCGCTCTCTTTCGCTGGTAGATGCCAGCGGGTTTCAATCCCAAGTTCGCTTGAAGGCAGTGGATATACACTGCTCAAAAAAATAAAGGGAACACTTTAACAACACAAAGTAACTCCAAGTCAATCACACTTCTGTGAAATCAAACTGTCCACTTAGGAAGCATCACTGATTGACAATCAATTTCACATGCTGTTGTGCAAATGGAATAGACAACAGGTAGAAATTACAGGCAATTAACAAGACACGCCCAATAAAGGAGTGGTTCTGCAGGTGGTGACCGCAGACCACTTCTCAGTTCCTATACTTTCTGGCTGATGTTTTGGTCACTTTTGAATGCTGGCGGTGCTTTCACTCTAGTGGTAGCATGAGACGGACTCTACAACCCACACAAGTGGCTCAGGTAGCGCAGCTCATCCAGGATGGCACATCAATGTGAGCTGTGGCAAGAAGGTTTGCTGTGTCTGTCAGCGTAGTGTCCAGAGCATGGCGGCACTACCAGGAGACAGGCCAGTACATCAGGAGATGTGGAGGAGGCCGTAGGAGGGCAACAACCCAGCAGCAGGACCGCTACCTCCGCCTTTGTGCAGGGAGGAACAGGAGGAGCACTGCCAGAGCCCTGCAAAATGACCTCCAGCAGGCCACTAATGTGCATGTGTCTGCTCAAACGGTCAGAAACCGACTCCATGAGGATGGTATGAGGGCCCAACGTCCACAGGTGGGGGTTGTGCTTACAGCCCAACACCGTGCAGGACGTTTGGCATTTGCCAGAGAACACAAAGATTGGCAAATTCACCACTGGTGCCCTGTGCTCTTCACAAATGAAAGCAGGTTCACACTGAGCACATGTGACAGACATGACAGTGTCTGGAGATGCCGTGGAGAACGTTCTGCTGCCTGCAATGTCCTCCAGCGTGACCGGTTTGAAGGTGGGTCAGTAATGG
The DNA here is from genome assembly GCA_029721435.1 of Gymnothorax reevesii. NCBI lineage: Eukaryota > Metazoa > Chordata > Actinopteri > Anguilliformes > Muraenidae > Gymnothorax > Gymnothorax reevesii. The sequence continues at coordinate 16,214,014 of CM056579.1, forward strand.
TGTGGGGTGGCATTTCTTTGGGGGGGCCGCACAGCCCTCCATGTGCTCGCCAGAGGTAGCCTGACTGCCATTAGGTGTTGAGGAGTATATTTCAATATTTCTCCTCATATTCATCAGTAGATCAATTGCCATGTTGAATAACCATAATCAATAATCATAATCAATAACCATATTATGTAGGCAGCAGTAACACACAGAGAGTAAAGTAATAGGAGAAATTGTGGAAGGATACATTTGACCAGACCTGTCACTCTTTTCAAGACCTGAGAAGCTTTTTGTGGATTTTAGCCTGTGTTGGAGCATTTTCCTGTCCCAGGACATCACATAACAACCCCATCTCAAGTACCAAGGGTCGTACGTCAGAAATAGGTGTATACAAAAGGGTGGAGTTGTTACAATCCGATATTTTTTTCAGCATTCACTTTTGATTTTTCTCGGGTTGTGGTGAATACATCTGAATAAATCTAGTACCAATTTATTCCTTATTTTCTTGGCTTTCATTTGATACCCTCCATTCACCATCTGAGGCAAGAGCTGCAGAGCTAGGGCACATAAACTAAACGGAAGTCAGGGGTGGAGCGGAGGCGGTGGAGGGGGTAATAACACAATGTATTGCAGACAGCTTGAAACCTAGGTTTGGTTCATGGATTAGCCCCTAGGTGTCTCTGGTGACAGGAAATGATCCAAAGGAAGAAACAAAAGGAAGCCATTTTTAATCTAGGTCAAACCATGTGCCTTGGCCTGGAAGAGCATGCTGGATGATATCAGCCCAATCTAAGTTGTACTTCAGTGTATCATTTGACGAATTAACTCCTCAACATCAGGTAAATGAGATGAAGAGATTGAAAAAGTAAATAAGTCAGAAGTCTAAATCAATGGCCAGGTTCATCAGAGGAGTGCATTGAGTGGATGGACCATGCGATTGGTCAAAGTTCTGAGTCTCCAGCCTCTGGTTCTGATGGAAGTAAGCATCCCAGCTGTAACAACTTTACTGAAAGGTCAACTCGCCCAACCAAAAATGTTCTGCACACAAGCTGGGAGTGCTGTTACTGACAATTTTCCTAGTATCCTTTCAGGTTCAAGATGTCTGAGAAAAAATTTAACTGTGACAGGTGTGGAAAGACATTTGATAGGACAGACCATTTTTGAGTCACTCAGTGACTACTTCTTATTCCACGTGACTTCCGAGGATGTGGTCACCCTTTCAGAGGATCTTACTTGTGATGGCCATCACTATTCATCTGGGACTCGCATTCTAAGAGGAGTTTACTATGAACATGTTAAGTCAACCAGGAAGGGATTAGAGTACAAGAGGGGGAAAAGCTCAACTGCAATTCCGGCTGGATGCGTAGGTCTTGACTTGACTGATGTATGTAGGTCTTGACTTGACTGAAAAAGACGGTCATTTCCTCCTTTAACATCAGAACCATGAGGATATCATGCGTGTTATTGCTTCCTAATGGACATTTGAATCATCTCAGAGCAGAGCTGTGACCAAGTCATCATGTTCAAGTCAAATCAAGTCACTGGTCATTAGTTCAAACTCAAAGCAGACGAGGGAGAGCAGTGAGGAGTGAAAGGGGTAGGGGAACAAATTAGACAATGAGCTAACTAATGAACAAGCTGAGTGGGGAAAGCTGAGAGCCATGAGCTGCATTTCATGTTGTTATTGACCCCTTTCTGATCCTAAATGTATCTCAGCTTTTAACTCCCTGAGCTTTCCCCACTCTGCTTGTTCATCAGTTAGCTCATTGTCTAATTTGCTCCTCTACCCCCTTTCACTCCTCACTGCTCTCCCTCGTCAGCTTTGGGTTTGAGCTAATGATCAGTGACTTGATTTGACTTGAACATGATGACTTGGTCACAACTCTGTCTCAGGGACACTGAACTGACCTAGCAACATACTAAACTGAGTCTACTGAGGGTTATTAGAGACCTTAAATGTCCCATTGATTGATTTAGCTATTTCCACCTGTGAAAAGGGTTGAAATTTTTGTTGATTTTCAATGCTTGGGGCATGGACCTTCAAGTAAGCAATTTGGAAATTTGATGGTTTTATGTTGAAGAGGAATCTTTCTTCTTCCTTTTGCAAAAAACCAGACAGAGTTATGTTCAGTATTAGGTGAGCTATGACCTCTTATTATCGTACACCCTATTTTGAGAAAACGAACAAAACGTTTTCAAATTCTAATGCATTTTCCTATTAAGCTGAAGTGTTTGGTCCCTCATGACTCTGGTTCTAAACTGCTTATTGGTGTTTTGATTGCATTTCCTGAAAGTACTTTTGCATTCTAATAAAATATCAAAAAATCAAAAATTTGTCATTTTTGACCATGTAACGCAAATTTGCACCTATTTGTGACATACGACCCAAGGGAATGTAAATATATCATTTTCGTTATTATTGCAATCTTGTTCAGTTCTTTGTTTTATTAAATCTGTTAAAGTTTTACAATTTTGTCTGTGATCCCTTGCTGTCCGTTGTGTCATAAATTGGGGTCATAAGAAATTGGGGCCATAAAATTTTGATTTTATGCACCATTTGCGCATGGCCTTCCCAACCCCAGATTTTTCCCAGCATTTTTGATCCCTTATAACTTTGTGAGTATTAAAGATGGTGAAATGAAATTTTCAGAAGTGAAAGCCATATCAGAACACTATTAAAAAATGCAATTAAGTCAATTGTACGACAATTCTATGTGTCTCAGTCTTAAGCCAAAATCTTTTTCTTCAACGAGATTTGTTCTGTAAGCAACCTCAAGCTTCAACATCATGAGAACAGTGGAAGATTCAATGGCAACCCTGACCAATTTCTCAGCTTCGATATAATGTATTAAAAACAACTATAGAAACCACGTCATGATTTGTCATGTGCTTTCTCGTAATTCACCAGTGAAACTTGAAAAAATGCGTGTTAAGAAAACTTCATGGGGTTGTATCACTATGTGGATGATGATCAAATCAAGTTATGGCATATTAAAGGTCTCATTCTGATTTACATTTTGATACCAGGCTCATACTCTCACAACAACACTCAACTCCAGCGACAAGGCAACGCTGCCTGCCATTAAATGGGGCGAGTTTTCGACGAAATAAAAAAGGAACGAAGAAAGACGATGCCTATCAATAAATGCAAGTAGCTTTAGCTGCACGGAAATAGACGATAGTTCATTAACACGGGTTCCACTGTTCAATTCGCGGAAAGAAACTAAGCAAATGCGTCTCTGGCGATCATACAAGTAACGCGACTGGACCTACTTTGACAGGAAACCAGTGCTCTGGTTTATCGACTTTAAAATCAAAACTTAACTCCATGCGTTTCTCCGACTGACGGAGCCTTGCGCGATTCTACGCAGTCGAACTTTTAACCTACAGCGTAAGCGAGTTTTTACAGCGCCAATTAGTATCTGACAAATTAATTGGCCAACAATCATTTCATCTGGCTGCAGAGCAAGTAGTTGATTCATTGCGGCGTGAACGTCAACTATGCTGGCTAGCAACAAACAGCCTAAGCGGCTATGCCATCTTACACTCTTTTAAAACCGACTTTAAACCACTAAAGTTTGTAAATAAACCTCGACACGCTTACTCTCAACAGTTAGGTATGACGAAGTATATTTGGTGGCTTTCACCGTTTACTAACCTGAAAATCACAGTTAGATGTTCAGAGGAATGTAGCCGCTAACCATACATTCCTCTTCTTCTTCTTCAGGACATTTAAGAATACCAAGAGGTGCTTTACCGCCACCTGCTGGAATGGAGTATGGATGCAAGAGCTTATTCTACTACTGAACTGGGAGTTTAAAAAAAAAATTGAGCGTTGAAACTAGATCCTGTCAATAAGTCCTGTATCCCTCAGAAATTTAAAAACATAATTAAAGCAGATGTGGCCTGAACTTACTTTTAAGACTTCCTTTAAATTCAGATTTAACATTTCCCTTCTCAACTGCTCCATTAATGTTTCCCTTTCTGACTGGTACTTAGGACAGTGACAGATCGCATGCTCTATACCAGGGATCCTCAAATCTGGACCTCGAATCCAAATCCAGCCCAGGTTTACTGTTATCCCAGGCGAGTAAATGAACAGTTAGTGCCTCTGATTGGCCAGACTGTGTTAACAGCTGACTCCCAGGTAAAGGGAGGGCAGAAAACCAGCAGTTCTCGGACCTTGTAGGGCATGATTTGAGGACAAGGGCTCTATACTATTGATTCTGAGCTACCCCAAAACTCACATTTTCCATCAGCATGTTTTCCCATAATTGCTAGGGTAGCGTTTAGCCTAGTGTGCCCAAATCTCATTCTTTAAAGAATATCTTCCTCTCCCTCACTCCTGTTTGAAGATCTACACCGACCTCAGTTGCCTTGGATGTCATGTAGATGTCTACCTGTATGTCCGCTGTCCCATAGGGATTCCCAGCGTTCTCTTAGTCTGCGTTTAATTATGTTTTTGATTTCTGCCTTACTGTAGCCCACCTCTAGATCGACGTTACTGTTGCTAGTAGCTTTCTTGGCACAACTGTCTGCTAGTTCATTGCCTACCAAGCCTAGGTGAGCAGGCACCCAAACAAATGAAAGTTTTGTTCCAGTTTTTAGCAGTATATTGGTGACTAGCGCTACATTGGACACTACTTCTTGTCTGGAATTTGACTGCCAGAATATAATACTAATAAGTGCTGAGCTGGAGTCTGAGGCAATAACTGCCTTCTCAGGCCTATTCGCTTCCACCCACTGCAGTGCAATCCACACAGCTATTAGTTCAGCCGTATAGACAGCTAGGTCATCAGTAATTCTCATGCCTATTTCAGTTCTGAGTTCAGGGATGACAAATGCTACCCCAACTGTCCTGTCTGTTTGTTTGGAGGCGTCTGTAAATATTTTCACCTCTTCTCCATACCCCATAAGAATACACAGAAGACCAAAAAGAGAAAAATGTGAATTCGTTTTTAGGGGAATGAAACAGGATGTTTAGCCAACCTAAAATAGCAGTATTCGACCCCCAGACCGGCATTTCCCCGTTATGCCTTACATGTTGAAGATGCGTCAACAAGAAGGCGACGAGGACAATCGGCCCGCTGTCAGCGTTTCATCTGTGCGCTTATGAATTTTCCTGAGGTAAGATACTATTTAAAAACAAGTTTCTACTTTCACTCAGCTGACTTACTCTCAGTGGATGATGTGAACAGATGATAGTGGAATGTTAGCTTGGCTTCCACTAAAGAACAGTTGAATCAGGATACTGAATGACCACGGAGAAAGTAATCTTTAAATTACCATCTAATGTTAATTATGATGCATAATGTTATCGTATTTCTACTCGAAACATAACTTCAACCCAAACATTTACAACAGAACGCGCCAAATGCTCTGCAAATGAAATTGTAGGGAAAAAGTAGCTTTCATTCACAACTCACATTAACCCCTTAGCGCAGGTATATACACCTGAATTCACGAATACTGAAATGTAATTGCTAAATTAATTCTGTAATTGAATTTTTGAATGTTTTCAACTTCAATTAAACCATTTTGGCCAGTATCTGCGATACAAATACTAAGTGATGGAGCATTAAATCAGCTCTTGTACAACAGGAAAAAAAAACTCCTTTGTATTATGCAAAAAGGGGAACATTTGAGCTCAAATATATTAAAATAAAAAATAATAAGATGGCTATTGTGAATTTAATCTTTAAAAAACAGTCCATATGCAATAATTTAATAGAAATATTCCAATGAGAAATTTAATAAATTACTTCAATCACTTCAAAGAAAAGTCTACTAAATAATTACATTATCATATAATTTAAGAAAATGGCTCTGTAAATAATTGCATTAAATAGTTAACAATGTATATGAAATTATTTAACAACATTCAATACATAGTCCAATTAATAATTTAAAATATTGTCCTTTACAGGTGGGTTTGAGGGGGCCATACTGCAGGGTGAATCCCCAAGGTCCCCTGTTGCACCTCTATTTTGAGGGAGGTGACCTGCGGAAGGACTTCCGCCAGTGAAGATCATCGCTGGAGAGCCTTATCCATCTCCTGGGAGAGAACGACCATGGATGGGGGAAGTCGATAGAGGTGCTGGTGTTCGTGTACTGGCTGGCCTGTGGAACGTCCTACCAGGTCGTGCAAGAGGCATTTGACACTTCCCGCACCACATGCCATAACATGATCCCCCGGGTCTGTAAGGGCATCCAGGGGGTTTTCAGGAGGCTCATCCGCCTCCCCGCCCCCGAAGAGCTGGAGGAGATTGGAGCCGGGTTCCAGCAGCTGTCTGGTTTTCCAGCCCATGGGGAGGTAGCAGGGAGCATTGGCTGCCATGTCCGCATTGTTCCACCCCGGCGGTTTTCAGTAGAGTAATGCAACAGGAAGCTGTTCTACTCAGTCCAGTTCCAGGACATCTGCGACCACAAGGGTCACTTTCTGTATGTGGTGGTGGGCTTCCCTGGCTGCGTCCATGATGCCCGGGTCCTGAGGTGCAGCCCCTTCTATGTCCATCGGCTGTACCCACCTCCTGGATGGTGTCTGCTGAGCGATGGCAGATACCCATGTTTTTTTTTTGTTCCGGGTGTAACGGGTTTAGTGCTTCCACTTTCCATTGCGTTTCAGTGAAGTGTAATGGCGTTCTGCACCTTTAAAAAAGTAGTAGTTATGGGAATGACGCGTTCTGCTCTTCCCAGTTTGTCTTGCCCGCGCAAGTGGTAGGTAATGAGTTTGGCACACAGGAGAAAAAATCTTGATATTTTCATCATTTTATTTGCATACTTATTCTTTGTTTCAATCTATATGTACCTAGAATTTGATAGACCATTACATGAGAACAGAATTGTGTGTAAAGGGCATCTGTCCAGTAAGTATAGACTGTTAGCTTGAAAAGTCTAAATTCCGAGTATGCTAACATCAGTGTTTCTATTCTTTTAGTGGCAGCATTGCCAGGTTCGACAATTGTGTGATACAACTTCTTTTGTCTATCTTCAGGTACGTGTTTGTTTTCATTAATATCCACGTAGTTCTGCTCTGCCCAGTTTGTCTCGCCCGCGCAAGTGTGGCAGCATTGCCAGGTTGGGCAGTTGTGTGATACAACTTCTTTTGTCTATCTTCAGAATAATAAAACCCTCGACTGGGAGTTTGTGTCTGCTACTTACAGCACAACGCATAACACATCTGTTACACTGGTGCCGTGACGGTCTTCTTGAGCATGCTGGACGTCGACGTGGAGGGCAACCGAAGTCGTTGAAGCTGACAAGAATCGCCGGGGGTGCTTGCTTCAATGTGGTACAGATAGCTAGGCTAGTCACATATTTCTAGGTCTGACTTTTCATGCCAGATTTCTCCTTTTCTCTTAACAAACCTGTACATTATCTTCTGTAAAATCAATGAGCCTCCGCGGACGTTGTGCAGGGTTTTAGAGTTAAAGTTACTTCCTGTGATCGATCGTTTATGTTTTAGAACGTTCCTGCACAGACTTGGCATCTGCAGTTTTGAGTTTGCCCACACGGTGGCAATATTGTATTGTGAATGAGGCTATTTCATAGCATTTTTTTAAACTAAGTGGTTCATTGGACATTGTAAAGTGATTTTCAATTGCTGTTTTTGGTACTGGAAAATAACAAACGAAACCGTTATTAGCGGATCAAATTAATTGAGCTAACTGAGCAATACTATGCTAACTTTTATGTCTTATCTGAAGTATTTGCTGTTAGTTTAAAGAATAGTTTCCTTGTTCGTGAAGTTTTGCATAACATTTTTTGTCTTCTTTTATTGTTTGCTTTTCATTTCACTTAGTGCACTGACCCATGATGGATAGTCCGGGTGCATCGGGTGATATTGGTAGGGTATTGGTTGGATTGTCAGTAGGGGCAGGGGTTGAGTCCACTGCCTAGGCTTCCGGGGTTAGCAGACCATTCTGCTGCAGTGCAGCCTTTTACCTCTTCACCAATTCAAGACTCCAATTCACGACAGACACACAGCTCTAAAGAAAACACGTCCCACTCTGTTAGCTCTGAGCCAGCCTCACCCTTGGGGAACAGGGTGGTTTCAGTTGACATACTGGCAGATATAGGTGTGCGGGTGGGACAGTCCGTTGGTGAAAGCATTGTGGCCTGTATAGGAGCAACCGAAGTGAAGGATGACACACCAGGCCCTCAACTTAATAGTAGGGCTGGGGAGATTTCAAGCATGGACCTGGTGCTGAAATCTGATGTGAAGGCACCAGGGTTTTTCAGGGGAGATGGTTCAGAGAAGTGTTCAGTACAAGAGTGGGAAGAGCTTATGATGGTTTATATGGGCAAGAAGGGTTTTAGTGCCCAGGAGCAGTCTGAGGAAGTGATGAGTACGATCATGGGACGGGCACAGGATGTTGTCAGAGTTTGGTTACGTAGCGACTCTAAAATAGATCTAAGTCAAGGCCCAGGTCCGGTTTTTGATATTCTGAAACAACATTTCAGTGACATAGTTTACTCAGACATGTCATTAGACTTTTACTCAACCTTACCTCTGACTGGCGAGAAACCATTTGACTATTGGATCAGACTGAACAGGGCAATTGACGTAGCAGAGGACTGTGTCAGGAGACAGGGAAAGAAACTAGAAGATCCTGCTTGTGAAGTAAACTGTTATGTTTATCTGACATTGCCCTGACCCTGGACTGTGTCTGATTTTTAAGAGCAAACCCTTGCATCAATGGACTGCTGGTTAGGTGCATGAGAGACTGAGAGAGAGCATCAGACAGAGAGCAGAGCCAAACCTCTTTCTTGTTCACCGGTGGCCATCTCCACACTGAAGCAGGAAGTGTTGTCTCCAGCGGTTTCACCTTAAGTCAAGCCTGTACCAGTGACCCATCCTGAGCTGGTCATTGAACAAAAGTCTGCTCCAGTAGTACAGTTGCAATCAAAATTATTCAACCCCATGCGCAAATTGGGTTTAATAGCAAAATTTACAAACTTTCAGCTGTGTGCGATAAAGCAATTAAACAAGAACATTTAAAATAGCTCAACACAACTAATATTACAAGTGGTTTTTCCAAATTTAACACAAAGTGCCATTTTTAATGACTACTGCAGTCTGAAAATTATTCAACCCCCTGAATAAAATCCCTGATAAGAGCATTATTTGCAAATCAGGTGTTGTCTAAAGCACACCTAATGCAGCTAATCAAGAGCTTAATTAGTTGCATCAGGTTTCCTTGAGATAGAACACACCAAATACTTGCACTCGCTAGGGGTTTGTTGACAGTGACATTTGATTGCATATTATACATATGGCTGTCAAAAGAATTGTCCAAAAAGCTAATAGAGGAGATCACTGCCTGGCACAAATGAGGAAAAGGATATAAAAAGGTAGCGCAGGCACTGAATGTTTGTAGAGATACAGTTAGAAGCATAGTTTGCAAGTTATGAATTAAAGAAAGAGTGGCTAGAGTACCAGGATGTGGCAGAAAGAGGAAGCTATCACCGGCTGTCACCAGATTCCTGAGGAGACGGGTGGTCAAAAACCCTCTAGTGACTACAGGAGACCCGAGCAAGACTTAGAGGCAGGAGGCACTGAGGTTTCAGTTTGCACAGTAGGGCGCGTACTAAACATTGAAGGTCTCCAAGACACACACCACAACAGATCCAAAAGTACAAGCTCCAATATACTCAAAACCATATAAATAAGCCACAGAAGTTTGGGTATATTGTTCTATGGAGTGATGAAATGAAACTAGAATATTTCGGACTTATGAATCAGTGGTATGTCTGCAGGTGGAATAAAGAAACATATGCTGAAAAGTACACCCTGCCTGCAGTGAAGAATTGTGGGGGCTTTTTGATGCTCTGCAGCTGCCTAGCTTCCTCTGGCACTGGAAACCAGCAAAGTGTCGAGGACAAGATGGATTCAGTCAAGTACTGGGATATACAAGGAGAAAATGTCATGCTGTCTATACGGAAGCTGACACTTGGGCAACATTGGACCTTCCAAAAGGACAATGATCCGAAGCATAGCTCATCATCCACCAAGGCTTGGTTTCAGAAGAAGTCTAGGAAGATTCTAGAGTGCCCATCACATTCACCTCACTTAAAAATCCCCATAAAAAATCTCTGGTAGGACTTGAGGAACACTGTTGCAGTACGCAAACCCTAGAATATTAGTGAACTGGAGGCCATTGTCCATGAGGACAGGGCTAAGATTCCTTGGGAATGCTGCCTAAAGCTGACATCTGCCTGACATCACATTTCCAGCAGGTCATAGCGGCAAAAGGGTGCTCCACTAAGTATTAAAGATGCTTGTCATGAAGGGGTTGAATAATTTTAAGCCTGCAGTAGTCATTAAAAGTGCCATTTTGTGTTGAATTTGGAGAAGCCACTTGTAATATTTGTTGTGTTGAGCCATTTTAATTGTTCTCGTTTGATTTGTTAATTGTAAACAGCTGAAAGTTTGTAAATTTTGTCAGTAAACCTAATTTGCAATGGGGGTTGAATAATTTTGATTGCAACTGTAGCTCCTTCTCACAATCCATCTGAGCCTTTTGCCCAAGTCATTGCATTGCTGGAGTGAGTTCTTGAACAGAGGCCACAACAGATGGTGAGCAGTCCTATTTCTCGTCCACAACAAAGGGTTCGGTGAAGGTTGAAACATTCATCTTGCTGTGGCTATAAGTCGCTGATAACCGGGATTTTCTCCGTGACACAGCGAATGGCCTCTCATGCATCTATGTTCGTAGCCATTGTTGATTCCGGAGACAACAATTTCAAACTCGGCGCAACGGCTACATTTTGGCTCTCGGCCACGCCTTTTGTACGTTGGTTTGTCTGGCGTATTTTCTGCAGATGGTAAACGAGGCAGAGCTCTGAGTGACCAGACTGAGCACTGGCTGAATCTCAATCTCCTCCCTAAGCCCTGAGCCCTGAGCCCTCACTGATGAAAGTAGCTGCACCTGGAAAGTGATTCAGTGTGTGAGGCTGCAAGGGGCTGAAGTACTGTAAAAAGGGAATGGGACAGCCCTTTGTTTGGTTTTCAACAGCGATGCATCATGTTTCTCACAATCGCAGTTTTGGGACTTTTTATTTTACCTTTTTTGCCTTGATTGCGCTCTCCATGTTTTTTGTTTACAAATTCGCTCATTTCACTTTGCTTTTATAGTGGCCGCCAGCTGGTTTCCCCAGGGGATTCATGTCATACGTCACAATGCAAGGAACTATGGGTAATTCCCTAACGCTAACTCTGCGGAGATGCCCACTTTCTTGCTTCTATTCTTAGGGCAATTGCCTGGATCCATGTTATGGCATACTTAACTTAACATAACATAACATAACATAACATAACATAACATAACATAACATAACATAACATAACATAACATAACATAACATAACATAACATAACATAACATAACATAACATAACATAACATAACATGAATGGCAAGAACAGGCCTTTCAGCCCAACTAAGCTTGCCAGTTTCTTTATACTATTGTGAATATATCCCTTCAGATACTAAATAACTCAATGGTATCTAGCTTTCGGTCAAGCCTGCTCTTGAAAACCCCCAAGGTCTCTGACTCAACAATATGGTCAGGTAAGCTATTCCACATTGAAATTACTCTTTGGGTGAAGAAATAATAATAATAATTCTGAATATCAGTGCTAAATTTACCTTTGGTCAAGCATATAGTAAAAGAACAGGATTGTTTAATATAATATAATTTGTTTTTATTTAAAAGGGACCTAACATGCTGATCCTTCTTTTAATACATATTGGTAATGTTATAATGTTGGTTGTCCATGCTCAACCTTGGAAAAGTTTCTAAACATAAGATACAGGGATTTTGCCGTAATCCAAGAACGTGATTTTCGGAGCATGATTTCCTCTCTGAGCAGCTCCTCCCGAGATCTTCACGAGATCTGGGCAAAAACTGACGTCCAATTAGTACAGACCTAGCCAGAGCCAACCACTGAGCTGGACCTGCCCACACTGGGAACTATTCTAGCAGGCACTAACAACGGCAGATCATACTATGCCTTAGTAGCGTCCACACTTTTGGAAATACAAAAGAAGAACTGCAGATCATTTGAGGTTCAATTTTGTTAGTATCTCTCCCAAAGCTACTTGTCCGTTTACTTTTGGATGCAAAGAAAAACAAATATTTCTCTTCCAAAAGACGATACCACCAGAAATCAGTGGGTAGCTTTTCTTGTTTGTTGGCAGCAAACTGCCACGGCCAAAGGGAACGTTAGCCGTATGTGCTTAGCATTTCATCGTCAATAAAGGACAATTTGACACAGGATAAGCGTTTCAGCTGCTTCTCAAACCTGAAGCAGCTGCATCAATCAAGCGCTCGGAGCCACAAGCTGTTAGTAACCAAATAACAGCAAATAATGTAAGTGAAGCTAGCGTGTTACAGGTGGCTAGCAGGACCGCTAGTGATAGTTAGTGCTTACAACTGGCCTCAAACGCAGGCTTTGTAAAATATCTGAAGATAAAGCCTGTATTGGTCGCGACTGTCCGTGACTCACAGACACAGAAGCTGCAAGTTGCTTTTACTGCATAAGCTAACCTGACGTGATAGCCAGTTGATTGTGGCTGTAGCAAAGCGGCTAACGTAGCCAAATTACTGTTGCTAATGTTTATGTCCTAATTATGCAAGAGTGATATCAGGGGAAGTTCTACAGAAGGTGTGTGAGCATAAACCTCATTTGAAGCTAACATTTAATACTTGTTTGTAATTTGGATGCTTGGTACAACTGTTCACAGTTACCGAACTTGCTGTCTGTGAAACCTGTATTGCAGGGGTTTGTCTCTATGGTTATGACTGCTCGGTTACCAGCTACTGCATGTTGGTTTGCGTGCCGTGCTAATTAAAAATGCTCCTGGTTAACTTATATGCAGTAATTCTGATCTGTATGCTTGTGTTACTTCGGTAAGCATCAATGTGGCAGTTTCATCATAACGTTGCCCGATTGTAGCCACTACAGTTAGTGATTGCTTCACTTATCCATGACCAGGATCAGCCAGATGTCTGAGCAAGCTCTCTGGTGCTACTGTGAAAGCAATGCGAAACACAGAAGCTCTATCGGTTTACAAATGATTACTCTGCACTACCTTCACATAATTTTATGCCCCTTTAGAAATTGTTGTGGCTCAAAAAAGGCAGAGATTAAATAGGTAATTCTTTCCTGTGGAAGTGATCAAATCGCTAGCTCCACATAAGCAACTTGTCCGTGCTAACGGAACCTAAGGTCTGCAAAACCTGTATTATGTTCATAACTTAACCGAGCTCTCTCTAGCTGTCGCGTACTATCCATAAAGTTGCTTTCACATCAGACATGAAACAAATTTTTCACAGGACAGATGAGCCTACATTCAAAGTCAATGCAAAGACGCGCATACAGGTGTTATGGACGCGTTAAGCAGCTTTCACACCGGACACGAAACAAATTTTTCCTGCGACAGATTAGCTACATTCAAACTCAATGCATAGGGGCAAATTCAGGCCTTATGGGCGCGTTAAGCAGCTTTCACTCCTAATGCACAACGAATTTTTCGCGCGACAGATTGCATTCAAAGTCATGACCGCTTATCAGATACTGCATGTTAGTTTGCATGCGCTGCAAATTAAAAATGCTTCAGGTTAATTTATATGCAGCTATTATGATCAGTATGCTTGTGTTAATTCGGTAAGCATCAATGTGACAGTTTCACCATAACGTTGCCTGATTGTAGCCACTACAGTTGAAGCTAAACGGAGAGGTGCTGTATGTGTCTGCCGAGTTGAGCTGCAGTTAGACCAGACGTAGATTTTGCAAAGCGTGGGGTGCGTTTTTGGGTGCTTATGAAATGATCGCTTTACTTATCCATGACCGGGGTCAGCCTGATTCATCTCCAATGTCTGGACAAACTCTCTGATACTACCGGTAAAAGCAATAGGGAACGCACAGGCTATAATGTGTCCGGTATAACAAACAATTTCTTTGCATTGCCATCGATTGAATATTAAATTCTTTCCTGTAAAAGTGATCGATTCGCTTGCTCCACATAAGCAACGGTTCACGCAGACGGAACTTACGGTCTGTAAAACCTGTATTATGTTCATGACATAACCGGAGCTCTGTCTAACCCTTGCACGCTATCCATAATGCGCCAATTTTCCATGAGGAAAAGCTGGTCATTCCGAAGCAATAAGTAAACCATTACCACAGGTAATTTCCGAAAAGGCCGTTTAGCCAGGCGCTTTTGCCTCTTCGTCATAAACCAGCACGGAAGCTGTTCGTTTCTCCACGCTAAGAACACACCACAGCTATGCACACAAACCAGCAGGTCCTAATACACACCGAAGCAGTCCATAAGCTGTTGGTCCACTTTTAGCTGCTGCTCACTGTCCATGTTTCCCTCTAAACCCACCGGATTTCTACAGTCTCTGGTCTACACTTGGGCATGTCGACCCGTTCTACAAATGTGTCTTTATGGGGTGGATTCTAGCTTTCCCTGCATTCCGGCAAATTACAGCTTGAGCTGCCACACTTTCACACTGCGTCCTCCGCTTTCGCCATTGCGTTTAAAAGAACAAGTTAATTTCATTAGATCTATACACAGTACTGCGTTAGATTGCAGAATATGCCCATCGATTCCTATCAGTTTCACTCTGGAGTCGGACAAGGAAAACTGCGTTCTGCTTCTGCTGCCTCGTCCCGCCTAGATACGCCCTCTACAGAGCTGGCAAGTCAGAAGAAAGTGGGCACACAGGGAGTGGGGGCCATTGCGGAAGAGCCACCCCAATGAGGCGTTTCAGGCAGAGACTACGATGGACTACAAATGGGGTTTTTTTTAGGATGGCAGTATGAGCAAAATAAGTACCAGAGCAGCAGGGCGCGAGTGGTGTCTAGCAGGACTGCTGGGAACAGAGGAAGAGGCAGAAGGTGTAAGAGCAGTCAGGAGGGCGCTCTTTACTTTCCTATCAGACACAAGACTGATAGGAAGAATTTAGTAAGTTAAGGGCATGTTTTTGCACATTCGTGTACAGTAGGTGGCGGTTTGCTTCTTAAAAAATTTTATTTTACGCACTAATCCCAAAGAAGAAGAAGAAGAAAAGAGAAATTCTCGGTTCGCCGCTTCATTCTTCTGAACATTTAACTGTGATTTTCAGGTTGGTACACGGTGAAAACCGTCAAATATACTTCGTCATACCCAACTGTCAAGAGTAAGCGTGTCGAGGTTTATTTACGATCTTTAGTGGTTTAAAGTCGGTTTTAAAAGAGTGTAAGATGGCATAGCCGCTTAGCCTGTTTGTTGCTAGCCACCTTAGCTAACGTTCACGCCGCACTGAACCAACTACTTGCTCTGCAGCTGGTTGAAATGATTGTTGGCCAATTAATTTGTCAGATATTAATTGTTTGGCACAAGTAACGGGTTTTCCGCGCCGTAAAAACTCGCTTACGCTGTTGGTTAAAATGTAGACTGTATAGCAGGGTGTATGCTGGCCACAAATGTCATTTAGCCACAGTGGCTAATCACCCCGAAGTTCAGTTAGCCACAGTGAAAACCACTTAGCTACACATTTTGCCTTAAATTGTAGTTAGAAATCTTGGAGAACTTGGATTCAGTCATACGGTGTGCATACACTGTCTCAATAAGAGCAGAGACATCCAGAGACTAGTAGGTATGCATCATCTTGTCAGCGACACCTGTACTATAGTGTTCTGGCCAGGTTCTCTCCCTATCAGGGTGGGTTACTGGCAGTTACAAGAACTTTTCAGAGTGGCACGATTTAACTGTGAGTAAAATTCGAACATGGACGGAAATCCATTACATATCTTTGAACAGGTAGGGAGGACCGTGTTCAAATTCCGTGGTGAGAGAACACTGTACTAGTATCCTGACCTCTGTCGGTGTTGGCTTTCCTGCAGCCGTAATGTAGTTTGCATGCTACTAGAGATTAAAAGAATAAAACAGAAAGTTGTTCAGAAAATGGAATTGCTGTTTATTTTTCACAGAAAAACAGTAACTGGTATAACGACCACCCACCAAAACATTACGAAAAACTGCAAACAGTCACGTGGTATAACAATATTGTGGTGACTGAGTGCTGGTTCAAGAAAAATGCTTTGCAAGAGTGCTGGGTAAGTATTAAGGACTATTAAGGCCATTCAGGGTGTGGAATGGATTATAAGTAATCCCATACAGCCACTATGAATTCACATCTACACACCTGGATGCAACCTTAGTTTGGCTCATACAGTAAAATATGGCTTGAATGCCATGAACCCACGCTCAATTTAGCACTTTTCTTCCAATTGGTAATAATAATTGTCCGAATTATTTTACTAAAACTCATAAATATCAGATTGAAGTAACAAGAAATGTGAATATTTATATTCTGGAAAATTCCCAGGTTTGAGCATGATTGCTATCTAGATCATTTTACCTGAATAACAAAGAAGTAGTGGAAAAATGTGTTATAGCCAAATGTATGCCAATAGGAGGGATATAATGCCATAGGTTTGGCGAAAAATCGGACAAAGTCTTCAAATTCGACTGGATTACGTGTTAAAGGTCAATGTTGTTTGTACTTCTTAGCTTAGTTTTTTGGAGTAATATGTCTGGATGCATCATTCGCCATAAAGCAAAACGATTATCATTTTGTCGACAGCACCGTTTGTAGTAGCCAACTCGCATTATGGATTTGTTTCTGAAAGCAAAAGCTTATAATGTAGAGCCTAGAGGCTCGATCATGTTTTGGATTTAACTGAAAAGATCATACTGATCGTTTCTTTAAAGTGTTGTTCTGTCTCACCGTCAGCGGCATGCAGTCGGCTGCTTGGAGTTCGGCTGAAAATGACTCGTGGCCGAGTCGCACGTAATGGACAGGCATTATGTAATTTTAAAGTTGCGAAAAATGCTATCATTGTTGTACTTACTAACCGTTAGCAGTGTAGTCAACTGATTGTTTGTCATGGTTGCACTGAACACCGTTCTGAAGAGTTGTCCAGTTCTGTCTTGTGTAGTACGTTGGCTTGCACAAGTTAATTGCTGCTATATTACTGACTAACTTGCAAATCTATTTTCTGCCGTTTCTGACCGGTGACTGGGTGGCGGCGTTTAGTGGGCCATTCTGGCAAATAGCTGGTATACCAACAAGAAGTATGCCATTTTTTTAGTTATACGGTTGCTCTCCGACGATTGTGGGCGGACGGCTTGTGTAAGGTAACCCATGTGATATAAAATACCAAGGCAAAGCACCTTACCATCAGTGCTGAAAAACAATAACTTCATGCGTGGCTCAGCATTGTATTTTAAGGGAATCAAAACAAAGTTGAAGAACCCCTAGTGACGTAGCGTGATTTCACCTAGGTTTCTCTTAAGCTTCTCGTAGTTCCGACAAATACCTCATTAAGAGTGCCAATGAACAAGGATCAGCAACAGGTAATCGAGACAAATCATGCGAACATCATTCGTGGTTAATTAAGCCAAATCCTGGGAATATAGCTGAAATTACATTTTCGGGATGATATACCTGCCATCTGCTCATCAGTAGCAGAAGCTAACACACAACACCATCTTGCGCAACTAGCCAATCGGAAAGACTTGAAATCTTGAACTTTGGCGCATATCTCACCTGTACTTTGGCCTAGATATGCCAAAATTCAATCACCTGTTCCTTGACTTTAAACCCACCTTCTCTGAAAATTTCATCAAAATCGGTGCATTACTTTTTGAGTTATCTTGCTAACAAACAAACAAACGCTGCCGAAAACATAACCTCCTGGTGGTGGTAATAAGTGATTGTTGAGCACAAATTGTAGGGAAATTATGTCTGAAGTAGGGCTGTAGTCTGTTAGTCGACTGGTCGATATGTTCTCGGTCGACCAAGGTCTGATTGGTCGGTTATTTACCGTGTTAATTTTATCAGGGGTAAAGCACTAAGTGCTAATAGGGGTGTTTTCAGAACACCCTGTTTCACAGGTAAGAGTGTATAACCCCTAAATGTAACATCGCCACAAAATGTATTACTCCCCCTAAATGTAATAATTTCTTACACTAAATGTAATAATCGACTTTCCCCCTAAATGTGAAATTTCTTAACGTTAAACGTAAATACTCAGCCTCCCCCTGTATGTAATAAAAACTGCCGCTAAACGTAATATCGATCTCGATCTGCTGATAAAACCTTTTATCTTCAAAATGATAAACGTTACTGGAAAATGAAAAATATACTGACCAAAAAAAGAAACGCAATTGCGTAATCCGGTGCCAAATTTCGACAAACCCATGGAGAAAGATGCTTTTGCTCTGACTTATTTTTGGAGTGAGTACTTCTATCAAACAAATTTTCGCTGTCACAGCGCGTATTCTGGAGCCGCCTTTCGTCCGCAACCAAACAATCGGCAGTGCTTGGGTTCGAGTAATACCATTGTCCTAACACTCCCATTTTTGTTTTGAGTTCCTCGCAGACACCGGGGCCTATAAAAGTCTAACCAAAAATGAGTAAAAATCAGACAGTTTATAATGCCATGACTAATGGAAGTTCAACAAGAACGCGCGATTAGGATGCTAAAGGCCGGAAGTCGGGTAGATAGAGTAGCCCGTCAATTTGGCGTGCATTCTGCGACAATTAGTCACCCCAGAACCAGGTTTAATGCCACTGGACACACAGCTGATCGCCCCAGATCCGGTAGGCAACGTGTTACAACTCCAGCATCTGACTGTCGTATCATGACCGACCGTCTGCTACACACCGAACTAACCTTCATTTTGTTGAAGAAAGCCTCAATGCTGTCCGTTACGGCGATGAAATTCTTTGTCCAGTTGTCCTTCTGTTTGTCCAGCGTCACCGACTGACTTTCCAACGGGACAACGCGCATCCGCACATGGCACCTATCTGTATGGAGTTCCTTCGGGCCGAAAACGTGCAAATCTTTCTCTGGCCAGCGTTTTCTCCAGATCTTTCACCTATAGAACACTTGTGGGACATTCTGGATAGAGCCATCCAGAGATGTCAACCACCGCCAGCTACAGTACGTCAGCTAAGACAAGCACTGACCGAAGAGTGGAGTAGCGTTCCACAAGCAACAATCAGACGTCTGGCGATGTCTATGGAGATGCAGGTGTACCGCCGTGCGCAACACAGTAAATCCTCAAAGGTTTTTTGACATTAGCAAATGCTGCCTTACAGAGACTACTGGAAACATCCCTCTTTTTTCATAATTTTTACCCACTCTCGCCATACCTGTTGCTGGCCAAACTTGGAGCAAATCATATTTCATTCGTGCTATAACTCCTATAGGGGAGACTGGGGATGATGGCAACATTTTTTGTTTGAACATCCCTGTAACTCAGGGATTCTTTATGCCAGATCTCTCAAACTTTGCAGCATAGTATAGGCATTGGGCAACGCTCTGCATAAACTCTAATGGAATGCGTAACAGCTGAACTGGGGTGGTAAACAAGCCTCAGAAAACTAAAAAAAGAAAATGACACACATACCATTTTCATACAAAAAGAACACTGTGGTTTGATTAAAAGCAACCTTTTCAATAGAATACCCGCATTTAATGCATGAACTCTGCGTATTATGGCCAAAAACGTGATTTGAACAGAGCTATTGTTCACCCTTCGGATGAATGCGTGACCTCAATTTGCGCCATGTTTACAAATTTTCTAGTGCACGGCGTGCCAAAAATAACCATTGAGGAGGTAGATTTCAAATAGCCCGCGCCCATGTCTTACCCCAGCTACGGCCCTGATTTGCTTACAGCCATCTAAAATATACGAAGGAATAAACCGGCGCCAGGCATTTGAAGCCTGGTTACAAGATTCATTCACGTATACGCTTCAATTCGAGACTGCAAGGATGGAAATCTGAATAATCAATTGGGAAAATTTCTCGGCTCTCAGTAATTCTGTATATCGTTTAAACATTTTGTTAATCGGATGATGAAACAAGACTGAAAATAAGCGCCCGCTTTTTGTTGGGGTGTTAAAACACATATTTAAAGGAGAATACATTGTATATTGATTAAGCATTGAACTCTGCGTAATCAGAGCCGGCCCAAGGCATAAGCCAACTAAGCGCCTGCTTAGGGACCCCCGACCACTAGGGGGCCCCCAAGAGCAATTAACAAAAATATTTTTTAATTTATTTTTTATTATTATTTTTTTTTTGCATGTGTGAGTGATGATTCCTTTGTGATCAAAGTATATTATCGTACAAAAACAATATTTTATGTTAACAGAGTACTGCTGATGTAGGCCTAGTGATTCCTACTGCCTCTGGCTTTAAATGTCAGATTTCCGGTGCACCAGTAATTATATTATATTATGTTTTTGGTCCGACCGCCGCGCTACGTGTTAACGCGATAACTTCAGTAATATTTCAATTAGATATTTCAAGTTTTGCATATAAGGAAGTATCATAAAGAGGAAGAACTGATTCGTTTTTGGACAATTTACAATTTCTAGATTGGCCACTAGGGGCCAAAAACTGGAAAAAAAAATCACTGTTCCGGGATAACTTCAGTAATATTTCAATTACAAATTTCAAGTTTTGCACATAAGTAAGTATCATAAAGAGGAAGAACTCATTCAATTTTGGACAATTTACGATTCCTAGATTGGCCACCAGGGGCCAAAAACTGATTTACTTGTTAACGCGATAACTGCAGTAATATATCATTTCACACTCAACAAAAATATAAACGCAACACTTTTGTGTTTGCTCCCATTTGTCATGAGATGGACTCAAAGATCTAAAATTTATTCCAGATAGACAATATTACCATTTCTCTCAATCATTGTTCACAAATCTGTCTAAATGTGTGATAGTGAGCACTTTTGCTTTGCTGAGACAATCCATCCCACCTCACAGGTGTGCCACATCAAGATGCTTATCAGACACCATGATTAGTGCACAGGTGTACCTTAGACTGTTCACAATAAAAGGCCACCCTGAAATGTGCAGTTTTGTCTCACAGCAAAATGCCACAGATGGCGCAAGCATTGAGGGAGCGTGCAATTGGCATGCTGACAACTGGAATGTCAACCAGATCTGTTGCTCTGGCATTGAATGTTCATTTCTCCACCATAAGCCGTCTCCAAAGGCGTTTCAGAGAATATGGCAGTACATCCAACCGGCCTCACAACCGCAGACCACGTGTAACCACACCAGCCCAGGACCTCCACATCCAGTAGGTTCCCCTCCAAGATCGTAATGAGACCAGCTACTCAGACAGCTGCTGAAACAATTGGTTTGCATAACCAAAGAATTTCTGCACAAACTGTCAGAAACCGTCTCAGGGAAGCTCAACTGCATGCTCGTCGTCCTCATCGGGGTCTTAACTTGACTCCAGATTGTCGCCGTAACAGACTTGAGTGGGCAAATGCTCACATTCGATGGCGTCTGGCACGTTGGAGAGGTGTTCTCTTCACGGATGAATCTCGGTTTACATTGTTCAGGGCAGATGGCAGACAGCGTGTGTGGCGTCGTGTGGGTGAGCGCTTTGCTGATGTCAATGTTGTGGATCGAGTGGCCCATCGTGGTGGTGGGGTTATGGTATGGGCAGGCATCTGTTATGGACGAAGAACACAGGTGCATTTTATTGATGGCATTTTGAATGCACAGAGATACCGTGATGAGATCCTGAGGCCCATTATTGTGCCATACATCCATGAACATCACCTCATGTTTCAGCAAGATAATGCACGGCCCCAGATGCTTTATTGGGGGTCTGGGGACTCAGAACCAGTCAGGTTCTGGTGTGACCACCATTTGCCTCATGCAGTGCAACACATCATCTTTGCATAGAGTTTATCAGATTGTCAATTGTGGCCTGTGGAATGTTGGTCCACTCCTCTTCAATGGCTGTGCGAAGTTGCTGGATATTAGTGGGAACTGGTACGCGCTGTCGTATAAGCCGGTCAAGCACATCCCAAACATGCTCAATGGGTGTCAAGTCCGGAGTGTATGCTGGCCATGCAAGAATTGGGTACAGATCCTTGCAACATGGGGCCGTGCATTATCTTGCTGAAACACGAGGTGATGTTCATGGATGTATGACACAACAATGGGCCTCAGGATCTCATCACGGTATCTCCCCGCTTTGAAATAGGAAACATGAATGCTAAGTAATTGCCATGAAGTACACGTGCTTGCAAACATCGTTAAGTTTGTGGGTCAGAAAAACGGGAATGCTGCTGTGAATGCGTCGTCTTTAAAAGTGCTTACCATTGTATTTAGGAAGCTGTTGACGTAGTTGTTGGCTAATATGTACAGATGTAACGAGCAGCGGTTTAAGGATTAAGTAATGTCAACGTTGTCAATTCAGTTCTATGCTGTTTGTAGGAGTTTAATTCAGCGAACACCGGGGTGAAGTTAAATGGGTTTCGAGTCGTGTGTGTATGTGCAGGGCTCGAAATTGGGACCAAAATTAACACTGTGCGACCTTCGAATTATAATAGTCGCACTTGTGCGACCGCTTCTTCCCCCAATTAATCGCCTCTTTTCGGGTACATTTGGTACTCAGAAGGCATGGCAGCCGCCGCTGCAGCTTAAATAAAGATGGGCGTATGTCTCGCTGCAGTGCATGAATCTACTGGACATACCGCAGCCGAGCACCCTGTTCCCTCGAGCTGACAGTAACCATTCAAACTAATTAAAGGGGAGCTTGACATCCTAAACCTCAGTACTGATTCTAGAATGGTTAATAATATCCGTCAAACAATCCATTTCGCGGGAATGAGAGTTACTATTGTAGCTATGCACAAGATTTGGACGGAAAATGAAATGAAGAGCTAGGGAAGACTTATTTTTTTCTTGGTACCGTTAACGTTAAAAAAGTCGAGTCGGTATCTAAAGTTATTGAAACTGAGAATCATGACGGATGATTCGGATGACCATTTTCGCAAAGGGTTGCATCGAAATTTTGAATGGCTGAGGTTATAAGAAGGTGAACTGCACCGTGTTCAATGTAAAGATAATGGCCCGAATCTCGCTGTTAACAGCGCGTTATCTACTGAGTCCAAACACTTTAAACGTGAAAGTCCTTCCAATCATGGAGAAAGTACGAAACATCTAAAATACTGTGACAAATGTGCATAAACGAGTAGATCCGTATTTCTGTTAATAGTTACAACTTCTCAAAATATGCTGCCTCACGGCTCGGCGTTTGCGCTGCCCTAAAATCTCCGTCTCGGTTTCTTCGCTCATATCTTCAGTATCCTATCTGCAAACATCATTAACATTTTTTACAGCGCGTCTTTAGACCAGTAAACGTTAAATATTTGCAAGTACACGCAACGTTTTCCTGAAAATGCAGAAATTAGAAGACAATTGCGTGTGCAGTGGCGTCTCTGGAAGTGATAATCGGTGGAGCCCGGACCATGCCTTGGCGTCAAGGATTGTTCCTGGCTTGTACTCAGTAATTTTCCGTTATTAACACGTTTTCCAATTTTGACAATAATATTCTGGCAATCGAAGTTACGGTTTCTCTCTCCGTGAGATCTATTGATGACTAAACAAGTCGACATGGTCTACAACATCCCCCGCCAATCGTGCGCTTCTCATTTTCAAACTCAATCAAGGCCTTTATGGTCTGAAGCTACACACCAAATTTGGTTACTGTATCTGTAGTAGTTTCTGAGTAAAGCTGTCCCCTTTATCACGGACGGACGGAGGTCAAACCTATATCCCCCTCCCACTTCGTGTTGGCGGGGGATAATAATGGGATAAATTCAGATCAGATAAATTTTTTAGGCCACTCAAAAACTGTTCAACGCTTTATGAATGACAAACTGCTCTCAAACGTCTGCGCTACCTTTCCCAAACATCAAGTGATTTAACTGGCGCTTTGTTTAAATACAATATAAGACCATTTGAAACGTCTGTATGCAATTCTGAACAACGCTGCACAAAATTACGCTTCCAGATTAATGATTGTCGCCATATCGAAATGTACCATTCCGTAGCGGCATGTTCTCAGAGTGAATCTATTGCTCAGTCCCTCAAGGAAGTTGCATGTCACAATTGCAACAATTCAACCAATCCACGCAAATTTCTCGCGGACAAAAAAATAAATTGCCAAGACTTTGCAACTTTCATTGCCACATTTTGAAACCGTTACCGCTAAAAATAATCATAATTTAAAAAAAATTAAAAAGCTAGGAAAATCCTGGAAGGATTGTTAGTCAATTATGCGAATGATTGCGTGCAAGTCAGGGTTAGTAATTAACGGGAGCTCTGGGCCGCACCAATCTTTAGTCCTAGAGACGCGCCTGGGCGTGTGGCATAGGCTATCTTAAAACAAACATATCCAACTCATTATAAAGTCTGCTTATGTTACAATAAGCCAACAAATAGCAAAGTTAACGCTGTGGACTGATTCATATTGCAATATTGAGGCGAAAAAAAGGACTTTACGTCAGATCTGCATTTGACCCTAACACAATTGAAGATTTGATTCGCATCAGTGTGGAGGGTCCTCTGGACATATTTGATGCCTCACACGCAGTGAAGAGATGGATAGAAGGGCAGAGAGCAAGGAGACCCAATTTTAGATCCTGGTCTCCAAATATGGCATAAAGCCAATGTAGTGGAAACCTTTGTTAATCAATGAACTCAAGACTCTCATATTGTTTAATAATTGTCATTTGTTGGAGACAGTTGTATTGTTAATGTGGAGTGTTACATTGTAGTTTCTTTAAACATTAAAAAATATATATATTGGTGCTTCTTTGATTTTGGTGTGTGCGCTCTTAAATTTCTGCTCGCGCTCCTAACTTTTTGAACTTAGGAGCGCAGCGCTACCAAGCAAAAAAGTAAATTTCAAGCCCTGCTGTTTGCTCTCTCCCTCAGAGCGGAGTGGCGCAGCCATGTCTGCTATCAGAGAGGTCTTTAGTGTGCACTAGAAAAACTTAAATGATGAGAGAAATGTTTATATGTAGTACTAATTTGTGTCAGTGTTTTGTGAAAACGTATTTAGAGCCGTTTGCTGCCGTTTTCAATCCAGTGGTAGCGGAGTTTTTCAGTCAGTGTCTGCTCAGCTGATGTGTTTTTGTGTGTGTGTGAAGGCGGGGGAGGGTGCGCGTGTCACTGGGGAGGAGCAGCCATCACATCGATGGCTGGTTGAAACTCTTCTAACTTTTGTCTAACTTGAGACCTGTGATATGTTATCATTGTGTCATTTTTTTGATGTAAATTGAGGGAGCAAAAGCTGTATCGGCCACAAATATCAGCCCAAGAAAATCGGCAGTCCAGAATCGGTCATCGGATAAGGGTGATGGGGAAAAAAATCGGTATTTGCATCGGCCCTAAAAAATCCATATCGGTCGATCCCTATTCTAGATTGGCCATCAGGGGCCAAAAACTGGAAAAAAAAACAGTTTTCATCATAACTCTGGAAATATTTGTCTGATTGACCTCAAATCAAGTGCAAATGAAAGATCATGACCTGAGGATGTGTCCCACGATGACATTATACCTGTTTGGTTCAAAGTTTTGACACAAGGTGGAGCTTTCTCACATAAAATTCACCATTTTTGCCATATCTTTGGAACTATTTGTCCAATTGACCTGAAATTAAGTTCAAATGAAAGGTCATGACCTGAGGGGCTTTATATTGTATTGGGTCTATTCAAGGATTGGGGAATTGGAGGATTGGGGGCCGTCGCCTCTGACGGCATAAGCCTAGTTATTCCCTTGATTTTTTCATTATTTTGTTTTGAACATTAATGCCATTTTATAATTGTGCACATTCTCGGATTATTTATTGGATTCTGGCACTTCATTTTTTTGGAGCCTAATGTGCAATTGCGCTGTGCCCACTGTGTGCATTTGTTTGAGCCTATGCTGTATTGTTCACTTATGCACTGTATTTCGTTTCGGTCTAAATGTAGGCTAATTCATAACCCTTTGTACTGTTATGGCTTTTCAAAAAATGTTCAATCAGCCTTGACGTGTTTTTGAGTGGGCTACTAAAAGTCCAAACAGCTGAGTCCGTTTGTGTGGAATTTGTACGTGCTACTGTGATAAGCAATTGCTCATGTCTTGAGCTGGTTTATTTAATAAATATTCTTTTTTTAAAACAGAAAAAAAAGTGTTTAAGAGTAAGTTTTAGGTTAACGGTCTACTTACGTCTCAGCCCTGAAGCTGAGCTCCGATATTCAGCCTTGCTCTGTGTGAGGACATGCACGGTGCAGGCTGGAATAATAGTGGAATTATTATAATGCAAGCTCTCTGATGCTAACGGTGAAAGCTATAGGGAAGCGCACAGGCTGTAATGTGTATAACAAACAATTTATTGCCATTGATTAAATATTAAATTCTTTTCTGTAGAGGTGATCGATTCGCTATCTCCACATAAGCAATGGTTCACGCAGACGGAACTTACGGTCTGTAAAACCTGTATTATGTTCATGACATAACCGGAACTCTATCTAGCTCTCATGCACTCTCCATAACTCACCCATTTTCGCGAGGAAAAGCTTGTCATTCAAAAACAATAGGTAAATCATTACCACGGGCAATTTCCGAAAAGGCCGTTTAGCTTGGAGCTTTTGCCCCTCTGTGATATACCAGCGCAGAAGCTGTTCTATTCTCCACGCTAACAACACACCACAGTTATGCACACAAACCAGCAGGTCTTAATACACACCGAAACAGTCCATGAGCTGTTAGTTCACTTTAGTTGCAGTCCATGTTTCCCTCTAAACTGAGACCTACCGGATTTCTACGGTCTCTGGTCTACACTTGGGCATGTCCACCCGTTCTACAAATGTCTGTATGTTGTGGATTCTAGCTTTCCCTGCATCCTAGCTAGTAGAAGAACCGCTGTACTCAGCGGTAACAATCTACAGCTGATAGCAGAGTTCCGGCCCAACTCCCTCTTCCCGCCCTCCACAGAGCTGGCCAGTCAGAAGAAAGTGGGCACACGGGGAGTGGGGGCCATAGCGGAAGAGCCACCCAATGAGGCGTTTCAGGCAGAGACTACATTAAACTACAAATGGGGTTTTTTGAGGATGGCGGTATGAGCGAAATATGTACCCTTTTTTTACTTTGCACGATCAGGAGTACTCTAGGGGAGTCAAAGAACAAAATATAAACTTGGAAAAATAGCAAATTAGGTCCCCTTTAAGAATGGTACAATGCTGGTATGAGAGGAGGTGTTACGTTAGTTTTATATATTTATGGGGGCGGTAAAAAACTAATGGAAAACTACAGACTATAAAATGTAACTTTTATTGATTTAGATGAATTGTGCACAACATCAATATTACCTTAACTACCTTGTATAAATTTATTCAGAGTAAACACTGGTCGGGTTGAGAGTGAAGGACATCAATACCAGCCGCATTGCAAATGTATCATTCTCGAGTTATTTGCGATTGCTCGGCCAAAACAAATCCCGGTCGCATCAACCAAATAATCGACCTTGACCGTCTTGATGGTATTTCTAGATAAGATTACTGCTCGTTAGTTTGATCGAAAATTAATCTGACCTACTTTCTTGTGTCAGAAACCCGTACAAGATGATTGAAAATGAACCCTTAACCTTTCCTGTCAACATTTGACAATTTGACAACAAAGTAAACAGTCTGACTAAGAAAAACAATTAAGAAATAATTTTTAAATACATACCCAATCAGTATTGCAACACACTGCTCCAGTGATCCACCTGATGGGCATTTTCACAGCCTCGCAAAGGTGGTGGACCGCGCGAGGGCCTGGAATTAGAATTGATTGATCGAGCATCGGAATGCATTGATTAACTTCTTTTCCGAAGAATTTTGGTACTGTATAATAGAAGAAAAATTAAGATTTAATTGGCACAAGGTGACAGGCGCATTCATGGCCAGCTCAGTGGCTTTATAATGCGCCATATTTTGATTTTATGCGCCATTTGCACATGGCATGTGGCCTTCCCAACGCCTGGTTCTCAAATGTTTATTTCACGTTTCGATCTGCCACAGAGTCTAAGAAATGAAGGTTTTAGCGAATGTTGACATTTCTGTAAAGTTATTCAGAAAATCCTCAGGTTTTATGAGGTTGTTTTCAAAAATGCCTTAGGTTTGAGTGTTTTTTTAGGTTGCCGCCTAGGTCTTAATGGGTCATTCCATATCAAATCACCCAAAAAAAATCAAAATTGTCCCCCCACCCCCACAGATTTTGCTCATATTTGGTTTCTAGGGTGATATTTGCTGGCAAAGACGAAATTCCAAATATTAGCTCAATCCAACCAGTGGTTCCTGAGGTGTGGCCCACCCAATTTGGCAAAAATCGCCCAAAACAGGGTTACCAGCCGAAGTTTGACCACCCATATCTCAGCAACCAGTGGGGCTATCACAATAAAATTGGTGTCTCTAGACTGGAAATTCACCAAGGAATCTGGCCTTAGATGTGGGGTAAAAATAAAATATAATGACCTTTTGACCTTTACTTTGACCTTGACGTTGACCTTGTTGACCTCGCGACCCTGACACCAAACCCGCACAAAATTGTAGCCTCATATGTTCCCTATATTATATACAAAAACCAGAGGTGTATTTTCCCCTCAGTTTTCACTAATCCACATCATCATATATACCTTGTCTCTGCAATTTTAGCTCGGTTTTTACACCAATGCCTGTAAAACAATGTAATGCTTCAACACTATTCACAACAAACTTTGATAAGGTTTTTCTATAATGTTCTGAACTATTTTAATGATTGTTTTACTTGATTATCTAACATTCATTACTTATCCTTGAGCTGAGAACTTGCATTTCAGTTACAGCACGCATCTGAGTTCATCCAAATCTACTTATTATCAAGGGGCCACATGCTACAATTCTTAGAAATATTCATCACATCATTTCTACTGATGCTGTGTCCTTGGGATGAAGAGGAACAGAGGAGTGATGGGGCATCCACTATACAAACTATGTCCTCATGCTGCAACCATTATACTTCAGATCAATTTTTAAAATTTAAGTTGATTAGAAAAGTTATAATCAATCATAGTTGTCATGCAGAGCCAGGGGTGCACTGGGAATTAAGTATGGTTCTTAAAAATTGAGGTAGACAGTACAGCACCTTTCAAAAGTTAATATGTTGTTGATGATCACTGGGAATGATGAATGCATACTTACATCTTCAAATTTACTTCACAATGTCAAAAATAGTCCAAAATCTCCCCTCTTCTTTCTTCATTCTTTCAGATAAATAGCCTTATTTGAGGTCCACACTTGAAAATTGAAGGACTATCACTCAAACGCTGTAAATTCAAGTAGATTAAGGCAAAACTGCAAAGACAAGGTATATATGATGTGGATTTGTGGAAAATGAGGGGAAAATACACCTCTGGTTTTTGTCTATAATATAGAGAACATATGAGGCTACAATTTTGTGTGGGTTTTGTGTCAAGGTCGCGAGGTCAACATGGTCAAGGTCATAGTAAAGGTCAAAAGGTCATCATATTTTATATTTTTCCTACATCAAATCTAGATTTGGATTTCCTGGTGAATTTCCAGTCCAAAGACACCAATTTTATTGTGATAGCCCCACCGGTTGCTGAGATATGGGTGGTCAAACATCAGCCAGTACCCCCATTTTGGGCGATTTTTGCCAAATTGGGTGGGTCTTAACTCAGAAACCACTGGTCGAATTGAGCTAATATTTGGAATTTCAGCTTTGCCAGCAAAAATCACCCTCGAAACCAAATTTGAGCAAAATCTGAGGGGGTGGGGTGACATCCATTGGGGGATCTGACATGGAATGACCCTAATGGGTTAATTGTAAACCCTACTAGCTGCAGGACAGATGTGCTCAAATCATGCAGCTAACAATAGAACAAGTTCTGACAGCTATGCCTGAGTAATTCTGTTTTCTTTGTATGATGTGAAAACGAACACTGTTGTGAAATAAATAGTGCTAATTAATTTTATAGATACTAAATAGATACTCATTTTATTCCCAGTTTCCTGTTTTGAGGGGGGACACTACAGATGGAAAGTACATATTTAACTTCTGTTTCGCCCAGTGTACTCAATTGTATGCAGCTGCTGGTTTGTCAGCAATTTTGGCCAATGCCTTGGTAACGCCTTGAGAAAGACGAGTCCCTGATGCTGAGAGAGCGCCACCTGTGGTCAGTCTGAAGAGGACTACACAGTTTAATGAATGTGTCAGGTCCTGCAGGAGGGCCAGTTTGATAATGGCTAAATCCCTTCCCCTGTTTCCCTCCAGGAGCTGCACTTCAGCACACCTTTGAGCTGCAGTATGATGCAGGCAGGAGTCTGTCTGAGACGGGACACTGAGACAACACTACCAGAGCTCACTGAGCAACACAGGATTAGACAGAAAGAAGAGGAACTCGGTGGACTGGAGTCTGTCCGCATGGCAGAGTCAGAGACAGTGTGTGCTGCACCAGGACTCAACACATTGAAGCCAGAGTGTGTTACAGCACACAGTGGGGTCAGTGATGTACACCACACACACACATCACTGATTAAAACAGAAACTGATCTGGGCTCCACACACTGTGGGGATCTTATTAAGGCAGAGAGCCTTGACAGTACAGAGCTGGGATATGTGACCTGTATGCACCCTGACCAAATCAAAACAGAGACCGATGATGGAGGATACCTTAAATCAGAGCAAATCCGTGACTGGCAGGATATTAAATGTGCTCATATTAAATGTGACCAAGTGAAGTGTGAATCGAATGACAACATAGGAACTGATCTCATGAATACTGCGATGAGTGGAGTTGGTCTTGATCACAAAGACCCAATTGACCCAAGGCTCAGCGCAGTGCATCTAAATGTAAACTGCAAAGAAGAAATCCATGATCTCTCAACCCAAAATGGGAATTTGAATCCTTGCCAGTTTGTAAACAATGAGAAGAATGGGGAAGGAATCATCCAGGAAAATACAAAGAGTATCAACAAACCTATAACCTGTGAAACGAGGAGTATGACCATTGAACCCTTCATAACTGCTTCAAATAAACCTCCAAGAGCTTTGAGTTTCCTTCAGAAGGAGGCCATTCATGAAAATGAAAATAAAGAGCATTTAAATCACCAGATAATTCCTTCAGGTGAAAAGCCCTACAAATGTAGTCAGTGTGAGAAGCACTTTGCTAACCTATCTAAACTTAAATGCCACCAGAGAATTCATACAGGTGAAAAGCCTTACAAATGTAGTCAGTGTGGGAAGTGCTTTGCTGACTTATCTACACTAAAACGCCACCAGATAATTCATACAGGTGAAAAGCCCTACAAATGTAGTCAGTGTGGGCAGTGCTTTTGTCGCCTAACTCATTTAAAATGCCACCAGAGAAGTCATACAGGTGAAAAACCGTATACATGTAGTCAGTGTGAGAAGTGCTTTGCTGACCTATCTACACTAAAATGCCACCAG
This sequence comes from Gymnothorax reevesii, assembly GCA_029721435.1. Classification (NCBI taxonomy): domain Eukaryota; kingdom Metazoa; phylum Chordata; class Actinopteri; order Anguilliformes; family Muraenidae; genus Gymnothorax; species Gymnothorax reevesii. The sequence continues at coordinate 16,245,375 of CM056579.1, forward strand.
AGAACTCACTCTGGTGAAAAGCCCTACAAATGTAGTCAGTGTGGGAAGTGCTTTTCTCAACTAACTAATTTAAAATTCCACCACAGAATTCATACTGGTGAAAAGCCCTACAAATGTAGTCAGTGTGAGAAGTGCTTTTCTCAACTAACTAGTTTAAAATTCCACCATAGAATTCATACAGGTGAAAAGCCCTACAAATGTAGCCAGTGTGGGAAGTGCTTTTCTGACCCATCCCATTTAAAGTGCCACCAGAGGATTCATTCAGGTGAGAAGCCCTACAAATGCGGTCAGTGTGGGAAGTGTTTCTCTCAACTACCTCATTTAAAGCGCCACAAAATAACTCATACAAGTGAAAGACCTTACAAGTGTAAGCAGTGTGAGATGTGTTTTAGGACACAATATTCGTTAAATATGCACCTGCAAATTCATGCAGGTGAAAAGCCCTACAAATGTAGTCAGTGTGAGGAGAGCTTTTCTCAACGTGCTCATTTAAACGTCCACCAGAGAATTCATACCGATGAAAATGGATACAGATTCCTAATGATTATGGACTTAATAGAGCAGAAAGGGAAAATATAACAAAATGCCAAGACAACCTGGTTATTGAAAGAAAGAAGTATAATACCAGTGGTGGTAGGTACACCGGGGCTTATTAAGAAATACCTGAAGAAATACATGGCGGCCATCCCCGCTTGTCCAAGTACCCAAAGTGCTGAGGCAAAACAAGACATTTGAGAATATCACCTTGGGCTGAGGAAAATTGTGCTCAGCATATTTCACCATTTTCTGAAACCTGCACCAAATAACTAATTGATTCATTGAGAAAATAACAAACAACGATAAAGGAAATGATCATTAGTGGCAGCTCTGATGTGTTGAGCGTTATATACACCTGTAATCTGAAAATGAACTTGACTCCTCTGCTCTTTTTTGGTTCTTTGTCATCCAGTGTAGGTTCTGCTCTTTGAACTCATTCAGCTGTGAATGTAATATTTTACATTGTGAATGTGCACATGATCTAAATGCCTAAATAAACTCCTGTACTTCTCATTGCCTCAGTTCCCCCCTTTGCTTTCACTGTTTGTGAATTAAATAAATCCATGTTGCACATAATTATTTTTAAATGATCATTCTTTACATTGCTTGGATTGAGAGTAATACAAATGCATGCAAATCAATTTTTACAGGTAAGTGGCTCTTCAAACCCTGTTAAAATAGTTTGTGAGTTTTATCATAATCATGCCTGAAATTTTTTCCGAAGCTGCAGAATTTGCTATTCTGAGTGAGGAAACATGATGGATGTGGGGGATTTATACTCTTGGTGAATTTCTGACCGAGTATGAACTATACCCTCAGGATCTCAGCCAATTTCTCCATTTACAGTCAGAACAGTCCATTTTGCTCATGTTGTCTTTAGTGTAATATGCCCTTGATTGCTGAAGTTTGTCTCCATTGATTTTATTCCTTATCTGTATGTTAGCAGCAGTGGCGTCTCTGGCATGAACAGAACAAAACAACCTAAAATGAATAGTTATAAAGCAAATTTATGTAATAATGAAGTAAGAATTCTCTTATGAAATTATTTGCAATACCAAAACACTGAAACATTGCGGTTATAAAATAATCAAAATCAATATTCTCTTTGTCCCTCTTGAGCAGATTTATTTGCATAACTAACAAAGTGCAAAACATTTCACCAAACTATGGGTGAACGAGGCTTAGTAACAGAATAAGTGCCAAAGATTAAAGTAAAGATTTAAGCAAAGTGTAAACTATTCTTTGTATCCTCTGGATATTGTAAACGTTACTGCATACCATAGACTGTATAAAAAGATGGATGAAGCTTCCGTGAAGTCACCCATTGGTTTCAGCATACCATAAAGGAAGCCTCGATTTTGGCAATTTGAATTTTTGAATTTTGAATTTTTCAATTTGGCAACTTTTTCCTGATGTTCCAAAGAGAGTTTCTATAGCCTCTCATGATGTAGATGTTGGTGATGCCAAACCAATAAAACAGCATCCGTACCGGATGAATCCTGAAAAGAGAAAGATTGCTGAGAAAGAGGTTGAGTACATGTTAAAACATGATATTATCAGACCCTCCAACTCCGATTGGAGTTCACCCTGTATGCTAGTTCCAAAACCTGATGGAAGTACTAGATTCTGTACAGATTATCGCAAAGTCAATGCTGTAACTAGAACTGATGTGTTTCCAATACCTAGGATTGATGATTGTATTGATAGTGTAGGGCAAGCAAAGTTTCTGACCAAGATTGATTTATTGAAGGGTTATTGGTGTGTGCCTTTAACTGAGAGGGCCAAGAGCATCTCTGCTTTTGCCACACCATCTGGATTGTACCTGTATGAAGTCCTACCCTTTGGCATGAAAAATGCCCCAGCCACGTTCCAAAGGATGATACAGTCTACAATCGCCGGATTGCCACACACGGGTGCGTACATCGATGACCTGATCACATGGAGTGACTCCTGGGAAGAACATCTAAAAGATGTAGAGACGTTGTTCCAGCGCCTGACCCAGGCTAACCTGACTGTTAACCTGAGCAAGAGTGACTTTGGTTGTGCTACTGTCACCTATCTTGGCTACGTCACAGGCCAGGGTAAGGTGGCACCCATAAATGCTAAAGTCCAAGCCATCATGGACTTTCCAGTTCCTGACAACAAAAAAGCTTTACGCCGCTTCCTTGGAATGATCGTGTACTACTGCAAGTTCTGCAAGAACTTTGCTGAGATTGCTCTCAGTCTAACTAACCAACTGAAGAAAGGCGTAAAGTTCACCTGGGATGATGCATGCCAGAGAGCCTTCGATCGCCTGAAGTCTCTGCTGTGTCACTTCCCCGTGCTCAAATCTCCTGACTTCAACAAACCGTTCTCCATCGCGGTCGATGCTAGCGACCAAGCTTGTGGATCTGTGCTCCTACAGAGAAGTGACTCTGATGACATTGAGCATCCCGTGGCATACTTCTCCAGGAAGTTCAATCGCCACCAAAGGAACTATTCCACAATAGAGAAGGAACTGTTGGCTCTGGTCCTTTCTTTACAACACTTTGAGGTTTATGTTTGTACAGGACAAAAGCCAATGATTGTGTACACTGACCACAATCCGTTAATGTTTTTGAGTAAGATGAAAAACAAGAATCGGAGATTGTTGAGTTGGAGTTTGATTTTACAGGAGTTTGACTTGGAAATTAAGCATGTGAAGGGTACAGACAATGTAATTGCTGATTGCTTATCCAGTGTTTGAATGTGTATATATATATCATGTGTTTGAATATTGTATGATATGTATATATAGACAAGTGTTCACTTAACCATTTTGTATTGAAAAGAAAAATTTTGCCTTTATGAGTCAAAATTTTTCCCTTTTGGAATGGAGGTGTGATGTGAATATAGGCCACTAGATGGCAGTATTTACCTTTTTTTTGTTAAGCTCAGACTGGAGTCATGTTTAGACATATCCTGGACATGTCAGGGGTAAGTCTCAGAAAATAAAAAAAAAGAGGTCTAAATGTGGGTGGGGTCTGCAAAAGAGTATATAAAGAAAAGAATTGAGACAGTAAAGTTGTTGGAGAAATTGCAAGAAGATGACCAGACCTGCCATTCTGTTCAAGACCTGTGACGTTTCTTTTGTGGATTTCTTTGCCTGTGTTTGAGCATTTTCATCATCCAGGACATCACCAAGCCACCCCCACGAAAAGGGATTGTAAATATTTATGTTTTGTACATAATTCAATCTTGGTCTTTAGGTTAGTTAGTTGTTATGGTGTTTGTTAATTAAATGTGTTGAGGTTTTTTAAAACTGTGTCTGTCGTCCCTTGCTGTTGCTGTTGTGTTATTAATGTAACAACAAATTGGGGGCCATAACACTACTCACAACACTTGGTCGTAGGAATCCTACATAATTCACTTTGAGGTCTTTAAATATGTTAAAGGGATTAACAATCAAATCACCCCTTAGTCTCCTTTTCCTAAAACTAAAGAGATTAAGGATCTTCAGCCTCTTCTCATAGCTTTCATCTTTTATACCTGGAATTCGCTTCGTGGCTCTTCTCTGAACTTTCTCTAGAGCCTCTATATCTTAAATTATGGTCCCCAGAACTGTACGCAATACTCCAGATGTATTCTGAAGAATGTTTTGTACAAAAGAAGCGTCACCACCTTAGATTTGTACTCAATACTTTTGGCAATGTATCCCAGCATCCGATTGGCTATTTTAATGGCTACGGCACAATGGATAGAGCCTGTGAGGGTTTGGTCAACAATCAGTCCCAGAACTTTCTCGCGTGGAGCACATTCCAGTTTTAAACTTTCCATGAAGTAATCCCATCTAATGTTTTTATTACCTACATGTACAACTTTACATTTTGCTACATTAAATTTCATTTGCCACTTTTCTGTCCAATTCTGGATTCTATCTTAATCATCCTGAATCACTTTAGTGGACTCTAAACTATTTCCCAAACCCCCCAGTTTAGTATCATCTGCAAATTTAACTAATCTGGTCTCAACATTCCAATCAGGGTCATTAATGTAGATGAGGAACAGCAGGGGGTCCCAACACTGATCCCTGGGGGTCAACACTCCCCACTATACCTAGCTCAGATGAGATACCATTGACCACCACTCTTTGTGTTCTGTCCTGTAACCAGTTTTGAATCCGCTCCAGAATACCTCCTGTAACTCCAATGGAGCTCATTTTAAAAATTAGTCTCTTATGCGGTACTTAATCAAAAGCTTTCTGAAAATCTGAGTATATGATGTCATAAGCCCTGCTCTGGTCATCCGTTTTGGTGGCCTCTTCAAAAAATTCCAGGATTGTCAGGCATGACCTTCCCTTATGGAAACCATGTTGGCTATCCCTCAAGATACTGTTACGTTCAAGAAATAAGTCTAGCTCATCTTTTATGATAGATTCCAATATTTTGCACGCAATGCAAGTTTAACTGACTGGCCTGTAATTTCCTGGCTAGGTACGGTCCCCTTTCTTATATTTTGGTATTATATTGCCCTGTTTCCAATCATTTGGAATTTCTCCAGTTTCCAAAGACCGTCTGAAGATGGCGGATGGCGGCTTAAAGATGATCTCACCAACTTCCCTGAGCACTCTAGGATATAAGCCATCAGGACCCGCCGCCTCATCTGCCTTTAGTTTATGCAACTTGTGTAATACTTCCTTATCCCTAACCTCAATTTCCGCAAAATAATCTTGAGCATTTAACATGCCCTCTGGCCGAAGAAAGACCCCCTTTAAGGTAAAATGCTCAACAAAGTGACCGTTTAAGGCATCCGCAATATCCGTGTTATCATATAGCTGCGATCCATTTTTATTATCCCCCCGGTGTATAATGCGGGGGGATAAAGCGATAGCCATGTCTGTCTGTCCGTCCGTCCGTAATCATTTCGTTTCCGGAGCATAACTCAAAAACCGTTCAATATTTCTTCACGAAATTTGGTGTGTACATCTGATGTGCCATGTAGACGTGCCTTTTGGCATTTAGAAATTTCTGAAATTTTTATTTTTTGTGTTTCCATGGCAACAAGTTGGACTTAGTCTCTGGGAAGGGTAGGGCTCATTTCCGGAGGATAACTCAAAAACCGTTCAATATTTCTTCACGAAATTTGGTGTGTACATCTGATATGCCATGTAGATGTGCCTTCTGGCATTTAGGAATTTCTGAAATTTTTATTATTTTGTGTTACCGTGGCAACAAGTTGGACTTAGTCTCTGGGGAGGGTAGGGCTCGTTTCCGGACAATAACTCAATAACCATTCAATATTTCTTCACGGAATTTGGTGTGTAGATCTGATATGCCTTGTAGATGTGCCTTTTGGTATTTAGGAATTTCTGAAATTTTTATTTCTTGTGTTTCGATGGCAACAAATCCCATCACACTGGTGTGTGAAATTGAAACTTCTGCTTGTTTTCTGAGGGTGTTATGAATCTTTGATGCATGTACAGTCAGGAAGTTTTCTTGGCATGCACCTTTTTATCCCCCCGGCATATAATGCTATTGCTCTGTCTGTCCGTCTGTAAACATGACTTTGTCCAGGCCATATCTCGGAAACTATATGTGCTAGCTTCACCAAACTTGACACACGTCAATCATGATGTGTAGATGTGCCTTTTGCTATCCCTCTGTCCATCCCTCTGTCCGTCTGTAAACATGAGTTTGTCTGGCCCATATCTAAGAAACTACATGTGCTAGCTTCACCAAACTTGACACACGTCAATCATGATGCGTAGATGTGCCTTTTGCTATCGCTCTGCCCGTCCGTCTGTCTCTCCGTCTGTAAACATGACTCTGTCCGGGCCATATCTCAGAAACTATATGTGCTACCTTCACCAAACTTGACACACACGTCAATCATGATGTGTAGATGTGCCTTTTAAAGGTTGTTACACAACCTACAGCCGGGGGGATCCGCCATTGACAGATGGCTCTTGTTCTTTATGCACTTAACCTGCTCTTTTACTTTCCTTTTTCTGCTACAGTACTGAAAGAAGCGCTTAGGGTTAGTTTTTGCCCCCACTGCAATTTGTCTTTCATACGGTCTTCTAGCATTCCTCAGCTCTTTTTTGACCACAGCCTGCATTTCACAGTATTCAGCCTTAGTGTTCTCATTGTTATCCTTTATGTACATCTTATAAAGAGTCCTCTTTTCCCTCAAAATCCTACGCATACTTTTGGTCATCCACTGAGGATTCTGCTTTTTCAGCTTACCATTGGATACCTTTGGAATGAATTTGCATTGTGATTCAAGTAAAACCCCCTTAAATCTTTCCCACATCTCATTTACGTACTCAGTCCAGGAGTGTCTCCCATTTTTTTTCACTTAGATAATGAGTGCATCCTGTCAAAGTTTGCTCACCTAAAATGGAAAAATTTTCTTTTTGAATACACCTTTTTAACTTCCCATGAAACATCAAAATTAACAGCAGAGTGATCGCATGTCCCAAGTGGCTCCAGTACCTCTACATTGCTAATTCTATCTGGGTCATTACAGAGCACTAAGTCTAAAATTGCCCTCTCTCTTGTAGGATTATTAACATACTGCACCAAGAAATTATCATTTATAACATCTTGAAATTCTTCCTCCCTCCTACCCTGTCCTTTCACCATTTCCCAATCGATACTAAGATAATTTAAGTCTCCCATAATAATAATACCTCCACCTCTACAAGCTTGCGTAATCCTCTTAAAAAGCATTTCATTGACTACTGTCCAAAGCTGGTGGTCGATAGCATACTATTTTTAAACCTGTCTCGTGTTTGACAATGAGCCTGACCCAGATATCTTCTCAGGGCAAGGATTTTTCCATTTTGGGAATTTACTGAACATTTATGTTTTTGTTCAATATATAAAATATAAAATTAGTCTTCGAACAAAAACATTTCACAGGATGTCTCCTAGGTACCAAGGGATCATTTCGTATTTTTCTCACAATTTTTTTTTCTGCGTTTTGTGCGTGGGATGTCTGGAAAATTGTTTGATTTGACATTGAATGACCCGAATGTTTTTGAGATTAGATTAAGAATTTCAAGGTGTGAATAACTTGTTACTGCTTGGACTAAAGTAGTAAGGAGCACATTTCCAGCTGGAGAACTGAATTTCTGCCATTTGATAACAAGAAGGGATTCTTTTCAATGCTACTTGTCCTGGTCTCCATTTAGCAAGCCACCAATATTTATATGATTGTGAATTGTGAATAAAATCAAAAAATTGTGAATAAAATCAAAATGCAATGACTTTCAGATCACATGAGCCAATCTGTTATTTACAATAGGACAAAGATAACATTCCAAATGTTGAAACTGAGACATTTTTATCCGCAAAATGAGCTCATTTTACAAAACCCACGTTGTGTAAATCGTAAATAAAAACAGAATCTTTTTCAACCTATATTCAATTGAATACACTGCAAAGACAAGTTACTTAATGACAAACAGGTAAACTTTAATTTTTTGCAATTGTTAGCTCATTTGGAATTTGATGCCTGCAACATGTTTCAAAAAAGCTGGCACAAGTGGCAAAAAAGACTGAGAGAGTTGAGGAATGCTCATCAAACGCTTATTTGGAACATCCCACAGGTGAACGGGCTAATTGGGAACAGATGGGTGCCATGATTGGGTATAAAAGCAGCTTCCCTGAAATGCTCAGTCATTCACAAACAAGGATGGGGCGAGGGTCACCACTTAGTGAACAAATGCGTGAGCTGATTGTCGAACAGTTTAAAAACAACATTCCTCAACGAGCTATTGCAAGAAATTTAGGGATTTCATCATCTACGGTCTGTAATATCGTCAGAAGGTTCAGAGAATCTGGAGAAATCACTGCATGTAAGCGACAAGGCCGAAAACCAACATTGAATGCCCGTGACCTTCGATCCCTCAGGCGGTACTGCATCAAAAACCCACATCAGTGTGTAAAGGACATCACCACATGGGCTCAGGAACACTTCAGAAAACCACTGTCAGTAACTACAGTTCGTCGCTACATCTGCAAGTGCAAGTTAAAACTCTACATTGCAAAGCGAAAGCCATTTATCAACAGCACCCAGAAATGCCGCTTCGCTGGGCCCAAGCTCATCTAAGATGAACTGATGCAAAGTGGAAAAGTGTTCTGTGGTCTGACGAGTCCACATTTCAAATTGTTTTTGGAAACTGTGGACGTCGTGTCCTCTGGACCAAAGAGGAAAAGAACCATCCGGACTGTTATAGGGAAAAGTTCAAAAGCCAGCATCTGTGATGGTATGGGGGTGTATTAGTGCCCAAGACATGGGCAACTTACACATATGTGAAGGAACCATTAATGCTGAAAGGTTCATACAGGTTTTGGAGCAACATATGTTGCCATCCAAGCAACGTCTTTTTCATGGATGCCCCTGCTTATTTCAGCAAGACAATGCCAAGCCACATTCTGCACGTGTTACAACAGCATGGCTCCGTAGTAAAAGAGTGCGGGTACTAGATTAGCCTGCCTGTAGTCCAGACCTGTCTCCCATTGAAAATATGTGGCGCATTATGAAGCGTAAAATACGACAACGGAGACCCCGGACTGTTGAACAACTTAAGCTGTACATCAAGCAAGAATGGGAAAGAGTTCCACCTGAAAAGCTTCAAAAGTTGGTCTCCTCAGTTCCCAAACATTTACTGAGTGTCGTCAAAAGGAAAGGCGATGTAACACAGTGGTAAAAAGGCCCCTGTGCCAACTTTTTTGCAATGTGTTGCTACCTTTAAATTCTAAGTAAATGATTATTTGCACAAAAAAAATGAAGTTTCTCAATTTGAACATAAAACATCTTGTCTTTGCAGTGTATTCAGTTGAATTTAAGTTGAAAAGTATGCAACTATCCATCTTATATCTGCAGGTTGCGAGTATATTTCCTTTTACTTTGCAACATCAAGCATTTTACAACACATCTAACAGCTGTGCTTAGCATCACGAATATGAGTTAGCTGGCCAGCTACGGCATTCACGAATGCTATTTGACATGAGCTTAAAAATTTGATTTCAACTTGCGAGCGTTTCCCCCTGGAGTAGTTGATAGATTTTGAACAAGAAAATGTTTAGCCATACCTGTACTTTTTTAATTTCAGTGGGACTCCCCAGTATATTAAAAGCTAAATTAAATAATTATTTTGTGTATTTGTATCGTTTTGTCTGTCACAAACGAGATGTTGCGGCACCACCTGTGACTCCGGATCGAAGCAGGGTTTGTTTTCAGCCAAAATGCACTACATGGAGAGCGCGAGTGAAACGCGTGATTTGGCGCTGCTATTTCACCTAGCAACAAGAAATACTATTTTCTGATTGGCTGATAGGTTGCTGATTCAAGCAGAGCAGTCTGTACTGTAGTGAATTGAGTTCACCGAGTGTTGCGGAATGCCATGCTGTAACTAGGTTCTCGACTTGAGCTCTCTCGTTGTCTCTAGGCTACATGTAGGTCAAGTTGATTTTTTTATTTCGGTGACCATCTCTCTCTCTCTCTCTCTCTCTCTCTCTCTCTCAGGACATTTGACGTGTGTCTGTGGGGAAAATCTCTCTCTGATTTATTTGACCTGTGCCTGTGGACGAAATTACCTAGCAGAACTTACTGCTTTTCTCATGCCTTTAAAATTTATTACCGAGATAGCCATCGTAGTCACCCATATTTTCTGCACACGCCGACGATCAGACACGCTATAACATCACTTCGGCTCTAGACCTTGATAGCGGATAGGCAAGATGAAGACCTCTATGATGTAATCGGGTGGCGTCACGGGCACCTAATTAACTCTGTGGCTGTGCAGACACAGACATTGTTTTGTTTCTATATAGAAAAGATAAACTGCCTATATATATATTTTTTTATTGATTTTAATGAGGTTATATATACAAAATATACCTTTTAAAAACATATTAAGTTTATTGTTCACAAACCCTTTAGTGCAAGAGGGCCGGCCCCATTTTCAGGTGATTTGAGAGGAATAGGCTTAGGCTACTAAGCCTGTCAGCATTCTGACAAATACCTTTGACTATACACACACAAAAATATATAAAACAGAATTGTCTTTGTATGAGAATCGATTGTTATATTATTACATTTGCGACAAAGACAGATTCTGTTCCAATCAATTCAAGGCAGCATATTGCTCCACAGCGACATCTGGTGGGGCCTGGCCCCACTGCAGAGATGCCACTGGTCACGCTGACTGACCAACTCAAATGTTATGCTCTAGCAGCTCAGGAAAGAATCGTTGGCGAACGTTCCTGGAATGTTCTGTAGAAAATGTTTTAAAAAAAAACCTCAGGCAAACCTTTAGGGAATGTTCCCTGCTCATGAAAGGTTAACTGAATCCACACCGACTACCAAACTGCCCATCCGCAAAACGGAGGGATAGCAGAAATTTGGACAAGTAGATTCAACTGTTTATAGGCTCATCAAAACTTTCCACATTGTTTATATATACACTGATTTGATTATTTATTATAACCAAAAAGCTGGTAGAGACCCTGGGAGGCTTTTTATGCTTATTTTTTAGTGAAACATAATCCCCATAGACAGCTGCAAATAATGGAAATCTCCAGCTGTTCCTATTCATTATATCACATACAGTGAGAGTAAAAAGTATTTGATCCCTTGCTGATTTTGTTGGTTTGCCCACTAATAAAGACATGATCATTCTATACTTTTAACGGTAGATGTATTATAACATGGAGAGACAGAATATCAAAACGAAAATCCAGAAAATAACTTTAAAGAATATACATTAATTAATTTGTATTTCATTGAGGGAAATAAATATTTGATCCCCTAGTATGCATTAGGAGTTCTGGCTTTCACAGACCAGTTAGACACTCCCAATCAACTTGTTACCTGAATTGAAGACACCTGTTCTAACTAATCACCTGTATGAAAGACACCTGTTCGCAGAATCAAACAATCAGACAGATTCCAAACTCTCCAACATGGGTAAGACCAAAGAACTCTCACAGGACCTCAGAGACAGGATTGTTGACCTGCACAAATCTGGAATGGGCTACAAAAACATTAGCAAGATGCTGGGTATGAAAGTAACAACCATTGGTGCAATTATGAGAAAATTTAAGAAGTATAACATGACCATCAATAGACCTCGGTCTGGTGCTCCACAGAAGATTTCACCTCATGGGGTGGCAATGATCATGAGAACAGTGAGAAATCGGCCTGCAACCACACAGCGGGAGTTAGGGAATGACCTCAAGGCAGCTGGGACCACAGTCGCCAGGAAAACAATTGGCAACACTTTGCGCCGCAATGAAATAAAATCCTGCAGTGCCCGAAAGGCACCCCTGCTTAAGAAGGCACATGTGGATGCTCGCCTAAAGTATGCCAATGATCACCTCAAACATGCACAAAGTGATTGGGAGAGGGTTCTGTGGTCAGACGAGATCAAAATCGAACTATTTGGCCTAAACTCTACTCGTCATGTGTGGAGGAAGAAAAATGCTGCCTATGATCCCAGGAACACTGTGCCCACCGTCAAGCATGGAGGTGGAAACATTATGTTTTGGGGGTGTTTCTCTGCCAAGGGCACAGGGCTACTTCACCGCATCAGTGGGAAGATGGATGGAGCCATATACCGAGCTGTCCTGAGGGACAACCTCCTCCCCTCTGCTAGGAAGCTGAAAATGGGCCGTGGCTGGGTCTTCCAGCATGACAACGACCCGAAGCATACAGCAAAGGCAACAAAGGAGTGGCTCAAGAAGAACCATATTAAGGTCATGGAGTGGCCCAGCCAGTCTCAGGACCTCAATCCAATCGAATATCTATGGAGAGAGCTGAAGGTCCGAGTTGCCAAGCGACAGCCCACCAACCTTAATGATTTAGAGAGGATCTGCAAAGAAGAGTGGGCCAAAATTCCCCCTGATATGCTAACCTTGTGGTTAACTACAACAAACGTTTGACCGCAGTGCTTGCCAACAAAGGCTTTGCCACCAAGTATTAAATGCTTTTGGATAGAGGGATCAAATACTTATTTCCCTCAATGAAAAACAAATTAATTAAAATAAATTCTTTAAAGTTATTTTCTGTATTTTCGTTTTGATATTCTGTCTCTCCATGTTAGAATACATCTACCATTAAAAGTATAGAATGATCATGTCTTTATTAGTGGGCAAACCAACAAAATCAGCAAGGGATCAAATACTTTTTACTCTCACTGTATGTTCTGACTTTATCAATGAAAAGTGATTATTGGGCTCCCAGAATTATGATAAGCAGTCTTGTTGCACTGCAAGCAGACCGTTCAAATTTTTTCTGGTCAGAATTGGCTACATTTTACTTTAAATATTGTCTTACAATACATATCGGTCTACTTCTAGGAGTTGGCCCATTTCCATGAAGTCTGAATTTAATTTTTATTTGATCATTCAGTCAATTAAATTTTCGTAAGACCTAAGAGACACATGACTTCTCGAAAAGAAGATCTGATGGCGTGTAAGCGTATCCAACTAATACCTTACAACTGTAATATATGTTTTTCTTATTAGATGACGTAAACATGGGCCAGAGCAAAGTGTCACGGCCGCTACCCTTTATGCTGGATAAAGGTGGGGTCGGAGACCTGAGAATGCACACACTCCACAACCTCTGGTAACAAGAAATTTATTATGTACAATCAATTCATCAGACAGCACCTTCTTTCGAGAAAGAGCAGAACACTGGCCGCTCCTACACCCCACCCCCAAACAAGCCAATCCATCAGCTACCCAGCCCCATCCCACGGCACAGCAAACTCCCCCCATCCTTAGCAAAACACACACACACACACACACACACACTCACACACACTCACACCTCACAATTCCCCCCAGCCTCCCACTATTCCCAAGTACACTGCTGTCCACATGTTTTAAAAGCACCATTAAACAAAGACATAGATAAGACAAACAAGAACAAACATCATTGGTTGAAAATACACGTAACTTTCAAGCAAATAAGACCCTCCCCCAGGGTCTAGGCTTAAGCGCTGGTCCGACACGGCTTGCAACAATTAACGACAGTGGGGGAATCGTCGGCTCAGCGCTGAACACCAGAGTAGAGGACGGCGTGTCCACCACTCATACTCAACTGGGAAGCAGTAGATTGGAGCACTCCTATCCGTCCCCATTCCCTCTCTATCATCGCCCCTAGCGCCGGAATATCTCCTCCTGCACTGGCTATCTTTGCCACCGGCAGCCCGAAATGGCTACGAACGGCACCCACTCTCCTTCAGAGAGTGCGAGTCACAACAGCTTAATCGGCTATCTGCCCAGGCATAAAACACTCACTCCGCTCCTCAGCTCTCCTTCCCACAGACTTAGCTCTCGATTTATAGGGCCACTCCCCCCCAACAATCAACTTCATCTGAATTAACTCAGCCACAACAACCTCCAATCAACAATCATGAAAACCCTCCACTTTTAATAGTTTAGCCCATCACAACCCGCATTTATTACACAACATACAGAATAGAAATGCAATTTAGCTGCGAAACCCAAGTGAAGCACAGGCCTACTTACTCATACGTATCATCTGAATTTCATTTTGTTATTAGCCTGGCTATACATTTCCACAGAAAACAATGTTGTGGAATAAGAAGGCTAGATATAAGTTTATTTTGCGTTTGTTGTCACTCGTTTCATGAGGCTTTAGGATATTATGTTGCGAAGTAGTAAAATTTGTTATTTACTTTCAATACCTCCTTCGCAAAAATGGAAAATAGAGGAGACAGTCATTCTTACTTTTTTGCAATTTGATTGGTTGCAAGATTAAACCGGTAATTCCTGCGCAAGAATTTTGCATATGAAACTGTTTCTCTCCTGGGTTGTGAATGCGAAATGCAACCCCAATTCCAAAATAGTTGAGACAAAGTGTAAATTGTGAATAAAATCTAAACGAAATGACTTTCAAATCACACGTGCCAGTATTTTATTCACAATAGAACAGAGATAACATGGCAAATTTTGAAATGTCAATTTTATCCACAAAATGAGCTCATTTCAAATTTGTTGGCAGCTACAGGTCTCAAAAAAAGTTGGGACAGGGGTCTGTTTGCCATGGTGCAACATCCCCTCTTCTTTTTAACACAGAGTGGAGGCATCTGGGCATTGAAGAGACAGGTTTAGCCATTGGAATTTGATCACACTCTTGTCTAATACGGGCTTCCAGCTGCTGGAGAGTTTTGGGTGTTTCTTGACAGATTTTTAATTTAATTATGCGCTGAATGTTCTTAATCGATGAAAGATCAGGGCTGCTGGGTGGCCAGTTCTGTACTCGGACTCTTCTACTACGAGGCCATGCTGTTGTAAAAGCTGCAGTATGTGGTTCCCTGGAATAGATGTCATCTGGAGGGGAGCATATGTTGCTCTAAAACCGTTACCTATACCTCTCAGCAGTCACGGTGCTTTTTAAAACATGCAAGTGTCCCACACCATATGCAGTAATGCATCAGAGATGTATGTACCATCAGAGATGCTGGCTTTTGAACTGAAACATGATAATAGGATCCTCTTTAGCTTGGAGGACACAACGCCCATGATTTCCAACAAGAATGTCAAATTTGGACTCGTCTGACCACAGGACACTTTGCTACGGTCCATTTTAAATGAGCCTGGGCCCACAGAACATGGCGGCGCTTCTGGATCATGCTCAACAATGCCTTTCTTTTTGCATGATAGATTTTTAGGTGGCATGTCTGGAAGGCACGATGGACTGTGTTTACAGACAGAGGTTTCTTGAAGTATTCCTGGGTCCATTTAGCATTATCGATGACAGAATCATGCCGGTGAGTGATGCTGTGGCATCTGAGGGCCAGGAGATCACAGGCATCCAGCAACGGTCTTCAGCCTCTTCCCTTAAGCACTGAGATTTTTCCAGTTTCTCTGAATCTTTTGATGATTTTATACAATGTCGATGATGAGACCTTCAAAGCCATTGCAATTTGATGTTGAGGAACATTGTTCCACAGGCAAGGAGAGAAAGTTGGGTGTCAAGGTCGACAGCGCAGGAAAGGGCAGGCACACCATACAGCGACAGCTCCTCCAGTGGTTGAGTTGTCCAACCGATTCCAGCCCTTGCAGGATCGAATTGGCCCCTGACCCTGAGAGGACTGATGAGCAGCAGGGCACCCTGTTGGCCTCTACCCCTCAGAAAAGAGTTAGTGATAGTGGGGGACTCAATACTTAGAGGAATAGATAGCTTAGTCTGTTCGCGCGACAAAGAGTCTCGTACGGTGTGTTGCCTGCCTGATGCCCAGGTAGGAGACCTCCTGGAGCGTGTGGACAAGCTCCTGGCCAGAGCGGGGAGGGATCCAGTTGTCATGGCTCATGTTGGGAAAAAAGACATGGGTAAGGGTAGGTTTGAGGTTCTGCATGGCAAATTAGTGGAATTAGCTGAGAAGCATAGGAGCAGATAGTGAACGTTAGTGTTCTCCGGGATTCTACCGGTACCACAAGCAAGCAGAGGAAAGCAGAATTTTATCTTGATGTTATCACGTGGCAACGAACCTGGTGTAGGAAAGAGGGTACGGGTTCATGGGGCACTGGAACATTTTCTGGGACAGGGGTGACCTGTTCAAGCCTGACAGGCTGCACCTGAACTGGAGGGGTAACTTTGCACTGGGTCAGCGTATGTTGAGGGTAGCACAGGATTATTTAAACTAGGGACTTGGGGGGCAGGGAGGCTAGTGAGTGTTACACATAGGGAAATGCCCTGATGGAAGCTGATAGTGTTACATGCACTATTGATGATATACTTTCAAAGCAACAAAGCGTAGTGGGGGGCTTGAAGCAGCGGCCTCATGGGAAATCAAGGGGGAAGAGCATTAGTAATAACCTGAAATGTTTTAAGTTAAATGCAAAAAGCAAAAAAAATAAATTTCCAGAGCTTGAGGCCGTTATGATTAGTGATGGCTATGACATAGTTGGGATTACAGAGACATGGCTCAGTGAAGAGAATGGAGATGAATATAATATAGAACGTTATAAGCTCTTTAGGAAAGATAGATGTAATTGGCGAGGAGGGGGCGTAGCAATGTATGTGAGCGAAAACAGAAATGTACATGAAATTCCCGAAATTGAACATTCCTTGCCCTGTGAGGATATCTGGGTCCGGCTCATTGGCAAACACGAGACTGGTTTAAACATAGGAGTATGCCATCGACCACCAGCTTTGGACAGTAGAGTCGATGAAATGCTTTTTAAGCGGATTACGCAAGCTTGTAGAGGTGGAGGGACAATTATTATGGGAGACTTAAATTATCATGGTATCGATTGGGAAATGGTGAAAGGACAGGGTGGGGGGGGGGGGGGGATTTTTGGATGTTATCAATGACAATTTTTTGGTGCAGTATGTTAATAAACCAACAAGAGAGAAGGGCAAATTTTTTTTTAGACTTGGTGCTCTGTAATGACCCAGATAGAATTAGCAATTTTGAGGTACTGGAGCCACTTGAGACAAGTGATCACTCTGCTGTTAATTTTCATGTGTCATGGGAAGTTAAAAAGCTGTATTCAAAAGCAGCTTAGGCGAGCAAACGCTCATATCTCAGTGAAATTAAATGGGAGATAATCCTGGACTGTGAGTCTGTAAATGAGATGTGGGAAAAGATTTAAGGAGGTTTTACTTGATTCACATTCCAAATTCATTCCAAAGGTATCCAAAAGTAAGCTGAAAAAGCAGAATCCTCAGTGGATGACCACAAGTATTCTTAGGATTTTGAGGGAAAAG
Source organism: Gymnothorax reevesii (assembly GCA_029721435.1). NCBI lineage: Eukaryota > Metazoa > Chordata > Actinopteri > Anguilliformes > Muraenidae > Gymnothorax > Gymnothorax reevesii. Next base: position 16,262,625 of record CM056579.1, read on the forward strand.
AGGAATCTTTATAAGATCTACTTAAAGGATAACAATGAGAACACTAAGGCTGAATACTGCAAAATGCAGGCTGTGGTCAAAAAAAGAGTTGAGGCATGCTAGAAGACTGTATGATAGACAAATTGCAGGGGGGACAAAAACCTAACCAAAAACCTAAGCGCTTCTTTCACTACTGTAGCAGAAAAAGGAAAGACAAAGAGCAGGTTAACTTAATTACTTCCCAAATATTCTTTCAGCTGATTCTCTTATACAATAATCACTTTTTCAGCCCTTTTTTGCCTGTGCCAACTTTTTTGAGACCTGTTGCAGCCAGAAAATTTTAAATAAGCTCATTTTGTGGATAAGACTGTAAAATGTCTCAGAAAATATTTCAAATGTCGAAACTATGTTCTATTGTAAATACCAAATTTGTGTACGTGATCTGAAGGTCATTGCATTTTGATTTTATTCACAATTTACACTTAGGGCCGGATCTACAAAAGCTTTGCGTGTATAAAAACGTGTGCAAACTCATTGCACACGCAAAAAAAATGTACAAACTGATTTACTAACAGTGCACAGTAAGGGTTGCCTCTTTCAAAGGTGCAAAATAGCACGTCTGCATCCAGTTAGTACGTCTGCGACAATGAATATGCAATATGGGGCGTTTACACGCAATTGTGCGTGTGCTGGGAGGAGAAATTGTAAATATATTAATTTAGCACGCACAAATTGATTTATCAAACCTGAAAGAAATTTTGCTAATAAAATCTGCGTCTATATTTTAACACGTGTCAAAAGGAGGTGCAAACGGTTTGTATGCGTAATTGCGCACACATGGCTACAGTTATTGTCTCAAGGAGACATCGAAATCATGAAAGGAGACGCAGAGAACGCATTTTTCACCCTTGTGTGAACGTTTTTGGAATGAACGAGGAAAAAATCATTAAAACATATCGCCTATCCAGCACTGCCATTTTGGGGCTGTTGGAGGAACTCGGAGAGGATTTGGAGCCAGCCACGAGAAGGAGTCACGCAATACCTGCAATGACAAAACTCCTTGCATTTTTTTGCATCTGGGTCATTCCAGCGTACGGTAGCTATTACAGCTGGGATCTCCCAATCCCGTTTTTCAGATGTGCTGTCTGAAGTCCTAAATGCCATGTCGCGCCGGATGGCCAAGTTCATTAGGTTTCCACGCACTTGGCACTTATTGAATGAGACCAAACAAGGTTTTTTTGCTGTAGCTGGATTTCCTAGAGTTATGTGGGCGATTGACTGCACCCATGTGCAGCTTGTGCCCCCCGCAGACACTGAGCACGTGTACAGAAATCGCAAACACACGCATTCATGGCAATGGCCTGAGTATCGCGCCTTGCCGCCCGTGCCAACGATGACGCCGCTCGCATCTCCCGTGCAATTGTCTGAATGGCTGCAGAATGTTTCTTTTGTTCCTCCAGCAACTCCAGATCAATGTCCTCGGGACCCTTTCGAGGCTCTGCAGGGGTGGCGGCTGCTCTGGGGGGATTTGAGGTGGATGGCTGGACTTCTGCTGAAGATTCTACATGTAAAAAATAAATGTTTTTTGCTTGGGATTTGAGTTAAAGGACAGCAAAATGTAACCACAGGAGGTACACTCATTTTTCACTGACTAAATAAATATCTTTTCAGAAAAAGTGTGTTTATACAGTATTATTGTGCGCCTACCTTGTTCTGCTGTTTGGTCCAGTGTGTCATACCCGGCAATTCCAGTGACTTGCGTCTCGCAGAACGTTAACTGCACCTGTTCCTCAATGCTGGTCAGAGGCATCTCATCCACTGTGCCCACATCTGTTTTCTTTGCAGATGTTTTATTATACGCCAATTTTTCTTTTGTTCGTCTTCGGATATCTTGATATCGTCTCCTCACTTCATTCAGTGTTCGCATCATTTTACCCACAGCATTTACTTTTTTACAGATTTCCGCCCATTTGGCGTTCCTTTGTGCGACAGTCAGATTTCTTTGCTGTAGCTCATTCACGTGTTTATTGGCTTCATCTACCAACACCTCTAATTCCATAGGGTCGAATTTCATTTTGCGCTTTCTTCTCTCCGAACTCTCCATGCTGCAAACCATGAAACACGCAAAGCCCTCATTTAAATAGGGTGTGTCCAACACGTTTGCACCTGTTGCCATTTGCGCAATCACTCTTAGTAAATCACCTGCAAACCGCGGTTTAGCCCCACACGCAAAATTCTAGATTGCACGCGCAAATTAGTACAATGTAATGTAAAGAAAACTTTCCCATGTAACCGCGAGGGAACCTTCACATTATGGGTTCAACCAACGTTTCCCGACCATTCAGGTAACGTTCGCGGAACATTCCCCAAACGGTACATTGTTAACTGGGTTCCTACAAATGGAAAATGATTATTTTTCTGAAAACCAAGGCACTCAATATTTAAAGACCTTAATTAAATCTCTCAAATAAAGACATTTTTATCCCCCCGGCATATAATGCGGGGGGATATAGCCATCGTTCTGTCCGTCTGTCTGTAAACATGAGTTTGTCCGGGCCATATCTCGGAAACTATATGTGCTAGCTTCACCAAACTTGACACACGTCAATCATGATGTGCAGATGTGCCTTTCAAAGGTTGTTACACAACCTACAGCCGGGGGGGATCTGCCCTTGCCAGATGGCTCTTGTTAATTTTGGAGTGCCTTGGTTCGAGAAAGATTTTTTGACCTAGGACCAAAGAGCACCCAAAAACATAAATTGACTACACTTTAATGACTGAGCATGCCACAAACTCTAAATATATGGACATATGTGTTACCCTATGTAATACTTTATAATTAAAGATTTAAACTTCATAGTGATGATTTTGGTAGAGCGGCGTTTCCCAAACCTCTCCTGGTGTACCCCTTGTTTTTAATTAAATAGTTGTGGTGTAATACCCAACATTATTTCAGCTGCAAACAAGCTTAATATGACTGGTGAGATGTACACCTTATCATAAATGTGACTGCATGCATGAATGTTTGACAAATACTTGGCCCCTCTGTGAGAAATGCGGCCCCTTTAATACTTAAAAAAATCCAAGATTCGCCACTGGTGTGTACACGTGTGTTAAGTATTTTTGCCTTCAAAGATAACCTGTGTAAATTCTTCCAAAAAGGATTCTTTAAGAAAAAAGGGATCTTGATGAAGCCATTTGCATATCCTAAGAACCCCTTTGGAAGACTCAAAGAAAATGGGTGCTTTGGCAAATGGCAGAACCCCATCACTCTGTGGAGAACCCTACTGGAACCCTCTTTTCTGTGAGTGAGCAAAACAATATACATCGGACACAATGCATTACCACACTGCTGTTTGCTTCAAAAATTTCAAACCTTATCAAATGACACAGTGAATCAGGTGGTTTGCATTAATCTTGATCAATCATTGCCCCTCACAAAAAAGTAACCTATAGAAAACAAGAAATTGATCCGTATTATTTTGGCAGTATCGCCATCTACTGCAATCTCTTTTGCCTCGTCATTCACATCTAAAGACAGAGCAGAACGTGGTAATATAATTAAATTCTTTAAGCAGTCAACTAAACCCGGATTTTTGTTTTGGTATTAATGTTTCTTTTAAAGTCATGTGTTATATATTTTTATTACACAAGCCTGCTTTGAATTGAACAACCGCCAGTACACAAATTGCAAACGAGATCCCACGTTAATTTATAAACAATTAAAAAAGGCGCATATCCAATGGATTGCCGCAATAGGGTCAGTGGGTTACCAGCCTAGCCAGCTGGCATTTTAACATTTTTTCACTGTTGAATCAACGTCATAGATCATAGTTGAATCACCATTGAAATAAGTTTTGATTTTGAAAGATGAATCAACGTTCATTTCGCAACATTTTTTCAACGTTGGGCATGAGTACCATACACAACCTACACTTTTTTGTTTTGGCCTGAACGGTTTTAAAAGGGGGCACAAATATTTTTAGGGGGTTTTTATGAGTGAGAAGGGGGCTTAGAATGATGGGAGAAAAATTTTAAAAGGAAGGGGGAGATGCGGCACGAGGAAAAAAATTTTTTGCGGTAATTCCAGTTATCACCACCGTGCTCTTCCCTGGTGACATTCACTCTGGGTATGATCTCTCCAAATTCTTCTGACCTTTTTAAATGTGTTCTCTTTCCCCCCAATCGATGAGGCTGTGAACAAAGGTTTCCTTGTTATGTTAGACATTACATTAGTGTCTGCAGCGGGATTCGAACCTGGGAACCTCTGGAAAAAGCTATTTCAAATACACCATACACTGTGGCTAACCACGACACCAACTGAATTTGTTGCCAGTTCAGTGCATCAGTTTCCATTCATCCCTGCAGGGTGAAAGACAACCAATGTTGTTTCAACGTTAAAAGAAATCTTGTTCAAATTTCAGTGTTGATTTGAGATAATTTTGTTAACCTTTTTACAACCATCAGAGTTAAACATTGTTTCAATAGCATTTCAATGTTGAAACAACAACTCACATAATTTCAACCGTATTTCTAAGTTGAAGGTCGGTCATGTGCCGGCTGGGTGAGTGACCAGCAGAGTCAGTCGCAAATCCAAAGCATTACCACGCTAGGTCGATGGGTTACTGCCAGCTCAAGGGAACACGGCGCGCTCCATTCTTATACCGGTGCGCCTGGCTGCGGTATGTCCAGTAGATTCATGCACTGCTCCTCTGAGACATACGCCCATCTCTATTTAAGCTGTGGCAGCAGTTGCCATGCCTTCTGATTACCAAATCTGCCAGAAAGGAAGCATTAAATTGGGGGGGGAGGAGCGAGTGCACAAGTGCAACTATTTTAATTCAAAGCTTGCAGTGTTAATTTTGGTCATAATTTCGAGCCCTGCACTGAAGAGGTCCAAACTTCTTTGAGCCACTTAAGTGCTACAGCCAAATGCTCAAATGTACTGAAATAGGCATCTATCAAAGCTTCTCAGAAAGAGGGTAAAGCCACACGTCTCTGAACATCATAGCCGGCAAAATCAACTGATGCAGATGTATCTGGTGGTACAACAGAATAATTTTGTTCTGTAGCATTTTGCAGGTCTACCTGCCGCAATTTAACCTCGACTTCTGCCACCAACTCCAATTTACGTTTAGCCAATTGGAATTAAACTCCTGTTCCTGTTTTTGCGCCCTCTCCCGTACCTCAATCTCTGCCTTTCCTGCCTTTTCCTCAGCCTCCAGCTTTAACCGGGCGAGTCAGACCTTCAGCCGTGCATCACTCTCAGACCAATGAGAGCTTGGCGAGTATGGCTCAAACTTAGGCAAGGTAGGCAGAGGGGTACTCCCCCTTCCCTTCAACCATGACAGAACCAATACCGCCCCAAGGAGAGTCTTAACTTGGGCCAGGCCTAGAAGTTGACATCAGGCAGAACAAGAGGACCAAGGGTAGCAGGAGGGGCATGAATTTTTAGCTCAAGCAACGTGTCCCTCACCCGTGACAAAACCTCTCCCTTTATGAGAGCACCAGACACCACAAGGCCCACAGGATCTGCATGGGGGGTGAGTAACTGGAGGTTATAAGTACCAGGAGACATAAAATGCAATGGTAACAGCAGAGATAAAACAAGGAGACAAAAATAATTCAGCGCAGGGTTTATTTACTGTGAAAAATAAAGGTTGGGGTCCAAGGGTGTAACTACAAAGCAGATAAGAAACCCACACAGCGAGGTCAAGGGACGCTGGATGTTGCCAAAAGAACATTCAAAAAGACAAGCTTGCTAACACACAGCAATCTAACCTAGAGTATCCAGTAAACAAAACAAAAGCCTGACTACTCCAACTAGCACAAAAAAAAATACATGGGTTGGCAACCACTCCTAACTGCTAGTGCGCCTATACATAGAACAGCTAAGGACATAAGTATAGGCGCCCCCAGTCCTCCCTGTCCCAAGCCCTGGAAGTGTACACAAACCGCCAAAAAAAACATTTTCAGATAAACTAAGAAAATTAGAAATTTTACATTTTGGGGTGGCCTTTATTGTCCCCATTATAAGGAGTATCTGGGTACTGCTCATTCCGTCTGATCACCGCCTGAAAATGACACACCCATGTACTGAGTGAAATTATTGCATCACTGAGCAAATGCTCACTGACAGAGAAATAGATTAAAAAAATAGTACACAAATCAAGAGAAATATCCCTATTCTACAAGTAAAAGTCAGCATATGCTCACAGAGTTAACTCAATGTGGCATGAATATTTCACATGGGGCATTTATATTTTTGTTCAGTGTAGTTCCAGGCATCTCCAAATCTAGGAGTGGGGCACACTGTCAAATGCATTTTTATAATCAATCCATGCCATACGAAGGTTTGTCTGTCTTCTTTGGCATTTCTCAAGAATAGTTTTATCTATCAAGAGTTGGTCCTTCGTTCAAAGCCTTTTTCCTATTGTTATGGCCCCAATTTGTTATGACATAGCAGACAGCAAGGGACGACAGACAAAAATTTTAAACTTGAACAGATTTAATTAAACAAAAACTGACTAAGATCGAAATTAAAAAAAGAAAAAAAGATATTTACAGTCCCTTGGTAATGGAGATGGGGTTGCCATGTTGCAATGTCCTGGGACAGGATAATGCTCAAACAGGCAACAATCCACAAAAAGAGCTTCACAGGTCTTGAAGAGTGACAGATCTGGTCAAATGTATCCTTCCACTATTTCTCCTTGCAATTTCTTCTACTACTACTTCCTCCCTCAACTTTTCTCCTGATATACTCTTTTCCAACCCCCTCCCACCTGACAGACTTCTTCAGTTCTCTGGGACATTCCCCTCTGAGGCATACCGAGGACATGCCCCAAAACCTAGCTCCATACTGGGCAGAACAAAAAATGTCAATACTGCCATCTAGTGGCTTTTTTCACATTACACCTCCATTCCAAAAGGGAAAATTTTTGACTCAAAGGCAAAATTTTTTTCTTCTCTGTACAAAACTGGTTAAGTAGATACTAGTATAGATATGCATATAATACAATCTGCTAATAAACGTGATATATATACACACATACTCAAACATGGGATAAGCAATCAGCAATTACATTGTCAGTACCCTTTACATGCTTAATTTCCAAGTCAAACTCAAGTAAAATCAAACTCCAATCCAACAATCTCTGATTCTTGTTTTCCATCTTACCCAAAAACATTAACGGATTGTGGTCAGTATATACAATCATTGGCTTTAGCCCTGTACAAACATAAACCTCAAAGTGTTGTAAGGATAGAACCAGAACCAACAGCTCCTTCTCAATTGTGGAATAGTTCTTTTGGTGGCGATCGAACTTCCTGGAAAAGTATGCCACGGGATGCTCAATGTCATCAGTCACTTCTCTGTAGGAGCACAGATCCACAAGCTGGGTCGCTAGCATCGACCGTGATGGAGATTTGAGCACGGGGAAGTGACACAGCAGAGACTTTAGGCGATCGAAGGCTCTTTGGCATGCTTCATCCCAAGTGAACTTTACGCCTTTCTTCAGTTGGTCGGTGAGACTGAGAGCAATCTCAGTAAAGTTCTCAGGAAAATGCTCCAACACAGGCAAAAATCCACAAAAAGAGCTTTACAGGTCTTGAAAAGAGTGACAGGTCTGGTCAAATGTATCCTTCCACTATGTCTCCTTGAAATTTCTCCTACTACCCCTCACTCCCAATTTCTCCTTATATACTCTTTCCCAGCCCCCTCCCACCTTCCAGACTTTTCTCCAATTCTCTAGGACATTCACCTCTGAGGCATGCCCAGGACATGCCCCAAAACCTAGCTCCAGACTGGGCTTCAAAAAAAAAAAAAAAAAGAAAGAAAAAAAAAAAAAGTCAATACTGCCATTTAGTGGCTTTTTCCCACATTACACTATGCGTCCCTTTTGTTCGTTTTCCAAATAGTTTACCTCATGAAGATGTTCATAGATTGCATTGGCTATGATCATGTCAGCCACTTGTTTACCATTGTCACAGAGCAAATTGGTCTATAAGGCAGCTGCATGTCGTTACTCTTTGTTACAAGGTTGGTGTTACCAATAGTTAGCTATTCTGGGGATTCTTCTTCTCTTTTCAGCATTTCAGTGAAAGCCATGACATAGTGGCAGTGATGAGCCATCTTTTTAAGCCGAAAATTTGGGTTTTTGCCTATTCCTGGTAATTTTCACTTGTATGAATTCTGTGGTGGGATTTTAAATTAGTTCGTTCAGAAAAGCACTTCCCACAATGACTACATTAATGGGGCTTTTCATCTGAATGAATTTTCTGGTGGCGTTTTAGATGATGTCGGTCAGCAAAGCACTTCCCACACTCACTACATTTGTGGGGCTTTTCACCTGTATGAATTTTCTGGTGGGATTTTACAGAAGCTTTTCGAGAAAAGCACTTCCCACACTGACTACATTCATAGGGCTTTTCATCTGAATGAACTATCTGGTGGCGTTTTAGTAGACGTAGGTCAAGAAAGCATTTCCCACACTGACTACATTCACAGGGCTTTTCACCTGTATGAATTTTGTGGTGGTGTTCTAAACCAAGAAGTGAAGAGAGGCACTTCCCACACTGACTACAAATGTAGGGCTTTTCACCTGAATGAATTTTCTGGTGGGATTTTAAATGATTAAGTTGAGAAAAGCACTTCCCACACTCACTACATTTGTAGGGCTTTTCACCTGTATGAATTTTCTGGTGGGATGTTAGATAAGCTTTTCGAGAAAAGCACTTCCCACACTGACTACATTCATAGGGCTTTTCATCTGAATGAATATTCTGGTGGCGTTTTAGTTGACGTAGGTCAGGAAAGCACTTCCCACACTGACTACATTCACAGGGCTTTTCACCTGTATGAATTTTTTGGTGGTATTCTAAACCAACAAGTGAAGAGAGGCACTTCCCACACTGACTACAAATGTAGGGCTTTTCACCTGAATGAGTTTTCTGGTGGCGTTTTAGATGAGGTCGGTCAGAAAAGCACTTCCCACACTCACATTTGTAGGGCTTTTCACCTGTATGAATTTTCTGGTGGGCTTTTAAACCAGTTAGTCGAGAAAAGCACTTCCCACACTGGTTACATTTGTAGGGCTTTTCACCTGTATGGGTTCTTTGGTGGACTTTTAAATAAGTTGGGTCAGAATAGCACTGCCCACAATCACCACATTTATAGGGCTTTTCACCAGTATGACTTCTTTGGTGGACTTTTAAATGTTTTAGTTGAAAAAAGCACTTCCCACACTGACTACATTTGTAGGGCTTTTCACCTGTATGAATACGTTCATGGTATTTTAGTTGAGATCGGTCAGCAAAGCACTTCCCACACAGACGACATTTGTAGGGCTTTTCACCAGTATGAGTTCTTTGGTGGATTTTTAAATAAATTAGTCGAGAAAAGCACCTCCCACACTGACTACATTTATGGGGCTTTTCACCTGAGTGGACTCTCATGTGGCGTATTAGGTAACGTAGGTCAGTAAAGCACTTCCCACACAGACGACATTTGTAGGGCTTTTCACGTGTATTAATTCTCTGGTTATTTGAATGCTCTGCATTTTCATTTTCATGAATGGCCTCCTTCTGAAGGACACTCAAAGCTCTTGGAGGTTTATTTGAAGCAGTTATGAAGGGTTCAATGGTCATACTCCTCGTTTCACAGCTTATAGGTTTGTTGATATTCTTTGTATTTTCCTGGATGATTCCCTTCCCATTCTTCTCATTGTTTACAAACTGGCAAGGATTAAAATCCCCATTTTGGGTTGAGAGATCATGGATTTCTTCTTTGCAGTTTACATTTAGGTGCACTGCGCTGAGCCTTGGGTCAATTGGGTCTTTGTGATCAAGACCAACTCCACTCGTCCCAGTATTCATGAGATCAGTTCCTATGTTTTCACTCGATTCACACATCACTTGGTCACATTTAATATGAGCACATTTAATATCCTGCCAGTCACTGATTTGTTCTGATATAAGGTATCCTCCATCATCAGTCTCCGTTTTGATTTGGTCAGGACGCATACAGGTCACATATCCCAGCTCTGTACTGTCAAGGCTCTCTGTCTTAATAATATCCCCTGAGTGTGTGGAGCCCAGATCACCTTCTGTTTTAATCAGTGATGTGTGTGTGTGGTGTACATCCCTGACCCCACTGTGTGCTGTAACACACTCTGGCTCCCGTGTGTTGAGCCCTGGTGCAGCACACACTGTCTCTGACTCTGCCATGTGGACAGACTCCAGTCCACTGAGTTCCTCTTCTTTCTGTCTGATCCTGTGCTGCTCAGTGAGCTCTGGTAGTGTTGTCTCAGTGTCCCGTCTCAGACTGACTCCTGCCTGCATCATACTGCTGCTCAAAGGTGTGCTGAAGTGCAGCTCCTGGAGGGAAACAGGGGAAGGGATTTAGCAATTATCAAACTGGCCCTCCTGCAGGACCTGACACATTCATTACTGTGTAGTCCTCTTCAGATTGACCACAGGTGGCGCTCTCTCACCATCAGGGACTCGCCTTTCTCAAGGCGTTACCAAGGCACTGGCCAAAATGGCTGACAAACCAGCAGCTGCATACAATTGAGTACACTGGGTGAAACAGAAGTTAAATATGTACTTTCCACCTGCACTGTCCTGAAAAAAAAGGAAACCTGGAATTAAATAAGAAGTATTCTGTTAAATCTTAGCATCTATAAAATTAATGAGCAATATTACACAACTGTGTTCATTTTCACATCATACAAAGAAAACAATTACTCAGGCATAGTTGTCAGAACTTGTTCTGTTGTCAGCAGCATGATTTGTGCACATCTGTCCTGCAGCTAGTAGGGTTTACATTTAACCCAAGACCTAGGCGGCCGCCTAAAAAAAACCCACTAAAACCGAAGGCGTTTTTGAAAACAACCTCCTAAAACCTGAGGATTTTCTGAAAAACAGATTGAGAGCTTAAACCTTAGAAATCATTGCCTGTGTCCTAAAGTTCATTAGAATCTTTTCAAAAATTAATAGGTCTTAATGGGTTAAAGCAGCACATGTTATGTAACCTAAAGCACTAATAGCCCTGACCGGTGAGACTGATCATCCAGGTTCATCCACATTTTGGCCTGTCATCATTTTATACAATCTGGGGCAAAGTGGTTTCTGCCTTACTTCAAAAGTGACTTTGTTAATCAGTGGAGTGGGGCACAAGCTCCACTTACTTGACATCATTAGATAGAGGACGTAGTTTTCTAAAACCAAACGCTATTTTTAATGAAGTAATGTTAAGTAATGGTTGTAGAATCAACCATTTATTCTTGGTCTCCTTTTTTTTTGGGACACACTGCAATTTCACTAAAAGCAGTGCACGTAAACCCCCAAATGTTTGAAAGACCAAACATTTTTCAGGGGTTCTCCAAGTGGTGGAATGAGGGAATGTTTATGTTACACTAATGCCTGCCTATTCCTCTCATGCCTGGTACACACTACAGGATTCTTCAAAACTTCACAGATTTAGAGACCACACACTGACTGATTCTTCAGCAGTATGAGGTTCTTCACGCTCAATATTCCAAATCTCGCGTAGTCAAACGTGTTTTTGCTTGTTTTAACTTCCTCGTCAGTCAGCTGACTCCACTCATGTCTTGATTGGCTTTTGTTCCGGTACTTGACGTTACATACTGTGCTGGGCTCGGCTCCTCTCGCAGCATCCCACACTACAGGATTTCTAGTCGCAAATACACTCAACAAAAATATAAACGCAACACTTTTGTTTTTGCTCCCATTTGTCATGAGATGGACTCAAAGATCTAAAATTCATTCAAGATACACAATATTACCAAATCTCAAACATTGTTCACAAATCTGTGTAAATGTGTGATAGTGAGCACTTTTGCTTTGCTGTGACAATCCATCCCACCTCACAGGTGTGCCACATCAAGATGCTCATCAGACACCATGATTAGTGCACAGGTGTACCTTATACTGCCCACAATAAAAGGCCACCCTGAAATGTGCAGTTTTGTCTCACAGCAAAATGCCACAGATGGCACAAGCATTGAGGGAGCGTGCAATTGGCATGCTGACAGCAGGAATGTCAACCAGATCTGTTGCTCAGGCATTGAATGTTCATTTCTCCACCATAAGCAGTCTCCAAAGGCGTTTCAGAGAATATGGCAGTACATCCAACCGGCCTCACAACCGCAGACTACGTGTAACCACACCAGCCCAGGACCTCCACATCCAGCAGGTTCACCTCCAAGATCGTCTGAGACCAGCTACTCAGACAGCTGCTGAAACAATTGGTTTGCATAACCAAAGAATTTCTGCACAAACTGTCAGAAACCGTCTCAGGGAAGCTCAACTGCATGCTCGTCGTCCTCATCGGGGTCTTATCCTGACTCCAGATAGTCGCCGTAACAGACTTGAGTGGGCAAATGCTCACATTCAATGGCGTCTGGCACGTTGGAGAGGTGTTCTCTTCACGGATGAATCTCGGTTTACATTGTTCAGGGCAGATGGCAGACAGCGTGTGTGGCGTCGTGTGGGTGAGCGATTTGCTGATGTCAATGTTGTGGATCGAGTGGCCCATGGTGGTGGTGGGGTTATGGTATGGGCAGGTATCGGTTGTGGACAAAGAACACAGGTGCATTTTATTGATGGCATTTTGAATGCACAGAGATACCGTGATGAGATCCTGAGGCCCATTGTTGTGCCATACATCCATGAACATCACCTCATGTTTCAGCAAGATAATGCACGGCCCCATGTTGCAAGGATCTGTACACAATTCTTGGAAGCTGAAAATGTCCCAGTTCTTGCATGGCCAGCATACTCACCGGACATGTCACCCATTGAGCATGTTTGGGATGTGCTTAACCGGCGTATACGACAGCGCGGACCAGTTCCCACTAATATCCAGCAACTTCGCACAGCCATTGAAGAGGAGTGGACCAACATTCCACAGGCCACAATTGACAATCTGATAAACTCTATGCGAAGATGATGTGTTGCACTGCATGAGGCAAATGGTGGTCACACCAGATACTGACTAGTTCTGAGTCCCCAGACCCCCAATAAAGCAAAAACTGCACATTTCAGGGTGGCCTTTTATTGTGGACAGTCTAAGGTACACCTGTGCACTAATCATGGTGTCTGATGAGCATCTTGATGTGGCACACCTGTGAGGTGGGATGGATTGTCTCAGCAAAGCAAAAGTGCTCACTATCACACATTTAGACAGATTTGTGAACAATGTTTGACAGAAATGGTAATATTGTGTATCTGGAATGAATTTTAGATCTTTGAGTCCATCTCATGACAAATGGGAGCAAAAACAAAAGTGTTGCTTTTATATGTTTGTTGAGTGTATTAAACAGGTTCATTATTTACCATCTCTCCTTCGGAGGCCTTCCGAGCGGATCGGACAAAATCGCTCAACACATCACACACCACAGGAAAAATCAAACACAATGTCCTTTGCAAACAGACAATCTGGCCTTTGTCGGCTTTGATCGGAAGGGGGAGATCGGGACAAAAATCGGCCCGATTATCCTATAGTGTGTACCAGGCATAAAACAGAGGAGTCAAACATCATTGCAATAACACTTTCATACTCAACAAGGTCTACCTTTTCACCTCCGACAGCAAGCAGAGTTTCAGCAAAAGCTCCCCAAAATGATGAGTTCCAGGATATGAATAAGTTTATTTTTCATTGTTAGTAATACAAATCCTAAAATCAATCAAGTTGTCTCTCCTGATAACAAATCTTAAAACTTATAGATCTTAATCTATTAAATTGTTTTTTAGTAATCGCATTAAAAACTAACTATACGCGATGGATGCAGGTGCGATGGCGACGATGATTCCATAATACTGACAAAAATGTATTTCTGCCAATAAAACAATAAATTCAATGTCATGAACTGAAGACCTGTGAATGGTGGAGTGAGCACCGACTAAGGGACCCTCTGGACTCGAACGATTGTTTTGAAATCACTAGAATATTTTATCCTTTCGTCGATACGTCGACATAGACGGCAAAAACGCAGTCCAAAACGGTATTTTGAAAAGGGGTTCCAGAGTGAGAAAATCTGCAAAATCCACCCAAGCGTTTTCGTGTTGACCACCAAAAGGGTAACCTAGAAATCTAGACCCAATAGTTCTGCTAAGCCGGTGCATCTAGCCACGAGCCATAGGGCTCCAGTACTACCAAGCAATTGGTCCGACCAATCACAACGCTCTGCGTTTGTAGAGAGTCGTTGGGCGGGCTTAGCACGATGACGACAACGCTGTGACGGTGCAAAACAACTGAGATGGCTGTGGCAACGGAACACCGCTGTTACGGATCAATTGTTGACCTTTGTTTATAGAAGTTGAGTCGGTTACACTTTACTTGAAGGTACAGTCATAAGAGTGACATGACACTGTCATAACTGTTACGTGTCATGTAACACGCGTGACAGCGTCATGTCACGCGTATGATATAGTTGTCATAATCAGGACAAGCCAAACAATGTCAACTTGTCATCTCAAAAACCGAATGACACTTCATGACAACGTTTGACATTTACGTAATGTTTATGACACTTTCATGGCTGTGTCATGTCACTCATGACGATACCTTCAAGTAAAGTGTTACCGTTGAGTCTCTCTCACAGGTTCTGGTTTTCGTTAATCTGACTGGCTGACGCCTTTTCAAAATATATTGGATTTAATCCTGCCATTGACCAACCGAAACAAATTCAGTTCAAGGGATTATCTTGTGTCTTGGAGCCACAGGACACTATGGCTGGATTTACACTGCAAGTCTTGTTGCCTAGATCGGATATAGATTGGATTTTGAGGCCCATATCCGATTTGTTCAACTGTGTGTTTACATATTGTTTTGAGCCTGAATGATCCATTTCATTTCGATTCAGTTTGTTTACACCACTCATTACCTGGCCATCATCTTAGGCATCCACATGCGCACAGTTGAGAAGGCTACTGAAAAGAACAGCAAATGTGCCTGCAGCGCAGCAAAAGCATGCAGGCCTAACAGTCATAGAAATGATCAAAACATCAAGCAAGCTCGCATCATTTCACTGGGTAACCTACATCTGATTCTCCTGTTAATGCCTTTTAAGCCGCTTTCACATTGGACGCGGAACAAATTAATTTGGTTACTGATGATAAATACTGAAATATAATCCTCAACACATTCAAAGTCAATGACTCAAATATACACGCGAAAAATTCATTTTGCGCCTGGTGTGAAAGCAGCTTTACACCTATCACCTGCATCATCGCAAATGCGTAGGCAGACTCCACCTCAGTCAAGGCCTTTTTATTTTCAACAAAATATCCGATCTGCATGTTGATATGCATTTACACAACGGGCACATATCCGATACACATTAGATACATATCCGGAAAAAAAATAACACATTTGAATGAGGCCTGGATCCGATCTGACATATCCGATCGAGGGCGGAATCAATGCGTTTTTTTTCTGTTTACACTGCCATGTGACAGATCGGTTATTGGCTGCATTTGAGCAAAAGATCTGATTAGTGCCACATTCGTGTCACATTTAACCTACAGCGTAAATCCAGCCTAAGACACGGTCTTATCGGGTTGCCCTTCTTCAATATAGCCTGTTAATAACCAGCCGTTATAAATAATAATGCGTAACATCTAACCAGTTAAAACAAAGTCCATGAATCTTGTGTTTATAAT
Source organism: Gymnothorax reevesii (assembly GCA_029721435.1). Lineage (NCBI taxonomy): Eukaryota > Metazoa > Chordata > Actinopteri > Anguilliformes > Muraenidae > Gymnothorax > Gymnothorax reevesii. The sequence continues at coordinate 16,278,288 of CM056579.1, forward strand.
GGCTGGTTACTAACAGATTATATTGATAAGGGGTAACGCGATAGGAACTGTGTCCTATCTTAATCTTTCAGACGGCGGAGATAATCCCTTAACCATTCAAAACAAATTCAGTTTAATAACAAAATAAATTCAATATACTAAATAAGCATCAGCTCATTAGATTTTTATCAACAAAAACCAAGAATGTTCAATTTAAGAGGCGCAACAAACTCTGGTTCAACTACAATCTTTGAGGTAACAATGGTCACAAGTTAATCCAGCCCAAGTGTTTACAACCAAGAAATTTATGCCCAGGGGACATCTGTATCTCTGGTGAAAATTTCATGAAGACCCCTTTAGTAGTTTCCAAGAAATGTCATTAAATTTGTAGATCAAGATCCCGATCCGAATCCAGAATCCAGATCCGGATTGGGATCATCACCAAAATTTAATGGAGTCATCCCTGGACCAAGATCTCTCTCTGGTGAAAATTTCAGGAAGATCAGTTCAGTAGTTTCCGAGAAATCCTGTCCACAGACAGACAAATAAATAAATAAACCGACTATCGCATAATCTCCTTGGCGGAGATAACAATGAAATCCTTGAATCAGATGGATAGTGAACAATTACAAACCTACGCTACATTTGCTAAGGCATTCGCACGGACAGCTAAGGCAGCAGAAAATCTTCTGCTGTTGTGTGTTTTTTTGTTTAAAAAAAAAAAAAAAAAAAAAGCCACCAGTTAACAAGGAAACCAGTTGATCAGTCACACTGGGTGTTTCAATTGGCATTGACTTTGGAAGAGTTAGACTTGTGCTTTTTTTGAAAGATGAGCAGAAAAAGGCACTCAAGTCATTCGTTTCAAAGACTGATGAATTTGCCGTTTTGCCAACAGGATATGGCTAAAGTTTAATTTACCAGCTGACTCCGCTGGTAGTGAAACAAATGGGAGTCAGTGGTTGTAGTCTCGCCGTTGATCGCCCTTATGGAGGACCAGGTCACAGAGGCGACCAAATTTGGACTCACGCCCATTGGAACTTGGTGTACATAAATTGAAGAAAATTCTAAATGGCCATTGTCAGTTGGTCTTTGGTAGTCCTGAAGCCTGACTCAAGTGGTGCGACATGTTGGCTTCCGCGGTCTTCTGAGATAACCTCCTAGGAATCGTGGTGGATGAGGTACATCTCATTTACTAAAGGTTAGAGGGATCAAGTAAAATCAAGAAGAATCAACATTCCGGTTGAGTGCACGCTAGCACGTCTGCTACTGCTGCTCACCGACAACATAAGTGATTTTTACGGTTTTCCAGCCACTTTTCGACCGCACAGCTTCCGTCATTTGGGAATGTAACCCTCCTCTTTCACTTGGTCTTCATTCCTGCTGTCAATGCTCTGTGCTTCCACGAGAACAGAAACTTAAGCCTACCCGCTCGTCTCACTGCCCGGCTCCACGACATCACCTCTCCGCCGCGCTTCATTATGTGGATGAGCAGGGTCGTTGTGTGCTCCATACTCCATACATAGATTTGGCCACTTCTTTAGGGTCATTATCTTGCTGAAAGACCCAGTGACGACCCATCTTCAGCTTTCAAGCAGAGATTTTTTTTTTTATTTAAAATGTCCTGGTATTCCAAAGCGTTCATGATGCCATGCACCGTAACAAGGTTTCCAGGGCCTCTGGAAGAGAAACAGGCCCACAGTATCACTGATCCTCCCCCATACTTCACAGTGAGCATGAGGTGCTTTTCTGCATACTCATGTTTTGTGTTCTGCCAGACCCACTTACAGTATGTGTTGCCAAAAAGCTCCATCTTGGTTTCATCTGACCAAAGCACACGGTCCCAGTTGAAATCCCAGTAGCGCTTAGCGAACTCCAGACATTTACCTTTATGATTTTGAGTAAGAAAAGGTTTTTTCCATGCATGCCACCCAAACAGCTTGTTGGCATGTAGATAGTGCCTGATGGTTGTTTTGGAGACTTTGTGACCCCAAGATGCTACCATTTGTTGCAGTTCTTCAACAGTGAGCTTTGGAGAACTTTTTATTTCTCTTACCATCCTCCTCACTGTGCGTGGTGGCAAAATAACCTTGAATCCTCATCCAGGCTTGTTTATCACTGTTCCAGTTGTTTTAAACTTCTTAGTGATTCCTCTGACAGTAGATATGGGCAGGTGCAGGCTGCCTAAAATTGGCTATTTTCTTGTAGCAATTGCCTGACTTGTGACGGTCAACACACATCTGCCTTACTTGAATGGCGTGTTTTTTTGTCTTTCCCATGTTTCAGAGTGGATAAGAAAAATGGCCTCTGTGTCACGTCATATTCATACCCCAGGGAAACAGGAAGTGATGAATCACTAATTAAATGTTCCAAGATACTCTGATCAACTTTGTAAACTACTGTAGAAATGACAGAAATACTTCAATTACATTTATTTCCTAGGAATTGTTAGGGGTGCCAATAATTGTGTAACAGGTGATTAGATGAAAAATTATTATTTCTTAGTCTGGGATTTTTTTCCCCCCCTTAAAATTCACTTGAGTTGAAGGTTACATTTTTCAACAATTTTCAGTATGAGAGTATGCTTCTGCAATAAAAATTGAATTTATTTTAAGGTGGGTTTCAAGAAACTGAACTTCATTTTCATTAAGCCTAATGTAATAAATTACCGATAATGTAATAACGCCTGATAATGTAATAAATTACGGTATTACTCTGTCAAACCGATAATGTAATAATTGACTGATAATGTAATACCATTTTCACCAATATTTTGTTTAAGTACACGGACCGCTAATGTAATAAATGTTTAACTGATAATGTAATAAAGTCAAAAGAGGGCAAACATCTACCCTGCCATGGCTTAATTCGTTTGGGGGGGGGGGCTTTGTGAGATGTCCCACGCAGGGAGAGGTCTAGCAGCGGCGGAGCTAGAAATGAGAATTGGAGTGCACAAAACATCTGTTTAAAACAATTATTAGTCCTGACCCATTCTCAGTCATTTTCATAATTAACAAAATGTTCACTCCGAGAGCACTGCACACTTAACAGGTGCTACTAGTTCTCCACGATTACGTAAGACGACCATCATTCATCCGGAAGCGAGTTTACTATATTAAAATCAGCGTTATTCAAAACTGTATACCTGTCGACTCTCACGTGAATACCTTGAGGTGCAGGCTTTTCATAGCCTATTTAAACTGCCTTTCATTCAACACAAAGCAGCGGCCTATTATTTTCAGGTTACTTTATTTTTTATAATTATTTTTCTGTTCCAAATTTAGCTCATGATTTCATTGCCGTTAGAACGCATTTGGAGAGAAATGGTCTTCAGTTGCCAATGACCATAATTGTCAATAAAGGAAAATGATTGAGAACTAGCCACGACCAATTGTTGACTTAAAGGGACATGTCTTTTCACCCCCAATGTCCCAGTTCCAGCTCCGCCACTGCTGGACTTCTTTCCCCCCATGGGACATCAGACACCTGAAATGTAAACACAATGTAAACATGGTGAATTGGAGTCAATGAGGTTGATGAATCTCTCCCTATGGCTTTGAATGTATCCAGGTGAATGCAGTGCATGCTGAGAAATTAGCTTTATGGCGGAGCAAACATGGCAGGTCACGCTGGCAGACTGTCACAGCTGTTGTTGCTTATATGGTCAGTCTCGCCAGTCCCAAACTGTACAACGCCGACCTCGCCAAGTAGGGAAATGCTGCTGGCTCATTCCATCTCAAATGTCCGAATTTCAGAGAAACTTCCCACTTGACCATCTCAGATTTCGCTCAAAAAATTCCAGCAGGTGCATGCACCTCCTCATAGGTTAAATCCAAAATTTTAGCTCTCAACGCCTAATAGTTTTGTCATTAAAAAAAATAATAATTTGCAACCAAGTTCCAGCCATTTTTTTCCACAGAAAACTGCGATTTCTGTGGAGCCACTTTCATATGGCTATATCTAGAAAAGTATTTCAGCTAGATCCTGCAAATTTTCAGGTGTGAAACCCTGCGACTCTAACTTGAATATGGTCTTATGAATGCGTCCCTTTCGTTCATCATATATTCCTGGGTGCTTAAAATTTGCTCAAATATTTTACTCTGCATTCTGCAGTAGCATATTTGAAGGACTGTAAAAAGCCTATTGTCTAAGACAGGGATTTTGTATTGCACATACTGCTTCCCACATATGTTGTGTATTTTGTATTCTAACTCTGAACCTCACTTATGAATAATCTAGAACATATTAAGGTTTGACAATGAAAAAAATAAATAAAATTTATGCCATTTATAACATTTCATACCAAAAAAATGACACCATACACCAACATCAAATTGACTGTTTTAGAAAGATTAGATGCCTGTTATTAACATATCCAAAATTTGTGATGCTGTTCTCCTTTATTTTCTCAGTCTCAAAATTTTTGAAAATATGGTATTTTGTGGAGACTAAGCATTTAATGGCATCAAAGGCCTATTCAAACTTATGAAATGCACATAGTTAATGATAGAAAGCTTAAACTCAGTGCTGTATTTCATAAATGTTAACTTACACTGAAAGAATAACCCACATTCAGTGTTTAGATATTGAAATTACAACCATAACAGGGCCAAAAATTCATGTTTGTGATGAATTTGGATGCGTTAACAATGATAATTAATAAACACAACAATAATAATCAAACAATGTATAGCTATCTTCAGGAGGACGTGTTAAGAATGCAATTTTATTTGATCAGACATTAACTGATTTCATGTATTGACACTTTATATTAGTTTATGTACTAACAAACAAACCTCTAAAATAAATGATTACATTTTTTAAGCCATTAGTTTAGAAACATGTTTGGTCATGCAGAAGCTGTAACTTGTCTGAACAGCTCATGCATCCGCACGGCCTAGCAAAAAGTTTTTTTCTGGCCCAGGAGGGAAGGCTTATGCTTGGTACCAGTACAATATATCATTGCTAAGATTGAAGTCCCAAACACTACAAATGGATGTAAATATGCACTCAAGGAGCAGAATACCAAAGTAGCTGAAAACTTCATGAGAGTTAAAATAATTTCGGTAGTATCTCACTGCTATCAACAGGTCATTTAAAATATTCCTTTATTCGCAATTCTACAGGAATATCAAAAACTATTCTTAACACTGGTTATTACTAATTGAAGCATATAAGTAAATTCTACTTGGATGTAAATGTTAAAATTATTGTATTGTAATTAATTTAAGTAATGATTCATAAGTTTGATCTTCCACTGACATTGGGACTTCAGTATTTCAATACACATCTGAAAACTGAGTGGGTTACAATTCAAGGGTAAGCTAACATATATGAAATAAAGCATTTTGTTGAGTCTAAGCTTTCTGTCATTAACTATGTGCATTTTATAATATTTAAATACGCCTTTGATGCCATTAAATACTGTGTGTCCAAAATAATACCATATTTTCAAAGATTTATTTTTAGAAAATAAACCAAGATAACACAAATTTTGTTAATAACAGGAATCTAATTTTTCAAACACAGTCAATTTAATGTTGGGGGATGGCGTCTTTTTTTAATATAAAATGTTAATAAAAGCCTACAGACTTTGTAGCTTACACGGCTATTCAGACTGCAAAGAATATTCAAAGTATTCAAACTCATTGGTACCCAAATATGCAATATATTGGTAAGAATATTATTCCTAGAGATCCAAAAAAGGGTCTTTAGCAGTAAATCGCCGACATGTTCACAGGCATTTAAGATTTCTGAAACTGAAGGCAGATCAAAGATGGCAGGAAATTGTCACAGGTCCCAAAAACCCCTGGTAACTGAAAAGATTGTACTTTTGCCTCAAATATCTAATTTGTTTTTGAAAATAAAATCATCAAAGTGGGACTGTGGAATCAAAGTTGGCCCAAAATGAGCCCTGGTGATGCAACTGGGAGGGAATTTGAGCCAAAACGTTGATCAAAATTGATAACTTGTGTGGCCCCAATTTGTTAAGGCATTGCCGACAACAAGGGATGACAGACAAGATTTTAAACTTACACAGATTTAATAACACAAAGTCTGACCAAGATTGGAATATATAGAAAAAAAATTATATATTTACATTTCCTTTGGTGGGGTTGCTTTGCGATGTTCAGGGACAGGAAAGTGCTCCAACACAAGCAAAAATCCACAAAAAGCTTCACGGGTCTTGAAAAGAGTGACTGGTCTGGTCAAATGTATGCTTCTCCTTGCAATTTCTCCTACTACTTGACTCTCTCAATTTTTCTCCTTATATACTCTTTTTGAGCCCCCTCCCACCTTCCAGACTTTTTTCAATTCTCTGGGACTTCCCCCTCTCAGGCATGCCCTGGACATGCCTAAAACCTAGCTCCAGACTGGGCTTAACAACAAAAAAAAAAAGCCAATACTGTCATCTAGTGGCTCTTTTTTTCCACATTACACTTGTGAAAGTAACCCCGGTTCAAAGTTGGCCGGAAATGCTCCCAGATGACCGCTGGTGACCCAAAAAAGGTCACATTTTGTCCGAAAACACACAAAAAGTTGACCAAAAAGTATGACAGTCTGGTCGAAGTTTGCCCGAAATTGGCCGAAATTACCACTAGCGACCCAAGATGGTGATATTTCAGCCCAGAATACCCTAAAAGTTCACCAATATGGAAAAATCATAAGTGGAGTTCAATCCAAGTTGGTCGAAAATGGTCCCAAATGAAGCCTGGTGACTAAAAATGGTCAACTATAGACCAAAACACCACAGAAGTTCATCAAAATCAAAAGATTCAACACAAAATTCACTTGCTTTAAACAAAGCGACAAGGTTAATAGACCGTTTTGGAGTAAGCACAAGATTTTTTTATGCATATGTGCAAGACGAAGTTTGTATGGCAAGAAGTGTCATAGCGTCTGTCAAAACCAATGTTAGCGAATGATGAGCAATTTCACGGGTTAAAGTGCAAGAATTATGGCAGATGTGAAAGGATTTGAACATAAACCGCGTGGGTATGAAAAAGACTGAAGTGACTGAGGCGATTGTTGATGAACAGACACACACAAAAGAAAATACAGGCCACACGACCGAGACTATAAATGCTACCACGGCCGTCGAGGAGGTCAGATATATTTCCGACTCAACCACTGATTTAATACCCCCCATTAAATTTCTTCATGTGTATGATCACGTCGTTTCTGCCACTCTTCTCCACAATAAGTGTTTAGACTGGGGTTAAACACTTCGATGAAGGTGACATCCAGGAATGGTGCTACAAACAGGTAGGCATCGCTTGGACATGTTGGATAGTAGAGCTGTCCGGTTGTGAAAATTGGACTTCGATTTCGGTTTCAGCTTGGTTGTTTTTCTGACAGAGTTCAGTCTCTGCTTCGGTTCTATTTAATAAACTTAAAGGCTCACAACTTGAGAAACATGTAACAGAATATATTATTACAACAGAGTAATAGAAACAAAAGTAAATTAGCCTTAGTTAGGCAGAAAGAAGAAAACAAAATGCCAGGGCTGATAGAGATATGTTTCTCACAATGCCTCGTTTACATATTCAAAGTTTCAAACAAGACAATATTGTAGGTGTTGACAACTTGATATTGGTAAGACATGCAAGCAGTCATGCATGCCATTGCACAGCACTGGTTAGTGGTTATTCGATTAGATTTGGCGAAGGCCCAAAACATATGTACCAAATTCCAATTCTATTATTATTATTATTACCATTATTATTATATCTATTAATGCTTTATGCCTTTCTAAAATTGTTAGTCTAACCCCAGTGGGAAGTGTGTGTTCCTTCAAAAGTGCGACCACCACGTACTACCTGTAGCGAGCCCCCTAAATTGGCCCTAACACAATTATTAATGAGGATTACCTGTCAGGAAACAGAACTGTCAATTTCCAATACGCTTCCATATTTAAACTTATATATGTGCTGTCACAGCCCCATTTCTATCAGTTTGAAAATAAAAAATTGAAAATTTGAAAAAGTCAATAAAAATCAATAAATGTTCGAGACTTGCATTGTTTGTTTACATGATGCGACAACACGCGTTTCTGCGAAGAAAAAGTTGGGGATTACAAAACATTCAAACAAATAAAGAAGTTGGAAGGGCTGGGCGGTATCTTGGTATTTTAATCTATATCGATTCATTTCTAAAGATATAACTCGGGACAATATAGCTTGCATAAATATGGTTCATTTTGCGTTACAATAACAATACCTGGTCCGCAAGTTCGCATCTATTTCTACTCTACATCCATCGTCGCTCAGCTATAGGTGTTGACCTTTCACTATTATTGCCTTGCAGTTCCCTGTCATGTTTGGCATTTTTCCCCAAGCTATGCCTGTAATGCAGCTCGTAGCAATTTGTATAGGAGTTGCTTCTGTGTCTGAGACAGTTGCCTAAGTTTTGAAGCATTTAATTGGACTTGAAGATGCTCAGTCAGTTATATGTTCATTGGAACGATCTCTCTCTCTCTGGGGGTGCGTTTGGTGAGAGCGTGTGCTGAGAGTTTAGTGCAGCCTTTAACTCTTGCACTCGTTTAATTCTTTTTTCCATTTAATTTACTATTTCTGCATGTTTCATTGATACTAAATAATTTGTGACAAGGGTTACTTGAAAAACTTTAGACATTTTTCCCTGGAGGGGGGATGCCTGCAGTTACCCACACCAGTTTAAGGCTGCTGGCAGCTGCTCGTCATAAAATCCCAGAGTCCCAACCACCCAGCTCCTTCTCTACAGTGTTACGGAAAAACCAACTAAACAGATTTGGATCAAAACTGAATTAGGACGGTTTTTGTGCTTACTAGGCTTTGCCTCATGACAAACAGTATGATACAAAAAGAATAATCCCTGCTTTCCCATGTTTTGCTATAGCAAACCCTAGCAAGTCATTTTTATTTATTCATTTGTGAAGCAAAAAACTAGCAAGTTGATCTTATAAGGTTTTCCCCATTCGTTTTTTTTTTATTCGCAAAACCTACCAAGAAGAATCAGCCAATTATGAAGCAACATACGTATAACATGATCTGCTTAGTCAGTTCCTATACAGAGCACTGGTTGCGCAGGACATTCATGGCCCGAATTTATAAATCACATAATACACATGCGAATGACTGAAAATGGCATCAGCAGAGAAGGAGACAGTAGAGTTAGCACTTGTATAACAGTCAAACTTCACTGTAACTAAGTAAGTGCAAGGTTTTTGCCCATTTCGGTAAATGACATTTTTGAATGTAAAAACCTAAATCATGATATTGCCATGGATCCTCACAAACAATGAAAAAGGTTCTCCCTAAATATTGTTTATTATGCAATGAATAAATAACTTCCAAGTCAGTTTCATTGTCAAACAAGACCTTAACCCCAGAGGAATACAGGCTGTTGTCTTTTTCTAAAAATCTGCTTCTTGTTCAGGCCTACCAAAGAAAACGTTGCCTCAGCACACAAAAACTTTGAAATGCCTACATTAATCGCGGAAATAGCAACAGAAAAATAATACCCCGCTACCGAAACTGCAAAAACCGCAACATAAACTGTTGACTCGTAGCATAAGACTATGAAACTGCAACATCTCTCGCATCCGTCTTTGCCATTTACTGCGCTTGCGCGTACCGGCCCAGGCTGCTTTCAGAGATGGCGGAATCAGGCGTGTCTCCTTCGGTTGGTAAGTAAAACTTCCAAATATGACGTTATTGTTAATGCAAATGTTTAACAATGAATTGTAAGACGTAGCTGTTACATCCACATTCTCGTAAATTCGCTTATTTTAACATGTCACCCTGCCGAAAATGAACGATGCACTGTCGATTTCGCTATAGTCTTAGAGTTGCCAACTTGAGACTTCTTGCTAAATCTGGCGACTTTCCAAATCTTGACGTCTTGAGAAAGTCGTCAAGTTGGCAACTCTAAGAATATAGCGAAATCGTCAGTGCATCGTTCATTTTCGGCAGGGTGACATGCTAAAATAAGCGAATTTACGAGAATGTGGATGTAACAGCTACGTCTTACAATTCATTGTTAAACATCTGCATAAATAATAACGTCATATTTGGAAGTTTTACTTACCAACCGAAGGAGACACGCCTGATTCCGCCATCTCTGAAAGCAGCCTGGGCCAGTACGCGCAAGGCAGTAAATGGCAAAGACGGATGCGAGAGAAGGTGTTGCAGTTTCATAGTCTTATGCTACGAGTCAACAGTTTATGTTGCGGTTTTTGCAGTTTCGGTAGCGGGGTATTATTTTTCTGTTGCTATTTCCGCGATTAATGTAGGCATTTCAAAGTTTTTGTGTGCTGAGGCAACGTTTTCTTTGGTAGGCCTGTTGTTACTCGCTGGGTTTTTCCAACGCGCTCAAGTTCTGTTCTACTTCCCAGGGTTACTGCTTTTATACCGAAGGTGATCAGGCACTGATACCTCTCTGATCCCCCTCCTCGCAGTCATGAGATGCAACTTAATAAAGATGATTTGAAAAATGTTGACCATTCACAGTAGTGTGAAAACAAGGACTCCCGCTCCAAAAAAAAAAAATAAAAAAAAAAAATTAACTACTGCTTTTAACCAATTAACGTTACGTAAGCGAGTTTCTACGGCGCAGGAGACTCGCTACATGTGTCAAACAAAATTAGTATCTGACATATAAATTGGCTAACAATCATTTCTATCAGCTGAAGAGCAAGTAGTTGGTTCAGTGCGGCGTGAACGTTAGCTATGCTGGTTAGCAACAAACAGGCTAAGCGACTAACTGTTACACCATCTTACTCTTTTAAAACCGACTTTAAACCACTAAAGTTAGTAAATAAAATTCGACATGCTTACTCTAAACAGTTTGGTTTGAGGAAGTATATTTGGCGGTTTTCACCGTGTACTAACCTGAAAATCGCAGATGAAATGTTCAGAAGAATGAAGACTAGAGCCGTTATGGCTAATGCTGTTTCTGTCGACACCAAGGCTTCGGAGCCGGTATCTTCTTCTTCTTCAAAGTTTATTTCAGTTTGAAAACACTTGGTGCATTACCGCCACCAACTTTAGAGGTGTGGAGCATCAACGGAGCAAAGACACGATACTTCGTTTTTAAAAAAAAATTCTACTAAATAATCGTGTTCTTTTTCAACTAACCAAAATTATTCAGACGATACAAGACTCTCACTCCCCCCAAACCCTCACTAACATTTCCTTCATGTCTTCTCCCTTCACGTCAAATATCCCAAGAAACTCCCTGGCTGCGTGTACAACCATTTTAATTCTTTCCGTCTTAGACTCTCTCGCTCGCACAATTGATCACCATTGCCACATAAGCCAGAAACCTTCTTTTATCCACACTGATACAATCAATATCTCGCCTTTGTTCTTGTGGCTCAGCGACTCCTTTTTCTTCTCTCGCTTTTTTAACCGCCTCAGCATACGAAATTCTACTATGTAGGCTACACGTGCCCTTTCAATTTCTCCCTCAATTTTACTCCGCTCGCACTGTTTAGCACCCGCTTCATGATTTCCCTAGCAATGAAGATATTCAGCTCTTTCTTTCGGCAATTCAGTCTTCTTCATTACATTCGTCTTTCCCGCATCGTCTACAACGGTACACCCTTTTCCTACAAAAATTTCATTCCAACTGAATAAACCTCTTCCTCTCCTTTTTCTTATTCTTTTATTCTTTTCTTTTCCCTCCTTCCTGCATTTCTCACTTCATTTTCAGGCCTTCCAAACCAACAGCTCATTTCAAGCAGACCAGTTCCGACTCGTCATGCTAAGCACTTCCTAACGGAGCTCCCTGTCGAGGCTTGTTTCGTCTCGGCGAAATGACGTCAGTCGAGTATAAAATGTCCCAGTTCTCCTTTGCAGCTCGTGGGTTGCTGTCAGTAGTTGAAGCTTGCCGGTACGGTTCGCCATTGCGTGCGATGGAGCCAGCGAGAAAGAGGAAGTTGTTATCCGTACGGGAATACTTGATTTGATTTCACCGAATAAGGTCGCTTAGTGAGGCTATTTGGCCAAATTGTTCGACTATTATGTGACGCCATATTTTCAAACCTTTTCAGATAACTTCTAATACATAATACATTTCCTTAATTTGATAGTTTTTTATTTTACTAATAGGGGAAACGCTTATTATTTGTGAACAAAAATACAAGCCTCTTTGTTTCACATGCGCATTCACTGCCCTCTGTCCTGTCCCAAAAAGTCTCTTTTAGTTTCATTATGACATAAAATGCAGTATTTTGACCACATGTTATTTTGCATTTATTGATTCTGCCACTTTCGTGATGAAGGCTTATGCTTTTTTTTTTACCGTTTCCTACGAAGCGCAATTCGTATGTGTTTTTTTTTTTTTTTTACCAATAGGGGTCTCTAGAGTGCATTCGAAACATCAAGAAATGAACCACACTTCAACACACCTGGCTGGAAAGCTTCGACGCTTCATGGAGATTCATCTCACCAGCAATAGATTGCGTCTCCCCCCACCAGCGAAGCTCCGTGTCGAGATGTGATTCGCATTGACGAAATGACGTTACGTGTGACGTTTGAGGCCTCAAACGTCTTCTTCTTCTTTGAGTTATGCATCAAGGTACAACAAAGGCACATTGCTGCCATCTGTTGTTCAGTTCTGGATCGTAATTAGGTACTCATAATTAAATTCTTTTGGGGAGACCAGTTCGACGTAGATCCACCAACAACCATTTTATTTAATGCGTACCAGTTCTCATACTGCAATCTTCCTGAAAGAGGGATGACGGAAAGTCACTGCACTCGTGGTTGCCAATGAAGTCAACAATGTTGGGTTCTCCAGCACTGGCAATGATCTGTCATGCGTATCAGGGCAGTAACTTCATTGCTCTTGCTAGGTGCAGATGTTTTCCCGCTAGACTTCTTTGATTTTGTGTTTTGTATGTGCAAGGTGTTAACCTTACAATAATTGTCTTCTTCTGATCACTGGACAGTGACTCAGACAGTGCCTTCAAACCAAATACTTTCACGTTCATCAGACTGTCTGACTGTGGAATCTGCACATTGTCCAGTTGATATTTTAATCAGGTATGGTGTGGCTGTTGTGAATGGGTTGGTCTCCACTGCCACCAGGACCTTGACTACCATCTCTGCATCCCTGGTGACATGACTCCAACCTGTTTTGTGGTGTGTGTGTGTGTGTGTGGGGGGGGGGTGGGGGGGGGATGGAGGTGCACAGCATTAACTTCAGCTCGGCAGAGATATCTGCAGTGAGTAGTTTGTGTAGAGCCACTTCATCCGGGCAGCAGGGTTGAGTGTCAATGCCACCTAAACTGCTTGCCTCCTTGGTATCTGCGTTATATCTCTGCCCGCGAAGCATGTCAGGGGAGACTCCATTGTAATTGCCACCTGCTCTCCTCCCAACAAATGCACCTGCCATCAGTGCTTCATGTACCTCTTTTTTTATAGTATGAACCATCACCAAAATATAAAATCAGAAATAGAATGGAGTCTAATCAGGCTGGTATAATTGAGTCTTTTTTCACTAAAGGGGTTTCAATGTTCGGACCCACCCTTTAGTTTTCCAGTCACTAGAAGAAAGGCCATCTTGGTCTCATAAGGAAGCTTATGAATTAGGGAAGTTTTCTATATAGTGAATATCTATGCCTAATGTATAAAGTGTTGGAAAATATACATTTTCATGAACAGTACTTTTGTCTTTGTTGGGATGTGGAGGGTGATATCTTAAAATAGAGTTGCAGCAAGCCCCAGAATCTTTTTTTCCCTGCTTTCCCCTATGTGTCAGAATACTCTCTACCAAATTTGAAAGTTGAAGGACTATTTATACCATTGTAGTACCTATATATTTGCATTTACATAATTTCGCCAGGAACATGCCACAAAAAGAGGGTTTTTGGCCCCCTGTAGCTTTCCAGTATCTAGTTGACCAGGTTGTCCACCAAGGCTGTGATCCTTGAAGGTCGTAGGTCCTGTTTTTTTTCAATTGCCCCCTGGGTAAAAAGGGGTCGTAGAGCTAATAAAGTTATTATCCCCCGCCAACACGAAGTGGGAGGAGGGATATAGGTTTGGCCTCCGTCCGTCCGTTTGCGTCCATCTGTCTGTCCGAGAGAAAGGGTCAACTTTTCTCAGAAACTATTACAGATAGGACAACCAAATTTGGTGTGTAGCTTCAGACCATAAAGGCCTTGATGGAGTTCAAAAATAAGAAGCACACGATTGGTGGGGGATGTTGTTGAAAAAATGTCAACTTATTATTATCGTTGTGTGGAGCTTAGAATGGCAGGAAATTGTATCACTTCCGCACAGTGTTAGACTTCGCATGCTATCACGTTATTTCGCAATATTTTTTTTTCCCCCACTTTTCAAAATTTTAACCCGAGGAAATGATATTTTTATGCGAAAATACATTGTGAAAAATGTGAATTTTCGCATTTACGAGGAGATTTCACACCCCTGCGAACGTAAATTTAGCTAGCTAGATGAACTTAGTTGCCACAATAAACTCACGTTGCTTACAAAGGGTAATAGCCAGCTATAGCTCTCATGCCCATGTAATGTTGGCCAAGTTGCATATCCACATATAGCATTAGCCATAGCAAATGACCTGGCAGAAACGTTCGCATAATCAACCTCTGGCCACCAGAATTTGACAGTTTTTCAAAATGGCTTCCTTCCGATATATGAATATGGACATTTAATTCCTTAATCACTTAAACATTTCTTCATCATTGTCAGTTTATGCTAAAATATTGAGAGCAAGCCTACAAGTAATAAGATTATGTAAAATAGTTTCTAGAAACATCCAAGATGGCTGTCATCATATCCAAAATGGCAGCCAAAGAGCGAAATATTTGTGTATATGTTCATATGTGCGCTAAAAGGTCAGGTAATATATTGATCTGGGGTAAATCTAGCTGGATCAGTTTATTTTTGCAAGTAAGAATATAATTAAGCTCTTTTTAATTAATTTTCACTCTAATTTGAAAACATGAACATAAAGGTAAATATAACAATGTAATAGTGTAGTGTCATTGCACTACCAGGGCACACTGGTTGACACTACAGCTGTGAAACTCAGCATGGGGATCAATGCTAGCTAATGGTATAAATTTGTCATTAGTTTCCCAAATGCTGTTTCTCTAGCCCCATTTAAAAGTGAAACAGCCGCACATGAATTGACAGGATGTGCCAGCGCGGGAGAGCCGAGCCAAAGAAGACGGGGCTAAAGTCTTCTGGAAGGTGTACAGATCACACGGGAATTAAATAGCATTGGATGAATGATCAGGCTAGGGGGAGGATTGTAACATATCTGAGCCTAGTTGTATCCCATATCTGAAAGTGCTTACATGTTGTATAGGTGGTAAAAGGATAAGGATTGGAAGGGTTGGTTTAGTTTATCTCTTTATGACTGTAAGAATGCCAAGATATATGAATTCACAATGATTGTGTAGAAAATATGCAATTTTTGTAGCTTATAGGCTGAAAATATTCAAAATATAGAGCAAATTTGCCACCATTTTGAAAACGTGTCGGCCATCTTGGATATAACTATAAATTGGAGTGGCCGGAGGTTGATTTTGATTGATGGGGATATTAAGAGTTCTCATGCAAAGTCTGTTGCTTGTATTACCATTTGCACTTTTTTTCAACTACCCCGCTCCACGACAAGATCGTCTGCAAAATCCAAGTCGTCTAGTTGCGTGAAGACAGTTCACCGGATTCCATATTTCTTGTTGTAATTCTACAACAATTAAAATTACTTTATTAAAGATATAATTTGGTTTTACATGACTATGTCTTCTATCTAATGATATCAAGTAAGTGGAGCTTGTGCCCCACTCCACTGATTAACAAAGACACTTTTGAAGTAAGGCAGAAACCACTTTGCGCCAGATTGTATAAAATGATGACAGGCCAAAATGTGGATGAACCTGGATGATCAGTTTCACCTGGGCTATTAGTACTTTAGGTTACATAATGCGTACTGCTTTAACCCATTAAGACTGAATTCATTTTTGAAAAAAGCTCTCAGGTTTTTGTTTTCTTTGCATGACGTGAAAATGTACACTGTCGTGTAATAAATCGTGCTCATTAACCCTTTACCCAAAGCCACTGTATTTCTTTTTTTTTCTCAAAATGGGACAGCGTTTATTTAAAAGGTCTGTGTCCACTTTGGCCTATCATAAAATGCTTGACCTCCTTTGAAACCTGAGCCCTTGTAGAATTCCAAGGAATTGTCAAAATTACTCTATGATTTACTGACACAGGTCTTTTGAAGCTTTGAAGTTTCAAAGGAAATGACAATACAATGAACTATGACCTGAAGAGAGCCATTTTTGTGTGGGAATACTCATGCGTTTTGCACAGTGTCCTTCTGGAGACTCCAAAAATGACCTTTAGATACTCTAAAGCTCTAAATACTCTAAATAAAGCTTGATTGCAGAAGAACCCCTTGGTCTAGAAACACAACCTTCGTCTCAAATCTTGTAGTTTTTTACCCATATCTGGATTAGTTAGTAAAAGTTGTGTCATGGTATTAAGAGGCCTTATTTCTCATAAAACTATTCTTGCCACTGCACCCATGATTTTCTGTAGAAAAAAGGAGAAAGTGAGGTGCAAATGTATAATTGTAAAAGTGAATCCCTCCCTTTACACTCTCACCTTTCCACTCTCCTTTACAAAAAAACACTATTGGAATACCATAAAATTTACCACCAAAAACTATGGTATTATTGTTGTAATTGTATGATTTTTTTTTCTTTTGGACTGCAGTATAATGATTTTAGTGTTGTTATTGAAATATTGTTGGGCCATTGCTAATAAAATAAAACTACTGAAAAAACTCTTGTGATACCATAAGTACTATAGAACACCATAACCACAAATTAGAACACCATATAGTATACTATAGTAACTCTTTAGTGTATTTTCATAAGGACTTCCCCAGGCAACTCAATTCACATTCTACACACACATACATGCTACACATCATTGGAAAATCATTATGTATTTTAATTATTAGGATAAAAATAAGCATAGTTTATATATTTTTGTTCATATAGACATAGTGATTAGGCTACTCACCATTCAAAATTGGGGGTCCTTCCCTGACAAGAAATCTATGAAACCCTCAGAATCAAGTTAGTGCGATTTCAAGCATGTGAGACTCACTCGCTTTCAACACTTGTAACTCGACAACGATAAGCCTACAGACATGCATGTGGTGTCAACGTAATCATCAGAGTCAAACAAACCCAGCAAGTGTCAATCCAGTGTAATTAACAGAACTATTCAAAATGTCTTTTATATATATATATATATAACAAAACTGTTTTGTTTGACTTGGATAATGCAACTACCATACGTAATATCAGCAAAACGCTGTGGATATTCAAATTTGCTGGGTTTTTACGGACATTTCAAGACCAAGCATGCCAGGGTCAGATACAGATTTCGGATGTAAACACCGACTTGAAGGTAGGAAGACGCGATTCAAGGGGGAGTTTCAGGGAGTGTTTTGAAACGTGACACAGTGACATAATTTGACTGTTATAGCAAACAAAACATGTTTTTTCTCTGTAATCTATCTTTATATGGATTCCCAATACTCTCAGCTTTCCAATCATATGCGCGGTTACTGTTATTTCATGATGGGTTGCCTTCCCAATTGTTTAACGTTCATTTCAGTGATCGTGCAACGGCGTTTGGGTCAGTACTTTTTATAGATAAAATTCAACAGAATACTTCTTATTTTATTCCCAGTTTCCTTTTTTCGGGACACTGCAGATGGAAAGTACAAATTTAACTTGTTTCACCCAGTGTACTCAATTGTATGCAGCTGCCTGTTTGTCAGCCATTTTGGCCAATGCCTTTGTAACGCCTTGAGAAAGGCGAGTCCCTGATGGTGAGAGAGCGCCACCTGTGGTCAGTCTGAAGAGGACTACACAGTGTAATGAATGTGTCAGGTCCCACAGGAGGACCAGTTTGATAATGGTTAAATCCCTTCCCCTGTTACCCTCCAGGAGCTGCACTTCAGCACACCTTTGAGCAGCAGTATGATGCAGGCAGGAGTCTGTCTGAGACAGGACACTGAGACAACACTACCAGAGCTCACTGAGCAGCACAGGATCAGACAGAAAGAAGAGGAACTCAGTGGACTGGAGTCTGCCCACATGGCAGAGTCAGAGACAGAGTGTGCGGCACCAGGACTCAACACAATGGAGCCAGAGTGTGTTACCGCACACAGTGGGGTCAGTGATGTACACCACACACACACATCACTGATTAAAACAGAAACTGATCTGGGATCCACACACTCTGGGGATCTTATCAAGACAGAGAACCCTGACAGTACAGAGCTGGGATATGTGACCTGTATGCATCCTGACCAATTAAAAACAGAGACTGATGATGGAGAATACCTATCAGAACAAATCAGTGACTGGCAGGATATTAAATGTGCTCATATTAAATGTGACCAAGTGAAGTGTGAATCGAGTGAAAACATAGGAACTGATCTCATGAATACTGGGAAGAGTGGAGTTGGTCTTGATCACAAAGACCCAACTGATCCAAGGCTAAGTGCAGTGCATCTAAATGTAAACTGCAAAGAATAAACCCATGATGTTTCATCCCAAAATGAGGATTTGAATCCTTGCCAGTTTGTAAACAATGAGAAGAATGGGAAAGGAATCATCCAGGAAAATGCAAAGAGTATCAACAAACCTATAACCTGTGAAACGAGGAGTATGACCATTGAACCCTTCATAACTGCTTCAAATAAACCTCCAAGAGCTTTGAGTGTCCTACAGAACGAGGCCATTCATGAAAATGGAAATAAAGAGCATTTAAATCACCAGGGAATTCATACAGGTGAACACCTGCATAAATGCAGTCATTGTGGAAAAGGCTTTTCAAAACTGTACACTTTGCAGCGCCACCAGAGAAGTCATTCAGGTAAAAAGCCCTACAAATGCAGTCAGTGTGGGAAGTGCTTTTCTCGACTTCCTGCTTTAAAATCCTACCACAGAATTCATACAGGTGAAAAGCCCAATAAATGTAGTCAGTGTGGGAAGTGCTTTTCTGACCACTCTCTACGAAAACGCCACCAGAGAATTCATTCAGGTGAAAAGCCCTATAAATGTAGTCACTGTGGGAAGTGCTTTGCTAACCTATATCGACTAAATCGCCACCATAGAATTCATTCAGGTGAAAAGGCCTATAAATGTAGTCTGTGTGGGAAGTGCTTTGCTAACCTATATCAACTAAATCACCACCATAGAATTCATTCAGGTGAAAAGCCCTATAAATATAGTCAGTGTGGGAAGTGCTTTTCTCAACTAACTAGTTTAAAATTCCACCACAGAATTCATACAGGTGAAAAGCCCTATAAATGTAGCCAGTGTGGGAAGTGCTTTTCTGACCACTCTCAACGAAAACGCCACCAGAGAATTCATTCAGGTGAAAAGCCCTACAAATGTAGTCAGTGCGGGAAATGCTTTTCTCAACCAAATGGTTTAAAATTCCACCATAGCATTCATACAGGTGAAAAGCCATTTAAATGTAGTCAGTGTGGGAAGTGCTTTGCTGACCTGCATCAACTAAATCGCCACCAGAGATTTCATTCAGGTGAAAAGCCCAATAAATGTAGTCAGTGTGGGAAGTGCTTTTCTCAACAGACTAGTTTAAAATCCCACCACAGAACTCATACTGGTGAAAAGGCTTATAAATGTAGTCTGTGTGGGAAGTGCTTTGCTAACCTACATCAACTAAATCGCCACCATAGAATTCATTCAGGTGAAAAGCCCTATAAATATAGTCAGTGTGGGAAGTGCTTTTCTCAACTAACTAGTTTAAAATTCCACCACAGAATTCATACAGGTGAAAAGCCCTATAAATGTAGCCAGTGTGGGAAGTGGGTTGTGGAAACTCCTACTAGGCACAAGCCTCGAGTGCCTTCGGTCCCACTGTTAAGGGGTTTACGAGGAGAAATCCTTGTATGAGGACGCTTAATATTCTATTGGAGCGAACCCCGACTAAAAATTCCACGAAATAAATATGAATAAGAAATCAGGGAAAGATAAAACATACTGGCCGGACGTCGCCCAGGATAAAAAGGTCCCCACACCACGCCTCGGCACTAGGGCGTGTGAGGAATATAATAGTGCCACTTCTCCCTGTGCTTCAGAGATTAGTCCCTCCTCTGCAAGCACTCAGCTGGGTGTCCCAGTAGGTCAACTACCTACTGACCTTGGGCCCCAGAAACAGGACTGTCGAAGGACAAGTAGAAGGAATAAACGGAAATATGAAACTACAAAATTTTGAAAGAAATTTTCCACTGCTTCGCCTACTCTAGATATGAGAAGTGGGGCAGGCGGAAGAACGTTGTATTCGAGGAGCAAATAAAGGAAGCGGATCTACCACCTGAAAAAAAAGAAGCCACCACGACCGCCAAATTAGCCTCAATCGCCTCCCAAACTCATAAATATCTAAAAGAAGATGAAATCACAAAGATCAAGGAGGAAGCTCCTAGACAGGCGGAAGCGGATTTCCTAGCCAAAGGAGAGAAAGATCTGCAAAAATTTGCACGAACCCAATGGACACTGGAGGAAAAGTGGGTGTTGCTCTGGGCAACAGAGTATGCAAAAACAAAATACATAAATCAGAGAGAAAGATGTCAGAATGGCAACGGATCTTCCATCACCACTGCCCAAGTAAACGAGACATACCCAGAAGCAAACTTACTACTCAAAGGCATAACACCCTATCACAAAAATACTTCACTGAAGAGGACTTAGAGTGGATGCGAGTGGAAGTAATGAACTTAATCCGCAATAAAATCTGCCCCTGTGCTGAGCCTATAGGGATGCCAGAACGACAGCCAAAACATCCTCAAGAACTACCCCCCAGGGCAACCCCACTTGGGCCACCTGCCTCCCCATTGGCAGATACTTTGGCGGACACTGAACCAGAAATGGAGCAATCTCGAACTCCTGAGAGATAGTGTCAAAGGAGCCCCATACCAACCCAGGAATCTGGAGAGCTGCAGCCGCGCATAGAGTCAGAGCAATTAGAGTTGGAAGAACAACTAGCCAACAAAATTGAAGAATCTCGAATAATGAGCATGATAGAACGTCCTAAACTGATTAAATTAAAACAAAACAAAAAACTCAAAACACTATTATGCAGGGTGAACGCTGGCCTTGGAAAACTGGTTCCAGCAGACGCCACGCTCACTGAGTTGAATTCTGTAAACTACGGTGCGGCTTGGTTTATACAGACTAAGCTAATCCCGATACATAAAGAAAGCAGAGAAAAAGGGAACAGGAAAATTAAGATCGAACCACCCTGGAAAAAGAAGCTAAATCAAAAAATCCACAAGCTGAGAGCTGAAATCTCCCAAATTGCAACCTTTAGAAGTGAGCAAAAACATACAAAGAATCTCACCCGTAAAATTAACGCAATAAAAAGAAGATATAACATAAGCGACGACCAGCTTAGTGGACGCCTAGCAGAACATCAAGCGATAATTAAAGCCTTAGCTGCACAAATAAGGAATAAAGAGAGGAAAATAATCTCGAAACAGATCAATAAGCAGTTCATTGAAAACCCAAGAACAGTCTATAGAACTATGTGAAAGACTCCATAGAAGTGCGAGAACCACCAGCAAGGGAACAAATTGAAGGCTACTGGAGGCCACTATTTGAAGACCCAAAACAGCATCAGGAGAACCAATGGGCTGAAATCACTGAAGAAAAAAACAGAGACAAACAACAAATGCCTGCAATTGTACTAACAGAAGAAGAAATAAGGAAGAAAATCAACAAATATTGCAACTTTAAGACGCCAGGAATAGACAAAATCCCAAATTTTTGGTTGAAGAAGATGACGGCTCTACATTGCCACTATGTCATGGCCTTTACCAAACTACTGAAAGGAGAAGAAGAATCTCCTGAATGGCTGACCATTGGTAATACCAACCTGATACCGAAGAGTAATGATACGCAGCTGCCTAATAAATACAGGCCTATTTGCTGTCTCACAACCACATACAAGTGGCTAACAGGGATCATAGCTGATGCAATCTATGAACATCTTCATGGGGGAAACTACCTGGAAAATGAACAAAAGGGATGCATAAGAAAAAGGCTCGGAACTAAGGACCAACTCTTGATTAATAAGGCTGTTCTTGATCACTGCAAAAGAAGACAGCGAAACCTTAGCATGGCATGGATTGACAATCAAAAGGCATTTGACAGTGTGCCACATTCCTGGATACTGAGATGCCTGGAACTATAAAACATCAATAGAGAGATAAGATCCTTTCTTGGGACCCAAATGACTAAGTGGAAAACCACTATTACCCTAAAATACTCAGAGGGACACATAATAATCCCAGATGTTCAAGTGCAGAGAGGAATCTTCCAAGGAGACAGCCTGTCAGCGCTCCTATTCTGCCTCACCATGGACCCGCTCAGCAAGCTACTGAAAAGCTACGACATCGGTTACGACCTCAGCAGAAGTAGAAGTAGAAAAAGGTCACAAAAGAGTAAACCATCTTCTATTCATGGATGACCTGAAGCTCTATGCCGAGTCAGAACAAAAACTTGGCCAACTTGTTGAAGTTGTCCATAAGTTCTCCAAGGACATTAATATGGAACTTGGCCTGGAAAAATGCTCTAAATGTACAATCAAGAAAGGTAGGAAGGTAGTTGCAGAAAATATTCTACTAGGGGAGGAAAGTTGTATTGCAGATCTGGCCAAGGATTCCACATACAAATATCTGGGAATAGAAGAAAATGCAATAATAGAGCATAAGAAAATGAGGGAAGGATTCAAGAAAGAATACTTAAAGCGTCTAAAAAATATCTGCAAATCAGAATTAACATCAAAAAACAAGATCACTGCCATAAACCAATTCGCAATCCCTGTGGTGACCTACGGTTTTGGCATAATAGACTGGCCGCAAGGTGAGTTGGACAAGTTAGATATTAAGACCAGGAAGACTCTCACCTTACACAAAGTGGCTTACAGAAATCAGTGTATGGATAGGATATATCTCCCTCGCAGAGAAGGCGGACTAGGCCTCACAGAGATCAACCACGCCTATAGAGCAACAGTTGTTAGTATGGGACAGTACCTAAAGAGTACTGAGGAGGATGTGATGAAAATGGTTGCACAACAACATGCCGAGACCCTACCCCAGCAGACGTCTCGAATAAAACTGGCTGAAAACTTTGCTAGAGACATTTTTGAAGAGAGACAAGGAAACAAACTGACAAAGGCAACCAAGCTAGCAAGAAATGCACGGGCAAAATTCAGCAAAATGGAACAAAGTCGCAGAATGGACAGATGGAAGCAACACCGTAGAGCTGGACGCTTCCAAGAAGAATTGGAAAAGGATTACATAGACAAAGAAGGATCAATACAGTGGCTGAAGAATGGAGAGATGGGATTTGATGGAGAGAGAATCATAGTTGGAGCCCAAGACCAGGGGCTTTTAACGAATGGCTTCAAGAAGATGGCAGGAATATCACAAAACGATCTATGTAGATTCTGTCATATAACAGTTGAAAGTGTGAACCATTTAGTATCAGGCTGCCAAACCCTCCTGGCAGATGGATATTATACCTCCCGCCACAATAAGATCTGCAAATACCTGCACTGGAAAATATGCAAAGAGCTGGAAGTGGAAGTCAAGGAGAAAATATGGGACCATGAACCAGCACCAGTGGTCTCTAACGGGAAAGTAACGATCTTCTACGACAAAATCATTCCAACTGGAAGGTTCATAGAGGGAGGTGCAATAAAACCAGACATTGTCATCTGGAATAGGCAGGAGAAAAGTGCCAAAATTATAGATGTCACTGTCCCCAATGACTATGGACTTAACAGAGCAGAAAGAGAAAAGATAACAAAATACCAAGATCTAAAAAATGACCTAAAACAACTTGGTCATTGAAAGAAATTGATATAATACCAGTGGTGGTCGGTGCAACCGGGCTTATGAAGAAAAACCTGAAGAACTACATGGAGGCCATCCCCGGTTGTCCTAGTACCCAGGAAGTACAGCTATCCGCAATCAAAGGAACGGTTACCATCTTGAAAAGAGCCCTTGGATACAATGCAAAACATGCTTAGGGTGTAACTATAGACCCCAGGAAAGGGGCCCATTACACACTATAAGAAGAGAAATAAGGAAAATGAAAAAGTGAAAAGGTTGATGCTTAGGGTGTAACTATAGACTCCAGAAAAGGGACCCATTACACAATATAAGATGAGAATAAGGAAAATTTAAAAAAAGTGAAAAGCCCTATAAATGTAATCACTGTGGGAAGAGCTTTTCTGCACAAACTCATTTAAAATCCCACCACAGAACTCAAAACAGGTGAAAGACACCAGGAGTAGACAAAATCACAAATTTTTGACTCAAAAAGATGACTGCTTCTTCCCTGGCACTATGTCATGGCCTTCACTAAAATAAGAAAGGAGAAGAACAATCTCCAGAATGGCTAACTATTGGTAATACCAGCCTTATACCTAAGAGTTATGACAAACATCTGCATAATAAATATAGACCAATTTGCTGTCAACATACAAGTGGCTGACAGGATCATAGCCGATGCAATTTATGAACATCTTCATGAGAGAAACTACCGGGAAAACTAACAAAAGGGATGCCTAAGAATAAGGCTTGGAACTAAGGACCAACTCTTGATAAATGAAACTATTCTTGAGGACTGCAAAAGAAGACAGACAAGCCTTAGTATGGCATGGCTTGAGGCATTTGACACTGCGCCCCACTCGTGGATATTGAGATGCCTGGTATATAACATCAATCAAGAGATAAGATCCTTCCTTAGGACCCAAATGACTAAGTGGGAAAACTACCATCACCCTAAAATACTCAGAGGGACAAATGTCAATCCCAGATGTCCAAGTTCAAAGAGGAATCTTCCAAGGAGATTGCCTGTGACCACTCTTATTTTGCCTCACCATGGACCTTCTCAGCAAGCTGCTGAAGAGCTATGACATCGGCTGAAGCAGAGAGAGAAGCAGAAAAGGCAATAAGGGTGAACCACCTACTATTCATGGATGACCTTAAGCCCTATGCAGACTCAGAACAAAAACTTACCAGCTTGTTGGAGCAGTTTATAAGTTCTCCTAGGACATGAGTATGAATTTAGTTCGGAAAAGTGTTCTAAATGTAAAATCAGGAAAGGTAAGAAGGTGGTGGCAGAAAATATCCTAGTGGGGGAGAAGAGTTGTATAGAAGATCTGGCTGAGGACTCCGCGTACAAATATCTGGGATTAGAAGTAAACGCAACAATGGAGCTTAAGAAAATGAGAGAGCGAGTCAAGAAAGAATACTTAAAGGAACTCTCTATCACCAGGTGCTTTGACACTAATTCCATAGTTCTGTACTTGTAACCAATGCCTGCGCCAAAAATTCCCATTGAAAATGCACACAATAATAATTTTAGGCTTGTTTTCTGATGGCAGATCTTGATTTTCAGCCATTTTCTGCCCCGCCCACAATTAGGTCCAACTTCCGTGTGATTGACACGTCACCCTGTGGCGCCAAAGGAAGAACGAAACGAGCTCATTGGAGTTAGTTTTTCTATTACTGCCTATGGGAAAAAGACTGCGGAAGCTTTACAAAATCGGTTTTTTCTCGCAAAATTTCGAGATACGGCGGAGCAAATGCCTACCAGATGCATTATAGCAGGTTGCAGTAACGTTGCCAAAGAAGGAGTCAGCCTTCATCGATTTCCAAAGGATGAAAAATTAAGTCAAATTTGGGCGTCTCGGGTGAAACTGACTTGGGCAAAATGGCAAGGACCTAGCGACCGTAGTGTGATTTGTAGCGACCATTTCCACGATTCCGACTTCAAGGATGAAGGGTTTTGGTCTGAGTTCGCACTGAAACGGAGGAGAAAAATCAAGCCAGATGCTATCCCGAAATTCAAAAGTCCATTCGAGGAGAGAAGCACCGAGGAAAAGGGGAGAAAGAGGAGCAGACCGGGCAGTGAAAAACGAAAGAGAGAAAATGAAGGTAGGAGGCTAATGAATAATTACAGCGCCAGCGCTTCAGCAGGGCTTTCGTTTTAGACACTAGAGCTTAATGGAGCGTTGGCTGCCGCTAGCACATAGCATGCTTTGGCTTGTATTCCACACGTTTTACGCTTTCTCTTCGCCAGCGCTCTAAGCTGCTTTCACACCGGACCGGAAGCGAAAACCGAGTATTCGCATCTTTGCATTGACTTCGAATGTAATCTTTCTGGCAAAAAATTCGTTTCGCGTCCAGTGTGAAAGCGCTTCCCCTAGCTGCTGCTGCGCGTCTAGTTGCATGCTGCCACTGTGTTTTGACTCGTCTCGTGTTCTAATCTTGTTTTCTCTGTCAGATCATATTGTTTTACACTAGCCTGACCAAATGCCGTAGTTCCATAATCTAACGAGTTTGCTGGATGTCCGCCATTAAACTCTAATTTCAAGCTTGAGTGACTTTTACAAGTAGAGCAATCATCTTTAAAAACTCATCATGTGATCATTGTGTAATGTCACCCCCGACTACAAAATATGCTTGTCTCAATTTTTTTGCAACGTAAAAGAATAGAAGATTCATTGATGCGCACCGATGATTGTTACCGAGCCGTCTCTGGGTCTTCATGGCCATGATCCACGCTAGCCCCGGGGGCAGGATCGGCCTCTCCCTCCTAGACTTCTGCCTCGAAGCAGTAGGGTTGAAGCCCGCGACTGACTGCTTGGCCGTCTTCAGCCTCTTGTCCGTCGGGTGAATCCGAATAGGATTTATCTGAACCTGAATCGTCATTTCCAAGAGAGTCTTGGGAAGACGCCATCACGGGTCTAAGAACAACTAATGTGAAAATTATGCTCAGGAGAGCATAATAAACGAAGTCAAATCGACATTAAAGTGTAGCATGCAGTTTGGCTAACTCGCAAACAGCTGATCGAGGAAATCGATTTTCATAACAGAAATCTGGGTCATACGCTTTTAAACCGCAGTACTTAGGTTGTTATAAATGGAGAGCCAAACGCGTTTAGCAGTAGCTTTCGCAGACGGCGAATGCAAGTGAACCACGGCTCTGAAGCCCACTTAACGAGTCTCTGATTGCCCGTTAAGAAAACTAGTGTAAGATTAAATAAAAAATATATCTATTGCCAATTTCTTTTGCTCATAATGTGAATCATATGAGATTACATGCTACTAAGCACTGGGGCGACAAAACATTCTATGAAGCGATCAAAATTATATTTTAACATGCAGTTGTACATACCGGCTGTGCAACGAGTTGGTCCTGAGTTCTTCCTATGACGTTACACTGAGAGAGCGGCATTATCGATTGAAGTGATTAAAAAGGGGCGTTCCAAGGGCAAGTAGAAAGTTACTAATTACTCCAAAACGGTTTAATATCATGGGAAATGACTGCCACGATTTTTTTCTGGATGAAAAATTGCGACAGGAGAGTCTATTTGTGAAATTTCGCCCTCAAGACGCTTCAGTTCCTTTAAAGCGCTTAAATATTTGCACATCAGAACTAACACCAAAGAACAAGATCACTGCCACAAACCAGTTTGCAATTCCTGTGGTTTTGGCATAATAGACTGGCCACAAGGTGAGCTGGATAAGCTAGGTTTTAAGACTAGGAAGACACTCACCTTACACAAAGTCACCTACAGAAACCAGTGCTTGGATCGAATGTATCTCCCTCACAGAGGAGGCGGACTAGGCCATAGAGATTAAAACCAGGCTTACAGAGCAACAGTTATAAATATGGGACAGTACTTGAAAAGCACTGATGAGGATATAATGAAAATTGTAGCACAACATAATGCAGAGATCCTACCCCAGCAGACGTCTGTCATAAAACTGGCTGGAGACATTTTTGAGGAGAGCTAGGGAAACAAACTGACACAGGCAGCAAGGCTAGCCAGGAAAACGCTGGCGAAATTCAGCAAAATGGAACAGAGACTCAGAATGGACAGATGGAAGCAGCACCAAAGGCCTGGACGATTCCAAGAACTGGAAAAGCATTACATCGATAAAGAAGGATCAATTCAGCGGCTCAAGAACGGAGAGCTGGGATTTGATGGAGGGAGTTATAGTTGGAGATGAGGGACTTCACAAATGGATTCAAGAAGATGGCAGCAATATCACAGAATGATCTATACAGATTCTGCCATACAACAGTTGAGTGTAAATCACAGTGTCAGGCTGCCAAATCCTTCTGGCAGATGGACATTTTACCTCCTGCCACAATAAGATCTGCAAATACCTACAAAAATAAAATATGCAAAGAGAAGTGGAAGTAAAGGAAAAAAATATGGGAACATGAACCAGCACCAGTCGTCTCCAATGGAAAAGTAACAATATTCTACGACAAATTAATTCCAACTGGAATTCACAGAGGGAGGTGCGATAAAAACGGACGTTGTCATCTGGAATAGGCAGGAGAAAATTGCCAAAATTATAGATGTCACTGTCCCAAATGATTATGGACTTAATGGAGAATTCCAGTGTGAAATTGACTTGGGGTGTATAGAAACATGATAACGAGTACTAACCTTTGTCGAATACCCCACCTCTGTACGCACGCAATATTTTGAAATGTATGGCTTTTTAGCCCAAGTTCCCAACAGGCTAACAATGGTAGTGAATTGGGCGTAGCGTTGCAGTGCAAAGAAATCGCAATTTTTTTCATCATCAACAAGGCTCAAAGTAGCTCCACATTTGATTGCTAGAACTCTGAGGGCCCTGACATTTAAAACGAGGCACTGAAAACTTTGAAAATGCACCAGTAGTTTATTAAAAACTGTTTATGCAAACCTAACCTTGAGGTAGTTTCCAGTCACCTCCATCTTGAAAGTCACGATAAGTCAATTGACAAGTACGAACGAATAGGAAGGATATGGGAACAGAATGCAATCTGTTCGTTCGTGCTTGTCAATCGACTTATGTAGGTTCCAAATTTCATCTTAATATCTCCAAGAATGAAAGAGTTAATAAAAAAGTTGGGGTGTACCTATAGACCCCAGCAAAGGGGCCCATGACACACTATAAGAGGAGAATAAGGAAAATAAAATTTAAGTGAAAAGCCCTTCATATCAGGTTGGTGTGGGAAGTGCTGTTCTTTGTCATGCCATTTAAAGCAGCACCAGATTATTCATTCAGGAGGAAAGCCCTACAAATGTAGTCAGTGTTGTCTGCGTTTTTCTCAACTCGCTGATTTAGAATGTGGCCAGAGAATTCATACAGGTGAAAAGCTGTGGAAGTGAATCAAGAGTGATGAGTGGTTCTGTTCAAACTGAGTCACGCCAACACCTCAAATTTTACACAAGTGAAAATCCCTTCTAATTCATTCACTGTGGAGAATTGTGGGCCAGGATATAATGGATTTTATGAATAATACTCTCCTCTTGATTGTGTGATGACATATCTCCAGTGAACCTTTTGTGATGTGTTTAGTATTTTATCTCACTAACTTATCTTGCCTTGTTTAAGTTTTGGGGTTTTGCTCACAGTGGAGGGCATCAGGGGTCATCTTTGAGAGCCCAGAAACAAGCAGGAAGATTTGTTAGTCTGACCAGTGTGTGCCCTCACAGTCATTCTGCAGCAGCAGGAGGACTTTCGTCTCCCTGCCATGGGTCGGAAAGCTGGTCATTCTTCCAGATCACTCAGCTCCTCCCATCTTGCTCCCCAGTGGTGGAATGACCTTCCCACCTCCCTATAAACTGCTCCATCCCTGCTGCTGTTCCACCGTTACCTTAAGACTCACCTGTTTAGACAGTTTCTGACCTGATCTCCCCCTCCCCTGCTTTATTTGAAAAAAGAAAAAAAAAAGTCTTCATGTTAGCCATCACTTACTTTCTTTCTTATTCTTTGTGTGTTACTGCCTTTGTATAGTCCATGCTTTCCATGTTCGTAACTTCAGGTGACTAATGCTTGAAATGAATTCTAAGTTGTCCAGTCTGTTGGGCTATAGAGTCAGTGACCTTACTGTATGCGCTTACTGTAAGTCGCTTTGGATTAAAGCATCTGCTAAATAAATGTAATGTCATCAAATGAGGGTAAACCTGCAGTAAAATGGAGCAAGACCAGAGATTGTCAACATGTGGGCAGGGGTTGAAATTAGCAGTTGTTCAAGTGCCCAAGACTGCCCAAAATCACATCATACTCCCAGACTGCACCAAGTCGGTTGCCTGGCAGGCTACCATGAAAATTCTTAAACATGTTAAATTCATAAGGTCTGTCAGCGCCAACGGTCAGTCAACTCGTGAAACATCACAAAGAGCGAGCAGAAAGTAATTTTACCTTCCGAAGTTCACTGAGTGCCATGCTAACATCCGCCATTCACCTCAGTGTGAAGCGCCACGGGATCACAGACTGCGCTATGTGTATACTGGTCTATACATGCTAGTGGTTCTGGGCCTATAAATTTTTGGGATCCCGTGCCGGAGGTATAACAATATGATCTTTGTGTCATTTGAATCGTTGGAATGTCTACTTTTCAGAAATGGATAGTTTGGGGGCATAACTTGTGCACACCATGTTGAATAAAACCCTTGTTTGCCAGAACAAATAGAAAAATTGAATCCTGAAATGTTCATTTTTCATGGAATAAGCACAATTTACATGAATGTCTCTTGAGGAAATCCACTAGTTTTAATATAATGGTCACTTAAGTCAACTCTTAGCATCATTTTGGGGCTCTCAATGAGTTAGCGGGTCACGGCGGGCCATATGTGGCATATTTTTGTCTTCTCTTCTTCAGAGTAACCAATTTTTTCTTGTGAAATGAACAATAATTGGTGCAAAAGGATAAAACTGGTCTCCTGAATTGCCTGGATGGCTGCATTCCAAAAATATATGGTGTTAGGTGTTTTCATGTATTGTTTTTGTAATTGTATTTTCTTATAGGAAATGTAATTGCAATTATGGTAATGTTATGTATTAATTGTTATACTGCCTTTGTATATTTGTTATACTAATGAAATAGAAATTCATGGTAATATCTTGTATTTTTCTGCATTTTTATGTCGTCCAATTTAGAAACCAGCCTCATTGTTTGGCTTAATTTGTCACTCACTATAAATTAAGACTACTGAATTGAAGTGATTTGAATTTAGGAAGGTGGTGTCTAGATGCAAGGTCTGCAACAGAGGAAGGTGAAATCTTGAAAATCTTGCCGGAAGTGCGACAAGACTAGTTCAGCAGCTGAGCTGAAGCAGAATGGACAGTCCGTGATCTTCCAAAAGACAAGACATTTAAAGAATTAGACTGAATATTGTCAGCACATCTGAATTAAATAACATGTACAGTAAAGCGTTTTACCAGAATTATTCCCAACAGGATTCTAAATTGGGCTATGATACTAGCTAGGTACAGTTAGCAACAATTGTTACCGCTAACCATGAGCAGCAACATGCTTGTAAACTCCGTCCTCTCAGTACCATTTCATCCAAAGATGCGATATTAAAGGGGAAAAATGCTTCTTAAAAGTGATTTTTTTTTTTTAATTATTTTTGCGCAGTGGGATGGGGAGAGTGAAATGTTGTAACATAGAAGTAACGTAAATATACCATCAGACTCGTTATAGCGGTGGATGTGGTGAAGTTAGATTTTCCTTGTGAACAAGGTATCTAAATTTAGCTGGGATAGTAAAGTTAACGTTACAGAATGATATAGAAGAGAGCCATCTGCTGTGATACGTCGCTATTAATATTGATTGTGGAAGCCTTTTTTGCTTTTTAACTTCGATTCAGTAAACTTAGATGTGATCTCTTTTGAGTGTTATAGGATTTGTGATTCTTTTGAAATTACCTGTCAATGTTATGTTGCTGCTCAGCTAATTTTGGATTGATGGTTACGAGAGAGGGAGCCTGGAGGACCAAATATAAGATTGAAAACAGAGCGTATTAGCCAATAGCCTTCTATGCTTAATTTTCCAAAATGTTTGGCCTTAGTGGGGAATCATACTGAATACTAAAAATATTGAGCTGTACTGTATTTCTTGTCTGAAAGATTGCAAAGAACATGATCCGTCTTTATGTTAATTCCTGTCACGTGTAAATGATGCCGCCTGCCATACTTTTTTAAACATCAGCAAAAGCTGTTGATCACAGCTACTTGAGTTCCATAACCCCCCCCCTCCCTTCAGTTGAAGAGCTGCAGGCGATTCAATAAAACCCTCCCTGCAATGAGACAGATGGCACTCACCCTATACCTGGAGTCTTAACTCCCTAAGCTGTGCACACCTTTCCCTGTTCTTCACTTTTAATAAACTGGACACTAAGCTTCCAAATCGTGTGGTCTTTGGTTGTGCAAAAGTTCTGTGTTTGAATGTAATCACCTCACATTTTTATTGAAATTTTTAATGTTTGTTCGATTTCACCAGCTGAATTGAGACAACAATTTTTATTATCCCCCGCCGGCTGGCCGAAGGGGGATTATGTCGTGGAGCTGGCCGTCCGTCCGTCCCGAAGGGGGTACAGATCTTCTGAAATCAACTCCTCTTACAATTTTTGGAGAAATTGTCTGAAACTCTGCAAACCTGATGCAGATACATCGTTGATACGCATATCATATTTTTATGTGATTCGGTTTATGTTTAGAAGAGTTGCTGCCCTTGACCATCAAAGCCTGACTTTGCTTTGTTTCCAGAGAGGGTGATTGCATTCTGAAATCAACTCCTCCTACAGTTTTTAAAGAAATTTTCTGAAACTTTGATGCAGATACATTGTTGATACGCATATCGTCGTTTTATGTGATTGGATTGTATTTAGAAGAGTTATTGCCCTTGACCGACAAAGCCTGACTGTGCTTTGTTTTCGGAGTGGGAGGTTGCAACACTGATGCAGATACATTGCAGATATGCATATTGCTGTTTTCTATGATTCAGGTTATTTTGAGTAGACTTGTGGCCCTTGATAGACAAAGCATGTTTTGTTTCTGGAAATGAAGACAAAATGTTTAAGCATTCGATGAGCTTTTCTATGTTTATGAATTCTTCATTATTCCTGAAGGGTGTTTAATATATTTTTTATATATTTGGTGGTCTTCATGGTGACCTACTTTCAAGCAGTGCATGAATATTGGTTTATATTTTGGTGGTGTTCGCGGTGACCTACTTCCAAGCAGTGAACAGCGGTAACATGGCAGATATGGAACATGAAAAGGTAACCGTTATGTTAAAAGTGTGCGCATTTTTGGTGTCGCCCATCTGCTTCTTTGTCAAATTTTCATCACCATTCTCATTTCCTGTTTTCATCCTCATAATGCTGTCTTGGTATCACTGCACCATCTTAAACGTTGTAGACTAGTTGGTGGTGGTTTTATAGTCACTAATGCTTCACCTGATGCTTTTGTCATCGCTCCTCCTGCTATCATCTGCCAGAGCTGAATGGTCACAATCAGCTTCTCATTGCAATCATGTCAAAGTTTGCCAACTAGATACCTTCAGCATCTCTTCCCTTATCAATAAAATGCATGAATAATTTTTTTCATGTTTGCTATGAGGAACTGAAGAGCAATGTTCTTAGCATCTATAGATAGTTCAGTATATTAGTAGCTGTAATCTCATCTTTGTATTATTCACAATACATGTATTGTACATGTATTGTATATTATGGAAAAGGTAGATTATGGTACACAAAACTGCCAAGTAGGGTTAATTATCAATTTATGTATATTTCATCCTGTTTCATCCATTTTCTTTAATTTTAATATATTAATCAGTTTGAAGTGGTACATCATGAAAAGCCCTAAACATCAATTTTAATATTTGGTTTTAAACCATTAGATGAGCCACAAACCTCTCATTTTAATTTAACTTTCTACAATCAAAGAACAGTATATCCATCTGTATATATCCACAGACTTGATCTTATGCTGACCATGCTTGTATAACAAGAAATATTATTTACTTAGACACTTAGGGCTCTAATTTCGTAGACCAGGCGCAGGCGCGGCGCCTGGGGGGTGCGCCGCGCCAACGGGGTGTGTCCAGGCGTATCTGGCAATTTCGTGCCCAGCGTAGCCTGGCGCAAGTACTCCTCTGTCCCGCCTCTGCCCCTCCTTCCAGCGCAAGTTGGCAGAGAAGGCGACACAGCCGAGTCAAATCTTGCTCACTGGCAAGAGAAACGATGGATAGCGTATTCCCATAAGTTACAAACTGTCGCTGCTTTAAATTTTGGGATGAACATGCATGGACAACAATGCAAGATACGTGACACATTTATTTTCAATATGTGATCTTAACTCAGTACGAGATCATAGCAATCAGGCTGTATTCCTTTCACCCACTAAAAACGATAAAACCTAAGTGACATTAAGTAGCCTAGTATTAAGCCGCTTGCACACTGGACGCGAAACGAATTTTTCGCTCGACAGATTGCGTCTTGTGTCCGAAAGTCTGACAGGGTTTTAATAAATCTCCGTGTCCGACAGTCTAATATAGTTTTTAATTTCTTCAAATCTGCTGACTCTTTTAGATATTAAACGTAAATGTTTTGATAAGAGGGCGCAGTTCTTCAAGATGAGTACCGAGAATTTCAATCAATGTTTCTGTTTAAGCTCTGCTCAGTAAAGCGAGTCGACACTGGCGCGAGACAATGTACAATGCCTCCGTGTCTGACAGCCAAAAAACAGGACGATAAGAACAGATTGATAACGAAATAAAGAATAAAGAGAAACATTTTAACAACAGAACATCCAATGAACACTGCGATTAATTTATTGGCGGGTCATCTCTGTTGGATATCCCGTTTGTTGGTTTTTATTCTTTATTTCATTATAAATCAGTTCTCATATCAATACTTGTACTTTATAGCTGGCTGGTGGACATGGAGTATTTTGCATTTCGTGTCGGACAGTCTTCATTGTGCATGCGATAATTTCTTCACTCTGTCAATGGTCATGGAATTGATTTGCTCACGCACTATTTTATCTCTGCTGTGGAAATAAAGCGTGAATCTGTTCGGTCCATCTGACTAACTTTCAAGAAAAAGACCGAATAAAGACTGCCGTCTATCTTCAATGAAAACAGACGAATAGGCTAAAAAAGACCAAGAAAAGTCGATAGCTATCAATTTACATTTTGTGAAGGTCGAACACAAACATTACCAAGTTTGCACGTCTAATAATTCCTGGGATACTCGGAAAAATTAGACCTTGTATGACTTTCGGACACGGAGCTATATTAAAACCCTATCCGACTATGGCGTTTTTGCATTGACTTTGTCTGTAGTCAGTCGTGCGAAAAATTTGTTTCGCGTCCAGTGTGCAAGCGGCTTTAATGAGCATAGAACGCATTCGATATATATATATTATATGTACAGTTTGTGGTTGGCTGAGAAAGATGTGAAGTCGTTAGTTTGCATCACAGATTCAGCTGCGTTGATCAAGCCAGGTCAAGTTTCCATTACGCGTGGCAACCGCCTTTAATCTGACATCAGGACAATCTATATAGATACTATAATTTATGTCCTTATTCAGATAGTTACATTAAATAGTGCTTCCCGTAATTATTTCTTGAATTGAAATGTGCCTGACATTCTGTTAAACCTGCCTGTGAGATTTCGGTGACGTGTGCGCACTCTGCGCCGGTCAGCCAAATTACCACTGCACGGAAATTAATCCAGGCTGGAGCAGGCGAGTTTTCTGCGCAACTCCAGCGGAGACTTTTTCTACGAAATTGTCACTGCGTCTTGATGAATATGTGACACCTTCCCCTACTACGCCGCCACACCCATCTCGGCGCACCTGCGTCTACCGAAGGCTGCGCACCTCACGAAATTACCACTACGCGGGCTGCGCCGTACGAAATTACCACTGCGCGGGCTGCGCCTCGCTACGCCACCTGCGCTGCGCCAGGAAATTAGAGCCCTTAGCCTGATTATAAGCATTCAGGCGGGGGATGTTGTGCTCTCAGAGCACTCTTGTTTTTTTTTCCCCTCTTTGTCACGTCACTGGAGAAACCATACATTTGTACTCAACCTCCCAGCGATTGGAGCATCCCCACGCAGCACAGAAAACCATGGTGGAGATGATACACAAGAACAACATGGAGGAGAGGCACAGACAAACAGCTTCACATGCTATTCATGTTTCTGAGTTTATTCAAGATTTCTTTTTCATGAAGAATTTTCAGTACATACAGTGCCATGAAAAAGTATTTGCCCCCTTCCTGATTTCTTTTTTGCATATTTTTCACACTTAAATGTTTCAGATCAAACAAATTTTAATATGAGACAAAGATAGCCCAAGTAAATACAAAATGCAGTTTTGAAATGATTTCATTTATTAAGGGGAAAAAGCAATCCAAACCTACATGGCCCTATGTGAAAAAGTAATTTCCACCCTTGTTAAATCATGAATTAACATTGATTAACCGCATTTTTTGAGTCCAATTTCACTACCCACACCCAGGCCTGATTACTGCTAGAACTGCTGAATCAAGAAAATCACTTAAATGGAACCTGTCTGACAAACTGAAGTAGGCTAAAAGATCTCAAAAAGCAACACGTCATGCTGTGAACTAAGAAATTGACATCAGTCTGGAAAGGGTAGCAAAGCCATTAACCACAAATGGAGAAAACTTGGTACAGTGGTGAACCTTGTTTAAAGAAGGAAGGCCAACGCACACCAGAGGTTACGAGGTGCAGTTAGTGGGTAGTGATTGACTTTGAAGAGAAGGATACAAGTCTGACTTGAGAAAGGCCACACAGGCCGAAACGTTGTCTGAATAAAAACTTGGCAGCAGGACAAGAGTGTGCGGTATCCTTCTCTTCACAGTGGTGAACCTTCCCAGGAGTGGCCAGCCTACCAGAATTACCAAAAGCGCATCGAGGACTCATCCAGGAGGTCACAAGAGAACCCAGAACAACATCTAAAGAACTGCAGTCCTCACTTGCGTCATTCAGTATTCATGACTCAACAATAAGAAAGAGACTGGGCAAAAATGGCATCCATGGGAGGGTTCTAATGCAAAAACCCCTGCTGACCAAAGATAACATGAAGGCTCGTCTCAGATTTGCCAAAATGCATCTTGATTATCCCCAAGACTTTTGGGAAAATATTCTGTGGACTGAAGAGACAAAAGTTGAACTTTTTGAAAGTTACATTAGATGTAAAACTAACAATTTCTTGAGAAGAACATCATACCGGAGGTCAAACGTGGTGGTGGTGAGATGGTTTGGGGCTGCTTTGTTGCTTCAGGACTCGGATGACTTGTAATTTATGGAACTATGAATTCTGCTCTCTACCAGAAAATCTTGAAGGAGAATGTCCAACCATCAGTTTGTGACCTCTAGCTCAAGCACACTTGGATTAAAAATTAATTAGGGGTGTATTGAAACATGATAACAAGTACAGAGTCAGTCCTCTGTCCTTTCTGAAAGTCATGAAGTTTACACAAGTCATCATTGCATTGATAACATAGATCCTCCATTTTCATGGGATTGTTAAAACCCCAAACAAATTAGGAAATGGTGGAAAATTAAACTGAAATGTTTCTTCCCCTCCCTCTGCATAATAAACATTAGGATGGGATTAATCAAGCATTGGAGTAAAAAGCAAAAACATAGAATTCAAACAACAACAGGAACACACTCTTTAAATGACTAAAACTCATTTTAGTCGTTTTAATTATTTTAATAACTCAAGAACTAAAACCATGACGCTATTCATTGATAAGTAATTACCGAGAATTGGAGATATGTCTCCAGCTGATTTTACATATGCATTTAAATTGCCCGCCAGCAACTTCTTGGAACCATTCACAATCTCCATGAACCACGTGACGATCGCGGGAATGAGATTTTACCAGATTTTAGTCAGCTTCCGCTGTTGCAGACCTTGCATCTAGACACCACCATTTAAGAAGCCTCGATTTTGGCTATTTGAATAGCGCCATTTTGTCATTTTGAAACTGGATGTGATTCCCATTGGACAAGAGCGTGAATTGAATATCCAGGGAGGAGCGATGGGTGGATCTGACCCTATCTGATGAGGACCAGAGGATAGCCACGCCCTAAATGCATATTCTGGCTTTATCCTTTATTATAATTTGGGACCATAATTTACAAAAATAGTCGTGCAATGCACGGAATACCCCTCAACCTGATGTCGTCTCCAAAAACATCGACGCCCACCCGCCCGCACGAAGAATAGCAATACACCGTCAGCCTTGAGGGCTGAGGGGTAAAAATGAACATCATGATGTATGAAAAGAGATTTGAAACTTGTGACAAAGTAACAGGGAAAAAAATTATTTAAACTAGAAAAGTGCAGTTCCAGGGGAACCTGTGTGGGCAAGCTGGAAGCTGGCAATAATAAGTTTGGTTTGCTGACAATGTGAGGTTTAACCTTCTCAAAATTAAAATTGTGACGGTGGGAAATTGTATCGTTTAAAGGGATAGTTTGGATTTTTTGACCTGAAGTAGTATGAAATCACAAGGAAGATGCAACGTTATGACATATCAAACCTACTTAATATATTTATTCAACATAAATTGTTGACGTTGTGTCATAAAAATAGCCTACATGTGCTCCATAAGAAAAATATTGTATGAGAACGAGGTAGTTTATCATGAAATTGCGTCAAAATGATATTTACAAATATTGCTGAAGATTATGGGAATTATTCGGGCGCTACATAAAAAAAGGAAGCAGCTATTAACCCCGCAGCAGGGTGAATTGAGAGAAAGACATTGGCTATCTGCCCCACAGTGGGCCCATTAGGGAAGCAGTTCTACCATTTTCACAGCAGCTAGGCCAATAAGAGATTAAATTTTGTAATCTGCCCACTCTTTGAAGTTTCGCGCAGAAGTGCTGCAGGGCGAATAGCCCATTCCTAAAAAAAAAAAACGCTAAATAAAAGGCTATGAGTTGTTTAGCTTTTCCAAAAAATTCATTCATTTTTCATTCATGAGGAAGCAGAATTCCTTTGAGGGTCAAAAGCACATTTTAAATTGAAGAAAGGTTTACAGCTGCAGCATCCTCACGCCCAATAAATATTTTGACCAATGTCATGAACTGGCATATATATTTACATGTAAATAATTAAATCAATTTATTTTAAGTAATGTTATAGTTTAGTTAGGCAAGATGACCATAACAGCGAGCAGCACTGTAAATTGGTGTGTCGTCATTTATATACGGAATCTTCCGTAAAGGTCTCATGTTCCAGCAAGAGTCATGCGATAATCTAAAAAGTAGGTCTTATAATTATAATAATTATAATTATTAGTTGTGCCATTATTATTATTTGGCAAATAACTTTAGATTACAACATTGATCCACTTGTGGAAAGCCGAACTACTAGGTGCTACTGTGCTGTTATTAATGGATTGCATTTATCAGTCGAATTAATGCACTGGCTCCTTGTTATTTTCACTGTAAGCAGAGTCCTGCGCGCATGTAACTGTGGTTTACAGTTAACATTCTCTGAACCTCTGTTGTGAACTGATTGTAAAATTACAATTAACTACGCTTCTCTGGCAGCCCGGCCAATTCCTGGGCCTGTTGGGAGAACTGGTGGACCATCCATAGCTGCTCCAAAAGCTGCCGGTAGTAGTCACCTCTCCTGTCACTGGTTCTTCAGGTTTGGGCGGGGCCCCAAACACCAAATCCACCGGTGTACAGATCTCCTGCCCATACATCAATGCTGCAGGGGTGCACAGGCTCGACTCCTGCATGGCCAAGCGGTACGCCCACAGGACCAGGGGCACGTGACAGTCCCAGTCAAGCTGGTGTTGACTGAAAGGATGGTGAGCTGAGTGGTAATTGTGTGGTTTAACTGCTCAACTAAACCCGCTCCATCAAGGTACTGATGACGTACCGCTGCAGGGGGGTGTGTGATGTTTGGCTGGGCCTCCCTGAGCCATGCAGGAGTCACAGCAGTTCACATGGAGCTCTACGTCGCGGTGACAACCCGGCTAGTAGAATCGCCCCTACAGGCGACGCAGGGTTTTTGTCACTCTGAAGTGGCTCGCCCCCACCGAGCCATTCACCAGCTCGAGGACCAAGGGGTGTAGGTACAAGACATCATCTGTGCTCAGCCGGCCTGCCCAAGGAAGAGAACTTCCCTCGTCCGACTTGAGAAACACAGAATAATGTGAATTTTGCCCTCCGGCCTTGAAAAAGGCAGCGTAATAGATCACTTGCTCTTTCGCCTTTACAAAGGTGGTTGGAGTGGAATTCTGCCTGTCTGCCTCTAAAAAGGCACTTTTGCTCCGGCTGGGCGCGGCCGGCTGAAGCTCAGGGTGGTGGGGACTGACCGGACTAGTGGCTCATAGAGCCACCCCTGGTTTCTTTCCTGACGGCTAGTGTCCTTGATGCTTCAGTGTTGGGGTGGGGCAATAGCTGGCGATGTGTCCCGGCTCACCGCAGTGGTAGCAACACCGCTGCTGATTTGACACAGCGCACGTCCAGCTCACCTCATCAGCCTCTTCGCTGAAATCCACTGCACGGACTCGAGGTCGAGGTCGAGGTCTGTTCTGTTCGGCTGGTTAGGTCTCCCCAAGACATCCGCCGCTCCCTCAGCCTCCCGCAGCTCCTCGTCTAAGGAGCCAGGCACTGCCAAGATGACGTGGTGCTAAGTCTCAGGCATGACAGACTGTAGGAAGGCATGCAGCGCCAGCTCGTCCCGCCCCCTGGACCTAAGGTTTGGATACATCAGGTGGGCATGGTGTCTCATATCGGCTGCCACGGCTCCCCAACCCTCCCTGGGTTGATAGCGCCGACATGTCAACTTCTTCTGGTGTAGTTCGGTGGATTCGCTTCCTGCTGCATGCCCGCTGAGGCTGGCATGTCCGCCCACAAGTCGCCATACGCATTGTCTGCCATCAGCGTGGTACAGTTGGAATCGCGATTCATCTCTGAGTTACACCGTCCTCCACCGTGCAAACGTCCAGTGAAGGTTATGGTTTGCCCAGTCGAGTGATGACGGACGGCGGTCAGATTGAGCCCTTGGTACGGTCAGCAGGCTCGGAGGTCTGCCTCCCTCAGGTGGTTTCGGACGGCCTGAGCTGATATGCTTTTCGCGTAGTCCGACGGTCTCGTCAGCTGTCCTGGTGGCTGGTCAGAGCCAAACATGGAGGTGCTGGAGCTGCATGTGCTGATCCTGTGTTGGCATGGTCACACATGGTCGTGGGGCATGTGGATAATTCACAATGCTGCCAGTCTCTCTGAATCGATTTCTCAATCGGCTGATGGTGGAATGAAGCACATTCAAGTGTGTTGACACTGCTGTCACAGATATCCCAGCATTCAGCATGCCAATTAGTCCCCCCAGGAATCTGCAGAGAAAAAGTGTTGATTCCGCAGAGAATAATCCTGATTCTGCGGAGAGAAATTCTTGATTCCACACCTTGAAAGTAGATTTTCCGTGGGCATTAAAAAACAACCTAAAATGACCAGTTATCAAGCAAATTTATGTAATAATGAAGTAAGAATTCTCTAATGAAATTTTTTGCAATACCAAAACACTGTAACATTGCGGTTATAAAATAATCAAAATCAATATTCTCTTTGTCCCTCTTGAGCACATTTATTCGCATAACTTACAAAGTGCAAAACATTTCACCAAACTATGGGTGAACGAGGCTTAGTAACAGAATAAGTGCCAAAGATTAAAGTAACGATTTAAACAAAGTGTAAACTTTTCACTGTATCCTCTGGATATTGTAAACGTTATTGCATACCATAGACTGTATAAAACGATGGATGAAGCTACCGTGACGTCACCCATTGGTTTCAGCATACCATAAAGGAAGCCTCGATTTTGGCAATTTGAATTGTGCTATGTTGTGATTTTGAAACCGGATACGATTACTATTGGACGGGAGCATGAATTGAAGATCCGGGGAGGAACGTGGCTCTGGATCTGACTGTATCGGACGAGGACCAGAGGATAGCCACGCCCCAGAAGCATATTCTGGCTTTATCCTTTATTCTAGTTTATATGGGACCATAATTCACAAAAATGAACATCATGATATATCGAAGGAGACTTGAAACTTGCGATAGCTACCATAAAATGATGAGAAAAATCATTATTTAAATGAAAAATCAGGTGGGAAAGTAGGATCATTTTTTCATAGACTTCCATTGCATTGAAATTCTTTCAGCAACCACTGACGTCGCCATCTGCTGGCCATTAAATAGACTGCCATTCTACAGTACATCCGCATGGGCTTCTTTTTTCAGATCAGGATGCTGCGTGGATGTAAAAAAAAAGGATGTAAGCCATGTTGTTTGTACATGATTGTTTGCATAATTTATTAAATAAAGTAAAAAAAAAATAAATAAAAAACATTGTTTATGCCGCACACAGCAGAAGAATATGTTTCCGTAACCGGCAGCACCAGCTGTGGGTCTTAGATCCCGTTTATCTGACAGCGACATCTAGCGGCCGGGATGAAAAATACATCTAAAATATAATATTCTGCATCTCGCCCTATAT
The DNA here is from genome assembly GCA_029721435.1 of Gymnothorax reevesii. Classification (NCBI taxonomy): domain Eukaryota; kingdom Metazoa; phylum Chordata; class Actinopteri; order Anguilliformes; family Muraenidae; genus Gymnothorax; species Gymnothorax reevesii. Next base: position 16,320,709 of record CM056579.1, read on the forward strand.
TCCGCGGACTGCTTTGATTTCCACGCAGGACTTTGAAATCTGCAGTAAATTCCGTGATCATGAAATCGTGGAATCCTGGGGGGGGGGGGGGGGACTTGCCAATGGCACGCTTCCTCATGACTTGAGACATCTGTGGCAAAGTGACTTGTGACAAGTGTGTACATTTTGCAGTGGCCTTTTATTGACCCTGGTGCAAGGAGTTCTTGTGTATTGGTCATGCTCAGTGGCGTCTCTGGCATAAAAAGTCCAGTGGGGCACAACAGCCCAGTTATACGTAGCCTCTCTTTTCTGTGACGCTGCCTACAATCCATATTTGCTCAATATTAAATGAGCCACATACTAGAAATGCAATTTTATATCAACGGGGTTAATATAAAATGGGGGTTTGTGTAAAAGGTATCAACCTTTTTACTGCATAACAAAACAAATATTAATGGGTTACTAAAAATGGTCACCCACCATGTTACTCATTCCTTGAAAGGAAAAGATGCACGTCTATCTTTCATCTGAGAAAACTTCTCAATGACCCTTTCAGTCAAAGTCCCGTAATCCATGGATGAATTCATTTTCAATGGATAGCATAGCTAATGCATTTAAACTCTGCTGCCCCATTGTGTATCTTGTAAATGTTTTGATTCTTTTCCATTTTGAAAAGTGTCTCGCCAACTCAGCAGTGGTCATTGGTGTTGTGATTATTTCTAGCAGTGACAGTCTCAGATAAGGCATCCTGGAGGTTGTTGCCATAAATCAACTGCAGCAGTGACCGACTATTCCCTTCGTGCAACTCTGAGTGACTGTACAGTGATTTCAGTTCAGTTTCGAGCTTGACTTTATTTCGAATTAGCCACATTTTGATAGCACATTCAAATTCAGCACTTGGGAATGAATCGCTGAACTTACTGAAAAGTGTGCAGTCCACAAGCTTTGCTGCTATAAGGTGATCACGCTTGTGAAATCTCACCTTCACCTGAACTAACGCAGTATCACAAGCCTCTCTCATAACAGCAGCAGTGTTTTTTTTCCCCCTTCGTTTCGTTGGAGCCGTCTCTCTCGCTCGTGCAATATCATCCACTTTCTAAATCAGCCTACGCCTTCTCTTAAGCTCCCCATGGCGCGGTTGATCGTAGCTGCATCAATGTTTCGTTTTTGCTGTGTGTTATAGAATGTCAACTTCTGACATCAGCTGGTAAAAAAAACTGCAAAAACTGCACTCGGGGTTGAAGAAGCGGCTTTTGCCCTTACCAGCTTGGAGGATGTTAAAATCCCCTGGCTGGTGAGGTCCTAAACGTTTTATTTCTAATTTTTGCTCAAGTGGCAAAGTGCTAAATTTTACTTTGATTAAAAAGTGTACTTCGTTCATTATTTCGTCTTGGTTGGTAACTAACAAAAATAGCCAATCAAGCGAGCAGTCGTTGGACTACTGCACATCAGAGCCTGCACATTACGTAGTGACGGCAAGTCATCCCAATATTTTCATTGGATGGTCTCAGCGTTGGGCCGCCGTGATTGTGCCCCACAGCGATCTATGGAGACCGTGTTGGACTTGCGCACTGATATTTCAGCGGTTAATTACTTAAACAAGCGCAAGAGGGCCGGCCCCATTTTCAGGTGCTTTGAGAGGAATTGGCTTAGGCTACTAAGCCTGTCAGCATTCTGACAAATACCTTTGACTATACACACACATGAAAATATATAAAACAGAATTGTCTTTGTATGAGAATCGATTGTTATATAATTACATTTGCGACAAAGACAGATTCTATAACAATCAATTCAAGGCAGCATATTGCTCCACAGCGACATCTGGTGGTGCCTGGCCCCACTGCAGAGACGCCACTGGTCACGCTGACTGACCAACTCAAATGTTATGCTCTAGCAGCTCAGGAAAGAATCGTTGGCGCACGTTCCTGGAATGTTCTTTAGAAAATATTTTTAAAAAACCTCAGGCAAACCTTTAGGGAATGTTCCCTGGTCATGAAAGGTTAACTGAATCCACACCGACTACCACCTGCCCATCTGCAAAACAGAGGGATAGCAGAAATTTGGACGAGTAGATTCAACTGTTTATAGGCTCATCAAAACTTTCCACATTGTTTATATATACACTGATTTGATTATTTATTATAACCAGAAAGCTGGTCGAGACCCTGGGAGGCTTTTTATGCTTATTTTTTAGTGAAACATAATCCCCATAGACAGCTGCAAATAATGGAAATCTCCAGCTGTTCTATTCATTATATCACATATGTTCTGACTTTATCAATGAAAAGTGATAATTGGGCTCCCAGAATTATGATAAGCAGTCTTGTTGCACTGCAAGCAGACCGTTCAAATTTGTTCTGGTCAGAATTGGCTACATTTTACTTTAAATATCGTCTTACAATACATATCGGTCTACTTCTAGGAGTTGGCCCATTTCCATGAAGTCTGAATTAAATTTTTATTTGATCATTCAGTCAATTAAATTTTCGTAAGACCTAAGAGACACATGACTTCTCGAAAAGAAGATCAGATGGCGTGGACATGTAAGCGTATCCAACTAATACCTTACAACTGTAAGATATGTTTTTCTTATTAGATGACATAAACATGGGCCAGAGCAAAGTGTCATGGCCGCTACCCTTTATGCTGGATAAAGGTGGGGTCGGAGACCTGAGAATGCACACACTCCACAACCTCGGGTAACAAGAAATTTATTATGTACAATCAATTCATCAGACAGCACCTTCTTTCGAGAAAGAGCAGAACACTGGCCGCTCCTACACCCCACCCCCTAACAAGCCAATCCATCAGCTACCCAGCCCCATCCCACGGCACAGCAAACTCCCCCCATCCTTAGCAACACACACACACACACACACACACACACGCACGCACACACACACACACACACACACCTCACAATTCCCCCCAGCCTCCCACTATTCCCAAGGACACTGCTGTCCAAATGTTTTAAAAGCACCATTAAACAAAGACATAGATAAGACAAACACAAGAACAAACATCATTGGTTTAATATACACGTAACTTTCCAAGCAAATAAGACCCTCCCCCAGGGTCTAGGCCAGGGGTGTCAAATTGACCCGTAAACGGGCCAAGAGGCTGCAGGTCTTCAATCCTACCAAGCAGAAGCTCACCTGAAAGCACTGATTTAATCAACTGATCTAGGCCTGCACAACTGATTAGTTGTATCAGGTGAGCTTCTGCATTGTTGGAGTGAAAACCTGCAGCCTCTTGGCCCATTTACGGGTCAGTTTGACACCCCTGGTCTAGGCTTAAGCGCTGGTCCGACAAGGCTTGCTATTTTCGCCGCCGGCAGCCCGAAATGGCTACGAACGGCACATACTCCCCTTCAGTGAGTGCGTGTCACAACAGCTTAATCGGCGATCTGCCCAGGCATAAAACACCCACTCCACTTCCCAGCTCTCCTTCCCACGGACTTGGCTGTCAATTTATAGGGACACCCCCCCCCCCCGGCTATATGTAATTAGCCTGGCTATATATTTCCACAGAAAACGATGTTGTGGAAAAAGATAGAAAAAGCTAGATATAAGATTATTTTGCGTTTGTTGTCACTCGTTTCATGAGGCTTTGGGATATTATGCGGCGAAGTAGTAAAATTTGTTATTTACTTTCAATACCTCCTTCGCAAAAATGAAACATAGGAGACAGTCATTCTTACTTTTTTGCAATTTGATTGGTTGCAACATTAAACTGGTAATTCCTGCGCAAGAATTTTGCATATGAAACTGTTTCTCTCCTGGGTTGTGAATGCGAAATGCAACCCCAATTCCAAAATAGTTGGGACAAAGTGTAAATTGTGAATAAAATCTAAACGAAATGACTCTCAAATCACACCAGCCAGTATTTTATTCACAATAGAACAGAGATAACATGGCAACTGTAGAAATGTCAATTTTATCCACAAAATGAACTCATTTCAAATTTGTTGGCGGCTTCAGGTCTCAAAAAAGTTAGGACAGGGGTCTGTTTGCCATGGTGTAACATCCCCTCTTTTTAACACAGAGTGGAGGCATCTGGGCATTGAGGAGACAGGTTTAGCCATTGGAATTTGATCTCACTCTTGTCTAATACGGGCTTCCAGCTGCTGGAGAGTTTTGGGTCTTTCTTGACAGATTTTTCATTCAATTATGCGATGAATGTTCGTAATCGATGAAAGATCAGGACTGCTGGGTGGCCAGTTCTGTACTCGGACTTGTACTACGAAGCCATGCTGTTGTAAAAGCTGCAGTATGTGGTTCCCTGGAATAGATGTCATCTGTAGGGGAGCATATGTTGCTCTCAAACCGTTACCTATACCTTTCAGCATTCACGGTGCTTTTTAAAACATGCAGGTGTCCCACACCATAAGCAGTAATGCATCTCCATATCATCAGAGATGCTGGCTTTTGATCTGAAACACGATAATAGGATCCTCTTTAGCTTGGAGGACAAAACACCCATGATTTCCAAAAAGAATGTCAAATTTGGACACGTCTGACCACAGGACACTTTGCTACGGTCCATTTTAAATGTGCCTGGGCCCACAGAACATGGCGGCGCTTCTGGATCATGCTCAACGATACCTTTCTTTTTGCATGATAGATTTTTAGGTGGCATGTCTGGATGGCATGATGGACTGTGTTTACAGACAGAGGTTTCTTGAAGTATTCCTGGGTCCATTTAGTAACATCGATGACAGAATCATGCCGGTGAGTGATGCTGTGGCATCTGAGGGCCAGAAGATCACAGGCATCCAGCAACGGTCTTCAGCCTCTTCCCTTAAGCACTGAGATTTTTCCAGTTTCTCTGAATCTTTTGATGATTTTATACAATGTCGATGATGAGACCTTCAAAGCCTTTGCAATTTGATGTTGAGGAACATTGTTCCACTGGCAGGGAGAGAAAGTTGGGTGTCAAGGTTGGCAGCGCAGGAAAGGGCAGGCACGCCGTACAGCAACAGCTCCTCCAGTGGTTGAGTTGTCCAACCGATTCCAGCCCTTGCAGGAACTCGAATTGGCCCCTGACCCTGAGAGTGAGGGGACTGATGAGCAGCAGGGCCCCCTGTTGGCCTCTACCCCTCAGAAAAGAGAGTTAGTGATAGTGGGGGACTCAATACTTAGGGGAATAGATAGCTTTGTCTGTTCATGCGACAAAGAGTCTCGTACGGTGTGTTGTCTGCCTGGTGCCCAGGTAGGAGACCTCCTGGAGCGTGTGGACAAGCTCCTGGCCAGAGCGGGGAGGGATCCAGTTGTCATGGCCCGTGTTGGGACAAAAGACATGGGTAAGGGTAGGTTTGAGGTTCTGCATGGCAAATTAGTGGAATTAGCTGAGAAGCATAGGAGCAGATAGTGAACTTAGTGTTCTCCGGGATTCTACCGGTACCACAAGCAAGCAGAGAAAAGCAGAATTTTATCTTGATGTTTAACACGTGGCTATGAACCTGGTGTAGGAAAGAGTGTACGGGTTCATGGGGCACTGGAACTTTTTCTGGGACAGGGGTGACCTGTTCAAGCCTGACAGGCTGCACCTGAACCGGAGGGGTAACTTTGCACTGGGTCAGCGTATGTTGAGGGTAGCACAGGATTATTTAAACTAGGGACTTTGGGGGCAGGAAGATTAGTGAGTGTTACACATAGGGAAATGCCCTGATGGAAGCTGACAGTGTTACATGCACTATTGATGATATACTTTCAAAGCAACAAAGTGTAGTGGGGGGCTTGAAGCAGCGGCCTCATGGGAAATCAAGGGGGAAGAGCATTAGTAATAACCTGAAAGGTTTTTAGTTAAATGCAAAAAGCATAAAAAAAAATTTCCAGAGCTTGAGGCCGTTATGATTAGAGACGGCTATGACATAGTTGGGATTACAGAGACATGGCTTAGTGAAGAGAATGGAGATGAATATAATATAGAAGGTTATAAGCTCTTTAGGAAAGATAGATGTAATTGGCGAGGAGGGGGCGTAGCAGTGTATGTGAACGAAAACATTAATGTACAGGAAACTCCCGAAATTGAACATTCCTTTTCCTGTGAAGATATCTGGGTCCGGCTCATTGGCAAACACGAGACAGGTTTAAACATAGGAGTATGCTATCGACCACCAGCTTTGGACAGTAGAGTCAATGAAATGCTTTTTAAGCGGATTACGCAAGCTTGTAGAGGTGGAGGGACTATTATTATGGGAGACTTAAATTATCATGGTGTAAAACCCCAAAAGAGCAACAACCAAAAGGCGGATGTTGCCGGGGTGAAGGCCTCACGTGTTCTCTTATTAACTTTAATTAGAGCATTCTTCTGGCTGGTGTGAATCACAATATAATGGATATTTTTCACCGTCCGAGGACGGGGCATGAAAACGCAATGGTTACGATCGATCTGACTCCATAGAACAAATAGAATACAAAATTTAGCTATATCCTCGTTAAAAATCTGACTCCAAATTAGAATTAGAATTGATAATTTAGGGAACACCTGCGTGAATCTCGAAACAGTGATAACCAGTAACTTAGACTCTAAGGACACACATGAAGTGACTATACCTTGAATTCCTAACAGACAACCACCGCCGCTACATTAATGTTCCCGGGTATTAACACCATGTCCGAATCCAAGGTTCGTTGGTTTGATTAGAGGTTGAAAGTCAACCAGCACTGCAACAGCATCTTTTGGCTTGAATTACAGCGAACCCAGATTCACTCCACACATGGGCTATGAATCCGTATATTGGTAGATCCTGGCTGCCTAAATCAACTTAACCAGCCTATTCCCACATCGGGCCGCTGGCCAGTCGTTCCTCAGTGAGGATATTTCCCCCTAGGTATTCGCCGAGACGGGGGCTAGAAAGACTAAAAAGATTAAAAGGCCCAGAGACCACGCAAGCTAGAAAAGGAATAACAATAATTTAATTCACCAGGTAGGCACAACTTGAATCAAACAAATCAATGATAAGCCAATTACCGTTACATATAATTTAGAAGGATTTAGAATATTTTCATACCTGGAACAGATGAATGACCACGTAGAGCTAAAATCGCTCCACGTGGTCGGGGAGAACTCACATGTTCCCCCCGCTCTGGAACAAGGCAACACGTGACCCCTCCCCACTTACCTATTCGCACGTCAGAAGTTGACCAAGAAAGGACAGGACAGGAAGAAGAAGAGCAGGAGCAAGAAGAGAAGAGCGCCCCCTCAGGATCTTGTACCTTTAAAGACTCCAAACCACGCCTCCGAAAAAGGTAGAGGGAAGGTTGGCCGAATCAGAGTTTTACTGGCCTAGGTGATAAGATAATTTGCACAGGGAGACTAGGGTAGTTGCCCGAATGAATCTTACAAGATAAACCATAATTCCAAGGGAAATGAAACCTGTTCCATTCAACTCCTTGGACTCCCCCGAGAATAAAGAGACCAAACATGATATATATATATATGTGCTAAAATGATGCAGTTGTCATGGAAAGCCTTAAAATGGAATATTATAGCCCAATTGTGTTATCAATATATAAGGGGTACCTTCCTAGGATATTGAACAAAAATATATTATGAATTTGATAGAGGTTTAGGTTGTTTTAAGCCGATTAAAGTAGCTGCGCATTAACTTCAATGAAACCAGTGAGTTTGAGTTCCAGAGATGCTGGGCCTGCTAGACTTGATGGCTCCCACCCCCCACCGTGGGGAACAAAGGATGCCACTCTCGCAGGCAGGCAATAAAACTTTACTGGTAGGTCAACCAAATTTTACACATGGAATGTGCCTGTGTTCCAACAATATGAACTGACAAATATGTTTTGAGTAAAATCAGGCCAAATCAAACTTTCAGGTTCTACAATGGTATCGATTGGGAAATGGTGAAAGGACAGGGTGGGGGGGGGGATTTCTGGATGTTATCAATGACAATTTTTTGGTGCAGTAGGTTAATAAACCTACAAGAGAGAAGGCAATTTTTTTTTTTAGACTTGGTGCTCTGTAATGACCCAGATAGAATTAGCAATTTTGAGGTACTGGAGCCACTTGGGACAAGTGATCACTCTGCTGTTAATTTTCATGTGTCATGGGAAGTTAAAAAGGTGTATTCAAAAGCATTTTAGGTGAGCAAACGCTCATATCTCAGTGAAATTAAATGGGAGATATTCCTGGACTGTGAGATGTGGGAAAGATTTAAGGAGGTTTTACTTGATTCACAATCCACATTCATTCCAAAGGTATCCAAAAGTAAGCTGAAAAAGCAGAATCCTCAGTGGATGATCACAAGTATTCTTAGGATTTTGAGGGAAAAGAGGAATCTTTATAAGATCTACTTAAAGGATAACAATGAGAACACTAAGGCTGAATACTGCAAAATGCAGGCTGTGGTCAAAAAAAAAAAAAAAAAAAAAAAGAGTTGAGGCATGCTAGAAGACTGTATGAAAGACAAATTGCAGAGGGGGCAAAAACCTAACCAAAAACCTAAGCGCTTCTTTCACTACTGTAGCAGAAAAAGGAAAGTCAAAGAGCAGGTTAACTTAATTACTTGCTAAATACTCTTTCAGCTGATTCTCTTATACACTCAACAAAAATATAAACGCAACACTTTTGTTTTTGCTCCCATTTGTCATGAGATGGACTCAAAGATCTAAAATTCATTCCAGATACACAACATTACCATTTCTCTCAAACATTGTTCACAAATCTGTCTAAATGTGTGATAGTGAGCACTTTTGCTTTGCTGAGACAATCCATCCCACCTCACAGGTGTGCCACATCAAGATGCTCATCAGACACCATGATTAGTGCACAGGTGTACCTTATACTGCCCACAATAAAAGGCCACTCTGAAATGTGCAGTTTTGTCTCACAGCAAAATGCCACAGATGGCGCAAGCATTGAGGGAGCGTGCAATTGGCATGCTGACAGCAGGAATGTCAACCAGATCTGTTGCTCGGGCATTGAATGTTCATTTCTCCACCATAAGCCGTCTCCAAAGGCGTTTCAGAGAATATGGCAGTACATCCAACCGGCCTCACAACCGCAGACCACGTGTAACCACACCAGCCCAGGACCTCCACATCCAGCAGGTTCACCTCCAAGATCGTCTGAGACCAGCTACTCAGACAGCTGCTGAAACAATTGGTTTGCATAACCAAAGAATTTCTGCACAAACTGTCAGAAACTGTCTCAAGGAAGCTCTACTGCATGCTCGTCGTCCTCATCGGGGTCTTAACCTGACTCCAGATCGTCACCGTAACAGACTTGAGTGGGCAAATGCTCACATTCGATGGCGTCTGGCATGTTGGAGAGGTGTTCTCTTTACGGATGAATCTCGGTTTACATTGTTCAGGGCAGATGGCAGACAGCGTGTGTGACGTCGTGTGGGTGAGCGCTTTGCTGATGTCAATGTTGTGGATCGAGTGGCCCATGGTGGTGGTGGGGTTATGGTATGGGCAGGCATCTGTTATGGACGAAGAACACAGGTGCATTTTATTGATGGCTTTTTGAATGCACAGACATACCGTGATGAGATCCTGAGGCCCATTGTTGTGCCATACATCCATGAACATCACCTCATGTTTCAGCAAGATAATGCACGGCCCCATGTTGCAAGGATCTGTACACAATTCTTGGAAGCTGAAAATGTCCCAGTTCTTGCATGGCCAGCAGACTCACTGGACATGTCACCCATTGAGCATGTTTGGGATGTGCTTGACCGGCGTATACGACAGCGCGGACCAGTTCCCACTAATATCCAGCAACTTCGCACAGCCATTGAAGAGGAGTGGACCAACATTCCACAGGCCACAATTGACAATCTGATAAACTCTATGCGAAGAAGATGTGTTGCACTGCATGAGGCAAATGGTGGTCACACCAGATACTGACTGGTTCTGAGTCCCCAGACCCCCAATAAAGCAAAAACTGCACATTTCAGGGTGGTCTTTTATTGTGGACAGTCTAAGGTACACCTGTGCACTAATCATGGTGTCTGATGAGCATCTTGATGTGGGACACCTGTGAGGTGGGATGGATTGTCTCAGCAAAGCAAAAGTGCTCACTATCACACATTTAGACAGATTTGTGAACAAAGTTTGACAGAAATGGTAATATTGTGTATCTGGAATGAATTTTAGATCTTTGAGTCCATCATATGACAAATGGGAGCAACAACAAGTGTTGCGTTTATATTTTTCTTGAGTGTACAATAATCGCTTTTTCAGCCCTTTTTTGCCCGTGCCAACTTTTTAGAGACCTGTTGCAGTGACAAAATTTTAAATAAGCTCATTTTGTGGATAAGACTGTAAAATGTCTCAAAAAATATTTCAAATGCTGAAACTATGTTCTATTGTAAATACCAAATTGGTGTACGTGGTCTGAAGGTCATTGCATTTTGATTTTATTCACAATTTACATTTTGTTCCAACAATTTTGGAATTGGGGTGTAAAACGACACACGCTCCCGCAGAGGGGGTGCATTCTCCGGCATAACACCGGCGTTTTGGCCTCAGTGGATGGTTGATTGATGCCATTGGTGTATTTGTGTGTGTGTGTGTGTGTGCGCAAGAGAGAGAGAGAGAGAGAAGCCAGTGTCAACGGAAGTAAGAAATGATATAAGGAAGGCCAAACTAACGTATAAAGAGCAAATAGAAGAAAAATATTGCAGTGGAGACCTAAGGCCTGCCTGGCAAGGGATTAAGAAAATGGCCTCCATTAACCAACATGCTAATGAGACCAGAACAACCATAAGTGTGAATGGAGTTGAAAATTCTGACCTGCCAAACACTTTTAATTCTTTCTACTCCAGATTTGAAAATTCAGATTTCTCCGAGAGATTATCCCTTTGTAAAAAGTCTCTTGATCCTCTTAATGAAATAGTGATATTTCAGGAATGTGTCACAACCTTATTTAAGAGAGTGAAGACAAGGAAAACTGCCAGTCCAGAAGCCATCTGTGGGCAGACTTTGCACCACTGTGCTGACCAGCTTAGCGGAGTATTTACTAGACTTTTCCAAATGGTGTTGACCAGGAAAACATCCACAGTCATTCCGATTCCCAAATCTAAAAACTCCAAAGAGCTTAAGGAATTCAGACCGGTGCCACTGACATCGCTTGAAATTTTGAGAAAATGCAGAAAAATATTGCTGTGTCTTTTGCAAAACGGTGAACTGGATCCTTTGCAGTTTGCTTACCAGCCAAAGAAAGGTGTGGAGGATGCAAAAATTTTCATAACGGACACTGTGTACAAGGACCTGGATAAACCACAATCACTTGCGAGACTTTTATTCGCAGATTTTTCGTCAGCTTTTAAAAAGATGCAGCCTCACATTCTGATTGACAGGCTGTCATCTTATTTTAATCTCCCTGATCGGCTTCTCCTGCTGATTTTAAATTTCGTCACTGAGAGGGTCCAGCAGGTGTTTGTAAATGGAAATATATCCTCTACAATTATGTCAAACACAGGTACACCTCAGGGATGTGTTGTCCCCTCAGTTTTTTATCACGTACCCTGATACATGGACAACAGAGAATCCCACTGATGAGGAAGCTGAGCTCTTTCAATGTCAGTGTGAGGATTTTAAGTAACGTTTATTGCTCAGTCATTGAAAGTCTGTTAACATTTTCTTTCATTTGTTGGCTCAACGGATGGTCTATCAAGGAGAAAAACAGCCCGAGTAGCATTGTCAATATTGGCTCTAAAATAATTGTGGTAAAGCAAACACTTGCGTTCATTTTGGGAGAATCAGGTGAAAAAGAAAGCTGCGTATTCTCAACCAACCTGATCATGTGCTGTCTGGTCAGTTCATGGTGATGCCTTCAGGTCGCCGTTATCAAGTACCTCTGGGGTGAGCTAACAGATACTCCAAATCTTTCATTCCTTCTGCTATCAAGCTGCTGAACGCAGACAGCAGTCATTTTAAATTACATTTCCTTAATCGGGCATTGTACAGGATATCATGTCACTATTGTTCTTACTGTTCTGATTACTGATTATTTATTTTTTAAATTACTCATGACCTTCCTGACCTCTGTTGTCTTAATCTGGAGTGTTGTTTCAGAGTCACGCTGTGCGTGGTTGTGTGATTGTGCTGGTGAACTGCAGATGAATTGCCCTTTTCCAGATCAATAAAGTTGTTTGAATTGAATTGTGAATAAGAGGCAAAACTGGAAAATGCAGTCCAGTGTTTGCTTCTCTTCAATTTGGCTATTCTACGTCCATTTTAATTCTGTACAGATTAACTTTCTGCTTCTCACTTGAGAACTTGTTTGTGGCGAGATTGTTTTAGTGAACGTGCGAGCGCAAATTTAAAGGCAAACCAGATTATATAGCGAAATCTGGTTTTGTTGTTTTTCTATTAAGGTTCTAGACAAACATTGTTAAAATAACTCAAACAATTTTTCTCATAAACTTGATAAGCTGCTTATCAATTCATTCTGGCCTTGAATTTGTTTAATAATGAGAATTCATATACCTACAGCCGGGGGGATACGCCCTTGCCAGATGGCTCTTGTTAATTTTGGAGTGCCTTGGTTCGAGAGAGATTTTTTGACCTAGGACCAAAGAGCACCCAAAAACATAAATTAACTACACTTTAATGACTGAGCATGCCACAAACTCTAAATGTGTTACCCTATGTAATACTTTATAATTAAAGATTTAAACTTCATAGTGATGATTTTGGTAGAGCGGCGTTTCCCAAACCTCTCCTGGCGTACCCCTTGTTTTTAATTAAATAGTTGTGGTGTAATACCCAACATGATTTCAGCTGCAAACAAGCTTAATATGACTGGTGAGATGTACACCTTATCATAAATGTGACTGCATGCATGAATGTTTGACAAATACTTGGCCCCTCTGTGAGAAATACGGCCCCTTTAATACTTAGAAAAATCCAAGATTCGCCACTGGTGTGTACACGTGTGTTAAGTATTTTTGCCTTCAAAAGATAACCTGTGTAAATTCTCCCAAAAAGGATTCTTTAAGAAAAAAGGGATCTTGATGAAGCCATTTGCATATCCTAAGAACCCCTTTGGAAGACTCAAAGAAAATGGGTGCTTTGGCAAATGGCAGAACCCCATCACTCTGTGGAGAACCCCACTGGAAACCTCTTTTCTGTGAGTGAGCAAAACAATATACATCGTACACAATGCATTACCACACTGCTGTTTGCTTCAAAAATTTCAAACCTTATCAAATGACACAGTGAATCAGGTGGTTTGCATTAATCTTGATCAATCATTGCCCCTCACAAAAAAGTAACCTATAGAAAACAAGAAATTGGTCCGTATTATTTTGGCAGTATCGCCATCTATTGCAATCTCTTTTGCCTTGTCATTCACATCTAAAGACAGAACAGAGCGTGGTAATATACTCAGCAACAAAAGTTTCTGTGACACCATTTATGTGTATGTTATAAATGACACGCAAAGATCTCAATGCAATCAATATGTTTATTTAACAGGAGAAACACTGACTTTTCAGTGCCAACGTCACTCAAAACGAAAAATGTCATTTTCATGCGTCATGAAGCACTTGTCTGACGTCTAACCAATTGTGACCTTCACACTTCAATACCGGGTGTGACTTCCTCGTGCCATGATGCAAGCAACGCATCTCCGGCGCATGGACCGAATCAGATGTGCCAGAAATTGCTGTGGGATGTCATTCCAAATCTGACGTAGACGTTGTCGCAATTCCTGGAGTGTAGCTGGCGGGTTGTCCAACCGCCGCAAACGTCGATCCATCTCGTCCCAAAGATGCTCGATTGGGGACATGTCTGGGGATCTGGCTGGCCATGGCAGGACATTGACATGTTGTTGCATCAGATACTGCTGTACAATCCTTGCAACGTGTGGTCTGGCGTTATCATGTTGCAGCGATATTCCGGGACCATGTTGCATCAAAAACGGTACCACCAATGGCCGTAGCACTTCATAGCGACATCTTTGACCTGTCAGATTTCCATCAATAACAAGCAAATCTGTTCTGCTTCTAGCCGTGATCCCTCCCCAAATCATGACACTACCACCTCCAAAACAATCAAATTCCTGAACACAGTTGTTGGCATAACGTTCTCCACGTCGACGGTATACACGTAAACGACCATCACATCGGTTAAACATGAATCTTGATTCATCAGTGAAGAGTACAAGATCCCACTGACGTTGGATCCACCGTCGATGTTGTTGTGGCCACTGTAGACGCAGTCGTCAATGTTGTACTGTGAGTATTGGACGTCTTGCTGGCCGACGTGGGACAATGCCAAAATTACGGAGACGGCGACGGATTGTCTGTGCAGACAGTCGCCTCAAACCAGGTATCGTTCTTGCAGTTATGGTTGCAGGTTGGAATCGATTTCGGAGATGGGTTGGTCGAATCCAGTTGTCCTGTCTGGGAGTGGTTACTCGTGGACGGCCGCTGCGAGGACGGTCTCTGACATGTCTTGTCTGCTGATGACGCTGCCATAAGTTCCAAATGGTGTTTCGGTGGACATTCAGGCGATGAGCAACTTCCCTCTGCGAGGTTCCGGATTCAATCATCCCAATGGCCCTCCACCGATCATTTTCAGACAGTCTTGGCATTTAGAGGGTAGAGTTCCTGATCCGAAATGGCTGTGTTTTCGATAAGTGATGCTTCCGTCGTTCATCAGGCACAATGTGAACATTCCAAAAATTCTCCTCTTTTATTGCCATCCACAAGCATGATTTACGCACATTTTCACGTGCGAAGTCATTTTCTCGCATTTTCATGATTTCCATTTCAATGTTGTGTTTACGTGTACTGTTTCAGTCTGATATCACCATGTATGACAATTTCATAATTGCATTATGAAAAATAATTAACAATATTGGTGTCACAGAAACTTTTGTTGCTGAGTATATTATTAAATTCCTTAAGCAGTCAACTAAACCCGGATTTTTGTTTTGGTATTAATGTTTCTTTTAAAGTCATGTGTTATAAATTTTTATTACACAAGCCTGCTTTGAATTGAACGATCGCCAGTACACAAATTGCAAACGAGATCCCACGTTAATTTATAAACAATTAAAAAAGGCGCATATCCAATGGATTGCCGCAATTGGGTCAGTGGGTTACCAGCCTAGCCAGCTGGCATTTTAACATTTTTTCACTGTTGAATCAACGTCATAGATCATAGTTGAATCACCATTGAAATGTGTTTTGATTTTGAAAGTTGAAACAACGTTCATTTCGCAACATTTTTTCAACGTTGGGCATGAGTACCATACACAACCAACACTTTTTAGTTTTGGCCTGAACGATTTTAAACGGGGGCACAAAAATTTTTAGGGGGTTTTTATGAGTGAGAAGGGGGCTTAGAATGATGGGAGAAAATTTTTAAAAGGAAGGGGGAGATGCAGCACGAGGAAAAAAATTATTTGCGGTAATTCCAGTTATCACCACCGTGCTCTTCCCTCGTGGCATTCACTCTGGGTACGATCTCTCCAAATTCTTCTGACCTTTTTAAATGTGTTCTCTTTCCCCCCAATCGATGAGGCTGTGAACAAAGGTTTCCTTGTGATGTTAGACATTACATTTGTGACGACTCTGAGCGCGGCCCTTTTTCCTGCAGGCGCTCATAGGCGCGGCTCTGGCGCTCGTTAACGTTACATCCTCGGCTTCCCTATAAAATGACTTCACTGGAGAGTATGGGATTGATGCCACTGGCCTGCATCAGGCTTTGTTATGCTATTGTTTTGTATTTGATTTCTTTTTATGCATTTAGCCTCACGACACTGACATTACATGCCTGCATTGCTTTACACTACTAACGTACTGACGACCACGTTTTGTATCTGTTGTATATAGTTTTTCCTTTCTATTAAGTAAACGCTTCGCTTAATTGGCTATTTTGTGTCCCGTGTCCTCCACTGAGTTTCTTTGTTTCGACTTCTGAGCCAGATCGTAACACATTAGTGTCTGCAGCGGGATTCGAACCTGGGAAGTTCAGCATATCAGTTTCCATTCATCCCTGCAGGGTGAAAGACGACCAATGTTGTTTCAACGTTGAAAGAAATCTTGTTCAAATTTCAGTGTTGATTTGAGATAATTTTGTTAACCTTTTTACAACCATCAGAGTTAAATGTTGTTTCAATAGCGTTTCAATGTTGAAACAACGGACATAATTTCAACCATATTTCTAAGTTGAAGGTCGGTCATGTGCCGGCTCGGTGAGTGACCAGCCGAGTCTGTCGCAAATCCAAAGCATTACCACGCTAGGTCGATGGGTTACAGCCAGCTCAAGGGAACACGGCGCACTCCATTCTTATACCGGTGCGCCTGGCTGCGGTATGTCCAGTAGATTCATGCACTGCTCCTCTGAGACATACGCCCATCTCTATTTAAGCTGTGGCAGCAGTTGGCATGCCTTCTGATTACAAAATCTGCCAGAAAAGAAGCATTAAATTGGGGGGGGGGGAGCAATTGCACAAGTGCAACTATTTTAATTCAAAGCTTGCAGTGTTAATTTTGGTCATATTTTCGAGCCCTGCACTGAAGAGGTCCAAACTTCTTCGAGCCACTTAAGTGCTACAGCCAAATGCTCAAATTTACTTAAATAGGCATCTATCAAAGCTTTTCAGAAAGAGGGTAAAGCCACATGTCTCTGAACATCATAGCCAGAAAAATCAACTCATGCAGATGTATCTGGTGGTACAACAGAATAATTTTGTTCTGTAGCATTTTGTAGGTCTAGCTGCCGCAATTTAACCTCGACTTCTGCCACCAACTCCAATTTACGTTTAGCCAATTGGAACTAAACTCCTGTTCCTGTTTTTGCGCCCTCTCCCGTACCTCAATCTCTGCCTTTCGTGCCTTTTCCTCAGCCTCCAGCTTTAACCGGGCGAGTCAGACCTTCAGCCGTGCATCACTCTCAGACCAATGAGAGCTTGGCGAGTATGGCTCAAACTTAGGCAAGGTAGGCAGAGGGGTACTCCCCCTTCCCTTCAACCATGACAGATCCAATACCGCCCCAAATAGTCTTAACTTGGGCCAGGCCTAGAATTTGACATCAGGCAGAACAAGAGGACCAACGGTAGCAGGAGGGGCATGAATTTTTAGCTCAACCAACTTGTCCCTCACCCGTGACAAAACCTCTCCCTTTATGAGAGCATCAGACACCACAAGGCCCACAGGATCTGCATGGGGGTGCATGGGGTGAGTAACTGGAGGTTATAAGAACCAGGAGATGTAAAATGCAATGGTAACAGCAGAGATAAAACAAGGAGACAAAAATAATGCAGCGCAGGGTTTATTTAATGTGAAAAATAAAGGTTGGGGTCCAAGGGTGTAACTACAAAGCAGATAAGAAACCCACACAGCGAGGTCAAGGGACGCTGGATGTTGCCAAAAGAACATTCAAAAAGACAAGCTTGCTAACACACAGCAATCTAATCTAGAGTATCCAGTAAACAAAACAAAAGCCTGACTACTCTAACTAGCACAAAAAAAAAATACATGGGTTGGCAACCATTCCTAACTGCTAGTGCGCCTATACATAGAACAGCTAAGGACATAAGTATAGGCCCCCCCAGTCCTACCTGTCCCAAGCCCTGGAAGTGTACACAAACCGCCAAAAAAACCATTTTCATATAAACTAAGGAAATTAGAAATTTTACATTTTGGGGTGGCGTTTTATTGTCCCCATTATAAGGAGTATCTGGGTACTGCTCATTCCGTCTGATCACCGCCTGAAAATGACACACCCATGTACTGAGTGAAATTATTGCATCACTGAGCAAATGCTCACTGACAGAGAAATAGATTAAAAAATAGCACACAAATCAAGAGAAATAACCCTATTCTACAAGTAAAAGTCAGCATATGCTCACAGAGTTAACTCAATGTGGCATGAATATTTCACATGGGGCATTCATATTTTTGTTCAGTGTAGTTCCAGGTATCTCTAAATCTAGGAGAGGGGCACACTGTCAAATGCATTTTTATAATCAATCCATGCCATACGAAGGTTTGTCTGTCTTCTTTTGCATTTCTTAAGAATAGTTTTATCTATCAAGAGTTGGTCCTTCGTTCAAAGCCTTTTTCCTATTGTTATGGCCTCAATTTGTCATGACATAGCAGACAGCAAGGGACGACAGACAAAAATTTTTAAACTTGAACAGATTTAATGAAACAAAGACTGACTAAGATCGAAATAAAAAAAAGAAAAATAAAAAGAAAAAAGAAATTTACAGTCCCTTGGTAATGGAGATGGGGTTGCCATGTTGCAATGTCCTGGGGCCAGAGAATGCTCAAACAGGCAAAAATCCACAAAAAGAGCTTCACAGGTCTTGAAAAGAGTGACAGGTCTGGTCAAATGTATCCTTCCACTATGTCTCCTTGCAATTTCTCCTACTACTACTTCCTCCCTCAACTTTTCTCCTAATATACTCTTTTCCAACCCCCTCCCACCTGACAGACTTCTTCAGTTCTCTGGGACATTCCCCTCTGAGGCATTCCAAGGACATGCCCCAAAACCTAGCTCCATACTGGGCAGAACAAAAAATGTCAATACTGCCATCTAGTGGCTTTTTTCACATTACACCTCTATTCCAAAAGGGAAAATTGACTCAAAAGGCAAAAGTTTTTTCTTCTCTATACAAAACTGGTTAAGTAGATACTAGTATAAATATGCATATAATACAATCTGCTAATAAACGTGATATATATACACATACTCAAACATGGAATAAGCAATCAGCAATTACATTGTCAGTACCCTTTACATGCTTCAATTCCAAGTCGAACTCCTGTAAAATCAAACTCCAATCCAACAATCTTGGATTCTTGCTTTCCATCTTACCCAAAAACATTAACGGATTGTGGTCAGTATATACAATCATTGGCTTTTGTCCTGTACAAACATAAACCTCAAAGTGTTGTAAGGATAGAACCAGAACCAACAGCTCCTTCTCAATTGTGGAATAGTTCTTTTGGTGGCGATCGAACTTCCTGGAAAAGTATGCCACGGGATGCTCAATGTCATCAGTCACTTCTCTGTAGGAGCACAGATCCACAAGCTGGGTCGCAAGCATCGACCGTGATGGAGATTTGAGCACGGGGAAGTGACACAGCAGAGACTTTAGGCGATCGAAGGCTCTTTGGAATGCTTCATCCCAAGTGAACTTTACGCCTTTCTTCAGTTGGTCGGTGAGAATGAGAGCAATCTCAGTAAAGTTCTCAGGAAAATGCTCCAACACAGGCAAAAATCCACAAAAAGAGCTTTACAGGTCTTGAAAAGAGTGACAGGTCTGGTCAAATGTATCCTTCCACTATGTCTCCTTGAAATTTCTCCTGATATACTCTTTCCCAGCCCCCTCCCACCTTCCAGACTTTTCTCCAATTCTCTAGGACATTCACCTCTGAGGCATGCCCAGGACATGCCCCAAAACCTAGCTCCAGACTGGGCTTCAAAAAAAAAAAAAGAAAAAAAAAAAAAAAAAGTCAATACTGCCATTTAGTGGCTTTTTCCCACATTACACTATGCGTCCCTTTTGTTCGTTTTCCAAATAGTTTACCTCATGAAGATGTTCATAGATTGCATTGGCTATGATCATGTCAGCCACTTGTTTACCATTGTCACAGAGCAAATTGGTCTATAAGGCAGCTGCATGTCGTTACTCTTTGTTACAAGGTTGGTGTTACCAATAGTAAGCTATTCTGGGGATTCTTCTTCTCTTTTCAGCATTTCAGTGAAAGCCATGACATAGTGGCAGTGATGAGCCATCTTTTTAAGCCGAAAATTTGGGTTTTTGCCTATTCCTGGTAATTTTCACTTGTATGAATTCTGTGGTGGGATTTTAAATTAGTTCGTTCAGAAAAGCACTTCCCACAATGACTACATTAATGGGGCTTTTCATCTGAATGAATTTTCTGGTGGCGTTTTAGATGATGTCGGTCAGCAAAGCACTTCCCACACTCACTACATTTGTGGGGCTTTTCACCTGTATGAATTTTCTGGTGGGATTTTACAGAAGCTTTTCGAGAAAAGCACTTCCCACACTGACTACATTCATAGGGCTTTTCATCTGAATGAACTATCTGGTGGCGTTTTAGTAGACGTAGGTCAAGAAAGCATTTCCCACACTGACTACATTCACAGGGCTTTTCACCTGTATGAATTTTGTGGTGGTGTTCTAAACCAAGAAGTGAAGAGAGGCACTTCCCACACTGACTACAAATGTAGGGCTTTTCACCTGAATGAATTTTCTGGTGGGCTTTTAAATGATTAAGTTGAGAAAAGCACTTCCCACACTCACTACATTTGTAGGGCTTTTCACCTGTATGAATTTTCTGGTGGGATGTTAGATAAGCTTTTCGAGAAAAGCACTTCCCACACTGACTACATTCATAGGGCTTTTCATCTGAATGAATATTCTGGTGGCGTTTTAGTTGACGTAGGTCAGGAAAGCACTTCCCACACTGACTACATTCACAGGGCTTTTCACCTGTATGAATTTTTTGGTGGTATTCTAAACCAACAAGTGAAGAGAGGCACTTCCCACACTGACTACAAATGTAGGGCTTTTCACCTGAATGAGTTTTCTGGTGGCGTTTTAGATGAGGTCGGTCAGAAAAGCACTTCCCACACTCACATTTGTAGGGCTTTTCACCTGTATGAATTTTCTGGTGGGCTTTTAAACCAGTTAGTCGAGAAAAGCACTTCCCACACTGGTTACATTTGTAGGGCTTTTCACCTGTATGGGTTCTTTGGTGGACTTTTAAATAAGTTGGGTCAGAATAGCACTGCCCACAATCACCACATTTATAGGGCTTTTCACCAGTATGACTTCTTTGGTGGACTTTTAAATGTTTTAGTTGAAAAAAGCACTTCCCACACTGACTACATTTGTAGGGCTTTTCACCTGTATGAATACGTTCATGGTATTTTAGTTGAGATCGGTCAGCAAAGCACTTCCCACACAGACGACATTTGTAGGGCTTTTCACCAGTATGAGTTCTTTGGTGGATTTTTAAATAAATTAGTCGAGAAAAGCACCTCCCACACTGACTACATTTATGGGGCTTTTCACCTGAGTGGACTCTCATGTGGCGTATTAGGTAACGTAGGTCAGTAAAGCACTTCCCACACAGACGACATTTGTAGGGCTTTTCACGTGTATTAATTCTCTGGTTATTTGAATGCTCTGCATTTTCATTTTCATGAATGGCCTCCTTCTGAAGGACACTCAAAGCTCTTGGAGGTTTACTTGAAGCAGTTATGAGGGGTTCAATGGTCATACTCCTCGTTTCACAGCTTATAGGTTTGTTGATATTCTTTGTATTTTCCTGGATGATTCCCTTCCCATTCTTCTCATTGTTTACAAACTGGCAAGGATTAAAATCCCCATTTTGGGTTGAGAGATCATGGATTTCTTCTTTGCAGTTTACATTTAGGTGCACTGCGCTGAGCCTTGGGTCAATTGGGTCTTTGTGATCAAGACCAACTCCACTCGTCCCAGTATTCATGAGATCAGTTCCTATGTTTTCACTCGATTCACACATCACTTGGTCACATTTAATATGAGCACATTTAATATCCTGCCAGTCACTGATTTGTTCTGATATAAGGTATCCTCCATCATCAGTCTCCGTTTTGATTTGGTCAGGACGCATACAGGTCACATATCCCAGCTCTGTACTGTCAAGGCTCTCTGTCTTAATAATATCCCCTGAGTGTGTGGAGCCCAGATCACCTTCTGTTTTAATCAGTGATGTGTGTGTGTGGTGTACATCCCTGACCCCACTGTGTGCTGTAACACACTCTGGCTCCCGTGTGTTGAGCCCTGGTGCAGCACACACTGTCTCTGACTCTGCCATGTGGACAGACTCCAGTCCACTGAGTTCCTCTTCTTTCTGTCTGATCCTGTGCTGCTCAGTGAGCTCTGGTAGTGTTGTCTCAGTGTCCCGTCTCAGACTGACTCCTGCCTGCATCATACTGCTGCTCAAAGGTGTGCTGAAGTGCAGCTCCTGGAGGGAAACAGGGGAAGGGATTTAGCAATTATCAAACTGGCCCTCCTGCAGGACCTGACACATTCATTACTGTGTAGTCCTCTTCAGATTGACCACAGGTGGCGCTCTCTCACCATCAGGGACTCGCCTTTCTCAAGGCGTTACCAAGGCACTGGCCAAAATGGCTGACAAACCAGCAGCTGCATACAATTGAGTACACTGGGTGAAACAGAAGTTAAATATGTACTTTCCACCTGCACTGTCCTGAAAAAAAAGGAAACCTGGAATTAAATAAGAAGTATTCTGTTAAATCTTAGCATCTATAAAATTAATGAGCAATATTACACAACTGTGTTCATTTTCACATCATACAAAGAAAACAATTACTCAGGCATAGTTGTCAGAACTTGTTCTGTTGTCAGCAGCATGATTTGTGCACATCTGTCCTGCAGCTAGTAGGGTTTACATTTAACCCAAGACCTAGGCGGCCGCCTAAAAAAAACCCACTAAAACCGAAGGCGTTTTTGAAAACAACCTCCTAAAACCTGAGGATTTTCTGAAAAACAGATTGAGAGCTTAAACCTTAGAAATCATTGCCTGTGTCCTAAAGTTCATTAGAATCTTTTCAAAAATTAATAGGTCTTAATGGGTTAAAGCAGCACATGTTATGTAACCTAAAGCACTAATAGCCCTGACCGGTGAGACTGATCATCCAGGTTCATCCACATTTTGGCCTGTCATCATTTTATACAATCTGGGGCAAAGTGGTTTCTGCCTTACTTCAAAAGTGACTTTGTTAATCAGTGGAGTGGGGCACAAGCTCCACTTACTTGACATCATTAGATAGAGGACGTAGTTTTCTAAAACCAAACGCTATTTTTAATGAAGTAATGTTAAGTAATGGTTGTAGAATCAACCATTTATTCTTGGTCTCCTTTTTTTTTGGGACACACTGCAATTTCACTAAAAGCAGTGCACGTAAACCCCCAAATGTTTGAAAGACCAAACATTTTTCAGGGGTTCTCCAAGTGGTGGAATGAGGGAATGTTTATGTTACACTAATGCCTGCCTATTCCTCTCATGCCTGGTACACACTACAGGATTCTTCAAAACTTCACAGATTTAGAGACCACACACTGACTGATTCTTCAGCAGTATGAGGTTCTTCACGCTCAATATTCCAAATCTCGCGTAGTCAAACGTGTTTTTGCTTGTTTTTACTTCCTCGTCAGTCAGCTGACTCCACTCATGTCTTGATTGGCTTTTGTTCCGGTACTTGACGTTACATACTGTGCTGGGCTCGGCTCCTCTCGCAGCATCCCACACTACAGGATTTCTAGTCGCAAATACACTCAACAAAAATATAAACGCAACACTTTTGTTTTTGCTCCCATTTGTCATGAGATGGACTCAAAGATCTAAAATTCATTCAAGATACACAATATTACCAAATCTCAAACATTGTTCACAAATCTGTGTAAATGTGTGATAGTGAGCACTTTTGCTTTGCTGTGACAATCCATCCCACCTCACAGGTGTGCCACATCAAGATGCTCATCAGACACCATGATTAGTGCACAGGTGTACCTTATACTGCCCACAATAAAAGGCCACCCTGAAATGTGCAGTTTTGTCTCACAGCAAAATGCCACAGATGGCACAAGCATTGAGGGAGCGTGCAATTGGCATGCTGACAGCAGGAATGTCAACCAGATCTGTTGCTCAGGCATTGAATGTTCATTTCTCCACCATAAGCAGTCTCCAAAGGCGTTTCAGAGAATATGGCAGTACATCCAACCGGCCTCACAACCGCAGACTACGTGTAACCACACCAGCCCAGGACCTCCACATCCAGCAGGTTCACCTCCAAGATCGTCTGAGACCAGCTACTCAGACAGCTGCTGAAACAATTGGTTTGCATAACCAAAGAATTTCTGCACAAACTGTCAGAAACCGTCTCAGGGAAGCTCAACTGCATGCTCGTCGTCCTCATCGGGGTCTTTTCCTGACTCCAGATAGTCGCCGTAACAGACTTGAGTGGGCAAATGCTCACATTCAATGGCGTCTGGCACGTTGGAGAGGTGTTCTCTTCACGGATGAATCTCGGTTTACATTGTTCAGGGCAGATGGCAGACAGCGTGTGTGGCGTCGTGTGGGTGAGCGATTTGCTGATGTCAATGTTGTGGATCGAGTGGCCCATGGTGGTGGTGGGGTTATGGTATGGGCAGGTATCGGTTGTGGACAAAGAACACAGGTGCATTTTATTGATGGCATTTTGAATGCACAGAGATACCGTGATGAGATCCTGAGGCCCATTGTTGTGCCATACATCCATGAACATCACCTCATGTTTCAGCAAGATAATGCACGGCCCCATGTTGCAAGGATCTGTACACAATTCTTGGAAGCTGAAAATGTCCCAGTTCTTGCATGGCCAGCATACTCACCGGACATGTCACCCATTGAGCATGTTTGGGATGTGCTTAACCGGCGTATACGACAGCGCGGACCAGTTCCCACTAATATCCAGCAACTTCGCACAGCCATTGAAGAGGAGTGGACCAACATTCCACAGGCCACAATTGACAATCTGATAAACTCTATGCGAAGATGATGTGTTGCACTGCATGAGGCAAATGGTGGTCACACCAGATACTGACTAGTTCTGAGTCCCCAGACCCCCAATAAAGCAAAAACTGCACATTTCAGGGTGGCCTTTTATTGTGGACAGTCTAAGGTACACCTGTGCACTAATCATGGTGTCTGATGAGCATCTTGATGTGGCACACCTGTGAGGTGGGATGGATTGTCTCAGCAAAGCAAAAGTGCTCACTATCACACATTTAGACAGATTTGTGAACAATGTTTGACAGAAATGGTAATATTGTGTATCTGGAATGAATTTTAGATCTTTGAGTCCATCTCATGACAAATGGGAGCAAAAACAAAAGTGTTGCTTTCATATGTTTGTTGAGTGTATTAAACAGGTTCATTATTTACCATCTCTCTGCGGAGGCCTTCCGAGCGGATCGGACAAAATCGCTCAACACATCACACACCACAGGAAAAATCAAACACAATGTCCTTTGCAAACAGACAATCTGGCCTTTGTCAGCTTTGATCGGAAGGGGGAGATCGGGACAAAAATCGGCCCGATTATCCTATAGTGTGTACCAGGCATAAAACAGAGGAGTCAAACATCATTGCAATAACACTTTCATACTCAACAAGGTCTACCTTTTCACCTCCGACAGCAAGCAGAGTTTCAGCAAAAGCTCCCCAAAATGATGAGTTCCAGGATATGAATAAGTTTATTTTTCATTGTTAGTAATACAAATCCTAAAATCAATCAAGTTGTCTCTCCTGATAACAAATCTTAAAACTTATAGATCTTAATCTATTAAATTGTTTTTTAGTAATCGCATTAAAAACTAACTATACGCGATGGATGCAGGTGCGATGGCGACGATGATTCCATAATACTGACAAAAATGTATTTCTGCCAATAAAACAAATTCAATGTCATGAACTGAAGACCTGTGAATGGTGGAGTGAGCACCGACTAAGGGACCCTCTGGACTCGAACGATTGTTTTGAAATCACTAGAATATTTTATCCTTTCGTCGATACGTCGACATAGACGGCAAAAACGCAGTCCAAAACGGTATTTTGAAAAGGGGTTCCAGAGTGAGAAAATCTGCAAAATCCACCCAAGCGTTTTCGTGTTGACCACCAAAAGGGTAACCTAGAAATCTAGACCCAATAGTTCTGCTAAGCCGGTGCATCTAGCCACGAGCCATAGGGCTCCAGTACTACCAAGCAATTGGTCCGACCAATCACAACGCTCTGCGTTTGTAGAGAGTCGTTGGGCGGGCTTAGCACGATGACGACAACGCTGTGACGGTGCAAAACAACTGAGATGGCTGTGGCAACGGAACACCGCTGTTACGGATCAATTGTTGACCTTTGTTTATAGAAGTTGAGTCGGTTACACTTTACTTGAAGGTACAGTCATAAGAGTGACATGACACTGTCATAACTGTTACGTGTCATGTAACACGCGTGACAGCGTCATGTCACGCGTATGATATAGTTGTCATAATCAGGACAAGCCAAACAATGTCAACTTGTCATCTCAAAAACCGAATGACACTTCATGACAACGTTTGACATTCACGTAATGTTTATGACACTTTCATGGCTGTGTCATGTCACTCATGACGATACCTTCAAGTAAAGTGTTACCGTTGAGTCTCTCTCACAGGTTCTGGTTTTCGTTAATCTGACTGGCTGACGCCTTTTCAAAATATATTGGATTTAATCCTGCCATTGACCAACCGAAACAAATTCAGTTCAAGGGATTATCTTGTGTCTTGGAGCCACAGGACACTATGGCTGGATTTACACTGCAAGTCTTGTTGCCTAGATCGGATATAGATTGGATTTTGAGGCCCATATCCGATTTGTTCAACTGTGTGTTTACATATTGTTTTGAGCCTGAATGATCCATTTCATTTCGATTCAGTTTGTTTACACCACTCATTACCTGGCCATCATCTTAGGCATCCACATGCGCACAGTTGAGAAGGCTACTGAAAATAACAGCAAATGTGCCTGCAGCGCAGCAAAAGCATGCAGGCCTAACAGTCATAGAAATGATCAAAACATCAAGCAAGCTCGCATCATTTCACTGGGTAACCTACATCTGATTCTCCTGTTAATGCCTTTTAAGCCGCTTTCACATTGGACGCGGAACAAATTAATTTGGTTACTGATGATAAATACTGAAATATAATCCTCAACACATTCAAAGTCAATGACTCAAATATACACGCGAAAAATTCATTTTGCGCCTGGTGTGAAAGCAGCTTTACACCTATCACCTGCATCATCGCAAATGCGTAGGCAGACTCCACCTCAGTCAAGGCCTTTTTATTTTCAACAAAATATCCGATCTGCATGTTGATATGCATTTACACAACGGGCACATATCCGATACACATTAGATACATATCCGGAAAAAAAATAACACATTTGAATGAGGCCTGGATCCGATCTGACATATCCGATCGAGGGCGGAATCAATGCGTTTTTTTTCTGTTTACACTGCCATGTGACAGATCGGTTATTGGCTGCATTTGAGCAAAAGATCTGATTAGTGCCACATTCGTGTCACATTTAACCTACAGCGTAAATCCAGCCTAAGACACGGTCTTATCGGGTTGCCCTTCTTCAATATAGCCTGTTAATAACCAGCCGTTATAAATAATAATGCGTAACATCTAACCAGTTAAAACAAAGTCCATGAATCTTGTGTTTATAATGGCTGGTTACTAACAGATTATATTGATAAGGGGTAACGCGATAGGAACTGTGTCCTATCTTAATCTTTCAGACGGCGGAGATAATCCCTTAACCATTCAAAACAAATTCAGTTTAATAACAAAATAAATTCAATATACTAAATAAGCATCAGCTCATTAGATTTTTATCAACAAAAACCAAGAATGTTCAATTTAAGAGGCGCAACAAACTCTGGTTCAACTACAATCTTTGAGGTAACAATGGTCACAAGTTAATCCAGCCCAAGTGTTTACAACCAAGAAATTTATGCCCAGTTATTTCTCTTTGAACAATGGAGTGTACTTGGACAAAGGGATAATTGTGATGCGTCGATGGGCATTCTTGACTGTTTTTACATCATGTATATCGGTATCGAACACCAGGTGAGGTTTCTTTTCTTTTTTTTTTTTATTTTGAAGAGCAAGAAAATAAAACTCGATTTTTAAATTGATTTAAAAACAAGAGCAATCCGAGATTTCTGATCTCCGCCAAAGGATGACATCTGTATCTCTGGTGAAAATTTCATGAAGACCCCTTTAGTAGTTTCCAAGAAATGTCATTAAATTTGTAGATCAAGATCCCGATCCGAATCCAGAATCCAGATCCGGATTGGGATCATCACCAAAATTTAATGGAGTCATCCCTGGACCAAGATCTCTCTCTGGTGAAAATTTCAGGAAGATCAGTTCAGTAGTTTCCGAGAAATCCTGTCCACAGACAGACAAATAAATAAATAAACCGACTATCGCATAATCTCCTTGGCGGAGATAACAATGAAATCCTTGAATCAGATGGATAGTGAACAATTACAAACCTACGCTACATTTGCTAAGGCATTCGCACGGACAGCTAAGGCAGCAGAAAATCTTCTGCTGTTGTGTGTTTTTTTTGTTTAAAAAAAAAAAAAAAAAAAAAGCCACCAGTTAACAAGGAAACCAGTTGATCAGTCACACTGGGTGTTTCAATTGGCATTGACTTTGGAAGAGTTAGACTTGTGCTTTTTTTGAAAGATGAGCAGAAAAAGGCACTCAAGTCATTCGTTTCAAAGACTGATGAATTTGCCGTTTTGCCAACAGGATATGGCTAAAGTTTAATTTACCAGCTGGCTCCGCTGGTAGTGAAACAAATGGGAGTCAGTGGTTGTAGTCTCGCCGTTGATCGCCCTTATGGAGGACCAGGTCACAGAGGCGACCAAATTTGGACTCACGCCCATTGGAACTTGGTGTACATAAATTGAAGAAAATTCTAAATGGCCATTGTCAGTTGGTCTTTGGTAGTCCTGAAGCCTGACTCAAGTGGTGCGACATGTTGGCTTCCACGGTCTTCTGAGATAACCTCCTAGGAATCGTGGTGGATGAGGTACATCTCATTTACTAAAGGTTAGAGGGATCAAGTAAAATCAAGAAGAATCAACATTCCGGTTGAGTGCACGCTAGCACGTCTGCTACTGCTGCTCACCGACAACATAAGTGATTTTTACGGTTTTCCAGCCACTTTTCGACCGCACAGCTTCCGTCATTTGGGAATGTAACCCTCCTCTTTCACTTGGTCTTCATTCCTGCTGTCAATGCTCTGTGCTTCCACGAGAACAGAAACTTAAGCCTACCCGCTCGTCTCACTGCCCGGCTCCACGACATCACCTCTCCGCCGCGCTTCATTATGTGGATGAGCAGGGTCGTTGTGTGCTCCATACTCCATACATAGATTTGGCCACTTCTTTAGGGTCATTATCTAGCTGAAAGACCCAGTGACGACCCATCTTCAGCTTTCAAGCAGAGATTTTTTTTTTTATTTAAAATGTCCTGGTATTCCAAAGCGTTCATGATGCCATGCACCGTAACAAGGTTTCCAGGGCCTCTGGAAGAGAAACAGGCCCACAGTATCACTGATCCTCCCCCATACTTCACAGTGAGCATGAGGTGCTTTTCTGCATACTCATGTTTTGTGTTCTGCCAGACCCACTTACAGTATGTGTTGCCAAAAAGCTCCATCTTGGTTTCATCTGACCAAAGCACACGGTCCCAGTTGAAATCCCAGTAGCGCTTAGCGAACTCCAGACATTTACCTTTATGATTTTGAGTAAGAAAAGGTTTTTTCCATGCATGCCACCCAAACAGCTTGTTGGCATGTAGATAGTGCCTGATGGTTGTTTTGGAGACTTTGTGACCCCAAGATGCTACCATTTGTTGCAGTTCTTCAACAGTGAGCTTTGGAGAACTTTTTATTTCTCTTACCATCCTCCTCACTGTGCGTGGTGGCAAAATAACCTTGAATCCTCATCCAGGCTTGTTTATCACTGTTCCAGTTGTTTTAAACTTCTTAGTGATTCCTCTGACAGTAGATATGGGCAGGTGCAGGCTGCCTAAAATTGGCTATTTTCTTGTAGCAATTGCCTGACTTGTGACGGTCAACACACATCTGCCTTACTTGAATGGCGTGTTTTTTTGTCTTTCCCATGTTTCAGAGTGGATAAGAAAAATGGCCTCTGTGTCACGTCATATTCATACCCCAGGGAAACAGGAAGTGATGAATCACTAATTAAATGTTCCAAGATACTCTGATCAACTTTGTAAACTACTGTAGAAATGACAGAAATACTTCAATTACATTTATTTCCTAGGAATTGTTAGGGGTGCCAATAATTGTGTAACAGGTGATTAGATGAAAAATTATTATTTCTTAGTCTGGGATTTTTTTCCCCCCCTTAAAATTCACTTGAGTTGAAGGTTACATTTTTCAACAATTTTCAGTATGAGAGTATGCTTCTGCAATAAAAATTGAATTTATTTTAAGGTGGGTTTCAAGAAACTGAACTTCATTTTCATTAAGCCTAATGTAATAAATTACCGATAATGTAATAACGCCTGATAATGTAATAAATTACGGTATTACTCTGTCAAACCGATAATGTAATAATTGACTGATAATGTAATACCATTTTCACCAATATTTTGTTTAAGTACACGGACCGCTAATGTAATAAATGTTTAACTGATAATGTAATAAAGTCAAAAGAGGGCAAACATCTACCCTGCCATGGCTTAATTCGTTTGGGGGGGGGGGCTTTGTGAGATGTCCCACGCAGGGAGAGGTCTAGCAGCGGCGGAGCTAGAAATGAGAATTGGAGTGCACAAAACATCTGTTTAAAACAATTATTAGTCCTGACCCATTCTCAGTCATTTTCATAATTAACAAAATGTTCACTCCGAGAGCACTGCACACTTAACAGGTGCTACTAGTTCTCCACGATTACGTAAGACGACCATCATTCATCCGGAAGCGAGTTTACTATATTAAAATCAGCGTTATTCAAAACTGTATACCTGTCGACTCTCACGTGAATACCTTGAGGTGCAGGCTTTTCATAGCCTATTTAAACTGCCTTTCATTCAACACAAAGCAGCGGCCTATTATTTTCAGGTTACTTTATTTTTTATAATTATTTTTCTGTTCCAAATTTAGCTCATGATTTCATTGCCGTTAGAGCGCATTTGGAGAGAAATGGTCTTCAGTTGCCAATGACCATAATTGTCAATAAAGGAAAATGATTGAGAACTAGCCACGACCAATTGTTGACTTAAAGGGACATGTCTTTTCACCCCCAATGTCCCAGTTCCAGCTCCGCCACTGCTGGACTTCTTTCCCCCCATGGGACATCTGACACCTGAAATGTAAACACAATGTTAACATGGTGAATTGGAGTCAATGAGGTTGATTAATCTCTCCCTATGGCTTTGAATGTATCCAGGTGAATGCAGTGCATGCTGAGAAATTAGCTTTATGGCGGAGCAAACATGGCAGGTCACGCTGGCAGACTGTCACAGCTGTTGTTGCTTATATGGTCAGTCTCGCCAGTCCCAAACTGTACAACGCCGACCTCGCCAAGTAGGGAAATGCTACTGGCTCATTCCATCTCAAATGTCCGAATTTCAGAGAAACTTCCCACTTGACCATCTCAGATTTCGCTCAAAAAATTCCAGCAGGTGCATGCACCTCCTCATAGGTTAAATCCAAAATTTTAGCTCTCAACGCCTAATAGTTTTGTCATTAAAAAAAATAATAATTTGCAACCAAGTTCCAGCCATTTTTTTCCACAGAAAACTGCGATTTCTGTGGAGCCACTTTCATATGGCTATATCTAGAAAAGTATTTCAGCTAGATCCTGCAAATTTTCAGGTGTGAAACCCTGCGACTGTAACTTGAATATGGTCTTATGAATGCGTCCCTTTCGTTCATCATATATTCCTGGGTGCTTAAAATTTGCTCAAATATTTTACTCTGCATTCTGCAGTAGCATATTTGAAGGACTGTAAAAAGCCTATTGTCTAAGACAGGGATTTTGTATTGCACATACTGCTTCCCACATATGTTGTGTATTTTGTATTCTAACTCTGAACCTCACTTATGAATAATCTAGAACATATTAAGGTTTGACAATGAAAAAAATAAATAAAATTTATGCCATTTATAACATTTCATACCAAAAAAATGACACCATACACCAACATCAAATTGACTGTTTTAGAAAGATTAGATGCCTGTTATTAACATATCCAAAATTTGTGATGCTGTTCTCCTTTATTTTCTCAGTCTCAAAATTTTTGAAAATATGGTATTTTGTGGAGACTAAGCATTTAATGGCATCAAAGGCCTATTCAAACTTATGAAATGCACATAGTTAATGATAGAAAGCTTAAACTCAGTGCTGTATTTCATAAATGTTAACTTACACTGAAAGAATAACCCACATTCAGTGTTTAGATATTGAAATTACAACCATAACAGGGCCAAAAATTCATGTTTGTGATGAATTTGGATGCGTTAACAATGATAATTAATAAACACAACAATAATAATCAAACAATGTATAGCTATCTTCAGGAGGACGTGTTAAGAATGCAATTTTATTTGATCAGACATTAACTGATTTCATGTATTGACACTTTATATTAGTTTATGTACTAACAAACAAACCTCTAAAATAAATGATTACATTTTTTAAGCCATTAGTTTAGAAACATGTTTGGTCATGCAGAAGCTGTAACTTGTCTGAACAGCTCATGCATCCGCACGGCCTAGCAAAAAGTTTTTTTCTGGCCCAGGAGGGAAGGCTTATGCTTGGTACCAGTACAATATATCATTGCTAAGATTGAAGTCCCAAACACTACAAATGGATGTAAATATGCACTCAAGGAGCAGAATACCAAAGTAGCTGAAAACTTCATGAGAGTTAAAATAATTTCGGTAGTATCTCACTGCTATCAACAGGTCATTTAAAATATTCCTTTATTCGCAATTCTACAGGAATATCAAAAACTATTCTTAACACTGGTTATTACTAATTGAAGCATATAAGTAAATTCTACTTGGATGTAAATGTTAAAATTATTGTATTGTAATTAATTTAAGTAATGATTCATAAGTTTGATCTTCCACTGACATTGGGACTTCAGTATTTCAATACACATCTGAAAACTGAGTGGGTTACAATTCAAGGGTAAGCTAACATATATGAAATAAAGCATTTTGTTGAGTCTAAGCTTTCTGTCATTAACTATGTGCATTTTATAATATTTAAATACGCCTTTGATGCCATTAAATACTGTGTGTCCAAAATAATACCATATTTTCAAAGATTTATTTTTAGAAAATAAACCAAGATAACACAAATTTTGTTAATAACAGGAATCTAATTTTTCAAACACAGTCAATTTAATGTTGGGGGATGGCGTCTTTTTTTAATATAAAATGTTAATAAAAGCCTACAGACTTTGTAGCTTACACGGCTATTCAGACTGCAAAGAATATTCAAAGTATTCAAACTCATTGGTACCCAAATATGCAATATATTGGTAAGAATATTATTCCTAGAGATCCAAAAAAGGGTCTTTAGCAGTAAATCGCCGACATGTTCACAGGCATTTAAGATTTCTGAAACTGAAGGCAGATCAAAGATGGCAGGAAATTGTCACAGGTCCCAAAAACCCCTGGTAACTGAAAAGATTGTACTTTTGCCTCAAATATCTAATTTGTTTTTGAAAATAAAATCATCAAAGTGGGACTGTGGAATCAAAGTTGGCCCAAAATGAGCCCTGGTGATGCAACTGGGAGGGAATTTGAGCCAAAACGTTGATCAAAATTGATAACTTGTGTGGCCCCAATTTGTTAAGGCATTGCCGACAACAAGGGATGACAGACAAGATTTTAAACTTACACAGATTTAATAACACAAAGTCTGACCAAGATTGGAATATATAGAAAAAAAATTATATATTTACATTTCCTTTGGTGGGGTTGCTTTGCGATGTTCAGGGACAGGAAAGTGCTCCAACACAAGCAAAAATCCACAAAAAGCTTCACGGGTCTTGAAAAGAGTGACTGGTCTGGTCAAATGTATGCTTCTCCTTGCAATTTCTCCTACTACTTGACTCTCTCAATTTTTCTCCTTATATACTCTTTTTGAGCCCCCTCCCACCTTCCAGACTTTTTTCAATTCTCTGGGACTTCCCCCTCTCAGGCATGCCCTGGACATGCCTAAAACCTAGCTCCAGACTGGGCTTAACAACAAAAAAAAAAGCCAATACTGTCATCTAGTGGCTCTTTTTTTCCACATTACACTTGTGAAAGTAACCCCGGTTCAAAGTTGGCCGGAAATGCTCCCAGATGACCGCTGGTGACCCAAAAAAGGTCACATTTTGTCCGAAAACACACAAAAAGTTGACCAAAAAGTATGACAGTCTGGTCGAAGTTTGCCCGAAATTGGCCGAAATTACCACTAGCGACCCAAGATGGTGATATTTCAGCCCAGAATACCCTAAAAGTTCACCAATATGGAAAAATCATAAGTGGAGTTCAATCCAAGTTGGTCGAAAATGGTCCCAAATGAAGCCTGGTGACTAAAAATGGTCAACTATAGACCAAAACACCACAGAAGTTCATCAAAATCAAAAGATTCAACACAAAATTCACTTGCTTTAAACAAAGCGACAAGGTTAATAGACCGTTTTGGAGTAAGCACAAGATTTTTTTATGCATATGTGCAAGACGAAGTTTGTATGGCAAGAAGTGTCATAGCGTCTGTCAAAACCAATGTTAGCGAATGATGAGCAATTTCACGGGTTAAAGTGCAAGAATTATGGCAGATGTGAAAGGATTTGAACATAAACCGCGTGGGTATGAAAAAGACTGAAGTGACTGAGGCGATTGTTGATGAACAGACACACACAAAAGAAAATACAGGCCACACGACCGAGACTATAAATGCTACCACGGCCGTCGAGGAGGTCAGATATATTTCCGACTCAACCACTGATTTAATACCCCCCATTAAATTTCTTCATGTGTATGATCACGTCGTTTCTGCCACTCTTCTCCACAATAAGTGTTTAGACTGGGGTTAAACACTTCGATGAAGGTGACATCCAGGAATGGTGCTACAAACAGGTAGGCATCGCTTGGACATGTTGGATAGTAGAGCTGTCCGGTTGTGAAAATTGGACTTCGATTTCGGTTTCAGCTTGGTTGTTTTTCTGACAGAGTTCAGTCTCTGCTTCGGTTCTATTTAATAAACTTAAAGGCTCACAACTTGAGAAACATGTAACAGAATATATTATTACAACAGAGTAATAGAAACAAAAGTAAATTAGCCTTAGTTAGGCAGAAAGAAGAAAACAAAATGCCAGGGCTGATAGAGATATGTTTCTCACAATGCCTCGTTTACATATTCAAAGTTTCAAACAAGACAATATTGTAGGTGTTGACAACTTGATATTGGTAAGACATGCAAGCAGTCATGCATGCCATTGCACAGCACTGGTTAGTGGTTATTCGATTAGATTTGGCGAAGGCCCAAAACATATGTACCAAATTCCAATTCTATTATTATTATTATTACCATTATTATTATATCTATTAATGCTTTATGCCTTTCTAAAATTGTTAGTCTAACCCCAGTGGGAAGTGTGTGTTCCTTCAAAAGTGCGACCACCACGTACTACCTGTAGCGAGCCCCCTAAATTGGCCCTAACACAATTATTAATGAGGATTACCTGTCAGGAAACAGAACTGTCAATTTCCAATACGCTTCCATATTTAAACTTATATATGTGCTGTCACAGCCCCATTTCTATCAGTTTGAAAATAAAAAATTGAAAATTTGAAAAAGTCAATAAAAATCAATAAATGTTCGAGACTTGCATTGTTTGTTTACATGATGCGACAACACGCGTTTCTGCGAAGAAAAAGTTGGGGATTACAAAACATTCAAACAAATAAAGAAGTTGGAAGGGCTGGGCGGTATCTTGGTATTTTAATCTATATCGATTCATTTCTAAAGATATAACTCGGGACAATATAGCTTGCATAAATATGGTTCATTTTGCGTTACAATAACAATACCTGGTCCGCAAGTTCGCATCTATTTCTACTCTACATCCATCGTCGCTCAGCTATAGGTGTTGACCTTTCACTATTATTGCCTTGCAGTTCCCTGTCATGTTTGGCATTTTTCCCCAAGCTATGCCTGTAATGCAGCTCGTAGCAATTTGTATAGGAGTTGCTTCTGTGTCTGAGACAGTTGCCTAAGTTTTGAAGCATTTAATTGGACTTGAAGATGCTCAGTCAGTTATATGTTCATTGGAACGATCTCTCTCTCTCTGGGGGTGCGTTTGGTGAGAGCGTGTGCTGAGAGTTTAGTGCAGCCTTTAACTCTTGCACTCGTTTAATTCTTTTTTCCATTTAATTTACTATTTCTGCATGTTTCATGATACTAAATAATTTGTGACAAGGGTTACTTGAAAAACTTTAGACATTTTTCCCTGGAGGGGGGATGCCTGCAGTTACCCACACCAGTTTAAGGCTGCTGGCAGCTGCTCGTCATAAAATCCCAGAGTCCCAACCACCCAGCTCCTTCTCTTCAGTGTTACGGAAAAACCAACTAAACAGATTTGGATCAAAACTGAATTAGGACGGTTTTTGTGCTTACTAGGCTTTGCCTCATGACAAACAGTATGATACAAAAAGAATAATCCCTGCTTTCCCATGTTTTGCTATAGCAAACCCTAGCAAGTCATTTTTATTTATTCATTTGTGAAGCAAAAAACTAGCAAGTTGATCTTATAAGGTTTTCCCCATTCGTTTTTTTTTTTATTCGCAAAACCTACCAAGAAGAATCAGCCAATTATGAAGCAACATACGTATAACATGATCTGCTTAGTCAGTTCCTATACAGAGCACTGGTTGCGCAGGACATTCATGGCCCGAATTTATAAATCACATAATACACATGCGAATGACTGAAAATGGCATCAGCAGAGAAGGAGACAGTAGAGTTAGCACTTGTATAACAGTCAAACTTCACTGTAACTAAGTAAGTGCAAGGTTTTTGCCCATTTCGGTAAATGACATTTTTGAATGTAAAAACCTAAATCATGATATTGCCATGGATCCTCACAAACAATGAAAAAGGTTCTCCCTAAATATTGTTTATTATGCAATGAATAAATAACTTCCAAGTCAGTTTCATTGTCAAACAAGACCTTAACCCCAGAGGAATACAGGCTGTTGTCTTTTTCTAAAAATCTGCTTCTTGTTCAGGCCTACCAAAGAAAACGTTGCCTCAGCACACAAAAACTTTGAAATGCCTACATTAATCGCGGAAATAGCAACAGAAAAATAATACCCCGCTACCGAAACTGCAAAAACCGCAACATAAACTGTTGACTCGTAGCATAAGACTATGAAACTGCAACATCTCTCGCATCCGTCTTTGCCATTTACTGCGCTTGCGCGTACCGGCCCAGGCTGCTTTCAGAGATGGCGGAATCAGGCGTGTCTCCTTCGGTTGGTAAGTAAAACTTCCAAATATGACGTTATTGTTAATGCAAATGTTTAACAATG
The DNA here is from genome assembly GCA_029721435.1 of Gymnothorax reevesii. Classification (NCBI taxonomy): domain Eukaryota; kingdom Metazoa; phylum Chordata; class Actinopteri; order Anguilliformes; family Muraenidae; genus Gymnothorax; species Gymnothorax reevesii. The sequence continues at coordinate 16,357,883 of CM056579.1, forward strand.
AATTGTAAGACGTAGCTGTTACATCCACATTCTCGTAAATTCGCTTATTTTAACATGTCACCCTGCCGAAAATGAACGATGCACTGTCGATTTCGCTATAGTCTTAGAGTTGCCAACTTGAGACTTCTTGCTAAATCTGGCGACTTTCCAAATCGGGATTGTTTGTCCACTCAAGAGGTATGTAAACGTCTTGAGAAAGTCGTCAAGTTGGCAACTCTAAGAATATAGCGAAATCGTCAGTGCATCGTTCATTTTCGGCAGGGTGACATGCTAAAATAAGCGAATTTACGAGAATGTGGATGTAACAGCTACGTCTTACAATTCATTGTTAAACATCTGCATAAATAATAACGTCATATTTGGAAGTTTTACTTACCAACCGAAGGAGACACGCCTGATTCCGCCATCTCTGAAAGCAGCCTGGGCCAGTACGCGCAAGGCAGTAAATGGCAAAGACGGATGCGAGAGAAGGTGTTGCAGTTTCATAGTCTTATGCTACGAGTCAACAGTTTATGTTGCGGTTTTTGCAGTTTCGGTAGCGGGGTATTATTTTTCTGTTGCTATTTCCGCGATTAATGTAGGCATTTCAAAGTTTTTGTGTGCTGAGGCAACGTTTTCTTTGGTAGGCCTGTTGTTACTCGCTGGGTTTTTCCAACGCGCTCAAGTTCTGTTCTACTTCCCAGGGTTACTGCTTTTATACCGAAGGTGATCAGGCACTGATACCTCTCTGATCCCCCTCCTCGCAGTCATGAGATGCAACTTAATAAAGATGATTTGAAAAATGTTGACCATTCACAGTAGTGTGAAAACAAGGACTCCCGCTCCAAAAAAAAAAAATAAAAAAATAAAAAAATTAACTACTGCTTTTAACCAATTAACGTTACGTAAGCGAGTTTCTACGGCGCAGGAGACTCGCTACATGTGTCAAACAAAATTAGTATCTGACATATAAATTGGCTAACAATCATTTCTATCAGCTGAAGAGCAAGTAGTTGGTTCAGTGCGGCGTGAACGTTAGCTATGCTGGTTAGCAACAAACAGGCTAAGCGACTAACTGTTACACCATCTTACTCTTTTAAAACCGACTTTAAACCACTAAAGTTAGTAAATAAAATTCGACATGCTTACTCTAAACAGTTTGGTTTGAGGAAGTATATTTGGCGGTTTTCACCGTGTACTAACCTGAAAATCGCAGATGAAATGTTCAGAAGAATGAAGACTAGAGCCGTTATGGCTAATGCTGTTTCTGTCGACACCAAGGCTTCGGAGACGGTATCTTCTTCTTCTTCAAAGTTTATTTCAGTTTGAAAACACTTGGGGCATTACCGCCACCAACTTTAGAGGTGTGGAGCATCAACGGAGCAAAGACACGATACTTCGTTTTTAAAAAAAAATTCTACAAAATAATCGTGTTCTTTTTCAACTAACCAAAATTATTCAGACGATACAAGACTCCCACTCCCCCCAAACCCTCTCGCTAACATTTCCTTCATGTCTTCTCCCTTCACGTCAAATATCCCAAGAAACTCCCTGGCTGCGTGTACAACCATTTTAATTCTTTCCGTCTTAGACTCTCTCGCTCGCACAATTGATCACCATTGCCACATAAGCCAGAAACCTTCTTTTATCCACACTGATACAATCAATATCTCGCCTTTGTTCTTGTGGCGCAGCGACTCCCTTTTCTTCTCTCGCTTTTTTAACCACCTCAGCATACGAAATTCTACTATGTAGGCTATACGTGCCCTTTCAATTTCCCCCTCAATTTTACTCCGCTCGCACTGTTAAGCACCCGCTTCCTGATTTCCCTAGCAATGAAGATATTCAGCTCTTTCTTTCGGCAATTCAGTCTTCTTCATTACATTCGTCTTTCCCGCATCGTCTACAACGGTACACCCTTTTCCTACAAAAATTTCATTCCAACTGAATAAACCTCTTCCTCTCCTTTTTCTTATTCTTTTCTTTTCCCTCCTTCCTGCATTTCCCACTTCATTTTCAGGCCTTCCAAACCAACAGCTCAGTTCAAGCAGACCAGTTCCGACTCGTCATGTTAAGCACTTCCTAACGGAGCTCCCTGTCGAGGCTTGTTTCGTCTCGGCGAAATGACGTCAGTCGACTATAAAATGTCCCAGTTCTCCTTTGCAGCTCGTGGGTTGCTGTCAGTAGTTGAAGTTTGCCGGTACGATTCGCCATTGCGTGCGATGGAGCCAGCGAGAAAGAGGAAGCGGTTACTCGTTCGGGAATACTTTGATTTCACCGAATAAGGTCGCTTAGTGAGGCTATTTGGCCAAATTGTTCGACTATTATGTGACGCCATATTTTCAAACCTTTTCAGATAACTTCTAATACATAATAAATTTCCTTAATTTGATAGTTTTTCATTTTACTAATAGGGGAAACGCTTATTATTTGTGAACAAAAATAAAAGGCTCTTTGTTTCACATGCGCATTCACTGCCCTCTGTCCTGTCCCTAAAAGTCTCTTTTAGTTTCATTACGACATAAAATGCAGTATTTTGACCACATGTTATTTTGCATTTATTGATTCTGCCACTTTCGTGATGAAGGCTTATGCTTTTTTTACCGTTTCCTACGAAGCGCAATTCGTATGTGTTTTTTTTTTTACCAATAGGGGTCTCTAGAGTGCATTCGAAACATCAAGAAATGAACCACACTTCAACACACCTGGCTGGAAAGCTTCAACGCTTCATGGAGCTTCATCTCACCAGCAGTAGATTGCGTCTCCCCCCACCAGCGAAGCTCCGTGTCGAGATGTGATTCGCATTGACGAAATGACGTTACGTGTGACGTTTGAGGCCTCAAACGTCTTCTTCTTCTTTGAGTTATTCATCAGGATACAACAAAGGCACATTGCTGCCATCTGTTGTTCAGTTCTGGATCGTAATTAGGTACTCATAATTAAATTCTTTTGGGGAGACCAGTTCGATGTAGATCCACCAACAACCTTTTTATTTAATGCGTCCCAGTTCTCATACTGCAATCTTCCTGAAAGAGGGATGACGGAAAGTCACTGCACTCGTGGTTGCCAATGAAGTCAACAATGTTGGGTTCTCCAGCACTGGCAATGATCTGTCATGCGTATCAGGGAAGTAACTTCATTGCTCTTGCTAGGTGCAGATGTTTTCCCGCTAGACTTCTTTGATTTTGTGTTTTGTATGTGCAAGGTGTTAACCTTACAATAATTGTCTTCTTCTGATCACTGGACAGTGACTCAGACAGTGCCTTCAAACCAAGTACTTTCACGTTCATCAGGTTGTCTCTGACTGTGGAATCTGCACATTGTCAAGTTGATACTTTGATCAGGTATGGTGTGGCTGTTGTGAAGAGGTTGGGGTCCACTGCCACCAGGTCCTTAACTACCATCACTGCATCCCTGGTGACATGACTCCAACCTGTTTTGTGGTGTGTGTGTGTGGGGGGGGGGAAGAGGGGGGAATGGAGGTGCAGCATTAACTTCAGCTCAGCAGAGATATCTGCAGTGAGTAGTTTGTGTAGAGCCACTTCATCCGGGCAGCAGGGTTGAGTGTCAATGCCACCTAAACTGCTTGCCTCCTTGGTATCTGCGTTATATCTCTGCCCGCGAAGCATGTCAGGGGAGACTCCATTGTAATTGCCACCTGCTCTCCTCCCAACAAATGCACCTGCCATCAGTGCTTCATGTACCTCTTTTTTTATAGTATGAACCATCACCAAAATATAAAATCAGAAATAGAATGGAGTCTAATCATGCTGGTATAATTGAGTCTTTTTTCACTAAAGGGGTTTCAATGTTCGGACCCACCCTTTAGTTTTCCAGTCACTAGAAGAAAGGCCATCTTGGTCTCATAAGGAAGCTTATGAATTAGGGAAGTTTTCTATATAGTGAATATCTATGCCTAATGTATAAAGTGTTGGAAAATATACATTTTCATGAACAGTACTTTTGTCTTTGTTGGGATGTGGAGGGTGATATCTTAAAATAGAGTTGCAGCAAGCCCCAGAATCTTTTTTTCCCTGCTTTCCCCTATGTGTCAGAATACTCTCTACCAAATTTGAAAGTTGAAGGACTATTTATACCATTGTAGTACCTATATATTTGCATTTACATAATTTCGCCAGGAACATGCCACAAAAAGAGGGTTTTTGGCCCCCTGTAGCTTTCCAGTATCTAGTTGACCGGGTTGTCCACCAAGGCTGTGATCCTTGAAGGTCCTAGGTCCTGTTTTTTTTCAATTGCCCCCTGGGTAAAAAGGGGTCGTAGAGCTAATAAAGTTATTATCCCCCGCCAACACAAAGTGGGAGGAGGGATATAGGTTTGGCCTCCGTCCGTCCGTTTGCGTCCATCCGTCTGTCCGAGAGAAAGGGTCAACTTTTCTCAGAAACTATTACAGATAGGACAACCAAATTTGGTGTGTAGCTTCAGACCATAAAGGCCTTGATGGAGTTCAAAAATAAGAAGCACACGATTGGTGGGGGATGTTGTTGAAAAAATGTCAACTTATTATTATCGCGGTACGGAGCTTAGAATGGCAGGCATCACTTCCGCACAGTGTTAGACTTCGCATGCTATCACATTATTTCGCAATATTTTTTTTTCCCCCACTTTTCAAAATTTTAACCCGAGGAAATGATATTTTTATGCGAAAATACATTGTGAAAAATGTGAATTTTCGCATTTACGAGGAGATTTCACACCCCTGCGAAAGTAAATTTAGCTAGCTAAATGAACTTAGTTGCCACAATAAACTCACGTTGCTTACAAAGGGTAATAGCCAGCTATAGCTCTCATGCCCATGTAATGTTGGCCAAGTTGCATATCCACATATAGCATTAGCCATAGCAAATGACCTGGCAGAAACGTTCGCATAATCAACCTCTGGCCACCAGAATTTGACAGTTTTTCAAAATGGCTTCCTTCCGATATATGAATATGGACATTTAATTCCTTAATCACTTAAACATTTCTTCATCATTGTCAGTTTATGCTAAAATATTGAGAGCAAGCCTACAAGTAATAAGATTATGTAAAATAGTTTCTAGAAACATCCAAGATGGCTGTCATCATATCCAAAATGGCAGCCAAAGAGCGAAATATTTGCGTATATGTTCATATGTGCGCTAAAAGGTCAGGTAATATATTGATCTGGGGTAAATCTAGCTGGATCAGTTTATTTTTGCAAGTAAGAATATAATTAAGCTCTTTTTAATTAATTTTCACTCTAATTTGAAAACATGAACATAAAGGTAAATATAACAATGTAATAGTGTAGTGTCATTGCACTACCAGGGCACACTGGTTGACACTACAGCTGTGAAACTCAGCATGGGGATCAATGCTAGCTAATGGTATAAATTTGTCATTAGTTTCCCAAATGCTGTTTCTCTAGCCCCATTTAAAAGTGAAACAGCCGCACATGAATTGACAGGATGTGCCAGCGCGGGAGAGCCGAGCCAAAGAAGACGGGGCTAAAGTCTTCTGGAAGGTGTACAGATCACACGGGAATTAAATAGCATTGGATGAATGATCAGGCTAGGGGGAGGATTGTAACATATCTGAGCCTAGTTGTATCCCATATCTGAAAGTGCTTACATGTTGTATAGGTGGTAAAAGGATAAGGATTGGAAGGGTTGGTTTAGTTTATCTCTTTATGACTGTAAGAATGCCAAGATATATGAATTCACAATGATTGTGTAGAAAATATGCAATTTTTGTAGCTTATAGGCTGAAAATATTCAAAATATAGAGCAAATTTGCCACCATTTTGAAAACGTGTCGGCCATCTTGGATATAACTATAAATTGGAGTGGCCGGAGGTTGATTTTGATTGATGGGGATATTAAGAGTTCTCATGCAAAGTCTGTTGCTTGTATTACCATTTGCACTTTTTTTCAACTACCCCGCTCCACTACAAGATCGTCTGCAAAATCCAAGTCGTCTAGTTGCGTGAAGACAGTTCACCGGATTCCATATTTCTTGTTGTAATTCTACAACAATTAAAATTACTTTATTAAAGATATAATTTGGTTTTACATGACTATGTCTTCTATCTAATGATATCAAGTAAGTGGAGCTTGTGCCCCACTCCACTGATTAACAAAGACACTTTTGAAGTAAGGCAGAAACCACTTTGCGCCAGATTGTATAAAATGATGACAGGCCAAAATGTGGATGAACCTGGATGATCAGTTTCACCTGGGCTATTAGTACTTTAGGTTACATAATGCGTACTGCTTTAACCCATTAAGACTGAATTCATTTTTGAAAAAAGCTCTCAGGTTTTTGTTTTCTTTGCATGACGTGAAAATGTACACTGTCGTGTAATAAATCGTGCTCATTAACCCTTTACCCAAAGCCACTGTATTTCTTTTTTTTTCTCAAAATGGGACAGCGTCTATTTAAAAGGTCTGTGTCCACTTTGGCCTATCATAAAATGCTTGACCTCCTTTGAAACCTGAGCCCTTGTAGAATTCCAAGGAATTGTCAAAATTACTCTGTGATTTACTGTCACAGGTCTTTTGAAGCTTTGAAGTTTCAAAGGAAATGACAATACAATGAACTATGACCCGAAGAGAGCCATTTTTGTGTGGGAATACTCATGCGTTTTGCACAGTGTCCTTCTGGAGACTCCAAAAATGACCTTTAGATACTCTAAAGCTCTAAATACTCTAAATAAAGCTTGATTGCAGAAGAACCCCTTGGTCTAGAAACACAACCTTAGTCTCAAATCTTGTAGTTTTTTACCCATATCTGGATTAGTTAGTAAAAGTTGTGTCATGGTATTAAGAGGCCTTATTTCTCATAAAACTATTCTTGCCACTGCACCCATGATTTTCTGTAGAAAAAAGGAGAAAGTGAGGTGCAAATGTATAATTGTAAAAGTGAATCCCTCCCTTTACACTCTCACCTTTCCACTCTCCTTTACAAAAAAACACTATTGGAATACCATAAAATTTACCACCAAAAACTATGGTATTATTGTTGTAATTGTATGATTTTTTTTTCTTTTGGACTGCAGTATAATGATTTTAGTGTTGTTATTGAAATATTGTTGGGCCATTGCTAATAAAATAAAACTACTGAAAAAACTCTTGGGATACCATAAGTACTATAGAACACCATAACCACAAATTAGAACACCATATAGTATACTATAGTAACTCTTTAGTGTATTTTCGTAAGGACTTCCCCAGGCAACTCAATTCACATTCTACACACACATACATGCTACACATCATTGGAAAATCATTATGTATTTTAATTATTAGGATAAAAATAAGCATAGTTTATATATTTTTGTTCATATAGACATAGTGATTAGGCTACTCACCATTCAAAATTGGGGGTCCTTCCCTTACAAGAAATCTATGAAACCCTCAGAATCAAGTTAGTGCGATTTCAAGCATGTGAGACTCACTCGCTTTCAACACTTGTAACTCGACAACGATAAGTCCTACAGACATGCATGTGGTGTCAACGTAATCATCAGAGTCAAACAAACCCGGCAAGTGTCAATCCAGTGTAATTAACAGAACTATTCAAAATGTCTTTTATATATATATATATATATAACAAAACTGTTTTGTTTGACTTGGATAATGCAACTACCATACGTAATATCAGCAAAACGCTGTGGATATTCAAATTTGCTGGGTTTTTACGGACATTTCAAGACCAAGCATGCCAGGGTCAGATACAGATTTCGGATGTAAACACCGACTTGAAGGTAGGAAGACGCGATTCAAGGGGGAGTTTCAGGGAGTGTTTTGAAACGTGACACAGTGACATAATTTGACTGTTATAGCAAACAAAACATGTTTTTTCTCTGTAATCTATCTTTATATGGATTCCCAATACTCTCAGCTTTCCAATGATATGCGCGGTTACTGTTATTTCATGATGGGTTGCCTTCCCATTCGTTTAACGTTAATTTCAGTGATCGTGCAACGGCGTTTGGGTCAGTACTTTTTATAGATAAAATTCAACAGAATACTTCTTATTTTATTCCCAGTTTCCTTTTTTCGGGACACTGCAGATGGAAAGTACAAATTTAACTTGTTTCACCCAGTGTACTCAACTGTATGCAGCTGCCTGTTTGTCAGCCATTTTGGCCAATGCCTTTGTAACGCCTTGAGAAAGGCGAGTCCCTGATGGTGAGAGAGCGCCACCTGTGGTCAGTCTGAAGAGGACTACACAGTGTAATGAATGTGTCAGGTCCCACAGGAGGACCAGTTTGATAATGGTTAAATCCCTTCCCCTGTTTCCCTCCAGGAGCTGCACTTCTGCACACCTTTGAGCAGCAGTATGATGCAGGCAGGAGTCTGTCTGAGACAGGACACTGAGACAACACTACCAGAGCTCACTGAGCAGCACAGGATCAGACAGAAAGAAGAGGAACTCAGTGGACTGGAGTCTGCCCACATGGCAGAGTCAGAGACAGAGTGTCAGCACCAGGACTCAACACACTGGAGCCAGAGTGTGTTACATCACACAGTGGGGTCAGGAATGTACACCACACACACATCAGTGATTAAAACAGTAACTGATTTGGGATCCACACACTCTGGGGATCTTATCAAGACAGAGAACCCTGACAGTACAGAGCTGGGATATGTGACCTGTTTGCATCCTGACCAATTAAAAACAGAGACTGATGATGGAGAATACCTATCAGAACAAATCAGTGACTGGCAGGATATTAAATGTGCTCATATTAAATGTGACCAAGTGAAGTGTGAATCGAGTGAAAACATAGGAACTGATCTCATGAATACTGGGAAGAGTGGAGTTGGTCTTGATCACAAAGACCCAACTGATCCAAGGCTCAGTGCAGTGCATCTAAATGTAAACTGCAAAGAATAAACCCATGATGTTTCATCCCAAAATGAGGATTTGAATCCTTGCCAGTTTGTAAACAATGAGAAGAATGGGAAAGGAATCATCCAGGAAAATGCAAACAGTATCAACAAACCTATAACCTGTGAAACGAGGAGTATGACCATTGAACCCTTCATAATTGCTTCAAATAAACCTCCAAGAGCTTTGAGTGTCCTACAGAACGAGGCCATTCATGAAAATGAAAATAAAGAGCATTTAAATCACCAGGGAATTCATACAGGTGAACACCTGCATAAATGCAGTCATTGTGGAAAAGGCTTTTCAAAACTGTACACTTTGCAGCGCCACCAGAGAAGTCATTCAGGTAAAAAGCCCTACAAATGCAGTCAGTGTGGGAAGTGCTTTTCTCGACTTCCTGCTTTAAAATCCTACCACAGAATTCATACAGGTGAAAAGCCCAATAAATGTAGTCAGTGTGGGAAGTGCTTTTCTGACCACTCTCTACGAAAATGCCACCAGAGAATTCATTCAGGTGAAAAGGCCTATAAATGTAGTCTGTGTGGGAAGTGCTTTGCTAACCTATATCAACTAAATCGCCACCATAGAATTCATTCAGGTGAAAAGGCCTATAAATGTAGTCTGTGTGGGAAGTGCTTTGCTAACCTATATCAACTAAATCACCACCATAGAATTCATTCAGGTGAAAAGCCCTATAAATATAGTCAGTGTGGGAAGTGCTTTTCTCAACTAACTAGTTTAAAATTCCACCACAGAATTCATACAGGTGAAAAGCCCTATAAATGTAGCCAGTGTGGGAAGTGCTTTTCTGACCACTCTCAACGAAAACGCCACCAGAGAATTCATTCAGGTGAAAAGCCCTACAAATGTAGTCAGTGCGGGAAATGCTTTTCTCAACCAAATGGTTTAAAATTCCACCATAGCATTCATACAGGTGAAAAGCCATTTAAATGTAGTCAGTGTGGGAAGTGCTTTGCTGACCTGCATCAACTAAATCGCCACCAGAGATTTCATTCAGGTGAAAAGCCCAATAAATGTAGTCAGTGTGGGAAGTGCTTTTCTCAACAGACTAGTTTAAAATCCCGCCACAGAACTCATACTGGTGAAAAGGCTTATAAATGTAGTCTGTGTGGGAAGTGCTTTGCTAACCTATATCAACTAAATCGCCACCATAGAATTCATTCAGGTGAAAAGCCCTATAAATATAGTCAGTGCGGGAAGTGCTTTTCTCAACTAACTAGTTTAAAATTCCACCACAGAATTCATACAGGTGAAAAGCCCTATAAATGTAGCCAGTGTGGGAAGCCTTCGGTCCCACTGTTAAGGGGTTTACGAGGAGAAATCCTTGTATGAGGACGCTTAATATTCTATTGGAGCGAACCCCGACTAAAAATTCCACGAAATAAATATGAATAAGAAATCAAGGAAAGATAAAACATACTGGCCGGACGTCGCCCAGGATAAAAAGGTCCCCACACCACGCCTCGGCACTAGGGCGTGTGAGGAATATAATAGTGCCACTTCTCCCTGTGCTTCAGAGATTTGTCCCTCCTCTGCAAGCACTCAGCTGGGTGTCCCAGTAGGTCAGCTACCTACTGACCTTGGGCCCCAGAAACAGGACTGTCGAAGGACAAGTAGAAGGAATAAACGGAAATATGAAACTACAAAATTTTGAAAGAAATTTTCCACTGCTTCGCCTACTCCAGATATGAGAAGTGGGGCAGGCGGAAGAACATTGTATTCGAGGAGCAAATAAAGGAAGCGGATCTACCACCTGAAAAAAAAGAAGCCACCACGACCGCCAAATTAGCCTCAATCGCATCCCAAACTCATAAATATCTAAAAGAAGATGAAATCACAAAGATCAAGGAGGAAGCTCCTAGACAGGCGGAAGCGGATTTCCTAGCCAAAGGAGAGAAAGATCTGCAAAAATTTGCACGAACCCAATGGACACTGGAGGAAAAGTGGGTGTTGCTCTGGGCAACAGAGTATGCAAAAACAAAATACATAAATCAGAGAGAAAGATGTCAGAATGGCAACGGATCTTCCATCACCACTGCCTAAGTAAACGAGACATACCCAGAAGCAAACTTACTACTCAAAGGCATAACACCCTATTACAAAAATATTTCACTGAAGAGGACTTAGAGTGGATGCGAGCGGAAGTAATGAACTTAATCAGCAATAAAATCTGCCCCTGTGCTGAGCCTATAGGGATGCCAGAACGACAGCCAAAACATCCTCAAGAACTACCCCCCAGGGCAACCCCACTTGGGCCACCTGCCTCCCCATTGGCAGATACTTTGGCGGACACTGAACCAGAAATGGAGCAATCTCGAACTCCTGAGAGATAGTGTCAAAGGAGCCCCATACCAACCCAGGAATCTGGAGAGCTGCAGCCGCGCATAGAGTCAGAGCAATTAGAGTTGGAAGAACAACTAGCCAACAAAATTGAAGAATCTCGAATAATGAGCATGATAGAACGTCCTAAACTGATTAAATTAAAACAAAACAAAAAACTCAAAACACTATTATGCAGGGTGAACGCTGGCCTTGGAAAACTGGTTCCAGCAGACGCCACGCTCACTGAGTTGAATCATGTAAACTACGGTGCGGCTTGGTTTATACAGACTAAGCTAATCCCGATACATAAAGAAAGCAGAGAAAAAGGGAACAGGAAAATTAAGATCGAACCACCCTGGAAAAAGAAGCTAAATAAAAAAATCCACAAGCTGAGAGCTGAAATCTCCCAAATTGCAACCTTTAGAAGTGAGCAAAAACATACAAAGAATCTCACCCGTAAAATTAACGCAATAAAAAGAAGATATAACATAAGCGACGACCAGCTTAGTGGACGTCTAGCAGAACATCAAGCGATAATTAAAGCCTTAGCTGCACAAATAAGGAATAAAGAGAGGAAAATAATCTCGAAACAGATCAATAAGCAGTTCATTGAAAACCCAAGAACAGTCTATAGAACTATGTGAAAGACTCCATAGAAGTGCGAGAACCACCAGCAAGGGAACAAATTGAAGGCTACTGGAGGCCACTATTTGAAGACCCAAAACAGCATCAGGAGAACCAATGGGCTGAAATCACTGAAGAAAAAAACAGAGACAAACAACAAATGCCTGCAATTGTACTAACAGAAGAAGAAATAAGGAAGAAAATCAACAAATATTGCAACTTTAAGACGCCAGGAATAGACAAAATCCCAAATTTTTGGTTGAAGAAGATGACGGCTCTACATTGCCACTATGTCATGGCCTTTACCAAACTACTGAAAGGAGAAGAAGAATCTCCTGAATGGCTGACCATTGGTAATACCAACCTGATACCGAAGAGTAATGATACGCAGCTGCCTAATAAATACAGGCCTATTTGCTGTCTCACAACCACATACAAGTGGCTAACAGGGATCATAGCTGATGCAATCTATGAACATCTTCATGGGGGAAACTACCTGGAAAATGAACAAAAGGGATGCATAAGAAAAAGGCTCGGAACTAAGGACCAACTCTTGATTAATAAGGCTGTTCTTGATCACTGCAAAAGAAGACAGCGAAACCTTAGCATGGCATGGATTGACAATCAAAAGGCATTTGACAGTGTGCCACATTCCTGGATACTGAGATGCCTGGAACTATATAACATCAATAAAGAGATAAGATCCTTTCTTGGGACCCAAATGACTAAGTGGAAAACCACTATTACCCTAAAATACTCAGAGGGACACATAATAATCCCAGATGTTCAAGTGCAGAGAGGAATCTTCCAAGGAGACAGCCTGTCAGCGCTCCTATTCTGCCTCACCATGGACTCGCTCAGCAAGCTACTGAAAAGCTACGACATCGGTTACGACCTCAGCAGAAGTAGAAGTAGAAAAGGTCACAAAAGAGTAAACCATCTTCTATTCATGGATGACCTGAAGCTCTATGCCGAGTCAGAACAAAAACTTGGCCAACTTGTTGAAGTTGTCCATAAGTTCTCCAAGGACATTAATATGGAACTTGGCCTGGAAAAATGCTCTAAATGTACAATCAAGAAAGGTAGGAAGGTAGTAGCAGAAAATATTCTACTAGGGGAGGAAAGTTGTATTGCAGATCTGGTCAAGGATTCCACATACAAATATCTGGGAATAGAAGAAAATGCAATAATAGAGCATAAGAAAATGAGGGAAGGAGTCAAGAAAGAATACTTAAAGCGTCTAAAAAATATCTGCAAATCAGAATTAACATCAAAAAACAAGATCACTGCCATAAACCAATTCGCAATCCCTGTGGTGACCTACGGTTTTGGCATAATAGACTGGCCGCAAGGTGAGTTGGACAAGTTAGATATTAAGACCAGGAAGACTCTCACCTTACACAAAGTGGCTTACAGAAATCAGTGTATAGATAGGATATATCTCCCTCGCAGAGAAGGCGGACTAGGCCTCACAGAGATCAACCACGCCTATAGAGCAACAGTTGTTAGTATGGGACAGTACCTAAAGAGTACTGAGGAGGATGTGATGAAAATGGTTGCACAACAACATGCCGAGACCCTACCCCAGCAGACGTCTCGAATAAAACTGGCTGAAAACTTTGCTAGAGACATTTTTGAAGAGAGACAAGGAAACAAACTGACAAAGGCAACCAAGCTAGCAAGAAATGCACGGGCAAAATTCAGCAAAATGGAACAAAGTCGCAGAATGGACAGATGGAAGCAACACCGTAGAGCTGGACGCTTCCAAGAAGAATTGGAAAAGGATTACATAGACAAAGAAGGATCAATACAGTGGCTGAAGAATGGAGAGATGGGATTTGATGGAGAGAGAATCATAGTTGGAGCCCAAGACCAGGGGCTTTTAACGAATGGCTTCAAGAAGATGGCAGGAATATCACAAAACGATCTATGTAGATTCTGTCATATAACAGTTGAAAGTGTGAACCATTTAGTATCAGGCTGCCAAACCCTCCTGGCAGATGGATATTATACCTCCCGCCACAATAAGATCTGCAAATACCTGCACTGGAAAATATGCAAAGAGCTGGAAGTGGAAGTCAAGGAGAAAATATGGGACCATGAACCAGCACCAGTGGTCTCTAACGGGAAAGTAACGATCTTCTACGACAAAATCATTCCAACTGGAAGGTTCATAGAGGGAGGTGCAATAAAACCAGACATTGTCATCTGGAATAGGCAGGAGAAAAGTGCCAAAATTATAGATGTCACTGTCCCCAATGACTATGGACTTAATAGAGCAGAAAGAGAAAAGATAACAAAATACCAAGATCTAAAAAATGACCTAAAAACAACTTGGTCATTGAAAGAAATTGATATAATACCAGTGGTGGTCGGTGCAACCGGGCTTATGAAGAAAAACCTGAAGAACTACATGGAGGCCATCCCCGGTTGTCCTAGTACCCAGGAAGTACAGCTATCCGCAATCAAAGGAACGGTTACCATCTTGAAAAGAGCCCTTGGATACAATGCAAAACATGCTTAGGGTGTAACTATAGACCCCAGGAAAGGGGCCCATTACACACTATAAGAAGAGAAATAAGGAAAATGAAAAAGTGAAAAGGTTGATGCTTAGGGTGTAACTATAGACTCCAGAAAAGGGACCCATTACACAATATAAGATGAGAATAAGGAAAATTTAAAAAAAGTGAAAAGCCCTATAAATGTAATCACTGTGGGAAGAGCTTTTCTGCACAAACTCATTTAAAATCCCACCACAGAACTCAAAACAGGTGAAAGACACCAGGAATAGACAAAATCACAAATTTTTGACTCAAAAAGATGACTGCTTCTTCCCTGGCACTATGTCATGGCCTTCACTAAAATAAGAAAGGAGAAGAACAATCTCCAGAATGGCTAACTATTGGTAATACCAGCCTTATACCTAAGAGTTATGACAAACATCTGCATAATAAATATAGACCAATTTGCTGTCAACATACAAGTGGCTGACAGGATCATAGCCGATGCAATTTATGAACATCTTCATGAGAGAAACTACCGGGAAAACTAACAAAAGGGATGCCTAAGAATAAGGCTTGGAACTAAGGACCAACTCTTGATAAATGAAACTATTCTTGAGGACTGCAAAAGAAGACAGACAAGCCTTAGTATGGCATGGCTTGAGGCATTTGACACTGCGCCCCACTCGTGGATATTGAGATGCCTGGTATATAACATCAATCAAGAGATAAGATCCTTCCTTAGGACCCAAATGACTAAGTGGGAAAACTACCATCACCCTAAAATACTCAGAGGGACAAATATCAATCCCAGATGTCCAAGTTCAAAGAGGAATCTTCCAAGGAGATTGCCTGTGACCACTCTTATTTTGCCTCACCATGGACCTTCTCAGCAAGCTGCTGAAGAGCTATGACATCGGCTGAAGCAGAGAGAGAAACAGAAAAGGCAATAAGGGTGAACCACCTACTATTCATGGATGACCTTAAGCCCTATGCAGACTCAGAACAAAAACTTACCAGCTTGTTGGAGCAGTTTATAAGTTCTCCTAGGATATGAGTATGAATTTAGTTCGGAAAAGTGTTCTAAATGTAAAATCAGGAAAGGTAAGAAGGTGGTGGCAGAAAATATCCTAGTGGGGGAGAAGAGTTGTATAGAAGATCTGGCTGAGGACTCCGCGTACAAATATCTGGGATTAGAAGTAAACGCAACAATGGAGCTTAAGAAAATGAGAGAGCGAGTCAAGAAAGAATACTTAAAGGAACTCTCTATCACCAGGTGCTTTGAAACTAATTCCATAGTTCTGTACTTGTAACCAATGCCTGCACCAAAAATTCCCATGAAAATGCACACAATAATAATTTTAGGCTTGTTTTCTGATGGCAGATCTTGATTTTCAGCCATTTTCTGCCCCGCCCACAATTAGGTCCAACTTCCGTGTGATTGACACGTCACCCTGTGGCGTCAAAGGAAGAACGAAACGAGCTCATTGGAGTTAGTTTTTCTATTACTGCCTATGGGAAAAAGACTGCGGAAGCTTTACAAAATCGGTTTTTTCTCGCAAAATTTCGAGATACGGCGGAGCAAATGCCTACCAGATGCATTATAGCAGGTTGCAGTAACGTTACCAATAAGGAGTCAGCCTTCATCGATTTCCAAAGGATGAAAAATTAAGTCAAATTTGGGCGTCTCGGGTGAAACTGACTTGGGCAAAATGGCAAGGACCTAGCGACCGTAGTGTGATTTGTAGCGACCATTTCCACGATTCCGACTTCAAGGATGAAGGGTTTTGGTCTGAGTTCGCACTGAAACGGAGGAGAAAAATCAAGCCAGATGCTATCCCGAAATTCAAAAGTCCATTCGAGGAGAGAAGCACCGAGGAAAAGGGGAGAAAGAGGAGCAGACCGGGCAGTGAAAAACGAAAGAGAGAAAATGAAGGTAGGAGGCTAATGAATAATTACAGCGCCAGCGCTTCAGCAGGGCTTTCGTTTTAGACACTAGAGCTTAATGGAGCGTTGGCTGCCGCTAGCACATAGCATGCTTTGGCTTGTATTCCACACGTTTTACGCTTTCTCTTCGCCAGCGCTCTAAGCTGCTTTCACACCGGACCGGAAGCGAAAACCGAGTATTCGCATCTTTGCATTGACTTCGAATGTAATCTTTCTGGCAAAAAATTCGTTTCGCGTCCAGTGTGAAAGCGCTTCCCCTAGCTGCTGCTGCGCGTCTAGTTGCATGCTGCCACTGTGTTTTGACTCGTCTCGTGTTCTAATCTTGTTTTCTCTGTCAGATCATATTGTTTTACACTAGCCTGACCAAATGCCGTAGTTCCATAATCTAACGAGTTTGCTGGATGTCCGCCATTAAACTCTAATTTCAAGCTTGAGTGACTTTTACAAGTAGAGCAATCATCTTTAAAAACTCATCATGTGATCATTGTGTAATGTCACCCCCGACTACAAAATATGCTTGTCTCAATTTTTTTGCAACGTAAAAGAATAGAAGATTCATTGATGCGCACCGATGATTGTTACCGAGCCGTCTCTGGGTCTTCATGGCCATGATCCACGCTAGCCCCGGGGGCAGGATCGGCCTCTCCCTCCTAGACTTCTGCCTCGAAGCAGTAGGGTTGAAGCCCGCGACTGACTGCTTGGCCGTCTTCAGCCTCTTGTCCGTCGGGTGAATCCGAATAGGATTTATCTGAACCTGAATCGTCATTTCCAAGAGAGTCTTGGGAAGACGCCATCACGGGTCTAAGAACAACTAATGTGAAAATTATGCTCAGGAGAGCATAATAAACGAAGTCAAATCGACATTAAAGTGTAGCATGCAGTTTGGCTAACTCGCAAACAGCTGATCGAGGAAATCGATTTTCATAACAGAAATCTGGGTCATACGCTTTTAAACCGCAGTACTTAGGTTGTTATAAATGGAGAGCCAAACGCGTTTAGCAGTAGCTTTCGCAGACGGCGAATGCAAGTGAACCACGGCTCTGAAGCCCACTTAACGAGTCTCTGATTGCCCGTTAAGAAAACTAGTGTAAGATTAAATAAAAAATATATCTATTGCCAATTTCTTTTGCTCATAATGTGAATCATATGAGATTACATGCTACTAAGCACTGGGGCGACAAAACATTCTATGAAGCGATCAAAATTATATTTTAACATGCAGTTGTACATACCGGCTGTGCAACGAGTTGGTCCTGAGTTCTTCCTATGACGTTACACTGAGAGAGCGGCATTATCGATTGAAGTGATTAAAAAGGGGCGTTCCAAGGGCAAGTAGAAAGTTACTAATTACTCCAAAACGGTTTAATATCATGGGAAATGACTGCCACGATTTTTTTCTGGATGAAAAATTGCGAAAGGAGAGTCTATTTGTGAAATTTCGCCCTCAAGACGCTTCAGTTCCTTTAAAGCGCTTAAATATTTGCACATCAGAACTAACACCAAAGAACAAGATCACTGCCACAAACCAGTTTGCAATTCCTGTGGTTTTGGCATAATAGACTGGCCACAAGGTGAGCTGGATAAGCTAGGTTTTAAGACTAGGAAGACACTCACCTTACACAAAGTCACCAACAGAAACCAGTGCTTGGATCGAATGCATCTCCCTCACAGAGGAGGCGAACTAGGCCTTAGAGATTAACCAGGCTTACAGAGCAACAGTTATAAATATGGGACAGTACTTGAAAAGCACTGATGAGGATATAATGAAAATTGTAGCACAACATCATGCAGAGATACTACCCTAGCAGACATAAAACTGGCTGGAGATATTTTTGAGGAGAGCGAGGGAAACAAACTGACACAGGCAGCAAGGCTAGCCAGAAAAACACTGGCGAAATTCAGCAAAATGGAACAGAGACTCAGAATGGACAGATGGAAGCAGCACCAAAGGCCTGGACGATTCCAAGAACTGGAAAAGCATTACATCGATAAAGAAGGATCAATTCAGCGTCTCAAGAACGGAGAGCTGGGATTTGATGGAGGGAGTTATAGTTGGAGCCCAAGATGAGGGACTTAACAAATGGATTCAAGAAGATGGCAGCAATATCACAGAATGATCTATACAGATTCTGCCATACAACAGTTGAGTGTAAATCACTGTGTCAGGCTGCCAAATCCTCCTGGCAGATGGACATTTTACCTCCCGCCACAATAAGATCTGCAAATACCTACAAAAATAAATTATGCAAAGAGAAGTGGTAGTAAAGGAAAAAATATGGGAACATGAACCAGCACCAGTCGTCTCCAATGGAAAAGTAACAATATTCTACGACAAATTAATTCCAACTGGAAGGCTCACAGAGGGAGGTGCGATAAAAACGGACGTTGTCATCTGGAATAGGCAGGAGAAAATTGCCAAAATTATAGATGTCACTGTCCCAAATGATTATGGACTTAATGGAGAATTCCAGTGTGAAATTGACTTGGGGTGTATAGAAACATGATAACGAGTACTAACCTTTGTCGAATACCCCACCTCTGTACGCACGCAATATTTTGAAATGTATGGCTTTTTAGCCCAAGTTCCCAACAGGCTAACAATGGTAGTGAATTGGGCGTAGCGTTGCAGTGCAAAGAAATCGCAATTTTTTTCATCATCAACAAGGCTCAAAGTAGCTCCACATTTGATTGCTAGAACTCTGAGGGCCCTGACATTTAAAACGAGGCACTGAAAACTTTGAAAATGCACCAGTAGTTTATTAAAAACTGTTTATGCAAACCTAACCTTGAGGTAGTTTCCAGTCACCTCCATCTTGAAAGTCACGATAAGTCAATTGACAAGTACGAACGAATAGGAAGGATATGGGAACAGAATGCAATCTGTTCGTTCGTGCTTGTCAATCGACTTATGTAGGTTCCAAATTTCATCTTAATATCTCCAAGAATGAAAGAGTTAATAAAAAAGTTGGGGTGTACCTATAGACCCCAGCAAAGGGGCCCATGACACACTATAAGAGGAGAATAAGGAAAATAAAATTTAAGTGAAAAGCCCTTCATATCAGGTTGGTGTGGGAAGTGCTGTTCTTAGTCATGCCATTTAAAGCAGCACCAGATTATTCATTCAGCAGAAAAGCCCTACAAATGTAGTCAGTGTAGTCTGCGTTTTTCTCAACTAGCTGATTTACAATGCGGCCAGTGAATTCATACAGGTGAAAAGCTGTGGAAGTGAATCAAGAGTGATGAGTGCTTCTGTTCAAACTGAGTCACGCCAACACCTCAAATTTCACACAAGTGAAAATCCCTTCTAATTCATTCACTGTGGAGAATTGTGGGCCAGGAAATAATGGATTTTATGCATACTCTCCTCTTGATTGTGTGATGACATATCTCTAATGAACCTTTTGTGATATGTTTAGTATTTTATCTCACTAACTTATCTTGCCTTGTTTAAGTTTTGGGGCTTTGCTCACAGTGGAGGGCATCAGGGGTCATCTTTGAGAGCCCAGAAACAAGCAGGAAGATTTGTTAGTCTGACCAGTGTGTGTCCTCACACTCATTCTGCAGCAGCAGGAGGACTTTCGTCCCTCTGCCATGGGTTGGAAAGCTGGTCGTTCTTCCAGATCACTCAACTTCTCCCATCTTGCTCCCCAGTGGTGGAATGACCTTCCCACCTCCCTATAAACTGCTCCATCCCTGCTGCTCTTCCATCGTTACCTTAAGACTCACCTGTTTAGACAGTTTGTGACCTGATCTCCTCCTCCCCTGCTTTATTTGAAAAAAGAAAAAAAAAAAAGTCTTCATGTTAGCCATTATTTACTTTGTTTCTTTTTCTTCTCTTTGTGCTACTGCCCTCTGTATAGTCCTTGCTCTACATGTTCATGACTTCAGGTGACTGATGCTTGAAATGAATTCTAAGTTGTCCAGTCTGTTGGGCTATAGAGTCAGTGACCTTACTGGATGCGCTTACTGTAAGTCGCTTTGGATAAAAGCGTCTGCTAAATAAATGTAATGTCATCAAATGAGGGTAAACCTGCAGTAAAATGGAGCAAGACCAGAGATTGTCAACATGTGGGCAGGGGTTGAAATTAGCAGTTTTTCAAGTGCCCAAGACTGCCCAAAATCACATCATACTCCCAGACTGCACCAAGTCGGTTGCCTGGCAGGCTACCATGAAAATTCTTAAACATGTTAAATTCATAAGGTCTGTCAGCGCCAACGGTCAGTCAACTCGTGAAACATGACAAAGAGCGAGCAGAAAGTAATTTTACCTTCCGAAGTTCACTGAGTGCCATGCTAACATCCGCCATTCACCTCAGTGTGAAGCGCCACGGGATCACAGACTGCGCTATGTGTATACTGGTCTATACATGCTAGTGGTTCTGGGCCTATAAATTTTTGGGATCCCGTGCCGGAGGTATAACAATATGATCTTTGTGTCATTTGAATCGTTGGAATGTCTACTTTTCAGAAATGGATAGTTTGGGGGCATAACTTGTGCACACCATGTTGAATAAAACCCTTGTTTGCCAGAACAAATAGAAAAATTGAATCCTGAAATGTTCATTTTTCATGGAATAAGCACAATTTACATGAATGTCTCTTGAGGAAATCCACTAGTTTTAATATAATGGTCACTTAAGTCAACTCTTAGCATCATTTTGGGGCTCTCAATGAGTTAGCGGGTCACGGCGGGCCATATGTGGCATATTTTTGTCTTCTCTTCTTCAGAGTAACCAATTTTTTCTTGTGAAATGAACAATAATTGGTGCAAAAGGATAAAACTGGTCTCCTGAATTGCCTGGATGGCTGCATTCCAAAAATATATGGTGTTAGGTGTTTTCATGTATTGTTTTTGTAATTGTATTTTCTTATAGGAAATGTAATTGCAATTATGGTAATGTTATGTATTAATTGTTATACTGCCTTTGTATATTTGTTATACTAATGAAATAGAAATTCATGGTAATATCTTGTATTTTTCTGCATTTTTATGTCGTCCAATTTAGAAACCAGCCTCATTGTTTGGCTTAATTTGTCACTCACTATAAATTAAGACTACTGAATTGAAGTGATTTGAATTTAGGAAGGTGGTGTCTAGATGCAAGGTCTGCAACAGAGGAAGGTGAAATCTTGAAAATCTTGCCGGAAGTGCGACAAGACTAGTTCAGCAGCTGAGCTGAAGCAGAATGGACAGTCCGTGATCTTCCAAAAGACAAGACATTTAAAGAATTAGACTGAATATTGTCAGCACATCTGAATTAAATAACATGTACAATAAAGCGTTTTACCAGAATTATTCCCAACAGGATTCTAAATTGGGCTATGATACTAGCTAGGTACAGTTAGCAACAATTGTTACCGCTAACCATGAGCAGCAACATGCTTGTAAACTCCGTCCTCTCAGCACCATTTCATCCAAAGATGCGATATTAAAGGGGAAAAATGCTTCTTAAAAGTGATTTTTTTTTTTTTATTATTTTTGCGGAGTGGGATGGGGAGAGTGAAATGTTGTAACATAGAAGTAACGTAAATATACCATCAGACTCGTTATAGCGGTGGATGTGGTGAAGTTAGATTTTCCTTGAGAACAAGGTATCTAAATTTAGCTGGGATAGTAAAGTTAACGTTACAGAATAATATAGAAGAGAGCCATCTGCTGTGATACGTCGCAATTAATATTGATTGTGGAAGCCTTTTTTGCTTTTTAACTTCGATTCAGTAAACTTAGATGTGATCTCTTTTGAGTGTTATAGGATTTGTGATTCTTTTGAAATTACCTGTCAATGTTATGTTGCTGCTCAGCTAATTTTGGATTGATGGTTACGAGAGAGGGAGCCTGGAGGACCAAATATAAGATTGAAAACAGAGCGTATTAGCCAATAGCCTTCTATGCTTAATTTTCCAAAATGTTTGGCCTTAGTGGGGAATCATACTGAATACTAAAAATATTGAGCTGTACTGTATTTCTTGTCTGAAAGATTGCAAAGAACATGATCCGTCTTTATGTTAATTCCTGTCACGTGTAAATGATGCCGCCTGCCATACTTTTTTAAACATCAGCAAAAGCTGTTGATCACAGCTACTTGAGTTCCATAACCCCCCCCCTCCCTTCAGTTGAAGAGCTGCAGGCGATTCAATAAAACCCTCCCTGCAATGAGACAGATGGCACTCACCCTATACCTGGAGTCTTAACTCCCTAAGCTGTGCACACCTTTCCCTGTTCTTCACTTTTAATAAACTGGACACTAAGCTTCCAAATCGTGTGGTCTTTGGTTGTGCAAAAGTTCTGTGTTTGAATGTAATCACCTCACATTTTTATTGAAATTTTTAATGTTTGTTCGATTTCACCAGCTGAATTGAGACAACAATTTTTATTATCCCCCGCCGGCTGGCCGAAGGGGGATTATGTCGTGGAGCTGGCCGTCCGTCCGTCCCGAAGGGGGTACAGATCTTCTGAAATCAACTCCTCTTACAATTTTTGGAGAAATTGTCTGAAACTCTGCAAACCTGATGCAGATACATCGTTGATACGCATATCATATTTTTATGTGATTCGGTTTATGTTTAGAAGAGTTGCTGCCCTTGACCATCAAAGCCTGACTTTGCTTTGTTTCCAGAGAGGGTGATTGCATTCTGAAATCAACTCCTCCTACAGTTTTTAAAGAAATTTTCTGAAACTTTGATGCAGATACATTGTTGATACGCATATCGTCGTTTTATGTGATTGGATTGTATTTAGAAGAGTTATTGCCCTTGACCGACAAAGCCTGACTGTGCTTTGTTTCCGGAGTGGGAGGTTGCAACACTGATGCAGATACATTGCAGATATGCATATTGCTGTTTTCTATGATTCAGGTTATTTTGAGTAGACTTGTGGCCCTTGATAGACAAAGCATGTTTTGTTTCTGGAAATGAAGACAAAATGTTTAAGCATTCGATGAGCTTTTCTATGTTTATGAATTCTTCATTATTCCTGAAGGGTGTTTAATATATTTTTTATATATTTGGTGGTCTTCATGGTGACCTACTTTCAAGCAGTGCATGAATATTGGTTTATATTTTGGTGGTGTTCGCGGTGACCTACTTCCAAGCAGTGAACAGCGGTAACATGGCAGATATGGAACATGAAAAGGTAACCGTTATGTTAAAAGTGTGCGCATTTTTGGTGTCGCCCATCTGCTTCTTTGTCAAATTTTCATCACCATTCTCATTTCCTGTTTTCATCCTCATAATGCTGTCTTGGTATCACTGCACCATCTTAAACGTTGTAGACTAGTTGGTGGTGGTTTTATAGTCACTAATGCTTCACCTGATGCTTTTGTCATCGCTCCTCCTGCTATCATCTGCCAGAGCTGAATGGTCACAATCAGCTTCTCATTGCAATCATGTCAAAGTTTGCCAACTAGATACCTTCAGCATCTCTTCCCTTATCAATAAAATGCATGAATAATTTTTTTCATGTTTGCTATGAGGAACTGAAGAGCAATGTTCTTAGCATCTATAGATAGTTCAGTATATTAGTAGCTGTAATCTCATCTTTGTATTATTCACAATACATGTATTGTACATGTATTGTATATTATGGAAAAGGTAGATTATGGTACACAAAACTGCCAAGTAGGGTTAATTATCAATTTATGTATATTTCATCCTGTTTCATCCATTTTCTTTAATTTTAATATATTAATCAGTTTGAAGTGGTACATCATGAAAAGCCCTAAACATCAATTTTAATATTTGGTTTTAAACCATTAGATGAGCCACAAACCTCTCATTTTAATTTAACTTTCTACAATCAAAGAACAGTATATCCATCTGTATATATCCACAGACTTGATCTTATGCTGACCATGCTTGTATAACAAGAAATATTATTTACTTAGACACTTAGGGCTCTAATTTCGTAGACCAGGCGCAGGCGCGGCGCCTGGGGGGTGCGCCGCGCCAACGGGGTGTGTCCAGGCGTATCTGGCAATTTCGTGCCCGGCGTAGCCTGGCGCAAGTACTCCTCTGTCCCGCCTCTGCCCCTCCTTCCAGCGCAAGTTGGCAGAGAAGGCGACACAGCCGAGTCAAATCTTGCTCACTGGCAAGAGAAACGATGGATAGCGTATTCCCATAAGTTACAAACTGTCGCTGCTTTAAATTTTGGGATGAACATGCATGGACAACAATGCAAGATACGTGACACATTTATTTTCAATATGTGATCTTAACTCAGTACGAGATCATAGCAATCAGGCTGTATTCCTTTCACCCACTAAAAACGATAAAACCTAAGTGACATTAAGTAGCCTAGTATTAAGCCGCTTGCACACTGGACGCGAAACGAATTTTTCGCTCGACAGATTGCGTCTTGTGTCCAAAGGTCTGACAGGGTTTTAATAAATCTCCGTGTCCGACAGTCTAATATAGTTTTTAATTTCTTCAAATCTGCTGACTCTTTTAGATATTAAACGTAAATGTTTTGATAAGAGGGCGCAGTTCTTCAAGATGAGTACCGAGAATTTCAATCAATGTTTCTGTTTAAGCTCTGCTCAGTAAAGTGAGTCGACACTGGCGCGAGACAATGTACAATGCCTCCGTGTCTGACAGCCAAAAAACAGGACGATTAGAACAGATTGATAACGAAATAAAGAATAAAGAGAAACATTTTAACAACAGAACATCCAATGAACACTGCGATTAATTTATTGGCGGGTCATCTCTGTTGGATATCCAGTTTGTTGGTTTTTATTCTTTATTTCGTTATAAATCAGTTCTCATATCAATACTTGTACTTTTTAGCTGGCTGGTGGACATGGAGTATTTTGCATTTCGTTTCGGACAGTCTTCATTGTGCATGCGATAATTTCTTCACTCTGTCAATGGTCATGGAATTGATTTGCTCACGCACTATTTTATCTCTGCTGTGGAAATAAAGCGTGAATCTGTTCGGTCCATCAGACTAACTTTCAAGAAAAAGACCGAATAAAGACTGCCGTCTATCTTCAACGAAAACAGACGAATAGGCTAAAAAAGACCAAGAAAAGTCGATAGCTATCAATTTGCATTTTGTGAAGGTCGAACACAAACATTGCCAAGTTTGCACGTCTAATAATTCCTGGGATACTCGGAAAAATTAGAACTTGTATGACTTTCGGACACGGAGCTATATTGAAACCCTATCCGACTATGGCGTTTTTGCATTGACTTTGTCTGTAGTCAGTCGTGCGAAAAATTTGTTTCGCGTCCAGTGTGCAAGCGGCTTTAATGAGCATAGAACGCATTCGATATATGTATATTATATATACAGTTTGTGGTTGGCTGAGAAAGATGTGAAGTCGTTAGTTTGCATCACAGATTCAGCTGCGTTGATTAAGCCCGGTCAAGTTTCCATTACGCGTGGCAACCGCCTTTAATCTGACATCAGGACAATCGATATAGATACTATAATTTATGTCCTTATTCAGATAGTTACATTAAATAGTGCTTCCTGTAATTATTTCTTGAATTGAAATGTGCCTGACATTCTGTTAAACCTGCCTGTGAGATTTCGGTGACGTGTGCGCACTCTGCGCCGGTCAGCCAAATTACCACTGCACGGAAATTAATCCAGGCTGGAGCTGGCGAGTTTTCTGCGCAACTCCAGCAGAGACTTTTTCTACGAAATTGTCACTGCGTCTTGATGAATATGTGACACCTCCCCCTACTACGCCGCCACACCCATCTCGGCGCACCTGCGTCCACCGAAGGCTGCGCACCTCACGAAATTACCACTACGCGGGCTGCGCCGTACGAAATTACCACTGCGCGGGCTGCGCCTCGCTACGCCACCTGCGCTGCGCCAGGAAATTAGAGCCCTTAGCCTGATTATAAGCATTCAGGCGGGGGATGTTGTGCTCTCAGAGCACTCTTGTTTTTTTTTCCCCTCTTTGTCACGTCACTGGAGAAACCATACATTTGTACTCAACCTCCCAGCGATTGGAGCATCCCCACGCAGCACAGAAAACCGTGGTGGAGATGATACACAAGAACAACATGGAGGAGAGGCACAGACAAACAGCTTCACATGCTATTCATGTTTCTGAGTTTATTCAAGATTTCTTTTTCATGAAGAATTTTCAGTACATACAGTGCCATGAAAAAGTATTTGCCCCCTTCCTGATTTCTTTTTTGCATATTTTTCACACTTAAATGTTTCAGATCAAACAAATTTTAATATAAGACAAAGATAGCCCAAGTAAATACAAAATGCAGTTTTGAAATTATTTCATTTATTAAGGGGAAAAAGCAATCCAAACCTACATGGCCCTATGTGAAAAAGTAATTTCCACCCTTGTTAAATCATGAATTAACTGTGATTAACCGCATTTGAGTCCAATTTCACTACCCACACCCAGGCCTGATTACTGCTAGAACTGCTGAATCAAGAAAATCACTTAAATGGAACCTGTCTGACAAACTGAAGTAGGCTAAAAGATCTCAAAAAGCAAGACGTCATGCTGTGAACTAAGAAATTGACATCAGTCTGGAAAGGGTAGCAAAGCCATTAACCACAAATGGAGAAAACTTGGTACAGTGGTGAACCTTGTTTAAAGAAGGAAGGCCAACGCACACCAGAGGTTACGAGGTGCAGGTAGTGGGTAGTGATTGACTTTGAAGAGAAGGATACAAGTCTGACTTGAGAAAGGCCACACAGGCCGAAACGTTGTCTGAATAAAAACTTGGCAGCAGGACAAGAGTGTGCGGTATCCTTCTCTTCACAGTGGTGAACCTTCCCAGGAGTGGCCAGCCTACCAGAATTACCAAAAGCGCATCGAGGACTCATCCAGGAGGTCACAAGAGAACCCAGAACAACATCTAAAGAACTGCAGTCCTCACTTGCGTCATTCAGTATTCATGACTCAACAATAAGAAAGAGACTGGGCAAAAATGGCATCCATGGGAGGGTTCTAATGCAAAAACCCCTGCTGACCAAAGATAACATGAAGGCTCGTCTCAGATTTGCCAAAATGCATCTTGATTATCCCCAAGACTTTTGGGAAAATATTCTGTGGACTGAAGAGACAAAAGTTGAACTTTTTGAAAGTTACATTAGATGTAAAACTAACAATTTCTTGAGAAGAACATCATACCGGAGGTCAAACGTGGTGGTGGTGAGATGGTTTGGGGCTGCTTTGTTGCTTCAGGACTCGGATGACTAGTAATTTATGGAACTATGAATTCTGCTCTCTACCAGAAAATCTTGAAGGAGAATGTCCAACCATCAGTTTGTGACCTCAAGCTCAAGCACACTTGGATTAAAAATTAATTAGGGGTGTATTGAAACATGATAACAAGTACAGAGTCAGTCCTCTGTCCTTTCTGAAAGTCATGAAGTTTACACAAGTCATCATTGCATTGATAACATAGATCCTCCATTTTCATGGGATTGTTAAAACCCCAAACAAATTAGGAAATGGTGGAAAATTAAACTGAAATGTTTCTTCCCCTCCCTCTGCATAATAAACATTAGGATGGGATTAATCAAGCATTGGAGTAAAAAGCAAAAACATAGAATTCAAACAACAACAGGAACACACTCTTTAAATGACTAAAACTCATTTTAGTCGTTTTAATTATTTTAATAACTCAAGAACTAAAACCATGACGCTATTCATTGATAAGTAATTACCGAGAATTGGAGATATGTCTCCAGCTGATTTTACATATGCATTTAAATTGCCCGCCAGCAACTTCTTGGAACCATTCACAATCTCCATGAACCACGTGACGATCGCGGGAATGAGATTTTACCAGATTTTAGTCAGCTTCCGCTGTTGCAGACCTTGCATCTAGACACCACCATTTAAGAAGCCTCGATTTTGGCTATTTGAATAGCGCCATTTTGTCATTTTGAAACTGGATGTGATTCCCATTGGACAAGAGCGTGAATTGAATATCCAGGGAGGAGCGATGGGTGGATCTGACCCTATCTGATGAGGACCAGAGGATAGCCACGCCCTAAATGCATATTCTGGCTTTATCCTTTATTATAATTTGGGACCATAATTTACAAAAATAGTCGTGCAATGCACGGAATACCCCTCAACCTGATGTCGTCTCCAAAAACATCGACGCCCACCCGCCCGCACGAAGAATAGCAATACACCGTCAGCCTTGAGGGCTGAGGGGTAAAAATGAACATCATGATGTATGAAAAGAGATTTGAAACTTGTGACAAAGTAACAGGGAAAAAAATTATTTAAACTAGAAAAGTGCAGTTCCAGGGGAACCTGTGTGGGCAAGCTGGAAGCTGGCAATAATAAGTTTGGTTTGCTGACAATGTGAGGTTTAACCTTCTCAAAATTAAAATTGTGACGGTGGGAAATTGTATCGTTTAAAGGGATAGTTTGGATTTTTTGACCTGAAGTAGTATGAAATCACAAGGAAGATGCAACGTTATGACATATCAAACCTACTTAATATATTTATTCAACATAAATTGTTGACGTTGTGTCATAAAAATAGCCTACATGTGCTCCATAAGAAAAATATTGTATGAGAACGAGGTAGTTTATCATGAAATTGCGTCAAAATGATATTTACAAATATTGCTGAAGATTATGGGAATTATTCGGGCGCTACATAAAAAAAGGAAGCAGCTATTAACCCCGCAGCAGGGTGAATTGAGAGAAAGACATTGGCTATCTGCCCCACAGTGGGCCCATTAGGGAAGCAGTTCTACCATTTTCACAGCAGCTAGGCCAATAAGAGATTAAATTTTGTAATCTGCCCACTCTTTGAAGTTTCGCGCAGAAGTGCTGCAGGGCGAATAGCCCATTCCTAAAAAAAAAAAACGCTAAATAAAAGGCTATGAGTTGTTTAGCTTTTCCAAAAAATTCATTCATTTTTCATTCATGAGGAAGCAGAATTCCTTTGAGGGTCAAAAGCACATTTTAAATTGAAGAAAGGTTTACAGCTGCAGCATCCTCACGCCCAATAAATATTTTGACCAATGTCATGAACTGGCATATATATTTACATGTAAATAATTAAATCAATTTATTTTAAGTAATGTTATAGTTTAGTTAGGCAAGATGACCATAACAGCGAGCAGCACTGTAAATTGGTGTGTCGTCATTTATATACGGAATCTTCCGTAAAGGTCTCATGTTCCAGCAAGAGTCATGCGATAATCTAAAAAGTAGGTCTTATAATTATAATAATTATAATTATTAGTTGTGCCATTATTATTATTTGGCAAATAACTTTAGATTACAACATTGATCCACTTGTGGAAAGCCGAACTACTAGGTGCTACTGTGCTGTTATTAATGGATTGCATTTATCAGTCGAATTAATGCACTGGCTCCTTGTTATTTTCACTGTAAGCAGAGTCCTGCGCGCATGTAACTGTGGTTTACAGTTAACATTCTCTGAACCTCTGTTGTGAACTGATTGTAAAATTACAATTAACTACGCTTCTCTGGCAGCCCGGCCAATTCCTGGGCCTGTTGGGAGAACTGGTGGACCATCCATAGCTGCTCCAAAAGCTGCCGGTAGTAGTCGCCTCTCCTGTCACTGGTTCTTCAGGTTTGGGCGGGGCCCCAAACACCAAATCCACCGGTGTACAGATCTCCTGCCCATACATCAATGCTGCAGGGGTGCACAGGCTCGACTCCTGCATGGCCAAGCGGTACGCCCACAGGACCAGGGGCACGTGACAGTCCCAGTCAAGCTGGTGTTGACTGAAAGGATGGTGAGCTGAGTGGTAATTGTGTGGTTTAACTGCTCAACTAAACCCGCTCCATCAAGGTACTGATGACGTACCGCTGCAGGGGGGTGTGTGATGTTTGGCTGGGCCTCCCTGAGCCATGCAGGAGTCACAGCAGTTCACATGGAGCTCTACGTCGCGGTGACAACCCGGCTAGTAGAATCGCCCCTACAGGCGACGCAGGGTTTTTGTCACTCTGAAGTGGCTCGCCCCCACCGAGCCATTCACCAGCTCGAGGACCAAGGGGTGTAGGTACAAGACATCATCTGTGCTCAGCCGGCCTGCCCAAGGAAGAGAACTTCCCTCGTCCGACTTGAGAAACACAGAATAATGTGAATTTTGCCCTCCGGCCTTGAAAAAGGCAGCGTAATAGATCACTTGCTCTTTCGCCTTTACAAAGGTGGTTGGAGTGGAATTCTGCCTGTCTGCCTCTAAAAAGGCACTTTTGCTCCGGCTGGGCGCGGCCGGCTGAAGCTCAGGGTGGTGGGGACTGACCGGACTAGTGGCTCATAGAGCCACCCCTGGTTTGTTTCCTGACGGCTAGTGTCCTTGATGCTTCAGTGTTGGGGTGGGGCAATAGCTGGCGATGTGTCCCGGCTCACCGCAGTGGTAGCAACACCGCTGCTGATTTGACACAGCGCACGTCCAGCTCACCTCATCAGCCTCTTCGCTGAAATCCACTGCACGGACTCGAGGTCGAGGTCGAGGTCTGTTCTGTTCGGCTGGTTAGGTCTCCCCAAGACATCCGCCGCTCCCTCAGCCTCCCGCAGCTCCTCGTCTAAGGAGCCAGGCACTGCCAAGATGACGTGGTGCTAAGTCTCAGGCATGACAGACTGTAGGAAGGCATGCAGCGCCAGCTCGTCCCGCCCCCTGGACCTAAGGTTTGGATACATCAGGTGGGCATGGTGTCTCATATCGGCCGCCACGGCTCCCCAACCCTCCCTGGGTTGATAGAGCCGATATGTCAACTTCTTCTGGTGTAGTTCGGTGGATTCGCTTCCTGCTGCATGCCCGCTGAGGCTGGCATGTCCGCCCGCAAGTCGCCATACGCATTGTCTGCCATCAGCGTGGTACAGTTGGAATCGCGATTCATCTCTGAGTTACACCGTCCTCCACCGTGCAAACGTCCAGTGAAGGTTATGGTTTGCCCAGTCGAGTGATGACGGACGGCGGTCAGGTTGAGCCCTTGGTACGGTCAGCAGGCTTGGAGGTCTGCCTCCCTCAGGTGGTTTCGGACGGCCTGAGCTGATATGCTTTTCGCGTAGTCCGACGGTCTCGTCAGCTGTCCTGGTGGCTGGTCAGAGCCAAACATGGAGGTGCTGGAGCTGCATGTGCTGATCCTGTGTTGGCATGGTCACACATGGTCGTGGGGCATGTGGATAATTCACAATGCTGCCAGTCTCTCTGAATCGATTTCTCAATCGGCTGATGGTGGAATGAAGCACATTCAAGTGTGTTGACACTGCTGTCACAGATATCCCAGCATTCAGCATGCCAATTAGTCCCCCCAGGAATCTGCAGAGAAAAAGTGTTGATTCCGCAGAGAATAATCCTGATTCTGCGGAGAGAAATTCTTGATTCCACGCCTTGAAAGTAGATTTTCCGTGGGCATTAAAAAACAACCTAAAATGACCAGTTATCAAGCAAATTTATGTAATAATGAAGTAAGAATTCTCTAATGAAATTTTTTGCAATACCAAAACACTGTAACATTGCGGTTATAAAATAATCAAAATCAATATTCTCTTTGTCCCTCTTGAGCACATTTATTCGCATAACTTACAAAGTGCAAAACATTTCACCAAACTATGGGTGAACGAGGCTTAGTAACAGAATAAGTGCCAAAGATTAAAGTAACGATTTAAACAAAGTGTAAACTTTTCACTGTATCCTCTGGATATTGTAAACGTTACTGCATACCATAGACTGTATAAAACGATGGATGAAGCTACCGTGACGTCACCCATTGGTTTCAGCATACCATAAAGGAAGCCTCGATTTTGGCAATTTGAATTGTGCTATGTTGTGATTTTGAAACCGGATACGATTACTATTGGACGGGAGCATGAATTGAAGATCCGGGGAGGAACGTGGCTCTGGATCTGACTGTATCGGACGAGGACCAGAGGATAGCCACGCCCCAGAAGCATATTCTGGCTTTATCCTTTATTCTAGTTTATATGGGACCATAATTCACGAAAATGAACATCATGATATATCAAAGGAGACTTGAAACTTGCTATAGCTACCATAAAATGATGAGAAAAATCATTATTTAAATGAAAAATCAGGTGGTAAAGTAGGATCATTTTTTCATAGACTTCCATTGCATTGAAATTCTTTCAGCAACCACTGACGTCGCCATCTGCTGGCCATTAAATAGACTGCCATTCTACAGTACATCCGCATGGGCTTCTTTTTTCAGATCAGGATGCTGCGTGGATGTAAAAAAGAAGGATGTAAGCCATGTTGTTTGTACATGATTGTTTGCATAATTTATTAAATAAAGTAAAAAAAAATAAAATAAAAAACATTGTTGATGCCGCACACAGCAGAAGAATATGTTTCCGTAACCGGCAGCACCAGCTGTGGGTCTTAGATCCCGTTTATCTGACAGCGACATCTAGCGGCCGGGATGAAAAATACATCTAAAATATAATATTCTGCATCTCGCCCTATATTCCGCGGACTGCTTTGATTTCCACGCAGGACTTTGAAATCTGCAGTAAATTCCGTGATCATGAAATCGTGGAATCCTGGGGGGGGGACTTGCCAATGGCACGCTTCCTCATGACTTGAGACATCTGTGGCAAAGTGACTTCTGACAAGTGTGTACATTTTGCAGTGGCCTTTTATTGACCCTGGTGCAAGGAGTTCTTGTGTATTGGTCATGCTCAGTGGCGTCTCTGGCATAAAAAGTCCAGTGGGGCACAACAGCCCAGTTATACGTAGCCTCTCTTTTCTGTGACGCTGCCTATAATCCATATTTGCTCAATATTAAATGAGCCACATACTAGAAATGCAATTTTATATCAACGGGGTTAATATAAAATGGGGGTTTGTGTAAAAGGTATCAACCTTTTTACTGCATAACAAAACAAATATTAATGGGTTACTAAAAATGGTCACCCACCATGTTACTCATTCCTTGAAAGGAAAAGATGCACGTCTATCTTTCATCTGAGAAAACTTCTCAATGACCCTTTCAGTCAAAGTCCCGTAATCCATGGATGAATTCATTTTCAATGGATAGCATAGCTAATGCATTTAAACTCTGCTGCCCCATTGTGTATCTTGTAAATGTTTTGATTCTTTTCCATTTTGAAAAGTGTCTCGCCAACTCAGCAGTGGTCATTGGTGTTGTGATTATTTCTAGCAGTGACAGTCTCAGATAAGGCATCCTGGAGGTTGTTGCCATAAATCAACTGCAGCAGTGACCGACTATTCCCTTCGTGCAACTCTGAGTGACTGTACAGTGATTTCAGTTCAGTTTCGAGCTTGACTTTATTTCGAATTAGCCACATTTTGATAGCACATTCAAATTCAGCACTTGGGAATGAATCGCTGAACTTACTGAAAAGTGTGCAGTCCACAAGCTTTGCTGCTATAAGGTGATCACGCTTGTGAAATCTCACCTTCACCTGAACTAACGCAGTATCACAAGCCTCTCTCATAACAGCAGCAGTGTTTTTTTCCCCCCTTCGTTTTGTTGGAGCCGTCTCTCTCGCTCGTGCAATATCATCCACTTTCTAAATCAGCCTACGCCTTCTCTTAAGCTCCCCATGGCGCGGTTGATCGTAGCTGCATCAATGTTTCGTTTTTGCTGTGTGTTATAGAATGTCCACTTCTGACATCAGCTGGTAAAAAAAACTGCAAAAACTGCACTCGGGGTTGAAGAAGCGGGTTTTGCCCTTACCAGCTTGGAGGATGTTAAAATCCGCTGGCTGGTGAGGTCCTAAACGTTTTATTTCTAATTTTTGCTCAAGTGGCAAAGTGCTAAATTTTACTTTGATTAAAAAGTGTACTTCGTTCATTATTTCGTCTTGGTTGGTAACTAATAAAAATAGCCAATCAAGCTAGGAGTCGTTGAACTACTGCACATCAGAGCCTGCACATTACGTAGTGACGGCAAGTCATCCCAATATTTTCATTGGATGGTCTCAGCGTGGGGCCGCCGTGATTGTGCCCCACAGCGATCTATGGAGACCGTGTTGGACTTGCGCACTGATATTTCAGCGGTTAATTACTTAAACAAGCGCAAGAGGGCCGGCCCCATTTTCAGGTGCTTTGAGAGGAATT
The DNA here is from genome assembly GCA_029721435.1 of Gymnothorax reevesii. Lineage (NCBI taxonomy): Eukaryota > Metazoa > Chordata > Actinopteri > Anguilliformes > Muraenidae > Gymnothorax > Gymnothorax reevesii. Next base: position 16,392,185 of record CM056579.1, read on the forward strand.
GGCTTAGGCTACTTAGCCTGTCAGCATTCTGACAAATACCTTTGACTATACACACACATAAAAATATATGAAACAGAATTGTCTTTGTATGAGAATCGATTGTCATATAATTACATTTGCGACAAAGACAGATTCTATAACAATCAATTCAAGGCAGCATATTGCTCCACAGCGACATCTGGTGGTGCCTGGCCCCACTGCAGAGACGCCACTGGTCACGCTGACTGACCAACTCAAATGTTATGCTCTAGCAGCTCAGGAAAGAATCGTTGGCGAACGTTCCTGGAATGTTCTTTAGAAAATATTTTTAAAAAACCTCAGGCAAACCTTTAGGGAATGTTCCCTGGTCATGAAAGGTTAACTGAATCCACACCGACTACCACCTGCCCATCTGCAAAACGGAGGGAAAGCAGAAATTTGGACGAGTAGATTCAACTGTTTATAGGCTCATCAAAACTTTCCACATTGTTTATATATACACTGATTTGATTATTTATTATAACCAGAAAGCTGGTCGAGACCCTGGGAGGCTTTTTATGCTTATTTTTTAGTGAAACATAATCCCCATAGACAGCTGCAAATAATGGAAATCTCCAGCTGTTCTATTCATTATATCACATATGTTCTGACTTTATCAATGAAAAGTGATAATTGGGCTCCCAGAATTATGATAAGCAGTCTTGTTGCACTGCAAGCAGACCGTTCAAATTTGTTCTGGTCAGAATTGGCTACATTTTACTTTAAATATTGTCTTACAATACATATCGGTCTACTTCTAGGAGTTGGCCCATTTCCATGAAGTCTGAATTTAATTTTTATTTGATCATTCAGTCAATTAAATTTTCGTAAGACCTAAGAGACACATGACTTCTCGAAAAGAAGATCAGATGGCGTGGACATGTAAGCGTATCCAACTAATACCTTACAACTGTAAGATATGTTTTTCTTATTAGATGACATAAACATGGGCCAGAGCAAAGTGTCACGGCCGCTACCCTTTATGCTGGATAAAGGTGGGGTCGGAGACCTGAGAATGCACACACTCCACAACCTCGGGTAACAAGAAATTTATTATGTACAATCAATTCATCAGACAGCACCTTCTTTCGAGAAAGAGCAGAACACTGGCCGCTCCTACACCCCACCCCCCAACAAACCAAACCATCCACTACCCAGCCCCAACCCACGGCACAGCAAACTCCCCCCATCCTTAGCAACACACACACACACACACACACGCATGCACACACACACACACACACACACACCTCACAATTCCCCCCAGCCTCCCACTATTCCCAAGGACACTGCTGTCCAAATGTTTTAAAAGCACCATTAAACAAAGACATAGATAAGACAAACACAAGAACAAACATCATTGGTTTAAAATACACGTAACTTTCCAAGCAAATAAGACCCTCCCCCAGGGTCTAGGCCAGGGGTGTCAAACTGACCCGTATACGGGCCAAGAGGCTGCAGGTCTTCAATCCTACCAAGCAGAAGCTCACCTGAAAGCACTGATTTAATCAACTGATCTAGGCCTGCACAACTGATTAGTTGTATCAGGTGAGCTTCTGCATTGTTGGAGTGAAAACCTGCAGCCTCTTAGCCCGTTTACGGGTCAGTTTGACACCCCTGGTCTAGGCTTAAGCGCTGGTCCGACAAGGCTTGCTATTTTCGCCGCCGGCAGCCCGAAATGGCTACGAACGGCACATGCTCCCCTTCAGTGAGTGCGTGTCACAACAGCTTAATCGGCGATCTGCCCAGGCATAAAACACCCACTCCACTTCCCAGCTCTCCTTCCCACGGACTTGGCTGTCAATTTATAGGGACACCCCACCCCCGGCTATATGTAATTAGCCTGGCTATATATTTCCACAGAAAACGATGTTGTGGAAAAAGAAGGCTAGATATAAGATTATTTTGCGTTTGTTGTCACTCGATTCATGAGGCTTTGGGATATTATGTGGCGAAGTAGTAAAATTTGTTATTTACTTTCAATACCTCCTTCGCAAAAATGAAACATAGGAGACAGTCATTCTTACTTTTTTGCAATTTGATTGGTTGCAACATTAAACTGGTAATTCCTGCGCAAGAATTTTGCATATGAAACTGTTTCTCTCCTGGGTTGTGAATGCGAAATGCAACCCCAATTCCAAAATAGTTGGGACAAAGTGTAAATTGTGAATAAAATCTAAACGAAATGACTCTCAAATCACACCTGCCAGTATTTTATTCACAATAGAACAGAGATAACATGGCAACTGTAGAAATGTCAATTTTATCCACAAAATGAACTCATTTCAAATTTGTTGGCGGCTTCAGGTCTCAAAAAAGTTAGGATAGGGGTCTGTTTGCCATGGTGTAACATCCCCTCTTTTTAACACAGAGTGGAGGCATCTGGGCATTGAGGAGACAGGTTTAGCCTGTAGAACCTGAAAGTTTGATTTGGCTGGAGTTTACTCAAAATACGTGTCAATTCATATTGTTGGAACACAGGCACATTCCATGTGTAAAATTTGGTTGATTTAACAGCAAGCTTATACGACCTGGATGCTCTGTTGCCTGCCTCGAATCTCCTTTGTTCTGCCCAGCAGGGGGTTTGGAGCCATTTGCTCTGGCCCTCTGAAACTCACAGACCTCTTCTCAATTAAAGTCAGGATCAGTTACTTTTAAGCTGCTTAAAACGATCTTAACCTCTATCAAATTCATAATATATTTCTGTTCAATATCCTAGGAAGGAACCTGTTATATATTGATAACGCAATTGGGCTATAATATTCCATCTTAAGGCTTTTCCATGACAACTGCATCATTTTAATACATATTCATATCATGTTTGGTCTCTTTATTCTCGGGGGAGTCCAAGGAGTTGAATGGAACATGTTTCATTTCCCTTGGAATTATGGTTCGTTTGTAAGATTCATTCAAGCAACTACCCTAGTCTCCCTGTGCAAATTATCTTATCACCTAGGCCAGTAAAACTCTGATTCGGCCAACCTTCCCTCTACCTTGTTCGGAGGTGTGGTTTGGAGTCTTTAAAGGTATGAGATCCTGAGGGGGGTGGGCTCTTCTTTTTCTTGGCGCTTCGCTTCTTGCTCCTCTTCTTTTCTTGTCTCTTCTTCCTGTCCTGTCCTTTCTTGGTCAACTTCTGACGTGCGAATAGGTAAGCGGGGAGAGGTCACGTGCTGCCTTGTTCCGGAGCGGGGGAACATGTGAGTTCTCCCCGACCACGTGGAGCGACTTTAGCTCCGTGTGGTCATTCATCTTTTCCAGGTATGAAAATACTCTAAATTCCTCTAAATTATATGTAACGGTAATTGGCTTATCATTTATTTCTTTGATTCAAGTTGTGCCTACCTGGTGAATTAAATTATTGTTATTCCTTTTCCAGCCTGCGTGCTCTCATTGTATATTCTTTCTGGCCTTGTTGCGATTGGGACTTAAGGGGAGACTCCTACCAAGACATGTGTAGGTAGCGATACTTCTAAGTTAGATTGAGATTGGGTTCTACCTATCAAGGGGTTATGAAATTACCGGCTCTTAAGATTTAGCTATTGGTTAATCTTTCTAAGGGGCCCTTTGACATACATAAACCTAGGTTCGTGGTACGTTCATACTCAGAGCTATTTGCCTGATGTTGCTACCGTGCCAGTCTCCTCTATCCAATGGATTTATCGTCGAATTAGACCAGGCAGAGACGCCTATTTTAACCCTAGGGGGTGTTCTGCTTAGTGACAATGGTTTTCGCAGACAGAGTTTGGGTGCGTAACTGCCCTGAGATTCACGCATGCTGTTTCAAAATTATCAATTCTAATTCTAATTTGGAGTCAGATTTCTAACGAGATTATTGCTAAATTTTGTATTCTAATTGTTATATGGAGTCAGATAAATCGTAACCATTGCGCTTTCATGCCCCGTCCTCGGACGGTGAATAATATCCATTACATTGTGATTCACACCAGCCAGAAGAATGCTCTAATTAAAGTTAGACTAAGAGAACACGTGAGGCCTTCACCCCGGCAATATCCGCCGTTTGGTTATTGCTCTTTTGGGGTTTTACAGCTGGTGACCCCGCGTAAATAGTCTAATAATTATTAAAAGTGTAATTTGTCGTTTTGAGAACCTTTGCATCTTGCGGCGTAATGGCTTGCGTACCATACTGGCGAAGCCTATGGTCGTGAGTGCATGGTTCTGTTTTCAAACTCGTTCTGAGGTGTTCTGCCTTCCGCTGGCTGATGTGTGAATCTACACATCCGAAGTGATCCTGGTTTGTGCGATCCGGACGGCTCTACCAGTCATCCGAATTCGGTAAGCAATGCAGTGTTTTTTGCTTCGTTCAAATTCACCGCATAAAAGACCGATGCTAAGGGATCGAGATATCCCCCATAGGCCTGGGACCGTAGAAACCAGACACGTTTTAATTTTATCTTTCCGGGATCAGAGAATGAAGTGAAATTGAGGGAATGTTTGTATATGCGTATGCCGTTTCTGTTATCTCTAGACTTCGGTCATCAGAATCATTTGGGTCATTTGGTATTTTCGTGCTTTAAGTAGAAGGTTTAATGGCAAGTTGGAAGTGATTGGATTTCTGTGTGCAGTCGGAGTTTTCGGCATCCTTGGGTGGACGCGTTTCGTGGCTACGCGATGGCAGGGATTAAGCTTGCCACCGGAGGGGTTGAATACTCTTGACTTCTACCGGAAAGTGGTGTAACTATATTGCGTTTGAAGGTTTGCGTAGGGGTACCGAAGGTAATCGGCAGTTGTATATATTTGATGGATTTGGTGCAAGGTCCTGCGGGAATTGTTCAGGTAATCTTGACCCAATATTGGAAGTTATTGTTTGAATGAATCTTGTGTGTAGGGGAAGCGAAGTGAGCTTCGAAATATCATTGATTTTTCCGTATTTTTCTCCAATAATCGCGTGGTAGTGGCAAGTATGTTTGTTAGTGCTTTAACTCGCCTCATTAGTTCGGCTGAGTTGGCGAATGTTTTCCATTCTCTTGTCTTGTTAAACTTTGTGCAAAGTTAATACGATTTCACTGCCCCGTGGGTGCGCTCCTTTGACTAGCGCCTTGAGAGCTGCAAACGGCATTTCGAAAATTGTAATTCGTATTCAAAGTTTAAATTAGGTTGCAGTCTGCACCATGTGGACTTTTGAAGTTAAGTAAATTCTATAAGTTTTCATGCCGGCAGTCTTTCGGGACACGGACAGTGAATAGATTTAATTCTTGAATAGGTTTGTTATGCGGCTTTTCGCAAGCAAGATTTTCAGCAGCTTCCGTGTGAGCTAAGGCTTGTTGTGCTGTGACACGTGGGTTTTCAGGTCGCCGAGTGTTTGTGCTTATGCAACTGGGCTAGGCGGTTTGGGCATTTGTGTTAGGCACAGCGACGCAGGGGCTTATCATTGGAGATGTTGAATATTTTTGCAATTTACGCCAAATTGAGCATTTGAAATGGCAGCTTTGAAATTCGCTTTAAATTTGAGCTTCTCTGTAGTATACATTGAAGCTGCCATATTGCCTTTGCACAAAGGGTTATCAAGTTGAACGGCCCGCCATTTTGGCTCGAATTCCTGGGGAATATGACGTGGTTTCATCTGGGAGTCGCCATTGGTCGAGTTTGCATGTGGGCTGGTTCTTCCTCAGAGGGGGAAGTCCTAGCCGGCCCACGGGGTCACGTGACTATTCGCCGGTGAGCTGGTTGGCTGGTACAGCCCCCATGCCAATCCGTGTAATAGGGTGACGTGACCCGTAGCCTGTTAGCTGGTTGGTTGACACAGTCCTCACTCTGAATACGAGCAAAATGGCGCCCTTCACGTCGGCCAATCACTACCGCGGTTTAATGTTGACTTCCGACCTTCCTTCCGAAAGGAGGGCGGAACCAGTGTTATGTTGCATGGGGTACAATCAAGTGCCTGCCTGTGACCGCCATCTTGAGAGTGGCTTTTCCACTAACAAGCTTACTTGCCTTCTAACCTTATGTTTGAAGTAACCGGTTAATTTGATTGCGTTTTGTGTGGATCTAACGAACCACCAAATGAATTGCTCTAAATTAATATTTTTGACCATTTGCATATCGTCATTGCCTCGGTGTATCAAATAACATCTGAAGTTTTAAATACCTAATGGGACTTTAAGTCTATATTGTCTGCCTTCACTGGAAGAGCAATTTATAGCCTTACTAGAGTAAGTAATTGAATTTTCAATTTTCAATCTTTTGGGAGATGAGTTTTCCTCCCATTTTAAAATTCATTTTACTTAATTTACATTCTTCCTAAGGTATTGGAACCAGATGATTTTGGTCACTTTTGGCAATGATTGATATATTTCTATTAATTACGTTATTTCTTTATGGCATGCCTTTCCTCTACTTCTGCCTTCTCTCTGATCCCCTTCACCCTTTTTCAGAGTCAGCTATGTTCAACAAGAACATAGTAGACGTAAAGTTTGGGCCTGCGTTCTGACAAAATGCATGATTTGATTTCTTTTTTTTTGTGTTTTTTAGCCATTTCAGGCTTAACTATGCAGACAGTCACCCTGCATAGTTCTTTCTTTTACAGTCTTCACACCAGAGAGCATCAGGGGGTGGACGAACATCCCTATTGCGGGGCCATAAAACACCCGCTCTTGGCAACAGGCCCCCTCAGACCCACTTTACAGCCGTCATTCACACCCCCACGCGCACGCGCCCCCACACACGCGCGCCCACACACACACGGGTACCCTCATCTACACCACTTACACTCCTCCATGTTTGTCTGTGGTTCGTCCTGGTGTGAAAGGAAGGCCATAAAGCATTGTTTCATCTAAAATTGTGGTATTAGCTACATCTGTTTTTCCTCTTTTGAAGCAGGGGTGATGGGACTTCTGGTGTCACTCGCACCTCCTCAGTCACTGTTCTCCTTGGAGCGTCGTAAGGTTGCACAGACGGGGGAGATGTGAATTGTGGGGTGACTACAGGCATTGGGTCTAATTTATCTATTGCTTCCCTACAGGACAGTTTGCTGACTCAGGGAGAGTTCAACTCGCACTGAGCACCTCACACCCAAATGTTTTCAATTAACTAACATTTTCTGATTCTTACAGGTGGAGTAATAACATTGCTTTGGTCATGTCGTGTTTTGATCTTGTTGTGTATGTGGCGGGATGCTTCTAAGTTTCTCTATACAGGCACCAAAGATTCAAGGACCGGACTTTGCCAAACTCACCTGAGGAACAGAAACTCCATAATGCTTTCGACTAACTTTGATATCAGGATCCTCATCACAGACAAAACACAACCCATTCCTCCTCTGCTCAACTTAAAGGACACACACTCCTAATCTCAAGTGACATGTGCACCACCGCGAGCGGCCGCTGAAGATTCGGACTACATCTTCACAATGGAACAGTACAGAGGACATTTTCATATGGACGGACTGCAGTTGTGTTTATGGTTGATTTGTGAACTACTTGTAAAGAGTGCGGGTTGGTACAAAAATGGGCTGCGAGGAATCAATTAAATTCTATTTTATAATTTGGTAATTGGACTGGGGCATATAGGTTCCTTACACTTAAGGCCAAAGATGGTGTGCCTTATGTTCATAATGGTAAGGTAAAACTATATATGCAATGATCCAAATTAGCCTAATTCTTCTTTCTAATGTTTTTCATAATTTTATCGAAAATTCTTCAAAACTGCTTCTGACCAGCCTATTATGTGTGTCAACCCCACTCTCTCAGTTGATCGCAAGATCATATCATGTAACAAAATTGCTGAATGTCTTTATGATTTGCAAGTTCTCATTTTACCATATTTCATCATTTACCTCATGTAAATATTCATTGTTTCTTGTCTGCAACTGTGTACGTTTAAATGGCACTTTAATGATACCCCATAATGATTTAATATTGTAACCTCCATTGGATTTTTCCCACTGGGTTTTTCTAATTGGATGGTTACTTAGTTTTAGCAGCGCATACAATCTTTTTGCTTTCCCTAGTCAAGAATGGGAAAGTTTTTGGTTTATGTGCTGGTTTGTTCTGCGATCTCTATTGTTCATGATTTTAGGAAAAAGTACTTTTCAAATTTTCATTTATTTGGCAGAATAAAATTGATTCGGTTAGTACATCAACTAATTTCAGAACATAGACTCATAGAACAAACCTAGATATTACTTTTAATTAAAATGTTTCGTTCTTGTCTTGTGCCAGTTTTTTCTACGTTTTATGTTAAATTCCCCGGTGGTATCTCTTTCTTTTGAGGTCCCAAACCACACTTCTCTAAATTTTCAATTACATTGCATTAAACGGAAACAATCCATTTTTATTAAGTGATGCAACTGTCATGAAAAACTCAATCACACTCAAATCTGGAGTCAAATTTCTTCTATAGTTTTAAATATACTTAATACTCACGTTTTTAATCTATCGACCATTCAAATAATCCTTTGTGGCCCCATGGGTGGATTTGTGTCCCCTGGGGCCAGGGGGTGGATTTGTAGAACCTGAAAGTTTGATTTGGCTGGAGTTTACTCAAAATACGTGTCAATTCATATTGTTGGAACACAGGCACATTCCATGTGTAAAATTTGGTTGATTTAACAGCAAGCTTATACGACCTGGATGCTCTGTTGCCTGCCTCGAATCTCCTTTGTTCTGCCCAGCAGGGGGTTTGGAGCCATTTGCTCTGGCCCTCTGAAACTCACAGACCTCTTCTCAATTAAAGTCAGGATCAGTTACTTTTAAGCTGCTTAAAACGATCTTAACCTCTATCAAATTCATAATATATTTCTGTTCAATATCCTAGGAAGGAACCTGTTATATATTGATAACGCAATTGGGCTATAATATTCCATCTTAAGGCTTTTCCATGACAACTGCATCATTTTAATACATATTCATATCATGTTTGGTCTCTTTATTCTCGGGGGAGTCCAAGGAGTTGAATGGAACATGTTTCATTTCCCTTGGAATTATGGTTCGTTTGTAAGATTCATTCAAGCAACTACCCTAGTCTCCCTGTGCAAATTATCTTATCACCTAGGCCAGTAAAACTCTGATTCGGCCAACCTTCCCTCTACCTTGTTCGGAGGTGTGGTTTGGAGTCTTTAAAGGTATGAGATCCTGAGGGGGGTGGGCTCTTCTTTTTCTTGGCGCTTCGCTTCTTGCTCCTCTTCTTTTCTTGTCTCTTCTTCCTGTCCTGTCCTTTCTTGGTCAACTTCTGACGTGCGAATAGGTAAGCGGGGAGAGGTCACGTGCTGCCTTGTTCCGGAGCGGGGGAACATGTGAGTTCTCCCCGACCACGTGGAGCGACTTTAGCTCCGTGTGGTCATTCATCTTTTCCAGGTATGAAAATACTCTAAATTCCTCTAAATTATATGTAACGGTAATTGGCTTATCATTTATTTCTTTGATTCAAGTTGTGCCTACCTGGTGAATTAAATTATTGTTATTCCTTTTCCAGCCTGCGTGCTCTCATTGTATATTCTTTCTGGCCTTGTTGCGATTGGGACTTAAGGGGAGACTCCTACCAAGACATGTGTAGGTAGCGATACTTCTAAGTTAGATTGAGATTGGGTTCTACCTATCAAGGGGTTATGAAATTACCGGCTCTTAAGATTTAGCTATTGGTTAATCTTTCTAAGGGGCCCTTTGACATACATAAACCTAGGTTCGTGGTACGTTCATACTCAGAGCTATTTGCCTGATGTTGCTACCGTGCCAGTCTCCTCTATCCAATGGATTTATCGTCGAATTAGACCAGGCAGAGACGCCTATTTTAACCCTAGGGGGTGTTCTGCTTAGTGACAATGGTTTTCGCAGACAGAGTTTGGGTGCGTAACTGCCCTGAGATTCACGCATGCTGTTTCAAAATTATCAATTCTAATTCTAATTTGGAGTCAGATTTCTAACGAGATTATTGCTAAATTTTGTATTCTAATTGTTATATGGAGTCAGATAAATCGTAACCATTGCGCTTTCATGCCCCGTCCTCGGACGGTGAATAATATCCATTACATTGTGATTCACACCAGCCAGAAGAATGCTCTAATTAAAGTTAGACTAAGAGACCACGTGAGGCCTTCAACCCGGGCAATATCCGCCTTTTGGTTATTGCTCTTTTGGGGTTTTACAAGCCATTGGAATTTGATCTCACTCTTGTCTAATACGGGCTTCCAGCTGCTGGAGAGTTTTGGGTCTTTCTTGACAGATTTTTCATTCAATTATGCGCTGAATGTTCGTAATCGATGAAAGATCAGGACTGCTGGGTAGCCAGTTCTGTACTCGGACTCTTGTACTACGAAGCCATGCTGTTGTAAAAGCTGCAGTATGTGGTTCCCTGGAATAGATGTCATCTGTAGGGGAGCATATGTTGCTCTCAAACCGTTACCTATACCTTTCAGCATTCACGGTGCTTTTTAAAACATGCAGGTGTCCCACACCATATGCAGTAATGCATCTCCATATCATCAGAGATGCTGGCTTTTGATCTGAAACACGATAATAGGATCCTCTTTAGCTTGGAGGACAAAACACCCATGATTTCCAATAAGAATGTCAAATTTGGACTCGTCTGACCACAGGACACTTTGCTACGGTCCATTTTAAATGTGCCTGGGCCCACAGAACATGGCGGCGCTTCTGGATCATGCTCAACAATACCTTTCTTTTTGCATGATAGATTTTTAGGTGGCATGTCTGGATGGCATGATGGACTGTGTTTACAGACAGAGGTTTCTTGAAGTATTCCTGGGTCCATTTAGTAACATCGATGACAGAATCATGCCGGTGAGTGATGCTGTGGCATCTGAGGGCCAGAAGATCACAGGCATCCAGCAACGGTCTTCAGCCTCTTCCCTTAAGCACTGAGATTTTTCCAGTTTCTCTGAATCTTTTGATGATTTTATACAATGTCGATGATGAGACCTTCAAAGCCTTTGCAATTTGATGTTGAGGAACATTGTTCCACTGGCAGGGAGAGAAAGTTGGGTGTCAAGGTTGGCAGCGCAGGAAAGGGCAGGCACGCCGTACAGCAACAGCTCCTCCAGTGGTTGAGTTGTCCAACCGATTCCAGCCCTTGCAGGAACTCGAATTGGCCCCTGACCCTGAGAGTGAGGGGACTGATGAGCAGCAGGGCCCCCTGTTGTCCTCAACCCCTCAGAAAAGAGAGTTAGTGATAGTGGGGGACTCAATACTTAGAGGAATAGATAGCTTAGTCTGTTCATGCGACAAAGAGTCTCGTACGGTGTGTTGTCTGCCTGGTGCCCAGGTAGGAGACCTCCTGGAGCGTGTGGACAAGCTCCTGGCCAGAGCGGGGAGGGATCCAGTTGTCATGGCCCGTGTTGGGACAAAAGACATGGGTAAGGGTAGGTTTGAGGTTCTGCATGGCAAATTAGTGGAATTAGCTGAGAAGCATAGGAGCAGATAGTGAACTTAGTGTTCTCCGGGATTCTACCGGTACCACAAGCAAGCAGAGAAAAGCAGAATTTTATCTTGATGTTTAACACGTGGCTACGAACCTGGTGTAGGAAAGAGTGTACGGGTTCATGGGGCACTGGAACTTTTTCTGGGACAGGGGTGACCTGTTCAAGCCTGACAGGCTGCACCTGAACCGGAGGGGTAACTTTGCACTGGGTCAGCGTATGTTGAGGGTAGCACAGGATTATTTAAACTGGGGACTTTGGGGGCAGGAAGATTAGTGAGTGTTACACATAGGGAAATGCCCTGATGGAAGCTGACAGTGTTACATGCACTATTGATGATATACTTTCAAAGCAACAAAGTGTAGTGGGGGGCTTGAAGCAGCGGCCTCATGGGAAATCAAGGGGGAAGAGCATTAGTAATAACCTGAAAAGTTTTTAGTTAAATGCAAAAAGCATAAAAAAAAATTTCCAGAGCTTGAGGCCGTTATGATTAGAGACGGCTATGACATAGTTGGGATTACAGAGACATGGCTTAGTGAAGAGAATGGAGATGAATATAATATAGAAGGTTATAAGCTCTTTAGGAAAGATAGATGTAATTGGCGAGGAGGGGGCGTAGCAGTGTATGTGAACGAAAACATTAATGTACAGGAAACTCCCGAAATTGAACATTCCTTTTCCTGTGAAGATATCTGGGTCCGGCTCATTGGCAAACACGAGACAGGTTTAAACATAGGAGTATGCTATCGACCACTAGCTTTGGACAGTAGAGTCAATGAAATGCTTTTTAAGCGGATTACGCAAGCTTGTAGAGGTGGAGGGACTATTATTATGAGAGACTTAAATTATCATGGTGTAAAACCCCAAAAGAGCAACAACCAAAAGGCGGATGTTGCCGGGGTGAAGGCCTCACGTGTTCTCTTAGTTTAACTTTAATTAGAGCATTCTTCTGGCTGGTGTGAATCACAATATAATGGATATTTTTCACCGTCCGAGGACGGGGCATGAAAACGCAATGGTTACGATCGATCTGACTCCATAGAACAAATAGAATACAAAATTTAGCTATATCCTCGTTAAAAATCTGACTCCAAATTAGAATTAGAATTGATAATTTAGGGAACACCTGCGTGAATCTCGAAACAGTGATAACCAGTAACTTAGACTCTAAGGACACACATGAAGTGACTATACCTTGAATTCCTAACAGACAACCACCGCCGCTACATTAATGTTCCCGGGTATTAACACCATGTCCAAATCCAAGGTTCGTTGGTTTGATTAGAGGTTGAAAGTCAACCAGCACTGCAACAGCATCTTTTGGCTTGAATTACAGTGAACCCAGATTCACTCCACACATGGGCTATGAATCCGTATATTGGTAGATCCTGGCTGCCTAAATCAACTTCACCAGCCTATTCCCACACCGGGCCGCTGGCCAGTCGTTCCTCAGTGAGGATATTTCCCCCGAGGTATTCGCCGAGACGGGAGGCAAGAAAGACTAAAAAGATTAAAAGGCACAGAGACCACGCAAGCTAGAAAAGGAATAACAATAATTTAATTCACCAGGTAGGCACAACTTGAATCAAACAAATCAATGATAAGCCAATTACCGTTACATATAATTTAGAAGGATTTAGAATATTTTCATACCTGGAACAGATGAATGACCACGTAGAGCTAAAATCGCTCCACGTGGTCGGGGAGAACTCACATGTTCCCCCGCTCTGGAACAAGGCAACACGTGACCTCTCCCCACTTACCTATTCGCACGTCAGAAGTTGACTAAGAAAGGGCAGGACAGGAAGAAGAAGAGCAGGAGCAAGAAGAGAAGAGAGAAGAAAGAAGAGCAAGAAAAAGAAGAGAAGAGACGCCAGAAGAGAAGACCAAGAAGAGAAGACCCGCCCCCTGAGGATCTTGTACCTTTAAAGACTCCAAACCACACCTCCGAAAAAGGTAGAGGGAAGGTTGGCCGAATCAGAGTTTTACTGGCCTAGGTGAGAAGATAATTTGCACAGGGAGACTAGGGTAGTTGCCCGAATGAATCTTACAAGATAAACCATAATTCCAAGGGAAATGAAACCTGTTCCATTCAACTCCTTGGACTCCCCCGAGAATAAAGAGACCAAACATGATATACATATGTGCTAAAATGATGCAGTTGTCATGGAAAGCCTTAAAATGGAATATTATAGCCCAATTGTGTTATCAATATGTAAGGGGTTCCTTCCTAGGATATTGAACAAAAATATATTATGAATTTGATAGAGGTTTAGGTTGTTTTTAGCCGATTAAAGTAGCTGCGCATTAACTTCAATGAAACCAGTGAGTTTGAGTTCCAGAGATGCTGGGCGTGCTAGACTTGATGGCTCCCACCCCCCACCGTGGGGAACAAAGGATGCCACTCTCGCAGGCAGGCAATAAAACTTTACTGGTAGGTCAACCAAATTTTACACATGGAATGTGCCTGTGTTCCAACAATATGAACTGACAAATATGTTTTGAGTAAAATCAGGCCAAATCAAACTTTCAGGTTCTACAATGGTATCGATTGGGAAATGGTGAAAGGACAGGGTGGGGGGGGGGATTTCTGGATGTTATCAATGACAATTTTTTGGTGCAGTATGTTAATAAACCTACAACAGAGAAGCCAATTTTTTTTTTTAGACTTGGTGCTCTGTAATGACCCAGATAGAATTAGCAATTTTGAGGTACTGGAGCCACTTGGGACAAGTGATTACTCTGCTGTTAATTTTCATGTGTCATGGGAAGTTAAAAAGGTGTATTCAAAAGCATTTTAGGTGAGCAAACGCTCATATCTCAGTGAAATTAAATGGGAGATACTCCTGGACTGTGAGATGTGGGAAAGATTTAAGGAGGTTTTACTTGATTCACAATCCACATTCATTCCAAAGGTATCCAAAAGTAAGCTGAAAAAGCAGAATCCTCAGTGGATGACCACAAATATTCTTAGGATTTTGAGGGAAAAGAGGAATCTTTATAAGATCTACTTAAAGGATAACAATGAGAACACTAAGGCTGAATACTGCAAAATGCAGGCTGTGGTCAAAAAAAAAAAAAAAAAAAAAAAGAGTTGAGGCATGCTAGAAGACTGTATGAAAGACAAATTGCAGAGGGGGCAAAAACCTAACCAAACACCTAAACGCTTCTTTCACTACTGTAGCAGAAAAAGGAAAGTCAAAGAGCAGGTTAACTTAATTACTTGCTAAATATTCTTTCAGCTGATTCTCTTATACACTCAACAAAAATATAAATGCAACACTTTTTTTGCTCCCATTTGTCATATGATGGACTCAAAGATCTAAAATTCATTCCAGATACACAATATTACCATTTCTCTCAAACATTGTTCACAAATCTGTCTAAATGTGTGATAGTGAGCACTTTTGCTTTGCTGAGACAATCCATCCCACCTCACAGGTGTGCCACATCAAGATGCTCATCAGACACCATGATTAGTGCACAGGTGTACCTTATACTGCCCACAATAAAAGGCCACCCTGAAATGTGCAGTTTTGTCTCACAGCAAAATGCCACAGATGGCGCAAGCATTGAGGGAGCGTGCAATTAGCATGCTGACAGCAGGAATGTCAACCAGATCTGTTGCTCGGGCATTGAATGTTCATTTCTCCACCATAAGCCGTCTCCAAAGGCGTATCAGAGAATATGGCAGTACATCCAACCGCAGACCACATGTAACCACACCAGCCCAGGACCTCCACATCAAGCAGGTTCACCTCCAAGATCGTCTGAGACCAGCTACTCAGACAGCTGTTGAAACAATTGGTTTGCATAACCAAAGAATTTTTGCACAAACGGTCAGAAACCGTCTCAAGGAAGCTCTACTGCATGCTCGTCGTCCTCATCGGAGTCTTAACCTGACTCCAGATCGTCACCGTAACAGACTTGAGTGGGCAAATGCTCACATTCGATGGCGTCTGGCATGTTGGAGAGGTGTTCTCTTCACGGATGAATCTCGGTTTACATTGTTCAGGGCAGATGGCAGACAGCGTGTGTGACGTCGTGTGGGTGAGCGCTTTGCTGATGTCAATGTTGTGGATCGAGTGGCCCATGGTGGTGGTGGGGTTATGGTATGGGCAGGCATCTGTTATGGACGAAGAACACAGGTGCATTTTATTGATGGCTTTTTGAATGCACAGACACACCGTGATGAGATCCTGAGGCCCATTGTTGTGCCATACATCCATGAACATCACCTCATGTTTCAGCAAGATAATGCACGGCCCCATGTTGCAAGGATCAGCAGACTCACTGGACATGTCACCCATTGAGCATGTTTGGGATGTGCTTGACCGGCGTATACGACAGCGCGTACCAGTTCCCACTAATATCCAGCAACTTCGCACAGCCATCGAAGAGGAGTGGACCAACATTCCACAGGCCACAATTGACAATCTGATAAACTCTATGCGAAGAAGATGTGTTGCACTGCATGAGGCAAATGGTGGTCACACCAGATACTGACTGGTTCTGAGTCCCCAGACCCCCAATAAAGCAAAAACTGCACATTTCAGGGTGGCCTTTTATTGTGGACAGTCTAAGGTACACCTGTGCACTAATCATGGTGTCTGATGAGCATCTTGATGTGGGACACCTGTGAGGTGGGATGGATTGTCTCAGCAAAGCAAAAGTGCTCACTATCACACATTTAGACAGATTTGTGAACAATGTTTGACAGAAATGGTAATATTGTGTATCTGGAATGAATTTTAAATCTTTGAGTCCATCATATGACAAATGGGAGCAACAACAAGTGTTGCGTTTATATTTTTCTTGAGTGTACAATAATCGCTTTTTCAGCCCTTTTTTGCCTCTGCCAACTTTTTTGAGACCTGTTGCAGTGACAAAATTTTAAATAAGCTCATTTTGTGGATAAGACTGTAAAATGTCTCAAAAAATATTTCAAATGCTGAAACTATGTTCTATTGTAAATACCAAATTGGTGTACGTGGTCTGAAGGTCATTGCATTTTGCATTCTCCGGCATAACACCGGCGTTTTGGCCTCAGTGGATGGTTGTTTGATGCCATTGGTGTATTTGTGTGTGTGTGTGTGTCTGCGCGCAAGAGAGAGAGAGAAGCCGGTGTCAATGGAAGTAAGAAATGATATAAGAAAGGCCAAACTAAAGTATAAAGAGAAAATAGAAGAAAAATATTGCAGTGGAGACCTCAGGGCTGCCTGGCAAGGGATTAAGAAAATGGCCTCCATTAACCAACATGCTAATGAGACCAGAACAACCATAAGTGTTAATGGAGTTGAAAATTCTGACCTGCCAAACACTTTTAATTCTTTCTATTCCAGATTTGAAAATTCAGATTTCTCCGAGAGATTATCCCTTTGTAAAAAGTCTCTTGATCCTCTTAATGAAATAGTGATATTTCAGGAATGTGTCACAACCTTATTTAAGAGAGTGAAGACAAGGAAAACTGCCAGTCCAGATGCCATCTGTGGGCGGACTTTGCACCACTGTGCTGACCAGCTTAGCGGAGTATTTACTAGACTTTTCCAAATGGTGTTGACCAGGAAAACATCCACAGTCATTCCGATTCCCAAATCTAAAAACTCCAAAGAGCTTAAGGAATTCAGACCGGTGCCACTGACATCGCTTGAAATTTTGAGAAAATTCAGAAAAATTTTGCTGTGTCTTTTGCAAAATGGTGAACTGGATCCTTTGCAGTTTGCTTACCAGCCAAAGAAAGGTGTGGAGGATGCAAAAATTTTCATAATGGACACTGTGTACAAGGACCTGGATAAACCACAATCACATGCGAGACTGTTATTCGTGGATTTTTCGTCAGCTTTTAAAAAGATGCAGCCTCACATTCTGATTGACAGGCTGTCATCTTATTTTAATCTTCCTGATCAGCTTCTCCTGCTGATTTTAAATTTCATCACTGAGAGGGTCCAGCAGGTGTTTGGAAATGGAAATATATCCTCTACAATTATGTCGAACACAGGTACACCTCAGGGATGTGTTGTCCCCTCAGTTTTTTATCATGTACCCTGATACATGGACAACAGAGAATCCCACTGATGAGGAAGCTGAGCTCTTTCAGCGTCAGTGTGAGGATTTTAAGTAACGTTTATTGCTCAGTCATTGAAAGTCTGTTAACATTTTCTTTCATTTGTTGGCTCAACGGATGGTCTATCAAGGAGAAAAACAGCCCGAGTAGCATTGTCAATATTTGCTCTAAAATAATTGTGGTAAAGCAAACACTTGCGTTCATTTTGGGAGAATCAGGTGAAAAAGAAAGCTGTGTATTCTCAACCAACCTGATCATGTGCTGTCTGGTCAGTTCATGGTGATGCCTTCAAGTCACCGTTATCAAGTACCTCTGGGGTGAGCTAACAGATACTCCAAATCTTTTATTCCTTCTGCTATCAAGCTGCTGAACGCAGACAGCAGTCATTTTAAATGACATTTCCTTAATCGGGCATTGTACAGGATATCATGTCACTATTGTTCTTACTGTTCTGATTACTGATTATTTATTTTTTTAATTACTCATGACCTTCCTGACCTCTGTTTGTCGTCTTAATCTGGAGTGTTGTTTCAGACTCACGCTGTGCGTGGTTGTGTGATTGTGCTGGTGAACTGCAGATGAATTGCCCTTTTCCAGATCAATAAAGTTGTTTGAATTGAATTGTGAATAAGAGGAAAAATTAGAAAATGCAGCCCAGTGTTTCAGTGCTTCTCTTCAATTCGGCTATTCTACGTCCATTTTAATTCTGTTCAGATTAACTTTCTGCTTCTCACTTGAGAACTTGTTTGTGGCGAGATTGTTTTAGTGAACGTGCGAGCACAAATTTAAGGCAAACCAAATTATACAGCGAAATCTGGTTTTGTTGTTTTTCTATTAAGGTTCTAGACAAACATTGTTAAAATAACTCAAACAATTTTTCTCATAAACTTGATAAGCTGCTTATCAATTCATTCTGGCCTTGAGTTTGTTTAATAATGAGAATTCATATACCTACAGCCGGGGGGATACGCCCTTGCCAGATGGCTCTTGTTAATTTTGGAGTGCCTTGGTTCGAGAGAGATTTTTTGACCTAGGACCAAAGAGCACCCAAAAACATAAATTAACTACACTTTAATGACTGAGCATGCCACAAACTCTAAATTTATGGCCATATATGTGTTACCCTATGTAATACTTTATAATTAAAGATTTAAACTTCATAGTGATGATTTTGGTAGAGCGGCGTTTCCCAAACCTCTCCTGGCGTACCCCTTGTTTTTAATTAAATAGTTGTGGTGTAATACCCAACATGATTTCAGCTGCAAACAAGCTTAATATGACTGGTGAGATGTACACCTTATCATAAATGTGACTGCATGCATGAATGTTTGACAAATACTTGGCCCCTCCGTGAGAAATACGGCCCCTTTAATACTTAGAAAAATCCAATATCCGCCACTGGTGTGTACACGTGTGTTAAGTATTTTTGCCTTCAAAAGATAACCTGTGTAAATTCTTCCAAAAAGGATTCTTTAAGAAAAAAGGGATCTTGATGAAGCCATTTGCATATCCTAAGAACCCCTTTGGAAGACTCAAAGAAAATGGGTGCTTTGGCAAATGGCAGAACCCCATCACTCTGTGGAGAACCCTACTGGAACCCTCTTTTCTGTGAGTGTGCAAAACAATATACATCGTACACAATGCATTACCACACTGCTGTTTGCTTCAAAAATTTCAAACCTTATCAAATGACACAGTGAATCAGGTGGTTTGCATTAATCTTGATTAATCATTGCCCCTCACAAAAAAGTAACCTATAGAAAACAAGAAATTGGTCCGTATTATTTTAGCAGTATCGCCATCTATTGCAATCTCTTTTGCCTTGTCGTTCACATCTAAAGACAGAACAGAGCGTGGTAATATACTCAGCAACAAAAGTTTCTGTGACACCATTTATGTGTATGTTATAAATGACACGCAAAGATCTCAATGCAATCAATATGTTTATTTAACAGGAGAAACACTGACTTTTCAGTGCCAACGTCACTCAAAACGAAAAATGTCATTTTCATGCGTCATGAAGCACTTGTCTGATGTCTAACCAATTGTGACCTTCACACTTCAATACCGGGTGTGACTTCCTCGTGCCATGATGCAAGCAACGCATCTCCGGCGCATGGACCGAATCAGATGTGCCAGAAATTGCTGTGGGATGTCATTCCAAATCTGACGTAGACGTTGTCGCAATTCCTGGAGTGTAGCTGGCGGGTTGTCCAACCGCCGCAAACGTCGATCCATCTCGTCCCAAAGATGCTCGATTGGGGACATGTCTGGGGATCTGGCTGGCCATGGCAGGACATTGACATGTTGTTGCATCAGATACTGCTGTACAATCCTTGCAACGTGTGGTCTGGCGTTATCATGTTGCAGCGTTATTCCGGGACCATGTTGCATCAAAAACGGTACCACCAATGGCCGTAGCACTTCATCGCGATATCTTTGACCTGTCAGATTTCCATCAATAACAAGCAAATCTGTTCTGTTTCTAGCCGTGATCCCTCCCCAAATCATGACACTACCACCTCCAAAACGATCAAATTCCTGAACACAGTTGTTGGCATAACGTTCTCCACGTCGACGGTATACACGTAAACGACCATCACATCGGTTAAGCATGAATCTTGATTCATCAGTGAAGAGTACAAGATCCCACTGACGTTGGATCCACCGTCGATGTTGTTGTGCCCACTGTAGACGCAGTCGTCAATGTTGTACTGTGAGTATTGGACGTCTTGCTGGCCGACGTGGGACAATGCCAAAATTACGGAGACGGCGACGGATTGTCTGTGCAGACAGTCGCCTCAAACCAGGTATCGTTCTTGCAGTTATGGTTGCAGGTTGGAATCGATTTCGGAGATGGGTTGTTCGAATCCAGTTGTCCTGTCTGGGAGTGGTTACTCGTGGACGGCCGCTGCGAGGACGGTCTCTGACATGTCTTGTCTGCTGATGACGCTGCCATAAGTTCCAAATGGTGTTTCGGTGGACATTCAGGCGATGAGCAACTTCCCTCTGCGAGGTTCCGGATTCAATCATCCCAATGGCCCTCCACCGATCATTTTCAGACAGTCTTGGCATTTAGAGGGTAGAGTTCCTGATCCGAAATGGCTGTGTTTTCGATAAGTGATGCTTCCGTCGTTCATCAGGCACAATGTGAACATTCCAAAAATTCTCCTCTTTTATTGCCATCCACAAGCATGATTTACGCACATTTTCACGTGCAAAGTCATTTTCTCGCATTTTCATGATTTCCATTTCAATGTTGTGTTTACGTGTACTGTTTCAGTCTGATATCACCATGTATGACAATTTCATAATTGCGTTATGAAAAACAATTAACAATATTGGTGTCACAGAAACTTTTGTTGCTGAGTATATTATTAAATTCTTTAAGCAGTCAACTAAACCCGGATTTTTGTTTTGGTATTAATGTTTCTTTTGAAGTCATGAAGTCAAGTCAAATTTTTATTACACAAGCCTGCTTTGAATTGAACGATCGCCAGTACACAAATTGCAAACGAGATCCCACGTTAATTTATAAACAATTAAAAAAGGCGCATATCCAATGGATTGCCGCAATAGGGTCAGTGGGTTACCAGCCTAGCCAGCTGGCATTTTAACATTTTTTCACTGTTGAATCAACGTCATAGATCATAGTTGAATCACCATTGAAATGTGTTTTGATTTTGAAAGTTGAAACAACGTTCATTTCGCAACATTTTTTCAACGTTGGGCATGAGTACCATACACAACCTACACTTTTTTGTTTTGGCCTGAATGGTTTTAAAAGGGGGCACAAATATTTTTAGGGGGTTTTTATGAGTGAGAAGGGGGCTTAGAATGATGGGAGAAAATTTTTAAAAGGAAGGGGGAGATGCGGCACGAGGAAAAAAATTATTTGCGGTAATTCCAGTTATCACCACCGTGCTCTTCCCTCATGGCATTCACTCTGGGTACGATCTCTCCAAATTCTTCTGACCTTTTTAAATGTGTTCTCTTTCCCCCCAATCGATGAGGCTGTGAACAAAGGTTTCCTTGTGATGTTAGACATTACATTTGTGACGACTCTGAGCACGGCCCTTTTTCCTGCAGGCGCTCATAGGCGCGGCTCTGGCGCTCGTTAACGTTACATCCTCGGCTTCCCTATAAAATGACTTCGCTGGAGAGTATGGGATTGATGCCACTGGCCTGCATCAGGCTTTGTTAAGCTATTGTTTTGTATTTGATTTCTTTTTATGCATTTAGCCTCACGACACTGACATTACATGCCTGCATTGCTTTACACTACTAACGTACTGACGACCACGTTTTGTATATGTTGTATATAGTTTTTCCTTTCTATTAAGTAAACGCTTCGCTTAATTGGCTATTTTGTGTCCCGTGTCCTCCATTGAGTTTCTTTGTTTCGACTTCTGAGCCAGATCGTAACACATTAGTGTCTGCAGCGGGATTCGAACCTGGGAATCTCTGGAAAAAGCTATTTCAAATACACCATACACTGTGGTTAACCACGACACCAACTGAATTTGTTGCCAGTTCAGTGCATCAGTTTCCATTCATCCCTGCAGGGTGAAAGACGACCAATGTTGTTTCAACGTTGAAAGAAATCTTGTTCAAATTTCAGTGTTGATTTGAGATAATTTTGTTAACCTTTTTACAACCATCAGAGTTAAATGTTGTTTCAATAGCGTTTCAATGTTGAAACAACGGACATAATTTCAACCATATTTCTAAGTTGAAGGTCGGTCATGTGCCGGCTCGGTGAGTGACCAGCCGAGTCAGTCGCAAATCCAAAGCATTACCACGCTAGGTCGATGGGTTACTGCCAGCTCAAGGGAACACGGCGCACTCCATTCTTATACCGGTGCGCCTGGCTGCCTTCTGACTACCAAATCTGCCAGAAAAGAAGCATTAAATTGGGGGGGGGGGGAGCAATTGCACAAGTGCAACTATTTTAATTCAAAGCTTGCAGTGTTAATTTTGGTCGTAATTTCGAGCCCTGCACTGAAGAGGTCCAAACTTCTTTGAGCCACTTAAGTGCTACAGCCAAATGCTCAAATTTACTTAAATAGGCATCTATCAAAGCTTTTCAGAAAGAGGGTAAAGCCACATGTCTCTGAACATCATAGCCGGAAAAATCAACTCATGCAGATGTATCTGGTGGTACAACAGAATAATTTTGTTCTGTAGCATTTTGTAGGTCTAGCTGCCGCAATTTAACCTCGACTTCTGCCACCAACTCCAATTTACGTTTAGCCAATTCGAACTCCTGTTCCTGTTTTTGCGCCCTCTCCCGTACCTCAATCTCTGCCTTTCGTGCCTTTTCCTCAGCCTCCAGCTTTAACCGGGCGAGTCAGACCTTCAGCCGTGCATCACTCTCCGACCAATAAGAGCTTGGCGAGTATGGCTCAAACTTACGCAAGGTAGGCAGAGGGGTACTCCCCCTTCCCTTCAACAATGACAGAACCAATACCGCCCCAAATAGAGTCTTAACTTGGGCCAGGCCTAGAATTTGACATCAGGCAGAACAAGAGGACCAACGGTAGCAGGAGGGGCATGAATTTTTAGCTCAACCAACTTGTCCCTCACCCGTGACAAAACCTCTCCCCTTATGAGAGCACCAGACACCACAAGGCCCACAGGATCTGCATGGGGGTGCATGGGGGGTGAGTAACTGGAGGTTATAAGTACCAGGAGATGTAAAATGCAATGGTAACAGCAGAGATAAAACAAGGAGACAAAAATAATTCAGCGCAGGGTTTTTTTTATTGTGAAAAACAAAGGTTGGGGTCCAAGGGTGTAACTACAAAGCAGATAAGAAACCCACACAGCGAGGTCAAGGGACGCTGGATGTTGCCAAAAGAACATTCAAAAAGACAAGCTTGCTAACACACAGCAATCTAATCTAGAGTATCCAGTAAACAAAACAAAAGCCCGACTACTCTAACTAGCACAAAAAAAAAATACATGGGTTGGCAAACACTCCTAACTGCTAGTGCGCCTATACATAGAACAGCTAAGGACAT
Source organism: Gymnothorax reevesii (assembly GCA_029721435.1). Classification (NCBI taxonomy): domain Eukaryota; kingdom Metazoa; phylum Chordata; class Actinopteri; order Anguilliformes; family Muraenidae; genus Gymnothorax; species Gymnothorax reevesii. The sequence continues at coordinate 16,415,679 of CM056579.1, forward strand.
AAGTATAGGCCCCCCCAGTCCTACCTGTCCCAAGCCCTGGAAGTGTACACAAACCGCCAAAAAAACCATTTTCAGATAAACTAAGGAAATTAGAAATTTTACATTTTGGGGTGGCCTTTTATTGTCTGGATATTGAGTATCTGGGTACTGCTCATTCCGTCTGATCACCGCCTGAAAATGACACACCCATGTACTGAGTGAAATTATTGCATCACTGAGCAAATGCTCACTGACAGAGAAATAGATTAAAAAATAGTACACAAATCAAGAGAAATAACCCGTTTCTACAAGTAAAAGTCAGCATATGCTCACAGAGTTAACTCAATGTGGCATGAATATTTCACATGGGGCATTCATATTTTTGTTCAGTGTAGTTCCAGGTATCTCTAAATCTAGGAGAGGGGCACACTGTCAAATGCATTTTTATAATCAATCCATGCCATACGAAGGTTTGTCTGTCTTCTTTTGCATTTCTCAAGAATAGTTTTATCTATCAAGAGTTGGGCCTTCGTTCAAAGCCTTTTTCCTATTGTTATGGCCTCAATTTGTTATGACATAGCAGACAGCAAGGGACGACAGACAAAAATTTTTAAACTTGAACAGATTTAATGAAACAAAGACTGACTAAGATCGAAATAAAAAAAATAAAAAGAAAAAGAAAAAAGATATTTACAGTCCCTTGGTAATGGAGATGGGGTTGCCATGTTGCGATGTCCTGGGACAGGATAATGCTCAAACAGGCAAAAATCCACAAAAATAGCTTCACAGGTCTTGAAGAGTGACAGATCTGGTCAAATGTATCCTTCCAGTATTTCTCCTTGCAATTTCTTCTACTACTACTTCCTCCCTCAACTTTTCCCCTGATATACTCTTTTCCAACCCCCTCCCACCTTACAGACTTCTTCAGTTCTCTGGGACATTCCCCTCTGAGGCATACCAAGGACATGCCCCAAAACCTAGCTCCATACTGGGCAGAACAAAAAATGTCAATACTGCCATCTAGTGGCTTTTTTCACATTACACCTCTATTCCAAAAGGGAAAATTGACTCAAAAGGCAAAAGTTTTTTCTTCTCTATACAAAACTGGTTAAGTAGATACTAGTATAAATATGCATATAATACAATCTGCTAATAAACGTGATATATATACACACATACTCAAACATGGAATAAGCAAGCAGCAATTACATTGTCAGTACCCTTTACATGCTTCAATTCCAAGTCGAACTCCTGTAAAATCAAACTCCAATCCAACAATCTTGGATTCTTGCTTTCCATCTTACCCAAAAACATGAACGGATTGTGGTCAGTGTACACAATCATTGGCTTTTGTCCTGTACAAACATAAACCTCAAAGTGTTGTAAGGATAGAACCAAAACCAACAGCTCCTTCTCAATTGTGGAATAGTTCTTTTGGTGGCGATCAAACTTCCTGGAAAAGTATGCCACGGGATGCTCAATGTCATCAGTCACTTCTCTGTAGGAGCACAGATCCACAAGCTGGGTCGCTAGCATCGACCGTGATGGAGATTTGAGCACGGGGAAGTGACACAGCAGAGACTTTAGGCGATCGAAGGCTCTTTGGCATGCTTCATCCCAAGTGAACTTTACGCCTTTCTTCAGTTGGTCGGTGAGACTGAGAGCAATCTCAGTAAAGTTCTCAGGAAAATGCTCCAACACAGGCAAAAATCCACAAAAAGAGCTTTGAAAAGAGTGACAGGTCTGGTCAAATGTATCCTTCCACTATGTCTCCTTGAAATTTCTCCTACTACCCCTCACTCTCAATTTCTCCTTATATACTCTTTCCCAGCCCCCTCCCACCTTCCAGACTTTTCTCCAATTCTCTAGGACATTCACCTCTGAGGCATGCCCAGGACATGCCCCAAAACCTAGCTCCAGACTGGGCTTCAAAAAAAAAAAGTCAATACTGCCATTTAGTGGCTTTTTCCCACATTACACTATGCGTCCCTTTTGTTCGTTTTCCAAATAGTTTACCTCATGAAGATGTTCATAGATTGCATTGGCTATGATCATGTCAGCCACTTGTTTACCGTTGTCACAGAGCAAATTGGTCTATAAGGCAGCTGCATGTCGTTACTCTATGTTACAAGGTTGGTGTTACCAATAGTTAGCTATTCTGGGGATTCTTCTTCTCTCTTCAGCATTTTAGTGAAAGCCATGACATAATGGCAGTGAAGAGCCATCCTTTTTAAGCCAAAAATTTGGGTTTTTGTCTATTCCTGGTAATTTTCACTTGTATGAATTCTGTGGTGGGATTTTAAATAAGTTCGTACAGAAAAGCACTTCCCACAATGACTATATTAATGGGGCTTTTCACCTGAATGAATTTTCTGGTGGCGTTTTAGATGATGTCGGTCAGCAAAGCACTTCCCACACTCACTACATTTGAAGGGCTTTTCACCTGAATGAATTTTCTGGTGGGATTTTACATAAGCTTTTTGAGAAAAGCACTTCCCACACTGACTACATTCATAGGGCTTTTCATCTGAATGAATTTTCTGGTGGCGTTTTAGTTGACGTAGGTCAGGAAAGCACTTCCCACACTGACTACATTCACAGGGCTTTTCACCTGTATGAATTTTGTGGTGGTATTCTAAACCAACAAGTGAAGAGAAGCACTTCCCACACCGACTACAAATGTAGGGCTTTTCACCTGAATGAATTTTCTGGTGGCGTTTTAGTTGACGTAGGTCAGGAAAGCACTTCCCACACTCACTACATTCACAGGGCTTTTCACCTGTATGAATTTTGAGGTGGCATTCTAAACCAAGAAGTGACGAGAGGCACTTCCCACACTGACTACAAATGTAGGGCTTTTCACCTGAATGAGTTTTCTGGTGGCGTTTTAGATGATGTCGGTCAGCAAAGCACTTCCCACACTCACTACATTTGTGGGGCTTTTCACCTGTATGAATTTTCTGGTGGGATGTTACATAAGCTTTTCGAGAAAAGCACTTCCCACACTGACTACATTCATAGGGCTTTTCATCTGAATGAATTTTCTGGTGGCGTTTTAGTTGACGTAGGTCAGGAAAGCACTTCCCACACTGACTACATTCACAGGGCTTTTCACCTGTATGAATTTTGTGGTGGTATTCTATACCAACAAGTGAAGAGAAGCACTTCCCACACCGACTACAAATGTAGGGCTTTTCACCTGAATGAGTTTTCTGGTGGCGTTTTAGATGATGTCGGTTAGAAAAGCACTTCCCACACTCACTACATTTGTAGGGCTTTTCACCTGTATGAACTCTGTGGTGGGCTTTTAAACCATTTAGTTGAGAAAAGCACTTCCCACACTGGTTACATTTGTAGGGCTTTTCACCTGTATGGATTCTTTGGTGGACTTTTAAATAAGTTGGGTAAGAATAGCACTGCCCACAATCACCACATTTATAGGGCTTTTCACCAGTATGACTTCTTTGGTGGACTTTTAAATGGTTTAGTTGAGAAAAGCACTTCCCACACAGACGACATTTGTAGGGCTTTTCACCAGTATGAGTTCTTTGGTGGATTTTTAAATAAATTAGCTGAGAAAAGCACTTCCCACACTGACTACATTTATAGGGCCTTTCACCCGAGTGAACTCTCAGGTGGCGTATTAGGTAATGTCGGTCAGAAAAGCACTTCCCACACAGACGACATTGGTTGGGCTTTTCACGTGTATGAATTCTCTGGTGATTTGAATGCTCTTCATTTTCATTTTCATGAATGGCCTCCTTCTGAAGGACACTCAAAGCTCTTGGAGGTTTACTTGAAGCAGTTATGAGGGGTTCAATGGTCATACTCCTCGTTTCACAGGTTATAGGCTTGGGGATACTCTTTGTATTTTCCTGGATGATTCCTTTCCCATTTTTCTCATTGTTTACAAACTGGCAAGGATTCAAATTCCCATTTTGGGTTGAGAGATCATGGATTTCTTCTTTGCAGTTTACATTTAGATGCACTGCGCTGAGCCTTGGGTCAATTGGGTCTTTGTGATCAAGACCAACTCCACTCGTCCCAGTATTCATGAGATCGGTTCCTATGTTTTCACTCAATTCACACTTCACTTGGTCACATTTAATAGGAGCACATTTAATATCCTGCCAGTCACTGATTTGTTCTGATATAAGGTATTCTCCATCATCAGTCTCCGTTTTGATTTGGTCAGGACGCATACAGGTCACATATCCCAGCGCTGTACTGTCAAGGCTCTCTGTCTTAATAAGATCCCCTGAGTGTGTGGAGCCCAGATCAGTTTCTGTTTTAATCAGTGATGTGCGTGTGTGCTGTACATCACTGACCCCACTGTGTGCTGTAACACACTCTGGCTCCAGTGTGTTGAGTCCTGGTTCAGCACACACTGTCTCTGACTCTGCCATGTGGACAGACTCCAGTCCACCGAGTTCCTCTTCTTTCTGTCTGATCCTGTGCTGCTCAGTGAGCTCTGGTAGTGTTGTCTCAGTGTCCCGTCTCAGACAGACTTCTGCCTGCATCACACTGCTGCTCAAAGGTGTGCTGAAGTGCAGCTCCTGGAGGGAAACAGCGGAAGGGATTTAGCAATAATCAAACTGGCCCTCCTGCAGGACCTGACACATTCATTACTGTGTAGTCCTCTTCAGACTGACCACAGGTGGCGCTCTCTCACCATCAGGGACTCGCCTTTCTCAAGGCGTTACCAAGGCACTGGCCAAAATGGCTGACAAACCAGCAGCTGCATACAATTGAGTACACTGGGTGAAACAGAAGTTAAATATGTACTTTCCACCTGCAGTGTCCTGAAAAAAAAGGAAACCTGGAATTAAATGAGAAGTATTCTGTTAAATCTTAGCATCTATAAAATTAATGAGCAATATTACACAACTGTGTTTGTTTTCACATCATACAAAGAAAACAGAATTACTCCGGCATAGTTGTCAGAACTTGTTCTGTTGTCAGCTGCATGATTTGTGCACATCTGTCCTGCAGCTAGTAGGGTTTACATTTAACCCAAGACCTAGGCGGCCGCCTAAAAAAAACCCACTAAAACCGAAGGCGTTTTTGAAAACAACCTCCTAAAACCTGAGGATTTTCTGAAAAACAGATTGAGAGCTTAAACCTTAGAAATCATTGCCTGTGTCCTAAAGTTCATTGGAATCTTTTCAAAAATTAATAGGTCTTCATGGGTTAAAGCAGCACATGTTATGTAACCTAAAGCACTAATAGCCCTGACCGGTGAGACTGATCATCCAGGTTCATCCACATTTTGGCCTGTCATCATTTTATACAATCTGGGGCAAAGTGGTTTCTGCCTTACTTCAAAAGTGTCTTTGTTAATCAGTGGAGTGGGGCACAAGCTCCACTTACTTGACATCATTAGATAGAGGACGTAGTTTTCTAAAACCAAACGCTATTTTTAATGAAGTAGTGTTAAGTAATGGTCGTAGAATCAACCATTTATTCTTGGTCTCCTTTTTTTTGGGACACACTGCAAATTCACTAAAAGCAGTGCACGTAAACCCCAAATGTTTGAAAGACCAAACATTTTTCAGGGGTTCTCCAAGTGGTGGAATGAGGGAATGTTTATGTTACACTAATGCCTACCTATTCCTCTCATGCCTGGTACACACTACAGGATTCTTCAAAACTTCACAGATTTAGAGACCACACACTGACTGATTCTTCAGCAGTATGAGGTTCTTCACGCTCAATATTCCAAATCTCGCGTAGTCAAACGTGTTTTTGCTTGTTTTTACTTACTCGTCAGTCAGCTGACTCTGCTCGTGTCTTGATTGGCTTTTGTTCCGGTACTTGACGTTACATACTGTGCTGGGCTCGGCTCCTCTCGGAGCATCCCACACACTACAGGATTTCTAGTCGCAAATACACTCAACAAAAATATAAACGCAACACTTTTGTTTTTGCTCCCAATTGTCATGAGATGGACTCAAAGATCTAAAATTCATTCAAGATACACAATATTACCAAATCTCTCAAACATTGTTCACAAATCTGTCTAAATGTGTGATAGTGAGCACTTTTGCTTTGCTGAGACAATCCATCCCACCTCACAGGTGTGCCACATCAAGATGCTCATCAGACACCATGATTAGTGCACAGGTGTACCTTATACTGCCCACAATAAAAGGCCACCCTGAAATGTGCAGTTTTGTCTCACAGCAAAATGCCACAGATGGCGCAAGCATTGAGGGAGTGTGCAATTGGCATGCTGACAGCAGGAATGTCAACCAGATCTGTTGCTCGGGCATTGAATGTTCATTTCTCCACCATAAGCCGTCTCCAAAGGCGTTTCAGAGAATATGGCAGTACATCTAACCGGCCTCACAACCACAGACCACGTTAAACCACAGCAGCCCAGGACCTCCACATCCAGCAGGTTCACCTCCAAGATCGTCTGAGACCAGCTACTCAGACAGCTGCTGAAACAATTGGTTTGCATAACCAAAGAATTTCTGCACAAACTGTCAGAAACCGTCTCAGGGAAGCTCAACTGCATGCTCGTCGTCCTCATCTGGGTCTTAACCTGACTCCAGATCGTCGCCGTAACAGACTTGAGTGGGCAAATGCTCACATTCCATGGCTTCTGGCACGTTGGAGAGGTGTTCTCTTCACGGATGAATCTCAGTTTACATTGTTCAGGGCAGATGGCAGACAGCGTGTGTGGCGTCGTGCGGGTGAGTGCTTTGCTGATGTCAATGTTGTGGCTCGAGTGGCCCATGGTGGTGGTGGGGTTATGGTATGGGCAGGCATCGGTTATGGACAAAGAACACAGGTGCATTTTATTGATGGCATTTTGAATGCACAGAGATAGCGTGATGAGATCCTGAGGCCCATTGTTGTGCCATACATCCATGAACATCACCTCATGTTTCAGCAAGATAATGCACGGCCCCATGTTGCAAGGATCTGTACACAATTCTTGGAAGCTGAAAATGTCCCAGTTCTTGCATGGCCAGCATACTCACCGGACATGTCACCCATTGAGCATGTTTGGGATGTGCTTGACCGGCGTATACGACAGCGCGGACCAGTTCCCACTAATATCCAGCAACTTCGCACAGCCATTGAAGAGGAGTGGACCAACATTCCACAGGCGACAATTGACAATCTGATAAACTCTATGCGAAGAAGATGTGTTGCACTGCATGAGGCAAATGGTGGTCACACCAGATACTGACTAGTTCTGAGTCCCCAGACCCACAATAAAGCAAAAACTGCACATTTCAGGGTGGCCTTTTATTGTGGACAGTCTAAGGTACACCTGTGCACTAATCATGGTGTCTGATGAGCATCTTGATGTGGCACACCTGTGAGGTGGGATGGATTGTCTCAGCAAAGCAAAAGTGCTCACTATCACACATTTCGACAGATTTGTGAACAATGTTTGACAGAAATGGTAATATTGTGTATCTGGAATGAATTTTAGATCTTTGAGTCCATCTCATGACAAATGGGAGCAAAAACAAGTGTTGCGTTTATATTTTTGTTGAGTGTATTAAACAGGTTCATTATTTACCATCTCTCCTTCGGAGGCCTTCCGAGCGGATGTGACAAAATCGCTCAACACACCACACACAACAGGAAAAATCAAACACAATGTCCTTTGCAAACAGACAATCTGGCCTTTGTCGGCTTTGATCGGAAGGGGGAGATCGGGACAAAAAAAAAAATCAGCCCGATTATCCTATAGTGTGTACCAGGCATAAAACAGAGGAGTCAAACATCATTGCAATAACACTTTCATACTCAACAAGGTCTACCTTGTCACCTCTGACAGCAAGCAGAGTTTCAGTAAAAGCTCCCCAAAATGATGAGTTCCAGGATATGAATAAGTTTATTTTTCATTGTTAGTAATACAAATCCTAAAATCAATCAAGTTGTCTCTCCTGATAACAAATCTTAAAACTTATAGATCTTAATCTATAAAATTGTTTTTTAGTTATCGCATTAAAAACTAACTATACGCGATGGATGCAGGTGCGATGGTAACGATGATTCCATAATACTGACAAAAATGTACTTTTGTCAATAAAACAATAAATTCAATGTCATGAACTGAAGACCTGTGAATGGTGGAGTGAGCACCGACTAAGGGACCATCTGGACTCGAACGATTGTTTGGAAATCACTAGAATATTTTATCCTTTCGTCGATGCATAGACATAGACGGCGAAAACGCAGCCCAAAACGGTACTTTGAAAAGAAGTTCCAGAGTGAGAAAATCTGCAAAATCCACCCAAGCGTTTTCGTGTTGACCACCAAAAGGGTAACCTCGAAATCTAGACCCAATAGTTCTGCTAAGCCGGTGCATCTAGCCACGAGCCATAGGGCCCCAGTACTACCAAGCAATTGGTCCGACCAATCACAACGCTCTGCGTTTGTAGAGAGTCGTTGGGCGGGCTTAGCACGATGACGACAACGCTGTGACGGTGCAAAACAACTGAGATGGCTGTGGCAACGGAACACCGCTGTTACGGATCAACTGTTGACCTTTGTTTATAGAAGTTGAGTCGGTTACACTTAACTTGAAGGTACAGTCATAAGAGTGACATGACACTGTCATAACTGTTACATGTGTCATGTAACACGCGTGACAGCGTCATGTCACGCGTATGATATAGTTGTCATAATCAGGACAAGCCAAACAATGTCAACTTGTCATCTCAAAAACCGAATGACACTTCATGACAACGTTTGACATTTACGTAATGTTTATGACACTTTCATGGCTGTGTCATGTCACTCATGACGATACCTTCAAGTAAAGTGTTACCGTTGAGTCTCTCTCACAGGTTCTGGCTTTCGTTAATCTGACTGGCTGACGCCTTTTCAAAATATATTGAATTTAATCCTGCCATTGACCAACCGAAACAAATTCAGTTCAAGGGATTATCTTGTGTCTTGGAGTCACACGACACTATGGCTGTATTGACACTGCAAGTCTTGTTGCCCAGATCGGATATAGATTGGATTTTGAGGCCCATATCCGATTTGTTCAACTGTGTGTTTACATATTGTTTTGAGCCTGAATGATCCATTTCATTTCGATTCAGTTTGTTTACACCACTCATTACCTGGCCATCATCTTAGGCATCCACATGCGCACAGTTGAGAAGGCTACTGAAAATAACAGCAAATGTGCCTGCAGCGCAGCAAAAGCATGCAGGCCTAACAGTCATAGAAATGATCAAAACATCAAGCAAGCTTGCAACATTTCACTGGGTAACCTACATCTAATTCTCCTGTTAAAGCCTTTTAAGCCGCTTTCACATTGGACGCGGAACAAATTAATTTGGTTACTGATGAGAAATACTGAAATATAATCCTCAACACATTCAAAGTCAATGACTCAAATATACACGCGAAAAATTCATTTTGCGCCTGGTGTGAAAGCAGCTTTACACCTATCACCTGCATCATCGCAAATGCGTAGGCAGACTCCACCTCAGTCAAGGCCTTTTTATTTTCAACAAAATATCCGATCTGCAAGTTGATATGCATTTACACAACGGGCACATATCCGATACACATTAGATACATATCCGGAAAAAAAATAACACATTTGAATGAGGCCTGGATCCGATCTGACAGATCCGATCGAGGGCGGAATCAATGTGTTTTTTTTCTGTTTACACTGCCATGTGACAGATCGGATATTGGCTGCATTTCAGCAAAAGATCTGATTAGTGTCACATTCGTGTCACATTTAACCTGCAGCGCAAATCCAGCCTAAGACACGGTCTTATCGGGTTGCCCTTCTTCAATATAGCCTGTTAATAACCAGCCGTTCTAAATAATAATGCGTAACATCTAACCAGTTAAAACTAAGTCCATGCATCATGTGTTTATAAGGGCTGGTTAGTTACAGATATTATTGACAAGGGGTAACGCGATAGGACACAGTTCCTATCTTAATCTTTCAGACGGCGGGGATAATCCCTTAACCATTCAAAACAAATTCAGTTTAATAACAAAATAAATTCAATACACTAAAAAAGCATCAGCTGATTAGATTTTTATCAACAAAAACCAAGAATGTTGCGCCTCTTAAATTGAACAAACTCTGGTTCAACTACAATCTTTGAGGTAACAGTGGTCACAAGTTAATCCAGCCAAAGTGTTTACAACCAAGAAATTTATGCCCAGTTATTTCTCTTTGAACAATGGAGTGTACTTGGACAAAGGGAGAATTGTGATGCGTCGATGGGCATTCCTGACTGTTTTTACATCATGTATATCGGTATCGAACACCATTTATTTTGAAGAGCAAGAAAATAAAACGATTTTTAAATTGATTTAAAAACAAGAGCAATCCGAGATTTCTGATCCCCGCCAAAGGATGACATCTGTATCTCTGGTGAAAATTTCATGAAGATTCCTTTAGTAGTTTCCAAGAAATGTCACTAAATTTGTAGATCCAGATCCCGATCCGGATTGGGATCATCACCAAAATTTAATGGAGTCGTCCCTGGACCAAGATCTCTCTCTGGTGAAAATTTCAGGAAGATCAGTCCAGTAATTTCCGAGAAATCCTGTCCACAGACAGACACAAATAAAAATAAATAAATAAATAAACCGACTCTATCGCATAATCTCCTTGGCGGAGATAACAATGAAATCCTTGAATCAGATGGATAGTGAACAATTACAAACCAACTTTACATTTGTTAAGGCATTCGCACGGACAGCTAAGGCCAGCGGAAAATCTTCTGCTGTTGTGTGTTTTTTTTGTTGAAAAAAAAAAAAAAAAGCCACCAGTTAACAAGGAAACCAGTTGATCAGTCACACTGGGTGTTTGAATTGGCATTGACTTTGGAAGAGTTAGACTTGTGCTTTTTGTGAAAGATGAGCAGAAAAAGGCACTCAAGTCATTCGTTTCAAAGACTGATGTATTTGCCGTTATGCCAACAGGATATGGCTAAAGTTTAATTTACCAGCTGGCTCCGCTGGTAGTGAAACAAATGGGAGTCAGTGGTTGTAGTCTCGCCGTTGATCGCCCTTATGGAGGACCAGGTCACAGAGGCGACCAAATTTGGACTCACGCCCATTGGAACTTGGTGTACATAAATTGAAGCAAATTCTAAATGGCCATTGTCAGTTGGTCTTTGGTAGTCCTGCAGCCTGGCTCATGCAGAGAAAGTGGTGCGACATGTTGGCTTCCAAGGTCTTCTGAAATAACCTCCTAGGAATCGTGGTGGATGAGGTACATCTCATTTACTAAAGGTTAGAGGGATCAAGTAAAATCAAGAAGAATCAACATTCCGGTTGAGTGCACGCTGGCACGTCTGCTGCCGCTGCTCACCGACAACTGAAGTGATTTTTACGGTTTTCCAGCCACTATTCGACCGCACAGGGGGGCTTTGTGAGATGTCCCACGCAGGGAGGGGTCTAGCAGCGGCGGAGCTAGAAATGAGAATTGGAGTGCACAAAACATCTGTTTAAAACAATTATTAGTCCTGACCCATTCTCAGTCATTTTCATATTGAACAAAATGTTCACTCCGAGAGCACTGCACACTTAACAGGTGCTACTTGTTCTCCACGATTAGGTAAGACGACCATCAATCATCTGGAAGCGAGTTTACTATATAAAAATCAGCGTTATTCAAAACTGTATACCTGTCGACTCTCACGTGAATACCTTGAGGTGCAGGCTTTTCATAGCCTATTTAAACTGCCTTTCATTCAACACAAAGCAGCGGCCTATTATTTTCAGGTTACTTTATTTTTTATAATTATTTTTCTGTTCCAAATTTAGCTCATGATTTCATTGCCGTTAGAACGCATTTGGAGAGAAATGGTCTTCAGTTGCCAATGACCATAATTGTCAATAAAGGAAAATGATTGAGAACTAGCCACGACCAATTGTTGACATAAGGGGACATGTCTGTTCACCCCCAATTTCCCAGTTCCAGCTCCGCCACTGCTAGACATCTTCCCCCCCATGGGACATCTGACACCTGAAATGTAAACACAATGTTAACATGGTGAATTGGAGTCAATGAGGTTGATTAATCTCTCCCTATGGCTTTGAATGTATCCAGGTGAATGCAGTGCATGCTGAGAAATTAGCTTTATGGCGGAGCAAACATGGCAGGTCACGCTGGCAGACTGTCACAGCTGTTGTTGCTTATATGGTCAGTCTCGCCAGTCCCAAACTGTACTACGCCGGCCTCGCCAAGTAGGGAAATGCTACTGGCTCATTCCATCTCAAATGTCCGAATTTCGGAGAAACTTCCCACTTGACCATCTCATATTTGGCTCAAAAATTCCAGCAGGTGCATGCACCTCCTCATAGGTTAAATCCAAAATTTCAGCTCTCAACGCCTAATAGTTTTGTCATAAAAAAAAAAAATTGCACCCAAGTTCCAGCCCTTTTTTTCCACAGAAAACAGCGATTTCTGTGGAGCCACTTTCATATGGCTATATCTAGAAAAGTATTTCAGCTAGATCGTTCAAATTTTCAGGTGAGGAACCCTGCGACTGTAACTTGAAGAATATGGTCTTATGAATGCGTCCCTTTCGTTCATCATATATTCCTGGGTGCTTAAAATTTGCTCAAATATTTTACTCTGCATTCTGTAATAGCATATTTGAAGGACTGTAAAAAGCCTATTGTCTAAGACAGGGATTTTGTATTGCACATACTGCTTCCCACATATGTTGTGTATTTTGTATTCTAACTCTGAACCTCACTTATGAATAATCTAGAACATATTAAGGTTTGAAAATGAAAAAAATAAAATTTATGCCATTTATAACATTTCATACCAAAACAATGACACCATACACCAACATCAAATTGACTGTTTTAGAAAGATTAGATGCCTCTTATTAACAGATCCAAAATTTGTGATGCTCTTCTCCTTTATTTTCTCAGTGTCTCAATTTTTGAAAATATGGTATTTTGTGGAGACTAAGCATTGAATGGCATCAAGGGCATATTCAAACTTATGAAATGCATATAGTTAATGATAAAGCTTAAACTCAAAGTGCTGTATTTCATAAATGTTAACTTACACTGGAAGAATAACCCACATTCAGTGTTTAGATATTGAAATTGCAACCATAACAGGGCCAAAAATTAATGTTTGTGATGAATTTGGATGCGTTAACAATAATAATTAATTAACTACAACAATAATAATCAAACACTGTATAGCAATCTTATAGAGGACGTGTTAAGAATGCAATTTTATTTGATCTGTTATGGCCCCAATTTGTTATTACATTTACACAACAGCAATAGCAAGGGATGACAGACACAGTTAAACAACTTAAACACATTTAATTAAACACAACAACTAACTAAACTGACCAAGATTGAATAAAAAAAAAAGAAATATTTACTGTCCCTTTTTGTGGGGTGGCTTGGTGATGTCCTGGATAATGAAAATGCTCAAACACAGGTAAAGAAATCCACAAAAGAAACGTCACAGGTCTTGAACAGAATGTGTGATCTGGTCATCTTCTTGCAATTTCTCCTCCTACTTTACTGTCTCAATTCTTTTCCTTATATACTCTTTCGCAGACCCCACCCACATTTAGACCTCTTTATTTTTTATATTCTGAGACTTGCCCCAGACATGTCCAGGACATGTCTAAACATGACTCCAGTCTGAGCTTAACAAAAAAAGGTAAATACTGCCATCTAGTGGCCGAAATTCACATTACAGATCAGACATTAACTGATTTCATGTATTGACACTTTATATTAGTTTATGTATTAACAAACAAACCTCTAAAATAAATGATTACATTTTTGAAGCCATTAGTTTAGAAACATGTTTGGTCATGCAGAAGCTGTAACTTGTCTGAACAGTTCATGCATCCGCACGGCCTAGCAAAAAGTTTTTTTCTGGCCCAGGAGGGAAGGCTTATGCTTGGTACCAGTACAATATATCATTGCTAAGATTGAAGTCCCAAACACTACAAATGGATGTAAATATGCACTAAAGGAGCAGAATACCGAAGTAGCTGAAAACTTCATGAGAGTTCAAATAATTTCTGTAGTATCTGTGCTCACTGTTATCAACAGGTCATTTAAAATATTCCTTTATTTGCAATTCTACAGGAATATCAAAAACTATTCTTAACACTGGTTGTTACTAATTGAAGCATATGGTTAAATTCTACTTGGATATAAATGTTAAAATTATTGTATTGTAATTATTTTAAGTAATGATTCATAAGTTTGATCTTCCACTGACATTGGGACTACAGTATTTCAATATACATCTGAAAACTGAATGGGTTACAATTCAAGGGTAAGCTAACATATATGAAATAAAGCATTTAGTTGAGTCTAAGCTTTCTATCATTAACTATGTGCATTTTATAATGTTTAATATGCCTTTGATGCCATTAACCCTCCTGTTGTGTTCGGTTAAATCTGACCGATTTACAAGCTTTCTCTCCAAAAAAATGCAGTTAATTTTATCTGTTTGTCATGAGGTTTCTTGACTTTATTCACACATGGCATTTGAACGCATAAAATAAATTTGGATAATTTTTATTCAATTTTGTGCGTTTTATTGAACTTGTATACACCTGTGGTGTTCCCGGTTGTCACGGTCACGTCTGTCTAGGGATATGACTTCACTTATAAAAGAAGGCAGGCTGGCCTGGACTGGTGAATCTGGAAGGAAAGCCGGGACCTACCTCCCCTCGTGACGGCACCGTTGCATTCCAGGGCCAGCTCAAGCTGCCGCTCCACCGGCGAATAGCTCCGCGTCGGTTAGTTCTTGAGTTCAATATAGTGGCCTTCTTTCTTTAAGCACGGCAGTAATAGGTGACAAAATGAAGAATACGGCGCATACTGGTTGTTTGGAAGCATGCATTTAGTGACGACGTCCGTCACTTCAGGGCTCTGGCACATCACACCAGAAACCTTTAATGATGGCCCATTTAAAAGGGACACCCCTCCCATGACCAACCACGTCCCAATCAGGACACAAAGCATCGTCCCAACTTCTCCAACCAGTCACCAATCACAGTGCGCAGCCGCCATGCCACTAAATGTGCGTTACCTATACCTACATTTCTCTACCAAAGAGAGGAGCTACTAGTGTTTCGATTATGCCTCGTTCCCGGATCCGAGGGCATAACACCGGTCAAAAATGACCGGTCATTAGAAATGAATGGGTAAGACCACAATTAGTGTTTAAAATAGAGTTCAAGCACATTATCACACTCCAACATGCAGGTTTCTTTGAGCACACACACACGCACTCGCACTCGCACTCGCAATCGCAGACACACAGAGACACAAACACACACACACACACACACACAGCTTCCATGGCAACCCCCATGGGAACCGATCTCTAATACAAAACCCAAAACCAGTGAAGTTGGCACGTTATGTAAATCGTAGATAAAAACAGAATACAATGATTTGCAAATCCTTTTCAGCTTATATTCAATTGAATACACTGCAAAGACAAGATGTTTAATGTTCAAACTGAGAAACTTTTTTTTTTGCAAATAATCATTAACTTAGAATTTAAAGGCAGCAACACATTGCAAAAAAGTTGGCACAGGGGCCTTTTTACCACTGTGTTACATCGCCTTTCCTTTTAACGACACTCAATAAACGTTTGGGAACTGAGGAGACCAATTTTTGAAGCTTTTCAGGTGGAACCCTTTCCCATTCTTGCTTGATGTACAGCTTAAGTTGTTCAACAGTCCGGGGTCTCCATTGTCGTATTTTACGCTTCATAATGCGCCACAAATTTTCAATAGGAGACAGGTCTGGACTACAGGCAGGCCAGTCTAGTACCCGCACTCTTTTACTACGGAGCCATGCTGTTGTAACACGCGCAGAATGTGGCTTGCCATTGTTTTGCTGAAATAAGCAGGGGCGTCCATGAAAAAGACGTTGCTTGGATGGCAACATATGTTGCTCCAAAACCTGTATGTACCTTTCAGCATTAATGGTGCCTTCACATATGTGTAAGTTGCCCATGTCTTGGGCACTAATACACCCCCATATCATCACAGATGCTGGCTTTTGAACTTCGCGCCTATAACAGTCCGGATGGTTCTTTTCCTCTTTGGTCCGGAGGACACGACATCCACAGTTTCCAAAAACAATTTGAAATGTGGACTCGTCAGAACACAGAACACTTTACCACTTTGCATCAGTCCATTTTAGATGAGCTTGGGCCCAGCGAAGCCGGCGGCATTTCTGGGTGCTGTTGATAAATGGCTTTTGCTTTGCATTGCAGAGTTTTAACTTGCACTTGTAGATGTAGTGAAGAACTGTAGTTACTGACAGTGGTTTTCTGAAGTGTTCCTGAGCCCATGTGGTGATGTCCTGTACACACTGATGTCAGTTTTTGAAGCAGTACCGCCTGAGGGATCGAAGGTCACGGGCATTCAATGTTGGTTTTCGGCCTTGTCGCTTACGTGCAGTGATTTCTCCAGATTCTCTAAACCTTTTGACGATATTACGGACCGTAGATGATGAAATCCCTAAATTTCTTGAAATAGCTTGTTGAGGAATGTTGTTTTTAAACTGTTCGACAATCAGCTCACGCATTTGTTCACTAAGTGGTGACCCTCGCCCCATCCTTGTTTGTGAATGACTGAGCATTTCAGGGAAGCTGCTTTTATGCCCAATCATGGCACCCACCTATTCCCAATTAGCCTGTTCACCTGTGGGATGTTCCAAATAAGTGTTTGATGAGCATTCCTCAACTCTCTCAGTCTTTTTTGCCACTTGTGCCAGCTTTCTTGAAACATGTTGCAGGCATCAAATTACAAATGAGCTAATATTTGCAAAAAATTACAAAGTTAACCTGTTCGAACATTAAGTAACTTGTCTTTGCAGTGTATTCAATTGAATATAGGTTGAAAAGGATTTGCAAATCATTGTATTCTGTTTTTATTTACGATTTACACAACGTGCCAACTTCACTGGTTTTGGGTTTTGTAGAATTTTCATGGCCATGGTGGAGCCCCTCATGCAAAGGCGGCAGCACCTTCCCTGAACACCATCCTCTGCTGCATTGGTGTGAGACATGCAAGCATCAGCCCAACATCTACACCAACCACAGGAGGAGGACACAAAAGGAAGAGGTGTCAACTGTCTGCACCACGAGATAGAAAAACAAGCTTGGTGTGCCACAAACGCAGTGTATACATTTACCAGGAACATGCAACAGCCACAACCCATTGCCCAACATGTTCACGAGAAGACAAAATATGAGTGATGCAAGTGATTGACATATTGTGAAGATTTTGTTTTTGTTATCAGTAGTGTTACTGTTGATCTTCAAAAAGAATGAAAACAGTTGTAGAGCTAAGGAGGTGAAGAGCAAAGATGAATTATGATGCACCACTGAGGAACACTGGAATAACACTTTGGTGCTACCTGTTGTTTGTTTTCAGGGATGATGGGTAAATAGTTGTTTATGTGTACATTCAGTCTAAGGTTTAGACATTACTTTTATAACATGGTTAAGTTTTTCTGTGCAGATTTGGGCTTTTGTTTTCCTAAATGAATCATACTGGTCAGTTTTGACCGGGAACACAAAAGATGTTATTTTGTGCCACTATTTAGAAAATTGAAATGGTTTCAAAACAATGTCTTTGGTAAACATTGAAATGAAGTACTCTGTGATAGATGAAACATGTTGTCGTATTTAAATGTTTGGTATAGTCAAAATCATATCTATATAAGGTTTTTTTCCCTAAAAAAACGAGTTGTATGACCTCAGGTAAATTAGGCCTACAGCACATACATAGCAAATAGAAGTTCAAAACTTGTAATGTTCACAAGAGCTGAAGTTGATAAAAATATCTAACACAACATTAGGTGATAATATATGCATCATTGTGGATTTATAATCAACTACAATGTTACCGGTCACATGTGACCAGGAACATAATGAGTGCCTAAACCAACAAAACAGGAGGGTTAAATACTGTGTGTCCAAAATAATACCATATTTTCAAAGATTTAAGAAATAAACCAAGATATCACAAGATATCATCAAACACAGTCAATTTAATGTTGGGGGATGGTTTCTTTTTTTAAAATGTTAATAAATGTCTACAGACTTTGTAGCTTACACGGCTATTCAGACTGCAAAGAATATTCAAAGTATTTAAACTCATTGGTACCCAAATATGAAATATATTGGTAAGAATATTACTCCTAGAGATCCAAAAAAGGGTCTTTTGCAAGGGTCAATCGCCGGCATGTTCACAGGCATTTAAGATTTCTGAAACTGAAGTGTAATGTGAATATAGGCTACTGGATGGCAGTATTTACCTTTTTTTTTTATTCAGCTCAGACTGGAGCTATGTTTAGACATGTCCTGGACATGTCTGGGGCAAGTCCTCGAAAATTAAAAAAAAAAAAAAAAAAGAGGTCTAAATGTGGGTGGGGTCGGCAAAAGAGTATATAAGGAAAAGAATTGAGACAGTAAAGTGGTAGGAGAAATTGCAAGGAGAAGGATACATGTGACCAGACCTGTCATTTTCTGTTCAAGACCTGTGAAGTTTCTTTTGTGGATTTTTGCCTGTGTTAGAGCATTTTTTTTTCCTTACCCAGGACATCACCAAGCCACCCCAACAAAAAGGGACTGTAAATATTTCTGTTTTTCTTGTAAATCAATCTTGGTTATTAGTTGTAGGTTAGTATTAGTCTTTGTCTGTTAATTAAATGTGTTCAAGTTTTTAAAACTGTTTCTGTCATCCCTTGCTGTTGCTGTAGCTGTTGTGTTGTAAATTGTAATAACAAATTGGGGCCATAACAGAGGGCAGATCAAAGATGGCAGGAAATGGTCACAGGTCCCAAAAAAGCCCTGGTTGTATTTTTGCCTCAAATATCTAAATTGTTTTTGAAAATAAACTCGCTAAAGTGGGGCTGTGGAATCAAAGTTGGCCCAAAATGAGCCCTGGTGATGCAACTGGGAGGGAATTTGAGCCAAAACACCCAAAACGTCGATCAAAATTGAAAACTTGTGTGGCCCCAATTTGTTATGGCATGGCCACAGCAAGGGATGACAGACAAAATTTTAAACAGATCTAATAACACAAAGTCTGACCAAAATTGGAATATAAAGATAAAAAAAAAAGTTATATTTACATTTCCTTGGGTGGGGTTGCTTTGCAATGTTCTGGGACAGGAAAATGCTCCAACACAGGCAAAAATCCACAAAAAGCTTCACAGGTCTTGAAAAGAGTGACAGGTCTGGTCAAATGTATCCTTCTCCTTGCAATTTCTCCTACTACTTGACTCTCTCAATTTTTCTCCTTATATACTCTTTTTCAGCCCCCTCCCACCTTCCAGACTTGTTTCAATTCTCTGGGACTTCCCCCTCTCAGGCATGCCCTGGACATGCCTAAAACTTAGCTCCAGACTGGGCTTCACAACAAAAAAAAAAGCCAATACTGCCATCTAGTGGCTCTTTTTTCCCCACATTACACTAGTGAAAGTTAACCCGGTTCAAAGTTGGCCGGAAATGCTCTCAGATGACTGCTGGGGACCTAAAAAAGGTCACATTTTGTCCGAAAACACGCAAAATGTTGACCAAAAAGAAGACGTTTGAAGTTTGCCCGAAATTGGCCGAAATCACCACTAGCGACCCAAGATGGTGATATTTCAGCTCAGAATACCCTAAAAGTTCACCAATATGGAAAAATCATTAGTGGAGTTCAATCCAAGTTGGTCGAAAATGGTCCCAAATGAAGCCTGGTGACCAAAAATGGTAAACTATAGACCAAACCACCACAAAAGTTAATCAAAATCAAAAGATTCAACAAAAAATTCACTTGTTTTAAACAAAGCGACAAGGTCAATAGACCGTTTCGGAGTAAGCACAAGATTTTTTTATGCATATGTGCAAGACGAAGTTTGTATGGCAAGAAGTGTCATAGCGTATGTCGAAACCTATGTTAGCAAGTGATAAACGATTTCACAGGTTAAAGTGCAAGAATTATGGCAGATGTGCAAGGATTTGAATATAAACCGCGTGGGAATGAAAAAGACTGAAGTGACTGAGGCGATTGTTGACGAACAGACCCACACAAAAGAAAATACAGGCCACACGACCGAGACTATAAATGCTACCACGGCCGTCAAGGTGGTCAGATATATTGCCGACTCAACCACTGATTTAATACCCCCCATTAAATTTCTTCATGTGTTGTAACAATCTCTGCACTAGATGTCACAAATCAAAGTCGGGGTTCATTAACACGCTTACAGAAGACAATGTAAAAGTGAAGGTTTATTATTATTATTAAGTGGTAGTGTGATGTGAGTACAGCGAAAGAGATAGTCCGTATAGCAAAAAAGAGTCTTTAACCACGAAGTGTGTGGTATAACCAAAAAAAACGCGGACCTCCCGTGCGCTCTCCAAAAACTCAAAAAAAGGTATCCCAAAAGTAAAGTCCACAATCCACAAGTAAATCCCGCAAATTCAGTCCATAAAAAAGGAAAAAATCTTCAAAGTAATCCATCCAGCAAAAACAAAGGAAAAAAAAAAAACAGCGATCTCACCTCAGTTACTTGATGTCCGATATGTAGGAAAACAGTAAACAGCAAATATGTAGGCAAACAGCAAGAAGTAAGGCAGTGAAGATAGAGAACTTAAATTCAATATGTTTTTTCGGTTTGTGTTTGGAGGATGTCAGAGTTTTGCCAGCCGGCATCTCTCTACCGCCATTCCAACTCTCTTCCGCCTTACCATTCAAAAGTATAGCATGTGATATAGGCAGACGGAAGGCTATAGGACAGGGAGTGAGGAGGAGTGTGCAAGTGACGGTGAGGAGGTGAGTGACAGTTCTAAACCCTCTAGAAAACCTATGCCCTGAATCCCCTATATATACGCCCATATGTTGGAAAACGTAACTTGCGTTATGTGGAACATTGACGCCTGGCCAGGCTTTTTTTTACGTGTCAGCTACGTAACTTTATTATAAATAATTAATATTTTTTCTTATTTAAATATACCACAACTTAAAACAATTTAATGTATGTGGCTGATGCTACATAGTGTGATCACGTCGTTTCTGCCACTCTTCTCCACAATAAGTGTTTAGACTGGGGTTAAACACTTCGATGAAGGTGACATCCAGGAATGGTGCTACAAACAGGTAGGCATCGCTTGGACATGTTGGATAGTAGAGCTGTCCGGTTGTGAAAATTGGACTTCGATTTCGGTTTCAGCTTGGTTGTTTTTCTTACAGAGTTCAGTCTCTGCTTCGGTTCTATTTAATAAACTTAAAGGCTCACAACTTGTGAGAAACATGTAACAGAATATATTAATACAACAGAGTAATAGAAACAAAAGTAAATTAGCCTTAGTAAGGCAGAAAAAAGAAAACAAAACGCCAGGGCTGAGAGAGATATGTTTATCACAATATCTCGTTTACATATTCCAAGTTTCAAACAAGACAATATTGTAGGTGTTGACAACTTGATATTGGTAAGTCATGCATGCCATTGCACAGCACTGGTTAGTGGTTATTAGATTAGGTTTTGGGCCTTCGCCAAATCAATGTACCAAATTCCAATTCTATTATTATTATTATTATTATTATATTTATTAATGCTTTATGCCTTTCTAAAATTGTTAGTCTGACCCCAGTGGGAAGTGTGTGTTCCTTCAAACGTGCTACCACCCCGTACTACCAGTAGCGAGCCCCCTAAGTTGGCCCTAACACAATTGTTCTTTTAATGAGGATTACCCGTCAGGAAACAGAAATGTCAATTTCCAATACGCTTGCATATTTACACTTTTATATGCGCTGTCACAGCCCCATTTCTATCAGTTTGAAAACATGCAAGTCTATAAAAATCAATAAATGTTCGAGACTTGCATTGTTTGTTTACATGATGCGACAACACGCGTTTCTGCGAAGAAAAAGTTCAGGATTACAAAAGAATCAACCAAATAAAGAAGTTGGAAGGGCTGGGCAGTATCTTGGTATTTTAATCTATATCGATTCATTTCTAAAGATATAACACGGGACAATATAGCTTGCATCAATATGGTTCATTTTGCATTACAATAACAATACCTGGGCCGCAAGTTCGCATCTATTTCTCCTCTACATCCCTCATCGCTCAGCAGAAGGTGTTGATCTTTCACTATTATTGCCTTGCAGTTCCCTGTCATGTTTGGCATTTTTCCCAAGCTATGCCTGTAATGCAGCTCGTAGCAATTTTTATAGAAGTTGCTTCCGTGTCCGAGACAGTTGTCTAAGTTTTGAAGCATTTAATTGGACTTGAAGATGCTCAGTCAGTTATATGTTCATTGGAACGATCTCTCTCTCTCTGGGGCTGCGTTTGGTGAGAGCATGTGCTAAGAGTTTAGTGCAACCTTTAACTCTTGCACTTGCTAAATTCTTTTTTCCATTTCATTTACTATTTCTGCATGTTTCATTGACACCAAATAATTTGCGATAAGGGTTAGTTGAAAAACTTTTGCCATTTTTCCCTGGAGGCGGGACGGTGCAGTTACCCACACCAGGGTAACTGCTGGCAGCTGCCCGTCATAAAATCCCAGAGTCCCAACCATCCAGCTCCTTCTCTTCAATGTTACGGAAAAACCAACTAAACAGATTTGGATCAAAACTGAGTTAGGACGGTTTTTGTGCTTACTCGGCTTTGCCTCATGACATACAGTATGATACAAAAAGAATAATCCCTGCTTTCCCATGTTTTGCTATAGCAAACCCTAGCAAGTCATTTGTATTTATTTATTTGTGAAGCAAAAAACTAGCAAGTTGATCTAATAAGGTTTTCCCCATTCAATTTGTTTTTTTATTTTTTTTATTCGCAAAACCTACCAAGAAGAATCAGCCAATTATGAAGCAACATGCGTATAACATGATCTGCTTAGTCAGTTCCTATACAGAGCACTGGTTGCGCAGGACATTCATGGCCCGAATTTATAAATTCTTTAATTTAATTCTTTATTTTGAACACGTTAAAAGATAAAACAGAGAGAATCACCAAAACAAATGGCCACCATGCCAATACCAAAACAAAAACAAAAAGCAAACTGTTGATAACTGTCTTGCATGAGCAGCAAGATTGTATGCTCGAAAAGGAGGAAGTAGTAAGAACTTATTTAATCCTACCCCTTGTATTACCGCATTCAACAGTCAAGTTATTAAATTCTCTATTATTATATTTACAACATTCACCGTCTATTCAAGAACCAATGGTACTTACAATTTGTTGACTATAATATTCAATAAGCTACTTATTTACAAATATACACAGAATATTGCACCTGTATATAATACTGAATTTCTATACTTCTAGAACCCCCTGCGCACACACAGAAGAAGACATAACAAGACAATGTATCCACATTTTTCTAAACCCTGCCATTACCGTCCTGGGTCAAACTGCTGTTCCTCATCCTTATTTTATTTGAAATTTGTTTTTTATATGTTTTTTTTAAACTTGCCAATGGTTTTACATTTCCTTAATTCATCTGTTAAACTGTTCCATAATTTGACCCCCGAGACTGAGACACACATGCTTTTCAAGGTAGTTCTGACACGATTTATTTTTAAGTTCAGTTCCCCTCTTAGATTATAGCCTCCTTCTCTCTCTGAGAACAGTTTATTTATATTGCCGGGGAGTAAGTTATTTTTTGCTTTAAATATTATTTGTGCCGTTTTAAACTGAATCAGATCTCGAAATTTTAGAGCTTGCAGTTTTAAGAAAAGTCTATTTGTGTGGTCTCTAAATCCTACATTGTGGATGAATCTGATAGCCCTTTTCTGCATTATATTTATTGTTTGAAGATTACTTTTATGCGTGTTTCCCCATACCTCTACACAATAGGTCAGATAAGGTAAAATTAATGCCCAATATAAAATATATAGAGCTTTCAAGTTGAAGATCTGCCTTGCTTTTCCCAGAACAGCAATGCTTTGTGCCAGCTTCCCCCGAACATATTTAATATGTGGTTTCCAGCAGATTTTGTGGTCTAGAATTACACCAAGGAATTTTATTTCATTTACTCTTTCTATGCTAATATTATCAATGTTTAATTTTATATCTATATTTCTCTTATAATGTCCGAACAACATAAAATTAGTTTTGTTCAGATTTAAAGACAATTTATGAGAATCAAACCACCTTTTTAAGGTATTCATTTCCTTTGTAATCACCTCCAAAAGCTGCTGTAATTCCACATCTGAACAAAAAATGTGTGTGTTATCTGCAAATAACACAAATCTAAATACATTCGATACCCTGCAAATATCATTAATATACATAATAAATGGTTTTGGTCCTAAAACGGATCCTTGAGGCACCCCGCATGTAATATTCATAAAACTTGATGTATTCTGATTTATTTGTACAAATTGCTGTCTGTTTAGTAGATAACTCTTCAGCCAATCCAAAACATGACCTTGGAAACCATTTCTCTCCAATTTTCTAATCAATGTCATGATTGACTGTGTCAAATGCTTTCTTGAGATCTAAAAACCCTCCCATTGCGTACTTCTTTGTCTCGATACAGTGCGTTATTTCTTCTACCAATTCTAACAGTGCCATGGCTGTCGATCTATTATTTCTAAATCCATACTGACTGTCTGTTAACAACTTGTGTTTCTCAACAAAACCATCAAATCGTTTTATGAATACCTTTTCTAATATTTTTGAAAATTGGGAAAGCACTGATATCGGCCTATAATTAGTGAAGTAGTGTTTATCGCCTGCTCTGTAAATGGGAACAACTTTTGCTACTTTCATCTTATTAGGAAATAACCCATTTTGAAAAAACAGGTTAAAAATATACATAAGTGGCTTAGTAATACCATCAATAACATTCTTCACAGTCAACATGTCAATATCATCACAATCTATACTGTTTTTGTTCTTAAATCCTTTGACTACATAATGAATTTCTTTTTCTTCTACAGCTGTTAAAAACATTGAACTATTATTCCTCTCAACATAGTCTGCAGGATCAATTTCTGATCCCTCCACCATTATTTCCTCTGACAGTTTTGTTCCAATATTTACAAAAAATGAGTTTAATCCATCTGCTACATCCTTCATTTTCTTAACGCAGCTTCCTTCAACTATGAAATACTGAGGATATTGATCATGTTTTTTTCCATTTTTAATTACACTGTTTAGAGTACTCCATAACGCTTTCGTGTTATTTTTATTATATTCTAATTTATTACTAAAGTACTCTTTTTTACACGTTCTCATTAAATTGGTTAACTAATTTTTACATTTTTTATATTTATTTTCTGCTTCAATAGTTCTATGCTTAATAAATTCTCGATATAAGGCATTCTTTTTTTTGCAGGAATTTTGTAGCCCTCTAGTCATCCATGGTCTTCCTGTGTAGTTTCGTTTCATGTTACATTGTACTACTGGACAGTGTTTATCATATAGTATTTTAAATATTTGTGAAAATGTCTCATATGCTTTGTTAACATCTGTCTCTTCATATATGATATTCCAATTTTGCTTTAGCAACTCATTTTTAAAGATTTTTAATGTCTTCTCTGTATGGATTCTTTTATACATAATGTTACTCTTGATTCTGTTGCCCTTGCAATTACAATCATAAGCAGCAAAAACTGGTAGATGATCACTGATATCATTGATTAGTAACATGGCATCTATAAATTCATCTACACTTTTGTTATGATTTGGATTTAGTAAGTCTATATTAAAGTCCCCACAAGTAAACAGCCCTTTGTGGTATAAGTTTGTAAATAATCCCTCCATGCAATTAGTAAAAATGTCAATATAGGATCCTGGAGTTCTATATTTACACAACTGAAGATTATGTTTTTCTTTTTTTCCATACAGATTTCAATCGTTATATATTCCATTACATCATTAATAATGGTTGTCATCTTTTCAACTCTTTTATAGTTTAGGTCTTTATCAATATAAAGTCCCACCCCACCTCCTTTTTTATTTTTCCTATCTAAATGAAGGAATTCATACCCATTCAATTCAAAGTCTCCACTCTTTTCAGGAGTTATCCATGTTTCTGTCATGGCTATTACACTGAATGTTCTTTTAAACTGTCACAGATATTCCTTAATGGTTTCAAAATTTGCATATTAACTTCTACTATTGAAGTGAATCATTGTTAGGCCGCCATCTACCTTTATCTCCCTACCAAATCGATCATCTGTGTAATAAGTGCAGTCATTTGTCAGGTTATAAAAGAGATTTTTGTCTGGGTCAATGTTATTTTCATCCTCTACTAGCCTGTGATCGGTGTCATCGCAGGTATTAATATGCAATCTATCAAACATCAGTGTTATAAAATTTACAGTCACATCAACAATACATCATACATCATCCAATACACTAAATAACAGTCATTGGTATCACAAATCAGTGCATTACTGGTATTTTTCTAGTTCTGATTGCTCTCTGATGACTAAAACTTTTGCCTGCTCTGGAGTCCCATTCAGCTTGATGAACACCTTACAATTTGATGTCCACGTCGACTGAATTTTTTTCTGCTTTTTTAATTGTCTCGCCAGCCTTGCAATATCGGCATTTTTCTTTGTGAGGTGTTCATTGACATAAACATTTGTTCCTTTCAGCTTTCGTCCCTGTTTAAGCAGTTCATTTTTTGTTTTCCGTTTACAAAGCGAATAATAATGGCAGGTTTCTCGGTTTTATTTTTCCTTGGGAGAACGTGACACCCCTCTATTTCCTTACCCTCAACATATATATCCCTGCTATTAAAGAAAGCTATAACCTGTTGTTCTAAGGAGAGGAGCTCTTGATCAGACGGATCACGATTTGCTGCTGTTGCCGTAGCATACGACCGGTGTGTGGTGTCCAGTCCGTTGATAATGACGTCATTCATTCTGGAGTAGCCTATTGCTCCGATTCTGACACCCGGCATTCCAAGACAGCGATATTCTTATCCTTCTCCTCGTTATGCCTCCGAAGATCTTTAATGTCCCCCATTAAGTCCATAATCAGTTTCTGCTGTTTTAGGATTGTTGATATTTTCTCGGACATAAAATTCAGTGACTTCTTTATCTCCTCCATTTCCTCATCATTAACTCCACCTCTTTTAGGCGGCATCTTGCACGCACTCGCAGTAGAAAGCAACTAACACCCGTAAGGAGAGGATTACGGATATAGAGTCCCAGTATCTGGATGTAATAGTGCCACACTTGTGTAGTAGTTAAGTTTTTAATTAAGTTTGTCACACCAAGCCCAGCCAACAACGAAATCGGGACGCACTCTCATCTTTTCGAAGAAGCACCAAGCTCTTTCCCTCGAACCCAGCCGCGAAGAAACACCGACCAGGAAGCAGTCCCCCTGGCAAACAACCATCCACCACCGAGCGGCGAGTATCAACACAAATCGCGCAGTAAAACTCACGATCTTTGTTTCAACTACAGTCCAGCTGGATAAGCAAATGGAAATTTACTCACCAGCGTGGACACACCGCCGTGACGGAGAGATGAAAGCAAGGCGAAACAATCCAGTCGGGTGCAACGAAGCAGGCCGCTAGCAAACAGGCAATCCACCATAAATCACATAATTCACATGCGAATGACTGAAAATGGCATCAGCAGAGAAGGAGACAGTTGAGTTAGCACTTATATAAAAGTCAAACTTCAATGTAACTACGTAAGTGCAAGGTTTTTGCCCATTTTGGTAAATGAAATTTTTGAATGGAAAAACCCAAATCATGATATTGCCATGGATCCTGACAAAAAATGAAAAATGTTCTCCCTAAATATTGTTAATTATGCAATGAATAAATAACTTCCAAGTCAGTTTCATTGTCAAACAAGACCTTAACCCCAGAGGGATACAGGTTGTTGTCTTTTTCTGAAAATCAGCTTTTTGTTACTTGCTGGGTTTTTCCAACGCGCTCAAGTTCTGTTCTACTTCCCAGGGTTACTACTTTTATACCGAAGGTGATCAGGCTCTGATACATCTCTGATACATCTCATGACTGCGAGGAGGAGTAACTTAAATAAAGATGATTTGAAAACTGTTGACCATTCACAGTAGTGTGAGAACAAGGACTCCCGCTCCAAAAAAAAAAAACAACAATTTAACTACTGCTTTTAACCAACAGCGTAAGTGAGTTTCTACGGCGCAGGAGACTCGCTACATGTGCCAAACAAAATTAGTATCTGACAAATTAATTGGCCAACAATCATTTCAACCAGCTGAAGAGCAAGTAGTTGGTTCAGTGCGGCGTGAACGTTAGCTATGCTGGCTAGCAACAAACAGGCTAAGCATCATCTTACTCTTTTAAAACCGACTTTAAACCACTATAGTTAGTAAATAAAATTCGACACGCTTACTCTAAACAGTTTGGTTTGAGGAAGTATATTTGGCGGTTTTCACCGTGTACTAACCTGAAAATCGCAGATAATGTTCAGAAGAATGAAGACTAGTGATGTTATGGCTAGTGCAGCTACACGTGTGGCCGTGTTCGAAACCGCGCTCTACGGTCTACATACTACTCTCCCTACGCACTAGTCGCACTACTCGGTTCTCCCTACGAGCGGACCCTTCATTCTTCTTCTTCTTCTTTTGAATTATATGTTATTTACACACCAATTTGCGTATTACCGCCATCATCTGTGTGGTATAAAATGATGATTTATGAACGAACCCGTTTGCGAAATCAATATTTTCCATTGTGATCTATAAAATAAAGTCCTCTTAACCTAATAATACGCGGAAGACCAAAGGGGGAAAAATGTGCATTCGTTTCGAGGGGATTGAAACAGGATGTTTAGCCTACCTGACTTTATCCAACCTAAAATAGCAGTTTTCGACCCCCCGACCGGCATTTCGCCGTCATGCCTTACCTGCTGAAGATGCGGCCAAGGACACAACGTGTAACATTCACCCCAACGTATATTGGCTTAAGTTATTAACAAAACATGGGCTTGATCATAACAATTAAGTGGATTTAGTACCGCCTAAAAAAAACAAAAACGGAAGAAATGCAGCAGACCAGGGAATATTTGCAACACCGCTATATTGCACAACACCCAACCTCACAGGCAATAAGCAATCGCTATCTTTAGTACAGCCCCGTAAAATAAAATAAAAAAAACAAGTCTGTGCGGTCAGTCGGGTTTCACTTTTACCGCATCCAGTTCTTTCAAGTGTCCAAAATATTTACACCTCCGGAGCAAAAGTGAAAATATCCTTATGCCAACCGAAAATCCCTACTTCGCGGCAGAATCGAATTTGTTTCTGAATGGTGCGTAATGTCAGCTGATCAATTTCACAGCCAATTGATCTAGAATCAGTTAAACAATGGAAAATAGCAATGGAAGATGGTATAACAATTATGGGGCTACCGATATAGAATGGAGCCATGACAAGGAGGATAGTACTTCTAATTTTAATAATAGCAATTTAATGCATGGAAACTAATAGGTTCCTGCCTCCCCGAGAATCAGCTACATTATTATGTGGCATTGCTACAAACGGAGTCAATCGGCCCGCCGTCAGCGTTTCATCTGTGCGCTTATGAATATTCATCATAGGTAAGATACCATTTAAAAACAAGTTTCTACTTTCACTCAGCTTACTTACTCCCAGTGGATGATGTGAACAGATGAGAGTGAAATGTTAACCTGGCTTCAACCAAAAAACAGTTGTCTACCAAAGAATGACCACGAAGAAAGTATTCTTTAAATTACCATTTAATGTTAATTATCATGCATAATGTTATCGTATTTCTAACGCGCCAAATGCTCTGCAAATGAAATTGTAGGGAAAAAGTAGCCTACATTCACAATTCACATTAACCCCTTAGCGCAGTTATATACACCTGAATTCATGAATACCGAAATGTAATGGCTAAATTAATTCTGTAATTGAATTTTTGAATGTTTTACTTCAATTGAACCATTTTGGCCAGTATCTGCAATACAAATACTGAGTGATGAAG
Source organism: Gymnothorax reevesii (assembly GCA_029721435.1). Classification (NCBI taxonomy): domain Eukaryota; kingdom Metazoa; phylum Chordata; class Actinopteri; order Anguilliformes; family Muraenidae; genus Gymnothorax; species Gymnothorax reevesii. The sequence continues at coordinate 16,445,602 of CM056579.1, forward strand.
TATTAATTAAGCTCTTGCACAACAGGGAAAAAAAACTCCTTTATTTGTATTCTGCATAAAGGGGAACATTTGAGCTCAGATATATTAAAATAAGATACAAAATAATAAGATGGCAAATGTGAATTTAATCTTTAAAAAAACAGTCAAAATGCAATAATTTCATAGAAATATTCCAATGAGAAATTTAATAAATTACTTCAATCACTTTTCTTTAAAGTTTAATAAATAATTACATTATCATATAGTTTAAGAAAATGGCTCTGTAACTAATTGCATTAAATAGTTAATAACAATGTATATGAAATTATTTATCCATCTCCTGGGAGAGAAGGACCATGGATGGGGGAAGTCAATAGAGGTGCTGGTGTTTGTGTACTGGCTGGCCTTTGGAACGTCCTACCTGGTCGTGCCAGAGGCCTTTGACACTCCCCGCACCTCATGCCATGACATGATCCACCGGGTCAGTAAGGGCATCCAGGGGGTTTCCAGGAGGCTCATCCGCCTCCCCACCCCCGAAGAGCTGCAGGAGATTGGAGCCGGGTTCCAGCAGCTGTCTGGTTCCCCAGCCTTTGGTTGGGTGGGTGGATAAGCTGCTAATCAATTCATTCCGGCCTTGAATTTGTTAAATAATGAGAATTTAATCAAGGACGTGTTTTTGTTATACAAAAATTCACAATGCCACTTTTACAATCTCATATGGTAGCATTATTAGCCTGTTTGATTCTATCCCTTTTTCATTATGGGGTAGACGGTGAATAAATATATTGCTCGATTGCCTTATGAACAAAGTACATAGAAACATCACGCGTAATTTGGCGTTAGCTGTGCAACCTTCCCAGCAGTTAGCTCAGTTTTTATGACAATCCCTGAGATGGCAAACCGATGCAGATTCCTGGCAAGTTGGAAGAACAGCTGAAAGGACTGCCACTTCGAGAATGACGAAGTAGACTGAGAATGGGGCTTAAGGATGAATGATGGGAGCTGATTAGCCTACACTTCAAAGCCACTGGCAACAAAGCCATTTCTGCAATCTTGTATGTAAGCCAGGTAAGCTACAAAGAATAAGTAAATATAAATGTTTCTATTTAAATGTTCCGTGAAATTTGAACGTTGAGAAAAGTCAACGTTCCGTGAACCTAATTTGCAACCAAAAGCGAACATCCTCGGAATGTAAAGAAAACTTTCCCATGTATCCGCGAGGGAACGTTCACATTATGGGTCCAACCAACGTTCCCCGACCCTTCAGGTAATGTTCGCGGAACATTCCCTGAACGGTACATTGTTAACTGGGTTCCTACAAATGGAAAATAATAATTTCTCTAAAAACCGAGGCACTCAATATTTAAAGACCTTAATTAAATCTCTCAAATAAAGACATTTTTATCCCCCCGGCATATAATAGGGGGGGATGTAGCTATCGCTCTGTCCGTCTGTCTGTAAACATGAGTTTGTCCGGGCCATATCTCGGAAACTATATGTGCAAGCTTCACCAAACTTGACACACGTCAATCATGATGTGCAGATGTGCCTTTCAAAGGTTGTTACACAACCTACAGCCGGGGGGATCTGCCCTTGCCAGATGGCTCTTGTTAATTTTGGAGTGCCTTGGTTCGAGAGAGATTTTTTGACCTAGGACCAAAGAGCACCCAAAAACATAAATTAACTATACTTTAATGACTGAGCATGCCACAAACTCTAAATATATGGCCATATGTGTGTTACCCTATGTAATACTTTATAATTAAAGATTTAAACTTCATAGTGATGATTTTGGTAGAGCGGCGTTTCCCAAACCTCTCCTGGTGTACCCCTTCTTTTTAATTAAATAGTTGTGGTGTAATACCCAACATGATTTCAGCTGCATACAAGCTTGATATGACTGGTGAGATGTACACCTTATCATAAATGTGACTGCATGCATGAATGTTTGACAAATACTTGGCCCCTCTGTGAGAAATACGGCCCCTTTAATACTTGGAAAAATCCAAGATCCGCCACTGGTGTGTACACGTGTGTTCAGTATTTTTGCCTAAAAAGATAACCTGTGTAAATTCTTCCAAAAAGGATTCTTTAAGAAAAAAGGGATCTTGATGAAGCCATTTGCATATCCTAAGAACCCCTTTGGAAGACTCAAAGAAAATGGGTGCTTTGGCAAATGGCAGAACCCCATCACTCTGTGGAGAACCCTACTGGAACCCTCTTTTCTGAGAGTGAGCAAAACAATATACATCGGACACCATGCATTACCACACTGCAGTTTACTTCAAAAATTTTAAACCTTATCAAATGACACAGTGAATCAGGTGGTTTTCATTAATCTTGATTAATCATTGCCCCTCACAAAAAAGTAACCAATAGAAAACAAGAAATTGATCCGTATTATTTTGGCAGTATCGCCATCTATTGCAATCTCTTTTGCCTCGTCATTCACATCTGAAGACAGAACAGAACGTGGTAATATAATTAAATTCTTTAAGCAGTCAACTAAACCCGGATTTTTGTTTTGGTATTAATGTTTCTTTTAAAGTCATGTGTTATATATTTTTATTACACAAGCCTGCTTTGAATTGAACAACCGCCAGTACACAAATTGCAAACAAGATCCCACGTTAATTTAAAAACAATTAAAAAAGGCGCATATCCAATGGATTGCCGTAATAGGGTCAGTGGGTTACCAGCCTAGCCATCAAATGTGTTTTGATTTTGAAAGATGAATCAACGTTCATTTCGCAACATTTTTTCAACGTTGGGCATGAGTACCACACACAACCTACCCTTTTTTGTTTTGGCCTGAACGATTTTAAAAGGGGGCACAAATATTTTTAGGGAGTTTTTATGAGTGAGAAGGGGGCTTAGAATGATGGGAGAAAAATTTTAAAAGGAAGGGGGAGATGCGGCACGAGGAAAAAAATCTTTTGCGGTAATTCCAGTTAATCACGTGCTCTTCCCTCGTGGCATTCACTCTGTGTACGATCTCTCCAAATTCTTCTGACCTTTTTAAATGTGTTCTCTTTCGCCCCAATCGATAAGGCTGTGAACAAAGGTTTCCTTGTTATGTTAGACATTACATTAGTGTCTGCAGCGAGATTCGAACCTGGGAACCTCTGGAAAAAGCTATTTCAAATACACCATACACTGTGGCTAACCACGACACCAACTGAATTTGTTGCAAGTTCAGCGTATCAGTTTCCATTCATCCCTGCAGGGTAAAAGACAACCAATGTTGTTTCAATGTTGAAAGAAATCTTGTTCAAATTTCAGTGTTGATTTGAGATAATTTTGTTAACCTTTTTACGACCATCAGAGTTAAACGTTGTTTCAATAGCGTTTCAATGTTGAAACAACTGACAAAATTTCAACCGTATTTCTGAGTTGAAGGTCGGTCATGTGCCGGCTGGGTGAGTGACAAGCCGAGTCTGTCGCAAATCTAAAGCATTACCACGCTAGGTCGATGGGTTACAGCCAGCTCAAGGGAACACGGCGCGCTCCATTCTTATACCGGTGCGCCTGGCTGCCTTCTGACTACCAAATCTGCCAGAAAAGAGGCATTAAATTGGGGGGGAGCGATTGCACAAGTGCAACTATTTTAATTCAAAGCTTGCAGTGTTAATTTTGGTCATATTTTCGAGCCCTGCTCTGAAGAGGTCCAAACTTCTTCGAGCCACTTAAGTGCTACAGTCAAATGCTCAAATGTACTTAAATAGGCATCTATCAAAGCTTCTCAGAAAGAGGGTAAAGCCACATGTCTCTGAACATCATAGCCGGCAAAATCAACTGATGCAGATGTATCTGGTGGTACAACAGAATAATTTTGTTCTGTAGCATTTTGCAGGTCTAGCTGCCGCAATTGAACCTTGACCTCTGCCACCAACTCCAATTTACGTTTAGCCAATTGGAACTCCTGTTCCTGTTTTTGCGCCCTCTCCCGTACCTCAATCTCTGCCTTTCGTGCCTTTTCCTCAGCCTCCAGCTTTAACCGGGCGAGTCAGACCTTCAGCCGTGCATCACTCTCCGACCAATGAGAGCTTGGCTTGACCAATGAGAACTTAGGCAAGGTAGGCAGAGGGGTAGTTGGAGGAAACTCCCCCTTCCCTTCAAGCACGGCAGAACCAATACCGCCCCAAGGAGTCATAACTTGTGCCAGGCCAAGTAGTTGACATCAGACAGAACAAGAGGACCAACGGTAGCAGGAGGGGCATGAATTTTTAGCTCAACCAACTTGTCCCTCACCCGTGACAAAACCTCTCCCTTTATGAGAGCACCAGACACTACAAGGCCCACAGGATCTGCATGGGGGTGCATGGGGTGAGTAACTGGAGGTTATTAAGTACCAAGAGACATAAAATGCAATGGTAACAGCAGAGATAAAACAAGGAGACAAAAATAATTCAGCGCAGGGTTTTTTTTATTGTGAAAAACAAAGGTTGGGGTCCAAGGGTGTAACTACAAAGCAGATAAGAAACCCACACAGCGAGGTCAAGGGACGCTGGATGTTGCCAAAAGAACATTCAAAAAGACAAGCTTGCGAACACACAGCAATCTAATCTAGAGTATCCAGTAAACAAAACAAAAGCCTGACTACTCTAACTAGCACAAAAAAATACATGGGTTGGCAACCACACCTAACTGCTAGTGCGCCTATACATAAAACAGCTAAGAACATAAGTATAGGCGCCCCCAGTCCTACCTGTCCCAAGCCCTGGAAGTGTACACAAACCGCCAAAAAAACCATTTTCAGATAAACTGAGGAAATTAGAAATGTTACATTTTGGGGTGGCCTTTTATTGTCCCCATTATAAGGAGTATCTGGGTACTGCTCATTCCGTCTGATCACCGCCTGAAAATGACACACCCATGTACTGAGTGAAATTATTGCATCACTAAGCAAATGCTCACTGACAGAGAAATAGATTAAAAAATAGTACACAAATCAAGAGAAATATCTCTATTCTACAAGTAAAAGTCAGCATATGCTCACAGAGTTAACTCAATGTGGCATGAATATTTCACATGGGGCATTTATATTTTTGTTCAGTGTAGTTCCAGGCATCTCCAAATCTAGGAGTGGGGCACACTGTCAAATGCATTTTTATAATCAATCCATGCCATACGTAGGTTTGTCTGTCTTCTTTTGCATTTCTCAAGAATAGTTTTATCTATCAAGAGTTGGTCCTTCGTTCAAAGCCTTTTTCCTATTGCTATGGCCCCAATTTGTTATGACATAGCAGACAGCAAGGGACGACAGACAAAAATTTTTAAACTTGAACAGATTTAATTAAACAAAGACTGACTAAGATCGAAATAAAAAAAAGAAAAGAAAAAAAGATATTTACAGTCCCTTGGTAATGGAGATGGGGTTGCCATGTTGCGATGTCCTGGGACAGAGAATGCTCAAACAGGCAAAAATCCACAAAAATAGCTTCACAGGTCTTGAAGAGTGACAGATCTGGTCAAATGTATCCTTCCAGTATTTCTCCTTGCAATTTCTTCTACTACTACTTCCTCCCTCAACTTTTCCCCTGATATACTCTTTTCCAACCCCCTCCCACCTTACAGACTTCTTCAGTTCTCTGGGACATTCCCCTCTGAGGCATACCAAGGACATGCCCCAAAACCTAGCTCCATACTGGGCAGAACAAAAAATGTCAATACTGCCATCTAGTGGCTTTTTTCATATTACACCTCCATTCCAAAAGGGAAATTTTTTCTTCTCTATACAAAACTGGTTAAGTAGATACTTGTATAAATATACATATAATACAATCTGCTAATAAACGTGATATATATACACACATACTCAAACACGGGATAAGCAATCAGCAATTCCATTGTCAGTACCCTTTACATGCTTCATTTCCAAGTCAAACTCCAGTAAAATCAAACTCCAAACCAACAATCTCTAGTCATCCATGGTCTTCCTGTGTAGTTTCGTTTCATGTTACATTGTACTACTGGACAGTGTTTATCATATAGTATTTTAAATATTTGTGAAAATGTCTCATATGCTTTGTTAACATCTGTCTCTTCATATATGATATTCCAATTTTGCTTTAGCAACTCATTTTTAAAGATTTTTAATGTCTTCTCTGTATGGATTCTTTTATACATAATGTTACTCTTGATTCTGTTGCCCTTGCAATTACAATCATAAGCAGCAAAAACTGGTAGATGATCACTGATATCATTGATTAATAACCAACTTTTAATGTTATCATCCCTTATATTTGTAATATGTCATCTATTAAAGTGGCACTGTGTGTTGTTACTCTACTTGGTCTTGTTATTAGGGGAAATAGCCCCATGCTGAACATGGCATCTATAAATTCATCTACACTTTTGTTATGATTTGGATTTAGTAAGTCTATATTAAAGTCTCCACAAGTAAACAGCCCTTTGTGGTATAAGTTTGTAAATAATCCCTCCATGCAATTAGTAAAAATGTCAATATAGGATCCTGGAGTTCTATATTTACACAACTGAAGATTATGTTTTTCTTTTTTTCCATACAGATTTCAATCGTTATATATTCCATTACATCATTAATAATGGTTGTCATCTTTTCAACTCTTTTATAGTTTAGGTCTTTATCAATATAAAGTCCCACCCCACCTCCTTTTTTATTTTTCCTATCTAAATGAAGGAATTCATACCCATTCAATTCAAAGTCTCCACTCTTTTCAGGAGTTATCCATGTTTCTGTCATGGCTATTACACTGAATGTTCTTTTAAACTGTCTCAGATATTCCTTAATGGTTTCAAAATTTGCATATTAACTTCTACTATTGAAGTGAATCATTGTTAGGCCGCCATCTACCTTTATCTCCCTACCAAATCGATCATCTGTGTAATAAGTGCAGTCATTTGTCAGGTTATAAAAGAGATTTTTGTCTGGGTCAATGTTATTTTCATCCTCTACTAGCCTGTGATCGGTGTCATCGCAGGTATTAATATGCAATCTATCAAACATCAGTGTTATAAAATTTACAGTCACATCAACAATACATCATACATCATCCAATACACTAAATAACAGTCATTGGTATCACAAATCAGTGCATTACTGGTATTTTTCTAGTTCTGATTGCTCTCTGATGACAAACTTTTGCCTGCTCTGGAGTCCCATTCAGCTTGATGAACACCTTACAATTTGATGTCCACGTCGACTGAATTTTTTTCTGCTTTTTTAATTGTCTCGCCAGCCTTGCAATATCGGCATTTTTCTTTGTGAGGTGTTCATTGACATAAACATTTGTTCCTTTCAGCTTTCGTCCCTGTTTAAGCAGTTCATTTTTTGTTTTCCGTTTACAAAGCGAATAATAATGGCAGGTTTCTCTGTTTTATTTTTCCTTGGGAGAACGTGACACCCCTCTATTTCCTTACCCTCAACATATATATCCCTGCTATTAAAGAAAGCTATAACCTGTTGTTCTAAGGAGAGGAGCTCTTGATCAGACGGATCACGATTTGCTGCTGTTGCCGTAGCATACGACCGGTGTGTGGTGTCCAGTCCGTTGATGATGACGTCATTCATTCTGGAGTAGCCTATTGCTCCGATTCTGACACCCGGCATTCCAAGACAGCGATATTCTTATCCTTCTCCTCGTTATGCCTCCGAAGATCTTTAATGTCCCCCATTAAGTCCATAATCAGTTTCTGCTGTTTTAGGATTGTTGATATTTTCTCGGACATAAAATTCAGTGACTTCTTTATCTCCTCCATTTCCTCATCATTAACTCCACCTCTTTTAGGTGGCATCTTGCACGCACTCGCAGTAGAAAGCAACTAACACCCGTAAGGAGAGGATTACGGATATAGAGTCCCAGTATCTGGATGTAATAGTGCCACACTTGTGTAGTAGTTAAGTTTTTAATTAAGTTTGTCACACCAAGCCCAGCCAACAACGAAATCGGGACGCACTCTCATCTTTTCGAAGAAGCACCAAGCTCTTTCCCTCGAACCCAGCCACGAAGAAACACCGACCAGGAAGCAGTCCCCCGGGCAAACAACCATCCACAACCGAGCGGCGAGTATCAACACAAATCGCGCAGTAAAACTCACGATCTTTGTTTCAACTACAGTCCAGCTGGACAAGCAAATGGAAATTTACTCACCAGCGTGGACACACCGCCGTGACGGAGAGATGAAAGCAAGGCGAAACAATCCAGTCGGGTGCAACGAAGCAGGCCGCTAGCAAACAGGCAATCCACCATAAATCACATAATTCACATGCGAATGACTGAAAATGGCATCAGCAGAGAAGGAGACAGTAGAGTTAGCACTTATATAAAAGTCAAACTTCAATGTAACTACGTAAGTGCAAGGTTTTTGCCCATTTTGGTAAATGACATTTTTGAATGGAAAAACCCAAATCATGATATTGCCATGGATCCTGACAAAAAATGAAAAATGTTCTCCCTAAATATTGTTAATTATGCAATGAATAAATAACTTCCAAGTCAGTTTCATTGTCAAACAAGACCTTAACCCCAGAGGGATACAGGTTGTTGTCTTTTTCTGAAAATCAGCTTTTTGTTACTTGCTGGGTTTTTCCAACGCGCTCAAGTTCTGTTCTACTTCCCAGGGTTACTACTTTTATACCGAAGGTGATCAGGCTCTGATACCTCTCTGATACATCTCATGACTGCGAGGAGGGGTAACTTAAATAAAGATGATTTGAAAACTGTTGACCATTCACAGTAGTGTGAGAACAAGGACTCCCGCTCCAAAAAAAAAAAAACAACAATTTAACTGCTGCTTTTAACCAACAGCGTAAGTGAGTTTCTACGGCGCCGACCGGCATTTCGCCGTCATGCCTTACCTGCTGAAGATGCGGCCAAGGACACAACGTGTAACATTCACCCCAACGTATATTGGCTTAAGTTATTAACAAAACATGGGCTTGATCATAACAATTAAGTGGATTTAGTACCGCCTAAAAAAAACAAAAACGGAAGAAATGCAGCAGACCAGGGAATATTTGCAACACCGCTATATTGCACAACACCCAACCTCACAGGCAATAAGCAATCGCTATCTTTAGTACAGCCCCGTAAAATAAAATAAAAAAAACAAGTCTGTGCGGTCAGTCGGGTTTCACTTTTACCGCATCCAGTTCTTTCAAGTGTCCAAAATATTTACACCTCCGGAGCAAAAGTGAAAATATCCTTATGCCAACCGAAAATCCCTACTTCGCGGCAGAATCGAATTTGTTTCTGAATGGTGCGTAATGTCAGCTGATCAATTTCACAGCCAATTGATCTAGAATCAGTTAAACAATGGAAAATAGCAATGGAAGATGGTATAACAATTATGGGGCTACCGATATAGAATGGAGCCATGACAAGGAGGATAGTACTTCTAATTTTAATAATAGCAATTTAATGCATGGAAACTAATAGGTTCCTGCCTCCCCGAGAATCAGCTACATTATTATGTGGCATTGCTACAAACGGAGTCAATCGGCCCGCCGTCAGCGTTTCATCTGTGCGCTTATGAATATTCATCATAGGTAAGATACCATTTAAAAACAAGTTTCTACTTTCACTCAGCTTACTTACTCCCAGTGGATGATGTGAACAGATGAGAGTGAAATGTTAACCTGGCTTCAACCAAAAAACAGTTGTCTACCAAAGAATGACCACGAAGAAAGTATTCTTTAAATTACCATTTAATGTTAATTATCATGCATAATGTTATCGTATTTCTAACGCGCCAAATGCTCTGCAAATGAAATTGTAGGGAAAAAGTAGCCTACATTCACAATTCACATTAACCCCTTAGCGCAGTTATATACACCTGAATTCATGAATACCGAAATGTAATGGCTAAATTAATTCTGTAATTGAATTTTTGAATGTTTTACTTCAATTGAACCATTTTGGCCAGTATCTGCAATACAAATACTGAGTGATGAAGTATTAATTAAGCTCTTGCACAACAGGGAAAAAAAACTCCTTTATTTGTATTCTGCATAAAGGGGAACATTTGAGCTCAGATATATTAAAATAAGATACAAAATAATAAGATGGCAAATGTGAATTTAATCTTTAAAAAAACAGTCAAAATGCAATAATTTCATAGAAATATTCCAATGAGAAATTTAATAAATTACTTCAATCACTTTTCTTTAAAGTTTAATAAATAATTACATTATCATATAGTTTAAGAAAATGGCTCTGTAACTAATTGCATTAAATAGTTAATAACAATGTATATGAAATTATTTATCCATCTCCTGGGAGAGAAGGACCATGGATGGGGGAAGTCAATAGAGGTGCTGGTGTTTGTGTACTGGCTGGCCTTTGGAACGTCCTACCTGGTCGTGCCAGAGGCCTTTGACACTCCCCGCACCTCATGCCATGACATGATCCACCGGGTCAGTAAGGGCATCCAGGGGGTTTCCAGGAGGCTCATCCGCCTCCCCACCCCCGAAGAGCTGCAGGAGATTGGAGCCGGGTTCCAGCAGCTGTCTGGTTCCCCAGCCTTTGGTTGGGTGGGTGGATAAGCTGCTAATCAATTCATTCCGGCCTTGAATTTGTTAAATAATGAGAATTTAATCAAGGACGTGTTTTTGTTATACAAAAATTCACAATGCCACTTTTACAATCTCATATGGTAGCATTATTAGCCTGTTTGATTCTATCCCTTTTTCATTATGGGGTAGACGGTGAATAAATATATTGCTCGATTGCCTTATGAACAAAGTACATAGAAACATCACGCGTAATTTGGCGTTAGCTGTGCAACCTTCCCAGCAGTTAGCTCAGTTTTTATGACAATCCCTGAGATGGCAAACCGATGCAGATTCCTGGCAAGTTGGAAGAACAGCTGAAAGGACTGCCACTTCGAGAATGACGAAGTAGACTGAGAATGGGGCTTAAGGATGAATGATGGGAGCTGATTAGCCTACACTTCAAAGCCACTGGCAACAAAGCCATTTCTGCAATCTTGTATGTAAGCCAGGTAAGCTACAAAGAATAAGTAAATATAAATGTTTCTATTTAAATGTTCCGTGAAATTTGAACGTTGAGAAAAGTCAACGTTCCGTGAACCTAATTTGCAACCAAAAGCGAACATCCTCGGAATGTAAAGAAAACTTTCCCATGTATCCGCGAGGGAACGTTCACATTATGGGTCCAACCAACGTTCCCCGACCCTTCAGGTAATGTTCGCGGAACATTCCCTGAACGGTACATTGTTAACTGGGTTCCTACAAATGGAAAATAATAATTTCTCTAAAAACCGAGGCACTCAATATTTAAAGACCTTAATTAAATCTCTCAAATAAAGACATTTTTATCCCCCCGGCATATAATAGGGGGGGATGTAGCTATCGCTCTGTCCGTCTGTCTGTAAACATGAGTTTGTCCGGGCCATATCTCGGAAACTATATGTGCAAGCTTCACCAAACTTGACACACGTCAATCATGATGTGCAGATGTGCCTTTCAAAGGTTGTTACACAACCTACAGCCGGGGGGATCTGCCCTTGCCAGATGGCTCTTGTTAATTTTGGAGTGCCTTGGTTCGAGAGAGATTTTTTGACCTAGGACCAAAGAGCACCCAAAAACATAAATTAACTATACTTTAATGACTGAGCATGCCACAAACTCTAAATATATGGCCATATGTGTGTTACCCTATGTAATACTTTATAATTAAAGATTTAAACTTCATAGTGATGATTTTGGTAGAGCGGCGTTTCCCAAACCTCTCCTGGTGTACCCCTTCTTTTTAATTAAATAGTTGTGGTGTAATACCCAACATGATTTCAGCTGCATACAAGCTTGATATGACTGGTGAGATGTACACCTTATCATAAATGTGACTGCATGCATGAATGTTTGACAAATACTTGGCCCCTCTGTGAGAAATACGGCCCCTTTAATACTTGGAAAAATCCAAGATCCGCCACTGGTGTGTACACGTGTGTTCAGTATTTTTGCCTAAAAAGATAACCTGTGTAAATTCTTCCAAAAAGGATTCTTTAAGAAAAAAGGGATCTTGATGAAGCCATTTGCATATCCTAAGAACCCCTTTGGAAGACTCAAAGAAAATGGGTGCTTTGGCAAATGGCAGAACCCCATCACTCTGTGGAGAACCCTACTGGAACCCTCTTTTCTGAGAGTGAGCAAAACAATATACATCGGACACCATGCATTACCACACTGCAGTTTGCTTCAAAAATTTTAAACCTTATCAAATGACACAGTGAATCAGGTGGTTTTCATTAATCTTGATTAATCATTGCCCCTCACAAAAAAGTAACCAATAGAAAACAAGAAATTGATCCGTATTATTTTGGCAGTATCGCCATCTATTGCAATCTCTTTTGCCTCGTCATTCACATCTGAAGACAGAACAGAACGTGGTAATATAATTAAATTCTTTAAGCAGTCAACTAAACCCGGATTTTTGTTTTGGTATTAATGTTTCTTTTAAAGTCATGTGTTATATATTTTTATTACACAAGCCTGCTTTGAATTGAACAACCGCCAGGACACAAATTGCAAACAAGATCCCACGTTAATTTAAAAACAATTAAAAAAGGCGCATATCCAATGGGTTGCCGTAATAGGGTCAGTGGGTTACCAGCCTAGCCATCAAATGTGTTTTGATTTTGAAAGATGAATCAACGTTCATTTCGCAACATTTTTTCAACGTTAGGCATGAGTACCACACACAACCTACCCTTTTTAGTTTTGGCCTGAACGATTTTAAACGGGGGCACAAATATTTTTAGGGGGTTTTTATGAGTGAGAAGGGGGCTTAGAATGATGGGAGAAAAATTTTAAAAGGAAGGGGGAGATGCGGCACGAGGAAAAAAATCTTTTGCGGTAATTCCAGTTGATCACGTGCTCTTCCCTCGTGGCATTCACTCGGTGTACGATCTCTCCAAATTCTTCTGACCTTTTTCAATGTGTTCTCTTTCGCCCCAATCGATAAGGCTGTGAACAAAGGTTTCCTTGTTATGTTAGACATTACATTAGTGTCTGCAGCGAGATTCGAACCTGGGAACCTCTGGAAAAAGCTATTTCAAATACACCATACACTGTGGCTAACCACGACACCAACTGAATTTGTTGCAAGTTCAGCGTATCAGTTTCCATTCATCCCTGCAGGGTAAAAGACAACCAATGTTGTTTCAATGTTAAAAGAAATCTTGTTCAAATTTCAGTGTTGATTTGAGATAATTTTGTTAACCTTTTTACGACCATCAGAGTTAAACGTTGTTTCAATAGCGTTTCAATGTTGAAACAACAACTGACAAAATTTCAACCGTATTTCTGAGTTGAAGGTCGGTCATGTGCCGGCTGGGTGAGTGACAAGCCGAGTCTGTCGCAAATCTAAAGCATTACCACGCTAGGTCGATGGGTTACAGCCAGCTCAAGGGAACACGGCGCGCTCCATTCTTATACCGGTGCGCCTGGCTGCCTTCTGACTACCAAATCTGCCAGAAAAGAGGCATTAAATTGGGGGGGAGCGATTGCACAAGTGCAACTATTTTAATTCAAAGCTTGCAGTGTTAATTTTGGTCATATTTTCGAGCCCTGCACTGAAGAGGTCCAAACTTCTTCGAGCCACTTAAGTGCTACAGTCAAATGCTCAAATGTACTTAAATAGGCATCTATCAAAGCTTCTCAGAAAGAGGGTAAAGCCACATGTCTCTGAACATCATAGCCGGCAAAATCAACTGATGCAGATGTATCTGGTGGTACAACAGAATAATTTTGTTCTGTAGCATTTTGCAGGTCTAGCTGCCGCAATTGAACCTTGACCTCTGCCACCAACTCCAATTTACGTTTAGCCAATTGGAACTCCTGTTCCTGTTTTTGCGCCCTCTCCCGTACCTCAATCTCTGCCTTTCGTGCCTTTTCCTCAGCCTCCAGCTTTAACCGGGCGAGTCAGACCTTCAGCCGTGCATCACTCTCCGACCAATGAGAGCTTGGCTTGACCAATGAGAACTTAGGCAAGGTAGGCAGAGGGGTAGTTGGAGGAAACTCCCCCTTCCCTTCAAGCACGGCAGAACCAATACCGCCCCAAGGAGTCATAACTTGTGCCAGGCCAAGTAGTTGACATCAGACAGAACAAGAGGACCAACGGTAGCAGGAGGGGCATGAATTTTTAGCTCAACCAACTTGTCCCTCACCCGTGACAAAACCTCTCCCTTTATGAGAGCACCAGACACTACAAGGCCCACAGGATCTGCATGGGGGTGCATGGGGTGAGTAACTGGAGGTTATTAAGTACCAAGAGACATAAAATGCAATGGTAACAGCAGAGATAAAACAAGGAGACAAAAATAATTCAGCGCAGGGTTTTTTTTATTGTGAAAAACAAAGGTTGGGGTCCAAGGGTGTAACTACAAAGCAGATAAGAAACCCACACAGCGAGGTCAAGGGACGCTGGATGTTGCCAAAAGAACATTCAAAAAGACAAGCTTGCTAACACACAGCAATCTAATCTAGAGTATCCAGTAAACAAAACAAAAGCCTGACTACTCTAACTAGCACAAAAAAATACATGGGTTGGCAACCACACCTAACTGCTAGTGCGCCTATACTTAAAACAGCTAAGAACATAAGTATAGGCGCCCCCAGTCCTACCTGTCCCAAGCCCTGGAAGTGTACACAAACCGCCAAAAAAAACCATTTTCAGATAAACTGAGGAAATTAGAAATGTTACATTTTGGGGTGGCCTTTTATTGTCCCCATTATAAGGAGTATCTGGGTACTGCTCATTCCGTCTGATCACCGCCTGAAAATGACACACCCATGTACTGAGTGAAATTATTGCATCACTAAGCAAATGCTCACTGACAGAGAAATAGATTAAAAAATAGTACACAAATCAAGAGAAATATCCCTATTCTACAAGTAAAAGTCAGCATATGCTCACTTAGAGTGAACTCAATGTGGCATGAATATTTCACATGGGGCATTTATATTTTTGTTCAGTGTAGTTCCAGGCATCTCCAAATCTAGGAGTGGGGCACACTGTCAAATGCATTTTTATAATCAATCCATGCCATACGTAGGTTTGTCTGTCTTCTTTTGCATTTCTCAAGAATAGTTTTATCTATCAAGAGTTGGTCCTTCGTTCAAAGCCTTTTTCCTATTGCTATGGCCCCAATTTGTTATGACATAGCAGACAGCAAGGGACGACAGACAAAAATTTTTAAACTTGAACAGATTTAATTAAACAAAGACTGACTAAGATCGAAATAAAAAAAAGAAAAGAAAAAAAGATATTTACAGTCCCTTGGTAATGGAGATGGGGTTGCCATGTTGCGATGTCCTGGGACAGAGAATGCTCAAACAGGCAAAAATCCACAAAAATAGCTTCACAGGTCTTGAAGAGTGACAGATCTGGTCAAATGTATCCTTCCAGTATTTCTCCTTGCAATTTCTTCTACTACTACTTCCTCCCTCAACTTTTCCCCTGATATACTCTTTCCAACCCCCTCCCACCTTACAGACTTCTTCAGTTCTCTGGGACATTCCCCTCTGAGGCATACCAAGGACATGCCCCAAAACCTAGCTCCATACTGGGCAGAACAAAAAATGTCAATACTGCCATCTAGTGGCTTTTTTCATATTACACCTCCATTCCAAAAGGGAAATTTTTTCTTCTCTATACAAAACTGGTTAAGTAGATACTTGTATAAATATACATATAATACAATCTGCTAATAAACGTGATATATATACACACATACTCAAACACGGGATAAGCAATCAGCAATTCCATTGTCAGTACCCTTTACATGCTTCATTTCCAAGTCAAACTCCAGTAAAATCAAACTCCAAACCAACAATCTCTGATTCTTGTTTTCCATCTTACCCAAAAACATTAACGGATTGTGGTCAGTATATACAAGCAATTGGCTTTAGCCCTGTACAAACATAAACCTCAGTGTGTTGTAAGGATAGAACCAGAGCCAACAGTTCCTTCTCAATTGTGGAATAGTTCTTTTGGCGGCGATCGAACTTCCTGGAAAAGTATGCCACGGGATGCTCAATGTCATCAGTCACTTCTCTGTAGGAGCACAGATCCACAAGCTGGGTCGCTAGCATCGACCGTGATGGAGATTTGAGCACGGGGAAGTGACACAGCAGAGACTTCAGGTGATCGAAGGCTCTTTGGCATGCTTCATCCCAAGTGAACTTTACGCCTTTCTTCAGTTGGTTGGTGAGACTGAGAGCAATCTCAGCAAAGTTCTTGCAGAACTTGCGATAGTACCCGATCATTCCAAGGAAGCAGCGCAAAGCTTTTTTGTTGCCAAAGCATTTTTCATGCCAAAGGGTAGGATTTCATACTGGTATAACCCAGATGGTGTGGCAAAAGCAGAGATGCTCTTGGCCATCTCAGTAAAAGGCACACACCAATAACCCTTCAATAAATCAATCTTGGTTAGAAACTTTTTTACAATCATTAATCCTAGGTACTGGAAACAAATCAATTCTAGTTACAGCATTGACTTTGCAATAATCTGGACCGAATCTAGTACAGATAGTTACAGATCCTTGGTAATTGATGGGGTTGCCATGTTGCGATGTCCTGGGACAGGAAAATGCTCCAACACAGGCAAAAATCCACAAAAAGAGCTTCACAGGTCTTGAAAAGAGCGACAGGTCTGGTCAAATGTATCCTTCCACTATGTCTCCTTGAAATTTCTCCTACTACCCCTCACTCTCAATTTCTCCTTATATACTCTTTCCCAGCCCCCTCCCACCTTCCATACTTTTCTCCAATTCTCTAGGACATTCCCCTCTGAGGCATGCCCAGGACATGCCCCAAAACCTAACTCCAGACTGGGCTTCCAAAAAAAAAAAAAAAAAAAAAAAAAAGTCAATACTGCCATTTAGTGGCTTTTTCCCACATTACACTATGCATCCCTTTTGTTCGTTTTCCAAATAGTTTACCTCATGAAGATGTTCATAGATTGCATTGGCTATGATCCTGTCAGCCACTTGTTTACCGTTGTCACAGAGCAAATTGGTCTATTAGCTGCATGTCGTTACTCTTTGTTACAAGGCTGGTGTTACCAATAGTTAGCTATTCAGGGGATTCTTCTACTCTTTTCAGTATTTTAGTGAAAGGCATGACATAGTGGCAATGAAGAGCAATCTTTTTCAGCCAAAAATTTGGGTTTTTGTCTATTCCTGGTAATTTTCACTTGTATGAATTCTGTGGTGGGATTTTAAATTAGTTCGTTCAGAAAAGCACTTCCCACGATGACTACATTAATGGGGCTTTGCAGCGGAATGAATTTTCTGGTGGCGTTTTAGGTGATATTGGTCAGCAAAGCACTTCCCACACTCACTACAATCAAAGAGCTCTTCACCTGTATGAATTTTGTGGTGGTATTTTAAATCAAGAGGTGAGGAGAAGCACTTCCCACACTGACTACAAATGTAGGGCTTTTCATCTGAATGAATTTTCTGGTGGCGTTTTAGATGATGTCGGTCAGCAAAACACTTCCCACACTCACTACATTTGTGGGGCTTTTCACCTGCATGAATTTTCTGGTGGGATCTTACATAAGCTTTTCGAGCAAAGCACTTCCCACACTGACTACATTCATAGGGCTTTTCATCTGAATGAATTTTCTGGTGGCGTTTTAGAAGACGTAGGTCAGGAAAGCACTTCCCACACTCACTACATTCACAGGGCTTTTCACCTGTATGAATTTTGAGGTGGTATTCTAAACCAAGAAGTGAAGAGAGGCACTTCCCACACTGACTACAAATGTAGGGCTTTTCACCTGAATGAATTTTCTGGTGGCGTTTTAGATGAGGTCGGTCAGCAAAGCACTTCCCACACTCACTACATTTGTGGGGCTTTTCACCTGTATGAATTTTCTGGTGGGATCTTACATAAGCTTTTCGAGCAAAGCACTTCCCACACTGACTACATTCATAGGGCTTTTCATCTGAATGAATTATCTGGTGGCGTTTTAGTTGACGTAGGTCAGGAAAGCACTTCCCACACTGACTACATTCACAGGGCTTTTCACCAGTATGAATTTTGTGGTGGTATTCTAAACCAACAAGTGAAGAGAAGCACTTCCCACACTGAATACAAGTGTAGGGCTTTTCACCTGAATGAATTTTCTGGTGGCGTTTTAGATGATGTCGGTCAGCAAAGCACTTCCCACACTCACTACATTTGTGGGGCTTTTCACCTGAATGAATTGTGCGGTGGGCTTTTAAACCAGTTAGTCGAGAAAAGCACTTCCCACACTGGTTACATTCGTAGGGCTTTTCACCTGTATGGGTTCTTTGGTGGACTTTTAAATAATTTGGTTCAGAAAAGCACTGCCCACAATCACCACATTTATAGGGCTTTTCACCAGTATGACTTCTTTGGTGGACTTTTAAATGTTTTAGTAGATAAAAGCACTTCCCACACTGACTACATTTGTAGGGCTTTTCACCTGTATGAACACGTTCATGGTATTTTAGTTGAGATCGGTCAGCAAAGCACTTCCCACACAGACGACATTTGTAGGGCTTTTCACCAGTATGAGCTCTTTGGTGGATTTTTAAATAAATTAGTCGAGTAAAGCACTTCCCACACTGACTACATTTATGGGGCTTTTCACCTGAGTGAACTCTCAGGTGGCGTATTAGGTAACATTGGTCAGTAAAGCACTTCCCACACAGACGGCATCTGTAGGGCTTTTCACGTGTTTGAATTCTCTGGTGACTTGAATGCTCTTCATTTTCATGAATGGCCTCCTTCTGAAGGACACTCAAAGCTCTTGGAGGTTTACTTGAAGCAGTGATGAGGGGTTCAATGGTCATACTCCTCGTTTCACAGGTTATAGGCTTGTGGATATTCTTTGTATTTTCCTGGATGATTCCTTTCCCATTTTTCTCATTGTTTACAAACTGGCAAGGATTCAAATCCCCATTTTGGGTTGAGAGATCATGGATTTCTTCTTTGCAGTTTACATTTAGATGCACTGCGCTGAGCCTTGGGTCAATTGGGTCTTTGTGATCAAGACCAACTCCACTCGTCCCAGTATTCATGAGATCAGTTCCTATGTTTTCACTCGATTCACACTTCACTTGGTCACATTTCATATGGAGACATTTAATATCCTGCCAGTCACTGATTTGTTCTGATATAAGGTATTCTCCATCATCAGTCTCCGTTTTGATTTGGTCAGGACGCATACAGGTCACATATCCCAGCTCTGTACTGTCAAGGCTCTCTGTCTTAAGATCCCCAGAGTGTGTGGAGCCCAGATCAGTTTCTGTTTTAATCAGTGATGTGTGTGTGTGGTGTACATCACTGACCCCACTGTGTACTGTAACACACTCTGGCTCCAGTGTGTTGAGTCCTGGTGCAGCACACACTGTCTCTGACTCTGCCATGTGGACAGACTCCAGTCCACCAAGTTCCTCTTCTTTCTGTCTGATCCTGTGCTGCTCAGTGAGCTCTGGTAGTGTTGTCTCAGTGTCCCGTCTCAGACAGACTCCTGCCTGCATCATACTGCTGCTCAAAGGTGTGTTGAAGTGCAGCTCCTGGAGGGAAACAGGGGAAGGGATTTAGCCATTATCAAACTGGCCCTCCTGCAGGACCTGACACATTCATTACTGTGTAGTCCTCTGCAGACTGACCACAGGTGGCGCTCTCACCATCAGAGACTCGCCTTTCTCAAGGCGTTACCAAGGCATTGGCCAAAATGGCTGACAAACCAGCGGCTGCATACACTTGAGTACACTGGGTGAAACAGAAGTTAAATATGTCCTTTCCATCTGCAGTGTCCCGAAAAAAAAGGAAACCTGGAATTAAATGAGAAGTATTCTGTTAAATCTTAGCATCTATAAAATTAATGAGCAATATTACACAACTGTGTTCGTTTTCACATCATACAAAGAAAACAGAATTACTCAGGCATAGTTGTCAGAACTTGTTTAGTTGACAGCAGGATGATTTGTGCACATCTGTCCTGCAGCTAGTAGGGTTTACATTTAACCCAAGACCTAGGCGGCTGCCTAAAAAAAACCCCACTAAAACCGAAGGCGTTTTTGAAATCAGTGGAGTGGGGCACAAGCTCCACTTACTTGATATCATTCGATAGAGGACGTAGTTTTCTAAAACCAAACGCTATTTTTAATAAAGTAATGTTAAGTAATTGTTGCAGAATCAACCATTTATTCTTGGTCTCCTTTTTTTTGGGAGACCCTGCAAATTCACTAAAAGCAGTGCACGTAAACCCCCAAATGTTTGAAAGACCAAACATTTTTCAGGGGTTCTCCAAGTGGTGGAATGAGGGAATGTTTATGTTACACTAATGCCTGCCTATTCCTCAAATGCCTGGTACACACTACAGGATTCTTCAAAACTTCACAGGCTTGGAGACCGCACACTAACTGATTCTTCAGTAGTATGAGGTTCTTCACGCTCAATATTCCCAACTCGCATAGTCAAACGTGTTTTTGCTTGTTTTTACTTCCTCGTCAGTCAGCTGACTCCGCTCGTGTCGTGATTGGCTTTTGTTCCGGGACTTGACATTTAACACTCGGCTCCTCTCGGAGCATCCCACACACTACAGGATTTCTAGTCGCAAATACACTCAACAAAAATATAAACGCAACACTTTTGTTTTTGCTCCCATTAGTCATGAGATGGATTCAAATATCTAAAATTCATTCAAGATGCACAATATTACCAAATCTCTCAAATATTGTTCACAAATCTGTCTAAATGTGTGATAGTGAGCACTTTTGCTTTGCTGAACAATCCATCCCACCTCACAGGTGTGCCACATCAAGATGCTCATCAGACACCATGATTAGTGCACAGGTGTACCTTATACTGCCCACAATAAAAGGCCACCCAGACCGCACAGGGGGGCTTTGTGAGATGTCCCACGCAGGGAGGGGTCTAGCAGCGGCGGAGCTAGAAATGAGAATTGGAGTGCACAAAACATCTGTTTAAAACAATTATTAGTCCTGACCCATTCTCAGTCATTTTCATAATTAACAAAATGTTCACTCTGAGAGCACTGCACACTTAACAGGTGCTACTAGTTCTCTACGATTACGTAAGACGACCATCATTCATCTGGAAGCGAGTTTACTATATAAAAATCAGCGTTATTCAAAACTGTATACCTGTCGACAAAAAATGATTGAGAACTAGCCACGACCAATTGTTGACATAAAGGGACATGTCTGTTCACCACCAATTTCCCAGTTCCAGCTCCGCCACTGCTAGACATCTTCCCCCCCCATGGGACATCTGACACCTGAAATGTAAACACAATGTAAACATGGTGAATTGGAGTCAATGAGGTTGATTAATCTCTCCCTATGGCTTTGAATGTATCCAGGTGAGTGCAGTGCATGCTGAGAAATTAGCTTTATGGCGGAGCAAACATGGCAGGTCACGCTGGCAGACTGTCACAGCTGTAGTTGCTTATATGGTCAGTCTCGCCAGTCCCAAACTGTACAACGCCGGCCTCGCCAAGTAGGGAAATGCTACTGGCTCATTCCATCTCAAATGTCCGAATTTCGGAGAAACTTCCCACTTGACCATCTCATATTTGGCTCAAAAATTCCAGCAGGTGCATGCACCTCCTCATAGGTTAAATCCAAAATTTCAGCTCTCAACGCCTAATAGTTTTGTCATAAAAAAAAAAAAAAAACTGCAACCAAGTTCCAGCCCTTTTTTTCCACAGAAAACAGCGATTTCTGTGGAGCCACTTTCATATGGCTATATCTAGAAAAGTATTTCAGCTAGATCCTTCAAATTTTCAGGTGAGAAACCCTGCGACGGTAACTTGGAGAATATGGTCTTATGAATGTGTCCCTTTCGTTCATCATATATTCCTGGGTGCTTAAAATTTGCTCAAATATTTTACTCTGCATTCTGTAGTAGCATATTTGAAGGACTGTAAAAAGCCTATTGTCTAAGACAGGGATTTTGTATTGCACATACTGCTTCCCACATATGTTTTGTATTTTGTATTCTAACTCTGAACCTCACATATGAATGATCTAGAACATATTAAGGTTTGACAATGAAAAAAATAAATAAAATTTATGCCATTTATAACATTTCATACCAAAACAATGACACCATACACCAACATCAAATTGACTGTTTTAGAAAGATTAGATGCCTGTTATTAACATATCCAAAATTTGTGATGCTCTTCTCCTTTATTTTCTCAGTGTCTCAGTTTTTGAAAATATGGTATTTTGTGGAGACTAAGCATTTAATGGCATCAAAGGCCTATTCAAACTTATGAAATGCACATAGTTAATGATAGAAAGCTTAAACTCAAAGTGCTGTATTTCATAAATGTTAACTTACACTGGAAGAATAACCCACATTCAGTTTTTAGATATTGAAATTACAACCATAACAGGGCCAAAAATTCATGATTGTGATGAATTTGAATGCGTTAACAATAATAATTAATAAATACAACAATAATAATCAAACACTGTATAGCTATCTTATGGAGGACGTGTTAAGAATGCAATTTTATTTGATCAGACATAACCTGATTTCATGTATTGACACTTTAGATTCATTTATGTATTAACAAACAAACCTCTAAAATAAATGATTACATTTTTTAAGCCATTAGTTTAGAAACATGTTTGGTCATGCAGAAGCTGTAACTTGTCTGAACAGTTCATGCATCCGCACGGCCTAGCAAAAAGTTTTTTTCTGGCCCAGGAGGGAAGACTTATGCTTGGTACCAGTACAATATATCATTGCTAAGATTGAAGTCCCAAACACTACAAATGGATGTAAATATGCACTCAAGGAGCAGAATACCGAAGTAGCTGAAAACTTCATGAGAGTTAAAATAATTTCTGTAGTATCTCACTGCTATCAACAGGTCATTTAAAATATTCCTCTATTTGCAATTCTACAGGAATATCAAAAACTATTCTGAACACTGGTTATTACTAATTGAAGCATATGGGTAAATTCTACTTGGATATAAATGTTAAAATTATTGTATTGTAATTAATTTAAGTAATGATTCATAAGTTTGATCTTCCACTTACATTGGGACTACAGTATTTCAATATACATCTGAAAACTGAGTGGGTTACAATTCAAGGGTAAGCTAACACATATGAAATAAAGCATTTTGTTGAGTCTAAGCTTTCTATCATTAACTATGTGCATTTTATAATGTTTAAATACGCCTTTGATGCCATTAAATACTGTGTGTCCAAAATAATACCATATTTTCAAAGATTTATTTTAAGAAAATAAACCAAGATATCACAAATTTTGTTAATAACAGGAATCTAATTTTTCAAACGCAGTCAATTTAATGTTGGGGGATGGTGTCTTTTTTTTAAATGTTAATAAAAGTCTACAGACTTTGTAACTTACACGGCTATTCAGACTGCAAAGAATATTCAAAGTATTCAAACTCATTGGTACCCAAATATGCAATATATTGGTAAGAATATTACTCCGAGAGATCCAAAAAAGGGTCTTTAGCAGTAAATCACCGACATGCTCACAGGCATTTAAGATTTCTGAAACTGAAGGCAGATCAAAGATGGCAGGAAATGGTCACAGGTCCCAAAAACCCCTGGTAACTGAAAAGATTGTATTTTTGCCTCAAATATCTAATTTGTTTTTGAAAATAAAAAAATCGTCAAAGTGGGACTGTGGAATCAAAGTTGGCCCAAAATGAGCCCTGGTGATGCAACTGGGAGGGAATTTGAGCCAAAACGTTGATCAAAATTGATAACTTGTGTGGCCCCAATTTGTTATGGCTTTGCCAACAGCAAGGGATGACAGACAAAATTTTAAACTTACACAGATCTAATAACACAAAGTCTGACCAAGATTGGAATATATAGAAAAAGAAATTATATATTTACATTTCCTTTGGTGGGGTTGCTTTGCGATGTTCTGGGACAGGAAAATGCTCCAACACAGGCAAAAATCCACAAAAAGCTTCACAGGTCTTGAAAAGAGTGACAGGTCTGATCAAATGTATCCTTCTCCTTGCAGTTTCTCCTACTACTTTACTCTTTCAATTTTTCTCCTTATATACTCTTTTTCAGCCCCCTCCCACCTTCCAGACTTTTTCCAATTCTCTGGGACTTCCCCCTCTCAGGCATGCCCTGGACATGCCTAAAACCGAGCTCCAGACTGGGCTTAACAACAAAAAAAAAAAAAGCCAAAACTGCCATCTAGTGGCTCTTTTTTTTCCACATTACACTTGTGAAAGTTAACCCAGTTCAAAGTTGGCCGGAAATGCTCCCAGATGACCGCTGGTGACCCAAAAAAGGTCACATTTTGTCCGAAAACACGCAAAAAGTATGACAGTCTGGTTGAAGTTTGCCCGAAATTGACTGAAATTACCACTAGCGACCCAAGATGGTGATATTTCAGCCCAGAATACCCTAAAAGTTCACCAATATGGAAAAATCATAAGTGGAGTTCAATCTAAGTTGGTCGAAAATGGTCCCAAATGAAGCCTGGTGACTAAAAATGGTCAACTATAGACCAAAAAGTTCATCAAAATCAAAAGATTCAACACAAAATTCACTTGCTTTAAACAAAGCGACAAGGTTAATAGACCGTTTTGGAGTAAGCACAAGATTTTTTTATGCGTATGTGCAAGACGAAGTTTGTATGGCAAGAAGTGTTATAGCGTCTGTCGAAACCAATGTTAGCGAGTGATGAGCAATTTCACGGGTTAAAGTGCAAGAATTATGGCAGATGTGAAAGGATTTGAACATAAACCGCGTGGGAATGAAAAAGACTGAAGTGACTGAGACCTTTAACTCTTGCACTTGTTTAATTCTTTTTTCCATTTCATTTACTATTTCTGCATGTTTCATTGATACTAAATAATTTGTGACAAGGGTTACTTGAAAAACTTTTGCCATTTTTCCCTGGAGGCGGGATGGCGCCAAGGGAGACACCGTCTCTGTCTATCCGGCATGGGATAAGGGTTGTTCCGTCAGAGGTGCAAATAACAGTCGAAAACTTGTTGCATGCTTCTCGCATGCATAAAGCTGTTGTGGTTTTTCTGAAGGAGGAGTGTTTTGTCGTTCAGTTAATTTCCAGTGGAATTTATATTATGTTTTCACGCGTTTCCCCATTAGCTGTCCCGTCCACACGGATTACAGTATCGGGGGTACCGCCTTACATCCCTAATGAAGCGCTGGAGCGAGAGCTACGGTGTTTGGGAAGTTTGCAAGTGGTTTTACAACTCAGTTTGGGCTGCAGGGATCCTAAACTTAAACATGTTCAGTCTCTTCGAAGACAAGTTATGTTTCTAGATTCTCCCACTCAAAGCTTACAAGTGTCATTTTGTGTGAAATTTGAAGATGGATATTAGATGGTATACGGTAGTTCTGGGAGTATGAAATGCTTTGAGTGCGGTGACGTGGGACATAAACGAATGTTTTGTTCTCATTATCAGGAAAGGGTGCAAAGTGTAGATGGATATTGATACGGACAGTGCCCTGCGTTCACATGCTGATCCTGGAGAGGGGGACTAGTTCACAAACATCGCAGACAGAGGTTTGTCAAGTGGAGAAGAGCGCTTCCCAAAGAGCAGAGTCTGAGAATGAAAATTAAATTGTGGCAAACATTCCCATTGGCGAGGGGGAATCCGCAGAGTCGATTCCCGGAGTGAATGAAGTCGTTTCGTCCGGCGGTAGCTGCGAGTCTAGCAGGAAAGGCACGAAGCGGCCTACTCGCTCCTCTGTAATGACAGACGTGGATGCAGATTTACCCAAACCTTTCGGGTGGGACCCGGTTATTTATGGAAGCATATAGTTAACAAAATTTAAATGAAAATGCAATGTCAGGAATGCATTTGCAAGATACAAGCACATTATTCGCATCATAATGAAAACTAGGCTTATGCCATCAGAGGCGACGGCTGGGGGTATATCCCTGAATGCCCCCAATCCTCCAATTCCACAATCCTTAAATAAACCTTGAATAGACTTTCATTTGAACTTAATTTCAGGTGAATCGGACAAATGGTTCTGAAGATATGGCCATTTTCCGTCACATAGCGCCACCTGGTGGCAAAATATTGAACCATACAGGTATGATGTCATCATGTGACACGTTGTGTGGTCATGTTCTTGCAGTTGCACATAGTCTCATGTCAAGTGGACAAATAGTTCCAAAGATATGGGAAAAATGGTGAATTTTGTGTGACAAAGCTCCATCTTGTGTCAAAATTTTGAACCAAACAGGTATATTATGATCGTGGGACACATCCTCAGGTCACGACTTTTCATTTGCACTTGATTTGAGGTGAATCGGGACAAATATTTCCAGAGATGATAAAAACAGTGATTTTTTCCGTTTTTGGCCCCTGGTGGCCAGTCTAGAAATTGTAAATTGCCCAAAATCGAATCAGTTCTTCCCCTTTATGATACTTACCTATATGCAAAACTTGAAATTTCTAATTGAAATATTACTGAAGTTATCGCATTAACATGTAGCGCGGCGGCGGTCGGACCAAAAACATAATATCCCCGAAAAGGCCGGGGATGTAATCAAAACGAAATCCTCCACTTTAATGAGATTTGGAGCGCCAGCAGTCTGTTTCTACCGTCTGTTTCTACAGACAAAAAACTGTCTGTAGTAAAAATTCCAGAAGTGGCGCCCCCATTGACGGTTGCACAGCAAAATTCAATTCTATTTTTATTCATCATTTTGGAAAAGGCAGATAACATTCCAATTTACATTATCTGAAAGTTTCATGGAAATATGCAAAGAATTAAAGTCATAGCATTTTATGCAAACCATGTTTTCAGTCACCAATTTCCCATTTTTTCTAGAGAAAGTAAGGACATTGTATACCCCTCATTTAGCCAATTTCCTAGTTTAATAACTTTGTCAGTTCTTAACCCATCACATTGATCTTGGCATCTTTGGAAAGTTTATTTCAAGCTCTTTCAGGATAAATAATTCATTTTAGCACAGAACCGTTTTGAAAATTTTAGTAACATTTTACCGCATTACATTTAGCTCCTGAATGGTGTAAAAGTCTACCAATTTTGTACTTTTCATGCAAATATGAATAGTGAGGAGGGAGAGGGAGAATGATGCAAGATTAATGAATAAATACACTATCAAACTTACTTTATACAAGTATAAAGCGAGCGTAGTTGGGATGAACGGCCTGTTCTCGCCATTCATGTTATGTCAAGTACGTCATAGGAATTTCCCCTGGAGGCAAAAATCAGTGCGGCACGTCCCACACCCTCATGTCTAAATAATAGTTACAAGGACAAGGGAATTAAAAGCCACCAATGTCCAAAAGTTCATTTTTCATACCCAGTAAACATGGAACGGTCCCAATGCGAACATTCAGATTACGGCATGGGCGCAGACTTATACCGGAATTCGTTACTCATAGCAACACTTGACTCCAGAGACTAGATAACGTTGCCTGCCATTAAACGGGAGAGTTTTCGACGAGATTACAAAAGGAACTTAGAAAGGCGATGCCTATCAGTAAATACAAGTAGCTTTAGCTGCATGGAAATGTAGCTTACAGTTGATAGTTCATTAACTCGGGTTCTATTGTTCAATTCAAGGAAAGAAGCAACCAAATGCGCCTATAAGGTTTGTCGGCGTGAGTCACATGTTGTGATCACGTGGTACGCGGAGACGTCTGGTAGGCAAGAGATCCTGTCAAGTGCAGCTCACAGTGCGAAATCGCGATTGCCTTCGTTTTCCATGTAAGTTTCTCAAAATTCATGAATGAAACAAGCCTTATAATTAGAAGCAATGTAATCTCATGTGTAGTTGTTGGCTGTACGAGCCGTTTTGAGAAAGGATCGGGCCTGAAATTCCATCGTATACCGCACGCAGAAGGGAGAAGGCATCAATGGCTTCAGGCGATCAACCACAAAAATTGGACGCCTGAACACAGCGGAGATCGTGTTTGTGGAGAGCATTTCATATCAGGTTTGTTTTTAATTATTTATTTTCTTATATGTCAATATTTTAATTCAGCTATTTTGAGTTAGTTCCTACAGAATATGCGTGAATTTTGATGTACGACTCTCCAAGGTGTTGTACATGCACATGGAACTTGTTGCCAATCGTATTTATTTTATCCTTATTGACAATTTTCGGTATTGTGACATTTGGAGGCGGGGACACCAACTGTTTGATAAGAAAATTACCTAGAATACATTAATGACCTTGAGAATCCTATCGATATCAAGAATTGTTCAGTTTTCGATCAGAGACATTTTACTCATCAGTCGTCTTCTTGACAATCCTAGTGTAAGCCTTACTGGATATTGCATGGAATGGTAGGCCCAGCTCCGAGCAAATAACTTTCGTGAGTGAACTGTCCAGGGGTGTCAACGAGATAAAAGTAAATATCCGCGAAAGAAATGTCCGGCCATAAAGAGGGGTCGTCATGCCACGATGTCGCCTGCAAAGCGTAGGGATCGGGTAATATACATGTATCAGACTGATACCAAGCTCTCTCACATACCGCTCCCGGGCTTCTACCGACAAACTTTGCACATAATCCGATTATTGCATAGATTTCATGGATGAGTCGTTCGCATTGTTGTACTCGGCCATTGTTGTGCCTTGTGGTTCTTGCCTACCAAAGCGAAATGTCATGTGACTCATGACGTCATGTTTATAAACAGCCGACAATCCCCATGTTGATCATACAAGTAGTGCGACTGGAACTACATTAACTTGAAGCCAGTGCTCTGGTTTATCGACTTTACAAACGAAACTTAACTCCATCCATTTCTCCGACTGATGAAGCGTTGAGCGATTCTCCATCGTCTTACTTTTAACCACGGGTTAAATTGGGCCGGAGCCAACCGAGCTCAGCTCCGCCTCCGTAAGTCCAAATCGCACCTGGCCGGAGCTGAGCTCCATCTCCACCAGTATGATATCATCACACTCATATTGCACTGATATATTTTGTTATTCTCCCAGGAAACGTAACAGCATCAACCCAAGTCATGATAAACAGTTGTCTAGACAAAAAAGATATTTGAGGCTAATTTTACACCCCATCCATCAATGCCCAAAACAATGTAAACAATAATGATCAGAAGTCATCAAACATGCCTGCGCCCTTCACCATCACGTCTGTCATGGCGCGATTTGCCCTCGTCAAGATTCTGTCAAATTGCCTTTTCCTCGGTAAGTTTTCAAAAGTTCAACTCTTACCTAGCCAACATTTTATCTATTTACTAAGCTGCCTGTTAAGCAGCATTAACGCAAGCTGTGTTGGCTTGGTGGCAACGAGTTGGTTGCTAACAAACTAGCTAACAAGCTAATATTAAGCTAACTTTAGCAGCCACTGGGCTAACATGTAGCACACATACAGCCTAAACAAGTAACAAAGGCAGATTCAGCAGATCATGTATTAAGAAGGCAAGGTAGTGAGCCTGTTTTATGGAGATTCCGCAGTAGAGCTGTAATGACGATCCTTCTTTACACTGCTTTAGTGCAAAGAGAAACAAGGCTGCATAAAGTGTGTAATTTTACACATTTTGGGCTTTTCTGTAACGTTATTGCAGGAACACAAGCAAAACGTCTGTGCGGAGCTGAGAGTTTCTTTGTGCTTTGAAACCCAAATGTTGGGAAACGATTATGTTTTATTTTTGGTTCACTGCTTTATTCTCCTGACCAGCCCCGTTTCGCTCTCTATTCACCCCGCCAGAGATGCCAAGGCTTACGTCTTAGGCGTGAGTCTCTCCTAAGTGGCATTCTCGTTTCTGTGCCGTAATCAGCAATTATTCAATCAAAGCGCACTGAAAAAATTAATTCGTGGAATTTAAGTCATAATGCATCAAGTTAATCAGTTTCAAGTGCATTATGATGGATTTCCCCACTAATGACACGGAAATCGATTATGACTCGGGAATTCTCAGGCTTGTCTTTACTGAGGGATTAAAAGCAATGGAATTGTATAAAAACGTTTCAAATGGTGTTATTTCATTAAAACAATTTAAACGATCATGAAACACATGTATTGTTTCCAATCCCTGAGTAAAGAGAAGCACGGGAAGTCCGGAGCCATGATAGCTTTCCAAGCTACTTGTGATGAGGTGCGCCTTTACGCAAGTGAAACGGAAACTTCAGGGCATAAGGATTTTAATTCCGCACGAGAATCTCATTAAGCATTCAATGAATAATTACAGAATACGGTTAATACGCCTAAAAATGCATAAGACCTACGCCGAATGCGCGAGACTTGGCATCTCTGCCCTGCACCTCACTTGACCGACCACTGCCAGTTTAATTTCTTCCTCTTCAACCTCTTCAAACAGAAACTTGCTGTTGCCACGTTCCCCTGCACACTGCAGTCAAAATGGTGCATCACACTATCAAGACTGCGGCTAAAGTCACTTTTTAATTTCTTATTTATTTTTTAATTACAAGCTGCAGTTACCCACACCAGTTTAAGGCTGCTGGAAGCTGCCTGTCATAAAATCCCACAGTCCAAACCACCCAGCTCCTTCTCTTCAGTGTTACGGAAAAACCAACTAAATCAGATTTGGATCAAAACTGAGTTAGGACGGTTTTTGTGCTTACTAGGCTTTGCCTCATGACATACAGTATTATACAAAAAGAATAATCCCTGCTTTCCCGTGTTTTGCTATAGCAAACCCTAGCAAGTCATTTGTATTTATTAATTTGTGAAGCAAACAAGTAGATCAGAAGGATCTAATAGCTGCGACATCGCCTAGCATCCATCACGTGGCCTAGTGTCCATGACTTGACCTTGAAAATCAATAGGGGACCCTTCCTCTGTACAAAGAAGCTTGTTCTAGGATATAATAGCCATCCATCAAGTTGAAGTGGAGTTACGGTGCGAGAACTGTGAAATCGGGGCAAAATCGACACTTTTTTGACCGGTGTGACCTTGGGATTCGACAGATGACCTTGAAAAATCCATAGGGAACCCCTCCTCTATACCAAGAAGCTTGTTGTAAGATTTCATAGCCATTCATTGAATTAAACTTGAGTTACGGTGCGAAAACCGTCAAATCAGGCAAAATTGACACTTTTTTTGCCTTTGTGACCTTGGGATTTGACGGATGACCTTGAAAAACAAAAGGGAACACCTCCTCTATGCCTAGAAGCTATTTCCAAAATTTCATAGCGATCCATGAATTCTAACTGGAGTTACAGCGCGAAAACCCGCAAACAAGGTCGTGACCTCTGTGAACTTGACCTTTGACCTCGACCTTGTGCATGGACATCACTTTGGTGAAGGTCAATAACTCCTGAAAATTTCATGATGATATGACGACAGGAACATGGTCAAAAAGGTGTCACAGACAGACGGACGGACAGACAGACAGACGCATTCATAGAGCTGCTTGGTCGTAGCTATAAACTAGCATGTTGATCTTATAGGGTTTTCCCCATTCAATTTGTTTTTTTTTTAATCCCAAAACCTACCAATAAGAATCAGCCAATTATGAAGCAACGTACGTATAACATGACCTGCTTAGTCAGTTCCTATACAGAGCACTGGTTGCGCAGGACATTCATATATATATATATCATATATATATTATAAATCACATAATTCACAAGCGAATGACTGAAAATGGCATCAGCAGAGAAGGAGACAGCAGAGTTAGCACTTGTATAAAAGTCAAACTTCACTGTAACTACATAAGTGCAAGGATTTTTCCCATTTTGGTAAATGACATTTTTGAATGGAAAAACCTAAATCATGATATTGCCATGGATCCTGACAAACGATGAAAAAGGTTCTCCCTAAATATTGTTTATTATGCAATGAATAAATAACTTCCAAGTCAGTTTCATTGTCAAACAAGACCTTAACCCCAGAGGAATACAGGTTATTGTCTTCTTCTAAAAATCTGCTTTTTGTTACTTGCTGGGTTTTTCCAATGCACTCAAGTTCTGTTCTACTTCCCAGGGTTACTGCTTTTATACCGAAGGTGATCAGGCACTGATACCTCTCTGATACATCTCATGACTGCGAGGAGGGGTAACTTAAATAAAGATGATTTGAAAAATGTTGACCATTCACAGTAGTGAAAACAAGGACTCCCGCTCCAAAACAAAAACACAATTTAACTACTGCTTTTAACCAATAACGTAAGCGAGTTTCTACGGCGCAGGAGACTCGCCACATGTGCCAAACAAAATTAGTATCTGACATATTAATTGGCTAACAATCATTTCAACCAGCTGAAGAGCAAGTAGTTGGATCAGTGCGGCGTGAACGTTAGCTATGCTGGCTAGCAACAAACAGGCTAAGCGGCTAACGTTTACGGTTACACCATCTTACTCTTTTAAAACCGACTTTAAACCACTAAAGTTAGTAAATAAAATTCGACATGCTAACAGTTTGGCTTGAGGAAGTATATTTGGCGGTTTTCACCGTGTACTAACCTGAAAATCGCAGATAAAATGAATGAAGACTAGTGCTGTTTCCGACGATACCAAGGTTTCGGAGCCTTCTTCTTCAGGTTGTATGGCGTTTTTATTTAATTTATATGGAGCATTACCGCCACCATCTGGACTGGAGTGTGAATCAGGAGTTTACACTAATACTAAATAGATAAATAAAAAAAACCTTAAATTCTGCTCATTAGTCCTGTATTTTTCAGGAAACTACATAAGTAGTTAAAACAAATTCCACCTGTGCTTAACTGTAGTACATTCTGAAGACTGAATTCAATTCCCTTTCCCTCTAGCTGGGCAACTAGCCTTTGTCTGTCTACATGATATTTTGGTCATTGTATAAGTACATGTTCTGTGGTCTCCTGGCTGTTACTACACTCACAGGTCCCATCAATATGTTTCTTTAAAATAAACAGTGTGCTGTGGAGTGTTGAGTGACCAAAGCGCATTCTTGAAAATACATCCTCCTCCTGTTTGCTTCTGCCTGTGGTTCTACCCTTTCCAACTTTATTTTGGATATTATAGTATTGGCGTCCTGTATGCCCATTATCCCACATGTTCTGCCACTTGTCAGAGACTTCAGACTTGACTATGCTTTTGATTTCCGCTTTACTGTAAGCAATGTCAATATCTATAGCAGTTTTCTGTGTTGCTTGCTTAGCAAACTTGTATGCCATTTCATTCCCTCTTACATCTCTGTGAGCTGGTACCCATATGAAGGAAATATTGATTCCATACTTGACCAGATTATTTTCTAAATGCATAATTTCAAACACAATGTCTTGCCTTGACTCAGACTGTCCATTCTCAAGGCTTATTAGTGCTGAGCTTGAGTCGGATGCAATCACTATCCTGTTTGGTTTATTATCCTCTACCCACTGTAAAGCCAGCCATATTGCTACCAATTCAGCTGTATACACTGCCAGTTTGTCATTTATTCGTTTTGCCACTGCAACCTTTAGTTTTGGAGTGGCATATGCCACTCCTACCCTTTCATCTTTTCTTGATGCATCTGTATATATAATAAGAGTTTCTCTGTAATTCTCTCTTAAGTATGGCATGACTTTGATACTGTCTATTTCTCAATCCTGCTGCTCTTCTTCCTCCAGTAATCCTAAATCAATGTGGAGTTCTTTAAACAACCATGGAGGCACTACTGGAAACACAACAGTAGGGGATATCCTGATTGTGTCCAGCCCCATCTCGCTCACTCTGTGGTGTACTGTCCAACCAAAGCTTCTAACTCCCTCATTCTCTCTCTCTTGACACTGCAGCACTGTTATGTGCCTATCATTATGGCCCCTCAGGTTTGCCGAGTACACTACTGCAAGCTGCTCTCTCCTAAGGTGGAGAGGCATCTCTCCCATCTCAACTTGCATTGCTGCCACTGATGTAGTTCTCTTTGTCCCACAGCATATTCTGAGTGCTTGGTTGTGTATGACATCCAGTTGTTTTAGGGACGTTTTAGCTGCTGAACCATATACAATGCAACCATAATCAAATACTGATCTGATCAGACCTGTATAAATTATTTTAAGTGCTGTCCTGCTTGCTCCCCAATCCACTCCACACAAACACCTCATAACATTCAACACCTTTTTGCACTTGTCAATCATTTTTTAATGTGTATATTCCATGTTAATTTTACATCAAACCACAGCCCCAGGTATTTAAAGGATTCAACCCTTTCTATTTCTATGCCCACTAGTTTCAATCTTAAGTCCATTCTTGTCCTCTTTTTAGTGAACACCATTGGTTTTGTTTTATCCTCACATATTCTAAACCCCCACTGGAGGGCCCATTCTTGCACCATATTTAGTGCCTGTTGCACTTTATTCATTATGAATTCTGTATTTCTCCCCCTTTTCCATATTGCTCTATCATCTGCAAATAATGCAACTCCAGTGTTATTCTGAATATCCTTAAATATTCCATTTATCATGACGGAAAATAGCAAAGGACTAATGATACTCCCTAGTGGAGTTCCATTCTCAACCTGGTAGATCCCACTCAATGCTCCATTTATTTTAACAGTTATAGATCTTTCTGAAAGAAATTCTTTTATCCACTGAAACATTCTACCCTTAACTCCTTGCTGATTTAATTGGATTAAAAGACCATCTTTCCGCAACATGTCATATGCTTTCTCTATATCGAGGAATACAGCAACAACTACTTCCCTATTTACTTGTGCTTTCCTTATATCATCTTCCAGGCGTAGGATTGGGTCCATTGTCCACCTTCCTTTCCTAAACCCACTCTGACAATTCTCCAATATTAGTCTCAGCCCAGTAAGTTAATCTATCATTTATCATTCTTTCCATTGTCTTCCCCATGTGAGATGTCAATGCAATTGGTCTGTAATTACTTGGCTGTTTAGGGTCTTTCCCAGGCTTTCTAATAGGTATGATTATCGCCCTCTTCCAATCAATCGGGATTACCCCTTCTTGCCATATTTTGTTGTAAAGACTTAGCAATACATCCTTTCCTTCGTCAGTTAAATTTTTTAACATGATGCATGAGATTCCATCCTTCCCCGTGATTGTTTACCTAGCTTCCTCAGGGCACTATTGAGTTCAGATCTTGTAAACTCTAAGTTTAGGACCTTCTTCATCATCATCATTCCCCACTTCAAATTGATATTTTCTAATGGTCTCCTCTCTACTTCTTTTTTCCCCTCTTACCTTAGGTTGTCTGTGCTGTGCACTTTGACTAATGTCTTTCCAATAATACTCCTTCCCCATTCTGACCATCAACCAGCGCCGGATAACCATACTCCTTCCCCATTCTGACCATCAACGAACGCCGGATAACCATACTCCTTCCCCATTCTGACCATCAACGAACGCCGGATAACCATACTCCTTCCCCATTCTGACCATCAACGAACGCCGGATAACCATACTCCTTCCCCATTCTGACCATCAACGAACGCCGGATAACCATACTCCTTCCCCATTCTGACCATCAACGAACGCCGGATAACCATACTCCTTCCCCATTCTGACCATCAACGAACGCCAGATAACCATACTCCTTCCCCATTCTGACCATCAACGAACGCCGGATAACCATACTCCTTCCCCATTCTGACCATCAACCAGCGCCGGATAACCATACTCCTTCCCCATTCTGACCATCAACGAACGCCGGATAACCATACTCCTTCCCCATTCTGACCATCAACGAACGCCGGATAACCATACTCCTTCCCCATTCTGACCATCAACGAACGCCGGATAACCATACTCCTTCCCCATTCTGACCATCAACAAACGCCGGATAACCATACTCCTTCCCCATTCTGACCATCAACGAACGCCGGATAACCATACTCCTTCCCCATTCTGACCATCAACGAACGCCGGATAACCATACTCCTTCCCCATTCTGACCATCAACCAGCGCCGGATAACCATACTCCTTCCCCATTCTGACCATCAACGAACGCCGGATAACCATACTCCTTCCCCATTCTGACCATCAACGAACGCCGGATAACCATACTCCTTCCCCATTCTGACCATCAACGAACGCCGGATAACCATACTCCTTCCCCATTCTGACCATCAACGAACGCCGGATAACCATACTCCTTCCCCATTCTGACCATCAACCAGCGCCGGATAACCATACTCCTTCCCCATTCTGACCATCAACGAACGCCGGATAACCATACTCCTTCCCCATTCTGACCATCAACGAACGCCGGATAACCATACTCCTTCCCCATTCTGACCATCAACGAACGCCGGATAACCATACTCCTTCCCCATTCTGACCATCAACCAGCGCCGGATAACCATACTCCTTCCCCATTCTGACCATCAACGAATGCCGAATAACCATACTCCTTCCCCATTCTGACCATCAACGAACGCCGGATAACCATACTCCTTCCCCATTCTGACCATCAACGAACGCCGGATAACCATACTCCTTCCCCATTCTGACCATCAACAAACGCCGGATAACCATACTCCTTCCCCATTCTGACCATCAACGAACGCCGGATAACCATACTCCTTCCCCATTCTGACCATCAACGAACGCCGGATAACCATACTCCTTCCCCATTCCCTTTCATTCTCTTCATCATCCCCCAAACTTTCTCCACTGGGGTAGTTCTACCTATGGAGTCACAAAACTTCCTTCAGTACTCTTTCTTTGCTGTTTTAACAATTTTCCTTACCACAGCCTGAGCTTTCTTATACTCAATAAGGTTCTGGAAGTTATGTGTTCTTTTCATGGTTTTGAAAGCCTTATTTCTCTCTTTTATAACTTTCCTACACTCATCTGTCCACCAGGGAACTATTTTTTTAAGGTTCATGGGTTTTGATCTTGGAATTGCTAATGCAGCTGCATTGATTATACCACAGCTTATCTCTCAACACAGATTTTCAATGTCTTGGTACTTATCAACACTTTGTAGTAGGCCTTCACCAACTTCTCTAAACTTATCCCAGTCAGCCTTTTCTAAAATTCTCCTTTCTTACTTCAAGTTCCTTCTCAAACCCTATACCCACTACAGTTTTGATTGGGTAGTGATCACTACCAACTGTATCACCCTTGAGTATTTCCCAGTTACATTTATCAGCAATATCCTTTGTCACTATGGTAAGATCAATAGCTGACTCTGTGCATCTTACAATATCAATTCTTGTTCCTGTTCCATCATTAATACAGACGAAATCTTCTTCCTCAATTAACTCTTCCACTATCCTCCCATTATCCTTATCTCCCCATAATGTGCTGTGAGCATTAAAATCTCCAACACCAGACAGCCTTCCCACTAATGTCTATCCACATCTCTGCCAGCAGCTCCATCTCCAGAACTCTACATGGGTTGTAAAAATGTATTATTTTAACATTACCCTCATTTGACCATATTTCCACAGTGAGGTATTCCAAATCATCCCCTCTGTTTATCTCTCTATATTGAATTCCCCTTTGTATAAAAGTAATGACTCCTCCACCTTTACCAGTTTTCCTGTCCATTCTTACTGCAGTGTACCCTTTTATGCTGAAATCTAACCTTTGTATTAACCATGACTCTTGAATACATATTACATTAGGTTTTTCATTCAGATCGTCGATATATTTCTTTAATTCTTGGCCATTTGCTATTAGGCTCCTTGCGTTCCACAGCAGTATGATTAAAACCATTATCCAGAACCAAGCCATTCTTGAGATAGTTGTACTTCATCATTCAATGTATCTCTAACTGACTCCCACCTCAATTCTTTAATATCCAAGTATTTCTCTGCAGATTTGACTATTATTTTAATCCTCTCAGTTCAGCTTTCAGTCTGCGCTGAACAGTTAACGACCTTCGCCATAAACAGTACGAAATTACTCTTGCTTAGAATTAATGTATCTTCTTTCAGTCTGTCACACCTTGTACACTGGATTTTCCCTTGTCTTCCCTCTTCACCAGCAGGCGCTGGAATAGTCTCCACTCTTTTCATGGTCCTCGTTGCCTCTGCATAGGACAGCCCCTGAGTAATTTTAAGTCGTTGTACTTCTTGCACCTTCTTACTTATCTCACACCCTTTGTACGCTGAACTCCCCTCCACAATTGCTACATTTTAGTTTTGCATCTTTTCCACACTTTCCATACTCAAGTGCACTGCACTTACTGCATCTTTGTTTCCCCCTGCATACCCCTGCGATATGTCCAAACGTTTGGCATTTAAAGCACCTAAGTGGTGGTGGAATATACATTCTGACTTCATAGCTCATATACCCTATGAAAACCCTTTCAGGAAGTTTTACTTCTTCAAATGTTAGCATGATTGAGAGGCTATCAGTTAAAACTCCATCCCGTTTTGTTTTCAACCGTTTCGCTTCCTTAACCTTTGCATTAGTTATGTTTTCTTTCACATCATCCACTGACTCCCTTAGCGGGATCCCTGATATTACTCCCCTTACAAGCTTTCTGTAAAAAAAAAAAACATTTTACTCCTTTACCATGTATTTTATTTACTTTGAGTGCCTTTCTTTGCTGTTGTTCATCCTTGCATATGATCAGCCAACATCCATTTCTCAATTTTTTTGCGCTCTTTACCTTTCCAAATTCCTTATGTAGTGCTTTGGTAAGTTGTGTTGGGCTCCACTCATCAAATCTAAATCCTTCTTGAGTCAGTTTAACAAAGACTTTAAACTCACAAAAGCCTTTCGCCACATTAGATCTTTCTTCCTCCTCACTACGATTTGATTTTGTATTATTTTTCTTCCGTTTTCTACCGCTAGCTTCCATGTACGACACCTGATTCCCGTTTTGGCTTTCTTCCATCATACTCTCACACTCACTTCCTGAACTGTCACTTCCCCTTGCAAACTCCTGACCATTCACAGTCCAGTTGCCACCAACCGCCTCTGCAACACTTCCTCCACTCGACGCAGCCATCTCCTCCTCTCTCTGGACATCAACCCACCAGGGATGGACATCCAATAGGTGTGGTCTATGGCAATGACAAGAATACCACCCTCTTTCGGCTTCGGAGCCTGTATCTTCTTCTTCTTCTTCTTTATAGTTTATTTGTGGTTTGAAAACACTTGGTGCATTACCGCCACCAACTTTAGAGGTGTGGAGCATCAACGGAGCAAAGACACGATATTTCGTTTAAAAAAAAATTCTAATAAATAATCCAGTTCTTTTTCAACTAACCAAAATTATTCAGACGATACATGACTCCCACTCCCCCCAAACCCTTTCTCTAACATTTCCTTCATGTCTTCTCCCTTCACGTCAATTATCCCAAGAAACTCCCAGGCTGCGTGTACAACCATTTTAATTCTTTCCGTCTTAGACTCTCTCACTCGCACAATTGATCCCCATTGCCACATAAGCCAGAAACCTTCTTTTATCCACACTGATACAATCAATATCTCGCCTTTGTTCTTGTGGCTCAGCGACTCCTTTTTCTCTTCTCGCTTTTTTAACCGCCTCAGCATACGAAATTCTACTATGTAGGCTACACGTGCCCTTTCAATTTCCCCCTCAATTTTCCTCCACTCGCACTGTTTAGCACCCGCTTCATGATTTCCCTAGCAACGAAGATATTCAGCTCTTTCTTTCGGCAATTCAGTCTTCTTCATTACATTCGTCTTTCCTGCATCGTCTACAACGGTACACCCTTTTCCTACAAACCGCAGCCACATGCCCATAGTCTTGGCACCAAAAACACTTTAATGCTGCCGGGTGGCTCACACGGTTAAGGCACTGTGCTGCAGTGGCAGGTGATTACCACGTCGCGGGTTCGAGCCTCGGCGTACCCACCGGCAGGGGTCGGCAGCTTTTTCAGAGTAGCGCACAATTGGCTATCGCGCTACAGGGTTACAAATTGGGAAGGGACTGCCGGATTTGGGTATTCGATAACAGCTTTGTTCGTTGCTCCAGCGCCTCCTGCTGGCCAGACGGGCGCTCGTCAGGAAGACTCCGGCTTGGTTCATGTCCGGGTATCCTCCGCCCTCGCTCTGAACTTGCGAAGATTCAACCAGCGAGTGTATAAGAATCAGTGGCTGACAGGCACGTGCTTCGGAGGAGAGCCGTGAACTGTCTTCACTATCCTGAGTTGGCAGCAAGGGGTCGCATACGAGCAAGCTTTGTACATAGTTCCCCAATTGGGCATTCCAGATTCGGGTGGGATTGGAGATGCCAAATTTATAAAAAAAAAAAAAAAAACACTTTAATGGATCTCGTTCGTATACCCTCACTCCACAACTGACACAATCCATCACCACCCGCTCTGGTAGCTTCCCCTCGAACTCCAAAAAAACCAACAAGCCATCCGTCTCCTCCCCGTCACAATGGCCCCCCAATCTCCCAGCGCCGCAAACACCCTGAACCGCCAAAAATGACTGCGCTGCCACCGATTGAACAATCCCGGCCACCACTCCCCCCACAGCAGGCTGGCTCCACACACCAA
This sequence comes from Gymnothorax reevesii, assembly GCA_029721435.1. Lineage (NCBI taxonomy): Eukaryota > Metazoa > Chordata > Actinopteri > Anguilliformes > Muraenidae > Gymnothorax > Gymnothorax reevesii. The sequence goes on from CM056579.1 coordinate 16,485,953, forward strand.
AACATGATACCTCAGACAAATCAAAGTCCACAAATCCCAAGGCCCTATCCCCCTATCAAAGCCCAGATTTACATTCTATAATGACCCATCCACTCCTACAAACCCTCACTGATTTTACATCCCCCATTTCTTTTTAATAAATTGGCCTAAAAAATGCCTATCACTCAACACATGATTTGTTTTGGAACTAGATCTAACTGATTTTATTCCAACTAAATAAACCTCTTCCTCTCCTTTTTCTAATTATTTTATTCTTTTCTTTTTCCCTCCTTCCTCCACTTCCCACTTCATTTTTCAGGCCTTCCAAACCAACAGCTCAGTTCAAGCAGACCAGTTCCAACTGCGAGATTTTTTTTACAGGTCAGTTGGTACATGTGTACATTGATCAGCCAATCACAGCACGACACTCCTCCACGTCACTTGACTGCGCACACATGGTGCTTGTTTACCTTCCTTGCACGACTCTCCTCTACGTCAGAGATTATCGCAATGGCGCTTGACATGAACAATACTTTGCTCTTGGAAGAACATTCTCAACTGAAGGTTTGTTCCTCCTGTTCATTGTGTTCCTCGTAGTCGTTAACAAAGTGACAGTTTAGTTTCCAAACTCTGCATAACTGATGGGTGAATGAATGCTCAAGTGAAGTGGCGCGCGCCCACCAATGACAAGTCAATGACAAGGTCATGCGAATTCAAATTTAAATTCGATCATGCATTGCATGTTAAAAGAATGCTCACACTGCCGCGATGATGCTCTCATATGCACTGTCGTGCACTGTCGAGTCTATGACAAAACGCAGACTAGGGGCTACAGATCCTACAGCATAGGCTCAATACGTACAACACGTACAATGCTAGGCTTTTAAAATACTAAATTTCGTATGTAGGCGTAAGTATATTAGGCATATTAGGCTTGAGCACAAGGTACGATTGTTCGGTACTGTGCCACAGTGCGATTGTCCCCTCTCCCCTCTCCCCGCTGGTCAGCTTTCTCGCTAGTAATATCGTGCCATACCCGAGTACACATATGCCAAAATTCCAATACAGTGCGTTGCAGTATGCACCTAGGTAGTTTTAAATGGGGAAATGTACAGAAAGGAGTAGTTAACACTTGCGTAGAAAGAACTCCGCATCCAGTCTCTGCTTTTTCCTGGGTTTTTATTTTATTTGATTTTAGTCGTGAGAAGGGGCTTTAGAATATTGATATCGCGAATGCATGCTGCGCATAACATGGATTACCACGTATAGCAGCACAAGAAATTAGTCTAAAAATTTTTTTGACTGAATTTCAGTGGTGCAATCATCAAAATTGCTCCCTACAACTGTCAAACACCAGACCGTCACCTTGGATTTGCCCACTTGCCACAAATATAGCCCCAAATCATCGTTTGTGGCGCCGTAACTATCGCGCCACTGCACATTAATTTTCGTATGTGCAGAGGCAGCTTTACAGTATTATACTTGGCGCAGGTTGAGGGCTATGATCAGTGGCGGCTCGTGAATTGGCAACAGGGGAAGCTCAAACAATCCCTTAAAGCTAATGATTGTTCATGACCTGTTTTCAATCATTAATTTAAATTACAATAACAGAAACTCCGAAAACTCAACATTATCTGATGCGGCCAGTTTTCATTAATAACGCATACCTGTCAACTCTCTCGCATTCAGCACGAGTTTAAGTGGCATTTTTACGTTCCTCTGCTGTAGACAGCAATTATTCTATCAACGCGCATGCAAGAGATTTTCGCGTGGAATTTAAGTACTTGTGCATGGAGGAGTTTGAAGCAATGGAATTGCTTAAAGACGTTTCAAATTATCTTATTTCATTTAAACGATCATGAAACAAATGCACTGTTTCCAACCCCAAGCCCTGAGTAAATAAAAGCCTGGAGTCGTAATCAGTATGCGTTATAGGCAGCAGGGTTATATTTGTAGTTACTGAGATATTCTTACTCAAAATGGCATAATCCCACTGCACTGATACTGTAAAATTCAAAATTATTGTTGCTATTTTAAAATTAATCAATCATGAAAATTCAAGTAAGTACATGAAATTTGTATATGTATGTGTATGTTATAATTACATGTATGTACATGTACATATATGCATTGCAAATCGGTGTCAACATATCTACAGGGATGCCTCTAAGCTAGACCTTGTGACACAAAAAGGGCATTATACTTTTTGAAAGTAGCCATCTTTAACAATTAACATTTCAAAAAGAACAAAATATACATAATACTGCCATTGGAATGACTACTAATACTTGTATCCCAATTTAAAGTACTGCAAAGCAAAAAACAATTTTGGCTTCACCCATGCCATTTTGAGTAAGAATATCTCAGTAACTACAAATATAACCCTGCTGCTTTTTTGTACAGTGATAGAGGACAGATGGAACTGTCTTGTAGAAAAAGTTAGGGTCTCTGGCACCAGTCCCACATGGAGATTTTGCCACCAAAAACAGCCAATTAGAAATCTCGTCCAACTTTGGGAGCTCATATTTTCCAAACTGAGGTACCTAGAAAGCTCCAGTTTGCTAAGTTATCACACAAGTTTGTGTAGAATGGAACCCAGGGGTATCAGAACACTTCTGTGCAGTATTTCTAGTACCTTTAAGGCCCCAAACCCCACTCGCCAGTAGGTTTTCCTAAATTTTTGGCATTTTTAGCAAGCCCCCATGGCCTGCAGATTGTAGGGAAACACCTGGGGATGTTTGTGGAGCACTAGCTACATGCAGAGGCCTTGTATACCAACTTACAGCTCTCTGATATGTCTAGAGGCTGAGAATTAACCACTTAAAGATGCAAAAAACCCTGGCGAGGCTTTTCTTGGCTATTTATAGCCAAAATTCTGAAAATTTCAGACCCCCATAACTCAGTAACTATTTGAGCTACAGGCCTACAATTTTGCATAGAAAGTACTTTTGTGACTATCTAGTGGCATGTAAATTTGAGACTAATTTGAAAATGGTGCAGCAACACTCCCAAGGAATATCTGGTCCTTTCACTTGGTCCATTTTCATGAAACTTTGAGAAGACATTTATTAGTACAAGGTACCTGAGGCCTCCCTGATTTTGTGGGTGCCAGGGGGATATGCCATCTTCTGATGGCTCTTGTTTTCTCAGTGTCTCAATTTTTGAAAATTTGGTATTTTGTGGAGACTGAGCATTTAATGGCATCAAAGGCATATTCAAACATATTATGAAATGCACATAGTTAATGATAGAAAGCTTAAACTCAAAGTGCTTTATTTCATAAATGTTAACTTACACTGAAAGAATAACCCACATTCATTAGTTAGATATTGAAATTACAACCATAACAGGGCCAAAAATTCATGTTTGTGATGAATTTGGATGTGTTAACAATAATAATTCATTAATACAATAATAATAATTATCAAACACTGTATAGCTATCTTATGGAGGACGTGTTAAGAATGCAATTTTATTTGATCAGACATTAAATGATTTAATATATTGACACTTTATATTTATTTATTAACAAATGAACCCCTAAAATAAATTACTACATTTTTTAAGCCATTAGTTTAAAAACATGTTTGGTCATGCAGAAGCTGTAACTTGTCTGAACAGTTCATGCATCCGCAAGGCCTAGCAAAAAGTTTTTTTCTGGCCCAGGAGGGAAGACTTATGCTTGGTACCTGTGCAATATATCATTGCTAAGATTGAAGTCCCAAACATTACAAATGGATGTAAATATGCACTCAAGGAGCAGAATACCGAAGTAGCTGAAAACTTCATGAAAGAGTTAAAATAATTTGTATAGTAGGCCTATCTGTGCTCACTGCTATCAACAGGTCATTTAAAATATTCCTTAATTTGCAATTCTACAGGAATATCAAAAACTATTCTTAACACTGGGTATTACTATGTGAAGCATATGGGTAAATTCCACTTAGATGTAAATGTTAAAATTATTGTATTGTAATTATTTTAAGTAATGATTCATAACAAGTTTGATCTTCCACTGATGTTGGGACTACAGTATTTCAATATACATCTGAAAACCGTATGGGTTACAATTCAAGTGTAAGTTAACATTTATGAAATAAAGCATTTCGTTGAGTCTAAGCTTTCTATCATTAACTATGTCTTTGATGCCATCAAATACTGTGTGCCTGTCCACAATTATACCATATTTGCAAAGATTTATTTTAAGAAAATAAACCAAGACATCACAAATTTGGATATGTTAATAACAGGAACCTAATTTTTCAAACGCAGTCAATTTAATGTTGGTGGATGGTGTAATTTTTTTTTTGGTATAAAATGTTAATAAAAGTCTACAGACTTTGTAGCTTATATGGCTATTCAGACTGCAAAGAATATTCAAAGTCATTAGTACCCAAATATGAAATATATTGGTAAAAATATTACTCCTAGAGATCCAAAAGGGTCTTTAGCAGTAAATCGCCAACATTTTCACAGGCATTTAAGATTTCTGAAACTGAAGGCAGATCAAAGGAAATGGTCACAGGTGCCAAATAACCCCTGGTAACTGAAAAGATTGTATTTTTGCCTCAAATATCTAAATTGTTTTTGAAAGTAAAAAAATCATCAAAGTGGGACTGTGAAATCTAAGTTGGCCCAAAATGAGCCCTGGTGATGCAACTGGGAGGGAATTTGACCCAAAACACCCAAAACGTTGATCAAAATTGAAAACTTGTGTTATAGCTCCAATTTGTTATGGCATTGCCGACAGCAAGGGATGACAGACAAAATTTTAAACTTAAACAGATTTAATAACACAAAGTCTGACCAAGATTGGAATATAAAGAAAAAAAATTATATATTTACAGTACCTTTGGTGGGGTTGCTCTGCAATGTTCTGGGACAGGAAAATGCTCCAACACAGGCAAAAATCCACAAAAAGCTTCACAGGTCTTGAAAAGAGTGACAGGTCTGATCAAATGTATCCTTCTCCTTGCAATATCTCCAACCACTTTACTCTCTCAATTTTTCTCCTTATATACTCTTTTTCAGCCCCCTCCCACCTTCCAGACTTGTTTCAATTCTCTGGGACTTCCCCCTCTCAGGCATGCCCTGGACATGCCTAAAACCGAGCTTGACTGGGCTTAATAAAAAAATTGTCAATACTGCCATCTAGTGGCTCTTTTTTTTCCACATTACACTTGTGAAAGTAAACCCGGTTCAAAGTTGGCTGGAAATGCTCCCCAGATGACCACTGGTGACCTCAAAAGGTCACATTTTGTCTGAAAACACGCAAAAAGTTGATCAAAAAGAAAGTATGACAGTCTGGTCAAAGTTAGCACGAAATTGGCTGAAATTACCACTCGCGGCCCAAGATGGTGATATTTCAGCTCAGAATACCCTAAAAGTTGACCAAGATGGAAAAATCATTAGTGGAGTTCAATCCAAGTTGGTAGAAAATGGTCCCAAATGAAGCCTGGTGACCAAAAATGGTCAACTATAGACCAAAAAGTTCATCAAAATCAAAAGATTCAACACAAAATTCACTCGTTTTAAACAAAGCGGCAAGGTTAATAGACCGTTTCGGATTAAGCGCTAGATTTTTTTATGCGCATGTGCAAGACGAAGTTTGTATGGCAAGAAGTGTCATAGCGTCTGTCAAAACCAATGTTAGCGAGTGATGAGCAATTTCACGGGTTAAAGTGCAAGAATTATGGCAGATGTGCAAGGATTTGAATATAAACCGCGTGGGAATGAAAAAGACTGAAGTGACTGAGGCGATTGTTGACGAACAGACCCGCACAAAAGAAAATACAGGCCACACTACCGAGACTATAAATGCTGCCACGGCCTTCGAGGAGATCAGATATATTGCCGACTCAACCCCCCATTAAATTTCTTCATGTGTATGATCACGTTGTTTCTGCCACTCTTCTCCACAATAAGTGTTTAGACTGGGGTTAAACACATCGATGAAGGTGACATCCAGGAATGGTGCTACAAACAGGTAGACATCGCTTGGACATGTTGGATAGTAGAGCTGTCCGGTTGTGAAAATTGGACTTCGGTTTCAGCTTGGTTGTTTTTCTTAGAGTTGAGTCTCTGCTTCGGTTTTATTTAATAAACTTAAAAAAGGCTCACAACTTTTGCAACATGTAACAGAATATTTTTATACAACAAAGTAATTGAAACAAAAGTAAATTAGCTTTAGTTAGGCAGAAACAAGAAAAAATGCCAGGGCTGAGACCCTGCAATATGTTTCTCACAATGCCTCGTTTACATATTCAAAGTTTCAAACAAGACAATAGTGTAGGTGTTGACACCTACATTCCACTTCCAGTTGGAATTCCAGTTCTATTTAGTAATGCTTTATGCCTTTCTAAAATTGTTAGTCTAACCCCAGTGGGAAGTGTGTGTTCCTTCAAACTTGCGACCACCCCGTACTACCTGTAGCGAGCCCCCTAAGTTGGCCCTAACACAATTGTTCTTTTAATGAGGATTACCTGTCAGGAAACAGAACTGTCAATTTCCAATGCGCTTGCATATTTACACTTCTATATGCGCTGTCACAGCCCCATTTCTATCAGTTTGAAAACATGCAAGTCTATAAAAATCAATAAATGTTCGAGACTTGCATTGTTTATATGATGCGACAACACGCGTTTCTGCGAAGAAAAAGTTTGGGATTACAAAAGAATCAACCAAATAAAGAAGTTGGAAGGGCTGGGCGGTATCTTGGTATTTTAATCTATATCGATTCATTTCTAAAGATATAACACGGGACAATAAAGCTTGCATCAATATGGTTCATTTTGCGTTACAATAACAATACCTGGGCCGCAAGTTCGCATCTATTTCTCCTCTACATCCATCATCGCTCAGCAGAAGGTGTAGATCTTTCACCATTATTGTATTGCAGTTCCCTGTCATGTTTGCCATTTCCCCCAAGCTATGCCTGTAATGCAGCTCGTAGCAATTTGTAAAGGAGTTGCTCCCGTGTCTGAGACAGTTGTCTAAGTTTTGAAGCATTTAATTAGACTTGAAGATACTCAGTCATATGTTCATTGGAACGATCTCTCTCTTGCTCTCTCTCTCTGGGGGTGTGTTTGGTGAGAGCGTGTGCTGAGAGTTTAGTGCAACATTTAACTCTTGCACTTGCTAAATTCTTTTTTCCATTTCATTTACTATTTCTGCATGTTTCATTGACACTAAATAATTTGAGACAAGGGCAAGTTGAAAAACTTTTGCAATTTTTCCCGGGAGGCGGGATGGCGCCAAGGGAGACGCAGTCTCTGTCTATCCGGCATGGGATAAGGGTTGTTCCGTCAGAGGCGCAAATAACAGTTGAGGATGTTCTTCTAGCAGCAGGAGAACAGATTGGCCACGAAAACTTGTTGCATGCTTCTCGCATTCATAAAGCTGTTGTATTTTTTCTGAAGGAGGAGCGTTTTGTTGTTGTTAATTTCCAGTGGAATTTATACTATTTTTTCACGGCAGTTCCCCCATTAGCTGTCCCGTCCACAGGGATTACAGTATCGGGGGTACCGCCTTACATCCCTAATGAAGCGCTGGAGCGAGAGCTACGGTGTTTAGGGAAGTTCGCAAGTGGTTTTAAAACTCAGTTTGGGCTGCAAGGATCCTAAACTTAAACATGTTCAGTCTCTTGATTATTATTATTATTATTATTACCTGGCCCCTCCCTAGGGGGGGGGGGGGGGGGAACAGGTTAAGCAATGATCATGTCTGTGTGTGTTTTTTTATTTATTTAACCCTTATTTAACCAGGGAAGTCCCATTGAGATTGAAATCTCTTTTTCAAGGGAGCCCTGGGGGAAGAGGTGGGGAGGGACAGAGGAATTGCACAGCCAATTAGATCAGGGGATGATTAGGCGGCAGAGGGAAAGAGCCAAGTTGGGACTTTAGCCATGACACCGGGGAACCCCCTACTCTTATCGAAGAGTGTCATAAGATCTTTAATGACCACTGTGAGTCAGGACCTATTCCTATTTTTTTTCTCTCAATTTCCAAACAAGCTCAAATTGAACATTTAGAAATTTTCCATCCATCATACCATACAAGTTATGATTAAGGTCATCTTGCCTGAAAGAGCTACTGTATACCACAACTCAGGTGACCATGGGGAGGCAGAAGGCAGATGTTTGAAGACAAAGATTTTGAGGGAGTGGTTAGGGAAAGTGGGCAACACAGTTAATTTGTTCTCCAACAGCTGGGGGTGAGAATTTAACGGTCAGTTTTAATTAGGTTTTATAACTTTTGATACTCAGCTAGCCTCTCAGTGGCTAAGGTTTTACCATTGCTGTTTGATACTGTCAGCTCTGAAACCCTGAATGGGATGTTAAAATTTATTTTCTGACAGAATATTCTAGTTGTAAATCCTGAATATCAAAGATGTTTGACATTATCAGCGCTGCCCTGCTGAGTGTGCGAGCAGTTTGGGAGGAATAAGACTGGATCTGTAAACTCCTTACATTACCAGATAATCTTGGCTGAAGATCATTTCTGACGAAGGTCCCAGGCCAGATTTCTGTGATTGTTGGGAGGGGTGAATCTGGGATACATCAGCCTAAAACTCAAGTAGTCTGAGCCCGCCTTATATTGGTGGGGAAATGTACCTGAAATTATCGGTCAGTTTCAAAACTATAGGTCATACTCTTTCTTACAGAATATGGTTTCAATGTCTACTGTATGCTTTGGAGCCACTACAGCTTCACACTAAACCGCACCAGGGGCCTCATTTATAAACGGTGCGTAGGCACAAAAAAAGATACGTATGTCACTTTCTTTGCAGATTTATGATTTATAAAAACAAACTTGACATTATAAAAAGAGAAATTATGAAGATTATGCACAATGTCAATGAATTCCAAGTCCATCCTGATTAAATAAATTAAAATTCCATGCAGTTTATTTTACCCATCGGTTTATAAATTGGGTTATTGCCCACAAAAAGTCATTTTTATTTTTTTGTGCTTATGCATTACTTGGGTATGAAATTCACTCAGATTTTTATAAATAAGGCCCCTGATCCTTTTTTTTTTTTTGAAAGTTACGATTTTTATGATTGAGTCTTTGCCTCAAGTTTCATTAACTGACAGGGCATCCTCTCTGAAACTGGTGAATTCAATTGAAATCTGTGATGGCTCATTCTGAACCTTTAGTTGGGTGGTGTATTGTTGTGTATAATAATAATCAGATTCCCTCTGAATGTTAACTGAACTGATGTTTGCCTTAGTGAAGAAGGAAAGTGTTGGATACTTCCGCAAGACTCTACAGTGGGGGAAATATTTTGACCCCTCGCTGACTTTACAGGTTTTCCCACTTACAAAGAATGCAACGACCTACAATTTTAATCATATATTCATTCTAACAGTGAGAGACAGAATCACAAAGAAAATTCCAGAAAATCACATCATATGAATTTATAAAAATTGATAACCATCTGATAAGGAAAACTAAGTATTTGACCCCCTACCAAACAGCAAGTATTTTGGGTCCCACAAGCCAGTTAGTCTTTCTTTAAGACACACCCCCAATCCCAACTAATTATTTACATCAAATACCTCACCTCATTACCTGTATAAAAGACACCTGTCCACTCCCAAACAACCAGATTCCAACATCTCCACCATGAGCAAGACCAAAGAGCTGTCTAAGGACATCAGGGACAAGATTGTTGACTTTCACAAGGCTGGGATGGGCAACAAGAGAATCGGAAAGCAACTTTGAGAGAAAAGATCAACAGTCGGTGCAGTTATCAGGAAATGGAAGAAGCACCACACTGCTGCCAACCTCCCCCGGCCTGGGTCTCCATGCAAGGTCTCGCCTCGTGAGATGTCCCTGATCATGCGAACGGTGAGGAATCACAAGGGGGAAACTGCTTAATGAACTGAAGGCAGCTGGGACCACAGTTACAAAAGAAACAGTTGGTAACACACTACGCGGTCATGCATTGAAATCCTGCAGCGCACGCAAGGTCCCCCTGCTCAAGAAGGCACATGTACAGGCCCGCCTGAAGTTCGCCATTGACCACCTGGGTGACTCAGAAGAGGCCTGGAAGAAGGTGATGTGGTCAGATGAGACCAAAATAGAACTTTTTGGGCTCAACTCAACTCGCCGTGTTTGGAGGGCAAAGAACACAGAGTACAACCCAAAGAACACCATCCCCACCGTCAAGCACAGTGGTGCTTTTCAGCCAAGGGGACGGCACAACTCCATTGCATTGAGGGGAGGATGGACGGGGCCATATACCGTGGAATTCTGGACCAACAGCTCCTTCCCTCAGTGAGAGAGCTGAACATGGGTCGAGGATGGGTGTTTCAGCACGACAACTACCTTAAGCACACCGCCAAAGCAACAAAAGAGTATATCAAGGGTCTGGATTGGCTTAGCCAGTCTCCAGACCTGAATCCAATTGAAATTCTTTGGAGGGAGCTTAAAATTCGGGTTGCAAGGCGACAGCCTCGGGGCCTGAATGATTTGGAGGCTGTCTGCAGGGAGGAGTCGGCCAACATCCCTGCCAAAATGTGCACAAACCTCGTCAACAACTATAAAAATGGTTTGACATCTGTACTGGCCAATAATGGCTTTTCTACAAAATATGAACATGCTGTTTGTCCAGGGGGTCAAATACTTATTTTTGACCAAAAATATGCAAATAAATTCCTAAAATGCATACAATGTCGTATTCCACTTTTTTGGTGATATTCTGTCTCTCACTGTTAAAATAAACCTATCATTAAAATTATAGACCGTTGCACTCTTTGTTAGTGGGCAAACCTGCAAAATCAGCAAGGGGTCAAATACTTATTTTCCCCACTGTATATTCCATTTGTAATATTAATAAAATGCTTTGTGGTGCAAAATGCATGTTTCTGTCTAGTAATTCATTAAAGTACTACTATTGTAGATTAAAATGTTATATACTGTTTAAAAATAGATCTAATGTATACAGTTCATATACAATTTATATTCATGTATTAATTGTCATCAATTGAAATGCGTGACTTAGCAGGGGGTTTAACAGTTTCGCGACGCACATTCTGCATGTAACATCCTGAGCCACCCGAAATAGGTATTCCTGAAGTGATGGAAGTTTTGTGGTAAAATAAATTGTTTTTAAGCAGACTTGCAATGTCTGTGCTCTCAGTTGAGCAGGGTTAAGGATGTGCCAATGTAAGCCAAGTTGATTGTATTTTATATTTTATTTATTTATTCATTTTGCAAGGTGAATACTAGTAGGCCTGTTAAGTCGTGCAGGGCAAATGCTAATTAAAGCAGGAGGAATCCATCCAATAAGCGTTAGGAAGGAAGAGCCGAGTGCAAGCATCGTGGTCGCAATAATGTACTTCTAGGTTACCAACTGGCGACCTTTGATAAAGTACGTTGCTACAACGTGCAGAAGACGAACTGACAACGTTACGAAGTTACGTCGCCACGACGTATCTAGGAATTTCACTTTTGCGGTTGTCTTGACGTAAGTAGTTACGTTGCCACGACGAATCTAAGGTCGTCCGGTTACGTTGTCACGACGTCTTGGCGACGTATGCTACAGAATTGACCGAAAAACTGTTTTCTTGCAAATAAAAACGATTTAGGGGCCTTGGCTATTCCCGATATATTTAATTTTGTTGTTTTCGTCCTAAAATTTAGGAAGGCAGGCTTGCTGGGAAATTTGTTTGACTAATGGGCTTGCTTGTCCCCTGCTGCAGTAACTGTCGAAAAACGCGTTTCAACAACTACATGATCACGATAATGTCAGAAAGCAATGGAGAGGCAGGAAACAAAATTTTTATTCCCACGCGAGTTCCGGACCCCAACAGAAACTCATTTGCGTACAGCCAATCAGCCATCTTGTGCCGGACCTCTGAAGGAGTGTCTCGAGACAGTTACACATTTGTCTCTCTTACCTGGCCTTGCACTAATAATGTAAAAATAAGCGAGACTGCGTCAGCTTATTCCAGAAAATATGAATGATCTGAACAGATGATTATCAATCCTAGCTAGAAACATGAAAATGATTGCCAGGTTTGAAACGGCCACCGCATTTTCAAGTACAGGAAGATTTATTCAAAACCTGTTTATAAGTATAAAATCATTAGGTTGTATCACACCCCTCTGCCTGAGTATAGCTATGGCTAAGTCACTTATTTCAATTGATGACAATTAATACATGAATATAAATTGTATATGACTGTATACATTAGATCTATTTTTAAACAGTATATAATATTTAAATTTACAATAGTAGTACTTTAATGAATTACTAGACAGAAACATGCATTTTGCACCACAAAGTATTTTATTAACATTACAAATGGAATATAGAGTCTGCAGAAGATTTGTTGGGTGGTGTATTGTAGTGTATAATAATAAAGGTTCAGAATGAGCCATCACAGATTTCAATTGAATTCACCAGTTTCAGAGAGGATGCCCAGTCAATTAAACTTGAGGCAAAGACTCAATCATAAAAACTGTAACTTTCAAAAAAAAAAAAAGGATCAGGGGCCTTACTTATAAAAATTTGTGTGAATTTCATACCCAAGTAATGCATACGCTCAAAAAAATAAAAGTGGACAATAACCCAATTTATAAACCTATGGATGAAATAAACTGCATGGAATTTTCATTTATTTAATCGGGATGGAATTCACTGACATTGTGCATAGTCTTAATAATTTATCTTCTTATAATGTCAAGTTTGTTTTTACAAATCAGAAATCTGCAAAGAAAATGACGTACATATCTTTTTTGTGCCTACGCACCGTTTATAAATGAGGCCCCAGGTGCAGTTTAGTGTGAAGCTGTAGTGGCTCCAAAGCATACAGTAGACATTGAAACCATATTCTGTAAGAAAGAGTATGACCTATAGTTTTGAAACTGACCGTTAATTTCAGGTACATTTCCCCACCAATATAAGGCGGGCTCAGACTACTTGAGTTTTAGGCTGATGTATCCCAGGTTAACCCCTCCCAACAATCACAGAAATCTGGCCTGGGATCTTGGTCAGAAATGATCTTCATCCAAGATTATCTGGTAATGTAAGGAGTTTACAGCTCCAGTCTTATTCCTCCCAAACTGCTCGCACACTCAGCAGGGCAGTGCTGATAATGTCAAACATTTTTGATATTCAGGATTTAGAATTGGAATATTCTGTCAGAAAATAAATTTTAACATCCCATTCAGGGTTTCAGAGCTGACAGTATCAAACAGCAATGGTAAAACCTTAGCCACTGAGAGGCTAGCTGAGTATTAAAAGTTATATACCTAATTAAAACTGACCGTTAAATTCTCACCCCCAGCTGTTGGAGAACAAATTAACTGTGTTGCCCACTTTCCCTAACCGCTCCCTCAAAATCTTTGTCTTCAAACATCTGCCTTCTGCCTCCCCATGGCTACTTGAGTCGTGGGATACAGTAGCTCTTTCAGGCAAGATGACCTTAATCATAACTGGTATGGTATGATGGATTGCAAATTTCTAAATGTGCAGTTTAAGCTTGTTTGGAAATTGGGAGAAAAAAATAGGAAAAGTACATCCTTTTCTGTGAGCTATAACACAATTTCAAATCAGTGAGGACTTTTAAGACGCATGCTTCCAAAGGCCATTATGCGCACTTGAACAGAGAACTGCAATTGCTACTGCTCCATGTCCCTGCATTGTGTGAGATGTCTGTTAGATTCTGTAACTCTTTAACTTCTGCTGGGACGACATACCTAAATCTTCTGTCATTGCAGCACCAATCTATGCTTCTTTAAAGGGCTTGTGTTGCCCATTGGAGACTATTGAACGGACTATTGAATGATTGTGAAGATGCATTTACTGCTCTGAGTCTGTTCCCCGAATTACAGGTATCTCGGTCTGGATCCACCACACCTGTGTTAAACCGTACCCATCACCTGAAGACACCACCAAACTACTTAAGGCTGACACAAACCACGAGGCCTCTGACACCTGCAGCCTTCATTAATCAGGTGCATATGTTCCTATACACTCACATAATCAAATTACCAAGATGTGATGAATCAGGTGTACTTGAATAATACCCTCACATTATATTCTCTTCTCTGCCTCATACACTGCTGAGGAAACCTGCACCAGACCATGCTGCCGTAGACAGGACACCAAGCTTTCGGACCACGCTGCCGCAAACTCCTGTGCTAGAAGATTACTGCACAAGACAACCCACCGCAACAATATCACTCATCATACAGCACTTTGTAGATTTCAAAAGCACTTGTGCCATGGACAGCAATGGCATTCACATGCGACCGGTACACATGACAGCCAAACAAGCCAACAAATCAGAGCTGTCATGTCTGTGGACTCTAAGTAGCAGTGCCTGTACTTGGTAATAGGCCATGTACATGATCTATTTTAAAATGTGTCTTTGACATTTCTTGCCTGTTCTTTTCTCTTATGCACAGCCAATCACTAGCAGTGGTCTCAAACTCATGCCTATTTCATATAGCCTTCCTGTGCCGGTCATTGACAGATGATATTGGGCCTCAAGAGTCTGGGTCTGTTCTATGGCTTCTTGCTCTCTTAGTCTCTGTCCCGGTATCTGTGTGAAGTTGTTGTAGATATTTTGTCAATAGAAATTCATTTGCCATTACACTTGTAATTTTCTTTTTAACTATTTCACTATAAGGTTGACCTCATCATTTGTTGTCTGTTGGGTCAAAAAAAAGGGACTGTAGGGAAACAGGATTTTTGGGTGTGTTATGGCCCCAATTTGTCAGGTCATTAACGACAGCAAAGGATGACAGACAAAAATTTAAAAAACTAAAACACATTTAATTAAACAAAGGCAACTAACAACAAACTACTCTACTCTACAGACCAAGATTGATTATATACAAAAACAGAAATATTTACAGTCCCTTTGGTGGGGTTGCTTGGTGATGTCCTGGGTGAGGAAAATGCTCTAACACAGGCAAAAAATCCACTAAAAGCTTCACAGGTCTTGAACAGAATGACAGGTCTGGTCACATGTATCCTTCTCCTTGCAATTTCTCCTACCACTTCACGGTCTCAATTCTCCCCTTATATATTCTTTTGCAGACCCCTCCCACCTTTTAGGCTTTTTTTTTATTTTTCTCTGGGACTTGTCCCAGACATGCCTAAGACATGCCCAAACCTATCTCCAGTCTGGGCTTAACAAAAAAAAAGGTAAATACTGCCATCTAGCGGCCTCTATTCACATTACAGGTGTTAGCAATATGAGGTAAGCCGGACGGTTTGATCAATGGGTGATGAATGTGTATTAGGAGATAAAGAGAAGCTGTCTGGTTCGACAGGACAGATCACCAATTTGCCAATTTCTGCTGGGATCTCCTTTTGTATTCAGTTCTGACAGGACACAATACGCACTTGCACAGTTTTGGTTGGTGGTTCCGTATGCCTACATATGGAGCTCACTTCCAGGGGTTGGGAGTCTATTGAACCAATAAAGTTGAGAGGGTCAGGAGAGGCCCAAGTGTAAAGTATCCCTTTTTGTCAATGTGTAAACCCCAGGACCAATCAGTAACAACTCCTGATAACATTAAAGACATCATATGCAAATATCTGTACTTTAACATGTATTAAGTTTCTTGTGAAATGAATGAATTTAGAACTCTGAATCATGCTGTTGTTCCCACGGCCAGCTGTGTAATCAACTTTTTTCCCTGCTTTTGCCACTGTTACGTACTTGCATCCAGTCGAATGAATGGTTGGATTTTTTTTTTTTGCTCTCTCTTTCTCTCTCTCTCTCCTCAAGATTCGCCGCCAGTGTTGCCTCCACCCATCCCTGCCTCATATTCAGTTTCAGTTTATTCTCACATCATCATTATGCACAATACATATTCTGCAAGCATTTACAGTTGTAGTTTGACATTTGAAAAGGGTCACCCCAAGGAAGCTTTTAAAAGCTTATTATAGGGGGCCCAGTTACCAACAAAAAAACAAACACAATAAATTGGGCTGGACAACATAAAGAGAGACAGACAAATAACAGACATTTCACAGACAATCCCAGCGATTAATACAAAACCCAACACCAGTGAAGTTGGCACGTTGTGTAAATCGTAAATAAAACAGAATGCAATGATTTGCAAATCCTTTTCAACCTATATTCAATTGAATACACTGCAAAGACAAGTTACTTAATGTTCGAACAGGTAAACTTTTTTTGCGAATATTAGCTCATTTGGAATTTGATGCCTGCAACATGTTTCAAAAAAGCTGGCACAAGTGGCAAAAAAGAGTTGAGGAATGCTCATCAAACACTTATTTGGAACATCCCACAGGTGAACGGGCTAATTGGGAACAGGTGGGTGCCATGATTGGGTATAAAAGCAGCTTCCCTGAAATGCTCAGTCATTCACAAACAAGGATGGGGCGAGGGTCACCACTTAGTGAGCAAATGCGTGTGCTGATTCTCGAACAGTTTAAAAACAACATTCCTCAACGAGCTATTGCAAGAAATTTAGGGATTTCATCATCTACGGTCTGCAATATCGTCAAAAGGTTCAGAGAATCTGGAGAAATCACTGCACGTAAGCGACAAGGCCGAAAACCAACATTGAATGCCCATGATCTTCGATCCCTCAGGCGGTACTGCATCAAAAACCGACATCAGTGTGTAAAGGACATCACCACATGGGCTCAGGAACACTTCAGAAAACCACTGTCAGTAACTACAGTTCGTCACTACATCTGCAAGTGCAAGTTAAAACTCTACAATGCAAAGCGAAAGCCATTTATCAACAGCTCCCAGAAATGCCGCCGGCTTCGCTGGGCCCAAGCTCATCTAAGATGAACTGATGCAAAGTGGAAAAGTGTTCTGTGGTCTGACGAGTCCACATTTCAAATTGTTTTTGGAAACTGTGGATGTCGTGTCCTCCGGACCAAAGAGGAAAAGAACCATCCGGACTGCTGTGGGCGCAAAGTTCCAAAGCCAGCATCTGTGATGATATGGGGGTGTATTAGTGCCCAAGGCATGGGCAACTTACACATATGTGAAGGCACCATTAATGCTGAAAGGTACATACAGGTTTTGGAGCAACATATGTTGCCATCCAAGCAACGTCTTTTTCATGGACGCCCCTGCTTATATCAGCAAGACAATGCCAAGCCACATTCTGCACGTGTTGCAACAGCATGGCTCCGTAGTAAAAGAGTGCGGGTACTAGATTGGCCTGCCTGTAGTCCAGACCTGTCTCCCATTGAAAATGTGTGGCGCATTATGAAGCGTAAAATACGACAACAGAATACACTTTGCAGTGTATTCAATTGAATATAAGTTGAAAAGGATTTGCAAATCATTGTATTTTGTTTTTATTTAAGATTTACATAACGTGCCAACTTCACTGGTTTTGGGTTTTGTAATAGGTACTATAGAAGGCGGTTCCTATATGTAATATCACAAAACAAAAAAGAAATAAGAGAGAACAGCAGAATGAAGATGACATGTATCAACTCGCACACTGTACAGTAGTTATTATTTTTTGTACATTGATAGGAGTTCAACTTTGAGTTTTTTCTTGAAGAAGGAATAGGACAGTGGCAATTTAATTTTTTCGCCAAGCTCATTCCAGGTCTGAGGTCCTCTACACACAATACTCAGACTGGTACAGTTTAACCTGCGTTTTTTTAACCTGATTTTTATTCCTGGTTGTGTATGAGTGAGTAGGAAAAGAGATTGGAATGAGTTTGCACAATTTCTGGTTGAGTTTGTGGATAACCTGATGCATTATACAGGCATTCTGAAAATAATTGTATTCAGCAAGGCTCAGAAGATTGTAAGGACAGAAAAGTGTCTTGGTGGGAGAATTATATTCAGACCATGATAAGGCTTCTATGACTTTCTTTTGGAGTATTTCAAGTTTTTTTGTATAAGTAGGATAAGCGTCACACCATATGATATTACAGGACTGCAAGTGAGGCTCAAATAGGGCTTTGTAAAGGGTGATAAGTGCATAAATTGGAAGAAAGTGCCTCAATTTGAAAAAAAAAAGAAGCATATTTAGAAAGTAATTTGGTAATATAGTCGATATGGCATTTGAAGTTAAGGAATTCGTCAATAAGGATCCCCAGGAATTTTGTAGAGCTGACTTGCATAATGTTCTGTCCATTTATTTTTGGACAGATTTGTTTCGTGTCATTTTTTTAATTTTTGGAGCAGAATATAATGAAATTAGTGTTACTGATATTAAGTGAGAATTTATTACATTTGAACTAAGTGTCCATTTGTACCAGCTCACTATTTATAATTTGATTTAATAAATTCTATTCTCGGTGGGCAAAAACAAGTTTATGTCATCAGCAAATAATACCTGATGGAATAAAGGACAAAATCATTTATGTACTGGGTGAAGAGATCTGGCCCTAAGATGGAACCCTGGGGGCCCCATGATTGGTGGATTTGAAAGATGATGAGTGGTTATTTACTGACATATTGCTGTCTACCAGTTAGATAGTATTCGTGAAATACCACTTCCATCTTTTCAGCATTGAATATGGTTGTATATACAGATATTTGGGCAGAACATTTGGAAACCCTGAGAACTGTGTTTGAAAGGCTGGAAAACGCCTCCCTTACTCTAAATCTTGCAAAATGCGAGTTTGGAAAGGTCATTGTCACATACCTGGGAAAGCAGGTTGGTCAGGGGAAAGTCATTCCAGTGGATGCAAAAATTTCAGCCATCTCTGGTTTTCCTGTCCCGGGCATTAAAATGGTGGTGCGGCAATTTCTCGGTATGGCTGGATACTACAGTAGCTTCTGCAAGAATTTTTCTGTCATGGTCGCTCACTTGACAAACTTTTTAAGACCCTGAAGCCCATTAATCTGGTCTGAAGATTACCAGCACGCCTTTGACAGTGTCAAAGCCTTGTTGTGCAGTGCCCCTGTTTTAGCTGCTCCTGACTTTGCATGTCCGTTTAAATTGGAGGTTGATGCGAGTGCTTTAGACGCTGGTGCTGTGCTGTTGCAAGAGGGCATTGATGGAATTGATCATCCTATTTCTTTCTATTCACATAAATTCAACAGACATCAGCTAAAGTATTTGACTATAGCGAAGGAAGCTCTGGCCTTACTCTTGGCATTGCTGCTTTTTGAGGTATATGTGGGGTCCAGCTCACTGCCCACCATAGTCTATACCGATCACAACCCCTAAGTTTTTCTTACCCGGATATACAATCAGAATCAGCGACTGATGCGATGGGCATTGATCATCCAAAATTATAATCTTGTCATTAAGCACAAAAAGGGTTCAGAAAATGAACTAGCTGATGCGCTTTCTCGTGTACCGTTACCTTGATGTGGTTTCATTTTTGTTTTTTCTTTCTCTCTTTCTCTCTCTCTCTCTCTTCTCTCTCTGTGCTGGAAAGTAGTTGAACAAACTTGTGTTCGCTCTTGTCGGGGAAGGTGTTATGTACTCGCATCCAGTTGAGTGGATTGTTGGCAGTTATCTGCTCTCTCTCTCTCTTCTCAAGATTTGCCACCAGTGTTGCTCCACCCGTCCCTCCCTCCTATTCGTGAAATAACACTTCCACCTCCTCAGCATTCATCAGCTCTGCAGTCAATCATCATTCATCCGCCACGCCCTGCCCTGCTACCCAGCATTCCGGAGACGTCCCAGATTTCAAATCCCTCTCGGCCTCATCACCTCCCCCAGCTGATTTGCCGCTGTGATGTTTTTGCATGTTATTCTATGCTAATTCTGTGTACCTTTCCTTTTGGGCTGTATTGTTATGTTTCAGTTTGTTTCACCGTCTAAGTTCTGTTTCTTTTTATAACCACACTGAGGTAAGGACAGGGTGGACAGGGGCTCCTATACATATCCATGTAGGTGTACGTCGTATGTATAGACACCCTAGAGTACGAGCGGTTGCCACCCACTGTTCTGTTCTGTTTGGATAGATAGCGTCGTAAGTTAGGTTTTCGTTGTCATAGTTGCTCTCTAGATAATTAGTAATTTTCCCCTCTAGCTAGTGTCTTTCGGTTATATTGCTTTCATTTATTTGGCAACGCTCGCAGTCCTGATCCTTGGCTGTGTGCTTTGTCAGTGTGTTCACGTTTTCACCTATTATATGTAAATATTTACACTCTACCCTGTATATATATTTTGCACCTATTAACGCAACTCGTTCACCTTATTTCGTTGTCCGCTCTTCACATTGTCTTCTCCCTTCTTCCCATTTCACACTCCTGCAGGTTCTCCCCGGCTATTTTCATTTTGTTGCACACTCACTACTTTTCAAATTACGAGGGTCGTAACAGCCAAGACCATCGGAGTCTGCTTCTTCACCGGGACAACGTCTTTTGTTTTTAGTAATTTACCAACAGTTTCAATGAACACTCGACAAGAACTGAGCGGGTTTTGGGAGTGAATAAACTAGGTTTACCAAGGAATAGCTAAAAGTAATTGGTTAAAGTCGTTTTATTTCAGTTTCAATCAAGTTTAGTTCGAATCTGCCATGTAAGGAAAGCTAGTTACCTAACTAGTACTATGTATCACTTGGTGTGATGTTAACTCTGAAATGACAGACTTCCAATGCATCAGGATGGTAAACAAAGCTATAATGCCATAACACCAGTTGTCGGCAATGCACGTCCACTGATATGAGCAAGTTATGCACTGCCTGCCCAAAAAATGTCACCAGCTGGATTTTATACTCAGCCAAAATAAAAACATCACACTCGTTTGGAGGTCGATAAGTTGAACATACAAGAAATGAGGTTTTAAATAATGATTTTATTTAATTCTGTACTCATTAAAGATGGTATATCATAAAAATAATGTAAAAAAAATAATGTAACCAGTTCCACCGGAAATGCTACGGAAATGTCCAAGACTAAAAATGGTAAGTTACAACTTGAATAAGAGCAGTGTGCAGGTGATTACGTGTGGTTTGGGCAGTCACACGACCTCTAAACAATTAATTCCTGGTGGACGTTGCTGTGACAAATCGATTATGCAAATGACGTAAGACAATTTGTTGGTCTTCTGCTTTTGACGGCACATGTGGGCTACCAGAATGAGGTCAGTCAGCTGTGGTGCCAGTTTGTTGGAGACGTGTCCGAGGATCATGGATAGTCCGTCAAGTGCATCCCATAACCCTTGCAACGTCAGTGACGGACGTTTCTGTATTCAGCATGCCAAAGGCACGGTCACGCTGAATGTTTGACAGCCATGGCATTGAAAATCAACTAATAATTAACTGTAAAAACTTGTAGTTCCAAGATGTCACACTAACGCGCTAACGTGAGCTCAGTTGCACATCTCTCATATGTTCATGTGACAAGGAACACGAGAAAACATGGTTTTAGCTTTAAGTACGCTCGCACGTGCTACGTACCTGTGCACATCAGAGTTGATGTGATTCATTATGTGTTTGACAACGTATTTACCCCAAGTGATGATAAAAACTCTTTTATTGAAAGTTTCAAGAAAATATTTACGTGTGAATTTTCTTTTTTGACTCAGTAAATGAAGCAAGTGGTTCGGAGCCCTCAATTGGATTATTACGGAAGTGATTAATATCACAGTGATTTCAGCTGGCAATTAATTATTGAACCGTAACTGTTGTGGTGACTAGCTCATCATTTTTAAAATAACCAAGTCAGAAGGCATATCCTCTGGTCATGGAAAAGATTTTACTCTTATATTACATTTCAGGTTCTTAGCAGACGCTCTTATCCAGAGCGACATACAAAAGTGCAAGAGATTGGTACAAAAAGCGCAGAGCTCCTAGGAGTCAAGTACAATGCTAACAGTAAAAGTGACAGCAAAAACATTCAGTTGTTTCAGGTCTGAACCAACAGGTAAATACCAAAAAAAAAAACAAATAAAGGGCAACAAAATCAAGTAAAGGGCAATAAAATTGAGAAGAAGGACAAGAAAATTAAGTGCAACGAAGTCAAGCACAATAAATTCAAGTAAAAGGGCAACAAAATCAAGTGCAACAAAGTTGAGCACAACAAGATCAAGTAAGAGGGCAACTACATCAAATGAAGGGCAACAAAATCAAGGGCAACAAATCAAGGAAATGGGCAACAAAATCAAGTAATGGGCAACAAAGCAATGTGGGATGTAATGACAGGATTCAGTGGCGTAGAGGAAAGGTGGAGCCTGAAGAGGTGGGTTTTCAGGCTGTGCTTGAAGGAACTGAAGGATTCTAACGTTTGGACCTCGATAGGTAGATCATTCCACCAATGAGGAACCAGGACAGACAGCAGCCTTGAGCAGGAAGGGCAGGAGTGGAGAGGGAGTGGACCAGGTAACCAGAAGTAGCAGAGCGGAGTGCTCTGGCAGGCATGTATGGTCTGAGCAGTCACTGGATGTATACTGGGGCTGTTCTGTTGACTAGCTGGCACCAATGTCTTAAATTTGATGTGAGCTGTGACAGGGAGCCAGTGGAGCTTTGTGAGCAGAGGGTGAAGTGGGAGTGTCTCAGGAGGTTCTGAATCAGGCGAGCTGCAGTGTTCTGGATGAGCTGAAGGGGTCTGATGGCAGATGCTGGCAGGCCAGTGAGGAAGGCGTTGCAGTAGTTCAGGTAGGAGAAGATCAGCGCTTGGACCATGAGCTGCGCTGAGTCACTGGCGAGGAAGGGCCAGATTCTACGGATATTGTAGAGGAAGAACCTGCAGGTCCAGGTCACTGCTGTTCGCAGCAGAGGAGAGCCAGTCGTTGAACAGGACCCCTAGGTCCCTTCAATCATATTAATTCAGTCATGCAACTGTGAAGGCAACTCCCCCGAGACTGTGTAGAGATTCAGTATGGCGGGTCCCAGCTGCTAGAATAACACCTGAGTAGCAAACTAGCTAACTAGCAAACTAGCAAAAACAAGCCTAAACGATTTTTTTTCTTTTCCAATTCATGGTTTTTTTTTCTTCTGTTCTAAATTTTTGTCATCCTCCACTTTTGATCGCCATTCAAATCTGAATACATATGAATTGACCTGGAAGCCCTACTGGACTATATCGACGAGTTATTCCAGATTCACTCGATAGTACAGGTACATCTCCATCCCCGAAACCACCATGCTGCACAACCACCAAGGGAAGCGACATTCTCATTTCTATTGAAAATAAAATCGCCGGACTGGACGCCAGAATCGCTCTCATTGAAGTACTGCACAAAGAATTCCAGTCACTGCGCTTCAGCCTAGAATACAGTCAAGAACAGATAGATACTGTCACTCAGGAAAACTAATCACTGCAGCATTCCGTTCACGCACTTGCATAGGTGCTGGCCTTTGGTTGGCTTCGCGTCGCATTCCTCACTTTTTTACTGCTCTACACTAGCTGAGTCACACGCCCCCCCCCAAAGGAGAGGGAGAAAAAAAAAGAGGAAGAGGGGAAAAGGGGCAGGTGGGGCTGTGGGTGGTGTGGTGTGGTGTGGTGTGGATCGGGGTGTGGCCCTGCAGCAACCCTCCCCACAAAAGCAACATCAGCAAGACCAGTTTTTGTTTCTTATCAGTTTGGAGATACGAGGTTTTATCAGCAGGCCCACGATACTCAAATTTTAAGTCTCGTTTGCATTTTCCATGGACCTCAACTGCATTTTCATGGTTAATCAGAAAATCCTTGTTCCATGTTTTCCTGATAGCCATAATCAATGAGCTTTGTAGCCCCTCTTTTGGTTTAGTCACACCTCTTTCATAAACCCGCCTACATTCTGAAGTTAAGCGCTGTGGGCGTGATCGAAGCGAGTTGGGGAGAATATGCTTAACTCGAAAGCACTTAACTCGAAACGCGTAAAAAAAGAACTTACGCGCTATTGGGAGAATAGACCCCATAGTGTCTACTTGTTCGAAATAACTCCATGTCCGAAAGTGGGATGGTTTTAATATAACTCCGTGTCTGACAGTGATTATTGTTTTTAATCTCTTGAAATCTACTGAATCTTTTAGATATTATACGCGAATGTTTTGATCAGACGGCTCACTCCTTCAAGATGGGTACCGAGATATGATGACGAAAGAGGTTAGATCCCCAACTGGAGGAGGTGTCATGGCAGTGTCACTTTTTTATGTAAGCAAATATACGTGCTCTGGATAGCTTGTGATTGGTAGGTGAAAAGCCAAGCAAACACGTTCGCTCGGCACATAAAGGGCATCTAAAGTCGATTCTCAGACGGGACGTTGAACGTCCAATGTTTACAAACAAATCACTTGATTTTGTTGACATCACATGACCAAATTCATTCATATAAACTAATGTTTTGTGTACATGCGCAGATAATCCTATTTCGGTTCGTTTGTGAAGGAATCGACTTTAGATGCCCTTTCAGTGAGTTCATTTTTCTTGTCCAAACTTATTTTAAGCGGTACATAAATGAATGGTCATCAACTAGCGGACTAATATGTGTGGGCAAGAAAAAAATTCTGCATTGGCGTATAAGTGTGAATGTGGCCCACTCAAAATGTGTCCGCATTTTTGTAGTGTTTTTTTCGTATTGTTGGTTAATGTATTGCCAGTTAAGACTTTAATCTCCGCCATTTGCAAGAGCAGTTGCATGGAAATATTAAGATGCAGAGCCCAAAGTGGTTTATTCCACATTTTATGTGAGACAGACGCCGAGTTTACGAGGAAGGAGAAGAGCGGAACTAAAGAGTGGTGGTGTTGTGCGAGAGTTTCCCCCTTCAGAAGAAATTTGGGACAAGAAATGCATGCCAGGCATATAGTAGGCAGAGATTAATGCCCCTAGAGGATGCCTTCTGTTCCCCCATGGCTACTACCAAATGTAGAGGTAGACTTTGCAGTTGCTGGAAGGATGAGGCAGGAGGGGAGAGGAGACCCAGAGAATTTGGTGAGAGAAAGGATGCAGGAGAACTGGGCAAACCACTTACAAGTGTATACAGATGGTTCCATGGACCCCAGCAGTAAAAGGGTGGGTTTTGCAATACATACTCCCAGCCTGCGGATCACACAGAGCAGGCGGTTGTCAGATGGGGTGTCTGTTTTTACCGCAGAAATAGTAGCCTTACTATGGGCACTAAATTGGGTGGAAGAAGTGAGGCCACGGCAGGTGGTCATATACTCTGACTCGGCAGCTGCTCTGGGGACCCTGCAGGGGGGGAGGTCATGGATTAGTCCGGACCCAATTTGTGAGCTCCTAACGACTCTATATAAAATAACGCCGTTTGGAATAGGAGTGGGGTTCATGTGGGTCCCAGCGCATGTGGGCGTGGAGGGCAACGAGGCTGTTGATCGGGCAGCCAAAGAGGCCCTGAGGAGGGAGGAGGTGGATGTGGGCATAGCCTTAGGGGTATCAGAGTACCGAAGTGTGGTTAAAGAAGAGATTAGTAGGAGATGGCAGAGTGAGTGGGATAGGGAAAAGAGAGGAAGGTTTTTCCACACTATTCAAAGCAGTCTCAGGGGTGGGAACAGCCCACAGGGGAACAACAGAAGGGGGCAGGTGATCATGACAAGACTGAGACTTGGACATTGTGGTCTCGCATGGGGACTGGCCCGTGTCGGTAAACATGACAATGGACTTTGGGGGAATGTGGGGAAAGGGAAACTGTGCCACATGTATTTATGGAGTGCCCCAAATATGCAACAGAGAGGAATATTTTGTTCTCAGCGATTCTTGGTACTGGGCTACAGTGTATATCTTTAAGGAACATTCTCAACCCGGAGGAACATCAAAGGGAAGTGAGGAAAGCTGTGATGGATTTTCTTTTAGGCTCTGGTCTGCACCGTAAGGTGTAAGGTCGCCGAATAAAACGAGGAGTATCCAACCAAATCAGTGGGAGGCAGCAATACGCCGACGGGCGTCTGGCTTCCAGGAAATCAAAAGAAAAAGAAGAAGAAGCTCCTAGAGGATGTCCGTGCACTAGGACAGACCAGAGCCATGTAGAGAGAGAGTCGCGTCAACTCCGTTCACTCCAACTGACCAATTTTTTTTACTGTAGTGGCGGGTCGTGTATCTCAAAATAGTTCCCGGAAGTTAGCGACGAACACTCGTCCAGCAGCTGAGATGAGGCGGAATGGACCGTTCGTGATGATCTTTCCAAAGGTAAGACGATTTAAGAATTAGACTGTGTATTGTCAGCACATCTGAATTAAATTAACACGTACAGTAAAGCGTTTTCTTGGATTATCCCTCGTACAATTCGAGATATATTGAACGTTTAAGGGCAGAAAATTAGGCTAGGATACTAGCTAGGTGCAGTTAGCGACACAGTTACTAGCGCCAACCATGAGCAGCAGCATAATGGAAAACTTTCATCCAACGACGCGATATTAGAGAAAAATCCATTTCATCCAACAACGCGATATTAGAGGAAAAAGACTTCTTAAAGTGATTTTTTTTTTGCGGAGTGGGGTGGAGGAGTGAAATGTTAGAGAATTAAAGTAAATATCAGACTGGCTATAGTAGTGGAGGTGGTGAAGTAGGGTTCTCTTTGAGTACAAGGTAGCTAAAGTTAGCTATTATTATAAAGTTGACGTTACACACTGTTAAAGCAGAAAGCAATCGGTCGCTGATACATGGCTATTAATATTGATTGTTAGAGCTAATTTTTTACTGCTATTCAATTAACTAAAACGTTATCATAGTTATAGTTTTTAGGATTTGACATTCAATTGACAATTGCTTATCAATACTATGTCGCTGCTCTTTTTTGGATTGATGGTAAAGGGAGAGGGAAGCTGGAGGTCCAAATAGAAAATTGAGAACAGAAAGTATTGGCCCAATAGCCCAAACAATTTGGAAAATTAAACATAGAAGACTAAGTAGGGAATAATACTGAATAGTATAAATATTGAGCTTTATTGTATTATTTGTCTGAAAGACTGCAAAGAACATGATCCATCTTTATACTAATTCTTGTTACATGTTACTGATGCCACTTACCAACATCAGCAGCAAAAGCTGATCACAAGTACTTAACTTCCATAAACTAAGTTGGGATACAAAGACCAGCCTCATCTCTCAGCACCATTCCCCATCCAAGCCCATATAGGTGTGTCTAACCCTTTCTCCTGTCTTTTTCTCCCCCTCTCTCTTTCAGCAGAAGAACTGCAGACAATTCAAAATGAGCGAAAGAAATCCCCGCAATGAGACAAACCCTGAACCCGGAGTCTTAACTCCCTAAGCTATACAAGCCTTTCCCCATTCCTTAATTTTAATAAACTGGACAATAAGCTTCCAAATCGTGTGCTCTTTCGTTGTGAAAAAATGCATGTGCAGTGTTTGAATATGATCACCTCACATTTTTGTTGTTGTAATTTTGAATGATTGTTCGATTTCTTCTGTTGAATTGAGCCTACAAACTGAACATTTGTACTCAACCCCCCAGCGATTGGAGCATCCCCACGCAGCACAGCAAACCATGGTTGAGATAATATACAAGGACATCATGGAGGAGGGGGCACAGACAAGCTGCCTCACATGCTATTCATGTTTCTAATTTTATTCAAGATTTCTGTTTCATGAAGTAACTAGTACATAAGAGCAAAATAAAAAGATGTACAGAAAATGTATGGGTATAACAGCAAAGTTTGTATGTAAATGTGTCTTGTTCTGTCTG
Organism: Gymnothorax reevesii; assembly: GCA_029721435.1. Lineage (NCBI taxonomy): Eukaryota > Metazoa > Chordata > Actinopteri > Anguilliformes > Muraenidae > Gymnothorax > Gymnothorax reevesii. Next base: position 16,513,451 of record CM056579.1, read on the forward strand.
AATATAGTGTTTAATGAGCCCTTCCTGAAAATGTTACTATACATGCAAGCCTAGATAAATGTATACCTTCTGCATGCGAAAAGTCAATGAAAAAGTTGTTCTGAACTTATGTATTGGTGTTTAGTGATAAGTGCAGATGTGCATAAAATTGTGAGCAGTTAAATTATAATTATTACCAGTGGATTTTCTAAGATGCCACACTGAACATTATGCTGTTTTAAATAATGCAGGGACTAATTGTGCTGTCAGTTGATACTCATTGATAGTCACCTGTCAGTCCTCTGTCCTTTCTGAAAGTCATGAAGATTTCAGTAATTAACTAATGTATCGGTAACTTAGATCCTTAATATCCATGGGATGATTAAAACCCCAAGCAAATGAAGAAATGGTAGAACATTAAACAATTTTGAAACATTCATTCCCCTCCCTCTGCATGATAAACATTAGGATGGGATTAAACAAGCATTGTTGTCAAAAGCAAAAACCAAGAATTCAAAGCAATAGAGAACAGGAACATGCTCTTTAGACTGACTTAATCTCATTTTAGTCATCTTAATTATTTAAATAATTTGAAGGCGCTAAAACTGCTCGAATACTGCCTGTATTGAGTGCAAATGTTCAAAATTCTGCCGTTTAATGTAGCTTTTTCGCGGTTTTTTAACGTTGGGGTCACTTGACTGAGACGGCGACATTCATTCAAGCCTCAAATATGCAAACAAGGCAGAAATAACGCTATTTATTGACTAGTCATTACCGAGAATTGCCGGTAAGTCTCTCTGCAGCCTATTTGACAGATGCATTTAAATTGCCCGCCAGCGACTTCCGGGAACTATTTTCCGTCTCCACGAACCACGTGACGGTCGAGAATTCTGGACCGCCGTTGACGCGACTCTCTCTCTACATGGCTCTGGGACAGACCAGTCCGAGTCTTGATGGCTTACTTCCTTTATCCATTCTAAAGCTAATTGCCTGGATACATGTAATGGCATTTTTAAAAAGAACAGGATTGTTTAAGGGCATATATATACATATATTTTTTAATTTAACAAAAATATCATGTCATTGCTCCATTGATGCGCCACACCTCGATAGTTGGTGGCGGTAATGCACCACTAATACATTAAAGAAGAAGAAGAAAGAAGAGAAATGTATGGTTCGCGGCCTCATTCCACTGAACATTTAAATACGATTTTCAGGTTAGTGCACGGTGAAAGCCACAAAAATACTTTGTCATACCTAACTGTTGAGAGTAAGCGTAGCGAGGTTTATTTACGAACTTGAGTGGTTTAAAGTCGGTTTTAAAAGAGTGTAAGATGGCATAGCCACTTAGCCTGTTTGTCGCTAGCCAGCATAGCTGATGTTCACGCCGCACTGAACCAACTACTTGCTCTGCAGCTGGTTGAAATGATTGTTGGCCAATTAATTTGTCAGATACTAATTGTTTGACACGTGTAGCGAGTTTCCAGCGCCGTAAAAACTCGCTTATGCTGTTTGTTAAAATTTAGACTGTGTAGAATCGCGCAAGGCTCCGTCATTCGGAGAAATGCATGAAATTATGTTTAATTTTTAAAGTCGATAAATTAGAGCACTGGCCTCCAGTCAGTGTAGTTCCAGTCGCGTTACGTGTATGTTCGCCATAGACGCATCTGTTTAGTTTCTTCCCGTGAATTGAACAGCGGAACCCGTGTAAAGGAACTATCATCTATCAGCTCAGTTTCCGTGCAGCTAAAGCTACTTGTATTGACTGATAAGCGTCGTCTTTCTTCGTTCCTTTCGTTATCTCGTCGAAAACCCGCCCCATTTAATGGCAGGCAACGTTGCCTTGTCGCTGGAGTTGAGTGTTGTTTTGAGGGTATGAGCCTGGTGTCAAAATGTATATCAGAACGAGACCTTTCATATGCCATAACTTGATTTGATCATCCCTAAGTTTTCCTAACACCCTTTTTTCCCAGTTTTCTCTGGTGAAATACGAGAAAGCACATGAAAAATCCATGCTTCCTATTGTTGTTTTTAATATACTATATCATAGCTGATAAATTGGTCAGGGTCGCCATTGAAACTTCCACTCTTCTCATGATATTGAAGCTTGAAGTTGGTTACAGAACGAATCCCGTTGAAGAAAATAAAGATTTTGGCTTTAGATTGAGAAACCTAGAATTGGAATGGAATTGAAATAATTGCAGTTTTTAATAGTGCTCCGATATGGCTTTCACTTCTGAAAATTTCCTTTCGCCATCTTTAATACACACAAAGTTATGAGTGATCAAAAATGCTGGGAAAAATCAGGGGTTGGGAAGGCCATGCGCAAATGGTGCATAAAATCAAAATATGACTCATTAAAAGAAAGCCACTGAGTGGGCCATGATTGTGCCCGTGTGCCAATTCAATCTTTTATAATTATTATTTTACAGTACCAAAATTCTTTGGATAAAACTCTCCACTGATATTGTGCAATTGTCGCTAGGGGCGCCACCACTGCTCCACTGGCGTTTTCGGCCGTGTTTATGAAGTACACTCAACCCAGGCAGGGTTTTCCCTGATTGCGCGTTGCGCATGCATAGTAGAATTTTCCGTTACACAAGTTTCGGTTTTGAAAACTTATATATGTGACTTACTTTTGATGCAATTTTTGCCGAAATTTTACGGAATTTACCCTCATTACACACCGAATGAACATTTCAAATGAGGGATAAGCAGGTAATGGGTCCTTAAATTCACTTTTTGATGAGATAAATCAACCTTTTGGGCCTCTATTCATGGAAGATTTATGACGTCCTCCAGCTGGCTCCTCGCGGGAATTTCGAATTGACTTCCTAAAAAAGGTCGTCGAGCCAGGCTGGGCCGCACATTTGTGGACGGGGGTGGGCGGGGTTTTTGCGTAATGGCGGAGGTGGCATCCTTGACATTTTTCATTTATTGTTGGATGCTTGGTACAATTTAGTTTGGAATAAAGAACAAGGAGTCTTATATTACATCATTATCATATCAAAAATAATAGTGGGCTGTTGTGAATTCCTTCTTATTTTATCATCAACTTCTTTGTAAACCTTTTGTGGACAGGGGCAGGCGAGGTTTGTGGGTAATGGTGGGGACATAATGGCTTGATAATGGCTTGACGTTTTTCATTTATTGTTAGATGCTTGGTACAAATTAGTTTGGAATAAAGAACAAGGAGTCTATTATATCATTATCATATCAAAAATAGTAGTGGGCTGTTTTGAATTCCTTCTCATTTTATCAAATTATCATTTGCTATCTTTTTTGAAAAATGGCAAAAAAGAAGACATTGAGTTTTAAAATATTTTTAGTTCTTTCAGTGACACTGGCACCTTGAAATTTATTCAGGCAACTAAGGAATTCAACATGGTCAGGATGGCTTGAAAACTATTTTTCTTGCAGTGATTTTGATAGCAGCATGTTAAAGAGCACCCAAAAATACCCCCATGTTCCAAATTTCATCTTAATATGTCCAAAAATAAAAAAGTTGTGGCGATTTCCCAAATTCCTGGAGTAAAGCGGGTATTAATTAGTTCACTATTTGTCAAGTTCTAGTTGGATCCCTATGCAATTTCCCAACTTGAAAAAGGATGCGACCTTAGCTCAGAGTAGACTGGGATTCACTCAAATGAAGAAACAGTTTTCCTTTTCTTTCTTTTATTTGTGGAGACTTGGTGGATTGACAATTTGCATTCAGCTCTTTTAATCCATCCAGATCCTTAGTCTTTTCCTCCTTTAGTTGTTTAACTTTCCATTATTCATTTAGTTAGCTGTTTACTTCTTTAGTCACTCAGTTCATTAGTCAGGTGAAAACCTTTAACAAATGAGAGGATACAAAGAGAAAAATATTAAAGATAAAAATATTAATGCCATACATGATTATTACAACAAATGTATAACATTAAACAAATGCAGACAAGTGTACCTAATAAACCAATTAACACTTTTCCAAATATTTAAACCCATCAAAGTGCCTTATAGTACCTTAAATACAAAAAGAAAATAAAAAAAAGTGACTCCAATGCTTCACAGTTCAGCAACTTACCATTTCATACTTAAAACACTTGTAAATACTTATATTTAAGTCTGTTCTAAAATGTTAATGTTAAAATGTCATTTTTAAATTGTACAATTATAAATTATACATGCATGTTTTTTTTCCTAATGCAATAGTCACAAAATTATGTAACATTTTAAATACCACAAGCTTTTAAAATTATACAAAAGTTTTCTAAATAGTAGATGCTTTTTAACCATTAAATTGCTTTAAACATGAAATGGTTTGACTGAAACGTTTTTAAGACCCAATCATGAATTCTACCATTAAGACAAACAATGATCTTTTAGTGTTTTCAATTTATCAATTTCTCATTAAAAGTGAAGGACTTTAAAATGCATTTACTTTTACACTTTAAGCCACTGTTTCAATCCACCCATTCTCCCCCGCAAACAACATTCCAAACATTTCAAAAAGTAAGTAAAGAACCCACACGCCATTCAAGGGTTAATAAAGAGACGCGTGTCGCCGAGCGACCGACTCCGTGGCTCTGCTAATTACTGCCGACACGGAGCAACAAACAGTCCATTGTATAAATCCTGCTGCTTACCGGCTGCCTCTCTGATCTTCTTGCTGCTGTCTCTAGTTACATAGGGTTTTTTTCTCTCGCGGGTTGAACCTAGGCGTCACTTCTCTTCTTCTTTCCTGTTTTGTGGTGGCTTACCCCTGAAACATGGGGCATTACCGCCATCTACTGGGTTGACGGTTATGGCGAGAGATCAGGCAGTAGACGTTTATATTCCTGTTGCTCAGTGTCTCCTTCTTAAATCCCAATTTTTGAACTTCACTATACGGTCACCTGACCCCCGCCAAACCCTCTCTCCAAAATCCCTTGAATTTCTTCCCCTTTAACATCCATTATTCCTAAAAATTTCTGTGCAGCATCTATCACCATTTTGATTCTCTCAGTTCTAGTTTCCAGGTCTCTAGAACATATCACCACCATAGCAATAAAAGCCAAAAAGTGTCTTCTTTCCATCCTTATGAAATTCTCATCTCCTTTTCCAATTTCCTGAACCCTAGCCTGCTCTTTCCCCACCTTTTCCTTTTCCATCTGCACTCTCTTAACAGCCTCTGCATACGACACTCTGCCCTGTGCTCTTATTCTTTCCACCTCCTGTTCTTTATTCCTTCTTTTACACTCCAATGCTCCAACTTCATGGTTTCCCCCACAGTGAAAACACACAGTCTGAGCCTTTGTAGTACACTCATCCTCCACACAATTTTCTCTCCCACATTTTCTACATCTGTGTGTCCTACTTCTACATACTGCAGCCACTTGCCCATACTCCTGACACCAATAGCATCTGAGTGGTGCCCTTACATAGTCTCGAACCCGATAACTTACGTAACCTAAAAACACTCTCTCAGGTAACTCAGATTTAAATTCCAACAGAATGGATACGCTTTCCTTCTCCATTCCTTCCCTTCGTGTTTTCAGCCTTCTTGCCTCACAAACTCCTTCAATATTCAAAAAATCACTGGCCTCAACTGATAGCGGCACGCCGCTGATGACCCCCTTAAATTCACGTTTCTTTTCAATGGAAAACAAACCACTTTTCTCAAATCAAACATTGTAATCTTCAATAATTTTTCATATTGCCTGTAACTTTTACATTCCACCACTACCGTTCCACCCCGCGTTGCTCTCACTGCCTTCATATCTCCGATTTCACATTTTATAAATCTTCCTACTTCGTGTATATCACTAAAAAGACCGTTTGCACGACATCCAATTGCTGCAACCTTCATTCCAACAACGTATTCTTCTTCCTCACTTTCATTCCTACTACCCTTTTTCCTTTTCTTTTTTGAACTTTGTTATATCGCACTCCATATTTCAAATCTTGCCTCTCAAACAATTCTCCCCTCCCCAGGCGTCACTTCTCTCTGCTGTTGATGGTATTTCAATGCTCTGATCCTCTTTCCTTTAGCTTCTGCTGTGAGCCGCTTTTATGGATCCGGATCGCACACTGGCGATTGCGCAGTTGTTCCTCCATGGATGTCATGTTGCTACAGCTTATTTACCTCCCTTTATTTGTCAGTTCATTTCTTATTATTGGCATTTTAATTTTTGTAATTTGACTTCACACTATTGTTAACCTTTTACATTTAGAGCCCGAAAACAAATCTTAAAATTGCTATAACTCTGGTTCAAGATGAGATATTGAGATGATTCAAACTGTTCTGAGTTGTGCATTTATCCAACTATTCAGCTATCATAATATCATCATATGCTGTTGGGTGAATTAGAAATTTTTATGTGCCATGCCTACCACTGATCGCAGTTGGTCGAGTGCGCTTTGGTGCTGGATAAATCAATTCTAATTTCAGGCCGTCGCGACTCGCGATCCCCCACCATTGCTAGGCTGCGAAAATGCCCATGGGGGAAAGACTGATTTGGAGAGTATTTTCTTTGCGGAATGAGTTCGTGATAAAGTCCTTTGATATCACATCGAATTTATATCTGTATGTCAGTATCAAATAACACTGTCCTGGACCAGAGTGCTGCAATGCTTCTGGGTATGTATTAAAAAAAATAATTTCTTAATTGTTTTTCTTTGTCAGCGACTTTACTTTTTCAAATTGTCAGTTGTTGACGGGATAGGTTCAAGGTTCACTTTCAATTATCATATACAGGTTTCTGATAAAAGAAAGTAGGTTACATTAATTTTGGATCTAACAAACGAGCAGTCATTTTTAATTTGGAAATACCACCAAAATGATCTGGTCGATTGATTGGCTGATGCGACCGGGATTTGTTTTGGCCGAGCAATCGCAAATAACTGGAGAATGTTAGACGGCGAAGCGGCTGGTATGGTATTGTCGTCCTTCACCCTCAACCTGACCTGTGTTTACTCTGAATAAATTATACCAGGTAGTTAAGGTAATATTGATGTTGTGCACAATTCATTTAAACCAATAAAAGCTAGATTTTATAGTAGGTAGTTTTTCATAAGTTTTTTTCCCCTATATATGTAAAACTAATATAACACCTCCTCTTTTACCTGCATTATACCCTTCTTAAATATGCTCGCAAATGTGCGGTTCAGTTTTGGCTTTTGGTTTGCAACAGTTAAGATTAGTGATATGGGCATAGGTCTACTTGGTCATTTCCATAAAGCCTTGATACTATGTCAAATAAAAAAAATCTGGAGCTTGGCAGCATTTCGTAGCAGACTGTTGAAAAAACTGGAATTTGTAAATGAAGTTTCGCGTAGGCTACTCAGTTCAATAACGGACATGGCACAGGCTACACTTGAGAACGGTAAATCAGCAAACCTACTGAATATTCTTTCCGCAAATTAACGTGTTTTATGTGTTTGATCGGTGAACATTAAGACGGAGTTGCATGTCATCTAAAGTAATGCGAACAGAGTTATTTATTTAGGCTACTTAATTTGGAACTGTATTTATTAGTGCATCGCCACTGCATCGTGGCCCCAGAATTTTCAGGTCTAACAACGCGCCTCTTTGTTGGCCAGCAGTGTTGACTGTTCGCAACAGTAACGTCTGGCCTTGGCAACTTGGCCGGTTTCATAATGTGAACGTGCAAAATCTCTCCGCAGTTGCATGCATAACAGCCTTCGCTTGCGCAGCAACCCTATGGAGGATGGTTTAAGGAGTGCAGTGGAGAGGGGATCTGAAAGTTGCTTTTTTTTCAAATTTTTATGCAAAGTCCGCTCTCTCCTCAAAGTTACCAACTGCAACTTTAATGTTCACCGATCAAGCACATAAAACGCATTCTTGTGCGGAAAGAATATTCAGTAGGTTCGCTGAGTTACCATTGTCAAGTGTAGCCTGTGCCATGTTTGTTGTTGAACTGGCTGGGTACGTGAAACTTTGCTTGCAACTTTGTTCCAGTTCTTCGTACTGAAGTTCACGCAGAACACACGAACGAGATGTCAAATGAAAGCTAAGACTCCATAGATTCCAGTGATGTAATGCAAAGCGATCTATGCCAAAGTGTCAGAGAGAAAGAGGCCAAAGAATCACAAAAACAGAAATCAGAAAAACAGAAATTTCAAAAGACATCCGCTCACAACCAAAAAGAATTCTCTCATTATATATATATATATTTATATATATACATAAAGCATACAAAACTATACCTGCGTTTCTTCTGTTGTTCGGTATATATGGAGGGGAAAGCCATTATGAAAAACTACCTACTGTAGTATAAAACGTAACTTTTATTGGTTTAGATGAATTGTGGGCAACATTAATATTACCTTAACTACCCAGTATAATTTCTCAGAGTAAACACTGGTCGGGTTAGGAGTGAAGGACCGCCGCAGCCGCATCACAAATGTATCATTTTCGAGTCATTTGCGATTGCTCGGCCAAAACAAATCCCGGTCGCATCAACCAAACAATCGACCTGACCGTCTTGATGGGAATTCTAGAGAAGATTCCTGCTTGTTAGTTTGATCGAAAATTAATCTGACCTGCTACCTTGTATCAGAGACCCGTACATGATGATTGAAAATGAACCCTGAACCTTTCCCGTCAACATCTGACAATTTGACAAGAAAGTAAACAGTCTCCAAGAAAAACAATTAAGAAAAAAAATGTACAAAACCAGTGAAGTTGGCACGTTATGTAATTCGTAGACAAAAACAGAAAACAATGATTTGCAAATCCTTTTCAACTTATATTCAATTGAATACACTGCAAAGACAAGATGTTTAATGTTCAAACTTAGAAACTTTTTTTTTTTGCAAATAATCATTTACTTAGAATTTAAAGGCAGCAACACATTGCAAAGAAGTTGGCACAGGGGCCTTTTTACCACTGTGTTACATCGCCTTTCCTTTTAACGACACTCGGTAAACGTTTGGGAACTGAGGAGACCAATTTTTGAAGCTTTTTAGGTGGAACTCTTTCCCATTCTTGCTTGATGTACAGCTTAAGTTGTTCAAAAGTCCGGGGTCTCCGTTGTCGTATTTTACGCTTCATAATGCGCCACACATTTTCAATGGGAGACAGGTCTGGACTACAGGCAGGCCAGTCTAGTACCCGCACTCTTTTACTACGGAGCCATGCTTTTGTAACACGTGCAGAATGTGACTTGGCATTGTCTTGCTGAAATAAGCAGGGGCGTCCATGAAAAAGACGTTGCTTGGATGGCAACATATGTTGCTCCAAAACCTGTATGTACCTTTCAGCATTAATGGTGCCTTCACATATGTGTAAGTTGCCCATGCTTTAGGCACTAATAGACCCCCATACCATCACAGATGCTGGCTTTTGAACTTTGCGCCCATAACAGTCCGGATGGTTCTTTTCCTCTTTGGTCCGGAGGACACGACGTCCACAGTTTCCAAAAACAATTTGAAATGTGGACTCGTCAGACCACAGAACACTTTTCCACTTTGCATCAGTCCATCTTAGATGAGCTTGGGCCCAGCGAAGCCGGCGGCGTTTCTGGGTGCTGTTGATAAATGGCTTTCGCTTTGCATTGTAGAGTTTTAACTTGCACTTGCAGATGTAGCGACGAACTGTTGTTACTGACAGTGGTTTTCTGAAGTGTTCCTGAGCCCATGTTGTGATGTCCTTTACACACTGATGTCGGTTTTTGATGCAGTACCGCCTTAGGGATCAAAGGTCACGGGCATTCAATGTTGGTTTTCGGCCTTGTCGCTTATGTGCAGTGATTTATCCAGATTCTCTGAACCTTTTGACGATATCACGGACCGTAGATGATGAAATCTCTAAATTTCTTGCAGTAGCTCGTTGAGGAGTGTTGTTTTTAAACTGTTCGACAATCAGCACACGCATTTGTTCACGAAGTGGTGACCCTCACCCCATCCTTGTTTGTGAATGACTGAGCATTTCAGGGAAGCTGCTTTTGTACCCAATCATGGCACCCACCTGTTCCCAATTAGCCCGTTCACCTGTGGGATGTTCCAAATAAGTGTTTGATGAGCATTCCTCAACTCTCTCTGTCTTTTTTGCCACTTTTGCCAGCTTTTTTGAAACATGTTGCTGGCATCAAATTCCAAATGAGCTAATATTTGCAAAAAAAAAAGTTTACCTGTTCAAACATTAAGTAACTTGTCTTTGCAATGTATTCAATTGAATATAGGTTGAAAAGGATTTGAAAATCACTGTATTCTGTTTTTATTTACGATTTACACAACGTGCCAACTTCACTGGTTTTGGGTTTGTATAAATACATACCCAATCAGTATTGCAACACTTGGTTTCGGGACAGTGATATTTGGAACTGCATGCTGATATAAATGTGATGAGATATCAAAGAACTGTCACAAATTCATTCCACAAAGAAAATAATCCAAATCAGTCTTTCACCCGATGGGCGTTTCCACAGCCTCACAAAGGTGGTGGGCCGCGCGAGGGCCTGGAATTAGAATTGATCGATCGAGCATTGGTATACATTCAACCAACTGCAATCAGTGGACAGTTCTTTTCTGAAGAATTTTGGTACTGTATAATAGAATAAAAATTCAGATTTAATTGGCACACGGTGACAGGCGCATTCATGGCCTGATCAGTGGCTTTATAATGCGCCATATTTAGATTTGATGCGCCATTTGCGCATGGCACGTGGCCTTCCCAACCCCTGGCTCTCAAATGTTTTTACTTTCATGTTTCCATCTGCTACAGAGGCTGAGAAATAAAGGTTTTAGTGAACGTTGACAATTCTGTCAAGTTTTTCAGAAAACCCTCAGATTTTAGGAGGTTGTTTTCAAAAATGCCTTAAGTTTTAGTGTTTTTTCAGGCGGCCGCCTGGGTACTAATGGATTAAATGTAAACCCTACTAGCTGCTGGACAGATGTGCACAAATCATGCAGCTGACGTCAGAACAAGTTCTGACAACTATGCCTGAGTAATTTTGTTTTCTTTGTAGGATGTGAAAATCTACACAGTTGTGTAATAAATGGTGCTAATTAATTGTATAGATACTAAGATTCAACAGAATACTTCTCATTTTATTCCCAGTTTCCTTTTTTTGGGGGGGGGGCACTACAGATGGAAAGTACATATTTAACTTCTGTTTCACCCAGAGTACTCAATTGTATGCAGCTGCTGGTTCGTTAATTTTGATGTTTTACGGGAAGTTAAAAAAGTGTATTCAAAAACAATCATTTTCAATTTTAGGCGAGCAAACTTTGAGAGGATGCGCTCATATCCAAGTGTAATAAAATGGGAGACACTCCTGGACTGAGAGTCTGTAAATGAGATGTGGGAAAGATTTAAGGGGGTTTTACTTGAGTCACAATGCAAATTCATTCCAAAGGTGTCCAATGGTAAGCTGAAAACGCAGAATCCTCAGTGGATGACCAAAAGTATTCGTAGGATTTTGCTGGAAAAGAGGAATCTTTATAAGATGTACTTAAAGGATAACCATGAGAACACTAAGGCTGAATACTGTAAAATGTGGGCTGTGGTCAAAAAAGAATGGAGGAATGCTAGAAGACTTCTTTCAGTATTGTAGCAGAAAAAGTGAAGTTAAAGAGCAGGTTAAGTGCATAAAGAACTAGGCTTATGCCGTCAGAGGCAACGGCTGGGGGTATATCCTCGAACGCCCCCAATCCTCCAATTCCCCAATCCCTGAATAGACCTTGAAAAGACTTTCATTTGAACTTAATTTCAGGTGAATCGGACAAATGGTTCTGAAGATATGGCCAAAATGGTAATTTTTCCATCACAAATCGCCACCTGGTGGCAAAATATTGAACCATACAGGTATGATGTATGTATGCATGTTGTGAGGTCATGACCTTGCAGTTTCACATAGTTTCATATCAATTGGACAAATAGTTCCAAAGATATGGCAAAAATGCTGAATTTTATGTGACAAAGCTCCACCTTGTGTGAAAATTTTGAACCTAACAGGTATAGTGTCATCATGGGACACATCCTCAGGTCACGACCTTTCATTTGCACTTGATTTAAGGTGAATCGGACAAATATTTCCAGAGATATGATAAAAACAGTGATTTTTTTTCAGTTTTTGGCCCTGGTGGCCTATCTAGAAATTGTAAATTGTCCAAAATTGTCCTTTTTATGATACTTACTTATATGCAAAACTTGGAATTTCTAATTGAAATATTACTGAAGTAATCGCGTTAACACGTAGCGCGGCGGCGGTCGGACCAAAAACATAATATACTCGGGGATATAATAAAAATGGATCACAGCTATATGATAACACGGATATTGCGGATGCCTTAAACAGTTACTTTGTGGAGAATTTTACCTCAGAATGGGTCTTTATTCGGCTAGAGGGCATGTTAAATCCTCAAGATTATTTAGCGGAAAGTGAGGTCAGGGATAACGAAGTATTAGACAAGTTGCATAAACTAAAGGCAGAAAAGGTGGCGGATCCTGATGGCTTATATCCTAGTGTGCCAGTCAGTTTAACTTGCATTGCGTGCAAAATATTGGAATCTATCATAAAGGATGAGCTGTACTTATTTCTTGAACGTAACAGTATCTTGAGGGATAGCCAACTTGGTTTCCATAAGGGAAGGTCATGCCTGACAAACCCTCTGGAATTTTTTGAAGAGGCCACCTAGACTTATGATCAGAGCAGGGCTTATGACATCATATACTTGGATTTTCAGAAAGCATTTGATACAGTACCGCATAAGTACCGCATTTTAAAATGAGCTCCATTGGAGTTACAGGAGGTATTCTGGATGGATTCATAACTGGTTACAGGACAGAACACAAAGAGTGGTGGTCAGTGGTATCCCATCTGAGCTAGGTATGGTGGGGAGTGGCGTCCCCCAGGGATTGGTGTTGGGACCCCTGCTGTTCTTCATCTACATGAATGACCTTGATAGGAATATTGAGGGCAGATTAGTTAAATTTGCAGATGATACTAAATTGGGGGGTTTGGCAAATAGTTTAGAGTCCACTAAAGTGATTCAGGATTATTTGGATAGAATCCAGAATTGGGCAGAAATGTGGCAAATGAGATTAAGTGTAGGGAAATGTAAAGTTGCACAGGTAGGTAATAAAAACATTAGACGGGATTTCTTCATGAGAGGCGTAAAACTGGAATGTGCTCCACACAAGAAAGATCTGGGAGTGATTGTTGGCCAAACCCTCACAGGCTCTAGCCATTGTGCCGTTGCAGTTTAAAAAAGCCAATCAGATGCTGGGATACATTGCCAAAAGTACTGAGTACAAGTCTAAGGTGATGCTTCTTTTGTACAACACATTCATCAGACCACATCTGGAGTATTGTGTACAGTTCTGGGGACCATAATTTAAGAAAGATATAGAGGCTCAAGAGAGAGTTCAGAGAAGAGCCACTAAGCTAATTGTCCCCCGGTGGGACAGGGGACATAGAAATGCTGTCCGTCTGTCCGTCCGTCCGTGCGTCCGTCCGGGAACAGTGTACTCGCAATAACTTCTGACCGCTTTGATGGAGGATCACCAAATTCACACCACATATGCCTCTCGTGAAGGCCTTGCTCAAGTTAAATGATGAGTGACCTTGGCCTAGTTTTCAAGGTCACTGAGCAAAAAGATGTGAGGAACACTGTATTCGCAATAACTTTTGACAGCTTTGATGGAGGATCACCAAATTCACACCACATATGCTCTTATGAAGGCCTTGCTCAAGTTCAATGATGATTGACCTTGACCTAGTTTTCAAGGTCACTGAGCAAAAACATGTGAAGAACACTGTACTCGCAATAACTTTTGACAGCTTTGACGGAGGATCACCAAATTCACACCACATATGCCTGTCGTGAAGGCCTTGCTCAAGTTCAATGATGATTGACCTTGAACTAGTTCTCAAGGTCACTGAGCAAAAAGATGTGAGGAACACTGTACTCGCAATAACTTTTGACAGCTTTGATGGAGGCTCACCAAATTCATATGACATTCTTATTGGTTTGTTAGGTAGATCTCAGCCATGGGCACAAAACTATGCCTTGGCGATGCGTCCATCATCCACAAGTCATGAAAATTGTAATCTCTCTCATGACCCATGGTTATATTTAACTCATATCGCAATGAATCATCCCTCATCCATCTCTCTGTTCAACCAATGAGCTACAGTGTCATTGTACTTCACATTATTAGTCATACAGTGCACCACATTATTTTCAGCCATCAAAACAGTTTTTGCCACATGTTTCTGGTCACTTGTGCGATGGGGGACACAAGGCCTTCACGCCAGCAGGCCATTTTTCCAGGTATAAAAGATGAAAGCTATGAGAAGAGGCTGAAGATAATTAATCTCTTTAGTCTTGAGAAAAGGAGACTGAGGGGTGATTTGAGGTCTTTGAGAACCAATGCTTGTTGACCCCCCTGGATTGGGCTGGAATTTTTTTTGTAAGATGGGTATGGTACCCAAACTTCAAAACCCAAACCGTTCCATGGTTGACCTTTTACAACCAAAGTTACAGCGCCCCCTATTTTGGGCCTTCTGGGAAGTTCGCACCCCTCTAATTCATAACTTTGAGGGTACCCCAGTTCTTAGTTTCTTGATATGGAGACTACAGGGAGGGTACAGTACAATAATACTGTTATTTTACTGGGACACCCTCAAAGTTGGCCAATAGGGGGCACTCAAAACGCTCAGGGCTGAAAATGGCTTAAATTAGGCCTCCCATTATTTTGAAACTTTGAGGGTATCCCACAAAATCTTATTGCAAGTATTGTTCATTTGGGAGGTGTCTGATAGGTTTGTACTGTTATTTCAGTGGGACACCCTCAAAGTTGGGAGAAAAAGGGGTCTAAACAGGGTCCCGACTCAAAAAAAGGGTAAAAAGAGGTCTTTTCAGGACTGGATTTCTCAAAACTTTGAGGGTGAATTCATAGACAAGTTACAGCATTTAAAAGGTATAGACCGAAATGTTAAAACTGTTTGGTGAGAGAGCGCCACCTGTGGTCAGTCAGAGGAGGACTACACAGTGTAATGAATGTGTCAGGTCCTGCAGGAGGGTCAGTTTGATAATGGCTAAATCCCTTCCCCTGTTTCTTTCCAGAAGCTGCACTTCAGCACACCTTTGAGCAGCAGTATGATGCGGGCACGAGTCTGTCTGAGACGGGACACTGAGACAACACTACCCGAGCTCACTGAGCAGCACAGGATCAGACAGAAAGAAGAGGAACTCAGTGGACTGGAGTCTGTCCACATGGCAGAGTCAGATACAGTGTGTGCTGCACCAAGACTCAAAACACTGGAGCCAGAGTGTGTTACAGCACCCAGTGGGGTCAGTGATGTACACCACACACACACATCACTGATTAAAACAGAAACTGATCTGGGATCCACACACTCTGGGGATCTTATTAAGACAGAGAGCCCTGACAGTGCAGAGCTGGGATATGTGACCTGTATGCATCCTGACCAAATCAAAACAGAGACTGATGATGGAGGATACCTTATATCAGAACAAATCAGTGACTGGCAGGATATTAAATGTGTTCATTTTAAATGTGACCAAGTGAAGTGTGAATCGAGTGAAAACATAGGAACTGATCTCATGAATACTGGGATGAGTGGAGTTGGTCTTGATCACAAAGACCCAATTGACCCAAGTCTCAGCGCAGTGCATCTAAATGTAAACTGCAAAGAAGAAATCCATGATCTCTCAACCCAAAATGGGAATTTGAATCCTTGCCAGTTAGTAAACAATGAGAAGAATGGGAAAGGAATCATCCAGGAAAATACAAAGAGTATCAACAAACCTATCACCTGTGAAACGAGGAGTATGACCAATGAATCCCTCATAACTGCTTCAAATAAACCTCCAAGAGCTTTGAGTGTCCTTCAGAAGGGGGCCATTCATGAAAATGAAAATAAAGAGCATTTAAATCACCAGAGAATTCATACAGGTGAACACCCGTATAAATGTAGTGATTGTGGTAAGTGCTTTTCACGACCCTACACTCTACAGCGCCACCAGATAATTCATGCAGATGAAAAGCCTTACAAATGTAGTCAGTGTGGGAAGTACTTTGCTTCCCTATCTAAACTTAAATGCCACCAGAGAATTCATACAGGTGAAAAGCCCTACAAATGTAGTCAGTGTGAGAAGTGCTTTGCTACCCTATCTAAACTTAAATGCCACCAGAGAATTCATACAGGTGAAAAGCCCTACAAATGTAGTCAGTGTGGGAAGTGCTTTTCTCAGCTTGCTCATTTAAAACGCCACCAGAGAATTCATACAGGTGAAAAGCCCTTCAAATGTAGCCAGTGTGGGAAGTGCTTTGCTGACCTATCTCAACTAAAATGCCACCAGAAAATTCATACAGGTGAAAAGCCCTACAAATGTAGTCAGTGTGAGAAGTGCTTTAGTAGCCTATCTAGACTTAAATGCCACCAGAGAATTCATACAGGTGAAAAGCCCTACAAATGTAGTCATTGTGGGAAGTGCTTTTCTCAACTTACTAATTTAAAGTTCCACCAGAGAATTCATACAGGTGAAAAACTGTACACATGTAGTCAGTGTGGGAAGTGCTTTGCTGACCTTACTAAACTTAAATGCCACCAGAGAATTCATACAGGTGAAAAGCCTTTCATATGTAGTTGGTGTGGGAAGTGCTTTTCTCAACAAACTTATTTAAAATCTCACCACAGAACTCATACTGGTGAAAAGCCCTATAAATGTAGTCTTTGTGGGAAGTGCTTTTCTGAACTAACTTATTTAAAATCCCACCACAGAACTCATACTGGTGAAAAGCCCTACAAATGTAGTCATTGTGGGAAGTGCTTTTCTCAACTAACTAGTTTAAAATTGCACCACAGAATTCATACAGGTGAAAAGCCCTACAAATGTAGTCAGTGTGGGAAGTGCTTTTCTGACCCATCCCATTTAAAGCGCCACCAAATATCTCATACAGGTGAGATACCAAGACTTAAAAAATGACCTTGAAAGAAATTGATATAATACCAGTGGTGGTAGGTGCAACAGGGCTTGGGAAGAAAATCCTGAAAAAATACATGGAGGCCATCCTCGGCTGTCCAAGTAACCGTGAAGTGCAGATATCTGCAATCAAAGGACCACCATCTTGAAAAGAGCCCTTGGATACAATGCCAACAATGTTTAGGGTGTAACTACTGACCCCAGGAAAGGAGCCCATTACTCACTGTATGAAGAGAATAAAGAAAATAAAAAAGTGAAAAGCCTTACAAGTGTACGCAGTGTGAAATGTGTGTGGACACAATATTTGTTAAATGTGCACTTGCAAATTCATACAGGTGTAATGTGAAAAAAAGAAGCCTCTAGATGACAATATTGACTTTTTTTTTTTGTTAAGCCAGTCTGTAGCTAGGTTTTGGACATGTCCTGGGCATGCCTGAGAGGGGAAGTCCCAGAGAATTGAAAAAAAGTCTAAAAGGTGGGAGGGGGCTGGAAAAGAATAAATAACAAGAAATTTAGAGAGTAAAGTAGTAGGAGAAATTGTGGAAGGGTACATTTGACCAGACCTGTCACTCTTTTCAAGACCTCTGAAGCTCTTTTTATGGATTTTTGCCTGTGTTGGAGCATTTTCCTGTCCCAGAACATCGCAAAGCAACCCCCATCTTAAGGGACTGTAAATATCTTTTTCTCTTTTTTGTTCATATTTCAATCTTGGTCAGATTGTCTTCGGTTAAATTAAATCTGTTAGTTTTCAAATTTTGTCATCCCTTGCTGTCCGATGTGTTACAACAAATTGGGGCCATAACAAATTGGGGGCTCGTCTAGGATAGACCACTGTGTGTCATTTCCTATATATACAGTGGCGCTTGAAAGTTTGTGAACCCTTTAATATTTTCTATATTTCTGCATAAATATGACCTAAAACAACATTGGATTTTCAGGAAAGTCTTAAAAGTAGATAAAGAGAGCCCAGTTAAACTAATGAGACAAAAATATTATACTTGGTAATTTATTTATTGAGGAAAATGATCCAATATTGCGTATCTGTGAGGGGCAAAAGTATGTGAACCTCTAGGATTAGTGATTCATTTGAAGGTGAAATTAGAGTCAGGTGTTTTCAATCAATGGGATGACAATCAGGTGTGAGTGGGCACCCTGTTTTATTTAAAGAACGGGGATCTATCAAAGTCTGGTCTTCACAACACATGTTTGTGGAAGTGTATCATGGCACGAACAAAGGAGATTTCTGAGGACCTCAAAAAAAGGATTGTTGATGCTCATCAGGCTGGAAAAGGTTTCAAAACCATCTCTAAAGAGTTTGGACTCCACCAGTCCACAGTCAGACAGATTGTGTACAAATGGAGGAAATTCAAGACCATTGTTACCCTACCCAGGAGTGGTCAACCAACAAAGATCACTCCAAGAGCAAGGCGTGCAATAGTTGGCGAGGTCACAAAGGACCCCAGGGTAACTTCTAAGCAACTGAAGGCCTCTCTCACACTGGCTAATGTTAATGTTCATGAGTCCACCATCAGGAGAACACTGAACAACCATAGTATGCTTGGCAGGGGTGCAAGGAGAAAGCCACTGCTCTCCTGAAAGAACATTGCTGCTCATCTGCAGTTTGCTAAAGATCATGTACAAGCCAGAAACCTATTGGAAAAATGTTTTGTGGACAGATGAGACCAAAATAGAAGTTTTTGGTTTGAATGAGAAGCGTTATGTTTGGAGAAAGGAAAACACTACATTCCAGCATAAGACCCTGATCCCATCCTTTGAAACATGGTGGTGTTTCATCATGGTTTGGGCCTGTTTTGCTGCATCTGGGCCAGGACGGCCCGCCATCATTGATGGAACCATGAATTCTCAATTATACCAGCAAATTCCGAAGGAAAATGTCAGGACATCTGTCCATGAACTGAATCTCAAGAGAAGGTGGGTCATGCAACAAGACAACGACCATAAGCACACAAGTCGTTTTACCAAAGAATGGTTAAAGAAGAATAAAGTTAATGTTTTGGAATGGCCAAGTCAAAGTCCTGACCTTAATCCAATCAAAATGTTGTGGAAGGACCTGAAGCAAGCAGTTCATGTGAGGAAACCCACCAACATCCCAGAGTTGAAGCTGTTCTGTACGGAGGAATGGGCTAAAATTCATCCAAGCCGATGAGCAGGACTGATCAATGGTCACCGGAAACGTTTACTTGCAGTTATTGCAGCACAAGGGGGTCACACCAGATACTGAAAGCAAAGGTTCACATACTTTTGCAACTCACAGATATGTAATATTGGATCATTTTCCTCCATAAATAAATGGCCAAGTATAATATTTTTGTCTCACTTGTTTAACTGGGTTCTCTTTGTCTACTTTTGAGACTTGTGTGAAAATCTGATGATGTTTTAGATCATATTTATGCAGAAATCTAGAAAATTCTAAAGGGTTCACAAACTTTCAAGCGCCACTGTGGAAAATACCAGTTAGACCCACCTGTAGCTCCATTGCAGCCTATCCCAGCATTTGCCCTTCTCTAAGGTCATTGTTGATTGTGTTTGTCCATTACACAAGACTAGATCTGGAAATCAGTACTTGTTGACAATCATGTGTGCATCTACCAGATTCTCTGAAGCCATACCTCTACGCAGCATCAAGGCAACTGCAATCTTGAAGGCTTTGATAAAGTTCTTCACGTTGTTTGGCCTACCCAGGGAAATTCAGTCAGACTAAGGTAGCAATTTCACTTCGGGATTATTTCAGCAGGTTGTGTATGAACTAGATGCGAAGCAGATTTTTCCAGTGCCTATCATCCAGCGAGTCAGGGTGCCTTAGAGCGTTTTCATTCCACTCTCAAGACAGTGATGAGGACTTATTGTTATGACTATGAGAGACTGGGATGAAGGTGTTCATTTGCTGTTGTTTGCAGCTAGAGAAGCAGCGCAGGAGTCTGCTGGATTCAGTCCGTTTCAGCTAGTGTTTGGCCATGAAGTTGAGTGAACAATGGCAAGAGGAAGAGCCGCACATCAGTCTGTTAGACTATGTTAGTTCAAAGAAAGACTGTGCAGCTTGTGACCTAGCCAAAGAGAACTTGAAATCAAGTCAGGGAAAAATGAAAACTTGATATGATCATAAGCCTAGAAGCCGTGAGTTTATACCAGGATACAAGGTCCTTGTGTTGTTTCCTTTGCAGTCCAATCCATTGCAGGCTAAATTTCATGGTCCTTATGAAGACTCCAGATAGGAGAAAGCCAAAACAGTCATGTCATATTAACATGCTGAAGCCTTATGATAGGAATGCTACTGTTGCAGCTGTTACTTCAGATCCTCCTATGGCCGAGACTTGTGAAGGTGAGGGCGAGTTTCAAGATGATGAACCGAGAATTAAAGCTGAAGTTCCTTCATGTAAATTGTCAAATTCTGAAATATTGCAAAATCTTGATGTAAAACTCCAGCACTTAGAACCCTCATAGAAAGATCAGTTTGAGAGGTTGCTCAAGAAAAAAAAAGATCTATTTCCTGACTGTTGGTGATGCCAAACCAAGAAAACAGCATCCGTACCGGATGAATCCTGAAAAGAGAAAAGATTGCTGAGAAAGAGGTTGAGTACATGTTAGAACATGATATTATCAGACCCTCTTACTTAGATTGGAGTTCACCCTGTGTGCTAGGTCCAAAACCTGATGGAAGTACTTGATTCTGTACAGATTTTTGCAAAGTCAATGCTGTAACTAGAACTGATGTGTTTCCAATACCTAGGATTGATGATTGTATTGATAGAGTAGGGCAAGCAAAGTTACTGACCAAGATTGATTTATTGAAGGGTTATTGGTGTGTGCCTTTAACTGAGAGGGCCAAGAGCATCTCTGCTTTTGCCACACCATCTGGATTGTACCAGTATGAAGTCCTACCCTTTGGCATGAAAAATGCCCCAGCCACGTTCCAAAGGATGATACAGTCTACAATCGTCGGATTGCCACACACGGGTGCGTACATCCATGACCTGATCGCATGGAGTGACTCCTGGGAAGAACATCTGAAAGATGTAGAGACGTGTTCTAGCGCTTGACCCAGGCTGACCTGGCTGTTAACCTGAACAAGAGTGACTTTGGTTGTGCTACTGTTGAGTATCTTGGCTACGTCATGGGCTAGGGTAAGGTGGCACCCATAAATGCTAAAGTCCAGGCCATCGTGGACTTCCTAAATCCTGACAACAAAAACGCTTTGTGCCACTTCCTTGGAATGATCGGGAACTACCGCAAGTTCTGCAAGAACTTTGCTGAGATTGCCCTCAGTCTCACCAACCAACTGAAAAAAGGAATAAAGTTCACTTAGGGTGAAGCATGCCAAAGAGCCTTCGATCGCCTGTAGTCTCTGCTGTGTCACTTCCCCGTTCTCAAATCTCCTGACTTCAACAAACCGTTCTCCATTGCTGTTGATGCTAGCGACCAAGCTTGTGGATCTGTGCTCCTACAGAGAAGTGACTCTGATGACATTGAGCATCCCGTGGCATACTTCTCCAGGAAGTTCAATCGCCACCAAAAGAACTATTCCAAAATGGAGAAGGAGCTGTTGGCTCTGGTTCTATCCTTACAACACTTTGAGGTTTATGGTTGTGTAGGGCAAAAGCCAACTATTATATATACTGACCACAATCCGTTAATGTTTTGAGTAAGATGAATAACAGGAATCGGAGATTGTTGGTTTGGAGTTTGATTTTACAGGAGTTTGACTCGGAAATTAAGCATGTAAAGGGTTCTGACAATGTAATTGCTGATTGCTTATCCTGTGTTTGAGTATGTTTATATATCACGTGTTTATTAGCATATTGTATTATATGTACAAGTGTCTACTTAACCATCTTTGTATTGTAAAAACAAATTTGCCTTTGAGTCAAAAATTTTCCCTTTTGAGATAGAGGTCAAATGTGAAAAAGAGAAGCCACTAGATGGCAGTATTGACTTTTTTTTGTTAAGCCAGTGTGGAGCTAGGTTTTGGG
The DNA here is from genome assembly GCA_029721435.1 of Gymnothorax reevesii. NCBI lineage: Eukaryota > Metazoa > Chordata > Actinopteri > Anguilliformes > Muraenidae > Gymnothorax > Gymnothorax reevesii. The sequence goes on from CM056579.1 coordinate 16,535,356, forward strand.
AATGTCCTGGGCATGCCTCAGAGGGAAAAGTCTCAGAGAATTGAAAAAACGTCTGCAAGGTGGGAGGGGGCTGGAGAAGAGTATATAAGGAGAAATTGAGAGAGTAAAGTAGTAGGAGAAATTGCAAGGGGAAATTGTAGAAGGGTACACTTGACCAGACCTGTCACTCTTTTCAAGACCTCTGAAGCTCTTTTTGTGGATTTTTGCCTTTGTTGGAGCATTTTCCTCTCCCAGAACATTGCAAAGCATCCCCCATCTTAAGGGGATGTAAATATATTTTTTCTTGTTTGTTAATATTTCAATCTTGGTCAGATTGTCTTTGGTTTAATTAAATCTGTTTAAGTTTTAAAATTTTGTCTGTCATCCCTTGCTGTCTGATATGTTGTCACAAATTTGGGCTATAACACTGGTGAAAAGCTCTACAAATATAGTCAGTGTGAGAGGAGCTTTTCTCAACTTGCTCATTTGAAAGGCCACCAGAGAATTCATATCCATTAAAATGGATACAGATTCCTAATGATTATGGACTTAATTGAGCAGAAAGGGAAAATACCAAGACTTAAAAAAATGACTGGTCATTGAAAGAAAGAGGTATAATACCAGTGGTGGTAGGCGCACCGGGGCTCATTAACCCCTTAAGAACTACGCCACGGTACTACGCCCCGGTACCGGGGCGTTGTATTAGGCATTATAAATACAGCATTTTTCCAAATCGCGATATTGTCAAGCGCCATATCCACATGTCACGAATAAACTCGGCCAAAAGCTCATGTAAACCATTTTTACCTCAACCGAACACAATTCAAGCACCAAGCAAGTAAATAAGCATGCAGCAGAACATTGGATAAAATCATATCAGCGCTGAATCGCCAGGATTTCTGCTGAATTCGTGCTATACATAAAAACGATACCTCAAATAAAAGAGGAAACTCCACAGAATGCAATGATATGAGCCCTGTCATTTTAAACCGACACCACATTGAAAGAACAGCAGGCATACACATTACAGTCAACAGAGATGAGCAGAAAAAAAATTCTTACCTTTGATATTTTGCAATAAAAAAACTGCTCGAGGGTAAATCTGCGCTTGCTATTGTTATCCCAATGTGTTCGTGTTCTAACAAAACTAGATCTGCCGTGATCCTAGCATGTTCTTTCCCGGGGCGTTGCTTCAAATATCTCAGCTGCGTAGCATTCAGCTTCCTTGCAGTATACTTTCCTTTCTGCTTTCGGCTTGTGATGCTGTCAGGAAGACTGTGCCGGTAGGAATTTGATTGTATGAGTCCTGATGATTCTAACTCTAAACCACCTAATGGCAGAAACCGAGCCTGAGCTACAGCCTTGCGTTCCAAGTGCGTCAAGCTGAGTCCATGGGACATATGCATGTTCTTGAATAGCGCGACAATATAAACGCATAACTACTTTGTTTAAGGTGTTGTCCGCATAATTATCCGCTAAATATTCAACATTCATTTTCAAAGTCGTTTTCTGACAGAATCTTTGCACTATTCCGCACAAATACTAAGCCTACAACAGTACAGTACGCATTTTCCTTACCCATTTGTTGAATGGGAATTTGACCATAGACTGTTGTCGATTGGCTCAGCCTATTGGATAAAATGCCGCGCTGCTGAAAGGAAATTGGGAAGGTACGATTCCTGATCAGGATACATTTTTTTATTATTATTATTTTTGGAAATAATCGCAGTTGCCTTCTACAAATAATACAAATAAATACATTGCCTTTTGTATTTATCATTTTACTTATTTGTTTTGTTTTTTAATAAATATGCTCCAGTGGAGTCAAACTTAATTTTCATTGTATGTATTATCTTTGAATGGGAAATTGTACAGGCAACAAAACTGGCAGAAATAATAATAATCTTTTTTATTCTAAAAATTAAAAAATATTGTATTTGGATGGAGTGGATGCTTGTAGTGATATATAAGTGAAATTTTATGGGTTTTACAGCTTGGTATCTGGAAATCAGAAATGGAATACAAGGTACCTAAATTGCCAAAATGGAGAAGCCACCTAGACATTCCTCTCTAATTTTGCTCTGATTGACCTGATCAGAATAAACCTGTGCTGTAATTTTTTAGAGGTTTCAGGCCGCAACTCAACAAATTTACAAGGGATCGAAGTAAAACTTTGTTAGGTGCATAATGAGATCTTTCATTTACACTGTGTTCCATCTCTATTTACTCTGACTCAGTGACATATATAGTGATTTTTACACCAGGTATGAAATTCCAAATGGTTTTACCTTTATTACGATACCAAGATTATTCAAATAGTCCAAGCAGTCGCAGAGATATACTCATTTCATTTTGGGCTTGCTATTTTCAAAAAAGAGGCTCGGTGCTTAAGGGGTTAAGAAATACCTGAAGAAATACATGGCGGCCATCCTCAGTTGTCCAAGTACCCAAAATGTTGAGGCAAAACAAGACATTTGAGAATATCACCTTGGGCTGAGGAAAATTATGCTCAGCATATTTCACCATTTACTGAAACCTGCACCAAATAACTAATTGACCAATTGAGAAAATAACAAACAACGATAAAGGAAATAATCATTAGTGGCAGCTCTGATGTGTTGAGCGTTATATACACCTGTAATCTGAAAATGAACTTGACTCCTCTGCTCTTTTTTGGTTCTTTGTCATCCAGTGTAGGTTCTGCTCTTTGAACTCATTCAGCTGTGAATGTAATATTTTACATTGTGAATGTGCACATGCTCAGGTGATCTAAATGCCTAAATAAACTCCTGTACTTCTCATTGCCTCAGTTCTCCCCGTTGCTTTCACTGTTTGTGAATTAAATAAATCCATGTCGCACATAATTATTTTTAAATTATAATTCTTTACATTGCTTGTATTGAGAGTAATACAAATGCATACAAATCAATTGTTCCAGGCAAGTGGCTCTTCAAACACTGTAGAACAGTTGGTGAGTTTTATCATAATCATGCCTGAATTCTTTTCCGAAGCTGCAGAATTTGTTATTCTGAGTGAGGAAACATGATGGATGTGGGGGATTTATACTCTTGGAGAAATTCTGACAGAGTATGAACTATACCCTCAGGATCTCTGCCTCTTTCTCCATTTACAGTCAGAAGAGTCCATTTTGCTCATGTTGTCTTTAGTGTCATGTGCCATTGATTGCTGAAGTTTGTCTCCATTGATTTTACTCCTTAACGGGAAATTTCATTTTTTTTGAAGTGGGGTTGTATGAGCTACAAATTCCCACTGCTTATATGAGATGCAGTAGAAAGCTCTGATCTCTTCCAGGTAGCCGCACCAGCGCATAGTGCTGGGAGGAAATTTAGGCGATACACTGTTGTGAACAAGTTTAACAACCGTCCGACCTCGCAACCACAGTAAAGTCGCTTGCATACTGGACGCGAAACAATTTTTTTTGGACGACAGATTAGATTCAAAGTCAATGCGAAGACGCGAATACACGCAAAATGCATACACATCGCAAAGGAAAAAGGAAAGAAATAAAAATCTTGCTGATTAAGAAGAAAAATTAAAAGTTTTAGAAAGAGAACTTGTAAACATAAGGACTTTGAGACATTAAAGCAAATAAAAGCGGTAAGAAAGGACATAAATGACATATATGAGGTAGATTTTGAGAAAAAAGCCAACTTTGTGGAACAGATTTTATACGGTTCGAGGGCCCTGAAGCTCCAGGCTGAGGAAGCAACAGGCAGGGAGCGCCATATTTGAAATAAGCCTAAAAAAGTGTGCCATAAATTAGCCGATATCCAATGCATCTTTGAAACTTACTATAGAGAGCTATATAGAGAACCAAATACAGCTAGCCCACAGGAAATAAACACATTTTTAGATTCACTAGATCTTCCCTCCATGGGTGAAATTCAGAATGAAGCCCTAACAGCGGAGATTACAAAGGAGGAAATAGGAAAAGCGTTATCAAGGCTAAAGGCTAATAAAGCGCCGGCAACGGACAGCTTTCCTGCTGAATGGTATAAGGACTTTGAGGATGAAATAGTGCCTATACAAATGATCTTGAGTTTTAATTTCACTCCTCAGAAAGACATGTTAAATAGATTTGACTTTAAATGAAACTCAGCAGGAATTAAGTACCTGGGGATTCACATACCCACGGATCTCTCCAGAATATATGAAAGCAATTATGGCCCCATTAGTAAGAACATTAAGTCTGATATTGACAGGTGGTCCCAGCTCCCCCTAGATATGCATAATAGGATGGAAACAATAAAAATGAATCTACTCCCACGTAGATATATATCTCTTCCAGTCTCTACCAGTTGTAGTTCCACCAAAGCAATTTAATGAATGGGATCAGTGGATCTCAAGATTCATTTGGGTAGATAAGAGACCAAGAATTCAGTTTAAAACGTTGCAACTGGCTAAAGTGAAAGGAGGTAGGTTGTTACCATGCTTATCAGATTATTATAAGGCAGCACAACTGAGGCCTCTTGCATGCTGCTGTAACCTAGAGTATTTTGCTAAGTGGAAGGATTTGGAAACCACACAGTTAGATTTACCACTACAAGCTATATTAGGTAGTAAAAGTTTGTATGAGCAGCATTTCGATAGTCTAAATCAATGGACTAAGGCCCCCCTTAGAATTTGGTTTAAGGAATGTAAATCATCTTCAACTGAAAGACAATCTAGACTGTTGAGGTGGGTCGCCTATGATCCGTACTTTAAATCGGCAAGGATTGATGGTAGGTTTAAGCATTGGTATAGAATTGGTGTCACTTCTTACTGCTCTATTTCATCAGAGGGAGTACTTGATAGTTTTCAGAAACTTTGTGATGCATATGGTTTAGAAAAGTCTGATTTTTTTTTAGGTACTTACAAACTTGGACTTATTTTAATGCTGAGATGAAGCCTACAGAGAAATGTGATACCAATCTGATTGACATATTTGTAGGCATGTATAAAAATAAGGGAAATAGGAAACTTTGTCAAAATTGTATTCATGTATTCATTCCAATGAGAAACATTCAACAAATAAGATTCGATTAAAATGGGAAAAGGAATGTGGACTTGTCATCACAGAGGGGGAATGGTTGTATATGTGCTCTGTGCAGTCTACCTCCACCAGTGTGGGTTCCTGGAGAGAATTCTGTTGGAAGAATTTGATTCGATATTTTATAACGCACAAGCTAAAAAGTGTGCAGACGGGGGAGATGGGATGGGGTCTGAGTTGGAGGAACTGCGGAGAACAGCTGGCAGGCCATTTCCATATGTTTTGGGGGTGTCCAGTCATTCAGCCATACTGGCAGGGGGTGACACGGGCGATACAGAAGGTTTTTGGTGTTTGAATTGACTGCTCCTTTCCTGCAATCTATTTGGGAAATATCGCCACTTATTTATTAGTGCAAGATAGTTATCTGTTAAAGATACTATTAGCGGCCAGCAAGAAAGCTATGACACGAAAGTGGCTACAGCCGGTTCCTCCAGCAGAGACTGACTGTATAGATATTGTGAATATTATACAGAATATGGAGAGAATCACCTTTTCGCTAAATCTCTGGGTGGATGAATTTCTGAAATACTGGGAAAAATGGATTGTGTTTATGACCTCACAAGCTGTTATCTGAGCCATTATTGCATGATCTTTGACATGTATTTCCATCAGTGCAATAATGGAATGAATGCTCAGGTGACCAACTGTTTGCTTTAACATGTTTTGTTGTATATTTGTGTATTTCTATAAAAATAAAGTATGAAAAAAGAAATGTAACTCGATCTGGGTTTGAGCAATAGACCTCTTAAATCACACAAATAATAATGAATTTCATTATCAGGGTATTTAAATGGCATGCGGGAATGTCCGAAGAATTACATTTTTTTTCCCTTTTATTCTACACTGTTTTGTCTGTCTCAACTTGTAATCTTGCTTTCCTGATGGGAGTATTGCTTTGTCATTTTCGAGCCTGAATGTTGGCTGGATGCATCTGTCAAAAATGTTAATCTTGGATTTCCAATCACTAGTCAGTTTTGTAAAGCTTTTATGGAAAGAATAATTCACTAATGCCACATTATGTTTAAACACTGTGAATATTAGTCTGTCTGTATATATTTTGAGGATATTTAACCAATGTAAGTACACACCTACCAGCTGATTTCTTTGTTACTGCCACCTTAGTCTCTCAGACAAGATCAGCTGTTGGTTGGAAGGGGTGGAACTAATCCTCTAAATTTCAATGATGATGGCACCTGGTGCCAGCTAGTCGCTGCTGTGGCTGCACTGAGCAGTTTGTGGTCTGAAGCTGTCTCAATATGGCCACAAATATCCTGTACATTTGGTTTAACTAATGGTGAATGCCATCTGACTCATTACACCAGATTAATTGTTCTCTCTCTTAACTTTCCATGTCATGTCACTGACTAAACACCTAACATGTTTTAAAAACAATGACTCATTGATTCGTAGGAGGCGTGGCCTACTAAGGCCTGCCAGATATAGACAAGGACCTCAAAAGTCTCTGGAATCACAGGCGGCCCAGATGCAACAATATGTGCTCATCATCAAAAGCTGTACATCGACAAATTTGAATTCCTCCAGAAGATATGTGCTGATCCCATGCACTTTAAAGCAGTATCCTAAAATCTCAAAATTCTTTATAAGGAAGATGCTGACAGATATAACAGTCTTAGTTGTGTTTCAGTACATTTAATCCCAGGCCAAAAGGTGTGCTACAGCTGTTGGTATAAGCTCCAGCACCGGGAGCCTACAGTAGAGGAGCAACAGGACACAATGGAGTTAAGAGAGAATATAGACCTGAACTTCAACCCACCCTTAGAAGTGTCAACACTGAACACAACTCTGATGGAGCTTGGAGTATCTCCATTAAGACCTTCTGGAGTCAGTGCAAATAATATGCCACGTTATGCCAGAAGGAAATCAAGCGAAGTTAATACAGCCCTGTTAATGAGATTGCCTCCGTTTGTGATGTGCCAGGATTCACATTAGATCCAGTAATGTCACCCTCATGCTCCCAGTGCAAGGATATGGGTATTTTGATTGGCAACTTGAACGAGAAGGTTAATGCTTCCCCAAGGCAAATGTAGCCTGCATTGCTGGCGGTCAGCGGCTGGCGGGAGAAAGGAGAGGAAAGACCACCTGCCCGATAACGTAGGGATTTTGAGTTGTCCGTTCACCAGTGAATGGAAATTACCGATTGGCTTAAGAGGTGTCAATCAAAATTGAACTGTCATCGAATGTAACGCAACGCATGGTTACGCCGTAAACTGCCAGAACAAAGATGACGAATGTAGAGAACGATGCTTTGATAAAGAAATCGCTTGAATATCTTGAAATTCACAACCGAATGGTTACTCTAAAGAACGAACAACTACAGGCGATCAATCATTTACTAGATTTGATCTCCACGCATCACTTGTGCTCTCAAATTATACTTGAGTTTCATTGGTTTAAAAAAAGGGGTGGTCCGTCGTGGCTCGTTGCGCAAGGAATTGGGCGGCTGCTCAAAATCCCTACGTTATCGTGCAGGCGGTCTTTCCTCTCCTTTCTCCCACCCGCCGCTGACCGTCTGCAACGCAGGCTACGGCAAATGCAGATCCAGCTTCTTACCTTAGTGGCCTGCAGCTGGACAGTGGAGAAAACAGCAGAAACCTTTCATGTCGCCCAGTACAAAGTAAAGGCAGCGCGGGCACAACAGAAAAAGCACGGCATCCTTGCACCCCCTGAAGCAAAGACGGGAAAAAATGTCCCCAGAAACTGAAGAAAAAGTCATTGCTTTCTTTGAGAGTGATAAATTAAGTATATTACTTCCAGGGGCAAAGGACTATAAACCTGTGAAGCCCGGTGATAAAGGAAAGCGTGAGAACCAAAAACGACTGATCCTCACAAATCTGAACGAGCCGTTGAGGATTTCAAAATACGATTTCCAGAGGACAAGATTGGACTGTCAAAGTTCTGCATGTTTAGACCAAGTCACTGCATCACTGTGGGAAGTAGAGGAACACGCTACATATTTCAGTGCCAAATTCACCAAAACCTTAAGGTGATGCTTTCTGCTTTGCCAGCTGAAGACCAGACTGTGACATACCATGATCTGATGGCAAAACTTGTTTGTTCAGTCACATCAAGAAGTGTATGGTGCACAGATGCCCAGACTGCCCTGGGGTTGATGTGCTTAAGAGATACCTAGAGGACTTGTGTGGATTGGATATGTCCAGTGAGGATTATGACGTTGTTTATTTACAAGCAGTGGATTTCAACTGATTGCACAACTATACAAACATGTAGCATGACATTGGTGGATTTTCTTGAGTCAGTGGTGAAAGAGACAGACGACTTGACGGCACATGATTTCTTTGGCAAACGCCAAGCTGCATTTTTGGACAGCATGAAAGATGACCAGACATCAGATGAAGCTATAGTCATCCTCGATTTTGCTGAAAACTACAGTTTTGTAGTACACGACGCTGTCCAGGGATATCCCCGGGAGAATTCACACGCTACACTTTATATAACAAAAGGATGTAGTGGCCATATCTCAGAAAATAACATAACATAACATGAATGGCGAGAACAGGCCATTCAGCCCAACTACGCTCGCCAGTTTCTTTGTACAATTGTGAATATATACTTTAAGACTTTCAGACTCAATGGTATCTAGCTTTAAGTCAAGCCTGCTTGAAAACCCCCAAGGTCTCTGCCTTAACAATTTGGTCAGGCAAGCTCTTCCACATTGAAATTACTCTTTGGGTGAAGAAATATTTCCGAATATCAGTGCTAAATTTACCTTTGGTCAACTTCCATTTGTGACCCCGAGTTCTACTCACAACACTTGGTCGAAGGAATCCTACATAATTCACTTTGAGGTCTTTAAATATGTTAAAGGGATAAACAATCAAATCACCCCTTAGTCTCCTTCTCCTAAGACTACAGAGATTAAGGATCTTCAGCCTCTGCTCATAGCTTTCATCTTTTATACCTGGAATTAGCTTAGTGGCTCTTCTCTGAACTCTCTCTTGAGCCTCTATATCTTTCTTAAATTATGGTCCCCAGAACTGTACACAATACTCCAGATGTGGTCTGATGAATGTGTTGTACAAAAGAAGCATCACCTTAGACTTGTACTCAGTACTTTTGGCAATGTATCCCAGCATCTGATTGGCTTTATTAACTGCTACGGCATAATGGCAAGAGCATGTGAGGGTTTGGCCAACAATCACTCCCAGATCTTTCTGGTGTGGAGCACATTCCAGTTTTAAACCTCCCATGAAGTAATCCCGTCTAATGTTTTTGTTACCTACTTGTGCAACTTTACATTTCGCTACATTAAATTTCATTTGCCACATTTCTGCCCAATTCTGGATTCTTACTAGTGATCCCGAATCACTTTAGTGGACTCTAAACTATTTGCCAACCCCCCAATTTAGTATCATCTGCAAATTTAGCTAATCTGCTCTCAATATTCCTATCAAGATCATTAATGTAGATGAGGAACAGCAGGGGTCCCAACACCGATCCCTGGGGGATGCCACTCCCCACCATACCTAGCTCAGATGAGATACCACTGACCACCTTTCTATGTGTTCTGTCCTGTAACCAGTTTTCAATCCACTCCCAAATGCCTCCTGTAACTCCAATGGAGCTCATTTTAAAAATTAGTCTCCTATGCGGTACTTAATCAAATGCTTTCTGAAAATCCAACTATATGATGTCATAAGCCCTGCTCTGATCATAAGTCTTGGTGGCCTCTTCAAAAAATTCCATAAGGTTTGTCAGGCATGACCTTCCCTTATGGAAACCAAGTTGGCTATCCCTCAAGATACTGTTACGTTCAAGAAATAAGTCCAGCTCATCTTTTATGATAGCATCCAATATTTTGCATGCAATGCAAGTTAAACTGACTGGCCTGTAATTTCCTGGCTGGGTACGGTCCCCTTTTCTTGTATATTGGTATTGTATTGCCCTGTTTCCAATCATTTGGTATTCCTCCAGTTTATAAATACCGTCTGAAGATGACGGATAGCGGCTTAACTAACTTCTCTGAGCACTATAGGATATAAGCTATCAGGACCTGCCACCTTATCTGCCTTTAGTTTATGCCAGTTGTCCAATACTTCGGTATCCCTAGCCTCAATTTCGCGAAATAATCTTGAGCATTTAACATGCCCTCTGGCCGAATAAAGACCCCCTTTGAGGTAAAATTCTCAAAAAAGTAACTGTTTAATGCATCCGTAATATCCCTATTATCATATAGCAGCGATTCACTTTTATTCTTTATGCACTTAACCTGCTCTTTAACTTTTCTTTTTCTGCTACAATACTGAAAGAAGCACTTAGGGTTAGTTTTTGCCCCCTCTGCAATTTGTCTTTCATACAGTCTTCTAGCATTCCTCAGCTCTTTTTTGACCACAGCCCGCATTTTACAGCATTCAGCCTTAGTGTTCTCATTGTTATCCTTTATCTACATCTTATAAAGATTCCTCTTTTCTCTCAAAATCCTACGAATACTTTTGGTCTTTCGCTGAGGATTCTGCTTTTTCAGCTTACTTTTCGACACCTTTGGAATGAATTTGCATTGTGATTCAAGTTAAGCCCCCTTAAATCTTTCCCACATCTCATCATTTTTTGTCATTTTTTTCACTTGGATATGAGCACATCCTGTCAAAGTTTGCTCGCCTAAAATTTAAAATTTTTGTTTTGAATACACCTTTTTAACTTCCCATGAAACATCAAAATTAACAGCAGTGATCACTTGTCCCAAGTGGCTCCAGTACCTCAACATTGCTAATTCTATCTGGGTCATTACAGAGGACCAAGTCTAAAATTGCCTTCTCTCTTGTAGGTTTATTAACATACTGCACCAAGAAATTATCATTTATAACATCTAGAAATTCTTCCTCCCCCCTACCCTGTCCTTTCTCCATTTCCCAATCAATACCAGGATAATTTAAGTCTCCCATAATAACAGTACCTCCACCTCCACAGGCTTGGGTAATTCTCTAAAAAAGCATTTCATTGACTGTACTGTCCAAAGCTGATGGTAGATAGCATACTCCTGTGTTTAAACCTGTCTTGTGTTTGCCAACGAATCTGACCCAGATATCCTCACAGGGCAAGGAATGTTCAATTTCTGAAATTTCCTGTCCATTTATGTTTTTGTTCAATATATAAAATATTAATCTTCGAACAAAAACATTTCACAGGATGTCTCCTAGGTACTGAAGGATCATTTCGTATTTTTTTCACAATTTTTTTTTAATCAAAGTGCATGGGATGTCTGGAAAATCGGTTGATTTGACATTGAATGACCCAAATGTTTTTGAGGTTAGATTTAGAATTTCAAGGTGTTAATAACCCCTTACTGCTTGGACTAAAGTAGTAAGGAGCACATTTCCAGCTGGAGAACTGACTTTCTGCCATTTAATGAAAAGAAGCAAATCTTTTCAATGCTACTTGTCCTGGTCTCCATTTAGCAAGCCACCAATATTGATATGATACATAAAAAAACTTGCTGATGGCCTAGTGCACTACCTGGCAGAAAGAAAAGTCGTCGCCTGGATTTAAACCCTTAAGCTAGGTGCCTTTAAAAAAAAAAATGTTGAATACTTTAAAAACAACGTTCCTCAACATCAAATTGCAAAAGCTGTGAAGGCCTCATCATCGACAGTGCATAACATCATCAAAAGATTCAGAGAAACTGGAAAAATCTCTGTCCGTAAGCGATAAGGCCGAAGACCTGTACTGGATGCCTGTGATCTTCGGGCCCTCAGATGCCACTGCATCACTCACCCGCATGATTCTGTCATTGACATTACAAAATGGGCCCAGGAATACTACAAAAAACCACTGTCTGTAAACACCGGCGTGCCATCCACTGATGCCACCTAAAACTCTATCATGCAAAAAGGAAGCCGTTATTCAGCATGATCCAGGAGCACTGCTATGTTCTGTTTAGAGGGAAATGACGTCCACGTGCGTGAACACTTGGTCAGAGAAAAGTATGTCTACATTTGTGGACACTGTCTGGAATTCCATAAAACACAATAAAGTGACTTTGGTGTAATTCATTGAAAAACTCTTTATTTCCACCCTGAACACAGCAGTTTTTTCCTGACTGCTTTTACTTGTATAATAATAATAATAATAATAATAATAGCTCATACAAACATATTTTTGAACATGTTTTGAATATCAGAGTCCAAAAAAACATAATGAAAACAAAGCATTTTTGCCTGTTTTGGACAAGCTCGATCTGACACCTGAGCCAGCCCTGTGGCAACTATGGCCTTCAAGCATCAGGCTTATCTGAAGCAGTAGTGGAGACCTGAGTGCTAGGGCCCCTTTCACACGTTCCCTGTACGCTTTGAAGTGGAGAATCTTCGCACAGTGGTGCTCGGTGCGCAGACATGACCCATTCAGTGCTCACTGGCACTGGCACTGGCAGTGGTGCGGCCCAGTGCGGTTCAGTGGCAGGCTTTCACACCTTGTTGTCTCGATTTATGGCTGGCTGGAGGTGTCTCTGGGTGGTGCAACCCGGTGTCTTTCCAGCATGGGACCTGCAAGTGGTCCTGTTTATGCTCTCTATCCCCACAGGATCACCCTTGTAGTCTGGACATAAAGATTATTTCCATCAAGACGGCTCTGCTGCTCGCCCTGGCGTCAGCTAAATGGTTGGGGGATCTACATGCGCTGTTGGTCCACCCGTCATGAACGCGCTTTTCAGGCGGAGGTGATCGGATGATGGTGTGTCCTAATGCATAATAAAATGAACAAATATCCACTGGGTCGTTTTCGTACCCTGCTGTGCTCAGTGGGCTGAGGAATGGGGCCTCGTCATCACAACTGTTATCCTCACTGCGGCTTTGCTCCCGTGGTGGGGGTTAATCAGCATCCAGGATGATTCAGAGTCATCGCTGTCAGACAAGTTTTCCAAATCTGACTTGTCTCCATCAAGTAGGCCAAACCCAAATTGCTCCAGTGCTCTTTGCACAGAAAAACGCTCTGTAAATAAAATCACAAAAAAATCAAATACAAATCAATGTAATTTATGTATGTATGCATGTATGTATTTATTTATTTAATTGTTATTTATTTCACTGGAACAATGCCAGCTTTTTAGCAGCACCAGAGTTAGCTAAAAGCTAGTTTACATGTCCACATATTTTCTCACATATTAACATTTTCAACCAAACTAAGTCCCTCTGCAAACATACGTGTACATCATGATTAGTGGCATATTAAATTGTTTCTTTTTACAAATTTTGGCTTTTTACAAAGTTATGGCAAACTTAAAATGCTTTGATGCATATCTAAATGAGAATAAGCCATGAAATATGATTGGACTTCTTACTGATGTTTGTGTTTGGAGTGGGCACCTGAACTTTCCCTTTTGCTCGCCGGCATTTTGAATTTTCCCCCTTAGTGTGTTGTTCTCTTGTGACACCGGTAGATAGCATTGTAAGTGTCAACATACAGTATGTGGCCATAAGGCCCCAGTTAAGCATAATTAACGACTGTGGTAATATGACCCAAAATGTGATGTAAATGTTAGTACAGCAGTCAACATTTGAATTTAAATTTCTCCAAACTGCTACAGTGAAAATTTGAAAACATACTGACAAACATGAAAATGTGATCCAAAATTTAACAATGAACGCCTAAAAGAAACTAAATAAAAAACATGCTTGTTTTGCATCAAAACTTGAGATACTGGCCATTTATCATTCATCACCCATTTTCAAATTAAAAAACACTGCACACTGCACACTGATATATTTAATTGGTTTTTCAAACAGCTGGAAAGGAACATCCCCGCCCGATTGCATGCCGACAGTGTTTGGATGCTCTGATAATTTAGCAGCCATCCCCTCCCATCAAAGGCAAATTCTCAAAGCAGGCAGGTTGCAGCAAGAAAGTTAATCTTATTGAATTGGAAGGCCCCTCTGCTCCCATGTTTTAACAGATGGCTAAATGAGAGGCTGTTCATTGCTAAAATGGAGCAGATTCGTTCTCGCAAGGGAAAATCACAAGAGGTCTTTCTTTTAGCATGGAAGCCTTTCCTGTGTCTGTTAAGGAAAAAACAGAAGTACTCCCTATTTTTCTTTTTGCAGTTTGTCCATTTAGTGCTGCTAAGAATATAACACAACAATGGTGTAAACTAGACCGGCTGGAAATTCCCCATTTAAAGAACTGTTATATTATGTTTTTGTCCCTGTTGAATGTTTGTCATATGTCTGCACGCTTGTGTAGCAAACATGTTAGCTTTTTTTTTTTTTAAGCTTCCTTCAAAGGTCACTACTAAATGACTGTCTAATGTGTAGGGTTAACCTACCGTATTACACCAGTTGTAAAAGACAAGACCTTTTACTCGATGTTTTGCTATTGTCCTTGTCCGTTTTAATTTTAATTCATGAAAAAAAAAAATTCAAAAATAAAAAAAAAAAAAAAAAAACACTGCAGTGAGTGGTCCTAGGCCACTGAAACATTTTCACCTTCGCACCATTCCCATTTACTGCTCGTTGGAAACTTTGATTTAAAAAAACCGCAGCTCTCAAAGTAACTAAACGATGCTTCATTTTTTACAATGTTCAGTATTGAGTGGCTGTGGACTCATAACTCCGAAATGTATAAATTTAACATAAATTTAACTATATACTTTTAAGTACTGCTTGACTAATAATATACCGTCGATGACCTACATGGCCACACTCATAGACAAAAGGTTATCTCAGCATTCACTTCAGGACAACCAAGCCTGTGCACAGCATTAATTACTTAAATTCAGTAGCCCACAATAATTCATCCACCAACTGTTGAGCTGCGATCAGGAACCAGATGCGAGAACCAGGAAATGCAGTAGAGCTTGTTTTATTGGTAAAGGGGGGTGACCCCCGCAGGGCGAAAAACAGTACAGAGTCCACAATCCAAAAGTCAAAATCCAGTTGGGCAAAAATAGTATCAAAAACCAGGGCAGCAATCAAAGTTATCGTAGTCGGACAGAAATGGGTCTGGTTCACAGGAATAGTTCTATCAGAGAAGCAAGCCAGAATCCACAGGACGTAATCCGAATCGTTACCAGGGCAGCAAACAGAGATCTCGTAGTCTGGCAGAAAAATGGTCAAAACACACAGATGCAACAGTAATCCAAAAAACACAGAGGCAAAAATCAAAAGTCAGGCAATCCAGTCAGAAAGATAAACACTGAGAAATCGAGGCGAGAAACGTAGCACAAGAAAACTAGGGAGAACGATCTGACAAGAAAGTGTACCAAACAAACATCTTATATACACACCCGGGGTAAACACATGACCTGGGAGAACAGGTGCAATTAATGGTAACAATGATCAGGGAGAGACACAAGAGGAATAAACTAATTACATGAATTTGGCTGTAGCCAAAACGCAGACAGGGATCACAAGACAAACCTAAGTCAAAACAACAGCTCCGGTTAAGGAGTACTAAAGTGCCTAGATAAAAGAAAAGGAAAGCACAAAGTATGAGTGGAAATGCACAGAAACTTGCAGCAGAGATAATTAGGGATAGGCAAGGAGGCGGAGATTAGAATTGAGCGACTGCTGAGAGATAGTTAGTCAATTAGTATGTGCAGCTATACAATCCTGAGTGCATGTTAGTAAGTTAGTAAAAATATACAATGTTAATGAGGGTTAGTAATTATCAAAAACAATAAACTGTTAGTATGTGTTAGTAAGACAGTAAAAGAGAGAGGAAGGAAGAACACGAGATAATGAAAGAAGATTGAAACCCAGAAACCAATAAATCACCCGAATGAGTGGCACGCAAGACAACGGACCGTGGGCAAAGACCTACACTAGACAAGACAGGGTAGACGTGGTGCAATGCATGGAAATGAAAACATGGCATGGAAACTTAAATGATATGAACATGAAGAATAAACAAGAAATCTAAATTACCAAAACACAAAACACAATCCCAAGAATAGTCAGACATATGCAGTGGTCACTAAGCACAGAATCAAACATGGCATAGCCAGGCACAGAACTTAAACATGACATGCAGAATGCAGAACAGAACATGAGCAAAAAGCAGAATCACAATACCAATAATCATTTTATCCATGTTAACTGATTAACATTCAATTTACGCTTGGAAAGCAGCTGGGAAGATTATTTATTGATCCATTGTGATTGTTTTTTCATTCTCATACAGGACATGTTGAAGGATTCCTTGCATGTATGCACAACAGGAGGCTATTTAATCTATCTATACCTCTCTCCCACTTTTGCCTAGAAACAAGAACTCAGCCCCTTCATGCATGTGAGAAAGTTAAAACACTACATGCCGCAAAGACTGAACTTCCAACATAACCAAATTAATTTCTTATAAACTTCCACCACATAACAACATAAATCAAATTTTGGGATGGTTGCAGATGATCTGCGTTATGCTCACAAGTTGGCCGTTTCATGCCTTTGTGCAGGAAATGGAAAAGGAGTGCATCTCATTTTCTAGGCTGTGTGCGCATCAGAGATGCCATCTACAGCTTCTGTTTCTGACCAGACCTCAGACGTTATGGATGTTTGATTACGCACCGCTGTGCCAAGCAGAGCCAGCTTCCCTTTCTTACCCCGGGTTGGATCTGCTGACGAGGCCAAGAAGTGAATGATCTCTACTCGCCGAATGATATGCTGACGTGAAATCTGGAGCAAAAAACCCACTGCCATTGACAGTGGTCATTATACAGAAATAACTGTCCTCGGACGGTTACAAAGTGAAAGGAACCTCCCGCAGCGAACCAACGGACCGCAGCGGCCTGCGCGACCCAACAGACACACTCCCCTGGGTTGGTGCCACTTACGAGGGTAAGGTGGGATACCTGATTAAACAAGGTAAACATAATGCTACCGTGCTTTAATCTACAAAGTATCGTTGATGTGTCATGTGATGTGGTTCAAGGCCACATTAGTAATGTAGTCATAAAACTTTCTTGAGGTGCTCCGAAGCCTTTCAGCGCTCCTCAAGGTTTTGAAGCTTCAATTCAGTTTGGGCCACCTCTAGCTCCATTACTGGAGCCACTATCCTATCTGAAGAGGTTCTCCTTAGAAGTTGGATTGCCTCACGTTGATTCTCCTCTAGAGTCTCCATCATAAACTTGCATTATTTACTGTATGGTTACTATACCGTGACAGGTTGATACAATGTGGGTGTGTTAGAGCAGCAATAACGTCACCAACTAATAATAAATCAACATGGATTTGATTCCCGAACTCCACTGTTTCGGGTTTTTTTTTTTTAAGCGTCTAACTGTTCACACCAAGACGACTAAAGCTGTAAAATAGCCGGAAGTAATTCACTTTGTATGGACGGGAGCAACAAAAGCCAGGAGCGACAAAACTTGGGCGACTTGAGCGACAACTTTAGGCAAATTAGGTATGCGTTTCAAAGCATTTCGGCTTTGAATGAAATGTCAATGGGAACGCCATGCGTGATTAGAGTGACAAGAGCGAACACATATTTTAGCAACTATTTTATGAGTTTCAAAAGCGATTTTACAGCTTTAGTAGCTCTTGTTGTGAATGCACAGAAATGCTCATAAGAGTAACTTACATATACTGTCACTTACGAGCTGAAAAGTTTTTTAGGACTGTTAACTCTGTGCAATTGACATGCTCTTACTCAACACAGAATACAAGCCACTAACTAGTGACGCACTTCCCTGGGTTGGAGCTGCTTAAGAGGCTAAGATGGAATACCTGAGTAAACTAAACAACCAGTCTTATCAACAAGGTTGACCATAGACCAGTGGTCTTCAACTTCGTTCCTGGGGACCCACTGTATATGCTGGTTTTTGGTCCAACCACAATTGTAATTGCAGGATTTAAACAAGCTGTTATATTACTGGTAATATTGTTTTCTCTCATTTTATGCTGTTATTTCCAATGCATTGCAATGTGGGTATGGCATTTTTTATAATTCTTGATGGCAAAAAGCTATTCCAGTTATCTTGTGAATTAAGAGGGCAAATAACTGCTCTAACCATTAAATACACTTAAGACAAATTGCAACAGTGGTTGGAACAAAAGCCAGCATACACAGTGAGTCCCCAGGGACAAAGTTGAAGACCAAAGCTATAGACTAAGAGCTTCAAACCAAATTGGTTGCAATGGCCCGCATGACCCAACGGACACACTCCCCTGGGTTGGTGCCGCTTACAAGGCAAAGATGGGATACCTGGGTAAACATAATGTAACAGTGCATTAATCTACAAAGTACCGTTGATGTGTCATGTATTACGCTTTAAGGCCACATTAGTAATGTAGACATACAACTTTCTTGCAGTAGTCTGAAGCCTTTAAGCGCTCCTCAAGGTCTTGAAGTTCCAATTTAATTTTGGCAATCTCTAGCTGCATTACTGGAGCCTCTGTCCTATCCGTAGAGGTTCCGGCACAGATAATGGTGAGATTCTGTGCTGTAAATTTTTAGAGGTTTCAGACTGCGACTAATTAAGTTTACAAGGGATAGACGTAAAACTTTGTTTGGTGCAAAATGAGGTTTTTGATTTATACTGTGTTCTATCTTCATTTACTCTGACTCAGTGACATATACACTGATTTTTACACCATGGCAGAAATCCTTTTTATCTTTATTATAATACCAAGATCATTAAAATGGACCAAATACAACCCCAATTCCAAAATAGTTGGGACAAAGTGTAAATTGTGAATAAAATCAAAATGAAAGGACTCTCAAATCACACCAGCCAGTATTTTATCAATTTTATCCACAAAATGAGCTCCTTTAAAATTTGATGGCTGCTACAGGTCTCAAAAAAGTTGTGACAGGGGCCTGTTTACCATGGAGTAGCATCCGCTCTTCTTTTTAAACACAGAGTGGAGGTGTCTGGGTATTGAGGAGACATGTTTCTTTAGTTTATCCATTGGAATTTGATCTCACTTTTTTTTAATATAGGCTTCCAGCTGCTGGAGAGTTTTGGGTCTCCATTGATTGAATTTTTGTTGAATTATGCGCCAGATGTTCTCAACCGGTGAAAGAACAGGACTGCAGGCAGGTCAGTTCAGCACATGGACTCTTTTACTACGAAGCCATGCTGTTGTAATAGCTGCTGTATGTGGTTTTACATTGTCCTGCTGAAATACACAAGGCCTTCCCCGGAATAGATGTCATCTGGAGGTGAGCATATGTTGCTCTAAAACCTTTGTATAGCTTTCAGCATTCATGGTGCTTTTTAAAACATGCAAGTGTCCCACACCTTATGCACTAATGCATTCCCATACCATCATGGATGCTGGCTTTTGAACTGAAAGCTGATAACAGAAGGGGTGGTCTTTCTCCTCTTTAGCTCGGAGGACACGACACCCATGATTTCCAACAAGAATGTCAAATTTGGACTCGTCTAACCACTTTGCTACAGTCCATTTCAAATGAGACTTGGCCCACAGAACACGGTAGAGCATCTGGATCATGTTCAGTAACGGCTTCCTTTTTGCATGACAGAGTTTTAAGTGGCCTCAGTGGATGGCAATGCGGACTGTGTTTACAGACAGTGGTTTCTTGAAGTACTCCTGGACCCATTTAGTAATGTCAATGACAGAATCATGCCGGTGAGTGATGCAGTGGCGTCTGTAAAGGTCTTCAACCTTGTCCCTTACGGACAGAGATTTTTCCCGTTTCTCTGATGTCATGCACTGTTGATGATGAGACCTTCACAGCCTTTGTTATTTGATGTTGAGGAACACTGTTTTTAAAGTATTCTGCATTTTTTTTACGCAAGCCTTCACGGGTTGGAGAGCCTCTGGCTTTATTTACTTCTGCAAGACTCAGCCTCTCTCAGACATCCCCTTTTTCGCCAATCATGTTACACACCTAATGCCAGTTAAAGTAATTATTTGCTTAATGTGTATTCTTTAGGAAAAAAACAGCTTCATAAAAGAAAAGAAAGGCTAAAAGCTTCAGTCGGGAAAATCACCAGGCCCTGGCGGCTTTGAATGTGAATTTTACAAGAAATTCTCAGATTTATTTCTTGATCCCTATCTAGCAATGTTGGAACATTCGGCTGAAACAGGAATTCTCTCTCCATCCTGAAGGGAGGCTAATATTTCACTAATTTTAAAAAAGGGAAGAGTCCTGAACATTGTGCTTCATATAGGCCGATGGCCTTATTAAATTCTGATCTTAAACTGCTTTCCAAAATGTTAGCGCTTCGACTTGAACGTTTTCTCCCTCATATCATTAACGAGGACCAAACTGGATTTATCAAGGGCCGGAACTACTATGACAATGTGAGTAGGCTCCTCAACATCATTGAATACATGGGTGAGCGGGAGGAGATCGGTCTGGTGCTTTCTCTGGACGCAGAGAAGGTATTCGACCGCGTTGAATGGTACTACCTTTTCTATACCATGAATGCTTTTGGCCTCGGTGACACTTTCATTAATTGGGTTAGAATTCTTTATAATGATACAAAGGCAGCGGTTATCACAAATGGGTTGAGATCGAAAAATTTTGTTCTTCATTGTGGAAATCGCCAGGGATGCCCACTGAGCCCGCTGCTCTTCACTGTAGCCATCGAGCCTCTGGCTCAGGCTATACGTCAATCACTCACAATCTCTGGAATCTTTGTTGGAGAAAAGGAGCATAAGCTTAATTTGTATGCAGATGATTTGCTTTTATTTCTAACCAGCCCAAATCTCTCTATTCCATTCGTCATTGACACCATCTCCGGGTTTAGTTTATTTTCCGGTTACAAGATCAACTTCTCCAAATCTGAAGCTATGCCACTCGGTTCTCTTAGTGCGGTTCCTTTAGCCCCGGACCCATTTCCATTCCGCTGGTCCCCCTCAGGTTTCGTGTACCTTGGTATACCCATAACCCCCTCATTTGAGCTGTTGTATAGTGCTAATTTTACACCTCTGTTAGACACAATAAAAGGTGACCTTGATCGCTGGGCGTCCCTGCTGCTGTCATGGCTGGGTAGGCTTGCACTCATCAAAATGAAAGTTTTGCCAAGGCTTTTGTATCCACTTCAGATGGTACCCATTATTCTTTCAAATAAAGTGGTTAAGATCCTTAAAGGTTGGTTGAGTTCATTTATTTGGAACAAAAGAAGGCCCCGCTTGAAGTTAGCAAAACTACAACTACCCATTGCTGCTGGTGGTTTGGATCTTCCAAACGTGAAATGGTATCAGGTGGCTGCACATTTAAGGTTCCTGGCTGAATGGCTGAGGGAAGATCAATCTTCTACATGGCTGGATATAGAAGCTGCCCAGTGTGGTTGTCCACTCTGAAATCTGTTATTTCTCATAGACGCTTCCCGAGCAAAAAAATTTTGTACAAACCCAATCGTTTTAAATACACTTAGGGCATGGAAATTGGCAAGATCTATGGAGGGCCGAACCAATTTAACGTCCCCCCGTACTCCGATTCTAGGGAACCCTGATTTCCCTCCAAGTGTTGCTGATCCTGTGTTTAAGCTATGGCGCGGTGGTGGAATAACAACATCAGCCACTTGCCTGTAAAAAATTTATTTGCGTGTATTTGCATTCCTCTCAATCCAAGCAATGTAAAGAATTATAATTTAAACATAATTATGTGCAACATGGATTTATTTAATTCACAAACAGTGAAAGCAAAGGGGAGAACTGAAGCAATGAGAAGTACAGGAGTTTATTTAGGCTTTTAGATCACCTGAGCATGTGCGCATTCACAATGTAAAATATTACATTCACAGCTGAATGAGTTCAAAGAGCAGAACCTACACTGGATGACAAAGAACCAAAAACAAGTGTAGAAGCGAGCAGAGCGCACATAACCCCCGCTTTATGTTTGAACGAATCCGGATGCACAGACACACGGACAGACAGACGGACGTGCGGAGCGCTATATACCCCTGACTACGTTGTAGCGGGGGTATGGAGAGCAGAAGAGTCAAGTTCATTTTCAGATTACAGGTGTATATAACGCTCAACACATCAGAGCTGCCACTAATGATCATTTCCTTTATCGTTGTTCGTTATTTTCTCAGTTAATCAATTAGTTATTTGGCGCAGGTTTCAGAAAATGGTGAAATATGCTGAGCATAATTTTCCTCTGCCCAAGGTGATATTCTCAAATGTCTTGTTTTGCCTCAACACTTTGGGTACTTGGACAAGCGGGGATGGCCGCCATGTATTTCTTCAGGTATTTCTTAATGAGCCCCTTTGCACCTACCACCACTGGTATTATACTTCTTTCTTTCAATGACCAGGTTGTCTTGGCATTTTGTTATATTTTCCCTTACTGCTCTATTAAGTCCATAATCATTAGGAATCTATATCCATTTTCATCGGCATGAATTCTCTGGTGGCCTTTTAAACGAGTTAGTTGAGAAAAGCTCTCCTCACACTGACTGAATTTGTAGGTCTTTCCACCTGTATGAATTTGCAGGTGCACATTTAACGAATATTGTGTCCTAAAACACATCTCACACTGCGTACACTTGTAAGGTTTTTCACTTTTTTATTTTCCTTATTCTCTTCTTATAGTGTGTAATGGGCCCCATTCCTGGGGTCTACAGTTACACCATAAACATTGTTGGCATTGTATCCAAGGGCTCTTTTCAAGATGGTGGTCCTTTGATTGCGGGTATCTGCACTTCACAGTTACTTGGACAGCCGGGGATGGCCCCCATGTATTTCTTCAGGTTTTTCTTCAAGAGCCCCGTTGCTCCTAACGCCACTGGTATTATATCAGTTTCCTTCAATGACCAAGTTGTTCTTAGGTAATTTTTTAAGTCTTGGTATCTCACCTGTATGAGTTATTTGGTGGCGCTTTAAATGGGATGGGTCAGAAAAGCACTTCCCACACTGATTACATTTGTAGGGCTTTTCACCTGAATGAATTCTGCGGTGGAATTTTAAACTAGTTCGTTGAGAAAAGCACTTCCCACACTGATTACATTTGTAGGGCTTTTCACCTGTATGAATTCTGTGGTGGGATTTTAAACAAGTTAGTTGAGAAAAGCACTTCCCACAAAGACTACATTTATAGGGCTTTTCACCAGTATGAGTTCTGTGGTGGGATTTTAAATGAGTTAGTCGAGAAAAGCACTTCCCACAAAGACTACATTTATAGGGCTTTTCACCTGTATGAATTCTCTGGTGGCATTTAAGTTTAGATAGGTCAGCAAAGCACTTCTCACACTGACTACATGTATACGGCTTTTCACCTGTATGAATTCTCTGGTGGAATTTTAAATGAGTTAGTTGAGAAAAGCACTTCCCACACTGACTACATATGAAGGGCTTTTCACCTGTATGAATTCTCTGGTGGCATTTAAGTTGAGACAGGTGAGCAAAGTACTTCTCACACTGACTACATTTGAAGGGCTTTTCACCTGAATGAATTTTCTGGTGGCGTTTTAGCTGAGATCGGTCAGCAAAGCACTTCCCACACTGACTACATTTATAGGGCTTTTCACCTGTATGAATTCTCTGGTGGCATTTAACTTTAGATAGGTTAGCAAAGTACTTCTCACACTGACTACATTTGTAGGGCTTTTCGCCTGAATGAATTTTCTGGTGGCATTTTAGTTGTGATGGGTCAGCAAAGCACTTCCCACACTGGCTACATTTATAGGGCTTTTCACCTGTATGAATTTTCTGGTGGCGTTTTAAATGATTTAGTTGAGAAAAGCACTTCCCACACTGACTACATTTGTAGGGCTTTTCACCTGTATGAATTCTCTGGTGGCATTTAAGTGTAGATAGGTCTGCAAAGCACTTCCCACACTGACTACATTTGTAGGGCTTTTCACCTGTATGAATTCTCTGGTGGCATTTAAGTTTACATAGGGTAGCAAAGTACTTCCCACACTGACTACATTTGCAGGGCTTTTCACCTGTATGAATTATCTGGTGTCGCTGTAAAGTGTACCGTCGGGAAAAGCACTTACCACAATCACTACATTTATTCGGGTGTTCACCTGTATGAATTCTCTGGTGATTTAAATGCTCTTTATTTTCATTTTCATGAATGGCCTTCTTCTGAAGGACACTGAAAGCTCTTGGAGGTTTATTTGAAGCAGTTATGAGGGGTTCAATGGTCATACTCCTCATTTCACAGGTTATAGGTTTGTTGATACTCTTTGTATTTTCCTGGATGATTCCTTTCCCATTCTTCTCATTGTTTACAAACTGGCAAGGATTCAAATCCCCATTTTGGGTTGAGAGATCATGGATTTCTTCTTTGCAGTTTACGTTTAGATGCACTGCGCTGAGCCTTGGGTCAATTGGGTCTTTGTGATCAAGACCAACTCCACTCATCCCAGTATTCATGAGATCAGTTCCTATGTTTTCACTCGATTCATACTTCACTTGGTCACATTTAATATGAACACATTTAATATCCTGCCCGTCACTGATTTGCTCTGATTTAAGGTATCCTCCATCAACAGTCTCTGTTTTGATTTGGTCAGGATGCATACAGGTCACATATCCCAGCTCTGTACTGTCAAGGCTCTCTGTCTTAATAAGATCCCCAGAGTGTGTGAAGCCCAGATCAGTTTCTGTTTTAATCAGTGATGTGTGTGTGTGGTGCACATCACTGACCCCACTGTGTGCTGTAACACACTCTGGCTCCAGTGTGTTGAGTCCTGGTGCAGCACACACTGTCTCTGACTCTGCCATGTGGACAGACTCCAGTCCACCGAGTTCCTCTTCTTTCTGTCTGATCCTGTGCTGCTCAGTGAGCTCTGGTAGTGTTGTCTCAGTGTCCCGTCTCAGACAGACTCCTGCCTGCATCATACTGCTGCTCAAAGGTGTGCTGAAGTGCAGCTCCTGGAGGGAAACAGAGGAAGGGATTTAGCCATTATCAAACTGGCCCTCCTGCAGGACCCGTTGCATTCATTAAACTGTGTAGTCCTCTTCAGACTGACCACAGGTGGCGCTCTCTCACCATCAGGGACTCGCCTTTCTCAAGGCGTTACCAAGGCATTGGCCAAAATAGCTGACAAACAAGCAGCTTCATACAATTGAGTACACTGGGTGAAACAGAAGTTAAATAATATCTTTGTATCTACAGTGTGTCCCAAAAAAAAGAAAACTGGGAATAAAATGAGAGGTGTTCTGTTGAATCTTAGTATCTATAAAATTAATGAGCACCATTTATTGCACAACTGTGTTCGTTTTCACATCATACAAAGAAAACAGAATTACTCAGGCATAGTTGTCACAACTTGTTCTGTCGTCAGCTGCATTATTTGTGCACATCTGTCCTGCAGCTAGTAGGGTTTACATTTAACCCATTAAGACCTTGGCGGCCGCCTAAAAAAACAACCTCCTAAAACCTGAGGGTTTTCTGAAAAACTTGACAGAATTGTCAACATCCACCAAAACCTTTATTTCTCAGCCTCTGTAGCAGATCAAAACGTGAAATAAAACATTTGAGAGTTTAAACCTTTGGCTTCAATTAGGAATCACTGCCTGTGTCCAAAGTTCATTAGAATCTTTTCAAAAATTAATTGGTCGTAATGGGTTAAAGCAGCACACGTTATGTTGACTGCATCTATTCCCGATCATTTATAAATAATTACAGACCAATCACAGAGATCGATGTGTGTCACTTTGTTTGTCTATTCCATGAATACTTCCTATTTGTACTGAATGTTTGTATGCATGGGCATAGTCAGAATCGTACGCGCAAAGCTTCGTCTTGCCTTTGCGTCGTCTCGCAATAAATATTGCTGCGTAAAGTAAGACCAAATGCCAAATCATCAACTTTTTTTTCAAAAAAGTAGCTCGGAGAAAAGACAGAAGCAGGCGGATGATGTTACTGCCTGTACTTCTCAGTCGCAAGAGATATCACGACCTTCGGGCACAGAGATGTTGCTTACGTTTGGCGAAAGAAGGGTGAAGCTTTCAAACCGAAGAACGCGGTGACAACTGTCAAACATGGAGGAGGAGGCATAATGCTGTGGGGCTGTTTCTTGGCAAGTGGGACGGGGAACCTCGTTAAGGTGGACGGCATCATGCAGAAGGAACAGTACATCGAGATCCTCCAGCAGAACATTCGACAGTCTGCTGCGAAACTTGGTTTAGGGCCACAATGGATCTTCCAACAAGATAACAACCCCAACCATGCCGCCAAAAAAGTCAAGAAATGGTTTAAGGATAATGCAATCAATGTTTTGGGGTGGCCGAGCCAAAGCCCGGACCTCAACCCTATCGAACATCTGTGCCGGGAACTCAAGGTGAAGGTCAGTGCAAGAAAGCCATCCAATCTGAAGGACCTGGAGAGAATTTCGAAGGAGGAATGGGCCAAAATCCCTGTGGAAACATGCCGGAACCTGGTAGTTAATTACAGGAGACGTCTTGAATCTGTAATTGCAAACAAAGGCTATGCCATTGATTATTAGTTTGCGTAATAAACCAGGGTATGAATACTTCTGAACATGACATGTTTTGCAAATTTGCGAAATAAAGCAGAAATAAGAAAGACATTCGTCAGAAATATATATGCTATGTTTGTGAAAGCCTGTTGTAACCTTTTTATGGAATTTGTTGTAGAATAAATTGAATCTTGAAAGAAATAGACAGGAAATACCCCAAAAATGCCAGGGGTATGAATACTTATGGGCATAACTGTACATCAACATGCCAAATAGGTATGTAGTGGTAGGCTGTAACAAGACTGCAAACGATGGTATGAGTTTACATCACTTCCCAAAAAATCGATTATGACTCGGGAATTCTCACGTTTGTCTTTATTGAAAGATTGAGAGCAATGGAATTGCAAAAAGAAGTTTCAGATGGTCTCGTTTCATTAAAACAATTTGAACGATCATGAAACACATGCATTGTTTCTTTTCCCAGAGTAAAGAGAAGCACGATAATTCCAGAGTCTTAATCGCTTTCCATGTTACTTGTGGTGAGGTCCACCCTTATGCAAGTGAAACTGAAACTTCAATGCACAAGGATTTTAATTTCGCACGAGAATCTCATTAATAAGCTTTCATTGAATAATTGCGGACTACGGTGAATAAGCCTAAAAAATGCATAGGACCTACGTCGAATGCGTGAGACTTGGCATCTCAGATCCGTTCTCGTGCTTACAAAATCTGGACAGGAGTGAGACAAATCATTTTCTGCATTAGCTCCGGTGCAACTTACTTCTCATGCGTGGCAGCCAATCGCTTGCGAGTTTTAAGGAGAGGTCTCAAAGTGTCTCGTTTCTTCATTTTTTTACCAATATGACATAAAATTACGAAAGTTAAATGCTGGATTCGTGAATTACAGGCAATAATACATGTCGACAGCGTTTTTTTTTTATCTAACTTAGTAGACCTCAAGCCAAATTTCAAATGGATTTATTCAAATCAATATGATAATTCGCTGGCTAGCATGCTAACGCATTTCACCATTAAATTAATAAATTCGGGTTTCGACGATTACAAGTACACGTTGTTTTAAATTTTAATGGCAAAAACCGCTCGCATGCTCACAAGCAAATTAATCATCACCAGGCCTACCAAAGAAAACGTAGCCTCAGCACACAAAAACTTTGAAATGCCTACATTAATCACGGAAATAGCAACAGAAAAATAATACCCCGCTACCGAAACTGCAAAAACCGCAACATAAACTGTTGACTCGTAGCATAAGACTATGAAACTGCAACATCTTCTTTCGCATCCGTCTTTGCCATTTACTGCGCTTGCGCGTACCGGCCCAGGCTGCTGTCAGAGATAGCGGAATCAGGCGTGTCTCCTTCGGTTGGTAAGTAAAGCTTCCAAATATGACGTTATTGTTAATGCAGATGTTTAACAATGAATTGTAAGACGTAGCTGTTACATCCACATTCTCGTAAATTCGCTTATTTTAGCATGTCACCCTGCCGAAAATGAACGATGCACTGTCGATTTCGCTAAAGTCTTAGAGTTGCCAACTTGACGACTTTCTCGCTTAATCTGGCGACTTTCCAAATCGGGATTGTTTGTCCACTCAAGACGTATGTATACGTCTTGAGAAAGTCGTCAAGTTGGCAACTCTAAGACTATAGCGAAATCGACAGTGCATCGTTCATTTTCGGCAGGGTGACATGCTAAAATAAGCGAATTTACGAGAATGTGGATGTAACAGCTACGTCTTACAATTCATTGTTAAACATCTGCATAAATAATAACGTCATATTTGGAAGTTTTACTTACCAACCAAAGGAGACACGCCTGATTCCGCTATCTCTGAAAGCAGCCTGGGCCGGTACGCGCAGGCGCAGTAAATGGCAAAGACGGATGTGAAAGAAGATGTTGCAGTTTCATAGTCTTATGCTACGAGTCAACAGTTTATGTTGCGGTTTTTGCAGTTTCGGTAGCGGGGTATTATTTTTCTGTTGCTATTTCCGCGATTAATGTAGGCATTTCAAAGTTTTTGCGTGCTGAGGCAACGTTTTCTTTGGTAGGCCTGATCACAATGAACTAGAAACTAACGCTGGTGATGATCATCGGTTACTTTTTTCCAGTGAGCGGTATCTGACCAATCGCGACGCAAGAAAGCTGATACCAGAGTCCTGTCTCATTAGTCGTATCCCACTGTTTTATCGAATTATTTTTTTTTTTAGAAAGCGCTAAGAGTAAAATATGTCCTTTTAAGCAGGATGTGACTTCAGGGACTGACTGTATAACACTCGGAACTGTTATTTGTTTGGACCAACAGTACAGAGTTTGTACAGAATCTTGTAGACTCGGATGCGGTTGATGACTGTTATGTTTGTTATCAAAGAGGACATAACTGGTTTTGCTATTTATTTCATTAAATCAGAATAGGATCATTTCACACAAGATATTGAATCCAATACTCTTGGATATATATTATAAGCGGTCAGTTAATGTATACATTCCCCGATCGATGTTTCTCACTCTAGTCTTGACCAAATGGCTTGAGAAGATACACTAAATTACTGCACGGTCAACATCTTCTGGTCATGGCAGAGTTTGGGATGTGCACAACTTGTTGAGTGAGAGCCAGGGATCCCCGAATCTGGATCAGGACCCCTATTCAAAGGAATTCATGGGTTTCGGGACTCCTGAGAAAGGAAATCTAATGAAAACTAGTGCTGCACGATTATTCTAATCGCAATTGCAATCGCGATGTCAAGCAGTACGATTGCATAACCGCAAAAAGGCGACGATTTGCAATTCAATCTAAAGAAGCGTGTGCAGCCAGTGAACATAACTAAGTCTCCCGACGATTTGCAATTCAATCTAAATAAGCATGTGCTGCCAGTGAACGTAACTAAGACTCCTTTAATTGTATGGAGCCTGTAGACATTATGCCCACAAAGGCTATCCTGGGCTGTGTCCGAGTTGTCAAAAATTACGTCCTATAGAATAATTCCACACCACTTTTCTTTAATCTATGTGGAAAACGTCTGAATATAAAGGGTGTAACATGGAATTCCTACAGCTTAGGAATACAACCGCGCTACTAAGAAAGTCTAGAAGTATACTTCTGCAATAAAAACTGAATTTATTTTAAGACTTTTAACACATCTTAACCAGGGGTGCCAATAATTATTGAGGGCACTGTAAGGTGCTTGAAAACAGTTACACTTAAAATAATTACACCGTGAAGGCGGTTTGTCATTTTTTAACCCTCGGCCCAGAAGGGTATTGTCGTGTCTGTCTGTTGTCCGCCCATGATTTTGTCCAGCCAGTACTCGATAACTAATAGCGCAGCTTCACCAAATTTGGTATGGTAACTCACTATCACCCAAAGATGAGCAAGGTCAGGTTTTTTGCTGGATTTGACCTTTGACCTTAGCGCTGTGACCTTGCCCCTGGAAATTTTGCCTGGGTCAGTACTCAGCAACTAATTCTCGCAGCTTCACCAAATTTGGTATGGTAACTCACTATGACCCAAAGATGTGCTATGCCAGGTTTTTTGCTGGATTTGACCTTTGACCTAAGCTCTGTGACCTTGACCTTTGACTCTGTGAGCAAATTAAAGTTTGGGAACCACTGCCTCAGACAGCTGAGACAGAGTTGGTTTTTTGGTTAACTGGACAGCTCTAGTGAAAAACCGGGGAAAGTAAGTTTTTGGCAGTGTACAGTTTTTTCTTTTTTTTAAACTAATCACTAAACGAATATTCTGTGAATAAATCTAACCGATATCTCAAATATTGACCGAGGTGGCCTGACATGTCCAGCCTGGTCCGCTTCACAAGACGTTCATCTGTGAAAGTTATAGATTATGTCAAATTTGACATTTCCGAGGTGATGCAACGCACTCCATGGAGTGCAACTCATACCTTGATCCTCAAGTTCTAGCAAGCAATCGGACTGTCGGTAAGAAATGACATAGTCAACGCAGCTTTCCTCATCGCTCGGGCTCAATCTGCCTGTGAAATGATTGTTAGTTGCGATACTTGCTGCAACCCGGCGGACGTCGGCACTTGAGACTGCACAAACTCTTCTTGATACTCTAAACCAGTTCCTTTCGTGCTGTAGAAATTGTGTGTGTGGTAGCAATGACAGTACAATATAGCCTGTGGTGCGTGTAGATAGCGAAGCTACTCACGTAGCTCCCTTGTGACCGGCGCGCGTCAACCTCTCAGATCAGCAGTGCAGCTTCCTTTTGAAGTGGAGATCCTTCTCTCTGTCCTCCTTTATGGACAACCACCACAAACTCCACAGCTGTCACTATGTCTGGTCACCTTGGTCTTGTAGTTCCAGTATCTCTGGATCTGCTCCCCAGTGATGAAGAGGAGGGGGGATCCCGGACGAGCCCCCGCAGTTTGTTACGGGTTTCACACTGATGAGCACCACAGGCCCCTGAAAATCATAAGTAAAATGTTCAGAGGAATGAAAATACAAACCATGCATTTCTCTTCCCAAACTTCTTCCTTTGGGTCTATCCATTTGAAATCACTGGAGCTCCCCTGGTGATGGTGTCATATTGGCTTGATTTTGATATATTTTCTAGCCTGTGGTGATAGAAGTACAATGCAATTGGTTTCAGGTCAAAATCTTAATCCGTTTGGATTTTAGAGCCATCTGAAAAAGGGGGCGTGTCGGTGTTAACCCTCTGTTCACCATTTGTAGCCATCTTTAGATGGCTAGCAATCAAAAACTAAGAAAGATAGCTGCTTCTTTTTTTCAGAACTCGTTTATTATGTCTTAAAGTTTATGAAAAATGTACATTTGAGCAAATTAACCCCCTGGTGTCCATGCAGTTATGTAACCAAAAGCCGAAATTTGCTGAAACGGTCCTAAAATAGGGCTAAATGATGCTGCGTTTTGACCAACAAGCTTCATGACAAGCCAAATGATATTTGGTAATGTGGTAGCACCTACTCTTTGCTTCCCAGCAAAACCAAGAGTTGCTCCATATCTTTATTGGGTGTGGCCCACCATTAACCCCTTTCCGGCCAATTTTGCTGGACACACCCATTTGGTGCCCTCTTTTGAGCATGTGGGCATCCTTTGATATTTGACTTCTTATTGTTAAATGAAAGGACATGATTAGTACTTCAAATTAAAACCAATGCCAACTTCTATGTGGCCTAATTGGAAAAAGGGGCCCTCTTTTTCTGTAATTTTCAGTTAACAACCCCTGTCAAAAGGTACATGACAATTTCATTGCAAAACATCAAGCCGCATATTTAGAGACGCTGAAGTTAGACCTGGAGCCAGGTCAGTGCATCGTTCTGCTGGACTTTGCAGAGAACTATTCTTTCATAATGCAAGGTGCAGCCCAGGGATATCACTGGGACAACTCACAGGCTACCCTGCCTCCATTTACCGTGTACTATAGAGAGAATAATTCTCTGCAATGTCTCAGCCTCTTTGTGATCAGTGATCACCTGACACCATAGCAGTCCAACTTGTGGCCTTGGGAACACAATAAAATAATTTTAGAAATTCCTAAAAACTGAAAGGCACATCTCCATGATATATGTGATCTATACACCAAATTTCGTGAAAAAATATTGAACGGTTATTGAGTAATGCTCCGGAAACGAGCCACACCCTCCCCAAAGACTAAGTCCAACTTGTTGCCATGGAGACACAAAAAATAAGAAAATCAGAAATTCCTAAATATCAAAAGGCACATCTACATGGTATATCAGATCTACACACCAAATTTCGTGAAGAAATATTATACGGTTATTGAATGCTCCGGAAACGAGTCATACCCTTCCCAGAGAGTAAGTCCAACTTGTTGCCATGGAAACACAAAAAATGAAAATTTTAGAAATTCCTAAATACCAAAAGGCACATCTACATGATATATCAGATCTACACATCAAATTTCGTGAAGAAATATTGAACGGTTTTTGAGTTCTGCCCCGGAAAAGAAATGATTACGGACGTACAGACGGACATGGCTATCGCTATATCCCCCTGCATTATATGCCGGGGGGATAAAAAGAAGAAAAAACATTAATAGAAGAACATAAGTAATTCGAGAGATTGGACATAGAGCGAATGACACGAGGGAACAATACAGACGTGGAAAGCGGAATTACCGGAAAAAAAAAAAAAAAATATATATATATATATATATATATATTTTTTTTTTTTTTTTTAACTCGCGCCGTATCTACCCCTTCCATTTCAAAATCCCCCCCCCCCCCAATCATTCTAAACCCCCTTCCCACTCATAAGAAACCCCTCAAAATATTTGTGCCCCCTTTTAAAATCATTCTGGGCAAAAAAAATAAAAAATAAAAAAAAACCCAAAACAAGTGGAGGTTGTGTCTGGTACACCTGCTTCGCTGTGTACGTAACTGCGTGAACAATGTTCCCTACTCTGATGGCAATGCGAACATCCAGATTAAAGCATGAGCGCAGACTTCTAACGCAATTCGTTACTCATAGCAACACTTCCCTCCATGCATTTCTCCGACTGATGGAGCATTGCGCGATTCTGCACAGTCTAACTTTTAACCAACAGCGTAAGCGAGTTTAAACCGCGCAGGAAACTCGCTACATGTGCCAAACAATTAGTATTATTGACAAATTGACTAACAATCATTTCAACCAGCTGCAGAGCAAGTAGTTGGTTCAGTGCGGCGTGAACGTCAGCTATGCTGGCTAGCAACAAACAGGCTAAGCGGCTGTGGCATTTTACACTCTTTTAAAACCGACTTTAAACCACTTAAGTTCGTAAATAAACTCGAAGCACTTACTCTCAACAGTTTGATTTGAGGTATGAGGTATATTTGGCGGTTTTCACCGTGTACTAACCAACCTGGAAATCACAGATAAAATACTCAGTAGAATGAAGATGCGAAGCATGCTTCTTCTTCTTTTGGTTTTATGGTAGAATACAAACCAATTGGTGTATTGCCGCCACCTACTGGGTTCATATCATCGCTTAAATTATATTTAAAGAAATCCAAAAAAATAAAAAATAAACCTTCTCACTAATTCCAATTATTCAACCGTATCTCTAAGTACATCTACTACACTTTTCTATACGCCCTTATTTCTCGGCAATCTGACCACCACCAAATCCTCTCTCCAAAATTTTCTGTATGTCTTCTCTCTTAACATCCATAACGCCTAAAATCTCTCTTGCTGCTTCCACCACCATCTTTATTCTCTCAGTTTTACTTTCAATTTCGCAAGCACAATTCAGCACCATTGACATAAAAGCCAAGAAATATTTATGATCTTTATTCCGGAATCGCACAGGGGGTCCATATCAGACACACAAAGAGCAATACAGAACAAAAGAAGACAGAATACATTAAAAAGGCACATGAAATCAGTGCACAAGAAACAGGTTTTTACGCCAATGGCACCACAGGCTTGAGCTATATCTAAGGCTTTAAGTATGGTCCGTTATTTCCATTAGGATATAATTTTCAGATTCATTCAACCGACACATGAAGCTGTACATCAAGTTTCTTAAAAGAGCGTTGAAAGTGGGTAACCCCAAACTAACAAATAATTGGCTGGCGCTGTGCCATCTAGGTACATGCAAAAACAGCCTCATTGTAAGCTACGTTAAGCCTCTGCATAATTTTGGCCATGTACCTGCTCCACAGGTGAGCAGTATATAAAGGTGTGCAGTACGCTCTAAACAGTGAAGCTTTAACATCAGAGGAACACATGAAAAATCTTCTCTTAAGCATGTTTGCTTGTGCATGGAGTTTACTACACTGATGGTGAATATCTCTGTCATCTGACAAATCATCTGACATGAAGTGGCCAAGATATTTGGCCTCATTGCAAACATTAAGAGCTTTGTTACTCAGAAAGAACCAAGGGAAGACAGCCCTCCTATCATCTTTAGAACGCGTAATCATGACATTACTTTTCTCTGCATTGTACTTGATATCAAATTGGTCACCATACTGAGAACATATTGAAAGTAGCTCCTGTAACCCAGTACTGCAAGGGGAAAACACCACCAAATCATCCGCGTACATAAGGTGGTTAATGACAGTGTTTCCTATGACACAACCAATATTACAATTTTTGAGACGGCTGGACAAGTCGTCCATAAAAACATTGAACAAATAGGGTGAAAGAATTCCTCCTTGTCTCACACCATTGCTTACTTTGAAGCTAGCAGAGACTGAACTACCCCATTTAATTCGTACAAGTTGGTTTGCATACCAGAAAGCTAGAATACGGACAATATATTTGGGGACCCCCCTTTGTGTCAACTTCAGAAAAAGTTTGCCACGATTAATCCAATCAAAAGCTTTCGATGAGTCGATAAAGCATAAAACATTGTTGTGTTTAATCCTTGATACTTAAGTAATAGTTCTATCAACGCAAATATACACGTTTCCTTTTAAACCCGAACTGATAGTCATTTGTGGAAATATACGTTGCAATTCTACTCAGTATAATTGTCTCCAGAACTTTCGAAAGCACACTGGCCAGAGCAATTGGTCTGTAGTTATCTTTACTGTTAATTTTTCCAGTCTTGTCTTTAATGACAGGCACAAGCTGTACTGCTGTCATAGAATCAGGCAAAATGCCAAGTTTCAAGAAACCATAAAAACGCAAGGCGAGAAGAGGGATTACCTTCCGACTGGCATATTTTAAATGCTCAGCCGTAATGCAATCGACACCATGTCTTATTGTTCTCTAGATTAATAATGACTTTCTGGATTTCATCAGGTGATATCAATAGATTCTCACTGAGATCAACATCGTCAGTGATAAATGTATCACTCTTAATACAATTAAACAGCTCATGGTAGTGCTGTCTCCATAATTCAGCAATGTTGTCAGAGCCACATACTCCGTTGATGTTAGATGGCATACGAGCTTTACAATTATTCAATATCTTCACCTCCTTCCAAAAGTCACAGTAGCTGCGATTACTAAGTTTGCCAGCTAGGGAATCTGCCCTCATAGTGGCCTCATTCCTGCTGATAAAACGTACAGCATGTTTAGCCCTAACATTTGTGCGCTTTTTATTCTCAAATAGAGGTCCAGATCTAACTCTACCCGACGCTGCCCAATCTTTGAAGGCTTTCCTAGCTGCTGAGTGAAGTTCAGCCACATGAGAATTCCACCCTGGCTTTGCATGATTGATATGTCTATAATTGTCTATATGCAAGGTCTTACAAGAGTCGTAAAGACATTTGATGATGAAATCGTACAAGGAGCACAATTCTTGACTGTGCCGTTCATTTTTACAGTTTACGTCGCAGCATAGTAAGGTTTCCTTTGGTAAAACCATGGATTCTAGCGAAATATCAGTGTTGATTGTGTAACAATTTATAATCGCATCCGTTAGAATCGACCAGTTAAGTTTACCAGGGCTGGCTCTGTTATCATCAGGGCTTATCATAGGTATTGTTATGGCCCCAATTTGTAATTAGATTTACAACACAACAGCAACAGCAAGGGATGACAAACACAGTTTTAACAACTAAAACACATTTAATTTTTAACAAAGACAAAGACTAATAACAACCTACAACTAAAGACCAAGATTGATAAATAAGAAAAAACAGAAATAATTACAGTCCCTTTTTTAGTGGGGTGGCTTGGTGATGTCCTGGATGAAGAAAATGCTCAAACACAGGCAAAGAAATCCACAAAAGAAACGTCACAGGTCTTGAACAGAATGGCAGGTCTGGTCATCTTCTTGCAATTTCTCCTACTACTTTACTGTCTCAATTCTTTTCCTTATATACTCTCTTTCAGACCCCACCCACATTTAGACCTCTTTTTTTTTACTTTCTGAGACTTGCCCCAGACATGTTCAGGACATGTCTAAACATGACTCCAGTCTGAGCTTAACAAAAAAAGGTAAATACTGCCATCTAGTGGCCTATATTCACATTACACCTCCATTCCAAAAGGGAAAAATTTTGACTCATAAAGGCAAAATTTTTCTTTTCAATACAAAATGGTTAAGTGAACACTTGTCTATATATACATATCATACAATATTCAAACACATGATATATACATTCAAACACGGGATAAGCAATCAGCAATTACATTGTCTGTACCCTTCACATGCTTAATTTCCAAGTCAAACTCCTGTAAAATCAAACTCCAATTCAACAATCTCCGATTCTTGTTTTTCATCTTACTCAAAAACATTAACGGATTGTGGTCAGTGTACACAATCATTGGCTTTTGTCCTGTACAAACATAAACCTCAAAGTGTTGTAAAGAAAGGACCAGAGCCAACAGTTCCTTCTCTATTGTGGAATAGTTCCTTTGGTGGCGATTGAACTTCCTGGAGAAGTATGCCACGGGATGCTCAATGTCATCAGAGTCACTTCTCTGTAGGAGCACAGATCCACAAGCTTGGTCGCTAGCATCGACCGCGATGGAGAACGGTTTGTTGAAGTCAGGAGATTTGAGCACGGGGAAGTGACACAGCAGAGACTTCAGGCGATCGAAGGCTCTCTGGCATGCATCATCCCAGGTGAACTTTACGCCTTTCTTCAGTTGGTTAGTTAGACTGAGAGCAATCTCAGCAAAGTTCTTACAGAACTTGCGGTAGTACCCGATCATTCCAAGGAAGCGGCGCAAAGCTTTTTTGTTGTCAGGAACTGGAAAGTCCATGATGGCTTGGACTTTAGCATTTATGGGTGCCACCTTACCCTGGCCTATGACGTAGCCAAGATAGGTGACAGTAGCACAACCAAAGTCACTCTTGTTCAGGTTAACAGTCAGGTTAGCCTGGGTCAGGCGCTGGAACAACGTCTCTACATCTTTTAGATGTTCTTCCCAGGAGTCACTCCATGTGATCAGGTCATCGATGTATGCACCCGTGTGTGGCAATCCGGCGATTGTAGACTGTATCATCCTTTGGAACGTGGCTGGGGCATTTTTCATGCCAAAGGGTAGGACTTCATACTGGTACAATCCAGATGGTGTGGCAAAAGCAGAGATGCTCTTGGCCCTCTCAGTTAAAGGCACACACCAATAACCCTTCAATAAATCAATCTTGGTCAGAAACTTTGCTTGCCCTACACTATCAATACAATCATCAATCCTAGGTATTGGAAACACATCCGTTCTAGTTACAGCATTGACTTTGCGATAATCTGTACAGAATCTAGTACTTCCATCAGGTTTTGGAACTAGCACACAGGGTGAACTCCAATCGGAGTTGGAGGGTCTGATAATATCATGTTTTAACATGTACTCAACCTCTTTCTCAGCAATCTTTCTCTTTTCAGGATTCATCCGGTATGGATGCTGTTTTATTGGTTTGGCATCACCAACATCTACATCATGAGAGGCTATAGTAACTCTCTTTGGAACATCAGGAAACAAATCCTCATATTTCTTGATCAACCTTTCAAACTGATCTCTCTGTGAGGGTTCTAAGTGCTGGAGTTTTACATCAAGATTTTGCAACACTTCAGTGTTTGACAATTTACATGAAAGAACTTCAGCTTTAATTCTTGGTTCATCATCTTGAAACTCCCCCTCATCTTCACACGTTTCGACCATTGGAGAATCTGAAGTGACAGCTGCAACCCTAGCATTTCTGTCATGATAAGGCTTTAGCATGTTAATATGACACAATTGTTTTGGTTTTCTCCTATCTGGAGTCTTCACAATGTAATTGAGATCATTGAGTTTTGTCAGAATTTCATAAGGACCATGAAATCTAGCCTGCAATGGATTGGACTGCAAGGGAAACAACACAAGGACCTTGTCTCCTGGTTTAAACTCACGGCTTCTAGCCTTATGATCATACCAAGTTTTCATTTTTCCCTGACTTGATTTCAAGTTCTCTTTGGCAAGGTCACAAGCTGCACGCAATCTTTCCTTGAACTTGCAAACATAGTCTAACAGACTGATTTGCGGCTCTTCCTCTTGCCATTGTTCACTCAATAATAGCAAAGGTCCTCTCACTTCATGACCAAACACTAGCTCAAATGGACTGAATCCAGTAGACTCCTGCACTGCTTCTCTAGCTGCAAACAACAGCAAATGAACCCCTTCATCCCAGTCTTTCTCATGGTCATAACAATAAGTCCTCATCATTGTCTTGAGAGTGGAATGAAACCGCTCTAAGGCACCCTGACTTTCTGGATGATAGGCACTAGAAAGAATCTGTTTTGCACCTAGTTCATACACAACCTGCTGAAACAATCCTGAAGTGAAATTGCTACCTTAGTCTGACTGAATTTCCCTGGGAAGACCAAACAACGTGAAGAACTTTATCAAAGCCTTCGAGATTGCAGTTGCCTTGATGTTACGTAGAGGTATGGCTTCGGGGAATCTGGTAGATGCACACATGATTGTCAACAAGTACTGATTTCCAGATCTAGTCTTGGGTAATGGACCAACGCAATCAACAATGACCCTAGAGAATGGCTCCCCAAATGCTGGGATAGGCTGCAATGGAGCTACAGGTGGGTCTAACTGGTGTTTTCCAACTACCTGACAAGTGTGACAGGTTTTGCAAAAGTTGGAAACGTCTTTCCGAAGCCCAGGCCAAAAGAAGTGTTTCATGATCTTATCAACAGTCTTGTTAACACCAAGATGACCTCCTAAAGGTAAACTATGAGCCATTGTTAAGATCTCATTCCTATAGACCTTCGGAACAACAATTTGCCTGACCACTGCCCAATCTGCATTGGCAGGGATATCAGGAGGGCGCCACTTCCGCATCAACACACCATCCTTGAGATAATACCCAACTGGAACTGCATCTATTTCTTTATCAGGAAGGGCTCTCCTCTTTAGTACACAAATTTCAGGATCATTAGTTTGCTCCTCAATCAACCGCTTTCTGGACAGAGACAAGTCTCCAGACACATCAGAATCACCAGACCCATCCGGCTGGCTGAATAGAGAACTGATAAAAGTATCTGATAAGTCCTCAAACGGAGAAACCATAGTAGGCCAATCAGA
The DNA here is from genome assembly GCA_029721435.1 of Gymnothorax reevesii. NCBI lineage: Eukaryota > Metazoa > Chordata > Actinopteri > Anguilliformes > Muraenidae > Gymnothorax > Gymnothorax reevesii. The sequence continues at coordinate 16,574,682 of CM056579.1, forward strand.
GTCATGAGGCGAACCACCTGAGTCCTGACTATTCAATGTACTGGACGGCACCACATCATCTTCTTCTTTAGCCTTCTTGGCCATAGCACGAGTCACTGCGCAAGAAGGATACAGAGATTGGTCCTCATCCCCATCTTCAGTGCTCGGCTGTGAAGTAAGATGTACAGGGGGAACTACTTTGCCCCCAGCCAGGTCATTGCCTAGCAACAGAGAAACACCCTTTATAGGTAGACTTGACAGAAGTCCCACCTTTACCTGTCCTGTAACTAAATCTGACTTCAAGAATATAGAGCGCAGGGGTACAGATACAGTCCTCCCTTCAATACCTTGTACTAGTATGAAATCCCCTGAAGCGGTCTCATCACGTAACTCCAAGGAGTCCATCAACAAAAGTGACTGAGAAGCTCCGGTATCCCTTAGGATATATATGGGGACAGGAGTAGTATGCTCATTCAGAGCCACAAATCCCTCTGACACAAATGGAAGAAATTCCTCCCTCACAAAGTCAGCTGTATTAGGCTTTTTAGCCCCACAAGAAGCAGGCAATTTAGCAGATCGGTTATCTACTACAGGGGTTTCTAACCTTGTTTTCACAAAGGCATTTGGTTTGGTATCCTTTTCTTTTTCTTTCTTAGCTTTAAGGAACCAACAGTTAGTTGTAACATGACCAGATTTCTTGCAATAACTGCAAACTAGACCACTTTTGTCACTGTCAGCTTTCACACTTTGATCAGACCTGTTACTGGATTTCTGAGCACCATCACCAGATATGTCTTTGTCTTTGGGTGAGGAATCTTGGGTATCACCGTAACCCTTTTTCTGAAATTGGGACCATTTATTGTTACTGCTAGACTGAAATTTGGACTTATGAGTGAGAACATATTCATCTGCAAATTTGGCAGCTGATTGCAAGTTCAGTGCTTGCTTCTCATTAAGGTAGGTCTTAACATCATCCTTAACACAGTTCTTGAATTCTTCAACTAACACCATCTCTTTTAGTGAGTTGAAATCATCCTTGACCTCCATAGAAGTACACCAGCGCTCAAAGCAAACCTGCTTCTCATTAGCAAATTCAACATAAGTCTGATTTTCAGATTTCTTCAGACCTCTGAATTTCTGTCGGTAAGCCTCTGGAACCAACTCATAAGCTCTCAAAATAACCTTTTTGACAACCTCATAATCAGAGTAATCATCTGCAGACAAAGCCGAATAGGCTTGTTGAGCTTTACCCTTGAGGACAGTTTGCAACATCAGAGGCCAGTGTTCCTTTGGCCACTGGCAACTCTTTGCTACCTTTTCAAAACACTGGAAATAGTTGTCAACATCCTTTTCTGAAAATGGAGGCACCAGTTTTACCTCCTGACTGGCACAAAATTTATTTTTAGTTTCAATTTTAATTTTTAGTTGCTCCATTTGGAGTCTTTCTTCTCTATCGAATTTCTCTAATTCAAAATCTCTCTGTCTCTGTCTCTCTCTTTCTGCTCTTTCCTCTTTCTCTCTCTCAAATTCTCTTTGTTTTTCTTCTCTTGCTAATTTTTCTAACTCAAACTGCCTTTGTTTTTCTTTTTCTTCCCTCTCAAATTCTCTTTGTTTCTCTTTTTCCTCCCTTTCTTTTTCTCTTTCTTCCCTTTCTTTCTCTTTTTCTTCCCTTTCTTTTTCTCTTTCCTCCCTTTCAATCTCTAGCATTTTTAATTTAAGTTCCATTTCTATATTTGGATTTTCCACTGGAAACTGTTCCAGATCTCCTGGTGCAAACACATTTTCATCAATGTAATATTCAACTATCTCTCTAGCCAGTCTTGCTTTTCGCATGGCTGGTTTTACCTCTGTCAGCTCCAACTGTCTGCAAATTTCTAGCAGTTCTGTCTTTTTAAAAGACTTCAAAACCCCTACGGTTGGTGATGCCAAGAAATCATCCATTGCTGTTGTCAATATATATCTAGGAAAATTCACAAAAACAATTTCACAATTTGGAATGTTAGATTTTCAATAAATTACTCACACAATGGTCTATCCCGGACCTTGAGCCCCCAATTTGTTATGGCCCCAATTTGTAATTAGATTTACAACACAACAGCAACAGCAAGGGATGACAAACACAGTTTTAACAACTAAAACACATTTAATTTTTAACAAAGACAAAGACTAATAACAACCTACAACTAAAGACCAAGATTGATAAATAAGAAAAAACAGAAATAATTACAGTCCCTTTTTTAGTGGGGTGGCTTGGTGATGTCCTGGATGAAGAAAATGCTCAAACACAGGCAAAGAAATCCACAAAAGAAACGTCACAGGTCTTGAACAGAATGGCAGGTCTGGTCATCTTCTTGCAATTTCTCCTACTACTTTACTGTCTCAATTCTTTTCCTTATATACTCTCTTTCAGACCCCACCCACATTTAGACCTCTTTTTTTTAACTTTCTGAGACTTGCCCCAGACATGTTCAGGACATGTCTAAACATGACTCCAGTCTGAGCTTAACAAAAAAAGGTAAATACTGCCATCTAGTGGCCTATATTCACATTACAGTATGTACTCCACTTTAAGATACATTACAAACGGAATATGATCAGAAGTTGCTAGATCGTAGCAGATTTCCATATTAATCAGCGAGGCGTGCGCATTAGCAGTGGATATGCAGTGATCCAGCCAAGATACAGTATGCCACGCCTCACTGACGTACGTGTAGCTTTTTGCAGGCAGTAACATTTTACTGGACAAATGCAGGTTATTGTCCTTGCAGAATTGTAGTAAGTGCTTTGCAAAGTTGGAATTCCTATCGGAGATGTCCGCATTGTAATCCCCCACCACGTACACACAGGTTGAACCACATTCCTCAATAAAAGCATTAATACACACCAGTCTGTTACAATATTCATCCACATTGTCATATGACTCATAAGGCGTATAGATATTAATAATGATAAACAATCTGTTAGTGCTTTTAAACTCGATGGCAATAGCCCAGTCAACATCAAGTCTTACCACTGACACAACCAGGTCAAGTGTGCAGCTCCACAGTATCGCTACGCCCCCCGGTATTCTCCCGCGTACCAACTTGTCCCTGAGGTCAGTTGTTGACTCCCCAGCTCCGTGGAAGTTGGGGTGTAGTGCATTTAGCCCCTCAAGTTCTTGTTTGGCTAACCATGTCTCCTGTATACAAATAATCTCACACTGTTCTAATAGTTTATCTACGACAAGACGTCTCGCTTCTGCCCAACATGCAGGCCATGCGCATTATAGGACACAATCCGTATCATAGCGGTTCGTTACTTGAATACAAGCGCTGGTGTGGTTACCCCCGGCATCCGACCCTCCTCGGCTGGAGAGGCTCTGGGCTTTCTTGCTTCATAGTAGCAGCGTATAAACGTCCCAGCTGGCCATAGCCCCGGATCATACATTTCTGCCACGTCCGCACACTCCGCGGTTACGTGGAAGGAGCTGTATCTGGTCTGGCTTGCCTTTATCTTTCGACAGGTGACTACCCGGACCTGTTTCTCCACCAAGAAACTCTCCATCGGCCCAAGGCTCGGGCCTGGTGGCTCCTCCACGTACGGGAGTCTCCGCTGGTTGCTGACGCGGTTGCCGTCTTCTTACCACCTCAGACCATTGTGGGCGTGAGGCGTCGGTGTCCGCTTGCTCCAGCAGTGGCAGGTCGGTGTTACCAGTTGTCGACACATCAGCAACTGATCCCGAGTAGCCCTTCTGACTGACGTTGTGCAGGGCTTCAATTGCATATACCCGACTGGCAAGTGACACAGTCACATCCACTGACAACACTGGTGTTTCAGAAATTTTCCTCCCCTATTACAACTCGGATACATTACATACTTACATACATACATACTTGAGTTAACTGCAATCATTAAAGCAGACAAGTTGAAGCATCTTTTCAAATGATCAGTGTATTTTCTTTTTCAATGAAAACAGTACTGTAATATCCATTAAAGCAATCTCCATTCGATTTCCTAGTCAGAAGTCTTAAAACCTTACACAGTTAGTTATATACAGTGCAAGTGGAAGTTTATGTAACATTTGGGTCAAGACGGCCATATAGTATCACGTGGTTAAAATACTGCTCAGGCAGACAAATGAGGAGCCTGGAGGAGCCCCCTGAAAATGTTTACTTTCCATTATTGCTATATATACCAACAGCAGAAGAGACAGCAGATTTCATAGATAAAGCATTTAGATACGTTTCGTCCGACTTCAATTCTTGACATAGCCCTTCTTGTATTGTTTTGTCTTTTTGGATTCCGACGTATTTTTGTATGACCATGATTTCTGTGTTTGGATGCCTTGTGTATGACCCATGGATTTGTTCATCGACTTCGACTTTTTGCCTACCGTCTATGTATGTTCCTTGTCAGATTTTTGAGCCCCCTGACAAGGAACCCTGCACTGGCACCATCCTTCCGCAGGAAGTGTTTGCTCACGTAATCGCCATGGACATCGAGAAAGAGGTGAGAGATGCTCTCAGTGACTCTGCCACTCCCAGCTCATGCCCCACTAATTGCCTGTTTGTCCCCATCTCCAAACGCCCCCAAGTTTTGGAATGGGGCTACGCCTCTAATCTGGCCTGTCACCTCGGTGTCAACCGCAGCATAGACTTTATTGTACGTCGCTTCTGGTAGCCAGATATGCTGAAAGATATCCAGGACCACGTCTCTGCCTGCTTAGTCTGTGCCAGGGCTAAGGTCTCTCACCAGCCCCCTCAAGACCTCCTTCAACACTTACCCACACCCCATCACCCTTGGTCTCACATTTCACTAGATTTCATCACTGGCTTACCCACCTCCAATCACTATAACACCATCCTCACTATTGTTGATCAATTTTCCAAGGCTGTCCACTTCATTCCCCTCACCAAACTCCCCACTGCACAAGAAACTGCCACTTTAACACGTCATCCGTCTCCATGGCATCCCCACTGACATTGTTTCTGATTGAGGTCCCCAATTCATTGTTCGATTTTGGAAAGGCTTCTGCACCTCACTTGGCACTTCAGTTAGTCTCACATCAGGTTTCCATCCCCAATCCAATAGCCAGACTGAGCGGGCAAATCAAAGCATTGAATGTGTTCTCAGATGTCTCTGCTCTAAGAACCCAGCCTTCTGGAGTCACCAATTGCTGTCGGCCAAGTACGCCATCAACAGCCACACCTCCTCCTCCTCCAAGCTGTCCCCTTTCGAGAGCTGCATGGGATACCAACTGCCACTGTTCCCCAGTCAGGAGGAGGAGGTGGCTGTCCCGTCCGCACTGGCCTTCATCCGCTGATGCAAACGCACCTGGAAGACCACACGCATCACGCTGCTGAAGTCAGCAGCCAGAATGAAGCGCCTGGTGGACAGAAGGCGTACTCTGGCCCCAAATTACCAAGCAGGACAAAGGGTATGGCTATCCTCTAATGACATTCCCGTGAGGGGTGGTACCCGTAAGTTATTCCCGAGATTCATTAGTCCCTTCACGATTGATCGCATTATTAGCGCTACTGCTGTTCACCTTAGACTACCAATGTCCATGTGGAGAATTCAGCCCACGTTCCATGTTTCACAAATTAAGCCAGTTGTTACCCACCCCCTGTGTTCTGGTCCCGATCCCCCTCCTCCCCCCGTATTATTGATGGTGGGGAGACCTATACGGTTCGCGCCATCTTGGATTGTCGTTGTCGGGGCTGTGGCCTCCAATACTTGATCGACTGCTCGAGACCGTAGCCCGCCCATCGGATGGTTTCCATCACACTTCGTCCTTGATAAGCACCTGATTAAGGACTATCATGCTCAACACCCCAGACCCAGTCATTCTGGTGTTTAATAATATTCCTTCAATTCTCATTTACTTCCTTAGCCTTACTGTTCTGATTACTAACAAAACTAACATTTGTATTTTGTATCATAGTCTACTAACCCAACTAATCCATGTATATATGTTTCTAACTTACTAACGGGAACTCTAGTTAAATTTGTAAAGTTGCACCGCTACTAATTAATACTAATTCCCTCTCAGCAATCACCCTGTTCTAGTCTCCGCCTCTTGCTCAGCTTTACCTGTCTCCCCCTGCGTTTCTGCGACATGTCTCGCACCTGCTTAATTACTTTCCTGCACTCATTATCTGTGCACTTAAAACTCCTTGGCAGTTTTTGTGATTCCCGTCCGTGTCTTCAAAAAAAAAAAAGTCTGTGACTTTTTGCCTACCGTCTATGTACCTTTGTTAATCTGTTTTTTTCTGGTTCTGACCCCTGCCTGTCTGGTCAACTCTGTTTTTGGATTTCGTATTGTGGCTTGGCAATTCTTGTGTTTTTAGGCCTTGACCCGGACTTCATTAAAGGCTTACGTTTTTTGGATTTCCATCTCTTGAGTATGGTTCCTGAACGGTACGTCAAACCAACTTCTGATCACAAGTCTTTTTATAAAATTATGACTTCTCAATCCATCACCATTCAACCAAATTTAGTTGACAAGACTTATAAAAATACTTTAACAGTTTCTCAATGCTCTTCAATTAATCCACTTCACTTTCTGTTCATAAAATTGAATTTTTATTTTAGTTATAGCTTTCTTTCTTTCTTTCATCAACATTGGATAAATATGCTTAACAAACTACGTGGCCATGTTTAATTCTTTCCACTATCTCAACTTCGTTCCCTCAGCAGAAAGCGTTGATGTCAATCATCATAAAGTGCTAATTCACAGTTTGAAAAACTGAAGTTCCAGAGATGCCAAGTCTCACACATTTGGCGTAGGTCTCATGCATTTTTTAGGCGTATTCACCGTAGTCTGCAATTATTCATTAAACGCTTATTGAGATTCTCATGCGGAATTAAAATCCTTTTGCATTGAAGTTTCAGTTTCACTTGCGTAAAGGTGGACCTCACCATAAGTAACATGGAAAATTGTGGTAAATGAAACAAGACCATTTGAAACGGCTTTATGGAATTCCATTGCTTTCAATCCCTCAGTAAAGACAAGCATGAGAATTCCCGAGTCATAATCGATTTCTGTGTCATTAGTGGGGAAATCCATCGTGATGCATGTGATAGTGATTAACTAAATCAACAATGACTTAAATTCTGCGAATGAATTTCTTCAGTGCAGGTAGATAGAATAATTGCTGACTACAGCACAGGAACGTGAATGTCACTAAGAGGAGAGACTTACGCCTAATGTGACTTGGCATCTCTGAAGTTACCAAGTAAGCTAACATTCAGGTCCTAATAACACACAGCCGACTGAAGACTTAAATGCACTGGAGCAACTTTGCTAGCTAGCTAACTTAGCTCGCAACTTAGCTACTCAGACAATTGCCACCTTAACACAATCCCATAATAACGCACAGTTCGGTCATTATAAACCATGGCTAAATGACTATGCTGGTTGGCTCCTATAACTGTCGGGAGCTGCGTCTCAGGGGCAGCGATGGGGACAGAGCGCGCCGCGTAACTGTGGATAACTTATTGTTGGAATGCGACATTCTCTGCTTGCAAGAGACCTTCCTCTCTAAACAAGACCTGGGCCTTCTGAACACTTTTAATGTAGATGTTCATGGAATTGGTGAATCAACTACTGACCTGACTCTGGGTATAATGAGGGGGAGAATAGCAGGAGGTGTTGCTATCCTCTGGCACAAAAGACTGGACTCAGTGCTCAGTGCCATCCGGCTTGATGTAGACTGGGCTATTGCTGTACAGTATAAGTCTGATGGCAAATAGTGTATTGTTCTTAATGTGTACATGCCTTATGTGTGTAAGGAGAACGAGGATGACTACCTAAGTAAACTTGCTTTCATCCATTCTTTTGTGCAAGATAATCCCTGTACTTGTATCCGTGTGGAACTGGAACGCTGACATGTCAGGTAAAAGCTCCTTATTTGCCAAGCACATGGTACACTTTTGTGAGGATTGTGACCTCATCATTTCCAGCCAAGTTCTCATGCCAGCTGACAGTTTTACTTATATTAGTGAAGCCTGGTACACAACATCCTGGCTTGATCACTGTGTTACCACGGCTGATGCCCATGCCAATATCCGTTTAATGGAGATTAAGTATGAGGAATCCCTGAGTGACCACATACCTTGTATTTTTTATATTGAGGCAGATAGTCTGCCTGAGATGATTCGAGGGAACAATGACAGTGCTAGAAGTAAAGTAGACTGGTCAAGACTCTTCTGATGACGTTTTGTGTTACTGTGAGAGAACTAGTGCTCTTTACATTTACTTACATTTTGAAAAATGTATTTTTACCGTGTGATGCTATTATATGTTCTGATCTTAACTGTGAAGATAAAGTCCACTATAATAATCTTTGTATTATGTATGATGCTATAGTAGAAAGTCTATGTAAGGCCAGCAGTACCTTACCTACTTATAGGGCTAATAGTAAGCCAGGTAAACCAGGCTGGCACAAATATGTAGCACCTCACCATGCTGCAGCCAGGGATGCTTACAGAGAGTGGGTTCAGGCAGGCAGGCCAAGGCAGGGACCTGCTCTGGACCACAGAAAGCTTACCCATGCCAGGTATAAATCAGCCATTCGCTATATTAGCAGGCATGAACAACTAATGAGAGCTGACTCTATGGCTGAGAAGCTTCTCAGCTGTAATGTAACTGGGTTCTGGAAGGAGGTGAGGTCCTTGAACCGGGGTTGCATGCCCCTGCCATGTTCAGTTGAGGGAGTCACTGGATCAGATAATATAGCTGAGCTTTGGAGGCTGCACTACTCTGCTATCTTCAACTGCATTGACAGCTACCCCTTTCAGGTAGGGAGCATCCCTGACAGCGAGGTAGTGGGGGTCTCAGCTACTGAGGTACATGAAGCTATAATACAGCTGGCAGATAATAAAGCTGATGGTACAGATAATATCACTGCGGAACATTTAAAGTATGCAAGCCCAGGGTCTCTGCCCTGCTCGCCCTATGTTTTACTGGCTTCATGTCACATAGGTTGCTGCCGAACTCCATGCTGTCTGTTACCTTGGTGCCAGTTATCAAGGATAAGACAGGCAAGGTGGGTCGCCTGGACAATTACCGGCCAATTGCACTTGCTAGTGTACTTTCAAAGGTTTTAGAAAAAATCTTATTAATTCGTTTAAGTCCTTTTTTAATTACCACTGTCAATCAATTTGGGTTTAAAACCAAGCACGGTACTGACTTGTGTATTTATGGGCTGAAAGAAGTGATTGACATTTATAAAGCAAAATACTCCTCTGTGTTGGTGGGCTTTATTGATGCCTCTAAGGCTTTTGACTGGGTGAACCATCAGACACTGTTCCTAGAGCTGAGGGAGAGAGGTGTGCCCAATAGTCTCATTAGACTCCTGGCATATTGGTATGCAAATCAGACCATGCAGGTCAGGTGGGGTAATGTGGTCTCTCCTTTTGGGATGGGGAACGGTGTTCGCCAAGGTGGGCTTCTTTGGCCTGTACTTTTTAACTTTTATATGAATGATCTGTTGGGAATCGCTGATTTGTATGTTTGCTTTTAGTATGTTTTTGTAATTTTAGTTAATATCTTGTCAGTTTCATCACACTCTCTTACCTGTATTTCGGTGAGGTAATTCCACTTCCTTCTTTCATGCTGTTCTCATTGACTATCCACACCTGAGAATAGTTTAGAGAGGCACGGGTGATTAGTTAAATCAGAATTAGAACTGTTTCCCCTCTCTCTCTCCTATCACCGTCCTTGCTTTTCTAGTTCCGCCTCTCTCTACAGCTGTCCTGTGTTTAGCTGGGATTCCACTTAATTAGTTTGTGTTTAAAAGACCCACTTTTTCCCCAGCTTCTTGTCGACTCGTTTCTTCCCATAAGCTCGCTTTGGTTAAGTCTCGTTTCTGCGTTTTCTGGTTTTGATTGCTGATTGCTCGTTTCTTGTGTATTTTCCCGTAAGTTTTGTTATTGATTGTTTGTATTACGTTGTTTGATTGTAAGTTGAGTGAGTAGTACTTCATTCTCCCTTATTCCCATTTTGTACCCATCTGTATCTATCCTCCCGTGTTTCTCCCTTATCCCATCCAACTCCCTTTTCCTTCCCCTCCTTCCATTCCCTTAGATCTACCCCTTTTGTTACCGTCTTAGTGCGGATTGATTTCCTGGTTACCGAACATTTCTGCTTGTCCCCTGACTCTGATTCTGACTATTCTGCATTACCCTGTTTGCCTGGCTATCGATCTGTTTCTGTATTTAACCATGAGCTTCGCTAATCCTAATAAACGCCCTGCTGAGGCTGAACTGCATTTGGAGTCTAAGTCCGTTCCTTTCATGATCTTTCTGTGCAGCTCAACAACTGTAATACTGGTTGTTTTCCTGGCAACACCTTGATTAATCATTATGTATGCCGACGAACTGGCCATATTGTCCCCGAGCAGTGCTGGTTTCCAACAGCTCCTGGACATATGCACTGACTATGGCATCAGGTTTGACGTAAAATACAATGCCAAAAATAGTGCCGTCGTGGTCTGCAGGACCAGAGAGGATAAAGATTATTACTTCCCACCTTTTTATCTGTCAGGGCAAGTGCTGTCTGTAGCAGTACTAAATATCTGGGCCACATTATCAATGATCAGTTAAGTGATGATGATGACATGTATAGACAGCGGCGCATGCTGTATGCACAGGCCAACATTTTGAGGAAGAAATTAAATTTTTGCTCTGAAGAGGTCGAGGTCACCCTCTTCAGGGCCTATTGTACTCCACTTTATACTGCCCCCTTGTGGGTCAAGTACAAACAGGCCAGCCTACAGAAGTTAAAGGTTGCATACAATGACTGCATGCGGATACTTCTCAGGAAACCAAGATGGACCAGTGCCAGTGAGATGTTCTGTGGTGTAGGGGTTAACCCCATTAATGCTCAGTTAAGACACGACTTACAAGTTTATATGTCATCTAAATGACTCTGAGAATGTCATCAGGCTACTGTCTCAGCCCAGACATAGTGCTGTCAAGTTCCACTCAGGCATCTGGTGTCATTGGTACATGATCTTATTATAGTACTACTGAGTTTATTTGTCTAAATGTGTTTTTTTTTTTGTGTGTGTGTTTCTTGGACCATTGTCTCCGTAATAAAGATTTGATGATGATAAATGTCAAATATAGCTGGCCAGCCCCGTTAAAATCCCCCACTTCGAACAAACCTAAGGCAGCAACGTAATGTTTATGCTAACTAGTTTGACATATGCTAAATGCAGTTGGCCTGACAGGGGAGTTCTAATCCTGTTTGCACTGCCTTTATTTTCCTCACTGTAACCTCACGTTAGCTTCCATCCGTCCCCATACAAGCAGCAGTAACGTCAAAGCAGCGAACCGTAATTTAGCCAGGGTATTAATATTACCACTATTAATATTAGCAGAACTAACGCTAACTTCAGGACATGATCGTACATTTAGCTTTCCTTTTCAAACTCGTCACCTTTCTTAGAAGTAAAACAAAGATAAGATATGGTTACCGTTACCACCTCTAGAGCAGGAGTGAGCTAACTGGCAGCACCGATGCTCTTAATCAATGGAAAGGAGCGAACTGAAGCACCTAGCTGGCCATCTACCTTGTTAAAAACGTATATATCCACTGCTCCATCACACAGCAAAAATAAACCCATGCCAAATAAATTGCAGTTAAGTAACTAACATACCCTTATAGCTCTCTTCTCAGTTCTTAACTTGAATTTTCAGTAGACACTAACCATTATTTCAGCAGGCTAAGTAGCTGATGCTATGCAAAGTTAGGAAAAAATAACGGTTTTGTCAATGTAAATTAGTGTAAAGATGTATACATATGCCACCCATGTTAAGCCTTGCATCCCTTTTTGTAATGTTATGGCCCCAATTTGTTATGACATATGACAGCAAGGGATGACAGACAAAATTTTGAAACTTAAAGAGATTTAATTAAACAAAGACTGTCAACTAACCTACAATTTATACTACTGACCAAGATTGACATATACAAAAAAAAAAATATTTACAGTCCCTTGAGAGGGGGTTGCTTGGTGATGTCCTGGGACAGGGAAATGCTCCAACACAGGCAAAAATCCACAGAAAACTTCACAGGTATTGAAAAGAGAGACAGGTCTGGTCAAATGTATCCCTTTCCTGGCAATTTCTCCTACTACTTTACTCGCTCAATGTTTCTCTTTATATACTCTTTCGCAGCCCCCTCTCACCTTTTAGACTTTTTTTTTCAATTCTCTGGGACTTTCCCTCGCAGACATGCCAAAAATGTCAATACTGTCATCTAGTAGCTTTTTCCCACATTACACCTCCATTCCAAAAGGGAGAAATATGAAGGCAAAATTTTTCCTTTCAATACAAAAATGGTAAAGTAGACACTTGTACATGTAATACAACCTGCTAATAAACACATGTGATAAATACACACATACTCAAACGCAGGATAAGTAATCAGCAATTACATTGTCAGTACCCTTTACATGCTTAATTTCCAAGTCAAACTCCTGTAAAATCAAACTCCAATTCAACAATCTCCGCTTCCATTTTAATTTTTAGTTTCTCCATTTGGAGCCTTTCTTCTCTATCTAACTTCTGTAACTCAAAGTCTCTCTGTCTCTGTCTCTCTCTTTCTGCTCTTTCCTCTTTCTCTCTCTCAAATTCTCTTTGTTTTTCTTTTTCTGCCCTGTCAAATTCTTTTTCCTTTCTTTCTTTTTTCTCCTCTCTTGCTAATTTTTCTAACTCAAACTGCCTTTGTTTTTCTTTTTCCTCCCTTTCAATCTCTAGCATTTTTAATTGAAGTTTCATTTCTACATTTGGATTTTCCACTGGAAACTGTTCCAGATCTCCTGGTGCAAACACATTTTCATCAATGTAATATTCAACTATCTCTCTAGCCAGTCTTGCTTTTCGCATGGCTGGTTTTACCTCTGTCAGCTCTAACTGTCTGCATATTTCTAGCAGTTCTGTCTTTTTAAAAGACTTCAAAACCTTTACGGTTGGTGATGCCAAGAAATCATCCATTGCTGTTGTTCTGTTTATATATATATATATATATATATAGGAAAATTAAAAAAAACAATTTCACAATTTGAAATGTTAGATTTTCAATAAATGACTCACACAATGGTCTATCCCGGATGAGCCCCCAATTTGTTATGACATATGACAGCAAGGGATGACAGACAAAATTTTGAAACTTAAAGAGATTTAATTAAACAAAGACTGTCAACTAACCTACAATTTATACTACTGACCAAGATTGACATATACAAGAAAAAAATATTTACAGTCCCTTGAGATGGGGTTGCTTGGTGATTTCCCGGGACAGGGAAATGCTCCAACACCGGTAAAAATCCACAGAAAACTTCACAAGTATTGAAAAGAGTGACAGGTCTGGTCAAATGTATCCCTCTCCTTGCAATTTCTCCTACTACTGTACTCTCACAGTTTTTCTCCTTATATACTCTTTTGCAGCCCCCTCCCACCTTTTAGACATTTTTTTCAATTCTCTGGGACGTTTCCTCTCAGACATGCCCATGACATGCCCAAACCTAGCTCCAGACTGGGCTTAACAAAAAAAAAAGTCAATACTGCCATCTAGTGGCTTTTCCCCCACATTACAGCAAAAACTGATGAAAAGAACGTAATTGAAATATAAAATACATGTTTTTCCAGTATCTCTTTCCATTGCTAATTTTTCTTCCACGGGAGACCTCTGAGGGGGAAGCACCAAGCGCTTCAAGAACAGGCACATAACTGTCACTATGACGACCCAAAAGTAAGGTTAGACCAAATTATCCAATTTCAGAAAACAACCCATAAAATGTACCCAACTCAAGCAATCCTATGTTTGAGTTAAAAAAAAAAATCAAAAAATCAACCCATCATTTCTGAGTGTGTACATTGCAAATGGCGACTTCCTTGTACTAGAAAGAGATTCCTATTTCAAACGTCATTGGTGCAGACACTTGTCATTCAAACATGTCTGACCAATGGGGAAGCAACCGCCCAGTGCGAGAAAAACCTACTTTCACTTCAATCAAAGAAAAAAAAAACTACTTCAAAACTTTTTTTTGAGGAAAAGAAATGACTCCTAAACTTTTTTCACTTCAATGAAAGAAAAAAATTGTTTGAATGCACAAATAAAATTGAGACGCAAAAACAATTCATTTGAACACTTTTTTTCTTTGATTGAAAACATATTTTTTGATTGAAGTGATATTTTTGGGATAAAATAATAAAGACACAAATGTCCTACAGATAATATGGAACCAAAAAAAGTTGTTTCAACCAAAAAAATATTTTCAATCAAATAATAACTCAATTCAATCAAAAAAACCTTTCAATCAAAGAAAAACAGTGTTCAAATGCAATTTTTTGGGTCTTTTTGGGCCTAGGCTATTCTCATTTGGAGAATATAGATTTAGAAGTCCTATTGACCTGAGCGATTCAGTCCAGGCAACAGGCATTTCTCAAAAAGAGAATTTAGAAGACCTATGGAAAGGCACGAGCACTAAACTCGTACAAGACCTGTTGGCTCGACCGGAAGAGAGACTGGGAGGAACAGGCAGTCTACATTGGGGGGACTTGCGTAGAAAAGGATTGTCTAGCCGCCCCTTCAAACTTCAAGTTTACGGCTGAGTTTACGGACATTTTTACACTCTGATCAAAGCATAGAATGGCTGTGGCACATTAATGGAGTGAATAAGATTGGGAACGACAGATACAGACAATCCGGCGCATAGATTTAGGAAATAGGAAAATAGCGGGGGGTATTGAAAGTAGTCAAATTTTGCGTGATAGGGTAAGTTATATTGGTCGAGATAATTGGCTGAATACAAATTTTGCGTACTTAGTGAAGAAATTCACTCTCTGTTCTGGTCATCACATTCTTTGCTTATTTCTGTTGATGTCATAAATATTTGGAGAGACTGTAGTTTTTGCCTTTCGGTCGACACATATGCAAGACCCTCTTTTCCAATGTGAATGAATGTCAGAACGGAAGGTGCACTGAGGTGTGTGGGTGTGTGTGTGTGTGTGCATGTGGGTGTATCTGTTCTGAGCTCAGACTGTGTGTGGAAAAATCAATGTGAATGAACCTAACTTTGTGAGTGTCTGTAAACTACTGCATGGCGGGCTTTTGTTAGTTTTGTCTTTGCAAGAATGAATACTGTTGTCATCTCATTCCATGAAGGGCCTTATATGGATGTCTACAATAAAATTAGCAGTGCCTCTATAGGTCAAATTGAGTGGATTAGGAATAGCAAAAAATATTAAGCCAAAATAACCAAAGCGTGTATTTCCTCTAAAATTATTAATTAGGTTTGAAAATATCGGAATAGAAAAAGCAAAATTACCTGACTGAAATTTTACCATAATTTCTGCTTGCGCAATTTTGAATGTGACCCAATAGTATGTGATAACACTTATTCAATCAGAACCGGTTTGAAACTGTAAATAATATACCGCTGTGTAACTAATGCTTTTAATATTATCAACTCATATGCAATATAATTTACATAGTTTGTGTTAATATGGAGTAGTGACTGTAAATGAGGAGTCTTGACCAATAGAATGGTCAAGACTGGAGTGGTTTACAACTGAGAAGATTTATAGCTGCTGCCTGGTGCAGCACAGATCTGCCCAAGAGCATTGTTAAGAGCAAAAAAAGCATCTGAAATTTTGTGAAATACATAAGTGGTTGCATGTACATTGAGAGGGATTTATGAATAGAAGGCTTTTTGGTGAATGGGTGGAGAAAATAGGGAAACATTTTACATTTAGGGAAACATAAACATTTAAACAAATTACTTTGAGTGGAAATGTGATGTTATCGGTTGCACACATGTCTGGAATAT
The DNA here is from genome assembly GCA_029721435.1 of Gymnothorax reevesii. NCBI lineage: Eukaryota > Metazoa > Chordata > Actinopteri > Anguilliformes > Muraenidae > Gymnothorax > Gymnothorax reevesii. The sequence goes on from CM056579.1 coordinate 16,590,482, forward strand.
CTTGGAGAAAAGGGAGTGCGGGCATGAGTCCTGCCTGTGGAATGTACTGTGTGATTCCAGAAAAAAGCTGTTTTTTTTTTTCCAAAAAACCAAAAGTAAAGTAGAATAGAGGTTGTTTTATCAGATGCTGGATCAGTTGTTTGTGGTATATTGTAGAGAGAGCGATTGAAAATACAAGCTCCAGTATGAGGGAAAAATCAAGGGACAGCAGTGGGGATTTGTAACAGAAAATATCCAGATTTGGGGGGAAAAAACCCAGCTCATTGGATGGAGGAGCAAATGGGTCACGTAGTCCAGAGAGAGTGAATGAGCTGGCAAGAGTGAGTAGCGAGGGAGACTGTGATTCCATGTCAAGAGTCTGATAATTAGGAACCAGCTGAATATGGCGATTTAAGCTGTACTGTTTTATTTTGTTTTTCAAAGAAGCAGGGCTGATGATTTTTGATCATAAGAGCACGGGGTATTGACATCAGAATGGATTTGGAAGTGGATAATCTTGTTAGAAATGCAAGTGCAAGATGATGGATGGATGCATCACAACCGCATTGCGAAAATATGAGATTGAAAAAAAAACTGCACCATTTGATGTAGGATAAGGCCAAACATTTAAATATTTGATAGTAGTAGCCCACTGCTACTCAACGCTCATCTATATTTTGCAAGATTGAGTTCCTGTGGGGGAAGAGGAATTGAAATTGCAAAAAAATTACTGTCCCCAGGGAAGAAGGGGAGAGGTGGGGTGTGTGTGTGTGTGTGTGTGTGTGTGTGTGTCTGTGTCTGTGTCTGTGTGTCTGTGTGTGTCTGTGTGTGTATTTTGTTACCTACCGGGGACCTTTTCTGGTATAAACACTGACCTTGTCAGGACCAGTAGTCCTTATGGGGACCAAAGCCTGGTCCTAATACAGCAAAATGTCATTTCTGAGGTCATGGTTGAGGTCAATGATCAGGCGTGAATAGATGTTAGGTTAATGTTAGGGTTAGGCATGGTTTGGATGGGATTAGGGCTTGGCTGTCCATGATGAATAGAAGTCAATGCAATTTCCTATGAAGGATAGCTGTAGAACAGAAGATATCAAGTAGAACAGATTTATTTCTTGCAAGTAGTCGACCCAGCCACTGTGTCACAGAATAGTCTGCATCTGTCTGCCTGTGCTCTGGCTGATTAAAATAATCTTCTCAGTTTTTTTGCATGAGTCGTCTGAGAGATGCAGCCATATATCTGACATGCAATGGGTTGCACTCAGACAAGCTACCCGACTACGACACTTTCATATTTCGTAGGGACGTGTTCTACTTACGTAATGACACCTATCGATTTGGGTTGCAATGGTCGACAGTATTGGCCGAATAATGGGCAAGAAGGTGTTCAGACTGTCTAGTTTTATACACATTTACCAACTTTTCAGGAGGACATATTTGAGATTTTTGTAAACTTTTGTTATGACTTCAAGATCACAACAAAGAAAACCAGCAATGACAACTTAAACAAATTTATTCTTCTCTGATTAAGTGAAAAAAACTTCTACAAATAATCCACGGTTTTAACACTCTAATGCCCCTATGTTTTTCTATTGCCAAAACAAAACTCTCCCTCTACTGACCAAAATCACAGCATTTATATAGACTGGCAACATTCTGGGAAGATCTACAGGATTCCTGGGTAATCCCGCCCCCTCCAGGCAGGAATATGCCAGAAGCTTCTAGAAAGCACTAGTCTATTTCTTCACAAAGAAGTGGTATTACATCAGATCATGTTGACCTACAGTCATACCACCAGAGGGTGCTAAATGATGAACAAAATAAACAAATAGCTGACCAGTAAGGCAGCACAAATAGTATGTAACAAATCTCCATTTACAAATGATATACAGTGCTGTACACAAAATACTCATACATAGCACCTTGTATCACCATTATCATTTAAAATAGGCCTGAGGTTACACAATTTGGAATACAGCTGCTGTATTCCAGCTGCAGAATGTGTCGTTGTTGAGCTTTGTAGCCCGAAGGTAGGAGGTAATATAAAAGTCATTAACTTTTATAACCCTTGTAGGTGTCTGACCTGCAAATTGTTTCTGGAAATTGCAGGAGAAGTGCATAGAAGGGAAATATGGTGTTGGGATTTTAACGCAAATAATAGTCTATGGGGCACCACTAACACTGACAGTAATGGAATTGAGGTTGAAGATATGATGGATGATAGGTCACTGGTATGTATTAATGATGGACAGGGAACAAGAATTAATGTAAACAGGGGAACAATATCATGCATAGGTCTTACAATGATGTCAGATAATTTGGTAAATGCTTGTCAACGGTGTGTTAAAGGGGATTATAGGCAGTAATAATTTCCCAATTCTTACTATATTAAATAAAGACGTATATAAACAAGACGGATGTACTTTCACAAGATGGTGTTTTAATAAACCAGATTGGAACAATTTTAGGGCAAGGTGTGAGGAGACCGCATGTTTGATAACACTTGAAGGGAGTACAGTGTGGCACTAGACAAGCAACAGAGCATATTTTAGATGCTGCGAATCAAAGTGTACCTGGAAGAACCACGAAGGGAGAGAAGACGGTGGTACCGTGGTGGAGTGAGGATTGGAGCAAAGTTATTAAAGAGCGAAGCAAGACCTTCAAAGAGCTACGGAAAAATATGACACCAGAAAACCTAATAAACTTTAAAAGGAAAAGGGCAGTACCTCGAAGAACAATTAAAGATCCAAAAAATAGGGCTTGGAGAGAATTTTGCTCTGCCATGGGTAGGGGAATAAAGTTGCAAGAGGTTTGGAATATGTCCAAACGTATGAGTGGGAAAAGAATTTCAGTGAAAATGCCGGCATTAACTAGTGGACAAAGCATTAGTGTAAGAAATAAAGACAAAGCCGATGTACTAGGGAAGGCATTTGCAGCAGTACACAGTGGTGAGCATCTTGGAAACAACCATAAACAGCAGAAAGAGCAGATGCTAAAGGAAAATAATGATGTCAGGGAGAAGAGGAAAGTGTTTACAACAACATTGGATATGAATTTCACACTGAAAGAACTGAAAATAGCGTTAAAAGGTACCAGATACACTGCCTCGGGGAAGGATAAGTTATCTTACGCCTTGTTTAGGCAGCTCCCAGATGTAATATTAAACAAAGTTTAAGAACTCTTTAATAAAATATGGAAAGTAGGAGTCTTATCGAGCCGATGGAAATTAGCCATTATATTACCATTCAGCAAGCCAGGGAAAGATCCAGTAAATCCAAATAATTACAGACCCATTGCCCTGACATCTCATATGTGTAAGTGGATGGAGAAAATAGTTGTCAATACTTTGTCATACACACTAGAGTAGAGAGGAATATACAGCAAGTATCAGAGTGGATTTCAGAAAGGAAGATCTGCAATGGATGCCTTATTGAGAGTTACAAATGAGATTGAAAAGACTCTCAAAATGAAAGAATTAATGGCAATAGTTTTTTATATACACTCAACAACACTTTTTTTTTTGCTCCCATTTGTCATGAGATGGACTCAAAGATCTAAAATTCATTCCAGATACACCATATTACCATTTCTCTCAAACATTGTTCACAAATCTGTCTAAATGTGTGATAGTGAGCACTTTTGCTTTGCTGAGACAATCCATCCCACCTCACAGGTGTGCCACATCAAGATGCTCATCAGACACCATGATTAGTGCACAGGTGTACCTTAGACTGTCCACAATAAATGTAGAATTTAGTTGTTTTTTTTTTTTTTTTTTGCATCATTCTTGGAAGGTTGGACTCTAGTGTCATCCCCAGTCCAGCTGGTGGCGGTAATGCACCATTGAAGTTCTGTGTAGCCGCCAATTACCGAAACAAGAAGAACACAGCACTACGAAGAAATTTGCCAAAAGAAATGCATGGTTCGCGTCTCATTCCTCTGGCCATTGTATTTGTGACTTTCAGGTTAGTACCCGATGAAAGCCGCCAAATATACTTCCTAAAACCAAACTGTTTAGAGCAAGCGTGTCGATTTTTTTAACGAACTTTAGTGGTTTAAAGTCGGTTTTAAAAGGGTAAGATGGCATAGCCGCTTAGCCTGTTTGTACTTAGCCACCATAGCTAACGTTCATGCTGCACTGAACCAACTACTTGCTCTGCAGCTGGTTGAAATGATTGTTGGCCAGTTAATTTGTCGGATACTAATTGTTTGGCTCGTGTAGCGTGTTTCCTGCGCCTGAAACTCGCTTACTCTGCTAGTTGAAAGTTAGACAATGTAGAATTGAGCAATGCTTCATCGGTCGGAAAAATGCATGGAGTAAAGTTGTTGGTTTTTTTTTTTTTAAGTCCATAAACCAGAGCGCGGTAAAATTGAATAATACAATCCGAGTTAATGAACTATCATCTGTAAGCTCTTTTTCCGTGCAGCCAAAGCTACTTGCATGAACTGATGGGCATCGTCTTTCTTCGTTCCTTTTGTTATCTCTGCGAAAACTCGCCCCGTTTAATGGCGAGCAACGTTGCCTTGTCACTGGAGTTGAAAGTGTTGTTATCAGTAACGAATTGCGGTAAGGGCCTGCGCCCATGCCATAATCTGCATGTTCGCATTGCCAACAGAGGACGACACATTGGGGAAAAAGTTCTTATTTTTGTTAGTATCCTCGATTGTTTTTTCATTTTGTTCTTACCCATTGATTTCTGGGATGCAACACAATGTTTTCTTATTTTTGCTCTTCTCTAGGGGTGCAACGATTCTGAATCGCGGTTTTTTTTTAAAGCATAGTAATACCACCTGCTATCATGGGGTGAACATCCGAGCTTTCCCTTTTTTAGCACGCCGGGACGACTGTCCGGAGAGCTATTGTCGTACCCCCGGCGTCCGCGTCCGTCCGCGTGCAGAAAAACCTAAACCTTGCCCCGGCGAGCTTTGTTGTCTTTCTGACAACTCTTGTTAACCCCCGTGCTGTCCTGAACGAAAGTGTCAAACATCAAAGGGAATGGTTAATGCTTTGGGACTGGGCAGTTGCTTGTGTGGAATAATACAAAACATCCTTTGCATCCTTATTATCATCAGTATTATTATCAAAACATCTTGTATTATCTTTTGCTGCTTAAAACATCATCTGTCAATACCCCAAAGCTTAGAATTCTATTACCCAGAATGTGTGTCTGTGTGAAGGGATTTGTACTGAGGATCAAGGTCAACAGTGGCACAGGAATGCAAAGTTTCTGCCAAAGAAGAAAACGCCCTAAGCGCAGTCCTAAGTGGCATCAGGTATCCTGTAACCGCCTCTCAGTGACCTGTGCAAAGTAGACTGGACAATACTATGTAGAAAGGCGGGAGCTGATTTAGACTACGGTTATTGACAGATCTACAGCCAATTGATGTACAGCTAAAGGACTGGATTATAAGAACTGATGTCCGGGCAACGCTCAGGTAGAGCGCTCTCCGAACTGTGGCTGAGAACATTCCACTATTGTGGTTTATTTGCTCTTTGTCTGTTAGAAATACACTATACTTAAATCACAATCTGGTTAAGTCTCAATTTCAATTGTCTTCCACCCTTAACGAACACCACAGAAATTACCTCTTGATACCTGTGGCGTTCGTTAAGGGTGGAAGACAATTGAAAGTGAGACTTAACCAGCTTGTGATTGAAGTCTGGCAAGTGTGGAGGACAAAAGTCAATCTTGTTCCCTACTCTTGCTGCTGGTTGTAATGATTTGGTCGATCGGCGCAAGTTGAGAACAAGGAAACTCGAAAACCGAAATGAACGTAAAATTATTTAACGGGGTCTTCGGGAGATTGAAGGAGACATTGAAAATAGCCTGCTTTCATAGTATATGTACATTAGTGAGCCCAAATAGCCGGATGTGGCATGATAATGGCGCAAGATGAAAAAGCAATCTTAGTGTCTGTGTCGCTGGCCAACCATTCTGTCCACTCTATCTTGCTTGGTGGAAGTAGTTCTCAATTTCATTGTTGCATTATTACTAATAAATTATTTTATTTATTTTTTTTCTTGTATTTATTTTATGGGCTATATGTAGTGTTATGGCCCCAATTTGTTATTACATTTAAAAACAACAGCAACAGCAAGGGATGACACACAGTTTTTAAAACTTAAACACATTTAATAAACAAAGACAATAACCAACAACTAACTAACCTAAAGACCAAGATTGAATACAAAAACATAAATATTTACAGTCCCTTTTTGTGGGGTGACTTGGTGATGTCCTGGATGATGAAAATGCTCAATCACAGGCAAAGAAATCCACAAAAGAAATGTCACAGATCTTGAACAGAATGGCAGGTCTGGTCATCTTCTTGCAATTTCTCCTACTACTCTACTGTCTCAATTCTTTTCCTTATATACTCTTTTGCAGACCCCACCCACATTTAGACTTCTTTTTTTTATTTTCTGAGACTTGCCCCCGACATGTCCAGGACATGTCTAAACATGACTCCAGTCTGAGATTAACAAAAAAAAAGGTAAACACTGCCATCTAGTGGCCTATATTCACATTACACCTCCATTCCAAAAGGGAAAAATTTTGACTCATAAAGGCAAAATTTTTCTTTTCAATACAAAATGGTTAAGTGAACACCTGTCTATATATACATATCATACAATATTCAAACACATGATATATATATACACATTCAAACACGGGATAAGCAATCAGCAATTACATTGTCTGTACCCTTCACATGCTTAATTTCCAAGTCAAACTCCTGTAAAATCAAACTCCAATTCAACAACCTCCGATTCTTGTTTTTCATCTTACTCAAAAACATTAACGGATTGTGGTCAGTGTACACAATCATTGGCTTTTGTCCTGTACAAACATAAACCTCAAAGTGTTGTAAAGAAAGGACCAGAGCCAACAGTTCCTTCTCTATTGTGGAATAGTTCCTTTGGTGGCGATTGAACTTCCTGGAGAAGTATGCCACGGGATGCTCAATGTCATCAGAGTCACTTCTCTGTAGGAGCACAGATCCACAAGCTTGGTCGCTAGCATCGACCGCGATGGAGAACGGTTTGTTGAAGTCAGGAGATTTGAGCACGGGGAAGTGACACAGCAGAGACTTCAGGCGATCGAAGGCTCTCTGGCATGCATCATCCCAGGTGAACTTTACGCCTTTCTTCAGTTGGTTAGTTAGACTGAGAGCAATCTCAGCAAAGTTCTTGCAGAACTTGCGGTAGTACCCGATCATTCCAAGGAAGCGGCGCAAAGCTTTTTTGTTGTCAGGAACTGGAAAGTCCATGATGGCTTGGACTTTAGCATTTATGGGTGCCACCTTACCCTGGCCTATGACGTAGCCAAGATAGGTGACAGTAGCACAACCAAAGTCACTCTTGCTCAGGTTAACAGTCAGGTTAGCCTGGGTCAGGCGCTGGAACAACGCCTCTACATCTTTTAGATGTTCTTCCCAGGAGTCACTCCATGTGATCAGGTCATCGATGTACGCACCCGTGTGTGGCAATCCGGCGATTGTAGACTGTATCATCCTTTGGAACGTGGCTGGGGCATTTTTCATGCCAAAGGGTAGGACTTCATACTGGTACAATCCAGATGGTGTGGCAAAAGCAGAGATGCTCTTGGCCCTCTCAGTTAAAGGCACACACCAATAACCCTTCAATAAATCAATCTTGGTCAGAAACTTTGCTTGCCCTACTCTATCAATACAATCATCAATCCTAGGTATTGGAAACACATCAGTTCTAGTTACAGCATTGACTTTGCGATAATCTGTACAGAATCTAGTACTTCCATCAGGTTTTGGAACTAGCACACAGGGTGAACTCCAATCGGAGTTGGAGGGTCTGATAATATCATGTTTTAACATGTACTCAACCTCTTTCTCAGCAATCTTTCTCTTTTCAGGATTCATCCGGTATGGATGCTGTTTTATTGGTTTGGCATCACCAACATCTACATCATGAGAGGCTATAGTAACTCTCTTTGGAACATCAGGAAACAAATCCTCATATTTCTTGATCAACCTTTCAAACTGATCTCTCTGTGAGGGTTCTAAGTGCTGGAGTTTTACATCAAGATTTTGCAACACTTCACTGTTTGACAATTTACATGAAAGAACTTCAGCTTTAATTCTTGGTTCATCATCTTGAAACTCCCCCTCATCTTCACACGTTTCGACCATTGGAGAATCTGAAGTGACAGCTGCAACCCTAGCATTTCTGTCATGATAAGGCTTTAGCATGTTAATATGACACAATTGTTTTGGTTTTCTCCTATCTGGAGTCTTCACAATGTAATTGAGATCATTGAGTTTTGTCAGAATTTCATAAGGACCATGAAATCTAGCCTGCAATGGATTGGACTGCAAGGGAAACAACACAAGGACCTTGTCTCCTGGTTTAAACTCACGGCTTCTAGCCTTATGATCATACCAAGTTTTCATTTTTCCCTGACTTGATTTCAAGTTCTCTTTGGCAAGGTCACAAGCTGCACGCAATCTTTCCTTGAACTTGCTAACATAGTCTAACAGACTGATTTGCGGCTCTTTCTCTTGCCATTGTTCACTCAATAATAGCAAAGGTCCTCTCACTTCATGACCAAACACTAGCTCAAATGGACTGAATCCAGTAGACTCCTGCACTGCTTCTCTAGCTGCAAACAACAGCAAATGAACCCCTTCATCCCAGTCTTTCTCATGGTCATAACAATAAGTCCTCATCATTGTCTTGAGAGTGGAATGAAACCGCTCTAAGGCACCCTGACTTTCTGGATGATAGGCACTAGAAAGAATCTGCTTTGCACCTAGTTCATACACAACCTGCTGAAACAATCCTGAAGTGAAATTGCTACCCTGGTCTGACTGAATTTCCCTGGGAAGGCCAAACAACGTGAAGAACTTTATCAAAGCCTTTGAGATTGCAGTTGCCTTGATGTTACGTAGAGGTATGGCTTCAGGGAATCTGGTAGATGCACACATGATTGTCAACAAGTACTGATTTCCAGATCTAGTCTTGGGTAATGGACCAACGCAATCAACAATGACCCTAGAGAATGGCTCCCCAAATGCTGGGATAGGCTGCAATGGAGCTACAGGTGGGTCTAACTGGTGTTTTCCAACTACCTGACAAGTGTGACAGGTTTTGCAAAAGTTGGAAACGTCTTTCCGAAGCCCAGGCCAAAAGAAGTGTTTCATGATCTTATCAACAGTCTTGTTAACACCAAGATGACCTCCTAAAGGTAAACTATGAGCCATTGTTAAGATCTCATTCCTATAGACCTTCGGAACAACAATTTGCCTGACCACTGCCCAATCTGCATTGGCAGGGATATCAGGAGGGCGCCACTTCCGCATCAACACACCATCCTTGAGATAATACCCAACTGGAACTGCGTCTATTTCTTTATCAGGAAGGGCTCTCCTCTTTAGTACACAAATTTCAGGATCATTAGTTTGCTCCTCAATCAACCGCTTTCTGGACAGAGACAAGTCTCCAGACACATCAGAATCACCAGACCCATCCGGCTGGCTGAATAGAGAACTGATAAAAGTATCTGATAAGTCCTCAAACGGAGAAACCATAGTAGGCCAATCAGAGTCATGAGGCGAACCACCTGAGTCCTGACTATTCAATGTACTGGACGGCACCACATCATCTTCTTCTTTAGCCTTCTTGGCCATAGCACGAGTCACTGCGCAAGAAGGATACAGAGATGGGTCCTCATCCCCATCTTCAGTGCTCGGCTGTGAAGTAAGATGTACAGGGGGAACTACTTTGCCCCCAGCCAGGTCATTGCCTAGCAACAGAGAAACACCCTTTATAGGTAGACTTGACATAAGTCCCACCTTTACCTGTCCTGTAACTAAATCTGACTTCAAGAATATAGAGCGCAGGGGTACAGATACAGTCCTCCCTTCAATACCTTGTACAAGTATGAAATCCCCTGAAGCGGTCTCATCACGTAACTCCAAGGAGTCCATCAACAAAAGTGACTGAGACGCTCCGGTATCCCTTAGGATATATATGGGGACAGGAGTAGTATGCTCATTCAGAGCCACAAATCCCTCTGACACAAATGGAAGAAATTCCTCCCTCACGAAGTCAGCTGTATCAGGCTTTTTAGCCCCACAAGAAGCAGGCAATTTAGCAGATTGGTTATCTACTACAGGGGTTTCTAACCTTGTTTTCACAAAGGCATTTGGTTTGGTATCCTTTTCTTTTTCTTTCTTAGCTTTAAGGAACCAACAGTTAGTTGTAACATGACCAGATTTCTTGCAATAACTGCAAACTAGACCACTTTTGTCACTGTCAGCTTTCACACTTTGATCAGACCTGTTACTGGATTTCTGAGCACCATCACCAGATTTGTCTTTGTCTTTGGGTGAGGAATCTTGGGTATCACCATAACCCTTTTTCTGAAATTGGGACCATCTATTATTACTGCTAGACTGAAATTTGGACTTATGTGTGAGAACATATTCATCTGCAAATTTGGCAGCTGATTGCAAATTCAGTGCTTGCTTCTCATTAAGGTAGGTCTTAACATCATCTTCAACACAGTTCTTGAATTCTTCAACTAACACCATGTCTTTTAGTGAGTTGAAATCATCCTTGACCTCCATAGAAGTACACCAGCGCTCAAAGCAAACCTGCTTTTCATTAGCAAATTCAACATAAGTCTGATTTTCAGATTTCTTCAGACCTCTGAATTTCTGTCGGTAAGCCTCTGGAACCAACTCATAAGCTCTCAAAATAACCTTTTTGACAACCTCATAATCAGAGGAATCATCTGCAGACAAAGCCGAATAGGCTTGTTGAGCTTTACCCTTGAGGACAGTTTGCAACATCAGAGGCCAGTGTTCCTTTGGCCACTGGCAACTCTTTGCTACCTTTTCAAAACACTGGAAATAGTTGTCAACATCCTTTTCCGAAAATGGAGGCACCAGTTTTACCTCCTGGCTAGCCCGAAATTTATTTTCAGTTTGAATTTTTATTTTTTGTTGCTCCATTTGGAGTCTTTCTTCTCTATCGAATTTCTCTAATTCAAAATCTCTCTGTCTTGCAAATTTTTCTAACTCAAATTCTCTTTGTTTTTCTTTTTCTTCCCTCTCAAATTCTCTTTGTTTCTCTTCTCTTGCTAATTTTTCCAACTCAAACTGCCTTTGTTTTTCTTTTTCCTCCCTTTCAATCTCTAGCATTTTTAATTTAAGTTCCATTTCTATATTTGGATTTTCCACTGGAAACTGTTCCAGATCTCCTGGTGCAAACACATTTTCATCAATGTAATATTCAACTATCTCTCTAGCCAGTCTTGCTTTTCGCATGGCTGGTTTCACCTCTGTCAGCTCTAAATGTCTGCAAATTTGTAGCAGTTCTGTCTTTTTAAAAGACTTCAAAACCCCTACGGTTGGTGATGCCAAGAAATCATCCATTGCTGTTGTCAATATATATCTAGGAAAATTCACAAAAACAATTTCACAATTTGGAATGTTAGATTTTCAATAAATTACTCACACAATGGTCTATCCCGGACCTTGAGCCCCCAATTTGTTATGGCCCCAATTTGTTATTACATTTAAAAACAACAGCAAGGGATGACACACAGTTTTTAAAACTTAAACACATTTAATAAACAAAGACAATAACCAACAACTAACTAACCTAAAGACCAAGATTGAATACAAAAACATAAATATTTACAGTCCCTTTTTGTGGGGTGACTTGGTGATGTCCTGGATGATGAAAATGCTCAATCACAGGCAAAGAAATCCACAAAAGAAATGTCACAGATCTTGAACAGAATGGCAGGTCTGGTCATCTTCTTGCAATTTCTCCTACTACTCTACTGTCTCAATTCTTTTCCTTATATACTCTTTTGCAGACCCCACCCACATTTAGACTTCTTTTTTTTATTTTCTGAGACTTGCCCCCGACATGTCCAGGACATGTCTAAACATGACTCCAGTCTGAGATTAACAAAAAAAAAGGTAAACACTGCCATCTAGTGGCCTATATTCACATTACAGTAGGGTAACCGTTTTATAAAAGCAATAAGCCCCTTGAAGCACTGGGTTACAGTGATTTTATAACCGCGAAGGGGCACTAAGGCAGAATGCCCCTCTGCCGTTTTAAAATCACTGTAACCCACTGCTTCTCGGGACTTATTCCTTTATTATTCCCCATCTCAAGGAAAATGGAGTCATGAGTGCATTGCGGTATGTTTAGCTTGTTTATTGAGAGTGCATGTCCACATGCGAGGCCTATCCAGCTCGAACATGCTGCTTTATCGATCTGTAATTTTTATGATGTAATGGGGTGGTGGTGATGAGTGTCCCTATCGATTTTGGTGGGGCTCCAATATTCAATAAAGCTGCCTGGAGGCCATGTTGGATGTTGTCACTTCGGGCCAGAAGATCTGGTGGATGGGAAACTGAACTGTAAAGTCAGTGTGGTGTCATACTCCAAAATAGGGGCAGATTTCTGGTGCATTTTGGTCCCATTTCAGAATCCAAGATGACCAGCAGGCATTGGGGTCACCTATAACAGCTGTATCTGTGCCACTTTTTCATGAATTTTTACCCTTCCATTTGTTTACAGCAATATGGATACAGAAAAGAACAAGTTCAAACACTGTGTCTCCAGTAAAGATGGAAAGTGTGGCACATCATCCTATTGTAAAATAGATGCGGGCACTGTGAAATTTACTCAGTTCATCAAAGACACAAAACCACATCTGAAAGCCGTCAAAATTATCCAGTCATTCAGTACGGACATCCCAGAAAGAGCATTAGTGGTGAATGGAAGTGGACTGAAATCTGCTGACCTCAATGATGACAGAGATATGCCCATATCGTAGGTATTCACTCGGTATCTACTGGAAACCTCCAAGAAGGGGCCTGCACCCTAAACATAAAGGAGCGAATGAGCCAAAGCATGCATGCAATGTTGAATTGTTTGTGCATTTGCACTCCGTGACCTCAGAGTGCACCCATGTGACTCCTGAAGTCTCAAACAGCATGGAAGCAAAATTTAAGATACAGCTACTCTAGAAAACCTCAGGAACTGTTTTTAAAAAAGGAGTTGATTTTGTTTGGGGCTCAACACTAGGCTGCTTGGCTATTGGTAGGCCTTATGGTGCCCTAGTATTTGAACAGTGACTGCCACCAAGTGCAATTTTGTTCTTTGTTACTACAAGTTCATAACAGGAGATCCCAGGTATTTTCCTGTTTTGTTTTAACATTTAGGTCTATGCCTTTCAAATGCTGTAACTTGTTTATGAATTCACCCTCAAAGTGTTGAGAAATCGGGTCCTGAAAAGACCTCTTTTTGCCCTTTTTTTGAGTGGGGACCCTCTTTGGATCCCTTTTTCTCCCAACTTTGAGGGTGTCCCACTGAAATAACCATACAAACCTATCAGACACCTCCCAAATGAACAATACCTGCAATAAAATTTGTGGGATACCCTCAAAGTTTCAAAATAATGGGAGGCCTAATTTAAGCCATTTTCGGCCCGGAGCTTTTTGAGTGCCCCCTATTGCCCAACTTTTGAGGGTGTCCCAGTAAAATAACAGTATTATTGTACTGTATCCTCCCTGTAGTCTCCATATCAAGAAACTAAGAACTGGGGCACCCTCAAAGTTATGAATTAGAGGGGTGGGAACATCCCAGGGGGCGCAAAATAGGGGGTGCTCTAACTTTGGTTATAAGAGGTCAACCATGGTTTGGGTTTTGAAGTTTGGGTACCATGACCATCTCACAAATTTTTTTTTTTTTTTTTTAGCCAAATCCAGGGGGGTCAACAATCCAATGTGTCTGATATTGTCCTATCCTTCGAAAAATTGGTTTTTAAATACACTCACCTTTCTTTGAGAAGAATTTTGTGATTTTCTGGGCCCTTGCTCTGCTGGCCTTTCTCCCTCTCTCTATCCTTTTCTGGTGTCCAGATTAGTGTGTGTGGGCTGCGCGTACTATTGACTGCCGTACTTGGCGAACCTCGCAAGCAAAAACGCACAAACAATTTTCCATGAGGAGCACGATGCATGGACCAAACCAGTTTTTAAGAAGGGGGTTGTTGAAATTTATTTAATCGATATTGCATGCCTTTGTGGCTTTGTGATTAACTCTGGTGCGTTAGTATGAATAGCAGTTAGGTCTATGCATAGTAATTTAGTCATGGCGGTTACTGTGGGCTTTGTGGGCCCTTATAATTGTCATCACCTTTCCCCCCTATACGACGGCCCTGCTTCCGAAAAAAAATGGACTGACATCAGTTTTATTTTTCGGCTGAAAGCCAAGCAAATGAAAACAGAATAGCCTCTTTTTAACCAGTTGAGCAACTCTTAAGAAATGTAAACCTGTTCCCGTTTGCTTTGCTTGATTAGCAATCTAATGTGGATTTGTTTATTCTGGAAGTTGAATGAGTAGAGCTGTTTATTAAGACATGTTTGATTGCTGCATTTTGAAATTGCCATTTAAACGGCACAGATTTTCATAAACACGACTGCCATTGCCACGCCATTTCGTGCGACTGTGATAATTCATAGCTATCTCACATTCACGTTTCATCTGCCTTTCAGAATTTTTTCCAGCTTGTGTATTTTTCAGACGCTTAAAATTCAAGACAATCTTATAACAAATCTGTTTTAAATTAATCTTGAATAATGTCCTAAAATGCTACAATGAGAGATGTAATTCAGAGGAAGATTTTTTTCGAATTATTCAAATTATTGGCATTGTTTCGATCTAACGCCGTAGCCCAGTTAGGTTTGTCTGCTATACACCATCACATCTTAATCGTGATAGGCTACTGAAATTTCTTGATTGTTATTTAGGCTAAGTACACAGGAGCAGATTTGGGGAAGGGCGGAGCGCCTGCAATAAGCGAAATCTAAACTCAGGCTTCTCCCCCACGGCATTTTAAATCCTTTAAGCCACTTCAGGTGTCTGTTTCAAGAAATTACACGCAACCCCATGACTAAAAAAAAAAAAAGTCATTGTTCAACATCGCCAAATCCCATCTCAGCATTTCATCTCTCGTTGCAGTATTTCTTGGAGACCTATAATGATATACTAACAATAAAGAAATTTATTTTGAGATCGCCCTGGATTTCAAGCGTCTAAAAAATACACAAGGTGAAAACATTTTGTAAAGCGGATGAAACGTGAATGTGAGATATAAATTATCATAATCACATGAAATGGCATGGCAATGGCAATCGTCTTCATGCTGTGCTGTTCTACGGCCATTTAAATTTCATAATGCGGCAATAAAATATGCCGTCTTAATAAAGAGTTCTACACATCCAGCAAAGTAAATAAGTGAATCCCCTGTTTCATTGCTAATTGTGTGAAGTCGACAGGGACATGATTAAAGTAACCTAATTAGTTAAAAGGAGACGTTTCTGAAGTCCATTACTAGGCTCCGTGCAGCATGTCGCCGAAAATTTCAGTCAAGTTGTGTTTTTTTTTTTAAATGTTTAAAAAATTTTTTTTTTTTTCTTTTTCCCGGAAGCATTTCACATGCCATTTGATGTTTGGCTCTTTTGTTCAAGACGGTGTCGTGTTGAATGAAGGAAAAGGGAAAGCGCGGATGTTTGCCCCATGGCACCAGGTGGTGGTACTACGCCTAAAAAAAAAACTGATTCAGAATCGTTGCACCCCTACTCTTCTCTTAGGTAAGAGAACAATTTACGAGTGGTTGAGAGCACTCTAAATGAGATGAGAGAAAACCGTAAACTGCTATCTCTGTCCACAAATTGCTTGTCCAATGCACAAAAACATAAGTTTTAAAACCTAAATATTAAAAATGCATCATAATCAAATTTTCATTGTTATGTTTTTGAGAAATTATAATGATTTTATTTAATTCTTGAGCTAAAGAGTTTGGCCAGTTGATCCATGTCAGGACTAAGCTATAAAAACCCTTAGAAACTTGCGGGTGTTCAGCTTCTGAATGACTTACCTATTCCTTCTGGATGCTTTGGCCATCCAGGCCTTGCGCAGAGAACGCGTTTTTAGAGATCGCACGGATCTGTTTGCGGAGACAGATGAATGGCTACTCGTACTAAATGTGAAAGCAACCGTACTCAAGCACGGAAGATTACTGTTATGTGTTACGGCTCTCTTGTTCTAACAAATGCAGCAGCGAAAAGATATTTCCTTCAAACGAAGAAATTCAATGCTTGCTCGAAATGTAGGCGGATGAAAACATACAATCATGACTGGATACTACACGCAAAAACTGTGATATATGGAATAATTTGTGAGTAGTTACATTTGCGTGGTAATTGCAAAATAATAGATTGGAGCCGTGACAAACTACAGAAAATGTGGCTGTGATATTTCGAAGTGCGGGACGCGGTGCGAAAGCCTGGCAGCACAAGGTATTTCGTGGTATGAGGCAGTGGATAGCATAATCGGCCAAAAAGGTAAAGGGCGAAAGAATTCCGCATGTAGCATCCACCTGTATCGAATTTAATGAGTACATTTTTGGCTTACCCTGATATTTGGGTACCCAGAGAAAGATTTGGATGTGCAAACACGTCAAGCATGCAGTCGAGTTAAATTTTTACCCCTCGGCCAACTGGCTGGAAGGGTAGTGTCACTTGCGTGTCCGTCTGTCGTCCATCGGTGATTTTGTTCGGGCCAGTACTCAGCAACTAATAATCGCAGCTTCACCAAATTTGGTATGGTAACTCACTATGATCCGTGTATGTGCAACGTCAGGTTTTTTGCTGAATCTGACCTTTGACCTTAGCGCTGTGACCTTGACCCTGGAAATATTGTCCAGGCCAGTACTCAGCTACTTATGATCGCAGCGTCACCAAATTTGGTATGATGACTCACTATGACTGATAGATGTGCTACCCCAGGTTTTTTTTTTTTGCTAGATTTGACCTTTGACCTTAGCTCTGTGACCTTGACCCTGGAAATCTTGTCTGGGTCAGTACTTTGCAACTAATTGTTGCAGGGTCACCAGGTTTGGTTTGGTAACTCACTATGATCCATGCATGTGCAACGTCAAGTTTTTGCTGGATTTGACCTTTGACCTTAGCTCTCTGACCTTGACCCTGGAAATCTTATCCGGGTCAGTACCCGGCAACTAATTCTCACAGCCTCACCAAATCTGGTATGGTAACTCACTGTGACCCTAGATGTGCAATGTCAGGTGTTTTGCTGGATATTACATTTGACCTTAGCTCTGTGACCTTGACCGTGGAAATCTTGTACGGGTCAGTATTCGTCAACTAAGTATCGCAGCTTCACCAAATTTGGTATGGTAACTCAATGTGACTCATAGATGTGCAACGTCATGTTTTTTTGCTGGATTTCACCATTTGACCTTAGCGCTGTGACCTTGAGGCTGGAAATCTTGTCCGGGTCAGTACTCAGCAACTACCGATCGCTGCTTCACCAAATCTAGTATGGTCACTCACTGTGACACATGGATGTGCAAGGTCATGTTTTTGCTGGATTTCACCTTTGCTAGTGCTGTGACCTTGAGGCAGGAAATCTTGTCCGGGCCGAGGGTTATTCAGCAACGCGTAATGTTTTGTGCTGCTATATGTAGTGATCCATATTACAGATGACACACTGGGTTGCTAGGGCATGCACAGCCTATGCATTCGCGACATTAATATTCAATATTAATATTCTAAACCCCTTCTCAATAATAAAACCCCCAGAAATATATTGGCGCCTCCTTTTAAAATGGTTCCCCATTTAAAACAAACTAGGTGCATACTGCAACTCGCTGTATAGGAATTTTGACATGTATGCAAGTGTATTCGGGTACAATCTGATATTACTAGTGTGAAAGCTGACCAGCAGGAAGAGCAGGTCGGACACTTGTACTGTGGCACGGTATGGAATAATCGCACCTAGTGTGAAAACGCCCTAGATTGCCACAAGCTCTTTGCACACGGCACGTCACCTGCCCTTATATGGTGTTTAGTGGGTGTCATGTATGCTAATTTAAAACAACTGGCCACGCGCTTCTAATTTACGATCAAGTGGGATTCAACATTCTGCACACATGGGTAACAGTAGATTTGGATGGTAAGAGTGTTTGGTGCATGCGGAGCTTATTTCTCATTTTCTTTTTATCCCCCCGGCATACAATGCGCGGGATATAGCGATCAGTGTGTCCGTCCGTCCGTAATAAAATCGTTTCCGGACCAGAACTCAAACTATACCACTTACGAACACCAAATTTGGTATGGAGCTTCTCCTTATGGTCTAGTTGTGCCTTTAGGGGGTTTCGGTCCGTCCGTCTGTCCACACAACCTGTAGGTTACACAACCTATAGCCGGGGGGGATCCGCCATTGCCAGATGGCTCTTGTTTTTTTTTACTAAGAGAAATTTAAGAGAATGTTGCTGCATGAGGCCCATTGTTCACGCAGTTGCGTACATAGCGAAGCATTACATTCATTTTGTGTCCTGAGCACTTGACTCATTATTTATATTTCTGCATTATGTAGTAGCATTTCTATTCAGTTAATGTACAGGTTTATTGCAGAAGAACTTTGCTAAAGCTGTTAACCTTGAAGCTTGTTAACCAAACTTATTTCAGATGAATGAACATTCCCTCAGTGATGTGTGATGATTTGTGAGGTGATACAATCCTATGAGGCAGCAAGTGGTTTGAAGGACCAGTATGTTATTTTCCACTGTACTGTGAATTTATAACCGTTTCAGAGAGTAACTCTTCATTGACCTTATTTGCACTCTGTGAAAGTTGCCATTAACAGTACTAATACTGTGATGTACTTTGTTAAACATTAATGTTCATTGAAGAGGGTGGACAATATGTGAAGTAGACAAACCATACCATAGTTCTAGCCAGGCCATTTTAGCGTATCAGGCTGGTACGCTGACGAACGCAAAAGTCGCATGCCGGTATGCTGGAAAAATCCGCTGATATGCAAAAAATTACAGCCGGTACGTTACAGATGGGTCACCAGTACCAGTATCTACAACAGCACGGATGGCTTCAGACAGTACTGATTGACCTAGTTTTATCGATTTTCTGAAGATAGGCCTGTATAGCCACCGCTGTCGCAAGTAGCCTGTCAAGGCATAGCATATTAGGCTCAGTACCAGTTAGCGTGCAAACAGGTGACTATGAACGCTTGGCTGGTTCATCCACCTCCTGGGACTACTTCCCACAATAAAACCAGTGCTGCGAATGGCTCAACATCAGAAAGTTTGGAAGACGATGATGCGATCGTCAGAATAGAGCCTAGTGGCAAGCGAAAGCCATCGATGACGGCGGATCTTGTTTGAGCTAGTGAATATAGCCAGCTAGAATTAAAATTTGCTCCAGGAAATGTCTATTTAACTGTCCGATGGATCCCGATCTTTTCTGCCACTTTGCAGTCTCTTCCGTTTAACCTGCACGATTGGCACAGTTTAAAATATTCATGGAAACTAGGTAGCTATATACTGCGGAGATACTGATATTGCAAATGGATCAGTTCAGTGGCGTCAAATTAGCCACAAGTAATTGGACTAAGATATCTTCACGAGAAGCATCAGACGTTATTGCACAACACTTCCTATCAGATATAAAATACTGCATTGTCTTTGACTATAAAGTTAGATTGGTCACTGGAATTGACATTCATATTGTGAATGGCTACGTCGTAAATTCATGCCAATTGCCTTTGACTAGCAACAAACACATCGTGCACAGATGAAAAAATAGTATTATATTGTTGCTAGCTCGTTATTTTAGCCATGGGTATCTTTCCAAAATCAATTAATATTTCCCAGTCAAACTTGCTGCCGAATGTGTGTTTAGCGACCTTGCCATGACATGGCTAGCGAACTTGGAATGTAGATATACCGTTTGCTAATGGTTCTTGCTCGTCTTTATGCATGGTTAAAGTAAGCAGTGTCCCTTACGCCTAAATACTTTGAATGCTCTCCCTCTGCAGCTGCTGCGAAGGAAATGCTGCGGGTCTACTGCGCATTTACAGAGAGCTCGGCTCCGAGCAATAGTAATTTCAAATGACTATAAAATTGTCCATTAATATTTCCATTATTAATATGAGGGCTTTGTTGTCGCTAATATTATGACCGGCTCTGCCTGCAGTCCCCCAGGCGAATCACAAACTAACAAAATTTTTAAAAATCGGCGGTAAACAACCTAGCAAGTTGACCTGAGTGGCTGGTTCGTGATGGCTGTAAATATCGTTTTGAGTTCATGAAGAACGTTTTCTTACACCTCGAAATGCAATACATACCTTGAAAATACAATACAAATGTAACAAAAAATGCAGCACAAAAATGGTTTGTTTTTCAGTGTCGGTCGGGAATATTTGTGCCAAAATTTAAACCATACAATTGTATTGTTTTTCAAGTTGTGTATTGTATTTCAATGAGTGCATTGTATTTCAATGTGCGGTTTTAGCACTATGTAAATTTTAGTCAGTGAGCTCTGACCAATTAATATGATTGGACGAGGCATTCCATAGAGTGCCTAAGTCACGCCCGGTTGGTACTCTGAATACGATGGTCTGGGTGAATACACTTGTCTGATTGGCTGACAGGTGTTAATTAAAACCGTGAAACCGCACAGATAGCTCGGCGACGTTAGTTTCAACATTTGAAGTGCGAAATTCATCTGCTATCAACCTATAACCATAGCAACGTAAGAGCACTGGCATTTGGCTAGGTATAACCGAAACCTAGATACTCATTTATCTCCAGGGGACTGTTTCAATAAACCTTTTTTTTCTGACCGAGTCAGACCATCAGTCGAGTGAAAAGTCGGACCTTCAGCAGACCATGTCCGTCAGGTGTTTCAATAAAACAAAAGTAGGATGTCCGACCATGGTCCAACGGTTCCTCACAGTTCGTTCGAAGTTGCGTGAGAATTTACACCTCAACGATGCACTGCTTCGCTATTTGACGTTAAATTTTGGAAATACGTTAACGTTAAATGAAAAAAGAACCTGATTTTGATTAGGTAAATCATTAACTTCTATTCAGACATTAATTAACGGGTACATCGCTGTACGATGCCACATAAGTATCATTTTCCGTAGACCGTTAACTGAACAGTCTAGCTAATGAAAAGCAGTCTTTGCTCAGTGTGCATTCTGTGCTAAAACTACGATTGGCAATTAAACAAAGCTATTCAACACGTAAAAGACATTAAGACATTCCTATCGTCACAATCGCTCATTTTACAGAATTGAGTTAAGCTGCTTTCACACTGGACAAAAAACAAATTTTTTGCACGACAGATTATTCAAAGTCAATGCAAAGACGCAAAATCGTCCAGCGGGGCAGTTAACAATAGGTACTGCAGCGATAATGACCGTAAAAATTAAAGCAGCGAAGGCATCCCCCTTTATTCATTAAACGATTGTAACTGTGTACAGTTACAAAGGAAGCTAACATGTCCACTTCGACTGCTGACAGTTCGCTGACTACCTGCTCTGACAACAGACTGATTTCAGCTCGCTATCTCTACGGAAACTCATTTATTTTTGTAGGTTCGTTGGTCCAAATAAATCCGCCGGCCAGTGTGGGCGCCTGGCCAATCCAATCTAGCCAAGAACCAGCCTACATCGTGCCAAAACTGCATATCGAAATTCAGTACAAGGTGTATTTTATTACGAGGCTTTTGGCACAGAGCTCGAAATACAATACATGCCTCGAAATTACAATTCATGAGTAACAATAAATACAATACAATCATAATTTGTTTTTCAATGTCGGTCAGGATTATTCATGACAATTAAATACAATGTACACATTTAAATACAATACACATATTGAAAATACAATACACATCTTGAAATACAATGCACATCTCAAAAATATAATACAGTTGTATTGTTTTAATTTTGGCACAAATATTCCTGACTCACATTGAAAAACAAAGCATTTTTGTATTGTATTTACCGTTACACATGTATTGTATTTTCAATATATGTATTGTATTTTCAAGATGTGTATTGTATTTAAGCATTTTTGTATTGTATTTATTGCTACGCATGTATTGTATTTTCGAGATGTGTATTGTATTTCAATAAGTGCATTGTATTTCAATGTGTGTATTTAATTATGGCACAAATCACCCTCCATATCCACATGCTTTGGCCTATGATAAAATGCTTGACCTCCTTTGAAACTAGAGACCTTGTAGAATTTCTAGGAATTGCCAAAATTACTTTGATTTACTGTCACAGGTCTTTAGAAGCTGAGTGTCAAAGGAAATGACTATACAATGAACTATGACCCGAAGAGAGCCATTTTTGTGTGGGAATACTCATGCGTTTTGCACAGTGTCCTTTTGGAGACTCCAAAAAGGACCTTTGGATACTCTAAAGCTCTAAATACTCTAAATAAAGCTTGATTGCACAAAAACACCTTGGTCTAGAAAAACAACCTTGGTCTCAAATGAAAGATAACCATCTGTAATCATCTGTAGTTTTTTACCCATTTCTGGATTAGTTAGTAAAAGTTGTCTCATGGTATTACAGAGGCCTTATTTCTCACAAAACTATTTTTGCCACTGCACCCACAATTTTCTGTAGAAAAAAGGACAAAGTGATGAAGTGCAAATGTGTAATTGTAAAAGTGAATCCCTCCCCCTACACTCTCACCTTTCTACTCTCCTTTACAAAAAACACTATTGGAATACTGTAAAATTTACCACAAAAACAATAGTTTTACTGTTGTAATTGTATTTTTTATTTATTTATTTATTTTTTGACTGCAATATAATGATTCCAGTATTATTATTGAAATATTGTAGGGCTACCATTGCTAATAAAATACAAAACCCATAACCAGTGAAGTTTGCATGTTGTGTAAATCGTAAATAAAAACAGAATACAATGATTTGCAAATCCTTGTCAACCTATATTCAATTGAATACACGGCAAAGAAAAGTTACTTCATGTTCGAACAGGTAAACTTTGTAATTTTTTGCAAATTTTAGCTCATTTGGAATTTGATGCCTGCAACATGTTTCAAAAAAGCTGGCACAAGTGGCAAAAAAGACTGAGAGAGTTGAGGAATGCTCATCAAACACTTATTTGGAACATCCCACAGGTGAACGGGCTAATTGGGAACAGGTGGGTGCCATGATTGGGTATAAAAGCAGCTTCCCTGAAATGCTCAGTCATTCACAAACAAGGATGGGGCGAGGGTCACCACTTAGTGAACAAATGCGTGAGCTGATTGTTAAACAGTTTAAAAATAGCATTCCTCAACGAGCTATTGCAAGAAATTTAGGGATTTCATCATCTACGGTCCGTAATATCGTCAAAAGGTTCAGAGATTCTGGAGAAATCACTGCACATTGGCGACAAGGCCGAAAACCAACATTGAATGCCCGTGACCTTCGATCCCTCAGGCGGTACTGCATCAAAAACTGACATCGGTGTGTAAAGGACATCACCACATGGGCTCAGGAACACTTCAGAAAACCACTGTCAGTAACTACAATTCGTCGCTACATCTGCAAGTGCAAGTTAAAACTCTACAATGCAAAGCGAAAGCCATTTAACAACAGCACCCAGAAACGCCGCCGGCTTCGCTGGGCCCAAGCTCATCTAAGATGGACTGATGCAAAGTGGAAAAGTGTTCTGTGGTCTGACGAGTCCACATTTCAAATTGTTTTTGGAAACTGTGGACGTCGTGTCCTCCGGACCAATGAGGAAAAGAACCATCCGTACTGTTACAGGCGCAAAGTTCAAAAAAAGCATCTGTGATAGTATGGGGGTGTATTAATGCCCAAGGCATGGGCAACTTATGAAGCGTAAAATACGACAACGGAGACCCCGGACCATTGAACAACTTAAGCTGTACATCAAGCAAGAATGGGAAAGAGTTCCACCTGAAAAGCTTCAAAAATTGGTCTCCTCAGTTCCCAAATGTTTACTGAGTGTCGTTAAAAGGAAAGGCGATGTAACACAGTGGTAAAAAGGCCCCTGTGCCAACTTTTTTGCAGTGTGTTGCTGCCTTTCAATTCTAAGTTAATGATTATTTGCAAAAAAAAAAAAAAAGTTTCTCAGTTTGAACATTAAACATCTTGTATTTGCAGTGTATTCAATTGAATATAAGTTGAAAAGGATTTGCAAATCATTCTGTTTTTATCTACGATTTACATAACGTGCCAACTTCACTGGTTTTGGGTTTTGTAACACTACTGAAAACACTCTTGTAATACCATAGCTGGTGAAACGTACTATAGAACACCATAACCACACTTTAGAACACTATACAATTCTTATAGTATACTATAGTAACTCTTTAGTGCATTTTCGTAAGGGCTTCCCCAGGCAACTCGATTCACATTCTGCACACACATACATGCTACACATTGTTGGAAAATCATTATGCATTGTAATTATGTTAGGATAAAATAAGCATGGTTTATATCCTTTTCTTCATATAGACATAATGATTAGGCTACTCACCATTCAAAATCGGGGGTCCTTCCCTTCCAAGAAATCTATGAAACCCTCAGAATCGAGTTACTGCGATTTCAAGCATGCGAGACTCACTCGCTTTCAACACTTCTAACTCAAAAACGAGTCCTACAGACATGCATATGGTGTCAACGTAATCGTCACAGTCCAACGCGGCAGGTGTCAATCCAGTGTAAATAACTGAGAACTATTCAAAATGTCTTTTTTATTTATTTATTTTTTCTCTTTATATGACGAAACTGTTTTGTTTGAGTTGGACAATGCATCTACCATACATAATATCAGCAAACCATGGTGGATATTTGAATTTGCTGGGTTTTTACAGACATTTCAAGACCAAGCATGCCAGTGTCAGATACATACACACACACATGTATATATGTGTGCATATATACAGTGTATCACAAAAGTGAGTACACCCCTAGCATTTCTGCAGATATTTGAGTATATCTTTTCATGGGACAACACTGACAAAATGACACTTTGACACAATGAAAAGTAGTCTGTGTGCAGCTTATATAACAGAGTTAATTTATTTTCCCCTCAAAATAACTCAAAATATAGCCATTAACATCTAAACCCCTGGCAACAAAAGTGAGTACACCCCTAAGAAACTACACCCCTAAATGTCCACATTGAGTACTGTTTGTCATTTTCCCTCCAAAATCTCATGTGACTCGTTAGTGTTACTAGGTCCAGGTGTGCATAGGGAGCAGGTGTGTTCAAATTTGTAGTGCAGCTCTCACACTCTCTCATACTGGTCACTGAAAGTTCCAACATGGCACCACATGGCAAAGAACTCTCTGAGAATCTTAAAGGACGTATTGTTGCGCTACATGAAGATGGCCAAGGCTACAAGAACATTGCCAACACCCTAAAACTGAGCTGCAGCACAGTGGCTAAGATCATCCAGCGTTTTAAAAGAGCAGGGTCCACTCAGAACAGGCCTCGGGTTGGTCGTCCAAAGAAGCTGAGCGCACGTGCTGAGCGTCACATCCAAATGCTTTCTTTGAAAGATCGTCGCAGGAGTGCTGTCAGCATTGCTGCAGAGATTGAGGAGGTGGGGGGTCAGCCTGTTAGTGCTCAGACCATACGCCGCACTCTACATCAAATTAGTGTGCATGGCTGTCACCCCAGGAGGAAGCCTCTTCTGAAGACGGTACACAAGAAAGCCTGCTAACAGTTCGCTGAAGACATGTCAACAAAGCACATGGATTACTGGAACCATGTCCTATGGTCTGATGAGATGAAGATTAATTTGTTTGGTTCCGATGGTCTCAAGCATGTGTGGCGGCGACCAGGTGAGCAGTACAAAGATAAGTGTGTCATGCCTACAGTCAAGCATGGTGGTGGGAATGTCATGGTCTGGGGCTGCATGAGTGCTGCAGGTGTTGGAGAGTTACATTTCATTGAGGGAAACATGAACTCCAACATGTACTGTGAAATACTGCAGCAGAGCATGATCCCCTCCCTCCAGAAACTGGGTCGCAGGGCAGTGTTCCAGCATGACAATGACCCCAAACACACCTCCAAGACGACCACTGCTTTACTGAAGAGGCTGAGGGTAAAGGTGATGGACTGGCCAAGCATGTCTCCAGACTTGACCCCAATATAACATCTTTGGGGGATCCTCAAGCGGAAGGTGGAGGTGCGCAAAGTCTCAAATATCCGCCAGCTCCGCGCCGTCATCATGGAGGAGTGGAAGAGCATTCCAGTGGCAACCTGTGAAGCTCTGGTAAACTCCATGCCCAGGAGAGTAAAGGCAGTTCTGGATAATCATGGTGGCCACACAAAATATTGGCAGTTGACATGTTGTATGTTAATATTGACAACTTTCACCAAGGGGTGTACTCACTTTTGTTGCCAGGGGTTTAGATATTAATGGCTATATTTTGAGTTATTTTGAGGGGAAAATAAATTAACTCTGTTATATAAGCTGCACAGAGACTACTTTTCATTGTGTCAAAGTGTCATTTTGTCAGTGTTGTCCCATGAAAAGATATAATTAAATATCTACAGAAATGCTAGGGGTGTACTCACTTTTGTGATACACTGTATATGCATACATGCATACATACATACATACATATATTTGTGTATGTATGTATGTATCTATGTATATATATATATATATATATATATATATGCATGTATGTATCTATGTGTTACATATGTATGTATGTATGTATCTATGTATCTATGTGTATATATATGTATGTATGTGTGTGTGTGTGTGTATATATATATATATATATATATATATATATATATGTGTGTATATATAT
The DNA here is from genome assembly GCA_029721435.1 of Gymnothorax reevesii. Lineage (NCBI taxonomy): Eukaryota > Metazoa > Chordata > Actinopteri > Anguilliformes > Muraenidae > Gymnothorax > Gymnothorax reevesii. Next base: position 16,617,185 of record CM056579.1, read on the forward strand.
ATGTGTGTATATATATATGTGTATGTATATATATATATATATATATATATATGTGTGTATGTATGTGTGTATGTGTGTATATATATGTATGTATGTATGTATATTATTGTAATAAAGCTTTGGCAATATGTATTTTAAAATATGTCATGCCAATAAAGCAAATTGAATTGAATTATAGGCTTTGGATGTAAACACCGACTTGAAGGTAGGACGACGCGATTCAAGTGGGAGTTTCGGGGGAGTTTTGAAATGTGACTGTGACATAATTTGACTGTTTTAGCGAACGAAACATGTTTTTTAGCGGTAATTATCCCCCGCAACAATGTGCATTGTGGGGGATATAAAAATGGGCTCCGTCCGTCCGACACGTTTGTTGTCTGGGCTATAACTTTGAAACTGATCATCCAATTCTGACCATATTTGGCATCGAGGTGTAAAACCACATAAAGGTGTGTCATGAAAAACAATTTTGAAAATAATTTTGTAATTTCTCACGTTTTGGGGCAAAAAGTTACAAATTTCTGGGAAATCTGTAATGTGTCGTATCCAGGCTATAACTTTGAAAATATTCATCCAATTGTGATAATATTTGGCATCAAGGTGTAAAAACACAAAGGTGTGTCATGAAAAACAATTCTGAAAATATCTTTAATTTAAACAAAATTGTTTGCGTTTTGGGTCAAAAAGCGTCATTTTTGGGAAATCTGTAATGTGTCCTGTCTTGGCTATAAATTTGAAAGTCATCACATGGACTGAAAACCTATTGGGCATTTGTACTCAATCATTTTCAGTTGTTTTTTTCTCCATTTATATGTGGGTATCTTACTCCAAAAAGCAGCTTATCTGGAGCTCTGGAATTCATTATATTGAATTTATTCTATCTCAGTTCCACACAGTTTGTCACAAGATAAATTAACGTGCCATAGTATTGTCATTATGAAATACAGTTCTTTAGAAATCTCAATGCATATAAAAATTCTCTATTCAAAAATGCAATGCCAGTTGCGGGGGATATTGCTTGACAATGTCAACAGCTTGTCTATGTTTATATGGATTCCCAAGACACTCAGCTTTCCAATGATATGCGCAGTTACTGTTATTTCATGATGGGTTGCCTTCCCATTCGTTTACTGTTCATTTCAGTGATCGTGGGACAGCGTTTGGGTCAGTACTTTTATAGATAAGATTCAACAGAATACTTCTCACTTTATCCCCAGTTTCCTTTTTTTGTCGGGACGCACTGCAGATGCAAAGTTATTTAACTTCTATTTCACCCAGTGAACTCAAGTGTATGCAGCTGCTGGTTTGTCAGCCATTTTGGCCAATGCCTTGGTAACGCCTTGAGAAAGACTAGTCCCTGATGCTGAGAGAGCGCCACCTGTGGTCAGTCTGAAGAGGATTACACAGTGTAATGAATGTGTCAGGTCCTGCCGGAGGACCAGTTTGATAACGGCTAAATCCCTTCCCCTGTTTCCCTCCAGGAGCTGCACTTCAGCACGCCTTTGAGCAGCAGTATGATGCAGGCAGGAGTCAGTCTGAGACGGGACACTGAGACAACACTACCAGAGCTCACTGAGCAGCACAGGATCAGACAGAAAGAAGAGGAACTCAGTGGACTGGAGTCTGTCCACATGGCAGAGTCAGAGACAGTGTGTGCTGCACCAGGACTCAACACACGAGAGCCAGTGTGTGTTACAGCACACAGTGGGGTCAGGGATGTACACCGCACACACACATCACTGATTAAAACAGAAACTGATCTGGGCTCCACACACACTGGGGATCTCATCAAGACAGAGAGCCTTGACAGTACAGAGCTGGGATATGTGACCTGTATGCATCCTGACCAAATCAAAACGGAGACTGATGATGGAGGATACCTTAAATCAGAGCAAATCGGTGACTGGCGGGATATTAAATGTGCTCATTTTAAATGTGACCAAGTGAAGTATGAATCGAGTGAAAACATAGGAACTGATCTCATGAATACTGGGATGAGTGGAGTTGGTCTTGATCACAAAGACCCAATTGACCCAAGGCTCAGCGCAGTGCGTCTAAATGTAAACTGCAAAGAAGAAATCCATGATCTCTCAACCCAAAATGGGAATTTGAATCCTTGCCAGTTTGTAAACATTGAGAAGAATGGGAAAGGAATCATCCAGGAAAATGCAAACAGTATCAACAAACCTATAACCTGTGAAACGAGGAGTATGACCATTGAACCCCTCATAACTTCAAATAAACCTCCAAGAACTTTGAGTGTCCTACTAAAGGAGGCCATTCATGAAAATGCAAATAAAGAGCAATTGAATTACCAGAGAATTCATACAGGTGAACACCTGCATAAATGCAGTCATTGTGGAAAATGCTTTTCAAAACTGAACACTTTACAGCGCCACCAGATAATTCATACAGGTGAAAAACCCTACAAATGTAGTCAGTGCGGGAAGTGCTTTTCTCTACTTGTTCGTTTTAAATTCCACCAGAGAAGTCATTCAGGTAAAAAGCCCTACAAATGTAGTCAGTGTGAGAAGTACTTTGCTTACCTATCAGAACTAAAACGCCACCAGAGAATTCATACAGGTGAAAAGCCCTACAAATGCACTCAGTGTGGGAAGTGCTTTTCTCGACTTACTACTTTAAAATCCCACCACAGAATTCATACAGGTGAAAAGCCCTATAAATGTAGCCAGTGTGGGAAGTGCTTTGCTAACCAAAATCAACTAAAACGCCACCAGAAAATTAATTCAGGTGAAAAGCCCTATAAATGTAGTCAGTGTGGGAAGTGCTTTGCTGACCTATATAAACTAAAATGCCACCAGAGCATTCATACAGGTGAAAAGCCCTATAAATGTAGTCTGTGTGGGAAGTGCTTTTCTGACCACTCTCAACTAAAACGCCACCAGAAAATTCATTCAGATGAAAAGCCCTATAAATGTAGTCAGTGTGGGAAGTGCTTTTCTCAACCAAATGGTTTAAAAGCCCATCACAGAATTCATTCAGGTGAGAAGCCCTTCTTATGTAGTTGGTGTGGGAAGTGTTTTTGTCGACTAACTACTTTAAAATCCCACCACAGAACTCATACTGGTGAAAAGCCCTATAAATGTAGTCATTGTGGGAAGTGCTTTTCTGAACTGACTTATTTAAAATCCCACCAGAGAATTCATACAGGTGAAAAGCCCTACAAATGCACTCAGTGTGGGAAGTGCTTTTCTCGACAAACTAATTTAAAATCCCACCACAGAATTCATACACATGAAAAGCCCTATAAATGTAGTCAGTGTGGGAAGTGCTTTGCTAACCTATATCAACTAAAACGCTACCAGAGAATTCATTCAGGTGAAAAGCCCTATGAATGTAGTAAGTGTGGGAAATGCTTTGCTGACCTATATAATCTAAAATGCCACCACAGCATTCATACAGGTGAAAAGCCCTATAAATGTAGTCAGTGTGGGAAGTGCTTTTCTGACCACTCTCAACGAAAACGCCATCAGAGAATTCATTCAGGTGAAAAGCCCTACAAATGTAGTCATTGCGGGAAGTGCTTTTCTCAGCCAAATAGTTTAAAATTCCACCACAGCATTCATACAGGAGAAAAGCCATATAAATGTAGTCAGTGTGGGAAGTGCTTTGCTGACCTGTATCAACTAAATCGCCACCAGAAAATTCATTCAGGTGATAAGCCCTATAAATGTAGTCAGTGTGGGAAGTGCTTTGCTAACCTATATCGACTAAATCGCCACCAGAAAATTCATTCAGGTGATAAGCCCTATAAATGTAGTCAGTGTGGGAAGTGCTTTGCTGACCTATATAAACTAAAATGTCACCACAGCATTCATACAGGTGAAAAGCCCTACAAATGTACTCAGTGTGGGAAGTGCTTTTCTCAACAAACTAGTTTAAAATTCCACCACAGAATTCATACAGGTGAAAAGCCCTATAAATGTAGTCAGTGTGGGAAGTGCTTTTCTCGACAAACCGTTTTAAAATCCCACAACAGAACTCATACTGGATCTTCCATCACCACTGCCCTAATAAACGAGATATACCCAGAAGCAAACTTACTACTCAAAGACATAACACCCTACTACAAAAATACTTCACAGAAAAGGACTTGGAGTGGATGCAAACGGAAGTAATTAACTTAATCAGCAATAAAATCTGTCCCTGTGCTGAGCCCATAGGAATGCCAGAACGACAGCCAAAACATCTTGAAGAACTACTCCCCAGAGCAACCTCACTTGGGCCACCTGCCTCCCCATTGGCAGATACTTTGGCGGACACTGAACCAGAAATGGAGCAATCTCGAACTCCTGAGAGACAGTGTCAAAAGAGCCCCATACCAACCCAGGAATCTGGAGATCTGCAGCCGGGCATAGACTCAGAGCAATTAGAGTTGGAAGAAGAACTAGCCAACAAAATTGAAGAAACTCGAACGATGAACATGATAGAACGACCTAAACTGATTAAATTAAAACAAAACAAAAAATTCAAAACACTATTATGCAGGGTGAATGCTAGCCTTGGAAGACTGGTTCCTGCAGACGCCACGCTCACTGAGCTGAATCATGTAAACTACGGTGCGGCATGGTTTATACAGACAAAGCTAATCTCGAAACATAAAGAAAGCAGAGAAAAAGGGAACAGGAAAATTAAGATCGAACCACCCTGGAAAAAGAAGCTAAATCAAAAAATCAACAAGCTGAGAGCTGAAATCTCTCAAATCGCGACTTATAGAAGTGAGCAAAAACATACAAAGAATCTCACCCGTAAAATTAACGCAATAAAAAGAAGATATAACATAAGCGACGACCAGCTTAGTGGACGCCTAGCAGAACATCAAGCAATAATTAAAGCCTTAGCCGCACAAATAAGAAATAAGGAGAGAAAAATAATCTCGAAACAGATCAATAAACAGTACATTGAAAACCCAAGAACAGTCTATAGAACTATGATGAAAGACTCCATAGAAGTGCAAGAACCACCAGCAAGGGAACAAATTGAAGGATACTGGAGGCCACTATTTGAAGACCCAAAACAGCATCAGGAGAACCAGTGGGCTGAAATTACTGAAGGAAAAAACAGAGACAAACAACAAATGCCTGCAATTGTACTAGCAGAAGAAGAAATAAGGAAGAAAATCAATAAATATTGCAACTTTAAGACGCCAGGAATAGACAAAATCCCAAATTTTTGGCTGAAGAAGATGACGGCTCTACATTGCCACTATGTCATGGCCTTTACCAAACTACTGAAAGGAGAAGAAGAATCTCCTGAATGGCTGACCATTGGTAATACCAACCTGATACCGAAGAGTAATGATACGCAGCTGCCTAATAAATACAGGCCTATTTGCTGTCTGACAACTACATACAAGTGGCTGACAGGGATCATAGCTGATGCCATCTATGAGCATCTTCATGAGGGAAAATACCTGGAAAATGAACAAAAGGGATGCATAAGAAAAAGGCTCGGAACTAAGGACCAACTCTTGATCAATAAAACTATTCTTGATGACTGCAAAAGAAGACAGCGAAACCTCAGCATGGCATGGATTGACTATCAAAAGGCATTTGACAGTGTGCCACATTCCTGGATACTGAGATGCCTGGAACTATATAACATCAATAAAGAGATAAGATCCTTTCTTGGGAACCAAATGACTAAGTGGAAAACCACTATTACCCTAAAATACTCAGAGGGACACATAATAATCCCAGATGTTCAAGTGCAGAGAGGAATTTTCCAAGGAGACAGCCTGTCAGCGCTCCTATTCTGCCTCATTATGGACCCGCTCAGTAAGCTACTGAAAAGTTACGACATCGGGTACGACCTCAGCAGAAGTAGAAGCAGAAAAGGTCACAAAAGAGTGAACCATCTTCTGTTCATGGATGACCTGAAGCTCTATGCCGAGTCAGAACAAAAACTTGGCCAACTTGTTGAAGTTGTCCATAAGTTCTCCAAGGACATTAATATGGAACTTGGCCTGGAAAAATGCTCTAAATGTACAATCAAGAAAGGTAAGAAGGTAGTAGCAGAAAATATTCTACTAGGGGAGGAAAGTTGTATTGCAGATCTGGCCAAGGATTCCACATACAAATATCTGGGAATAGAAGAAAATGCAATACTAGAGCATAAGAAAATGAGGGAAGGAGTCAAGAAAGAATACTTTAAGCGCCTAAAAAGTATCTGCAAATCAGAACTAACACCAAAAAACAAGATCACTGCCATAAACCAATTTGCAATCCCTGTGGTGACCTACGGTTTTGGCATAATAGACTGGCCGCAAGGTGAGTTGGACAAGTTAGATATTAAGACCAGGAAGACTCTCACCTTACACAAAGTGACCTACAGAAATCAGTGTATGGATAGGATATATCTCCCTCGCAGAGAAGGCGGACTAGGCCTCACAGAAATCAACCACGCCTATAGAGCAACAGTTGTTAGTATGGGACAGTACCTAAAGAGCACTGAGGAGGATGTGATGAAAATGGTTGCACAACAACATGCTGAGACCCTACCCCAGCAGACGTCTCTAATCAAATTGGCTGAAAACTTTGCTAGAGATATTTTTGAAGAGAGACAAGGAAACAAACTGACAAAGGCAACCAAGCTAGCAAGAAATGCACGGGCAAAATTCAGCAAAATGGAACAGAGTCGCAGAATGGACCGATGGAAGCAACACCGTAGAGCTGGACGCTTCCAAGAAGAACTGGAAAAGGATTACATCGACAAAGAAGGATCAATACAGTGGCTGAAGAATGGAGAGCTGGGATTCGACGGAGAGAGAATCATCGTTGGAGCCCAAGACCAGGGGCTTTTAACGAATGGCTTCAAGAAGATGGCAGGAATATCACAAAATGATCTATGTAGATTCTGTCATACATCAGTTGAAAGTGTGAACCATTTAGTATCAGGCTGCCAAACCCTGCTGGCAGATGGATATTATACCTCCCGCCACAATAAGATCTGCAAATACCTGCACTGGAAAATATGCAAAGAGCTGGAAGTGGAAGTCAAGGAAAAAATATGGGACCATGAACCAGCACCAGTGGTCTCTAACGGGAAAGCAACTATCTTCTACGACAAAATCATTCCAACTGGAAGGTTCATAGAGGGAGGTGCAATAAAACCAGACATTGTCGTCTGGAATAGGCAGGAGAAAAATGCCAAAATTATAGATGTCACTGTCCCCAATGACTATGGACTTAATAGAGCAGAAAGAGAAAAGATAACAAAATACCAAGATCTAAAAAATGACCTAAAAACGACCTGGTCATTGAAAGAAATTGATATAATACCAGTGGTGGTCGGTGCAACGGGGCTTATGAAGAAAAACCTGAAGAACTACACGGAGGCCATCCCCGGTTGTCCTAGTACCCAGGAAGTACAGCTATCCGCAATCAAAGGAACGATTACCATCTTGAAAAGAGCCCTTGGATACAACGCAAAAAATGCTTAGGGTGTAACTATAGACCCCAGGAAAGGGGCCCATTACACACTATAAGAAGAGAAATAAGGAAAATGAAAAGTGAAACAACTGGCACTGGCACAACAACATGCTGAGACCCTACCCCAGCAGACGTCTCTCTAATCAAACTGGCTGAAAACTTTGCAAGGGACATTTTTGAAGAGACACAAGGAAACAAACTGACAAAGGCAACAAAGCTAGCAAGAAATGCACGGGCAAAATTCAGCAAAATGGAACAGAGTCGCAGAATGGACAGATGGAAGCAACACCGTAGAGCTTGACGCTTCCAAGAAGAATTGGAAAAGGATTACATCGACAAAGAAGGATCAATACAGGGGCTGAAGAATGGAGAGATGGCATTTGATGGAGAGAGAATCATCGTTGGAGCCCAAGACCAGGGGCTTTTAACAAATTGCTTCAAGAAGATGGCAGGAATATCACAAAACGATCTATGTAGATTCTGTCATATAACAGTTGAAAGTGTGAACCATTTAGTATCAGGCTGCCAAACCCTCCTGGCAGATGGATATTATACCTCCCGCCACAATAAGATCTGCAAATACCTGCACTGGAAAATATGCAAAGAGATGGAAGTGGAAGTCAAGGAGAAAATATGGGACCATGAACCAGCACCAGTGGTCTCTAACGGGAAAGTAACGATCTTCTACGACAAAATCATTCCAACTGGAAGGTTCATAGAGGGAGGTGCAATAAAACCAGACATTGTCATCTGGAATAGGTAGGAGAAAAGTGCCAAAATTATAGATGTCCCTGTCCCCAATGACTATGGACTTAATAGGGCAGAAAGAGAAAAGATAACAAAATACCAAGATCTAAAAAATGACCTAAAAACAACTTGGTCATGGAAAGAAATTGATATAATACCAGTGGTGGTCGGTGCAACGGGGCTTATGAAGAAAAACCTGAAGAACTACATGGAGGCCATCCCCGGTTGTCCTAGTACCCAGGAAGTACAGCTATCCGCAATCAAAGGAACGGTTACCATCTTGAAAAGAGCCCTTGGATACAATGCAAAAAATGCTTCGGGTGTAACTATAGACCCCAGGAAAGGGGCCCATTACACACTATAAGAAGAGAAATAAGGAAAATGAAAAGTGAAAAGGTTGATCTTTAGGGTGTAACTATAGACCCCAGGAAAGGGACCCATTACACAATATAAGAAGAGAATAAGAATTATTTTAAAAAGTCAAAAGCCCTATAAATGTAGTCACTGTGGGAAGTGCTTTTCTAAACAAACTCCTAAAATCCCGCCACAGAACTCATACAGGTGAAATGTAGAGCCGTCATCTTCTTCAATCAAAAATTTGGGATTTTGTCTATTCCTGGTGTCTTAAAGTTACAATATTTGTTGATTTTCTTCCTTATTTCTTCTTCTGCTAGTACGATTGCGGGCATTTGTTGTTTGTCTCTGTTTTTTTCTTTAGTGATTTCAGCCCACTGGTTCTCCTGATGTTGTTTTGAGTCTTCTAATAGTGGCCTCCAGTATCTTTCTATTTGTTTCCTCGTTGGTGGTTCTCGCACTTCTTTGGAGTATTTCGCTATATTTCTATAGACTATTCTTGGGTTTTCAGTTAACTTCTTATTGATCTGTTTTGCAATTATTTTTCTCTCCTTATTCTTTATTTGTGCGGCTAAGGCTTTAATCACAGCTTGATGTTCAGCCGGGCGTATTCTAAGCCGGTCATTGCTTATGTTGCATCTTCTTTTTATTGCATTAATTTTACGGGTGAGGTTCTTTGTATGATTTTGCTCACTTCTAAAAGTCGCAATTTGAGAAATTTCAGCTCTCAGCTTGTGGATTTTCTGATTTAGTTTCTTTTTCCAGGGTGGTTCCATTTTTAATTTCATGTTCCCATTTCCCCTGCTTTCTTTATGTTCTGGGGTGAGCTTACTCTGTATAAACCATGCAGCTCCGTAGTTCACTCAGATTAACTCAGTGAGCGTGGCATCTGCTGGGACTAGTCTTTTAAGGCCAAACGTTCACTTTGCATAATAGTGCCTTGAACTTTTTGTTCTGTTTTAATTTAATCAATTTAGGGCGCTCTACCATCGTCATTCTTCTGGTTTCTTCAATTTTATTGGCCAGTTCTTCTTCCAACTCTAATTGTTCAAGTTCTGTGTGCGGCTGTAGTCCTTTAGATTCCTGGGATGGTATGGGGCTCCTTTGACGTTGTCTCTCAGGACTTCGTGATTGTTCCATTTCTGGCTCAGTATCTGCTGGTGGGGAGGCAGGTGGCCCAGGTGAGGTTGCCCTGGGGAGTAGTTTTTGAGGATCCTTCGACTGTCTCTCTGGCATCTCTAGGGGCTCAGCACAGGGGCAGATTTTATTGTTAATTAAGTTAGTCACTGCTGCTCGCATCCAATCTAATTCCTTTTCTGTGAAATATTTTTGTTTAAGGGTGTTATGTCTTTGAGTGGTGAGTAAGTTCCTAGGTATGCCTCGTTTACTTTGGCAGTGGTGATGAAAAATCAGCTGCCATTCTCGACATCTTTCCCTCTGGTTGGTGTATTTTGCTTTTGCGTACTCAGTCGCCCAGAGTAACACCCACTTCTCCTCCATTGTCCATTGGCTCCATCTAAATTCTTGCTGATCTTCCTCTCTTCTGGCTTGGAAATCTATTTCTGCTTGTTTACGGGCTTCCTCTTTAATCTTTGTCATTTCTTCGTCTGTTAAGTATCTATGAATTTGGGAAGCAATTGATGCCAGTTTAGTGGTTGTGGTGGCTTCCTTCTTCTCTGATGATAATTCCACTTCTTTTACTTGTTCCTCAAATACAATATTTTTCCGCCTGCCCCACTTCTCATACCTAGAGTAAGCGAAGCAGTGGAAGATTTTCTTCTTCTCCTCGATGGACCATGTTACAATGTCATAATTTTGTTTGTTCCTTTTACTGGTCCTTCGGCAATCTTGTTTCTGGGGCCCAAGGTCAGTGCGTAGCTGATCTAATGGGAGACCCTGCTGAGTGCTGGCAGAGGAGGGACTGATCTCTGTAGCACAGGGAGAAGTGACACTATCAGAATTTTCACACGCCCTAGTGCTGAGGCGTGATGTGGGGACCTTTTTATTCTTGGCAGCGTCCGGCCAGTATAATTTATCCTTTCTTGACTTCTTATCCATATTTATTTTGTGGAATTTTTGGTCGGGGTTTGCTCCAGTCGAATATGAAGCGTTCCCATACAAGGATTTCTCCAGGTAAACCCCTTGATAGTGGGACCAAAGGCACTCGAGGCTTGTGCATACCTGCCAACAAGTACGGTTTTGCCGTAATGGTTACGGTTTTAAAAAGTACAGTCCGGTTTACAGCTGAACAAAACCAAATTCCGGTTTTTCAGAAAATAACAAATAGGCCTAGTATTAAAAGGGGCAATAAGCGGAAATGCATAATTTCTAGACTGAAGGAATTAAAAATCGCGATGTGAAGAACGAGAGGCGTAATTTCATCTCGAGTATCACGGGACGTCACACAACCGCTCTCTGTGTTGATCTCCAGCCCGTTGTTTACAAGCCCGGTTTGGCTGCGTGTTCATGAGCGTCCATGTGAATCGCCGCCTCGTTCCCGAGAATGCATTCATACAGCCAGTAAGCAGTGGCAGCGCGTATTTTTTTAAAAAGCATAGCTCATGACACACTTTGTTTTGGTCTGCAGGCAGTGCACAACAGCAAACCTAAAACATAATGATAAAATAAAACATGAAAGTTGTTCATTTATTCCCGTTTCTTCAACGCTAGGCCATTTTGTTACAATCGCAGACAATCTGTTGGTTCGATTGCGTAAACAATCTGCACACCTCACTGGTTATGAAGATTATAAGGAATCACGGAATTGGCTAAGGCGTTTCAAATGGAAACATTCTCTACGAAAATCAGAACCGCTGCACAATGGAAAATGAGGGACAGTAACTGCATAATTATTGACGTTACTTATCAGTAAGACTTCGACAATTTATTTTGATACCAGTTGATCATTGCTGAAGTTACTTACATGTAACACTGTGGCAAATTAATGTTGATACATCTTGATCATAATTGAAGTTACTTACTAGTAACACTGGCAAAAATATTTTGATACTAGTTGATCAGTTTAGTTGAATGTGATGTACAAAATGATGTATTTAATTAACAGATGCTTCAGATATCTTCTGCTTGGTCAGTGGAATAAGTCGCAAACTTGCTGCATACTGAAGACACAGTCTCAGATTTAGTTTCCCAGTTTCCATTAAATATGACCCATCTGTCTAATTGTTGTGAATTTGTTTTTCTTAGTCCTTTTACTTACTGTTCTAAAGGGGTTTGGGCATAACTAAATAACAATATTCACCTCAGTAATCACGGGCATGTTATCTGGGCTATGAAAAATTCTACTTTCTAGGATATCTGTGAACAAAAGTGTCAAATTGAAGATGAATTGTTTAGTCAAATGTCTGCCTCGAAGAGCTGGAAATGCAGTATTTAGCAGCTGCCACAGCAATCACAGGGGACATCCCCCGTAGCCCCACTGACGGGAGGGCGCGATTGCATTCTAGGATTATTAAGATTATGGTTTTTTAATTTCAAAAGTTGGCAGGTATGCTTGTGCCTAGTAGGATTTCCACAACCCTCCGCCAACCCATGTCTACATGTCAACTCATGATACACAACATGATTTCAGCTGCATACAAGCTTGATATAACTGGTGAGATATATACACCTTATAAATGTGACTGAATGCATGAATGTTTGACAAATACTTGGCCTCTCTGTGAGAAATACAGCCCCTTACTTAGAAAAAATCTGAGATCTGCCACTGGTGTGTAAAGTATTTTTGCCTTCCAAAAAGGATTCTTTAAGAAAAAAGGGATCTTGATGAAGCCATTTGCCATCCTAAGAACCCCCTTGGAAGACTAAAAGAAAATGGATGCTTTGGCAAATAGCAGAACCCCATCACTCTGTGGAGAACCCTACTGGAACCCTCTTTTCTGAGAGTGAGCAAAACAATATACATCGGACACAATGCATTACCACACTGCTGTTTGCTTCAAAAATTTTAAACCTGATCAAATGACAGTGAACCAGGTGGATGGCATTAATCTTGATTAATCATTGCCCCTCACAAAAAAGTAACATATAGAAAACAAGAAATTGATCCGTATTATTTTGGCAGTATCGCCATCTATTGCAATCTCTTTTGCCTCTTCATTCACATCAAAAGACAGAACGGAGCGTGGTAATATAATTCGTTGACTGCTTGAAGAACTCGGTTTTTTGTTATGGTTTTAATGTTTCTTTTAAAGTCATGTGTTATATATTTTTACTACACAAGCCTGCTTTTGTCCAGTCTTGCTTGAATTGAATGACTGGACAAAATTGAATTGAACAACCGCCAGTACACTGCAATTGCAAACGAGATCCCACGTTAATTTAGAAACAATTAAAAAAGGCGCATATCCAATGGATTGCCGCAATAGGGTCAGTGGGTTACCAGTCAGCCAGTTGGCATTTTAACATTTTTTTCACTGTTGAATCAACGTCATAGATCATAGTTGAATCACCCTTGAAGTATGTTTTGATTTTGAAAGATGAATCAACATTCATTTTGCAACATTTTTTCAACGTTGGGCATGAGTGCCATACACAACCTACACTTTGTTTTGGCCTGAACAACTATTTTAGGGGGTTTTTATGAGTGAGAAGGGGGCTTAGAATGATGGGAGAAAAATTTTAAAAGGAAGGGGGGGATGCGGCACAAGGAAAAGAAAAAAAAAATTTGCGGTAATTCCAGTTATCACCACCGTGCTCTTCCCTCGTGACATTCACTCTGTGTACGATCTCTCCAAATTCTTCTGACCTTTTTAAATGTGTTCTCTTTCCCCCCCAATCGATAAGGCAGTGAACAAAGGTTTCCTTGTTATGTTAGACATTACATTAGTGTCTGCAGCGAGATTCGAACCTGGGAACCTCTGGAAAAAGCTATTTCAAATACACCATACACTGTGGCCAACCACGACACCAACTGAATTTGCTGCCAGTTCAGTGCATCAGTTTCCATTCATCCCTGCAGGGTGAAAGACAACCAATGTTGTTTCAATGTTAAGACAAATCTTGTTAAAATTTCAGTGTTGATTTGAAGTCATTTTAACCTTTTTACAACCATCAGAGTTAAACGTTGTTTAATCGCGTTTCAATGTTGAAACAACAACTGACATAATTTCAACCATATTTCTACGTTGAAGGTTGGTCATGAGCTGGCTGGGTGAGTGAAAAGCCGAGTCAGTCGTAAATCCAAAGCATTACCACGCTAAGTCTGTGGGTTACTGTCAGCTCAAGGGAACACGGCGCACTCCATTCTTATACCGGTGCGCCTGGCTGTGGTATGTCCAGTAGATTCATGCTCTGAGACATACGCCCACCTCGATTTAAGCTGCAGCAGCGGTTGCCATGCCATCTGACCACCACATGTGCCTGAAAAGAGGCATTAAATTGGGGGGGAAAGCGATTGCACAGGTGCGACTATTTTAATTCAAAGCTCGCAGTGTTAATTTTGGTCGTAATTTTGAGCCCTGCACTGAAGTGGTCCAAATTTCTTTGAGCCACTTAAGTGCTACAGCCAAATGCTCAAATGTACTAAAAAAAGCATCTACCACAGTTTCTCAGAAAGAGGGTAAAGCCACACGTCTCCGAACATCATAGCCGGCAAAATCAACTGATGCAGATGTATCTGGGGGTACAACAGAAGAATTCTGTTCTGTAGCATTTTGCAGTTCTAGCTGACGCAATTTAACCTTGACTTCTGCCTCCAATTCCAAATTACGTTTCACGAACTGGAACTCCTGTTCCTGTTTTTGCGCCCTCTCCCGTACCTCAATCTCTGCCTATCGTGCCTTTTCCTCAGCCTCCAGCTCTAACCGGGCGAGTCAGACCTTCAGCCGTGCATCACTGTCCGACCAATGAGAGCTTGGCGAATATGGCTCAAACTTGGGCAAGGTAGGCGGAGGGGTAGTTGGAGGAAACTCCCCCTTCCCTTCAACTACGGCAGAACCAATACCGCCCCAAGGAGTCATAACTTGTGCCAGGCCTAGTTGTTGACATCAGGCAGAACGAGAGGACCAACGATAGCAGGAGGGGCATGAATTTTTAGCTCGACCAACCTCTCCCTTTCTGAGAGCACCAGACACCACAAGACCTACAGGATCTGCATGGGGTGAGTAACTGAAGGTTATAAAGTACCAGGAGACATAAAATGCAATGGTAACAGCAGAGATAAAACAAGGAGACAAAAATAATTCAGCACAGGGGTTTTTACTGCGAAAAAAAAAGGTTGGGGTCCAAGGGTGAAACTACAAAGCAGACAAGACAAACCCACACAGCGAGGTCAAGGGACGCTGGATGTTGCCAAAAGAACATTCAAAAAGACAAGCTTGCTAACACACAGCAATCAAATCTAGAGTATCCAGTACACAAAACAAAAGCCTGACTACTCTAACTAGCACAAAAAAATACATGGGTTGGCATCCACTGCTAATGGCTAGTGCACCTATACATAGAACAGCTAAGGACATAAATATAGGCGCCCCAAGTCCTACCTGTCCTAAGCCCTGGAAGTGTACACAAACCACCAAAAAAAAACCATTTTCAGATAAACAGAGGAAATTTGAAATTTGACGTTTTGGGGTGGCCTTTTATTGTCCCCAGGATAAGGAGTATCTGGGTACTGCTCATTTGCTCTGATCACTGCCTGGAAATGACACCCATGTACTGAGTGAAATTATTGCATCACTGAGCAAATGCTCACTGACAGAGAAATGGATAAAAAATAGTACACAAATCGAGAAATATCCCTATTCTACAAGTACAAGTCAGCATATGCTCACTTAGAGTTAACTCAATGTGGCATGAATATTTCACATGGGGCATTTATATTTTTGTTCAGTGTAGTTCCAGGCATCTCAATATCCAGGTGTGGGGCACGCTGTCAAATGCCTTTTTATAATCAATCCATGCCATACGAAGGTTTGTCGGTCTTCTTTTGCAGTTCTCAAGAATAGTTTTATCTATCAAGAGTTGGTCCTTCGTTCCAAGCCTTTTTCCTATTGTTATGGCCCCAATTTGTTATGACATAGCAGACATGGAGATGGGGTTGCCATGTTGCGATGTCCTGGGACAGGAAAATGCTCAAACAGGCAAAAATCCACAAAAAGAGCTTCACAGGCCTTGAAGAGTGACAGGTTTGGTCAAATGTATCCTTCCAGTATTTCTCCTTGAAATTTCTCCTACTACTACTTCCTCCCTCCCTCCCTTTTCTCCCAATATACTCTTTTCCAGCCCCCTCCCACCTTACAGACTTTTCTTCAGTTCTCTGGGACATTCGCCTCTGAGGCATACCAAGGACACGCCCCAAAACCTAGCTCCATACTGGGCAGAACAAAAAATGTCAATACTGCCATCTAGTGGCTTTTTTCACATTACACCTCCATTCCAAAAGGAAAAATTTTTCTTCTTTATACAAAACTGGTTAAGTAGATACTTGTATAAATATACATATAATACAATCTGCTAATAAACGTGATATATATACACACATACTCAAACACGGGATAAGCAATCAGCAATTAAATTGTCAGTACCCTTTACATGCTTCATTTCCATGTCAAACTCCAGTAAAATCAATCTCCAATCCAACAATCTCCGATTCTTGTTTTCCATCCATCTTACTCAAAAACATTAACAGATTGTGGTTAGTACATACAATCATTGGCTTTAGCCCTGTACGAACATAAACCTCAATGTGTTGCAAGGATAGAACCAGAACCAACAGCTCCTTCTCAGTTGCGGAATAGTTCTTTTGATCGCGATTGAACTTCCTGGAGAAGTATGCCACAAGATGCTCAATGTCATCAGAGTCAATTCTCTGTAGGAGCACAGATCCACAAGCTGGGGCGCTAGCATCCACCGTGATGGAGAACGGTTTGTTGAAGTCAGGAAATTTGAGCACGGGGAAGTGACACAGCAGAGACTTCAGGCGATCGAAGGCTCTTTGGCATGCTTCATCCCAAGTGAACTTTACGCCTTTCTTCAGTTGGTTGGTTAGACTGAGAGCAATCTCAGCAAAGTTCTTGCAGAACTTGCGGTAGTACTCGATCATTCCAAGGAAGCGGCGCAAAGCTTTTTTGTTGCCAGGAACTGGAAAGTCCAAGATGGCGTGAACTTGAGCATTTATGGGTGCCTCCTTACCCTAGCCTATGACGTAGCCAAGATTCGTGATATTAGCACAACCAAAGTCACTCTTGTTCAGGTTAACAGTCAAGTTAGCCAGGGTCAAGCGCTGGAACAAGGTCTCTACATCTTTCAGATGTTCTTCCCAGGAGTCACTCCATGTGATCAGGTCATCGATGTACGCACCCGTGTGAGCTAATCCGGCGATTGTAGATTGTAACATCCTTTGGAACGTGGCTGGGGCATTTTTCATGCCAAAGGGTAGGACGTCATACTGGTACAACCCAGATGGTGTGGCAAAAGCAGAGATGCTCTTGGCCCTCTCAGTTAAAGGCACATACCAATAACTCTTCAATAAATCAAACTTGGTCAGAGATTTTTAACAATCATTAATCCTAGGTATTGGAAACACATCAGCATTGACTTTGCAATAATCTGAACAGAATCTAGTACAGATAGTTACAGATCCTTGGTAATTGATGGGGTTGCTATGTTGCGATGTCCTGGGACAGGAAAATGCTCCAACACAGGCAAAAATGCACAAAAAGAGCTTCACAGGTCTTGAAAAGAGTGACAGGTCTGGTCAAATGTATCCTTCCACCATCTCTCCTTGAAATTTCTCCTACTACCCCTCACTCTCAATTTCTCCTTATATACTCTTTTGCAGCCCCCTCCCACCTTCCAGACTTTTCTCAAATTCTCTAGGACATTCCCCTCTGAGGCACGTCTAGGACATGCCCCAAAACCTAGCTCCAGACTGGGCTTCAAAAAAAGTAAATACTGCCATTTAGTGGCTTTTCCCACATTACACTATGCATCCCTTTTGTTCGTTTTCCAGTTAGTTGACCTCATGAAGATGTTCATAGATTGCATTGGCTATGATCCTGGCAGCCACTTGTTTGCTGTTGTCACAGAGCAAATTGGTCTATATGGCAGCTGCATGTCGTTACTCTTTGATATAAGGTCAGTGTTACCAATAGTTAGCTATTCTGGGGATTCTTCTACTCTTTTCAGTATTTTAGTGAAGGTCATGACATAGTGGCAGCAAAGAGCCATCTTTTTCAGCCAAAATTTGGGATTTTGTTTATTCCTGGTATTTTTCACTTGTATGAATTCTGTGATGGGATTTTAAATTAGTTTGTTCAGAAAAGCACTTCCCACAATGACTACATTAATGGGGCTTTGCAGCGGAATGAATTTTCTGGTGCCGTTTTAGGTGATATTGGTCAGGAAAGCACTTCCAACACTCACTACATTTGTAGGGCTTTTCACCTGAATGAATTTTCTGGTGGGATCTTACATAAGCTTTTCGAGCAAAGCACTTCCCACACTGACTACATTCATAGGGCTTTTCATCTGAATGAATTTTCTGGTGGCGTTTTAGTTGACATAGGTCAGGAAAGCACTTCCCACACTCACTACATTCACAGGGCTTTTCACCTGTATGAGTTCTGTGGTGAGATTTTAAACCAGTAAGTCGAGAGAAGCACTTCCCACACTGACTACAAATGTAGGGCTTTTCACCTGAATGAATTTTCTGGTGGCGTTTTAGATGATGTCGGTCAGCAAAGCACTTCCCACACTGACTACATTCACAGGGCTTTTCACCTGTATGAATTGTGTGGTGGGCTTTTAAACCAGTTAGTCGAGAAAAGCACTTCCCACACTGGTTACATTTGTAGGGTTTTTCACCTGTATGAATTCTCTGGTGGGATTTTAAATAACTTGGTTCAGAAAAGCACTGCCCACAATCACCACATTTATAGGGCTTTTCACCAGTATGAGTTCTTTGGTGGACTTTTAAATAATTTAGTCGAGAAAAGCACTTCCCACACTGACTACATTTGTAGGGCTTTTCACCTGTATGAATACTGCCGTGGTATTTTAGTTTATACAGGTCAGCAAAGCACCTCCCACAGTGACTACATTTATAGGGCTTTTCACCTGAATGAATTCTCAGGTGGCGTATTAGGTGACATCGGTCAGCAAAGCACTTCCCACACAGACGACATTTGTAGGGCTTTTCACCTGTTGGAATTCTCTGGTGATTTGAATGCTCTTCATTTTCATTTTCATGAATGGCCTCCTCCTGAAGGACACTCAAAGCACTTGAAGGTTTATTTGCAGCAGTTATGAAACTCCTCCTCGTTTCACAGATTATAGGTTTGTTGATACTCTTTGTATTTTCCTGGATGATTCCTTTCCCATTCTTCTCATTGTTTACCAACTGGGTTGAGAGATCATGGATTTCTTCTTTGCAGTTTACATTTAGATGCACTGCACTGAGCCTTGGGTCAGTTGGGTCTTTGTGATCAAGACCAACTTCACTCATTCCAGTATTCATGAAGTCAGTTCCTATGTTTTCACTCGATTCACACTTCACTTGGTCAAATTGAATATGAGCACATTTAATATCCTGCCAGTCACTGATTTGTTCTGATATAAGGTATCCTCCATCATCAGTCTCTGTTTTGATTTGGTCAGGGTGCATACAGGTCACATATCCCAGGTCTGCACTGTCAAGGCTCTCCATCTTAATAAGATCCTCAGAGTGTGTGGAGCTCAGATCAGTTTCTGTTTCAGTCAGTGATGTGTGTGTGTGGTGTACATCCCTGACCCCACTGTGTGCTGTAACACACTCTGGCTCCAGTGTGTTGAGTCCTGGTGCAGCACACACTGTCTCTGACTCTGCCATGCGGACAGACTCCAGTCCACTGAGTTCCTCTTCTTTCTGTCTGATCCTGTGCTGCTCAGTGAGCTCTGGTAGTGTTGTCTCAGTGTCCCGTCTCAGACAGACTCCTGCCTGCATCATACTGCTGCTCAAAGGTGTGCTGAAGTGCAGCTCCTGGAGGGAAACAGGGGAAGGGATTTAGCCATTATCAAACTGGCCCTCCTGCAGGACCTGACACATTCATTACTGTGTGGTCCTCTGCAGACTGACCACAGGTGGCGCTCTCACCATCAGAGACTCGCCTTTCTCAAGGCGTTACCAAGGCATTGGCCAAAATGGCTGACAAACCAGCGGCTGCATACACTCGAGTACACTGGGTGAAACAGAAGTTAAATATGTGCTTTCCATCTGCAGTGTCCCGAAAAAAAAGGAAACCTGGAATAAAATGAGAAGTATTCTGTTAAATCTTACCATCTATAAAATAAATGAGCACTATTTATTACACAACTGTGTTCATTTTCACGTCATACAAAGAAAACAGAATTACTCAGGCATAGTTGTCAGAACTTGTTCTGTTGTCAGCTGCATGATTTGTGCACATCTGTCCTGCAGCTAGTAGGGTTTACATTAGGGATGCACCGATCCAACTTTTCTGGTCCCGATACCGATACCGATACCTAGGCTTCAGGTATCGGCCGATACCGATACCGATCCGATACCAGTGTTAAATAATAACCTGTATGCTGTACTGTGGGATAGGAATGGTAATGTTATGGGTAAAGGGCAAAAAAAATGAGTACATATGGCAGTTCTGAAGTCCATATTTATTTAAACTTTAGAATGTTTAAATGTTCAAAAACAGTCTGTTAGAAATGCTTGCTGCTTCAACACTTAAAGAAATTACTTTTTAATCATGAACTTTTATATCCTGTTGACTGGACTGGTAATAGAGAAAAACAAAGAAGGTTCATCAGAGTAACATTTCAAGAGCCTGTTAAAGGAATGCATCTGAATTTAAAGAAAATACTTTTCAATCATAAACTTTTATACCCTGTTGACTGGACTGGTAATAGAGAAAAACAAAGTGCATCAGAGTAACATTCCAATGCAAACTATATAACAACTGTTTTTAAATGCTTATTGAAAACAAAGTGGCACTTTAATGAAAAAAAAGTGCAAAGGTGCCAACAACCTTGTTTGTTACAACATAACTTAGCCTTAGCGTCAAGTTTTTAAAAGTGACAACAAAAATTCAAGTACAAAATAAAATTCTATCTGTACAACTAAGTACAATAAAAATTCTCCTGCAGTAACAACCACCTAAAATGTTTAGCTCAAGTAGCCTTTGAACTTCTGTAACAATTTTTAAAGCAGCTAATGTGTCCATGTCGCATATGACTTCTAGTCACCTTTTTGTCTTATGCAGAACACTCACTTAAAAGCAATGTCATGTCACATCAGGCTATTTGGGCTCGCTAATGTAGATAAACGATGAAAGCAGGCTATTTTGAATGTATCCTTCAGTCTCCCAGTTAAATAATTTAATTTCGGTTAAAGAGTTTCCTTGTTCTCAATTTGCGCAGATCGGCCAAATCATTACAACCAGCAGCGAGAGTATGGAACGATTGATTTTGTCCTCCACACTTGCCGGTGTCCAGGAAAATATGTTGAATTGTGCATTAGTTTGCTAGCCAGCTTGTCAACTAGCTTGACCCCGTTAAATAATATTATGTTCGTTCCGGTTTTCGAGTTTCCCCTTGTTCACAACTTGCGCCGATCGGCCAAATCATTACAACCAGCAGCGAGAGTAGGGAGCGATTGACTTTTGTTCTCCACACTTGCCGGTGTCCAGGAAAATATGTTGAATCGTGCATTAATTTGCTAGCCAGCTTGTCAACTAGCTAGCGTTCACTACAATGGATGTGGTTACCCAACACACAGCGCATAAAATATCAATAATTTATCGCTAACTACTAGAAGTACTAGTAGCCTACTTGTACTCAAAACTACTAGTATTGTTACCTGGGGGCGACATACGACTGGTTTTGTGGTGCACGGTCACTAATGTGCTGGCGCACTATTAGCAACGCTATATTTTGTCAACAATACCACATGGGCGACAGTCAACAGAAGCACGTGGTAAGATAATTAATTCACATATTTCAACCAATAAGGAGACGAGAAAAAAACTCTATGGACGAACCGTTTGGGGGGAAAAAATTCGCGTGCGGGCGCCTAGATCGGCAACGCGGATCGGGACCTTTCCTCAGATACCCGATCCAGCTTTTAGGGGCTGGATCGGGCCGATACCCGATACCAGTATCGGTATCGGTGCATCCCTAGTTTACATTTAACCCATTAATACCTAGGCGGCCGCCTAAAAAAAAAATCACTAAAACCTAAGGCGTTTTTGAAAACAACCTCTTAAAACCTGAGGATTTTCTGAAAAACTTGACTGAATTGTCAAAGTTCAATAAAACCTTTGTCAGCCTCCGTAGCAGATCGAAACATGAAATAAAAAAACTTTAGAGAGCTTAAACCTTAGAAATCATAGCCTGTGTCCTAAAGTTCATTTTAATCTTTTCAAATTTAATAGGTCTTAATGGGTTAAAGCAGCACACATTACGTAACCTAAAGCACTAATAGCCCTGACAGGTGAGACTGATCATCTAGGTTCATCCACATTTTGGCCTGTGATCATTTTATACAATCTGGAGTAAGGTGGTTTCTGCCTTACTACAAAAGTGTCTTTGTTCATCAGTGGAGTGTGGCTTACTTGACATCATTAGTGAGAAAAACCAAACCAAATTACATTTTTAATAAAGTAATGTTATGTAATTGTTGAAGAATTAATCATTTAGTCTTGGTGTCCTTTTTTTGGGACACACTGTATATTCACTAAAAGCAGGGCACGTAAAACCCCTGAAAGACCAAACATTTTTCAGGGGTTCTCCCAGTGGTGGAATGAGGGAGTGTTTATGTTACACTAATGCCTGCCTATTCCTCTAATGCCTGGTACACACTACAGCAGAGGTGGGCAGCGAGGGCCGTATCTGTCCCTGGTTTTCACACCAACGCCTGGCCTTTAATTAGTTGATTGTCTCAATTAGCCAAACCATTTATGAAATCTGAAGTTTCATGCGCATTTCTTTAAATTATCATGAAACTACAGAGACTAGTCTCGTCTCCCTTCATAAAACATTTTCCTTTGATTGAATCATTGCGAAAATCTATATTTGTGCATGCAATCTATTAACTCAATTAGTCAGGGTAATTGATAGGAATAAAAACCTGCATACACACCGGCCCTCCAGGACTGTGATTGCCCACCCCTGCTCTACAGGATGCTTCAAACCTTCACAGACTTGGAGACCACACACTTGTTGACAACTTAAGACAGATTGCACAAGATCTCTCTCTTCTGACTTTATATAGTGTGTGGATTCTTCAGCAGAATATGAGGTTCTTCACGCTCAATATTCCAAACTCGCGTAGTCAAACGTGTTTTTGCTTATTTTACTTCCTCGTCAGTCAGCTGACTCCGCTCCTGTCTTGAATGGCTTTTTTTCCCCAGTACTTGACATTATACACTGTGCTGGGCTCGGCTCCTCTCGGAGCATCCCACACACTACAGGATTTCTAGTCGCAAATATTAAACATGTTCATTATTTACGATCTCTCCTTCTGAGGCCTTCCGAGCGGATCGGACAAAATCGCTCAACACACCCCACACCACAGGAAAAATCAAACACAATGTCCTTTGCAAACAGACAATCTGGCCTTTGCTGGCTTTGATCGGAAGGGGGAGATCGGGACAAAAATCGGCCCAATTATCCTGCAGTGTGTACCAGGCATAAAACAGAGGAGTCAAACATCATTATAATAACACTTTCATACTCAAGGTCTACCTTGTCACCTCCGACAGCAAGCGGAGTTTCAGCAAAAGCTCCCCAAAATGATGAGTTCCAGGATATGAATACGTTTATTTTTCATTGTCAGTAATACAAATCATAAAATCAATCAAGTAGTCTCTCCTGATAAGATCTACAGGTTTTAAGATTTGTTAACGATCTATAAAATTGTTTTTTTGTTATCGCATTAAAAAGTAAATATACGCGATGGTTGCAGGCGCGATGGCAACGATGATTCCATAATATTGACAAAAATGCACTTTTGCCGATGAAACAATACATTCAATGTCATGAACTGAAGACCTGTGAATGGTGGAGTGAGCACAGACTATGGGACCCTCTGGACTCAAACGATTGTTTTGAAATCACTTGAATATTTTATCCTTTCGTCGATGCTTCTTCAGAGGCGGCAAAAACGCAGCCCAAAAACTGTATTTTGAAAAGAGGTTCCAGAGTGAGAAAGTCTGTAAAAGCCACCCCAGCGTTTTCATGTCAACAACCAAAAGGGTAACCTAGAAATCTAGACTCTATAGTTCTGCACAACCGGTGCGTCTAGCCACGAGCCATAGGGCCCCAATACCACCAAGCAATTGGTCTGACCAATCACAACGCTCTGTGTTTGTAGAGAGTCGTTGGGTGGGCTTAGCACGATGACGACAACGCTGTGACGGTGCAAAACAACTGAGATGGCTGTGGTAATGGCACACCGGTGTTACGGATCGACTGTTGACCTTTGTTTATAGAAGTTGAGTCTCTCTCACAGGTTTTGGTTTTTGTTAAGAATCTGATTGGCTGACGCCTTTTCAAAATATATTTAATTTAATCCTGCCATTGACCAACCGAAACAAATTCAGTTCACGGGATTATCTTGTGTCTTGAAGTCACACGACACTATGGCTGTATTGACACTGCAAGTCTTGTTGCCTAGATCGGATATACATTGGATTTTGAGGTCCATATCCGATTTGTTCAACTGTGTGTTTACATCTTGTTTTGAGCCTGAATGATCCGTTTCATTTCGATTCCGTTTGTTTACACCACTCACTACCTGGCCATTGTCTTAGGCATCCACATACGCACAGTTGAGAAGGCTACTGAAAATAAAAGCAAATATGCGTGCAGCGCAGCAAAAGCATGCAGGTCTAACAGTCATAGAAATGATCAAAACATCAAGCAAGCTCGCGATATTTCACTGGGTAAACTACATCTAATTCTCCTGTTAACGCCTTTCAAGCCGCTTTCACACTGGACGTGGAACAAATTAATCTATCATAATCTTTTCATAACAGAATGTTCACTCCGAGAGCACGCCACACTTAACAGGTGCTACTTGTTCTCCACAATTAGGTTAGACGACCATCATTCATCTGGACGCGAGTTTACTATATTAAAATCAGCGTTATTCAAAATTGCATACCTGTCGACTCTCAAGTGAATACCTTGAGCCACAGGCTTTTTATAGCCTATTTAACTGCCTTTCAATCAACACAAAGCAGCGGCCTATTATTCTCAGATTACTTTATTTTTTGTAATAATTATTTTTCTGTTCCAAATCTAGCTCATGATTTGACAATCTTAGATTTGGCTCAAAAAATTCCAGCAGGTGCATACACCTCCTCATAGGTTAATTCCAAAATTTTAGCTCTCAACTCCTAATATTTTTGTCATAAAAAAAAAATTGCAACCAAGATCCTGCCCTTTTTGAACAGCGATTTCTGTGGAGCCACTTTCATATGGCTGTATCTAGAAAAGTGTTTCGGCTAGAGCCTTCAAATTTTCAGGTGTGAAACCCTGCGACTGTAACTTGAATATGGTCTTATGAATGTGTCCCTTTAGTTCATCATATATTTCTGGGTGCTTAAAATTTGCTCAAATTTTACTCTGCATTCTGCGGCAGCATATTTGAAGGACTGTAAAAAGCCTATTATCAAAGACAGGGATTTGGTATTGCACAGAAAGCTTCCCACATATGTCATGTATCTTGTATTCCAAGTCTGAACCTCACTTATGAATAATCTAGAACATATTAAGGTTTGAAAATGAAAAAAAAAAAAATTTATGCCATTTATAACATTTCATACCAAAAAAATGACACCATCCACCAACATCAAATTGACTGTTTTAGAAAGATTAGATGCCTGTTATTAACATATCCAAAATTTGCGATGCAGTTCTCCTTTATTTTCTCAGAGTCTCGAACGTGGCACGCCTGGATCCTAGTACTGGGGTGGGATGTCCTTTTTGCTTTCAAACTGAAACACTCCCTCATTTATTTCTTAATTGCTCCAGATTACAGGGTTTACAAAATTTGTTGGAATTTTGGTTTACTGGTTTGGGGGAGAGTTTTTCACAAGATTTATTCATCTACGGTCCAAGGTATTCCGCTACAAAAAAGCAAGTACATGTACTGCTCAATTTCATGTCAGGAACGGCAAAATTATCAATCTGGAGAACGCGTAAAAGCAAGATACAGGGATCGGGATGTATTGACCCTGTGCAAAAGGTATTATAGCTGCCCGCCGTAAAGTTGAGCATGCTTATTATAACCTTGTTAATAATCTGGATGCTTTTAATCATCAAAGGGCTGTGGGTGGGGTTTTGTGTGATGTGTTGGAAGATGGAAGCCTGTCTGTCATTTTAAGATTGTTTTTTTGTGATTTTGTTGACTACTGACTGAGAACCACTGAAAGCAGTTTAAAGGTTTCTCTCTCTCACAGGGCGCACTGAGTAAAAATTTACTCTCTCTTTACTTATTTCTCTCTTTATTTTTTATACTGATTCTAAACTGTTGTTTTCTGTTTTGTTTCTTTAGTTTATTTTTGTTTGTTATGTTTTTTTTCTGTGGGAGGGAGGTTTGGGTAGGGTAGCGTAGGGTAGGTGCTTTGGTGGTTATAGATGCTGAAATGGCATCTCAACAAGGGGGGACTCTGTCCCTTAGTAATGGGGTGAGGTGCGTCACAGACAGTGGTGTGCTGGTGGAGGATGTGTTGTTCCAATGGCTGAGCAGATAGGAGGCGAAAACATCATTTTGGCCTCAAGGATGAATAAGGCGGTTGTTGTCTTTCTCAAACAAGTTAACTTAGTAAAGAAAATTGTAGTTAGTGGTATTTGGGTTAACAAAGCGTTCAGGGATAGCTGTGAGTCCATAAACCTTTGAGCCAAAAGTTTAGCCAAACAGGATTTTAATTAGCCAAATTCTACCTGTCTTTGCCAAATGCACGTTGAAATTAAAGGAAAAAATATAGGAGAGAGACAAAAATATATCTTTATTTCTTCTGTTAACAAAGATTGCACTTGATACAATTTAATAATACAATTTTCCCTTACAAGAACTGTTTGATGGGAACGTGGCATTCAGTACATACTATTTTTTTAGGTGTCTGTATTAATGGAGGCGATTTATAAATTATTACAAGTCGCAGTTCGAATAATTATACATATTAATAAATACATTTTCAGAGAAACCTTCCGATCCCTGACACGAACACCCAAGAGTCCCGAGGATTGAACCCGTGTCAGTCAGAGCGCAATTGTAGAGGTGCTAAAGGAAACCTTTATTTATTGCTTTGCAAAAATATTTGGGTGGAATTTGCTGCATGAATTTGCATTAAGCTCACTCTACTTAGAAAAGGTCAGATTTCCTTTAAGACTAGTGAATGGAAAAGAAAAGAAAATACATCGGTAAAATCTGGTCCTGCCAATGACACTCATCAAGGTGAAAAAAAAGTCTGGCCATAGAGCGAGCATATTCAAATACTGGCACGTGCATGACGTGAACAGGCAACGAACATGAGGGTCTGGTTGGATGTGGGGGGACACTGTCTTTTGATCCTAGTTTATGCATAAGAGACAGCAATGTTGTTTCAATAATAATGATAAAGAACCTTGGCGTGCAGGGTATGGAAGCGATAATTGGGTACA
The DNA here is from genome assembly GCA_029721435.1 of Gymnothorax reevesii. Lineage (NCBI taxonomy): Eukaryota > Metazoa > Chordata > Actinopteri > Anguilliformes > Muraenidae > Gymnothorax > Gymnothorax reevesii. The sequence goes on from CM056579.1 coordinate 16,644,370, forward strand.
GATGGTAGGTTCCTGCCAGTCTTGAGACAGTTTGCTCCCATTTTGCGCCTATATTGTGGCGCAGGGAACCAGCATATGGCTCAACTAGACGAGCGGGAATCCCCGAGTAGTTCTGTATACCACGCCGTGGCGCTAGCAGTTTTTGCATAAATTATGATGAGCGGAAGGCATGCAGTTATGGTGAGATTGAGCGGGCGGCCCGGCGGAGTGCGTATCAGAATATCACTGAGGGGAGGGGCTGAAGCAGACTTTTTGAAGTGGAATGGGGAATATGAGAGGCGATACGCATGACAGACAGGAAGACTGATTCTATGTACTGCTGGAGCAAAATAATGCTCTTCGCTAAATTTTTCGTCACCTTCAGGTTTTTAGTCGCCAGATTGGAGCAACGTTCGCCAATGGCGATTTAGCGAGCGGGTAGTGCGATCCCTGAGCGTTTGTACCAGTGACTCCACTTGCTGCGCCAGCCAGAAAAGTAATTGTTTCAAATGTCCCACCATTTAATAAAAATGAAACAATGGAAAGAACTCGTCCGATATGGAAAAATTGCTGGTTTAATGAAACCGAATCCACTGGGCTGCAAAAATGCCAGTTTGAAACAATGCCAGTTTTAATTTTGAGAGAAAAGGAACACAAAGAAAGGAGATGTGTTGTGTAACCCTTTTGAATGGAGGACTGACTACAGACCCTGTTAAAATGCGTGATGTGGTGGTTCGTTTTTATGGAGAACTTTTTAAAGCAGAAGACGTGGATGTACAACAGGCTGCACTGCTTCATCAAGGCCTCCCGAAGCTGTCCCCAGAGGAAAAGGAGGATCTAGACTCCTGGGTCACAATGCAGGACCTTACTGAGACTGTGGGTCAGCAACAGGAATCAACAGTCTGAATGCTGACTTTTACAGAAAATTTTGGAGACTTTTTTTGCCGGGACTTTTATGAGGTGGTGTTGGTGAGTTTGGAGAAAGGTGAGCTGCCGCAAAGCTTTCCCCGGGCAGTTAATACCCTGTTGCCAAAGGAAGGAGATTTGAGCTTAATTAAAAATTGGAGACCTGTGGCGCTTTTATACACCGACTTTAAAATTTTATCCAAATGTATTGCAAATAAGGTAAAGAAACACGCATCTTCAATCACACACACGGATCAATCATGTTGTATCCCAGAGCAAACGACTCGATATAATCCATTTCTGATAAGGGATGTTTTGGATCTGGGGAAGGTTTATGACCTGAATTTTGGCCTGTTTTCAGTAGATCAAGAGAAAGCTTTTGATCGAGTGGACCATTCTTATCTTTTGAAAACACTGGAAGCTTTTGCGATGGGTGAAAGGATCATTTCAGGGGTAAATCTCCTTTACACTAATGAATCCTGTTTGGTCAAGGTTGCAGGGGGACTCAGCAGACCGATAGAGGTGAAGTGGGGTATTAGACAAGGGTGTTCCTTTGTCAGCACTGCTGTATTCTTTGGCAACTCTGAACTCTTGCTTTGTCAAATCAGAAAAAAGTAAATGGTCTGTTGGTACCAGATGATTTATTGTGTAATAATGTCAAAGTATCAGCTTATGCTGATGATTTAATTGTGGTGTTGAAAGAGCAGGGAGATGTGCATGCTGAACAAAATTTTCTGAGGATGTATGAGCAGGCATCCTCTGCCCGGGTAAACTGGGAAAAGAGTGAGGCATTACTCTGTGGCTCCTGGCAAAATGAGCCATTGAATGTATAGTTAATTAGAAAAAATGACAGTGATTGAGTCAGAATGAATAAATGTTTTAAAGAGATGTTAAATGCCCACCCAATTTTATGTTTTGGCTACGCCACCGGTTTACATACACAAAAGAAAGAAAGACCGAGAAACAAAGATAACTTTCAACGAAAAGCTCGTCCGAGGTGGTAAGTATTTCATTGTCAACTCACGAATGCTGGATGGACTGATCAGGTATTTTACAAATACGATTTTACTTTCCAAATTATTTTACTACATCAAAGTGTACAGATGTCCAACTGATATCATCATTAATTAGCATTTCATTATACCATTATGACAGTCCCATCGTCAAAACTCAAAATCGTATCCACACCCCTGAATTTCCCATTTCCCCATTATCATCATAATTTGATCATTCCACATTGATTATTCCATCAACATCAATCATTACCGAATACTGAATCGCCGTATTCATCATCACTATTGCTCTCAACTGGGACTATCAATCACAACAACAATATATCATGTAATTTCTATCAAGATCAGCAAAATTCATCATCATAACTGTTGAAAAGAGAAAAAAAAAATTGATGAGATCAAAAGGCAGCTAGCGAGCGTGAGCTGACTAGACCAAGGAAGTAGGGATTAATACATTCCTGATTATATAAAATCTCCAAATTGCCACTGATTGATTCTCCATCGGTTTCCCATTCAAGTAAGTTGATAAACTAATCGTTGGTGCACGACAGTCGTGAACCACAAGAATAAATACAATACATTAGCGAACGTCTGGGTGATGCCATGAATGATTACCCATCATTTTATCGTGTGCACAGTCAATGTATCGATTTTCGGGAAACGGGTATCACAGTTTTCTTCCCGGGACCCAAAACTTTCGGGCGGGACCCGGCTACAAGGTTTTTTATGGAAGCATATAGTTAACAAAATTTAATGAAAATTCAATGTCAGGAATGCATTTTCAAGATACAATTATTGCACATTATTTGCATCATAATGAAAATTAAAATGAAATCCTCCACTTTGCATTCTCATTTTCAAGTCCATGTTTGCAATTTTTATAACAAATGGAAAATTAAAATACATTCCTCATTTGCATTTTCGAGAAGTGCCCCACAATATCACTAACAAAACGAAAACGCTAATTGCTGTTTCCTTTTCGAGGAGCAGGCGCGTTATATGTATCATCACAAAAATGCTAAAGTAATCCTCCACTTTGTGTTTGTATTTTCAAGTCCATGTAGGCACTGTTATTTGCAAGAAGTGCCCCGTAATATCACCAACAAAATGAAATCAGAACACAATCTCACAAAGCAAATACATTCTCGGACATGCTTTTTCTTTTTATAGAAGCAGACGCGATATGCTGGAGCACATTTTTGAATTTGCCTCCAGCTCTGGTTGTCATCAGGGGTCCTCTGAGCGATGTCATTACAGGTCACATGACTTGAGTCATATTTCTAAAGTACAAAATGGCTTCCAATCTTTGTTCTACTACAAGACATTGAGGGAAATCTGTCTTTGCGGAACAAAGTGATTTAGATATTAATGAAACTTCTGAAAGATATCCTATTAATACTTTGCAGTGCTTTTTTGTACACTATATAAAATATGCCAAAAGACCAAAGTTGATCATTTTAAACATTTTTAATCATTTTAAAAGCAGTTGTCTTTTTGAAATGATGTGACTCCCATTTTACTAGGTATGCTACGATCAGTACATGGGCCGCTGCAATATTGGTTCACATAGCGCATTGCGTAATTTCCCAGAGTGGCAGAGGTATACCCATCAAAACTGCCTTCTATCGGCAAAAGGAGGGGAATTCCTGGAAGTGCCGTAGAAGACGTAGATAAAAATGACCCCGAATTCCCCTTGTTACCTTGTTTTCAATGTCCGATTTCCCAGATGGCCGCATGAGCACTTCAAAGTTTGAGGTGACAAAAACACCCTTCAATTTCATAAAAAAAACAAAAAGTTATGAGATTTGGAGCGCCAGCAGTCAGTTTCTACCATTAGCAAAAAAACGGTCTGTAGTAAAAATTCCAGAAATGCGACCCCATTGAGGGTTGCACAGCAAAATTCAATTCTATTTTTATTCATCATTTTGGAAAAGGCAGGTAATATTCCAATGAACATTATCTGAAAGTTTCATAGGAATATCTAAAGAATTAAGAAAGTTATAGCATTTTATGCAAACCATGTTTTCGGTCACCAATTTCTCATTTTTTCTATAGAAACTAAGGACATTGTATACCCCTCATTTAGCTAATTTCCAAGTTTAATAACTTTGTCAGTCCTTCACCCATCACATTGATCTTGGCGTCATTGTTTATTTCAAAGTTTATTTCAAGCTCTTTCAGGATAAATAATTCACTTCAGCATAGAACCGTTTTGAAAATTTTAGTAACATACCTAGTTTTACCACATTACATTTAGCTCTTGAATGGTGTAAAAGTCTACCAATTTTGTATTTTTCATGCAAATATGAATAGTGAGGAGGGAGAATGATGCAAGATTAATGAATATATGGGTGTGTGACATGCCACACTGATTTTTGCTTCCAGGGGAAATATCTATTACGTTCTTGTTTAAAATAAGTTTGATATGGTAGATATTCATAAATATTAAATCATTCTCCCTCCTCACTATTCATATTTGCATGAAAAATACAAAATTGATAGACTTTTACACCATTAAAGTGCTAAATGTCATGCGGTAAAATGGGAGTCACAATTTCAAAAAAAGACAACTGCTTTTAAAATGATTCATAATGTTTAAAATCATCAACTTTGGTCTTTGGCATATTTTTTATAGTGTACAGAAAAGCACTGCAAAGTATTAAGAAGACATATCTTTAATAAATGTCATTAATATCTAAATCACTTTGTTCCGCAGAGACTGTTTTACACAAGACAGTGAGGAAAATCTAAGATTGGAAGCCATTTTGCACTTTAGAAATATGACAAGTCATGTGACCTGTGATGACATCACTCAGACGACCCCTGAGGACAACCAGAGTTGGAGGAAAGTTCAAAAATGTGCTCCTATATTTAAGTTATTATCATCTTTTCCAGGGGTCATACAAAGTGTCACAGATTTGAGCGTCATGCGGTCCAACGTCAAAAACGTGTTGATAAAGTTGAACATTTTATAAATACACATGATTTACACATGAAATTTAAAGTTTATAGGTCAAGGTCAAGGTTAGTGTGGTGAATAGGTGGCCATGCAACTGCCTGTTAGGAATGAAAATGATGGAATCCGTCATGCAGACAAACAAAATATGTCATGTGGACAAACGTTTTTACAAATGACATGCTGTTTTACCACATGACACAAACTGAATTATCTTTTTCTTTCTTAATTATTTTAATCATTTGTAAAGTTTCATAGAACATAGATAACATGTCAAATGTTGAAACTGAGACATTTTACATTTTTATCCACAAAATAAGCTTATTTCAAATTTTATGGCCGCAAGAGGTCTCCAAAAAGTTGTGACGCAGGAAAAAAAAAAGGGCAGAAAAAGCAATTAATATAAAAGCGAATTAGCTGAAAGAACATTTAGCAAGTAATTAAGCTAACTGGCATCAGGTGTGTAACATGATTGCCTATAAAAGGGATGTCTTAGAGAGGCTGAGTCTCTCAAAAGTAAAGATGGCTGGCTCTCCAACCAGTGAAGGCTTGCATATTAAAAAAACTGTGGAATAATTTAAAAACTATGTTTCTCAACGGCAAATTGCAAAGGCTTTGAAGTTCTCATCATCGACAGTGCATGACGTCATCAAAATATTCACAGAAACCGAAAAAATCTCTGTGCGTTAAGGACAAACCCGAAGACCTTTGCTGGATGCCCGTAATCTTCGGGCCCTCAGACGCCACTGCATCACTCACCGGCATGATTCTGTCATTGAAATTACTTAATGGGCCCAGGAATACTTCAAGAAACCACTGTCTGTAAACGCAGGCTGCCGTGCCATCCACAGATGCCACCTAAAACTCTATCATGCAAAAAGGAAGCCATTGTTGAGCATGATCCAGAAGCGCCGCTGTGTTCTGTGGGCCAAGACTCCTTTAAAATGGACTGCAGCAAAGTGTCCTGTGGCCAGACAAGTCCAAATTTGACATTCTTGTTGGAAATTATGGACGTCATGTCCTCTGGGCTAAAGAGGAGAAACACCCCTCCTGTTATCAGCGTTCAGTTCAAAAGCCAGCATCTCTGATGGTATGGGGATGCATCAGTGCATATGGTGTGGGACACTTGAATGTTTTAAAAAGCGCCATGAATGCCGAAAGATATATAAAGGTTTTAGAGCAACATATGCTCCCCTCCAGATGACATCTATTCTAGGGAATGTCTTGTGTATTTCAGCAGGACAATGCAAAACCACATACTGCAGCTATTACAACAGCATGGCTTCGTTTTAGAAGAGTCCATGTGCTGAACTGTCCTGTCTGCAGTCCTGATCTTTCACCAATTGAGAACATTTTGCTCATAATTAAACAAAAAAATCAGTCAAAGGAGACCCAAAACTCTCCAGCAGCTGGTAGCCTGTATTATACAAGAGTGGAATCAAATTCCAATGGCTACATGCAAGACATCCGTCTCAGTGCCCAGACGCCTCCACTCTGTGTTAAAAAGAAGACTTGATACAACACCATGGTAAACAGGCTCCTGTCCCAACTTTTTGAGATCTGTAGCAGCCATCAAATTTGAAATGATCTCATTTTGTGGATAAAATTGTAAAATTTCTCAGTTTCAACATTTGCTATGTTATCTCTGCTCTGTTGTGACTAAAATACTGGCTGAAGTGATTTGAAAGTCATTGCATTTTGATTTTATTCATAATTTACACTTTGTCCCCACTTTTTTGGAATTGAGTTGTACATTTTTACAGATGCCCCTTTCCAGTAAAGAGAGGGGTGCAAGTTTCTGTGCAAAGATCAGGGCAGATCTTGCTGCTAGAGAGGAGAGACTAGAAAAGAGAAGGGAAAGGTATAACTGAAAGTATATGATGGTAATAATGTCCGTATACATGTCAGTTATGTCAGTACAGGCTTCATTCTCTTTAACCCTGAATTATAGTGTTTATCATCGGCACTAGTATAAATTGTCTGTAATGACTTGCAGTAAATAAAGATATTAATAAATGAACTATTAGTGAATATATTTTATTCATATATCAGATTATTGTTATGAATATTACCAAATAAATAGTTTTATTATGATTCTTGATTTTCAGTTGGAAAATACATTTTAATGTCATAAGGTTCACTTTGAAAGTCCTGAGTATCTTTGGCATTTTTCAGAAGTAGCCATCTTCAACTTGTTACATTTATGTGTTATGGTCTAATGCAGTTGTGCTATATCATGCGGTAAAACAAAATATATCATGCAGTAAAACGCTCAATTTTGAAGTAAATAAACAAAATACTCTATTAAGTTAAATTGTGTACCCAAACAAGAGGAGCTAATAAAATCTATAGATATGCCAGATTTTAAAGCAGTTTTGCCTCTCAAATTGAGAAAAGATGTAACAAATTTTGACAAATAACATGCAGCTGTCTTTTAAGACAAAATATCTAATATTTTTAAATCAAGTATTGACATTCTGCAACTGGGTATAGGATCTGTGAAGATCAATAATTACATTTTGATTGTTTGTAACAGAGCCACTAACATTCATTTTCATTTATTTTCAATATAAGATTAGTTTTACCGCATGGCATTTTTAAGGGGTGTATCCAGGCAAATGCATTAAAATGTCATATGGTCATCTTTTGCGAGGGGCACTCACAAAAATCAAAAATACACATGTGGATTTACGCAGGAAAAGCTGAACCTGACTTATAACTGCACTTTTATTTTTTTGCTGGTTTGAAACTCAAAAATGTCACTGACCCACATACACGATCGAACTTAACTTCATACAAGTATAAAGCGAGCGTAGTTGGGCTAAACGGCCTGTTCTCGCCATTCATGTCATGTCAAGTACGTCATAGGAATTTCCCCTGGAAGCAAAAATCAGTGCGGCACGTCCCACACCCTCGTGTCTAAACAAATAGAAGGACAAGGAAATTAAGAGCCACCAATGTCCAGAAGTTCATTTTTCGTACCCAGTAAACATGGAACGGACCCAATGCGAACATTCAGATTAAGGCATGGGCGCAGACTTATACCGGAATTCGTTACTCATAGCAACACTTAACTCCAGAGACCAGGCAAAGTTTCCTGCCATTAAACGGGAGAGTTTACGACGAGATAACAAAAGGAACGAAGAAAGACGATGCCCATCAGTAAATGCAAGTAGCTTTAGCTGCATGGAAACGTAGCTTACAGTTGATAGTTCATTAACTCGGGTTCTACTGTTCAGTTCACGGGAAGAAGCAATCCAAATGCGTCTATGGCGAACATGCAAGTAACGCGACTGAAACTACACTAACTGAAAGCCAGGTTTGTCTGGTTTATCGACTTTAAAAACGAAACTTAACTCCATGCATTTCTCCAACTTATGGAGCATGGGGCGATTCTCCATAGTCTTACTTTTAACCAACAGCGTAGGCGAGTTTCTACGGCGCAGGAAACTCGCTCCATGTGCCAAACAAAATTAGTAATTGACAAATTAATTGGCCAACAATCATTTCAACCAGCTGCAGAGCAAGTAGTTGGTTCAGTGCGGCGAGAACGTTAGCTAACATTATGCTGGCTAGCAACAAACAGGCTAAGCGGCTACGCAATCTTAACTCTTTTAAAACAGACTTTAAACCACTAAAGTTAGTAAATAAAACTCGACACGCTTACTCTAAACCAGTGCTCACCAACCCTGTCCTGGAGGCCCACCTGTCCTGCATGCTTTAGATTTCTCCCTACTTCAGCACAGCTGATTCAAATGATCAGCTCGTTATTCACCCCCTAAAGCTGATTGATTACAGCCTAATCATTTGAATCACCTGTGCTGGAGCATGGGGAGATCTAAAACAAGCAGGACAAGTGGGCCTCCAGGAGAGGGTTGGGGAACACAGCTCTAAACAGTTTGGTTTGAGGAAGTATACTCGGCGGTTTTCACCGTGTACTGACCTGAAAATCTTATTCTTCTTCTTCTTCTTTCGGTTTTATGGCGGTTTTATGGCTGAAACTACTTCAATGGTGCATTACCGCCACCAGCTGGACTGGGGTGTGGCACTAGAGTCTTACCGTCCAAGAATGATGCACGAAAAAAACCTAAATTCTCTTAATCATTCCTGTATTCCTTAGGAAGCCGAATTTGTAATTAAAACAGATTTCACCTGAGCTTCATTGTAGAATGTCCTCTAGGAATAAATTTAACCGTTCTCCTTGCAATTGCAATATTAGTCTTTGTCTTTCTGCTTGATATTTAGGACAGATATTTAAAATGACATGCTCTGTTGATTCTGCACAACCACGAAATTCACAAGTGCCATCAGCATGCTTCTTCATTATTAGCAAAGTATTATTTAGTCTTGTGTGTTCATACCTCATTCTTGAAAATACATCCTCCTCCTCCTTGCTTCTGATAGTGTTCCTGCTCTTTCCCACTTTATTCTGGATAATATAGAACTGTCTTCCGGTCTGCCCATTGTCCCATAATTTTTGTCATGTTTCCTTAACTTTATTTTTAACCATACTTTTAATTTCTGCTTTGCTGTACTTGATCTCAATATCTATGCCGGGGTTTCCAGCTGCTTGCTTGGCACATTTACCTACCAACTCATTTCCTACAACTCCTATATGAGCTGGTACCCATACAAGAGTTGTCTTAATCCCTGAATTTAACAGATTGTTTGCAACTTGAATTATTTCAAATGAAATATCCTGCCTTAAATTTTAATTGAAAGTTTTTGATTTATCATAATGGAGAATAGTAAAGGACTTATAATACTACCTTGTGGAATACCATTCTCTACCTGATACCGCTCACTGGTCACCCCATTTATCCTTACCATTATTGCTCTATCTGACAAGAATTCCTTAACCCAGGTAAATACTCTTCCCTTAATTCCCATATGGTTTCATTAAGTCAAAAGGTCCTCCTTCCACATCATGTCATACACTTTTTCAATATCAAAAAAAAAAAAAAACAGCCACAACTGATTCCTTATTTACTTCAGCTCTTCTTATAGTGTCTTCTAAATAAACTAAAGGATCCATGGTACCTCTACCTCTTCTAAAACCACAATGATAATTTTGGATCAATCCTTTAGTCTCAGCTGTATATACAAGCCTGTCATTTATTATTCTTTCCATGGTTTTCCCCATCTGGGATGTTAGTGCTATTACTCTGTAGTTGCTAGGAATCTTTGGATCTTTCCCAGGCTTTTTAATAGGGATAATAATAGACTCTTTCCATACTCTTGGAATTCTTCCCTCCATCCAGACCTTATTGAAAAGACTCAATACAACTTCCTTTCCTTTATCAGTTAGATTCTCCAACATAGAGTAACAAATTCCATCCCCTTCTGGAGAAGATTTACCTAACTTCCGTGGTGCATCTTTGAGTTCAGTTATAATAAATAATTCATTCAATACCAGTAGATTCCGTTTCGTTGGTGTTGCGGCAGTAAATGAGAATTACTTGACTCGCGTGTTTCCAAAACAATTCCACGGATTCCAGAGATTTAAAAGGTCAAACTAAATTTTATTTTAAAGAAAATACGTTTGTTCGTTCAACAATTATTTACATACGAACGTTAGATCGAATCCATTCACTTTTTCCTTTTAATTATCCGAACACTGCGGTCCAAAAACTGTGCGCTCAAAACTGCCATGCACACCCCATGATTCATAGCACCCAAAGGCCACGTAAGCACCCAATGTATAGCTTTTCCTCTTAGAGTACCAAGCCCCGTATGAAATGAATGCAGTTGCGCACAATTGCAATTGTATAATAAAGAAATGTGTGCTCTTTAATTTGGGAGGCTACAAAAACACTCCCCTATCTATTTATTTATGTAAAATTAATAATACAAATAATACGTTTGAACTTAAATATTGCTGGAGCATATAATTGAAAACAAAATGCAGTTTCGGCTCTTAATACCCCTCCTCTCACTCCTTCATTCTCAGAGTCATGCTGATCATTTTCAACTGTTTCTGCTCTTGCTTTCTTTTCCTGTTGGCTAAGATTTTTAGTACCGTCTACCTTACTAAATGTCTTTGCTATTATCTCTGCTTTGCCAATGTTACTAGTGATTATATTTTGGTCAACAATCAGCATATGGTATCCATATTCTCTTCTATTCCCTTTCATTTCCTTTATCATGCCCCAAACTCTTTCCAGTGGAGTGCTTCTTCCTATAGAATCACAGAACCTTCTCCAACAACCTTTCTTAGCCTCCCTTATGGTTTTTCTAACAATTGCTTGAGCTTTGTTAAATTCAGTTAAGTTTTAAAAATTGTGCGTTCTTCTCAAAACCCTATAAGCTTTGTCCCTATCTTTTATTGCTTTTTGCAATCATTAGACAACCATGGTACTGTTTTGCTTAGATTCTTAGGTCTAGATTTAGGAATGGCTATGCTTGCAGCAGCGATTATGCCCATACTGACATCTTTGCATAAACTTTCAATATCCTTATTTATATCTATTACTTCCAGTATTTCATCACTCTTCTCTCTACATTTTCCCAATCTGCTTTCTCTAAAATCCATCTCTCATTTTTAACTTCATGCTCAATTGCAACTTCCATCCCTACTTGAATTTTAATAGGGAAGTGATCACTGCCTATTGTATTGTCATTCAATACCTCCCACTCACACTTGTCTGCTAGTGTTATGGTAGTTAATGTGAGGTCAATTGCTGATTCTGTACCTCTAACCACATCCAGTCTAGTGCCTGAACCATCATTCAGACAAACTAACTCTTCCTCATCCATAAATTCTACAAGCACATCCCCATTGGCATCATTCTTATCACCCCCAGTGTGCTGTGCGCATTGCAGTCACCACACCATACCACCCTCCCTTTTGAATTCTTCCAAATTTCTGCCAGCTGACTTACTTCTAATTGTTTACTTGGGTTATAGAAATGTATCATTTCTATATTGCCTTCATTTGACTCTCTATAAGCCTATATTATGGTGTATTCTAGATCTTTCCCTCTTTTAATTTGCCTATATGGAATGCCTTCTTGTACGAATGTTATGACTCCCCCACCTTTTCCATTTTCTCTCTCTCTCCTCATTGAGGTATATCCTTTAATAATAAAATCCAGCTTGGGAATGAACCAAGTTTCCTGTGCACATATAACATTAGGTTTTACACTAAAATTATCAACATATTTTTTGAATTCCAGCCCATTTGCTATCAAGCTCCTCGCATTCCATTGTAATATCAACAAGACCATTATCCTGATCCAACCCATCCTTGAGATTGTTGTACCACTTCATTTAAAGTGTCTCTGACTGATTCCCACGTTAATTCTTTAACATCCGAAAATTTCTCAGCAGATTTGACTATTATCTTAATTCTCTCGTTTCGGCTTGTAGTCTGTGCTGAGCAGTTGATGACCTCAGCCATGAACAAAACAAAATTACTTTTAGACACAATTAGTGTTTCTTCTTTAATTTTATCACATTTTGCACACAGACTCCTCTCTTTCACTGCTGGGGCTGGACCTGCTACTAACGTTACCTTTTTAACAGTCTTTGCAGCTTCTGCATAGGATAGCCCTTGGGTAACTTTGAGTCGCTGCACCTCTTGCATTCTCTTGCTCACTTCACACCCCCGGTATGCTGAGGTATGTTCTCCTCCAAAATTACATTTTAATTTTGCGTCTTTATCGCGTTGACCATATTTATGCTCTCCACTGCACTTACTGCACCTTTGTTCCCCTTTACACACTGCGGCTACGAGTCCAAATTTTTGGCACTTAAAGCATCTAAGTGGTGGCGGAATATACATCTTGACTTCATAACTCATATAGCCTATAAATACCCTTACGGGAAGTTTATTTTCTTCAAATGTTAGCACAATTGAAAGGCTCTGTGATAACTCCGTCACGTCTCTTTTTTAGGCGCTTTGCTTCCTTTACCTTGGCTTTAGTTATGCTTTTTTTGACATCATCCACTGATTCCCTTAACGGGATCCCTGAGATTACTCCCATAGTTTCTCGTCAAACACCACCGAACACTTTGACTTTGTTACCATTTATTTTATTAACTTTGATTGAATCTCTTTGCTGTGCTTCATACTTACATGTAACCATAAAACATCCATTTCTTAACTTCCTAGTGCTGCTTACCTCGCCAAATTCCTTATGTCGTGCTGTGGTTAATTGTATTGGACTCCACTCATCAAATGTGGCTCCCTCATTAAGCAATTTAACAAACACTTTGTACTCAGTGCTACTCCTTTCCACTACATTAGACATACTTCTTTCTTCCTCATGCCTATGATTTGCTTTCTCCTTTTTTTTCTGCTTTTTACCCCTAGATGCTATCCATGGTTCATTTCTTCCACTGTCTTCCATTTCCTCACATTCATTACCTGAAACATCACTTCCCCTTGCATATTCCTGACCATTCCCAGTACAGTTGCCACCAACCGCCTCTACGATACTTCCTTCACTCGTCTCAGCCATCCTTCCCCGTCCCCGGTCGTAACCGGTGCTCATTCTTCCCCTCCGTCAACCATCCGCGAATCCATCAACAGATCTTCCAACAAATTAAAAAAAAAAAACAGCCGCTGTGATTACTCTTTCCTCAGTCTTCCTGAGTGGATCAGATCCAACACCCACTCTCCAAAACCTGAAAATCGCAGACAAAATATTCAGAAGAATGAAGACTAGTGATGTTATGGATTGCGTTGAGTACGACAAGGTCCCCCCACCAGCGTGTCGAGATGTGATTCGCATTGACGAAACGATGTTACGTGTGACGTTTGAGGCCTCAAACGTCTTCTTATTCTTCTTTGAGTTAGGTAGACAAGGTGCAACAAAGGCACATTGCAGCCATCCGCTGTTCAGTTCTGGATCGTAATTAGGTACTCATAATTAAATTCTTTTGTGGGGACCAGTTTGATGTAGATACACCAACAAACTTTTTATTTTATGAGAACTGTCCAGATTCAGTAAGCTACTCACACTGAAGACTAATACTCCCGCTGCACCTAAGTCTCTGAACAATTCTCTCCTATGGTGGGAATAAATTTCACATTGCAGAAGAACATGCTGCACACTCTGTTGAACCACACTCACATTCCCATCAGGGTGTTTGCTGATTAGAGCCAGCCCACTCCTTAACCCACAGTGCCCAAGTCTCATCCTCGTTATAATAACCGCATCTTTTCTTTTATCACATACTGGACCTGCTTCTCTTGCTACAGTTCCCTGATGTGCAAAATAAAATCTTCCTTTCCCCTCATTGTCCCATGATTTTTGCCACTTTTATCTTCCTAGTAATAACCTCCATATAATCCAGAACTCCACACATCATCTCAATGTTAATATTATCCTTCTGCAGAGCATCTCTTGCCAGTGTATCTGCCATCTCATAACATAACATGAATGGTAAGAACAGGCCTTTCAGCCCAACTATGCTCGCAAGTTTTTTTGTACTTTTGTGAATATATCCCTTCAGATACTTAATGACTCAACGGAATCTAGCTTTAAGTCAAGCTTGCTCTTGAAAACCCCCAAGGTCTCGCAAGCTATTCCACATTGAAATTACTCTTTGGGTGAAGAAATATTTCCGAATATCAGTGCTAAATTTACCTTTGGTCAACTTCCATTTGTGACCCCGAGTTCTACTCACAACACTTGGTCGAAGGAATCCTACATAATTCACTTTGTTAATCCCTTTAACATATTTAAAGACCTCAATCAAAATCTCCCCCAAGTTTCCTTTTCCTAAGACTAAAGAGATTAAGGATCTTCAGCCTCTTCTCATAGCTTTCATCTTTTATACCTGAAATAAGCTTAGTGGCTCTTCTCTGAACTTTCTCTAGAGCCTCTATATCTTTCTTAAAGTAAGGTCCCCAGAACTTTACACAATACTCCAGATGTAGTCTGACAAAATGTGTTGTACAAAAGAAGCATCACCTCCTTAGATTTGTACTCAATACTTTTGGCAATGTATCCCAGCATCCGATTGGCTTTTTTAACTGCTACGGCACAATGGCTAGAGCCTGTGAAGGTTTAGTCAACAATCACTCCCATATCTTTCTCGTGTACAGCACATTCCAGTTTTAAACCTCCCATGAAGTAATCCTGTGTAATGTTTTTATTACCTACAACTTAACATTTTGCTACATTAAATTTCATTTGCCACATTTCTGCCCAATTCTGGATTCTATCCAAATCATCCTGAATCACTTTAGTGGACCCTAAACTATTTGCCAAACTCCCCAATTTAGTATCATCTGCAAATTTAACCAATCTGCTCTCAATATTACGATCAAGGTCATTAATGTAGATGAGGAACAGCAGGGGCCCCAACACACTCCCCACCATACCTAGCTCAGATGAGATACCACCGACCACCACTCTTTGTGTTCTGTCCTGTAACCAGTTTTGAATCCACTCCAGAATACCTCCTGTAACTCCAATGGAGCTCAATTTAAAAATTAGTCCCTTATGCGGTACTGTATCGAATGCTTTCTGAAAATCCAAGTATATGATGTCATAAGCCCTGCTCTAGTCATAAGTCTTTGTGGCCTCTTCAAAAAATTCCAGAGGGTTTGTCAGGCATGACCTTCCCTTAAAACCATGTTGGCTATCCCTCAAGATACGGTTTCGTTCAATAAGTCCAGCTAATCTTTTATGATGGATTCCAATATTTTGCACGCAATGCAAGTTAAACTGACTGGCCTGTAATTTCCTGGCTCGGTACGGTCTCCTTTCTTATATATTGGTACAATATTGCCCCGTTTCCAATCATTTGGTACTTCTCCAGTTTCTAAAGACCGCCTGAAGATGGTGGATAGCGGCTTAAAGATGATCTCGCCAACTTCCCTGAGCATTCTAGGATATAAGCAATCAGGACCCGCCGCCTTCTCTGCCTTTAGTTTATGCAACTTGTCTAATACTTTATCCCAAACCTCAATTTCTGCTAAATAATCTTGAGCATTTAACCCTCTCCAGCCCAAATTATTTTCTATGTTCCATAAAAATCCCCCATTTAGGTATTGTGTGTCTCATGACACATAACACATCCAAATATTAATAATCAGATAAATTGTTCTGACAAGGATTTATGGGATGTTGCAAATTTGCAACAATGGGCCGGGAAGGTAATCCAAAGAAATCCTAGAAGCACTATTTTAAAATGTTGATTTACATATACTAAAGAGAAACATAAAACGAGTCAAGGGTGGTATATTCTTTAACCAGTACACATAACAGCATCATAACGCGTGAAGACGTTGTGACATAGCATATTGGACTCTTCTCCAAAAAGCTCAGATGTAGATAAAATAATCAATGTTTTGATGTACTCGGTTGCGGTTCATCATTGAGAGTGGATGCCTGAGTGCGTTTTTGTATTTCAATATTCAGTCGCCTTCCTTCCATGTGTGCCAATGGGACATTCATATCAGCGTCAGAGTCCGAGTCGCCATCATCAGACACACTGTCGTGGTCTTCAGCTGGTTCAAAGTTTTCATCAACATCTTCATCACTCGGCACCTGATCAAAGTCATCTTCAGAGAGATTGCCATTAGGAATAAGAACCAAATCAAGAACATCAGTTAGTGACAGGTTATTTGCCCTTGCCATGGCTCGATAGTATACATCATTCAACACCTGCAAAAAGAGGAAAAAAATTACTCCATGTATCATATATCATCATATTATAACTAAACAACCATTAGTATTGTCTACAGCCATCAAAAATTCTCTAGGACTATCCAGGATTTTACTAGAATTGAAAATGACTGGTAAAATGTACATTACTCTCATTTTCTAGAAATTATTTTGTCTTTATTGTCCCACTGGACCAATGTATGCTCAATCAACGGTTATTTCTTCAGTCATCCAACAGTTCATTCTTTCCTTTCTTAAGATGTTCTCCATATATTACTATTACACAATAACTATCAGAAAATGCAGAATAAATTTCATAAAAGCTGTTCTTACCCGAAATATTATGGTTCTTGAAAACTTTCAATCTTCTGTTTGGAAGCTGCCATTTGTAATGAGACAGGGGTGACATCTAGTGTATATAAGTGGAACTAAGTTGCATAGTTGCAACATTGGGCTGCAGTGGTTACTCTGATTTCCTGATAAGACTGTCTGATAATTTTTCATTTCATTAGGGGTTAATGACTTTACTGGTGCAAATTTGCAACATGAGCCTGGAGAGGGTTAACATGCCCTCTGGCCAAATAAAGACCCCCTCTGAGGATAAAATTCTCAACGAAGTAACTGTTTAAGGCATCCGCAGTATCCTTGTTATCAAATAGCAGCGATCCGTTTTTATTCTTTATGCACTTAACCTGCTCTTTAACTTTCCTTTTTCTGCTACAGTACTGAAAGAAGCGCTTGGGGTTAGGTTTTGCCCCCTCTGCAATTTGTCTTTCATACAGTCTTCTCACTTTCCTCAGCTCTTTATTGACCACAGCCCGCATTTTACAGTATTCAGCCTTAGTATTCTCATTGTTATCCTTTATGTAAGTAAATCTTATAAAGATTCCTCTTTTCCCTCAAAACCCTACAAATACTTTTGGTCATCCACGGAGGATTCTGCTTTTTCAGCTTACTCCTGGACATCTTTGGAATGAATCTGCATTGTGATTCAAGTAAAACCCCCTCATTTACGAACTCACAGTCCAGGAGTGTCTCACATTTTATTTTGCTTAGATATGAGCGCATCCTGTCAAAGTTTGCTCACCTAAAATGGAAAATTTTTGTTTTTGAATAACCTTTTTAATTTCCCATGAAACATCAAAATTAACAGCAGAGTGATCACTTGTCCCAAGTGGCCCCAGTACCTCAACATTGCTAATTCTATCTGGGTCATTACAGAGCACTAAAAATACAAGTCTAAAATTGCCTTCTCTTGTGGGTTCATTAACATACTGCACCAAGAAATTATCATTTATAACATTTAGAAATTCTTCCTCCCCCCTACCCTGTCCTTTCACCATTTCCCAATTGATACCAGGATAATTTAAGTCTCCCATAATAATAGTCCCTCCACCTCTACAAGCTTGCGTAATCCTCCTAAAAAGCATTTCATTGACTGTACTGTCCAAAGCTGGTGGTCGATAGTATACTCCCATGTTTAAACCGGTCTCGTGTTTGCTAATGAGCCTGACCCAGATATCTTCACAGGGCAAGGAATGTTCAATTTTGGGAATTTCCTTTACATTTGTTTTCGTTCACATAGATTGCTACGCCCCCTCCTCGCCTATTACATCTATCCTTCCTAAAGAGCTTATAACCCTCTATATCATATTCATCTCCATCCTCTTCACTGTCTCCGTAATCCCAACTATTTCATAGCCCTCACTAATTATAAGAGCCTCAAGCTCAGGAAATTTATTTTTTATGCTTCTTGCATTTAAGTAAAAATATTTCAGGTTATTACTAGTGCTCTTCCCCCTTGATTTCCCATGTGGCCGCTGCTTCAAGGCCCCCACTACGCTTTGTTGCTTTAAAAGTATATTATCAGTAGTGCATGTAACGCCATCAGCCTCAATCGGAGCAGTCTGCATTTCCCAATTTGTAACACTCACTAACCTCCCTGCCCCCCAAGTCCCTAGTAAAAATAATCCTGTGCTACCCTCAACATACGCTGACCCAGTGCAAAGGTACCCCTCCAGTTCAGGTGCAGCTCGTCAGGCTTGGGTAGGTCACCCCTGTCCAAGAAAAAGTTCCAGTGCCCCATAAACCTATACCCTTCTTTCCTACACCAGGTTCGTAGCCAAGTGTTAAACCTCCAGGTAAAATTTTGCTTTCCTCTGCTTGTACGTGGTACTGGTAGAATCCTGGAGAACACTACCGTTGAGGATCTGCTCCTAGGCTTCTCAGCTAATTCCGCAAATTTGCCTTGCAGAACCTCAAACCTACCCTTACCCATGTCATTTGTCCCAACATGGACCATGACAACTGGATCCCTCCCCGCTCTGGCCAGGAGCTTTCCTACCTGGGCACCAGATAGGCAACACACCGTACAAGACTCCTAGTCGCGCGAACAGACTAAGCTATCTATTCCTCTAAGTATTGAGTCCCCCACTATCACTAACTCTCTTTTCTGAGGGGTAGAGGCCAACAGGGGGCCCTGCTGCTCATCAGTCCCCTCACTCTCAGGGTCAGGGGCCAAGTCAAGTTCCTGCAAGGGCTGGAATCGGTTGGACACCTCAACCACTGGAGGAGCTGTCGCTGTACGGCGTGCACGCCCTTTCCTGCGCTGCCGACCTACAGTCACCCAACTTTCTCTCCCTGCCTGCTCTGGGATCCCAGTACCACCCTGCTTCGGCGTACACACCATTTCTCTAAACAACATACTACTTAGTTCCTCTAGGAACTCTACTGATTGCGAACTATGTCGTGCCGCAAACTGGCCCTGAAGATCAAGGATCTTGCTCTCCAGTTGCTGAATTAGCTGGCACCGGTGGCGGACAAACCCACCCTGGAAATTTCTTTCCAAAAGTGCCATCATCCTGCAACCGCAACATAGTTTTGGCCACATTTTGAACCCTTACCTAATGACCTCTCTCACCCTAGATAAAAGTAAATTACTAACGCCGAGACAGAAGCTGAGGAACCACAATTTATTAATTTCTTAACCTAAGAAGCCCTAAGCAGCAGTCACAATAGAAACTGTGGGGAAACTATGTAAATGGATAATAAGCCTCTTAACAGAGGCTTAGTTTCAATTAACAGAAATGAAGTACCAAATTGAGCCAAACTTGATATGTAATAAGCACTCCTAATAAGCTGGCTAGAGTTTCTTTAGTCTCAGTACTAACAAGTCGACATGGTCTACAACATCCCCCGCCAATCGTGCGCTTCTCATTTTCGAACTCAATCAAGGCCTTTATGGTCTGAAGCTACACACCAAATTTGGTTACTGTATCTGTAGTAGTTTCTGAGTAAAGCTGTCCCCTTTATCTCGGACGGACGGACGGACGCACGGACGGACGGAGGTCAAACCTATATCCCCCTCCCACTTCGTGTTGGCGGGGGATAATAATATACTAAACTAACAATATCACAGGGCTTAGCTGAGAACCCAGACAAAAACACACTGGCTCCAACGCCCAGGAGAAACTGGAAGAGGCGGAGCAATCCGATAAAAACTTACCTTTTAAATTCCAACCTAACGGAACGGGCGAGTCAAATGACTGCTGCCCTAGTAACTAAATACTAAATCTCAAATCCCCAGCCAAAAATGCAGCGGTACTTATCTAGCTAGCTAGCCGTAAATACAACCAAGGGTACAGAGAAAAGAGTAAAGCCCTGGTTCCCTTTAATTAAAACGGACCAAATAAACAAATCATTTATATGAGAGTGAATTAAACACGGTACCTCCCCGGACAAGCTCTCCTAAGCACTCGAACAAGCAGTTAAACTTAAATCAGCTGAGCAAGACACAGTAATCGGAGGAAAATACAAAATACATTCCCCTCCATGCCCACATGAGCTGGAACCCAAATAAAACCCACCTCACAGCTGCCCTATGAATATTATAAAGCAATAGGCATATTTCAGCAAGCAAATTAGGTCTTGACTCGAACTTCATCTCTCTGATTGTTATAGAGCTGACAATGAATCAGTACAAATAACTGATTGACCTGGCCTTTTTTTCTCCACCCACCTAAGTGCCCAGAGGGTTGCCAAAACTTCTGCTGTAAAACTTGACAGAAAAACAGGAATACTGAAGCCTCTCCAATTTCCTCCTTTGGGATAAAAACAACAGTTGCTACTCTTCCACTCTCTGGACCCTTTGATCCATCTGTATATATTTTCATATGGCTGTGCCATTGAGAGGAAAGCTGAGTTTGGACTTCCTCAAATACATCACAAGTCTTGCTCTTATCAAGAATTTTCAAATCAAAATCAGGATATGGAACAGACCATAAAGGAATGACCGGCCAGCAAACTGGAGGGCACACATTTAATATTTTAACTTGAAATTCCTCTGCCACGGACTTCAGTTGTTCAGCAAAATTAGTTTTAATCCTTTTACCCTGATGTGAAAATTCCCAATGTGAACTCAACAGACACTTAGCCGGAAATATACTCAGCAACAAAAGTTTCTGTGACACCATTTATGTGTATGTTATAAATGACACGCAAAGATCTCAATGCAATCAATATGTTTATTTAACAGGAGAAACACTGACTTTTCAGTGCCAACGTCACTCAAAACGAAAAATGTCATTTTCATGCGTCATGAAGCACTTGTCTGACGTCTAACCAATTGTGACCTTCACGTTTCAATACCGGGTGTGACTTCCTCGCGCCATGATGCAAGGAACGTATCTCCGGCGCATGGACCGAATCAGATGTGCCAGAAATTGCTGTGGGATGTCATTCCAAATCTGACGTAGACGTTGTCGCAATTCCTGGAGTGTAGCTGGCGGTTTATCCAACCGCCGCAAACGTCGATCCATCTCGTCCCAAAGATGCTCGATTGGGGACATGTCTGGGGATCTGGCTGGCCATGGCAGGACATTGACATGTTGTTGCATCAGATACTGCTGTACAATCCTTGCAACGTGTGGTCTGGCGTTATCATGTTGCATCAAAAACGGTACCACCAATGGCCGTAGCACTTCATCGCGATATCTTTGACCTGTCAGATTTCCATCAATAACAAGCAAATCTGTTCTGTTTCTAGCCGTGATCCCTCCCCAAATCATGACACTACCACCTCCAAAACGATCAAATTCCTGAACACAGTTGTTGGCATAACGTTCTCCACGTCGACGGTATACACGTAAACGACCATCACATCGGTTAAGCGTGAATCTTGATTCATCAGTAAAGAGTACAAGATCCCACTGACGTTGGATCCACCGTCGATGTTGTTGTGCCCACTGTAGACGCAGTCGTCGGTGTTGTACTATGAGTATTGGACGTCTTGCTAGCCGACGTGGGACAATGCCAAAATGACGGAGACGGCGACGGATTGTCTGTGCAGACAGTCGCCTCAAACTAGGTATCGTTCTTGCAGTTATGGTTGCAGGTTGGAATCGATTTCGGAGATGGGTTGTTCGAATCCAGTTGTCCTGTCTGGGAGTGGTTACTCGTGGACGGCCGCTGCGAGGACGGTCTCTGACATGTCTTGTCTGCTGATGACGCTGCCATAAGTTCCAAATGGTGTTTCGGTGGACATTCAGGCGATGAGCAACTTCCCTCTGCGAGGTTCCGGATTCAATCATCCCAATGGCCCTCCACCGATCATTTTCAGACAGTCTTGGCATTTAGAGGGTAGAGTTCCTGATCCGAAATGGCTGTGTTTTCGATAAGTGATGCTTCCGTCGTTCATCAGGCACAATGTGAACATTCCAAAAATTCTCCTCTTTTATTGCCATCCACAAGCATGATTTACGCACATTTTCACGTGCAAAGTCATTTTCTCGCATTTTCATGATTTCCATTTCAATGTTGTGTTTACGTGTACTGTTTCAGTCTGATATCACCATGTATGACAATTTCATAATTGCGTTATGAAAAATAATTAACAATATTGGTGTCACAGAAACTTTTGTTGCTGAGTATATTTCATTTTGACCTTTTACCTTCATTAGGTATTTTAGCTCTAATCTCATCCTTCTAAGCTGTAGAGGCATCTCACCCATTTCTATTGAAAGCGCTGCCACAGGAGTTGTCGAAGAGCTCCACTCCACACTTAGAGCCTTAGATTGAATGATGTCCAGCTTCTTAAGCACTGAAGGACCAGCTGAGCCATATGCCAAGCAGCCATAATCACTGACCGATCTGATCATGGCTCTAAAAATCACAGCCACAATCACTGACCGATCTGATCATGGCTCTAAAAATCATCAGCAGAGTCTCTGTCAGCGCCAGTCCAATCCCGCCACACATCTAAGAACATTAATTACATTTTCACATTTTTAACTGATTTTCTCTATATGCTTTTTCCAGGTCATTCTCTTATCCATCCACATTCCAGGACACTTAAATTGATTAACATTTTCAAGGTCATTTCCGTATATTTTTAACCGTGGGCTTGGCAACCACTCCTAACGGCTTGTGCGCCAATACATAGAACAGCTAAGGACATAAGTATAGGCGCCCCCAGTCCTACCTGTCCCAAGCCCTGGAAGTGTACACAAACCAACAAAAAAACCCATTTTCAGATAAACAGAGGAGATTTGAAATTTTACATTTTGGGGTGGCCTTTTATTGTCCCCAGTATAAGGAGTATCTGGGTACTGCTCAGTCAGTCTGATCACCGCCTGGAAATGACACCCATGTACGGAGTGAAATTATTGCATCGCTGAGCAAATGCTCACTGACGGAAATGGATTAAAAAAATAGTACACAAATCAAGAGAAATATCCCTATTCTACAAGTAAAAGTCAGCATATGCTCACTTAGAGTTAACTCAATGTGGCATGAATATTTCACATGGGGCATTTATATTTTTGTTCAGTGTAGTTCCAGGCATCTCAATATCCAGGAGTGGGGCAGACTGTCAAATGTCTTTTTATAATCAATCCATGCCATACTAAGGTTTGTCGGTCTTCTTTTGCAGTCCTCAAAAATAGTTTTACCCATCAAGACTTGGTCCTTCGTTCCAAGCCTTTTTCCGATTGTTATGGCCCCAATTTGTTATGACATAGCAGACAGCAAGGGACGACAGACAAAAATTATAAAACTTGAACAGATTTAATTAAACAAAGACTGACCAAGATTGAAATAAAAAAAAATAATAAAAAATTATACTCACAGCCCCTTGGTAATGGAGATGGGGTTGCCATGTTGCGATGTCCTGGGACAAGAAAATGCTCAAACAGGCAAAAATCCACAAAAAGAGCTTCACAGGTCTTGAAGAGTGACAGGTCTGGTCAAATGTATCCTTCTACTATTTCTCCTTACAATTTCTCCTACTACCACTTCCTCCCTCAACTTTTCTCCTAATATACTCTTTTCCAGCCCCCTGTCACCTTAGACTTTTCTTCAGTTCTATGGGACATTCCCCTCTGAGGCATACCAAGGACATGCAAACCTAGCAAACTTAGCTCCATACTAGGCAGAACAAAAAATGTCAATACTGCCATCTAGTGGCTTTTTTCACATTACACCTCCATTCCAAAAGGAAAAATTGACTCATGGCAAAATTTTGCTTCTCAATACAAAACTGGTTAAGTAGATACTTGTATAAATATACATATAATACAATCTGCAAATAAACATGTGATATATATACACACATACTCAAACACGGGATAAGCAATCAGCAATTACATTGTCAGTACCCTTTACATGCTTCATTTCCAAGTCAAACTCCAGCAAAATCAATCTCCAATCCAACAATCTCCGATTCTTGTTTGCCATCTTACTCAAAAACATTAACAGATTGTAGTCAGTATATACAATCATTGGCTTTAACCCTGTACAAACATAAACCTCAAAGTGTTGCAAGGATAGAACCAGAACCAACAGCTCCTTCTCAATTGTGGAGTAGTTCTTTTGGTGGCGATTGAACTTCCTTGAGAAGTATGCCACGGGATGCTCAATGTCATCTGCCACTTCTCTGTAGGAGCACAGATTCACAAGCTGAGTCGCTAGCATCAACTGTGATGGAGAACGGTTTGTTGAAGTCAGGAGGTTTGAGCACGGGGAAGTGACACAGCAGAGACTTCAGGCGATCAAAGGCTCTTTGGCATGCTTCACCCCAAGTGAACTTTTACGCCTTTCTTCAGTTGGTTGGTTAGACTGAGAGCAATCTCAGCAAAGTTCTTGCAGAACTTGCGGTAGTACCCGATCATTCCAAGGAAGCGGCACAAAGCTTTTTTGTTGCCAGGAAATGGAAAGTCCATGATGGCTTGGACTTTAGCATTTATGGGTGCCACCTTACCCTGGCCTAAGACGTAGCCAAGATGTGTGACAGTAGCACCACAAGTCACTCTTGTTCAGGTTAAGAGTGAAGTTAGCCTGGGTCAAGCGCTGGAACAACGTCTCTACATCTTTCGGATGTTCTTCCCAGGAGTCACTCCGTGTGATCAGGTCATCGATGTGTGGCAATCCGGCGAGTGTAGACCGCATCATCCTTTGGAACGTGGCTGGGGCATTTTTCATGGCACAGGGTAGGACTTCATACTGGTATAACCCAGATGGTGAGGCAAAAGCAGAGATGCTCTTGGCCATCACAGTTAAAGGCAAACACAAATAACCCTTAAATAAATCAATCTTGGTCAGAAACTTTTTTACAATCATTAATCCTATGTATTGGAAACGCATCACTTCTTTTTACAGCATTGACTTTGCGATAATCTGCACAGAATCTAGTACAGATAGTTAGAGATCCTTGGTAATTGATGGGGTTGCCATGTTGCGATGTCCTGGGACAGGAAAATGCTCCAACACAGGCAAAAATGCACAAAAAGAGCTTCACTGGTCTTGAAAAGTGTGACAGGTCTGGTCAAATATATCCTTCCACTGTGTCTACTTGAAATCTCTCCTACTACCCCTCACTCTCAATTTCTCCTTATATACTCTTTCCCAGCCCCCTCCCATCTTCCAGACTTTTCTCCAATTCTCTAGGACATTCCCCTCTGAGGCACGTCCAGGACATGCCCCAAAACCTAGCTCCAGACTGGGCTTCAAAAAAGTCAATACTGCCATTTAGTGGCTTTTTCCCACATTACACTATGCATCCCTTCTGTTCCTTTTTCCAGGTAGTTTCCCTCATGAAGATGTTCATAGATTGCATTGGCTATGATCCTGTCAGCCACTTGTTTGCTGTTGTCACAGAGCAAATTAGTCTATTAGGCAGCTGCATATCGTTACTCTTTGTTAAAGGTTCAAGTTACCAATAGTTAGCTATTCTTGGGATTCCTCCTGTCTTTTCAGTATTTTAGTGAAGGCAATGACATAGTGGCAGTGAGGAGCCATCTTTTTCAGCAAAAAATTGGGGTTTTTGTCTATTCCTGGTATTTTTCACTTGTATGAATTCTGTGGTGGGATTTTAAATAAGTTCGTACAGAAAAGCACTTCCCACAATGACTACATTAATAGGGCTTTGCAGCAGAATGAATTTTCTGGTGCCGTTTTAGGTGATATTGGTCAGGAAAGCACTTCCAACACTCACTACATTTGTAGGGCTTTACACCTGCATGAATTTTCTGGTGGGATCTTACATAAGCTTTTCGAGCAAAGCACTTCCCACACTGACTACATGCATAGGGCTTTTCATCTGAATGAATTTTCTGGTGGCGTTTTAGTTGACATAGGTCAGGAAAGCACTTCCCACACTCACTACATTCACAGGGCTTTTCACCTGTATGAGTTCTGTGGTGAGATTTTAAACCAGTAAGTCGAGAGAAGCACTTCCCACACTGACTACAAATGTAGGGCTTTTCACCTGAATGAATTTTCTGGTGGCGTTTTAGATGATGTCGGTCAGCAAAGCACTTCCCACACTCACTACATTTGTTGGGCTTTTCACCTGTATGAATTGTGTGGTGGGCTTTTAAACCAGTTAGTCGAGAAAAGCACTTCCCACACTGATTACATTTGTAGGGCTTTTCACCTGTATGAACTCTGTGGTGGGATTTTAAATAACTTGGTTCAGAAAAGCACTGCCCACAATGACCACATTTATAGGGCTTTTCACCTGAATGAGTTCTTTGGTGGACTTTTAAATAATTTAGCCGAGAAAAGCACTTCCCACAATGACTACATTTGTAGGGCTTTTCACCTGTATGAGAATTGTTGTGGTATTTTAGTAGAGATTGGTCAGCAAAGCACTTCCCACACTGACTACATTTATAGGGCTTTTCACCTGAATGAGTTCTCAGGTGGCGTATTAGGTGACATCGGTTAGCAAAGCACTTCCCACACAGACGACATTTGTAGGGCTTTTCACCTGTTGGAATTCTCTGGTGATTTGAATGCTCTTCATTTATATTTTCATGAATGGTCTCCTTCTTAAGGACACTCAAAGCACTTGAAGGTTTATTTGAAGCAGTTATGAGGGGTTCAGTGGTCATACTCCTTGTTTCACAGGTCATAGGTTTGTCGATACTCTTTGTATTTTCCTGGATGATTCCTTTGCCATTCTTCTCATTGTTTACTAACTGGCAAGGATTCAAATCCCCATTCTGGGTTGAGAGATCATGGATTTCTTCTTTGCAGTTTACATTTAGATGCACTGCACTGAGACTTGGGTCAGTTGGGTCTTTGTGATCAAGACCAACTCCACTCGTCCCAATATTCATGAGATCAGTTCCTATGTTTTCACTCGATTCACACTTCACTTGGTCACATTGAATATGAGCACATTTAATGTCCTGCCAGTCACTGATTTGTTCCGATATAAGGTATTCTCCATCATCAGTCTCTGTTTTGATTTGGTCAGGATGCATGCAGGTCACATATCCCAGCTCTGTACTGTCATGGCTCTCTGTCTTAAGATCCCCAGAGTGCGTGGAGCCCAGATCAGTTTCTGTTTTGATCAGTGATGTGTGTGTGTGGTGTACATCACTGACCCCACTGTGTGCTGTAAAACACACTGGCACCAGTGTGTTGAGTCCAAGTGCAGCACACACTGTCTCTGACTCTGCCATGCGGACAGACTCCAGTCCACGGAGTTCCTCTTCTTTCGGTCTGATCCTGTGTTGCTCAGTGAGCTCTGGAAGTGTTGTCTCAGTGTCCCGTCTCAGACTGACTCCTGCCTGCATCATACTGCTGCTCAAAGGTGTGCTGAAGTGCAGCTCCTGGAGGGAAACAGGGGAAGGGATTTAGCCATTATCAAACTGGCCCTCCAGCAGGACCTGACACATTCATTACTGTGTAGTCCTCTGCAGACTGACCACAGGTGGCGCTCTCTCACCATCATTGACTCGCCTTTCTCAAGGCGTCACCAAGGCACTGGCCAAAATGGCTGACAAACCAGCAGCTGCATACAATTGAGTACACTGGGTGAAACAGAAGTTAAATATGTACTTTCCATCTGCAGTGTGTCCCAAAAAAAGGAAACTGGGAATAAAATGAGAAGTATTCTGTTGAATCTTAGTGCTCATTAATTTTATAGATATTATTTATTACACAACTGTGTTCATTTTCACATCATACAAGGCAAACAATTACTCAGGCATAGTTGTCAGAACTTGTTCTGTTGTCAGCTGCATGATTTGAGCACATCTGTCCTGCAGCTACTAGGGTTTACATTTAACCCATTAAGACCTAGGCGGCCGCCTACAAAAAAAAAAAAAAAAAAAAAAACCACTAAGACCTAAGGCGTTTTTGAAAACAACCTCCTAAAACCTGAGGATTTTCTGAAAAACTCGACAGAATTGTCAACGTTCACTAAACCTTTGTCAGCCTCTGTAGCAGATCGAAACATCTTTTCAAAAATTAATAGGTCTTAATGGATTAATGCAGCACACATTATGTAACCTAAAGCACTAATAGACCTGACCGATGAGACTGATCATCCAGGTTCATCCACATTTTGGCCTGTGATCATTTTATACAATCTGGGGCAAAGTGGTTTCTGCCTTGCTTCAAAAGTGTCTTTGTTAATCAGTGGTGTGGCATAAGCTCCACTTACTTGACATCATTATTGAGAAAAACCATACCAAATGATATTTTTAAAAAAGTAATGTTATGTAATTGTTGAAGAATTAATCATTTATTCTTGGTTTCCTTTTTTTGGGACACACTGCAAATTCACTAAAAGCAGTGCACGTAAAATCCCTGAAAGACTAAACATTTTTCAGGGGTTCTCCCAGTGGTGGAATGAGAGAGTGTTTATGTTACACTAATGCCTGCCTATTCCTCTAATGCCTGATACACACTACAGGATGCTTCAAACCTTCACAGACTTAGAGACCACACACTGACCGATTCTTCAGAACCTCACAATGAGGTTCTTCACGCTCAATATTCCAAATCTCGCGTAGTCAAACGTGTTTTTGCTCGTTTTTACTTCCTCATCAGTCAGCTGACTCCGCTCGTGTCTTGACTGGCTTTTGTTCCGGTACTTGACATTACACACTGTGCTGGGCTCGGCTCCTCTCGGAGCATCCCACGCACTACAGGATTTCTAGTCGCTAATATTAAACATGTTCATTATTTACCATCTCTCCTTCGGAGGCCTTCCAAGCGGATCGGACAAAATCGCTCAACACACCCCACACCACAGGAAAAATCAAACACTATGTCGTTTGCAAACAGACAATCTGGCCTTTGCTGGCTTTGATTGGAAGGGGGAGATCGGGACAAAAATTGGCCCGATTATCCTATAGTGTGTACCAGGCATAAAACAGAGGAGTCAAACTTCATTGCAATAACACTTTCATACTCAAGGTCTACCTTGTCACCTCCGACAGCAAGCGAAGTTTCAGCAAAAGCTCCCCAAAATGATGAGTTCCAGGATATGGATAAGTTCATTTTTCATTGATTTTAGGATTTGTATTACTGAAAATCAAGTTGTCTCTCCTGATAGGATCTATACGTTTTAAGATTTGTTAACGATCTTTGTATAGTTTTCAATGTGATAAATAAAAAACGAACTATACGCGATGGACGCAAGCGCGATGGCAACGATGATTCCATAATATTGACAAAAATGTACTTTTGCCGATAAAACAATAAATTCAATGTCATGAACTGAAGACCTGTGAATGGTGGAGTGAGCACAGACTAAGGGACCCTCTGAACTCAAACGATTGTTTTGAAATCACTTGAATATTTTATCCTTTCGTCGCTGCGTCTACAGAGACGGCGAAAACGCAGCCCAAAAACCATTTTGAAAAGGGGTTCCAGAGTAAGAAAATCTGTGAAAACCACCCCAGCGTTTTCGTGTTGACAACCAAAAGAGTAACCTAGAAATCTAGACTCTATATTTCTGCTCAGCCGGTGCGTCTAGCCACGAGCCATAGGGCCCCAGTAGTAATAAGCAATTGGTCTGACCTATCACAACGCTCTGTGTTTGTAGAGAGTCGTTGGGCGGGCTTAGCACGATGACGACAATGCTGTGACGGTGCAAAACAACCGAGATGGCTGTGGCAATGGAACACCTGTGTTACGGATCAACTGTTGACCTTCGTATATAGAAGTTGAGTCGGTTACACTTTACTTGAAGGTACCGTCATAAGAGTGACATGACACCGTCATAACCGTTACGTGTCATGTAACAGTTATGACACTCATGTCACGCATATGACGAAGTTGTCATAATCAAGACAACACAAACAATGTCAACTTGTCATCTCAAAAACCGAATGACACTTCATGACAACGTTTGACATTTACGTAATGTCTATGACACTTTCATGGCTGTGTTATGTCACTCATGACGATACCTTCAAGTAAAGTGTTACCGTTGAGTCTCTCTCACAGGTTCTGGTTTTTTGTGAAGAATCTGATTGGCTGAGGCCTTTTCAAAAAATATATTTAATTTAATCCTGCCATTGACCAACAGAAACAAATTCAGTTCAAGGGATTATCTTGTGTCTTGGAGTCACACGACACTATGGCTGGATTTACACTGCAAGTCTTGTTGCCTAGATCGGATATAGATTGGATTTTGAGGCCCATATCCGATTTGTTCAACTGTGTGTTTACATCTTGTTTTGAGCCTGAATGATCCGTTTCATTTCGATTCCGTTTGTTAACACCACTCACTACCTGGCCATTGTCTTAGGCATCCACATGCGCACAGTTGAGAAGGCTACTGAAAATAAAAGCAAATGTGCGTGCAGCACAGCAAAAGCATGCAGGCCTAACAGTCATACAAATTATCAAAACATCAAGCAAGCTTGCATCATTTCACTGGGTAACCTAAATCTAATTCTCCCGTTAACGCTTTTTAAGCCGCTTTCACACTGGACGCGGAACAAATTAATTTGGTTACATTGCAAGGAGAAATTGCAAGGAGAAGGATACATTTGACCAGACCTGTCACTCTTTTCAAGACCCGTGAAGCTTTTTGTGGATTTTTGCCTGTGTTGGAGCATTTTCCTCACCCGGAACATCACCAAGCAACCCCATCTCAAAGGGACTGTAAATATTTTTTTCTCTTGTATAAATCAATCTTGGTCAGTTCAGTAGATTGTAGATTAGTTAAAAGTCTTTGTTTAATTAAATGTGTTGAAGTTTTAAAACAGTGTCTGTCATCCCTTGCTGTCGTAAATGTAATAACAAATTGGGGCCATAACAATAGACGTGAAAAGAAGATATAACAATATAATGGTAAAGAAACATACGGTAGGATACAGCCCTAAAGTTGCAAAACAGTCAGTGAACGCATCAAGTAAACTTAGACATGTTGATACATGATCAAAGCCTTTGTCAGGAATGGTCAAGAAGTTATATTTTCTTAAGAATAAAAGGCAAAGGACACCATATCTTAGAGAATTTCACGTGACTTGGGTGAAAAGAAATTCTGATATTTTAGCGGGTGGTCTGGGGACCACTGGCCCCCAGCTGGGTCCAGGGTAGCGCCCTGGTGGGGGGGATACGGAGGGGCGAAGCCCCCCGAATCTCCTAGGTTTTAGTGATTTTTAGTGCCCTAAGTGTACTAAGAATTCAATTAAATAATAAAAAACAGAATTATTACCCAATGAATATTCAAGCCAACAAACACATGCAATCTTTCATTTCTAAGTCAAGTCAAAATTAGTCACAAGCTCCAAGTTTGTAAAGAATTTAATCTGCCACTATTGCACTCACATAAAAGTCAAATAACATTCATCGAATATAGTAGCCTGCGTAGCCGGCGGTCAGCGGCTGGCGGGAGAAAGGAGAGGAAAGACCGCCTGCCCGATAACGTAGGGATTTTGAGTCGTCCATTCACCAGTGAACGGGAATTATTGATTGGCTTAAGAGGTGTCAATCAAAATTGAATTGTCATCGAATGTAACGCAACGCATGGTTACGTCGTAAACTGCCACAACAAAGCAGGCGAGTGTAGAGAACGACGCTTTGATAAAGAAATCGCTTGAATATCTTGAAATTCACGACAGAAAGATTACTCTAAAGAACGAACAACTGCAGGCGATCAATCATTTACTAGATGGTAAAGATGTACTTTGAGTTTTGTCGACTGGCTTCGGTAAAAGCATGATTTTTACTGTACTTGGTTTGTCCAAAAATTTGGAATCAACATCAACGCTAAAGGCAGAAAGTATTCTCGTAATTTCTCCTCTGAAAAGCCCCATCTCTGACCAGCTAATAGATTTACAATCTTTAGAATGCACTGCTGCAGAGCCGAGCAGCGAAATGTACCAAAAAGTAGGTAATGGTTTAAAAAAGGGGTGGTCCGTCGCGGCTCGTTGCTCAAGGAAGTGGGCGGCTACTCAAAATCCCTACGTTATCGGGCATGCGGTCTTTCCTCTCCTTACTCCAGCCAGCCGCTGACCGCCGGCAACGCAGGCTAAGAATATAGCCAATATATCAATAAAATCATTGACTTCACATTCGACTCCAAAATCATATCACAAAGTCACATGCTCATGGGATTTTATGAATTTAGACTTCCCTGGATGTACTGTGTAATAGCAAAAATGAAAAATAACAATCACTGTAGATAAACACCACTAATCATTTTATTTCTTTATCCAATCATCTGTAGAAACCATCTATGAGTTCTGGGAGTATTTTCAGCTTTCAATTATTGACAAAAAACACAATCCTGATAGAACTCCTGGAAACATGCATTAGATATTACGCATTACAAATTAGCCCAGTGAATAAGCCAAACGACAACGAAAAACAGTGTCACGAACTAGCCACATTCGGCTTTATTCGGTGTCCAGTGACGCTCCATTTACATGAAAAAACAAAAGAGAAACTACGAGGAAGGGCTCCTCGTCGGGGTCCTGAAGCACCTTTAATAATACGACGCAGTAGAAAAGTTGCGTGCCGTAGTGGTATCGTTCGCCAATATTGCTTAAGGTCATGGATTAGCTGGGCAGCTGATGAAATAACCATAATTTAGCTTTGGAGCAGACGCCCAGCTGCGGTAGCACTGATAACCCGTGCGTATGCTAGCCACAGTAACCAATTAATTCAGCATCACCAAAGTCAAAATGTAGGGTGATAATGCTTCATATTAAAGTGTGCGAAAGTGAGGTAGGAAAATAAAGGTCCATCAGGTTTGTTGGTTAGCTTACGTAATGCAATGTTATGGTTTGACTGGCCATACTACCATTAATGGGAGCTGGCGAAGGTGCGTGAAAGAGCTAAGACGAGCACCCACTCGCACTACCGGGGTACACTAATACACACTGAACCAACCACGCAACTTACCAGCAGTGTACAGCATTTGCATCAACGAGTTACATAAAGGGACGCAGCAGTGTTCAGCCGTCAACCACTCATGCCGCTGAAACTTAGGCTACAAGACTGCTTTATCCTCGCTCTACTAGCCGAATGGGCTACACAAAATACAGGTATACAGACTATTAATTATTATTTCTATACTACAAGCTGTCTGTCATCTCGAATATCCAAGTCGTTTCTTTTCCCCACTGTTGAAACTTGCCGCCGCAGCACTGCCCACACAGCATGACATTTGACCAGTGTGCCTTAGCTGGCTAATTTGAAAACGGAAGTTCTGCAGAATGCATCATGCATAAGATCAATTCAGTTACGGAAATACTAAAAGTCGGAATGCTGTAGATATGAAATCAGATTTTCATGACTGAAAAATCTGATTTTTTTTTATTTTATTTTGAAGATAAAAAAGCAGAATTCTGCAAATTAGCGGAAAAATCACATCCCTGGAATTTGAATAGCCCCTTTGTGTACATCTGATTTTCTCTACTTTAATATTGTGGCATATATTCTGTATCCATATACAGTGTGAGAGGGGGGGCGGGCGGAAGATTTCCACCTGAGTATAACCAGTTTCCTCACAAGACTGAGGAATGCTATTGGATCTCTTTACCAGCTCGGTGACTGACGCGTTGAGGAAGAGACACCAAATGCTATAAAAACATCTAGTTTGAACTGATTTCCATTGATGCCTGAACGTGTGTTGAAAATGCATTTCCAGTGGTGTTCCAAACATGGGCATGAACAAAACATATGAGAGAAATTAGCTGCAGATTACCCACATTGGTTACACTCTGGGGTAATATTATAAAATTCTGCCAATCCAAATTTGCTCCAGTGAACTCCATATATAATTTTGCACAGTTTGAGGCCTCATCTACCATAGATTGATCATTTGTTTGCATATTTCAATGCATTTACTCACAGTTCCATTGGAATTATTTGACCTAGCACCCCCTGTCATGCTGTTTTAATTCTTGGTAACAAACTCTCCCAGGCAATATATCCCACCCAAAAAAAAGCATCCTCCTAGACACTCACTTGGGGGGTCTGAGGCAAAGATGAGGACATGTTTGGAGGCAACAAGGTATTTTCCAGCACCAAAGATGCATGCTGTGATGTTAATATCATCTTGCTATTAATCTGACAACACAATTGCCCTCGTCTTTGTAGAGCCTTTTTGAGAAACCGTGGCATGCCCGTATCCAGATGGACATGCAAAACACTCCCTCATCCCCTCCAAAAGGGACAGCGCATCTTGGAGTCTTTGCTTTGAAAGTATGTGGCACACCAAATAGAAAATGTTTTGTGATATGAATGTTGCATAGCTTTTTAAATGTTTGCCTTCCATTTCAGTTTGCTGAACACCTCCTTAGCGGGACTCCTGTCAGCTTCCCAGCTGACTGTGAATCAGTTGATGCCTTCAGAATGATGCTGGCGACAACACTGATGCATAAATCTGGTGTTTGTCCAACTCCATTGTATTAGTGAAATGCGCTTCATTTAACCCAGCATGACGATCACAGTGTTATAATTTCAGATGACCTGAGTGACTTGTCACTTCTGTGGGGAGGCAGATACTTTTGATGTTGCCACTGATATTGTCTGGGTAACTATAATTGGACATTATGAGCTGTTGTGCACCACTTACTAGAATCAGAAATGCTGGTGTTAGAATTTCTTTTGAAAAGAGTTTAACTATTTGTACTGTGTACATTGTTTTTCAGATTGCCGGCAATGCCTGCGCAAGATGGTTCCACGCATGCTGTGCTGGCAATCCTGAGCCATGACATCAGCATTTATGTCCTGCCTGTCTGAACATTTGAAGGGGGAGAAATAAATAAATGAGACCAAAATTCATTTCTGGAGTGTGGATGCATTTATGTTCTCTTCTAAAGCAAACCATGACACATGGCACAAAATATCAGGGGTAAACTGCATTTTTATCAATTTTGCCAATATCAACATATTTGCCATGTTTATCCAAAACAAGACGACACGAGCTGTGCCGACTAGCAGTTTACGTCCCATCTAATTCCTAACCACCTTAACTTTTGTGGGAAAACATGAGGTAAAGGAAAGGTGTAAAAGGGAATGCCTAACGGCTTAGGAAGACAACCGCGCTAAATGGAGAAGCCTAATGCACTTGCACTAGGCGACGTGATCAGTCCCTGGTTGCCGCTTTAAAAAATGCTGCTGCCCAGAGTTGTGGGACAGCTTGTCTCATCTTTAAGGATGGTTCTGTGTCTCCAGTGCAAAAAGAGAAATTGGGAAGCACTGTGATGCCTTTGCTTTGCACTTAAAGTTCGAAGCCACTTATAGCTAACACGTAATTATTTCCGGATCATTTTCTAGGAGTTGGGAACGTCTTCGGCAAATAGACTTCGGACGCAGCCCTACTCTAAGGGCCGGTGTTCTGACAAATTTTGCTACCTATCAAAATATGCTACCTCGCAGTTCTGCGCTTGCGCAAACCTGAAATCTCGGGCTGTTTCTTCGGTCATATCTTAAGCATCTTCAAAAATCATAAAAATAGATTTATTTTCAGTGCGCATTTCAACCTGTAAGCTTACATATATTTGCATGTACACTCTGGGTTTTCCTGAAAATGCAGAAATTAGATGATAATGGCGTATAGGGGCATATATCTTCAAACAAACTTATCGAACTCTTTATAACATCCGCTTTTGTTATAATAAGCTAAAAAATAACGAAGTTACTATTGTAACCCGATTCATATTGCAATATCAAGGCGAAAACAGACTTTACAATCGCTTTGCGTTAAGGTAGCATTTTTTGACAAGGGAGCAAAATTTGACAGAACACCGGCTCATACTCTACTCAAGGTACTTGTGCGTGAACGCAAGGCAACGCATCAAGCAACGCAAGGTAGCCATCCTGCGTCCTTGCGAAGCAAAGTGTGTCGTCCAAATTTTTGTAACGCGACGCATCGACGCGTGCATTTCCGTGAGATTCCAATAGGGGAGATAAAGCAAATAATGCACCATACTCCATGTTCAGCAGACCACGAAGAAAAAAAAAGGAGGAGTAGCAGGAGAAGAGTTTGCTACCCACTATTGAATGTGCAGTGTACTGCTTTTTAACGAGGCACAGCGCATCAAGGGACGCGCATTTATGCATCTCTGTGAACGGACTGGAACGGACCTGTGCTCGCGATCGCTCACGTACCTTGCGTAGAGTATGAACCGGCCCTTAGTGGTAGCGAAAGACAAATGGGGCGTTACCAGATCAGCCCGTCTGTACCTTTTCGGTTCCCGTATTTCCAGCTGTGGCTCTCAGTTGCGTTGATTTTGTGAATACGTACGGTTACCAAGCAATCACGCAAGACTAGTGCTGTGTTCACGTAAAGGGAACAGGAATTCCTAAGGGGAACAGAATCGAATGCAACACCTGCCATTAAACGGGCGAGTTTTCGACGAGATAACAAAAGGACCGAAGAAAGACGATGCCCATCGGAAAATGCAAGTAGCTTTAGCAGCAAGGAAACATAGCTTTGACAGTTCATTAACTCGGGTTCTATTGTTAAATGCAAGGGAAGAAGCAAACCAAATGCGTCTATGGCAAACATGCAAGTAACGCGACTGAAACTACATTGACTGGAAGCCAGTGCTCTGGTTTGTCGACTTTACAAACGAAATTTAACTCCATGCATTTCTCCGACTGATGGAACATAGAGCGATTCTCCATAGTTTTACTTTTAACCAACAGCGTAACGTTAAGCGAGTTTTTACGGCGCAGGAAACTCGCTACATGTGCCAAACAAAATTATTATCTTGACAAATTAATTGGCCAAAAATCATTTCAACCAGCTGCAGAGCAAGTAGTTGGTTCAGTGCGGAGTGAACGTTAGCTAACGTTATGCTGGCTAGCAACAAACAGGCTAAGCGGCTATACCATCTCAACTCTTTTAAAACCGACTACTAAAGTTAGTAAATAAAACTCGACACAG
This sequence comes from Gymnothorax reevesii, assembly GCA_029721435.1. NCBI lineage: Eukaryota > Metazoa > Chordata > Actinopteri > Anguilliformes > Muraenidae > Gymnothorax > Gymnothorax reevesii. The sequence continues at coordinate 16,681,495 of CM056579.1, forward strand.
TTACTCTAAACAGTTTGGTTTGAGGAAGTATATTTGGCGGTTTTCACCGAGTACTAACCTGAAAATCGCAGATAAAATGTTCAGAAGAATGAAGACAAGTGATGCGGTGGATTGCGTCGAGTACGACAGGTCCCCCCCACCAGCGAAGCTCCGTGTCGAGATGTTATTCGCATTGACGAAATGACGTTACGTGCAGCGTTTGAGGCTTCAAACGTCTTCTTCTTCTCTTCTTTGAGTTAGGTAGGAAAGGTGCAACAAAGGCACATTGCTGCCATCCGCTGTTCAGTTCTGGATCGTAATGAGGTACTCAAAATTAAATTCTTCTGTGGAGACCAGTTCGATGTAGACACACCAACAACCTTTTTATTTTATGAGAACTGTCCAGATTCAGTAAGCTACACACACTGAAGATTGACACTCCCGCTGCACCCAAGTCTCTGAACAATTCTCTCCTATGGTGGGAATAAATTTCACATTGCAGAAGAACATGCTGCACACTCTGTTGAACCACACTCACATTCCCATCAGGGTGTTTGCTGATTAGAGCCAGCCCACTCCTTAACCCACAGTGCCCAAGTCTCATCCTCGTTATAATAACCTCATCTTTTCTTTTATCACATACTGGACCTGCTTCTCTTGCTACAGTTCCCTGATGTGCAAAATAAAATCTTCCTTTCCCCTCATTGTCCCATGATTTTTGCCACTTTTCTTTTATCTTTCTATTAATGACCTCCATATAATCCAGAACTCCATACATCATCTCAATGTCAATATTATCCTTCTACAGAGCATCCCTTGCTAGTGTATCTGCCATCTCATTGCCCTCTATGCCCAAATGAGCTGGAACCCAAATAAAACCCACCTCACAGCTGCCCTATGAATATTATAAAGCAATAGGCATATTTCAGCAAGCAAATCAGGTCTTGACTTGGACTTCATCTCTCTGATTGTTAATAGGGCTGACAATGAATCAGTACAAATAACTGATTGACTTGGCCTTTTTTTTCTCCACCCACCTAAGTGCCCAGAGCGTTGCCAAAACTTCTGCTGTAAAACTTGACATAAAATCAGGAATCCTGATTTGGGATAAAAACACCAGCTGCTACTCTTCCACTCTCTGGATCCTTTGATCCATCTGTATATATTTTCATATGGCTGTGCCATTGAGAGGAAAGCTGAGTTTGGACTTCCTCAACTACATCACAAGTCTTGCTCTTATCAAGAATTTTCAAATCAAAATCAGGATATGGAACAGACCATAAAGGAATGACCGGCCAGCAAACTGGAGGGCACACATTTAATATTTTAACTTGAAATTCCTCTGCCACGGACTTCAGTTGTTCAGCAAAATTAGTTTTAATCCTTTTACCCTGATGTGAAAATTCCCAATGTGAACTCAACAGACACTTGGCCAGAAATATTTCATTTTGACCTTTTACCCTCATTAGATATTTTAGCCCTAATCTCATCCTTCTAAGCTGTAGAGGCATCTCACGCATTTCTATTAAAAGCGCTGCCACAGGAGTTGTCGAAGAGCTCCACTACTCACTCTTAGAGCCTTAGATTGAATGATATCCAGCTTCTTAAGCACTGAAGGAGCAGCTGATCCATATGCCAAGCAGCCACAATCACTGACCGATCTGATCATGGCTCTAAAAATCACCAGCAGCCACAATCACTGACCGATCTGATCATGGCTCTAAAAATCATCAGCAGCCACAATCACTGACCGATCTGATCATGGCTCTAAAAATCATCAGCAGAGTCTCTGTCAGCGCCAGTCCAATCCCGCCACACATCTAAGAACATTAATTACTTTTTCACATTTTTAACTGATTTTCTCTATATGCTTTTTCCAGGTCATTCTCTTATCCATCCACATTCCAGGACACTTAAATTAATTAACTTTTTCAAGGTCGTTTCCATATATTTTTAACCATTGGCGTGGCAACTTCCTTTTAAATCCAAACACCATAAATTTCGTTTTATCAATTGAAATTCTAAATCCCCATTCATTAGCCCACTCTGTCACCTATTCCAAAGCTTTTTGCACTTGAGAAAACAGATTAGGAAAGTTCCTTCCCGTTTCCAGATAGCGCCGTCATCCGCAAATGAAGAAACACCAAATTCCTTTCCCACCCTACCAAACATTCAATTTATTAGCACATTAAATAGGACAGGACTGATAACACTCCCTTGGGGGGGGTTCCATTCTCAACATCTACCACCTCAGATAGTTCATTTCCAACCCTTACTTGTATTGTTCTGTCATACAAAAAGTTTTTTATTCAATTAAACAGTCTCCCATGAATTCCAGCATTATAGAGTGCAATTAATAGCCCCTCCTTCCACAACATATTATAAGCCTTTTCAATATCAAGGAAAACAGCTACTACAGCTTCTTTAATTGCAAGAGCTTTTTTAATATCAATATCTAAATTTAAAATAGCATCCATTGTTGACCTTCTCTGCCTAAATCCACTTTGATATGGAACAAAGAACTCATTTGACTCCAATTTCTGGACCAATCTGTTCGTTATGATTCACTCCATTATTTTACGTAATACAGAGGTCAAAGCAATAGGTCTTTACGAACCAGGGTTATTAGGCTCTTTCCCGGGTTTCACTATTGCAATTATAACAGCATGTTTCCATTCTCGGGGAAGACATCCATTTTCCCAAACACTATTATTCAAAGCCAACACCTCATCCAAAAGCATGTCCCCTGCCTGTTGAACCTCAAACGTCACATTTTGGGTTGGGTTAACTGGAAACTCTTTCTTTCATCGTAATTTCATTCACCACTAGGTGTCTCTAGCGTAGTCATTTGGTGGTTTGAGGTCGAACCATTTTGGTGGTTCATTCAGCTGAGAGAATTTGACGTTTCATGAGACACCATCTCACCATTACTACTGTTAGCGAGGCTCCAAAGCACGCTTCAAACTCGACAGGGTATTTTTCTGAAGCACTGTGCCAAAGCTTGCTTCATATCAGGAAAAACCACGCGACTGATCACGTTCAAACAACTTCACTGCCTCATTCAGACTGAATCAGCTGACCGGTTTGGTTTGATATCAGGGTCATTTCACAGTAATGTGATCACTTAGTGTCCCCAAGAGTCTAACGGCTAAAATGGAAAGGAAATTGAATATAATTCGATAATTTTTGAGTCTTCAGTTTGAATAGGTCAAAATAAATTGCTATAGATTTTTTTTTATTTTGTTACTAATTTTTTTTCATATTTTTCATCAAATTCCATACACTTTACCCCCATGACAAGCATTGTCCCTGGTGAGTTGGCCTAAACTTCAAACTGTCAGCATATCTATTTTTTTCAGGATTTAAATACAAACAGGGTTTATATTTATTAGGTCTAAGAAAATAAACATTAACACACTAAAATATTTGTGGTGCAATTGTATTTTTTTCATTTATTCCATGGTGTTTGCCCAATTATACCTGTCACCAGATTTTGTGTCATAACTAACAACATGTTTTAGCTGCCACCTATTGGCCAGAATACACACTACCGAAGAGTCACTTGGTCCAGAAGTTTGCAAGGCGCCATTTTTGAAAATCTTGGCCACTGATGCATTCAAATTTTCCGTATTTGCACAGTATTAAATGCACGTTAAGCTGTCGCAGGTGAGTACCTTTATTCTGTGTCATCTCCGTACGCGATAGGCGCCTTCCAATTGGCCCCACAAACCCAAAAATATGTGTATATACTGTTTTGCAGTGGTGCACTGTTGCCAAATTTACCCAACTTGAAGGTATAGATAGATGTATTATTCATTCATGTAGACAAACGTCAAATAGGTGTCATATCCGTCACGGTCACCTCCGTAACAATGTCAGCGTGGCGGAGATGATGGGTTCTCTATGCCAACTCTATGCCAATGTTTGTGTGGTTTTATGTTCAGAATAAAACTGTTTTCCTAAGTCTGCTATTCAGATATTCATCTATTAAGCACAGAGTGTCATATCCGTAACACCTGGTCACCTCCGTAACAACAGGTCATCTCCGTCACAAAGCATCTTTTTCCTCAAAAATCAAAGCAGTTTATTTCTATATCGATAGATACCATATTAACCACACTAGTATGTTTAAAAATCATGTTTCCTTTTTCTGGACAGCAATAAATTACCCTTACTGATAGTAAGGCACACTGTTACAGAGATGACACCTTACCCTGAGAAATTGTAAAAAAAATCTATTATGGTCAATGAAAGTGCGTGCCAATAGCATGTGCCATCTTTAGCATGACCCATGGTTTGGTTTAAATCATATTTGGAACCAACATTGGCAACTATATATTTGGATTCAGAGATCCCCAAAATGCTCACATTACTGTGAAATTTCATTGTTCACGTTGCCGTCTGTCCCTCTGCCGTTACTTGCACTCACTGGTATACTGTCTTATTTTATTATTACTTTTTTTTTCTTCTCATTGTTCAATTGTCTTCATGTTGCGGGAAGATTGCCTCACAATAGGTGCCTTGCCACCTGTGCGATCATTTCCTGACTTCTGTCAAAGCTTAATAAATAAAAACAGGCAAGCTCAAAGATACAAAAAGAAAAGGGAAAAAATAAAACAAAGATTCCCTTTCTAACTAAGCCTCAAATATGCAACTAAGTCCTAAACAGAACTGTCTCGAGACCTTACCGGCTAAAGCGCAAATATAATACTGACACTCTAGCAAAGAAGGCGAGGGGAAACTGGAGCTTAAATAGAGTCCGGGCAACGCCCCCAATTAATGCCAGCTGGCCCAGGAATCCGACTGGGAGTAAGACGATATCGTCCTGGACGAGAGCAACAAAAAGAGCTCCCAAACCATGACACTCTTTGTAGCTTCTGCATATGAAATCTTACCCTGTACTCTTGTCTTTTCTACCTTACTTTCCATTTTTCTTATATCACACTGCAATGAGTCCATTTCATAATTTCCCCCACAGTGAAAGCATTTAACCAATTCACAATCATCCTCTATGCATCCCTCCTGACCAAACCGTCTATACTGGTGCATCTCCCTCCTGCAAACTGCTGCCACATGTCCGTACTCTTGGCATCTAAAACATCGCAATGGAGTTCTTTCAAAAAATTCTCACTCTGTTACTCACGATTTCCACGAATATTCTCTCTGGTATTTCACATCTTTCCCTCCCTATAGCTTTTTAGCCCCCTTACCCCACATACTCCCTCCACCTTCAAAAAATCAACTAACTCCACAACCAAAGGAACACCACTGATCACACCCTTAAAGGTTGGGTTTTCCATCAGAGGAAAACTAATTACCCGAGTACAGTCATAGTTTTTCATTTTCAATGCATTATTTCTCTGTTTCACTGTTCGACATTCTTCTATCACTAACCCTCCCCTCGACACCCTCACTTCTTTCACGTCTCCAACTTTGCTTTTCACAAATTTCCCAATATTGTGCGCATTACTGAAAAGACAGTTTGTTTCGCCACCCTTTACGCCTGCCTTGATTCCTATAACAAACGTTACTCTTTCATTTTCGTTATCACTTCTTTTTTCCATTTCTTTTTCACTCCCTCCGTCATATCACAATCCATTTTTCAAAAAACCATTCATCCGCAATCCAAAATCAAATCCTGTTCAAAATATTCAAATATCAAACCATCCGTCAATCTCTTTCAAATCTCGCGCCAAAACCTCGATCCACCAACTTCCTCTCTCTTCCGATCAAAGTTTTCAACCATACATTTCTTTTCCCAAATTTCTTCTGAAGAGTAGTGTTGTGTCATTTGCGAATGATTCATTCAAACGAATGAATCTTTTGAGTGAACGTACTGAATGGAATCACTTCATGAACTGAAGTACCTTTCTCAGTTCAGTTGAGCTCAGCCGCAACCGTGCCATGAGAGAGAGAGGGAAAATGCCTTGTGAGCCAACGGGACCATATGGCCTGACTGAGAGGGCCTCTCGGCTGGAGCTGAGAAGGACGAAGCCATACATTTCTGTTCGCTGACAACATACATTTACATTAAGCAGTTTCTTAAGGAGGAATTATGAATAACATATGCTTTTAATGAGGGAGAATGTTAAATTATTTGAGGATATCAGCTGGAGGTGTAGTTTTAGGCGATGGGCACATACAAATATCCAAGCAAAAGAATGCTGGGGGGCTGGCCCTTGAGACAGCCCTCTGCATGCATAGTCTGTGAACTGGTAGTTTTCTACACACCCGAAGAAGCTTCTTCAATTTCCTGACGGTCTACTTTTCAAATACTTTGCGGAAAGATCATCAACTGAATAGCTATATTATTTCATGGTTTGAAGCCTATGTTATTTGTTTGTATCTATAAACATGGTTTTGCCTTTTGATTTATTATAGTGAACATGTTTTTCCCTTCTGAATTATTATAGTAAAATGGTTAAATTACTGAAAGTCTCGGAGTCCTTCATTGAAAGGCTAACATTAACCAGTATGAATTCCTCAACAAATGGTGACCATGAGGGGACTGGTTGTTGACAGATTGGACTTCGACCAGGAAGGACTCTGGCCACCTGGAACCAGACACTCGGACAACTGACATAGTATTCTGTCGATTGTCGGACACCAATAAGGCCAAAGAACAGATGAAAAGGTAAGCAGAAAAATCTGTATAGGACTTCAAGTTCTTGGACTAGACGTCTGCAATCGAAGTTTTCCTGTCTGTGTAAAATGAATACAATTTTAAGAAAATTTTATATGTACTTATTAAATATTTTTAGATTCATGTGCATAGTATAGACAATGTTCCATGATTGGCCATAACAGAGACATGAATTAAGACCTGGATGACACCTGAACAAGAGAAAATTCGGGTGCCTAGGCTATTCTCATTCAAAGAAAATAGACTTAGAAGTCCTATTGACCTGAGGGATTCAGTCCAGGCCACAGGCAATTCTCAAAAAGAGAATTTAGAAGACCTACGGAAAGGCACGAGCACTAAACTCGTACAAGACCTGCTGGCTCTACCGGAAGAGAGTCTGGGAGGAACAGGCAGTCTTCATTAGGGGGACTTGCATAGAAACGGATCGTCTTGCCTCCCCTTCAAACTTCAAGTTTACGACTGAGTTTACGAACATTTTTATACTCTGATCAAAGCATAGAATGGCTGTGGCACATTAATGGAGTGAATAAGGTTGGGAACGACAGATACAGATAGTCTGGTGCATAGATTTAGGAAATCGGAAAATAGTTGCGGGGTTTTGAAAGTAGTCAAATTTTGCGTGGAAGGATAGGTTATATAGGTCGAGATAATTGGCTGAATACAAATTTTGCGTACTTAGTGAAGAAATTCACTGTTCTGGTCATCACATTCTTTGCTTATTTCTGTTGATGTCATAAATATTCGGAGAGACTGAAGTTTTTGCCTTTGGGTCGACACGTATGCCAGACCCTCTTTTCCAATGTGAATAAATGTGAGAAAGGAAGGTGCACTGAGGTGTGTGTGCGTGCGTGTGTGTGTGTGTGTGTGTGTGTGCGAGCGCGCATGTGGGTATATCTATTCTGAGCTCAGACTGTGTGTGGGAAAATCATTATGAATGACCCTAACTTTGTGAGTGTCTGTAAACTACTTCATGGCGGGCTTTAGTTAATTTTGTCTTTGCAAGATTGAATACTGTTGTCATCTCATTCCATGAAGGGCCTTTTATAGATGTCTACAATAAAATTAGCAGAGCATCTATACATCAAATTGAGTGGATGAGGAATATGAAAATATTAAGCCAAAATAACCTTGGAAATACAGGAATAAAATAAGCAAAATATTGTTCAGACCTGAATGAAATTTTATAATAATTTGAACTTGCTCAATAAAATTCAAATGTGACCCAAAAGTATGTGATAAAACTTATTCAATCAGAACCGGTTTAAAACTGGAAATAATATAGCGCTGTGTAACTAATGCTTTTAATATTATCAACTCATATGCTACATAATTTGCATAGTTTGTGTTAATATGGAGTAGTGATTGTAAATAAGGAATCTTTCTTTTGTGTGACCAATATAATGGTCAAGACTGGAGTGGTTTACAACTGAGAAGATTTATAGCTGCTGCCTGGTGCAGCACTGATCTGCCCAGAGTAAAAGAGCCGAAAAAGCATCTGAAATTCAGTGAAATACAAGTGGTTGCATGTACAATGAGAGGGATTTATGAATCGAAGGCTTTTTGATGAACGGGTGGAGAAAATAGTGAAACATTTTACATAGAAATTACTCTGAGTGGAAATGTGATGTTATCAGTTGTAGGCATGTCTGGAATATCTTGGAGAAAAGGCAGTGCAGGCATGATTCCTGCCTGTAGAATGTACTGTGTGATGCCAGAAAGAAGCATTTCCCCCCCCCCCCAAAAAAAACCCGAAAGTAAAGTAGAATAGTGGTTGTTTTATCAGATGCTGGATAAGAAGTTTGTGGTAAATTGTAGAGAGAGCGAATGAAAATACAAGCTTTATACTGCTTTATATTGTTTTTCAAAGAAGCAGGGGTGAGCATTTTTGCTCATGAGAGCACGGGGTATTGTCATCAGATTAGATTTGGAAGTGGATAAGCTTGTTAGAAATGCAAGTGCAAGATGATTGATGGATACAGTACAACCGCATTGTGAAAATATAAGATGTTGGATAAGGCCATACATTTAAATGCCCCAATATTTGATAGTAGTAGCCCGCTGCTACTGAACGCTCATTGATATTTTGCAAGAAAGATTGAGTTCCCATGGGGGAAGAGGAATTGAAAGTGCAAAAAAAAAGACTGTCCCCAGTTTAGAAGGGGTTTGACGTCGTGTTCAGGAACCACACGCAAGAGATGGAAATCCAAAAGACGCATGCCTTTAATGAAGTCTGGGTCAAAGCCAAAAAACACAAGAATTGCCAAGCCACAATACAAAATCCAAAAACAGAGTCGACTAGACAGGCAGGGGTCAGAACCAGAAAAACAGATGAGCAAAGGTACATAGACGGTAGGCAAAAAGTCATAGTCGATGAACAAAGCCAAGGGTCATATACAGGGCATCCAAGCACAGAAATCATAGTCATACAAAAATAGGTTGAAATCCAAAAAGACAAAACAATACAAGAGAGGATATGGCAAGGAAAACAATACTCAATGGCATACAAGGTGCTCTGCACAAAGAAATATTGATCAACGTGCGAGGACTCAAATAGATGAGGGAAGTCACATGCAATGCGAACTGAATCAACTAGATCACAAGACAGGGGAGACAAGTGCAATGGAACTGAAAAATGGACTGAACTAAAACCTGAAAATAACAATAACCAAAAAGAATAAATAAAAGACAAAATCATAAACCATGAACTTGAACATAGACATGAACATAAACATGACAAAAACCATAACCATGAGGAGGGGTGGGGTGTGTGTGTCTGTGTGTGTATTTTGTTACCTATCGGGGACCTGTTCTGGTATGAAAACTGACCTTGTTGGGACCAGTAGTCCTTATGGGGACCAAAGCCTGGTCCTAATACAGCAAAATGTCATTTCTGAGGTCATGGTTGAGGTCAGAGGTCAGGTGTGAATAGATATTAGGTTAATGTTAGGGTTAGGCATGGTTTGGATAGGATTAGGGCTTGGCTGTCCATGATGAATAGAAGTCAATGCAATTTCCTATGAAGGATAGCTGCAAAAAGTTGTGTGTGTGTATATTTGTCTGGGCGTGCAAGCATTTGTGTGTGTGTGTGTGTGTGTGTGTGCTTGTGCATGCGTATTTTTGCTTGAGGCACAAAGAGTTCTCACCGACCAGAAACTGAAAAATTACACGTTAAGATGTTACAAGAATATCAGATTTATTATGTCTGTTTAAACAACTTGTTGCTCTCTGAAAAGTTCACAATATTGGTGTTAAGCATTCTGTGCAATTATTTTCGCCATGAGTATTCAGCTGACATCATAAAGTGGTCACACTTGCGGCTTGAAATAAATAATACCAAGTAAAAGCAGACTTATTTCTTGCAAGTAGTCGACCCAGCCAGTGTGTCACAGAATAGTCTGCATCTGTCTGACTGTGCTGTGGCTGATTAAAATAATCTAATCATTTTTTTGCATGAGTCGTCCCAGGGATGCACCCATATATCTGAAATGCAATGGGTTGCACACAGACAAGCTACCCGACTACGACACTTTCATATTTGGTAGGGACGTGTTCTACTTACATAAATGACACCTATCGATTTGGGTTGCAATGGTCGACAGTATCGCCCGAATAATGTGCAAGAAGGTGTTCGCACTGTCTAGTTTTATACACATTTACCAACTTTTCAGGAGGACATATATGAGATTGTTGCAAACCTTTGTAATGACTTCAAAATCACAACAAAGAAAACCAGCAATGACAACTTACACAAATTTATTCTTCACCCATTAAGTGAAAAAAACTTCTACAAATAATCCACTGTTCAATCATATAATAACACTCTAATGCTACTATGTAACTCTGTTGCCAAAACAAAACTCTCCCTCAACTTTCCAAAATCACAGCATTTATATAAACTAGTGTTATGGCCCCAATTTGTTATGACATATAGCACAGCAAGGGATGACAGACAAAATTTTAAAACTTAAACAGACTTAATAAAACAAAGACTGACCAAGATTGAAATAATGAAGAAAATGAGATATTTGCAGTCCCTTGAGATGGGGTTGCTTTGTTGCGATGTTCTGGGACAGGAAAATGCTCCAACACAGGCAAAAATCCGCAAAAAGCTTCACAGGTTTTGAAAAGAGTGACAGGTTTGGTCAAATGTATCCTTCCATAATTTCTCCTTGCAATTTCTCCTATTACTTTACTCTCAATTTTTCTCTTAATATACTCTTTTGCAGCCCCCTCCCACCTTCCAGACTTGTCACGCATGTCGTTTTGTCCGAGAATGACAGATTACAGATGAATGCAATTCCATGCCAAATAGTTGGTGGCAGTACTGCGCCAAATAGGCAAATGCACCGTCAATAAAGCTGACATTTGAAGATGGCAATTTGAATGAACACTGGTTCATACACCCACACCAAAGAGGAACTGCCGCTGCTTCCTTCTACGAGCACAGCTGAGGAAATCAATATGGCCTCAAGTGCACCGCACTTGTCAATTTCCCACAGACTATAAAGAAGAAATTCCTGCTATTATCCGCCTAACTAAGGGGTCTTCTGAAAAGATTGACAAAGTTGTGACCGAAAAACACGCAAGAATAAAAATTAATGCACAATTTTACATGACACTCTTTGAGACATCGAAAATATAAAAACGTGTCTTAATGGGAAGCACAACACCAACTAGCGTATTCGCAAGGTAATCAAGTCGCTGTATACGGCTGTGGTGGCAAACTTTATCTAATTTAGCTAGCTAGATGAACTTAGTTGCCACAATAAACTCGGGTTGCTTACAAAGGGTAATGGCCAGCTATAGCTCTCATGCCCATGTAATGTTAGCCAAGTTGCATATCCACATATAGCATTAGCCATAGCCAATGACCTGGCAGAAATGTTTGCGTAACGTTAGTGGTGCTCATTCTTGTACAAATAAAAGCATCCTTGGCATCTGCCTATCTGGGGGCTATTTATAGTGAGCAAGCTGAGTGTTTTTTTATTTTTATTTTTTATGATAACTCAATCCTAGCTGAGGCAGTCTACCAAATTGGCTAGCTTTCTAAAATTGCCAATGAAGATTGCATTTCTGCAAACTGCTCAGCTGTCTGTTCTGTGAGATCAAAACATAGCTCAGTAACAGTTCAAACTACTTCCAGCAATGTTCTTATACGCTCTTCACCAATACTATGCAAGTGACCAATCAGAGTCAGATGTGAGTCATATTGAACTACCAATTGATAAACCGTTTACTAAAACAACTTCTTTTAACTTTGTTCTTGAAAAGTGTCAAGCAAAATTGCGCCTCGATTCATTTTTTTTAATGTAATCCAGTCCTATGCAGGAAGGATTTACAATTGTATTCCTTTTAGATAAAATAATTGCAGGAGGTTTTTTCCATGATCGTCAATGGGAAATTCAGAGGTGAGGTGCATTGGACGCCATATTTCTCAACTTTTCGCTCCGACACGGACATAATCTCCAGTTCTATATACACTCATTGGTTCACACTCCAACAATACCACAGCGACAATGAGCAGGGAGAGAGCATGGAGAGAGAGGGAGACAGGGAGAGAGCGAAAGAGGATAGACACGATCAGGAGCAGGGCAGCTCTAATCCCTCTTCACCAGGTCAGACACCCTGGCACAGCAACAACAGTGACTGCAATATGTCTGATATAGATATGAAAAGGCACAGAAGATAAATAATGGTCACAGTTAAATCCCAATTGACATTAGCGCTAAATGTTTGCAGATTTTCTGTTTGAAGAGAAACTTTAGCAATTAGCTGGTAACTTGAACTTTAAAACTCATAACACACTTGTTTGTACCAATTTATTAGTAATAGTAATGAAGTGCTATTATGAGAATCTCCACCACATTTTAGTTAATGTGCAGTCAATATTTTACTTCTGTTTGTGACTACTGTGAATAAAAATAGTGAACAGTAAATTAATGTATCCTAAATTAAAGGAACAGTGTAGAAATCATAATGCAGACCTACCTTGCTTGACCACAGCAAAGCTTGTATGAATATAGGCATTGCCTTGACATTTATCTGGATCTCTGTCTCACTGAAGATCAGACTACTTGCACATTATGTAATCTCATATTGTGTTAAGTCATGAAATTGTAGCATTTCAATATTACTCCAATACATAGGATTTACAATTTCATCTGCTATATGTTCAGTGAAAAAATTTGGACACTGCGGAGTGAAGGATAATCCTGAATATTTGAATTCTTGCACCTCACCTCTACCAGAGCTCACCTTCATATTTCAAGGTTTCAAGTCCTTTTCTTAATTTTCAATTACATAGTTGTGGTCTGATACACAACATGGTTTCAGCTGCATAAAAGATTGATATGACTGGTGAGATATATACACCTTATCATAAATGTGACTGTGTGCATGAATGTTTGACAAATACTTGGCCCCTCTGTGAGAAATACAGCCCCCTGATGGCCCCTTACTGAAAAAAATCCAAGATCCGCCACTGGTATGCGTGTGTGTGCGCGCATGTGTGTAAAGTATTTGCATTGCTTTATTTTGCCTTCAAAGATAACCTGTGTAAATTCTTCCAAAAAGGATTCTGATGAAGCCATTTGCCATCCTAAGAACCCCTTTGGAAGACTAAAAGAAAATGGGTGCTTTGGCAAATGGCAGAACCTCACCTCTCTGTGGAGAACCCTACTGGAACCCTCTTTTCTGAGGGTTCAGCAAAGCAATATACATCACACACACACAATTCATTACCACACTGTAGTTTGCTCCAAATATAATACCTGGATAAATCAAATAGAAAATTTAAACCTGATCAAACGACAGTGAACCAGTAGGTTTGCATTGATCTTGATTAATCATTGCCCCTCGCCAAAAAGTAACCTAAAGAAAACAAGAAATTGATCCGTATTATTTTGGCAGTATCGCCATCTATTGCAATCTCATTTTGCCTCGTCATTCAAATCTTAAGACAGAACTGAAGGTGGTAATATAATTAGTTGACTGCTTAAAGAATTTAAACTTGGATTTTTGTTTTGGTTTAAATGTTTCTTTTAAAGTCACGTGTGTTATGGCCCCAATTTGTTATTACATTTATAACACAACAGCAACAGCAAGGGATGACAGACACCGTTTCAAAAACCTCAACACATTTAATTAACAAACACCATAACAACTAACTAACCTAAAGACCAAGATTGAATTATGTACAAAACATAAATATTTACAATCCCTTTTCGTGGGGGTGGCTTGGTGATGTCCTGGATGATGAAAATGCTCAAACACAGGCAAAGAAATCCACAAAAGAAACGTCACAGGCCTTGAACAGAATGGCAGGTCTGGTCATCTTCTTGCAATTTCTCCTACTACTTTACTGTCTCAGTTCTTTTCCTTATATACTCTTTTGCAGACCCCACCCACATTTAGACCTCTTTTTTTTTTTTCCGGGGACTTTCCCCAGACATGCCCAGGACATGTCTAAACATGACTCCAGTCTGAGCTTAACAAAAAAAAGGTAAATACTGCCATCTAGTGGCCTATATTCACATTACACGTGTTATATTTTTTCATTACACAAGCCTGCTTTTGTCCAGTCATTTGCTTGAATTGAACAACCGCCAGTACACGGAAATTGCAAACGAGATCCCACGTGAATTTAGAAACAATTAAAAAGGGCGCATATCTAATGGATTGCCGCAATAGGGTCAGTGGGTTACCAGCCTAGCCAGCTGGCATTTTAACATATTTTCCACTGTTGAATCAATGTCATGAATCATAGTTGAATCACCATTGAAATATGTTTTGATTTTGAAAGATGAATCAACGTTGATTTCGCAACATTTTTTCAATGTTGGGCATGAGTACCATACACAACCTCCACTTTTTTGTTTGTTTTGGCCTGATTGATTTTAAAATGGGGCCCAAATATTTTTAGGGGGTTTTTATGATTGAGAAGGGGGCTTAGAATGATGGGAGAAAAATTTTAAAAGGAAGGGGGAGATGCGGCGCGAGAAAAAAAAAAATTTTGCGGTAATTCCAGTTATCACCACCGTGCTCTTCCCTCGTGACATTCACTCTGTGTACGATCTCTCCACATTCTTCTGACCTTTATGGTTTCTTTTTTGTTTCCCCCCTCCATCAATGAGGCTGTGAACAAAGGTTTCCATGTTATGTCAGACATCAAATTACTGTCTGCAGAGGGATTCGAACCTGGGAACCTCTGGAAAAAGCCATTTCAAATACACCATAGACTGTGGCCAACCACTACACCAACTAAATTTGATGCCAGTTCAGCGCATCAGTTTCCATTCATCGCTACAGGGTGAAAGACAACCAATGTTGTATCAACATTGAAACAAATCTTGTTTAAATTTCAGTGTTGATTTGAGATCATTTTGTTAACCTTTTTACAACCATCAAACCGTCCAAATTTCAGTGTTCACTCTTAGAATGAATGTGTTGAAAAACAACAGAAAAAATGTGTTATCACATGTATACCAAATTTTGTGTTGATTTCAATACAATATATATATATATATATATAAAAAGAAAAAACACTTGAAAACAACACGAAATGTGTTGTTCTTAACTAGACACACAGGTGTGTTAAAAATTAACACGTGTTATTTTCAACACATCTCTTTTGAGTGTGGATTTGAGATAATTTCGTTAACCTTTTCACAACCACCAAAGTTATTCCGTTTCAATAGCATTTCAATGTTGAAACGACAACTGAATTTTAACCATATTTCAACGTTGAGGGTCGGTCATGTGCCGGCTGGGTGAGTGACCAGCCGAGTCAGTCGCAAATCCAAAGCATTACCACGCTAGGTCTGTGGGTTACTGTCAGCTCAAGGGAACACGGCGCGCTCCATTCTTATACCGGTGCGCCTGGCTGCGGTGTGTCCAGTAGATTCATGCACTGCTCTGAGACATACGCCCATCTCTATTTAAGCTGCAGCAGTGGTTGCCATGCCTTCTGACCACCACATGTGCCCGAAAAGAGGCATTAAATTGGGGGGGAAAGCGATTGCACAGGTGCGACTATTTTAATTCAAAGCTCGCAGTGTTAATTTTGGTCGTAATTTTGAGCCCTGCACTGAAGTGGTCCAAACTTCTTTGAGCCACTTAAGTGCTACAGCCAAATGCTGAAATGTACTGAAATAGGCATCTACCTCAGTTTCTCGGAAAGAGGCTAAAGCCACATCTCCGAAAATCATAGCCAGCAGATGTATCTGGTGGTACAACAGAAGAATTTTGTTCTGTAGCATTTTGCAGTTCTACTGTAGCTGCTGCAATTTAACCTTGACTTCTGCCTCCAATTCCAATTTACGTTTAGCCAATTGGAACTCCTGTTCCTGTTTTTGTGCCCTCTCCCGTGCCTCAATCTCTGCCTTTCGTGCCTTTTCCTCAGCCTCCAGCTTTAACCAGGCGAGTCAGACCTTCAGCAGTGCATCACTCTCAGACCAATGACAGCTTGGGGAGTATGGCTCAAACTTAGGCAAGGTAGGCAGAGGGGTAGTTGGAGGAAACTCCCCCTTCCCCATCAAACACTGCAGAACCACTAGCGCCCCAAGGAGTCATAACTCGTGCCAGGCCTAGTAGTTGACACATCAGGCAGAACAAGAGGACCAACGGTAGCAGGAGAGGCAAGAATTTTTAGCTCAACCAACTTGTCCCTCACCCGTGACTTAACCTCTCCCTTTCTGAGAGCACCAGACACCACAAGACCTACAGGATCTGCATGGGGGTGCATGGGGTGAGTAACTGGAGGTTATATGTACCAGGAGATGTAAAATGCAATGGTAACAGCAGAGATAAAACAAGGAGACAAAAATAATTCAGCGCAGGGGTTTTTACTGTGAAAAACAAAGGTTGGGGTCCAAGTCCCAGGGTGTAACTACAAAGCAGACAAGACAAACTCACACAGCGAGGTCAAGGGACACTGGATGTTGCCAAAAGAACATTCAAAAAGACAAGCTAGCAAAAACACACAGCAATCCAATCTAGAGTATCGAGTACACCAGAGGTGTCAAACTGACCGTGAACGGGCCAAGAGGCTGCAGGTCTTCAATCTTACCGAGCAGAAGCTCACCTGAAAGCACTGATTTAATCAACTGATCTAGGCCTGCGCAACTGATTAGTTGTATCAGGTGCGCTTCTGCATTGTTGGAGTGAAAACCTGCAGCCTCTTGGCCCGTTTACGGGTGAGTTTGACACCCCTGGAGTACACAAAACAAAAGCCTGACTACTCTAACTAGCACAAAAAAAAAAACGATACATGGGTTGGCAACCACCCCTAACGGCCAGTGCGCCTGTACATAGAACAGCTTAGGACATATGTATAGAAGCCCCCAGTCCTACCTGTCCCACGCCCTGGAAGTGTACACAAACCAAAACACACATTTTCAGATAAACAGGAGAAATTTGAAATCTGACATTTTGGGGTGGCCTTTTATTGTCCCCAGTATAAGGAGTATCTGGGTACGGCTCATTCTGCCTGATCACCGCCTGGAAATGCCACACCCATGTAGTTAGCCATTCTGGGGATTCTTCCTTCAGTATTTTAGTGAAAGCCATGACATAGTGGCAGTGAAGAGCCATCTTCTTTTTCAGCCAAAAATTTGGGATTTTGTCTATTCCTGGTGTCGTTCACCAGTGTGAGTTCTGTGCTGGGATTTTAAATGAGTTAGTCGATAAAAGCACTTCACAGAATGACAACATAGGGCTTTTCACCTGAATGAATTTTCTGGTGGTGTTTTAGTTGATATAGGTCAGCAAAGCACTTCCCACACTGACTACATATCATGGTTATGGTTTTGGTCATGATTATGTTCATGTTCAGTGTTCACGATTGTCTTTTATTTATCCTTTTTGGTTATTGTAATACTCAGGTTTTAGTACATTCCATTTCTCAGTTCCATTGCACTTGTCTCCAGTCTTGTGATCTAGTTGGTTCAGTCCGTCTTCCCTGTTTGAGTGCTCACTTACTTTGGGTGATTTAAAAGAATTCCGGTGTTTAATATATTCCTTTGATTCTCGTTTACTTCCTTCATCTTACTGTTATGATTACCAACTAAACTAACATTTGTATTTTGTATCATAGGCTAGTATCACAACTAATCCATGTATATAGATTACTAACTTACTAACGAGCACTCTAGTTAAATCTGTAAAGTTGCACCGCTACTAATTTATACTAATTCCCTCTCAGCAATCGCCCTGTTCTAGTCTCCGCCTCTTGCTCAGCTGTACCTGTCTCCCCGAGTTTCTGTGAGATCTCTTGCACGTGCTTAATTACTTTCCTGCGCTTGTTAGCTGTACACTTAGAACTCCTTGACCGGAGCCGTTTAAATGTCATAGGCTGTCTGTGTGATTCCCGTCCGTGTCTTGGCTTTCGCGGTTAGGGTTTCCCTCGTGATTCTCCGGTTGTAATTAGTCTGATCCAATACGCCTGTTCCCTGCATAGCATGTGACTTCCCTCGTCTATTTAAGCAGTCTTTTCACAGCCAGCTCCTTGTCAGAACGTTGATCAATATTTCTTTGTGCAGAGCGCCTTGTATGCCATTGAGTACTGTTTCTCTTCTACTGGTTTGTCCTACTTCGATTCTTGCCTAGCCCTTTTTGTAGCATTTTGTCTTTTTGGATTTTGACCCTGTTTTTATGTCTACGATTTCAGTGTTTGGATGCCCTGTGTATGACCCTTGGATTTGTTCATCGACCACGACTTTTTGCCTATCATTTTTGCACCTTTGCTCATCTGTCTCACTGGTTCTGACCCCTGCCTGTCTAGTAGACACCATTTTTGGATTTCGTATTGTGGCTTGGCAATTCTTGTGTTTTTTGGCTTTGACTCTGACTCCATTAAAAGGCATACGATTTTTGGATTACCGTCTCTTGCGTGTGGTTCCAGAACTGTACGTCACACTACATTTGAAGGGCTTTTCACCTGTATGAATTCTGTGGTGGGATTTTAAATAACCTAGTTGAGAGAAGCACTTCCCACACTGACTACATTTGAAGGGCTTTTCACCTGTATGAATTGTGTAGTGGGATTTTAAACCAGTTAGTCGAGTAAAGCCCTTCCCACACTGACTACATTTGTGGGGCTTTTCACCTGTATGAATTGTGTGGTGGGATTTTAAACCAGTTAGTCGAGAAAAGCACTTCCCACACTGACTACATTTGTAGGGCTTTTCACCTGTATGAGTTCTGTTGTGGGATTTTAAATTAGCTAGTTCAGAAAAGCACTTCCCACAATGACTACATTTATAGGGCTTTTCACCTGTATGAATTCTCTGGTGGCGTTTTAGGTGAAATTGTTCAGCAAAGCCCTTCTCACACTGATTACATTTATAGGGCTTTTCACCAGTATGAGTTCTGTGGTGGGATTTTAAATAAATTAGTAGAGAAAAGCACTTCCCACACTGACTACATTTGTAGGGCTTTTCACCTGAATGAATTCTGTGGTGGGATTTTAAATAACCTAGTTGAGAGAAGCACTTCCCACACTGACTACATTTGTAGGGCTTTTCACCTGTATGAATTCTGTGGTGGGTTTTTAAATTAGCTTGTTCAGAAAAGCACTTCCCACAATGACTACATTTGTAGGGCTTTTCACCTGTATGAATTCTCTGGTGGCGTTTTAGTTGAAATAGGTCAGCAAAGCCCTTCCCACACTGACTACATTTATAGGGCTTTTCACCAGTATGAGTTTTGTGGTGGGATTTTAAATAAATAAGTAGAGAAAAGCACTTCCCACACTGACTACATTTATAGGGCTTTTCACCTAAATGAATTTTCTGGTGGCGTTTTAGTTGAAATAGGCCAGCAAAGCCCTTACCACACGGACTACATTTATAGGGCTTTTCACCAGTATGAGTTCTGTGGTGGGATTTTAAATAAATTAGTAGAGAATAGCACTTCCCACACTGAGTACATTTATAGGGCTTTTCACCTGAATGAATTTTCTGGTGGCGTTTTAGTTGAAATAGGCCAGCAAAGCACTTCCCACACTGACTACATTTATAGGGCTTTTCACCAGTATGAGTTCTGTGGTGGAATTTTAAAGAAGCTAGTCGAGAAAAGCACTTCCCACACTGACTACATTTATAGGGCTTTTCACCTGAATGAATTTTCTGGTGATTTAAATGCTCTTTATTTTCATTTTCATGAATGGCCTCCTTCTGAAGGACACTCAAAGCTCTTGAAGGGTTATTTGAAGCAGTTATGAGGTGTTCAATGATCATACTCCTCATTTCACAGGTTATTGGTTTGTTGATACTCTTTGTATTTTCCTGGATGATTCCTTTCCCATTCTTCTCATCGTTTACAAACTGGCAAGGATTCAAATCCCCATTTTGGGTTGAGGGATCATGGATTTCTTCTTTGCAGTTTACATTTAGATGCACTGCGCTTAGCCTTGGGTCAGTTGGGTCTTTGTGATCAAGACCAACTCCACTCATCCCAGTATTCATGAGATCAGTTCCTATCTTTTCACTTGATTCACACTTCACTTGGTCACATTTAATATGAACACATCTAATATCCTGCCAGACACTGATTTGCTCTGATTTAAGGTATCCTCCATCATCAGTCTCTGTTTTGATTTGGTCAGGGTGCATACAGGTCACATATCCCAGCTCTGCACTGTCAAGGCTCTCTGTCTTAATAAGATCCCCAGAGTGTGTGGAGCCCAGATCAGTTTCTGTTTTAATCAGTGATGTGTGTTTGTGGTGTACATCACTGACCCCACTGTGTGCTGTAACACACTCTGGCTCCAGTGTGTTGAGTCCTGGTGCAGCCCACACGGTCTCTGACTCTGCCATGTGGACAGACTCCAGTCCACTGAGTTCCTCTTCTTTCTGTCCGATCCTGTGCTGCTCAGTGAGCTCTGGTAGTGTTGTCTCAGTGTCCCGTCTCAGACAGACTCCTGCCTGCATCATACTGCTGCTCAAAGGTGTGCTGAAGTGCAGCTCCTGGAGGGAAACAGGGGAAGGGATTTAGCAATAATCAAACTGGCCCTCCTGCAGGACCTGGCACATTCATTACACTGTGTAGTCCTCTTCAGACTGACCACAGGTGGCGCTCTCTCACCATCAGGGACGAGTCTTTCTCAAGGCGTTACCAAGGCATTGGCCAAAATGGCTGACAAACCAGCAGCTTCATACAATTGAGTACACTGGGTGAAACAGAAGTTAAATATGTACTTTGCATCTG
The DNA here is from genome assembly GCA_029721435.1 of Gymnothorax reevesii. Lineage (NCBI taxonomy): Eukaryota > Metazoa > Chordata > Actinopteri > Anguilliformes > Muraenidae > Gymnothorax > Gymnothorax reevesii. The sequence goes on from CM056579.1 coordinate 16,702,322, forward strand.
CAGTGTGTCCCGAAAAAAAGGAAACTGGGAATAAAATGAGAAGTATTCTGTTGAATCTTAGTATCGATAAAATTAATGAGAACTATTTATTACACAACTGTGTTCGTTTTCACATCATGCAAAGAAAACAGAACTACTTAGGCATAGATGTCAGAAATTGTTCTGTTGTCAACTGCATGATTTGTGCACATCTGTCCTGCAGCTAGTAGGGTTTACATTTAACCCATTCAGACCTAGGCGGCCACCTAAAAAAAACACTAAAACCTAAGGCGTTTTTGAAAACAACCTCCTAAAACCTGAGGATTTTGTGAAAAACTTGACAGTATTGTCAATGTTCGCTAAAACCTTTATTTCTCAGCTTCTGTAGCAGATCGAAACATGAAATAAACAAAACATTTGAGAGCTTAAACCTTTGGCTTCAATTAGATATCATTGCCTGTGTCCTAAAGTTCATAAGAATATTTTCAAAAATTAATAGCTCTTAATGGGTTAAAGCAGCATACGTTTTGTAACCTAAAGCACTAATAGCCCTGACGGGTGAAACTGATCACCCAGGTTCATCTACATTTTGGCCCGTCATCATTTTATACAATCTGGGGCAAAGTGGTTTTTGACTGACTTCAAAAGTATCTTTGTTAATCAGTTGAGTGTGGCACAAGCTCCACTGACTTGACATCATTAGTGTGAAAAACCAAACCAAATGCTATTTTTAATAAAGTAATAATTGTTGTAGAATTAACCATTTATTCGGTTTCCTTTTTTTCGGACACACTGGAAAGTCACTATAAAAGCAGTGCACGTAAAACCCCTGAAAGACCAAACGTTTTTCAGGGGTTCTCCCTGTGGAGGAATGAAAGAGTCTTTACGTTACACTAATACCTGCCTATTCCTCTAATGGCTGGTACACACTACAGGATGCTTCAAATCCTTCACAGATTTAGAGACCACACACTTGATAACTAAAGACAGATCGCACAAGATCGCTCTCTTCTGATCTTATAGTGCGTGAATTCTTCAGCAGAATATCAGGTTCTTGACGCTCAATATTCCAAATCTTGCGCAGTCAAACGTGTTTTTGTTTGTTTTTACTTCCTCTTCTGTAAGTCAGGTGACTCTGCTCGCGTCTTGATTGGCTTTTGTTCTGGTGCTTGTGACATTACACACTGTGTGGGCTCGGCTCCTCTCTGAGCATCCCACACGCTACAGGATTTCTAGTCGCAAATATTAAGCATATTCATTATTTATGATCTCGAATCGGACCGGACGAAATCACTCTTAACACAACCCACACCACATGAAAATCAAACGATGTCGTTTGCAAACATCAGACAATCTGGCCTTTGCTGGCTTTGATCGGAAGGGGGAGATCGGGACAAAAATCGGCCCGATTATCCTGTAGTGTGTACTAGGTATAAAACAGATGAGTCAAACATCATTGCAATAACACTTTCATACTCAACAAGGTCTACCTTGTTACCTCCGACAGCTTACGTTACAGGGTTACGCGGTAAGACACGGTTCCTATCTTAATCTTTCAGACGGCGGGGATAGTCCCTTAAACGGAGTTTGTTTTGACTGGTTAATAACAAAAGAAATTTAATATATTAATAAGTGTTTGCCACCAACAAGGAAATATCCCCCGCCGCCTCAATTTTTTGTGTGCGGACGGACGGACGGACAGAGCCCAATACTATATCCCCCTGTTTGCGCTAATCGCGCAGCGGGGAATAATAATCTAAAAATGTATCACTGTTCAGTAATTAACTTTCACATGACCACCATATGTATTTGTAATGGCTGACTGCCACTCGATCGCAGAGACGTGTAATAGAAAAAAAGCCGCTAGATGGCAGTATTGACTTTTTTTGTGAAGCCCAGTCTGGAGCTAGGTTTTGGGCATGTCCTGGGCATGTCTGAGAGGGGAAGTCCCGGAGAACTGAAAAAAACATCTGGAAGGTGGGAGGGGTCTGCAAAAGAGTATATAAGGAGAAAAATTGAGAGTAAAGTAGAAGGAGAAATTGTGGAAGGATACATTTGACCAGACCTGTCACTCTTTTCAAGACCTGTGAAGCTTTTTGTGGATTTTTGCCTGTGTTGGAACATTTTCTTCACCCAGATCATCGCAAAGCAACCCACTAAAGGGACTGTAAATATCTCATTTTTGTTTATGTCAATCTTGGTCAGTTTTTGTTTGTTTAATTACATCTGTAAGTTTTTTTTTTTTAAAATTTTGTCTGTCATCCCTTGCAGTCTGATAGGTCATAACAAATTGGGGCCATAACTCGTCATAAAAATAAACTCAGAAAGTCAACACATTAGGTCAACAACATTTAATATATGCTTTATTATGACTTTTGCGGATCTTTCATTATTTCTGCAATTAGAAGATGCAATGTTTAATTTTCCAATTGAAAAGTTGATGAAGTATCGACATGGCGATGTTTATTTTGACAAGCTGTCACCTCCAGGAAACATCAGAATTTTGGGGGTCGTCACAGGTATCCAACAGAATCCAGTCAACAGTTCTTAAGATATTGGAATTTATGCTTTGTGACCTTGAAATAATACAATGCGGTCATTGTACCGATCTGTTGTGGTGAAGAAGGAGCTGAGCCGAAAGGCGAAGCTCTTGATTTAATATTCAATCTATGTTCCTACCCTCACCTATGGTCAGGAACGTTGGGTCAAGGTCTCGGATTCAAGCGGCTGAAATGGGTTTCCTCCGCAGGGTGGCGGGGCGCTCCCTTAGAGATAGGGTGAGGAGCTCTGTCACCCAGGAGGAGCTCAGAGTAGAGCCGCTGCTCCTCCACGTCGAGAGTGTTGAGGATCATATTTCAGTATTATTCATTACATTTACTAATATTGATTAATGATATTCACTAATAGTGATTATATGTTTATCATTTTTCATTCATTACTCATACTAATAATCAATAAACTAACAATTAGATTTAGATTATATTTAGCCATCAATAATCATAATCAATAACCGTATTATGTAGGCAGCAGAAACACGCAAAACACACACACACACACAGACAAGTGGTTCACATACGGATAGGGAGGGGATGAGCAGTGCAAACACATGCACATAAAACGCACAAACATACATAAAAGCATGTATCAAATTCATTCACTTGTATCTTTTTCTTTGTCTGTATATCATGTTCATCTCTTGCTTGTGTACATGTTTGGACATGTCCCTGAGGTTTGAAGGATCTAAGCGTGGCTGGAAGTTTCCAGTCCTTTGAAGTGATGACCATGTGTCTTTGCTTTGAATTCCTGAAGTATTAGCTAGCAGAGTTTTGGGTTGCCTGTCGAATTGCAGTGCGAGAATGAGAAGTGGAAAGAACATATTTGAAAGATATTTCCGGTGAAATAAGGGTATAAGACCTGGGTATGAAAGTTGGTAAATCAGTTCTTCTGGCGCAAAAAGAGCTCTGCATTACATTTATCAACATGACACAATAAAGCCTAATTTTCTTTTCAGAATCTCTCTCTCTCCAATTGCTTGAGGATGGGGGAACCTCACAATCTGAAAGTATGTTTGGATGAAAACCACAACACCAGCTGGGGTGGCTCAGGCAACTATATGGGATGCCCCCTGGACGCCTTCCTGGGAAGGTGTTCCAAGCATGTCCCACTGGGAGGAGAAAGTAGCCCCAAGCAATTACAAGATGTGACTTTTTGGATTATCAGGGTTTTGTTATGCAAATAAATCACTCGTTTGACCACATACTGTTTTGAGGAGAAAAACGTTTTACTTTGCAGACCTCAGGAAACCTGCCGGAACTACTTTCGCTTTGACCAAAACTGGACAGAACTCGGCTCACAGGACACTGTCGGGGGAAAGTCAGTGTGTGTGCACGAGACTAAAGACGGTGATGCCATACAGATTCATGTGAAAAATCCCAAACTATCCCTTTAAAAAGTAGAGGGGGACTCTCTCCGATGAATATAAGGTAGAAATAAGCAAGATTGCATCAGCTTATTCTCAAGAATATGAATGCTCTATAGGCCGACAGATTAAAATAATCTAGCCAAGTTTCTGAATGTTACAAACATACAGGCAGGTTTGGCAAGTGGTGTTCATGAATCGTTTTTCGCACTTCGTTGTCGGTTTTTAATATAGGTTGATTACGGTGCTTTCATTCTGCATCATAGAAACATAATTTTAAGTGGACAGCTATACTCAAGCAAAGGGGTGTGATACAGCCTAATGATTTAATACTTTAAAAAATGTTTTGAATTAGTAAATTTCGTGTCCTTCATTTAAAAATACGGTGGCCGTTTCAAAACCTACCAATCATTTCTAATTTTTACAGCTAGGCTAGATAAAAATAATCTGCTCACAGCATTCATATTTTCTAGAATAAGCTGACGCAATCTCAGTTATTTTTGCTTCATAAGTGCAAGGCCAGTGAAGCAAGAAGAATTTCACTGTCTCGTGACACTTCTTCAGTGGTCCAGCACAAGGTCACTGATTGGCTGATTGCAATTAAGTTTCTGTTGGTGTTCGAATTGTAGTGGGAAAAAACATTTTGCACGCGGCAAGAATGAATGAATGAATAAATACAGTAAATGACACTGCTAGCATAACATGGACAAATTTTTGACGGAGCTCACACGTAAGCAAGCAGAGGATGAAGCACCGCCAAATGTGCTTCCAAAGCAATTTCCTTCTAAGGCAAAGACTAGAAAATATGACGATACATATCTTGCCTTTGGCTTCACCTGTACAATGGTGGGTAATGAGAGACCGCAGAGTGTTGGGTCTAAAAGAAACCTTTAGGTTTTTGTTTTTTTCCTCCCTCTTGGGGAGTTGGTCATGTTTTAAAATCCATTTTTGTTGAGAGGCAGTTTGTTAGAAATGCATTAATAGCAATATTGTTGAATATAAAAAAAGAAATCCGATACACTGAACATAATGACAGTTAAGGTGCTTAAAAAGAGTTACAGTTAAAATAATTACACTGTCAAAGCAGGTTTTTTTTTTAAATTCATTTCTCATTCTAAATGTAGTTGTAGTTTATTAGAAACAGCAGTTTATAGCACTTTACTTTTATTTTTTCAAAAAAGGTTGAAGGTATTAATTACAATGTGTGAAATAAACTACAATGGACTCTGAAAAGAATATAAGTGTATGTATGCCCTGTTTTTTTTTTTTTTTTTTTTTTTCAAAAATTCTCTTTTGTACCAAAGAGGGACCCAGCAGAGAAAGTTTGGGAACCACTACCTCAGACAACCGACACAGAGTTGGTTTTTCGTTTAACCGGACAGCTCAAGTGAAAACCCGGGGATAGTCAGTTTTTGGCGAAGTACGGTCTCTTTGTTTAAAAAAAAAAAAAAAAAGAAGTCATTCTACTTCACAAAAGGAACATTGTGAAAAAAATCTAACCAAGATCTCCAATATTGACTGAGGTGGCTTGACATGTCTAGGCTGGTAGGCTTCACAAGACGTTCATCTATAAAAATTATAGATTGTCAGAAATTATTTTTGACATTTCCGAGGTGATGCAACGCACTCCATGGAGAAATGCTCGCAACTTTTCTGCCATATAATGACTGTTTTTTCAATGGTGCGCTTTGATGTTATCATCTACATTAATTCTCAATGGTAGAAAAGACGTTCCTAAACCGAATGACAATCAAATTATCCAGTGTTTATCCGCCGAAGGCGGCTTTATCTTTTTCCCCTAATAATCTGATAATTATTTTGTATATATTCCTCAGCTTATTGTCCCAACTGATTCCTTGTCAGTTGATGTAGTTCCATTATTTTTGGAAATTCTGTAGGGTAGTTACATGCTGTCGGCTCTGCGTTGGTTGATATTTAATGAATTCTAATATGATCAGAGTGTAAAACATTAGGTTAAAAATAGGCGTGCAATGCACGGAATACCCCCCAGCCCAATGTCGAAGTTTTTGGAGACGCCCGCCCGCCCGCCGCCCGACCGCCCGCCCAACCGAACAAAGGATAGCAATACCCAGTCAGCTTTTAGGGCTGAGGGGTGAAAATGATTTAACATTCTGCAAACAACTTTTTCTGCTCGTTTAAATTCATTAAGGGCACCAGTCAGGAAGAGAGCACACAGTGCACTGTAGCTGATTTAATTATTCTAGAGATAGCGGACCGATTTTTTTCCCCCACTGACCAATTGGATGGTCGAAGATTTGGACAAATAAAAGTCGAAGATTTTTTTTGGCCGACTACAGCCCGACATTCAACATTAACAATCGACTCGTACCTTCATCCTCAAGTTCTAGCAAGCAATCGGACTGTAAGTAAGAAATGACATAGTCCATGCAGCTTTCCTCATCGCTCGGGCTCAATCTGCCTGTGTCATGACTGTCAGTTGCAATACTTGCTGCAACCCGGCGGACGTCAGCACTTCAGTGTCTGAACAAACTCTTCTCAATGACAGTACAATATAGCCTGTGGTGTGTGGAGATAGCGAAGATACTCACGTAGCTCCCTTGTGACCGGTGCGCGTCGGACCCCTCAGTTCAGCTTCCTTTTGAAGTGTAGATCCTTCTCTCTGTCCTCCTTTATGGACAACCACCACAAACTCCTCAGCTGTCACTACGTCTGGTCACCTTGGTCTTGTGGTTCCAATATCTCTGGATCTGCTCCCCTGCGACTAAGAGGAGGGGGGATCCCGGACGAGCCCCCACAGTTTGTTACAGGTTTCACACTGATGAGCACCACAGTAACAAAAAGACTGCGGTTCTATGCACTCAGGCCCCTGAAAATCATAAGCAAAATGTTCAGAGGAATGAAGACGTGAACCATGCATTTCTCTTCCCAAATTTCTTCTTTTATTACCAAATCTCACAAGCATTACACATGTAAACTTTCCCCTTGTGCACGAGAGTCCTTTTGTTTAAAGGCAGATTCTTTGTCTTGATAACACATCAGGAAGGTTTCTCTACTGCACATATAATCCACTCTCTTCAATTAACATTAATGTTTGACAAAGTACATCTCAGTATTAATACTGTTAATGGCTACTTTCACAGAGTGCAAATAAGTCAAGAGTTACTTCTCTGAAACAGTTATAAATTCACAGTGCAGTGGAAAACAACATACTAGTCCTTCAAACCACCTGTTGCCTCATATGTTACCACCTCACAAAATATTACACCTCACTAAGGGAATGTTCATTAATCTGAAATAACAGTTTGGTTCAAAATGTTCAATTTTAACACCTTAAACAAAGTTTTTTCCTGCAATAAACATGTTCATTAACTTTATAAAAATCCTACAACACAATGCACAAATATAGATAAATGAATGCATGTCAAGTGCTCGGGACCCAAAATAAATGCAATGCTTTACTATGTACGTAACTGCGTGAACATTAACATTGGGCAAGTCAGGATTCATTCACATAATCCCAGTTTGTCTGACCATTTTCTTATCACATTCTGCTTACAATTGCCCCACCCTGCATTGTTAGAAACTAGGATGTACACTGGTCGTACTTTTACTGCAACAACTTCTACAAAATTCACTGAGGTTTTCCCCATCTTATTTTGAGCATCCAGTCAGTGCCTCCTCTATTGACGATACGGCAGAAAAGTTTGCTGATGCTCTCCGTTGTACCCTTAATGTAGTCGCGCCACTGAAATATAAAAAGATTACTCAGAAGAAGAGGCCAGCCCCACGGTACACGGACCAGACAAGGACACTAAAGCAAAAATCTCGTCAACTAGAACGCAAATGGCGCTCCACTAAACTCCAGTTATTCCATGGTGCTTGGAAAGAGAGCCTTGTTGCATATAAGCATGCTCTCTCTTGTGCAAAGTCCTGTTATTTTTCAAATCTCATGCAGGAAAATAATTCTCGATTTCTGTTCAAAACCGTGACTAAGTTAACGAACAGTCATGCTGCAAGTAACCCTCAAATTCCAGTCTCTTGCAGCAGTGATGATTTTTTAAATTTCTTTAATGGCAAAATTATTAGAATTAGAGAGATCACTGCTTCCTTACCAGTTTGCGATGGCGTTTCTTATGAAATGGAGTCTTCCACATTACACACAAACCAGTTTGAATCCCTTTCTCCTATATCCCTGGGTGAACTAGCCAAATTAGTTGTTACTTCCAAATCATCAGCTTGCATCTTGGATCCCATTCTCACAAAGCTAATGAAAGAACTCCTGCCCATTCTTGGAGGCCCAATTCTTCACATAATTCTTCTCCGATTTCAGGTATTGTTCCCACTTCATTTAAGATGGCAGAAATCAAGCCGCTGCTTAAAAAACCAGATTTGGATCCCACAGTCCAAGCCAATTATAGGCTAATCACAAACCTTGCATTTTTAAATAAGATCCTTAAAAAATGTGTCGCCCAACAGCCCTCTTCTTTCCAGCAAACTAATGAGGTATTTGACAGTTTTCAGTCTGCCTATAGAAAGCATCACAGCCCTGAAACAGCTGTCCTGATCCAGTTCTGCACCATCCTTGGCATGCCACTTCCTCCAGCAACTGATAGCACTGTTTAGATGGACTTTAAAATGGAACTCTATTGTCATTATCTTGTTATCAACTAGCTAGCCCACGGAGGATGGGCTTCCCCACTATAGCCGGGTTCCTCCTGAGATTTCTTCCCACTGGGGAGTTTTTTCTCACCACTGTTTGAGGATTTTTCTGCCTACTGGGAGTTTTTTGCCTCATTTGCTGTAGTGGGGGATAGGCTGGGCACTGCGCTTTCAGTGACTCATCTGACTGTAAAGCGTCTTTGTGACAGTTTATCTGTGAAAAGCGCTATACAAATAAATTGAATTTGAATTTGAACAATGTGTCCTGTGTGTGTTCCATGTCAACTGGGTACGGAGGAGGATATTACAATCGGTCTCAGATGTGTGAGTGATCGCAAAGTCCCATTGGCTGAACTGTCCAACCCTTTCTCATGGATAGGCCTAGCCCCATCACTGCACAGTCAATGCCCAAGACCATTCAGTTCAGAGCAGCTCTCTTGGGATAACTAAAAAGTAAATCTTATTTTCTAATAGATTGCCGGAATTGTCTCCACTCCTGTATACTTGCTGTTCATTTTTGTACATTGCTTGTGTACAATATGTAAGGGGGTCAGAACCCCAACATTCAGATTCAGATGACTTTGTCATTGTTACAGAATAACAATGAGATTTACATTTGGAGATAAAGTGCTCCGGGCTGCTGCGACGTGCGTCACGCCGCCAACTCAACTGTCTTCTTTGAAAATTAAGGTTGCAGTCAACACAGAAAAACATTTATAACACACATTGATGACATCAGACATAATACACATCAGGTCTATAACACGACACGCTGGAAACGCGTAGGAATTTTTTCAGGGGAATGGGGGAGGTGGGGTGGGGGCCGGGGGAAGAATGGGTTAATGAAAAATGCAGAGGCAGCCTGTGGCAGAGGGAGCGGGGGGCGGGGGGTAAAGTGCAGAGTCCAGAGTTCTTATCAGGGGCAGAATGTTCTGTCCGAGAGGGATAAGGATGTTGTTGAAGAGGACCAGTCTGTGTGAGGCTGAGGCAGACAGAGGGGAGACGCGGAGTTTGGAGGGGTGCCAAATTCTATTCAATTTTGGGTGGAACAAGCAATTTCGACTGATCTGCTATCCATTTTGTACTTCGCGCTTCAGGGCCATGAGTTCTCCCATCATCTCATCCTGTCTCTTGCCCAAATTCACAGTCAAAATCCCCACGCTGACCAAAACAGCGTCCATCTTTCTGTGCATTCCTGCAATGATCCCAGAATCTTTTTGAGCAGCTCCATTCTCTGATGCCCGCCGAGGCGCTCCATAATAATTTAGGTGCTGGGCAGCGCGTTGGGCATTTTCCTCGCACACTTTGCGGTAGATCAGAGCAACTCCCATGCCAATTAAGGAGAAATCCTGTCACTATAAATCCAAATAGGTAAACATCCTCCACGTCTTCAAGGGATAGTGCCGCCAGACAAAGAATTTGCCATCTCGACCACGCGTCCCGAAAGTAGCCAGCAGCAAAAGTCACATCCAGGCAGCACGGTTCGCCAGGTGCCCCGCTTCTCGGTGAAAAAATTCTGTCAATTGCATCCAGCTAATTAATTCCATCTTTACTTGAAGAGCCTCAGAAGCAGACGGAGGGTCCAAAAAAAGAGAAAAGAGGAGGTAACAGGACAATACAGGACACAGGCAGGAGCAGAGATGGAGTGCGACTGCTCTCCTCAGAGGGCGGAAGAAAAAGAAAAAAGAGGCAATCTTCTGATGAAAATACACATAAAAGGAGGCTTCAAACAGATTCTTACCCCTTTCCCCTGTCAAGACAAGGCCATAAGCCAACAGTATGGGTTATCAAATTCAAATTTGGGATAATCCTCACTTGAGTGGTAACCGTCTTTGGGCGCGATTATAAAAATATCAGAGCAGGTATCAAATGTTCTTTTACAGTGGATCTGTCAAGCACTCTGGTCAATATCAAACAAAACAGACAACATTAAAAAATTCTGACCCGATGCAAATTTATGTGGTTGGCATATTGCCAAAATGTGAGAAAAAACTAATTTTGGCAACTTGAGGCCATACTATTCAGAAAGTAAAGGCTTAATGGCCCATTCTTCAGGTTGATAAAATCACTTGGGAATAGCTTATGTGCAAGACATTTCAGCCATGTGGCATGAATAGCCGCTGAGATATTGAATGAAAGATATGGCAGGCCCCACTCCAGGGTTGAAATCGCCTGACAAGGGGTTGAATTCTGGAAGGCCTTAAAATCCCAGGGAATTTCCTGATGGTCCAAAAATTAGACTTTTGGGAAATGTTCATATGTCTAAACAAATAGTTACGACAAGGAAAGTAAGTCACCAATGTCCAAAAGTTAATTTTGCCCAACGCGAACATGCAGATTAAAGGTATAGTTGGTAATCCTGTTCAGAAACACTCTTTGTTACACTGGGTGAAATGGTTCATCTATCCTGAGAGTAGTCAATACATTATGTATTCAGAAGAAGGAACAAAAAGAATCAGACCTCTGTGTCGGCTGCAGGACTGTAAAAACTGACAAATCCCTGCCATTCGGTCCGAATGCAAAGAATCAATCAGATGCCTTCTGCTGCCCATGCCACCCTCTGTCCCTCCCTCCTCCCCGCGTGCACGCTCATTACGTTTCACCATTGCCGGAAATATTCAGCCAATAGCTGTCGCTAATACACCTTCGGTATTGAAATCGCCCTAAAACTCCAAAAAAGGAGGAGGAGGAAACTTATTCGTAATTGAGAACTGGGAACAAGAAGAGCGCGCAGCTCTGGTGAAGACCCAGAGGGAATACCTTGAGTGTAACATTTTTTTTTTACTTCAGTGAAACATGGCTAAACTCAAGGGAGGTGGGTTTGCAGTTTATGTGAGTGAGAGGTGGTGTAATCCCGGACATGTGAACGTGAAGAAGTGCCTCTGTACCCCGAATGTTGAAATGCTTACTGTGGAAATGAGCCTTTATTATTTACCTAAGGAGTTACCGTTCACCATTGTGATTGCTGTTTACGTTTCTCCGTCAGCTGATGCAGCGGTGGCCTATGACTCGAAATGCGTGTATTCGCGTCTTTGCTCGACTTTGAATGTAATTTGTCATGCGAAAAATTCGTTCCGCGTCCAGTGTGAAAGTGTCTAAAGTCAGTCATCGGTACTGGTGACGTGGATGGAACTGGCACACCATTTTTGTAAATTAGTAAATCAATCCTCAAGATTGTTAATCAAGCAAATATAACCTAGAGTTATTGTTTGTTTAATGGGGAGGATTCCACGTACCCTAACTGACCTCCGGCAGCACGTCACTGCATACAATACAAAACGTCTGAGGTTAGTATTGCTAAACATGACGTGCAACCTTGAAAGCTACTATAATACTATTGTTTACTAACAGGTGAATGAGACATGAGGTAGTTTGGTTGATGCCTGAAATGTGTGGAAATGGCTGACTCTGCTCTCCTATGCCCTGCTGAGTCCTAGTCAGATGTGCGTTCAAGTTTGTGGGGGCGTCGCTTTGGACGGAGTACTGACGGGAGGGAGTGGAGCTTAGAGGAGGTGCCACTTTCAAATCTTGCCAGCTCTTCAACATTACCAACTAGGCTTATGCCGTCGGAGGCGACGGCTGGGGGTATATCCCCGAACGCCCCATTCCTCCAATTCCCCGATCCTTGAATTGACCCTGAAAAGACTTTCATTTGAACTTAATTTCAGGTCAATCGGTCAAATGGTTCTGAAGATATGGCCAAAATGGTAATTTTCCATCACAAAGCGCCACCTGGTGGCAAAATATTGAACCATACTGGTATGATGTCATCATGTGAGATGTTGTGAGGTCATGACCTTGCAGTTGCACATAGTTTCATGTAAATTGGAGAAATAGTTCCAAAGATATAGCAAAATAGGTGAATTTTATTCGACAAAGGTCATCGAGTCAATCGGACAAATATTTCCAGATATATTATATAAACAGTGATTTTTTTCTGTTTTTGGCCCCTGGCGGCCAATCCAGAAATTGTAAATTGTCCAAAATCAAATCAGTTCTTCCTCTTTATAATACTAACTTATATGCAGAACTTGGAATTTCTAAATGAAATATTACTGATGTTGTCGCATTAACACTGAAATCAGTTTTTGGCCCCTGGTGGCCAAAAAAGACATCGTAAATTGTCCAAAATTGAATAATTTCTTCCTCTTTAAGATACTTATGTGCAAAATTTGGAATTTGTAATTGAAATATTACTGAAGTTATCGCGTTAACACGTAGTGCAGCGGCGGCGGCGGCCGGACCAAAAACATAATATCCCCCGGAACGCCATTCGGCGTTTGGGGATAAAACTATAGCTTTAAGGCATGGGCGGAGACTTAGGCCCGTATTCAGAAATGACACTCACACTCACCCTCCACTCACCATATGGTGAGTACGACTGAAATGTAACTGGAGTGTGAGAAAGTGATCGACTTACCACTAACCGAGAGAGCGGTCCCACTCCTCGCCAGTTGTTATTCACAAACGCCACCCGAGCATAACTGACAGAAGTGAGCACTGGGTACCAGAGACGTCTGGTACGTCGGCTGCTGCAAAGGGACACTCAATCCTCACCCTTCAGTGCTGACTGACCTAAACCTGTCGCAGTTTACCTTTCTTGATTAGAAATTTTCTCGGACTAATTGGTAAAACGACAATCAAATTTATTTTTATAGCGTCGTCATACCTTGCTTCACAAAATTGCGGCGTTTTTGCACATAAATGACGATGTAAAATATCAGCATATCTTCATAAATTCTGTGGTCGAATGGCTCGCGAAAGGCACAGGACAGCCCGCGAGGCTCACTAAGCAATAAGCTGTGAAACGTGTGAGACATTTCCTTCTACATTCAGCAATTGATGTAGAAAAGGATGGATTCGTGACTTACAGCTACATGAGCCTCTCAGACCGATCCACACGCGCCCCACGAGCCGCTGAGCGCAGAATTCTCCAACCCATGAGTAAAGAAAAGTGTGAAAAAACCGAAAGCGTGAGAGTTAATAGATATGCGTCATTCGTGAAAACTGGCCACATCTGATAATGTTGAGAGTTCTCTGAGTTTTTGCAATGGTAATTGAAATGAATTGAAAACAGGGCGATAGAATGAGTATTGATAATTGGGCTAACTTAACAAGTAGAACTGGCAACACATGATAATCCTTTGGATTTTTGTAGTTCAAGTAAATAAAATTTTATTAAATGATTGGATATGACCTTTTTTCAATCATTATCTTTAACCCCTTTGTGCAGAAGCCAAATTTGGCTATTTATGGGTTACCCACTTTAATGCTGTATAATTCAAGATGTAAGCTTCACAAAGAGGAAAAATGTGGCTCAATTCAGGAAAGACACTTACAGCATTTAGAATTACATTGTATTTCAGTTTATTTTCATGATTTTGGTAGAGAAAATGAGCAGCAAACATAAAAAATCTTCATGAGAATTCACCATTGAAATTGCAAAAAAAAAAATTCTGACGATTGAAAAACTGCTGGGGCTGAAAACTATACATTTCTGGTATCATAAACTCCTTGAGCACAAGTAGAATTCATCTTCAACATTACATTCTAGATTACCTACATGCTATTAGCCAAATTATACAGCTACCCAAGTGTCTCCCCAAAGTCTCAAAATGATTTGCTGTCAAATCATTAAAAAAAATCACGTATTTAACACAATTAAAGCTTTAAGGCATGAAATTTAATATGAACGAATGATTTTCTGGTTGAGTTTAGTATGAATTTATCAATATCAGTGCAGTTGAATATCAGTGGTCACAAGCAACCTCTCCAATATGAAACATGCCTTTTCTCCATAATAAAGTTTAGAGTTTTGGCCATTTTTCTTCAAAGCCAGCACAAACACGCATTAAATAAACTGCTAATTACACGGTCAGAACATTCACCCTGTAATGAAAGCTACCAGTCCCCTCTTCAAAGCTCACGAACCCATTTCAACACTTATAAGGAGCAAGTACACCTCACTAACACAGTAATATCTGAATTCTGAAATATACCTTATTTTAACTGAACAGACACTCCACTTTCAGGGAATATCAAATCCATTGCGTCTCCCGATTCAAAAGAAACGTGCAATGAACGTACCGGGGGTCCACACCAAAATGCACGGGCAGTTCGCGTTTTAAACAGGAAAAAAACCTCGACATTCGACTTTGTTGAGTACATATACGTTCCGAAACAGAAAAAAAAAATAGCAGCCTGACCTTTTTCGTGAATCCCTCCTCCAGAGACATTGACTATATAAAATCGAGACCGATGTATCCAGTAGCAAGGACCCTCCGGTCCTGTTTCATTCGAAATAATTCCAATAGAGCATATCGTTCTCATTTAAATCCTGTAATGTAACTGAACACTTCAAGGCCAGTTTTGCGAACCGATTTTCTATAAATCCCGTCTATTTTAGCCGCGTAATGTGCATAACGTAGACAGGATACAACCGAGCCTGCTGATACGCATTGGTTTGTACGCTCTGTGTTTGTCCAATCAATGTGTTTCACTTACTCTAAAATGTTTAAACACTTGGGAATTGGATAAGAAACGAGCCAATCAATACATTGTAATCAGGGAAACTTCACGAGGCCATGAAGTGTAACTCTACAATTACGCAGAAGAGCTTGAGTGTATGGTTTGAGTGATTGGCTATCAACGCCAGTACTGGGGTGGATATAAGGAAGCGCTGGATTTGGCAATGAAGGAATCTGCGCGTAAATCCACGGTAGGGAACTACAATTTTTTTTGTATGGGACAACTGTAATAGGCAATAGAATGTGAGAGAATCAATACCATGTCGATTTTTTTGCCTCAGAAAACTGATTTTTATGAACTACTAATTGGAATACTGTTAGCTCACTGTGGCTAAACTGGTTGCTACTAAGGATAACGATTTTTTCTGTGTCAAGATATCGTTTTTTCAAACTGCTGAATCGACACTATGGGCAAGGATACTGACCAGTTTGCACATCAGGCTTAGCTGAGGAGTTTAATTCATGCAGCTCTCAAAAAACAGGGAGTGGAGTGAACTTCACCGTATTCAGAACCGTGTTCGAGGTCTGCTTGCTTGTGAACATTCAATAACTGATCCGGGGGTGCCATCTAGTGATCGAGTACAGTAACAGCGTACTTCCAATGTGCAGGTCTATAGACGCGGGCATCTACATCTGCAGAAAGGGGTTAAGGGATGGTTTTGAGCTATTGCCAGTTCACCAGTAGTTACTGGTGGGTACACAAATGCTAACCTCGAGCTCACCACAATGCAGTTTGTAAAGACTGAAACCAGGTGGTCAGTTAGTATGTTACCGGCATCGTTATCGTCATTAGAGTTAAAATTTGCATAGTTGCGATTGCGTTGAGCACGTGGCTGTGAATGATCCAGAGTTTCTAGTGTTTGTAACCACCTGAAAGCCATGATAACGACATACCGGCTTAAGTTAGTGCGGCTCAAGGGAGGTGTTCCCTGCACTCAACCTTCACTCAGAAAGAGACGCCATTTTCAGTGTGAGTGAGGTCTCTGAAAGCAAATGAGTGTTAAGGCAACCTCTGACTCACTTAGTATAACCTGACACTAACTAAGTTTTAGTACTCACTCGTACTCATTTAGTGTGAGAGTCGTTTCTGAATATGGGCCTTAGGGCCGGTTCATACTCTACGCAAGGTACGCGAGCGCGAACGCAAGGCAACGCATTGAGCAATGCAAGGTAGCCATCTTGCGTCCTTGCTTATCAAAGTGTGTCGTCCAAATTTTTGTAACGCGATCATACAGCTATATAGAACAATTAGAGAACCGACTCGTAATAGCGCCGTACGTAACAGCACTGCGCCACCATGTAGACCGGCCTGCCATTACCGAACCGGGCAACTTGAACGCGAAAGACCCGGATGCTATTGCACAATCGCCGTGTAAACAAACGAAGTGGATGAACACGACAGCAAGCCCACTACAGAGCAGCCGGAATAGTAGTTATTTTTCATTTTATGCAATAAGTAATCGAAATATTTACTTAAAAAAAAGTAAAGTCTGGCTCAAATTCACTTTTTTTTTCCTATAGTTTTCATATTGGCTTTTGGTCATGGAATGATGTATCAGCAATCATACAAACATGTTGTATCTTGGATGCTTACAGTAAACCGTTCAAACGTAGCCATAGATTTACTGAGCGAGTACGGCCCTACGGGTATTACAAAACCCAAAACCAGTGAAGTTCGCACGTTATGTAAATCGTAGATAAAAACAGAATACAATGATTTGCAAATCTTTTTCAACTTATATTCAATTGAATACACTGCAAAGACAAGATATTTAATGTTCAAACTGAGAAACTTTCTTTTTTTTTGCAAATAATCATTAACTTAGAATTTAAAGGCAGCAACACATTGCAAAAAAGTTGGCACAGGGGCCTTTTTACCACTGTGTTACATCGTCTTTCCTTTTAACGACATTCAGTAAACGACTGGGAACGGAGGAGACCAATTTTTGAAGCTTTTCAGGTGGAACTCTTTCCCATTCTTGCTTGATGTACCGCTTAAGTTGTTCAACAGTCCGGGGTCTCTGTTGTCGTATTTTACGCTTCATAATGCGCCACACATTTTCAATGGGAGACAGGTCTGGACTACAGGCAGGCCAGTCTAGTACCCGCACTCTTTTACTACGGAGTCATGCTGTTGTAACACGTGCAGAATGTGGCTCGGCATTGTCTTGCTGAAATAAGCAGGGGCGTCCATGAAAAAGATGTTGCTTGGATGGCAACATATGTTGCTCCAAAACCTGTATGTACCTTTCAGCATTAATGGTGCCTTCACACATGTGTAAGTTGCCCATGCCTTGGGCACTAATACACCCCCATACGATCATAGATGCTGGCTTTTGAACTTTGCGCCTATAACAGTCCAGATGGTTCTTTTCCTCTTTGGTTCAGAGGACACGACGTCCACAGTTTCCAAAAACAATTTGAAATGTGGACTCGTCAGACCACAGAACACTTTTCCACTTTGCATCAGTCCATCTTAGATGAGCTAGGGCCCAGCGAAGCCGGCGGCGTTTCTGGGTGCTGTTGATAAATGGCTTTCGCTTTGCATTGTAGAGTTTTAACTTGCACTTGCAGATGTAGCAATGAACTGCAGTTACTGACAGTGGTTTTCTGAAGTGTTCCTGAGCCCATGTGGTGATGTCCTTAACACACTGATGTCAGTTTTAGATGCAGTACCACCTGAGGGGTCGAATGTCGAGGGCATTCCATGTTGGTTTTCAGCCTTGTCGCTTACGTGCAGTGATTTCTCCAGATTCTCTGAACCTTTTGACGATATTACGGACCGTAGATGATGAAATCCCTAAATTTCTTGCAATAGCTCGTTGAGGAATGTTGTTTTTAAACTGTTCGACAATCAGCTCACGCATTTGTTCACTAAGTGGTGACCCTCGCCCCATCCTTGTTTGTGAATGACTGAGCATTTCCGGAAAGCTGCTTTTATACCCAATCATGGCACCCACCTGTTCCCAATTAGCCCGTTCACCTGTGGGATGTTCCAAATAAGTGTTTGATGAGCATTCCTCAACTCTCTGTCTTTTTTGCCACTTGTGCCAGCTTTTTTGAAACATGTTGCAGGCATCAAATTCCAAATTAGCTAATATTTGCAAAAAATTACAAAGTTTACCTGTTCAAACATTAAGTAACTTGTCTTTGCAGTGTATTCAATTGAATATAGGTTGAAAAGGATTTGCAAATCATTGTATTCTGTTTTTATTTACGATTTACACAACATGCCAACTTCACTGGTTTTGGGTTTTGTACATTCCCGGGCTTACATTCGAAATCGAAGACCCAAGTTTGTCATTTTTTATATTACGTGGCTTAAAATGCAGTGTGAAATACTTACCTATGAAAGGAAACACCGCTACCCTTTTTTCTTCGGTTGCTACAACCTACAGCAGCACAGGATTCCGGCATTTTGTTGATGCTTGTTTCGATACCACACTGAAGTTTGACTTGACGTTTGTGTCTGCATTCAAATGTATACAAATTGCGCAGTGCATGCTGGGTGAGTTGCCAGGCTCAGCAATGGCGGACGATCTCCAGGCTGGCACGGCGCTCGCTCGGCTCTCTAGGATTTCGAAATAGCTCTAAGGGCCAATTCATAGTCGACGCGAGTCACGCAAGCAAGGGATGCGAGCCACACAAGTAACGGACCCCCTTCATAGTGTACACAGTGTACGCAAGCCGCACGGGCTATACATGAAATGCAATACACCCCTCACACAATAGGGGGTAGCGACGTCACTGGTGACCTTTCGGCTGACATTCCGAGTGATATTCGCTGATCTTTATAGAATGACTGGATAGCTGACTGATCCCGAGTCTATCTATCCAGCGCAGCAAACAATTAGCAAATTATTTGGCAAGAGAATTCATTAACTGTCGTTGCGATGGATATACAGTGGCTCCAATAAGTATTTGTACACTACTTGAAAATTCGACTACATAACAGCTTTTGTATATTCGGCTGAATGCTTGCCATTGTGTGTAAAAGTGACTAAAATATTTGATATTAAATATTTGTTTAAAACATATTGATTGTCAAAATGGCATATTTGGTCAGAAAGGCGATTATCTGACCCAATAAGTATCTGTACAGTTCCATTAGTGAGTCACAAAACTTATAATACTCACCTAAAATTGACTCAAGATGCTTACAGGACATGGTTGACTCACTTGGTCTGATTTGGTCAAGCGTGACCATACTAGACACTCCCTCTGTACACAGACTGGCCTATGTAAATGGCCTGACCATGCCCATAATGTATTCCTGTGATATATGGCTAAGACAGGCGAGATACCCCGTCGAATGCGGGAGCAAATCATTCAGCTACATAAAGAAGGCCAAAGCACCAGAAAAATTGGAACTTGGCTATCGTTACGCCACACGACCGAGCAGTACATCATCAAGAAGTACAAACAGTCTGAACGCATAGCCAATGCAGCCAGGAAAGGACGTCCCAGGAAGACCAGCCAGCGCACTGACCGGTACATCTCCCTGCTGGTACAGAGGGAGAGACAGTCCTCAGCCTCCAGTCTTGCCACCAAAGTGGAGGAAGCAACTGGAAGCCATGTTTGTGCCCAGGGCATCCGTAACCGGCTCCATGAAGTACAGTAGTGTACAAATACTTATTGGAGCCACTGTAAATCCTTATTTTTTGAAAATTGGTATGAGAGGAATATATGGTCTACAGTTGACTTGGACACGAATGGCAATTTCTTAACTTATGAACAATTCTGTATGAAATATACAGTGGCTCCAATAAGTATTTGTACAATTTGTACAAAAGCTGTTATGTAGTCGAATTTTCAAGTAGTGTACAAATACTTATTGGAGCCACTGTATTGTGAATAATAAGTCAATGTTATATGGCTATTATCGGTTTGCCTAAACATGACTCCTTAGCCAGCTATAATCAACTAGTCAAGGTGGTCGTCTCGAGAATACAGCCCACTTCAAATTAGTAACCCTTTGCGTTAGCCTAATTTATAGACAAGATTTCACGACTGACGTTATCAATGAGACCCATGTCATACGCCATAACTTTAAAGCCAGCAACATTGATACACAACGCTGTTTTATAATAGAATGGGCTTACAAATGCTGCAAAACAAAATTTGGCGTGTAGATGGGGTAATTGGATTATTTATGGATAGCTAAACTTCCACAGAGGTGAGTGCTGAGGGTATGTGTACCACCGGGCGTCCCTTACTATTTTCAAGCAAAAGGGAGAAAAAAAAAACAGCTGAAAAAATAGCGACCTTACGCCATACATGGATTGCACTTTTTTCCACATAGCTTGCTACAGGTTAATACCAATACTTCACCCGTTTTGCGTATGATCGTGAATACGTTGATGTCTAGAAAGCACGACCGGTCCATGGGCTGGCAGATGCCCGGACGCTAGGCTAACGTTAGGCAGTCACTGGTTAAATCATCGCCGCTAATTTTAACCAGCACAAACGAAGCGACCGCCATCGTATCACCCAAAAATCTGATTTGAATCTAATTTTGCTAGGTTTCCAGTGGAAATGTATTACTGCTGAAGTGGCACTATCACTAACACCCAACAGTATTAGTATTTCTTATTTTCAGTACAGTCTTCTTCTATTATGTCGGCTAAAAAGTGTAATTAAGTACATTATATACATTACCGCCACGTTGGCGAAGGATGGTATTACACGCATTGCTGCGTCGCGTATTGAAAAATCAGACTACACAATCGAACGCATCATGGCGGCCAAAGCGTCGTGAAGCGTCGCGATGCGTTCGCGTCGACTATGAATCGGCCCCTGGAACGCGATGCAACAACGCGTGTATTTCCGTGAGATTCCAATAGGGGAGATAAAGCAAATAATGCACCATACGCTGTGTTCAACACACCAAGAAGAAAAAAGAAGGCGGAGGAGAAGAGTTTGCTACCCCCTATTGCATGAGCAGTGTACTGCATTTTAAAAAGGTACAGCGCAGCAAGGGACGCACGTTCAGGCTACTCTGTGAACGGACTGGAATGGACCTGAGCTCGCGTCCCTTGCGTTGAGTATGAAGCGGCCCTGATACTGCAATTCGTTACTCATAGCAACACTTAACTCCAGGAACAAGGCAACGTTGCCTGCCATTAAACGGGGCGAGTTTTCGACGAGAAAACAAAAGGACCGAAGAAAGACGATGCCCATCAGTAAATGCAAGTAGCTCTAGCTGCACGGAAACGTAACAATAATTGACGGTTCATGAACTCGGGTTCTATTGTTCAATTCACGGGGAGAATCTTAAGCAAATGCGTCTATAGCGATCATACAAGTAACGCGACTGGAACTACATTGACTGGAAGCCAGTGCTCTGGTTTGTCGACTTCACAAAGGAAACTTAACTCCATGTATCTCTCCAACTGATGGAGCATAGAGCGATTTTCCATAGTCTTACTTTAACAAACAGCGTAAGCGAGTTTTTACAGCGCAGGAAACTCGCTACATGTGACAAACAAAATTACTGTCTGACAAATTAATTAGCCAAAAATCATTTCAACCAGCTGCAGAGCAAGTAGTTGGTTCAGCGTGGCGTGAACGTTAGCTATGCTGGCTAGCAACAAAGAGGCTAAGCGGCTATGCCATCTTACACTCTTTTAAAACCGACTTTAAACCACTAAAGTTCGTTTAAAAAACTCGACGCACTTACTCTGAACAGTTTGGTTGAGGAAGTATATTTGGCGGTTTTTACCGTGTACTAACATGAAAATCACAGATAAAATGTTCAGAGGAATGAAGACGAGTGATATTAACTTACCTCTGTTAGCGAGGCTCCGAAGCACTCTTCAAACTCGACAGGTTCTGCGTTCCAATCCGTTCCAATCCGAGAAAATGCTTGCTTAGTCGTTTTCACTCGCCCTCCAAGCGAGGGGGGGTGTGGAAATCCCCAAAAAATCCCGGAAGTAAGGTGGCTGCCACTTGTAGGGTCGTTCCAATCCAGTTTTGCGGAGGGAAGGGCACATTTTCATTTGCTCAAGCCCTCGATTATTCTCCCTCAAACGAACCCAACAACGAACATCCCGCCAAGCTTTGATATTGCCCAGAATGCTCTGCTCATTCTCCCTCGGTAAAAATATTTCACGTCCGCCATTTTTTTCTGCTGGCAAAGGCGGGAATTGTGGCACGGAAAGTAGCCTACCATACAAATGTAAGAATTGTGTTCGAGTAGTGTACAATTTATGAAAGTGTTATATGCAAATAGCGAAATTTGGGGGTGAGGGGCCTCGGTTTCACATTATTTTTTAAGCTTTTGACTTAACATTCATTTTTGCTGTAGCTAGCCTATAGCTAGTGATGTAGTCAAGACTGCCTAAGCAGAGACCAAGACACAACCAAGACCAAAGGGTAGCAAGACCAAGACAAGATCGAGACCAAGACCAAAAAAAAAAAAGTGTTTCTCTTCACTTGAAATATGAGCAGTGTTTGGGTGAAATCATTGCGTCTAGCAAAACAGCTATTATTGCCATTTCAGAGGATTGAGACTTTATAAGCATTTAATTTTTTTCCTGTTAGGGATTGGTATGGTTACACAGTCCAAAATCCATTGTCACCATTCCGGAGACATTTAACATTTAAGATTTCCATCCAAAGTGAATAGCAGCGGCAGGAGATGAATTCTTATTTTGCCTGCACAAACAAAGGGGAAACAAATGTAATCGGTTCATTCAGTTTTTTGTCATATGGGGTGCCAAGTTCACGAAGCTGGAAAACATAGCCTATGAGGAATGTTCCCTTGCATGAATTTTGGGATCTTCTGAAATCGGTGAATAGCCTGACTAGCTAATTTTATTCGGCAAGATTGATATCGGTGGTAATGATGACAAACTGGACAAATAGGGGGTAACCACCAACAGTCGAAAACCTGCCGTTTTTAGCTATTTTCATCTGGCTGATGGCTTCAGATAAAGCCACTGAAGACACAAAAGTTCAGAACACTCAACATGACACCAGGACATTTATAAGCTCCTCAGTAGTTACCCTGCATACATAGCTATCCTCAAAACTTCAAAACCATTCATTTGTAAAACAGCACACGCTCCCCAATACAATGACTGAGTTGCAATATGCTTCATCCAGTGAATTTGCAAGGAAATTTACTTAATAAAGTGCTAGTGATAACTGACCTTACCTATGACTATTAACTCAGCCAGAGCTAGCGAGATTAACTGCAATTTAGCAGGGTTAGTCCGCAGATGCTTGCAAACAGCTTCAATTTCAAGTCCTGAACAGATTATACCATGCATGCATGTACAACATTTTTACAATAATAGATTAAGTATGTACAGGTCGTGTTTGGTCTTGAGACGTTTGGGAGTTTTTGTTTTTTTTTTCCCCTCACAGAGTTTAAGAACAGAGCCAGTCTAAGCTTACTTCTCAGTGTGTTTCCTCTTCAAGTGCCTGGTGAATGTTGACGTTGTACCGGCCGGGGTTGGGTTCAATTACTTTTTTCAATCTGGACAGAATGTTCAATTACAATTACTTTTCGATAAAAATTTCAATTAAAATTAAATTAAAATTATGAAAGTCACTGTATTACTGTAATAGTAACTGAAAAAAGTAATTGAACCAAACCCTGGTACCGGCAGTCTCGGTCAGGGCGATTTGACAAAATCTGAACGCAGCAGAAACTTTTTTTTTCTTTTTTATTTCGCATATAGTTTCGCCGTTTATTTCTGTATGATTTTCCGAGGGCAATCAACGAACGCAAGGTCACAATGAAGACTGCACATCTACTTTCTGCATTGTTTAAATCCACTTCACCCCAAACTTGAGCTTCGCATATTTACGCTAGAAAGGTCGCTGGATGTGACGGGGGATGTTCGTTTCTGCGCTTGCCAGACACACAGGACTCGAGCCAACTCCATTGTACACATTGTAGTAGAAGCGTCTGTCTAGTTGCATCGTTGCTTGGAAATGCGTCTGTATTAGCCCACGTAATCACTTTCATACGCAGCCAGATAGCTCCAGGAGAAATCGATGCTTGCACCTGGGTTGGTTTTTCTGGAAATCGTTCATTTTCATATCTTGGAGTCGCACTGTTGATAAATGCCCTGTTTTTATGTGCCTTTATTTGTAGTTTTCCCGTTTTGTTAATCTGTTTTATACCATGGTCTGGGTGAATACTTTTTTCTGATTGACTGGCAGGTATGCATTAAAACGTGGAACCGCACAGGTAGTTCGGCTACAGTCGTTTCACCATTCGAAATTCATCCACTAGCCAACTTGTTACCATAGCAATGTTAGAGCTGATATTTGACTGGGTACAACAGAACCTAGCTGGCCATTTATCTCCAGTAAATTTAGCAGCGTCATGTAAGTTGCGTCCTGCGGGGCGGTTAACAGTAAGTACTCAAGCGATAATGACCGTAAATATTGTAGCAGCGAAGTAATCAGGCTTTATCCATTAAACGATTGTAACTGTGTACGGTTACTAATGAGGCCGACTTGTCCACTTCTTGTATCAGTGACTGCTGACAGTTCGCTAGCTACGTGCAATGCCAACAGACTGATTTCACCTCGCTGACTCGTACTCAAGCGATAATGACCGTAAATATTATAGCAATGAAATAATCAGCCCTTGTCCATTAAAAGATTGTAATTGAGTACGGTTCCAAATGAAGCTAACGTGTCCACTGCACGTATCAGCGACTGCTGACAGTTCGCTAGCTACGTGCTATGCCAGCAGACTGATTTCAGCTTGCTGACTCCACCGAAACAGTCATAAGTTCATTGTAATTGTGGGTAGCAAGTTAGCTACAGTCTGCGTGATTGCGCATAATGTTGGGTTATGCATAATCTTCGTTTCAGATTAATGCTTGTAATGTGAATATAGGCCACTAGATGGCAGTATTTACCTTTTTTTTGTTAAGCTCAGACTGGAGTCATGTTTAGACATGTCCTGGACATGTCTGGGGCAAGTCTCAGAAAATTTAAAAAAAGAGGTCTAAATGTGGGTGGGGTCTGCAAAAGAGTATATAAGGAAAAGAATTGAGACAGTAAAGTAGTAGGAGAAATTGCAAGAAGATGACCAGACCTGCCATTCTGTTCAAGACCTGTGACATTTCTTTTGTGGATTTCTTTGCCTGTGTTTGAGCATATTCATTATCCAGGACATCACCAAGCCACCCCACAAAAAGGGACTGTAAATATTTCTTTTTTTTTCCTAATCAATCTTGGTCTTTAGGTTCATTAGTTGTAGGTTGTTATTAGTCTTTGTCTTTGTTAAAAATTAAATGTGTTAAGTTTTAAAAACTGTGTGTCATCCCTTGCTGTTGCTGTTGTGTTGTTTTAAATGTAATAACAAATTGGGGGCTCAAGGTCCGGGATAGACCATTTTGTGAGTCATTTATTAAAAATCTAACATTTCAAATTGTAAAAAAATTTTTTTTTAATTGAATACATATATATTGACAACAGCAATGGATGATTTCTTGGCATCACCAACCGTAGGGGTTTTGAAGTCTTTTAAAAAGACAGAACTGCTAGAAATTTGCAGACATTTAGAGCTGACAGAGGTGAAACCAGCCATGCGAAAAGCAAGACTGGCTAGAGAGATAGTTGAATATTACATTGATGAAAATGTGTTTGCACCAGGAGATCTGGAACAGTTTCCAGTGGAAAATCCAAATATAGAAATGGAACTTAAATTAAAAATGCTAGAGATTGAAAGGGAGGAAAAAGAAAAACAAAGGCAGTTTGAGTTGGAAAAATTAGCAAGAGAAGAGAAAAAAGAAAGGGAGGAAAAAGAGAAACAAAGAGAATTTGAGAGGGAAGAAAAAGAAAGACAAAGGCAGTTTGAGTTAGAAAAATTAGCAAGAGAAGAAAAACAAAGAGAATTTGAGAGAGAGAAAGAGGATAGAGCAGAAAGAGAGAGACAGAGACAGAGAGATTTCGAATTAGAGAAGTTGGATAGAGAAGAAAGACTCCAAATGGAGAAACTAAAAATTAAAATGGAAACTAAAAATAAATTTTGTGCCAGTCAGGAGGTAAAACTGGTGCCTCCATTTTCAGAAAAGGATGTCGACAACTATTTCCAGTGTTTTGAAAAGGTAGCAAAGAGTTGCCAGTGGCCAAAGGAACACTGGCCTCTGATGTTGCAAACTGTCCTAAAGGGTAAAGCTCAACAAGCCTATGCGGCTTTGTCTGCAGATGATTCCTCTGATTATGTGGTTGTCAAAAAGGTTATTTTGAGAGCTTATGAGTTGGTTCCAGAGGCTTACCGACAGAAATTCAGAGGTCTGAAGAAATCTGAAAATCAGACTTATGTTGAATTTGCTAATGAAAAGCAGGTTTGCTTTGAGCGCTGGTGTACTTCTATGGAGGTCAAGGATGATTTCAACTCACGAAAAGAGATGGTGTTAGTTGAAGAATTCAAGAACTGTGTTAAGGATGATGTTAAGACCTACCTTAATGAGAAGCAAGCACTGAACTTGCAATCAGCTGCCAAATTTGCAGATGAATATGTTCTCACTCATAAGTCCAAATTTCAGTCTAGTAGTAACAATAAATGGTCCCAATTTCAGAAAAAGGGTTACGGTGATACCCAAGATTCCTCACCCAAAGACAAAGACAAATCTGGTGATGGTGCTCAGAAATCCAGTAACAGGTCTGATCAAAGTGTGAAAGCTGACAGTGACAAAAGTGGTCTAGTTTGCAGTTATTGCAAGAAATCTGGTCATGTTACAACTAACTGTTGGTTCCTTAAAGCTAAGAAAGAAAAAGAAAAGGATACCAAACCAAATGCCTTTGTGAAAACAAGGTTAGAAACCCCTGTAGTAGATAACCAATCTGCTAAATTGCCTGCTTCTTGTGGGGCTAAAAAGCCTAATACAGCTGACTTTGTGAGGGAGGAATTTCTTCCATTTGTGTCAGAGGGATTTGTGGCTCTGAATGAGCATACTACTCCTGTCCCTATATATATCCTAAGGGATACCGGAGCTTCTCAGTCACTTTTGTTGATGGACTCCTTGGAGTTACGTGATGAGACCGCTTCAGGGGATTTCATACTTGTACAAGGTATTGAAGGGAGGACTGTATCTGTACCCCTGCGCTCTATATTCTTGAAGTCAGATTTAGTTACAGGACAGGTAAAGGTGGGACTTATGTCAAGTCTACCTATAAAGGGTGTTTCTCTGTTGCTAGGCAATGACCTGGCTGGGGGCAAAGTAGTTCCCTCTGTACATCTTACTTCACAGCCGAGCACTGAAGATGGGGATGAGGACCCATCTCTGTATCCTTCTTGCGCAGTGACTCGTGCTATGGCCAAGAAGGCTAAAGAGGAAGATGTTGTGGTGCCATCCAGCACATTGAATAGTCAGGACTCAGGTGGTTCGCCTCATGACTCTGATTGGCCTACTATGGTTTCTCCGTTTGAGGACTTAACAGATACTTTTATCAGTTCTCTATTCAGCCAGCCGGATGGGTCTGGTGATTCTGATGTGTCTGGAGACTTGTCTCTGTCCAGAAAGCGGTTGATTGAGGAGCAATCTAATGATCCTGAAATTTGTGTACTAAAGAGGAGAGCCCTTCCTGATAAAGAAATAGACGCAGTTCCAGTTGGGTATTATCTCAAGGATGGTGTGTTGATGCGGAAGTGGCGCCCTCCTGATATCCCTGCCAATGCAGATTGGGCAGTGGTCAGGCAAATTGTTGTTCCGAAGGTCTATAGGAATGAGATCTTAACAATGGCTCATAGTTTACCTTTAGGAGGTCATCTTGATGTTAACAAGACTGTTGATAAGATCATGAAACACTTCTTTTGGCCTGGGCTTCGGAAAGACGTTTCCAACTTTTGCAAAACCTGTCACACTTGTCAGGTAGTTGGAAAACACCAGTTAGACCCACCTGTAGCTCCATTGCAGCCTATCCCAGCATTTGGGGAGCCATTCTCTAGGGTCATTGTTGATTGCGTTGGACCATTACCCAAGACTAGATCTGGAAATCAGTACTTGTTGACAATCATGTGTGCATCTACCAGATTCCCTGAAGCCATACCTCTACGTAACATCAAGGCAACTGCAATCTCAAAGGCTTTGATAAAGTTCTTCACGTTGTTTGGCCTTCCCAGGGAAATTCAGTCAGACCAGGGTAGCAATTTCACTTCAGGATTGTTTCAGCAGGTTGTGTATGAACTAGGTGCAAAGCAGATTCTTTCTAGTGCCTATCATCCAGAAAGTCAGGGTGCCTTAGAGCGGTTTCATTCCACTCTCAAGACAATGATGAGGACTTATTGTTATGACCATGAGAAAGACTGGGATGAAGGTGTTCATTTGCTGTTGTTTGCAGCTAGAGAAGCAGTGCAGGAGTCTACTGGATTCAGTCCATTTGAGCTAGTGTTTGGTCATGAAGTGAGAGGACCTTTGCTATTATTGAGTGAACAATGGCAAGAGATAGAGCCGCATATCAGTCTGTTAGACTATGTTGGCAAGTTCAAGGAAAGATTGCGTGCAGCTTGTGACCTTGCCAAAGAGAACTTGAAATCAAGTCAGGGAAAAATGAAAACTTGGTATGATCATAAGGCTAGAAGCCGTGAGTTTAAACCAGGAGACAAGGTCCTTGTGTTGTTTCCCTTGCAGTCCAATCCATTGCAGGCGAGATTTCATGGTCCTTATGAAATTCTGACAAAACTTAATGATCTCAATTACATTGTGAAGACTCCAGATAGGAGAAAACCAAAACAATTGTGTCATATTAACATGCTAAAGCCTTATCATGACAGAAATGCTAGGGTTGCAGCTGTCACTTCAGATTCTCCAATGGTCGAAACGTGTGAAGATGAGGGGGAGTTTCAAGATGATGAACCAAGAATTAAAGCTGAAGTTCTTTCATGTAAATTGTCAAACACTGAAGTGTTGCAAAATCTTGATGTAAAACTCCAGCACTTAGAACCCTCACAGAGAGATCAGTTTGAAAGGTTGATCAAGAAATATGAGGATTTGTTTCCTGATGTTCCAAAGAGAGTTACTATAGCCTCTCATGATGTAGATGTTGGTGATGCCAAACCAATAAAACAGCATCCATACCGGATGAATCCTGAAAAGAGAAAGATTGCTGAGAAAGAGGTTGAGTACATGTTAAAACATGATATTATCATACCCTCCAACTCCGATTGGAGTTCACCCTGTGTGCTAGTTCCAAAACCTGATGGAAGTACTAGATTCTGTACAGATTATCGCAAAGTCAATGCTGTAACTAGAACTGATGTGTTTCCAATACCTAGGATTGATGATTGTATTGATAGTGTGGGGCAAGCAAAGTTTCTGACCAAGATTGATTTATTGAAGGGTTATTGGTGTGTGCCTTTAACTGAGAGGGCCAAGAGCATCTCTGCTTTTGCCACACCATCTGGATTGTACCAGTATGAAGTCCTACCGTTTGGCATGAAAAATGCCCCAGCCACGTTCCAAAGGATGATACAGTCTACAATCGCCGGATTGCCACACACGGGTGCATACATCGATGACCTGATCACATGGAGTGACTCCTGGGAAGAACATCTAAAAGATGTAGAGACGTTGTTCCAGCGCCTGACCCAGGCTAACCTGACTGTTAATCTGAACAAGAGTGACTTTGGTTGTGCTACTGTCACCTATCTTGGCTACGTCATAGGCCAGGGTAAGGTGGCACCCATAAATGCTAAAGTCCAAGCCATCATGGACTTTCCAGTTCCTGACAACAAAAAAGCTTTGCGCCGCTTCCTTGGAATGATCGGGCACTACCGCAAGTTCTGCAAGAACTTTGCTGAGATTGCTCTCAGTCTAACTAACCAACTGAAGAAAGGCGTAAAGTTCACCTGGGATGATGCATGCCAGAGAGCCTTCGATCACCTGAAGTCTCTGCTGTGTCACTTCCCCGTGCTCAAATCTCCTGACTTCAACAAACCGTTCTCCATCGCGGTCGATGCTAGCGACCAAGCTTGTGGATCTGTGCTCCTACAGAGAAGTGACTCTGATGACATTGAGCATCCCGTGGCATACTTCTCCAGGAAGTTCAATCGCCACCAAAGGAACTATTCCACAATAGAGAAGGAACTGTTGGCTCTGGTCCTTTCTTTACAACACTTTGAGGTTTATGTTTGTACAGGACAAAAGCCAATGATTGTGTACACTGACCACAATCCGTTAATGTTTTTGAGTAAGATGAAAAACAAGAATCGGAGATTGTTGAATTGGAGTTTGATTTTACAGGAGTTTGACTTGGAAATTAAGCATGTGAAGGGTACAGACAATGTAATTGCTGATTGCTTATCCCGTGTTTGAATGTGTATATATATATCATGTGTTTGAATATTGTATGATATGTATATATAGACAAGTGTTCACTTAACCATTTTGTATTGAAAAGAAAAATTTTGCCTTTATGAGTCAAAATTTTTCCCTTTTGGAATGGAGGTGTAATGTGAATATAGGCCACTAGATGGCAGTATTTACCTTTTTTTTGTTAAGCTCAGACTGGAGTCATGTTTAGACATGTCCTGGACATGTCTGGGGCAAGTCTCAGAAAATTAAAAAAAAGAGGTCTAAATGTGGGTGGGGTCTGCAAAAGAGTATATAAGGAAAAGAATTGAGACAGTAAAGTAGTAGGAGAAATTGCAAGAAGATGACCAGACCTGCCATTCTGTTCAAGACCTGTGACATTTCTTTTGTGGATTTCTTTGCCTGTGTTTGAGCATTTTCATTATCCAGGACATCACCAAGCCACCCCACAAAAAGGGACTGTAAATATTTCTTTTTTTTTCCTAATCAATCTTGGTCTTTAGGTTCATTAGTTGTAGGTTGTTATTAGTCTTTGTCTTTGTTAAAAATTAAATGTGTTAAGTTTTAAAAACTGTGTGTCATCCCTTGCTGTTGCTGTTGTGTTGTTTTAAATGTAATAAATTGGGGCCATAACATGCTGCGATTTGATATTGCTGGCAAATGACCATGGTATAAGCGGGATAATCAACTCGAAGGTGAGCATTCCACGGTTTTAATGCACTTCGCGGAGGCAACCACCCTCCGCTTCACGTCGGGTGGTTATTTGCCTCCGCGTCGTGCATTAAAACCGTGGAATGCACACCATCTCGTTAATTATCCCTTACATGTTTGCAGTCACTGTTGTAGCATTGCAAATGGGATGATTTTACCCATCGAGTGAATGATCAGTCTTCATCTTGCAGACTAATCAAACTAATAAATGACCTCTAAAGAAAGGCTGTTAGGTGTGTCAGACTCAGTAGATAAGTGAACATGTGGCCACTGAAGTTCGGTCGCATACCCACTGAAGAAGACGGAAAGGATAGATCAAACGATAGCAAGTAATTAGTAGAGTTTAGCTTCATGCATATATATTTTTTGAGACGACAAAGCGCAGAAATTATACGACAGTGCAGAATTCCTATTGCATGCCTACTAGTTTCTTTTGCCTGTAACGCAACATCCCGTTTCAGCAATAATGAGAAAGAAAAAAAAAAAATTATATATATTATATATATATAAAAAATAGGCAGCTCTGGTATTGTAAAGCTATAAAGCACTGTATATTGTATATATTGTATATTGTATTGAGATATAAAGCACTAAAATGAGGCGCCATGATCTGCGCTTCGATTCGGTCTGGTAGATGGGGATCTTACAATAACCAGCGTTATATTGGAAGTGAGTTTTGTTCCCAAATGTTATACAGTATATTACATGAGGCTAGGCTAGTTTGGTGTCGCTAGCCAAGGAGTCACACTGAACGTTAGCTGTATAGCTTACACTCTGCTAATATCACGTTCACGTTACGTGGCTTAGCACTCATAGACATTTACACCCCTTGTTCTCCTGGCTTAACAAGAGTGGATGTTTGAGCTCTTGCTTCTGCTGTTATCCGCATATTATTTTCTCACACTAACTGATTGCGCAAACTGTATTTGACATATCAAACCCACGGAGACTGAATGAGGCTGCATTTGGAAGTATTTTCCACTAATAAACCCTCTCAAGTTGGTCTTTCCCGCCTCTGTTCATTGAAGATAATAAATAAATAAATAAAAATACAGCAGTGTGCGGACTTGCTTTACAGACGTTCAGTCATGTGGAATTTATATTTGTCAAAAAGCAATTACATTCGCCAGTGTGACTACTGCTTGAAATTTTCTCGTCACTGATGGATTTTATTCGTCAATGAGGAAAATGACGAGCGGCAGCGGGAACTCTGAATAAATGAATTAGCTGACATTTTTACTGAATCACTGGACTAATTCTTTGCGCAGACGTTGCGAGACAGACTGGACGGGAGACCGCGGAGGCAGGGAAAAATATACACTGTAACATGTTTTTAAAAAAGATGCCTCTTATCGGCTGCATTTAGAAGGCTGCGTAGTAATAATGAGGCTGTACCAGGACCAGCTGCTTGCCTGGATTTTGAAATCCCCTCAAGACCGTTATGTCCGAGACCAAGACGCAAGAGAGTGTCGAGACCGAGACAAGACCATGTAAAAGTGGTCTCGAGACCATATATATATATAAATATTTCCACAGAAAACGCTGTTGTGTAATAAAGCTAGATATAAGATTATTTTGCATTTATTGTCACTCGTATCATGAGGCTTTTGGATATTATGTCGTGAAGTTGTGAAATTTATTTACTTCCGATACCTCCTTCGTAAAAATTGAAAATAGGAGACAGTCATTCTCACTTTTTTGCTATTTTTATTGGTTGCGAGATTAAAGCAGAAATTCTTTCGCAAGAAAGTCGTGAGGTATCGATCTGGAACCAAACGCGAGAAGACAGGATTGCAAAAAAAAGAAGGCTTTTATTGAGCAAGGGGGGTAACCCCCGCAGGACAGAAGGCAACAGTACAGAGTCCGCAATCCAAAAGTCAAAATCCAGTGGGGCAGAAATAGATTCGTAACCAGGGCAGCAAACACAAAAATCGCAGTCAGGCAAAACAGATTTAGTACACAGGCAGTGGTTTGTAGGAGAAGCCAAAATAAAAAAACCAAAGGGTAATCAGAATCGTTAACTAAGGTCAGCTATCCACAAAATCGTAGTCGGGCAAAAAGGGTTCGAATAAACAGATGCAACAGTAATCACTGAAGGGCAAGCCAAAAATCAATGGTCGGACGATCCAGTCAGAAAGGAAACGCAATGAGTGCGAGGCGAGATAAAGAGCAGCACAGGTAAACATGAGAAACAATCTGACAGAGAAGAACTGAAGAGACACCTAATACACACTTCCAGGGAGATCACATGGCAAGGAACACAGGTGCAAGCAGTCAGACTGATTACAAGGGAGCAACACATGAGGGAGAACCCATGATCTACAAACATATGGCTCAAGTCAAGGAGTTCTAACGTGCATAGATAATGAGAGAAAGGACAGCGTGATCAGACATGGAGTTTCCACGGAAAAATGCAGCAAAGGAGATTAGGGAGAGACAAGGGGCGGAGACTAGAACAGGGCGAGTGCTGAGAGCTTGTTAATCAATTAGTAAGTGAAACTATACAATACCTTAGTGCTCGTTAGTAAGTTAGTATAATATACAATGTTAGTTAATGTTAGTTACTTCTAGCGAAAACAACAAACTGTTAGTATGGTTAGTAAAATGTAAAAGTAAGGTGAAGTAAGCAAACGAGATTGGAAGGAAGACTGAAATCCAGAAACCATTAAATCACCCGAAGAGCGACACGCAGTACTGGGGCTGTGAGCAATGACAAGACAAGAGACCAGACAGGGGGAGACAAAGTGCAATGCATGGAGGGAAGCAAAACATGGACCGGAGTAGGACTATGGCAAAATGCAAAATATGGAAAAGTAAACACAAAGACAATAAATAAACGAATCAATGCTACCAAAACACAATACACATATCAAAGAATCGTCAGACATGGCAAAGATCCAAACCAAATAAGACATATTATCAAAAGCAGAGAAAGAACATGGCAAGGCTGATCAGAATCATAACAGGGAACCTCTGGAAAAAGCCATTTCAAATACACCATACACTGTGGCCAACCACTACACCAATTGAATTTGTTGCCAGTTCAGCGCATCAGTTTCCATTCATCCCTGCAGGGTGAAAGACAATCAATGTTGAAACAAGTATTTAACTCTAACGTGTCTTTGTCCCCCGCCACAAAATGTGAAATCGTGTCAAAATGAACAATTTCTCGGTGTGACCTTGAGAATGGCGCGAAGGTCATCAAAATGGACTGGCGCCGGGGTATCACCCCGATACATGTTGACGTAAGATTTGAAGTAGATCCGTCGATTCGTTCTTGAGATATCTGGCTGAC
Source organism: Gymnothorax reevesii (assembly GCA_029721435.1). Lineage (NCBI taxonomy): Eukaryota > Metazoa > Chordata > Actinopteri > Anguilliformes > Muraenidae > Gymnothorax > Gymnothorax reevesii. Next base: position 16,736,678 of record CM056579.1, read on the forward strand.
AAGGCTATCAGTGTGAAAATGCACAATCTCTCGGTGTGACCTTGAGAATGGCGCGAAGGTCACCGAAATCGACTGGCGCCGGGGTACCAGACTAATACATGTTGACATCAAATTTGAAGAAAATCCCTTGATTCGTTCTTGATATATCTCGCTGACAAGGATTCGGGACTGACGAACGGTCGTGACTACTTTGTCCCGGGGACAACAAGTCTTGTTCAAATTTCAGTGCTGATTTGAGATAATTTTGTTAACTTTTTTACAACCATCAGAGTTAAATGTTGCTTCAATAGCGTTTCAATGTTGAAACAACTGACATAATATCAAACATATTTCAACGTTGAAGGTCGGTCGTGCCGGCTGGGTGAGTGACCAGCCGAGTCTGTCGCAAATCCAGAGCATTACCATCCTTAGTCTGTAGGTTACTGCTAGCTCAAGGGAACACGGCGTGCTCCATTCTTATACCGGTGCGCCTGGCTGCGGTATGTCCAGTAGATTCATGCACTGCTCCTCTGAGACATACGCCCACCTCTATTTAAGCTGCAGCAGTGGTTGCCATGCCTTCTGACCACCAAATGCGCCCGAAAAGAGGCATCAAATTGGGGGGGGGAAAGCGATTGCACAGGTGCAACTATTTTAATTCAAAGCTCACAGTGTTAATTTTGGACGTAAATTCGAGCCCTGCACTGAAGGGGTCCAAACTTCTTTGAGCCAATTAAGGGCTACAGCCAAATGCGCAAATGTACTGAAATAGGCATCTACCGCAGTTTCTCGGAAAGAGGCTAAAGCCACATGTCTCCGAACATCATAGCCGACAAAATCAACTGATGCAGATGTATCTGGGGGTACAACAGAATAATTTTGTTCGTAGCATTTTTCAGTTCTAGCTGCCGCAATTTAACCTTGACTTCTGCCTCCAACTCCAATTTACGTTTAGCCAATTGGAACTCCTGTTCCTGTTTTTGCACCCTCTCCCGTGCCTCAATCTCTGCCTTTCGTGCCTTTTCCTCAGCCTCCAGCTCTAACCGGGCGAGTCAGACCTTCAGCTGTGCATCACTCTCAGACCAATGACAGCTTGGGGAGTATGGCTCAAACTTAGGCAAGGTAGGTGGAGGGGTAGTTGGAGGAAACTCCCCCTTCCCTTCAACCACGGCAGAACTAATACCGCCCCAAGGAGAGTCATAACTTTTGCCGGGCCTAGTAGGGGACACATCAGGCCGAACAAGGTAGACCAACGGTAGCAGGAGAGGCAAGAATTTTTAGCTCAACCAACTTGTCCCTCACCCGTGACTTAACCTCTCCCTTTCTGAGAGCACCAGACACCACAAGACCTACAGGATCTGCATGGGGGTGCATGGGGTGAGTAACTGGAGGTTATTAAGTACCAGGAGAAGTAAAATGAAATGGTAACAGCAGAGATAAAACAAGGAGACAAAAATAATTCAGCACAGGGGTTTTTTACTGAGAAAAACAAAGGTTGGGGTCCAAGGGTGTAACTACAAAGCAGATAAGAAACCCACACAGCGAGGTCAAGGGACGCTGGATGTTGCCAAAAGAACATTCAAAAAGACAAGCTTGCTAACACACAGCAATCTAATCTAGAGTATCCAGTAAACAAAACAAAAGCCTGACTACTCTAACTAGCACAAAAAAATACATGGGTTGGCAACCACTCCTAATGGCTAGTGCGCCTATACATAGAACAGCTAAGGACATAAGTATAGGCGCCCCAAGTCCTACCTGTCCCAAGCCCTGTAAGTGTACACAAACCAGCAAAAAAAAAACCATTTTCAGATAAACAGAGGAAATTTGACGTTTTGAGGTGGCCTTTAATTGTCCCCAGTATAAGGAGTATCTGGGTACTGCTCATTCGGTCTGATCACCACCAGGAAATGCCACAACCATGTACTGAGTGAAATCACTGCATCACTGAGCAAATGCTCACTGACAGAGAGATGGATTAAAAAACAGGACACAAATCAAGAGAAATATCCCTATTCTATAAGTAAAAGTCAGCATATGCTCACTTAGAGTGAACTCCATGTGGCATCAATATTTGACATGGGCGTTTATATTTTTGTTCAGTGTAGTTCACGGAATCTCAATGTCTAGGAGTGGTGAACACTGTCAAATGCCTTTTTATAATCAATCCATGCCATACTAAGGTGTGTCTGTCTGCTTTTGGAGTCCTCAAGAATAGTTTAATTTATCAAGAGTTGGTCCTTCGTTCCGAGCCTTTTCCCCGTGCATCCGTTTGGTTCGTTTTCCAGGTAGTTTCCCTCATGATGATGTTCCTAGATTGCATCGGCTATGATCCTGTCAGCCACTTGTATGTTGTTGTCACAGAGCAAATTGGTCTTTATTTATAAGGCAGCTGCGTATCATTACTCTTCGCTATAAGGCTGGTATTACCAATAGTATCCATTCTGGGGATTCTTCTTCTCCTTTCAGTATTTTAGTGAAGGCCACGACAGTGGCAGTGAACAGCCATCATCATCTTTTTCAGCCAAAAATTTGGGGTTTTGTCTATTCCTGGTGTCTTTCACTTTTCATTTTCCTTATTTCTCTTCTTATAGTGTGTAATGGGCCCCTTTCCTGGGGTCTATAGTTACACCCTAAGCATTTTTTGCATTGTATCCAAGGGCTCTTTTCAAGATGGTAACCGTTCCTTTGATTGCGGATAGCTGTACTTCCTGGGTACTAGGACAACCGGGGATGGCCTCCATGTAGTTCTTCAGGTTTTTCTTCATAAGCCCCGTTGCACCGACCACCACTGGTATTATATCAATTTCTTTCAATGACCAAGTTGTTTTTAGGTCATTTTTTAGATCTTGGTATTTTGTTATCTTTTCTCTTTCTGCTCTATTAAGTCCATAGTCATTGGGGACAGTGACATCTATAATTTTGGCATTTTTCTCCTGCCTATTCCAGATGACAATGTCTGGTTTTATTGCACCTCCCTCTATGAACCTTCCAGTTGGAATCATTTTGTCGTAGAAGATCGTTACTTTCCCGTTAGAGACCACTAGTGCTGGTTCATGGTCCCATATTTCTTTCACTTGTATGAATTCCGTGGTGGGATTTTAAATGAGTTTGTTCAGAAAAGCACTTCCCACAATGACTACATTAATTAGGCTTTTCACCGAAATGAATCTTCTGGTGGCGTTTTAGTTGATATAGGTCAGCAAAGCACTTCCCACACTCACTACATTTAAAGGGTTTTTCACCTGTATGAATTCTGCGGTGGTATCTTAAAGTAGTTCGTTGGGAAAAGCACTTCCCACACTGAGTACATTTGTAGGGCTTTTCACCTGAATGAATTGTGTGGTGGGATTTTAAACCAGTTACGTGAGAAAAGCACTTCCCACACTGACTACATTTGTAGGGCTTTTCACCAGTATGAATTCTGTGGTGGGATTTTAAATAAGTTGGTTCAGAAAAGCACTTCCCACAATGACTACATTTATAGGGCTTTTCACCAGTATGAGTTCTGTGGTGGGATTTTAAATAAGCTAGTCGAGAAAAGCACTTGCCACACTGACTACATTTATAGGGCTTTTCACCTGAATGAATTTTCTGGTGGCATTTTAGTTGATCTAGGCCAGCAAAGCACTTCCCACACTGAATACATTTATAGGGTTTTTCACCTGTATGAATTCTGTGGTGGTACTGTAAACTAGTTAGTTGAGAAAAGCACTTCTCACACTGACTACATTTGTAGGGCTTTTCACCTGTATGAATTGTGTGGTGGGATTTTAAGTTGGTTTGGTGAGAAAAGCACTTCCCACACTGACTACATTTGTAGGGCTTTTCACCTGTGTGAATTCTGTGGTGGGATTTTAAATAAGTTAATTCAGAAAAGCACTTCCCGCAATGAGTACATTTATAGGGCTTTTCACCTGAATGAATTTTCTGGTGGCGTTTTAGTCGATATTGGTCGGCAAAGCACTTCCCACATTGACTACATTTAGCGGGCTTTTCACCTGAATGAATTTTCTGGTGGTATTTTAGTCGATATAGCACAGCAAAGCACTTCCCACACTGACTACATTTGTGGGGCTTTTCATCTGTATGAATTCTGTGGTGATTTAAATGCTCTTTTTTTTCATTTTCATGAATGGCCTCCTTCTGAAGGACACTCAAAGCTCTTGGAGGTTTTTCTGAAGCAGTTATGAGGGGTTCAATGGTCACACTCTTCATTTCACAAGTTATAGGTTTGTTGATACTCTTTGTATTTTCCTGGATGATTCCTTTCCCATTCTTCTCATCGTTTACAAACTGGCAAGGATTCAAATTCCCATTTTGGGTTGAGAGCTCATGGATTTCTTCTTTGCAGTTTACATTTAGATGCACTGCGCTGAGCCTTGGGTCAATTGGGTCTTTGTGATCAAGACCAACTCCACTCATCCCAGTATTCATGAGATCAGTTCCTATGTTTTCACTCGATTCACACTTCACTTGGTCACATTTAATATGAGCACATCTAATATCCTGCCAGTCACTGATTTGCTCTGATTTAAGGTATCCTCCATCAACAGTCTCTGTTTTGATTTGGTCAGGGTGCATACAGGTCACATATCCCAGCTCTGCACTGTCAGGGCTCTCTGTCTTAATAAGATCCCCACAGTGTGTGGAGCCCAGATCAGTTTCTGTTTTAATCAGTGATGTGTGTGTGTGGTGTACATCACTGACCCCACTGTGTGCTGTAACACACTCTGGCTTCAGTGTGTTGAGTCCTGGTGCAGCACACACTGTCTCTGACTCTGCCATGTGGACAGACTCCAGTCCACTGAGTTCCTCTTCTTTCTGTCTGATCCTGTGCTGCTCAGTGAGCTCTGGTAGTGTTGTCTCAGTGTCCCGTCTCAGACAGACTCCTGCCTGCATCATACTGCTGCTAAAAGGTGTGCTGAAGTGCAGCTCCTGGAGGGAAACAGGGGAAGGGATTTAGCCATTATCAAACTGGCCCTCCTACAGGACCTGACACATTCATTACTCCATGTAGTCCTCTTCAGACTGACCACAGGTGGCGCTCTCACACCATCAGGGACTCGCCTTTCTCAAGGCGTTACCAAGGCATTGGCCAAAATGGCTGACAAACCAGCGGCTGCATACACTTGAGTACACTGGGTGAAACAGAAGTTAAATATGTACTTTCCATCTGCAGTGTCCCGAAAACAAGGAAACCTGGAATAAAATGAGAAGTATTCTGTTGAATCTTAGTATCTATAAAATTAATGAGCACCATTTATGACACAACCGTGTTTGTTTTCACATCATAAAAATGAAACAAAATTACTCAGTTACTCAGGCATAGTTGTCAGAACTTGTTCTGTTGTCAGCTGCATGATTTGTGCACATCTGTCCTGCAGCTAGTAGGGTTTACATTTCATCCATTAACACCTAGGCGGCCGCAAAAAAAAAAAAAAAAAGCTAAATATGTCCACTTTAGCTCCTATTCATGATTATTACCTTTTTCTTCCATCTAAACTTGACTCTGCATTTTCCTTATGGTATAAAAACGGCCTCTTTAGTATTGGGCAGTTATACATTGATGGGATTTTTGGGACCTCCGGGGATGTATTTGAGAAATATAATATTCCTCAATCATCTGTTCCGTTATTTTCAAGTACGACATTTTGCTAAATAAAATAATCCTAACTTTTCAAACGTACCACAAAACTCAACATATGAGACCATTTTGAATACTTCACCAAATGTGAAAGGATTTATATTCCAAATATATAAAATCATGAGTTCAACTACAGAGACGAATATTGTTAAAATTAAAGCAGACTGGGAAAAAGAATTTGATAAACCCATATCAGACTCATTTGGGAATCGGGCCCTAATCAGGATCAATGGATGCTCATGTGCACGATTAAATCGAATACAATTCAAGGCACATCGACTCCCCTACTCTAACTCAAAACTATCGAAAATATACCCTGATGTAGTAGATAGATGTAACAGATGCTATAATTCGCCTGCAGATCTTACACATGTTTTGGCTTTGCCCGCAATTAACTAACTACTGGGATACAATATTTAAAGTCCTCTCAGAGTCTCTCAATCTAAAACTTCAACCTAATTCATGGATGTGCATTTTTGGGGTTCAGGGTGACGAATACCAAACTTTAAATGCTCAGCATCAAAATATAATTACTTTTTCAACCCTTTTAGCTCGACGAATATTACTGGATTGGAAATCTCCTAACCCCCCAAGTGCCTCAATGTGGTTGACGGACGTAATTCTATTTTTAAAGTTGGAGAAAATCTAATTTTCACTGAGGGGGCATACTGAGAAATTTAAAACCACTTGGGGCCCAGTAATTCAGTACTGTGAAAACTTGAAGCTCTTAATTTTTTATCTTTTTTTTTTGATCATCTAATTGCGTTCTAACGCATTAATCTTTTTTTATTTCCTTATGTATTTTTTTTTAATTGCTTTTATTTTAAAATCATATTCCTTATTTGATCGTTGTAGTTTCATCCTATGTCTTTTTTTTGTTTTTTTAGACTGACTTTCTATTGATCTTACAAAACGCACAAATTTATAAGTGTATCATACTGAGATGTTTAATAATATAGGCAGTGTAATATGGGCTTAGGAGATGGGATCGGGTGGGAGAAGGACTTAAGGGGAGGAGGGTGGGGAAGGGAAAAAAGAAAAGGGGGGAAAGTACTTTTTTTTCTTTTCTCTCTTTGGATTTTGTCAAATGTATCATTTTGTGGATAAATATTGTACTTTGCAACCCCTGAAAGCTCAATAAATAGAGATTGCAAAAAAAAAAAAGCTAAAACCTAAGGCGTTTTTGAAAACAACCTCCTAAAACATAAAAAAAAAACTTGACAGATTTGTCAAAGTTCACGAATACCTTCATTTCTCAGCTTCTGTAGCAGATCGAAACATGAAATAAAAAACATGAGAGCTGAAACCTTTGGCTTCAATTAGAAATCAATGCCTGTGTCCTAAAGTTCATTAGAATCTTTAAAAAAATTAATTGGTCTTAATGGGTTAAAGCAGTACACGTTACGTAACCTAAAGCACTAATAGCCCTGACAGGTGAGACTGATCATGCAGGTTCATCCACATTTTGGCCTGTCATCATTTTATACAATCTGGGGCAAAGTGGTTTCTGCCTTACTTCAGAAGTGTCATTTTTAATCAGTGGAGTGGGGCACAAGCTCCACTTACTTGACATCATTAGGTAGAAGATGTAGTTAATTAAAAATAGCATTCAGTTTGACATAAGTAATGTTAAGTAATTGTTGTAGAATTAACCATTTATTCTTAGTTTCCTTTTTTTGGGACGCACTGCAAATTCACTAAAAGTAGTGCACATAAAACCCCTGAAAGACCAAACATTTTTCAGGGGTGGAATGAGAGAGTGCTTACGTTACTCTAATGCCTGTTACACACTACAGGATTCTTCAAAATTTCACAGGTTCAGAGACCACACACTTGATGAAAACAAAAGACAGATCGCACAAGGTCTCGCTCTTCTGATCGTATAGTGTGTGGCGTGCACTACGGAGCACACCACACATTAACTGATTCTTCAGCAGATAATCAGGTTCTTCATGCTTAATATTCCAAATCTCGCGTAGTCAAACGTGTTTTTTGTTTGTTTTTTACTTCCTCTCCTGTCAGTCAGCTGACTCCGCTCGTGTCTTGATTGGCTTTTATTCCCGTACTCGCGACATTACACACTGTGCTGGGCTCGGCTCCTCTCGGAGCATCCCACACACTACTGGATTTCTAGTCGCAAATATTAAACATGTTCAATATTTACCATCTCTCCTTCTGAGGACTTCCAAGCGAATCGGACTGGACAAAATCACTCAACACACCCCACACCACAGGAAAATCAAACACAATGTCGTTAGTAGGGATGTCACGATATATTGTAACACGATATACCGCGATAGAGAAAGGCCACGGCTGTTATTCATAAGCTTTTCCATGTTCTATTGTGCCACAATAGTCATGTGATGTTACGGAAGGCAGGCTTTCTGAGTGCAGACTCAGGGTTCTGCCCAGGATGCTAGCAGGGCTGGTCAGCAAATTTCTGTAGGGGGGGGGGTTCAGCAAGGGGCATGGCAGTAATTGTGCACTCAATCGCGCGTCTTCCAGTACTTCCGAATTTCTCTGTTTTTTTTTTTTGAACAGGGCGGCACGGCCTTCCGAAGTTACGCGAGAGAACCTGCAAATTATTTTACGGAATTGTTGGGAAAATAATCAAATAAAAAGTTGACCCACTAGTCAAACCTATGGCTGGAGAGCGCGGTGGTTTAATTATCTCAGGTTAACCATATGATACACATACTAAACATCTCGGATACAAAGTAAACATGCAAAGACCTTGATCACGATCATTATGCGGGCTACTGTGACTTGCTTTAGCATAAATTGAAACAACGGTGTGCATAAGCCATGATGAAAATAGATAAATTCTTCATTGACGTTGAGGAAAATGGTTTGCATTTTTTTTTTTTAAGTTTTTGAATACACGTCTGTTACGAAAGTCAAACTAGGCTTATGCCGTCGGAGGCAACGGCTGGGGGTACATCCCCGAACGCCCCCAATCCTCCAATTCCCCAATCCTTGAATAGAGTTTCATTTGAACTTAATTTCAGGTCAATTGGTCAAATGGTTCTGAAGATATGGCCAAAATGGTCATTTTCCATCACAAAGCGCCACCTGGTGGCAAAATATTGAACCATACAGGTATGATGTCATCATGCGACACATTGTGAGGTCATGACCTTGCAGTTGCATAGTTTCATCTCAATTGGAGAAATAGTTCCAAAAAATAGCAAAAATTATGAATTTTATGCGACAAAGATCCACCTTTTGTCAAAATTTTGAACTAAATTTTGAACAGGTATACTGTCATTGTGGGACACATCCTCAGGTCATAACCTTTCATTTGCACTTGATTTGAGGTCAATCAGACAAATATTTCCAGAGATATGTCCAAAATCGAATCAGTTCTTCCTCTTTATGATACTTACTTATGTACAAAAATTGAAATTTGTAATTGAAATATTTCTGAAGTTATCGCTGAACTGTGATTTTTTTTTCAGTTTTTGTCCCCTGGTGGCCAATCTAGAAATAGTACATTGTCCAAAATCGTATCAGTTCTTCCTCTTTATAATACTTACTTATAAGCAAAATTTGTAATTGAAATATTACTTAAGTTATCGCGTTAACACGTGCAGCGGCGGAGGCGGTGGCCGGACCAGTAGCACGATCAAGGGGTACAGTCGTGAACAGTATGCAATGCGAGACTGAAAACACAGTCTGACCTTTCTCCATTCGCATTTGAGGTTGCCTGACGGGTACACACGCACATCACCACCTACTTAGAGTTGTTTATTTGCTCTCAACCACTTGAGGGAAACATATAGAAACGTTTGCGAATTTTCACAAGATTTGCTTCAAATTTAAATGGAAACATAGCTAGTGACTGCTGTTGAAAATATATTAGTAGCGATGATGACCATGATGATGATAATAATAGTCATAATAATAATCATCATCAGTACACTATACAGTAGCAAATTTAGTAACAAACATCTAGTATGTTGTATAACAATTTCTTACCGAATTCTGGCTTGCATTGATAATTTTTTTTCTGCGGCATTAACAGGGAGTGAATGCCGATAAAGGTCACTGCAAACTACGCTAGACTCGGTCCGTGCCACTTGGCTCCAGTTAGCCTCACTTTCGTGGCCCAAAGTTGTCTTCGAGCCTTATGCTTGGGGAAAGTGTGTATGCTTACCGCATCTTTGGTGGTTTTGCTACAACCCCCCACGATGCACCAACCTGGCATTTCAAGTATGGAAGCAATTTTTTATATATACAATACTGCAAATACCCACCGCCAAACTTAGAAAATGTCAGGTGCGTTCCCGAGTTTACGTCACGGGTCCATGTGATCATGCATACTCGTTTTTTTCTCCAATTTTTGGAGCCGGGCCCAAAGAACTGGCAAAGTGGCTAAAATAGTAACTCCGAAAATGTTTTTTTTTTTTATTGTTGAAACGCTGTTCGCAGAACTAATGTGAAAATGTTTATCAAAAGCAGTCCCCAGAACATATCAAATTTAAATTTTCGGTGGCTGAAGACCTTTATTTTTTACTCTTTTGTGCACTGGCAGATGACCGCAAATTTTGAACCCCGTTTTCTTGTAAGTGCAACATCTGTTAATTGGGCCCTGATTCTTCCATTTGGCCATCTCTCCGCTAGCCATCAGCCCTTCAGCTACACTCATGTCAAAGCATACATGTACAATAGAGGGATTGCTTTCACGACCACCGCAGACAATTCCTGCGAATTGGCTATGTCAGGGAGCGGGTCGCAAAGGAAAGTTCACTATTCTGACAGTAAAATAAGGGGGCGAGGGGACAAATTTTAGGTCATTTATGTTTTGTTTCTTGCGCTTTTATTGGACACTGGATGCGTTCGTTTTAAATGATAATTGAAAAAAATGGTGCCGTGTGGAACAAGTGTAGAAGCGAGCAGAGCTCACATACCCCTGCACATCAAAAGGCACATCTGCACCATATGGTAAACCTACATACCAAATCTGAAGCCTGTAAGTCATATAGTTCGTGAGTTATGCTCCGGAAATGAATCCGGAGGCACAGACACGCGAACAGACAAACGGACGCGCAGAGCGCTATATACCCCCGACTACGTCATAGCAGGGGTATAAAAAGCACTTTCTGGGCTCAGTGGTGGTCGGAGATGAAGGCTCTGATGGGACTGAACAGATCTAGGAGATGCTGTCCCTTTCCAGCATGAGTCGAATAATACATTGTCAGAGGCATCAAGGAGACCATCTTACCACTGATGTTAGATAGAAAACAGGTATTCTGTGGCATTCTGTGATATGACTGTATTAATTAATGACTCAACATACATACAGTGCCTTCCATACTTAAGATGTGTTAAAAGCCTTAAAATCAATTCAATTTTTATTGCAGAAGCATACTCTCACACTGTAAATTGAAGAAAAATATAACCTTCAACTCAAGTGAATTTTAAGGGAATAAAAAAATCCCTAAAAAATAATTGTTTTTCATAAAATCACCAGTTCCACAATTATTGGCACCCCAACAACTCCTAGGAAATAAATGTATTTGAAGTACTTTCGGTCATTTCTACAGTAGTTTACAAAGTAGAAACACCGAATTAGTAATTCATCACTTCCTGTTTCCCTGTGGTATAAATATGATGCGACACAGAGGCCATTTCTCTTATCCACTCTTCAACATGGGAAAGACAAAGGAACACACCATTCAAGTAAGGCAGATGTGTGTCGACCTTCACAAGTCAGGCAATGGCTACAAGAAAATAGCCACTCATCTGCACCTGCCCATATCTACTGTCAGAGGAATCATTAAGAAGTTTAAAACAACTGGAACGGTGGTAAACAAGCCCGGACGAGGACGCAAGGTTATTTTGCCACCAACCACAGTGAGGAGGATGGTAAGAGAAATAAAAAGTCCTCCGAAGCTCACTGTTAAAGAATTGCAACAAATGGTAGCATCTTGGGGTCACAAAGTCTCCAAAACAACCATCAGGTGCCATCTACATGCCAACAAGCTGTGTGGGAGGCATGCAGGGAAAAAACCTTTTCTCACTCAATCATAAACGCAAACATCTGGAGTTCGGTAAGCGGTACTGGGACTTCAACTGGGACCGCGTGCTTTGGTCAGATGAGCCCAAGATAGAGCTTTTTGGCAACAAACACTCCAAGTGGGTCTGGCGGAACACAAAAGATGAGTATGCAGAAAAGCATCTCAAGCCCACTGTGAAGTATGGGGGAGGATCGGTGATGCTGTGGGCCTGTTTCTCTTCCAGAGGCCCTGGGAACCTTGTTAGGGTGCATGGCATCATGAACTCTTTGAAATACCAGGACATTTTAAATCAAAATCTGGTGGCCTCTGCCCGAAAGCTGAAGATGGGTCGTCACTGGGTCTTTCAGCAAGATAACGACCCTAAACACGTGGCCAAATCTACACAGAAATGGTCCACCAGACAGAGAATCAAGCTCCTACCATGGCCATCTCAGTCCCCAGACCTCAACCCCATTGAAAACATGTGGAGTGAGCTGAAGAGGAGAGTGCAGAGGAGAGGACCCAGGTCGCTGGATGATTTAGAGATATTGTGCGAAGAGGAATGGTCGAAGATCCATCTTGCCGTATTCTCCCATCTTGTGAAACATTATAGGAGAAGATTATGTGCTGTTTTGTTGGCAAAAGGGGGTTGTACAAAGTATTAACATCAGGGGTGCTAATAATTGTGGCACACATGATTTGATGTAAAATAATTATTTCTTAATGTGGGATTTTTTTACCCACTGAATAAATGCACTTGAATTAAAGGTCGGATTTTCCTCTATTTTTCATTGTGGTCCCATATTATTTAGAAAAAAACTGAATTTAATAGAAGCTAAGGAACGCATCTTAACCAGGGGTGCCAATAATCATGGAGGGCGCTGTAGATACATGAATGTATGTCAAGTGCTCTGCACCCAAAATAAATACAATGCTTTGCTATGTATGTAACTGTGTGAACAATGTGTCCTACTCTGATGGCAATGCTAACATGCAGATTAAAGCATGGGCGCAGGCTTTTACCGAAACTCCTTACTCATAGCAACACTTAACTCCAGTGGCAAGGCAACATTGCCTGCCATTAAATGGGGCGAGTTTTCAACGACAAATGGAACGAAGAAAGACGATACCTATCAGTAAACGCAAGTAGCTTTTGCTGCACAGAAACTGAGCTTACAAGTGATAGTTCATTAAGAGGGCCAATCTGGTTAAAAAAAATTCTCAATGTCTGTTTTTAGTATTTAAGTGACACTTTGATAAATACTCTTCAACATTCAATGATGTTGATGTTCGTGATCAGTGATCTCTCACTGTTAGAATGTATATATGATTAAAATTATAGATCGTTGCATTCTTTCTAAGTGGGCAAACCTGCAAAATCAGCGAGGGGTCAAATACTTATTTTCCCCACTGTATTAGTGCCTTGACATTGCAAGTACAATTACTGTAGTAGAACAAAGAAAAAGCACAATGTATAGTGAATATTCATGTCCTTGAGAAGTTTGCATATTTAATGAGATAAATAAATTTCCAGCTTTCCAGAAATGTATGGTTTATAGGAGTTTACTAAGTAAAAGTAATGGTATATTCAGAATTCTTTATCAACTTGCATTTCACTGTATTTTAACTGACTGGCCCCCTTAACTCGGTTCTATTGTTCAATTCACGGGAAGAAGCTACACAAATGCGTCTATGGCGAGCATACACGTAACGCGACTGGAACTACATTGACTGGAAGCAAAGTGCTCTGGTTTATCGACTTTACAAACGAAACTTAACTCCATGCATTTCTCCAACTGATGGAGCATTGGGCGATTCCACATATAACGTTAGCTTAAAACCAACAGCGTAAGTGAGTTTTTACGGCGCAGGAAACTTGCTACATGTGCCAAACAAAATTAGTATCTGACAAATTAATTGGCCAACAATCATTTCAACCAGCTGCAGAGCAAGCAGTTGATTCAGTGCGGCGTGAACGTTAGCTATGCCGGCTAGCAACAAGCAGGCTAAGCGGCTATACCATCTTACACTCTTTTAAAACCGAATTTAAACCACTAAAGTTCGTAAATAAAACTCGACACGCTTACTCTCAAGTTTGGTTTGAGGGAGTATATTCGGCAGTTTTCACCGTGTACTAACCTGAAAATGACCGATAAGATGTTAAGAGGAATGAAGACACGAAGCATGAATTTCTTCTTCCCCTGCGTTTTTTTTACACACCCAGACCATATGGTGCATTACCGCCACCTACTGGAGTTATCTTATCGCTCAAATGATATTTAAAGAAACCTCAAGAAAAACTAGATGATGCGCATTAAAAATTAAACAGTACGATCTCGTAAAGGTAACTAGCTTTCCTTTACAGGAAAAACCGTGTGTTAAAGGAGTGATCAGCGGTGTTCCATTGGACATGGACTTAAATGATTTTTTGAAGGTAGAGGGGCTGTGTGGAGCAAAGCGGATGAGAAGCTACCGGGAGGGAAAGGTGCAGGAAAGCCTGTCTGTGCTTTTAGAGTTCAACAGTGAGGTACCGGAGAGAATATTTGTTGACTATGTAAGTTATAGGGTGAGAATGTACGAAAGGGCTCCACTGTGCTGTTACCGATGTCAGGAATATGGGCATGTGGCGGTTGTATGTAAAAAAAGAAATGCACAGGTGTAGAAGGTGTGGACAGGAGGGATGCATTGAAGATGATTGTATAAGGGCAAAAGCATGTTTTCACTGTGGGGGAAGTCATGAGATGGGGTCAGTGCAGTGTGAAAGAAGGAAAATGGAAAGAGAGGTGGAAAGGACAAGAGTGCATGGGAAAATATCTTATGCAGAAGCAACAAAAAGGGTTGTGAGTAAAAAAGAAATGGTGGGGAAAGAGCAGGCCAGAGAGCAGCCAGTGGAAAAGAGGCAAAAGGAGTTTGAGGAGGATGAAATTAGGATGAATAGAAGAAGCTTTTTAGCGTTCATTTCAATGGTTCTAAATTGTGCCTGTGAGATAGAAAGCAAAACGGAGAGAATTAAGATGGTGGTAGATGCGGCAAGAGAGATTTTGGGTGTAGTAGATGTAAAGAGGGAAGATATTCAGAGGATTTTGGAAAGAGGGTTTGGAAGCAGTCAGACTGTACAAAAGTAAGGAGAGACAGAAAGCCTGGGAAATAATTGAAGCAGAGAAGGATACGTGAGAGGAGGTTTTTTTTTTATTATTATTATATTACCAAAGTAAAATACCCAGTCAAAGTCAGCACGAAATTCAGTACAGTAGGTGGCGGCACGCACTAAAGACAAAGTTTTATCCGCCATTAACAAAAAAGAAGAAGAAGAAGAAGAACTAGATGATGCGCACGCTGTAGATGCCAACCCACGCCCTCTTGTGGCCGAGCTATCGCGCGGACACGCGCACACACACACACGCACACACACACGCACACACACACACACACACGGCGCTAAACTGTATACCCACGCCGCCTCGTTGGGCGTGGGTAAAAATACTCACTAATTCCGATTATTCAACCGTATCTCCAACGAATACTTCTACTATAGTTTTCTATATGCCCTTATTTCTCAACAATCTGACCACCACCGAATCCTCTTTACAAAATTTTCTGTATGTCTTCCCTCTAACATCTACAACACCCAAAATCTCTTTTGCTGCTTCCACCACCATCTTAGGCTAATTTTCATAGTTTTACTTTCAATCCGACAAGCACAGTTCAACACCATTGATATAAAAGCCAATTACTTCTTCCCATCCTAATCTCATTTTCCTCATATTTCTTTTGTCTTTCTACAGTCTGCACTTTGTCCCGCTCTTTCCCAACCATTTCATTTCTGCTCAAAACTCTCTTTGTTGCTTCTGCATATAAAATTTTACCCTGTACTGTTGTCATTTCCACCTCCCTTTCAATTTTCCTTCTATCACACTGCAATGAGTCCATTTCATGATTTCCCCCACAGTGAAAGCATTTTACCAATTCACAATCATCCTCTATACATCCCTCCTGACCACACCGTGTACACCTGTGCATCCTCCTTTCGCAAACTGCTGCCACATGTCCGTACTCTTGACATCTGAAACATCGCAATGGAGTTCTTTCAAAAATTCTCACTCTGTAGCTAACCAAATCCATGAATATTCTCTCTGGAATTTCACCATTGAACTCAAGAAGTGCTGACTTACTTTCCTGCATCTTTCCCTCCCTACAGCTTTTTAGCCGCCGTACCCCACATACTCCCTCCACCTTCAAAAATGAATCTCTACATCCACCCTTAAAGTTTGGGTTTTTCCTCAGAGGAAAGCTAATTACCAGAGTACAGTCATAGTTTTTAATTTTCAATGCATTATCTCTGTTTCACTGTTCGACATTCTTCTATCACTAATCCTCCCCTCGACACCCTTACTGCTTTCACGTCTCAATTTTTTATACAAATTTCACGATATGGTGCGCATTAATAAAAAGACAGTTTGCTTCGCAACCCTTTATGTCTGCCTTAATTCCTATTACAAATGTTACTCCTTTTTTCCTTTTCTTTTTCACTCCCTCTGCCACATAATTATCAATTTTTCAAAAAACCATTCACCCGCACTCCAAAATCAAAACCAAAAGCCATTCAAAATATTCAAATACCAAACAATCCGAAAATATATTTCAAATCTCGCGCCAAAACCTCAATCCACCAACTTCCCCTCCCTTCCAATCCAAGTTTTCAACCATGCATTTCTTTTCCCAAATTTCTTCTGAAGAATAGTGTTGTGTCGTTCGCAAACGTTTCGTTTGAACTAACAAATCTTTTGAGTGAACGTACTGAATGGAATCACTTCATGAGCTGATTCGTTCCTTTCTCAGTTCGGTTGAGCTCAGCTGTGAGCGTGCCGGCCGGGAGTGGAACTGCCGCGTTCTGTTACTGTGACTCACTCGTGAATCTTTGGTGAACGATGCAGTCAGCATGATTCACGTTCACGCTGCCACTCACTCACTCATGACTCGTGTAGAAAATATTAATCCATTATACTCAAATGTATTAGCAATTAAGTATTAGCAGAAGCAATGTATATTGTGGAAAATATTAATATATTATACTCAAATGTATTAGCAATTAAGTGTTAACAAAAGTAATGTATATCCCAGTTAAGTATTAAAGCCTTCTACCTCTGAAACAGTGCACTGTGATAGCTAACCTTTGTAATCTAGCTGGTCAGAAAGTATGTACCCATTCTGACTGAACCTAAAGGTCCTATGGGAACAAGCGGTTCTCTGGGATACAGGCATTCTCAGGAGAGAGAGAAAGAGAGAGAGAGAGCGCCTCCCCAGAGAGAGAGAAGGAGAGAGCCTGGGGGGGGGGGGGGGGGGGCGGGACAGTTGGACCCTAAGGCCTACTGGGTTGTCTGCACTCCCAGGGGAGAGAAAATGCCTTGTGAGTCAACGGGACCATGAGGCCTGACAGAGAGGGCCTCTCAGCTGGATCTGATAAGGATGAAGCCATATTTTCCTTCTCGCTTAAAAACATACATTTACATATAGCAGTTTCTTTAGGAGGAATTATGAATAATATATGCTTAAATTGAGGGACAATGTTGAATTATTGGAGGATATTAGCTGGAGCAGTGTAGTTTGGCGATGGGCACTTACAAATATCCAAGCAAAAGAACGCAGGGGGGGTCTTGATTATTGAAGGAAGACAGAGACGTGGTTCAAATAACTCCTTTTATTAAACAAAGACTGGAAGTACCTATATGGAGGAGCCCCTTCGATAAAATGAAAGCACTGAAGGTGCTGATGCCTCGGTGCTTACAGCAGTGACGAGTACGTCCCGAAATCAGGTACGCTAATGCGCTTCAAACTATCAGCGAACGAACACCAAAAACTGCAATTAATTTAAGGTCACTAAATGAACGACAAATGGCATCTGGTTATGCTAGATCGTTAAGAGCTGCTCATGTCATCTACATTAACTTCAATACGAATTTAACAGGTTGTTATTTGACGATCAACATAAACTAGAGCTGGGCACAGAAAATGACGCTAACAACAAAATTCATTAGGGGTCAGCTAATGCGAAAAATTTCCCAAAAATGCAGTCAGTAAATAAAGTTACCTGCAGGCGTGTTCCAATGAAAATGAATGGAGGTCAGTGCTGGAACGATACATTGTTTGGAATAATTGTTTTCTCCATGACATGCGTTACTTCCGCATTCCTCGATTCCTATTGGAGTATATGGAAGTGTGAAATAGTGCTATAAGTCAAAAACAAAGCTCTATCTAAAAAATCTGGCAAAGTTAAATCCAAGATATCATGGCATTTAACCCATAGAGCCATATTCTAGGATTTGATTTTGACCGGCGTAGCAGCTATCCCGGTCACAGACAGACACACAAACGAACTATCGTATGCCCTGCTTGTGCGCATAGGCACCGAGGCATAACATTAATGCAAAGCAATACAAGGCAAGATACCAATATTTTATACATAAAAGTAGCATACGTAACCTCCAAACTCTGATTACGACAAGGAAATATTAAAAATAGCCACCAGGCGGCACTCTTAAGCAGGCCAAGGAACCTCTGTAGGAGGTATACTATATTACCCAGGTGATCCTTCTTACCACCAGATGTGCACGCTCATCTGAAACACAAATTAGTGTCAATACGTGATTCAGTGAAATTGGCATTAACAAGAACCGGGGACAACCACCAGCTAACCTTCCCACCGAAGACTCACTGGGCCTACCATACGTGCTGACTGGGAAATTTAATAAACCTAATTAAAATGGGATAAAAGAACGAACCAGTTAGTCCATTGTTTTGGCCCCAATTTGTTATGGCAAATCGGACAGCAAGGGATGACAAACTAAATTTTAAAACTTGAACAGATTTAATAAAATAAAGCACTGACCAAGATTGATTATATATGTCTAAAAAAATGAGTTAGTTACAGAGATGGGGTTTCTTTGTGCGATGTTCTGGGACAGGAAAATGCTCCAACACAGGCAAAAATCCACAAAAAGCTTTTTCTCTCTTTTCCAGCCCTCTCCCACCTTTTAGACTTTTTTTCAATTCTCTGGGACTTTCCCCTCTCAGACATGCCCAGGACATGCCCAAAACTCGCTCCAGACTGGGCTTAACAAAAAAAAAAGGTCAATACTGCCATCTAGTGGCATTTTTTTCACATTACACCATGCTGGGGCAACTTTAAACTGTCTATTAGGCGGGCGCACAAACTGCAGCACCAACAGTAAACAGAAACAAGGAAATTCTACAATATGAACACATGGAGAAATGTAAAGGACACCTAAAACCAATTCATAAGTTAATTACGAATAAAGAGGCAAGACCGCAGTTCACTGGAAACCACAGCACCAAGCTATTACAAGCTGCCGAAACGACCGCTCCCGACCAGTTTTTCAGCCCCGCAAATCAACCACATGCGCACTATCAGCAACTGCAGCAGTAACAGCTCACCCCCCTCAGGGTACAGCAACCCATTAGACCAACAGCAACTCCCAGGAAGGCTCCAAAGTGAACAGGCGGGCACCAGAGCAGGACGCAATCCTCAAAGAAACCTGTAAATCTACTTTTATAGAAAACAGGCTAATTGGGCAGCCACTCCAAAGAGGGCAGGGGAAAGCGGGCATTCAATTATGCATGTGATCATTCTAAAATCAAACAAAACCACGTTCTAAAATGCTGGCCGGTCACACATTTCTCGAAGCAGCTCTTACGCGGGAGCGAGCGCACGAAAGTGAACCCAGCAAACAGAGGATGTCCCCCAGATGTTCACGACATTCCCATTTGGTCCGCAGCACAACGTTCGCTGGGCGACGGTGCAGGGACCTTATTGATGTCCGTAGAATGTCCTATTTTGGTCGTAGAGCGACATTCTGAATGACATGTAAATCGAACGTTCGGTAAAAGTCCCCTTTAGGTCTTTCACGAACGTCTTCAGAACGTCCTATTTTGGTCACTGTATAATGTTATACCGGGGACATTTAAGGGACTTTCCGTGGACTTCTTTTAACCTCAGCCAGGATATTTTCACTGTTATTTGTTTGTCCCTTAAGGGCATATCTCAAAAATTAACTGATGTCAATGGAATACCTTGCTTTATTAAAGAAAGAGGCTATTCTACTCGTAGCAGGGTGAACTGGGCAAAGCGATCCGCTATCTGCCCCGCAGCGGGGCGGACAAGGGAGGCAGTTCTGCTATTCGCACCGCAGCAAAGCAGATCGGAGAAGCACTTCTATTATTTGCTCCGCGGCTGGGCAGATAAAGAGATTTCATTTAATAATAGAGTACTAGGGCACTGATGGGCTGCCATTGTAGACGTTAAACGTTTGCTGAAACAGAGGTAGCTCATTGGCTTGGAACAAATCGAGGGGTACTCGCCCACTTGTGTAGTCGATATATAGTCCGGAGATGTGGACTAGAAACTGGACTACAAGTGCGAAAGCAAAAAAAATTGGCAATAAACTACGAATTTGATGTGATCATTTATATCTGTATACCCTGTAGGCTAATCTCGGAGCGAGGCGGCTCTTAAAATCATCACTACAGAACTCTGGGTGCATTCCATGGACTTACATGGGGCGGCGCAAGATGGCAGCCAATGCAGACGTAAATGCTGGAGGCTGAGCAAGAAGATTAAATATCCCAATGTTTAATTCTTAAAACTGGCCAATTTTGAACGCTCAAGACATTCTGTGAATTCAATCCATAGAACATTTAATTTACTCCACCACAATGCCTGAACACTTTTGAACACTTAACAACAATGATAACTAGCTAGCTAGCAAGTCAGCCTTGACTTGACTGATATTAAAGCCTATGGCGGAGAAACTTAAGGATCGCGAGAAGGAAAAACAAAAACAAAATGCAGAAAATAGTTACCGTTTCACAAGAGAATCGTGTGGAGAGTTTGGATCTGGGGTGTAGTAATATATGTTCCGAGCATTCGTACATGGTGCAATCCTGCGATGGCGAGGCCTCGCCAACCAACTCGACCACGTGTACTCCTGATCCGAAAAGGGCTAAACGAGAACCAACACTTCTGGAACGTCAAAACAACATTGTAAGTATCCTGACAGAGAAAATCAATAAAAGAGCTGATAAGCTGGAGGAAGCTGTCAGGGTAAATTCCGTTAGCATTGAAGCCTTAAAAAAGTCAAATGAATTCCTTTTCAATGAAAATAAGGACACGAAAAAAGATGTAACATGCAAAGAAAGACGATAACTCAATTAGAGACTCATCTAATTCATCTTTCATTCACTTTCTGCAAATATGTTGAAGGGAAATGCACTTCATACTGGAAATTTAAAAAGATTCTTTTGAAAGACTCACAGTTTAAAAATGAGGCTAAAATCATCATTAATGAATGTTGGATTAATGCTAATAATTCTAAAAAAAATGGCTCTAATTGGGAATTCATGAAATATAGAATCAGAAGATTGGCTATGAGGAGAGGAAAAGAAATAGCCTACATTAAAAAAGAAAAAGAAAAGGTAATCAAAGAGATTATAACCCTATTTGAGAATGAACATCAGAATCAGCAAGAGAAGGCAATGGAAGGTTAATGGAATTACAGCTTGAAATGGACCAGATACGAATACAAAGCAAAAGGAGCTTTTGTTAGTTCACAGAAAAAGTGGCTAGTGGAGGGAAAAAATACAAAATATTTCTTCAATATGGAAAAAAGAAATGCTGAACTCACCTCCCTTGTTAAATTAAAAATGGATGATCATATAACAGAAAATATAATTGATATCAGAAGTCATGTGGCTGAATTTTATGAACAACTATACTCTAAAAGGGATGAAATTGGATGAAACCCACTTTCTTAAGATCTGTTAAGGATAATGCTAAACAAATTAATAAATCAGATATGGAACAATGTGATCGAAAAATCTCAGTGCAAGAGATAAATATGGGTATCAATAAATTGTAAGAAAATAAATTACCAGGAAATGATGACATAACCAGTGAATTTGATAAAGCTTTCTAAGATGAGTTATCCAATTTTTTTACTTTTGGTTTTTATAGAAGCTCTGTCATGGTTTGGTCCCGCCGGCAGATGGCAAGAAGCCGGCGGGCACTGAGACCATGAACCCAGAGTGGAAAAGGAACCCACACGCACAGGCTGAGTACGAAAAGATAATAAAAACTTTAATAAAAGCTTAAGCGCAGGAGAGCAGCGGCAAACCATAACAGGGCTCCATATATCAGAATATAGCTGCACTGCCAAACTGGCAGTGCAGAGCTTAAATAATCTAACCTGAACGTCTTCTTCAACGAGCAGCAGGTGTGGCTCGTTGAAGTGGAGGTGCAGACAGCAGAAGTGGGGAGGGACTGCAAGGCAGAACCATCACAAGCTCTTAGAATTGGTAGATTGCCTACGTCTTTAACTCAAGGATTGATTACACTAATACCTAAACCCAATAAGGATCCTTTGTTGATAGAACATTGGAGACCAATCACTTTAATAAACAACGATGCAAAACTCTTTGCTCTCATCTTCGCAGAAAGACTTAAAAAAAAGTATTGGCTCTGTTATTAATGATCGTCAATCTGGATTCATGAAAGGACATCATATTTGTAATAATATACGGCTCGTTTTGGACCTAATAGATTACAATGACTTAACTAGGCTTATGCCGTCAGAGGCGACTGCTGGGGGTATATCCTCGAACGCCCCCAATCCTCCAATTCCCCAATCCTGGAATAGACCTTGAATTTTCACTTGATTTCAGGTCAATCGGTCAAATGGTTCTGAAGATATTGCCAAAATGGTAATTTTCCATCACAAAGCGCCACCTGGTGGCAAAATCTTGAACCATACAGGTATGATGTCATCATGTCACACGTTGTGAGATCATAACCTTGCAGTTGCACAAAAATTGACATGAAACTAAGAAATAGTTCCAAAGATAATTGGATAATTACCATTCGGCGTTCGGTAATATAATTACTGAAGAGAGCTTCATATTATTTCTAGATTTCTTTAAAGCATTTGATGTTGTAGAACACAGCTTTATGTTTGAAACCTTAAATTTCTTTGGTTTTAGGGACTATTTCAAAATACTATTCAAACCATAAATAATGACGTTAGGTTCTGTGGTTTTCAGTGTGTGTTAGTTAGTCAATTAGGTTTTTATTAATGCGTGATGTCTGATGTCTTAGTGTTGCACATTTCGTATCTCCCACGTGTTATTCCAGTCCATGTCTTACCCATGTACTGTCTTTGCTTTCTCCCCGGTCGCGTCATTAGTTTGTCGCAGTTTCTTTCTTAATTGATTGTGACACTATTTCGGGTGATTCAATGGATTCTGGGTTTCAGCCTTCCTTCCATTCTCGTTTGCTAACTTCCCCTTGCTTTTCTATTTTACTAACACGTCCTAACAGTTTGTTTTTTTAGAATTTACTAACCAATACTAACATTGTAAATAAGACGAACCTACTAACGAGCACTTGGGATTGTACAGCTGCACTTACTAATTGACTAACTACCTCTCCGCATTCGCCCTGTTCTATTTTCCGCATCTCGCTTTCGTTAACTGGCTTTGCTATGATTCTGCTGACTCTCTGCATTTATCTTATCTATCCTGGCTCTCCCTCGATACACTTAGGAGTCTTTTATTCAGTTTATTTATCCCATCTTTGGGAGTGTCTAGTGATCCTCGTCTGTGTGTTAATGTTTTTCTGTTTCATGTAATTAGGTTTCCCTCTTGTTCCGCCCCTTGTTAATTATATTATTTTCAGCACCAGTGTTCATCTTGATTGTTTTCCCTATATATATTCCGAGACGCAGGTGCAGGGCAGTCGGGACTTCACTCACTTCTCTCTCACGTTCTCTCTTTCTGCACTCATGTGTTTTTCCTGGGACCTGGACGCTGTGCGGGCAGCGTCCAGTAGTAACTGGGATCTTCCTGAGCTACCTGTGCCAGCTGAGTGTTCCGAGCCCCCCATGTCCGCCGCATTTCCCGAGCTACCTGTGCCAGCTGAGTGTTCCGAGCTCCCTATATCCGCTGCGCTTCCCGAGTTACCCGCGCCAGCTGAGGATCCCGAGCCATCTATACCCACTGCGCTTCCCGAGTTACCTGCGCCAGTTGAGGGTTCCGAGCCATCTATGCCCGCTGCGCTTCCCGAGTTACCTGCGCCAGCTGAGGGTTCCGAGCCATCTATGCCCGCTGCGCTTCCTGAGCTACCTGCGCCTGCTGAGGGTTCCGAGCCATCTATGCCGGCTGTGCCTCGAGCCACCTGCGCCAGCCGAATTTCCCGTGTCTTCCGAGTCAGCCGTGCCTGCTGTGTTCCCTTCTCTGTGTTCCTAGTGCCCCCCGAGTCAATTATGTCGGTGTTCCCTTCCCTTTTTTCCCCAGAGTCCCAGGCTTTTTTAGTTAGCAGTTTCGAGTTTCTTAGTTCTCCCCTATCAGAGCTTGGCACGGTGGTTCTGTTGGCCTGTGTGCCATTATTTCCCCTCCTGAGTTAGGGTTTCCCGAGTCCCGAGTTTTTAGTTTTCCCAATTCAGTGCTTGCACGGTGTATGTTTTAGCCAGCGTGCCCCCTTGTGGTTTCTTGTGTCATTTAACCTATTAAATCCTGTGTTCCCGCGAATGGTTTCTCTACCCCCTTTCTGTCCCCTTTAACAAATGTTTGCAATAGCTCAATTAAATTGCCAAATGGTGCTTGCCCAAAATTTTCTATTGATAGAGGTATTAGGCAGGGTTGTCCAATTTCACCTTTTCTATTTCTACAGGTCACTCAAACAATGGCCATTAATTTACAGAAAGACACCTTCAGAGGTATACAATTAATTGATAAAGAATTTAAATGTTGTCAACTTGCTGATGATACTACCATTTTCATTAGGAATAGTTTGGAGGTACAAAAATTAACTTTTAAATACATTTTTCACTGTTTCTGGATTATACTTACATATTAAAAAGTGTGAACTGCTTCCTCTGAAAGTATGCAATTTAGAAAATATTGATGGAATACCTGTTAAAGAAGTTATAACATATCTTGGGATTAAGATTTGTAATGATCAAAGTGAACATAATGAACTGAATTTCTCTCCCATTATCCAAAAACTACAAAATGTAAAAAAAAAATGAAATGCATGGCTTTTAAGAGATTTATCTTTGAATGGCAGAATATTATCAAAAAAACAGAAGGTTTATCACGTCTTGTATACACTGCACTTGCATTAAATGTCCCACGATCAGTAATCAAACAGGTGGACCGTACAATATTTAATTTTATATGGAGGAACAAACCCCACCATTTAAAAAAAAAAGTGTTCTGTGCAACTCTGACAATGGAGGCCTTAACAAACTTGATTTTGGTACCTAACATTTTTAAGAAGAAATGGATAAAAATGTACTTCTACTGGAAAGATAAAATTTGGAAGATAATCCCCAATCTAGTTTTTGAACAAATGGATGGTATTGGGTTTTTATTGAAATGCAACTGATATTAACAAGATCCCATTCATGCTTGTCTGGGTCACTGCACAATTTCTCTCCACACAAAAGTTTTATATGGAACAATAAGTATATTATGTATAAAAAAAAATTTATTTTTTAAAAATTGGTTTGAAAATGATATTGTTCTGGTGAGGCCATTGTTTAACAGTCAAGGTCATTTACCTAACTATACTGATTTTTTTTTAAGAAATACGGAATCCCAATCACTATGAAAGAATTTTCGATGGTGTTCGATGCCATTCCCAGTGGACTTAGGCAATTAATTTCAAACAATTTATGCAATCATTCTGAGCATCAGTTATCACATGACTTAATTATCAATGGTGTTTACATTAATGAAAAGAAATTTAAGTATGCATTTATCAGAGAGAACTGTAAAGAGAATACCTACCCTTCTTGTGAAACATTTTGGAATTCTTCGGAATATACAAGGATATACAATGGAAAGGAATATAGAACCTGACTAGGAAATTTTGTCTCATCAACGAAGTAATAGAAGTCTCATTTAAAATTGTCCACTTAATTTATCCCGTGAAACATAAGTTATCAAGATTTGTGGATGGCCTAAATGATCAATGTGCATTTTGTGGATCAGAAGAGGAAACTGTAATATACCTGTTTTATGATTGCATGTACAGCAAAATTTTTTGGTGTGACTTAGAAAAATTGTTTTTAAAAAAATGTGCAGTGAAGCCGCAGCTTATGGATGACGACATTCTATTAATATTTAAACATACAACATTTGACCATAAAATGACGTTTATTATAAACCTTTTAATAATCTTTGGAAAATATCATATTCACAAACAGAAATGGACAAGTGATAGACCTAATATTGCCCTATTTAAAATTGAAATGGAGATGTATATAAAGTTGTTACAAAATGTAAAAAATAAGAAAGCAAATCGTACTACTGACATTTGTAAATGCTAAAATTTTTTCAGTTAAATATGTATGCATTCCCCTGATTATATGTTTATTATAATTGTTTGTACATGGTTGATTTGCAAAACAAAACAAAAAAAATCCATGGACCTAAGGAGAACTGGACAGACAACAAAGGCTGGAACGCACGTCACTATGGGCGAAGCGGTGAAGCTGATATTGCAGGTCACGTGATGCCATGGGGGCCAAAAAGAAATTTCTCCACAGGGAATAATGAAAAAGACACGCTGATAAATCCATGAATACATTTTTTTTGGCAGTCACAAATCATCAATACCAAAATGGTTTATTTTTCTCTTTTAAGTCATTGATGCCTCATTTCTCGGCAAAGACAAAATGTTTTATTTATATTCAGGCTATGCGAACATCAACGGGTCCTTATATGTCAGCGTGTTCTCGTCTCCTCCGAATTTAGCACTGCAGCGGATGTAAGTGGGTGGAGCAATGGGCATTCCTTGCCGTCTGTCTGTGTCCAACAATAAAGACGCAGCCAAGTCGGTAAAGTGAGCTGGCGACATTACGGTGCAAATATATTGAGCAATAAAAGAAACGGAGTATAAGCTTGCGTGCAATCATCATAGAAAATCTAATTTACTTATTGTGAGCAGATCTGGGCTGATCAGAACCGCAAGGTCCTCGAGGTTTTACCTGGGGTCTGTCATGCTTGTTATTATGCAGCCTAGATTGACGACGCAGATGTTGATGTGATTGCTTTTAAGATGTTTCTGGGTCCGTTGGGGGTTAAATACCACTAATAAGGGTTGCTGGCTCTGTGCAGTGGGCAAGCAGGCTGCCCTCTTCCATACTAGCGTTCCTCAGTGGGTAGCTTCTGGAGTCGAATCATATAGAAACACAAATCACCACTAACAACACTACAACACTAACACACGCTGTCTTGACATGACCAGTGGGCTAACCCAAGCTGCAGCTGATTCTGATTTTTTTCAGGGTTTACTCCCATAGATCTGCCGCATTTTGCAATACTAGGGACGGCGGTAAGAGCCACAGCATACAGTCTTCGGCATGAGAGAGGCTAGGTAATGCGGCCACTTGCTAATGATAAGCTGTATGTTGCGTATCACATGCCGCAGGACATGGGGAGACCCGAAATGGGCAGTCCTTGGCTGAATCCAAATCTCCACCATCTGGACTTGCAGACTGAGCCCTCACGGACTTCAGGTGTACTTAATGTGACGTTTTCACGGTCATCACATAAAGTTTGCAGCAATACAGAAAGATAACTATAGGCTTCAAGTCTATTTAACTTGTTTCTGTGCAAAGGCATATTGATTACCTTTATAGTCTATATTTCTGAATCATGATGTTAAATTTTATATCTGGCCTACGTTATTCAAGTAACGTTTTAATATTATAAATGAATAATAAGTTTGTGGCTTTGTGTGCGTGTGAATGTGCTTTTCTTCTGTAATCAATTTGGAAAAATTAAAACGTCACATCCGTATTGCAATGAATTGTGGGTAATTACACTAGTGAAATCTACTCAAGTCTGCAGCCCAAGCGGACTCTCGGGAAGTCCGCAGAAAGTCCGCTTGAGGCCCCTTGTGGACTGGATCAGTTGTGGATTTGGACAGCCCTCAGCACTCCTGGACTTCCCGTGAATGCTCCCGCAAAGTCCGCGAGTCTGCTAGTGTGGTGAAGTACGAGCATTTGGATGCAGCCCTTGCCTTCCGCCTGTGATCGACATGATAGACGTAACCAAGCTGGTAATGTGAGCTGGCATTACGGTGCAAATATACTGAGCAACAAAAGAAACGCAAGTCAATTAAAGGCAGACCGAAGAATAAGTTTGCGCGTAATTATTGAAAATCAAATTTATTACTAGCGTGTGCACATTTGCACTCGTTTCATCAAACCTTTCTTTGTTTTGAGGTCACTTTGAGTCGGATGGTTTCGTGTCCGAAAGTCGGAAAGGGTTTTAATATAACTCCGTATCCGACTGTCGGAAACGGAGTTATATTAAAACCTTGTCCGACTTTCGGACAAGTAGACACTGCGTATACCAAAACCATCCGACTGTCGGAACCTGAGTTATATTAAAACCTTGTCCGACTTTCGGACACGTAGACATTGCGTTTATCATGAGCGAACTCGCTGTCAGCAGGCTCTCTTAGCCAGCGAGCTAGTTTACCGACGTCGGACCGATGTTCAGAGGAATGAATAATAATAATAATAATAATAATCCGTTAGGATTATTAGGCCTACTCATCATCCACTCTCTTCAATAAAGGAATAAGTCCCGAGAAGCAGTGGGTTACAGTGATTTTATAACGGCAGAGGGGCGTTCTAAGGCACGATGCGCAGCGGAGTGCCTTAGTGCCCCTCCGCCGTTATAAAATCACTGTAACCCAGTGCTTCGAGGGGCTTATTCCTTTTATAAAACGGTTACCCTACATATAGCCCATTGAATAAACACACAAGAAAAAAAATTGACAATTTATCGGTAATAATGCGACAATAAAATTGAGAACTACTTCCACCAAGCAATTAAGAGTGGACAGAATGGTTAGCCAGCAACACCGATGCTAAGATTGCTTATTCATCTAGCGCCATTATCATGTCACATCAGGCTATTTGGGCTCGCTAAAATTTTTGCGTTCGTGTCGGTTTTCGAGTTTCTCTGTTCTCAACTTGCGCCGATCGGCCAAATCATTACAACCAGCAGTGAGAGTAGGAAACGATTGACTTTTGTCCATATTCAAAATATGTTGAATTGTGCATTAGTTCGCTAGCCAGCTTGTCAACTTGCTAGCGTTCACTACAATGGATGTGGTTACCCTACACACTACCCTACACTACCCTACCCATAAAATAAATTGTTGACTTTTTCTTGTGTGTTTATCGCTAATAGGCCAATGAAATAATGAACAAGTTAGCAACATAGCTTACAACACAAAAGTGATATCGAACGTTGTAATGCAATAGCTAGCTAGGTAGATAGCCAACTGGTTATCTGGTTAATAGGCTAAACTTCGCGGAGACTGAAATTGTGAGCTTAAAGTGTTGAAACAAAGGTAACCTAACGAGTCAGCTGAGCACAGAGCAGTTCGTTGCGCGCAGGGATATTTAGTGCTGCGGCCTGCCATAGTGGGTTACAGTAATTTTATACCGGCATGGAACGCGGCTCAGCCAATCACATTTAAGGATGGGAAGTACCCGTTTTTGAACATTAAATGTTTAACAAAGTACATCTCAGTCTTAATACTGTCAATGGCTACTTTCACAAAGTGCAAATAAGGCAATCAAGAGTAACTCTGAGACAGTTATAAATTCACAGTGCAGTGGGCAAAAACATAGGCCTACTCTCCTTTCAAACACTCGTTACCACATCGGGTTGTCAAACCTACAAGACATTACACATGTCACTAAGGGAATGCTCACTACTTTAAAACAACAGTTTGGTTCAAGTTCACAAAGTTCAGTATCAACAGTTTTAACAAAGTGCTTTTCTGCAATAAACCCCTTAATTGTATAAAAATCCTACTTCATAATACAAACATGTAGATACATGAACGTATGTCAAGTGTTTGGGACCCAAAATAAATACAATGCCTCGCTACGTACGTAACCGCGTGAACAATCTGTCCTACTCCGATGACCATGCGAACGCTGTATGCAGATTAAGGCATGGCTGGCCTATTCACGGTAGTGATGGCCAAATTAAGCTTTCTGAAACATTGAAGCTTGTATCGAAAAAAGGGTTCATTACTCGAAGCTTTTCAACACACTTCTCTTTGGTGGCATCTGGTGGCCAAAAGTATGAAGAGCAGCTTGAATCTACAAAATGAAATGAACTGCTTCATTATGGTTGCCCACTCTTCGCTAGTTGAGTTGACAGCATCCTTTTAATATCATGTGACAACTCCGCCTGGTATTGGGTTATAGTTGTGTTGCTTTGAACATGTTTTTTGGGGTGAAAAAATAATATTATGCTTATTTCATTAATAAATAATTTTGATTAATGAACTTTCCTTGTTTAAACATGTGCCATGGTGTGGTCTCTCTTTGCTGGTGACTTCTTGATGTTTGTAAACATCATAGATTTAGAAAAAAAAAGGGACAACACAATCTTATAATAGCCTTGGAGTGTGCTTGGGTTGTGAGGTCTCAGCCTCCACGTGCTTGTGTAATTAATTAACCAGTGAACAGGTACGTATATGTATCATATTGTAACTTCTATGTATTGCATATTTCTAATGTATTTTTTGACCTAGGAGTAAAAGTGCTTATGAACTGGGCAGTGAAAACGCGTATAAACGCATGAAACATATAACGCATATAAGGTTATATTATTTGGTTTTTGTTTAGGAAGAGGATTTGTTCCATGGTGTGAGGGCCGAGTCTGTTTCTCTTCATGGAGATAATTTCTCCTGCCTTGGAGAAAATCCTTTCAATGGAACAGAGGAGGCTGGAGTGCACAGAAACTGTAGTGCAAGTCGATAAAGTATTCCCACACAGAAGAACGTCCTCTCTTCCTCGCTGGCTATATGTCTCTCAATATGCCAATCACTGGTTCGCTGTCTATCGCACGAAATCACCAAAATACCTCACAAATCCCGCCAATGCTTTACTACCGTATAAACCTTTTGAATTACTACCACAGCAGTGACATCGCGAACAAAGCTTCGGACGTCATTGATCATGTGACTCCAGCCAAACAAATCAAGCCTCGGCACAGTGCTTCTAAAGCACTGTGTTGTTTTTTTAGACACATGCGCCGGAGCCTCAGCTTCAAACGAACCATCACTAATTCACGGTAGTTTGATACAAACACTCCGAACTCCTCTCATAAGAAATTTTACCATGGTCAACTATGGTACCTACCATGGTATACTACGGTATACCATGGTACGTACTATGGTACCCAAGATTGTACCATAGTACGTACTAGGGTACAATCTTAGGTACCATAGTACGTACCATGGTACCCAAGATTGTACCGTAGTACCTAACATGGTACAATCTTAGGTACCATGGTACGTACCATTGTACGTACTACGGTACAATCTTAGGTACCATAGTACGTACCATGGTACCCAAGATTGTACCGTAGTACGTAACATGGTACAATCTTTGGGTACCATGGTACGTACTATGGTACCTAAGATTGTACCATGGTGCGTACTACGGTACAATCTTAGGTACCATAGTACGTACCATGGTACCCAAGATTGTACTGTGGTGTACCTTGGTACATACCATGGTACATACCAGGGTAAACCATGCAATCTCAACGTACCATGGTATGTATCATGGTCCTATCTAACATAACCATGGTACATATCATTGTACCTGAAGTATAATTGTACCTCCGATATTATCACGGTAACTCAAATAGGCTATTACCGTGGTACTATATTATCACAGTATGCATAATAATAATAACTAACATCTCATCATGGTAATATCAAAGGTGCCATCATACACCACAGTGGAGAGTAGCATGGTAGTGCCATTGTAAATAGTCACTCCAAAAGGCAGTGTGTCACACCAGCCCGAGTACTGTAAAATACAATAACATTGTACCCACAAAAATAGTACCTGTACCAGGTGCTCTAGCAGATAATACATTTAAAGCTATATATTTAAAGCCACCAGCATCGAAAAATAACTTCCAAGCAGCAGGTTAACCAGTGGTGGAAAATAAAGTGCATTCTGTATGTGCGCACTGTCTATTAATTACTGCTACTTCACCATATCAAGCATATCAAGAGGTCAACATTTAATGTTTACTCCACTACATTTGCTTAAGACTTAGTTGCTTGTTAGTGTGATTGCCTTATCTTGTGTTCTTTTGCATAATTGGATAATATATATAATAAGAGGAGGCAATTAATACATGCAAAATTTGCACATAGAACCTTCAAATTATTCATATTTGAACAAGGGCGTAGGTTTGGTTTCAGCTTTAGTAGGGACAATAACCTAATACCCCCCCCCGACCACCTCCCTTGCCGAAGCGCAATAAATATGATACAACGGCATGATACTTAACCATTTATTTACTATCTCTAATGAGGCATGTTGCAAAAGATAGGTAGAGTTCAAGTACAGTTAAACAAATACTGACATGTTGTGTTGATACAACAAAAGTGCAGCTTAAATGAATACTGCACAAATAATGTGCAAATGATTATGTTCAAGCACTTAGAAACGTAATATGCATTTGTATTTACCAAATAACATGAAACATGTTTACATTTTTATGTTCATTTTAGGACCATTTTAAGAACAACAACAAAAAAAAAAATTTCTGGAGCACACAATGAAAAAAAAAAGTTTTTGCTACCAAGATAAATCTTTTTTCATAAATAAATATTCATAAATATTTACATCATAACATTCAGTGGTAGGTATTTGGCTGCCTAATTTGCATTTGTTTATTTATTTTATTTTTTCAATTAAATCTTTGGAACTTTTAAATCGGTCAAATTCCAAATTGAACAATTCTCCACATTTTTACTGTAAGAAGTAGGTGCAGTATGTTACCTAAATTCTTAATGGATTGATTTATTTAAACATTCCAAACAGATGCCAAGATCCAAACTGTTGGCCAAGATCTTTAAAATCTATTCGGTCAAGTGCTGTTTGATGCACATGGCATACACTGACATTGTTAAGGCGCGGCTGAGTCATGGTAGATCTTAACCAGTTTTTCAGCCTTTTCAGTGCACTAAAGCTTCGTTCGGCCTCAGCTGAAGCCACAGGGACAACCAACAACAGCCTAACAAGCTTCCGAACCTCATCAAACAAACCTCTTACTTCACTCGGCATCTGTCTCAGGATATCTGCAGCTTCTCCAGTTGTCATAAACTTATGCTTTGAATGAAATATTGGAAGCTGAATCCAAAAATTCTCCCTATCCATCTCTGGGTACTCTCCAATCACATCACTCATTTTCCCAGTGAGGAGCACATTCTCAATGTGTTTGAGTTTCTCCAAGTCTGGTTGGTTCAATCGTTCCTTAAACTGCATGTCCAAACTGTCCAACACCTTGAAAAACTCAATCCTGTAGTATTCCTCTGGTGTCTTTGGCTTATGGGGACTAGCTCCACCAGTAAATCTTTTTGGGGGGTTTTCTTTGGTGAGGGATTTTAATCGGTTTGATTTCCAGAGTATCAACCATTAACACTGCCTTTTCAAACAACTCTGTAAACTTCTCCTAACTCGTTTTCTGTTGAAGAGCTGAGCTGACATAGCCAACAGCAGTTTGCATGCCATCAATTGTTTGGGAGTGGTTTTGCAGAGATCTGCTTAAACACTCTAGCTCTCCAAGCACCTCTGTGGCTAGAATCAGCCCAAGAACCGTCTTTCCCTTCTGAAAGCATTCTAGGAGACCATTAGCCTATGTGCCAGTATCAGCACCAACTGAAGCCATTTCCTCCAGACTAGTCAAGATAGCCTCATACTGACTAAGTACTATGTGAGCAGCTTGACCACGTACAGTCCACCTAGTTGGAGACAGAGGTTTTACAGTTCTGGTTACGCCTCTGATAATGGTTGTGCGGCCAATATCCCTTCGAACTTCCCTGATTGGTTGCTCAGTGTTCCAAGTTCATGGACCCACTGTAATGCATCACATAGTAAGGGAGAGGCACTGCACGCACGCTGTGTAATAAGATTGACACAATATGCTCCACAGTGTACATACAAAGCAAGTGGCTGTTTCTTCTTAAGCACTTCCTGTGCCCCAGAAAACCTTCCTGACATATTAGCTGCTCCATCATAAGTCTGACCTCGCAACCCTGAGATAGGAAGGTGTAGTCTTAGGAGAACATCTAGGGCTACCATGGCCATTTGCTCACCGGTTGTTCCTGGCATCTCATATAATCCAACAAACTCTTCCTGTGGGATTAGGTCATTCTCCACATATCTTTAGCATACAGAAACCTGCTCTTTGCCCTGTATATCCTGAGAGCCATCCATTATAATTGAAAACTGAACTACTGGAAGAGACCTGATTGTTGAGGCAATTCCCCTCACAATTGTGTTGCCAAACCAAGTTCAGTATTGATTTTGGCACTGTGGACTGGCATAATCATGGCAACGAGTAAGCCAAGAGGTCAGAAGTGGGTCATCTTTTGCCTTAAATTTGAGAAGATGGTAGAAATTCCCCAAATCCAACTCATGTCCTCGAATAGCAAGTCCCTACCTTGCAAGAAACCCCAAACATCCAATGATTTCTATAAGACAGTACCTTGCCTCCTCCTTTGCTTTGGCCTCTGCACTTGCTAATTGTGTATGTACTGGAGTTTGCTCCAGAGCATTGACGGTGACAGCATGATGGTGTGCTTCGCTGGCCTGATGGCGATTAAAGCTCTCAGTGGCATTTTTCCAATTACAAAAACCATTCAAGCAAAATGCAGGGTCATTCTTTTTTTCTAGAGTGGTTTGTTTGATTGTAAATGCCTTGACACACTCAAAACACAGCATCTTTTGTATTGTAGGACTATAATGTAGCCATGGATAGCGATTATACCACTTTGCCTGAAACCATAGCTTCTTGTTATGTAGTTGCTGTACTGCAATGAATTTTGGATCAGGCTGGAATGGTTTACTCTCAGAAGCTGAGTGATCTGGTAGAACGACCAGCTCTCCGACCCATGGCAGGGGGACGAAAGTTCTCCTGCCACTGCAGAGCGACTGTGAGGGCACACACTGGTCAGACTAACAAATTTTCCAGCTTGTTTCTGGGCTCTCAAAGATGACCCCTGATGCCCTTCACAGTGAGCAAAACGCCAAAACTTAAACAAGGTGAGATACGTTAGTTTGATAAAATACTACACATTTCGCAAAAGGTTCATTGGAGATAAGTCATCACACACTCAAGAGTAGTGTATTATTTACAAACTCCATTATTTTATGGCTCACAATTCTCCACAGTGAATGCATTAGTAGGTCTTGCGAGAAATTTGAGATATTGGCGTGACTCAGTTTGTACAGAAGCACTCATCACTCGATTCACTTCCACAGCGTTTCACCTGTATGATTTCTCTGGCCGCGTTGTAAATCAGCTAGTTGAGAAAAACGCAGACAACACTGACTACATTTGTAGGGCTTTTCACATGAATCATCTGGCGCTGCTTAAAATGGGATGACTAAGAGCAGCACTTCCAACACCGAGGTCATATGTATGGTATTTAATTTTTAGCTCGCCGAGACGAATGTCCGGAGAGCTATTGTCGTTTCCCCCGGCGTCCACGTCCGCATCCGTCCGCGTGCAAAAAAACTTTAACCTTGCCCCCCGGCGAGCTTTGCTGTCTTTCTGACAACTCTTGTTATGTTCCTTATTCTCTTATTATGGTGTGTAATGGGCCTCTTTCCTGGGGTCTATAGTTAGAATTCCAACAATGTTTAGGGTGTATCCAAGGGCTCTTTTCAAGATGGTGGCCGTTCCTTTGATTGTGGATATCTGTACTTCGTGAGTACTTAGACAACCAGGGATAGCTTCCACGTAATTCTTCAGGTTTTTCTTCATAAGCCCCATTGCACCTACCACTACTGGTATCATATCAACTTCTTTAAGTTGTCTTTAGGTAATTTTTTAAGTCTTGGTATTTTGTTATCTTTTCTCTTTCTGCTGTATTGGGTCCATAATCATTAGGGACAGTGACATCTATAATTTTGGCACTTTTCTCCTGCCTAATCCAGATGCGATGTCTGGTTTTATCGCACCTCCTCTATGAACCTTCCAGTTGGAATCACTGTCGTAGAAGATCGTTACTTTTCCGTTGGAGACGACTGGTGCTGGTTCATGGTCCCATATTGTTTCCTTTACAACTACTTTTCACCAGTATGAATTCTGTGGTGGGATTTTAAACCAATTAGTCGAGAATAGCACTTCCCACACCAACTACATATGAAGGGTTTTTCACCTGTATGAATTGTGTGATGGCTTTTTAAAGTACTTAGTAGAGAAAAGCACTTCCCACAAAGATTACATTTATATGGCTTTTCACCTGTATGAATTGAGTGATGGCTTTTTAAAGTACTTAGTCGAGAAAAGCACTTCCCACACCAGCTACATATGAAGGGCTTTTCACCTGTATGAATTTTCTGATGGGTTTTTAAACTAGCTGGTCGAGAAAAGCACTTCCCACACTGACTACATTTGTAGGGCTTTTCACCTGAATGAATTTTCTGGTGGCGTTTTAGTTGATATAGGTCAGAAAAGCACTTCCCACACGCAGAACATTTATTAGGCTTTTCACCTGTATGAATTCTGTGGTGGCGTTTTAGTTTATATAGGCAAGGAAAGTATTTCCCACACTGACTACATGTTAAGGACTTTTTATCGATATGACTTCTCTCGTGGAATTTTAAATTAGCCAGTCGAGTAAAGCACTTCCCACACTGACTACATTTGTAGGGCTTTTCAACTGTATGAATTCTCTGGTGGGATTGAAGTTTAGATAGGTTAGCAAAGTACTTCTCACAATGACTACATTTGTAGGACCTTTTAACTGCATGACTTTTTTGGTGGAATTTTAAACGAGTTGGTTGAGAAAAGCATTTTCCACACTGACTACATTTGTAGGGCTTTTCAACTGTATGAATTTTCTGGTGGGATTGAAGTTTAGATAGGTTAGCAAAGTATTTCTCACACTGACTACATTTGTAGGGCTTTTCGCCTGTATGAGTTCTGTGGTGTGATTTTAAATTACCTCGTTCAGAAAAGCACTTCCCACAATGACTACATTTATAGGGCTTTTCACCAGTATGAGTTCTGTGGTGGGATTTTAAAGTAGTTAGTCGAGAAAAGCACTTCCCACACCAACTACATAAGAAGGGCTTTTCACCTGTATGAATTCTGTGATGGGTTTTTAAATGATTTGGTTGAGAAAAGCACTTCCCACACTGACTACATTTGTAGGGCTTTTCAACTGAATGAATTCCCTGGTGGCGTTTTAGTAGAGAGGGGTCAGCAAAGCACTTCCCACACTGACTACATTTGTAAGGCTTTTCACCGATATGAATGCTGCGGTGGCATTTTAGTTGAGATCGGTCAGCAAAGCACTTCGCACACTGACTACATTTATAGGGCTTTTCACCTGAATGAATTTTCTGGTGGCATTTTAGTCGAAATAGGTCAGCAAAGCACTTCTCACACTGACTACATTTATAGGGCTTTTCACCTGTATGAATTCTCTGGTGGCGTTTTAAATGATTTAGTTGAGAAAAGCACTTCCCACACTGACTACACTTGTAGGGCCTTTCACCTGTATGAATTCTCTGGTGGCATTTAAGTGAAGGTAGACCAGCAAAGCACTTCCCACACTGACTACATTTGTAGGGCTTTTCACCTGTATGAATTCTCTGGTGGGATTTAAATTTAGTTAGGTTAGCAAAGTACTTCTCACAATGACTACATTTGTAGGACTTTTTAACTGCATGACTTTTTTGGTGGAATTTTAAACGAGTTAGTTGAGAAAAGCATCTTCCACAATTACAACATTTGTAGGGCTTTTCACCTGTATGAATTCTCTGGTGGGATTGAAGTTTAGATAGGTTAGCAAAGCACTTCTCACACTGACTACATTTGTAGGGCTTTTCACCTGTATGAATTCTCTGGTGATTTAAATGCTCTTTATTTTCATTTTCATGAATGGCACTCAAAGTTCTTGGAGGTTTCTTTGAGGCAGTTATGAGGGGTTCATTGGTCATACTCCTCATTTCACAGGTTATAGGTTTGTTCATGCTCCTTGTATTTTCCTGGATGATTCCTTCCCCATTCTTCTCATTGTTTACAAACTGGCAAGGATTCCCATTTTGGGTTGAGAGATCATGGATTTCTTCTTTGCAGTTTACATTTAGATGCACTCCGCTTAGCTTTGGGTCAGTTGGGTCTCTGTGATCAAGACCAACACCTCTCATCCCAGTATTCATGAGATCAGTTCCCATGTTTTCACTCAATTCACACTTCACTTGGTCACATTTAATACGGGCACATTTAATATCCTGCCAGACACTGATTTGCTCTGATTTAAGGTATCCTCCATCATCAGTCTCTGTTTTGATTTGGTCAGGATGCATACAGGTCACATATCCCAGGTCAGTACTGTCAAGGCTCTCTGTCTTAAGATCCCCAGAGTGTGTGGAGCCCAGATCAGTTTCTGTTTTAATCAGTGATGTGTGTGTGTGGTGTACATCCCTGACCCCACTGTGTGCTGTAACACACTCTGGCTCCAGTGTGTTGAGTCCTGGTGCAGCACACACCGTCTCTGACTCTGCCATCTGGACAGACTCCAGTCCACTGAGTTCCTCTTCTTTCTGTCTGATCCTGTGCTGCTCAGTGAGCTTTGGTAGTGTTGTCTCAGTGTCCCGTCTCAGACAGACTCCTGCCTGCATCATACTGCTGCTCAAAGGTGTGCTGAAGTGCAGCTCCTGGAGGGAAACAGGGGAAGGGATTCAGCCATTATCAAACTGGCCCTCCTGTAGGACCTGACACATTCATTACACTGTGTAGTCCTCTTCAGACTGACCACAGGTGGCGCTCCCTCACTATCAAGGACTCGCCTTTCTCAAGGCGTTACCAAGGCATTGGCCAAAATGGCTAACAAATATAAAGGCAAAAAATCACAGGTCAAATGTAAAAACTTCAACGAGTGAACTTCCGCTCATATCCATGCATGGTCGAACGCTAGCTAATATACTGGCGATTTATCCCATTTCGTTCAAAAATGTGAACTCTGGCTTCGACTCGTTTGTAGCATTTATTTGAATTTTGCGGTGTTTTCATGTTCATATCTGTGTATCCACGATGGTGTTCGACTGCGAAGCTGCACAATGCTCATCTTATTTAGTTGTGCATGCATTGGGAAGGTGCAACCACCTGTTTTCAGTGCTTCAATTTTCCGGGCTTGATCGGCAGTCTTAGTTTTATTTTTCATTCGCCGTCAGAGTTCTTTGTACTCTTTGACGTTTCTTCTTTTGCGGTCCGGAAAGAATGCTGTTATTGCACTTTATGATGTTGGCAGTGGCGCAAATCGAACGGGGAATGGGGGGGGGGGGGGGGGGGAAGGCTATATTCCATTACAATGTGGACCAGTTCAATCAAGGTGAAGCATTAGCCTTTTAATAAGTACATTATTTCTCTGTACTGAATGCTAATGCATTATGCAAGTAACAGGCCGAACAATAAAACGTGGTCAACTCCGCCTGACCGCTTGATCACGCGAGTACAGCTAAACATCTGCTTACTCGGGGGGAGTGTAGTAAAATATTAAAAGTTTTTTTGTAATGAGCACATAAAACTCTAGTTTAGCAATGCGTGAACAAAGGTGTTTTAACTTGGTTCTAGCTCTACACGCGCAAGGACTTCGCGGTCAAGCTGATCGCAAGTGACGTGATGCCATGGGGGGGAGGGGCAAAAGGAAATTATTCCATAAGGAACAATTAAAAAAGATACCCTAATAGATCCGTGAATACATTTTTTGACTACCGCAAATGATCAATATATAATTGTTGATTTTTTTTCTTCTAAATTGTCGGTGCCTTTTTCCACGGCAGAGACTTTTTTTTTATATTAATTCAGGCTACGCGAACACCAAGGGGACCTTGTCTCTAAGAACGTTCTCGTAAGCTGCATTGCTGCGGTTCTCTGCGTGTAGCACTGATCAGGAGATTCCGTGCTGTCAGCTTATGTCATTACCAAGTCGGTAAAGTGAGCAGGTGTAACGACACCAGGGTTTTCAGTTTTTGTATTTGATGAATGGCTTTGTTAGATAGCGACTCGACTGCTTCACCTGTCTTTTATGTAACGTTACAGAATAAACAGTGAGGTAGTAAAGGCTGTTATTGGTTAACTTGGGTTGGATGACAGGCATGTATTCGGTAACTATTGAGGGTGACATCCTATAAGCGTGCATGTAGCTAACACTTGCTTTGCTTTTTCGTAGTATAAAATGTTCAAGATACACCTAAGCTGAGTTGTTTATTACCATTACTTTGAATATCTTACACCGATTCACGGTACTGTGTTTTGCTGCTTCATGTATTATATCAAGGGCTGACTGCAGTAAACAGTTATGTACGGATCTTATGTATTGGGCATAACTGTTTATTGCAGTCAGCCCTCAATATGCTGGCTTTCAGTTCAGTAGTACCAGTTCTATTAATACATCCATGGTTTCATCAGCGTTGACAAGGCCTTAAGATACACGGTGGCTGCCGTAGTTGCAATACGTGTTTAAAAAAGTGAGACGCTAGAGTGCATTATTCGTTTGAATGTAATACACGATTCCAAAACTGGATGGGAGTAATTCCTACACAATGTCCCTTTAAGCCCCAGCAGTTTTTCAATTCTCAGTTTTGAAGTTTAAAAATCTCATGAAGATTTTTTATGTTTGCAGCCCATTTTCTCTACCAAAATCATGAAAATAAGCTGAAATGCGATGTAATTCTTAATGCTGCAAGTGTCTTTTCTGAGTTGAGCTGTCTGAGACATTTTTCCTCTTTATAAAGCTTAAATCTTGAATTATAAAGCATTAAATTGGGTAACCCATACTTAGCCAAATTTGGCTTCTTCGCAAAGGGGTTGAGGGGAATCTTTGTTATCATTGCTATACTAAAGCGATGCAATTTGGTTTTTGCCCTTCTGGGAAAAAAAAAATTGCATGTCTGACCTCCAGTTTTTTCGGCCTTAACTCTGAATCGTCTTGCGCGCTTTACATTTTTAAGCACTTCCTTCCTGTATGATTTTATTTTATTGTAAAATATTTTGCAAAGGTAATGGTAAGCCTGTTTAACTCTAAGATGATGACCCAGACCAACATTGTGGCTACTTTTGACAAAACAATTTTTTCTGACTTCAGCCACAGTGGCTACACACATTTTTTTCCCTAGTGAAAGCACAGATGAATCCAGAATGTCAAGCTAATAAACAGCAATTATTTTGTCATACATGTTATTTGCTTCTTTGTGATGACGGAAAAAAGGGAGATTGTATATTTTTAGCCAGAGGTTGTACTTACATTATGGTATACTGATGGTACACTAATGCCCTGAAAATATATTGCCTTTTTAACAGATGTATAATAACAGATGTATTTACATACAGACTTGATATACTTGGGAAATTGAGTTCACTAGTTCCCGTTGGTGTGGTCGGAGTTGATGATGAAAGTGAACTGTCTCTTTGTTGTAATTGATTTAGAGGTATATTCCAACTTTTAATCAGAGATCTCATGATTCTGAGGGGTCAGCCTGCCCTCCCACAAGAACAAATGTCCGATTATTGTTACGTATGTTACACCGGCATCGGGCCAAACTTCCACGTCAATCTAGTGTAAAAGTACAAATGTTGAAGGGGAAATGTGTTTGTTTTTTGTAATGATGTACTTTAACCTTGTTAAAATTCATGTAAACAGTTGTTTCAGCATTAGATTTTTAAAATAAATTATATTAAGTACAGCGCCCTCCATAATTATTGGCACCCCTGGTTCAGATGTATTCTTTAGCTACTAATAAATTCAGTTTTTTTTTTTTCCTAAATAATATAGGACCACAATGGAAAAAAAGAGGTAAATCCAACCTTTAATTCAAGTGCATTTATTCAATGGGAAAAAAGTCCCACATTAAGAAATAATTCTTTCACATCATATCATGTGTGCCACAATTATTAGCAGCCCTGACGTTAATACTTTGTACAACACCCCTTTGCCAACAAAACAGCACCTAATCTTCTCCTGTAATGTTTCACAAGATGGGAGAATACAGAAAGAGGGACCTTCGACCATTCCTCTTTGCACCATTCCTGATTTCTCCCTAAATCATCCAAACGACCTGGGTCCTCTCCGCTGCTCTCCCCTCTTCAGTTCACTCCACAGGTTTTCAATGGGGTTGAGGTTTGGGGACTGAGATGGCCATGGAAGGAGCTTGATTCTGTGTCTGGTGAACCATTTCTGTGTAGATTTGGCCACATGTTTAGGGGCATTATCTTGCTGAAAGACCCAGTGACGACACAATCTTCAGCTTTCGGGCAGAGGCCACCAGATTTTGATTTAAAATGTCCTGGTATTTCAAAGCGTTGATAATGCCATGCACCCTAAAAAGGTTCCCAGGGTCTCTGGAAAAGAAACAGGCTCACAGCATAACCGATCCTCCCCCATACTTCACAGTGGACATGAGGTGCTCTTCTGCTTACTCATCTTTTGTGTTCTGCCAGACCCACTTAGAGTGTTTGCTGCCAAAAAGCTCTATCTTGATCTCATCTGACCAAAGTTCACGGTCCCAGTTGAAGTCCAAGAACCGCTTAGCGAACTCCAGACGTTTGCGTTCATGATTGAGTGAGAAAAGGTTTGTTCCGTACATGCCTCCCAAACAGCTTGTTGGCATATAGATAGCACTTGATGGTTGTTTTGGAGACTTAGTGACACCAAAATGCTACCAGTTGTTGCAATTCTTTAATAGTGAGCTTTGGAGAACTTTTTGTTTCTCTTGCCATCCTCATCACTGTGCTTGGTGGCAAAATAACCTTGCATCCTCGTCCAGGCTTGTTTACCACTGTTCCAGTTGTTTTAAACTTCTTAATGATTCCTCAGACAGTAGATATGGGCAGGTGGAAGCGAGTGGCTATTTTCTTGTAGCCATTGCCTGACTTGTGAAGGTCGACACACATCTGCCTTACTTGAATGGTGTGTTCCTTTGTCTTTCCCATGTTGAAGAGTGGATGAGAGAAGTGGCCTCCGTGTCACATCATATTTATACCCCAGAGAAACAGGAAGTGATGATTTACTAATTAAATGTTCCTAGACAGAAATACTTCAATTACATTTCATTCCTCGGAATTGTTAGGGGTGCCAATAATTGTGGAACAGGTGATTTTACGAAAAATAATTATTTCTTAGTAAAGGATTTTTTTTCCCTTAAAATTGACTTGAGTTGAAGGTTAAATTTTTCTACAATTTTCAGTGCTTCTGCAATAAAAAGTGAATTTATTTTAAGGCTTTTAACACCTCTTGACCGGGGATGCCAGTAATTATGAAGGGCGCTATATATATATATATATATATATATATATATATATATATATATATATATATATATATATATATAATAGTTTATTTTTTGTTTTTGAATGCTGAAAATAGCTTGCACTTTGACAGTCTTCCTGGAACTAGCAACTCCCTGAATCAAGGTGCCTTAATTATTTCCTGGCAAGTTAGATGTCACAATTCTTAAAAATACTCATCCTAGCTGCAAAATCCAAGATTTTTTTTCTGATCCAGGACCACTTTGCATGGAATGGGCCATAAGGTCAATCAAGAGTAACTCTCTGAAACTTATACACAGTACAGTGGAAAATAACATACTGGTACTTCAAACCACTTGTTGCCTCAAAGGATTGTATCACCTCACAAAACATTACAAGTCGCTAAGGGAATGTTCATTAATCAGAAATAAGTTTGGTTCAAGTTCACAAAGTTCAGTATTAACAGCTTTAACAAAGTGCTTTTCTGCAATAAACCTGTTCAATATCTGAATGAAAATCCTACCACATAATGCACAAATATAGATACATGAACGCATGTCAAATGCTCAGGACCCAAAATAAACGTAATGCCTCGGTATGTGCGGAACTGCGAGAACAAAGTGTCCTACTCTGATGGTATTGCAAACACTATATGGTCAAGTGTCGCGAGGTCGTACAATTTGCGTTACATGGCCGTTTTAGACCAATTTTTTTTTTTCAAAAAACCCAAAAATTGACCCAGCTTGACCTATTCAAAGCAAAATCTAACATGATTTCTCAATAAACAGCTCTGTTTATCTTGTTAACAGATTTTATTTACCATACAAATCAATGTAAAGTTGAAACTTCAAACGCCTTTTTCTCAAAAACTACTTTCCTTTAGTAAATCCACTGTAAAATACAAACTGTTTCTTGCATCACTGTGAAATTTTCACTGAAGTCAGCCAAGAAGTGGGCTCTATCTTTTGCACTGCCCTACCCGTTGCCACTACCCGCTACCCGTGAATTGCGCATTTAGCAGCTTCCACTATCCCTAAACAGTATCTTGTGGCCACACTACCTGCTAAACATTAAGCCGAATCCTTTACTTGTGCCTGGAGGTGTGCCCGTGGGCGTGTTTATGCGCTTTCCTTACAATTGCCATCTTGACCACACAGGTTAGATAAAGCGTATAGCGGGTCGTCAAACCACCTGCTACCCATTTGGCAATTGAAGACACCTGCTTCTCTCCCCCAAATGCCATCTACCAGCGACAAATGGGCTACATTCAGTTCAGGAAAATAATTCATTATAATTAGGTCTATACACTGGCACTCAGCGACGCAACTGTTTTTTCAGCGAGAGAGGCATTTCAGAACTCTTCGGCAAATGAAGGTAATTCTGGTGACAAGTAGGTGGTTTCGTTCGTTTACATTTTCCAATCAGACAGCTACCAATTTTTTTTTACAGCAAGTTGCGTGACCGTGCTGCAAAAACGGGTGTGCGCAGGCCTACTTGCCACCGAAATTACCTTTATTCGCAAAAGAGTTCTGCGCCATCATCTCATGGTCACTGAAGGAGTAACAGCACTGAACAGCGACTGCGCGAAATACTGGAATACAACAGCAGTCGGGAGAAAAGTTGAGTGAAAAACTTTCTCACAATCTCTGTGATCGCTAAAATCCCTTTTCTTGAAGCTAAG
Source organism: Gymnothorax reevesii (assembly GCA_029721435.1). Taxonomy (NCBI): domain Eukaryota; kingdom Metazoa; phylum Chordata; class Actinopteri; order Anguilliformes; family Muraenidae; genus Gymnothorax; species Gymnothorax reevesii. The sequence continues at coordinate 16,781,385 of CM056579.1, forward strand.
ATAATGGGTAAGCCTGGTGGAAGCAAGGAAACTGGGAAAACAGGCTCACTGGATCCCGCAGCAGTCATGGAGGCTCTCGCTGATTTGAGAAGGGAAGTGAGGGAGTGGAGGGACAGTATGAGGGAGCAAATGGAACAGCTACTGGAGGAAAACCGTGATCTCAGAAAAGAGATTGCTAAGAAAGACATGGAGATCAAATCTTTAGGAAGCAATCTGGAGGAGTGGGAACAACAAGAAAAACGTAATGATGTAATCCTGACCGGGCTCAAAATCAAACCCAGGAGCTATGCCAGGGCAGCAGCGAGTGCTGATGAATTGGATGAGGAGGAGAACAAATCCGTGGAACTGCAGGTGATGGAATTCCTTCAGTCCAGACATATTTCTTTGGACCAAAACAATGTGGATTCATGTTATCTGCTACCGAAAAGGAATGTGAGCCGAGACCAAAATGCAACAACACGAGCCGTGTTGCTACGACTTACAAGTAACAAGCAAAAGATCTCTCTGTTGAAGCAAGGGAAAAATCTCAAAGGATCCAATGTATTCATGAATGAAAACCTCACCAAGCAAAATGCAACACTCGCATGGAAAGCTCGTCAACTACGGAAAGTGGGTAAGATACACAGCACCTGGTCGACAAACTGCAGAATTTTTATCAAACCAAATGGATCTTCACCGGAAACCACCAGACCGGTGCTGATCAAGATGATGCGTGATTTGGAGAAGTACAACCACTGAGGTCCCTGACAGATATTCATGAGTAGTCATCAACCTACAGAAATAAATTTTTCGGGAAATGGATTTTTGACAGGAAGTCACTATTCTTCCGAAATAGACCCAAATGAAGAAATCGATCCGGATAACAATTTTTTCTACAAAGAGTCTACAAACACATGCCAATACTTTTCTGTGGACAAATTCAACAAAAGCATTAAAATGGATGGGAGTTTGTCCATTATCCACTTTAATAGTAGGAGTCTATATTCCAACTTCGATCAAATAAAGGAATACCTTCAGTCATTTGCTAACCCGTTTAACATCATCGCCTTATCGGAAACTTGGATTAAAGAGGAAAAGGGCAAGGACTTCTACATGGAGGGATATAACTTTGTGTGCAAGAGTGGACTGAATAAAGCAGGTGGGGGAGTTGGTCTGTTTATTCACGAAGCCATAAACTTCCAGGTAATAGAATGTAAATCATATGTTGTGGAAAATGTTAAGGAATGCCTTACAGTTGAGATTCCCAGATTGAAAGGTAAAAATATTGCTTTTTCTTGTGTGTACAGGGCTCCAGATTCGCAAATTGATGTTTTCAGCAAATGTATGGGCGAACTACTCACTAATATAAGCCATAAAAATGTTTTCATGTGTGGGGACTTTAACGTTGACTTGATAAATCCAAACAACAGCTCTGTAATAGAAGATTATATTAACACCACGTATGCCATGGGTATGCAACCATTAATTACAAAACCAAGCAGGATTACTAAGCATAGTGCCACCTTGATAGATAATATCTATACTAATGTACTGGATTCTGATATATTTTGTGGCATCATGATAAATGACATTACTGATCATCTGCCAGTCTTTGCTATTTGTGATTGCAAGGTAGATATAAAAGATCAGGCCAGATTGAAAATCCGGGAATACACAGAAATCAGAATTAAAAGTGAAAAAAGGTTAAAGGATCTGGAAATAGATCTGTTAAATCAAAAATGGGATAATGTATTAGCAGAAAACGACCCGAATAGAGCGTATGAGGCGTTCCTGTTGACTGTAAATTCTCTGTATGATACCCACTGCTTAGTCAAAACAACCAATAATCTGAAGAAAAACAAAGAGAGAAGACCTTGGGTTTCAAAAGCACTGGCCAATGCCTGTAAGAAAAAAAATACTCTATACAAGCAGTTTCTGAGAGAAAGGACTGAGAAAGCGGAAGTAAGATATAAAACTTACAGAAATAAAATTACAAGCTTGTTGAGGAAGCATAAAAAGGAGTATTACGAAAAGCTTTTAACAGGAAATAAACATTACACCAAAAATCTTTGGAATATAGTAAAGACCGTTTCTGGGAGGTCTCCGAAGAAGGAGTGCCCTGCCTTCTTTAATATTCATGGTAAACAGGTAGAGAACATGGATCTAGTCGTGGAACATTTTAATAATTACTTTGTGAATGTTGGGCCAGAACTAGCAAAGGGCATCGAACCCTCACACCTTAGATGGGACTACCTTGATAAGGATGAGGAAGTACAAGACACATTCACATTAACTCCTGTTACTGAATCCGAAATTAGATCAATTCTGAATAACTGTACAGCTAAGACATCTCTTGACGTAAACCAATTAGATATGAAATTACTGAAAACACTAACCAACGCAATTGTAACTCCACTTACGCATATATGTAATCTATCCTTCTCTTGCGGAGTGTTTCCAGATAAAATGAAGATAGCAAAGGTTATCCCTCTCTACAAAAGCGGGGATAAATATGATTTCTCAAACTATCGACCTGTCTCGATTTTACCTCAATGTTCAAAAATCTTAGAAAAACTCTTCAATGATAGATTGGACAATTATATAGATAAACACAAATTTCTATGTGATAGTCAGTATGGGTTCAGGAAAAAGCATTCGACAGCACTAGCCCTAACAGAACTTATTGAGATGATCAAAGATTCACTAGAATCAAAACTATATTCTATAGGTATATTTATTGACCTGAAGAAGGCTTTTGACACTATAAATCATGATATATTGATTGAAAAACTGTATAAATATGGAATAAGAGGGACCGCATTAAAATGGATTAAAAATTATTTAACAAATAGAACGCAATTTGTACAGATGGGCAATAATAAATCAAAATGCCTGGACATTACCTGCGGAATTCCTCAGGGCTCGGTCATAGGTCCTAAGCTCTTCATAATCTACATAAATGACATTGTTAAGGTATCAGATATTCTAAGATTAATTTTATTTGCTGACGACACGACTATTTTCTGCTCTGGTGCTGATCTCAACCAATTAGTCAAATTGGCTAATAATGAAATGTCTAAACTTCACACGTGGTTTAATGTAAATAAACTATCATTAAATCTTACAAAGACCAAATTGATTGATTGATTGATATCTTTATTTCAGACAAAAAACATGTCCATATATCTATAATATAGTAAAATAAAATAAATAAGCTAGCGGAGAGAGTAAAGGCTCTCGCGCCATAAAACAGATAAAGGTGATTGCACATAAATATCACAGTTCAAAATGGCATGTATAAATTCATTATTCGAACGGGCTAAACGTACAATAAGACCATTCACACATTTTCTGTACATAGAGCTAAAATTATTGACGCGAGCCCGAACAAACATCTCACTCGCACTACACTGCATGTTAAGTTTCAGAAGTATTCTAAAAGCATTATTATAAGCAACAATAAGACTACGTAGTACCTGCTTGGAATGGTAAATCCAAAGAGGACACAAGTATACACTCGATAAATATGACATGAAAAGTTTGTATTTAACAGCTCGAGAACAAAAGTAAAATTTACGCAATAATAGGTTGCTTCTAGCATACAGTAGTCGTTTCTTGGAGATGATATCTGCCTCATCTGATAAGTTGTTACAAATAATGTGCCCTAAGTATTTATAAGAGTCAACATAAGACATGCAGGATTGACCAAGATTAACATCAGGTTCCCTTCCAGCAAATCCTTTCAACATCATGAGTTTAGATTTAACAGGGTTGTACAGTATATCATTATCAATGCCAAAGCTATAACACATGTCTAATAACTTTTGTATACCCTTCACAGAGGGAGCAAATACCACCAGGTCATCAGCATACATGAGATGATTAAGTAACAAATTGCCACAATAACATCCTGCATGTATCATATTGAGCAGTGTGCTGAGGTCCCTTGTGAAAAAATTAAAGAGTAGAGGAGACAAAATTCCTCCTTGTCTCACCCCATTGCTGACAAAAAATGAATCTGAAGTGCAAGACCCCCAGCAAACAAACAATTTCTGATGACAGTACCAGTATAACAATAATCTAAGTAAATATATTGGTACATTTACAGAGTTGAGTTTAATGAAAAGCTTAACGTGATTTACACGGTCAAATGCCTTAGAGGCATCTAGAAAAGCAACAAACATGTGTGAGCCATGTGAAACATAATATCTAAGAACCTCATTCAGTAGGTAAACACACATTTCAGTACCATGGTCACGCTTAAACCCAAATTGGTTGCTAACAGAGTTAATGTAGCTGTCCATTCGAGTGAGTAATACCCTCTCCACAAGTTTGGTACATATATTGGACAAACATATTGGCCTATAATTATTTTTATCATTTATACACTTGTTCTTATCTTTGATAATAGGAACAATACACGAATCCATTAAACAAGAAGGTAAAACACCATGGATAAGTACAGAAGAAACAAAGAGAGATAACAATATTGGTAAATTGAGACCAGCGTATTTAAGATGCTCCGCAGTGAGTTTATCAGGACCAGGTGATTTACCATTGGGTAGAACTTTGATAATATCAACCACTTCAGATGACCTAACTAACATGTTATCACAAAAATCAATGTTGACAGAAGATACCTCATCACAAAAAGAATCACATCTACTGTTGGGTACAGAGTTAAAAATATCCTGATAATAGGACTTCCACATATCAGTAATATTCTTATCACCTTGTACATCATCAACATTAGTGGGTAGGCTAACTTTGCTGTTCATTTGAACCTTAATATCTCTCCAGAAGTCTCTATCAGACTTATACAATTTACTGGCAATTTTGTCAGCAACAATGGAGTTCTCATTATGTCTGCAACTCCTAAGAATACGCTTAAATTGTGCCTTGGAGGTGCGCATGATATCATAGCACAAGCCATGCCGAGGTTTACCCGCCTCCCGCCAAAGCAGGTAGGCGTCCCGAGCAGCGTCATGATAAGGGTCCACCACATCCTTCCAGCCGGGCACCCGGCACCACCGGGCATTTTCCCTACCACTAGTCACCGTGTCCCCACTATGGCAGAGAGCGTTAGATAATGACTCATAAAAAGTATTGATATCACGTAAGTGTCCTTCATCCTTACAATTAGGATCCAGACACTTGATACCCTCACTAACATTTATTTTACTAAGACAGGAATTGGTGAGGCACCTATATTGCTCAACTTGATTGGTTGATAACCGATCCCACTTAATTCATGGTATTTGGGAAAAAAGGTCTAAAGGACGACATAGACTTAAAAGTTAATGGTATCAGCATTGAAAGAGTAAAGGAATATAAAGTCTTGGGTGTTATGATAGATAATCTCTTAAGCTGGAAACCGCATGTAAATTTAGTTCAAAGAAAGTTAGCCAAAAGTGTATGTATTCTTTGGAAACTGCAGAAATTATTAAACCTTAAGTCTCTTAAAATAATATATTCAGCCCTCATAGCACCCCATCTACATTACTGCGCTGAAGTGTGGGGCCACACTTACAAAAACACAATAGAACCTTTATTTAAACTTCAAAAAAGGCCCTTAGAATTATTTACTGCGTACCGTATGGAACTCATACAAATGATTTGTTTATTAAGGCAAAGCTTCTTAAATTAGAGGATATAGTAAAATTCAACTCCTTTCAACTGGTCTACTTGGGATATAAAAATTGTTTGCCCAAAAATGTACAAAACCTATTTCTTCAGCGTGACTGCATGCAGCACACCAGAAGTAGGATGTTATTACAATCAAGCAAGGTCAGAACGACTCGTAGGGAGCATTCGCTATCTGTGGCTGGAGTCAGGGCATGGAATGTACTTGATGATAATATAAGGATGGCTGGAGAGCTGAAGGTCTTCAAATATTGGTTGAAATGTGCATATCTGAGTAACTATAAACATGTTTAATCTTGTTCAATTGTATCCTGTCACTGGACACTTAAGAGATCCAAGGATAGATCTGGTATCTGCTTCCACTCATCTACGCCAAATCAGCTGGAACAAATCAAATGAGCAAGAATGGGGATTCGGGACAATGCCGCTTTGGATCAAGAGTGACATTTGAATCTAAGTTATATGATCACTCACTTAATTTGCAATTATAATTCTTATGATATTCATAAACTTCATGATCTTATTTTCTGAAGTTAAAACGTAGCGTACATGGACATTAACTCTGCTGTGATTTATAATCCTTATGATATTTTAATCATAACCAAAATGTTTTTTTTCTGGAAGCTGGGGGCGGGACTCTGATAAGCGATTTCGCTTCCCCCGCGACCCTTTCGGTCATGATACATGCTGTGTGTTGAAATTGTCATGAAATGATTTTCAATCATGCCGAAATAAAAAAAAAAAAAAATGCCCCTCTCGCTGGAAAAAAATTACCGTTGCTGAGTGCTAGTGCATAGACCTAATTATTTTTCTGTCCTGAATGTAGCCCATTATTTTGTTGCTGTTAGATCGCATGGGGGAGAGAAGCCATGTCTTCAATTGCGACTTGATTATTCTTGAATTGGATAACGTGTTAATAAGGGAAAACCATCTAGAATTAGCCAGGACTAATTGCTGTCAATAAAGGGATAGATATTTTCTCCCAAATTTTCAGGTCTAGCGCCAGACCTGAGTATTGTTTCCCACAGAATGAGAATGCGTGACAAAACTGCGCCTCCCCCGTCAGGCAGTGACGGAATTATGTCACCTGGTTGCAGATGATGTGGACACCGCTGCCAGCTGTCTGTATGCCTTGCCTGTTGCTGTTAGGGTTACTGTGGCACTATTTTTCTATGCTAGTGGGTCATTCCAACACCCACTCAGTAGGGGTGTAACGATTCTGAATCAATGTTTTTTTAAAGCGTAGTAACACCACCGACTACCATGGGGTGAACATCCGAGCTTTCCGTTTTCCTTTATTAACCCCCGTGATGTCCTGAACGAAAGTGCTTAACATCAAATGGCATGGGAAATGCTTCCGGATAAAACTTGACTCACGTCAGTATTTTTCAGCGGGAGGAGCCAAGCAAAGGAAAAAAAATCTTTATCCTATGAACCAATTGGGCAACTCTAAGAAACCTGTTCCCATTTACTTTGCCTGATTAGCAATCAAATGGTGGATTTGTTTACTCTTTAAGTTGAATGAGTAGAGCTGTTTATTAAAACATGTTTGATTGCTGTATTTTGAAATTTAAATGGGCACAGAACAGCACTGCTTAAACATGATTGCCATTGCCACGGCATTTCGTGCGACTGTGATAATTTATATCTCACATTCACGTTTCATCCACTTTTCAGAACGTTTTCCTCCTTGTGTGTTTTAAAATGCTTAAACTCCAGATCGATCTGATAACAAATCTGTTTTAAATTAATCTTGTATAATGTCCTAAAATGATACAATGAGAGATGTAATTCAGAGAAAGATTATTTCTAGTTATTCAAATTGGCATTTTTTCAATCTAACATCGTAGCCCAGTTAGGCTTGTCTGCTTTTCACCATCACATCTTAAAGGAGAATTCCGGTGTGAAATTGACTTGTATTGGGTGTATTGAAACATGATAACGAGTACCAACCTTTGTTGAATACCCCACCTCCGTACGCATGCAACATTTCGAAATATATAGCTTTTTAGCTGAAGCTCCCAGCAGGTTTACAATAGTAGTGAATCGAGCATAGCATTGCCATGCAAAGAAATCGCTATTTTTTTCATCATTAACAAGGCTCAAAGTGGCTCCACGCTTCATCAGTAGAATTCCGAGGGCCCCGACATTTAAAACAAGGCACTGAGAATTTTGAAAATGCACAGGTAGTTTATTAAAAAAGACTATTTATGCAAACTGTACCTTGAGCTAGTTTCCAGTCGCCTCCATCTTGAAAGTCACAAAAAGTCGATTGATGAGCACGAACGAATAGATTGCAATCTGTTCCCCTATCCTTCCTATTCGTTCGTGTTCGTCAATCGACTTATCGTAACTTGATTGCTAATTGAGCAAAACACACAGGGACAAGATTAGAGAGTAACTTAATTGCTTAAAAGGAGACAATTCTGTTGTCCTTTACTTGGTTCCGTGCAGCATGTTGCCGAAAGAGTCAAGTTTTTTTTTTCCTGGAAGCATTTGCCCTTGGATGTTTGGCACTTTCGTTCAAGACTGCGTCAGGTTTAAAAAAGGAAAAGGGAAAACTCGGATGTTCGCCCCATGGCGGTTCTATGCCATAAAAAACATTGATACAGAATCGTTACACCCCTACCACTCATCTCAACTGGAGGCATGACCCAATCATGGCGAAGTGCATTTTTTTCTTTTTCTTTGTTTTTTTTTTTTAAATTTCCATCACAAAAGAGGTAGGCTTGATGTTTTTTTAATTACATACCAAACATTGAACAATATGTTAATGTCTAATAATAATAATAATAATAACTAGTGTTTGCCCGTGGGCAAAAGTGCGGCCTCCTCATAGTAGCTGGACCTATGAGGATGACCGGTTTGACAGTAGGGACAACATAGTGAAAATTTTCCAAATGTTAGAATTTAAAAACAATTTGCTTTTGCGTCAAAGTTTTACAGATTTAGTCGGGTCTCTATCCATTGGTCTTTCTGACATGGGTGTCCCTACCACGAGTGTAAACTCAGGTCAGCATAGCCCGCAGGGTCAAGGAGACACACAAGCCACCACGCCACGACAAGGCACTGTAAATGTGGTGGGGTTTTTTGTTTTTGATGACAAGAAACAGTTAATTCGATAACTCACACTCTTCAAAGCAGTCACCTATTACAGTTTCCAATAACTGTATTAAAACACATGTTCAACACATCATATTATTTAGGTTAGCAATAATTTTTTGATATACATTCTTGCGATATGAACACAAGGAACATTTTTAACATATGCATCACATTAATTAAACTCTACTAGCCACAATTACTGGTTAAATTGTCAAAACAAAGCTGCAGGTATGGTAAGCATTAGAGCCTTGCATCTTCCATTGCAGCAAATCGAAATGATTCACAACTCAAATGTCATGCAGTAACACATGTTAAAAGTTATACTTACAGTAATGCACATGCAACTCAAAGAAATATAGACATCAGTACCTACCTCTTTTTGCCTTTAAAAAATTTAAATTCTGAGTACAAAAAGGCTAATATTTACCTAATTGCCCACAGAGGCTGAGAGGCTGCAAAAGGATTGACATTGATGTTAAAAACATGCAAGGATGGTGGCAAATCAGCAAGTACATCTAAAGGACAACCCCACCAAGTGGCTCAAAGAAAACTAGAAATGGTTTTTACACGTAAAAACAGATGTCTCCCCCTTCCCCCATTTCACAAGTCCAAATTGTTGCCATGGAAACAGAAAAAATATGAAAGCTGCAAGTAGCGTTGGACGGGTCCTCGCCTTCCCGCGCATGTCGAAACGGGGGCGATACGCGTTCGAGCACCGTCGAGCATTGTCATTCATTGGACAGCACGAGACTCAGGAAAATGTTTTATGTTGAGTTGAGTGCAAACCCCTTTACTGAAAGAGATTTTTCTTTAGTATAATGGAGCTATGACCCATGCGACCTGGTCAAACTTTCTGAAGCAGATTTTATCACTGATGTGAATTGTGCAATCTTCCCTCATTCATGAACTTAGTGAAGGGAGATGAGCCATGTGATCCTACTGCCACCCGATGGTCAGAATGTGTAGCATCACAAATAAAAACACTGAAACTCAATAATAATCAAGAAATTAATAAATGCTTCTTCCAGGTAAATCCTAGAAAGCGGAAATTTCGGGAGCATGTTCACTGAAGAAAGTTTTATACATTGCAACTTATGGTGAATTCAGAAGTGCGTCACTCTATATTTTTCAAAATATTAATATTCAGAACATGTTTATATCTCAAGAAATATCAATTGTAATGGTACCACACTTGGCAATCTGTTTGGCGACATGGAGATTATGAATTATACCAAAGGACATTTTGATACGATGAACGGTTTGTCCGCAGCAAGAATGTATATCTTACTGTACAGTGTATTATGTACGTAAAATTTTTATTTCAAAAAGTCTCATATGGCTTTTCATGAAATTAGGTGACAGCACAGGGCATGGTACAGCAATGATTAGTGAATTTTTTCATAATTTTATGACATTGCAACAGGCTGCGGTGAAAGCTAAAGTCCCATTTTGGCGTATTTAGGTGACGCTAGAGAGCCATTTTGTGTCTTTGGTGGAGAATTCTCAGATTGTAAAAACATGTGAAGCCATGTAGAAAATTACTGCAAAATTTGGTTTGTTTTCGAGCATGTTTAAGGGGTCAAATGAAGGTTGGAAATTGCCTATGCATCGAAAAAAGGCAGTCAAAGTGGCTGGGGACCCCATTTTTGACGCCTCATAAAATCCGAACCGTTCGACTTTTGAAAAAGTTGTACAGTACTTTTCATCGGCAGAGTGAGCTTTGTCATCAATTAGCATTTGGGGTCGATACGATGAACGCCCTTAAAGGAGTTTGCGTTTGTTCGAGAGCAAATTTTGGCGAAATTTAGGGGAAAAGGAAATTTTGATATGCAAATTGCGGACTTCCTGTTCGATTTAGGTAATGTGTGTCCATTGCTCATTTTAAGGCCTTGATGAGATGAACAATAAAGTGCTGGTTCCATCTCTCTATGACTTTCCCACCGATCGTGGTGGCCGTCTAAGTGCAAATGAAATGATTCTTGGTGGTGCTAGAGAGCCATTTAAATGGCAGTTCAAACCCTCAAAAGGCACATCTACGTGTTATGGAGAGACACTATATGAAATTTGGTGAGAATTGGTCAAAACGTTTCAGAGTTATGCTCCAGAAACAAATGGGAACGCCGATGCAAACGCCAACGCCAACAGGAATTCAGGCAAAAACAATTTGCCCCCCCCCCCTCCAGGAACCCTCCAGGAAGGGGGAGACATAATACAACAAGATGTGTTTGTAAAACACTAATGCCCCCCTATGCCAAGGTCAAGAAGACAGGATCAAGGCCTAGATCACCTTTCGTCAACGAGAGGAATCGTATACCTAAGTATCAAAGACGTACCACTAACCAGTCAAAAGTTATGGCCAAGGTTAAACTTTTATGGAAATGTTACCGACGCCAAGGTCAAGGTCACGAGGTCAAATTTGATGACCTCACCTGAAAGGTCTCGTCACAAGGGATGCACATGCCAAGTATCAAAGACCTACCACTAACCAGTCAAAAGTTATGGCCAAGGTTAAACTTTTATGTAAATGTCACCGACGCCAAGGTCAAGGTCACGAGGTCAAATTTGATGACCTCACCTGAAAGGTCTCGTCACAAGGGATGCACATGCCAAGCATCAAAGACCTACAACAAACCAGTCAAAAGTTATGGCCAAGGTTATAGTTTTATGAAAATGTCACCGACGCTAAGGTCGAGGTAACAAGGTCAAATCTGATGACCTAATCTGAAAGGTCTCGTCACAATGGATGCACATGCCAAGTATCAAAGACCTAACACAAACCAGTCAAAAGTTATGGCCAAGGTTAAAGTTTTATGAAAATGTCACCGATGCCAAGGTCAAGGTCACGAGGTCAAATTTGATGACCTCACCTGAAAGGTCTTGTCACAAGGGATGCACATGCCAAGTGTCAAAGACCTACCACTAACCAGTTAAAAGTTATGGCCAAGGTTAAACTTTTATGAAAATGTCACCAACACCAAGGTCAAGGTCACAAGGTCAAATTTGATGCCCTCACCTGAAAGGTCTCGTCACAAGGGATGCACATGCCAAGTATCAAAGACCGACCACTAACCAGTCAAAAGTTATGGCCAAGGTTAAACTTTTATGAAAATGTCACCAACGCCAAGGTGAAGGTAACGAGGTCAAATTTGATGACCTCATCTGAAAGGTCTGGTCACAAGGGATGCACATGCCAAGTATGAAAGACCTACCACTAACCAATCAAAAGTTATGGCCAAGGTTAAAGTTTTTTTCACTGCGGACAAACAGATGGACGGACGGACAGACAGACTTCGTTTACGGGGGCATAAAAATTCACAGCACGCTTTAAAAAATGTAATAGTTTACGGTGCACATCCAATGGCAGTAATCTTATTCACGACAGAAACTATCCACATTTATTTCAATGGAAGTGGAAAGAAATATTTTTCTCACGCCAGAGCGAAAGTGAAAGACATTTTATCGAAAGTCAAAGACCTTTTATACATACCGAAATTCAAAAGCTTCCAGTTTAAAAAGTAAAATTCATTTTCAAATTCTGCTCGAGATTGTTTGCTTAGGAGAGTCTCTAGGTTCATTTATGTCCTTTTCAGAATTCTTCAACGAGCAGTTTTTACAGAGAAGATTTTTGAAAATGGAAGGGTCATCAGGAGGGGAAAATGCGAAAAATCCAAGATGACAGCTAAACCACGTGACCTACGACTTCATCGCCATTTACTTTTTTGTTCAGAATTTCATTACGCATCTTTTTTAAAAAATTGCATCGCTCTAGGACCATTTCGAAAATTTTTCCCATGCTAAATTTCGGACCTTTTCAGGCCTCCTGCTCTTAAAGGTCGGGGCCGATCCGGCCCAAAAGCTTATTCGAACCTATTCCCATTGGTATGCACCAGCTCACCAAGTTTCCTGACAATCGGTCAAAACGCGAAACCTGTAGAAGAGACACAAAATCGTGCAAAATAATAAGAATAACTAGAGCACTCTGCGACCGAGCACATGTATCCCCCGAAGGCCCCCCAGTTGGGCCCAGATGGTCCCAGAGTACCAAAAATCAATAGGTGTCATGAACTTACCATAATACATGTCCCTGCAAAATTTGAAAAGAATCGGTGCACTTATTTGGGCTGTACACCGTTCACAAGAAAATCTCTGCGGACGCGTGAAGAGGCCAAATCCATAGTATCCTCGAACTTCGTTCGGGGGATACAAAAATAGTCTGAATGATGAATAAGAACAATAGGTCTCCCTCAACTTCCTTGAGGAGACCTAAATAATAATTATAATAATACAATTCATTATTGACTTAACAAAAACAGTTCCTCCCCTATCTGGATTTGACCTCATGCACGAGCAATTTAACTACCTTTTTGGAGAAACATGGCGACCTTCCTCTCTCCATCACGGGTTTCAATTTGAGGATTTGGGATACCGCAGCCTGCTCCTAAAGGCAATGGCACCTGGCACACTGATTGGTTTAACTGGCGTAAAGCCCAAACCACGCATATGCATAATATAACGGGTAGCGCAGGTATTTTAGGGATATAGGCAGGTCTGCAAGATAGCAACTTTTGTGGGGGAACGCCTCTTACGCAATGCTAAATCCCCAAATAATGGGTTTTGGGACTCTGGCGCAAGATAGGGCCCATAGCCTTACTGTTCTGTGAAAATGGAAGGCGTATCTCTTCTGGAAACATTTTTATAACCGTTCCCCACTGACATGAATGAGCATGTGTCATATTTTTCTCAGGGTTTTTCACAACATCATATGCTTCAGAAATTCAATGCAAACCTAAACATGTTATATACCATAATATAACATAATATACATAATATACAACCCCTGGAAAAATAAGGAATCACCACACACGGATGTTAATTTGTCTTTTTTCCTTCATAACAAAGAAGCAAATAACACACATGATATAACAATTATTGTTTATTAGCTTGACATGCAGGCGTCATTTATCATAATTTCACTTGAAAGTGAAGGCAAAACACGTGGCAAACGCGCAAATTGTGGGAGATGGCAGAGTATTAGAAAGTATCGCTTTATGATGCGTCATCTCATCTGTGATACCTTTCCCTTTCCTGAGAACAAAATGCTTCATCAGCACCCGAAACGTTATTCTCCGCGCAATTTTCATAGAATAGGGGCAGCATAATAAGGGGAATTGGGGAAACATAATTGGACACAACGCCGTTGATTCTAATTTTGCTACGAACAGGATCACGGACAAAGAAACGCATTTCATAAATGCAGCAGCTTCGGTAAATAAACGCAACCTTGTTTGAAAGGTAAGGCAACGCACAGTATATTTATCAAGCCGCCTAAAACAACACACGTTTCAAAACCACAATCTGAAGACCTGTTTCAGTGATGGAAAGTGAAGCCTGTTTCCAATCGATAATGTGGAAGCGAGTTGTCTATCGCAGTCAATCCTCTCTGACCAATCAGTGGGCTGCTGTTGTCGTCACGTAACATATTTTACAATTTTTCAGCAGCCAGTAATAGGCCAGTCAGTTCTAGGCCTGTAGGTTATTCATGAGTGGGGCCGAGTTAAACATTTTATTAATAATCTTATTTTATGTTGTGCTTTGTTGGAATGTCAGTGCCAAATAAATATTTTCATAATTTTGTAATGGATTTATTTTTTGAAGCGTGAATGTGAATTTATGCCATTGCAATGCCTTGACTTTAGCTAGGTAAGTACACAGTCATAGCCATAAATGCGATGGTACTAAAAATTGGCATAATTTCTTTTGGTGTTATCGGCCAAGTGTTTCTCATTTTCGGTTATGGCCAAAAATTTTCATTTTGGTGCATCCCTACTTATAACCCCTGGGCAATTTTAGAGTTTTCCACCAGTGTTACAAAAAGTTCAGGGGAAAATTGACGAGCTGTGTACACAAAGTAAATTATCTGCAAGCAAAATCTCAGATATGCAATTTAAACTAGAACTAATGAGCATTTCATTTATACTTGTTTGAAGTTACTAGCTTCTATATTGATAGTTTAAGAGCAACGCAAATAAAATTAGACACATTTTTTTCAGCGAGTGGGTCAGGATAACTTTGCTGTACATTAAAGGCTCTCCAGAAGGCAAAACAACAGCTCGACATGTAATACCAGAATTCTGACCTTCAGCAGAGAATAGGCATACTAACAACAACAACAACAACAACAACAACAACAAAAAAAACAGATCAAAATATCTCATATCATTGGAATGCAATGTCACTTTTAATGATGAATTTTTTCAACTCTGATGTAACGCAGAACACAAGAAAATCACCCATTTTCCCAAGGTTTTAGTTGGCTGACGGCTTTTTTCTTTAAGACGGATTACTTTTGATCAGTTAATGTGACAGACAAGAAGATGAGCTTTCCACTGATGCACAATACGGCATGGTTTATACATTCTATACACTCAATCATCAGTTAAAAGTAAAATTACTCAAATTGCATGACCTTATGACACGTGACCAACTCCAGGAGAGACTCACCGCAGCAAAATACCTACAACGCCGCGCTAATTAAGTAGCAATACAGTCATATTACACATCAAATGAAACAGGAGAGCCTCTGCTACAAGCACATTTAAGTCATTTTTGCATACACCATGCACAACTCAAACGCCAAGCATATTAATGTTCAAATATCAAAATCCGAGTAGCGTCAGAAAATCAATCCTCTCTCCACATTTCCATGTCTGCCTCTGATACTTCATGCTACACAAACAGATATATACTCACTCTACTCATTTTGGGTATGTCATTTTCAAACAGAAACCTAAAAAAGAGGCTGGGGCTTAAGAGGTTAAGGCATGGGCGCAGGCTTTCACCGCAAATCGTTACTCATAGGCACACTAAACCCCAGCGACTAAGCAACGTTATAAGCCTGCCAATTCAACGGGGCGAGTTTTCGACGAGATAACAAAGGGAACGCAGAAAGACGATGCCTGTCAGTAAATTCAAGTGCTGTAGCTGCACGAAAACCGAGCTTACAAAAGATAGTTCGTTTACACGGGTTCCACTGTTCAATTCACGGGAAAAAGCTACGCAGACGCGTCTATGGCGAACATACACGTAACGCGACTGGAACTACATTGACTGGAAGCCAGTGCTCTGGTTTATCGACTTCACAAACGAAACTTAACTTAATGCATTTCTCCGACTAATGGAGCATTGCGCGACCCTACATAGTCTTACTCGGTGGCTGAATTGGAATAAAAAAAGGTGGCAGTAATCAGCAGCTCCGAAAAAATCGAAACCGAACCAAAACCTTACCAGAACCGCGATACACTCCGCCCCAACCCAGCAGCCACCACTCGTATCTAAACTAGTATTTCTTAAGCTCCCATATTCTCAGTTTACAAGTAGATCTTTGATAATGTAATGAGAAATTATGAATTTAATACCACATAACTAACATTCATGAGAAATCTTTTATTGGCGAAACTGTAAATTTTTGCTGAAAAAATAAGACTAGCCCCAACAGAACTACAGCTTTCTCAAAAGGGTTGTCATAACGGTATATGGTATGAGAATATTCCCCTCATTGGAATAATTTTATTAGTTGTGTATAATGCTCCTTACAGAAGTCAGGCCATTTCCAAGCAAGCCAATTTTAGGAAATGAACCAATATGCATTAAATCATGGACTGAGTGGACATTTAAATCACCTGGCCGGATGACACATGTAACATGGCAGGACAGATTTTTGTAAATAAGATGCTAACTGATAGGCAAGCCTACACAGGTCAATAATGCAGAAGACAAACCAACTGAATAATGGACAATACATCAGTGTTTCCCACAGGTTCGTATGTTATTTGTGGTGGTGGCTAGTACATCAAAAACAGTTATGAGAGGAAAAAACCGTACCCTAGCGTTTACGCCATGGCTGACACTGGCGGCTCCATGCGAAGCGGTGATCTTGGGGAAAGTGATTCCTCGACCAAAGAAGGCTCCCCGCCAGATGATATTTCCAACGCAGAATTATCTGTTTCAGTTGAATTAATAATAAAGGGAGCTTCATTCGGGTCGTTGTCCGGGGAGAATCGCTTTTGTTTCGCAGTGTTCGCACTATTAAGCCAAGCCAAGCTGTTTTCAGTTACAAGCAACGACTGGCTAAATAAAGATATTGGAACGCTCTGTATGCACGTAAATTCGCGCGATGCGGTAAAATGGGGCATTTTGGGTAGATGTGTCTTTATAAAATAACATAAAATTGGCTTGAATTTCATTTGCCGTTCTTAGGTACTACATAAGAACTACAATGGAAAAGTTTTTTTTTTAACATTGGAATGCACTCGTGCGGAAGACTGTATGCTTGTCTTGTGCATATAAAAATAAATTAAACGTTGCTTAAAAAACACAAATAAATAACGGCACAGACCGTAATTTACAGCTATACTATGTGTACCTAGACGTGTCAAAAGGTGACGGTACGCTGTAGGGTGCAGTAAGAAGTAACGGTGCGCAGAGGGGTAAAAATCCAGTGGCGTGCTCAGACATTTTGTGGGACAGATGCTCAGCCTTGCACGTGTCCGCTCTGCGCGTTCATGTCGACAAAGAGAGGTGTGTGTGTGCGGGGGGCATTTTCATCACTTTTAATCGTCAAGAATTTATTGATGGTCACGTCAACATGGGCCACATACAGTACACTGTTAACAAAAAAAATAAAGTAAAACTTTCAAAAGGGCAGGTGCTGTAGCACCACCTGGAGTCAATCTGTGCACGCCACTGGGTGGCGGTACTGCGTACCAGTGAGAACCGGTGTTCTGGCTAATTTTGCTCATTTGTCAAAAAATGCTACCGTAATGCAAAGCAATCGTAAAGGCTTTGTTTTCGCCTTGATATTGCAATACGAACCAGGTTACAATAGTAACTTTGTTATTTCTTAGCATATTATAACAAAAGCAGAAGTTATAATGAATTGGATAAGTTTGTTAGAAGATGTATGCCCATATACACCATTATCATGTAATTTCTGCATTTTCAGGGAAACCCATTGTGGAAACATTTTTTTATTTGATTCATTTAATCATTATTAAATGCTTATTTGATTCCATTTGATTGCTTATTGATTTATTAATAATTATTAATTGATTATCCTTGCCTGCTCATATTCTGTTTTAGTCCATAGGCCCAGAGTGTGTGTGTGTTTACATATTTCTGATATAGCAGGGGCCTGCATAACCATACTAGTGTGTCATGACATATAGCCTACCTAAAGTCACGAAGTCTTGAATGTCTGTACCAAGGGCAAGATGTTTTTCTCTTTCTCTAAGTTTATGTGTTTATAGAAAGCTCCGGAATCCATAACAAGATAAGCTGGAGCCAGAGCTGAGAGAGAAGGCAGGTGCTCTCCTCCCGAGCAAGATGTGTGTGTATCCCTAGACAACTTGACGTGGTTACGTACCAACTTGACGCAGTTGCGAGCGACAGCAAAGGCTTGCGTGATGTGTAAATCAGCACGGGGGGAGGAGAACGCCATGGAGTATCCCTACAAATACCAGAGAACTTTCTAACTCTTTATCCTCCATTCTGACTTGACTTTGTATGGGGATCCTTTTTTGCAAAAAAGTGAACGGACTTTGGCTTGGATATTCACTTCTCTGTCTCCGACTGATTTTTTCTCTGGGTCGTCTGAGTTTCTTTTTGTGAAGGTAATACCAGGAATGTAAAATCAAAATTCCTTTAACACCCATTGTGTGCATGCACATATATGTACACTTACAGGTCGAAATGCGCACTGAAAATAAATCGATTTTTATGAATTTTGAAGATACTTTAGATATGAGTGAAGAAACGGCCCGAGCTTTCAGGTTTGCGCAAGCGCAAAACCGCGAGGCAGCATATTTTGATAGGTAGCAAAATTTGTCAGAACATCGGCCCTTACTTTTAAGAGCCAGGGTCTGTAACTTTGGACCAGCTCATAGAAGGGGGTGATATATCATGTTCCAGTAGGCAACTTAAGTTTTTTGTGGGGGTAGAGATTTTGTCCAAACTGAAAAAAATTACTTTTTTTTATCAGAAGATCCCTTCGAGGAGGTGCTTTTTAGGGAAGGGGTGAAAAGGGGCAAAATAGTGACATAGTCAAAATCTGGACTTTGACATTCGAATATTTTGGTGCTCCCTCAATGACCCTCCTTGATCTTATGGTGTATGAATGTAGGGGTAGAGTTCTTCCATTTAGCGTAATAATTTTCAAGGCTTACAGAGGGCGCCACCAAATCATGACTTTTTGCATTTAGGAGTACATTTGACACCCACCATTAAACCTTGCTTATTTATGTGTATTTGGATACATTGGGACTAGTTCTTTCCAAATTTGCATGAATAGCTCTGGGTTAGTTAGGGGGCGCTTTTGCATAGGTGGCTTTTTTATGGCAAGAACACGATTTTCATCTGGCCATATCTCAGTGCGCCCCCTATGGGTTTCAATGAAACTTGTTTTAATGTGTTTCTCTATATCTCTGCTATTCATGATGAAAATATGAGGAGGGATTTTTGCCTCTTTGTGCTAAAACAATCACCACAGATCACACTCCACTTTAACCAAGAAAGACAAAAGGGTAGTTCTCCAGTGCTCCAATAGGCAGCTCATATGGCAGGTGGCAGCGCTGCTGTGACCACGTTTTGATGGCATGTTCAGTCTGAGTAGAGCCGAGGAAATCCTGCTTTATCACGAACATCATCTGATTTTAAGACCTGTGAGCAGTACATCGTTCCATTTTTACCTTGTGGGATATCGTGCTAACGATTAGTTTTGCTCCCAAGATATTAGATCATATATTTCTGATCACATTTTTGAATGGGTGTGGCCTGTGGGTATGCATAATGGATGCAGCAATGCATAATATAAAGACAAGGTCCTCAACCCCCTCTGAAAAGTACTATAGTTACCTCTATGGTTTGAAGTAATGCAGAATACTTTGCTGCATGACTCATTTGATGAATATGAATACCATAAGGACCCCGAAGGACTAAAAAGCTAGGTTTGCCTCTGCTTTAGTGCATAGAGAGTTCACTAATACTTCATGTCTCTTCTTTTATTTCAGTTTTAACATTTTAAAAAATGTTGCTTTTTGAATAAGTTCTCTTGCCTCAATGCTCTGAAAAAACTCAAATAATTCTCTCCACTGGTCGGTGAGGACTAAAACAAAAATGGGCATTTTGCGGTGGCGGTGCTTGATTGCGACATACATCAAACTCTGGCATGTAAAGGGTTAATGAGGCAAAAAGCCTTCTTGAAATTTTTAACATGAAAAGCGGAGATATAGACGAACATAATAAAAAAAAGTTTCACTGAAATCCATAGGGGGCGCACTGAAATATGGCCAAAAAAGAAAATCGCCTAAAATCGTGTTCTTGCCAAAAAAAAGCGCCCTATCTAAACCACCGCCATTTATGCAAATTTCGAAAGAACTAGTCCCAAATATGCATAAACTAGCAAGGTTTGATGAAGCTGCAAGCCCTGAGAGGGTCTCAAATGTAGCCCAAAATGCAAAAAGCAATGATTTGAAGCGCCACCCATAGCCGGCGCCCTCAGTAAGCCCTGAAAATTATTACGCTAAATGGAAGAACTCTACCCCTACATTCATATACTGAAAGATCAAGGAGGTTTACAGAAGGGACACAAAGATATTACAGGGACATTCCAGATTTTGACTATATCACTATTTCGGCCATTTTGACCCCTACTAGAGCAGTAGCCCTGAGCATTTTGGTCAAACGAAGCAGGTACCAATATCTAAGGACATGAGCCTATGGGAGGATACTCATCATTTACAGCTATGGACGTCTTGCGGGGTACCTCTGCTGCGTGTGGCCCCTGGGCACCCACAAAAATGTTGAAATAATGCACTGGATCAAACATTATTGGTACCACATAAAACATTAGGGATGTGAATAAGTTTATTATAATGAGTGTGGAATGGTCCATGGCAGACAAAATTTCTGCTGTTTTAGGCCCCCCAGACCCCCAAAAAGGGACCCAAAATTTGGCCTAGGTGGGTTAGGTGAGTCTAACTGGTATTTTCCAACTACCTGACCAGTGTGACAGGTTTTGCAAAAGTTGGAAACATGTTTCCGAAGTCTAGGCCAGAAAGAGTGTTTCATGATCTTGTCAACAGTCTTGTTAACACTAAGATGACCTCCTAAGGGTAAATTATGAGCCATTGTTAAGATTTCATTCCTGTAAGCCTTCGGAACAACAAGTTGCTTGACCACTGCCCAATCTGCATTGGCAAGGATATCAGGAGGGCGCCACTTCCGCATCAACACTCCATCCTTGAGATAATACCCATCTGGAACTGCATCTATTTCTTCATCAGGAAGGGCTCTCTTCTTTAGTACACAGATTTCAGGATCATTAGTTTGTTTCTGAACCAGTTTCTGGTGATTTCTGGTGCCCTCAGAATCACCAGACCATCTGGCTGGCTGAACAGTGAACTGATAAAAGTGTCTGATAAGTCCTCAAACAGAGAAACTATAGTAGGCCGAACAGAGTCATGAGGCGAACCACCTGAGTCATGACTATTCAATGTACTGGACGGCACCACATCATCTTCTTCTTTAGCCTTCTTGGCCATAGCAAGGGTCACTGCACAGGAAGGATACAGAGATGGGTCTTCATCGCCATTTTCATTGCTCGGCTGTGTAGTAAGGTGAACAGGGGGACCTACATTGCCCCCAGCCAGGTCATTGCCTAGCAACAGAGAAACACCCTTTATAGGTAGACTTGACATAAGTCCCACCTTTACCTGTCCTGTAACTAAATCTGACTTCAAGAATACAGAGCGCAGGGGTACAGATACAGTCCTCCCTTCAATACCTTGTACAAGTATGAAACCCCCTGAAGCGGTCTCATCACGTAACTCCAAGGAGTCCATCAACAAAAGTGACTGAGAAGCTCCGGTATCCCTTAGGATATATATGGGGACAGGAGTAGTATGCTCATTCAGAGCCACAAATCCCTCTGACACAAATGGAAGAAATTCCTCCCTCACGAAGTCAGCTGTATCAGGCTTTTTAGCCCCACAAGAAGCAGGCAATTTAGCAGATTGGTTATCTACTACAGGGGTTTCTAACCTTGTTTTCACAAAGGCATTTGGTTTGGTATCCTTTTCTTTTTCTTTCTTAGCTTAAAGGAACCAACAGTTAGTTGTTACATGACCAGATTTCTTGCAATAATTGCCAATTAGACCACTTACGTCACTGTCAGCTTTCACACTTTGATCAGAGCTGTGACTGGATTTCTGGGCACGATCACCAGATTTGTCTTTGGGTGAGGAATCTTGGGCATCACCGTTACCTTTCTTCTGAAATAGGGACCATCTATTGTTACTGCTGGACTGAAATTTGTCTAAGAACATATTTGTTGGCAAATTTGGCAGCTGATTGCAAATTCAGTGCTTGCTTCCCATTAAGGAAGGTCTTAATATCATCCTTAACACAGATCTTGAATTCTTCAACTAACAACATTTCTTTTAGTGAGTTGAAATCATCCTTGACCTCCATAGAAGTACACCAGCGCTCAAAGCAAACCTTCTTGATTTTTATTTGCTGCATTTGGAGCCTTTCTTCTCTGTCTAACTTCTGTAAATCGAAATCTCTGTCTCTCTCTTTCTGCTCTTTTCCTTTCTCTCTCTCTTGCCAATTTTTCCAACTCAAACTGCCTTTCTTTCTTTCTGCCCTCTCAAATTTTCTGTTTTTTCCCTCCCTTTCTTTTCTCACTTTCTCTCTCACAAACTCTTGTTGTTTTTCTTTTTCCTCTCTTTCAATCTCTCGCATTTTTTATTGAAGTTCCATTTCTACATTTGGATTTTCCTCAGGAAACTGTTCCAGATCTCCTGGTGCAAACACATTTTCATCAATGTTATATTCAACAATCTCTCTTGCCAATCATGAGTGTAACTAGTTCAGGCAGGAAACTCGGGAAGAGCTACATCAGCTGACATCAGCCTGGTAAGCAACCAGCACGTCAGCATCAGCAGGCACACAATTAGAGGATACACATCACGAGGTCATACAGCGATCTATTTAAAAGACGTCATGCTCACTTACTTCCGCTGCCGTTTGCAATGACTTTTCATGCTATGCAACATGTTTGGTTTTTTTGGCTTGCCGCCTCCATCCCAGCCTCCACCTGTTTGGTTCTGCTCACATCGGGGGGATTTTGATTTCTGTTCATGACTATGTTTGTATGTTTGCTGTGCCTAAGTAGGACATTCCTCCAGAGCCGAACCGCCGCCAAAATACAATGTAATGCTTATAACCATGAATAAATTGTTCCATTTTATTGAAACGTGAGTTTTCCTGACTGAATTGATTTTCGCATGGCTGGTTTTACATCTGTCAGCTCTAACTGTCTGCATATTTCTAGCAGTTCTCTCTTTTTAAAAGACTTCAAAACCTCTACGGTTGGTGATGCCAAGAAATCATCCATTGCTGTTGATCTGTCAATATATATCTGGAAAAATTCAAAAAACAATTTCACAATTTGAAATTTTAGATCATCAATAAATGACTCACACAGTGGTCTATCCCGGACAAGCCCCCCACTTTGTTATGGCCCCAATTTGTTATGACATATAGGACAGCAAGGATGACAGACAAAATTTTGAAACTGTAACAGATTAAATTAAACCAAAGAACTGACCAAGATTGGAATAATAAAGAAAATGAGATATTTACAGTCCCTTGAGTTGGGGTTGCTTTCTTGCAATGTCCTGGGACAGGAAAATGCTCCAACACAGGCAAAAATCCACAAAACGAGCTTCACAGGTCTTGTAAAGAGTGACAGGTCTGGTCAAATGTATCCTTATACCATTTCACCTTGAAATTTCTCCTACTACTTTACTCTCAATTTTTCTCCTTATATACTCTTTTCCAGCCCCCCTCCCACCTATTAGACTTTTTTCAATTCTCTGGGACTTTACCCACTGAGGCATTCCCAGGACATGCCCAAAACCTAGCTCCGGACTGGCTTAACAAAAAAAATGTCAATACTGCCATCTAGTGGCTTTTTTCCCCCCACATTACAATTAAATGTTTAGGCGAGTGAATTATACATTCTTTTAAAATGTTTAATTCACATGCCTAAATAGGCAACTCTTCAAGAAAAAAAACCACTGTGGATTTTCTGCATTAAATTTTGTCACATCCAAAGCAAGTCGTCAAACCTGTGCGTAATGATTGTTTAATTGAGAAAGATTGAAATGCACTCTTTTTTGCCTTCAACTGATGCGTTTGATTTCTCGTCTTAACGAAGACAATTAGCAACACCTGAGAGGGGAGAGTTAAAGTGTATTTTACCAGGGAAATTGACTGAAAACAGATCAAGACTAATAAGCAGTTTAAAGACATGTCAATCGCCCTCCATGTTTTCTGAGCACCACCCGCCACTGCTCATAAGTTGTACTTTAATACTTTTGATAATACTTTTCAAGAGATAGACTGCTCTGCCACTTCCGCGCTACCTTTTCGGTTCATCAGGCGATCTAACCTGTGCTTCATGGTCGATTGAATTATCCAAATTGAACCTAAGACAGAGATTTGAAATGCTCAAAATTGCGCGTCCAAATGAATGATTGTCGTTTTTCTGAAGGAGGTGAACAAGCAACACTTGATAGTGCGGAGTGTTTTTGGATCGAAGGCATATTTAATTAGGAAAAAAAATGATTGCGATCGAATCAGAACTAATAATTGTTTTGAAAAAGTGCTTTGTGCCCTCGCAATTTCAAGTTGTGGCTGCGCTACTGGTCCATGGGTGCTTCAATGAAATACCCAGGGCGGTTATGCCATTCTGTACCGGGAGCTCGCGGGAGGCCTGCCCTCTTGTGAATTTTTCAAGGTTATAAATCGGCGCAATTTCAACCAGCTAAATAGTTTGCAAATCCCGAGACCAGCTGAATTTTCTACGAGCTGATTGGCTGCTGAGACAGTTTAGTGCCTAATGTTCTAAAACCAGCTTCTTGTGATTTGACAAGCTGAATCACTGGTGACGCCATCAGCCGGCTTGCAACTAGCTGAGACGAGCCAGTTCACACAGCTGTGGCGACTCCCTGCAACGTTCTAAAACGGTCTCGTAGCGAATCTTTGATCTGAACTGGGCTTTACGTCACATTGTGAGACCTTGCCAGCGTCTTGCGACCAAAGCTAACCTGAGATTAAATTCTGACGGTGTCAGAAATTTAGGATGACTATCTCACAGTGTGACAGCTGCTACGACCTACGTCTACTAATCAGCCAATACAAATGCAGCAGGAAATAAAATGATAATCGTTTATTTTTAAAAAAAAAATAAACAGAATAATTTACAGATTACGCATTAGCTGATGCCGACAGTGATTCATGGGGACACACATTGGAGTTAAATCATAGACAAAAGGCGTTCGATTTTAAAAGGCATTTAATTGCATAGAATCCTTCACGTTTGCCATGCCGTATGGACTGAATAAAATAAATATAATACAAATCAGTTCAATACAAAGCATTCTCGAAGAGAACAATCATTAAAACATTTCACAAATACAATGTGCCAACCCATCTGCTATTGGAGGCTATGAACCATTAACCCTACAGAACAATTGTTCTTCAAAAAGCATCTAAATGTTCCCTGTGGCGTAGATGGTTCATCATGTCATTATCGCAAGGACTGTTGATTGTATAACCATATTTGTTGCATGTTATCTTATCTGCATCTTGCATGACTATTAAGCTAGCACAGAGCTAAAATAACAGTGAATACAATGAACATGGTAGCGCCAGTGCAGATGGATGTCGTATGCTGATGACATTGCATATTGACATGCGTCGTAAACTGCGACTCATTAAATAGCCATCGTACAGTCTGCACACATCAAACTTGACGTCGTACCAAAGTTTATTCGATCAGAGACTCATAGTGTGCCAAGAACTGGTCTTTTAAGATTACTAAAATCGTACATTGTGTACTGGCTGTAGTGTTTTAGCAAAAAAGCTCCATTCGACACGCCCACTGGGCTTGCGTCAGCTCCAGCAATGGTCCGCCTTTTTGCCCATTTTTGGATTATCCGGGAGGTAGGCGGAGTCAAGTAAATACCAAGATGGCAACCAAATTTGCTTCAAAATGGACATTCAGAAACCTATGGGTGATGTCACGGAGGGTACGTCCATGTTTTCTACAGTCAATGGGTAGAATGACCCATTCTGACTGACCCAGCTTTCCTATGGCAGGGGGACGAAAGTCCTCCTGCTGCAACAGAACAACTGTGAGAGCACACAGTGGTCAGACGAACAAATCTTCCTGCTTGTTTCTGGGCTCTCAAGGATGACCCAACGCCCTCCACTGTCAGCAAAGCCCCAAAACTTGAACAAGGTGTGATAAGTTAGTGAGATAAAATACTAAACATATTACAGAAGGTTCATTGGAGATATGTAGAGTATTATTTATAAACTCCATTACTCCACAGTAAATGCATTAGAAGGGCTTCATTTGCGTGAAATTTGAGGTGTTTGCGTGACTGAGTTTGAACAGAAGTACTCCACGCTCTTGGTTCACTTCCACAGCTTTTCACCTGTATGAATTCTCTGGCCACCTTGTAAATCAGCTAGTTGAGAAAAACGCAGACTACACTGAATAGATTTGTAGGACTTTTCACCTGAATTAATAATCTGGTGCTGCTTTAAATGAGATGAGTAAGAACTGCATTTCCCACAACAACTTAATATGAAGGGCTGTTCACTTATCTTTTTATTTTTCTTATTCTCTTCTTAAAATGTGTAATGGCCCCCTTTCCTTTGGGTCTATAGTTGCACCCTAAGCATTTTTGGCATTGTATCCAAGGGCTCTTCAAGATGGTGGTCGTTCCTTTGATTGTGGATATCTGTACGTCTTGGGTACTAGGACAACCGGGGATGGCCTCCATGAATTTCTTCAGGTTTTTCTTCATAAGCCCCGTTGCACTGACCACCACTGGTATTATATCAATTTCTTTCAATGACCAAGTTGTTTTTCGGTCATTTTTAAGTCTTGGTATTTTATCATCTTTTTCCTTTCTGCTCTATTAAGTCCATAATCATTAGGGACAGTGACATCTATCATTTTGACAATTTTCTCCGGACTATTCCAGATGACAATGTCCAGTTTTATCGCACCTCCTTCTATGAACCTTCCAGTTGGAATCACTTTGCTGTAGAATATCGTTACTTTTCCATTGGAGACGACTGGTGCTGGTTCCTGTTCCCATATTTTTCCTTTAGTTCCACTTCCATCTCTCTGCATATTTTCCAGGGTAGGTATTTGCAGATCTTATTGTAACGGGAGGTATAGTGTCCATCTACCAGAAGGATTTGGCAGCCCGCAACTGAGTGGTTTACACTCTCAACTATTGCATGGCAGCATCTGCATAGATGTTTGTGAGATTCCTGCCATTTTCTTGAATGCATTTGTTTAAAGTCCCTGATCTTGGGCTCCAACTATATCTTTCTCTCCGTCGAATCCCAGCTCTCCATTCTTGAGCCACTGTATTGATCCTTCTTTATGGATGCAATCCTTTTCCAATTCTTCTTGGAATCGTTCAGCCCTTCGGTGCTGCTTCCATCTGTCCATTCTGAGACTCTCATCCATTTTGAATTTTTCCTGTGTTTTGCTTGCTAGCTTTGTTGCCCATGTCAGTTTGTTACCTTCTCCCTTTTCAAAAAAGTCTCCACCAAAGTTTTCAGCCAGTTTTATGATAGGACATCTGCTGGGGTAGGATCTCTGCATGATGTTGTGCTACCATTTTCATTATATCCTCATCAGTGCTTTTCAAGTACTGCCCCATATTTATAAGTGTTGCTCTGTTTGAGTGGTTAATCTCTGTAAGGTCTAGACCGCCTCCTCTGCAAAGGAGATAAATTCAATCCATACACTGGTCTCTGTAGGTGACTTTGTGTAAGGTGTCTTCCTGGTCTAAAAATACAACTTCTCCAGCACACTTTGTGGCCAGTCTACTATGCCAAAACCGCAAGTCACCACAGGAATTGCTAACTGGTTTATGGCAGTGATCTTGTTCTTTGGTGTTAGATCTGATTTGCAAAAATTTTGTAAGTGATGCGAGTATTCTTTCTTGACTCTTTCTCTCATTTTCTTATGTTCTATTGTTGCATTTTCTTCTATTCCCAGATATTTGTATATCGAGTTCTCAGCCAGATCTTCAATACCTTCAGGTCATCCATGAATAGATGGTTCACTCTTTTATGGCCTTTTCAACTTCTATCTCTGTTCAAGTTGTACCCAATGTCATAGTTATTCAGCAGCTTGCTGAGTGAGTCCATAATGAGGCAGAATAGGAGCGCTGACAGGCTGTCTCCTTGGAAGATTCCTCTCTGAACTTGGACATCTGGGATAGATATTTGTTCCTCTGAATATTTTAGGTTGATGGTAGGACTTAAATAACTAAGTGTAAAACTAAGGAAGGCTCTTATCTCTTCATTGATGTTATATAGTTCCAGGCATGTCAATATCCAGGAGTGGGGCACAGTGTCAAATGCCTTTTTTTAATCAATCCATGCCGCACTATGGTTTGTCTGTCTGCTTTTGCAGTTCTCAAGAATAGTTTTATCACGAGTTGGTCCTTCGTTCCGAGCCTTTTTCTTATGCATCCCCTTTGTTCGTTTTCCAGGTAGTTTCCCTCATGAAGATGTTCATAGATTGCATCGGCTATGATCCTGTCAGCCACTTTTATGCTGTTGTCAGACAGCAAATTGGTCTATATTTGGCAGCTGCGTATCATTACTCTTTGGTATAAGGTTGGTATTACCAATAGTTAGCCATTCTGGGAATTCTTTCCCTTTTAGTATTTTAGTGATGGCCATGATATGGTGGCAATGAAGACCCGTCATCATCTTCAGCCAGAAAATTTGGACTTTTGTCTATTCCTGGTGTCTTTCACCTGTATGAATTCTGTGGTGGGATTTTAAATGAGATCGTTCAGAAAAGCACTTCCCACAATGACTACATTTATAGGGCTTTTCACCAGTATGAGTTCTGTGGTGGGATTTTAAATGAGTTCGTTCAGAAAAGCACTTCCCACAATGACTACATTTATAGGGCTTTTCACCAGTATGAGTTCTGTGGTGGGATTTTAAAACGGTTTGTCGAGAAAAACACTTCCCACACCAACTACATAAGAAAGGCTTTTCACCTGTATGAACTCTGTGATGGGTTTTTAAATTATTTGGTTGAGAAAAGCACTTGCCACACTGACTACATTTGTAGGGCTTTTCACCTGAATGAATTTTCTGGTGACGTTTTAGTTGATATGGGTCAGCAAAGCACTTCCCACACTGATTACATTTATAGGGCTTTTCACCTGTATGAATGCTGTGGTGGCATTTTAGTTTAGATAGGTCAGCAAAGCCCTTCCCACAATGACTACATTTATAGGGCTTTTCACCTGAATGAATCTTCTGGTGGCGTTTTAGTTGATATGGGTCAGCAAAGCACGTCCCACACTGACTACAATTATAGGGTTTTTCACCAGTATGTATTCTGTGGTGCCAGTTTAGTTGAGATAGGCCAGCAAAGCACTTCCCACACTGACTACAATTATAGGGCTTTTCACCTGTATGAATTCTGTGGTGTAATTTTAAACTAGTTAGTTGAGAAAAGCACTTCCCACACTGACTGCATTTGTAGGGCTTTTCACCAGTATGAATTCTGTGGTGGCGTTTTAGTTCAGATAGGCAAGCAAAGCACTTCCCACAGTGACTACATGTATAGGGATTTTCACCTGTGTGACTTCTCTGGTGGCGCTTTAAAGTGTACAGTTTTGAAAAGCACTTGCCACAATGACTGCATTTATACGGGTGTTCACCTGTATGAATTCTCTGGTGACTTAAATGTGCTTTACTTTCATTTCCATGATTGGCCTCCTTTTGAAGGACACTCAAAGCTCTTGGAGGTTTATTTGAAACAGGTATGACGGGTTCAATGATCATACTCCTCATTTCACAGGTTATAGGTTTGTTGATACTCGTGGTATTCTCCTCGATTATTCCTTTCCCATTCTTCTCATTGTTTATAAACAGGCAAGGATTCAAATTCCCATTTTGGGTTGAGAGATCATGGATTTCTTCTTTGCAGTTAACATTTAGATGCACTGCGCTGAGCCTTGGCTCAATTGGGTCTTTGTGATCAAGACCAACTCCACTCAGCCCAGTATTCATGAGATCAGTTCCTATGTTTTCACTCGATTCACACTTCACTTGGTCACATTTAAAATGAACACCTTTAATATCCTGCCAGTCACTGATTTGCTCTGATTTAAGGTATCCTCCATCATCAGTCTCTGTTTTGATTTGGTCAGGATGCATACAGGTCACATATCCCAGGTCAGTACTGTCAAGGCTCTCTGTCTTAAGATCCCCACAATGTGTGGAGCCCAGATCAGTTTCTGTTTTAATCAGTGATGTGTGTGTGTGGTGTACATTCCTGACCCCACTGTGTGCTGTAACACACTCTGGCTCCAGTGTGTTGAGTCCTGGTGCTGCACACTCTGTCTCTGACTCTGCCATCTGGACAGATTCCAGTCCACTGAGTTCCTCTTCTTTCTGTCTGATCCTGTGCTGCTCAGTGAGCTCTGGTAGTGTTGTCTCAGTGTCCCGTCTCAGACAGACTCCTGCCTGCATTATACTGCTGCTCAAAGGTGTGCTGAAGTGCAGCTCCTGGAGGGAAACAGGGGAAGGGATTTAGCCATTAACAAACTGGCCCTCCTGCAGGACCTGACACATTCATTACACTGTGTAGTCCTCTTCAGACTGACCACAGGTGGCGCTCTCTCACTATCAGGGACTCTCCTTTCTCAAGGTGTTACCATGGCATTGGCCAAAATGGCCGACAAACCAGGAGCTGCATACAATTTATAATACTGGGTGAAACAGAAGTTAAATATGCGTTTTGCATCTGTAGTGTGTTCCGAAATAAGGGAAACTGGGAATAAAATGAGAAGTATTCTGTTGAGTCATAGTATCGCTAAAATTAATTAGCACTATTTACACAACTGAGTACATTCCCACATCATACAAAGAAAACAGAATTACTCAGACATAGTTGTCGGAACTTGTTCTGTTGTCAGCTGCATGATTTGTGCACATCTATCCCGCGGCTCGTAGGGTTTACATTTAGCCCATTAAGACCTAGGCGGCCACCTAAAATAAACACAAATATTTAAGGCATTTTTGAAAACAATCTCCTAAAACCTGAGGGTTTTCTGAAAAACTTGAAAGAATTGTCAACGTTCACTAAAACCCTTATTTATCAGCCTCTCTAGCAAATCGAAACATGAAATAACAAGATGTGTTTGTGAAACACTGATGCCCCCGTGCAGAACATGCACATGCTAACCATTGAAGGCCCATCGTGAGTCAATCAAAGGTTAAAGGTCAACATTCATTACCTCATCAGAAAGGCCTTATCCTAAGGAATACATATGCCAGGTATGAAATGCCTATTACTACCTCATGAAAAGTTATGGCCCATGTTAAAGTTTTTGTCACCAAACGTCATGCTCCAAGGTCAAAGTCGCAAGGTGAGAAGTCATGACCCCATCTGAAATGCCTGCTCACAAGCAATGCATATGCCAATAATCGAAGTCCTATCATGAGCCGATCAAAAGTAATAGCCAAGGGAAAGTGCGGACAGACAGACCGACTGACAGACGGACAGGTGAAAAACTATATGCCCCCAAAATCTGAAACGCCTTCTCACAAGCAATGCATATGCCAAGTATCGAAGGCCGATCATGAGCCCATCAAAAGTAATAGCCATGTTGAAGTGCGGACAGACAGACGGACAGGCGAAAAACTATCTGCCCCCGAAACTTCGTTTACGGGGGCATGAAAAACATTAGAGAGGTTAAACCTTTGACTTCAATTAGAAATCATTGCCTGTGTCCTCAAGTTTATGAGAATTTTTTCAAAAATTCTGTAGCTAGGCAATGACCTGGATGGGGGCAATGTAATTCCCCCTGTTCATCTTACTTTACAGCCGAGAACTCAAGATGGCGATGAAGACCCATCTCTGTATCCTTCCTGTGCAGTGACTCGTGCTATGGCCAAGAAGGCTAAAGAAGAAGACGACGTAGAGCCGTCCAGCACATTGAATGGTCAGGACTCAGGTGGTTCGCCTCATGACTCTGTTTGGCCTACTACGGTTTCTCCGTTTGAAGACTTATCAGACACTTATCAGCACTCTGTTCGACCATCCAGATGTATCTGGTGATTCTGATGTCTCTGGAGACTTGTCTCTGTCCAGAAAGCGGTCGATTCAGGAGCAAACTTATGATTCTGAAATTTGTGCACTAAAGAGGAGGGCCCTTCCTGAAAAAAAAAATAGACGCAGTTGCAGTTGGGTATTATCTCAAGGATGGTGGGTTGATGCGGAAGTGGCGCCCTGCTGATATCCCTGCCAATGCAGATTGGGCAGTGGTCAAAGAAATTTTTGTTCCAAAGGTCTACAGGAATGAGATCTTAATGGCTCAAAGTTTACCTTAAGGAGGTCATCTTGGTGTCAACAAGACTGTCATGAAACACTTCTTCTTGCCTGGACTTCGGAAAGATGTTTCCAACTTTTGCAAAACCTGTCACACTTGTCAGGTAGTTGGAAAACACCAGTTAGACCCACCTGTAGCTTCATTGCAGCCTATCCCAGCATTTGGGGAGTCCTTCTCCAAGGTCATTATTGATTGTGTTTGTCCATTACCCAAGACTAGATCTGGAAATCAGTACTTGTTGACAATCATGTGTGCATCTACCAGATTCCCTAAAGCCATACCTCTACGCAACATCAAGGCAACTGCAATCTCGAAGGCTTTGATAAAGTTCTTCACGTTGTTTGGCCTTCCCAGGGAAATTCAGTCAGACCAAGGTAGCAATTTCACTTCAGGATTGTTTCAGCAGGTTGGGTATGAATTAGGTGCGAAGCAGATTCTTTCCAGTGCCTATCATCCAGAGAGTCGCGGTTTCATTCCACTCTCAAGACAATGATGAGGACTTATTGTTATGACCATGAGAAAGACTGGGATGAAGGTGTTCATTTGCTGTTGTTTGCAGCTAGAGCAGTAGTGCAGGAGTCTACTGGATTCCGTCCGTTTGAGCTAGTGTTTGGCCATGAAGTGAGAGGACCTTTGCTATTGTTGAGTGAACAATGGCAAGAGAAAGTCTAACAGACTGATATGCGGTTCTATGTTAGCAAGTTCAAAGAAAGACTGCATGCAGCTTGTGACCTAGCCAAAGAGAACTTGAAATCAAGTCAGGGAAAAATTAAAACTTGGTATGATCATAAGGCTAGAAGCCGTGAGTTTAAACCAGGAGACAATGTCCTTGTGTCGTTTCCCTTGCAGTCCAATCCATTGCAGGCTAGATTTCATATGATTTCATATAGACTTCATTCTTATGAAATTCTGACAAAACTCAATGATCTCAATTACATTGTGAAGACTCCAGATAGGAGAAAGCCAAAACAGTCATGTCTCATTAACATGCTGAAGCCTTATGATAGGAATGCTGGGGTTGCAGCGGTCACTTCAGATCCTCCAATGGCCGAGACTTGTGAAGATGAGGGGGAGTTTCAAGAAGATCAACCTAGAATTAAAGCTGAAGTTATTTCATGTAAATTGTCAATTCTGAAGTGTTGCAGAATCTTGATTTAACAAGAATCTCACAGATCTCACAGAAAGATCAGTTTGAGAGGTTGATCAAGAATTATAAAGATCTATTTCCTAATGTTTCAAAGAGAGTTTCTATAGCCTCTCATGATATAGATGTTGGTGATGCCAAGCCAATAAAACAGCATCCATACCGGATGAATCCTGAAAAGAGAAAGACTACTGAGAAAGAGGTTGAGTACATGTTAGAACATGATATTATCAGACCCTCTATCTCAGATCGGAGTTCACCCGTGTTCTAGTTCCAAAACCTGATGGAAGTACTAGATTCTGTACAGATTATCGCAAAGTCAAAGCTGTAACTAGAAGTGATGCGTTTCCAATACCTAGGATTGATGATTGTTTCGATAGAAGAGGGCAAGCAAAGTTTCTGACAAAGATTGATTTATTGAAGGGTTATTAGTGTGTGCCTTTAACTGAGAGGGCCAAGAGCATCTCTGCTTTGGCCACACCATCTGGGTCGTACCAGTATGAAGTCCTACTCTTTGGCATGAAAAATGCCCCAGCCACGTTCCAAAGGTACACGATACAGTCTACAATCGCCGGATTGCCACACACGGGTGCGTACATCGATGACCTGATCACATGCCGAGACTCCTAGGAAGAAAATCTAAAAGATGGAGAGACCTTGTTCCAGCGCTTGACCCAGACTAACCTGACTGTTAACCTGAACAAGAGTGACTTTGGTTGTGCTACTGTCACATATCTTGGCTACTTCATAGGCTCGGGCAAGGCGGCACCCATAAATGCTTAAGTCCAAGCCATCATTGACTTTCCAGTTCCTGACAACAAAAAGGCTTTGCGCCGCTTCCTTGGACTGATCGGGTACGACCGCAAGTTCTGTAAAAACTTTGCTGAGATTGCTCTCAGTCTCACTAACCAATTGAAGAACGGCATAAAGTTCACTTGGGATGAAGCATTCCAAAGAGCCTTTGATCGCCTGAAGTCTCTGCTGTGTCACTTCCCCGTGCTCAAATCTCCTGACTTCAACAAACCGTTCTCCATCGGGGTCGATGCTAGCGACCAAGCTTGTGGATTTGTGCTCTTACAGACAAGTGACTCTGATGACATTGAGCATCCTGTGGCATACTTCTCCATGAAGTTCAATCGCCACCAAAAGAACCATTCTACAATTGAGAAAGAGCTTTTGGCTCTGGTTCTAACCTTACAACACTTTGAGGTTTATGTTTGTACAGGGCAAAAGCCACTGACTGTATATACTGACCACAATCCGTTACTGTTTTTGAGGAAGATGAAAAACAAGAATCGGAGATTGTTGAATTGGGAGTTTGATTTTACAGGAGTTTGACTTGCAGAAATTAAGCACGGAAAGCGTACTGACAATGCAATTTCTGATTGCTTATCCCATTTTTGAGTGTGAGTGTGTATTTTTCAGGTGTTTATCATCATCTTGTATTTTATATATATATATATATATATATATATATATAGACACACACACACACACACACAAAGGTATCTACTTAACCATTTTGTATTGAAAAGAAAAATTTTGCCTTTATGAGTAAAAATTTTTCCCTTCTGGGATGGAGGTGTAATGTGGGGAAAAAAAAGAAGCCACTAGTTGGCAGTATTCACTCTTTTTTTGTCAAGACAGCCTGTAGCTTGGTTTTGGGCATGTCCTGGGCATATCCCAGAGGGGAAAGTCCCAGAGAGAAAAAAAAAAAAGTCTAAAAGGTGGGAGGGGGCTGGAAAAGAGTATATAGGCAGAAAAATTGAGAGAGTAAAGTTATAGGAGAAACTGTGTAAAGGATACATTTGACCAGACCTGTTACTCTTTTCAAGACCTGTGAAGCTTTTTGTGGATTTTTGCCTGTGTTGGAGCATTTTCCTGTCCCCGAATATCGCACAAAGAAACCCCATCTCTGTAACCGTCTCATTTTTTTAAAATATTATCAATCTTAGTCAGTGCTTTATTTTATTAAATCTGTTCAAGTTTTAAAATTTTGTTTGTCATCCCTTGCTGTCCGATTTGCCATCACGAATTGGGGCCATAACAAAGCTTAGTGGCTCTTCTCCGAAGTTTCTCTAGAGCCTCCATAGCTTTCTTAAAGTATGGTCCCCAGAACTGAACACAATACACAATACACCAGGATTGAATTCCACTTTCATGATTTTTCCATATTGGTCAACTTTTAGGGTATTCTGGGCCGAAATATCACCATCTTGGGTCGCCGGTGTTGATTTTGGACCATTTCGGGCAAACTTTGACCAGACTATCATACGGAACAGTCGCCGTTAAAACCGAAGAGACTGCGTTAGGTCACACCCGGTTCCCTTGGACATTTCGCCCTTCTCGCCCATTTCTAACCACGATCTAACCAATGATCCGTATCACAGGACAATTTACCCCCAAGAATAATC
This sequence comes from Gymnothorax reevesii, assembly GCA_029721435.1. Lineage (NCBI taxonomy): Eukaryota > Metazoa > Chordata > Actinopteri > Anguilliformes > Muraenidae > Gymnothorax > Gymnothorax reevesii. Next base: position 16,817,192 of record CM056579.1, read on the forward strand.
ACATGTGGCTCCGCGGAACTGAATGTAGTACCGCGTGTTTGTTATAGAATAGAGGGCATTTTGACAGTTAGAATTACGTTTGTGTTTGCTGTTATGGATTTTATCTTATTTTCTCCTGCAGTGAAAGTGGAAGTGAGAGCTTATGCAACCTCTGGAAAGCGTGTGGTTGATCATTTCCTCGGTTGAAAAAGCCTAGCATGAACAAGAAAAAAAAATATTATGATAAATTCGACAGTGTCATATCAGCAATTGTATTCTTGAGGGAAATTTTTTTGGTATTTTAAATACGTCTTTTTACTGTAGAAACTGTGTCTGCAATTCTGAGGGTTTGTGGGTAGATCTTCAGCGTAGTGTGCCGCAATTGATTTATTGGTTTTGAAAAGCCAATCGCAATATAAATAAACAAATTGGCAATATACAACTTATTAGCCTGTGAGCTTATGATCCCGTTATTCTCTGAAATTATGCTTTTCAGAGCTGCAGAGGTGCGAGGTTGTTTCTCGCCAGAGTCAATCTTCGTCCTAAACAGTGGGGAAATGCATCACATCATGGTAGGTTCCATTGTTGTGAATGTGATGTCAGTTTATGGTTAGGAATTTTATAGAAAATGCTTGCCACGCACTGCATTAATTTAATTTTTCATTAATTTTTTAATAGGCTACAGTGAGCATAAAGGGATTATTAGGGTGACAATGAGCAATAAATACGAACTGAGCTATATTGAATCAGTGTCAGGTGTATCCGCTTTAAATTCCGTGAATTCAGTTTACGAAAGAGCCTTTCAGTTTGAAATGACATTTAAATTATTGTCCTTTAGAGATAAGATATTGAGCAGATCTTTATTAATTACGTTTTCCTTATTGATTGATACATAGTAAGCTTACTAAAAATAACCAGTGTAAGGTTCTGCAAATACTTGTAGTCTATTTTGCTTTTTTTTTTTTTTTTTTAAATGGTGCATTCAAAAGTCGTTTAGGTCGAACTTAATTCATGTTGCACACAAGTCTTTTCTAGTTGCAAGCTTTGGGAACATTATATTTGAACATCTGAATGGTTAGCCTATGAAAAATCATTAAAACAAATGCAGACGATGCAAAACGTTTTGTCATGAAAAATTTGTTAAAAATTGCCTATTAGCATTTTAAAATGAAACCGTCTATAAATCGAAAAACATTCAAGTTCTTTCCGTAAATTCATTTTACTGAGACAGGCTGCGAGTAATCTTCAATATAGGAATGGATATAAGCTACTAGATTACAGGTTTGTAATAGGAAAAACAATATAGCCTATTTCAGCACTTGAACATAAAATAATAGCACATAAAAGCACACATTACCACCAGATATAAAATATTGCAGAAATGATACCTGACAAACAAAATCCTCACCAAAAATAGCATGATATTTAATAATCCAATTGCGTATTATACCGCACTAAAGTTTTAAATAGGGGCACAGGTTGAGCAAACTGTATCGTCAGATATAAAAAGGTTTGCAGAAATGATTACCGGCAACATCAGCCCCGCCAAAGCAAATCAATATTTTATGTAGGCTAATGTAACTTTTGCATTCATATATGGAAATAAAACGCCAACAAGCTGTGCCATTATCTACATGTACGGACTACTGTCAAAACGACCGCCCCAACCGCCCTTGTGGCTCAGTTATGATTTAACAAACACCCGGCTTGAGGATATCGCCCAGCTACCCCTTGCGCGATAGGCGGCGGGAGGTCTTCTTTCGTCTTCATGCGCGTCAATACGCCGGTCCTACTGCTCAGCTCACGACGAGATTTCCCGGTCCTACTGAGAGCCTAATGGCCCCGTTCTGGCGGATTAACGACTTTTTCTTTGGTTTTATCGGTGACTGTACTGTACTTTTGTTTTTAATACTGATGAACTTTTTTGGTGTTTTGAGCCAAAATGGGACCTTAGGGGTTACGAGCAGTCATCTGGGAGCATTTCCGGCCAACTTTGAGCCGGGTCCACTGTCACACGTTTTAAATTTTGATCAACGTTTATGGCCAAAATACCACCCATTTGCGTCATCAGGGCTCATTTCGGGCCAACTTTGATCCAGTCCCACTTTCACAATTTTTTTATTTTCAAAAACAATTTAGATATGAGGCCAAACTTCCTATTTTTTGGTAACCATGGCTTATTTGGGCCCTGTGACCATTTCGTGCCAACTTTGATCTGCCTTCAGTTTCAGAAATCTTTAATGCCTGTAAACATTTTCTGCTAAAGACCCTTTTAGATCAGCAGGAGTAATATTTTTGCCATTATATTTCATATTTGGGTACAAATGAGTTTGAACATTTTGAATATTCTTTGCAGTGTGAATAGCTGTGTAAGCTACAAAGTCTGTAGACTTTTCACATTCTATACCAAAAGAAATGACACCATCCACCAACATCAAAGTCAGTGTTTTTGAAAAATTTGATCCCTGTTTACATTTCCAAAATTTGTGATGGTGATCTGGTTTATTTTCTCACAATATTTTTTTGAAAATATGGTATTTCTGTGTACACACAGCATTTAATGGCATCAAATGCATATTCAAACATTAATTCACAAAATGCACATATTTAAAGGGGACCTAATATACTGATCTGTTTTTTCAAACGTATTGGAAATGTTATAATTTTAATTGTCCATACTCAACCTCTGAAAATGTATTTATTAAACTTTGACAGCAGTCAGGATGTAATCGCACAGGTGACAAGGCACCTATAGTGAACAATCCTCCAATTACATAAACAGTAATGCAAAAATAAAAAGACAAAGAAAAAAAGCCTCAGAAATACAGAATAAAAGCGGACAAGAAAAAAAGTTTAACTATATTAGGCGGCAGCACATCCGAGGCCTGCAGAGCTGCTTATCAATTGGTAGTTCTTTCAGGCTTATGGGCTGCGACCAGCGAGTCTGGTGCTTAATTTCCCGGCCGTGTGTGTCACCTGAAGATTAGGGTCTACCTTAGTTTAGTTTGTGAGTTTTTTTTTTTTTTTTTTTGGGGGGGGGGGGGGGGTATTTAGTGTCAGAAGTAATTAATTTGCTCAGCATAACCTTGAAGCCAGTTTTTTTTTGTGGCAAGCGTGAATAGTTTTGCCGATGGCTGCACAAAAAGTCAACGAGTTTGTTCAAACCCCGACCCTCGAATTGTTAAACGCAATGTCCAGGGATCACCTCCTTGCTACTGCGGACCATTACCATATCGCAGTGTCGTTACCCCAGAGAAGACATAAAGAAACAGTTTGCAGTGCGGTGCTGGCTGCGATGATTGATCAACAGATTTTGCAGACGGCTGCTGTGTCAAATTCAACGGGCGGCACCTACCAGCTTGACATTTGAACAGCATAAAGCCCCGTTATTGATTCAGCGTGACAGAACTAGAGAAAATTTGTTTTTCACAAGAGGCTGAATTGGGCTGACAGCACTGGGAAAAAATTAAACTTGACCTAGAGCAATAGCGCCTCGATCTTATTCGCAATGGTAAATTGCAAGGTCATCGCCCCCTCTAAAACTTCAAGTGGCCAACAATTTGCGCTTCGTCCCACCATTTAAGGTAGGTAAACACTCCCAAATACATTTATTTCTTTCATTCGTAACAATTTAGTACCAACATCATATGAACATCTATTAAATACAGAATTAAAGTGATGACTCATTGACATAAATTATGCTAATTAGGTCCCGAGATGGCTACGCAATGTAAAACTTGATCAAGTACCTCAGGCAGGATATCTCTAAAATGTATTACTTTAATCTGAAATTTTCACAGATCATTGATGACTATATAGTGCATGTTCTGATCAGAGGGTTTTCAAAAATCATATTTATGTGAAAAAATATGGGCACTTATGTTTTTTTTTTTTTACTTTATTGGGTACCTAATTACCACAAAATCTAGAGTTACACAAATGATTTCTTCAAAATGCCTGATCAGTCCATAGACATGCATTTGGTGAACCTGTATTGTATTGCATGTATAGCATGAGAGAAAGAGGAGAAATGGTGTTTGAAGCAATGCTTAGCAGGTCAAAATCAATATTTGAGAAATTTACAAAAAAAACAACAGATGTCCATATTTTTGATAGTCCTATCAATAACCTTCAGTAAGTTCTTAGTGTGTGTTATTTTACAAAAATGTAAATTTTTTTTCAAAAAAAGAAAAAAATCCTATTTTGGGAGTGTCTGCCTACCTTAATGTGGCTGACATTGATAAGTTTTTTTCAATTGTTTGAGCGAGTGGCATTAGCTTTTCAGTGGTCAGACATTGAGAAGACGTCACTTTTCCAATGTGTGTTCACTGGTCACGCGCAACATGCATATTTCTCCCTGTCATTAGAAGACAGTCAATATTAAACTGCTGTGAAAGCAGCAGTGTTAAATGCCTACGAATTGGTGCCAGATGCGTACCGACACCATTTTCGCAATATGAAGAAAAAATTTGGCCAATCGCACATTGACTTTGTTCGCGATCTCACTCTCTAGTTTACTCGCTGGAAAGCATCTGCCAAGATAAACCGAGTGGATGAACTGATTGAATTGATGTTGCTCGAGCAATATTAAAATACTTTGTCTGAAAGTGTGGCGACATTCATTGCGGAGCGTGATGTTCACGCTGCATCTCAGGCTGCTGTGCTGGCCGATGAGTGGGAACTGTAATGCGAATATAGGCCACTGGATGGCAATCCCGGACGAGCCCCCAATTTGTTATATTACCCAACTGGAACTGCGTCTATTTCTTTATCAGGAAGGGCTCTCCTCTTTAGTGCACAAATTTCAGGATCATTAGTTTGCTCCTCAATCAACCGCTTTCTGGACAGAGACAAGTCTCCAGACACATCAAAATCACCAGACCCATCCGGCTGGCTGAATAGAGAACTGATAAAAGTATCTGATAAGTCCTCAAACGGAGAAACCATAGTAGGCCAATCAGAGTCATGAGGCGAACCACCTGAGTCCTGACTATTCAATGTGCTGGACGGCACCACAACATCTTCTTCTTTAGCCTTCTTGGCCATAGCACGAGTCACTGCGCAAGAAGGATACAGAGATGGGTCCTCATCCCGATCTTCAGTGCTCGGCTGTGAAGTAAGATGTACAGGGGGGACTACTTTGCCCCCAGCCAGGTCATTGCCTAGCAACAGAGTAACACCCTTTATAGGTAGACTTGACATAAGTCCCACCTTTACCTGTCCTGTAACTAAATCTGACTTCAAGAATATAGAGCGCAGGGGTACAGATACAGTCCTCCCTTCAATACCTTGTACAAGTATGAAATCCCCTGAAGCGGTCTCATCACGTAACTCCAAGGAGTCCATCAACAAAAGTGACTGAGAAGCTCCGGTATCCCTTAGGATATATATGGGGACAGGAGTAGTATGCTTATTCAGAGCCACAAATCCCTCTGACACAAATGGAAGAAATTCCTCCCTCACAAAGTCAGCTGTATTAGGCTTTTTAGCCCCACAAGAAGCAGGCAATTTAGCAGATTGGTTATCTACTACAGGGGTTTCTAACCTTGTTTTCACAAAGGCATTTGGTTTGGTATCCTTTTCTTTTTCTTTCTTAGCTTTAAGGAACCAACAGTTAGTTGTAACATGACCAGATTTCTTGCAATAACTGCAAACTAGACCACTTTTGTCACTGTCAGCTTTCACACTTTGATCAGACCTGTTACTGGATTTCTGAGCACCATCACCAGATTTGTCTTTGTCTTTGGGTGAGGAATCTTGGGTATCACCATAACCCTTTATCTGAAATTGGGACCATCTATTATTACTGCTAGACTGAAATTTGGACTTATGTGTGAGAACATATTCATCTGCAAATTTGGCAGCTGATTGCAAATTCAGTGCTTGCTTCTCATTAAGGTAGGTCTTAACATCATCTTTAACACAGTTCTTGAATTCTTCAACTAACACCATCTCTTTTAGTGAGTTGAAATCATCCTTGACCTCCATAGAAGTACACCAGCGCTCAAAGCAAACCTGCTTTTCATTAGCAAATTCAACATAAGTCTGATTTTCAGATTTCTTCAGACCTCTGAATTTCTGTCGGTAAGCCTCTGGAACCAACTCATAAGCTCTCAAAATAACCTTTTTGACAACCTCATAATCAGAGGAATCATCTGCAGACAAAGCCGAATAGGCTTGTTGAGCTTTACCCTTGAGGACAGTTTGCAACATCAGAGGCCAGTGTTCCTTTGGCCACTGGCAACTCTTTGCTACCTTTTCAAAACACTGGAAATAGTTGTCAACATACTTTTCCGAAAATGGAGGCACCAGTTTTACCTCCTGACTGGCACAAAATGTATTTTTAGCTTCAATTTTAATTTTTAGTTGCTCCATTTGGGGTCTTTCTTCTCTATCGAATTTCTCTAATTCAAAATCTCTCTGTCTCTGTCTCTCTCTTTCTGCTCTTTCCTCTTTCTCACTCTCAAATTCTCTTTGTTTCTCTTTTTCCTCCCTTTCTTTTTCTCTTTCCTCCCTTTCAATCTCTAGCATTTTTAATTCAAGTTCCATTTCTATATTTGGATTTTCCACTGGAAACTGTTCCAGATCTCCTGGTGCAAACACATTTTCATCAATGTAATATTCAACTCTCTCTCTAGCCAGTCTTGCTTTTCGCATGGCTGGTTTCACCTCTGTCAGCTCCAAATGTCTGCATATTTCCAACAGTTCTGTCTTTTAAAAAGACTTCAAAACCCCTACGGTTGGTGATGCCAAGAAATCATCCATTGCTGTTGTCAATATATATGTATTAAATTAAAAAAATCAATTTTACAATTTGAAATGTTAGATTTTCAATAAATGACTCACACAATGTTCTGTCTCGGACTTGAGCCCCCAATTTGTTATGGCCCCAATTTGTTATATTGCCATCCAGTGGCCTATATTCACATTACAGAACTGACTCACCGCTCTAGCTCAGTTCGCATGAAAGGCAAAAAGAGTTCCCAATCTCGATCTTGTGGTTCCCCGCTTTCACAAATCCAAGAGAAAAGTCCAGTTCAAAATCCGCTGCCTGCTCGTGATGTCACTTGTCATTATTGCCTGGCTAAAGGTCATTAAATCTGTGTTCAGTGCTCAAAGCAAAGCTTGATGAATTTAAAAGCTTACCAGCTAAATCAGTGGGCCTAGCTGCTTTGGTGCCTGTGTCAACCGGTTTGCTGTCTAGAGGCCTGGGTCCGCACCTGTGTTTGTGGCAGATCACGACGCGACGTTTGAGCCGTTCATCTCCTCAGGTTTTGTCGCGCTTGCTGGTAGCAATGATAAAGTTCCTATTAGGATCCTAAGGGATACCGGTGCCAGTGCCGCTTTCATTTTGGAATCAGCATTGCCATTTTCCTCTCAGTCTTACTTGGGAAGTTCCTTGTTAATTCAAGGGATTGGTTTGAATACGTTGTCCGTGCCATTGCATAAAGTAATCCTTGATAGTTAAACATTAGGTTAAGAATGATTTATCATTCCGCAAACAACTTTTAGTGCTTGTTTAAAATCATTAAGAGGACAAGTCAGGTAGAGAGCATGCAGTGCACTGTAGCCGATTTAATTAATCAAGAGATAATGGACCGATTGTTTTTTTCCCCCACCGACCAATTGGATGATCGAAGATTTGGACGACTGAAAGTCGAAGATTTTTTTTAGTTGACTACAGCCCTACAGACTGCAAGTAAGAAATGACATAGTCAATGCAGCTTTCCTCATCGCTCGGGTTCAATCTGCCTGCGTCATGATTGTCAGTTGCAATACTTGCTGCAACCCGGCAGACGTCGGCACTTGAGTGTCTGAAAAAACTCTTGATACTCCAAACCAGTTCCTTTCGTGCTGTAGACATTGTGTGTGTGGTAGCAATGACAGTAAAATATAGCCTGTGGTGTGTGGAGATATCGAAGATACTCACGTAGCTCCCCTGTGACCGGCGCGCGTCGACCTCTCAGTTCAGCAGTGCAGCTTCCTTTTGAAGTGGAGATCCTTCTCTCTGTCCTGCTTTATGGACAACCACCACAAACTCCTCAGCTGTCACTACGTCTGGTCACCTTGGTCTTGTGGTTCCAATATCTCTGGATCTGCTCCCCAGCGACTAAGAGGAGGGGGGGATCCCGGACGAGCCCCCACAGTTTGTTACAGGTTTCACACTGATGAGCACCACAGTAACAAAATGATTGCGGGGCAAGAGTACCATACACAACCTCCACTTTTTTGGGGTTTTTTTTTTGGCCAGGATCATTTTAAAAAGGGGGCAAAAATATTTTTGGGGGGGTTTTATGAGTGAGAAGGGGGTTTAGAATGATGGGGGAAAAATTTTAAAAGGAAGGGGTAGACGCTGCACGAGTAAAAAAAAAATTTTGCGGTAATGCCGCTTTCCACATCTGTATTGTTCCCTCGTGTCATATACTCCATGTCCTATCTCTTGAACTACTAATGATGTTCTTTATTTTATTATTATTATTTTTCCCCCCTGTCAATGAGGATGTGAACAGAGGTTTAGATGTTAAGTTAACATTACATTTGTGTCTGCAGCAGGATTCGAATCAGGAAACCTGTGGAGAAAGCAATGTTAATCACACCACTCACTATGGCCTTAACCACTACACCAAGTGAGTTTGTTGCCACTCAGCGCCATTAGTTTCCATTCATCGCTGAATATCCATTTTGATGTCATTCATGCTGGTGAGTTGCCTGATCTGTTGACACTGGGTAGAATAATTTGAGCAGAACAAACCATTGTTTGTGGCTGAGTTGGGTTAAGGTTAGGGATAGCATTCCCTATGAGTTGGGTTAAGGTTAGAGTTAGGGATAGAGATAGCATTCCCTATGAGTTGATTAGGGATAGAGATAGTTTAGTACGGTTTGGTGGTAAGTGTGAGCACGAGTGTGTCGTGCTTGGGCACGGCGAGCACGGCTGGAAGAGAAGGGGGACTCGGGCATGATCCATCCGTACTAGTATCAAATGTGAAAGAAACCGTACTTCAGCGCAGCAGCAATTACTGTTACGTGTCATGGTTGTCTTGTTCTTGCAGCAGCGGTGAAAGGATCTCTCCGTTCAGACGAAGAAATTCAATACTTGCTCGAAATGTAAGCGCGCAAAGAACATACTAAACTCGGAGGCTCTTGGAATAATTTGCACGCAGTTAAAATTCGCCTGCTTATGACAGATTAGATCAGTGTCGTGACAAATTAAAGAAAATGTGCGCGGTGACACACCGCAATGCCAAAGTTTTGCAGCTCAAGTTATTAGGCAGAGAGACATTTTTCGTGGTGTGAGGCACGGATAACATAATCAGCCAAATAGATACACAAGGGCGAAATTATATTTAAGGTTCTTTTCCTTCTAAATGACTATTTATTGTCGTTAATGTCATGTAAGTGGGCAGCCTTAAATGCAGTCGCGTGTATTTTCTATTTCAAATGGAAAATAAAATGATGTAATTGGGTCATGCGTTGCACAGAATTCATTTCAAGACTATAAAGGGTTGTGTAGTAATCAGCGACAAAAAAGAAAAATGAGCGATTGCACGTTGCGAGACGTGTGGATTTTATTGATTGAGCGGCAGCAGTGGAAGATCAAGAGGTCCTTTCCAGACCAGCAGCAGGAGCTGCGACGGCTTAGGTTTTGTTCTGGCCGAGTATATATGTGGCGACGTACACACAGACGGCGTCGACCATTTACCCAAATTTTAGCAGCCATCATCCTGCTACTGTATGCGCTGCCACCTATGAGTAGTAAACAGCACCGAGACGACATCAATAGAATAATGTCATAAAGCCAACTTCGCGTAAGTTCCAAACTTAATGTTGTTAGGCGCAAAGCAAGCTTAAGCATGCGAATTATTACACAAACAGAGAGTCCAGATGTGAATAAAGCCCCACAATGACTCAAACGGCTGGGTGTCGAACACACTACCGCATGGAAACTGAGCGCTTGCCCTCGCTGCATGCGCGCGTGCCTACACGATATCGCGAACTATGCATACGCTGCGCATGCCCCAGTATTGCCAACAGCGTCATGGCTGCCACCTTTATAAGCTAGCAGCATGTATAGCCGCTGTGGAAATTGAAGTGTAAATTATCTTTACTGGATGTACGGTCGACGTTTTTCCATACTCGAATACTTCACTTGGTATCTAAACATTAAGTTAAGCCAAAAAAAGTTGTGATTTTTTTCGATTTTGCTGGAGGTTGTGTATGGTACTCTAACCAATTGCAGAAAAATGCATTCAGGCCCCTGAAAATCATAAGTAAAATGTTCAGAGGAATGAAGATGCGAACCATGCATTTCTCTTCCCAAATTTCTTCTTTTGTTACAAAGTCTCACAAGCATTACACGTATGTAAACTTTCCCCTTGTGCATGCGTGCCTTTTTGATTTAGGGCACATTCTTTGTCCTGATAACACATCAGTATGGTTTCTCTGCTTCTCATATTGTCCACTCTCTTCAAGGAACATTAACGTTTAACAAAATACATCACAGTATTATTGCTGTTATTTGCAATCTGTGAAAGTTGCCATTAAGATCAAACAGTTATAAATTCACAGTGCAGTGGAAGATAACATACTGGTCCTTCAAACCATTTGTTGCCTCACAGGGTTCAATCACCTCACAAAACATTACACATGTCACTGAGGGAATGTTCATTACTCTGAAATAAGTTTAGTTCAAGTTCACAAAGTTCAACATTAACAGCTTAAACAAAGTCTTTCTGCAATAAACCTGTTCATCAACTGTATAAAAATCCTACTACATAATGCACAAATAGATACATTAAAGCATGTCAAGTGCTCAGGCCCCAAAATAAATGTAATGCTTCGCTATGTACGTAACTGCGTGAACAATGTGTCCCACTCTGATGGCAATGCAAACATGTAGATTTTAAGGCATGGGCGCAAGCTTTTACGTCATGGCAACGTTGCCTGCCATTAAACGGGCAACGTTTTCTACGAGATAACGAAAAAACGAAGAAAGACAATGCCTATCAGTAATGCAAGTAGCTGCACGGAAACTGAGCTTACAGATGATGGTTCATTAACTCGGGTAACGGGTTCTACAGTTCAATTCACGGGAAGAAACTGAGCAAATGCGTCAATAGCGAACATACACGTAACGCGACTGGGACTACATTGACTGGAAGCCAGTGCTCTAGTTTACCGATTTTGCATAACTCCATGCATTTCTCCGACTGATGGAGCATTGCGCGATTCTACAGTCTAACTTTTAACCAACCGCGTAAGCGAGTTGTTACGGCGCAGGAAACTCGCTGCATGTGCCAAACAATTCCTACCAGACAAATTAATTGGCCAACGATCATTTCAACCAGCTGCAAAGCGAGTAGTTGGCTCAGTGCGGCGTGAACGTCAGCTATACTGGCTAGCAACAAACAGGCTAAGCGGCTATGCCATCTTACACTCTTTAAAAACCGACTTTAAACCACTAATGTTCGTAAATAAAACTAAACACGCTTACTCTCAACAGTTTGGTTTGAGGAAGTATATTTGGCAGTTTTCACCGAGCACTAACCTGAAAGTCACAGGTAAAATGTTTAGAGGAAAGAAGATGTGAACCACAGACTTCTTCTTCTTCTTCTTCTTCTGAATTTAGGCTTTTAGATACGACTAGGCGTATTACTGCCCTCCGCAGAAAAAAAATACTTCACCTTATCAAGAAAGTTCATGAAAGTAAAAAAAAAAACAAATATCTAACTTATCCCCTTCTTAAATCCCCATTCTTGAAATAATAAAAAAAAATTCTTAAAATTTTCTGTGCTGCAAATATCACCATTTTTGATTCTTTCAAGGTCTCCAGAACATACCACCACCATTGCAATAAAAGCCAAAAAGTGTCTTCTTTCCATTCTTCCATCTGCTTTTTCAACTTCCTGAACCCTAGCCTGCTCTTTCCCCACCTTTTCTTTTTCCACCTGCACCCTCTTAACTATGGAAGCATATAGTTAACAAAATTAAAGTGAAAAAGCAATGTCAGAAATGCATTTTCAAGATATAAGCGCATTATTTGTATCATAATGAAAATGCAAATGTAATCCTCCACTATGTATACAATTTTTATAACAAGTGGAAAATTAAAATACATTCCTCATTTATATTTGCATTTTCGAGAAGTGCCCTGCAATATCACTAACAAAACGAAAACGCTTATTGTATAAAGCAAATACATTCTCGGAAATGCTTTTTCATTTTTGAGAAGCACGTGCATAATTTGTATCATCACTAAAATGCTGAAGTAATCCTCAACTTTGCGTTTGAATTTTCAAGTTCATGTAGACACTGTTTTCATTTGCAAGAATTGCCCCACAATATCACTAACAAAATGAAATGGAAAACGCTAATCTCATATAGCTAATACATTCTCGGAAATGCTTTTTCTTTTTCAAGAAGCAGACGCGATATCTAGTGATGCTGCCTCTGATACCGAGGCTCCGAAGCACGCTTCAAACTCAACATGGTATTTTTCTGAAGCACTGTGCCAGAGCTTGCTTCATATCAGGGAAAACCACATGACTGATGACGTTCAAACCACTTCACTGCTTCATTCAGACTGAATCAGCTGACCGATAATGGAGCTTGAAACATTGGCGCAATTCAAATATATTGAAGATCGACGAAACATCGCTCTTTTATTATTATTTTTGAATAAAAATGCCTAAGTCGCACAAGCACACCCAGCACACACTAAGCACAATCAAAAACATAAAAAATACAACGTTTTTTGGACAGCAAATAATGAGGCTGTGGATGTAATTAATGTTAATACTGTACAATATAATATGAATTATTAAGGCAGTGGTTCCCAAACTTTTTCTGCTGGGCCCCCCTTTGGTACATAAAAAATTTTTGCCCCCCCCCAAAAAAAATAGGTAATACATACGCACATTTTGTTTTCAGAGACCATTGCAGTTTATTTCACTCATTGTAATTTATATAAACCTCAACCTTTTTGGAAAAAATGTAAGTAAACGGTCATAAACTGTAGATTGTCATAAACTAAAACTAGGCTACTTTTAGAATTGGAAATAGCAAAATAACAAACAACCACGGTGTAATTATTTTAAGTGTAAATTTTTTCAAGCACCTTATCTGTGTAATTATGTTCAGTGTAACAGGTTTATTTTTTTAATATACAACAACATTGCTATTTATGCATTTTCCGGACACCAACAGAAACTTACTTGCATACAGCCAATCAGCGACCTTGTGCGGACCGCTGAAGGAGTGTCTCGAGACAGTTACATTTTCCTCTCTTCACTGGCCTCGCACTTTCAAGTTAAAATACGTTAACCGAGATCGCGTCAGCTTATTCTATAATATAGGAATGCTCTGCACGGATGATTTTTGTCCAGCCTAGCTGGAAACATTAAAAATGATTGGCACGTTTGGAAACGGCCACCGTTATTTTCCAATTAAGGACACGAAAATTGAATAATGCAAAATCTCTTTTAAAGTATAAAATCATTAGGCTGTATCACACTCGTCTGCCTGAGTATCGCCGTCTACTTAAAATTATGTTTCTATGATGCAGAAAGAAAGCACCACAATCAACCTATATTAACAGCCGACAGCGAAGTACGAAAAAAAATTCACGAACACTACTTGCCGAACCTGCCGATATGTTTGTAACGTTCAGTTGCTGGGCTAGATAAAAATAATCTGTCGGCATACAGAGCATTCATATTATCGAGAATAAGATGACGCAATCTCGGTTATTTCTGCTTTGTATTCATCGGATTTTGTGCGGTGTCACTTACCATTTTATTATCAATATGCCAGATCAATGCAGGATAAAAAGCGGCGAGTTGGGTATGGAGAGACTACATTACTGGCTTCAAATATTTGAACAACAACATTCATAACAAATTATTTATGAAAATGGCAGGCAAGATGAATGATTTGGCGAACAGTTATGTTGAGAGTAAGGCAGGCATTTACGATGTAATCGCAGAATTCTGGGCAGCGAATGGACTGTATGCAAATGATTTTCTGTTGGAGTCCGGAACTCCCGCATCCCGCGCCCCCCCTGCAATTGCTCTGCGCCCTCCCTAGGGGGCGCGCCCCCCACTTTGGGTACCACTGTATTAAGGCAAGGAAGAAAAACAACAAACACGGGAAACGAAGTTAGATTTCAGCTTTAAGTATTTTTCACAACACAATAAAACTCAAAGTGCACACGCAAGGGCCCTCATTTATCAAACTTGCGTACACTAAAAAAAAATGGGTGTACGCCAAATCTCCCATCAATAATTGGCATTTATCAATCTAAACGTGAGAGAACGGTCCGCAAAAATCAAAGGCGAGCCTTGACCAGGTGTACGCAAATCTGAAAACAGCGAACAACTTGCAGGAACGAGTACAGCTGTCAAAATGAGTAATAAACTATAAGCAGCGATGTGGACGTCATGCTGTTGTTGTTCTTATTAGTAAAATAAATAAATAGGCTAAAGAAATGAATGCATAAATAAATGAATAAAAGTAGGTTGTTTCCAAATGTAAGTGCAATTAATTTCTCAACACAGATGTCAGTCAGACATCATTGGGCAGCACGGTGGCACAGTGGTTAGCACTACTGCCTCACAGCAAGAAGGTAGTGGGTTTGAATTTGGCCTGGGGCCTTTCTGTGTGGAGTTCGCATGATCTCCCCATGTTTGCGTGGGTGTACTCCGGTTTCCCCCACTCCCAAAAACATATTGACTAATCTGGATGTGAGCCTAAAGTGGCCCACATATTAGAAAAGGGACATGGCCCACCTTTGCTGAAACATATTTGGGCCAGTTTTGGCTGAAATGGGGCAAGTTAGCATTGACTAATCTGGATGTGAGCCTAAAGTGGCCAACATATAACATGGTGGGGTCCATAGTTTCTGAAGAACAAATGTGCCTGGACAACACAAGACAGGTAAAGTTTATTTTAGTTTGCTTCTCTCGTTGAACTGCTCTGTCCACTATTCCTTGCTTCTAGATGTATCTATGCACCTAGACTCCTGCTGCTATAAATTTTTTTGCGCTTTTCTTTTTTCTAGATCATCTGTGGTGCCTGCTTTGTCTTTCCTTGGTATTATTGATAGGGGTGGAACGTTGTACGAGTCAGTGAGGACTTTGTTCCCTCCTTGCACTCTGTTTTAATGCATTTTTGCGCTAAATAAATAAACCTAAACATAAGCTAATAGGGAAGATAATATAAAATGAGTAGATATTCCTTTCTCGGTCCCATGATGGGCAAATTGACAATGTTGCAGCTGGAATGACCTGCAATATTTCTCTTTCACTCATTCTGGGTGAAGATGTTGGTCACTAATGGAGCCCCCGTCCAGCCAGAATGTCCCTTGTGTAATGGGAGGGATTGTCATGTATGCTGATGTAAGGTAATGTCAATATGTAAAAATGTATATCCATGATGTAATACTGCAGGTCATATGGTGCTTAAAGTATGCCCTCCTGCTGAGACCATGTCCTAAAGTGTGCAAGGCACTGATGTGAATATCTTGTGGTAGCATATGCCACCTTCTTTGCTGGAGCTGGCTATGGAAGCAGTGAGAATGTTTATCATGAGCAACACATCCCCATGGTGAGCTGTCTGTTGCACCCATGACACAAAGAGAAACACAAATGTTCATATCTGAGCGAAAAAAAGACAATACAAGACAACGTGTGGATGGTGAATTCTCAGAGTTGTTAAAGAGTATCAGTCTGACACTCGTTAATGGATGAATTGAATGAAGGTAAAATTTTATTATTGTGTCATGCATACAAGCAGGGGCGCCGCCAGAAATTCTGGGTCCCATGAAAAAAAAATCACATTAGGCCCCCCCTGGGCAGCTGTTGTCACCACATCTCTAGGACCTAACTGACCCATTAAAAGCTTTACATAACTCCAACTCTGAAGAATTGCAACTGTCCTGCTTCTTCTAGTTCAGTACTACCAGTGCAATATTTACTGCTAGTGAGTTGTACGTTCAACAGTCTGGATACAGTATGCAATTGAAGCAATGATTACTAAAACCCCACAAGTCAAGTCAAGTCAAGTCTCATATTTATGGGGCTGAGGGTCACAATTTACATCAGAACCCTTAGAAAATTTGCAGATGTTCTCAAATATGGTCACTTCACCACTGGTTGAAATTTGAAGAAATTCTGAGACATCAACTTTTTCACTTTTGAGAAAATTGGTTGATTTGACATGGAATGACCCTTCTGTAAATCGAAATCTGTCTCTCTTTCTGCTCCATCCTCTTTCTCGCAAATTCTGCTTTTCATTTTCCTCCCTTACTTTTTTCTCTTCTCTTGCTAATTCTTCTAACTCAAACTGCCTTTATTTCTCTCTCTCAATCTCCAGCATTTTTAATTTAAATTCCATTTCTACATTTGGATTTTCCACTGGAAACTGTTCCAGATCTCCTGGTGCAAACTTATTTTCATCAATGTATATTCAACAATCTCTCTAACCAGTCTTGCTTTTCACATGGTTGGTTTTACATCTGCCAGCTCTGTCTGCATATTTCTAGCAGTTCTGTCTTTTTAAAAGACTTCAAAACCTCTACGGTGGTGCTTGGCACACCGTTCATTTGGCGTTGTTTACAGAACGGACTTGGCAATCATAATGTGTTAGAACGGTGCAATCTAGTAACAAACATATACCTACAGACACGTAAGCGGATTTCAGGTTTGTAACATTAAAGAAAAAATCTGTACTCAAAAAATACAGTGGGAGTGAATTTTTACTTACTTTGTGGAAAACCAACTTATCTGGCGATATCTCCCTGCAGCATGTAGGGATGTAACTTCCCGGGCATGTGCATTACGGTACTCGCTGCATACTGATATGATGACATCCAACCGCATTGACCAATCAAGAGAAAACGTGCACGTTACAATTGTGACGTTACAATCAAGGCGGCTCTCTCCTATATATACCAGTTAATGACCTTGGTCAAAATATTTATTGGGCGTGATGATTCTGCAGTTGTAAACCTTTCTTCAATTTAAAATGTGCTTTTGACCTTAAAAGGAATTCTGCTTCTTATTGAATGAAAAATTAATGAACTTGCTGGTGTTATGACTTGAAAAAAATCACAACAAAGAAAACCAGAAAGTACAACTAAAACAAATTTATTCTACACAAAAAAAGTTATACAAAAAAATATATCCACTATTCAATTCTCTTATTACACTCCAATGCCACTATTTAACTGTTGCCAAAACAAAACTCTGTTTCTGCTGTGCTCTATTCTGCTGTCTTTTTTTTTTTGTCTGCCCTCTCTGCTCAAAATCACAGCATTTATATAGACTAGCAACCTTCCAGAAAGATCTAAAGGATTCTGGGGAAATCCCGCCCCCTCCAAGCAGGAAATGCCAGAAGCTTCTAGAAATCACTAGTCTTTTCTTAATGATTTTACAGACACGCCACCAGAGGGTGCCAATGAACAAAATAAATATAGCTGACCAGCAAGGCAGCAAAACAGCATGTAACAAATCTTTCATTTACAAATGAAATATAATGCTGTACAAAAAATACTCATACATAACACTGGAAAATCTGAACAATGCGTTGTCTTTTATTTTGCGTTTTTTTTTTTTTCCGGAAGAGGCTAATCAATGTGTAGCGCTTCTGCACGATTACAAAATTAAATCTCTTATTAGCCCAGCTGCTGGGAAAATGGCTGCTTCCCTAACGAGCCCACTGCGGGGCAGATAGCCAATGTCTTTCCCTCAATTCACACCGCAGCAGGGTGAATAACCACTTCCTTCTTGATGTCGCGCCCGAATAATTCCTGCACTTCAGCAATATGTGTAAATATAATTTTGATGCAATTTTGCGATAAACTACCTTATCTTACAATATTTTTCTTATGCAGCATGTGCAGGCTATTTTTGTGACAATGTTTAAGTAGGCAACATGAACTATTTATGTTGAATAAATATGTCAAGTAGGTCTGATGTGTCGTAAGGTTGCACCTAGGGGAGGTCTTCTTAAATAAGTGCTTTCATACAACTTCAGGTCAAAAAATCTGAGCTATGCCTTGAAACAACAAAATATCCCACTGTCACAAATAATTTTAATTTTGAGATGCTTAAACCTCACATTGTCAGCAATACGAACTTCACATTATCGCCAGCTTCCAGCTTGCCCAGTTTCCCCTGGAACTGCACTTTTCTTGTTTAAATAATGATTTTTCCCTGTCACTTTGTCACAAGTTTCAAATCTCTTTTGATACATCATGATGTTCATTTTTGTAAATTATGGTCCCAAATAGACTAGAATAAAGGATAAAGCCAGAATATGCATTTGGGGCAAGGCTATCCGCTGCTCCTTGGCTGATACGGTCAGATCCATTCGTAGATCTACTTCTTCCTCCTCCCTGGATATTCAATTCACGGTCTTCTCCAATTGGAATATTCGGTTTCAAAATGACAAAATGGCGCAATTCAAATGGCCCAAATCGAGGCTTCCTAAATTCAATTCAATTCAATAGTCTATTTATAGTGGGTGCCAAGTTCAGCCAAACAATGAGGCTGGGTTCCAAATTGGACCACATAACAAAAAATGCAGAAAAATACAAGATATACAAAGGCAGTATGGCAATTAATACATAACATTACCATAAATGCAATTACATTACCTAGAAGATAAAATATAATAAAAAACATATCAAATATATCAAAACACATAACACACCATATATTTTTGGAATGCAGCTGTCCAGGCAATTCATGACACCAGTTTTGTCCTTTTTGCACCAATTATAGTCCATTTCACAAGAAAAAATTGGTTACTCGGAAGAAGAAAAGACAAACATATACCACTTGTGGCCCGCCGTGACCTGCTAACCCATTTCGAGCCCCAAAATGATACTGAGTGGAGATAAGTGACCATTATATTAAAACAAGTGGATTTCTTCAAGAGAAATAATGTTCATTGTGCTTAATCCATGAAAAATGAACATTTCAGGAGTCACAATTTTTGCATGTGTTCTGGCAAACAAGGGGTTTATTCACCATGGTGCACAAGTTATGCCCCCAAACCATCCATTTCTGAAAAGTAGACATTTCAACGATTCAAAAGACACAAAGATCAAATTATTATACCTCTGGCAGGGGTTCCCAAAAATTTCAGGCCCAGAACCGCTAGCCTATATAGAACAGTATACACATAGCTCGGTCTGTTATCGTGGCGCTTCACGTCGAGGTGAATTATGGGTCTTGGCATGGCAGTCAGTGAATTTCAAAAGGTAAAATGGTTGTGCTTGCACTTTGTCATGTTTGACGGGTTGACTAACCGTCCGATGCTGACAGACCTCATGAATCTAACATGTTTAACAACGTTGTTTGCGAATTTTCATTGTAGCCTGCCGGACAACCGACTTGGTGCAGTCTGGAAGTCTGACATGATTTTTTGGCAGTCTCAGGCACTCGGACAACCGCCAATTTCAACCCCTGCCCACATGTCGAAAATCTCTGGTCTTGCTCCATTTTACTGCAGGTTTACCCTCATTAGATGACAATACATTTATTTAGCAGATGCTTTAATCCAAAGTGCCTTCCACTAAGTGTATACAGTAAGGTCACTGACACTATAGCCCAACAGACTGGACAACTTACAATTCATTTCAAGCATTAGTCACCTGAAGTTATGAACATGTAGAGCAAGGACTATAGAGAAGGCAGTAGCACAAAGAGAAGAAAAAGAAACAAAGTGAGGACTAACATGAAGATTTTTTCTTTTTTTCAAATACAGCAGGGGAGGAGGAGATCAGGTCAGAAACTGTCTAAACAGGTGAGTCTTAAGGTTACGGCGGAACAGCAGCAGGGATGGAGCAGTTTATAGGGAGGTGGGAAGGTCATTCCACCACTGGGGAGCAAGATGGGAGAAGCTGAGTGATCTGGAAGAACGACCAGCTTTCCAACCCATGGCAGGGAGGCAAATTCCTCCCGCTGCTGCAGAATGACTGTGAGGAAACACACTGATCAGACTAGCAAATCTTCCTGCTTGTTTCTGGGCTCTCAAAGATGACCCCACACGCCCTCCACTATGAGCTAAACCCCGAAACTTAAACAAGGCGAGATGAGTTTGTTAGATAAAATATTAAACATATTACAAACGGTTCATTGGAGATTTGTCATCACACAGTCAAGAGTAGAGTATTATTTATAAACTCCACGATTTCCTGGCCCACAATACTCCACAGTAAATGCATGAATAGGGCTTTTCACTTGCGTGAAATTTGAGGTGTTGGCGTGACTCAGTTTGAACGGAAGCACTCATCACTCATAGTTCACTTCCACTGCTTTTCACCTGTGAATTCTCTGGCTGCATCGTAAATCAAGTAGTTGAGAAAAACGCAGACTACATTTGGGGGGCTTTTCAGTTTTTTTTTTCTTATTTTCTTCTTAGAGAGTGTAATGGGCCCCTTTCCTGGGGTCTATAGTTACACCCTAAACATTGATGGCATTGTATCCAAGGGCTCTTTTCAAGATGGTGGCCGTTCCTTTGATTGCAGATAGCTGTACT
Source organism: Gymnothorax reevesii (assembly GCA_029721435.1). Taxonomy (NCBI): domain Eukaryota; kingdom Metazoa; phylum Chordata; class Actinopteri; order Anguilliformes; family Muraenidae; genus Gymnothorax; species Gymnothorax reevesii. The sequence continues at coordinate 16,837,712 of CM056579.1, forward strand.
TCCTGGGTACTTGGACAACCGGGGATGGCCTCCATGTAGTTCTTCAGGTTTTTCTTCATAAGCCCCGTTGTATCTACCACCACTGGCATTATATCAACTTCTTTAAATGACTAAGTTGTTTTTAGGTCATTCTTTAAATCTTGGTATTTTGTTATCTTTCCTCTTTCTGCTCTATTAAGTCCATAATCATTAGGGACAGTGACATCTATAATTTTGGCACTTTTCTCCTGCCTATTCCAGATGACAATGTCTGGTTTTATTGCAGCTCCCTCTAGGAACCTTCAGTTGGAATCACTTTGTTGTAGAAGACTTTTCCATTGGAGATGACTGGTGCTGGTTCATGTTCCCAAATTTTTTTTGTTTACTTCCACTTCCATCTCTGCATATTTTCCAGTGTACGTATTTGCAGATCATATTGTGGCGGGAGGTATAATGTCCATCTGCCAGAAGGATTTGGTAACCTGAGAGGTTTACACTCTCAACTGTTGTATGGCAGAATCTACATAGATCATTCTGTGATATTCCTGCCATCCTCTTGAATCCATTTGTTAAAAGCCCCTGATCTTGGGCTCCAACTGTAATTCTCTCTCCATCGAATCCCAGCTCTCCGTTCTTGAGCCACTGTATCGATCCTTCTTTATGGATGTAATCCTTTTCCAATTCCTCTTGGAATTTTGCTAGCTTTGTTGCTTTGATGTTAGACAGTCCCAGGCATGTCAATATCCAGGAGTAGGGCACACTGTCAAATGCCTTTTTATAATCAATCCAGGCCATACTAAGGTTTGTCTGTCTTCTTTTGCAGTCCTCAAGAACAGTTTTATTTATCAAGAGTTGGTCCTTCATTCCGAGCCTTTTCCCCATGCATCCCTTTTGTTCGTTTTCCAGGTAGTTTCCCTCATGATGATGTTCCTAGACTGCATCAGCTATGATCCCTGTCAGCCACTTGTATGTTGTTGTCAGACTGCAAATTGGTTTATATTTATGAGGCAGCTGCGTATCATTACTCATTGCTATAAAGCTGGTATTACCAATAGTATCCATTCTGGGGATTCTTCTTCTCCTTTCAGTATTTTAGTGAAGGCCATGACAGTGGCAGTGAAGACCCGTCACCTTTTTCAGCCAAAAATTTGGGGTTTTGTCTATTCCTGGTGTCTTTAACCTGGAAGAATTCTGTGGTGGGATTTTAAATGAGTTCCTTCAGAAAAGCGCTTCCCACAGTAAGTACATTTATAGGGCGTTTTTTTTTTTCTTCCTTATTCTCTTCTTATAGTATGCAATGGGTCCTGTTCCTGGGGTCTATAATTTCACCCTAAACATCAACGTTTTCACAAGTATGAGTTCTGTGGTGGGATTTTAGTTTATATTGGTCAGCAAAGCACTTCCCACACTGACTACATTTATAGGGCTTTTCACCTGAATGAATTTTCTGGTGGCGTTTTAGTAGAGAGGGGTCAGCAAAGCACTTCCCACACTGACTACATTTATGAGGCTTTTCACCTGTATGAATGCTGAGGTGGCATTTCAGTTTATATTGGTCAGCTAAGCACTTCCCACACTGACTACATTTATAGAGCTTTTCACCTGAATGAATTTTCTGGTGGCGTTTCAGTTGAGATCGGTCAGCAAAGCACTTCCCACACTGACTACATTCATGAGGCTTTTCACCTGTATGAATGCTGTCGTGGGATTTTAGTTTATATAGGTCAGAAAAGCACTTCCCACACTGTCTACATTTATAGGGCTTTTCACCCGAATGAATTTTCTGGTGGCGTTTCAGTTGAGATCGGTCAGAAAAGCTCTTCCCACACTGACTACATTTACAGGGCTTTTCACCTGTATGAATGCCGTCGTGGCATTTTAGTTTATATTGGTTAGTAAAGCACTTCCCACACTGACTACATTCATAGGGCTTCTCACCTGAATGAATTTTATGGTGGCGATTTAGTTGATATGGGTCAGCAAAGCACTTCCCACACTGACTACATTTATATGGTTTTTCACCGGTATGAATTCTGTGGTGCCATTTTAGTTTATATAGGTCAGCAAAACACTTCCCACACTGACTACATTTATAGGGCTTTTCACCTGAATGAATTTTCTGGTGCCGTTTTAGTTGATATTGGTCAGCAAAGACCTTCCCACACTGACTACATTTATATGGTTTTTCATCAGTATCAATTCTGTGGTGCCATTTTTGTTTAGGTAGGTCAGCAAAGCACTTCCCACACTGACTACATTTATCAAGCTTTTCACCTGTATGCATTCTGTGGTGGGATTTTAAAGTAGTTCGTCGAGAAAAGCACTTCCCACACTGACTACATTTGTCGGGCTTTTCACCTGTATGCTTTCTGTGGTGGGATTTTAAAGTAGTTCGTCGAGAAAAGCACTTCCCACACTGACTACATTTGTAGGGCTTTTCACCTGTATGAATTCTCTGGTGGCGTTTAAATTCAGATAGGTAAGCAAAGTGCTTGTCACACTGACTACATTTGTAGGGGTTATTACCTGTATGAATTCTCTGGTGGCGTTTTAATTCAGATAGGTAAGAAAAGTACTTCTCACACTGACTACATTTGAAGGGCTTTTCATCTGGATGAATTCTGTGTTGATTTAAATGCTCTTTATTTTCAATTTCATTTCCACGAATGGCCTCCTTCTGAAGGACACTCAAAGCTCGTGGAGGTTTATTTGAAGCAGTGATGAGGGGTTCAATGGTCATACTCCTCATTTCACAGGTTTTAGGTTTGTTGATACTCTTTGCATTTTCCTGAATGATTCCTTTCCCTTTCATCTCATCGTTTCCAAACTGGCAAGGATTCAAATTCCCATTTTGGGTTGAGAGATCATGGATTTCTTCTTTGCAGTTTACATTTAGATGCACTGTACTGAGACTTGGGTCAGTTGGGTCTTGGTGATAAAGACGAACTCCACTCATCCCTTCATTCATGAGATCAGTTCTTATGTTTTCACTCGATTCACACCTCACTTGGTCACATTTAATATGAGCACATTTAATATCCTGCCAGTCACTGATTAGCTCTGATTTAAGGTATCCTCCATCATCAGTCTCTGTTTTGATTTGGTCAGGATGCATACAGGTCACATATCCCAGCTCTGTACGGTCAAGGCTCTCAGTCTTCATAAGATCCCCACAGTGTGTGGAGCCCAGATCAGTTTCTGTTTTAATCAGTGATGTGTGTGTGTGGTGTACATTCCTGACCCCACTGTGTGCTGTAACACACTCTGGCTCCTGTGTGTTGAGTCCTGGTGCAGCACACTCTGTCTCTGACTCTGCCATGTGGACAGATTCCAGTCCACTGAGTTCCTCTTCTTTCTGTCTGATCCTGTGCTGCTCAGTGAGCTCTGGTAGTGTTGTCTCAGTGTCCCGTCTCAGACAGACTCCTGCCTGCATCATACTGCTGCTCAAAGGTGTGCTGAAGTGCAGCTCCTGGAGGGAAACAGGGGAAGGGATTTAGCCATCATCAAACTGGCCCTCCTGGAGGACCTGACACATTCATTACACTATATAGTCCTCTTCAGACTGACCACAGGTGGCGCTCTCTCACCATCAGGGACTCACCTTTCTAAAGGCGTGACCAAGGCATTGGCCAAAATGGCTGACAAACCAGCAGCTGCATACAATAGAGAACACTGGGTGAGACAGAAATAATATGAACTTCAATAATGAGCTTAAATTAGAAATCACTGCCTGTGTCCTAAAGTTCATTTGAATTTTTTCAAGAATTCATTTGATCTTAATGGGTTAAAGCAGTACATGTTATGTAACCTAAAGCACTAATAGCCCTGACAATGAGAAGGTGAAACTGATGAGGTCCTCATTTCATGCAATCTGGGGCAAAGTGATTACTGACTTACTCCAAAAGTGTTATTGTTAATCAGTTGAGTGTGGCACAAGCTCCACTTACTTGACAATAGATCGAAAAAGTAGTCATGTAAAACTGAATGCAGTTTTTAATAAAGGAATGTTTAGCAATTGTTGTAGAATTAACCATTTATTCTTGGTTTCCTTATTTTTGGGAAACACTGTAGGTAAAATCCCTGAAAGACCAAACATTTTTCAGGGGTTCACCCAGGGGTTGAATGAAAGAGTATTTTCGTTACACTAATGCCTGCCTTTTACTCTAAAACTGAGTTGTCGAATGTCATTACAATAATACTTTCATACACAACAAGGTCTACCTTGTCGCCTCCGACAGCAGGCGGAATTTTAGCAAAAGCTCTCCAAAATGATGAGTTCCAGGATATGAATTTTTTTATTTTTCACTGTCAGTAATACAAAGCCCAAAATGAATAAAGTTGTCTGTCCCGACAAGATCTAAAGCAGGGATGGGCAACTCCAGTCCTGGAGGGCCGGTGTGTATGCAGGTTTTTATTTCTATCAATTCCCCTGACTATTTGAGTTAATTGGCTGCATACACAAATATAGATTTTTGCAAAGGTTTGCTCAAAGAAAAATGTTTTATGTAGGGTGACAAGAACAGTCTTTGGTGGTAATTCATAATAATTTAAAGAAATGTCAGATTTCATGAATAGTTTGGCTAATTTAGATAATTAACTAATTAAAGGCCAGAGGTTGGTGTGAAAACCAGGGGCAGATGCGGCCCTTGTTGCCCATCCCTGATCTAAAGGTACGCAAGATTTGTAAACGATCTATGAAATAGTTTTAATGCGATAACTAAAAAACTATGAATATGCGGTGGACGCAGACGCGGTGGCAATGATGACTCCATAATATTGACAAAACATACTTTTGCCAATATATACTGACCAAAAAAAGAAATGCAATTTTCTACTTGATTTTATCGAGTGTAACTGTTATTCATCAACACTTCATTGGTATCAAATGAAAGAGGGAATCTCAGACAATAGATATAACAGAAAATCGGGCTGGAATATCGCGATGTTGGCTTTTATTTAACAAGGTGAAGTTTGACATTACAAAACACAAATGACACTATCAGAATCTCGGATGTCCCCCGTTAGCGTCGCGCACGGCGGTACACTTGCGTCTCATAGACATTACCAGACGTCTGAATGTTGCTTGTGGAACGTTGTTCCACTCTTTGGTCAGTGTTCGTCTTAGCGGTCGTACTGTAGCTGGCGGTAGTTGACGCCCCCGGATTGCTCTATCCAGAAAGCCCCACAAGTGTTCTATAGGTGAAAGATCTGGAGAAAATCCAGGGAAGGATTTGCACGTTTTTGGCCCAAAGGAACTCCATACAGATACGTGCCACGCGCGGATGTGTTTTGTCCTGTTGGAAAGTCTGTTGATGTCGGACAAATGAAAGGACTACTGGATGGAGAATTTCATCACGGTAATGGACGGCGTTGAGGTTTCTTTCAATAAAATGAAGTTTGATTCGGTGTGTAGCAGACGGTCAGCAGTGATCTGACGGTCAGACGCTGGAGTCATAACATGCGGCCTACTCGATCTGTGGCGATCGGCCGTGTGTCCCGAGGCATTTAAAAAGGTTCTGAAGCAACAAATTGTCGCAGAATGCACACTGAATTGACTGGCAACTATCTACCCGACTTCCGGCCTGTAGCATCCCAAACGAGCGTTCTCGTTGAACTTCCGTTCGTCATGGCATTATAACCCGTTTGATTTTCACTCATTTTCCGTTAGACTTTTATAGACCCCATTGTCTACGAGGAACTCAAAACAAAAATGGTTGTGTTAGGACAATTGTAGTACTCAAACCCAAGCAGTGCCAGTTGTTTGGTTCCGGACAAATGGCGGCATCAGAATATGCACTGTGACCGTGAAAATTTGTATGGTAGAAGTACTCACCTCTAGAAATAACTCAGAACAAAAGCATCTTTTTCAATGGGTTTGTCGAAATTTGGCACCGGATTACGTAATTGCGTTTCTTTTTTTGGTCAGTCTAACAATAAATTCTATGTCATGAACTGAAGACTTGTGAATGGTGGAGTGAGCACAGACTAAGGGTCCCTCAAGACAAGAACATTTTTTTTTTTTGAAAAATCTTGAATATTTCATCCTTTCGGCTATGTATCTACACAGAGATGGCGAAAACGCAGCCCGAAAACTGTATTTTTTGAAAACGGGTGTAAGATCTGGAAAGGGGGTTGGAGCTTTGCAAACGCTGATGCGTGGGTGAGCCCAGAGGGAGTGGCAAATGGCTGATAACTCGGGAACTGGGCCCAGGATGCTCGCTCAGCCTGCATGTGGACGGTGTTAATGGTCTTTCTGTATGGGAGGGGAAGTTGCAAAGCTCTGTCTGACACAATGCCCCTGTGGGAGTCAAATTACTGTCCTGAGTCTTTAATATAACTGGACCTTATCCGTTTAAAATAATCTAAACCTCTGGAAACATTGAACATACAAGCATATTGTGATATCTTGCAAAGAAATCACTTCTGTACTTACAACCCAATTTACCTACACAATAATTAATCTTAAGACTTCATGACAACTACATCATATTGGTACATAATCATATCATGTTTGGTCTTGTTATTCTCAGGAGAATCCAAGGAGTTGAATTGAGTATGTTTCATTCGCTTTTGGTAACTCCTGAAAATTACCTCTTGGGTAATCATCCTGTTCTTCTCTCTCAACTAAATTGTTTTATTACATCCTCCAAATGGTGGAAACCCAAAAACCATATTCGACCCCCCTTCCAGGTCGTTAATGGCCATGCCCCCTGGATCAAAGATGTGATTTGGCTTAAAGCAAAGAAAGACAATCAATTCGGGGAAGACTGTATCCGATCCCTCCCCGCATACGTTAGTGCGCGAGTAGCCCTTTTAATTATGGAAGTTTGTAATTCGAACTTCCCGCATGCTTGCTCCGTGTGAAGCCTTTCACCAGGAATGTCTTTACCATCGGTCTCTGAATTTGTTGTAATTGTAACGTGTTGTGGTGCTTTAAGTTTCTGCCTACCTGGTGGGTAAATTGTTATTCCTTATTGCATGCGTGGTCTCCATGACTTTCATCTATTTTACCTTCTTCCGTCCATGTTACGACTGGTACTTAGGGGGCGATTCCTTACCATTCCAGAGTAGCTAGCTGATGTTTATAGGTAGCCATTGGTTTTAAGTTGGATTGTAAATTACGGTCTACTTCTATAAAGGGTTTATGTAGTACCAGTTCTGGGATTTGGCATTAAAGGGCACCCCTGGGCTTATAAGCCATTGCCTGGTAGATACATCTTGAGGAACCCTTAGGTGTGCATAAATCTGGGTTCATGATATGTTTAAGCCAAGATGCTACTATCATGGTGAGTTCTTCCATCCTCTAGAACTATCATCAAACTAAGACCCGGCAATTGTGCTCGGACCCAGGGGCGAAAACAGTGGTTTTCACGGAAAAGTAAGGTGGCGTAGCTGCCCCGAGATTCACTCATGCTTAAGTCCCCTTATCTATTTTAAATTGGAGTCAGATTTTAAACGAGATTAATATTGTAATTAATTATGCTTAGTTTGCCCTAATCACTGATATATCTGATGTTTTGTTCAGTTACTGCAAGTGTTCCAACTTGCACCTTGGATTATTCCCAGCATGGCATTTAGTTAGATGGTTCCATGATTTCGGCATAGCCCCGTTTTTGAACGGAGAATTACTGAGAATCCCTCAGGTTAGTCTCAGGTCAGGTCCAAGACAGGCAGCGTACATGAAAGATTTAATTGGCAAGTTCCATTGCCTCATAACATCTGGAATCAACACGCATAAGCCTTTACTCCTGGCTCCTCCGCCATTGGTTGAGCTACATGGGTTTTACACGGGTTCCAGAGTAAGAAAATCTGAAAAAGCCATCCCAAAGCCCAGCGTTTTCGTGTCAATAAAAAAAAAAAAATTTTTTTTTAAAAACCTGTTTTGTTTAACGATGACGTGATTGCCCTCATCACAGCCCCCACCCCCTCTTGTCTGTACTCAGAGTCCAAGCTTTATAAGCTCGCTGCGCTCCACTGCATTTATTGGTCTATTTCTGCAGAAACTCTATAGCGCCACATAAAAGCCAGGGATATTTACTACAGAGTTTTGGGTTGTTTCAGGCATCTCTGCGTGATGTTATGGCCCCAATTTATGACGACGTGTCAGACCGCAAGGGATGACAGCAAAATTGTAAAACTTTGACAGATTTAATAAAACAAAGCCTGACCAACATTGAAATAATAAATAAAAAATGAGATAGTTACAATCCCGTGGTAACTGAGATGGGGTTTCTATGTTGCGATATCCTGGGACAGGAAAATGCTCCAACACAGGCAAAAATCCACGAAAACAGCTTCACAGGTCTTGAAAAGAGTGACAGCTCCAGTCAAATGTATCCCTCCACTATTTCTCCTTGCAATTTCTCCAACTACTTTACTCTCACAAAAAAGTCAATACTGCCATCTAGTGGCTTTTTTTTTCCACATTACACCTCCATTCCAATAGGGAAAAATTGACTCATAGGCAAAATTTTTCTTTTTAAAACAAAAATGGTTAAGTAGACTCATATATAATATAGATATATATATATAAATTTATATATATATAAAAATATATATATATATATATATATATATATATATATATATATATATATATATATATATATATATATATATATACACACACACATGCACATATAATGCAATACACTAATAAACACACGTGATATATACACATACTCAAACACGGGATAAGCAATTAGCAATTACATTGTAAATGTGCTTAAAGCTGCAGTTAGTAAGTTATAAAAAACTAACTTTTTGTCATTTTTGCTAAAACTGTCACTGAGTACAGACAGTATTACATAAAACTAATACTCTGTAATTAAAAAAGGCTCCTTTAAACCCACCTAATGCTCCTACTGCAATTTAAAAGAATCGTTCGGACCGACCAAAAAGAACCAATTACAGCCAGGATGGTGTCTGACAGCCGTCAAACAGTGCACATGCACGCGCTGCAGACAGCCCCCTCCCTCCTCAGTTCACACCAGTGCTCAGTCAAGTTCAAATCTCCCAGAGCGGGTTCAGGAGCTTAGAGCCATCAGCGAGGAAAAAAATACTGATGCCTCCGTTACCAGCAACAGCACACACGGCTAAGACAAGTAAAAAGGAAGCCAGAGGAAAAAAGCACAAAAGAAAGAATTTAGCAAAACCCAGGATAAAACCAGAGTGAACATCGGAGTGGATTTATAGAAGTGGAAGGAACTCCGTGATCTGGAAGGATTAATAACTGACGCAGGTTGCGACTTTTCTCCTTGACAGGTAAACCCCAGCTTTATTTGTTGGTTCATTTTTGCTCTGCAAATAAGGGAGTGGGCGTCGCTGACAAGCTCACCAAACTAACCCCAGCCCTAACCAGCTCTTCATTTTCATTTTCGCTCTGCAAATAGGCGAGTGAACGTCGCTGATCGAAATTGCCAGAGTCTTGCAATTGTTACAGATGTTACTGTGATGTTGCAGTCGAGCTAACGTTAGCTTGTTTCAGATTCTAGGGCTAACAACACTCGCGTTGTTTTAATAGAAAGCAGCAGAAAATCTCTTTATGAAGTGACCTGGCTATTGCAATGTTAGTGGCAAACACTTGTTTTCAATAAAAGGAGGGATATTAGCCCTGGAATTTTCAGGTCTAATGACGCGCCTATTTGTTGACCAGCAGTGTTGACTGTTCGCAACAGTAAAGTCTAGCCTCGGCAACTTGGCCGCTCTCATAATGTGAACGTGCTAAATCTCTCCGCAGTTGTATGCATAACAGCTCGCGTGCCTTCGCGTGCATGGCAGCTTTCTGGGGGAGAGTCAGTGCAGTGGAGAGGGAGGGGGAGGGATCTGAAAGTTGCTTTTTTCAAATTTTTGGGCGAAGTCCTCTCTCTCCTCAAAGTTACCAACTGCAGCTTTAATTTCCAAGTCAAACTTCTGTAAAATCAAACTCCAATTCAACAATTTGCGATTCTTGTTTTTCATCTTACTCAAAAATATTTGGATTGCGGTCAGTATATACAATCTTTGGCTTTTGCCCTGTACAAACAAACCTCAAAGTGTTGTAAGGATAGAACCAGAGCCAACAGCTCCTTCTCAATTGTGGAATAGTTTTTTTGGTGGCGATTGAACTTCCTGGAGAAGAATCCCACGGGATGCTCAATGTCATCAGAGTCACTTCTCTGTAGGCGCACAGATCCACAAGCTTGGTTACTAGCATCGACCGCGATGGGCAACGGTTTGTTGAAGTCAGGAGATTTGAGCAGGGGGAAATGACACAGCTGAGACTTCAGGCGATCAAAGGCTCTTTCTTCATTTCAAGTGAACTTTGCGCCTTTCTTGAGTTGGTAAGTGAGACTGAGAGCAATCTCAGCAACGTTCTTCCAGAACTTGCGGTAGTACCCGATCATTCCCAGGAAGCGGCGCAAAGCTTCTTTGTTGTCAGGAACTGGAAAGTCCATGATGGCTTGGACTTTAGCATTTATTGATGCCACCTTACCCTGGCCTATGATGTAGCCAAGATAGGGGACAGTAGCACAACCAAAGTTACTCTAGTTCAGGTTAGCAATCAGGTTAACCTGGGTCAAGCGCTGGAACAACATCTCTACATCTTTCAGATGTTCTTCCCAGGAGTCACTCCATGTGATCCGGTCATCTATGTACGCACCCGTGTGAGGCAATCCGGGGATTGTCAACTGTATCATCCTTTGGAACGTGGCTGGGGCTTTTTTCATGCCAAAGGGTAGGACTTCATACTGGTACAACCCAGAGGTGTGACAAAAACAGAGATGTTCTTGGCCCTCTCAGTTAAAGGCACACGACAATAACCCTTCAATAAATCAATCTTGGTCAGAAACATTGCTTGCCCTACTCTATCGATACAATCATCATTCCAAGGAATTGGAAACGCATCACTTCTAGTTACAGCATTGACTTTGCGATCATCTGTACAGAATCTACAGTTTTAATTTCCAATGCTCTGGGACTTTCCCCTCGGAGGCATTCCAAGGATATGCCCAAAAACCTAGCTCCAAACTGGGCTTAACAAAAAAAAAAAAAAAGTCAATACTGCCATCTAGTGGCTTTTTTTCCCCACATTACAGTGGACACGGAAATTTTAAGAGATGAAGCTGTGTGAATGGGAGATTTTTTAAAAACTAAAAAACAAGACCATTTTCAAAAATCTATCGTTGTGGACGAGACCTAATATGCAGACAGATGAAAGCCCTCAGTGACACGTGCGAAAGATTGAAAATCACAAGAAAATAATTTTATATGTCTGTAGATTTTAGCAAGATGGACAACTGGATTGATTTTAGGCTTTGTTTAATAAACAATAAAAAAATTACAGAACTAATAATGAATTCATTATTATTAATAATACAAAGCCCAAATCAATCCAGATCTCCACCTTGATAACATCTAAAAGCATATAAAATTTGAAAAGAGAGTGATAAAGTTTTTGAGATAGAGTTCGCAAGGGATGTGCATCGAATGCAGATGCAGCAATTATGATTATATACTGACCAAAAAAAGAAACTCAATTTTCGATTTCTTGACTTTATCGAGGGTGCCTGTTATTAATCTACACTTCACTGGTATCCAAAGAAAGCAAGACAATAGTTGTAACAGAAATTCGAGTTGAAATCTCGCCATGTTGGCTTTTATTTAACAAGGTGAAGTTTGACATTACGAAACACAAATGACACCATCAGTATCTCGTATGTCCCCCGTTAATATTGCGCACGGCGATACACCTGCGTCTCATAAACATCACCAGACATCTGACTGTTACTTGTGGAATGCTGTTCCACTCTACGGTCAGTGCCCTTCTTAGCTGACATACTGTAGCTGGCGGTGGTTGACATCTCCGGATCACTCAATCAAGAATGTCCAACAAGTGTTCTATAGGTGAAAGATCTGGAAAAATTTCTGGCTAAGGTAGGATTTGCACGTTTTCGGCCCGAAGGAACTCCACACAGATTGGTGCCACGTGCGGACGCGCGTTGTCCTGTCGGAAAGCCGGTCGGTGACGGTGGACAAATGGAAGGAGGACTGGATGGAGAATTTCATCGCAGTAACGGACAGCATTGCGAAATGCATCTCTGGCAGTTTGAGTTGCCGATCCTACAGATATAACGAGAGGATGACGGTCAGACGCTGGAGTCATATCAAGTGGCCTACTGGGTCTGGGGCGATCAGCAGGGTGTCCAGTGGCATTAAACCTGGTTCTGGGGAGACTAATTGTCGCAGAATGCACGCCGAATTGACGGGCAATTCCATCTACCCGACTTCCGGCCTGCAGCATCCCAATCACGCATTCTCGTTGAACTTCCGTTAGTCGTGGCATTATAACCAGTCTGATTTTTACTCATTTTTGGTCAGACTTTCATTGGCCCTGGTGTCTACGAGCAACTCAAAACAAAAATGGGAGCGTTAGGACAATGGTAGTACTCAAACCCAATCCACTGCCTATCTTTGGTTCCGGACAAATGGCGGCTCCAGAATACACGCTGTGCCCACGAACATTTGTAAAGTAGAAGAACTCACCTCGAAAAAAAATCAGAGCAATAGCATCTTTCTCAATAGGTTTGGCGAAATTTGGCACCTGATTACGTAATTGAGTTTTTTTCTTTCGTCAGTATATAATATCCTCAAATCGTGTTTCGTCGATATAATAAACATGTGTTATTCCCTCATTACGTAGCCCAAGATAGACCCATATACCTTAACTTATAGCCTGCTACCTAGCCGAATGTTTTGACAAAGACAAAATTACATGAATTTTCAAACACTGCGACACAAACCAAGCTAATACTTCGAGAGCATGCTTATTAGCACTTTGGCAGTGCACATGCAGTTGGTAAAGGTAAAATTCAAAGATTCAGTGCAGACAATCCCCCCACCATTGCTTTGTAATGACCTGACATTTTCTGTCGGGGCCTTAACTGATTTTGACCCAAGACTGGAAATGCACTTCAAGGATAGAAGCGACATTCCCGGAAAAGCTGCTGATTAGTTGAAGGCAGGGTTCAAAATTAACTTTTTGGCTTTCCAGCCAAGTGGCTAAGAGAGAGAGAGAGAAAAAAAAAAATGACCAGCCAATCAGATTTACCAGCCAAAAATAAAAATGTGTTTTTATAATTGCAGTTGGCTATTATAACAATGTAGAGTGTCTTCCTGGTCTTACATGCAATTTGAGATGTGAGGGAACTCCGTTACACTACACTTCCCATGATGCTTTACAGGTCCAAGTATCCTATGGGTTGATGCCTACTTATCGAAAAGGGAGTTCACTGTTATGTAGCGACAGAGCAGGGATTTCGTTACCCGTTCGCCTGCAGAATAGAGCTACAACATTAAGCCTCCAATAAGTGTCCAAAGTTTCTATTTTATCATGACAAAATTCTCAATCAATATTACAGTGTAAAGTAGTAATACGTAGTAGTAACTTTAGCTGCAGCCTACGGAGAAGTATTAATGCATCGTAACGCGACTGGCAGGCGTAATACATTTGAATTCATGCTAAGTGGAGACATTTTTTTTTTTGTTTGTCATACATAACATGCTCTGTCTCACTGCTCAATCGCTTTTCCTCACAGTGAGATTGCTCAAGGTCTTATTGACGATACCAATATTAGTAATTGGCATCGGGGTAGTGAAGCTTTTCAAAGTTAAAACTGATTTAAAACTATTTTCGGTCCTCCATGTTGCAGGAGAGACTATGTGGATACACCCTTCTGTCTATCGAAAAAGACGTTGCATCCTGGCTGGATTAAAAGGATTTAATTGCTGAGTTTGAGGCCCAAAAGCCAAGAAATGTGCCACCACCTAATCAATGAATGGTGAGCGGGAATCTGATGTTTTAAAGTTATACTGAAGCAGAGCGTTTGTGACTGACTAGTATTAGAAAAAATACTGCATAGTAATCAAATGTTAAACTGTCGCAAGTCAGCGAATACAAGGCCTTGGTTAATCAGAGATTTTTCCAAAGAAATTAGTAAAAATAAGCGATTGACACCAGCGAGAGTGAGCCATTAGGTTTTAGTGTTTGCTGAACTGTAATTCGTGATGCATTGTCATACTTCAACATGCTAATATTGAAGTGACAGCTGAGCTGATTTGATGATAAAAGCCAATCGTTGTGCACTTGATTTTTTTCCTTTGAAAAATTATGATGTCGAAAACCCAGTTAAAATTATTACCAGAATAATGCTGTTTTAGTCTACAACCCCAATTCCGAAATAGTTGGGACAAAGAGTATATTGTGAATAAAATCTAAATGCAATGACTTCAAGATCAGTCTTTCCCTTCTAGTCTGACGTTCGCAATAAACAAACATGCATATCGCCAAAATGTATACCCAAGCACTTGGCAACAGGCAACCATCATCGAATCCTGTCATTTTCAGAGCTTATAAACATCAAACTAAACATGAAAACCTATCAATTTTGGCACAAACACTATCTTCGTATTGCTAACGTTATTTATTGCGAGTGTAAGATTCAAGGACTGAAAAAATAAGTGAATATATTACTGGTACACCCACCTTGAAGATATGAAAAATACATGACAACAGCGGTGATTGCATTGAGCATGCACAAGCTGCGTTCGCTCCTCATCTTTCCGCAGCAAGTTACTGAAAGCGCATCAGAAAAACTTGCCAAAGTTTTAGAGTGGTTCTGGACGGACTCACGTACTCAAAATTTATTATGATTTTAGGCATATAAACACGTCACACATGATGAAAAAGTTGACCTGATTTAATGATCCAAGTATAAATTTGCATATTGTTTTGACTTGAACATCTCAAAGAAAACCAGCATTGACAACTTAAACAAAATTCATTTCACACTGAATAATAAAAAAAAAAACTTCTACAAATAATCAACTGTTTAATCTCATAACACTCTAATTCCACTATGTTAACTCTGTTGCCAAAACAAAAACTCAGTTCTCACTGCCCAAAATCACAGCATTTATATAGACTAGCAACATTCTGGAAAAATCAACAAGATTCCTGGGTAATCCACCCCCTCCAGGCAGGAAGATGCCAGAAGCTTCTAGAAAGCACTAATCTATTACAAAGAAGTGATATTACATCAGATCAAGTTTTACTACAGACACACCACCAGAGGGTGCCAATACACAAAATAAATAGCTGACCAGCAAGGCAGCCAAAACAGCATATAACAAATCTACATTTACAAATGATGCTGTATGTAAAATACTCATAACACCTCCCCTCTTTAAGAAAAGAAAGGTTTGCAAAAGCTTTCTTTTGTTAAATTTAACACAGTTTTATAATCAGTATAATCTTGAACTTTGCACAAAAGCATCATTGATCATTATAATGGGCTCTAATGTCTGTTTACTTTATTCTCTAAGCTTTTCCGCATCACCATTGCTTTCTGACATTATCGTCTGATCTCATAGTCGTTCCAAATGCATTTTTAGACTTAAGGCAACTTGGGACAAGCAAGGCCATTAGTCAAACAAATTTTCCAGCAAGCCTGCCTTCTTAAACTTATTGGACGAAAGCAACAACATTAAATAAAATGTACATAGCTTAAGCCCATGCATCATTTTTTTATTCGCTGGAATAAAGTTTCAGTCAATCCTATATCTTAAAACAAATATATAAATGCATACAAAAAAAAAGGCCATGACGCAAGACAACCAGAATAGTGAAGTAGAACCAAAATAAGTGGAATATAAAGCACGAGCCACACGGATTAAGTGTGCTTTGTTAAATCTGAAGAAACCACCGTAGATTTCCCATCACATTGCCTGATAACAAGTATATCAATTCTGTTTTCACGTTCATAGGGCCTCTCATTCATCAGATGGATGATGTTGCTCTTTTGCTCGCCTAAATGTGGGCCACTGGGCGTCTACGCAAATGCGTTTTTTTTTTTTAAATTAGCAGATCGGACCGGCGCACTCACCCAGCGGCCCACCAGGAAAACTCCCGGTATTCCCGATGGCCAGTCCGTCCCTGGCCCTGACATGGAAATCTGATTCCCCTCTACTTATTGATAAGTTCATTCTCGGAAATGAACGGCTATGTTCCTCTAGAAAAAGTAACATATAACCTGAGGAGAAGATACAAAACTTTTCTTGAAATTTGGCAGCCTTGTCTGGATTATAAACATCACTCTACTTCTTTATAATGTTCTGATTCAGTGCCTCTCTACTCCATTTTATTGGATTTGAGGCACTGACCCTATTTCTTTTCATTTTGTTTAGGGAAGGGGGGATTTTGGAACTTTGCATTATTATGCATGTACCAAATTGCAAATAAAAAAAACATAATATTTCATAAAGATTTAAAAATGAGAGATCAGCTTTAATCTTTGGTGAATCCAATCGTTGATCCAGTGAATGGTTTATCTTGATGGAACCTCTAATTTATGACTTGAAAATCACAACAAAGAAAATCAGCAATGACAAATTAAACAAAATTTATTCTTCACTGAATAAAAAAACCTACCATAAATAATCCACTGTTTCATCTTATAATAACAGTCTAATGCCACTATGTAACTCTGTTGCCAAAACAAAAACTCTGCTCTCTCTAGCGGACCAAAATCACAGCATTTATGGCTCAGTCCAAGTGAAGGCATCCAGAAAATCAGAAAATTCCTGGGTCACCCCCTCGGAAATCTCTCAAGAAATTCATATAGGTAACTCTGGAGGACTTATGAAATAATACCAAGTATCAGACCAATATGCCTAATAGTTTTGAAGTGATGGCCTGTCACAATTTTAAGTAATTCTTTTTACTTTTGATGAAATTGTGTTTTGTCCAACTTTGGGTTTTCACTGCTCCTCTATCATTTAACCTGCAGATCAGATTTTTGGTTTCCCTGTCCAACTTTTCCCCTAGAGTCAGAATTTCTGGTCAGATTAGGTGCATCTACCTTGGTTGCTCCACAGTAGGGCTCTAAATTTGGCTGAAAAGCCAAAAATGGCAAAAATTGCTGTACTTTTAAAATGCTACAGATCAGAAAGTTTAAGGAATTCAAGCCTGAAATTTTTTTTGTGACCAGTCCTGATACCTCTCATAGGTAACCCACTTTAATCTTGTTTGTATCTTGGCAGGAATGAGAAGATGATTCTTAAAATTTTGCTCGTTTTTCATTTTACAGAAAAAAAACAGCAATTTTGAAGTCCATGGTTCAACATGCGCGCAATTGACCACATCCTTTAATTCTTTATCATAGATTGCTATAGTTGTCAACTTCATCTGACAAAAATATTGGGATGGTGTTTAGCCTAGTTTTTTTTACTGCAATTTTTTTAATGATGTTACCTATTTTGAGGAGATATTGACAAAAATTTGGCATCGTGTAGCATCAATTGCCAAAGTCAGCACATTTGCCACATCTAGGCTCTTTGAAACAGCTAAATACACTGAACAAAAATATAAACGCACCACTTGAAATATGGGCACCATTTCAAGTATGCCGTTATGAAATACCAAATATATTTGTTTTCATTTGCAAAAGGAATGTTTCCATTGATTGATGTCTAAAATTTGAGTTCAGCTCAGACATTGAGTATTTTTTTCACCGGTGTAATGATTGGTATGAGTTAACGAGTGCGGTGTAGAATCAATTGCAAGAATTCAACGACATCTACTCCACAACTCTCACTGCCATCTCAATGCCGGTGAGTTAATGCCACAGCATAGATATACAATGGCTTGTTCACGAAGAGGAGAAGGGATATTAAAAAAAAAAAAAAAAAAAAAAAAAGAACCTGGGGAATTGGAATCTGTTAATCTGTATAAATCTTTAAGGAAACTTCTTGAACAAAAACATCGTGAAATAACTGCCAAAATACAACTCTGCTTCATTTCGGATCATTTGATTGTTACACTGTTTTGCCTTGTTTCCCTTTTTCCCTTTTCTTTTGCTCTTATCTCTCTATTTCATTATAATTATTATTATTATTATTGTTATCATTCATTTGTTTTCTCTCCTTTGTGGTTTTTTTTTCCTTCTTCCCCCCCTTTTTTGTTGTTTGTTTTATTCTCTCTTCTTTTCTATTCCTTTTGTTGATGTCTTTGTGTAATATTATTGTATGTATGTTACTCTGTAAATCAACTCGCTACCCATTTATTTGTCTGGTCACATATTTGTTTGTATGCACTTATTGGTGAATTAATAAAAAAAAAAAAAAAATAAATAAATAAATAAATAAATAAATGCTCAATAAACTCAAAAAAAAAAAATAAAAAACGAGTGCGGTGTACCCAGACACTGCTCAGACAGAATGAGCAGTACTCAGACAAAACCTTGGGCCGGGGACTATAAAAAGCCACACCAAAATGCAGGATTTTGTCAGACGCAGCCATGCCTCAGATGTCTCAAATTATGCGGGAGCGTGCCATTGGCATGCTGAATGCTGGAATATCCATCAGAGGGGTCACTGCACAGCTGAATGTTCACTACAGTACCATAAGGGGCACTCCTGTCATTAGGCGGATTAGGAGGATGCTAGGGGCGCTCGCGAGCAGAAAGGGCGCCAGGGAGGGGAGAAGTTTTTTTTTTTTTTTTTTTTACTTTTTTTTGATCTGTTTACATATGCTAAAATCACAAATGCATATAGCCACTGGATTTGTATGTAAAATATACACAACAAATATTTTGTTGTAGGCCAGTTGGTGTTGTATAAACTCAAAAACTATTAATATCAATGTTTTATTGGATATACGGTCCAATATGATGTTAAAAAACATACTTTTTTGTCAAATAACCTGAAATTTTTTCGGCCGATCACTACCTCCCCATCCCTGCCCTCTTGAGAGTGGGCCGGTCAGGTACGAATGCCCGGGCCACTTTTTTGCCCCAGTCCGCCCCCGATTTACACATCTGGCACCCTGACACTTATCCGATACACATCCTATACGTACTCCGAACAAAAACCATATTTGAATGAGGCCTGGATCCGATCTGACAGATCCAATCGAGGGTGGAATCAATGTGTTTTCATTTTTCTGTGTACACAGCCATGTGACAGATTGGGTATTGGCCGCATTTGAGCAAAAGAACCGATTTGTGTCACATTCCTTTCACAGTTAACCTGCAGCGTAAATCCAGCCGTTCAGACAGCAGGCAAATGTGGCCCAAATACAATCTTTTTTGCCCATATGTGACCTCTATCATATCTATTAAAGACAGATTTTTTATTTTTTTATTTTTTATTTTTAAATCCAAATTGCGCATCAAGACCTGCTGTCTGAACGTAGCCTAATTAGTTTCAGCGGGCAAGAGTACCAGACACAACCTCCACTTTTTTGGAGTTTTTTTTTTTTTTTTGGCCAGAATGATTTTAAAAGAGGGCACAAATATTTTTGGGGGGTTTTTATGAGTGAGAAGGGGGTTTAAAATGATGGGGGAAAGATTTTACAAAAAAGGGGTAGATGCGGCGCGAGTAAAAAAAAAAAAAAATTCTGCAGTAATTCGGCTTTCCACATCTGTATTGTTACCTCGTGTCTTTCAGTCTATATCCTATCTCGAACTACTTATGTTCTTTCTTTTTTGTTCTTCTCCGTCAATGAGACTGAACAAAGGTTTACATGTGAAGTCAGACATTACATTAGTGTCTGCGGCGGGATTTCTATAAATAAATAAAAAGAATATTTTCTTTTTTTTTCTCCCTTTTATTTACAATTGTCAATGAGGAGACGAGTGAATATCCATTTTGATGTCTTTCATGCCGGTGAGTTGGCTGATCTGTTGACACTGGGTAGAATAATGAGCAGAACACATCATTGTTTGTGGCCGAGTTGGGTTAAGGTGAGGGATAGGGATAGCATTTCATATGAGTTAGGATAGGGATAGCATTCCCTATGAGTAGGGTTAGGGATAGAGATAGTTTAGTTTGTTTGGTGGTAAGTGTGAGAGCGAGTTGGCCGTGCTCGGCCACGGCACGCGGCGAGTACGGCTGGAAGAGGAGGAGGAGGGGAATTCGGGCACGATCCATCCGTACTAGTATCAAATATGAAAGCAACCGTACTTCAGCGCGGCAGCAGATTACCGTTGTGTTGTCTTGTTCTTAAGAAATGCAGCCGCAGCGAAAGGATCTCTCCGCTTAAACGAAGAAATTCAATACTTGCTCGAAATGTAAGCGCGCAAAAACATACTAAACGCGGAGGTTTTCCAAATAATTTGTGCGCAGTTAACATTCGCCTGCTTATGACAGAACAATGGATCAGTGTCGTGACAAATTAAAGTGCCAGTAAATACCTTGCATGTCTTCTATGTGACAACATATAAAAATGGTATCAGTAGGTAGGGAAATCATTCATCTTCACATCGATATGTTGTACAAATTTTTACGACATCAAAAAATATGGATTTTGATGTTAAAAACTCTCTCAACCCTCAAACTGTCGCGCGAGCGAAAATCTGATGTCATTAGAGTAAGTTTCCTTTCTTCTGTTCCACGTGACGTGTGACGTAGCACACACAACAGCAATAGCGGAAAGAATCAAGTTGACAGCCTAGGAGAGAAAACGCCGGAAAATTGCCCTTGATGCCAAAAGACGACGATCCCTCGTATATATTGGGAGTGCTATTGATCGGTGGAAGAGTCTGAGAGAGTGACAGGGCATTGACAATGATGAGTTGGCCCTAACTTTGATGGATTAGTAAGTTGAAATACCGTGTTGGTTTCTCTCAGCAACATTTCTCGCGCTACTCGAGTTCATAAAAGTAAACAATGTAAATGGTAGTGTGCCTCGAATGGGGGAATTATGTTTTGCTTATCGTGTTTTGCTTAACATTTGACAGGTTATTGCAGTCGTGAAATCGTGATGTATTTAGAGAGCAATGTGTATTTAATGAACATGGGACTGAATGTTCTCGTTATATGTTATATGGTCTGCGATATAGTAACTAAATGTCAAGGATCTACAGAAATGATAGACTGAAGTAGATAGCCTCTTGAAACAAATATGGAGCTAAGATAAAAGACCTATAAATATCATTGCCCACTGAACATTACAGAACTCTGTTTGTTGCATGTGATGTGCCACAGTAAATTCAAAAATTCTTTTATTGCATTTTACTGCAGATTACGTGTCAGAATGCTGCCAGATAAAATACAATTTCCGATGTTTCGCCACAACCTTTTGTAAATACATCAGTGAGATTGTGTTATTTTTCTTCGATTTAAAAAAAATCCAAGTTAACAATATCTGGGTTTAAAAAAAACAACAACAATGACATCCGTAAGACAAAAACATTCCTGCTGTAAAAATAGACATTGTAACTCCAAGAGAAGCCAATCTATGACATTCAATGAGTGTCAGAACGTAGGGTCTACAGTACCGTTCATTTAGCAAAATCTTCACGGAAAAAAAAAAAAAAAAATCAAAGAATCGATATACTTCAATTACATGACGCTTATGCATTCATAATATGTTCAAATGGTCTTCCCATGTGTCATGAAGTGATGACTCGCCTCCACATTCTACAGAAACGTTCGTTTGTCTTCTTTTTCGTCCGCGCGAGGCCATCTTTGTTTACAGTGCGCGATTTCGACCCACAATGCTTTGCGCGGTGAATAATCCAACCGACTTATTTTTAGACCGGGAAACCCCTTTTTGAAAAATTGCATTTCCTAAGGTTATTTTTGGTCAAATATTTCTTTTTAATTTTTTTTGGGCCATATTACAGACAGCTTGATTTTTGGAATTTAAAAAAAAAAAAAAAAAAACACATGCAAGGTACTTACTGGCACTTTAAACAAAATGTGCGCACCGCGGTGCCAAAGTCTTCCATCTCAAGTTCTGAGGCAGAGACATTTTTCGTGGTGTGAGGCACGAATGACAATCAGCCAAATAGCTACACAAGGGCGAAATTATATTTAAGGTTCTTTTCCTTCTTAATGACTATTTATTGTCGTTAACGTCATGTAAATAGGCAGCCTTAAATGCACTCGCGTGTATTTTCTATTTCGAATGGAAAATAAAATGATGTCATTGGGTCAAACGTTGCACAGAATTCGTTTCAAGACTATAGAGGGTCGTGTAGTAATCAGTGACAAACAAAAAGAAAAATGAGCGATTGCACGGTGCGAGACGTGTGGAATTTATTGAGTGCCAGCGGTGGAGGATCAAGAGGTCGTTGCCAGAGCAGCAGCCGGAGCCGCGACGGCTTATAGGTTTTGATCTGGCCGAGTATATGTGGCGACGTAAATACAGAAGGCGTCCACCACTTTACTCAAATTTGAGCAAACATGATCCTGCCAAGATCATAAGAGTAGTACGTAACGCCGAGACGACATCAATAGAATAATATCATAAAGCCAACTTCGCCTAAGTTCCAAACTTAATGTTATTAAGCGCAAAGCAAGCTTTAGCACGCGAATTATTACACAAACAGAGAGTCCAGATGCGAATAAATAAAGCCCCACAATGACACAAACGGCTGGGTGTCGAATACACTAGCGCAGGGAAACTGAGCGCTCGCCCTCGCTGCACGCGCGTGCCTACGCAATATCGCGAACTATGCATAAGCTGCGCGTGCCCCAGTATGGTCAACAGCGTCATGGCTGCCATCTTTATAAGCTAGCAGCACGTACAGCCGCTGTAGAAATTAAAGTGTAAATTATCTTTACTAGATGTGCTTACCACGGCCGAAGTTTTTCCACACCCGAATACTTCACTTGGTATCTAAACATTAAGTTAAGCCGAAAAAGTTGTGACTTTTTTTTTTTTTGGAGGTTGTGTATAGTACTCTTGCCGCCACGGAAGATTAAACAAAAACAAATCAACTTGAAGCATGCATATTCCAGAATGCACAAATGAGAGAATAAAGCCATGAAACGAAATATAACAAATTGGGGGGAGGCCGGTAATCATATTTCGCTTTGGACTTCAATCTTGATACCAATACAGATCAGGATTAATGGGGCAGGGAAAGCAAATGCGAAAGGCTTGTTTTAAAATGAAATCTTGGGCTTCTACAGACCTTATCACAGTCTACATTCACGCAGTCCGCTGAAAAGTATTCTCTTCAAACCGTGAAGGAAGTACTGGTCCTGTTTCCCCAGGCAGAAGGATTTCCTCTTCAGGAACCAAAAACGGAGTCTTTTAAGTGTTAGAAATCCCTCCCAGGTTGATTCCAATGGATCATCAGAGGAATTCTTTTTTTAAATTTCCTTCTCCTGTACTAGTAGAATTATTTTCTAAACTTCGCCAGGCCCCTATAATGTCCGCTTTTTGATGGCTCTCTTCACTCACACCCTGCACCAGGCACTTCCCAGAACACAGAGCAGGTCATCATTCTTCTCCTTCTTTTTGCTCTAAATGACCAGCTTTTACGTGCATTACCGCCACCTACTGTGTTGGAGTGTAGACCAGAGTAACTACCCTTATTTAACGCATCATACTGAAAATAATAATTCAGATTAGATATAGGGCTGCACGAAATACGGAATAGCGGTTATGGCAAGCGCAATGAAAGCAACTGCCACTATGAGGCAGACAGATGAGCTTGCTTATGACCTTTTCTATGACACATAGTACCAAATGCGGTCATTTGAAATGCTTCCGGGAGGAAAACTGTGATTTGAAATCCGCTAATTACCAGCGAGGCTGGACAGCTTCCATCGCCCTGGCATAATTAGCTTACCTTAAATCAATTCCCGTGTACTTTGCCTAAAATGCAGTCAAGCCATTTATTCAGCCAACTGACTGATCAAAACCAAAATGTGGCCAATAATGATTGAGAAGAGATAATGAGAAGCAGACAGACCCAACCAGCCTGCCGTGCTAAATTGAAAGAGTGCCAATAATCTGAATAAATAGCGGACCTCTGAATTCCACCTCAAGTAGATTTTTTACATAGCCTATCATTAAAAAGATTCCTTAAAATAAACCATTATGGATTTTAAGTGTTTCAAAATATACACGGAGCGGAAAAAATTTGGAAAGCATGGCCTATCGAACGTGAAAGTGAGAAATTATTTCACATTGTACGCAATAGACAAATACAGCAAAGACTTGGCAAACACACTCAGGCAAACGCGAATTTGAAGCATTGTTTCTTTTATAATTGAACAAGATTTCAAATAAAGTAATAAATGGCTGTTTATTTTGGTCGCTTTTGAGCGTCAAAATAGTCTAAAGTGAAGGTGGAAAACATTTTGTTTAAGCGTATCAAACGTGACGTGTAGAAATTATAATTGCATTAGCACGCAGCGCGACCAAATGAAAAACTGGAAATAATCTTGCAAACACTTTCAGGTAAATTACGTGCTGAAAAAGGCAAAGCTAAGGTCTGCAAAATCATCTTCTACCCGAGATTTGCTTTCACCCCCTTCCCGTTTGCTTTGGTCAATTTGCAATCAAACTGTTGATTTGCTCAATTAACGATTTAAATTGGTTGACAGTCTGATTTATTTGAATTAGTTTCGTTTATTACATTTTGAAATTTAAATGTCTATGAAATATGACAGATTCGCCTGAATCCGTTAGATTATTTCTTGTTTTACACTCTGCTGCGCTGTGTGCAAATGCATTAACAATTTACGTGGGGTTCGATAGCCTACGCTTAAAGGAGTAGTCCAGGATTTTGGACATAGGACCTCATTTCCAAGTGAGCCAGAGTGCTTGAGACACGTGGAGACAGTTTTCAACTCATCTCATTCAGTCCCTCTATTTGCAGAGTTCGCTGGTGCTAGGCTAGCGCAAGTCAACGGTTTTAGTTAGCCTACCAATAAAAACCGTCTTACCCACTCCACAGTGCACCCAAAGCAAGTCAGTTATAACGCCAGGCTATAGATGTATATGTCTGTGTTGATAGAACAATGTTTGAAATGAAACCGACCTTGCATTTTGAAGGATTTATGTCTCAATCAAGCTCCTTATACTTCCTGAAAGTAAACTAGACAGTGGCGGTCTGATTTCACGTGAAAGCACAGTGAAATTCCGCTGCTGCTGGGAAACTAGTCCCTCAAAATGCAATGAATCATGAGATGCAAGGTCAGTTTTATTTCAAACATTGTTCTATCAACACAGACATACAACTGATTTGCTTCGGGTGCACTGTGAAGTGGGTAAGACTGTTTTTATTGGTCGGCTAACTAAAACTGTTGACTTGTGCTAGCCTAGCACCAGCGAACTCACTCCGCAAATAGGAGGATTGAATGAGATTAGTTGAAAACTGTCTCCACGTGTCTGAAACACCCTGGCTCACTTGGAAATGAGTCCTATGTCCAAAATCCTGAACTACTCGTTTAAACTAAATGTTTTCCACCTTCACTTTTCGCTATTAGACGCTCAAAAGTAACCAAAATCAAGAGCAATAAATTACTTTAAGTTCATCTAGTTCAATTATCAAATTAAAAAAAAACTTAAAAACCAAGGCCATCTTGAAATGGTTTGTTTTTATGAAATCTTTTGAGTGATGTGTAAAAATTCTACAAGAGGTGGTGTAGAAAAGGCTACAACGACTGTCATGCTGGCTCCTTTAAGGGGCGTAGCCTAGAACATTGGTGCACGCAGCATGCAGATGAGAGAGACAGCGAGAGAAAGACGATAATGAGACGTGTGCGAGTTTACAGTCTTAAGTTTTTAAGTAGTTAAGTTCCAGTCCACAGTTTGTTTGTCCTGCTTTAAAGTTGTGCGTGAAAACAAGTAAGTTACGCTAAGGTTAAGAATGTTGAGTTAATGTCAAGAATACTAATGTTGGAAAATAACTGTTTCACTGCTAATTAATGCCTTGCCCTGTTCACGTGAATATTGAATGAGGAGCTACCAGCGCGATTTCGTTTCAAATTTAGGAAACTTGATATCGCTCTCATTTATGTACAAGATTTGTGTCGGGATTTGTGCATTACTTAGATTTTGATATTTTATCATTATCTCTGTTGTAGAACCACACTGGCTTGAAGCATTAAGAAGTGCAAGCTGTGAATAAAAGTTCATTACACCCCACTAAAGCATTAGAGCCTCTTTATTGGAGTTTTAACCGGACTCTCAACAGTGATTTGAATATTCCAACCGGCACACAATCTTCGCTATCTTTTAATGGTCCTTCGAGCCGGAGTGCAAATTGCTGTTTGAAGATGCAGAACCCAGCAGCAGCTGACACTAGACCCAAACGATCATTGTCAGTGCCTTCCTACCGATCTGATTATGACCTGAGTGGACCGGGGACACAGGTTAAATTTCGAACACCAGTTGTACCTGCAAAGGCAGTACCAGTGGAGCGCCCAACTAGTAGATCTCCATCACCACCAATTAGTCAGGGTTCTGACATGGTGAATTTGGGGGATATTGAGCAAGAACAGGAGTCCAGGCAATTTATGGGGCAAGCCACCGGGGGGCAGCAGACCTACCCACTTTCTGAGTTTAGTGCTGCTCTCAAAGAGATGCGCCAAGAGAATGCTGAGCTCCGCAAACAGTTCCAGAGTCTGATGACCGCTTTACAGACGCAGCCCGCAGCCCACCAGTCTCTACCCCCTCCTCCTCCACCACCTCAAGGTGCATACAGTGGTTATGATGGAAGCTACCAACTCCCAATCAGAGCACCACTAAAGACTCCCGCCCACTCACAGCTACCATATCAGACACTCAGATCCAGCGGAAACCTAGTTCAAGATTTCTCCCAGCTCAGGGTTTCTCAGCCACCTAGAGATCTAGCCTATAGTCCGTACTTTGCAGCCACACCCCAGCAGAGTGCACCCTATGCAGACCAGTACGGCCAAAGATATTCTGCCTGCTCACCACAAGTCGGTGATTCACAGTATGGAGCTTCATATGCAGGCAGAGTTTCATCATTACCCCAAACGCCCTATTCTAATGTTCCACAGAGAGAGACCACATACAGGGGACCGACGCCCACCATTCCTAGCCTTACATCTCCAGACCCCAGAGAGTTTGCGCGCATGAAGATTGCCTTAGAGAATCTATTACCAGATGATGCCACTGAGAGATACAAGTACCAGATCCTCACAGATCACCTCAAGTGTGAAGAAGCCTCACTCGTGGCTGACTCGTATTGTAATTCCAGGCAACCCTATACAGATACGATGCTGGCTCTCACCAAGATGTATGGGCAACCCCACAAGCTTGCTGTGCAACGGATTGCAGAGTTAATGGATGGTCACAACATACGCAGTGGTGATGTTAAGAGCTTTCGTTTATTCGCTCTCAATGTGCGATCACTAGTTGGCATGTTAGAACAGCTGGGTCAACCAGGCCAAGTAGAGTTAACCTGTGGCTCGCATGTTTCGAGGCTGTTAAGTAAACTCCCCCACGACCTCAATGCCAGCTTTAAGAGATTTATCCATCCACTGAGAGTTGCCATTCCCACCCTTGTAGATTTTGCTGATTGGCTAGAATACGAGCTAGAAGTTCAGGAAGACAGCATTAAACCCCCGAAGAGAGAGGAGTCATTCAACAAGAAGTCTTATACTAAGCAAACTCCTAAATCCTCAAGTAAATCTGCTACTATCCTCCTGGGCACTGAGAAAGCCTCAGGATCAAGCTCAGCAGCAGCATCACCTGCACCTGAACAGTCAGCCAACAAGTTGGAGAGGGTGGAGAAGGGAAAAGCCTACTGTCCCTATTGCGACAATGACAAGCACTTCCTGAACAGCTGTTCTAATTTTAAAGACTTGAATAAAGAGCAAAAGGTGACGTGGATTAAAGTTAATAACAAGTGCTGGCGTTGTGGACGCAATCACCAAGCTGCAAAGTGCACGCTCAAAGCCCCCTGCAAGACTTGTGGGAGGAAACATCTGCTCGTGCTGCATGAGGTGAATGAGAGGGGAGAAGCAGAGGAACAAACACCAGCTCCAACAGAAAGCTGCCTTGTAAGCACTGCTAACAAAGTTCTGTATGTTGATCGCCCAGTCTACAACTGCAAAGTGTTACTGAAGATCAGTAAAATCTTCCTGAGGAATGGTGACAAGTGCATAGAGACATATGCACTTTTAGACGATGGTTCTGAGCGGACAATACTGATCCAGTCTGCAGCCAAACAGTTGGGCCTTAATGGAACAAAAGAGGTGTTGGCACTCCGTACCGTCCGACAGGAAGTAGAGAAGCTCCATGGGGCGGCCGTGTCTTTCACGATTTCTCCAGCCGCCAGTCCTGACAAGATGTATAGTATCCAGAATGCCTTCACAGCTGAGCAACTGAGTTTAGCAGAGCATTCCCATCCAGTTACCTTACTTCAGCAGAAGTACAAACATCTGTCAGGTTTGCCTCTCCCGCCTCTAAACGGAGTTCGTCCCATGCTGCTCATTGGCGCCGACTATACGCACCTCATTACACCTATAGAGCCAGTCAGACTAGGACCACCCGGGGGGCCAGCAGCTGTGAAGACACTCCTTGGGTGGACGTTACAAGGGCCAGCTCAAGCCATCAAGTCCGGCCCTAATGTAAGTCACTGCCTTTTCACATCTGCACCATCATCCACAGAGCTGTTCTCATGTGTAGAGAAGTTATGGCAGATGGATGTGCTCCCTTATCACAGTGAAAAATTGGCGGTTAGGTCAAGACAGGACCAAGAGGCAGTTGAGCTCCTTCAAGAACAAACAGTTAGAGTAAATGTGAATGGCATTGATCGTTACGCCACACCCCTTCTTCGAGTCAAGAACATGCCTCTCCTCAATGCCACTCCAGAAGCAGTGTTGCCACTCCTTAGAGGCACAGAGAAGCGTTTAGCTAAATCTCCAGAACAAGCTGCTGCCTATGAGGTGGAAATCAAGAAGCTTGTAGATGCTGGCTATGCCATGAAGTTGGCAGACCACCAAGTAGAGAGCAGTGCAGAAGCATGGTATATACCCCATCATATGGTCCAACATAATGGGAAGAACCGGGTGGTGTACAACTGCTCATTCCAGTACCAAGGCCATAACCTCAACCAGCTCCTGCTACCTGGTCCCACTCTTGGCCCCACCTTGCTAGCCGTACTACTACACTTCAGGGAGCATGCTGTTGCCTTCAGCAGTGACATCCGTGGCATGTTTCACCAAGTGAGGCTCCTACCTGCAGATCGACCACTGCTGCGATTTTTATGGAGAGACATGCAGCGGGATAGTCCGCCTGATGTGTATGAGTGGCAAGTGCTTCCCTTTGGAACTACTTGCAGCCCCTGCTGTGCAACATTTGCACTGCAGAAACATGTCACTGACCACAGTCAACCGCAAGAAGACGTGCGTGATGCCATCACCAAGTCCTTTTACGTGGATAACTGTCTACTGAGTCTCACCTGCCCAGCAACTGCTAAGACTCTTGTAGATAAACTGCGCCATCTTCTGACTGATGGTGGATTCGAGCTGAGACAGTGGACAAGTAACAATCCCAGTGTCATTGACCACCTCGCACCAGACCTGAGATCATCCAGCTGTGAGTTGTGGCTCAGCCAAGGTCAGCCCAACATTCAGGAGCCAGCCCTTGGACTACACTGGAACTGTAAGTCTGACACCCTCACCTACAAACACAGACACATTGACTGCTCAGTGGCTACGATGAGGAACATCTATAGAATTTTAGCGAGCCAGTATGATCCTCTTGGCTACATTGTGCCTTATACAACCCGGGCTAAAGTCATTGTGCGCCACCTGTGGGAGAAGAAGAGGGATTGGGATGACCCACAGCTCCCAGAAGAGCTATTAGAGAAGTGGCATGCATGGGAGGCAGAACTAGTGCACTTGTCTGAGATAACACTGCCTAGGTGCTACACCAGTCCTAGCTTGGACCAGCCCAACTGCACGAGAGACATCCATGTATTCTGTGATGCATCTGAACAGGCATATGGATCAGTGGCTTATCTCAGGACAGAGAATCCGGAGGGAGAAATTGAGGTTGCCTTCCTTGCAGCCCGTTCTCGTATTGCCCCCAAGAAGCAGCAGTCGGTCCCCCGACTAGAGTTGTGTGCTGCTCTGACAGGTGCACAGCTCTATAAGGTCATCAGCACCGAGCTAACTCTTTCCATTCGCAGCTGCACCTTATGGTCAGACTCAGCTACCGTCTTAACCTGGTTGGGCTCAGACTCATGCAGATACAAGGTCTTCGTGGGTACTCGTGTGGCGGAAATACAAGAGCTGACCGAAGCCGCTATATGGAGGTACGTGCCCTCACGAGACAACCCGGCAGACGACATCACCCGTGGCCTCACCCTCCAAGACATCAGCCAAGGCAGCAGATGGACAGATGGGCCTGGGTTCCTGAAACAAGCTCCTAGTGGCTGGCCTGATCTACCTCCTTCACCCCAGACTGACCCTAAAGGGGAGCTGAAACGACACATTGTTCTAACTATGTCCAGTTCTAGTGTTCCAGACCCTCTCCAGTACCAGAGCTGGGACAGCTTCCTAGAGGCCACTGCGCGTCAACTTCATGGGGCGGCTGATTCCAGCAAGCCACTCACTGCTGATTCCTATGCTGCTGCTGAGCTGGAAGCCCTACAACAAGCTCAAAGAGAGTCATTCCCCGAGGACGTCACCCAGTTAAAGGCTAGGAAACCCATTGCCAAATCCAGTCGCCTTCTCCTACTTGCACCTGAGTTTGATGGCGAAACAGGGCTCATCAGAGTAGGAGGCCGTCTTCGCCGTAATCCCGACCTGGCTGTCGATGAGGTGCACCCCATTGTTCTGGACTCCAGACACGCTCTAACACGACTCATCATCCATGACTATGATGGAAAGCTCCAGCATCCAGGGCCGGAAAGGGTGTTTGCTGAGATCAGAAGAAGATACTGGGTGCTACGTGGACGTGAAGCAGTACGCCGCCACCAGAGATCATGTGTGGAGTGCAAGAAGTGGAAAGGACACCCAAATCCTCCCAGGATGGCTGACCTCCCTCCAGCTAGACTGCGCCTCTTCAAGCCGGCATTCTATTCCACCGGCGTAGATTGTTTCGGGCCATATACTATCAAGGTTGGACGCAGGAATGAGAAGAGGTGGGGTGTATTGTTTAAGTGCCTAACCACTCGAGCAGTCCACCTTGACCTGATTCCCAGTATGGATACAGATGCGTTCCTAATGGCCCTGAGACGCTTTGTAGCCAGACGAGGGAAACCCAAGGAGATTCTCTGTGACCAGGGCACAAACTTTCGAGGGGGAGAACGCGAGTTACAGGAAGCATTTCAAGAGCTTCATCCTGACCTCAAAGAGCAGCTTGCTAGCCAGCAAATCAAGTTTGCTTTCAACCCCCCCGGATCCCCGCACTTTGGAGGGTGCTGGGAACGGGAAATCCGCTCATTGAAAACTGCTCTTCGAGTCACTATTGGAGCCCAGACAGTTACTGAGGAGGTGTTGCGTACAGTTTTAATTGAAATTGAAGGGATGCTCAATTCGAAACCCCTAGGCTACACCTCATCCGAGGTAGCGGATCCTGACCCCGTTACCCCCAACTGTCTCCTTATGGGGCGGCGGGACGCCTCACTGCCACAAGTCGTCTATGAAGGCTCAGAGGTTCTCGGACGGAGAAGATGGAGGCACAGCCAGATCCTAGCCGATCATTTCTGGCAGCATTTCCTGAAGCATTATCTGCCAGGGCTCCAAGCCCGCCAGAAGTGGCAGACTGAATCGGCTAATCTACAAGTGGGAGATGTTGTCATGATCGTGGACGACCAGCTGCCACGGGCTTTGTGGCCCGTGGGGAAAGTCTCTCAGGTCTTTCCTGGACCAGACACCCGGATCAGATCAGCTGAAGTGACTGTAAATGGAAAAGTCTACGTCCGACCTGTGGCAAGACTCGTCAGTCTACCTGCCTTGCCTAAGGATGATTAATCACCCTTTCGTGCAGCCTTTTTTAGTTGTTCGTATTCACAGGTGAATACGGGGGCGGCTGTAGAAAAGGCTACAACGACTGTCATGCTGGCTCCTTTAAGGGGCGTAGCCTAGAACATCGGTGCACGCAGCATGCAGATGAGAGAGACAGCGAGAGAAAGACGATAATGAGACGTGTGCGAGTTTACAGTCTTAAGTTTTTAAGTAGTTAAGTTCCAGTCCACAGTTTGTTTGTCCTGCTTTAAAGTTGTGCGTGAAAACAAGTAAGTTACGCTAAGGTTAAGAATGTTGAGTTAATGTCAAGAATACTAATGTTGGAAAATAACTGTTTCACTGCTAATTAATGCCTTGCCCTGTTCACGTGAATATTGAATGAGGAGCTACCAGCGCGATTTCGTTTCAAATTTAGGAAACTTGATATCGCTCTCATTTATGTACAAGATTTGTGTCGGGATTTGTGCATTACTTAGATTTTGATATTTTATTATTATCTCTGTTGTAGAACCACACTGGCTTGAAGCATTAAGAAGTGCAAGCTGTGAATACAAGTTCATTACACCCCACTAAAGCATTAGAGCCTCTTTATTGGAGTTTTAACCGGACTCTCAACAGTGATTTGAATATTCCAACCGGCACACAATCTTCGCTATCTTTTAATGGTCCTTCGAGCCGGAGTGCAAATTGCTGTTTGAAGATGCAGAACCCAGCAGCAGCTGACACTAGACCCAAACGATCATTGTCAGTGCCTTCCTACCTATCTGATTATGACCTGAGTGGACCGGGGACACAGGTTAAATTTCGAACACCAGTTGTACCTGCAAAGGCAGTACCAGTGGAGCGCCCAACTAGTAGATCTCCATCACCACCAATTAGTCAGGGTTCTGACATGGTGAATTTGGGGGATATTGAGCAAGAACAGGAGTCCAGGCAATTTATGGGGCAAGCCACCGGGGGGCAGCAGACCTACCCACTTTCTGAGTTTAGTGCTGCTCTCAAAGAGATGCGCCAAGAGAATGCTGAGCTCCGCAAACAGTTCCAGAGTCTGATGACCGCTTTACAGACGCAGCCCGCAGCCCACCAGTCTCTACCCCCTCCTCCTCCACCACCTCAAGGTGCATACAGTGGTTATGATGGAAGCTACCAACTCCCAATCAGAGCACCACTAAAGACTCCCGCCCACTCACAGCTACCATATCAGACACTCAGATCCAGCGGAAACCTAGTTCAAGATTTCTCCCAGCTCAGGGTTTCTCAGCCACCTAGAGATCTAGCCTATAGTCCGTACTTTGCAGCCACACCCCAGCAGAGTGCACCCTATGCAGACCAGTACGGCCAAAGATATTCTGCCTGCTCACCACAAGTCGGTGATTCACAGTATGGAGCTTCATATGCAGGCAGAGTTTCATCATTACCCCAAACGCCCTATTCTAATGTTCCACAGAGAGAGACCACATACAGGGGACCGACGCCCACCATTCCTAGCCTTACATCTCCAGACCCCAGAGAGTTTGCGCGCATGAAGATTGCCTTAGAGAATCTATTACCAGATGATGCCACTGAGAGATACAAGTACCAGATCCTCACAGATCACCTCAAGTGTGAAGAAGCCTCACTCGTGGCTGACTCGTATTGTAATTCCAGGCAACCCTATACAGATACGATGCTGGCTCTCACCAAGATGTATGGGCAACCCCACAAGCTTGCTGTGCAACGGATTGCAGAGTTAATGGATGGTCACAACATACGCAGTGGTGATGTTAAGAGCTTTCGTTTATTCGCTCTCAATGTGCGATCACTAGTTGGCATGTTAGAACAGCTGGGTCAACCAGGCCAAGTAGAGTTAACCTGTGGCTCGCATGTTTCGAGGCTGTTAAGTAAACTCCCCCACGACCTCAATGCCAGCTTTAAGAGATTTATCCATCCACTGAGAGTTGCCATTCCCACCCTTGTAGATTTTGCTGATTGGCTAGAATACGAGCTAGAAGTTCAGGAAGACAGCATTAAACCCCCGAAGAGAGAGGAGTCATTCAACAAGAAGTCTTATACTAAGCAAACTCCTAAATCCTCAAGTAAATCTGCTACTATCCTCCTGGGCACTGAGAAAGCCTCAGGATCAAGCTCAGCAGCAGCATCACCTGCACCTGAACAGTCAGCCAACAAGTTGGAGAGGGTGGAGAAGGGAAAAGCCTACTGTCCCTATTGCGACAATGACAAGCACTTCCTGAACAGCTGTTCTAATTTTAAAGACTTGAATAAAGAGCAAAAGGTGACGTGGATTAAAGTTAATAACAAGTGCTGGCGTTGTGGACGCAATCACCAAGCTGGAAAGTGCACGCTCAAAGCCCCCTGCAAGACTTGTGGGAGGAAACATCTGCTCGTGCTGCATGAGGTGAATGAGAGGGGAGAAGCAGAGGAACAAACACCAGCTCCAACAGAAAGCTGCCTTGTAAGCACTGCTAACAAAGTTCTGTATGTTGATCGCCCAGTCTACAACTGCAAAGTGTTACTGAAGATCAGTAAAATCTTCCTGAGGAATGGTGACAAGTGCATAGAGACATATGCACTTTTAGACGATGGTTCTGAGCGGACAATACTGATCCAGTCTGCAGCCAAACAGTTGGGCCTTAATGGAACAAAAGAGGTGTTGGCACTCCGTACCGTCCGACAGGAAGTAGAGAAGCTCCATGGGGCGGCCGTGTCTTTCACGATTTCTCCAGCCGCCAGTCCTGACAAGATGTATAGTATCCAGAATGCCTTCACAGCTGAGCAACTGAGTTTAGCAGAGCATTCCCATCCAGTTACCTTACTTCAGCAGAAGTACAAACATCTGTCAGGTTTGCCTCTCCCGCCTCTAAACGGAGTTCGTCCCATGCTGCTCATTGGCGCCGACTATACGCACCTCATTACACCTATAGAGCCAGTCAGACTAGGACCACCCGGGGGGCCAGCAGCTGTGAAGACACTCCTTGGGTGGACGTTACAAGGGCCAGCTCAAGCCATCAAGTCCGGCCCTAATGTAAGTCACTGCCTTTTCACATCTGCACCATCATCCACAGAGCTGTTCTCATGTGTAGAGAAGTTATGGCAGATGGATGTGCTCCCTTATCACAGTGAAAAATTGGCGGTTAGGTCAAGACAGGACCAAGAGGCAGTTGAGCTCCTTCAAGAACAAACAGTTAGAGTAAATGTGAATGGCATTGATCGTTACGCCACACCCCTTCTTCGAGTCAAGAACATGCCTCTCCTCAATGCCACTCCAGAAGCAGTGTTGCCACTCCTTAGAGGCACAGAGAAGCGTTTAGCTAAATCTCCAGAACAAGCTGCTGCCTATGAGGTGGAAATCAAGAAGCTTGTAGATGCTGGCTATGCCATGAAGTTGGCAGACCACCAAGTAGAGAGCAGTGCAGAAGCATGGTATATACCCCATCATATGGTCCAACATAATGGGAAGAACCGGGTGGTGTACAACTGCTCATTCCAGTACCAAGGCCATAACCTCAACCAGCTCCTGCTACCTGGTCCCACTCTTGGCCCCACCTTGCTAGCCGTACTACTACGCTTCAGGGAGCATGCTGTTGCCTTCAGCAGTGACATCCGTGGCATGTTTCACCAAGTGAGGCTCCTACCTGCAGATCGACCACTGCTGCGATTTTTATGGAGAGACATGCAGCGGGATAGTCCGCCTGATGTGTATGAGTGGCAAGTGCTTCCCTTTGGAACTACTTGCAGCCCCTGCTGTGCAACATTTGCACTGCAGAAACATGTCACTGACCACAGTCAACAGCAAGAAGACGTGCGTGATGCCATCACCAAGTCCTTTTACGTGGATAACTGTCTACTGAGTCTCACCTGCCCAGCAACTGCTAAGACTCTTGTAGATAAACTGCGCCATCTTCTGACTGATGGTGGATTCGAGCTGAGACAGTGGACAAGTAACAATCCCAGTGTCATTGACCACCTCGCACCAGACCTGAGATCATCCAGCTGTGAGTTGTGGCTCAGCCAAGGTCAGCCCAACATTCAGGAGCCAGCCCTTGGACTACACTGGAACTGTAAGTCTGACACCCTCACCTACAAACACAGACACATTGACTGCTCAGTGGCTACGATGAGGAACATCTATGGAATTTTAGCGAGCCAGTATGATCCTCTTGGCTACATTGTGCCTTATACAACCCGGGCTAAAGTCATTGTGCGCCACCTGTGGGAGAAGAAGAGGGATTGGGATGACCCACAGCTCCCAGAAGAGCTATTAGAGAAGTGGCATGCATGGGAGGCAGAACTAGTGCACTTGTCTGAGATAACACTGCCTAGGTGCTACACCAGTCCTAGCTTGGACCAGCCCAACTGCACGAGAGACATCCATGTATTCTGTGATGCATCTGAACAGGCATATGGATCAGTGGCTTATCTCAGGACAGAGAATCCGGAGGGAGAAATTGAGGTTGCCTTCCTTGCAGCCCGTTCTCGTATTGCCCCCAAGAAGCAGCAGTCGGTCCCCCGACTAGAGTTGTGTGCTGCTCTGACAGGTGCACAGCTCTATAAGGTCATCAGCACCGAGCTAACTCTTTCCATTCGCAGCTGCACCTTATGGTCAGACTCAGCTACCGTCTTAACCTGGTTGGGCTCAGACTCATGCAGATACAAGGTCTTCGTGGGTACTCGTGTGGCGGAAATACAAGAGCTGACCGAAGCCGCTATATGGAGGTACGTGCCCTCACGAGACAACCCGGCAGACGACATCACCCGTGGCCTCACCCTCCAAGACATCAGCCAAGGCAGCAGATGGACAGATGGGCCTGGGTTCCTGAAACAAGCTCCTAGTGGCTGGCCTGATCTACCTCCTTCACCCCAGACTGACCCTAAAGGGGAGCTGAAACGACACATTGTTCTAACTATGTCCAGTTCTAGTGTTCCAGACCCTCTCCAGTACCAGAGCTGGGACAGCTTCCTAGAGGCCACTGCGCGTCAACTTCATGGGGCGGCTGATTCCAGCAAGCCACTCACTGCTGATTCCTATGCTGCTGCTGAGCTGGAAGCCCTACAACAAGCTCAAAGAGAGTCATTCCCCGAGGACGTCACCCAGTTAAAGGCTAGGAAACCCATTGCCAAATCCAGTCGCCTTCTCCTACTTGCACCTGAGTTTGATGGCGAAACAGGGCTCATCAGAGTAGGAGGCCGTCTTCGCCGTAATCCCGACCTGGCTGTCGATGAGGTGCACCCCATTGTTCTGGACCCCAGACACGCTCTAACACGACTCATCATCCATGACTATGATGGAAAGCTCCAGCATCCAGGGCCGGAAAGGGTGTTTGCTGAGATCAGAAGAAGATACTGGGTGCTACGTGGACGTGAAGCAGTACGCCGCCACCAGAGATCATGTGTGGAGTGCAAGAAGTGGAAAGGACACCCAAATCCTCCCAGGATGGCTGACCTCCCTCCAGCTAGACTGCGCCTCTTCAAGCCGGCATTCTATTCCACCGGCGTAGATTGTTTCGGGCCATATACTATCAAGGTTGGACGCAGGAATGAGAAGAGGTGGGGTGTATTGTTTAAGTGCCTAACCACTCGAGCAGTCCACCTTGACCTGATTCCCAGTATGGATACGGATGCGTTCCTAATGGCCCTGAGACGCTTTGTAGCCAGACGAGGGAAACCCAAGGAGATTCTCTGTGACCAGGGCACAAACTTTCGAGGGGGAGAACGCGAGTTACAGGAAGCATTTCAAGAGCTTCATCCTGACCTCAAAGAGCAGCTTGCTAGCCAGCAAATCAAGTTTGCTTTCAACCCCCCCGGATCCCCGCACTTTGGAGGGTGCTGGGAACGGGAAATCCGCTCATTGAAAACTGCTCTTCGAGTCACTATTGGAGCCCAGACAGTTACTGAGGAGGTGTTGCGTACAGTTTTAATTGAAATTGAAGGGATGCTCAATTCGAAACCCCTAGGCTACACCTCATCCGAGGTAGCGGATCCTGACCCCGTTACCCTCAACTGTCTCCTTATGGGGCGGCGGGACGCCTCACTGCCACAAGTCGTCTATGAAGGCTCAGAGGTTCTCGGACGGAGAAGATGGAGGCACAGCCAGATCCTAGCCGATCATTTCTGGCAGCATTTCCTGAAGCATTATCTGCCAGGGCTCCAAGCCCGCCAGAAGTGGCAGACTGAATCGGCTAATCTACAAGTGGGAGATGTTGTCATGATCGTGGACGACCAGCTGCCACGGGCTTTGTGGCCCGTGGGGAAAGTCTCTCAGGTCTTTCCTGGACCAGACACCCGGATCAGATCAGCTGAAGTGACTGTAAAGGGAAAAGTCTACGTCCGACCTGTGGCAAGACTCGTCAGTCTACCTGCCTTGCCTAAGGATGATTAATCACCCTTTCGTGCAGCCTTTTTTAGTTGTCCGTATTCACAGGTGAATACGGGGGCGGCTGTAGAAAAGGCTACAACGACTGTCATGCTGGCTCCTTTAAGGGGCGTAGCCTAGAACATCGGTGCACGCAGCATGCAGATGAGAGAGACAGCGAGAGAAAGACGATAATGAGACGTGTGCGAGTTTACAGTCTTAAGTTTTTAAGTAGTTAAGTTCCAGTCCACAGTTTGTTTGTCCTGCTTTAAAGTTGTGCGTGAAAACAAGTAAGTTACGCTAAGGTTAAGAATGTTGAGTTAATGTCAAGAATACTAATGTTGGAAAATAACTGTTTCACTGCTAATTAATGCCTTGCCCTGTTCACGTGAATATTGAATGAGGAGCTACCAGCGCGATTTCGTTTCAAATTTAGGAAACTTGATATCGCTCTCATTTATGTACAAGATTTGTGTCGGGATTTGTGCATTACTTAGATTTTGATATTTTATTATTATCTCTGTTGTAGAACCACACTGGCTTGAAGCATTAAGAAGTGCAAGCTGTGAATACAAGTTCATTACACCCCACTAAAGCATTAGAGCCTCTTTATTGGAGTTTTAACCGGACTCTCAACAGTGATTTGAATATTCCAACCGGCACACAATCTTCGCTATCTTTTAGGTGGAAATCAGAGGTCTGCTATTTATTCAGATTCTTCACATTCTTTCAATCTAACAACGCAGGCTGGTTAGGTCTGTCTGCTTCTCATTATCTCTTTTTAATCATTCTTGGCCACATTTCAGTTTTGATCAGTCAGTTGGCTGAATAAACTGCTTGAACAAAAGTTAGGCAAAGTACACAGGAATTGATTTAAGGTAAGCTAATTAGGCTAAGGAGATGGAGGCTGTTCAACCTCGCAGGTAATTAACGGACTTTGAAGGAGCAATATGCAAGAAATGTATGTTGATTAATCATGAAATGGCCCTGATATATCACCAGACATTAACAAATGATGTTAATTTCAAATACTCATATCACTGATAACAGTAGTCCAGCCAGAATATTCTCATTACAAAACTGAAGTTGCAGCCCAAAACTTATGTTTATGTTTTCATTTTGTGTTTTGGTCGGTTGCGCCACCGTCCACCTATCTCCCAATCATGAAGTCAGTAGCGTTTCAGCATCTAGGTTGCCAGTTACCTATGAGCTGCAGCTACCAGCGTTTCAGAGCGCAAATGTCTGACGTTACTAAACCTAAAAAACCTCGTTATGATTCTGAAACATGTCATGACAAAGTCAGAAACAAAACAAGGATCTGTATAGGACATGCCTTTGAAAGATGGAGACGGCTGAAAGCAGAGAAGAATTGGAAGATCGACGCCGAAGTTGCTAATTTTCTCTTGTGCAGGTAAGATTCAGCTCAGTTTGGCTAACTTAATTCTATTTAATGTGAGCACGGACATTTTAAATATTCTCTACAGTCTGTAATATTCTATGGATATCCTGTGGGTTGAAACCCTACTATATATATATATATATATATATATATATATATATATATATATATATATACATATATACATACATACATACTTATGGGAGCATGGTAATGACGTAGCAGGTATGTGCGCCAGATACGGAAGGAAGAAACAAGAAATAAAGGGAACACGTTGGTTGAAGCAAGCTCCCTGTTTTATCCATATGTTTTGATCGAATCAAAACAAAGAATATTTAATGGTGTCAGAAGTTCGCGGTAATTAAAATCGACCTGACGATGGACGATGGAGAATACTGGCGTTCCAACACCACGGATGGATTGGGAATCGTCTAACTTGCCGGACGCTTGGAGAAAGTTTCGGCAGCATGTCGAATTGATGTTTTTGGGCCCACTGCGCGCCATAGGAGAGGAAGAAAAATGCAGCTACCTACTGCCATGGATCGGAGAAAAAGGGAGAGACATTTATAATATCTGGTCTCTTTCTGCAGACTAACAAAAGGTACTAAAGACATATTGCGATAAGTTTGAAGCATACGTAGTGCCGAAAGCTAACCCAATATTTGCCCGTTATGTTTCATCAAAAGATGCAGGGTGAAAGTGAAAGTTTCAATCAGTGTGTAACTGAACTGAGATTGTTGGCGAAAGATTTCAATTACCCAAACTGAGACGAAATGATAAGGTACCGAATAGTTTTTGCCACAAACTCTGCAAAAGTACGTGAAAAACTATTATGCCATGGTCCGGATTTGTCATCAGGAAAAGCGATTGACATTGCATGTTTGCATGAAGTGTCGCAGCAGCAATTAAAAAAAATGCTGTGCCCTTCTGCAGCCACTCAGGCAGCGCATGCAGTAAATGCTAACAAGCCGTCCAGAGCAGACCAGCCGAGACTTGGGGGCAGGCAGGTGGTAGGGGCAAACAGCAGCAGCGCTGTGCGGAGCAAGGAATGCGGAGCGTTTGGTAGAGAGCATAGCCGTGCAGAGGAATGCCCAGCAAAGGGACGCCAGTGCAACAAATGTAGGAAATTTAACCATTTCGCGAAAGTATGTAAAACACCAACACCCCATCGACAGTTCAAGCATAGGCAAAAGGGTGTACATGCCATCATGGATGATGTAGAAGACGATCAGCCAACTGATACGTTGTATATCGATGCCATCATAAAGCAGGATGCAACGCACAACGTGAGCAGGCGTTTGCCGAGGTAGAATTGGGAAAAAACTGGCGCAAAGTGAAATTTAAATTGGATTCAGGTGCTCAGACCAATATTATACCTGCAAAATTATTCGAGGAAATGTTTGGCAAGACAGCACTAGCCCTGCCTACCGTGAAACTGTCTGCATACAATGGACAATTACTGAAAGTAAAAGGATCTTGCACATTAGCATGTAAATACCGACAGAAAAATGTCACGTTACATTTTGACATTGTGCACACAAACGGTTCCCCTATTCTAGGTTTGCAAGCATGTCTAGACCTGAACATGATTAAACTCATACACATGGTTGGTATATAACTAGAACAACACAAAAATATAATTGATGAGTTTGCAGATGTGTTTCAGGGCATCGGATCATTTCCAGGAGAGTGTAATTTCCACCTCAAACCCTCAGCAACACCAGTGGTGTGCCCACCGCGCCGCATCCCATATGCGTTGCGAGGCTGGCTTAAAAATGAGCTAGTCGGCGTACCCACTGGCAGGGGTCGGCAGCCTTTTCGGAGTAGCGCACAATTGGCTATCGCGC
Source organism: Gymnothorax reevesii (assembly GCA_029721435.1). NCBI lineage: Eukaryota > Metazoa > Chordata > Actinopteri > Anguilliformes > Muraenidae > Gymnothorax > Gymnothorax reevesii. The sequence continues at coordinate 16,879,017 of CM056579.1, forward strand.
TACAGGGTTTCAAATTGGGAAGGGACTGCCGGATTTGGGTGTTCAGCGACAGCTTTGTTCGTTGCTCCAGCGCCTCCTTTTGGCCAGACGGGCGCTCGTCAGGAAGACTCTGGGTTTGTTCACGTCCGGGTATCCTCCGCCCTCGTTCGTAACTTACGAAGATTCGACCAATGAGTGTATAAGAATCAGTGGCTGACGGACACGTGCTTCGGAGGAGAGTCGTGAACTGTCTTCACTATCCTGAGTTGGCAGCAAGGGGTCGCATACGAGCGAGCTTTGTACATAGTTCACTAATTGGGCATTCCAGATTCGGGTGGGATTGGAGATGCCAAATTTAAAAAAAAAAAAAAAAAAAAATGAGCTAGATGAGATGGAGAAAATGGACATAATCCAAAAAGTCACCGAGCCAACCGATTGGGTTAATGCATTGGTACTGCTTAAAAAAACAAAAACAGGAAAGCTCAGGATTTGTTTAGCTCCCCACCCCCTAAACAAAGCCATCCATACGACCACATTACCCACTTCCTACTCTGGAAGATGTCACATCACGATTGGCCGGTGCACAGTATTTAAGCGTACTGGACACCAGGTCCGGGTACTGGATAATAAAACTCAGTCACAACTCGTCCATGCTTACTACGTTCAACACCATCTATGGCAGGTATCGATTTAAAAAGCTCCCATTTGGAATTGTATCTGCACAAGATGAGTTCCAGAGACGGGTGGACGAGGTGTACGAGGGTCTCCCAGGTTTCGCTGCTATAGTGGACGAAATTCTGGTATTTGGCCGCACCGAGGAAGAGCACGACGCCAACCTGCGTGCCGTGCTGGAGCAAGCCAGAGCTGAAGGAATAAAACTTAACAAGGAAAAAAAACATCATCCGTGTGACAGAGGTAAACTACTTCGAGCACACACCAGAGAGGGCATCAAGCCACACCCTAACAAGGTCAAAACAATTAAGGATATGAGGGCACCGCAGAACAAGGCAGAGGTGGAAACGGTGCTCGAGATAGTCACTTATCTCTCCAAATTTGCCCCCAGGCTGTCTGAGGCGACTGCCCTGCTCCGGCAGCTACTCAAGGGCAACAGTGAGTTTGTGTGGGACTCTAACCATGATATGGCATTCCAGCGAGTCAAAGAGTTGCTAACACAGGAACCCGGCCCGGTACTTGCTCACTTCGACCACACCAAGGACGTCAAACTGCAGGTTGACGCATCCAACAGCGGATTAGGAGCTGTCCTGCTGCAGGAGGAAAAACCGGTCGCGTATGCATCCAAGGCATTAAATGAAACGGAAGAAAATTATGCACAAATCGAAAAGGAACTGTATGCAGTGCTGTTCGGATGCAAGCGGTTTCATCAATACTTGTACGGTCGACAAGCAATCATGGTGTCGGACCACAAACCTCGGAGTCCATTATGCGCAAACCTCTTGCTGCCGCACTGCCAAGGCTCCAGCGCATGATACTCCAACTGCAGAGGTACAACATCACCATCATTCACAATCCAGGAAAACAGATTCCAATCGCAGACAAGCTGTCCAGGAAGCCAATTGAGTGTAGCGACAATTCGGTGAGTGAAGGGATGGACACTCAAATTCATACCGTGATCAGCAGTGCGCCAGTGAGTGACCGCAAGAAGGAGGAAATCAGAGCTGCTACAGCCAATGACCAGCTCTCATCCCTGAAAGAAATCATCCGGTCGGGGTGGCCGGAGTCTCCCCAAAAATGCCCACCTGCTGTCACCGAGTACTGGAACCACCGGGACGAGATATCCGAGCAAAACAGCATATTGCTTAAAGGTGAGAAAATCATTGTGCCAAAATCACTCAGAGCAGAAATGCTGTGACGCATACACACCAGGCACTTAGGCATGGAGAAATGCAAACAGCGGGCAAGAGACGTGCTGTTTTGGCCTGTGATGGGCAAACAAATAGAAACACTGGTAGGGTCTTGTAGTGTTTGTCTAGGGCGGCGCAACTCCATTCCAAAAGAAACAATGATGGCGTGTTCGATCCCTGAACGCCCATGGCAAGTCATTGCAATGGATCTATTCACATGGGGGAGCACAGATTACATAGTAGCCGTTGACTACTACAGTCGTTATTTTGAGGTAGCAAAAATCACTAGCCTCACCTCCTCAACTGTCATTCAAAAATTAAAATCCATGTTTGCTAGGTTTGACATACCCCAAACTGTAGTAAGTGATAACGGCCCATGCAACAGTTCGCAGGAGTTCAGAGCATTTGCTCACACCTGGGACTTTGAGCACATCACAAGCAGCCCACTGAGCCCGCAGAGCAACGGGCTCGCTAAAAGAACCGTCCAAACAGCCAAAGCCCTAATGGACAAAGCACATGTACAAGGGTCCGACCGCTATCTCAGCTAACTTGAATACCGAAACACACCAGTGGATGGGCTGAAGTCACCAGCACAACTGCTTATGAGTAGGTGTCTGCGTTCTTCTTTGCCAGCCACCAAAAAACAGCTACAGCCAGAGCTCATCTGTCCAAGAGCAGTGCATGTCAGGAGAGAACTGTGCCAAACACGACAAAAACATTACTACAACGGAACTGATCGCTTGATAACTTAAATGCCCGAAAAATAACGGATTTCCTTTCAAAACTGCTACTTGCTTAAAAAGCCACTAAATGTGTAACTAACCATGACAAGGCGAAATAGTTAAATAATCTAAAAGACAAATGCGTTTTTATTGTCTTGACGGTTTAGAAATTAATCAGTGGCGAATAGTAAAAATTGAGCAGTGGCGAAAAGCAAAAATCTGACGCGCATCAGACGCTGCCAGTGGGCGTTGCTACATTGAAATTAATGTAACCAATTTTTTGACGTGCGTCTCACGCTTCCAGTAGGGGTTGGGCTTAAGCCATCAAACAAACTTTGAAAGTGACCCATGAAACTTGGTAAAATCGTATTTTATTGTATTAAATTCGTATTATCGTAATTAACATCAGAAATCGTAATGAATACAATTTTTTCGTAACAGTTGGCAGCTATGCACATGAGCAGTGCACACAGACATGCACGCACACATACAAATGCAGCACATGTACACACATACACACAGACACACACACAAACAAGCAGTTCACACAGTCACACACATGCAAGCAACTCAATTCACACATGCATAAGCAGCTCACAAACATAAGCAGCAGCTTCAGTAGCTTCAATTAGGAAGAAGCCTTCTATTTAGTTGATTGGAAAACATAATTAGGTGATGTATTTGATTTCTGTAGCTTTGATCAATATTTGTACAGTAAAATCATCAAGTTGTTACTGAAAACATAATCAATAGAATTAATTATGTATCTATTTGTACTCTTTTCCTCTGACTGTGTTTTCCCATTCTTAAACTGTAATTTTCTGCACCTTTTAAGTATACACTACCGCTCAAAAGTTTGGGATCACTTGCAAATTTCTTTGTTCTCCAAAGAAAAATACATTTTCATGCATTTAACAAACATTTTTATCCATTTCACAAACTATTAAAATTAGTCAGATGATTTTAAAAGAATGATATACATTTTTGCATAGAGGCCTATGTAACATATGGTTCACAAAATTAAAGTAAATCAGGACAACTGTGATAATATTTCAACTGATTGTAAATTATAGAAATGAATTCTAAAGTGGGCAGAAGATTCTGGAGGTTGCAGTGAGGGGGAATGATTAAACTGATGCACAAACTTTAATGAAACTCAGGAGACAGAAATTATGCAAAAATAATGTATTTGAAAATAGTGAACAAATTAAGAAAACAATTGAACAAACAAATTTAAATTAATTACTAACTAAACAAAATAACAAATCAAAAACAGGAAAAATGGCCACACATCTAATTTCCTCACTCCAATTCTAGGTTACCACTGGTTGAAACTTTGACCCAAGATTTACAAACTCTCAAAAAGGTTTAAAGTACCATCATTTTTGTCTCCACCATTACTCCATACTCTAACACCATTACAAGGAAAAAAAAAGCCACCAATAAACACAAAAAAAATAAATAAAAAAACAATCCAGAATGTCCATCAAGTCAGGTGAAGTTCAGAGTCAGTCACAAGTGATTGGCTGGGCAGTGTTGGTGTTGGGCATGAGTGGGAAAGGGGTATGTGTTAGAGAGGGCATGAGTGGGGCTGGGTGGTTTGTCCTACCACACCACTAGTGTGGTAACCAGATACTCAGAAAAAGAGATCCTGGTTCCTCTAGCTCGCCATCTCCAGTCCAGTTCCGGAACCTGGCCAATTCGGCTAATAATCACGGCTCACACACACACAGCAGTTCAGATCGGCTCGCAGGGTGGACGCATCACAGCCGCAGCGACTCCCCTCACGCTCACTCCATGCACCCAGCAAACAATTGAGCAGCTCATTCTCCACAGCTGACGCTGTTCATTCATAATTTTCCGCGTCTGCTGCGTGCTTGCTCTGATTGGTTATGCTGCCCTTACGTAACGTTGCCATAGTGATATGTACCCGGACACACAATGTCACCCAATGAGAGGAATAAGAAAATAATCAATAAGGGAAATGAAAACATTTGTAACCTGGGTTACACCTATTATCAGCAACTGTCAGTCCTCTGCATCAATCTCCTGGTATCGCTGCTAATCCAAGTTAAGCATTCTATAACAATCAACTGATCACTGTCCCCAGATACCCGGCTGACTTTGAGCTTTCCATCTTCTGGAATGTAACAATGGTTTTCTCGGGTACTGGACACTCTTTTGGCGATTGGAGAACCTCATCTTCTGTTCAGAAGCATGAGAAAGCACATCATCATTTGAGATAAAAAAACATTCTACATTTTTCACGTACCACACACCAGTCATATAAATCTTTTGTCAGAATATGTCCAGTTGTTAGAACTTGGAGACTGACTTTAGCTGCTTCCCTTTTAATGGTTCCTCCCCCACCATTAAATGCAAATATGCCATGGGCTGTGGCACAGAAATACCACTCTGTCCAAAAATGCAGCTGGGTGTTTGCCAGAGTAATCATTTGCTGTCAAGTCGTCTGTCTCTTTCATCACTGACTCAAGAAAATCCACCAATGTCACGTTACATGTTTGTATAGTGGTGCGATCAGTTGAAATCCATTGTATGTAAACAAACAACGTCATAATCCTCACCGGACATATCCAATCCACACAAGTCCTCGAGGTGTCTCTTGAGCACATCAACCCCAGGGCAGTCTGGGCATCTGTGCACCATACACTGTTTTGATGTGACTGAACAAACAGGTTTTGCCATCAGATCCTGGTATGTCACAGTCTGGTCTTCAGCTGGCAAAGCAGAAAGCATCACCTTAAGGTTTTGGTGAATTTGGCACTGACATATGTAGCGTGTTCCTCTACTTCCCACAGTGATGCAGTGACTTAGCCTAAACATGCAGAACTTTGAAATACTCAACAGCTCGTTCAGATTCGTGAGGATCAGTCATTTTTGTTGGTGCTCACGTTTTCTTCTCTCACGGGGCTTCACAGGTTTGTAGTCCTTTGCCCCTGGAAGTAATATACTTAATTCATCACTCTCAAAGAAAGCAATCACTCTTTCTTCAGTTTCTGGGGACATTTTATTTCCCTGTCTTTGCTTCAGGGGGTGCAAGGATGCCGTGCTTTTTCTGTTGTGCCCGCGCTGCCTTTACTTTGTACTGGGTGAAATTAAAGGTTTCTGCTGTTTTCTCCACTGTCCGGCTGTTGGCTACCAAGGTAAAAAGCTGGATCTGCATTTGCCTTGGGGAAGCATTAATCTTCTTGTTCAGGATGTCAATCAGAATACCCATATCCTTGTACTAGGAGCATGCGACTAGTTGACACCAGGTGCCATCATCATTGAAATTTAGAGGATTAGTTCCACCCCTACCAAACAACAGCTGATCTTCTCAGAGAGACAAAGGTGGCAGAACAAAGAAATCAGCTGGTAGGTATGTACAGACATTGGTTAAATATCCTCAAAATGTATGGGCTAGACTCACAAAATGTTCGCCGTATCACCTGAAATTAGAATCTCAACAGTAATTTTTTTCCCTCGGGATCCTGCCACTGCTGAAAAAAAGAAATTCTGGTCTGCAAATACCTGACAAATGTTATAAAAACCACAATCAAACTCAAAAATCTCTAAGAAACACTTCTTTTAGCTTAAAAGCATGTAGCCTAGGCAATACCAAACCAGAAAAGGTGTCTATTAGCTAAAAATATCGGTACATCGATCAGAAACCGAATCTAAGTCAGAAACCCGTCAAAGTATACCAAACTCAACCCGAATGACTTATTATTGCCATAATACTCAACTAATATATAGATCATGTGTTGTGTTCCAGGGTTCTGGCCTTTGGCCAGAACAGTATTGCTTATGGTTTTAACAGTTTCATGTTCCATAGTTCAAGATTTCATAGTTTCATAGTTCATGTTCATAGTTCATGTCATAGTTTTAACAGTTTCTTGTTTAGGATTACTCATTTCATAATTCATGTTCCATGTCCATGTTTTTACTTTTCCATGTTTTTGTTTCATGCCAGGTCTGCCATGCCACTCCACCGCTTGTCTGCGTTCCGCCCCGTGCCTTCGTTGCTGCACATTTCAGAGCTCTGGGTTGGCTTTGGTATTTCCCTCTTCCTTCTGTGCTGTGCTGATTCGGGGCTCTCTAAGCTTAATTGGCAATTAACTGTTTTTAAGTTACTAACATTTACTAACACTCACTGGGTGGTGTAATTCTTAGATAGGCACATTACTAATATTACTAATTTAGACAGGGAGTTTATTGTCATGATTCCTGCTTTGCTATTTCAAGATCTTGCTGTGCTTTTCTGTTCTTAACATTCATGCTTGCTTCCAAACTGCATACTTAATTGGTACTTAAGCTGAGCACGCTCATTCCCTTAATGAGCAGGTCATGTCATCCAATCTCTGTCCATGTCTTGATCTTGCCATGCCTCTTGTTTCTGCTTCTCCAGGTGTTGCCCCTCATGTGTCTTCGATTTCCAAGCCTTTATCTGGATGCGGTGGAAGTTGGCTGGCAGACAGTGTCTCGCGTCTCGTTGCATGTGCAAGTTTAGCCAAGTCCTTGTTGTCAAAGTTCCCTAGCATTTCTAGTTTCAAGTCTTGTCCTAGCCTCTTGTTTTGTGTATATATATTTAGTCTTGTTATTTACTTTTCTTGAGCATCTTGCCTGGAGTTTCCAGTGCCTTTTGTTTTTTGCCTTTTTGCATTTATTGTTTATAGCTCTGTGTAGCTTCCTTAGTTTGTTTTTTGCAACCCTTTGGGCCAAGTTTTTTGTTGGCCCTCGTGCCTGTTTTGTTTTGGTTTATCAATAAATCCTCATTCCCTTTTCCCGCATCTGGTGTCACTGATTCCATATCATCATGAGTCTCAAGTAGGTAATTGATCACTTACCAATGGAAGATGCCACTTGTAGGCTGGTGGACAGGCTGCTTGACAGTTCTTTTTTTTTTTTATTTTGGGTCCGAGGTTCCCCTAGCCTGAGCCCCAGGAGTTTTTTTTACGATGATTACATGTTTCTGTCTTTTAGTTATTATTTTGTTGTAGGTGTTGTCTGGTGTCCCCGACCACCTATGCATGTTGTTTGAACAAGTTTATGACTGATTGGCTGCCAATTGTGGCCACAGCAACCGCCACGCCCCGCGTCAGTTTTTTCCGCAGATCCCAATTTCTGACTGAGGGCATGGGCCGATCGGTCTGATGTCGGGCCTCTGACTGACGCCATTGTTATACAACCCTAATTCCGAAATGGTTGGGAAGAAGTGTAAATTGTAAATAAAATCAAAATGCAATGACTTTTAGATCACATGAGCCAATATGTTATTTACAATAGAACATACTGTGGATGACATTTCAAAAGCTGAAACTGAGACATTTTACATTTTTATGCACAAAATGAGCTCATTTTGTGGATAACACCCAGTGTCTGCCCGAGATGCCCGGGTTTCTGACTTCAAAATCTAAGGCAGAAACCCTAAAGCTGGATTTATGCTCCAGCGTCGACTCCACGCAAAAGGTACGCAGTCGCCTCAACGCCGTTGTGGACCTTTCAAAGTTCTGCATTGAGGTTGTCAGGTTTCCGAAGGGCCTGTGGTGCAATCACGTGAGACTCGTTTGTAGAGTGTGTACGTTACGTTATTGGTTGTATTTCATTTCGTAGGGTAATAACAATCATCCCTATGTCCTACACCCAGTGAAATCACTTCCCTTCGTAGTGAAAACTCTGAAGAGCAGCAGGGAGTAGGGTTTTCAATTAACGGTTGTTTGGAATGTCCTTCGATTATATTTCGCGCTTGCCGCTTTCTGCTTAAGCAAGTATAAACAAATGCAGCCAGTTGACGGGAAAATGGTTTTCACTGGCCATTTATCAGTTTCGCGGTAGCTTTATAAGCAACCACATCGCTTTAATAAGGCGACAAATAGCCTCGGATAAAAATAAAAAAAACGACATAACTAGCTATAGCCATTCGACTGTAGTAAACCATCAAGCTAGGTTCGCCAGCTTTCTGTGAGCAAGGTTGCTACTAGCCACCACTGTCATTTCCTTGAATGAAGTTGAATCAATCACACGTCACTTGGCTTGGGTCGGGCCCTTGCGGTCTGCGTCGCTTTGTCGTGCAGCTAGAAAATTTCCTAGGTGCGCGGCAGGCGACGTAGAGGCTCTGCGGTGGAGGTTCACGTCAGCGCAGAGGCTCTGCATGGCGACGGCATCGGTTCAACGCAGGAGCATAAATCCAATTTAAGTAAAAAACCGAAGATAATGCTTTGTGCGCTGTAGCTATGTCGTTATTCAATAAATAATTGATCTAAACAGTGATTTCCACTTTGATTTAGGTAAGCAACAATACCTGAATTGCATTTGGCTAAATCTTTTACAGTTTTTTAAAAATACATCAAAGTCAGAAACTTTTCTTAAAAAGGTCATTTAAACATGACATAAAAATCCCTGTAGATTGGAGTTTGTTTTTTGTTTTTTGCCCGAATGCACCATATATTTGTTTCATCTGAAAGGATTATTAGGGTGTAGGGACTTTTTTTTATTTTTCACAAACAGTGAAAGCAAAGGGGAGAACTGAGGCAATGAGAAGTTCAAGAGTTTATTGAGGCATTTAGATCACCTGAGCATGTACACATTCTCAATGTAAAATATTACATTCATAGATGAATGAGTTCAAAGAGCAGAACCTACACTGGATGACAGAGAACCAAAAAAAGAGCAGAAGAGTCAAGTTCATTTTCAGATTACAGGTGTATATAATGCTCAACACATCAGAGCTGCCACTAATGATCATTTCCTTTATCGCTGTTTGTTATTTTCTCAATGAATCAATTAGTTATTTGGTGCAGGTTTCAGAAAATAGTGAAATATGTTGAGCACAATTTTCCTCTGCCCAAGGTGATATTCTAAAAAGTCTTGTTTTGCGTCAACACTTTGGGTCCTTGGACAAGCGGGGATGGCCGCCTTGTATTTCTTCAGGCATTTCTTAATGAGCCCCGGTGCACCTACCACCACTGGTGTTATACCTCTTTCTTTCAATGACCAGGTGGTTTTTTTTTAAGTCTTGGTATTTTGTTATATTTTCCCTTTCTGCTCTATTAAGTCCATAATCATTAGGAATCTGTATCCATTTTCATCGGAACGAATGCTCTGGTGGCCTTTTAAACGAGTTAGTTGAGAAAAGCTCTTCTAACACTGACTACATTTGTAGGGCTTTTCACCTGTACGAATTTGCAGGTGCACATTTAACGAATATTGTGTCCTAAAACACATCTCACACTGCGTACACTTGTAAGGCCTTTCACCTGTATGAATTATTTGGTGGTGCTTTAAATGAGGTAGTTGAGAAAAGCACTTCCCACACTGACCACATTTGTAGGGCTTCTCACCTGTATGAATTCTTAAGTGGCACTTTAAATGGGATAGGTCGGAGAAGCACTTCCCACACTCACTACATTTGTAAGGCTTTTCACCTGTATGAATTCTCTGGTGGGATCTTAAATTATTTAGTTGAGAAAAGCACTTCCCACACTGATTGCATTCGTAGGGCTTTTCACCTGTATGAATTCTTTGGTGGCACTTCAAATGGGATAGGCCAGAAAAGCACTTCCCACACTGACTACATTTGTAGGGCTTTTCACCTGTATGAATTCTCTGGTGGGATTTTAAATCATTTCGTTGAGAAAAGCTCTTCCCACACTGACTGCATTTGTAGGGCTTCTCACCTGTATGAATTCTTTGGTGGCACTTTAAATGGGATAGGTCGGAGAAGCACTTCCCACACTGACTACATTTGTAGGGCTTTTCACCTGTATGAATTCTCTGGTGGGATCTTAAATTATTTAGTTGAGAAAAGCACTTCCCACACTGACCACATTTGTAGGGCTTCTCACCTGAATGAATTCTCTGGTGGCACTTTAATTGGGATAGGTCGGAGAAGCACTTCCCACACTGACTACATTTGTAGGGCTTTTCACCTGTATGAATTCTCTGGTGGGATCTTAAATTATTTTGTTGAGAAAAGCACTTCCCACACTGACCACATTTGTAGGGCTTCTCACCTGTATGAATTCTTTGGTGGCACTTTAAATGGGATAGGTCAGAGAAGCACTTTCCACACTGACTGCATCCATAGGGCTTTTCACCTGTATGAATTCTCTGGTGGGATTTTAAACGATTTGTCTGAGAAAAGCACTTCCCACAGTGACCACATTTGTAAGGCTTTTCACCTGTATGAATTCTCTGGTCAATTGGGTCTTTGTGATCAAGACCAACACCACTCATCCCAGTATTCATGAGATCAGTTCCCATGTTTTCACTCAATTCACACTTCACTTGGTCACATTTAATATGAGCACATTTAGTATCCTGCCAGTCACTGATTTGCTCTGATTTAAGGTATCCTCCATCATCAGTCTCTGTTCTGATTTGGTCAGGATGCATACAGGTCACATATCCCAGCTCTGTACTGTCAGGGTTCTCTGTCTTGATGAGATCCCCAGAGTGTGTGGATCCCAGATCAGTTTCTGTTTTAATCAGTGATGTGTGTGTGTGGTGTACATCACTGACCCCACTGTGTGCTGTTACACACTCTGGCTCCAGTGTGTAGAGTCCTGGTGCAGCACACACCGTCTCTGACTCTGCCATGTGGACAGACTCCAGTCCACTGAGTTCCTCTTCTTTCTGTCTGATCCTGTGCTGCTCAGTGAGCTCTGGTAGTGTTGTCTCAGTGTCCCGTCTCAGACAGACTCCTGCCTGCATCATACTGCTGCTCAAAGGTGTGCTGAAGTGCAGCTCCTGGAGGGAAACAGGGGAAGGGATTCAGCCATTATCAAACTAGCCCTCCTGCAGGACCTGACACATTCATTACACTGTGTAGTCCTCTTCAGACTGACCACAGGTGGCGCTCTTTCATCATCAGGGGACTCATCTTTCTCAAGGCGTTACCAAGGCACTGGCCAAAATGGCTGAGAAACAAGCAGCTGCATACAGAAATTGAGTACACTGGGTGAAACAGAAGTTAAATATGTGCTTTGAATGTACAGCACCATTCAAAAGTTTGCGAATGTCACAGCGCTCTGTTTTTAGAGAAATTTAAATGGCTTAATTCCTCTATATAATCTCAAATGGAATCTGTTGAAAGGTCAACAGTCAGAAGTTAAAAGAGAATAATTTACTTGTCTGAATAGAGTCCAAAATTTCAGCATTCTCAAAGAAGCCATATTTTGCAATGTAAGCAGACAAACGAGCTCTTTCCATTTTCCAACAGCCAAATTAACGACAAGCCGTTTTGGAACTTATTAGGCAAAAAACTCCCTTAAAAGCAAAGCACTAGTGCAGCACATCTTTGGGAACTTAGAAAGCCACTCAGCTGCAAACTCATTGTTGTCAAATAACTTCTAAAAATGTGAGTATGCTATGTAAATATGACAGAAAATGCTGGTTAGTTTGATGGATTTAAGAATTGGATCTTATTTTAATTTTTTTTTATTGCTAAATTCTTGATCTAGCATGTCTTGTGTGAAAAATGTTGGTATGTCTAAACTTTTGACTGGAACTGTATATTCATTCACTGAAAGTAGTGCACTTAAAATCCCTCATAGACCAAAAATTTTCAGGGGTTCTTTCAGTGTTGGAATGAAAAAAGTGTTTACGCTACACCAATGCCTGCCTATTCCTCTGAAACAGAGGAGTCAAACATCATTACAAAAATACTTTCTTACACAACAAGGTCGACCCTGTTGCCTCCAACAGCAAGGGGAATTTCAGCAAAAACTCACTAAACTTCCAGTTTCAAGTTCCAGGATATTAATTCCTTTATTTTTCTTTGTCAGTAATACAGAGCACAAAATCAATGAGGTTGTCTGTCCTGATCGGATCTAATGGTTTATAAGTTTTGAAAACGATCTATAAAATACAAAACCCAAAACCAGTGAAGTTGGCACGTTATGTAAATCGTAGATAAAAACAGAATACAATGATTTGCAAATCCTTTTCAACTTATATTCAATTGAATACACTGCAAAGACAAGATGTTTAATGTTCAAACTGAGAAACTTTTTTTTTTTTTTGCAAATAATCGTTAACTTAGAATTTAAAAGCAGCAACACATTGCAAAAAAGTTGGCACAGGGGCCTTTTTCCCACTGTGTTGCATCGCCTTTCCTTTTAACGACACTCAGTAAACATTTGGGAACTGAGGAGACCAATTTTTGAAGCTTTTCAGGTGGAACTCCCATTCCCACTCTTGCTTGATGTACAGCTTGAGATGTTCAACAGTCCGGGGTCTCCGTTGTCGTATTTTATGCTTCATAATGCGCCACACATTTTCAATGGGAGACAGGTCTGGACTACAGGCAGGCCAGTCTAGTACTCGCACTCTTTTACTACAGAGCCATGCTGTTGTAACACGTGCAGAATGTGGCTTGGCATTGTCTTGCTGAAATAAGCAGGGGCGTCCATGAAAAAGACGTTGCTTGGATGGCAACATATGTTGCTCCAAAACCTGTATGTACCTTTCAGCATTAATGATGCCTTCACATATGTGTAAGTTGCCCATGCCTTGGGCACTAATACACCCCCATACCATCACAGATGCTGGCTTTTGAACTTTGCGCCTATAACAGTCCGGATGGTTCTCTTCCTCTTTGGTCCGGAGGACACGACGTCCACAGTTTCGAAAACAATTTGAAATGTGGACTCATCAGACCACAGAACACTTTTCCACTTTGCATCAGTCCATCTTAGATGAGCTTAGCGTATTGGGTCGTTTAAGGAGTTTCCATATGGACGCAGATATTTTTTATTAACAATGCCACGTGGTTGAGAGATTTTTTAGAAACTAAAGTAAAAAATTGTTTTTGAAAATCTCCCTATATGCGGACGAGGCCAAATATCCAGACAGATGAAACCCCCCATAGAGTTGTATAATAAACAATAATAATAAACTTATTAAAATAAATAATAAACTTTACCAGTAATTAATTTAGCCTTTTATTATTAAAAACACAAAGCTCAAAATAAATCCAGATCTCCACCTTGATGGGATCTAAAAGCATATAATTTTTTATTTTTTTGCTGATATAATAAACTTGAGTAATTACATCATTACGTAGCCCAAGATAGACTCATTTACCTTGACTAACAGCCCGCTACCTTGAGAGAGGATCCTTAATGAGGCATATTCAGGAGCGTATTCAACCTTCTAATAGTAATTTAGTCAGAGTCCGAATGTATAAAAGAATGATTTAATAATGATCAGAATTGAGATACAAAGGCACATGCAAAAAACAAAGAGTGTGTCCTCTTTGGAGAGCGCTCTGCTGACTTCCTAGTTGTCCCAGTTTATATAGTCTCTCAGTCAAAAGTCCAGTGATTCGCTGCTCCTTCGTTGTCTGGATCTCGGATGATTTCTCTCCTCCAATCAGTCGTGATCCCACACTTAAATTTCTATTTCCCCGTAAGTCTCCCTCTCCGTCTCTCGTTTTCTGAGAACTGGGAGTCGGCTGCGCTTATCAGCTGTTAGTGACCTTGAAAGCAATGTGGCTGGCGAGGCAGCACAAGTGTACCTTTATACTCTATTACATTTATATTCTGTGATTTGCAGATCGGCAGATTGTGGCAGCTATGCTTAGGAGATAATGTGCTTGACAACATAGCACTTGCTGAATGTTTTGACACAGACAAAGTTGCAAGAATTTTCAAACACTGCAACACCAAATAACCTAGCTCATACTTTTAGAGAACGCTTATTAGCGCTTTGGCTGTGTACACGCAGTAAAGAAAGGTAAAATTCAAAGATTCACTGCTGACAAACCCTCCACCATTGCTCTGCTATAACCTGAGGTTTTCTGTCAGGGCCTGGTCTGATTTTGACCAAAGACTGGAAATATAACTCAAGGAGAGTAGCGACATTCCTGCAAAAGCTGCTGATTAGTTGAGGCATTTCAGGAGCACAGAGCCAATGACAGACACTGCCATCCAGTTCTGTTGCAGTGGTTAGTATTAGATGACCAAGGGTGCAGTAGAGCCAAGTCAGGGCTGGACAATAAATTTATTGTGATAATTTTTAAGCTCAATGAGAGTAACTGCTGCCATGGTGTGAACAGACAAGTTTTCTTCTTTTCTTTGTTTTTTTCCACTCTTTCACAATATGAGCCTAATGAATCCTGGTATTATCATCTTGGAATATGCCCATGCAATCAAGGCAGAAAAATCCATTGATGGAAAAACCTTTTCAGTATATTCAGGTAGTCAGCTGACCTCATTTTTTTGGGCTCATAATTTGTCACGAGTACAGCGGCGGCCTTAAGCATCTGGGGGCCCATTTCAAAAGCAAAGGAGGGGCTCTATAAAACAAAAGAGCTTCATCATTTTGCTGGATGAAAGCTTACACTTTAACCTATTCAGTGAAATGTCAACTTCTCTGGCTGAAACGATGTTCATTCCTGATGATTTATTAAAATACTGGTGATAAAATTAAATGCGTGTGTAAATGTGATAAATTTCTCAAAAACTCAAATGTGCAACACAGCCCAACAAGCTCGCTACATTGCAAACTGCACTGCAAACTTATTCTTCGTTTTCTTCTATGGTGACGGGGTTACTGGATAGCTCTACAACATAATCAATCACTGGGATAATGATACGGTAAATGTTGGATGTAATTCAAACTTCAAAATCCCACCAGTATAATTTAACATCACTTGAGCGGACTAGACTTAAAGGCACTAGATGACTCGTATTGCCTGACTCAAATTTGCATTGCAGTTATAATCATTATACTCTTGTTGACGGGATATCCCTCCGCTTTGTCAGAGAATAGGGCTGCCTTTGCCATAGCTATGATTATAGGCCTAATGATATATAATGATATGTATATACCGTATACGAAACCATCAATACTTTTTCAGCGTGTACACAGTAATTATGTTTTCATTCAGTTGCGACGCCGTGTCAATGAAAGAGCATGTTTTATTCGCCCAAAGCACATTTATCTAACGTTATATTAAAACGCGGCACAGTGTGTAACGTTAATGTCATGCTTTGATAACAAATATGCGAAAATCGAACAGGTCCGCACAGGTAACTTTCTACCACTGCGGTTTCTCCGTAGAGATGCCTGAACTGCAACTTTTCCCAGAAAAATAGCTTTTCGTTGGCTTTGGTTAGGTTATGTCCCGAAACTCCTTGGGTATAGAGTAGCTGGAGGTTACCTTGTAGGCATAACTCATAATTTTAAAAATCTGCGCACATTACGCGTTTCGATGAAACGCATGTTCATTTTCAAGGTGCCTAATTTCCATCAAATAGGCTACTGATCAGAAACCAATAAAAGCTAGGTAGACGACTTTTCATTTTTCTACATACATTTTGTGGATTATCAACGCATCTTATCGAACAGAAACTATTTGGACCGTGACCTAGCCCGAAATCATAAGTAATTTTCATTGATAATTAAATGCGTAAAAACACATAACACCGCAAGATAATGCTTTAAAATGTATTATAGATTATTTATTAAATACCTCCGGAACGGAGCAAGTGAATTACATTTTGTTCACATACCAACTGATATGTCCGATGCCTGAGCAATATTGGCTAAGGTGACGACTGTTTTCCGAAAATTCCGCAGTATCAGCTGCCAAAGCTCTTAAGCTACCATCTTTCGCTGACGATGAATAATTTCTACACTTCTTAGCCAGCTCTTCTTCTTCTCCAATGTTTATTTTCCATCAGAAAACACTTGGTGCATTACCGCCCCCAACTACAGAGGTGTGGAGCATCAATGGAGCAAGGACACGACATTTAATTAAAAAAAAAAAAAAAAAAAAAAAAAAAATTTAATTCTACGAAATAATCCTCTTCAACTAACCGAGTACATGCATGTGCGATATGCTAGAATGTAAAAAAGTAGTCATTTCCTTCCCCCCCAATCCAGAGATGCTAGTGCAACCATTCTGCACTACCTTCTGGGAGACAGCACACCAAAACGTGTTATATCCTAAGGATGCCCTGTTCATCCAGGATGGCATGGCACTTTCATACACTCACCAACCTTCCTCCAGCCTGTGGAGAGATGCTTACAGGTGCTTGACCAGATTGTGCCCAAAAAGCATTTCTTATTCTGACCGCTACCATCCAGAATCTATAAAAGCGCAGGAGAGATTAAGGCGTGGTAGCCCAGAAATCATACTGGGTGGACCAGCAACCAGGAAGCCATGTGTGTAATGAACGTACGGAGACTCCAATCGCGGTTCAAGCTCGGAAGAGCGTCTTTTATTCACATTACCGTTGCTCATGGTCAGACAGAAACAGTGGTCAATAGCCAGAAATCAGGAATCACAGAAAAGCTCAATCGTAGTCAGGGACAGGTAAAAATGTCAAAACCAGGAAATCAGTCAGCAGAGAATACAGAAACGAAGGGAAACTAACCTAAGGGACTGGGGGAAAGGGAAAGCGAAACAGGAAAGGAAAAGAGGGAGACAGAAATAAACTAAACAGTCAAAGTATAAAGGGAGCAGGGGAAACAGGAAACTCAAACTCACCACACTCACTCGACGAATACAATCAATGACTTGAATACAGAAAATCACAAAAGACAAAAACTCTCAATAATCGCAGAAACACGCGGCGAAAAAGCAAAGAAACAGAACGACCAGGCAGAGCAAGGAACGGTCACGAATCGACAAAGACAAGCGGAAAGTGGGGTCTTTATAAACAAACTGATTAGTGTTTAGCCCAAGAAATGAAGGACAGCTGAGAGGAGGCAGAATGTAGAACAGCAAAGGAAAGTGATAGGACAGATTGAACAAGTAGGTGTGCCCTGCTTCTTCAAACTAACTAATCACCGTGCCTAACTACTCTGCTCTAATGTGTAGTCCTACCCATTTCTAATCACCAGTGCCTCAGCTAAACTATTCTCAGGTGCAGACAGTTAACAAGCACAGGAAGAAGGAAGCAGGAAGTACCCAACCAGAAAAAACAGGGTAAAAGACTGCGAATGGAAACAAGACACAACACTTAGACACACAAGGGAGCGAGAGACAAAAGACAAGCATTCATGAAACATGAACAATCACACTAGAAATAAATCTAGCCCAAAGAAACAAATAATTCAAAACATCATGAAACTAAAAACATACAAAAACAAAGCATACATTACTTAATTCACAACAATATGACTTCAAGGTGCTCCTTGCAAATGATGATCACAAGAAGCAGATCTGTCAGCTCCTACTCCAAGTCTGGAGTAGTCAACAGGCAGCTTCAAGGTTGGAGAAAACTGGAATGGCAGTGCTGATCGTGGAGGGAAGAGCCCATCAATTTATTTCACTGAATGGTGAAGTATGTAGCAAGTTTATATTGCTATTATACAAATTTTATAAAATACCAATAACTCAATCATTCAATTTTCTTCTTCGAATATAAAAATTCAGTTCCCTTTTTGTATTTCAGGTCAAGGTGCATGAGCTTCCAACAATCTACAGCAACCAGGAAGAGACTGATACAAGGGTAGTACTGTATCTCCATCATGCTGCTACCCTTGGATACAAGAATGCTGTGGTCAGAACACCAGACACAGATATTTTCATGATCCTTCTCTGTCATGCCCATGATATCAATCTAACCGTGCATCTGGACACAGGGTTAGGAAAACAAAGACAACTACAAAATGTCTCTGAGCCAGCAGAATCCCTTGGAGAAGACTACTGTGCCACTCTCCTTGGGTTCTATGTGTTCAGGGGAGAGAACTGCACCAGTGCCTTCAAAGGGAAGGGAAAGGTAGGACCACTGAAAAAGCTAGAGAAGAATCCCAGGTTTCATAAAGCATTTAGGCAACTTGGTGATGACTGGAATGTCAAGCCTCAGATACTCAGACAGTTGGAACAGTTCACTTGCCTGATGTATGGACAAAGTCGCGAGTCTTCAGTAGATGTTGTACAAGCCAAGCTGCTGCAGAAGATGGTTGGAGCGGATGAGAAACTAACTTCCAAGTCCAAAGTTGATCTCGCTCGACTTCCTCCTTGTCAGTCTGCTCTGAAGTCACATATCCAACCTGTAAATCACCGTGCTGCCTTGTACAAGCGGGCTAATGAAGCGATTCTAGACAAGCCCAAACCCCATGATGTTGGCCAGGGATGGATGAGGTCTGATAAAGGAGTGTTAGAACCTGTGTGGTCCTGTGGTCCTTTTCTACCATCCTCGTTGGTTGATCTCCTAGCCAATGGTGATCATAGTAATGATGAAGAGGAGGAGAAGGAGGCAGAGAAAGAAGAGGAGGACTTTGATGATTTTATTGAGAGTGATGATGAGTGAATACTCTAGTCATGGTGAAAAGTCCTTGTAATATAATTATTTGTATGAGATGAGAAAGGAATGTTTGATTATAACAGGTCTACTAGCTTTAGTATTTATGGTTCTGTTTGAGTTTGGAATGCTATTCATGACTATTCATTATTTCTACCTTCTCTACTTAT
Source organism: Gymnothorax reevesii (assembly GCA_029721435.1). Lineage (NCBI taxonomy): Eukaryota > Metazoa > Chordata > Actinopteri > Anguilliformes > Muraenidae > Gymnothorax > Gymnothorax reevesii. Next base: position 16,898,009 of record CM056579.1, read on the forward strand.
ATGGGTTTATATTAAAAGTATATTTTACTTTTTATTATATTTTACCCTGTCCTTGTTTTGGCTTTCCCCGAATTCATGTGGTTAGGGTTTCCCTCACATGCTCTCCCTTTGAAATTAGTCTGATCCCCTGCACCTTTTCCCCAGTGATAACATGTGTGTTACGGATACAAGAGGGAAAGCACACAGGGGAAACTCTGTAGAACCTGGAAACGAAAGGGAGACACAAAAGGGGAGACGCCAGAAGCGGGGATACAAAATAATTTATTAAAATAAACACAGGGAAAAAACCAAGGGGAAAAGGGGGCACTAAGGCTAACAAAAACACCGTGCCAAGCACTGAAACCAGAAAACTCAGGAAAACAAACTCAAGACTAGGGCAGACCAGAAAACTAGACAGGGGGGCAGACAAGACTATGGCTAGGGACTGTGACTATGGCTTGGACAAAGACTATGAACTATGGCTTGGGGCTATGGCTGTGGCTTGGCTTGGGGCTATGGCTATGGCTTGGGGCTGTGGCTTGGCTTGACTAAAAACACTGACAAGACAAGACTGTGGGCACAGCTGGCAGATGGCAACTCGGAAGGCACAGCTGGCCGGGAAAAGGGTAAGGGAGAACATCAGGAGGGGAACAGACAGGACACCGGGCACTTGGACGGGCAGGAGACGCTGGGGCACTTGGACGGGCAGGAGACGCTGAGGCACTTGGACGGGCAGGAGACGCTGAGGCACTTGGACGGGCAGGAGACGCTGGGGCACTTGGACGGGCAGGAGACGCTGGGGCACTTGGACGGGCAGGAGACGCTGGGGCACTTGGACGGGCAGGAGACGCTGAAGCTCAGGGAGCCAGAAACGCTGAAGTTCAGGGGGCCGGAAACGCTGAAGTTCAGGGGGCCAGAAACGCTGAAGCTCAGGGGGCCAGAAACACTGAAGCTCAGGGGGCCAGAAACACTGACGAGGAAGACGGGCACAGAAGACGGTGGAGGCAGACTGGCAAGACAGGCACAGGGGACACTGGAGGAGACAGGGGGCACCAGGGGCTTGGAGGCAGCAGGAAGGGCAGGCTGGGCAGGGTATGCAGCTGATGAACACAGAGGAGAACTGAGGGGACCAGAGGGAGTGCACAGGGGCAAGGAGTGTCGCGCGGAGTGACAAAAGGAAGTCAGATCTGCAGGCGTGGAGAACCGGCTCCCAAATATAGGGCAGGGGGCGAGGACAGACACAGGTGCAGCAACTTAATATAATTAACAAGGGGTGGAACACAAGGGAAACCAATTACATGAAAACAGATAAACATTAACACACAAACGAGGATCACAAGACAATCCCAAAGACGGGATAAATAAACTAGATAAAAGGACGCCTAAGTGTACAGAATAAGTCAGGATAGATTATAAGAATGCAGAGAGTCTGCAGGAACTTTAGCAAAACCAGAGAATAGTAAAGCAAGGGGCGGAGACTAGAACAGGGCGAAAGCTGAGAGATTATTAGTCAATTAGTAAGTGCAGCAATACAATCCCGGGTGCTCGTTAGTATGTTAGTCTAATATACAATGTTAGTTTGGTTAGTAAATTCTAGAAAACAACAAACTGTTAGTAGGGGTTAGTAATATAGAAAAGCAAGGGGAAATTAGTAAACGAGAACAGAAGGAAGGCTGAAACCCAGAATCCATTAAATCACCCGAAATAGTGTCACAATCAATTAACACAGAAAACTGCTACAAACAATGACGCGACCGGGGAGAAAGCAAAGACAGTACATAGGTAAGACGTGGACTGGAGTAACACGGGAGAGGAATGAAATGTGAAACACTAAGACATGGACTAAAAACTGACATCACAAAAATAATAAAAACCTAAAATTGACTAACCAAACACACAGACCCACAGAACACAACAATGTGACCTTACCAGTGTGTATTTCAGGAGTCTGGTCACAGCCATGCCTTGTCAGAATGTTTTCCTTCGTCTGCTTGTGCTACGCTTTCCTCGCCTTGTTTTCATTGAGATTACCTTTCTGACAGGACCGTCCACGATTTTTTCCTATTCCCTGTATTTTGTCGCATTTCCTGTTACCGAACCTATTTTCGTACGACCCAGATTTTTGTGATTGGTGCCCTGGTTACGGTTCCTGGATTTCACCCATTGGATTCTGATTTTTGGATTGTGGACATTGTGCTGTTGCCAGCTCTGGAATGTAGGGGTCCCCCCAGCCCCCCCCCCCCCCCTTCAGAAATAGACTCCATTTTTGCATTCTCTGGTTCTCGCTTGTGGTTCCTCTACGTAATCCCGATTATTTTTGTTTGTTTTGCTTTTGTTTCTCCAGTTTTGCGGTTTAACAACGTTTAGCATCCTCACCGCCTCTGCACTTGCTGTTCTTTTGTTTTATGGCGGTTGACAATCTTTGAGTATTACCGCCACCTGCTGTAAATTCAGGGTAACTTTTTTTTTTTTTTTAAGGTCTCAAAACTTCCACCCTAACCCGCATTCTTAAACAAACGTAATTTCCTATGTATAATTTAAATATTAATCGTTTGACTCCCATGTCCTTTCTCTAAAATTCCTTGGATCTCCTCCCCCTTCACGTTGGTTATTTCTAAAATCTCCCTGGCTGCGTACACCATCATCCTTATTCTCTCCGTTTTAGATTCTATTTCAATTGCACAGTTTACCATTGCTATAAATGCCAAGAACCTCAAACTGCTTGTCCTGTTTACTTTGCTCTTTCCCCTTCATTTCAGCTGTATCCACCTCTTTTCCCACTGCTCTCTTTTCTTTCCTCACTTTCTTTGCAGCCTCAGAGTATGACATCTTATTCAGTGTCCGTGTTCGCTCAACATCACTTTCTAACTGCCTCCGTTCACAGAGTATGACATCTTATTCAGTGTCCGTGTTCGCTCAACCTCACTTTCTAACTGCCTCCGTTCACAATGCTTTGCTCCCGCTTCATGATTCCCTCCACAGTGACAACAAACAGCCTTTTCCTTTTCCAACTCACAATCTTCATCTGAAAAGCCTTCTTTACCACACCTTCTGCACCTCAGCTCTCTGTCTTGCAGACTGCAGCAGCGCGGCCACAGCCCTGACACCAGTAGCACCGAAGCGGAGCCCTTTCATATATCCACACCCAGTAACAAACGTCATCAATAAAAATCCTCTCTGGTAATTCCTTTTCAAACTCAAGGAGTACCGACATACTATCGGTCTCCTTTCCATCACTATGTCTTTTCAACCACCGAGCGGCAAAAATTCCCTCTACCTCAAAAAAAAAATCTTTGTTCACGGACAATGAAACCCCTCATCACTCCCTTCACTGTCAGTTGTCGCTTCATAGGAAAACATATATGTTTATCGATGAAGACTTTGATTTTTAGAGCCTTTTCCAATTGTTTTCTCGTTTTACATTCCACAATCACAATACCACTTTGAAATATCCTTACTGCCTTTACAACTCCAATTTTATTTTTCACAAGTTTTCCGACCTTATGATTATCACTGAATGTTCTGGTAATTTGCCAACACTCTCCAACTGCTTTCACTCCAGCTACAAATGAATCTTCATCATCGTCATTTTCCATTCCTTTTCTTTTCCCTTTCTCTCCCTCTTCCCACTCCATTCTTCCAAAATCTAAAAGAACACCAATATCAAACAATCCATCAAAGTTCAAAAATTCACCCGCCAAAATCCTGCAACCTTTTTCCCTTCCTACCTCAGTTGTTTACATCCGTTCACCCACAAAAATGGCGCAGGGGGGCGTGTCGGTCATGTTACTGACAAAGATCGATTCTCCCCTTTCGCCACTACTCCGAGAGGGAGAATCGCCCCGGGGTGCGCTATAATGCCTTCATTGAAGACTTAATGCAATTTTTTTTGAAGTCATTACAACATGTGCCCATTTGAGTGGCTATGGGGGATCCCAAACATTTGTCTTTTGTGGGGGGCCTTGAATACTTGCCATGTTTGCCTCTGCAGCGGTGCGCCTCTGCATGTATTGATGCAGTCAAGGTTTAGGATATTAATTCTTGCCTGGAAGTTGGGGGCCCCCTGGAGGGCGGCGCCCATTTCAACTGAAATGGTCGAAACATGCCGCCTATGCATGAGTAATGTAAGGTTGCATGCGATATCTAGGTGAAACCCATTTTTCATTCTACGAATTATAGGAGGAGACTGCACTGCGGCAAAAGTATATTTCAGCGGAAATTAGAAGTCTTGAAGTGTCTAAAACCCGTATTTTAATTTGATAATAATCCACTGCAACGCATTTTTAATCCAGCGAGTCTTCAAATTCGCTTGATTATCAGAGGGCAGACATTTTTACTTGTGAAATCTTCAAATTTGGAATTTGATCTTCGGAAAGCTCACTTTTAAATTCTTGATAACCTAAACTTCTCGCAGTTTACATCTCCCGATTAGCCAGAGTTGCTCAGACTAATTGGTAAAAACCGCTCACTGTCTAATTTATTTTTGATGGCATTGTTATGCATGACACCACAAAATTATGAGGCACGTTCTTCCGCACATAAATGACAACGTAAAATTTCAATATTTCTTTATAATTTCTGCGCTCATGTAGCCACACAGATCTACGTAAATTAGTTTGCACAGGTCATTAAGCAATAAGCTATGAGAATCCATTCTATTTTCTGAATGTATTCGCTGCTCAAGGGCGTTGAAGGCACATTGCACAACTGAGTGACAATAGAAAGGATGGTGAAAATAAATGCTGCAAAGTCTGCGAAAGTTTTGGACTTTTTGCACTTATACTGCCATCCTTACAATGCCATATCAATCATATAAATGTGGGCAACAGGGATTCACTTTTTCCATTACCATTTCTAATTTTGGTCATGCATTGGTCTTGGTTGCTCAGTGGATACATTGTTTGATTGTTAATCAGTCCAGCTTAAATAAAAACAGCCTGTGGGCAGTCAAGCCAGAAAGGGTGAGCTTACGAAAGGCCCTCTGAGAAACTAAACGGCCCAGAGAAAGGAAAGAGTACTACTGACATCATGAGAGAATAACTGACACCACAAGCACCGCGGCACTGGCGTTTGATGTACACTCACTCACTATATCGGGCACCATGTGGTGAATATTCTACATTGAAAACAAAATAGAGAGTGAGTGAGCGAGTGGACAAGGGTGCATTACGAACGCAGCCTTAGATACCCCAAGTAAAAATGTCTACCCCCTTACATTGACGCCGATTTGAAGACTCACCAGTTTTAAAATGCATCACAATGGATCAAAACCAAATTTAAATTTATAAAAATATGAGTTTTAGACACTTCAAGAATTCTATTTTGAGCTGAAATATACTTTGCCGAGGTGCATTCTCCTCCTTTAAGGGGGCACCACTGTGGTACTTAATGGTGGAAAAGACGGGTTTCTCCAGGAATGCCACCTGCAGCCTCGTGTTACTCATGTGACTAATTGCTGAACCTAGACCTGACCAACTAAAGTGACCCCATATCCTAACACTGCCCCCATAGGCTTGTTTGGTTGGCATGAGGCATGCTGGGTGCATCACTTCATCCACCTCTCTTTTTACCCTGATGCACCCATTACTCTGGAACAGGGGAAATCTGGACTCCTCATACCACTTGATCTTTATTTTTTCATCTTTATGTTACCAAGCAAATTGAACCTTTATTTCCCCAATTAGCCTCACGGATAAGCAGTTTTCCTAAGGTTACACAGCTGTTTAGTCCCAATCCCTTAAATTCTCTTCACATTTTGCACATGAATATTTTCTTACTTTCACTATTTAACACGGCCGCAATGCTGCTGATGCTGTTAATTTCTCACAATTTGATTTCACCAATATGTTAAGACATTACGGATAACAATCGAAAGATTTTTTACTGAAGCACGTTTCTTCCTCGAGGATGATGTTAAACTTTCCAAGTTTAAATTATGTTCTGGACAGTTGTTAACCCATTTTTAATAGTTTCAGCAACCTCCTTATTTGTTTTAGTTGCTTGAAGCAGGCTAATAATTTGACCCTTCTGAAACAGAGTTAAATCTTTACCACGACCACAGGATATGCCTTCCGACTTGTTTATTTAAAAAATGATGAGCTAGTCACGGCAACGGTTAAACAATTTATTGCCAGCTGAAACATATTAATCACTGCTGTAATAATCCAACGGAAGGCTCCAACCCACTTACTTCGTAAAATCCAGGTGGTGACATTTTTTGGGTCAGTGCATAACGTGCTCAAATCAGTGGACGTGCATTTACCATTATCCTGATGCAGTGGAAGTCTGTCATTTCAGAGTTAACATCACAGCAAGAGGTCATACACTAGTTAGGTAACTAGCTTTCCACTCATGGCAGCTTAGAACAAGACTTGATTGAAACTCAAATAAAGCGACACCGACAAATTATCAATTACTTTTAGCTATTCCTTGGTAAAAGTGGTTTATTCACTCCCGAAACCCGCTCAGTTCTAGCAGTGTTTATTAAAATATTACTGCATTAGCGAGCCAATTCACAACCCTGTCCATTCAGCAACTTTATGAGCGGTGTTGTTTTCTCTGTAGTAGGGGGGCCAAGGCAGTGAAATTCTGAGGGAGGTCGCCCTGCTTGCTATACTTTCTTTGGACATTTTTTCTGATGGATCTAATGATTCTCCACAGGAAATGACTTGATAAGATGTCTGCTTTCACCGTGAATTGGCTCGATAGCCTCAAATCTGAAATATGCACCCTTGAATTTCCAAGCCTAAATTTAGGGGCAGGGGAAAAAGAAATGCAATTTAAGACCATTTATGATCACTTTAATTATATGCATGAAGTATCATTGGAAAGGTCTATGAACAAACTTTCGATTGGTTGTACGCAAATTGTGATGATGTCACTGCTGACGTCACTAGAGGTCAAAAGGTCATCCGGTGTATGGCCAAGTGAAAATTTGGGGGTGTCTGCAAGAAAAAGGGTTAATCTACCATATGCAGAGGCAGAACAAGAAATAATGCTATTTCTCAATTAGCAATTAATAATTCTAATTGTTAATAACGTGATTTTTTTTGTCACAAAATAGTTACAAAAACCAGTTGAATTCAAGGTCTTGTTAGTATATTTAGTGGTAGAATCCATTATTAACCCATTTTGTCGGCTACAGAAGTGACATTACCCCCATCCGGTCAAAATATTTTTTTCCCAAATTTCCATTTTTTCTCCTAAATTTCACACAATAGACAAACATAACTTTAGTTTTCTGCTGTGTTTTAGGTTTGAGATGTTGCTAGATCACACAGCCCTGGTCTACCAAGGCAACAACAGGCAATTGCGCACTTTACACCAGCTGCACGACATGGGCATCTGATGTGGCAGAGACCATTTTGGCATTTGCAGGATGTTCTGGTAAAGTGCTTTGGTTTGGGATTCTTGGGCATTCTAACAGCAAACAAGGCACCATTTTCAATTTTCCTCCTGGGTCTGGTTGGAGAGTCTCACTTCCAATGCACGTTTACAGATTGTTAGCTGATGAAGGACCTGAAGCACATGAAACCTGAATGCATCTTCTGTTGCTGGCAGCGAGCAAATGTCACCTTTTTCTTCCCCACTAGGATATTTTCTGCCACTGGGGGCTGCCAAGCTGTCACGGAATTACAGTCCCACTACATTTTGGGTTGTAACTCTACAACTAAATAAGATAAAATCAAGTATGATGTGTCATATTGAAGGTATTAACTTGTTCTTTAATATTATTTAGTAAAAATTGACGTGGTTTTTTTAATGTTGTGTTTAACTATTCAGAAAATGATGTACCCGTCATAGTTAAGTTATGAAACTTCGATATGTTCATATTTAAGGTGTTTTTTTGTTAATACTGTAAGTTATAGAAACAAAAATTGACTTTAACCCTGCTTTATGGGCAAGAAATTTCAAAAAGTCAATGTCACGGAATTACAAGAGGCAAATTGTCACGGAATGACAGCAATAGTATTGATTAGTTTCAATGTAGTTATTTCAATATATTGTACATATATACATAATTATTTACATTTTTACAGTTAAGCAATATATTACAATGAGTTTTCCACTTATAATGACCAATCATAACACATACTTCAAAATTTTTTTTTTTCTTCTCCATGTCAACATTGGCTTGGCGGCCCCCCACTACCTTCTTACTATTATTAAAATAATATCTTTATTCGTACTAAAATACATGGTATAAGCACAAAAAAGCATTGATATAGAGACAAAACAAACAAAGAAAAGATATTATTCAATACATATCGCGTCTAAAATGGAGTTCAGTTCGTCAAAGGTAAAAAAGTTTGGACATTCCCTTTGATCGAGTATAATACATGCAAAAACACCTGTCCTATAACACGACTCAGTCGGTACATTAACATTATTTAAAATAATTTTAAGAACAACATTAAAATCCATATGTTTTGCCATATAACGTGAAATACTAAATTTTGATAAAAGATAATTAAAACTATCTGCCATTGAAGACAAGCTACCATTAAAAGCAATATTACACAACAGATTCAGATACACATTTTGACTAGACATAGCACCTCTTATAAATTTGAATAACCTGCACAAAAGTTGGGTTTCTATGTGTGTACAGTTGGCAATAACTGGCAATAAATCACAGTGTGTTCTACTTGGAACATCAAATATTTTTCTAATTGCTTTACGCCAGGTTACATAAAACAGAGACATATGTTTACTAGACATATTCCATAACGGACTACCATAATAAGAAGTACAGTACAATTAAAAAAGTTCATATTTAACTTCAAATGAGCAATATTTCAAATTATGAAGGATAAAATTAATCTGGCGTGTGACGACATTAGATGCATTTAGCATAACATTTTCAACAACATTTGGACCAATTATATGACCAAGATGCATAGCTTTCTTACTGGTGCGAAGTACCACGCCATCAAAGTTGAAAGTAATATTATCAGACTTTCCATAGTAAATAAATTGACATTAAATAGGGTTGAAAGTAATATCGAACTCCTTTGCATAGGCAACAGCTATATTGCACATCATTTTCATTGGATATGAAGAAGGAGCTATAAATGACACATCATCTGCATAGCCAACGGCTCCATAATACAGATAACCTATCATACAACCATACCACGAACAGCATAATCTCGATAAAAGTTCGTCAATATATATACCAAATAAAATGGGTGACAAAACACCACCCTGTTTTACTCCATTGGAAGTCGAAAAATATTTAGACATACAACAATTCCATTTTATGTTCAAATACTGATTGGTATACATATGCAGTAAACACCGTATAACGAGAGAATTCACATGTCTATCAATTAAGAGGTGAAATAATTTAACATAATTAACTTTGTCAAATGCTTGACTCGCATCTAGCAGAAGAACGTACACATCTGGGTTATGTCGCTTGTAGTAATGTATCGTCTCCATTAAAGCAAAAGTACACTGAGTAGTAGACGACTTGGCTTTAAAACCATACTGCAAATGTGTAGTTTGAAACTCGTAAACATCTTTGTTTAAAATAATCCAGTCAAATATTTTTAAAAGGGCTACCGAGAGCAATAGCCCTGTAATTAGCTGAGTCGTTCAGCGACTTGCGTTTGTTTTTGACAATAGGTGGTATTGTAGACACATTAAAACCATCAGGCGAAAAACCATGGATAAGCATGGAGTTAAAAAGCATCCATAAAAGAACACACAAACGTTTAGGTCCGTTAATAAAATGATCTGAATATAAAATACTATAACCGTCACATTTGCCCCGATTTACATGAGATAGGGCAAATTCGACGCCTTTGGGCAGTAGCTTAATGTTTACTGTGCAACCAGTGTCATTATCTATTATATTATGAACCTTACACAGTTTTTCATATCTACCTCATTATAAGACACCGAATTATACAGTGTTGAATATTTTTCTGAGAATACATCAGCGACGTTTTCATCACCAATAACACCATTTACCATGTTTGGAACAGCGGTATATTTGCCATTGACTTCACGTACCTCAGTAAAAAATGACCTAGATCTGTCATTAACCCTCGGCGCATGCGCAGCGAGGGTTACTGTGGTTGGGTCTGTGTGTCTGTTAAGTCACATCTCACCTCTGGAGCGTCTGTTCGTCTTGAAAATGCTGTCACGTACTCAGCGGGCAACGGAGGTCAAAAAATTTGTGGGGTTTTCTCTGAAACCGTCCCGTTGCAGAGATCCAGCACTCTCCGTTTTACGGCCATACGTACAGTAGGCCATTCTCCTGCCGAAAGTGCGCATGCGCATTATAGTCTTATACCGCGTGGTACTGGTAATTTCTTCCTGTGTGGTGTGCAGAGAAGAGCGAGTAGTTTCGTGAGTTGCAATTGGTCATGCCTCCAAGCAAGGTCTGTCCACAATGTAATGCTGTTGTACCTATAAGACTGAAAGTGTGCAAATCTTGTCAACTTGTGTTCCGAGCTAAGCGCCAAGTAGAGCATACTTTGCCAGCCAGAGCTATGAAGCGATTGCGAGTTGCTTTGCCAGATAGCGTCAAATCACTCATTAAGGCTAAAGATAAATTACAAAAGGCATGTAAAAGACCAGCAGAGTCTAGCGAGCAAACATTGCATAGACAGCAGCAGAACGAAGAGCACATGGCAAGCGTGAGAGCAGCTAAGAGAGCGAATGATGTGTCTATAGAACAAGCTATTGTGTCATTTCATGCTGATATCAAGAATTGGCCTGATTTTGTTTGTACATGTTGCCACCGTTTGATGTATAGCAAGAGTGCTGTTCCATGTAACCCAGCTATATACTGCAAGTGTAGCAATGACTTGCTAAATTGTGTGTTTAATGCTGATTTGAGATGTGTTTGTACAGCGAAGCACCAGAGGTTGCTGAGGGAGTACAAGCATGTGTACTGCTCCGGTCAAAGCTATAGCGCTTCCAGCAGTGTACAGAGCCACTTGCTAGTTGGGCCAGTCGTCTTCCGTATACTTTCGTTATACAACCACAGGTGGATGTAAACGTAATACACATGCGCATCATCTCCGTTCAGCACAATTGCCGCGCCGAGGGTTTTGCACTTCAGTGCTTTCATTAACCAAAGCGTCAGCCAACCTGTTACGTTTAATTGCATTTTGAGTTAATTTGACAAGTTTTACCACCTTGTGATATTGTGCCCTAGCACGCCTCATTACATCAGCTATGGCGGCGTTACGAGGGGAGCCACAGTCTTTCCACACGTTGTGCCAGAACAGAGACGCCTCCTTGTATGACTCAACTATATCATTCCAACCAGCGATATTATGTGAACCACCACTGCTCTGAGATGTATGTGGGATGCAAAGTTCACCAGCCACCAAACATCTGTCAACAATAGCGTCATGAAACAGTTGAATTTGATAAACATGTTCTTCACGATGTTCACAGAGAGGATTGATACAGTTAAATACGTCTTGAGGAATAGAGATATCACTAAGAAAATTGTCTAAAATATTTTGATATTTATCTAGACATACATGAGAAACCATGTTCCACTTAGGTCTTGAGATAAATTTGCGCTCTGATGACGAGAAATAGGACACATCAACCCTGAGCGTTAGGCTAACAGGACAATGGCCAGATAAATTACTGGCATCATGTAGACTGCGATAGTCAACTACTTGATTTTCCAAGGCGCTATTTATAATAAAATGATCAATAGTATGAGTGGATTGAGTTACTGGGCAACAGTAAGTAAAATTAACATGACTGTTAACAGAACGACCACAGGCATGTAACTGCTCTACATTCAACAGATTAAGCATATACCTTGTAAACTGAGAATTGCGACACAGACTAGTATTCATGTCACCTCCTATAATTACGTTATTGCAATAATTTAGTTCAAACACGTTAAGAACATTCTCCCACACGTTGACATATTCTGTCATATTAGCTTCCGAATCACATGGCATATATACACTAACTAGAAGGCATTCAAATGCGTCAATAGACACAGAAACAACACAGATCCAATCAGATGATGATCGGAACAGGCGCAACCTTAGCTTTCAGAGTGTTTTTACCACTAAAATCTCTTCCTTGATAAAAAAAAAAACATGTTCGTCCTTGGCGAAGACATCATGGGATAGTATCATAGCATCAGAGTATGGGATATTTTTAATTCTATGAAAATGACTTTCCCCGAAGCCAATGTTCCTGAATAAATAAAAAAATCATGATCTCCATTTAACTCGGCCACATATTCTGGTTTACCAGGACCGAATCCTGTACTGTTATAAGATGCTAGTTTGAGATTTAAAGCCATTATAAAATCTGTTGATAAAAAAAGTCACACATCTTAAAAAAGATATAAGCAGAGTGTTATAATTTAAGCACGTTTGGTCTTAAACTGCCGTACACATATGCTCTCAGGCCATAAATTGGAATCAAATAGATGAGAAAATTCACTTTTAGGTACAGACACCATGAATGATTTGAATTTAGCATCAACATGAGACACACATTTGAATTCACTTATATCAAAGCCTTTAGAAACAATAAGATTTTTCAGTTCATTGTTGTCGATGTACACTTTGTACACAAACAAGTCCCTCTTGGGAGGATTAACGGGGGCACCACGAAGAAAACCACTGACCGGACCTGTACCACGAACAACCTGTCGTTGCTTGTTGCGTTCTATCTTACGCTGTGCATAACGCGGCAGAGCAAAGCCATCTTCATCCGTTGAAAGTCCCCGTGACGATCCAGGAGGAGCGCACCCCTCCGAGGTGGACACGGCAGCAACTTCCACAGCGACTTGCGGTGTAAGTTTTTCTTTTGGAAGGGTAACAGGGGTGCTCCCGGAAGCATCCTTAGCTTTGGATGCTGCTTGTACCGGAAGACTTATAATCTCAGCCATAGACTTACCGAGGTTAATCCTTGTAGTAACCCCCGCATATGTGGACATTTTAGCAGTAGACAAAATTATGTCCACCTTCTCGTCAGTCTGGATACACCTGGCCACAGTGGAGTCCATATTCTGGTGGAGCTGTTTGATTTGACACTCAACTAATAACAGTCTTTGAAGAATAGAAGGCTCCAGCAACTCACCAGGCTCGCATCTAGGCAGACGATGGATGTCAGCAGCTGACACAACGAATAACGGGGGCGTGTCCACGGTAAACAATTTAACCATGTTATCAATAATATCATCAAGTTCGACACACTCGGCTCCACGAGAGACATAATCCATTCTCTGCACAAAATTATCCATGACGTCAAAATGTTCACACTTTTGCCACAACAGCATTTTAGCAATGTTGATCTCTGCCTTAGAAAACTAAGACCAAACAACGACATCACGCACCTTATCTCTAGGACGTTGATGAATATATCCGGCCATGTAGACTAACACGCAATTGTCGATCACCACATTGTTTAGTGAGGTAGCACGGGCTTGTGTATCATAATTTTGAGTCACTTCCTATTTATGAAGTTTTTTCCAATCTCGAACGGTGTATTTACCATTTCGCTGACCATAAACTATAATATTTTCTTCAACAAACCCTCCCTTGTCGACCATAAACTCTACGGCGGAGTCAATATCGTCAAACCAGGCACTCAATGCTCCCGAAAACTCGTCAATCTGTTCATTAGCCTTAGACTATGAGAGGTATATTCCAGGTGAGCGGCCTTGAGCCACACTGTGAAAGGATTTGACCATTGCAAAGAGTTGGCAATGTTGACGACCATGTTCTCGAATCTTGGTAAAAATGAGTCGCTGTTAACTCCACATTTGGATCAATCAATTTTTACGACACCCTCTAGTCGTCCCGTTTTGACGTCCTCCGAACCTCTGCATAAGGTTAAAAGTTAGTTCAAATGAGGTTGTTCTGGGCGGCTTTTCAACGTCAACTCCACACTTATTTTAGAGATTCTTGACGAAATAAAGTATAGTTTCCGTCTCCTCCCTCCACCAACCTTGTGATGATTGTACATTCAGAACACTTTTCCAGACCAAATTCCATACTAATGTCCTTGGAGAACTTATAAACTGCTCCAACAAGCTGGTTAAGTTTTTGTTCTGACTCTGCATAGAGCTTCCGGTCATCATCAGGTGGTTCACTCTTTTATAGCCTTTTCTACTTCTACCACTGCTTAAGTTGTACCGAATGTCATAGCTCTTCTGCAGCTTGCTGAGAGGGTCCATAGTGAGGCAGAATAAGAGCGGTGACAGGACATCTCCTTGGAAGATTCCTCTCTGAACTTGGACATCTGGGATTGATATTTATCCCTCTGAATATTTTAGGGTGATAGTAGTTTTCGACTGAATCATTTGGGTCCTAAGGAAGGATTTTATCTCTTCATTGATGTAATATAGTTCCAGGCATGTCAAAATCCAGGAGTGGTGCACACTGTCAAATGCCTTTTAATAATCAATCCATGCCATAATAAGGTTTGTCTGTCTTCTTTTGCAGTCCTCAAGAATAGTTTTATTTATCAAGAGTTGGTCCTTCATTCCGAGCCTTTTTCCCATGCATCTCTTTTGTTCGTTTTCCAGGTAGTTTCCCTCATGATGATGTTCCTAGACTGCATCGGCTATGATCCCTGTCAGCCACTTGTATGCTGTTGTCACAGAGCAAATTGGTCCATATTAGGCAGCTGCGTATCATTACTCTTTGGTATAAGGTTGGTATTACCAATAGTTAACCATTCTGGGGATTCTTCTTCGCCTTTCAGTATTTTAGTGAAGGCCATGACAGTGGCAGTGATGATTAGTCGTCTTTTTTCAGCCAAAAATTTGGGATTTTGTCTATTCCTGGTGTCTTTCACCTGCGATGGGATATTAAATGAGTTCGTGCAGAAAAGCGCTTCCCACAGTGACTACATTTATAGGGCTTTTAAAGTTTTTTTCTTATTCTCTTCTTATATTTTGCAATGGGTCCCTTTCCTGGGGTCTATAGTCACACCCTAAACATTTTTGGCATTGTATCCAAGGGCTCTTTTCAAGATGGTAACCGTTCCTTTGATTGCGGATAGCTGTACTCCCTGGGTACTAGGACAGCCGGGGATGGCCTCCATGTGTAGTTCTTCAGAAGCCTCGTTGCACCGACCACAACTGGTATTACATGAATTTCTTTCAATGACTAAGTTGTTTTTAGGTCATTTTTTAAATCTTGGTATTTTGTTATCTTTTCTCTTTCTGCTCTATTAAGTCCATAATCATTGGGGACAGTGACATCTATAATTTTGGCACTTTTCTCCTGCCTATTCCAGATGACAATGTCTGGTTTTATTGCACCTCCCTCAATGAACCTTCCAGTTGGAATGATTTTGTCGTAGAAGATAGTTACCTTCCCGTTAGAGACCACTGGTGCTGGTTCATGGTCCCATATTTTCCCCTTGACTTCCACTTCCAGCTCTTTGCATATTTTCCAGTGCAGGTATTTGCAGATCTTATTGTGGCGGGAGGTATAATATCCATCTGCCAGGAGGGTTTGGCAGCCTGATACTAAATGGTTCACACTTTCAACTGTTATATGACAGAATCTACATAGATCATTTTGTGATATTCCTGCCATCTTCTTGAAGCCATTTGTTAAAAGCCCCTGATCTTGGGCTCCAACTATAATTCTCTCTCCATCAAATCCCAGCTCTCCATTCTTCAGCCCCTGTATTGATCCTTCTTTGTCGATGTAATCCTTTTCCAATTCTTCTTGGAAGCGTCCAGCCCTACGGTGTTGCTTCCATTTTGCCCGTGCATTTCTTGCTAGCTTGGTTGCCTTTGTCAGTTTGTTTCCTTGTCTCTCTTCAAAGATGTCTCCAGCAAAGTTTTCAGCCAGTTTTATGAGAGAAGTCTGCTGGGGTAAAGTCTCGGCATGTTGTTGTGCAACCATTTTCATCACATCCTCCTCAGTGCTCTTTAGGTACTGTCCCATACTGACAACTGTTGCTCTGTAGGCGTGGTTGATCTCTGTAAGGCCTAATCCGCCTTCTCTACGAGGGAGATAAATCCTATCCATACAAAGGTTTCTGTAAGTCACTTTGTGTAACGTGAGAGTCTTCCTGGTCTTAATATCTAACTTGTCCAGCTCACCTTGCGGCCAGTCTATTATGCCAAAACCGTAGGTCACCACAGGGATAGCAAATTGGTTTATGGCAGAGATCTTGTTTTTTGGTGTTAATTCTGATTTGCAAATATTTTTAAGGCGCTTTAAGTATTCTTTCTTGACTCCTTCCCTCATTTTCTTATGTTCTAATGTTGCATTTTCTTCTATTCCCAGATATTTGTATGTGGAGTCCTTGGCCAGATCTGCAATACAACTTTCCTCCCCTACTAGAATATTTTCTGCCACTACCTTCTTACCTTTCCTGATTGTACATTTAGAGCATTTTTCCAGACCAAATACCATATTAATGTCCTGGGAGAACTTATGGACTGCTCCAACAAGCTGGTTAAGTTTTTGATCTGACTCGGCATACAGCTTCAAGTCATCCATGAATAGAAGGTGGTTCACTCTTTTGTGACCTTTTCTGCTTCTACCTCTGCTGAGGTCGTACCCGTATGAGTTTTGTGGTGGGATTTTAGGTTATATCGGTCAGCAAAGCACTTCCCACACTGATTACATTTATAAGGCTTTTCACCTGTATGAATTTTCTGGTGGCGTTTTAGTAGAGAGGGGGTAGCAAAGCGCTTTCCACACTGTCTACATTCATAGGGCTTTTCACCTGTATGACTGTTGTGGTGGTATTTTAGTTTATTTAGGTCAGCAAACCACTTCCCACACAGACTACATTCAAAGGGCTTTTCACCTGAATGAATTTTCTGGTGGCGTTTTAGTTGAGATAGTTCAGCGAAGCACTTCCCACACTGACTACATTTATAGGGCTTTTCACCTGAATGAATTTTCTGGTGGTATTTTAGCAAAGAGGGGTAAACAAAGCACTTCCCACACTGACTACATTCATGGGGCTTTTCACCTGTATGAATGTTGTGGTGGCGTTTTAGTTGAGATAGGCCAGCAAAGCACTTCCCACACTGACTACATTTATAGGGCTTTTCGCCTAAATGAATTTTCTGGTGGCATTTGAGAAAAGAGGGGTAAGCAAAGCACTTCCCACACTGACTACATTTATAGGGCTTTTCACCTGTATGAATGCTGAGGTGGTATTTTAGTTTATATTGGTCAGCAAAACACTTCCCACACTGACTACATTTATAGGGCTTTTCACCTGAATGAATTTTTTGGTGGCATTTTAGGTTGGATAGGCTGGCAAAACACTTCCCACACTGACTACATTTATAGGGCTTTTCACCTGAATGAATTCTGTGGTGGGATTTTAAAGAAGATAGTTCAGAAAAGCAATTCCCACACTGACTACATTTATAGGGCTTTTCACCTGTATGAATTCTCTGGTGGCGTTTTAGTTTAGGTAAGTCAGCAAAGTACTTCTCACATTGACTACATTTAAAGGGCTTTTCACCAGTATGATTTCTGTGGTGGGATTTTAAACTATTGAGTTGAGAAAAGCACTTCCCACACTGACTACATTTGTAGGGCTTTTCACCTGTATGAATTCTTTGGTGGCTTTTTAGTTTAGATAGGTCAGCAAAGTACTTCTCACACTGACTACATTTAAAGGGCTTTTCACCAGTATGATTTCTGTGGTGGAATTTTAAACTATATAGGTGAGAAAAGCACTTCCCACACTGACTACATTTGTAGGGCTTTTCACCTGTATGAATTCTCTGGTGGCATTTTAGTTTAGATAGGCTACCAAAGCACTTCTCACACTGATTACATTTGAAGGCCTTTTCACATGAATGAATTTTCTGGTGGCGTTTTAGTTTAGATAGGTCAGCAAAGTACTTCTCACACTGACTACATTTAAAGGGCCTTTCACTAGCATGAGTTCTGTGATGAGATTTCAAACTATATAGTTGAGAAAAGCACTTCTCACACTGACTACATTTGTAGGGCTTTTCACCTGAATGAATTTTCTGGTGGCGTTTTAGTTCAGATAGGTAAGCAAAGTACTTCTCACACTGACTACATTTAAAGGGCTTTTCACCTGTATGATTTCTCTGGTGGCGCTGTAAATTGTACCGTCTTAAAAAACACTTACCACAATGACTACATTTATACGAGTGTTCACCTGTATGAATTTTGTGGTGATTTAAATGTTCTTTTTCATTTTCAGGAATAGCCTCCTTCTGAAGGACACTCAAAGCTCTTGGAGGTTTATTTGAAGCAGTTATGAGGGGTTCAATGGTCATACTCCTCATTTCACAGGTTGTAGGTTTGTTGATACTCTTAGCATTTTCCTGAATGATTCCTTTCCCTTTCTTCTCATCGATTACAAACTGGCAAGGATTCAAATTCCCATTTTGGGATGAGAGCTCATGGATTTCTTCTTTGCAGTTTACATTTAGATGCACTCTGCTTAGCTTTGGGTCGGTTGGGTCTTTGTGATCAAGACCAACACCACTCATCCCAGTATTCATGAGATCAGTTCCTATGTTTTCACTCGATTCACACTTCACTTGGTCACATTTAATATGAAGACATTTAATATCCTGCCAGTCACTCATTTGCTCTGATTTAAGGTATCCTCCATCATCAGTCTCTGTTTTGATTTGGTCAGGATGCATACAGGTCACATATCCCAGCTCTGTACTGTCAAGGCTCTCTGTCTTAATAGGTTCCCCAGGGTGTGTGGAGCCCAGATCAGTTTCTGTTTTAATCAGTGATGTGTGTGTGTGGTGTACATCACTGACCCCACTGTGTGCTGTAACACACTCTGGCTCCAGTGTGTTGAGTCCTGGTGCAGCACACACTGTCTCTGACTCTGCCATGCGGACAGACTCCAGTTCACTGAGTTCCTCTTCTTTCGGTCTCATCCTGTGCTGCTCAATGAGCTCTGGTAGTGTTGTCTCAGTGTCCCGTCTCAGACAGACTCCTGCCTGCATCATACTGCTGCTCAATGGTGTGCTGAAGTGCAGCTCCTGGAGGGAAACAGGGGAAGGGATTTAGCCATCATCAAACTGGCCCTCCTGTAGGACCTGACACATTCATTACACTGTGTAGTTCTCTTCAGACTGACCACAGGTGGCGCTCTCTCAGCATCAGGGACTCGCCTTTCTCAAGGCGTTACCAATGCACTGGCCAAAATGGCTGATAAACAAGCAGCTGCATACAGAAATTGAGTACACTGGATGAAACAGAAGTTTAATATGTACTTTGAATGTACAGTACCATTCAAAATTTTTCTAATGTCACAGCGCTCTGTTTTTAGAGAAATTTAAATGGCTTAATTCCTCTATATAATCTCAAATGTAATCCGGTAAGAGGTGAGCAGTCAGAAGTTAAGAGAGAATAATTTAGTTGTCTAAAAAAATTCCAAAATTTCAGAATTCTCAAAAAAAAGCCATATTTTGCAAAGCAAGCAGACAAACAAGCTCTTTCCATTTTCCAACAGCCAAATTAACAACAAGCCATTTTGGAACTTATTAGGCAAAAAAACTCCCTTCAAAGCAAAGCACTAGTGCAGGATGAAATGTGAAAAGAAGCCACTAGATAGCAGTATTGACCTTTTTTTTGTTAAGCCCAGACTGGAGCTCGGTTTGGGCATGTCCTGGGCATGTCTGAGACGGAAAGTCCCAGAGAATTAAAAAAAAAAAAAAAACTAAACGGTGGGAGGGGTCTGCAAAAGAGTATATAAAGAGGAGAGTTGGGAGAGTAAAGTGGTAGGAGAAATTGCAAGGAGAAGGATACATTTGACCAGACCTGTCATTCTGTTCAAGACCTGTGAAGCTTTTTGTGGATTTTTGCCTGTGTTGGAGCATTTTCCTCACCCTGAACATCGCCAAGCAACCCCATCTCAAGGGACTATAAATACTTTTTTTTCTTGTATTTATCAATCTTGGTCAGTCGTATAAATTGTAGGTAAGTGTTAGTCTTTGTTAAATTAAATCTGGT
This sequence comes from Gymnothorax reevesii, assembly GCA_029721435.1. NCBI lineage: Eukaryota > Metazoa > Chordata > Actinopteri > Anguilliformes > Muraenidae > Gymnothorax > Gymnothorax reevesii. The sequence goes on from CM056579.1 coordinate 16,917,940, forward strand.
TGAGTTTTGGAATTTTGTCTGTCATCCCTTGCTGTCTTATATGTCGTAGCAAATTGGGGCCATAACAAGCACATCTTTGGGAACTTAGACGGCCACTCAGCAGCACTCATTTTTGCCAAATAACTTCTAAAAATGTGAGTATGCTTTGTAAATATGACAGAAAATGCTGGTTAGTTTTTTTTTTGCAAAATTCTTTATCTTGCATGTCTTTTATGAAATATGTCGGTATGTCTAAACTACTGACTGGTACTGTATATTCATTCACTGAAAGTAGTGCACTTAAAATCCCTGAAAGATCAAAACTTTTCAGGGGTTCTCTCAGTGGTGGAGTGAAAAAAGTGTTTGCGTTACACTAATGCCCCCCTATTCCTCTGAAACAGAGAAGTCAAACATCATTACAAGAATACAATCACACACAACAAGGTCGACTCTGTTGCCTCCGACAGCAAGGGGAATTTCAGCGAAAACTCACCAAACTGATGAGTTCCAGGATAATAATTTGTGAATTTTTCTTTGTCAGTAATCAATTAGCTTGTCTGTCCTGGTAGGATCTTAAGGTTTGTAAGTTTTGAAAACCATCTATAAAATACACTGCCCGGCCAAAAAAAAAGTCGCACATTCAAATATTTAACTGGAACCCCTGTAGCTCTGATTACAGTGCATATTCGTCTTGTCATTGTTTTGATAACTATATGCAATGCCAGAACATTTATTTTTGATCAGAATTGCCATAATTTTTGGCCAAGATCTTGTCTTCTCGACATAATGGTTGAACCACTCGGTGGTCTTTCTTGAGCTCATCCCAATAACTTTTAATGGGTTTGAGGTCAGGACTTTGTGGTGGCAAATTTGTTTGTGAAAATGATTCCTCATACTTGTTTTTGTCATTCATGGTTTTCTTTGCTAAATACAGGCCAATAACTTGCCCGTTCTGAAATACTGTAACATCTTTTCCACCAACAAGAGATGTGTCTTCCGCCATTATTTTTTAAGAAATGAATTGCGACGGCTTCATCAGTCAGGGTTAAAATGATTATTGCCTGCTGAAATATATTAATAACCGCAATATTTATCCAATTATTGAATTTGTTCATTAATTTCCAAACAGTGACTTTTTTTTTGGCCGGGCAGTGTAGTTTTTGAGTTATCGCATTAAAACTAAGGAAATGCATGGGACGTAGAGGCGACGATGATTCCCAAATATTGAGAAAATGTAGTTTTGCCTATGTCATGAGCTGAAGTCCTGTAAATGCCGCAGCGAGCACAGACTCTGGGCCACCTCCATGAAGTTAGCACCCATATGTTGAAAATATGAATAAAAGTATTTTGATTCGTTTGTGCACAAACCGTCTTAATGATATTCAACATTTAACCGGTTGGTGAGCTGAGGTCACTCGGCACCCCATCAACATCCAAATGACTCAAAAATGGTTGGATTAGTTTGTGCTACGTTTGTGCAGGCAAAATTAACGTTTGTGCACAAACCATTTCAATGATATTTAACGCTTAACAGATTTGTTACCCATTGGTGACCTGAGGTCACCCAGCACCCCATCAACATCCAAATGACTCAAAAACGGTTGGAATCATTTGTGCTTCTTTTGTGCAAGTTTGTGCAGGCAAAATGAACTTTTGTGCACAAACCGTCTTAACGATATTCAATGTTTAATTATTTGACCCCGGGTCAAATAATCATCATCATCCAAATGACTCAAAAATGGTTGGAATTGTTTGTGCTTCGTATGTGCAGGCAAAATAAACGTGTCCAACATTATTTCTTATGCTTTAATGTGTAATTTTATGGCGAGTGACGTCACTCGATCGGAAATGACGTAACATGCGGCAGCATTTGTATGAGGCTACTTGCAAACTGTTAAAAAAGTTAAAATTTGCTTGGTTTTCTGGTGTTTCTTTTTTGAGCCATTTGGATGATGATGGGGTGCTGGGTGACCTGGGGTCAAATACTAAAATGTTGAATATAATAAAGACGGTTTGTGCACAAACGTTAATTTTGCCTGCACAAACGATTCCAACCATTTCTGAGTCATTTGGATGTTGATGGGGTGCTGGGTGAACCTGGGTCAAATAATTAAATGTTGAATATCGTAAAGACGGTTTGTGCACAAACATTAATTTTGCCTGCACAAACGTGAACAAATGAAGGACAAACGATTCCAACTATTTTTGAGTCATTTGGACGTTGATGGGGTGCTGGGTGACCTCAGGCCACCAATAGGTCACAAATCTGTTTAATGTAAAATATCATAAAAAGGGTTTGTGCACAAACGTTAATTTTGCCAGCACAAAACGTGCACAAACGAAGCAGAAACTCTATCGAGCCACAGAGGTCTGGAATATTTACTACAGCGTATTGGGTCGTTTAAGGAGTTTCCATATGGACGCAGATACTTTTGGAAACAATGCCATGTGGATGGGAGATTTTTTTAGAAAGTAAAGACGGTATTCGAAAATCTCCCTATTGTCGTGGACGAGGCCTCATATGCAGACAGATGAACCCCCCCATACCGTGACATGAGTGAAAGAATGAAAAACACAAGACAAGAATTTTATTTGTCTGTAGATTTTATCAAAATAGACAACTGGATTGATTTTGGGCTTTGTATAATAAACAATAATAATAAACTTATTAAAATAAATAATAAACTGTACCAATAATTAATTTAGGCTTTTATTATTAAGCGCAAAATAAATCCAGATCTCCACCTTGATAGTATCTAAAAGCATATAATTTTTTATTTTGCTGATAAAATAAACTTGTGTAATTACATCATTACGTAGCCCAAGATAGACTCATTTACCTAGACTTACAGCCTGCTTCCTCGCAGAATGTTTTGACACCGACCAAGTTACATGAATTTTCAAACACTGCAGCCATAGCTAATACTTTTAGAGAATGCTTATTAGTGCTTTGGCTGTGTAAACGAAGTAAAGAAAGGTAAAATTCAAAGATTCACTGCTGACAATCCCTCCACCATTGCTCTGCTATAACCTGAGGTTTTTCTGTCACGGCCTCGTCTGACTTTGAGTCAAGACTGGAAATACAACTCAAGGAGAGTAGCGACATTCCTGCAAAAGCTGCTGATTAGTTGAGGCATTTCAGGGGCACAGAGCCAATGACAGACACTGCCATCCAGTTCTGTTGCAGTGGTTAGTATTAGATGACCAAGGGTGCAGTAGAGCCAAGTCAGGGCTGGACAATAAATTAATTTTGATAATTTTTAGCTCAATAAGAGTAACTGCTGCCATAGTGTGAATAGACAAGTTTTCTTCTTTTCTTCCATACTTGATGCATGTTAAAGGAATTTTGATTTTAATATTCCAAGTATTACCTTCACAAGAGAAAACTCAAGACGACTCAGGAAAAAATCAGCCGGAGGAAGAGAAGTTAATATCCAAGCCAAAGTCCGTTTACTTTTTTGCAAAAAAGGATCCCCACATACAGAAGTTCAGGTCAAAATGGAGGATGATACAGTTAGTCTCTCTCTGGTTTTTGTAGGGGCACTCCATCATGTTCTCCTCCGCCCGCGCTGATTTACGCATCATGAGGTCTCATGCAACGTCAAGCTGTCTAGGGATTCACATATACATCTCGTTAGGGAGGAGAGCACCTGCCTTCTCTCTCAGCACTGGCTCCAGCTTATCTCGTTATGGATTCCGGAGCTTTCTATAAACACCAAAACTTAGAGAAATTGAAAAACATCTTGCCCTTGTTAAAGACATTCAGGTCTTCATGACTTTAGATAGGCTATATGTCATGACACACTAGTACAGTTATGCAGGCCCCTGCTAAATCAGAAATATGTAAGCACACACACACACTCTAGGCCTATGAAGTTGTGAACTAAAACAGAATCTGAGCAAGCAAGGATAAGCAATTAATAATAATAAAATTAATCAATAAAAAATGTTTCCACATTTCCCCTGTTTATAATTGATTATCCGTCAGCATGCCACTTCTCTCGATTTTCAGCATGTGATTCATTCACAGGGAAGATGTTTCATCTTATTACCGTTACACTCTATCCTTTTGTTCAAACAAACCCTCCAACTCAATTACATCGTTGTATGATTCCTTAAGCTCCTCGGGCAGAGTATACATCTCATTGTTGTCCTGTAATAGAAACATCTGATACTGTGGATTAGTACTCAATACTTTTGAAATCATTCCTTTAATTATGGGAATTCCACAGCAACTACAAAAGAGCAGTACTGCAAATCCCAAAACTACAAGACTCATTACAGATGTAATTCTCGCTTTCCAACCCCCAGACAGAAGCCAGTCCCACCAAGAAATTGCCACTGCTGGTGCAAGGTCTCGCTGTTGTGCATCAGATATGTCTTTCAAACGTTGCAAGGCTTAATCAGTTACCCCTCCTGCCTCATCATTGGCGGGTATATAGGTACAGTGGGCCCTATACGCTGACAGATCCCGCCCTGTGCCGCCGTTAACAAATACAATGAGCAGTAGTTGCATCCTGCAATTCCAAAATTGGACACATATTTTTGCACGTTGATCCTTCGAACCTCCCTCTCCCAGGGCGCAGTTCCAGGCTAGATCCCTTTCCTCAGAGATCTTTGCCCGGGCTCCCCCAGGTTGAGAACTCTGCCTTCTGCTTCCCGGTGTCTCCTTTTCAGAGCCGACCGATCACAGAAGCACCACTCACCTACTAACACATTCGCTTTTGGCTTACGGTGGCCTGACTGTACATTGAGCCGAGCGCGGTGGCCACCCCTCTCTGTGGTCTTACTGCCATCTGTGACCCAACCGGCCGGTGACCGAGTCGATAGCGATCCCCAGATCCCGTAGTGGTTACCAGCCACCCAGGTGGGAACCGACAGTCTGATCCCTATCCCACTTCGCTATGGGTATAGAAACTTTGACCGTTTTCACCAGCCTCGCCTGTTCACAGAGGTCGTCTCCAACGCCCTTCTGCTAGGTGTGGGCTGTCACCCACGTACCATGTGTTGCCCACAGTTACATGTGACAAGCACGCCGACTAGACGGTACCACGGGAGTATGTCAATTCATACTTCACCAGACACGGGGGCCTTCAGTCCTCTCCCCTGCACTATATGACATCTTTAACGTGCCCTCGGAACTTTGCAGTCCCACCGCCGCCTGTTAATGGAAAGGTTTGGGGGGCCCAATCCCCGACCCTTCCATTAGTCCTTTCTGCCAATCCCGCTGATTGTGGATGATATGTGCAATGTTTTTTCAATTCTATTCCCAATTTTTCTCCCAAACAAGCCAGTTCTTCATTTCTACATTCTGGCCCATTATCGTTATATAATGCTTTTGGAATTCCCCATCAAGGAATAATTTCCCTACTCAGGATTTTTGCTACGGTGATTGCATCTATAGCTTCTACCTCATTTAGCAAAGGTCACATCACTTCTTCTCCCGTCACACAGTGTTAAATGTATGAAATGTGTGGAATGACCCAGGGGGTGTAGGGATTGCCCCCTTCTGTACTACAACGCTTCCCCATGTGGTCTGTGGGAAATAACTTTGTCATGTTGTATATTTCATAAGAAAAATTTTTAGTAAAGAAGTGATAGTACTTTCATCTATTAACACTTAGTCCCCCCTCGTGGTACATGGCACTGCCCATGCACCAAATCTACAGCAATATTGAAGAGGGATTTTGGTAACATAGGCTTACCATTGGGTCCTGCCCACCCGCCATCAGTGTATTGTGTTCCATGTGATGCCCACTGACATTCTTCTTATGGGGGAGGAGCATCATGCTCTGCTCACAGCACGTCACATGAATATTGAGTAAAGAAGATTGGTCTAATAGCCCCACAAGAGTGTTTTTGGCTGCTGCCCTAGTGTCTCTGTCTGCAAACGCGTCAGCCAAACTGATATGGTGATCATTTTTGGTGTGAGCTATCAGCTCTGTGCCTCTACAGAGCGAGTAGAGGGCCACTATCAACACAACTATCATGAGTCCAGACAGCATATCAAACACATGGGTTCACTTTATCTGCATTTGATGCCAAACCATAAACAAAGTATTCAATATCAAGTTTTGATGGTGGGGAAGTCCAGGACATGTAGTATTATTAGATAGGGCTTCTTTAACACAATGGAGAATACATTTTTTTTTTTCCTCTCAATGAATTGTAATTAAGCAATCAACCTCAGTCTAGGGTTCCGCTAAAAGCATGGAGGAAATACACAGTCAGGGCTTATTAGCCCCAACCATCCTTACATTCTCCCTCATCATCAGCAGAACTGGGTGGAATCACTTTAGACCATATTACAATTTGCAAAAAAAATTCATTTTTTAAAAAAATATTTTTATTCACAAAAATGGCTACAAATACAATATTAGTTTTCACTCTCGGCTCCTAGCACATAAAGGTCCTCTCAGTCAGTACCTTTTATTTGACGCACTTAATCAAAAATAAATTTAAAAATCTTAAGCAAAGTAATATGTGTTCACGTTACTAGTGGACTTTTTCAATTATATGGTGGTCCACTTTTTGAATTTAGTCTTGCGTTAATACTTCAATTTGGATTTCCCCAAATCTATTTTAGAAAGTAAACTTCTAATCCCCAGCTGGCCAGCTCATCACTTATCTTCAGCAGTGCTCTCTGTGGAAAAGTTCCAAGAGGAGTTAGAGACAAACAATAATGAACAATTTTGTTTTAATTCAACTCGTTTGGATCATTCCCTATAAAAATTAAATAAACAGATTTAGGTTATCCGCTACTCAGTTCCTTTGCCATGAAGACACTTGTTGACAATTCCTGTTCAAAATGGAGAGAAGATTTTTAATTGCATTTCTTTTGTCAGGAAAGCTTTCAGTCACATTTGTTCCACTTAGTGCTTCCCCATCTAAAGATCCATGATTCTCTTAACCCAACCTCTAAATTGAATTTGGCACACAGTCTCTTTTTGAATACAGTGTTACACAGTACTTTGGCAAATATTGAACATACTGTGTTATTCTTGTTTCCACTTTCATGCTTCTAGCACACCAATCTCACACAGCCTAATTATTTACAGAAAAGTGCTTAGATTTTCTAGCTCTTTAAAATATTTAACAAATTCAAATAGTGTAAGTACTTCATGCTCATAGAGGATATCACTGGTAGTTTTCTCTGCAATGTATTACTCAGGGATGTGATTTGGGTGAAGTGAAATTATCTGAAAATTTAGCCGGGGGTCTGGGGGTAGCGTCCTGGTGGGGGGAAAAGGGGGGGGGGGGGGGAGCCCCCAAAGCTCAGAGGTTTTAGTGATTTTTAGTGCCCTAAGTGGACTAAGAATTCAATAAAATAATAAAAAACAGAATTATTATTCAGTGTACATTCAAGCCAACAAACACATGCAATCTTTGATTTCAAAGTCAAAATTAGTCACAAGTTCCAAGCTTGTAAAGAATTTAATCTGCCACTATTGCACTCAGATAAAAGTCAAATAACATTCATTGAATATAGCTAATATATGAATAAAATCATTGACTTCTTAGTCAACTCCAAAATCATATCACAAAGTCACATGCTCATGGGATTCTATGAATTTAGACTTCCCTGAATGTACTGAGTAATAGAAAAAATGAAAAATAAGAACATAATCACTGTAGATACACACCACTAATAAATGTTTTTTTCTTTATCAAAACATCTGTAGAAACCATCTATGAGTTGAGAGTATTTTCAGCTTCCAATTATTGACTCAAAACACAATCCTGATGGAACTCCTGGAAATATGCATTACATATTAACCTAATTAATAAGCCAGACGACAACGGAAAACAGTGTCACTAACTAGCCACATTCGGCTATATTCGCTGTCCAGTGACGCTCCGTTTACATGAAAAAACAAAAGTGAAACTACAAGGAAGGGCTCCTCGACGAGGTCCTGAAGCACCTTTAATTATACGACACGATAGAAAAATTGCGTGTCATAGGTTCGCTAATATTGCTAAAGGTCATGGAATAGCCGGGCAGCTGATGAAATAATCATGATTTGGCTTTGGAGCGAGACGCCCAGCTGCGGTAGCACTGATAACCCGTGCGTGTGCTGGCCACAGTAACCAATGAATTCAGCATCACCGAAGTGAAAATGTAGGGTGATAATGCTTCATATTAAAGTGTGCGAAAGTGAGGTAGGAAAATAAAGGTCCATCAGGTTTGTTGGTTAGCTTACGTAATGCAATGTTATGATTTGACTGGCCGTACTACCATTAATGGGAGCTGGCGAGGGAGCGTCATAGAGCTAAGACGAGCACCCACTCGCACTCCCGGGGTACACTAATACACACTGAACCAACCACGCAACTTACCAGCAGTGTACAGCATTTGCATCGACGAGTTACATAAAGGGACGCAGCAGTGTTCAGCCGTCAACCACTCATGCCGCTGAAACTTAGGCTACAAGACTGCTTCATCCTCGCTCTACTAGCCGAATGGGCCACACAAAATACAGGTATACGGACTATTAATTATTATTACTATACTACAAGCTATCTGTCATCTCGAATATCCGCAATATTTCACTCGTTCCTTCTCCGCAGTGTTGAAACTTGCCACCGCGGCACCGCCCACACGGCATGACGTTTGACCAGAAGTGCCTCAGCTGGCCAATTTGAAAACTGAGTTTTTTTTTTTTTTAATTTTGAAGATAAAAAAGCGGAATTCCGCGAAATAGCGGAAAAATCACATCCCTGATTACTACCGCCAAATAATAGAGCATTTAAATATTCACTTTGTCCTGCATCTTAAAGAAATTCAGTTGGCCACAACATTAGAAACACTTGTCCATGTTTGTATAATTTACATTCAATTGTTACTTCATCTAAACCTCCCTCTATTTATAGTTACCGATCGTTTAAGAGGGGTTAGCATTTATTTTATCAAGAAATGGCGACTTTTGCTCGGTTTCATAAGGAAAAATTATTCTGCTTACTTCTGCAACTTTGTCCTTTTAAAATTACAGTCATTAAAAATGGCTTAACTCCTACAAATTTGCACTGCTAATATACACTTTTTCCTTTCACTTTTCACCAATCCTGTAATTACAGTAAAGATTCCATAAAAATACTGTAAATATTAGCTAATCAACTGGCACCTTAACTTATTCTCAAATCAAAGCTAATTTTATTGAAAACATCTATATGCACTTCATGGAATAGATTCAATCTAACAAAGACAGAACTAACAAATATGCCAGCAATGCAGTTGTTTACAGACACTGAGTTAGGTTCATTCACATTGATTTCCACATACGCACACGCAGTCTGAGCTCAGGACACACACACATACCTTAGTGCACTTTCCTCTCTCACATTCATTCACATTGGAAAAGATCCAAGGCTCTAATTTTCTTATGATCTGACCACTTTTGCTGCTTCGATAACATACACCAGCAATGCTCTATTTTAACTAAACCCAAATTCCTTTACCCACAATGATTCCCAGAACCATTATGTCAGTGTTCTACACACTCCTCAGTCTCAGACCCACAATGATTCCCTGAACCATTATGTCAACTTTCAACAAATTGCCCAGTCTCAGTCAACGCTTCGTCATCATCAGTCCCAGAACAGCAGTCCTTACAACAACTACAAACACCTTTACTGTTCATCAGTCCCATAATTTGCGATATTACTTTCTCTGCCTCACAACAACTAAGCCAAATTCAGTAAAAATTCCGTCACTCACCCGCACCTCCACTCATTGTTTGGAAAGCCCCCCATTTCTGACCTCCTACACACCCCAAAAGGGCCTTCACAAGCGCCCTGGGCTGAGGTCTTTCCACAACGTCCCCTGGACGACCGTGCGCACGATTTTCAGTCGGCGCTGATTCTCCAGGGAGAGCAGGTGAGATATTGGAATTCTGGACGTAGACGTATGTTAAAGGAATTTTGATTTTAATACTCCAAGTATTACCTTCACAAGAGAAAACTCAAGACGACTCAGGAAAAAATCAGCCGGAGGAAGAGAAGTTAATATCCAAGCCAAAGTCTGTTTACTTTTTTGCAAAAAAGGATCCCCACATACAGAAGTTCAGGTCAAAATGGAGGATGATACAGTTAGTCTCTCTCTGGTTTTTGTAGGGGCACTCCATCATGTTCTCCTCCCCCCGCGCTGATTTACGCATCATGAGGTCTCACGCAACGTCAAGCTGTCTAGGGATTCACACATACATCTCGTTAGGGAGGAGAGCACCTGCCTTCTCTCTCAGCTCTGGCTCCAGCTTATCTTGTTATGGATTCCGGAGCTTTCTATAAACACCAAAACTTAGAGAAAGAGAAAAACATCTTGCCCTTGTTAAAGACATTCAGGTCTTCATGACTTTAGATAGGCTATATGTCATGACACACTAGTACAGTTATGCAGGCCCCTGCTAAATCAGAAATATGCAAGCACACACACACTCTAGGCCTATGAAGTTGTGAACTTAAACAGAATCTGAGCAAGCAAGGATAACCAATTAATAATAATTAAATGAATCAATAAAAAATGTTTCCACAATGCAGACTTGAATAAATGGCAATCAGACATCAGAGACCACTTGAAATGCTTCTTAACTTCAGCTTAACTTAAACTTAAGCCTCGAAGTCAGCCAATTACCAGCAAGGTTGGACAGCTTCCATCACATTGGCACAGTTAGCACACCCTAAATCTATTCTTGTGTACTTTGCCTGACATAGTCAAGCAATTTATTGAGACAACTTACTAATCACAATGCAATTAGAGTCGATAATGATTAAGAAGTGATAATGTGAAGTAGACTGACCTCACTTGGCTTCCGTTTAAGACCGGAAGAGTGCTAATAACATGAATACTTAGTAAAAGATAATCAAAATTCCAACTCTTATTGCAATATTATTGCTCATTATAAAGGAGTCGTTTAAAAATAAACTCAATTTTAGATGGTACTGGTTTTCAAGTGTCTAAAAACATAGGCCTGTGCAAAGAGGAAAACATTTTGTGAAGCGTTTCGGAAGCATGATATAGAAATAATCTTCATAATGCACAAAATAGGGAAATGTTCAAAAAATCCAGCAAATATATTTAAGCGAATCTGCAGCATTTTTTTATTTGATAATCAAAAGAATTAAGAATTCCAAAATAAAGTCAGTCATAGCTCTTGATTTTGATTACATTTGAGCATCTAATTAACCTACAGAGACGTTGGGCAACATTTTGTTCAGTGTATCGAGCCTGACTTATGATTTATTTTGCATTCACCTGAAATTGTTGAACGAAAGCCTGAAACTAATCTGGCAAATGCAGTCACGCAAGTATGCGCTGTCTCATGGTCATTTAGACCTCAAAGTGCGACAAACAAAAACTGTTTTAAAAAAAACAGGGGGGGGTACTAGATTCTCTTATAAAAACCACTTTCTTTTAGAAATATAATGATGTCCGAGAATATCTTGCATGCAGTTTTCCCCAACAGACCGATTAGCGAAAAATCATGATGTTCTTTCTTCTTTAGTGATTGAAACAGATGATTTCTTTCACGACTGTATTTTCTACACTGAAGCAGCACATGTACGACCGTTTCTAACTGTTCACAGTGAATACATTTCCCGGTTGGGTGCTTCCCTGTTCTATACAAATTTTGGTGAAGCCCTGTGAGGCCAATTCTCAAGCGAGTTAAAATATTTTCCTCCCTTCTTTTCCAGGCCACCATCCTACCAGCACCAACTTGTCTTTGGATGTTATACAGATGCCTTCCAGTAGCACAATCGTCCCAATACTTCTGCCATACAGATTGCGCATACTTCCTGATAAAGGCTTTGGCTTCAGATTTACTTAATGGGAGTTGCACGTCTATCTGCTTTATTCAAAGCGTTTGTTTAGCAAAAATGTCCACCTGCTCATTACCCTCCACACCAGCATGAGCAGGAACCCAAAGGAAGCGTGTTGATACACCCTTACTTTCCATACTATGCATTACGTTGAATATTTCATTGAGTATATCTGCTCTTACAAGTGATTTACCATATTGTATGCTCTTAAGTGCCAAATAACTGTCAGAAGCGATAACCGTGTATTTAATTTCCTTCTCTTCTATCCACTGTAAAGCTAATAATATTGCCATTAGTTCAGCGGTATAAACTGATATATGGTCTGATAACCTTTTCTTTATACACGTTTCACTCGCCAGGATATATACTGCAGCACCTACACACCCTGTACCTGGATCCTTGGAGCCATCAGTAAATATAAAAACTGCACCTGGAGAATGTTGTTCAAAATATTCCTGGACTATATACCAAACCGGACTATGCTCCGATTTCTCCTTCAATTCTTGTTGAATATTCAGGTCAACAATAGGCAAAGGGAATAACCAGGGAGGAATGGGAGAGATTGCAACAATAGGGCTGTACTGTAGTTGTTTTAGTCCTAAGTTCTCTGCCTTTGCAACACAAATCCAGCCGAAACTCATAAAATTGGACTTGTTATATTCCCAACAGTCTTCTAACACACTCTTGACAGGATGTGTAGCATATTGCCCCTGGAGATTAACCCAGTATGCTAGCATTAACTTTATCCTTCTGATCCTTAAAGGCATTTCCCCCATTTCAACCTGCATAGCTGACACTGGAGATGTTTTAAAAGACCCACTACAAATCCTCAGGGCCTGAGCCTGCAATTTTTCTAACTTCTTAAGGTTTGTTTCTGCTGCCGACATGTAGGCTATGCAACCATAGTCCAAAGCAGATCTCATGAGAGCCCAGTATATGGACAGATCTCATGAGAGCCCAGTATATGGACAGATCTCATGAGAGCCCAGTATATGGACAGATCTAATGAGAGCCCAGTATATGGACAGATTTCATGAGAGCCCAGTATATGGACAGATCTCATGAGGGCCCAGTATATGGACAGATCTCATGAGGGCCCAGTATATGGACAGATCTCATGAGGGCCCAGTATATGGACAGATCTCATGAGAGCCCAGTATATGGACAAATCTCATGAGTGCCCAGTATATGGACAGATCTCATGAGCGCCTAGTATATGGACAGATCTCATGAGAGCCCAGTATATGGACAGATCTCATGAGGGCCCAGTATATGGACAGATCTCATGAGAGCCCAGTATATGGACTAATCTCATGAGAGCCCAGTATATGGACAGATCTCATGAGCGCCCAGTATATGGACAGATCTCATGAGAGCCCAGTATATGGACAGATCTCATGAGGGCCCAGTATATGGACAGATCTCATGAGAGCCCAGTATATGGACAGATCTCATGAGAGCCCAGTCTATGGACAGAACTCATGAGAGCCCAGTATATGGACAGATCTCATGAGTGCCCAGTATATGGACAGATCTCATGAGAGCCCAGTATATGGACAGATCTCATGAGGGCCCAGTATATGGACAGATCTCATGAGGGCCCAGTATATGGACAGATCTCATGAGGGCCACTTCTGCCCTGACAAACGCTGAAGAATATTAATCACCTTTTTGCATTTGCTCTTGACTTTTTCCAAATGCACATTCCATGTGAGTTTTTCATCAAACCGTACCCCAAGGAATCTAATAGCTTTTACTTGCTCAAGAGGTTGTTCATATAATTTTAAAGAAATGGGGATAATTTTATGTCGTTTTGAAAAGCAAATCACTTGTGTTTTTGCAACAGATAGTTTGAATCCCCATTTATTTGCCCATTTTTCCACAACCAATACTGCCTCTGGCATTTTCTTATTGGCATATGATATATTACGGTTTCTTATCCACAAGGCTCCATCATCCGCATATAGAGATTTCCCGAGATTTTCTTCAACCTGTAAAAATATATCATTAATCATTATGTTGAACAACAAAGGGCTGCAAACACTACCTTGCGGAGTACCATTTTCCACTGTATATACACTAGAATATTCAACACCAACTTTAACCTGGATTTTCCTATATCAAACAAAAAATTTAACACCCAATTATATATTCTTCCTCCAATTCGTAAAGTCTTTAGTTTAATTAGTAGCCCTTCCTTCCAGAGCATGTCATATGCCTTTTCAACATAAAAAAAGACTGCTATTATGACTTCCTTGTTGGTCTGTGCTTTCCTGATGTCTGACTCGAAGCACACAACTGAATCCAACGTATTCCGACCCTTACGGAAACCACTCTGATAAGGAGACAAAAGATCTCTGCTTTCTAGAGAATACGTTAGTCTTACTGTGACCATTCGCTCCATGATTTTGCATAAATGGGATGTTAGTGCAATAGGTCTGTAGCTAGATGGATCTGAAGCGTCTTTCCCAGGTTTTATAACAAGCACTATAATTGCTTGTTTCCACACGTCAGGAAGCCGGCCAGCAGAGTTGTGACTAAGTCATCATGTCCAAGTCAAATCAAGTCACTGGTCATGAGCTCAAACTCAAAGCAGACAAGGGAGAGCAATGAGGAGTGAAAGGGACCAGGGGAACAAATTAGACAATGAGCTCACTAATTAACAAGCAGAGTGGGGAAAGCTGAGAGAACCATGAGCTGCATTTCATGTTGACATTGACCCCTTTCTGATCATAAATGTATCTAAGCTTTTAACTCTCTCAGCTTTCCCCACTCTGCTTGTTAATTCGTGAGCTCATTGTCTAATTTGTTCCCCTGGTCCCTTTCACTCCTCATCGCTCTCCCTCGTCTGCTTTGAGTTTGAGCTCATGACCAGGGACTTGATTTGACTTGAGCATGATGACTTGGTCACAACTCTGCCGGCCAGTATCCCAAATTAGATCGAATAGTCCTAATACTATGCCCAGTGTGTCGTCAGTCATATGCTCCAACATTTCGTAGCATACTCCATCTTTCCCAGGGGTGGTCTGACGAGCATTCATTATTGCTCTTCTCAACTCAAACATCGTGAAGTCCAAATCTAATGGGTCTTCTGACACCTCCACTTTCTACAACAGTGTGGGGTTCTCCATTAAAATTCTATTTCTACCCTGCCTGGCCTTATCCGTAAGATTGTCTGAACTGTGTATTTTAAAAAATGTTTGGGCCAGAAGTTCTGCCTTTTCTAAATTACTGAGAGCCACTCTGCCCCCACTGTTCATCACTGGTAATTCATAATTTTGTCTAATACCCCCCATTCTTCTGATCATACCCCAGACATCTGACAGCTGTATTTCTCTTCCAATGCTATTACAATACTCCTTCCATAAAGTACATTTTTGTGTTCTTATAGTTTTCCTAACTACTGCCTGTGCCTGTTTGTACTGGATTAAGAATCATGAGAGTGCAGTATTTTAAGTTTCCTGAAGGCTTTATTTCTGGCTTTTATTGCTTCGCCATGTTTGTTATTCCACCGCGGTACACTCTTGGTACGTCTAGCGCCTGTACTCTCAGGGATTGTTTCCTCAGCGGCCTGAATAATTACACTGACTAGTTCAGCATTACAGTTGTTTACATCCATTTGGTTCTCCTCATGAAATTCACTGCGCTGATGGTTTGGAAAGCATCCCAGTTAGCATTACCCAATTTCCACCTGGGGATTTTCCCCTCCCTTCTCAAGAAAAATCTTTGTGCCTATTTTTGTCACAACAGGGTAGTGATCACTGCCTATTGTAGTATGTTTAATTACAGTCCATGTGCTACCCCTGCTACTGCACGAGACAGGAATGTCAGGTCAAGCACTGGTTCTGTATTTTCTCTGCTATTGTATTGTGTTCCTTCCCCATAATTAATACAGACAAATCCATGGGAGTCTATAAATTCTTCAATCTCTAAGCCATTAGCATCTGTGCTATGACTTCCCCATAATGAATTATGTGAACTGAAGTCTCCACACCATACTACATTATCTTCCATTGTTCCGCCAACATCCTCTAATATTTCTTAGCTTAGCTTCCCACATGGATTATAATAATTAATTATGTCTACCTTACCTCTGTCAGTCCATACCTTAACCGCAATTGATTCCTGATCAGTGCTTATATGATTTACTCTGTAGCACATTCCATTCTGTATGAATGTCGCCACTCCTCGTCCTTGACCTGATTCCCTGTCCTTCCTAACGGAGACTGTAAAAGGAATTTTGGTATTAAATTCCAAGTGTTTCCTTTACAAGAGAAACTCAGACGACTCAGAGGAAAAAATCAGTCGGAGGCAGAGAAGTTAATATCCAAGCCAAAAATTGTTTACTAATTTTCTGCAGAAAATAAGGATCCCCATACACAGCAAAGTCAAGCAGCAAAATGGAGGATAAACAGAAAGTTCTCTGGTATTTGTAGGAATACTCCATGGCGTTCTCCTCCCCCCGTGCTGATTTATACATCATGAGGTCTCACGCAACCTACGTCAAGCTGTCTAGAGATGCACCCATACATCTTGCTAGGGAGGAGAGCACCTGCCTTCCCTCTCAGCCCTGGTTCCAGCTTATCTTGTTATGGATTCAGGAGCTTTCTATAAACACAAACTTAGAGAAAGAGAAAAACATCTTGCCCTTGGTAAAGACATTCAGGTCTTCATGACTTTAGATAGGCTATATGTCATGACACACTAGTACAGTTATGCAGGCCCCTGCTAAATCAGAAATATGCAAGCACACACTCACACTGGGCTTACGAAATTGTGAACTAAAACAGAATATGAACAAGTAAGGATAAACAATTAATAATAATTAAATGAATCAATAAAAAATGATTCCAAAGAGACATATCCCTTTATTGTAAAATCCAACAGTGGTTTCAACCAGGTCTCCTGTATACAGATAATATTAGGTTTCGCTTTCTAATTATCAATATATATTTTTTCAATTCTTGGCTATTAGCTATTAGGCTTCTTGCACTCCACTGAAGTATAATTGAAGCACCTGAGACTAAAACCCCATAAGTCACACTTGACTTGCGGGGTTTTACAAAACCCAAAACCAGTGAAGTTGGCTGGTTTGCAAATCCTTTTCAACTTATATTCAATTGAATACACTGCAAAGACAAGATGTTTAATGTTCAAACTGAGAAACTTTATTTTTTTTGCAAATAATCACTAACTTAGAATTTAAAGGCAGCAACACACTGCAAAAAAGTTGGCACAGGGGCCTTTTTACCACTGTGTTACATCGCATTTCCTTTTAACGACACTCAGTAAATGTTTTAGAACTGAGGAGACCAATTTTTGAAGCTTTTCAGGTGGAACTCTTTCCCATTCTTGCTTGATGTACAGCTTAAGTTGTTCAACAGTCCGGGGTCTCCGTTGTCGTATTTTACGCTCCATAATGCACCACACATTTTCAATGGGAGACAGGTCTGGACTACAGGCAGGCCAGTCTAGTACCCGCACTCTTTTACTACGGAGCCATGCTGTTGTAACACGTGCAGAATGTGGCTTGGCATTGTCTTGCTGAAATAAGCAGGGGCGTCCATGAAAAAGATGTGGCTTGGATGGCAACATATGTTGCGCCAAAACCTGTACGTACCTTTCAGCATTAATGGTGCCTTCACATATGTGTAAGTTGCCCATGCCTTGGGCACTAATACACACCCATACCATCACAGATGCTGGCTTTTGAACTTTGCGCCTATAACAGTCCGGATGGTTCTTTTCCTCTTTGGTCCGGAGGACACGACGTCCACAGTTTCCAAAAACAATTTGAAATGTGGACTCGTCAGACCACAGAACACTTTTCCACTTTGCATCAGTCCATCTTAGATGAGCTTGGGCCCAGCGAAGCCGGCGGCATTTCTGGGTGCTGTTGATAAATGGCTTTCGCTTTGCATTGTAGAATTTTAACTTGCACTTGCAGATGAAGCGACGAACGGTAGTTACTGACAGTGGTTTTCTGAAGTGTTCCTGAGCCCATGTGGTGATGTCCTTAACACACTGATGTCGGTTTTTGATGCAGTACCGTCTGAGGGACCGAATGTCAAGGGCATTCAATGTTGGTTTTCGGCCTTGTTGCTTGCGTGCAGTGATTTCTCGACATTCTCTGAACCTTTTGACTTGACGATATTACGGACCGTAGATGATGAAATCCCTAAATTTCTTGCAATAGCTCATTGACGAATGTTGTTTCTTAACTGTTCGACAATCAGCCCACGCATTTGTTCACTAAGTGGTGACCCTCGCCCTTTCCTTGACTATGACTGAGCATTTCAGGGAAGCTGCTTTTATACCCAATCATGGCACCCACCTGTTCCCAGTTAGCCCGTTCACCTGTGGGATGTTCCAAATAAGTGTTTGATGAGCAACTCTCTCAGTCTTTTTTGCCACTTGTGCCAGCTTTTTTGAAACATGTTGCAGGCATCAAATTCCAAATGAGCTAATATTTGCAAAAAATTACAAAGTTGACCTGTTCGAACATTAAGTAACTTCTCTTTGCAATGTATTCAATTAGATATAGGTTGAAAAGGATTTGCAAATCATTGTATTCTGTTTTTATTTATGATTTACACAACGTGCCAACTTCACTGGTTTTGTAAGTAAAAATGTCTACCCCCTTACAATGACGCTGATTTGAAGACTCACCAGTTTTAAAATGCATCACAATGGATAAAAACCAAATTAAAATTTATAAAAATATGTTTAGTTTTAGACCCTTCAAGAATTTTATTTTGAGCTGAAAAATACTCTGCCGAGGTGCATTCTCCCCCTTTAACAGAGCACCACTGTGGTACTTAATGGTGGAAAAGACGGGTTTCTCCAGGAATGCCACCTGCAGCCTCATGTTACTCATGTGACTAATTGCTGAATCTAGACCTGACCAACTAAAGTGACCCCATATCCTAACACTGCCCCCATAGGCTTGTTTGGTTGGCATGAGGCATGCTGGGTGCATCACTTCATCCACCTCTCTTTTTACCCTGATGCACCCATTACTCTGGAACAGGGGAAATCTGGACTCCTCATACCACTTGATCTTTATTTTTTCATCTTTATGTTACCAAGCAAATTGAACCTTTATTTCCCCAATTAGCCTCACGGATAAGCAGTTTTCCTAAGGTTACACAGCTGTTTAGTCCCAATCCCTTAAATTCTCTTCACATTTTGCACATGAATATTTTCTTACTTTCACTATTAAACACGGCCGCAATGCTGATGATGCTGTTAATTTCTCACAATTTGATTTCGCCAATATGTTAAGACATTACAGATAACAATCGACAAGATTTTTTACTCAACCTCGTTTCTTCCTCGAGGATGATGTTAAACTTTCCAAGTTTAAATTATGAGCTGGACAGTTCTTAACTCATTTTTAATGGTTTCGGCAACCTCCATTGTTGTTTTACTTGCTTGATGCAGGCCAATAATTTGACCCTTCTGAAACAGAGTTAAATCTTTTCCACGACCACAGGATATGCTTTCCGACTTGTTATTTAAAAAATGATGAGCTAGTCACGGCAACGGTTAAACAATTTATTGCCAGCTGAAACATATTAATCACTGCCGTAATAATCCAACGGAAGGCTCCAACCCACTTACTTCGTAAAATCCAGGTGGTGACATTTTTTGGGTCAGTGCATAATGTGCTCAAATCAGTGGACGTGCATTTACCATTATCCTGATGCAGTGGAAGTCTGTCATTTCAGAGTTAACATCACAGCAAGGGGTCATACACTAGTTAGGTAACCAGCTTTCCTCTCATGGCAGCTTAGAACAAGACTTGATTGAAACTGAAATAAAGCAACATTGACAAATTACCAATTACTTTTAGCTATTCCTTGGTCAAAGTGGTTTATTCACTCCCGAAACCCGCTCAGTTCAAGCAGTGTTTATTGAAACAAAGTGAATGGATCTGCATTAGCGAGCCAATTCACAACCCTGTCCAATAAGCATCTTTATGAGCGGTGTTGTTTTCTCTGTAGTAGGGGGGCCAGGGCAGTGAAATTCTGAGGGAGGTCGCACTGCTTGCTATACTTTCTTTGGACATTTTTTCTGGTGGATACAATGATTCTCCACAGGAAATGACTTGATAAGATGTCTGCTTTCACCGTGAATTGGCTCGATGGCCTCAAATCTGAAATATGCACCCTTGAATTTCCAAGCCTAAATTTAGGGGCAGGGGAAAAAGAAATGCAATTTAAGACCATTTATGATCACTTTAATTATATGCATGAAGTATCATTGGAAAGGTCTATGAACAAACTTTCGATTGGTTGTACGCAAATTGTGATGATGTCACTGATGACATCACTAGAGGTCAAAAGGTCATCCGGTTTATGGCCAAGTGAAAATTTGGGGGTGTCTGCAAGAAAAAGGGTTAGTCTACCATATGCAGAGGCAGAACAAGAAATAATGCTATTTCTCAATTAGCAATTAATAATGCTAAATGCTAATAATGTGATTCTTTTGTCACAAAATAGTTACAAAAACCAGTTGCATTCAAGGTCTTGTGAGTATATTCAGTGGTAGAATCCATCATTAACCCATTTTGTCGGTTACAGAAGTGACATTAACCCCCATCCAGTCAAAATATTTTTTTTCCCAAAATTCAATTTTTTCTCTTAAATTTCACACAATAGACAAACATAACTTTATTTTTCTGCTGTGTTTTAGGTTTGAGATGTTGCCAGATCACACAGCCCTGGGCTGCCAAGGCAACAACAGGCAATCATGCACTTAACACCAGCTGCACGACATGGGCATCTGATACGACAGAGACCCTTTTGGCATTTGCAGGATGTTCTGGCAAAGTGCTTTGGTTTGGGATCCTTGGGCATTCTAACAGCAAACAAGGCACCATTTTCAATTTTCCTCCTGGGTCTGGTTGGAGAGTCTCACTTCCAAGGCACTTTCACAGATTGTTAGCTAATGAACGACCTTAAGCGAATGAAACTGAATGTATCTTCTGTTGCTGGCAGCGAGCAAATGTCACCTTTCCTGTTCAGAAACAAGTGACACCTCAGCTCATTGATTGTTCCATTGAATCCTTTGTTTCCATACAGTGCAAAGAAATACTTCTGAGCTGAAACCTTGACACTAGCCTCTATCTCCAAGTTATCCTGCACATACATGTTGCTGGCTAAAGGCCCTAGGCAGTCAAGACATTTTAGTGCCTCGTTCAGTCCTTGCTTTTTACTAATTCTGAAGGGATAACTCACTGTGTCACACCCTGTAATGATATACGCAGCGAGTAAGGTACCAGTGATATCTGAACAGTTTGGGTAAGTTGTTTCCAGATCTTGTGATATGATGTGGCAGGATAGATAGACTACTACCGACACTGTGTTTGTGAACCCAGAGCTCCATCATACCAGGAAAATGCCATGACAATAATGTATGTGTGATTTGCCCCAATAACAATGTGTTTGGCATTTTGTTCCTTCATCGCAAATGCTGCGTGGGCAAATATGGGCGTATCCGCTGCTTCGTGATTTCCACTGGAAAGCCCTTGAACAGTTTGGACCTGGTGCCTAGTAAGTATGACTGTGCTTCCATTAAATCCACCAATGATGACCTGGCAAACCTCTGGAATCAGACCTGTTTCTGCACACCATGCTTGGAACAAGAACTTCAATAGGTTCTCCTTGTTTTCTCACTTTGCTATGTAGTCCTTCCATTTTGGAATGGGTAATGATGGATGAGGTGTGAAAGTCCTCAAGGACCGGGTCTCTTTTTCCCATCCACATCTTTTTTCATGCTTCAAGCTCTGTTCAGGACTTATGTCGTACCCATCTCCAACCACATGCACAATGGTACATTCATTTGATTTCAAGTGTAATATTTTTTCTAGATACTTTCTCTGATGCTGAGAGAATTCAGTGCAACCCATGGCCTGATAATAATGGACAAATGTCATGATGTCCACTATCATACATGTTCCTCCTCATACAATTCCAGAGAGGGTAGGTCCTCCACCTCAAGCCAATCTTTGCCCATGGAGTCCTTGAGGGCACCAATGAAGTCCGCTTTGTTGCCCTTTTTCATGGAAATGTGAGGATTTACGAAATGAACGACTCGCGAGAACCAGTAAAATGCAAAATGGAGGCTTTATTTCTGAAGGGAGAAACCCCCCAACACAGCAGGCAACAGTACAGAGTCCACAATCCAAAATCAGAATCCAATTGGCGAAATCCAGAAT
Organism: Gymnothorax reevesii; assembly: GCA_029721435.1. Taxonomy (NCBI): domain Eukaryota; kingdom Metazoa; phylum Chordata; class Actinopteri; order Anguilliformes; family Muraenidae; genus Gymnothorax; species Gymnothorax reevesii. The sequence goes on from CM056579.1 coordinate 16,939,955, forward strand.
TGTATCCAGGGCACCAATCACAAAAATCACGGTCAGACGAAAAAGGTTCAAAACACAAGAAGGCGGCAAAGTACAGGGAGAATGCAAAACTCGGTAGTCACGGACGGTCCAGTCCAAAAGATAATCACAATGGGTAAAGGGTGAAATGAACGTGGCAGAAGTAAGCATGAGAGAACAATCTGACAAATCAGTGCTGTGAAGAGACACCTAATATACACATCATGGAGGTCACATAATAACAAAACACAGGTGGAAGCAATGAGACTGATTACAAGGGAGAAACGCATTAGGGAGAACCTAATCACATGAAAAAGGCAAAATCCAAAACGCGGACAGGGATCACAAGACTGCCTATAGACAGAACAAACAGATCCTGTAAGGGATTTCTAAGTGCAAAGAGTGAGCAGCAGAACAGTGATAAGAAAGGTGCCGAAAATCTGCAAGAAACACAGCAAAGTAGATTAAGTGAAGGCCAGAGGCGGAGACTAGGACAGGGCGAGTGCTGAGAGCTTGTTAATCAATTAATAAGTGCAGCTGTACCATCCCGAGTGCTCGTTAGTAAGTTAGTGTTATATACACAATGTTAGTCTTGGATAGTAAATTAACAAAACAACAAACTCTTAGTATGTGTTAGTAAGATAGAAAAAGTAAGGGGAAGGAAGTAAACGAGATGGGGAAGGAAGATTGAAACTCAGAAACCATTTAATCACCCGAAGGAGTGGGACGCATTACTGGGGCTGTGAACAAAAACAAGACCAAGGACCAGACAGGAGGAAACAAAGTGCAATGCATGGAAAAATCAAAACATGGTCTGGAATAAAAGGTTCAAAGTAAAACATGGAAAATCAAAACTAAGGCAACGCATGAAATGAAAAGCAACCCAATATACAATAAATGATCCTAAGGGATAATCAGACATAGCAAGACATCAAAATACACATATGGCAGCCAGAACATGGCAAGGCAAAACGAGAATCACAACAGGAATGACCACTTGGGTTGGTGTCATCTTGGTTAAATAAAGAACTTGGATAGCTTGTCCATTCATGGGCAAAGGAGTGAATTTTTTGTTCCTCATCTATGTTCCTTGCATGTGCATGAATAGACAAGCTATCCGAGGGCAAAGATTGGCTTGAGCTGGAGGACCTACCTTCTCTGGAAGCTGAGGTGTCACTTGTTTCTGAACAGGAAAGGTGACATTTGCTCCCCGCCAGCAACAGAAGATGCATTCAGGTTTCATGTGCTTAAGGCCGTTCATCAGCTAACAATCTGTAAACGTGCATTGGAAGTGAGACTCTCCTACCGGACCCAACAAAATTCAGGAGGAAAATTGAAAATGGTGCCTTGTTTGCTGTTTTAAGCCTGTGAGTAATTTACCTTTGAATATAAATTAAAATATAAATTAATTGTGATATGACTCCAGTTTTACACAGTTGGAAAGCTGGATTCTTCTTTTAACGAGGGGCAACTTGAAAAGATTGTGTTTGTGGAATGAGCGACAGTGTAACGTTTGGCAGTGTTACTCATTTCATGAAGCACTATTCTTACAAGTTGTAACTCGGAGTGAGTTGTAACTCCATAGCGATGTGGGATGTATAAACCACAGACCACACGTAAGAAGGCTGGCCACGCCCCCAGAATAAGTTGTTAAAGAACACGCCATTGAATTTAGGGGTGTCACACTTCTCCCTATAGAGCTCTACAAAATCAGCGGATGGGGGTTGGAGGGGTTGAAAAAGCTTCAGTAGAGAGCTGATGACAATTGCTCTGCACCGGTAGAAATACTTACCTTCTTTCTTTTATTTGTCATCATAGGTCGGAGCTAACATGGTGGAGTATTTGGAGCAAGCAGAATCATCCAGGTCGTACTCGTTTGTGCTGCTGCTTGCAGATGGGATGCTGTGCTCTCAAGCCTTTGTGGTTATCTCAGGCAAGGCTCTTGAAACGGACACGGCTCTCGCAGCTGTGGATACGCGTTTCAAAAGTTTTTTTGTGTTTGACTTACACTATTCGAATGAGTGTACGCTTACTTGGCAATTTTTTCAGAATGTGGTTTTTGACTTGAGGGAACTGTTTCCTCAGCAGTGAACTTCCTGAAAACCCAATTACTTTCTTACAAGTAGACTGGCCTGGACCCCCACCCCCCCACCCATCTCTTCCTTTCTCTCTCCTCTCCCTCTTGTTCTTTGTATCACTCTTTCTCATAGCAATGTGTTTTTCCTCCGTTGTGAAAAGATTATTTATTTTGTTCAGGTTTGTTCAGGAGAGACTGTTGCTCTCATTTGTTAATACATCAAGGTTGACAAGTGTTAAAATCCAAAGGTCATTCTTCAATACATTTTGTTTGTAAAATGGTAAGCTAATGTTTTGGATAAGTTGTCAAAAGTATCGATACTCCAAAAAGAATCGATACTAAAATGTTGTATCCGCATTCGATATTCATTTGCAAAAGTATAAATACTATTTATTTATTCATTTTTTTGCACTACCTCAGGTAACAAGTTTCAGGTTATCATAGTTGCAGTTTCATTTCGCACAACTGTTTATTATTTATTAATTGTTACATTTTGTAACAGAGGTTATGTTTACATTTTTCTTTTTAATAAAAATATTTCAATTAAATTTTGGGGTCTTTTTGTTTATCCCTGTGGTATCGAAAATTGATAAATGAGGACACCCAAATTTAATTTACAGTGCTGCTCGTTATGGTCATCTTGCCTACCGAAGCTATAACATTACCAAAAATAAATTGACTTAATAATTTATTATATAATTAATATATAAATGTATATGCCAGTTAATGACATTGGTCAAAATATTTATTGGGCATGATCATTCTATAGCTGTAAACCTTCCTTCAATTTAAAATTTGGTTTTTACCTTAAAAGGAATTCTGCTTCTTATTGAATGAAAAATTAATGAACTTGTTGGAAAAGCTGAACAACGCTTAGCCTTTTATTTAGTTTTTTTAGGAAGAGGCTAATCGCCCTGTAGCCCTTCTGCGCGAAACTTCAAAGAGTGGGGGAATTACAAAATTCAATCTCTTATTGGCCTAGCTGCTGTGAAAATGGCAGAACTGCTTCCCTAATGGGCCCACTGCGGGGCAGATAGCAAATGTCTTTCCCTGAATAGCCGCTTCCTTTTTTGATGTTGTGCCCGAATAATTCCCATAATCTTCAGCAATATGATGCAATTTTACAATGAACTACCTCTCATACAATATTTTTCTTAAGGAGCACGTGCAGGCTATTTTTATGACAATGTTTAAGCAGGCAACGTGAACAATTTATGTTGAAAAATTATATTAAGTAGGTCTGATGTGTCATAATGTTGCATCTTGGGGAGGTCTTCCTAAATAAGTGCTTTCATACAACTTAAGGTAAAAAAATCTAAACTATCCCTTTAAACAATACAATATCCCACTGTCACAAATAATTTCAATTCTGAGACGCTTAAACCTCACATTGTCAGCAATCTGCACATCACATTATCGCCAGCTTCCAGCTTGCCCACAGTTTCCCCTGGAACTGCACTTTTCTTGTTTAAATAATGATTTTCCCTGTTACTTTGTCACAAGTTTCATATCTCTTTTGATACATCATGATGTTCATTTTTGTAAAATATGGTCCCAAATAGACTAGAATAAAAGATAAAGCCAAAATATGCATTTGGGGCAAGGCTATCCGCTGCTACTTGTCTGATACGGTCAGATCCATTCGTAGATCTACACCTCCCTCCTCCCTAGATATTCAATTCACGCTCTTGTCCAATGGGAATCACATCGGGTTTCAAAATGACAAAATAGCATTATTCAAATTGCCAAGGCTTCCTAAATTCAACTCAATTTAATAGTCTTTATTTATAGTGGGTGACAAGTTCAGCCAAACAATGAAGCTGGGTTCCAAATTGGACCACATATCAAAAAATGCAGAAAAATACAAGATATACAAAGGCAGTACAGCAATTAATACATAACATTACCATAATTGCAATTACATTTCCTATAAAATAAAATATAATTAAAAAAAACAATACATCAAAACACATAACACACCATATATTTTTGGAATGCAGCCGTCCAGGCTATTCATGAGACCAGTTTTGTCCTTTTGCACAAATTATTGTCCATTTTACAAGATAAAATTGGTTACTCTGATGAAGAGAAGACAAAAATAAGCCACGCATATGGCCCGCCGTGACCCGCTAGCCCATTGGGAGCCCCAAAATGATGCTATGAGTGGAGATAAGTGACCATTCTATCAAAACAAGTGGATTTCCTCAAGAGAAATTCATGTTCATTGTGCTTATTCCATGAAAAATTAACATTTCAGGAGTCACAATTTTTCCATGCATTCTGGCAAACAAGGGGTTAATTCACCATGGAGTGCACAAGTTATGCCCCAAAACCATCCCTTTCTGAAAAGTAGACATTCCAATGATTCAAATGACACAAAGATCAAATTGTTATACCTCCGGCAGGGGTCCCCAAAAATTTCAGGCCCAGAACCGCTAGCCTATATAGAACAGTATAGCGCAGTCTGTTACTTTGGCGCTTCACGTCGAGATGAATGACTGGTGTTGGCATGGCAGTCAGTGAACTTCGGAAGGAAAAATTTGATTGTGCTCGCACTTTGTCAGGTTTAACGGGTTAACTGACCGTTGGTGCTGACAGGCCTCATGAATTTAACATGTTTAACAACGTTGTTTGCAAATTTTCACGGTAGCCTGCCGGGCAACTGACATAGTGCAGTCTGGTAGTGCGATGCATTTTTTTGACAGTCTCGGGCACTTGGACAACCGCTAATTTCAAACCCTGCCCAGATGTTGAAAATCTTTAGTCCTGGTCCATTTAACTGCAGGTTTACCCTCATTAGATGACATTTATTTAACAGATGCTTTTATCCAAAGCACCTTACAGTAAGTGTATACAGTAAGGTCGCTGACACTATAGCCCAACAGACTGGACAAGTTACAATACATTTCAAGCATTAGTCACCTGAATTCATGGACATATAAAGCAAGGATTATACAGAAGGTAGTAGCACACAGAGAAGAAAAAGAAACGAAGTGAGGAGTAACATGAAGATTTTTTTTTCTTTTTTTTCCAAATACAGCAGGGGAGGAGGAGATCAGGTCAGAAACTGTCTAAACAGGTGAGTCTTAAGGTAACGGCGGAACAGCAGCAGGGATGGAGCAGTTTATAGGGAGGTGGGAAGGTCATTCCACCACTGGGGAGCAAGATGGGAGAAGCTGAGTGATCTGGCAGAATGACCAGCTTTCCGACCCATGGCAGGGGGACGAAAGTCTTCCTGCTGCTGCAGAATGAGTGTGAGGACACACACTGATCAGAGTGACAAATCTTCCTGCTGGTTTCTAGGCTCTCAAAGATGACCCCTGATGCCCTCCACTGTGAGCAAAGCCCCAAAACTTAAACAAGGCGAGATCAGTTAGATAAAATACGAAACATATTACAAAAGGTTCATTGGAGATATGTCATCACACACTCAAGAGTAGAGTATTATTTATAAACTCCATTATTTCCTGGCCCAGAATACTCCACAGTGAATGCATTAGAAGGGCTTTTCACTTGCGTGAAATCTGAGGTGTTGGCAAGACTTAGTTTGAACAGAAGTACTCCTCACTCTTGGTTCACTTCCACAGCTTTTCACCTGTATGAATTCTCTGGCCGCTTTGTCAATCCGTTAGTTGAGAAAAACGCAGACTACACTGACTACATTTGTAGGGCTTTTCACTTTTCATTTTCCTTATTTCTCTTCTTATAGTGTGTAATGAGCCCCCTTCCAGGGGTCTATAGTTACACCCTAGGCATTTTTGGCATTGTATCCAAGGGCTCTTTTCAAGATGGTAACCGTTCCTTTGATTGCAGATAGCTGTACTTCCTGGGTACTAGGACAACCGGGGATGGCCTCCATGCAGTTCTTCAGGTTTTTCTTCATAAGCCCCGTTGCATCGACCACCACTGGTATTATATCAATTTCTTTCAATGACTAAGTTGTTTTTAGGTCATTTTTTTTAAATCTTGCCATTTTGTTATCTTTTCTCTTTCTGCTCTATTAAGTCCATAATCATTGGGGACAGTGACATCTATAATTTTGGCACTTTTCTCCTGCCTATTCCAGATGACAATGTCTGGTTTTATTGCACCTCCCTCTATGAACCTTCCAGTTGGAATGACTTTGTCGTAGAAGATAGTTACCTTCCCGTTAGAGACCACTGGTGCTGGTTCATGGTCCCATATTTTCTCCTTGACTTCCACTTCCAGCTCTTTGCATATTTTCCAGTGCAGGTATTTGCAGATCTTATTGTGGCGGGAGGTATAATATCCATCTGCCAGGAGGGTTTGGCAGCCTGATACTAAATGGTTCACACTTTCAACTGTTATATGACAGAATCTACATAGATCGTTTTGTGATGTTCCTGCCATCTTCTTGAAGCCATTCGTTAAAAGCCCCTGGTCTTGGGCTCCAACTATAATTCTCTCTCCATCGAATCCCATCTCTCCATTCTTCAGCCACTGTATCGATCCTTCTTTGTCGATGTAATCCTTTTCCAATTCTTCTTGGAAGCGTCCAGCTCTACGGTGTTGCTTCCATCTGTCCATTCTGCGACTCTGTTCCATTTTGCTGAATTTTGCCCGTGCATTTCTTGCTAGCTTGGTTGCCTTTGTCAGTTTGTTTCCTTGTCTCTCTTCAAAGATGTCTCCAGCAAAGTTTTCAGCCAGTTTTATGAGAGACCTGAATGAATCATCTGGTGCTCCTTTAAATGGGATGACTAGGTAACAAGAGAGGAGGCACTTACTGCCTTGAAATCTATGCCTTCTGGAAAGGCTGCAGGGTCGGACGGTTTTGGCTTTGAGTTTTTTCAGGAGTTTAGTCATATCCTTCTTGATCCATTGTTAGCCATGCTAAATCACTCCTTTGAAGTAGGAATTTTGCCACAATCTTTGAGAGAGACAAATATTTCTCTCATCTTAAAAAAAGATAAATGTCCTGAGAAGTGCGCCTCATACAGACCAATTGCTTTATTAAATGCAGATCAGAAATTACTTTCCAAAATTTTAGCTTAGCGCCTGAAAAAGGTCTTACCGTATATTATTAACAAAGACCAGATTGGCTTTATTAAGGGACAAAATTCCAGTGATAATACAAGAAGGCTCTTTAATATCATCCAGTTTTGTCAAGATTTCAAACACCCAGCTATGGTCCTTTCTCTCGATGCCGAAAAGGCATTTGACAGAGTTGAATGGCCTTATTTGTTTTTTGCTTTGGAGGTATTTGGTTTGGGGGACTTTTTCCTCAATTGGATTAAGGTGCTTTATAACTCTCCCGTGGCAGCAGTTTTGACTAACGGGTTGAGATCTAATACATTCCCTTTGCAACGGGGAAACCATCAGGGTGATCCTCTCTCTCCATTACTTTTCAATCTTGCCGTCGAACCTTTGGCTCAGGCCATAAGGCAGTCAACTCTAATATCCGGGATCAGAGCAGGAGATGGGGAACGTAAGATTACATTATATGCCGATGATGTGCTAATATTTCTTTCTCAACCTCAACTGTCAATTCCACACCTAAGACAGGTTATTTCTGAATTTGGGGCTTTCTCAGGATATAAAATTAATTTTACCAAGTCAGAGGCTATGCCTCTAGAATCTCTTACATCGATTCGAGATTCATCTGAGCCCTTTCCTTTCCAGTGGTCCCCTGATGGTTCCCGGTACTTGGGTGTGTTTATTACACTATCAGCTTTATAAAAATAACTTTCCATCCCTCCTAAATACGATTAAAGATGATCTAGACCGCTGGGCCCCCTTACCTCTCTCTTGGTTGGGCAGGATTTCCCTTATAAAAATGAACATTCTTCCTAGACTTTTATATCCTCTACAAAGGATTCCCCTACTTTTATCTAATAAAGTCATTAAGGAGCTCAAAGGATGGCTGAGCTCCTTTATATGGAGTAAGAGGAAACCTAGATTAAAATTAGCTAAACTTCAAATGCGTGGCTCTGATGGGGGCCTGGATCTACCCGACATAAGACTTCATCAACTAGCTGTGCACCTTCGTATGATAGCAAACTGGTTTAAAAACGATCAGATATCAATTTAGTTTGACATTGAGAATTTGCAGTCGAAATGTCCATTATGGAATCTTTTATTTATTAAAGACCGCAAACAGCTTAAAAAGTTATGTTTTAATCCAGTTACACTCTGTACAGTTAAAGCCTGGAGCCTTATTCGTAAGTTAGAAGGTCGTGCTGAGTTAACATCTCCTCTTTCTCCAATTTTAAATAATCCAGATTTTGTGCCTGGCTATTTGCACAGGAGCTTCTGGAAGCTATGCGCACGGGGTCTGACAACATTAGGTGACATGTTCGATGGGCAGACAATATTATCCTTTCCTCAGTTACAGTATCGGTTTGGCATCGGGAAATCTGATGAGTATAAATACTTACAAATTTTACATTTTATTACTAAAGATACTTCACTTACAACTGCTTGTTCACTTTCACAGGTTGAATGAATTCTATCTTTACAAGTTTCAGAACGTATTAGTATTTTTTATAAAGCTCTCATCTTTAATCTACCTTCAACTTCCCTGGCCTTAAAAATGGCATGGGAAAGGGATCTTGAGGTTACCATTGGAGATGCTGAGTGGCAGCAGGCTTGGATTTATACCAAAGACATGTCTGTTTGTTATCGTTTTAAATCTATTCAGTTTAAAATTCTTCATCATATTTACATCACCCCCGCCCTTAAAAATAAAATGGATCCTAATGCTTCTCCATTTTGTTGCAAATGCAAAATTGCAATTGGTGATTTTATTCATTATTTTTGGTCATGTACAAAGATTCAGAGATATTGGTCAAATGTAGTAGATGAATTATCTTTTATTTTTCATGTACCTGTGGAGTTGGACCCTGTGAGTTTGCTTCTTGGTTTTTCAGATTGTCATATTAGTAGACAAAGTTATTAGAGGCTATTTAATCTCCTCACCTTTGCTGCAAGGAAGAATATTTTATCCTATTGGATAAAAGATTCCTCTCTTTCTAAGAATTATTGGCATAACATTATTATGGACTGTATTCCTAATGAATATTTGACCTTTATGACCCTTTCTGCTTCTACCACTGCTTAGGTTGTACCCGATGTCATAGCTTTTCAGAAGCTTGCTGAGCGGGTCCATGGTGAGGCAGAATAGGAGCGCTGACAGGCTGTCTCCTTGGAAGATTCCTCTCTGAACTCGGACATCTGGGATTATTGCGTGTTCCTCTGAGTATTTTAGAGTGATGGTGGTTTTCCACTTGGTCATTTGAGTCCCAAGGAAGGATCTCATCTCTTCATTGATATTATAAAGTTCCAGGCATCTCAGTATACAGGAAAGCAGGACACTGTCAAATGCCTTTTGATTGTCAATCCATGCCATGGTAAGGTTTCACTGTCTTCTTTTGCAGTCATCAAGAATAACCTTATTAATCAAGAGGTGGTCCTTAGTTCCGAGCCTTTTTCTTATGCATCCCTTTTGTTCATTTTCCAGGTAGTTTCCCTCATGAAGATGTTCATAGATTGCATCAACTATGATCCCTGTCAGCCACTTGTATGTGGTTGTCAGAGAACAAATTAGTCTGTATTTATTAGGCAGCTGCGTATCATTACTCTTCGGTATCAGGTTGGTATTACCAGTGGTTAGCCATTCAGGGGATTCTTCTTCTCCTTTCAGTAGTTTAGCAAAGGCCATGACATAGTGGCAATGTAGAGCAGTCATCTTCTTCAACCAAAAATTTGGGATTTTGTCTATTCCTGGTGTCTTAATGTTACTACATTTATTGATTTTCTTCCTTATTTCTTCTTCTGCTAGTACAATTGCGGGCATTTGTTGTTTGTCTCTGTTTTTTTCTTTAGTGATTTCAGCCCACTGGTTCTCCTGATGTCGTTTTGGGTCTTCAAATAGTGGCCTCCAGTATCCTTCTATTTGTTCCCGCGTTGGTTGTTCTCGCACTTATATGGAGTCTTTCGCTATATTTCTAAAGACTATTCTTGGGTTTTCAGTAAACTGCTTGTTGATCTGTTTCGCAATTATTTTCCTCTCCTTACTCCTTATTTGTGCGGCTAGGGCTTTAATCACAGCTTGATGTTCTGCCAGGTGTCCACTAAGCTAGTCATTGGTTATGTTGTATCTTCTTTTTATTGCGTTAATTTTACGGGTGAGGTTCTTTGTATAGTTTTGCTCACTTCTAAAAATTGCAATTTGAGAAATTTCAGCTCTCAGCTTGTGGATTTTCTGATTTAGTTTCTTTTTCCAGGGTGGTTCCATTTTTATTTTCCTGTTCCCATTTCCCCTGCTTTCTTTATGTTCTGGGGTGAGCTTACTCTGTATAAACCATGCAGCTCCGTAGTTCACACAGTTTAACTCAGTGAGCGTGGCTTCTCCTGGGACTAGTCTTTTAAGGCCAACGTTCACTTTGCATAATAGTGCCTTAAACTTTTTGTTCTGTTTTAATTTAATTAATTTAGGGCGTTCTACCATGCTCATTCTTCTGGTTTCTTCAATTTTATTGGCCAGTTCTTCTTCCAGTTCTACTTGTTCTAGTTTTGCGTGCGACTGTAGTTCTTTTGATTCATGGGGTGGTATGGGACTCCTTTGACGTCGTCTCTCAGGACTTCCTGATTGTTCCATTTCTAGCTCAGCATCTGCCGCAGGATCTGCCAGTGGGGAGGCAGGTGGCCTAGGTGAGGTTGCCCTGGGGAGTAGTTTTTGAGGGTCCTTCGATTGTCGTTTTGGCATTTCAAGGGGCTCAGTAAGGGGGCAGATTTTATTGTTAATCAAGTTGGTTACTTGTGCTCGCATCCAATCTAATTCCTTTTCTGAAAAATATTTTTGTATGAAGGTGTTATGCCTTTGGGTGGTGAGTTTGTTCCTAGGTATGCCTCGTTTACTTAGGCAGTGGTGATGAAAAATCCGTTGCCATTCTTGACATCTCTCCCTCTGGTTAGTATATTTTGCTTTTGCGTACTCAGTCGCCCAAAGTAACACCCACTTCTCTTCCATTGTCCAGTGGCTCCGTCTAAATTCTTGCTTATCTTCCTCTCTTCTGGATTGGAAATTTGTTTGTGCTCGTTTTTGGGCTTCCCCTTTAATCTTTGTCATTTCGTCACCTGTTAAGTATTTATGAATTTGGGAAGCAATTGATGCCAGTTTGGTGGTTGTGGTGGCTTCCTTCTTTTCTGATGGTAGTTCCGCTTCTTTTACTCGCTCCTCGAATACAATATTTTTCCGCCTGCCCCACTTCTCATACCTAGAGTAAGCGAAGCAGTGGAAGATTTTCTTCTTCTCCTCGATGGACCATGATATAATGTCACAATTTCATTTGTACCTTTTGCTGGTCCTTCGACAATCTTGTTTCTGGGGCCCAAGGTCAGTGCGTTGCTGATCTAGTGGGAAACCCAGCTGAGTGCTGGCAGAGGAGGGACTAATCCCTGTAGCATAGGGAGAAGTGACACTATCACATTCCTGACACGTCCTAGTACCGAGGCGTGATGTGGGGACCTTTTTATTCTGGGCGACTTCCGGCCAGTAAATTTTATCCTTTCTTAACTTCTTATTCATACTTATTTTGTGGAATTTTTGGTCGGGGTTCGCTTCAGAGGAACATGAAGCGTCCTCAAACCAGGATTTCACCTGCATGAATTCTGTGGTGAGATATTAAATGAGTTTGTGCAGAAAAGAGCTTCCCACAATGACTACATTTACAGGGCTTTTAAAGTTTATTTCTTATTCTCTTCTTATATTGTGCAATAGGTCTCTTTCCTGGAGTCTAGTGTCACACCCTAAACATCAACATTTTCATCAGTGTGAGTTTTGTGGTGGGATTTTAGTTTAAATTGGTCAGCAAAGCACTTCCCACACTGACGACATTTATAGGACTTTTCACCTGTATGAATTTTCTGGTGGCGTTTTAGTAGAGAGGGGGTAGCAAAGCACTTTCCACACAGTCTACATTCATAGGGCTTTTCACCTGTATGACTATTGTGGTGGTATTTTAGTTTATGTAGGTCAGAAAACCACTTCCCACACAGACTACATTCAAAGGGCTTTTCACCTGAATGAATTTTCTGGTGGCGTTTCAGTTGAAATAGTTCAGCAAAGCACTTCCCACACTGACTACATTTATAGGGCTTTTCACCTGAATGAATTTTCTGGTGGTATTTTAGCAAAGAGGGGTAAACAAAGCACTTCCCACACTGACTACATTTATAGGGCTTTTCACCTGTATGAATGTTGTTGTGGCGTTTTAGTTGAGATAGGCCAGCAAAGCACTTCCCACACTGACTACATTTATAGGGCTTTTCGCCTGAATGAATTTTCTGGTGGCATTTAAGAAAAGAGGGGTAATCAAAGCACTTCCCACACTGACTACATTTATAGGGCTTTTCACCTGTATGAATGCTGTGGTGGTATTTTAATTTATATTGGTCAGCAAAACACTTCCCACACTGACTACATTTATAGGCCTTTTCACCTGAATGAATTTTCTGGTGGCATTTTAGATTCGATAGGCTTGCAAAGCACTTCTCACACTGACTACAATTAAAGGGCTTTTCACCTGAATGAATTCTCTGGTGGGATTTTAAAGAAGATAGTTCAGTAAAGCAATTCCCACACTGACTACATTTATAGGGCTTTTCACCTGTATGAATTCTCTGGTGGCGTTTTAGTTTAAGTAGGTCAGCAAAGTACTTCTCACACTGACTACATTTAAAGGGCCTTTCACCAGTATGAGTTCTGTGGTGGGATTTTAAACTCCTTAGTTGGGAAAAGCACTTCCCACACTGACTACATTTGTAGGGCTTTTCACCTGTATGAATTCTCTGGTGGCGTTTTAGTTTAGATAGGTCAGCAAAGTACTTCTCACACTGACTACATTGAAAGGGCCTTTCACCAGTATGAGTTATGTGGTGGAGTTTTAAACTATATAGATGAGAAAAGCACATCTCACACCAACTACATTTGTAGGGCTTTTCACCTGTATGAATTCTCTGGTGGCATTTTAGTTTAGATTGGTCAGCAAAGTACTTCTCACACTGACTACATTTGAAGGGCTTTTCACCTGTATGAATTCTCTGGTGACGTTTTAGTTTAGATAGGTCAGCAAAGTACTTCTCACACTGACTACATTTAAAGAGCCTTTCACTAGTATGAGTTCTGTGGTGGGTTTTCAAACTAGATAGATAAGAAAAGCACTTCCCACACTGACTACATTTATAGGGCTTTTCACCTGTATGGATTCTCTGGTGGCGTTTTAGTTCAGATTGGTAAGCAAAGCACTTCCCACACAGACTACATTTGAAGGGCTTTTCACCTGTATGATTTCTCTGGTGGCGATGTAAATTGTACGGGTGTTCACCTGTATGAATTTTGTAGTGATTTAAATGTTCTTTTCCATTTTCAGGAATGGCCTCCTTCTGAAGGACACTCAAAGCTCTTGGAGGTTTTTCTGAAGCAGTTATGAGGGGTTCAATGGTCATACTCCTCGTTTCACAGGTTATAGGTTTGTTGATACTCTTTGTATTTTCCTGGATGATTCCTTTCCCATTCTTCTCATCGATTACAAACTGGCAAGGATTCAAATTCCCATTTTGGGTTGAGAGCTCATGGATTTCTTCTTTGCAGTTTACATTTAGATGCACTGCGCTGAGCCTTGGGTCAGTTGGGTCTTTGTGATCAAGACCAACACCACTCATCCCAGTATCCATGAGATCAGTTCCCATGTTTTCACTCAATTCCCACTTCACTTGGTCACATTTAATATGAACACATTTAATATCCTGCCAGTCACTGATTTGCTCCGATTGAAGGTATCCTCCATCATCAGTCTCTGTTTTGATTTGGTCAGGGTGCATACAAGTCACATATCCCAGCTCTGTACTGTCAAGGATCTCCATCTTAACAAGATCCCCAGAGTGTGTGGGGCCCAGATCAGTTTCTGTTTTAATCAGTGATGTGTGTGTGTGGTGTACATCACTGACCCCACTGTGTGCTGTAACACACTCTGGCTCCAGTGTGTTGAGTCCTGGTGCAGCACACACTGTCTCTGACTCTGCCATGTGGACAGACTCCAGTCCACTGAGTTCCTCTTCTTTCTGTCTGATCCTGTGCTGCTCAGTGAGCTCTGGTAGTGTTGTCTCAGTGTCCCGTCTCAGACAGACTCCTGCCTGCATCATACTGCTGCTCAAAGGTGTGCTGAAGTGCAGCTCCTGGAGGGAAACAGGGGAAGGGATTTAGCCAATATCAAACTGGCCCTCCTGCAGGACCTGACACATTCATTACACTGTGTAGTCCTCTTCAGACTGACCACAGGTGGCGCTCTCTCACCATCAGGGACTCGCCTTTCTCAAGGCGTTACCAAGGCTTTGGCCAAAATTGTGATAAGTGCTAACAAAGGTGTCACCAGTAGGTGGCAGTATAGCATCAGGTGGTCGCATATAGAGAAAATGTTGTACAGGAAGTGAGTGTGTCTCTTGTGAGTTGACGAGCAGGAGTAAAGAATAAACAGCTAGCTGAAGCTAGCATAAAGTTCTAAGTGACGTTTATTCACGGATAATCAAGAACTTTACATGGTACCAGGAGTCGGGTAAAGAAAGAGGAGCAACACAACAAGATGGATGCAGTAAAACCGCCAGGACCGTTGAAACTGACTGGAAACGTGGATGCAAATTGGAGGACTTTCAAACAGCATTTCCAGCTGTATATTGCGGCAGTCGGAGTGGATCAACGAGCAGAGGAAAGAAAAATAGCCATGCTGCTCACGGTCGCCGGCCCAGAAGCAATAGAGGTCTTCAACACGTTTGTGTTTGCTCAACCTGACGATAGAGGTAAGTTTGACGAGGTCGTGAGGAAATTTGATGAACACTGCCTGTCAAAGAAAAATGAAACGTACGAGAGGTACGTCTTTCGCTCTCGCTTACAGCACCAGGGTGAGTCATTTGATAATTTTCTCACCGATCTGAAAATTAAAGCACAGTCCTGTAATTTTGGCGATCTCAGAGACTCTATGATTAGGGATAAGATTGTTTTTGGGACAAGTGAGAATAAGCTCCGGGAGAAACTGTTGAGGGAGACAGACCTAACGTTAAACAGCGCCATAAAAATATGTCACGCCAGTGAGCTTGCACGGCAACAGGTACTGTCTTTCAGAGAGCCTGTGCACGGAGCAGCATACTATGAAAACGAGGCAGTGAATGCCGTATCAGTGAAAGGAAAACAACGGAGCAAAAGTAAAAGCAATGACAATCGGAACAAGACCAGTGATAAAGAGATGTTTAACTGCAAGAGATGCGGTGAGAAACACGGACCTAGACAATGTCCTGCCTATGGAAAAATATGTGCAAAATGCAAGGGACAAAATCATTATGCCAGAATGTGTCTCTCAAAGAAGAAGGGACAGGGTGTGCACACAGTGCAGGAAGACACAGATGAAAGTGATGATTTGAGTGAAACATTTTTCATAAAGATGGTGTCACATGATGAGGATGTTAACACACCGTCATCAAGAGCAGATGATAGTGTCCAGACTGTTAATGCAGTAACTGAAGATAAGTGGACTGCTCCACTGTTAGTTAATGGGACTATTGTAACATTTAAAATTGACACTGGGGCCAAAGCTAATTTGATCAGTGAGGAAGATTTCAGGGCACTAACAGAGAAGCCTAAAAAATTCACTGAAAAAGTTACACCCCTGAAGGCCTATAATAATCAGCCAATACAAACGAAAGGTGGATGCAGACTGAAGGTGACAGCTAAAGGCAAACAGCATAACCTGTTGTTCACCATTGTGCCTAATGGACATGAGTCACTCTTAGGAGACAAGGCATCTGAGGACCTAGGTCTAGTAAAGAGGATTTATCAGATAAACACAGACAACATGAAAATAGTCAAACAAGACAAAAGACTGGAACGCCAACAGTGTGAGGGAAACACAGGCATCGTGGATAAGTTTCCTTCTGTTTTCAAAGGACATGGGACATTACCTTACACTTACAAAATTCAGCTCAAGGACGATGCCAAGCCTGTAGTGCATGCCCCAAGGAGAGTGCCAGCACCACTCAGAGCTGGTTTAAAAAAAGAGCTGCAAAGGATGACTCAAATGGGTGTCATTGAGAGAGTGGAAGAACCCACAGACTGGGTGAACTCCATCACGTGTCAAGAAGAAGACTACAGGTGCCATAAGAGTCTGCCTTGATCCCAAAGATCTGAATGAAAACATTAAAAGAGAGCATTATCAAATTCCAAAACGAGAAGAGATAATGAGTGAAATGGCAGGTGCTAAGTTTTTTAGCAAATTAGATGCTTCACATGGGTTCTGGCAGCTGAGGCTGGACCCAGAAAGCAGCAAATACACCACCTTTAACACGCCATTTGGACGTTACTGTTTCCTGAGGCTCCCATTTGGCATCAAATCAGCACCAGAAATTTTCCACAGAGCAATGGAGTCCATAATAGAGGGTCTGGAAGGCACCAGAGTCTATATAGATGACTTAGTTGTTTGGGGAACAACGCAACAGCAACATGACGAAAGACTGGAGAAACTCCTACAGAGAATAAAACATAGTGGACTAAAACTAAACAGAGACAAGTGTCTCTTCAGTGTCACAGAGATGACCTTCTTGGGAGACAAGGTCACAAGTGAAGGGGTGGAACCGGACCAGTCGAAAGTGCAAGCCATATTGGACATGCCGGCCCCCACTGACAAAAAGGGTGTCTTGCGAGCCATGGGAATGATCAACTTCCTGGGCAAGTTCATCCCTAATCTTACTGCCAAGACAGCATGCCTCAGAGAGTTGCTACAGCACAACACAGTGTTTGAGTGGACAGCACGACATGAGAAAGAGTGGAAAAAAATTAAAGGAAACTGTAACCACTGAGCCAGTCCTCACATTCTTTGATCCATCAAAACCAACAAAAATCTCCACTGATGCCTCGAAAGATGGCTTAGGAGCCGTACTGCTCCAGATGCATGAAGATAAATGGCAGCCGGTGGCGTATGCGTCTCGATCAATGACAGAGACTGAGCAACGCTATGCTCAAATTGAAAAAGAGACTTTGGGCTTAGTGTTTGGGTGTGGAAAGTTTCACAGTTATGTGTACGGACTGCCAACCTTTACAGCAGAGACTGACCACAAACCGCTTATCTCAATCAGAAAAAAGAACCTCAATGACATGTCACCCAGAATCCAGCGCATGATGATGGCGTTGCAGCGTTATGACCTTGACCTCATCTATACGCCAGGAAAACACATTGTACTAGCAGACACTCTGTCACGAGCACCAGCACCAAGCAGTGACGTGCTGGTCAGCCCTGTGTCCGATGATGCTGAAACACATGTAAACATGGTGACTGCTTCTCTCCCAACATCAGATGTCATGCTGCAGCAAATTGTGCAAGAGACAGCAAAAGATCTACTGCTGCAGAAGGTGACCCACAATATCCAAAATGGATGGTCAAGAGGAGACTGCCCAGGGTTCTACCCTGTGCGTGCAGATTTGTGTAGGGCTAATGGACTGCTGCTGAGACAAAACAGAATTGTCATCCCACAATCCATGCATCAAGACATGCTTCAGCGCATCCATGAGGGACACCTGGGAGTGGAGAAATGTAAAAGGAGAGCAAGAGAAACAGTTTATTGGCCGGGCATCAACAAAGACATAGAGGAGATGATACAGAAATGTGACACATGCCTCAAGCTTCACTACAAACAAACAAAGGAGCCGATGCTTGTTGCAGAACTACCCACTGCACCATGGCAAAAAGTGGGCACTGACTTATTTCATCTGCATGGCAAGGACTATCTTCTGGTGATTGACTATTATTCTAACTACCCAGAAGTTGCACAGCTTTCCGGTACATCAGCACAATCTGTCATCACACACATGAAAGGTTTTTTCTCCAGACATGGAATTCCACAGTGTGTAGTCAGTGACAACGGTCCACAGTATGACTGTAATGAATTTCATGAGTTTGCAGAGCGATATGGATTTAAACATGTCACCTCCAGTCCCTTGTATCCACAGGCAAATGGACAGGCGGAAAAGGGGGTCCAAATTGTAAAGAGACTGTTAAAAAAGGCAAGAGAGAGTAATGCTGACCCTTACTTGGCTTTACTGAGCTACAGGGCTACATCTCTGGAGTGTGGAGCATCCCCTGCTGAGCTGCTCATGTGTCGTAAGCTGCGCACCACACTTCCACACATTCAAACAAACAAGGACAATAAATCCAACAACGAGCTGACGGACAAAAGGATGAGACTCAAGCACAGACAAAAGCTGAACTACGACAAAACGGCAAGAGATCTGGAACCTCTGCAGGAGACTGATGTTGTGAGGATTGAAGGCCCTGAGATGTGGGACAGAAAAGCAACAGTCCTCAGGGAAGTAGGACCCAGGTCATTTGTTGTTAGAACAGAGAATGGACAAATGTTAAGACGAAACAGGAGGAGTCTGTTAAAGACTCAGGACATTGAGAGTCAGATAGAGGAGACAGGATCTGAACGAGAGAGCGTTACATCAGCTATGCACCACAGTGAGCCTCCCTCACCTCCCCCAGTGACTGTCGCACTCAGGAGGTCTACCAGACCAAGGAAGCCTCCTGAGAGGCTCATAGAGCAAGGATGAATTGTTCAACTGATAAAATGTGAAAGAAAGATGTTGACATTGTAGCACTGTTCAAAAAAAAAAAAAAAAAAAAAAAACAACTTGTTTTGAGTTGATACTTGTGCTGACTTTGGTATGTTATGATTTGTTGATGTGTTATTTACTGCTACAGTTGTGTAAAGTGTGAAGAACTATTCAGTATTGCAGTGTTTGAGGCTCATTTGGTTTGACCAGGGAGATTTATGTAATTTTGGAATACATATAAAAGCTAGAAGCGAGAATATATGTTTTATTTGCACTGTGTTCATATATGTGGGTGCCAAGAAAAAGCCTGGTTCTAAGAAGTGTAGTTTGTTGCACTATTTGTGACATATAAATGTTAGGACTGTTGAGATTTACAGAATAACAGTACAGCACTTAAAGAGTTGTGTTTCATGTCATTCTCACCTGTTTGGAAGGGGGATGTAATGATAAGTGCTAACAAAGGTGTCACCAGTAGGTGGCAGTATAGCATCAGGTGGTCGCATATAGAGAAAATGTTGTCCAGGAAGTGAGTGTGTCTCTTGTGAGTTGACGAGCAGGAGTAAAGAATAAACAGCTAGCTGAAGCTAGCATAAAGTTCTAAGTGACGTTTATTCACGGATAATCAAGAACTTTACAAAAATGGCTGACGAACAAGCAGCTGCATACAGAAATTGAGTGCACTGGGTGAAACAGAAGTTAAATATGTGCTTTGAATGTACAGTACCATTCAAAAGTTTGCTAATGTCACAGACTCACAGCGCTCTGTTTTTAGAGAAATTTAAATGGCTTAATTCCTCTATATAATCTCAAATGGAATCCGGTAAGAGGCGGACAGTCAGAAGTTAAAAGAGAATAGTTTACTTGTCTAAATATTGTCCAAAATTTCAGAATTCTCAAAGAAGCCATATTTTGTAAAGTAGTCCCCCCAGGAATCCGCGATCACAGAATTTTTATTTATTTTTTTTTAATATAAATTTGGCATCTCCAATCCCACCCGAATCTGGAATGCCCAATTAGTGAACTATGTACAAAGCTCGCTCGTATACGACCCCTTGCTGCCAACTCAGGATAGTGAGGACAGTTCACGGCTCTCCTCCGAAGCAGGTGCCCGTCAGCCACTGATTCTTATACACTCATTGGTTGAATCTTCGTAAGTTCCGAATGAGGGCGGAGGATACCCGGACATGAACATACCCAGAGTCTTCCTGACGAGCGCCCGTCTGGCCAACAGGAGGCGCTGGAGCAACGAACAAAGCTATTATTGTATCCTCTAAATCCGGCAGTCCCTTCCCAATTTGGAACCCTGTAGCGCAATGGCCAATTGTGCGCTACTCTGAAAAAGCTGCCGACCCCTGCCGGTGGGTATGCCGAGGCACGAACCCGCGACGTGATAGTCACCTCTGCACTGCAGCGCAGTGCCTTAACCGAGTGAGCTATCCGGCAGCCTCCGATCACGGAATTTACCGCGAATTTCAAAGCCCTCCGCGGAAATCAAAGCAGTCCGCGGAATATAGAGCGAGGTGCAGAATATAATATTTTACATGTATTTTTCATCCCGGCTGCTAGATGTTGCGATGAGATAAGCGGGATCCAAGACCCACAGCTGGTGCTGCCGGTTACGGAAATGGATTTTTTTCTGCTGTATGCGGCATAAACTATATAACAAGACGAGCACCGCCAACGGTGCACAATACGCCCATCATGAACATGGATCAGGAAGTGGACAGACAACATGATACCAATATCCAACAGACAACAGTCCCATGTGAGCTTTGACCTTTGTCCGTGACCTTGACCTTGGAGGGAAGGCCGTAAACATGGTACGCGACACTCCGCTCAGTGATGGTACACGTGTGTGTGAAATATCATGGATGTATCTGAAGCGGTTGAGAAGTTATGCTCCGGACAAGCCCCATCTGGGCCCCATGTGACCTTTGCCAGTGACCTTTTGCCAATAAATCAGCTCAAGAGGGACAAAGAGAATATTGATGTTGATTATTTCATAACCGCAATGTTTCAGTGTTTTGGTATTGCAATTAATTTCATAAGAGAATTCTTGCTTCATTATTACATAAATTTGCTTTATAACTGTTCATTTTAGGTTTTTTTTTTTATGCCCGAGGAAAATCAACTTTCAAGCCGCGGAATCAAGATTATTCTCCGCAGAATCAACACTTTTTCTCCGCAGATTCCTGGGGGGACTAGTAAAGTAAGCAGACAAACAAGCTCTTTCCATTTTCCAACAGCAAAATTAACGACAAGTCGTTTTGGAACTTATTAGGCAAAAAACTCCCATAAAAGCAAAGCACTAGTGCAGCATGAAATGCGAAAAGAAGTGATTAAGAAGTGATAATGAGAAGTAGACTGACCTCACTTGGCTTCCGTTTCAGACCAGAAGAGTGCTAATAACATGAATACTTAGTAAAAGAAGATAATCAAAATTCCATCTCTCATTGCCATATTATTGCTCATTATTAAGGTACCATTTAAAAATAAACTCAATTTTAGATGGTATTGGTCTTCAAGTATCTAAAAACATAGGCCTGTGCAAAGAGGAAAACATTTTGTGAAGCGTTTCGGAAGCATGATAATTTCTATATCTTCATAATGCACAAAATAGTGAAATGTTCAAAAAATCCGGCAAATATATTTAAGCAAATCTGCAGCATTTTTTATTTGATAATTAAAAGAAAAAAGAATTCCAAAATAAAGTCAGTCATAGCTCTTGATTTTGATTACTTTTGAGCATCTAATTAACCTACATTGACGTTGGGCAACATTTTGTTCAGTGTATCGAGCCTGACTTATGATTTATTTTGCATTCACCTGAAATTGTTGAACGAAAGCCTGAAACTAATCTGGCGAATGCAGTCACGCAAGTATGCGCTGTCTCATGGTCATTTAGACCTCAAAGTGCGACAAACAAAAAAAGTTTCAAAAAAAACAAAAAAAAATAACAAGACTGACTACCGATTTAAGTACATAATTGATTCAATTAAGTGTTCGATTGTGAATTGAGCCAAGTAATTTGGAACAAGGTGAGAGCAACTGCTGATTAAAAAGTGATGAATCTGCAGACCTAAAAGTTGCTCCATGAAGCACATCACTGAGAAATGCTTTCTTCAATGAAATTCTTTTCTGGAAGCATTTCATATGAGCTTTGACTTTTGGCAGCCGTTAGTTCAAGAACGCATTAGGTATGATTCTAGAAAAACAAAAGAAGCAAAGTGGCTCTCTCAGCCCCACCTGAGGAGTAATTATTTTTGCCCATAAAATTATCGCAAGAAATTTGTCATCCAGCCCTGAGCCGAATGATCAGCATTTCCTCATTGACTGAGTGATGTAATTCTTAAATACAGAACTTACTCTGGAAATAAACATGGCCACATTGAATTGTCTGAATTTGTCACAATTTCCCTTAGAAGCAGTTCTCACCATCAGTTTTCCAGATTTCCAGTCTAGGTTCAGTTTAAAATACACCATTTAAAAAAAAAAAAGTCACACACTAATATTTTGTTTGACCGCCTTACGCTTTGATTATGGCACGCATTTGCTGTAGCATCCTTTCGGTGAGCTCATATAATGTCACAAGATTTATGTCTGTCTACAACTGCATTAATTTTTCATCAACATCTGCCATATAAAGTCTTCTCCAGCTCATCCCAAAGATTCTGAATGGGCTTAAGGTCAGGACTCTGCGGTGTCTGATCCATGTATGAAAGTGATGTCTCATGTTCCCTGGACCACTCTTTCACAATATGAGCCAGATGAATCCTGGCATCATCATCTTGGAATATGCCATGCAATCAAGTCAGAAAAATCTATTGATGGAAAAACCTTGTCAGCATATTCAGGTAGTCAGCTGACCTCATTCATGGGCTCATAATTTGTCACGAGTACAGTGGCGGCCTTCAGCATCTGGGGGCCCATTTCAAAAGCAAAGGTGGGGCTCTATAAAACTTAAGAGCCTCATCATTTTGCTGGATGAAAGCTTACACCATAACCTATTCAGTGAAATGTCAACTTTTCTGGCTGAAACAATGTTTATTCGGGATGATTAAAATACTGGCGATAAAATTGTATGCGTGTGTAAATGTGATAAATTTCTCAAAAACCGAAATGTGCAGCAACAGCCCAACAAGCTTGCTACATTGCAAACTGCACTGCAAACTTATTCTTTGTTTTCTTCTTTGGGGACGGAGTTACTGGATAGCTCTACAACATAATCAATCACTGGGATAATGATACGGTAAATTTTGGATGTAATTCAAACTTCAACATCCCACCAGTATAATTTAACATCACTTGAATGGACTAGACTTAGAGGCACTAGATGACTCGTATTTCCAGACTCTAATTCAAATTTGCATTGTAGTTATAAACATTACACTGTAGGTGACGGGATATCCCTCCGCTTTGTCAGAGAAAACGGCTGCCTTTGCCATAGCTATGATTATAATGATATATAATGATATGTATATACCGTATACGAAACCATCAATAGGGCCTACTTTTTCAGCGTGTTCACCGTAATTATGTTTTCATTCAGTTGCGACGCCATGTCAATGAAAGAGCATGTTTCCCAAAGCACATTTAGCTAACGTTATATTAAAACGCGGCACAGTGTGTAACGTTAATGTCATGCTTTGATAGCAAATATGCGAAAATCGAACAGGTCCGCACAGGTAACTTTCTACCACTGCGGTTTCTGCGTTGAGATGCCTGAACTGCAACTTGTCTCGGAAAAATAGCTTTTCGTTGGCTTTGGTTAGGTTATGTCCCGAAACTCCTTGGGTATAGAGTAGCTGGAAGTTACCTTATAGGCATAAATTCTAATTTTAGAAATCTGCGCTCATTACGCGTTCCGATGAAAAGCTGGAAGCATATGTTCATTTTCAAGGCGCACAATTTCCATCAAATAGGCTACTGATCAGACACCAATAAAAGCCAAGTAGACGACTTCTTTAATTTTTCTACTTACATTTTGTGGATTATCAACGCATCTTATTGAACAGAAACTGTTTGGACCGTGACCTGGCCCGAAATCAGAAGTAATTTTCATTGATAATTTAATACATAAAAACGCATAACATCGCTAGATTATGCTTTAAAATGTTCACATCTAAGCTGACCGATATATTAATTATTAAATACCTCCGGAATGGAGCATGCGAATTACTTTTTGTTCACATACCAACTGATATGTCCGATGCCTGAACAATATTGGCTTAGGTGACGACTGTATTTCCGAAAATTCCACAGAATCAGCTGCCAAAGCTCTTCAGCTACCATCTTTCGTTGACGACGAATAAATACTACACTTCCTAGCCAGCTCCTCCTCTTCCTCTTCCTCTTCTTCTTCTGCTTCTTCTTTTTCTTTTCTTCTTCTTCTTTCTCCACATCCTGTTAATTGGCTTGGCTGCCAGACTATAAGGAGCATTACCGCCACTATCTGTACTGGAGCATGACACCGGGATTCTCAAATCTCAAAAAAAAAAAAAAAAAAAAAACTCCTTATACTTACACTCTCCCAGGCTATTCTCTCACAAGTCAACAACCCATCTTGGAATCTTATACCTGCTTAAGTATTAGGTCCCGCTCTACTCCCTCCAGACCCCTTTTCTAACATTTCCGGGATTTCTTCTCCCTTAACTTCCTAAGAACTCATTAGCTGCATAAATAACCATCTTTATGCGCTCAGTTTTTGACTCAATTTCACTTGCATAGTTAATTACCATTGCTATGAATGCTAGAAACCTTTTCTTTTCTATACATATACGCTCTTTATCCAAACCTCCCGCCATCTCCTCACTGTATCGGACTTCATCTACCTTCGCCTGTCGATCCTTCTCTATAACTACTTTTTCTTCTGTCACTCTCTTAACAGCCTCCGCATATGAAATTTTACTTTCTACACGTATCCGTACAATCTCACCCTCAAATTTCCCTCGCTCGCACTGTTTTACACCCGCTTCATGATTTCCCCCACAGTAAAGACATACAGCTCTTTCCTTTGTCAACTTGCACTCGTCCTCATTACACCTGTCCTTCCCACACCTTCTACAACGGTACACCCTTCATCTGCAGACCGCTGCCACATGCCCATAATCTTGGCACCAAAAGCACCTGAAAGGATTTTGTTCATATGCCCTCACTGTATAACTGACAAAATCCAGCATTACACGTTCTGGTAGCTCCTTTTCAAATTCTAATAAAAATGATAGGCTATCAGTTTCTTTCCCGTCATGGTGGCTTTTTAATCTTCTCGTGCCACATACACCTTCAACCTCCAAAAATGACTCAGCTTTCACCGATTGAACAACTCCGCTTATTACACCCTTCACAGTAGGCTAGTTTTGCATATTAAAAGATGTTACCTCTGACAAATCAAAATCGACAATTCTCAAGGCCTTGTCCCTTTGACGCTTAGACTTACATTCTAAAATTACAAGTTCACTCCTACAAACCTTCACTGATTTTACATCTCCCACTTCTTTTTTCATAAATTGGCCTAAAAAATGCCTATCACTAAACATATGATTTGTTCTATAACTGGTTCTAACTAATTTCATTCTAACTAACCCTCTTCCTCTCCTTTTTCTATTTCTTTTTTCTTTTATTTTTCCCTCCTTCCTCCACTTCTCACTCCATTTTCCAGGCCTCGTACAACCGTCCTGTAAAGCCAGTTTTCTTGTCGTTTCAACCGGAAACTCCGACCACGGAAAGCAGTGTTTTGGTCTCTAACAGGTGACGTAGCATCCGCAAAAGCCGCAGTGCATTTTGGGTCATTTTGCCATTTTTGTGGGTAAAGCCTGGTGAAAACAAACCAGGGCGTATTAGACATACCTTAGCTTTAGCTAAAATCTGTACTTCTCGCTTCAGTAATGGGTTACTGGTGTTCTGTCAAAGGCTGTACCAGTAAGAGCGGTAGGAAATTCAATCGTGGGATAAAATTTTTCAGTTTTCTCACCTTAAAAAGAAGTTATGAGCAGCAGGCGGTGGACATAACAAAGAGACGTCGGATTGCCTGGGTTGCCTCTCCAGCTACTAGCTGCTAGCTCGCGTGGATCAACATTGTTAATTGTTGACAATTTAGTGAAATACCTCTCCCTGGCATCTTTACTAAGTTTGTCCCTATAAGGTTTTCCCTCCTTTTGCTTTTGTTTCACCAGTTTTGCGGTTTAACAACATTTAGCCTCCTCACTGGCTCTGCATTTACCTCTGTTGTTTACATCTGTTTACCCACAAAAAATGGCACAGGGGGGCGTGTCGGTCACGTGACTGACAAAGACCGACTCTCCCTATGCCACAACTCTGAGAGGGAGTATCGCCCAGGGGTGCACTATAATGCCTTCACTGAAGCCTTAATGCAATTTTTTTGAAGTCATTACAAAATGTGCCCATTTGAGTGGCTATGGGGGATCCCAAATATTTGTCTTCTGCGGGGGGCCTCGAATACTTGTCACGTTTGCCTTTGCAGCGGTACGCCTCTGCATGTATTCATGCAGTCAAGGTTTAGGAAGCTGCCGGATAGCTCACTCGGTTAAGGCACTGCGCTGCAGTGCAGAGGTGACTATCACGTCGGGGGTTCGAGCCCTGGCGTACCCACCGGCGCACAAGAGTAGCGCACAATTAGCCATCGCGCTACAGGGTTCCAAATTGGGAAGGGACTGCCGGATTAGGGGATACAACAATAGCTTTGTTCGTTGCTCCAGCGCCTCCAGGTGGCCAGACGGACGCTCGTCAGGAAGACTCTGGGTTTGTTCATGTCCGGGTATCCTCCGCCCTCGTTCTGAACTTACGAGGATTCAACCAATGAGTGTATAAGAATCAGTGGTTGACAGGCACGTGCTTCGGAGGAGAGCCGTGAACTGTCCTCACTATCCTGAGTTGGCAGCAAGGGGTCGCATACGAGCAAGCTTTGTACATAGTTCCCCAATTGGGCATTCCAGATTCGGGTGGGATTGGAGATGCCAAATTAAAAAAAAGGATAGGATATAGGATATTAGGATATTAATTAGGATATTAATTTAGGATATTAATTCTTGCCTGGCAGTTCGGGGCTCCCTGGAGGGCGGGGCCCATTTCAACTGAGACGGTTGAAACAAGCCGCCTATGCATGAGTAATGTAAGGTTGCATGCGAGATCTAGGTGAAACCCGTTTTTCATTCTGCAAATTAAAGGAGGAGACTGCACTGCGGCAAAGCATTTTTCAGCGGAAATGAGAATTCTTTAAGTGTCTAAAACGCGAATTTTAATTTGATAATAATCCACTACAACGCATTTTTAATCCAGCGAGTCTTCAAATTGGCTTCATTATCAGAGGGCAGACATTTTTACTTGGGGAATCTTCAAATTTGGAATTTGATCTTCGGAAAGCTCACTTTTAAATGCTTAATAACCTAAACCTCTCATAGTTTACATCTCCCGATTAGCCAGAATTGCTCAGACTAATTGGAAAAAAAGGGCCACCGTCTAATTTATTTTCCATGGCATTGTTATGCATTACACCACAAAATTATGAGGCATGTTCTTCTACACATAAATGACAAAGTAAATTAACAATATGACTTTATAATTTCTGCGCTCGTGTAGCGGCACAGATCTGCGTGAATGAGTTTGCATGGCTCATTAAGCAATAAGCCATGAGAATCCATTCTATATTCTGAATGTAGTGACTGCTCAAGGGCGTTGAAAGCACATTGCACAACTGAGTGACAATAGAAAGGATGGCAACAGGAGCGTAGATTTAACTGGGAGTTGGTGGGGACTTTGACACGGCCTTTATGACAATTAGTCCTGGCCAGTTCTCAATTATTTTCCTTAATCGACGCGTTTTCAAATTATCGTAATTGGCAACTGAAGACACGGTTCCTCTCTATATGCGATCTAACAGCATCCAGCGATGATACGGTGGGGTAAATTAAGTTCAGAAAATTAATTTACTGCTTGCCTGTGAGTTGACAGGAAAGCAATTTTGAATAACGTAGATTTAAACACAGCAAATACGCATACCAATGAACGATTGCTGTCTTACTTAATCGGAGAGAACAAGCAGCACCGGTTCATTATGGACTGCAAAAAGTTCAGGGTTGCATCAACAGTTAAAGAGTAGAGTTAAATCGCATATAGAGAGGAACCGTGTCTTCAGTTGTGAATTACGATCATTTGAAAACGCGTCGATGAAGGAAAATAATTGAGAACTGGCCAGGACTAATTGACATAAAGGCCGTGTCAAAGTCCCCACCAACTCCCAGTTAAATCTACACCCCTGGATGGCGAGAATAAATGCTGCAAAGTCAGCGAAAGTTTTGGATTTTTGCACTTATACTGCCATCCTTACAATGCCATATCAATCATATAAATGTAGGCAACAAGCATTCACTTTTTCATAACCATTTCTAATTTTGGTCATATATTAACATAACATAACATAACATGAATGGCAAAAACAGGCCTTTCAGCCCAACTAAGCTTGCCAGTTTCTTTATACTATTGTGAATATACCCCCTCAGATACTAAATGACTCAATGGTATCTAGCTTTAGGTCAAGCCTGCTCTTGAAAATCCCCAAGGTCTCTGCCTCAACAATATGGTCAGGTAAGCTATTCCACATTGAAATTACTCTTTGGGTGAAGAAATATTTCCGAATATCAGTGCTAAATTTACCTTTGGTCAACTTCCATTTGTGACCCCGAGTTCTACTCACAACACTTGGCCGAAGGAATCCTACATGATTCACTTTGTTAATCCCTTTAACATATTTAAAGACCTCAATCAAATCACCCCTGAGTCTCCTTTTCCTCAGACTAAAGAGAATAAGGATTTTCAGCCTCTTCTCGTAGCTTTCATCTTTTGTACCTGGAATAAGCTTTGTGGCTCTTCTCTGAACTTTCTCTAGAGCCTCTACATCTCTCTTAAAGTATGGTCCCCAGAACTGTACACAATACTCTAGGTGCAGTCTAACGAACGTGTTGTACAGAAGAAGCATCACCTCCTTAGATTTGTACTCAATATTTTTGGCAATGTATCCTAGCATCCGATTAGCTTTTTTAACTGCTATGGCACAATGGCTAGAACCTGTGAGGGTTTGGATAACAATCACTCCCAGATCTTTCTCTTTTGTAGCACATTCCAGTTTTAAACCTCCCATTAAGTAATCCCGTGTAATGTTTTTATTACCTACATGTACAACTTTACACTTTGCTAGATTAAATTTCATTTGCCAAATTTCTGCCCAATTCTGTATTCTATCCAAATCGTCCTGAATCACGTTAGTGAACCCAAGACTATTTGCCAAACCCCCCAATTTAGTGTCATCTACAAATTTAACCAATCTGCTCTCAATATTCCTATCAAGGTCATTAATGTAAATGAGGAATAGCAGGGGTCCCAACACCGATCCCTGGGGGACACCACTCCCCACCATACCCAGCTCAGATGAGAAATCACTGACCACTACTCTTTGTGTTCTGTCCTGTAACCAGTTTTGAATCCACTTCAGAATACCTCCTGTAACTCCAATGGAGCTCATTTTAAAAATTAGTCTCTTATGCGGTACTGTATCGAATGCTTTCTGAAAATCCAAGTATATGATGTCATAAGCCCTGCTCTGGTCGCAAGTCCTGGTGGCCTCCTCAAAAAATTCCAGAAGGTTTGTTAGGCATGACCTTCCCTTCCGAAAACCATGTTGGCTATCCCTCAAGATACTGGTACGTTCAAGAAATAAGTCCAGCTCATCTTTTATGATAGATTCCAATATTTAGCACGAAATGCAAGTTAAACTTACTGGCCTGTAGTTTCCTCGCTCGGTACAGTCCCCTTTCTTAAATATTGGTATTATATTGCCCTGTTTCCAATCATTTGGTATTTCTCCAGTTTCTAAAGACCGTCAGAAGATGGCGGATAGCGGCTTAAAGATGAACTCACCAGCTTCCCTGAGCACTCTAGGATATAAGCCATCAGGACCCGCCGCCTTATCTGCTTTTAGTTTATGCAACTTGTCTAATACTTCGTTATTCCGAACCTCAATTTCCGCCAAATAATCTTGAGCATTTGACATGCCCTCTGGTCAAATAAAGACCCCCTCTGAGGTAAAATTCTCAACAAAGTAACTGTTTAAGGCATCCACAATATGCTTGTTATCATATAGCAGTGATCCATTTTTATTCTTTATGCACTTAACCTGCTCTTTAACTTTCCTTTTTCTGCTACAGTACTGAAAGAAGCGCTTAGGGTTAGTTTTTGCCCCCTCTGCAATTTGTCTTTCAGTCTTCTAGCATTCCTCAGCTCTTTTTTTTTTCACAACAGCCTGCATTTTACAGTATTCAGCCCTAGTATTCTCATTGTTATCCTTTATGTACATCTTATAAAGATTCCTCTTTTCCCTCAACATCCTACGAATACTTGTGGTCATCCACTGAGGATTCTGATTTTTCAGCTTACTTCTGGACACCTTCGGAATGAATCTGCATTGTGATTCAAGTGAAACCCCCTTAAATCTTTCCCACATCTCATTTACAGACTTACAGTCCAGGAGTGTCTCCCAATTTATTTCACCTAGATATGAGCGCATCCTGTCAAAGTTTGCTCGCCTAAAATTGAAAATTTTTCTTTTAGAATGCACCTTTTTAACTTCCCATGAAACATCAAAATTAACAGCAGAGTGATCACTTGTCCCAAGTGGCTCCAGTACCTCAACATTGCTAATTCTGTCGGGGTCATTACAGAGCACTAAGTCTAAAATTGCCTTCTCTCTGGTAGGTTTATTAACATACTGCACCAAGAAATTACCATTTATAACATCTACAACATACTGTATTGGTCTTGGTTGCTCAGTAGATACATTGTTTGATTGTTAATCAGGCCAGCTTAAATAAAAACAGTCTGTGGGCAGTCAAGCCATAAAGGGTGAGCTTACTGAAGGAAAAAATGGTAAAGTCCGCACACAAAGACAATGCTCCCCAAAAAATTATGTTGTCATCAACGTTTCGATCAAAAAGTGATCTTCGTCAGGATAAAAGAAACAGCACACTCACATCTCTATAAGCACTTACTCAAATTCACAATTAAACATAATCATTGAAATCAGGTGTGAACAATTACTAAGATCAATCAGCAGGGCACAGATGTAATCTGCACAGTGAGCAAGTAAAGGTGTGTGTGCTGACAAAAAAATACATAAAACACGCGGACTTTACCATTTTTTCTTTGCTTATTCTTAAACTGTCCTGCACCTCAATTGAGTGGACGTGCATGCTATATTCTCTTAATTTTGAGCTTACTGAAGGCCCTCTGAAAAACTAAACGGCCCAGAGAACTGAAAGAGAACTACTGACATCACGAGAGAATAACTGACACCACAAGCACCGCGGCACTGGCGTTTGATGTACACTCACTCATTATATCGGGCACCATGTGGTGAAAATTCTACATTGAAAACAATATAGAGATTGAGTGAGCGAGTAGCAGCCTTAGATACCCCAAGTAAAAATGTCTACCCCCTTACACTGATGCCGATTTGAAGACTCACCAGTTTTAAAATGCATCACGTTATGATTCTGCCATGCCTGCCTTGATCTTGCCATGTTTTGATATTTGCTTTATTGTTTTCCTGACACTTTGCTATGCCTGACTATTCTTTGTATTACGTATTGTGATTTGTTACTTTGATTTGTCATGTTTTGTCTTAGTTTACTTTTCCATAGTTTACTTTTTACCATAGCTACATTCCGGTTCATTTTTTCCATTTTGCATTGCACTTTGTCTCCCCCGTCTGGTCTCTAGTTTCGTTTCGTCATTGTTCACAGCCCCATCCTGTGTCACTCTTCGGGTGATTTATTGGATTCTGGTTTTTCAAACTTCCTTCCGATCTCGTTTGCTGGCTTCACTCTTCTTTTCTATCCACTAACAATACTAACAGTTTATTATTTTTTCCTAAGATTACTAACAACAACTAACCTTGTATATAATACTATACTAACGAGCACCAAGGATTTGTATAGTTAACCTCCACCGAGGAGGTTTATGTTTTCGGTGCCGTTTGTTTGTTGGTTTGTTTATTGGTTTGTTTGTTTGTGTACTAGATAACTCAAAAACTAATGGCTGGATTTTTATGAAATTTTCAGGGTAGGTGAATATTAGGTCAAGGAAGAGGTCATTAAATTTTGGCATATCTAGGCCAAAGTACTGCTGAGATATACTCCAAAGTTCAAGATTTCAAGTCTTTCCAATGGGCCAGAGTTCCAATTGCCGTGCTTTTGGCTTTGCTGCCCCCTGGCGGCGAAGGTTCTGCGCTGAGTGCTCTTCCAGTTGCTCTTACTCATTGATTAACAAGCTCTCCGCACTCGCCCTGTTCTAATCTCCGCCTCTTAGCTCTCCTTAATCTCCTGTGCTGCAGTTTTCTGTGAAAGCTCACACCTGATCGCACTGTCCTGTTTCTCATTATCTATGCATGTTAGAAACCCCGTGACTGGAGCCGTATGTTTGTTTGTAGGAATGTCTCGTGTTCCCTGTCCGCGTTTTGGCTTAGGCTAATTTCATGTGATTAGGCTCTTCCTCGTGTCCCTTCCCCTTGTAATCAGTCTGACTTCCTGCACCTGTGATTCTCCCCATGTGATCTTCCCTGAAGTGTATATTAGGTGTTTTTTCACTGCCATTCTCGGTCAGATCGTTTCCCATGCTGCTACTTTCTCGCCTTGTAATTCATTGAGTTTCTGATTCTGACTGGATTGCCCAACTTCTGATTTTTGGTTTGCCCTTTTTGATTACTGTTGCATCTGTGTGTTTTGACCTTTTTCTGCATGACCTCGATTTTGTGGATTGCTGCCCTGATAATGGTTCGGACTGTCCTTTGGCTTATGAGTTTGCTTCTCCCTCAAACCTTTGCCTGTGTACCGGATCTATTTTGGCTGACTACGATATGTGTGTGTGATTGCTGCCCTGTTTACGAACTCTGCTCTGTCCCATTGGAATTTGATTTTTGGATTGCGGATTCTGTACTGTTGCCAACTGCCCTGCGGGGGTTACCCCCCTCGCTTAATAAAGCTTCTTATTATTTATTTATTTATTTTTTTATGGAATCCCGTGTCCTCGCATTTGGTTCCAGATCGCTACCTCACATCACAATGGATCAAAACCAAATGATTTATAAAAATATGCATTTTAGACACTATTTTATTTTGAGCTGAGATATACTTTGCTGAGGTGCATTCTCCTTCTTTAAGAGGGCACCAATGTGGTACTTAATGGCGGAAAAAAACAGGTTTCACCAGGAATGCCACCTGCGGCCTCGTGTTACTCGTGATGAATTGCTGAAACTAGAATTGCTGACCAACTAAAGTGACCCCATATCCTAACACTGCCCCAATAGGCTTGTTTGGTTGGCATGAGGCATGCTGGGTGCATCACTTCATCCACCTCTCTTTTTACCCTGATGCACCCATCGCCCTGGAACAGGGGAAATCTGGACTCCTCATACCACTATATATATTTTTTTTAAATCTTTGTCACCAAGCAAATTGAACCTTTATTTCCCCAATTAGCCTCACTGATAAGCTGTTTTCCTAAGGTTACACAGCTGTTCAGTCCCAATCCCTTAAATTCACATTTTGCACGTGAATATTTTCTTACTTTCACTACTAAACATAGCTGCAATGCTGCTGATGCTGTTCATTTCTCACAATTAGATTTCATCAATATGTTAAGAGAATCTGGATAACAATCAACAAGATTTTTTTTTTTTTTCAACCACGTTTCTTCCTCAAGGATGATGGTTAACCACCGTCTTTCCAAGTTTAAATTGTGTTGGACAGTTCTTAACCCACTTTTAATGGTTTCCAGCAACCTCCATATTTGTTTTAGTTGCTCGAAGCAGGCCAATAATTTTACCTCTCTGAAACGAGTTAAATCTTTACCACGACCACAGGGTATGCCTTCTGACTTGGTAATTTATAAAATGATGTGCGAGTCACGGCAACGGTTAAACAATTTATTGCCAGTTGAAACATATTAATCACTGCTGTAATAATCCAAGGGAAGGCTCCAACCCACTTACTTCGTAAAATCCAGGTGGTGACATTTTTTGGGTCAGTGCATAACGTGCTCAAATCAGTGGACGTGCATTTACCATTATCCTGATGCAGTGGAAGTCTGTCATTTCAGAGTTATCATCACAGGAAGAGGTCATACACTAGTTAGGTAACTAGCTTTCCTCTCATGGCAGCTTAGAACAAGACTTGATTGAAACTGAAATAAAGCGACAATGCCAAATTACCAATTACTTTTAGCTATTCCTTGGTAAAAGCGGTTTATTCACTCCCGAAACCCGCTCAGTTCAAGCAGTGTTTATTGAAACAAAGTGAATGGATCTGCATTAGCGAGCCGATTCACAACCCTGTCCATTAAGCATCTTTATGAGCGGTGTTGTTTTCTCTGTAGTAGGGGGGCTAAGGCAGTGAAATTCTGAGGGAGGTCACACTGCTTGCTATACTTTCTTTGGACATTTTTTCTGATGGATATAATGATTCTCCACAGGAAATGACTTGATAAGATGTCTGCTTTCACCGTGAATTGGCTCGATGGCCTCAAATCTGAAATATGCACCCCCGAATTTTCAAACCTAATTTTAGGGGCAGGGGAAAAGGAAATGCAATTTAAGACCATTTATGATCACTCTATGTTCATGTGGTATCATTGTAAAGGTCTATGAACAAACTTTCGATTGGTTGTATGCAAATTGTGATGACATCACCGATGACGTCACTAGAGGTCAAAAGGTCATCCAGTTTATGGCCAAGTGAAAATTTGGGGGTGTCTGCAAAAAAAAAGGTTAATCTGCCATATGCAGAGGCAGAACAAGAAATAATGCAATTTCTTAATGAGCAATTAATAATGCTAATTGCTAATGATGTGATTTTTTTTTTGTCACAAAATAGTTACAAAAACCAGCTGCATTCATGGTCTTGTTAGTATATTTAGTGGTAGAATCCATCATTAACCCATTTTGTCGGTTACAGAAGTGACATTAACCCCCATCCGGTCAAAATATTTTTATCCCCAAAATTCTATTATTATTATCTATAATTTCTGTGTGATTTGCCTCAATAACAATGTGTTTGGCATTTTGTTCTTTCATCACAATTGCTGCATGGGCAAAGATGGGTGTATCCACTTCTTTGCGATTTCCACTGGGAAGCCTTGGAACAGTTTGGACCTGGTGCCTCCTAAGTATGACTGAGCTTCCATTAAATCCACCAATGAAAACCTAGCAACCCTCTGGAATCAGACCTGTTTCTGCACACCATGCTTGGAGCAAGAACTTCAATAGGTTCTCCTTGTTTTCTCAATTTGCTATGTAGTCCTTCCATGTTGGAATGGGTAATGATGGATGAGGTGAGAAATTCTTCAAAGACCGGGTCGCTTATTCCCATCGACATCTTTCTTCATGCTTCGAGCTCTGTTCAGGACTTATGTCGTACCCATCTCCAACCACATACACAATGGTACATTCATTTGATTATAAGTGTAATATTTTTTCAAAATACTTTTTCTGAAGCTGAGAGAAGTCAGTGCAATTCATGGCCTGATAATATTGGACAAATGCCATGATGTCCACTATCATGCATTATGTTCCTCTTCATACAATTCCAGAGAGGGTAGGTCCTCCACCTCAAGCCAATCTTTGCCCATGGAGTCCTTGAGGGCACCAATGAAGTCAGCTTTGTTGCCTTTTTGCATGGAATGACCACTTGCGTTGGTGTCATCTTGGTTAAATAAAGGACTTGGATAGCTTGTCCATTCTTGGGCAAAGGAGTCCATTTTTTATTCCTCGTCTACGTTGCTTGTGTTCAAAATTCCATGTTTTTGGTAATTTTATGAGACTGGTTACTAAATTTGCAGGTTTTCTGCTGAATCAAATGGTTATCTAGCAGGAAGGATTATTAGGACGACACTTCTGAATAATCCATCCTTGCTATTTTACGTATCGTAAAGGCAGATTCCCCGACGCATTTTGGTGCCTCGTGGGAGGAACTTTAATATTTTTATTAAAGTTTATTAATGAATTATTAACTAATTTTATTAGCTATTAATTACATATGATAGCCATTTAAATGCCTTTTTTTAAGTTGTTGCTCCTACACTTGCATGTCCATGAATAGACAAGCTATCCAAGGGCAAAGATTGGCTTGAGGTGGAGGACCGACCTTCTCTGGAAGCTGAGGTGTCACTTGTTTCTGAACAGGAAAGGCGACATTTGCTCCCCGCCAGCAACAGAAGATGCATTCAGGTTTCATGCGCTCCGGGCTCTTCATCAGCTAACAATCTGTAAACGTGCATTGGAAGTGAGACTCTCCTTCCAGACCCAACAAAAATCAGGAGGAAAATTAAAAATGGTGCCTGGTTTGCTGTTACAATGTCCAAGAATCCCAAACCAAAGCACTTTACCAGAACATCCAGCAAATGCCAAAAGGGTCCCTGCCGCATCAGATGCCCATGTCGTGCAGCTGGTGTGCTGCCACAGAAACAATGGGATTGTCCACTCTAGTTTTCTTATATCTCTGTGAATATGTAGTCGATGCAGCATACCGGCTTGTCAGACGCATCAACACGGCCGCCATCTTGGGCCGGGGTGTCTGACAAGCAGTCAGACCGCCGTGCATCTGACTGGCACCAAAATGCCAGACTTTTGGGCCGCTCATGGAAGTTCCCGTGAAAGAAACGCCAATACCAATAAACAAGAAATAACATTTCACAAGCGAGAAGTTGTTTTATATTATTTAACAGATATGAACGTGTTGAATTTTTAATGTGGAAAAAAAGTCACTAGATGGCAGTATTGACATTTTTTTTTTGTTAAGCAGTCTGGAAATAGGTTTTGGGCATGTCCTGGACATGCCACAGAAGGGAAAGTCCCAGAGAATTGAACAAAGTCTGGAAGGTGGGAGGGGGATGGAAAAGAGTATATAAGGAGAAAAATTGACAGTAAAGTAGTAGGAGGTATTGCAAATTGTGGAAGGATACATTTGACCAGACCTGTCACTCTTTACAAGATCTGTGAAGCTCGTTTTGTGGATTTTTGCCTGTGTTGGAGCATGTTCCGGTCCCAAGACATCGCAACAAAAGAACCCCATCTGAAGGGACTGTAACTATCTCATTTTTGTTATTTCAATCTTGGTCAAGACTTTGTTTTATAAAATCTGTTAAAGTTTTATAATTCTGTTTGTCATCCCTTGCTGTCTGATATATCATAACAAATAGGGGTCATAACAAATTGTGGCCATAACAAATTGGGGGCTGATCCGGGATAGACCATTGTCTGAGTAATTTATTGAAAATCTAAAATTTGAAATTGTTTTTTGAATTTTCCTAGATATATATTGACAGATCAACAGCAACGGATGATTTCTTGGCATCACCTACCGTAGAGGTTTTAAAGTCTTTTAAAAAGACAGAACAGCTAGAAATATGCAGACAGTTAGAGCTGACAGATCTAAAACCAGCCATGCGAAAAGCAAGACTGGCTAGAGAGATTGTTGAGTAGTACATTGATGAAAATGTGTTTAAGCCAGGGGATCTGAAACAGTTTCCAGTGGGAAATCCAAATGTAGAAATGATACTTAAATTAAAAATGCTAGAGATTGAAAGAGAGGAAAAGAAACAAAATGAGAGTTTGAGAGAAAGAGAAAAAAGAAAGGGAGGAAAAAGAAAAACAAAGGCAGTTTGAGTAAGAAAAATTAGCAAGAGAGAGAGAGAAAGAAGAAAGAGCAAAAAGAGAGAGACAGCGACAGAGAGATTTCGATAAACAGAAGTTAGATAGAGAAGAAAGGCTCCAAATGGAGCTATTACAAATCAAAATGGAAGCTGGAAAAAAATTTCATGCAAGCCAGGAGGTAAAGCTTGGTGCCTCCATTCTCAGAAATGGAGGTTGATAGGTATTTCCAGTGCCTCGAGAATGTAGCTAAGAGTTGTCAGTGGCTAAAGGAACACTGGCCTCTGTTGTTGCAAACTGTCTTCAATGGTAAAGCTCAACAAGCCTATTCAGCTTTGTCTGCAGATGATTCCTCTGATAATGAGGTTGTCAAAAAGGTTATTTTGAGAGCTTATGAATCGGTTCCAGAGGCTTACCGACAGAAATTCAGAGGTCTGAAGAAATCTGACTTATGTGGAATTTGCTAATGAGAATAAGGTTTGCTTTGAGCGCTGGTGGACTTCTATGGAGGTCAAGGATGATTTCAAATCACTAAAAGGGATGGTGTTAGTTGAAGAATTCAAGAACTATGTTAAGGATGATATTAAGACCTACCTTAATAAGAAGCAAGCACTGAATTTGCAATCAGCTGCCAAATTTGTAGACGAATATGTTCTCACACATAAGTCCAAATTTCAGTCCAGCAGTAACAATAGATGGTCCAAATCTCAGAAAAAAGGTAACAGTGATACCCAAGATTCCTCACCCAAAGAAAAAGACAATTCTGGTGATGGTGCTCAGAAATCCAGTCACAGGTCTGATCAAAGTGTAAACGCTGACAGTGACAAAAGTGCTCTAGTTTGCAGTTATTGCAAGAAATCTGGTCATTTTACAACTAACTGTTGGTTACTTAAAGCTAAAAAAGAAAAAGAAACTAAACCCAATGACTTTGTGATGACAGGGTTAGAAACCCCTGTAGTAGATGACCAATCTGCTAAATTGCCTGCTCCTTGTGGGGCTAAGAAGTCTGATATTGCTGACTTTGTGAGGGAGGAATTTCTTCCATTTGTGTCAGAGGGATTTGTGGCTCTGAAAGAGCATTCTCCTCCTGCACCCATATATATCCTAAGGTACATTGGAGGTTCTCAGTCACTTTTGTTGATGGACTCCTTGGAGTTACGTGATGAGACAACTTCTCTGAATTTCATACTTGTACAAGGTATTGAAGGGAGGACCGTATCTGTACCCCTGCGCTCTGTATTTCTGAAGTCAGATTTAGTTACAGGACATGTAAAGGTGGGACATATGTCAAATCTACTTATCAACAGTGTTTCTCTGTCGCTAGGCAATGACCTGGCTGGGGGCGATGTAGTTCCCCCTGTTCATCTTACTTCACAGCCGAGCACTGAAGATGGCGATGAAGACCCATCTCTGTATCCTTCCTGTGTAGTGACCCATGCTATGGTCAAGAAGGCTCAAGAAGAAGATGATGTGGTGCCGTGCAGCACATTGAATAGTCATGACTCTGTTCGGCCTACTATGGTTTCTCCGTTTGAGGACTTATCAGACACTTTTATCAGTTCTCTGTTCAGCTAACCAGATGGATCTAGTGATTCTGATGTGTCTGGAGACTTGTCTCTGTCCAGAAACCGGTTGATTCAGGAACAAACCAATGATCCTGAAATTTGCATACTAAAGAAGAGAATCAGAATCTTTATTGTCATTATGCAAGGCACAACGAAATTAAAACCGCTTTTGGCTTGACAATTAAGACATTAAAAAACAAATACATCTATATATATATATATATATATATATATATATATACATATGTATATTGTAATGTGAATATAGGCCACTAGATGGCAGTATTTACCTTTTTTTTGTTAAGCTCAGACTGGAGTCATGTTTAGACATGTCCTGGACATGTCTGGGGCAAGTCTCAGAAAATTAAAAAAAAGAGGTCTAAATGTGGGTGGGGTCTGCAAAAGAGTATATAAGGAAAAGAATTGAGACAGTAAGGTAGTAGGAGAAATTGCAAGAAGAAGGATACGTGACCAGACCTTTAATTCTGTTCAAGACCTGTGCAGTCTGTTGTGGATTGTTTTTCACCCAGCACATCACCAGGAAACCCCACCAAAACAAGGGACTGTAATTATTTCTTTTTTTCTTGATAATCAATCTTGGTCTTAGCTGTTATTTAGTTGTTATTGTCTTTGTCTGTTTAATTAAATGTGTTTGAGTTTTAAAACTGTGTCTGTCATCCCTTGCTGTTGCTGTTGCTGTTATGTTGTAAATGTAATAAGAAATTGGGGCCATAACAAATTGGGGGCTCAAGGTCCGGGATAGACCATTTTGTGAGTAATTTATTGAAAATCTAACATTTCAAATTGTGAAATTGTTTTTGTGAATTTTCCTAGATATATATTGACAACAGCAATGGATGATTTCTTGGCATCACCAACCGTAGGGGTTTTGAAGTCTTTTAAAAAGACGGAACTGCTAGAAATTTGCAGACAGTTAGAGCTGACAGAGGTAAAACCAGCCATGCGAAAAGCAAGACTGGCTAGAGAGATAGTTGAATATTACATTGATGAAAATGTGTTTGCACCAGGAGATCTGGAACAGTTTCCAGTGGAAAATCCAAATATAGAAATGGAACTTAAATTAAAAATGCTAGAGATTGAAAGGGAGGAAAAAGAAAAACAAAGGCAGTTTGAGTTGGAAAAATTAGCAAGAGAAGAGAAAAAAGAAAGGGAGGAAAAAGAGAAAGAAAGGGAGGAAAGAGAAAAAGAAAGGGAGGAAAGAGAGAAAGAAAGGGAGAAAGAGAGAAAGAAAGAGAATTTGAGTTAGAAAAATTTGCAAGACAGAGAGATTTTGAATTAGAGAAATTCGATAGAGAAGAAAGACTCCAAATGGAGCAACTAAAAATAAAAATTGCAACTGAAAATAAATTTCGGGCTAGCCAGGAGGTAAAACTGGTGCCTCCATTTTCGGAAAAGGATGTTGACAACTATTTCCAGTGTTTTGAAAAGGTAGCAAAGAGTTGCCAGTGGCCAAAGGAACACTGGCCTCTGATGTTGCAAACTGTCCTCAAGGGTAAAGCTCAACAAGCCTATTCGGCTTTGTCTGCAGATGATTCCTCTGATTATGAGGTTGTCAAAAAGGTTATTTTGAGAGCTTATGAGTTGGTTCCAGAGGCTTACCGACAGAAATTCAGAGGTCTGAAGAAATCTGAAAATCAGACTTATGTTGAATTTGCTAATGAAAAGCAGGTTTGCTTTGAGCGCTGGTGTACTTCTATGGAGGTCAAGGATGATTTCAACTCACTAAAAGAGATGGTGTTAGTTGAAGAATTCAAGAACTGTGTTAAAGATG
This sequence comes from Gymnothorax reevesii, assembly GCA_029721435.1. Classification (NCBI taxonomy): domain Eukaryota; kingdom Metazoa; phylum Chordata; class Actinopteri; order Anguilliformes; family Muraenidae; genus Gymnothorax; species Gymnothorax reevesii. The sequence goes on from CM056579.1 coordinate 16,980,707, forward strand.
ATGTTAAGACCTACCTTAATGAGAAGCAAGCACTGAATTTGCGATCAGCTGCCAAATTTGCAGATGAATATGTTCTCACACATAAGTCTAAATTTCAGTCTAGCAGTAACAATAGATGGTCCCAATTTCAGAAAAAGGGTTATGGTGATACCCAAGATTCCTCACCCAAAGACAAAGACAAATCTGGTGATGGTGCTCAGAAATCCAGTAACAGGTCTGATCAAAGTGTGAAAGCTGACAGTGACAGAAGTGGTCTAGTTTGCAGATATTGCAAGAAATCTGGTCATGTTACAACTAACTGTTGGTTCCTTAAAGCTAAGAAAGAAAAAGAAAAGGATACCAAACCAAATGCCTTTGTGAAAACAAGGTTAGAAACCCCTGTAGTAGATAACCAATCTGCTAAATTGCCTGCTTCTTGTGGGGCTAAAAAGCCTAATACAGCTGACTTCGTGAGGGAGGAATTTCTTCCATTTGTGTCAGAGGGATTTGTGGCTCTGAATGAGCATACTACTCCTGTCCCCATATATATCCTAAGAGATACCGGAGCTTCTCAATCACTTTTGTTGATGGACTCCTTGGAGTTACGTGATGAGACCGCTTCAGGGGATTTCATACTTGTACAAGGTATTGAAGGGAGGACTGTATCTGTACCCCTGCGCTCTATATTCTTGAAGTCAGATTTAGTTACAGGACAGGTAAAGGTGGGACTTATGTCAAGTCTACCTATAAAGGGTGTTTCTCTGTTGCTAGGCAATGACCTGGCTGGGGGCAAAGTAGTTCCCCCTGTACATCTTACTTCACAGCCGAGCACTGAAGATGGGGATGAGGACCCATCTCTGTATCCTTCTTGTGCAGTGACTCGTGCTATGGCCAAGAAGGCTAAAGAAGAAGATGATGTGGTGCCGTCCAGTACATTGAATAGTCAGGACTCAGGTGGTTCGCCTCATGACTCTGATTGGCCTACTATGGTTTCTCCGTTTGAGGACTTATCAGATACTTTTATCAGTTCTCTATTCAGCCAGCCGGATGGGTCTGGTGATTCTGATGTGTCTGGAGACTTGTCTCTGTCCAGAAAGCGGTTGATTGAGGAGCAAACTAATGATCCTGAAATTTGTGCACTAAAGAGGAGAGCCCTTCCTGATAAAGAAATAGACGCAGTTCCAGTTGGGTATTATCTCAAGGATGGTGTGTTGATGCGGAAGTGGCGCCCTCCTGATATCCCTGCCAATGCAGATTGGGCAGTGGTCAGGCAAATTGTTGTTCCGAAGGTCTATAGGAATGAGATCTTAACAATGGCTCATAGTTTACCTTTAGGAGGTCATCTTGGTGTTAACAAGACTGTTGATAAGATCATGAAACACTTCTTTTGGCCTGGGCTTCGGAAAGACGTTTCCAACTTTTGCAAAACCTGTCACACTTGTCAGGTAGTTGGAAAACACCAGTTAGACCCACCTGTAGCTCCATTGCAGCCTATCCCAGCATTTGGGGAGCCATTCTCTAAGGTCATTGTTGACTGTGTTGGTCCATTACCCAAGACTAGAGCTGGAAATCAGTACTTGTTGACAATCATGTGTGCATCTACCAGATTCCCTGAAGCCATACCTCTACGCAACATCAAGGCAACTGCAATCTCAAAGGCTTTGATAAAGTTCTTCACGTTGTTTGGCCTTCCCAGGGAAATTCAGTCAGACCAGGGTAGCAATTTCACTTCAGGATTGTTTCAGCAGGTTGTGTATGAACTAGGTGCAAAGCAGATTCTTTCTAGTGCCTATCATCCAGAAAGTCAGGGTGCCTTAGAGCGGTTTCATTCCACTCTCAAGACAATGATGAGGACTTATTGTTATGACCATGAGAAAGACTGGGATGAAGGTGTTCATTTGCTGTTGTTTGCAGCTAGAGAAGCAGTGCAGGAGTCTACTGGATTCAGTCCATTTGAGCTAGTGTTTGGTCATGAAGTGAGAGGACCTTTGCTATTATTGAGTGAACAATGGCAAGAGAAAGAGCCGCATATCAGTCTGTTAGACTATGTTAGCAAGTTCAAGGAAAGATTGCGTGCAGCTTGTGACCTTGCCAAAGAGAACTTGAAATCAAGTCAGGGAAAAATGAAAACTTGGTATGATCATAAGGCTAGAAGCCGTGAGTTTAAACCAGGGGAAAAGGTCCTTGTGTTGTTTCCCTTGCAGTCCAATCCATTGCAGGCTAGATTTCATGGTCCTTATGAAATTCTGACAAAACTCAGTGATCTCAATTACATTGTGAAGACTCCAGATAGGAGAAAACCAAAACAATTGTGTCACATTAACATGCTGAAGCCTTATCATGACAGAAATGCTAGGGTTGCTGCCGTCACTTCAGATTCTCCTATGGTCAAAACGTGTGTAGATGAGGGGGAGTTTCAAGATGATGAACCTAGAATTAAAGCTGAAGTTCTTTCATGTAAATTGTCAAACACTGAAGTGTTGCAAAATCTTGATGTAAAACTCCAGCACTTAGAACCCTCACAGAGAGATCAGTTTGAAAGGTTGATCAAGAAATATGAGGATTTGTTTCCTGATGTTCCAAAGAGAGTTACTATAGCCTCTCATGATGTAGATGTTGGTGATGCCAAACCAATAAAACAGCATCCATACCGGATGAATCCTGAAAAGAGAAAGATTGCTGAGAAAGAGGTTGAGTACATGTTAAACCATGATATTATCAGACCCTCCAACTCTGATTGGAGTTCACCCTGTGTGCTAGTTCCAAAACCTGATGGAAGTACTAGATTCTGTACAGATTATCGCAAAGTCAATACTGTAACTAGAACTGATGTGTTTCCAATACCTAGGATTGATGATTGTATTGATAGTGTAGGGCAAGCAAAGTTTCTGACCAAGATTGATTTATTGAAGGGTTATTGGTGTGTGCCTTTAACTGAGAGGGCCAAGAGCATCTCTGCTTTTGCCACACTATCTGGATTGTACCAGTATGAAGTCCTACCCTTTGGCATGAAAAATGCCCCAGCCACGTTCCAAAGGATGATTCAGTCTACAATCGCCGGATTGCCACACACGGGTGCGTACATCGATGACCTGACCACATGGAGTGACTCCTGGGAAGAACATCTAAAAGATGTAGAGACGTTGTTCCAGCGCCTGACCCAGGCTAACCTGACTGTTAACCTGAGCAAGAGTGACTTTGGTTGTGCTACTGTCACCTATCTTGGCTACGTCATAGGCCAGGGTAAGGTGGCACCCATAAATGCTAAAGTCCAAGCCATCATGGACTTTCCAGTTCCTGACAACAAAAAAGCTTTGCGCCGCTTCCTTGGAATGATCGGGTACTACCGCAAGTTCTGCAAGAACTTTGCTGAGATTGCTCTCAGTCTAACTAACCAACTGAAGAAAGGCGTAAAGTTCACCTGGGATGATGCATGCCAGAGAGCCTTCGATCACCTGAAGTCTCTGCTGTGTCACTTCCCCGTGCTCAAATCTCCTGACTTCAACAAACCGTTCTCCATCGCGGTCGATGCTAGCGACCAAGCTTGTGGATCTGTGCTCCTACAGAGAAGTGACTCTGATGACATTGAGCATCCCGTGGCATACTTCTCCAGGAAGTTCAATCGCCACCAAAGGAACTATTCCACAATAGAGAAGGAACTGTTGGCTCTGGTCCTTTCTTTACAACACTTTGAGGTTTATGTTTGTACAGGACAAAAGCCAATGATTGTGTACACTGACCACAATCCGTTAACGTTTTTGAGTAAGATGAAAAACAAGAATCGGAGATTGTTGAATTGGAGTTTGATTTTACAGGAGTTTGACTTGGAAATTAAGCATGTGAAGGGTACAGACAATGTAATTGCTGATTGCTTATCCCGTGTTTGAATGTGTATATATATATCAGGTGTTTGAATATTGTATGATATGTATATATAGACAAGTGTTCACTTAACCATTTTGTATTGAAAAGAAAAATTTTGCCTTTATGAGTCAAAATTTTTCCCTTTTGGAATGGAGGTGTAATGTGAATATAGGCCACTAGATGGCAGTATTTACCTTTTTTTTGTTAAGCTCAGACTGGAGTCATGTTTAGACATGTCCTGGACATGTCTGGGGCAAGTCTCAGAAAATTAAAAAAAAGAGGTCTAAATGTGGGTGGGGTCTGCAAAAGAGTATATAAGGAAAAGAATTGAGACAGTAAGGAAGTAGGAGAAATTGCAAGAAGAAGGATACGTGACCAGACCTTTAATTCTGTTCAAGACCTGTGCAGTCTGTTGTGGATTGTTTTTCACCCAGCACATCACCAGGAAACCCCACCAAAACAAGGGACTGTAATTATTTCTTTTTTTCTTGATAATCAATCTTGGTCTTAGCTGTTATTTAGTTGTTATTGTCTTTGTCTGTTTAATTAAATGTGTTTGAGTTTTAAAACTGTGTCTGTCATCCCTTGCTGTTGCTGTTGCTGTTATGTTGTAAATGTAATAAGAAATTGGGGCCATAACAATATATATATACATATATACATATGTATATATATATACACATATATATTTATTATATATATATATATTATATATATATGGAAGGCACCATTAATGCTGAAAGGTACATACAGGTTTTGGAGCAACATATGTTGCAATCCAAGCAACGTCTTTTTCATGGACGCCCCTGTTTATTTCAGCAAGACAATGCCAAGCCACATTCAGCACGTGTTACAACAGCATGGCTCTGTAGTAAAAGAGTGCGGGTACTAGACAGGCCTGCCTGTAGTCCAGACCTATCTCCCATTGAAAATGTGTGGCGCATTATGAAGCGTAAAATACGACAACGGAGACCCCGGACTGTTGAACAACTTAAGCTGTACATCAAGCAAGAAAGAGTTCCACCTGAAAAGCTTCAAAAATTGGTCTCCTCAGTTCCCAAACGTTTACTGAGTGTCGTTAAAAGGAAAGGCGATGTAACACAGTGGTAACAAGGCCCCTGTTTTTGCTTTGTGTTGCTGCCTTTAAATTCTAAGTTAATGATTATTTGCAAAAAAAAAAAAGTTTCTCAGTTTGAACATTAAACATCTTGTTGCGTCTTCCTCAGAATCTGATTCTGAGGAAGACGCAAGTCGAAAAGTCAGTCATCTTTTCCCCTCAATAAACGTGCAGATATGTAAAGTGTGCTCCAGTGTTTTTACTTTTGGGTAGTCTTTTTGAAGTACCCAGGTAAAAGTCTTTTTTCTATGTTTATTGTCCTTTACTGCTGAGTGCCTTTCCTCACTTTTGAAACTTGGATGAAGCGCGTTGGACTTTTGCATATTGATTATACATCTTGTCTTTGCAGTGTATTCAATTGAATATAAGTTGAAAAGGATTTGCAAATCATTGTATTCTGTTTTTATCTACTATTTACATAACATGCCAACTTCACTGGTTTTGGGTTTTGTATTTAGCGGTTTTTTTTTTTTTTAGGAAGCGGCTAATTGCCCTGTAGCGCTTCTGCACGAAACTTCAAAGAGTGGGCGGATGACAAAATTAAATCTCTTATTGGTCTAGCTGCTGGGAAAATGGCAGAACTGCTTCCCTAATAGGTCCACTGCGGGGCAGATAGCCAATGTCTTTTCCCGCAGCGGGGTGAATAGCCACTTCCTTTTTCGATGTCGTGCCCAAATAATTCCCACAATCCGAAGCAATTTGTGTAAATATAAGTTTGATGCAATTTTATGATAAACTACCTCGTTCTCATACAATTTTTTTCTTCTGAAGCATGTGTTGTGCAGGCTATTTTTATGACAATGTTTAAGTAGGCAACGTGAACAATTTATGTTGAATAAATATGTCAAGTAGGTCTGATGTGTCGTAACTTTGCATCTTGGGGAGGTCTTCCTAAATAAGTGCTTTCATACAACTTTAGGTCAAAAAATCTAAACTATCCCTTGAAACAACAAAATATCCCACTGTCACAAATAATTTTAATTTTGAGACGCTTAAACCTCACTTTGTCAGCAATCCGAACTTCACATTATCGCCAGCTTCCAGCTTACCCACACAGTTTCCCCTGGAACTGCACTTTTCTTGTGTAAAAAGTTGTTTTCCTCATTACTTTGTCACAAGTTTTAAATCTCTTTTGATGCATCATGATGTTCATTTTTGTAAATTATGGTCCCAAATAGACTAGAATAAAGGATGAAGCCAGAATATGCATTTGGGGCAAGGCTAGTCCTTGTCTGATATGGTCAGATCCATTCGTAGATCTACCCCTCCCTCCTCCCTGGATATTCAATTTAGGCTCTTGTCCAATGGGAATCACATCGGGTTTCAAAATGACAAAATGGCGCTATTCAAATTGCCAAAATCAAGGCTTCCTAAATTCAATTCAATTCAATAGTCTTAATTTATAGTGGGTGACAAGTTCAGCCAAACAATGAGGCCGGTTTCCAAATTGGACCACAAAACAAACTAGGCTTATGCCGTCAAAGGCGACGGCTTGGGGTATATCCCTGAACGCCCCCAATTCTCCAATACCCCAATCCTTGAATAGACCCAAGACAATATGAAGCCCCTCAGGTCATGACCTTTCATGTGAACTTTCAGGTCAGTTGGAGAAATGTTTCAGAAGAATTGGCCAAAATGGGAATTTTTTCATCACAAAGCGCCACCTGATGGCAAAATATTGAACCATACAGGTATGATGTCATCATGTGACACGTTGTGGGGTCATGGCCTTGCAGTTGCACATAGTTTCATGTCAATTGGACAAATTGTTCCAAAGATATTGAAAAAATGGTTTATTTTATGTGACAGAGCACCACCTTGTGTCAAAATTTTGAACCAAACAGGTATAATGTCATTGTGGGACACAGGTTATGACTTTTCATTTGCAGTCATTGGACGAACAATTCCAGAGATATGATAAAAAAGTGATTTTTTTAGTTGGTGGCCAATCTAGAAATTGTAATTTGTCCAAAATCGAATCAGACTTTCCTCTTGATGATACTTACTTATGTGCAAAACTTGAAATGTGTAATTGAAATATTACTGAAGTTATCGCAGAACAGTGATTTTTTCAGTTTTTGGCCCCTGGTGGCCAGTCTAGAAATTGTAAATTGTTCAAAATCGGCGCAGTTCTTCCTCTTTATGATACTTACTTATGTGCAAAACTTGAAATTCGTAATTGAAATATTACTGAAGTTATCGCGTTAACACGTAGTGCGGCGGCGTAGGCGGTCGGACCAAAAACATAATAATATATATATATATATATAAAATGCAGAAAAATATATAAAAATTTAGAAAAATACAAGACATACAAAGGCAGTATAGCAATTAATACATAACATTACCATAAATGCAATTACATTTCCGATAAAATAAAATAAAAAAAAACAAACAAACAATACATCAAAACACATAACACCATACATTTTTGGAATGCAGCCGTCCAGGCCATTCATGAGACCAGTTTTGTCCTTTTGCACAGATTATTGTCCATTATGCAAGAAAAAATCTGAAGAAGAGAAGACAAAAATATGCCACGTATATGGCCCGCCGTGACCTGCTAACCCTTTGGGAGCCTCAAAATGATGCAAAGAGTGGAGATAAGTGACCATTCTATCAAAACATGTGGATTTCCTCAAGAGAAATTCATATTCATTGTGCTTATTCCATGAAAAACTAACATTTCAGGAGTCACAATTTTTCCATGTGTTCTGGCAAACAAGGGGTTAATTCACCATGGTGTGCACAAGTTATGCCCCCAAACCATTCATTTCTGAAAAGTAGACATTCCAACGATTCAAATGACACAAAGATCAAATCGTTATACCTCCGGCAGGGGTTCCCAAAAATTTCAGGCCCAGAACCGCTCGCCTCTATAGACCAGTATACACACAGCGCAGTCTGTTACCTTGGCGCTTCACGTCAAGATGAATGACAGGTGTTGGCATGGCAGTCAGAGAACTTCGGAGGGTAAAATGATTGTGCTCGCACTTTGTCATCTTTGACGGGTTAACTGACCGTTGGTGCTGACAGACCTCATGAATTTAACATGCTTAACAACGTTGTTTGCGAATTAGCCTGCCGAACAACCGACTTAGTGCAGTCTTTTAGTGCGACGTGACTTTTGACAGTCTTGAGCACTTGGACAACCACTAATTTCAACCCCTGCCCACACGTTGAAAATCTGTTGTCTTGCTCCATTTAGCTGCAGGTTTACCCTCATTAGATGACATTTATTTAGCAGATGCTTTTATCCAAAGCACCTTACAGTGGCCCTCATTTATCAAACTTGCGTTGGATCTGGTGTAGATTCTGGTGTAAATATCATCATTCGCCAAGTGTCAAGTGTGATTTACTAAAAGTGCGTACGCCACAGATTTCGGTGTAGAACTGCCGGGGCGTTGATAAATCTGCCGGCCGAGACCATTGTAATTTACATTCCACGCCCCTTTAATTAATGCCCCGGGAGACATAGTCCTGCCCACTTTAAGAAATGGGCTCTCGAAAGACGGCAAAGAAGAAAGAACTAAACTGAGGAGGAAATATCCTCAGCTTGCTGATAAACTCGGATCTACAATTTGATGAAAAACAAAAACTTGTATGTCCACGATAATAGCATAAACATTGCAAAATACAAAATTTCATTGATTGGATACATTCTTGGAGGAAAAATAGTCATCCCACCCGAACACAGCTCAACTGCATTTTTACATGCAAATAGGGCTGGACGATTCTGAATCGATTCTTTTTTAAGGTGTAGCACCACTACCTGCTGCCATGGGGCGAACATCCGAGCTTTCCCTTTTCCTTTATTAAACCCGACGCAGGTTGAACAAAAGCGCCAAAAATCAAAGGGCATGTGAAAAGCTTCCGGAAAAAAAAACTTCACCCTGACATCAGTATTTTGCGGCGACATGCTGCACAGAGCCAAATAAAGGACTACAGAATCGTCTCCTATTAACCAATCAGGCTACTTTAAGAAAAGTAACCTGTTCCAGTTTACTTGCTTGATCAGCAATCAAATGGTTGATGCGTTTACTTTCTAAGTTGAATGAGTAGAGCTGTTTATTAAGACAGCATGTTTGATTGCTGCATTTTGAAATTTAAATGGCCATAGAACAGCACAGCATGAACACGATTTCCATTGTCACGCATTTCGTGCGACAGTGATAATTTATATCTCATTCGCGTTTCATCCGCTTTTCAGAATGTTTTCCACCTTGTGTATTTTTTATAGGCTTAAAATCCAGGGCGATCTTTAACAAATCTGTTTTAAATTAATCTTTAATAATGTCCTAAAATGCTAAGAGATGCAATTCAGAGGAAGATTTTTTTGTTTAATTATTGGCATTCTTTCACTCTAACACCGTAGCCCAGTTAGGTTTGTCTGCTTTTCACCATCATATCTTAATCGATATAGGCTACTGAAATTTCTTGATTGTTACTTAGGACAAGTACACGGGAGCAGATTTAATTACAGGCTTCTTCCCGATGGCATTTTAAATCGAGCCGCTTCAGGTGTGTCTGTTTCAAGAAATTACACGCGACCCCATGACGGCAAGTGGTCTTATCACACTTCTAAAAAAAAAAAAAAAATCCTTGTTCAACATCACCATATCCCAACTCTGCATTTCATCTCTCATTGTAGTATTTTTAGGAGATCCATAATGATGAAATAAAAATAAAGAGATTTGTTTTCAGATCGCCCAGGATTTCAAGCGTCTAAAAAATACACAAGGTGGAAAACATTCTGTAAAGCGGATGAAACGTGAATGTGAGATATAAATTATCATAATCACACAAAATGGCATGGCAATGGCAATCGTGTTCATGCTGTGCTGTTCTATGGCCATTTAAATTTCAAAATGCAGCAATCAAACCTGCTGTCTTAATAAACAGCTCTACTTATTCAACTTAGTAAAAAAGTAAACACATCAACCATTTGATTGCTTATTAAGCAAGTAAACTGGAACAGGTTACTTTTCGTAGAGTAGCCCAAATGGTTAATAGGAGACAATTCTGTAGTCCTTTACTTGGTTCCGTGCAGCATGTCGCCGAAAAAAACTGATGTCAGTGAAGTTTTTTCCGGAAGCATTTCACATGCACTTTGATGTTTGGCACTTTCTGTCAAGCTGCGTCGGGTTTTATAAAGGAAAAAGGAAAGCTCGGATGTTCGCCCCAAGGCAGCAGGTAGTGGTGCTACGCCTTTAAAAAGAATCGATTCAGAATCGTCCCAGCCCTACATGCAAAATTAAACTTTTTTTTTGCTCTCCTGTAAAGTTTATCATTTTGAAGATGCGAGGTTTTATCCGCAGGCCGACGATAGATGGAGAAAAACAAAATGATTTTAATTTGGAAGTCTTAAGAGTGGCATAAAGGGAGCCCAGTAGGCTGCAGTTTGGAAAACCATTGCTGCTGCAGTAGTAAACACCGTTGGGGTGGAAAACCGGAGTGCAGCAGAGGTTTGATTTAATTCATTTATAGATCAAAGTGACTATTCGCACTTAATTTTTGTGCTTGCACGCACTTAAATTACCGAAATTCTTGTTAGACGCACTTATTATTGTGGCTAAGACGCATATTTCTCCATTGCCCATATTTATTTTAAGTGTGAACAAAGCTAAAAAAAATTTTCTCGGCCAGTCTTATTTTAAGCGGTACTTCTTAAGCGGCACTGGAATGGTCATCAACTTGCGCACTTACAAGTGTGGTCAAGAAAAAGATTTAGCATTGGCCACATGTAAAAATGTGAATAACATCGACCTTAATAAATTCATTTTATAGATCCACGATATTTCATGTTATATTGTCTACATAATTGACAATCCAAATGCTTTACATGTAGGTTAAAAAAGTGTCCGATTTTAAGATCGCCTCCAAAAAACGGGTTGCAGCAGCACACGGACCGGGTGAGGCCAACCAGACTCGAACCTTCAGCTGTCACAGCACTGAGGGGCTCCTTCTCGTGGGAATGCAAGCCGGTGGGGACATGGATGAGTCCCCCCCGCCTCGATAGGAGCACCATGAGGGTAATTGGTAAAATACAGTCTGCAGAGATCACTCTTTACTGTACTTTTATCAATGTTACTCCATGACAGTTTATTCAGTGCCACACAAAATGAGCAGCCACTCGTCACTTTCCCGGATGAGATCTCTGTGCTGAAAGTTCCTCCCACTTCGGACAGAAGCTTATTCCTCTAACAATTGAAGATCTGCCATTGTCAAAATGTGATCACGGTCGAAATGTCTGTAGGCATCTATATACTGAGCAACAAAAGAAACACCAGCTAGCTAGTGAATTAATGTACCCTTATGGTTACTCAGTCGAATGGACCGCAAAATAAAGAAAGGTTTGATGAAACGAGTGTAAATGTGAACGCGCTAGTAATAAAACTTATTTTCCAGTCTGCCTTTAATTAGGCAAACTTTCGTTTCTTTTATTGTTCAGCATATATCTGACTGGATGAGCATCTGACATACACTGCATATCTGCCAAGCTGCGCATTGCGCTTCATTAAGTTAATTGTAATTGTCAGCCGTCTCGCCTGATAAGCAAGTTGTTTCCAAATAAGAGTAACTAATTTCTCAACACAGGTGCAATTAATTTATTTATTAAATAAAATTATTAAATAAATATATAATGACATCTGTGAAGGGAAATTAATTACACTTATATTTGGAAACAACCTGCTTTTATTAATTTATTTATTCATTCATTTATTTAGTCTACTTATTTATGTATTTTAGGAATAATAGCAACAGCATGACGTCCGCATCGCTGCAAATGGCTTACTTCTCATTTTGACAGCTGCACTCGTTCCTGCATGTTGTTCGCTGTTTTCAGAGATTTGCGTACACCTGGTCGGAGCTGGCGTGAGATTTCTGTGGACCATTCGCTCACAATCATATTGATAAATGTCGATTCCTGCGGGACATTTGGCATACACCCAGTTTTTTGGTGTACGCTAGTTTGATAAATGAGGGCCAGTAAGTGTAAACAGTAAGGTCGCAGACACTATAGCCCAACAGACTGGACAAGTTACAATACATTTCAAGCATTAGTCACCTGAAGTCATGGACATGTAGAGCAAGGACTATATAGAAAGTAGTAGCACACAGCAAAGAAAAAGAAACAAAGTAAGTGAGGACTAATATGAAGATTTTTTCTTTTATTCAAATAAAGCAGGGGAGGAGGATAATAGGTCAGAAACTGTCTAAACAGGTGAGTCTTAAGGTTACGGTGGAACAGCAGCAGGGATGGAGCAGTTCATTGAAAGGTGGGAAGGTCATTCCACCACTGGGGAGCACGATGGGAGGAGCTGAGTGATCTGGAAGAACGACCAGCTTTCCGACCCATGGCAGGGAGACGAAAGTCCTCCTGCTGCTGCAGAATGAGTGTGAGGACACACACTGATCAGACTAACAAATCTTCCTGCTTGTTTCTGGGCTCTCAAAGATGACCCCTGACACCCTCCACTATGAGCAAAACCCCAAAACTTAAACAAGGCAAGATCAGTTAGATAAAATACGAAACATATTACAAAGTTTCATTGGAGATATGTCATCACACTCTCAAGAGGAGAGTATTATTTAAAAACTCCATTATTTCCTGGCCCAGAAAACTTCACACTGAATGCATTAGAAGGGCTTTTCCCTTGCGTAAAATGTGAGGTGTTGGCCTGACTCAGTTTGAATAGAAGCACTCATCACTCGTGATTCACTTCCACAGCTTTTCACCTGTATGAATTCTCTGGCCGCATTGTCAATCAGCTAGCTGAGAAAAACGCAGACTACACTGACTACATTTGTAGGGCTTTTCACCTGAATGAATCATCTGGTGCTTCTTTAAATGGGATGACTAAGAGCAGCACTTCCCACAACAACTTCATATGTGGGGTGCTTCACTGAATTTTTCCCCCCTTATCCTCTTCTTATAGTGTGTAATGAGCCCCTTTCCTGGGGTCTATAGTTACACCCTAAGCATTGCTGGCATTGTGTCCAAAGGCTCTTTTCAAGATGGTTGCCGTTCATTTGAGTGCGGATATCTGTACCTCCTGGGTACTTGGACAACCGAGGATGGCCTCCATGTATTTCTTCAAGTTTTTCATAAGCCTCGTTGCTCCTACCACCACTGGTATTATATCAATTTCTTTCAATTACCAAGTTGTGTTTAGATAATTTTTTAAGTACTGGTCTTCTGTTCCTTTTGTTGCTTTCTGCTCTATTAAGTCCATAATCATTAGTGACAGTGACATCTATAATTTTGGCAATTTTCTCCTGCCTATTCCAGATGACAATGTCCGCTTTTATCGGACCTCCCTCTGTGAACCTTCCAGTTGGAATCACTTTGCTGTAGAATATTGTTACTTTTCCATTGGAGACGACTGGTGCTGGTTCCTGTTCCCATATTTTTCCTTTAGTTCCACTTCAATCTCTTTGCATATTTTCCAGTGTAGGTATTTGCAGATCTTATTGTGGCGGGGGGTATTACGTCCACCTGCCAGAAGAATTTAGCAGCCTGAGACTGAGTGGTTTACACTCTCAACTGTTGTATGGCAGAATCTGCATTGATCATTCTGTGATATTCCTGCCACCTTCTTGAATCCATTTGTTAATAGTCCCTGATCTTGGGCTCCAACTATAATTCTCTCTCCATCAAAGCCCAGCTCTCCGTTCTTGAGCCACTGTATTGATCCTTCCTTTTCGATGTAATCCTTTTCCAATTCTTCTTGGAATTTTCAAGCCCTTCGGTGCCGCTTCCATCTGTCAATTCTTTTAGACTGTTCCATTTTTCCTGAATTTGGCCTGTGTTTTTCTTGCTAGCTTTGTTGCCTGTGTCAGTTTATTACCTTCTTTCTCTTCAAAAATGCCTCCTCTTTGCCTCCTCGCAGTTTTATGATAGACGTCTTCAGGGGTAGGATCTCTGCATGATGTTGTGCTACCACTTTCATAACATCCTCATCAGTGCTTTTCAAATAATGTCCCATATTTATAACAGTTGCTCTGTAAGCCTGGTTAATCTCTGTAAGGCCTAGTCTGCCTCCTCTGCGAGGGAGATCTTTTCGATCCATACACCGGTTTCTGTAGGTGACTTTGTGCAACGCGTCTTCCTGGTCTTAATATCTAACTTACCCAGCTCACTTTGTGGCCAGTCTATTTTGCCAAAACCGTAAGTCACCACAGGAATTGCATTCTGGTTTATGGCAGTGATCTTATTCTTTGGTGTTCGTTCTGATTTGCAAATATTTTTAAGCGCTTTAAAGTATTCTTTCTTGACTCTCTCTCTCTCATTTTCTTATGTTCTATGTTGTATTTTCCTCTATTACTAGATATTTGTATGTCGAGTCCTCGGCCAGATATTCGATACAACTCTTCTCCCCCACTAGGATATTTTCTACCACTACCTTGTTACCTTCCCTGATTGTACATTTAGAACACTTTTCCAGACCAAATTCCATTCTAATGTCCTTGGAGAACTTATAAACTGCTCCAACAAGCTGGTTAAGTTTATGCTCTGACTCTGCATAGAGCTTCAGGTCATCATCAGGTGGTTCACTCTTTAATGGCCTTTTCTACTTCTACCTCTGCTTTAGTTATATAGTTCCAGGCATGTCAATATCCAGGAGTGGGGCACACTGTCAAATGCCTTTTTATAATCAATCCATGCCATACAAAGTTTGTCTGTCTTCTTTTGCAGTCCTCAAAAATAGTTTTATTTATCAAGAGTTCGTCCATCGTTCCGAGCCTTTTTCTTATGTATCCCTTTTATTTGTTTTCCAGGTAGTTTCCCTCACGATGATGTTCCAAGATTGCATCGGCTATGATCCCTGTCAGCCACTTGTATGTTGTTGTCAGACTGCAAATTGGTCTATATTCATTAGGCAGCTGCGTATCGTTACTCTTCGCTGTAAGTCTGGTATTACCAATAGTATCCATTCTGGGGTTTCTTCTTCTCCTTTCAGTATTTTAGTGAAGGCCATGACAGTGGCAGTGATGAGCAGTTTTTCTTATTCTCTTCTTATAGTGTGCCGTGCATCCCATTCCTGGGGTCTATAGTCACACCCTAAACATCACCATTTTCACAGGTATGAATTCTGTGGTAGGATTTTAGTTTATATCGGTCAGCAAGGCACTTCCCACACTGACTATATTCATAGGGCTATTTACTTGTATGAATTTTCTGGTGGCATTTTAGTAGAGAGGGGTAATCAAAGCACTTCCCACACTGACTACATTTCTAGGGCTTTTCACCTGAATGAATACTGTGGTGGTATTTTAGTTTATATTGGTAAGCAAAACACTTCCCACACTCACTACATTTATAGGGCTTTTCACTTGAATGAATTCTGTGGTGCCATTTTAGTTTAGATTGGCCAGCAAAGCACTTCCCACACTGACTACATTTATAGGGCTTTTCTCCTGTATGCATTCTGTGGTGGGATTTCAAATAAGCTAGTACAGAAAAGCACTTCCCACACTGACTACATTTGTAGGGCTTTTCACCTGTATGAATTCTCTGGTGGCGTTTTAGTTGAGGTTGGTCAGCAAAGTACTTCTCACACTGACTACATTTAAAGGACTTTTCACCAGTATGAGTTCTTTGGTGGGATTTTAAATTATTTAGTTGAGAAAAGCACTTCCCACACTGACTACATATGTAGGGCTTTTCACCTGTATGAATTCTCTGGTGGCGTTTTAGTTTAGGTAGGTCAGTAAAGCACTTCCCACACTGACTACATTTATAGGGCTTTTCACCTGTATGCATTCTGTGGTGGGATTTTAAATAAGCTAGTTCAGAAAAGCACTTGTCACACTGACTACATTTGTGGGGCTTTTCACCTGTATGAATTCTCTGGTGGCGTTTTAGTTTATATAGGTCAGCAAAGCACTTCCCACACTGACTACATTTGCCGGGCTTTTCACCTGTATGAATTTTCTGGTGGCGTTTTAGTTCAGATAGGTCAGCGAAGCACTTCTCACACTGACTACATTTGAAGGGCTTTTCACCTGTATGAATTCTCTGGTGGCGCTGTAAATTGTACAGTCTTGAAAAGCACTTAGCACAATGACAGCATTTATACGAGTGTTC
This sequence comes from Gymnothorax reevesii, assembly GCA_029721435.1. Classification (NCBI taxonomy): domain Eukaryota; kingdom Metazoa; phylum Chordata; class Actinopteri; order Anguilliformes; family Muraenidae; genus Gymnothorax; species Gymnothorax reevesii. Next base: position 16,996,759 of record CM056579.1, read on the forward strand.
ACCTGTACGGATTTTGCGGTGATTTAAATGTTCTTTTTCATTTTCAAGAATGGCCTCCTTCTGAAGGACACTCAAAGCTCTTGGAGGTTTATTTGAAGCAGTTATGAGGGGTTCAATGGTCATACTCCTCATTTCACAGGTTATAGGTTTGTTGATATTCTTTGCATTTTCCTGGATGATTCCTTTCCCATTCTTCTCATTGTTTACAAACTGGCAAGGATTCAAATCCCCATTTTGGGTTGAGAGATCATGGATTTCTTCTTTGCAGTTTACATTTAGATGCACTGCGCTTAGCCTTGGGTCAATTGGGTCTTTGTGATCAAGACCAACTCCACTCATCCCAGTATTCATGAGATCAGTTCCTATGTTTTCACTCGATTCACACTTCACTTGGTCACATTTAATATGAGCACATTTAATATCCTGCCAGTCACTGATTTGCTCTGATTTAAGGTATCCTCCATCATCAGTCTCTGTTTTGATTTGGTCTGGGTGCATACAGGTCACATATCCCAGCTCTGTACTGTCAAGGCTCTCAGTCTTAATTAGATCCCCAGAGTGTGTGGATCCCAGATCAGTTTCTGTTTTGATCAGTGATGTGTGTGTGTGGTCTACATCACTGACCCCACTGTGTGGTGTAACACACTCCGACTCCAGTGTGTTGACTCTCGGTGCAGCACAATCTGTCTCTGACTCTGCCATGTGGACAGACTCCAGTCCACTAAGTTCCTCTTCTTTCTGTCCGATCCTGTGCTGCTCAGTGAGCTCTGGTAGTGTTGTCTCAGTGTCCCGTCTCAGACAGACTCCTGCCTGCATCATAATGCTGCTCAAAGGTGTGCTGAAGTGCAGCTCCTGGAGGGAAACAGGGGAAGGGATTCAGCCATTATCAAACTGGCCCTCCTGCAGGACCTGACACATTCATTACACTGTGTAGTCCTCTTCAGACTGACCACAGGTGGCGCTCTCTCACTATCAGGGAATCGTCTTTCTCAAGGCGTTACCAAGGCATTGGCCAAAATGGCTGACGAACAAGCAGCTGCATACAATTGAGTACACTGGGTGAAACAGAAGTTTAATATGTGCTTTGAATGTACAGTACCATTCAAAAGTTTGCTAATGTCACAGCGCTCTGTTTTTAGAGAAATTTAAATGGTTTAATTCCTCTATTGATGGTATTCGATCCGCGTCATCAACGTTCGATGCGGCCATATTGTTGACATACGGCTGAGGAGCAGAGCGAAGATTTCAATTAAGTTAAACGAGCCGTCATGGCATCCTCATCGCGTTATGACGAGAAAACTTGTTTGATTGGCCGAGATATATCTTTGCTGCCAGCTGTGGATTACCCCGATATTTGCCACTATTTAATCCACAGAGTGTCCGCCTTCACGGCGCAGGAGCTGAAGGCGTACAAATCCATGGAGTTGTATTACTATTTCATATAACTAAGCTAACCTTGGCTGCCTCCCAAAGCGTGTGAATTAAATCCTCGTTCTGTAAACTTGCGTTTGGTCTTAAGCGTCGGTTTTTGTGTCAGCATTAATATTTTGTATTTCTGTGTCTTAACCGGGAATTTTATGGCGTATCAACTGGCTGTTTCTGTTGTAGAATTAGAGAGTGCTAACCGGGCATTTTATGGCGTCTTAAGACACAAATACAAAATCTTAATGCTGACGCCAAAACCGACGTTTTGCCAGTGTAGCTACAGAACGAGGATTTAATTTTGGCACTTTTGGATGCAGCCATTAACTCCATTCAACAGTAACTAAGCTCACCGTGAATCTCGTAAGTCAATTATATCGACTGTCATATCAGCTGTCTTGATGTTGCCTCCTACCAAAACGATGTCAGGCGCCGGTAGCTGCACCTCGCATCATTTATCGCATCAAGCAACATTCATTGTCTGACAAAACGATCTCTGACTAATAAAACCGTTATCTACCAGTGAGTAAATGCTATGCACACACTTTAATGGGGAAAGTGGCTTATCTAACTCCAACGTTACCTGAGGTAAAATGATCGGAACAGACTTTGCTGTAAGGAGGAGCTAGCCTGAAGTCTCTCCAATTGATTCTAGCTAGCCATAGGTCTCTCTTCCACTGGCTCAACTCCTCTCTGTCTCTCCCCTCCCTTTTCCTCACAGTGGGTATTGCAAAGAAATCTAACGCCTTTTTTTTTTTTTTCTTTTTTACTGTCTCGAAATTGTCCCCGTCATACAATTATCATGTCCTGGCAGTAATTTTTATAGGCCCCGGGACATCGTGACACCGTTAGTTTTGAGCCCTGGTATGCCTAAACTTTTGACTGGTACTGTATATTCATTCACTGAAAGTAGTGCACTTAAATCCCTCAAAGACCAAAAATTTTCAGGGGTTCTCTCAGTGGTGGAATGAAAAAAAGTGTTTACGTTACACTAATGCCTGCCTATTCCTCTGAAACAGTGGAGTCAAATATCATTACAATAATACTTTCATAGACAACAAGGTCGACCCTGTTGCCTCCGACAGCAAGGGGAATTTCAGCGAAAACTCACCAAACTGATGAGTTCCAGGATATTTGTGATTTTTTCTTTGTCGGTAATACAGAGCCCAAAATCAATTAGGTTGTCTGTCCTGGTAGGATCTAAAGGTTTTTAAGTTTTGAAAACGATCTATAAAATAGATTTTGAGTTATCACATTAAAACTAAGGAAATGCATGGGACGCAGAGGTGACAATTATTCCCAAATTTTGAGAAAATGTAGCTTTGCCAATATAACAATAAATTCTATGTCATGAACTGAAGACCTGTAAATGCTGCAGCAAGCACAGACTCAGGGCCCGTTCAGACGAGAATTATTTTTTTGAAAACGCGTAAATATTTTATCGTTTCGTCTATGCGTCCACACAGAGAGGGCGAAAAAGCAGCGCAAAAACTGTATTTTTTTGAAAACGGGTGAGAAAATCTGAAAAAGCCACCCCAGCGTCTTCATAAAGACAACCAAAACAGTTTTTTTTTTTAAAACGATGACGTGACAGTACCCATCACCGTCCCCACCCTCTCAAGTCTGTACGCAGAGCGCAAGCTTTATACGCATGCTCTCTGCCCTCTTCTCCATTTTTTGGTCCATTTCTGCAGAAACTCTATAGCGCCACATAAAGGCCTGGAATATTTACTACAGCGTATGGGGTCGTTAAAGGAGTTTCCATATGGACGCAGATATTTTTAACAATGCCACATGGATAGGAGATTTTTCAGAAACTATAGACTTTTCGAAAATCTCAGTATAGTTATGGACGAGGCCTAATACGCAGACAGATGAAACCCCCATAGTAAGACACATGCGAAAGAATGAAAAACACAAGACAAGAATTTTATTTGTCTGTAGATTTTATCAAAATAGACAACTGGATTGATTTTGGGCTTTGTATAATTAACAATAATAATAAACTTATTAAAATAAAGAATAAACTTTCACAAAAATTATTAATTATTTATTTATTATTAATAATACAAAGCTCAAAGTAAATCCAGATCTCCACCTTGATGGGATCTAAAAGCATATAATTTTTATTTTTTTTTGCTGATATAATAAACTTGTGTAATTACATCATTACGTAGCCCAAGATAGACTCATTTACCTTGACTTACAGCCTGCTAACTAGCCGAATATTTTGACACAGACAAAGTTACATGAATTTTCAATCGCTGCAACACCAAATAACCTAGCTAATACTTTTAGAGAATGCTTATTAGCGCTTTGGCAGTGTACACATAGTAAAGAAAGGTAAAATTCAAAGATTCACTGCTGACAATCCCTCCACCATTGCTCTGCTATAACCTGAGGTTTTCTGTCAGGGCCTCGTCTGATTTTGACCCAAGACTGGAAATACAACTCAAGGATAGTAGCGACATTCCTGCAAAACCTGCTGATTAGTTGAGGCATTTCAGGAGCACAGAGCCAATGACAGACACTGCCATCCAGTTCTGTTGCAATGGTTAGTATTAGATGACCAAGGGTGCAGTAGAGCCAAGTCAGGGCTGGACAATAAATTTATTTTGATCATTTTCAGTTCAATAAGAGTAACTGCTGCCATGGTGTGAATACACTAGTTTTCCTCTTTTCTTTCATACTTGATGCAGACCTGAATAAATGGCAATCAGACATATGAGACCACTTGAAATGCGTCCAGGGAGAAACTTAAGCCTTGAAGTCAGCCAATTACCAGCAAGGTTGGACAGCTTCCATCATATTGGCACAATTAGCACACCCTAAATCTATTCTTGTGTACTTTGCCTGACTTAGTCAAGCAATTTGTTTAGCCAACTTACTAATCACTATGCAATTAGAGTCGATAATGATTAAGAAGTGATAATGAGAAGTAGACTGACCTCACTTGGTTTCCGTCTAAGACCGGAAGAGTGCTAATTACACTCTTATTGTATAAATTACTAATTACTAATTATAAATTACTAATAATTTTACTAATTATTAGTAAAAGAAAATCATCAAAATTCTGTCCCTCATTGTACTATTGCTCATTATTAAGGTACCATTTAAAAATTAACTCAATTTAAGATGGTACTGCTTTTCAAGTGTCTAAAAACATAGGCCTGTGCAAAGAGGAAAACATTTTGTGAAGCATTTCGGAAGCGTAATATAGAAATTATCTTCATAATGCACAAAATAGTGAAATGTTCAAAAAATCCGGAAAATACATTTCAGCAAATCTGCAGCATTTTTTATTTGATAATTAAAAGAAAAAAGAATTCCAAAATAAAGTCAGTCATAGCTCTTGATTTTGATTACTTTTGAGTATCTAATTAACCTCCAGTGACGTTGGGCAACAGGACTGACTATCGATTTAAGTAATTGATTCAATTAAGTGTTTGATTGTGAATTGAGCAAAGTAATTTAGAACAAGGTAAGAGCAAATGCTGGGTTTCATCAATGAAATTCTTTTCTGGAAGCATTTCATATGAGCTTTGACTTTTCGCAGCCGTTGCATCAGGTATGATTCCAGAAAAACAAAAGAAGCAAGCATGTCTTCTCATGCCCCACCGGAGGAGTGATTATTTTTGCCCATGAAATTATCGCGATAAATTTGTCATCCAGCCCCGAGCCAAATGATCAGCATTTCCCAATTGACTGAGTGATGTATCCTAAATACAGTACTTACTCTGGAAATAAACATGGCCACATTGAATTGTCTGAATTTGTCACATAATTTCCCTTAGAAGCGGATGTCAACATCAGTTTTCCAGATTTCCAGTCTAGGTTCAGTTTAAAATACACCGCCTAAAAAAAAAAAAAGTCACACACTAATATTTTGTTTGACCACCTTTCGCTTTGATTACGGCACACATTTGCCGTAGCATCCTTTCGATGAGCTCATGTAATGTCACAAGATTTATGTCACAAGTTGACTGTCTACAACTGCATAAATTTTTCATCAAGATCTGCTATATAAAGTCTTCCCCAGCTCATCCCAAAGATTCTGAATGGGCTTAAGGTCATGACTCTGTGGTGTCTAATCCATGTATGAAAATGATATCTCATGTTCCCTGGACCACTCTTTCACAACATGAGCCTGATGAATCCTGGCATCATCTTGGAATATGCTCATGCAATCAAGTCAGAAAAATCTATTGATAGAAAAACCTTGTCAGCATATTCAGGTAGTCAGCTGACCTCATTTATGGGCTCATAATTTGTCACGAGTACAATGGCGGCCTTCTGGGGGCATCTGGGGGCCCGTTTCAAAAGCACAGGTGGGGCTCTATAAAACAAAAGAGCTTCATCATTTTGCTGGATGAAAGCTTACACCTTAACCTATTCAGTAAAATGTCAACTTTTCTGGCTGAAACAATGTTTACTCATGATGATTTATTAAAATACTGGCGATAAAATTAAATGCATGCGTAAATGTGATAAATTTCTCAAAAACTGAAATGTGCAGCACAGCCCAACAAGCTTGCTACATTGCAAACTGCACTGCAAACTTATTCTTTGTTTTCTTCTTTGGGGATGGAGTTACTGGATAGCTCTACAACATAATCAATCACTGGGATAATGATACGGTAAATTTTGGAAGCAATTCAAACTTCAACATCCCACTAGTATAATTTAACATCACTTGAGTGGACTAGACATGGAGGCATAAGATTACTCGTATTGCCTGACTCTAATTCAAATTTGCATTGTAGTTATAATCATTACACTCTAGGCGATGGGATGTCCCTCCGCTTTGTCAGAGAATACGGCTGCCTTTGCCATAGCTATGATTATAATGATATGAAATGATGTGTATATACCGTATACGAAATCATCAATACTTTTTCAGCGTGTTCACCGTAATTATGTTTTCATTCAGTTGCGACGCCGTGTCAATGAAAGAGCATGTTTTTTTTTTTCGCCCAAAGCACATTTAGCTAACGTTATATTAAAATGCGGCACAGTGTGTAACGTTCATGTCATGCTTTGATAACAAATATGCGAAAATAACAGGTCCGCACTGGTAACTTTCTGCCACTGCGGTTTCTGCATAGAGAGGCCTGAACTGCAACTTTTCCCACTATGCAGTGGGCCAAGCGAAGCTAGCTGGTTTAGTTCTTCATTTAGTATTTCCCCGTCAAGACAGTAGGTAATATTTTGCATTTATGTAGATTAATTATTTATAAAACACAATATCAAATGTTTGGGGTGCAAAAGTTGGCTGTTTTAAATATAAAATTAAAACAAGTGAACAAAACCAGTCTAAATGTTCCAACAAATCAAAGCGCCCATAGAATGAGACGTGGATTCAGTCGGCCAATCACGTTCATCGTACCGAAGGGAACCGGACATTCTAAAGCCTGCACCTCTGGTAAACAGACATAATAAAGAGACATAATAAATAAATCTTTATTATGTCTAGGCTGGTAAACGCAACACAAGGAGGAGAGCAGCGACAGAGCAAAGGATCGGTAAAGCAAATGTTTGTATTCTTCTAATGGTTTTGATTATTTGACATATTCTTATGAAAATGGATGTAGACTGAGAATGAGCCGTGTTGATGATGGCACAATATTATCCTAAACATCAAGAGTTTGCATAGTTCTACAGCATGCCGCAAAGAGTAGCAGGAGCTAATCATTTAGAGAAACAATAGCTCCATATTGTTACACCATCAAACAGTGGCCAATCAGTTTGCACCCCTTTAGAGAGCTGATCCACAACACGTTGGCTCCGGCGTCCATCGAGTCGCTTGCTGCAGTATTACTACCTATATCGTGAGTTTGTGGTATTATGAGTTGAGTTACAGTTGGCTATTCGTTCCAATTCTCTTAAATGTTTTATGCTCAAGTTAACATTATTTATTGATTTACATCAATGTTTGCATCAGATGCCACATGCATGCAGCACTCCATCTTTCCACAGACGCCTTTGTGCACGAATAAACGTGAGCAAACAAGAAACAAAGAAGTTATTTGGCAGGACCCCAGACAGTCCTGTCAGAGGATCTGGCAAGGATGACGTGATGCCAGAGGATGCTGGCCTGAAGTGGTGCAATCAATATATAAATCATTTAGGTGTATAGATTGGTTGTATTACTAATAGCTCGTGATGAAAAACTTAACGGTAATATTACAACGCAGTTTACACTGTATGTTCCATGCAATTGACTATCAAAAGGATATGTAACCATCAAGATAAGTCGGCAAAGCCAAGCTCCAAGGTAATCAATTCCTCATCATTTTGCGACAATTATACTATGGTTAATGTGGTATAAATGAGACACAGACCGTATGAACACCAATCCAAATTTTATTTAAATTATTTGGCATCGTAGGTTAAATACACTTTCATGTAATGAACGCAAGTAAGAATCTTCACTGGAGCGGAAAAAATACGAGATTGCGCACTTTACGTGGATGAATAATAGCGTGCATTTTCGAAACTTTAAAGTAGCCCTGCAACGTTAGGGATTGATTATTTAGAAACCTAAATTTACCTTTAAGCGCGTTTTTGGAGAAAACATCGATATGCTCATTTTAAGTCATTTAAAAGCGGGCATGTCTGCCTTTTCCATTGTAAACTACCATGTTGTCATGGAGATCCTGTTAGTAGTCCAAAGCATTTGCCTGCTTAAAAAGGTAAATTTAGATTGTTCCCGTTCATTAACGTCCACGAGTCAAACCCCAAACATTTGTTTACAGAGCTTCTCAGAAAGTTATCTGCCAATTGTGAAAAACTGTGTACTGTCCGAGTGTGGCAATATAAAACAAACAATAAAAGCCAACGGCCCACGGCCTACAGAAAAATAGCTTTTCGTTGGCTTTGGTTGGGTTATGTCCCGAAACTCCTTGGGTATAGAGTAGCTGGAGGTTACCTTATAGGCATAACTTCTAATTTTAGAAATCTGCGCTCATTACGCGTTTCGATGAAAAGCTGGAAGCATATGTTCATTTTCAAGGTGCCCAATTTCCATCAAATAAGCTGCTGATCAGACACCAATAAAAGCTAAGTAGACGAGTTCTTAAAATTTTCTTCATAAATTTTGTGGACTATCAACGCATCTTATCGAACAGAAACTATTTGGACCGTGACCTGGCCCGAAATCAGAAGTAATTTTCAATGATAATTTAATGCGTTAAAAACGCATAACATCGCTAGATTATGCTTTAAAATGTTCACATTAAAGCTGACCGATATATTAATTATTAAATACCTCCGGAATGGAGCAAGTGAATTACTTTTTGTTCACATACCAACAGATATGTCCGATGCCTGAGCAATATTAGCTTAGGTGACCACTGTATTTCCGAAAATTCCACAGTATCAGCTGCCAAAGCTCTTTAACTACCACCTTTCGTTGACGATGAATAATAACTACTTTTCTTCTTCTTCTTCCTTGTATTTTGTAATAAGGGACCAACTTAAAGGTGCATTACCGCCACCTACCGGACTGGAATATGGAGCAGTAGATTGGCAGACAAAAGGAAGAGGGAAAAAAATGTATATAATAACTAAATAAACTAAATTCTCTCCATTAACCCCGTTTTCCTCAGGTACTTTATTAAATGTTTACAACTACTTGTCGTGCATTGGAGTAGGTTCCCTATTGTGAAACTTATCTTATCTTTTCGCATTGCAGCTTTCAATCCCTTCCTCTCCTCCTCATAGCCCTTACACTCCATGAGCACATGTTTGATTGACTCAGGATGCTCGCAATATTTACACCTGCCAGTAGGGTGTTTACCAATTCTATAAAGTAGAGGTGGGCAATGAGGGCCGTATCTGTCCCTAGTTTTCACACAACTTCTGGCCTTTAATTAGTTGATTGTCTAAATTAGCCAAACTATTTCTGAAAACTGACATTTCAAGCGCATTTCTTTAAATTATCATGAATGGCCAACAAAGACTGTTCTCATCTCCCCATGTAATTGAAGCACTGATTACTAAAACCCCACAAGTCAAGTCAAGTCAAGGGTGACTTGACAGTATGCCAAAATAAGCTTCACCCTCCTTATTCCCAGTGGTTCTTCCCCCATTTCAACTTGCATTGCTGCAACTGGAGATGACTTAAATGCTCCACTACATGTCCTAAGCCCTTTCGCCTGCTTCGAATCCAATTTTTAAGGTGGATTTCTGCTGCTGACATATATGCTATACTTCCATAATCCAACGTGGCTATCATGATAGCATGGTATATGTGTAATAAAGATGCTCTGGATACTATACTTCTTCGCCCGCTCTTCTTCTGCTTCTTCTTCTTCTTTAATGTTTATTTTCGGTTTGAAAACACTTGGTGCATTACCGCCCCCAACTACAGAGGTGTGGAGCATCAATGGAACAAGGACACGATATTTCGTTTAAAAAAAAAACAAAACATTTAATTCTACTAAATAATCCTGTTCTTCAACTAACTAAAATTATTCTGAAGATATCTGACTCCCTTTACCCCCAAACCCTTTCTCTAACATTTCCTTAATGTCTTCTCCCTTTACGTCCATTATACCAAGAAACCTGGATGCGTGTGCAACCATTTTAATCCTTTCCGTCTTAGACTCTCTCGCTTGCACTATTGATCACCATTGCCACAAAAGCTTCTCGAGTTCCCTGGCGATGAAGACATACAGCTCTTTCTTTCAGCAATTCACAGTCTTCTTCATTACACCCGTCCTTCCCGCACCGTCCACAACGGTACACCCTTCTTCTGCAGACCGCTGCCACATGCCCATAATCTTGGCACCAAAAGCACCTGAAAGGATTTCGTTCATATGCCCTCACTGTATAACTGACTAAATCCAGCATTACACGTTATGGTAGCTCCTTTTCAAATTCTAATAAAACTGATAAGCTATCAGATTCTTTCCCGTCACGATGGCGTTTTAATCTTCTCGTGCCACATACACCTTCAACCTCCAAAAATGACTCAGCTTTCACGGATTGAACAACTCCGCTTATTACACCCTTCACAGTAGGCTGGTTTCGCATTTTAAAACATGTTACCTCTGACAAATCAAAATCGACAATTCTCAAGGCCTTGTCCCTTTGACGCTTAGATTTACATTCTAAAATTACTAGTCCACTCCTACAAACCCTCATTGATTTTACATCCCCCACTTCTTTTTCAATAAATTGGCCTAAAAAATGCCTATCACTAAATGCAGCGCCTTCAATAATTATTGGCATCCCTGGTTAAGATGTGTTCTTTCGCTTCTAATAAATTACATTTTTTTCTAAATAATATTGGACCACAATGAAAAAAAAGAGGAAAATCCAACCTTTAATTCAAGTGCATTTATTCAGTGGGAAAAAAATCCCACATTAAGAAATAGTTCTTTTACATCAAATCATATGTGCCACAATTATTAGCACCCCTGATGTTAATACTTTGTACAACCCCTTTTTGCCAACAAAACAGCACCTAATCCTGTCCTATAATGTTTCACAAGATGGGAGAGTACAGATAGAGGGATCTTTGACCATTCCTCTTTGCACAATCTCTCTAAATCATTCAGCGACCTGGGTCCTCTCCTCTGCACTCTCCTCTTCAGCTCACTCCACAGGTTTTCAATGGGGTTGAGGTCTGGGGACTGAGATGGCCATGGGAGGAGCTTGAACAAAACATGCAGCATAGGAACACTCCAACCATTACTCCTGACCAAGGAACTGGCTTTAGAACTGGAGTTGGTCCCTGGGCGCTGCTCTGTGTATGTATGTATGTGTTGTGATTCTGTTATTTACTCATGTTCTGTTCTGTTCTGCATTGCCCATGTTCATGCCTTGCATTTCTGACTGATCTGTGTTTCTGAATTATTGCTCATGTCAGACCATTCTTAGGATTGTGTATTGTGTATTGGTAATTTGGATTTTCATGTTTTATTATTTTTCATGTTCATAGTATTCATAGCCATGTTTCCTTTTCCATGCGTTACACTTTGTCTCCCCTGTCTTGTCATGTGTGTATCTTTGCTCACGGTTCCTTGCCTTGTGTGCCACTCATTCAGGTGATTTATTGGTTTCTGGGTTTCAATCTTCTTTCATTATCTCGTGTTCTTTCTTCCTCTTACTTTACTATCTTACTAACACATACTAACAGTTTATTGTTTTTGCTAATTACTAACCCACACTAACTTTGTATATTTGGACTAACTTACTAACAAGCACTCGGGATTGTGTAGCTGCACTTACTAATTGACTAACGATCTCTCAGCAGTCGCCCGATTCTTGTCTCTGCCTCCTTGCCTATCCCTAATTATCTCTGCTGCAGTTTTCTGTGGATCTCCACTGATACTTTATGCTTTCCTTTTCTTTAAACTATACACTTTAGTACTCCTTGACCGGAGCTGTTCTGTTCATAGGTTTGTCTTGTGATCCCTGTCTGCGTTTTGGCTACAGCCAAATTCATGTAATTAGTTTATTCCTCATGTGCCTCTCCCTGATCATTGTCTCCATTGATTGCACCTGTTCTCCCTGGTCATGTGTTCTCCTGGATGTGTATATAAGATGTCTGTTTGGTTCACTTTCTTGTCAGATCGTTCTTCCGTGTAACCTGTGCTACGCTTCTCTCGCCTTGTTTCATTGATATCGAGCTTTGCCTAATCCCTGTACTTTTGCCGCATTCTTGTTTTTTGACCTCTTTTGTCTGACTACAATTTTTGTGATTGGTGCCCTGGGTATGACTCTGGATTTCGCCCTTTGGATTCTGATTTTGGATTGCGGACTTTGTACTGTTGCCAGCTCTGTTGGGGGGTTTCCCCCTTCAGAAATGAAGCCTCCTTTTGCATTTTACTGGAGTTTGCTTTTGGTTCATTTCGTAAAAACCTCACAGTATGTACAAAACCAAAAACCAGTGAAGTTGGAACGTTATGTTAATCGTAGATAAAAACAGAACACAATGATTTGCAAATCCTTTTTAACTTATATTCAATTGAATACACTGCAAAGACAAGATGTTTAATGTTCAAACTGAGAAACTTTTTTTTTTTTTTTGCAAGTAATCATTAACTTAGAATTTAAAGGCAGCAACATATTGCAAAAAAGTTGCACAGGGGCCTTTTTACCACTGTGTTACATCGCCTTTCCTTTTAACGACACTCAGTAAACATTTGGGAACTGAGGAGACCAATTTTTGAAGCTTTTCAGGAGGAACTCTTTCCCATTCTTGCTTGATGTACAGCTTAAGTTGTTCAACAGTCCGGGGTCTCCGTTGTCGTATTTTACGCTTCATAATGCGCCACACATTTTCAATAGGAGACAGGTCTGGACTACAGGCAGGCCAGTCTAGTACCCGCACTCTTTTACTACGGAGCCATGCTGTTGTAACACGTGCAGAATGTGGCTTGGCATTGTCTTGCTGAAATAAGCAGGGGCGTCCATGAAAAAGACATTGCTTGGATGGCAACATATGTTGCTCCAAAACCTGTATGTACCTTTCAGCATTAATGGTGCCTTCACATATGTGTAAGTTGCCCATGCCTTGGGCACTAATACACCCCCATACCATCACAGATGCTGGCTTTTGAACTTTGCGCCTATAACAGTCCGGATGGTTCTTTTCCGCTTTGGTCCGGAGGACACAACGTCCACAGTTTCCAAAAACAATTTGAAATGTGGACTCGTCAGACCACAGAACACTTTTCCACTTTGCATCAGTCCATCTTAAATGAGCTTGGGCCCAGCCAAGCCGGCGGCGTTTCTGGGTGCTGTTGATAAATGGCTTTCGCTTTGCATTGTGGAGTTTTAACTTGCACTTGCAGATGTAGAGACAAACTGTAGTTACTGACAGTGGTTTTCTGAAGTGTTCCTGAGCCTATGTGGTGATGTCCTTTACGCACTGATGTCGGTTTTTGATGCAGTACCGCCTGAGGGATCGAAGGTCACGGGCATTCAATGTTGGTTTTCGGCCTTGTCGCTTACGTGCAGTGATTTCTCCAGATTCTCTGAACCTTTTGACGATATTACGGACCGTAGATGATGAAATCCCTAAATTTCTTGCAATAGCTCGTTGAGGAATGTTGTTTTTAAACTGTTCGACAATCAGCTCACGCATTTGTTCACACTCGTTGGTGACCCTCGCCCCATCCTTGTTTGTGAATGACAGCATTTCAGGGAAGCTGCTTTTATACCCAATCATGGCACCCACCTGTTCCCAATTAGCCCGTTCACCTGTGGGATGTTCCAAATAAGTGTTTGATGAGCATTCCTCAACTCTCTCAGTCTTTTTTGCCACTTGTTCCAGCTTTTTTGAAACATGTTGCAGGCATCAAATTCCAAATGAGCTAATATTTGCAAAAAATTACAAAGTTTACCTGTTTGAACATTAATTAACTTGTCGTTGCAGTGTATTCAATTGAATATAGGTTGAAAAAGATTTGCAAATCATTGTATTCTTACGATTTACACAACGTGCCAATTTCACTGGGTTTTGTATCTATCTATCTATCTATCTTGATTCTGTGTCTGGTGAACCATTTCTGTGTAAATTTGGCCACATGTTTCGGGTCATTATCTTGCTGAAAGACCCAGTGACAACAGATCTTCAACTTTCGGGAGGAGGCCACCAGATTTTGATTTAAAATGTCCTGGTATTTCAAAGCGTTCATGATGCCATGCACCCTAACAAGGTTCCCAGGGCCTCTGGAAGAGAAACAGGCCCACAGAATCACCGATCCACCCCCATACTTCACAGTGGGCATGAGGTGCTTTTCTGCATACTCATCTTTTGTGTTCCGCCAGACCCACTTCGAGAGTTTGTTTCCAAAAAGCTCTATCTTGGTCTCCTCTGACCAAAGCACGCAGTCCCAGTTAAAGTACCAGTACCGCTTAGCGAACTCCAGACATTTGTGTTTATGATTGAGAGTGTGAAAAGGTTTTTTCCGTGCATGCCTCCCAAACAGCTTGTTAGCCTGTAGATAGCGCCTGATGGTTGTTTTGGAGACTTTGTGACCCCAAGATGCTACCATTTGTTGCAATTCTTTAACAGTGAGCTTTGGAGAACTTTTTATTTCTTTTACTATGTGTCCTCACTGTGTGTGGTGGCAAAATAATTTTGCGTCCTTGTACAGGCTTGTTTACCACTGTTCCAGTTGTTTTAAACTTCTTAATGATTCCTCTGAAAGTAGATATGGGCAGGCGCAGGCGAGTGGCTATTTTCTTGTAGCCATTGCCTGACTTGTGAAGGTCAACACACATCTCCCTTACTTGAATGGTGTTTTCCTTTGTCTTTCCCATGTTGAAGAGTGGGTAAGAGAAATGGCCTCTGTGTCACGTCATATTTATACCGCCGGTTAACAGGAAGTGGTGATTTACTAATTAAATGTTCCTAGATACTCTGATCAACTTTGTTAACTACTGTAGAAATGACAGAAATACTTAAATTACATTTAATTCCTAGGAATTGTTTGGGGTGCCAATAATTGTAGAACAGGTGGTTTTATGAAAAATAATTATTTCTTAGTCAGGGATTTTTTTCCCTTAAAATTCAATTGAGTTGAAGGTCACATTTTTCCTCCATTTTCAGTGTAAGAGTATGCTTCTGCAATAAAAATTGAATTTATTTTAAGTCTTTTAACCAATAATTATGGAGGGCGCTGTACATGATTTGTTCTATAACTGGTTCCAACTAATTTCATTCCAACAATATAACCTTCTTCCTCTCCTTTTTCTATTTATTTTTTTCTTTTCTTTTTTCCTGCTTCCTCCACTTTCCACTCCATTTTTCAGGCCTCTTCTGCATATCTTCCTGTCCTGTGCTCACCCCCTTTGCAGCTCCCACACCTTCCTTCCCTTTTGCCCTCTACATCTATTTTGGACCAACACTGATCCCCCCCCGACACCGAAACACCCTTAGCCAGCTCAGTCTTCAGGCAACAAATATATCTGGCGAAGAAAACCGGAAACTCCGGCCATGGAAAGCCGTGTATCGGTCTCTGACAGGTGACGTAGAAAATCCGCAGACGCCACAGTGCATTTTGGGTCATTTCACCATTTTTGTGGGTAAAACCCGGTAAAGACAAACCAGCGCGTATTAGACATACCTTAGCTTTAGCTTAGATCTGTACTTCTCGCTTGAGTAATGGGTCACTGGTGTTGTGTCAAAGGGTGTACCAGTAAGAGCGGTAGGAAATTCAATCGTGGGATATGATTTTTCAGTTTTCCCACCTGGAAAAGAGGTTATGGGTAGCAGGCGGTGGACATAACAAAGAGACGTCAGATTGCCTGGGTTCCCTGTCCAGCTACTAGCTGCTAGCTCATATGGATCAATATTATTAATTGTGGACAATTTAGCAAAATACCTCTCCCTGGCATCTTTGCTAAGTTTGTCCCTATAAGGTTTTCCGTTATGATTCTGTTCTGTTCTGTCATGTTTAGTCTTGTTTTGTATTATTTGCTATTATTGACTATGTTTTCTTTATTTTTTCATATCATGCTCATGTTTTCTTGCCATGCCGTGTTTCCATAGTCTTGCAGTTTTATGTCTTGCTACCATTCACCATCTTTGTTTTCTTTGCTCGGATTATACCATTGCCATGCTTTGCACCTTGTCTCCCCTGTCTTGTCTGTGAGTTGGCCTAATCCTGTTTCCCCTGTCTGAGTCTTGAGCACATGTTCGGGTGTTTTATGTTTATGGTTTTTCAGTCTTCTTTCTGGTCTCGTTTGCTTCCCTCGCCACTTCTACTCTAGATCTACTAACAGTTTATTATTTTGATTACTCTTTTACCAACACCTTGTATATATTACTAATATTACTAATATGCACGGGTTCTTTGTAAAGTCACGTACTAATTCACTAATATTCCTTTAGCATTCGCTCTGTTGTATACTCCGCCCTCTTTGCTATTCCTATTAGTCTTGCTGCGTTTCTGCCGCTCTGGCTTCTAATTGAAAACCTGTTCTGCTTCTCTTACGCTGTGCATGTTAGAACTCCCTAACCGGAGCCGTTTAATATTTACAGGACGTCTCGTCATTCCCTGTCCTTGTTTTGGCTTTCCCCGAATTCATGTGGTTAGGGTTTCCCTCACATGCTCTCCCTTTGTAATTAGTCTGATCCCCTGCACCTTTTCCCCAGTGATAACATGTGACCTTACCAGAGTCTATTTAAGGAGTCTGATCACAGCCATGCCTTGTCAGAATGTTTTCCTTTGTCTGCTTGTGCCATGCTTTCCTCGCCTTGTTTTTATTGAGATTACCTTTCTGACAGGACCGTCCACGATTTTTGCCTATTCCCAGTACTTTGTCGCATTTCCTGTTAAAGAACCCATTTTCGTACGACCCTGATTTTTGTGATTGGTGCCCTGGTTACGGTTCCTGGATTTCACCCATTGGATTCTGATTTTTGGATTGTGGACTTTGTGCTGTTGCCAGCTCTGTAGGGGTTCCCCCCCCCCTTCAGAAATAGTCTCCATTTTGACATTCACTGGTTCTCGCTTGTGGTTCCTCGACGTAATCCGAACATTTTTGCTTGTTTTGCTTTTGTTTTTCCAGTTTTGCGGTTTAACAACGTTTAGCATCCTCACCGCCTCTGCACTTACTGCTCTTTCGTTTTATGGCGGTTGACAATCTTTGTGTATTACCGCCAACTGCTGTAAATTCAGGGTTACTTTTTTTTTTAAGGTCTCAAAACGTCCACCCTAACCCGCATTCTTTTTTTTTATATAACTGTGTTTATACATTTTTATCAGTAAACAGACATACATAAGACAAGACAAAACAAAACAAAAAAAAAATCAATAAATATTAGTAAATATAAAAGGTAGATTATACATCATAGGATGAAATATAATGGGACCTACATTAAGAAAAAGATTAGAGTTTTAAACAAACGCTCTTGTCATTACAGCAGAAATGTCCACATTAATGTAATCAAGGAATGGTTTCCATATACTCTCAAAGGCATTCATTTTGTAATGCAGGAGACAAGTCAAATAGGCCAAAGGTATATATTCCATTATTGTTCTATGCCATCCCACCACTGAAGGGGCTTTATCGGAAATCCAGTGCTGAAGAATATTTTTTCTGGCAAAAAAATGTCATGACGTTATACAATTTTTTCTGATATTTATCCGTTACATGACCACTGGGAAGATCCAGAAGGAGGGAAACTGGGTCAAGTTCAAGCTCCTTCATCAAAACCTTTCGTATTTCAAATAAGACATCATTCCAGTATTTTTGTATTTTTACACAAGACCAGAGGCAATCAGTAAGATCACCAATTCCTGTCTTACATTTAAGGCAAAATGGAGAGACATCCTTTCTATATTTGGAGAGCCGGTTTGGAGCAACATGTGCTCTGTGCAGTATCTTAAGTTGCATGGCTCTTGTCCGGTTACACACCGTTATTTTCCTTGCATTGTCCCCTATGTTCTCCCACATCTCTTCAGTTATCACAACACCCAGCTCCCTCTCCCAGATCGCCCCCTAGTGGCCGAGCACCGACACTTGAGCAATCCCTCAGGATAGCATGAAAGGTTCTAATGGACGCATCCCCCTGCGAAAGAAACACTTTTTTTCCATCTGTGTGACATCCATATCAGCAAGCAGCGATGTGTCTTTTATAATAAAATCTCTGACCTGAAAGTAACGAAAAAGATCATTTCTTGATATGCCATATTTTTCCATAACTTGGTTGAAAGACATGAGAACAGAACCATCAAAAAGATCACCCAAGGAAGAAATTCTCTTAGCTGCCCAGCATTTGAAAGCTGTGTCCAAGGTTCCTGGGAGAAAGTCAGGGTTATCAGTGATTGGGGTGAAAATCGACGTAAGCCCTGATCTACCTTCCATATGCTGTGTCATCCTCCATGCTCTCTTACAGTATTAATTATAACCGGGTTGCTGCAAAGCTTTTTAACAGACTTCAGTTTAGCAAGAAAGAGTAGATTTTTTAAAGGACAATTGGATAGGGACTTCTCAATATCAAGCCAGATCGAGGAAGCATAGTCTTTAATCCAATCAGCTATGTATCTTAGGTGGGCGCTCAATTGATATCTCTTAATATCTGGGAGATTAAGCCCACCCATAGCACTTGGTAATTGTAACACTGGCATCCTAATCCGAGGTCTTAGTTTACACAAGATAAAAGAACTAAACCAACCATTCAGTTTTTTCACTATTTTGTGATTGAATAATATGGGGATCATTTGTATCGGATAGAGCAAACGTGGAAGAACATTCATTTTCAGGAGTGATCTTCGGCCCAGCCATGATATGGGAAGGCTGTTCCATCTCTCCAGATCTTGTTTAATTTTATCGAATAGTGGGTTAAAGTTGGCTTGAAACATTTGATTGACTTTGGGTGTAATATAAATGCCTATATACAAAAAACCTGCAGGGGACCACTTGAATGGGAAAGGATTAGGGTTATCTGGCTGTTGTCTCAAATTACCCAGAGGCATCGCCTCTGATTTAGAAAAATTAACTTTGTATCCAGAAAAGGCAGCAAACCGGGCGATAATCTGAATAAGCCGAGCGACTGATACAGAGGGGTTTAACATGAACAATAACACATCGTCTGCATATAATGTGATTTTATGTGATTTTCCGCCCTCATCCAATCCAGCCATTAGAGGGTCTCGTCTGACAGCTTCCGCTAGAGGTTCAATCGCCATTGCAAACAGAAGAGGCGATAAAGGGCAACCTTGTCTGCTATCCCTCTGGACCATAAAATTTGTGGACCTAAGACTATTGGTTATGACTGCAGTCATTGGCTGAGTATACAGAACCTTCACCCATCTCACAAAGCCATCACCTAAACCGAATCGCTCAAGTGTAAAAAATAAATAAGACCATTCAACGCGGTCAAAGGCTTTTTCCGCATCGTGGGAGATCACAAGACCTTCTATTGCCTGCCGTTCAGATAATTGAATAATATTTAGCGATCTTCTAATATTGTTATAAGAATTACGGCCCTTAATGAAACCAGTTTGATCCTCTTTCACTATGATTGGTAGAAGGCCTTCTAAGCGTCTTGCTAAAACTTTGGAGAGAATTTTTAAATCTACATTCGGTAGCGAGATCGGCCTATAGGAGGCGCAATCCTCAGGACAGGGTAACTTTTTTTTTTTTAAGGTCTCAAAACCTCCACCCTAACCCGCATTCTTAAACAAACGCAATTTCCTATGTATAATTTAAATACTAATCATTTGACTCCCATGTCCTTTCTCTAAAATTTCCTGGATCTCCTCCCCCTTCACCTTGGTTATTTCTAAAATCTCCCGGGCAGCGTACACCACCATCCTTATCTCTCTTCAGACTAATTGGCAAAAACCGCCCACCGTCTAATTTATTTTTGATGGCATTGTTATGCATTACACCACATAATTATGAGGCACGTTCTTCCGCACGTAAATGACAATGTAAAACATCAATATGTCTTTATAATTTCTGCACTCATGTAGCCACACAGATCGGCGTAAATTAGTTTGCATGGCTCATTAAGCAAAAAGCCATAAGAATCCCTTCTATTTTCTGAATGTATTCGCTGCTCAAGGGCGTTGAAGGCACATTGCACAGCTGAGTGACAATAGAAAGAATGGCGAAAATAAATGCTGCAAAGTCAGCGAAAGTTTTGGATTTTTGCGCTTATACTGCCATCTTTACAATGCCATATCAATCATATAAATGTAGGCAACAGGCATTTACTTTTTCATTACCATTTCTAATTGAAGCACTGATTACTAAAACCCCACAAGTCAAGTCAAGTCAAGTGTGACTTATGGGGTTTTAGTAATTGGTGCTTCAATTTTGGTCATGTATCGCTCTTGGTTCCTCAGTGGATACATTGTTTGATTGTTAATCAGGCCAGCTTAAATAAAAACAGCCTGTGGGCAGTGAAACCTTAAAGGGTGAGCTTACTGAAGGCCCTCTGAACAACTAAAGGGCCCAGAGAAAGGAAAGAACAACTGACATCACGAGAGAATAACTGAATAACTGAAAGAGAATAACTGACACCACAAGCACCGCGGCACTGGCGTTTGATGTACACTCACTCACTATATCGGACACCATGTGTTGAATATTCTACATTGAAAACAATATAGTGCATTCCGAATTTGAAGACTCAACAGTTTTAAAATGCGTTACAATGGATCAAAACCAAATTAAAATTGATAAAAATATGCGTTTTAGACACTTCAAGAATTCTATTTTGAGCTGAGGTGCATTCTCCTCCTTTAAGGGGGCACCACTGTGGTACTTAATGGTGGAAAAAACAGGTTTCACCAGGAATGCCACCTGCAGCCTCCTGTTACTCATGTGACGAATTGCTGAACCTAGACCGGACCAACTAAAGTGACTCAATATCCTAACACTGCCTCCATAGGCTTGTTTGGTTGGCATGAGGCATGATGGGTGCATCACTTCATCCACCTCTCTTCTAACCCTGATGCACCCATCACTCTGGAACAGGGGAAATCTGGACTCCTCATACCACCTGATCTTTTTTTTTTTAATCTTTATGTTACCAAGCAAATTGAACCTTTATTTCCCCAATTAGCCTCACTGATAAGCTGTTTTCCTAAGGTTACACAGCTGTTTAGTCCCAATCCCTTAAATCCTCTTCACATTTTGCACATGAATATTTTCTGACTTTCACTATTAAACACAGCCGCAATGCTGCTGATGCTGTTAATTTCTCACAGTTTGATTTCATATGTTAAGAGATTATGGATAACAATCGACAAGATTTTTTACTCAACCACGTTTCTTTCCAAGTTTAAATTATGTGCTGGACAGTTCTTAACCCATTTTTAATGGTTTCAGCAACCTCCTTAGTTGTTTTACTTGCTTGATGCAGGCCAATAATTTGACCCCTCTTGAAACAGAGTTAAATCTTTTCCTCGACCACAGGATATGCCTTCCGACTTGGTTATTTAAAAAATGATGAGCTAGTCACTGCAACGGTTATACAATTTATTGCCTGCTGAAATATATTAATCACTGCTGTAATAATCTAACGGAAGGCTCCAACCCACTTACTTCGTAAAATCCAGGTGGTGACATTACCATTATCCTGATGCAGTGGAAGTCTGTCATTTCAGAGTTAACATCACAGCAAGGGGTCATACACTAGTTAGGTAACTAGCTTTCCTCTCATGGCAGCTTAGAACAAGACTTGATTGAAACTGAAATAAAGCGACATTGACAAATTACCCATTACTTTTAGCTATTCACTCCTGAAACCCGCTCAGTTCAAGCAGTGTTTATTGAAACAAAGTGAATGAATCTGCATTAGCGAGCCAATTCACAACCCTGTCCAATAAGCATCTTTATGAGCGGTGTTGTTTTCTCTGTAGTAGGGGGGCCAAGGCAGTGAAATTTTGAGGGAGGTCGCACTGCTTGCTGTACTTGCTATAATAATGATTTTCCACAGGAAATGACTTGATAAGATGTCTGCTTTCACCGTGAATGGGCTTGATGGCCTCAAATCTGAAATATGCACCCCCGAATCTTCAAGCCTAAATTTAGGGGCAGGGGAAAAGAAATGCAATTTAAGACCATTTATGATCACTTTAATTATATGCATGAAGTATCATTGGAAAGGTCTATGAACAAACTTTCGATTGGTTGTACGCAAATTGTGATGATGTCACTGATGACGTCACTAGAGGTCAAAGGTCATCAGGTTAATGGCCAAGTGAAAATTTGGGGGTGTCTGCAAGAAAAAGGGTTAATCTACCATATGCAGAGGCAGAACAAGAAATAATTCTATTTCTGAATTAGCAATTAATAATGCTAAATGCTAATAATGTGATTTTTTATGTCACAAAATATTTACAAAAACCAGTTGCATAACTCCCATCCGGTAAAAATATTTTTCCCCAAAATTCAATTTTTTCTCCTAAATTTCACACAATAGACAAACATACCTTTATTTTTCTGCAGTGTTTTAGGTTTGAGATGTTGCCAGATCACACAGCCCTGGGCTACCAAGGCAACAACAGGCAATTGCGCACTTAACACCAGCTGCACGACATGGGCATCTGATGTGGCAGAGACCCTTTTGGCATTTGCAGGATGTTCTGGCAAAGTGGTCAGTTTTATTAAATCTGTTAACGTTTTATAATTCTGTCTGTCTATCATACAAATTGGGTTCATAACAAATTGCAGCCATAACAAATTGGGGGCTGGTCCGGGATAGACCATTGTGTGAGTCATTTATTGAAAATCTAAAATTTGAAATTTGTGAAATTGTTTTTTGAATTTTCCTAGATATATATTGACAGATCAACAGCAATGGATGATTTATTGGCATCACCAACCATAGAGGTTTTGAAGTCTTTTTAAGAGACAGAACTGCTAGAAATATGCAGACAGTTAGAGCTGACAGATGTAAAACCAACCATGCGAAAAGCAAGACTGGCTAAAGAGATTGTTGAGTAGTACATTGATGAAAATGTGTTTAAGCCAGGGGATCTGGAACAGTTTCCAGTGGAAAATCCAAATGTAGACATGAAACTTAAATTAAAAATGCTAGAGATTACAAGAGAGGAAAAAGAAATGCAATGAGAGTTTGAGAGAGAGAAAGAGAGAAAAGAAAGGGAGGAAAAGAAAAACAAAGGCAGTTTGAGTTAGAAAAATTAGCAAGAGAGAGAGAAAGAGAAAAGAGCAGGAAGAGAGACAGCGACAGAGAGATTTGGATAAACAGAAGTTAGATAGAGAAGAAAGGCTCCAAATGGAGCTATTACAAATCAAAATGGAAGCTGGAAAAAAATTTCATGCAAGCCAGGAGGTAAAGCTGGTGCCTCCATTCTCAGAAAAGGAGGTTGACAGGTATTTCCAGTGCCTCGAGAATGTAGCTACGAGTTGTCAGTGACTAAAGGAACACTGGCCTCTGTTGTTGCAAAGTGTCTTCAATGGTGAAGCTCAACAAGCCTATTCAGCTTTGTCTGCAGATGATTCCTCTGATAATGAGGTTGTCAAAAAGGTTATTTTGAGAGCTTATGAGTTGGTTCCAGAGGCTTACCGACAGAAATTCAGAGGTCTGAAGAAATCTGACAATCAGACTTATGTGGAATTTGCTCATGAGAATAAGGTTTGCTTTGAGCGCTGGTGGACTTCTATGGAGGTTAAGGATGATTTCAAATCACTATAAGAGATGTCGTTAGTTGAAGAACTGTGTTAAGGATGATATTAAGACCTACCTGAATAAGAAGCGAATGTAACAGGCCGAGGGAAGGCCCGGGCGGGGACTTGAACCTCCAGACCCCCGGGTAAGAGTCATGCGCGCTGACCACATCGCCAAAGAGCCAGGCTCATTAGCAAGGTAGCCAGGGCTTGTACTTATTAGGAGACATTTCCAGTGACAGAACCCTTCAACTGTCACACAAGCACTGAATTTGCAATCAGCTGCCAAATTTGCTGACGAATATGTTCTCACACATAAGTCCAAATTTCAGTCAAGCAGTAACAATAGATGGTCCAAATTTCAGAAAAAAGGTTACGGTGATACCCAAGATTCCTCACCCAAAGACAAAGACAATTCTGGTGATGGTGCTCAGAAATCCAGTCACAGGTCTGATCAAAGTGTGAAAGCTGACAGTGACAAAAGTGGTCAAATTTGCAATTATTGCAAGAAATCTGGTCATGTTACAACGAACTGTCGGTTTCTTAAAGCTAAAGAAAAAGAAACCAAACCCAATGGCTTTGTGAAGACAGGGTTAAAAACCCCTGTAGTAGATGACCGATCTGCTAAATTTCCTGCTCCTTGTGGGGCTAAGAAGTCTGATATTGCAGACTTTGTGAGGGAGGAATTTCTTCCATTTGTGTCAGAAGGATTTGTGGCTCTGAAAGAGCATTCTCCTCCTGTACCCATATATATCCTAAGGTACACTGGAGCTTCTCAGTCACTTTTGTTGATGGACTCCTTGGAGTTACGTGATGAGACAACTTCTCTGAATTTCATACTTGTACAAGGTATTGAAGGGAGGACCGTATCTGTACCCCTGCGCTCTGTATTCTTGAAGTCAGATTTAGTTACAGGACAGGTTAAGGTGGGACTTATGTCAAATCTACCTATCAACAGTGTTTCTCTGTCGATAGGCAATGACCTGGCTGGGGGCGATGTAGTTCCCCCTGTTCATCTTACTACACAGCCGAGCACTGAAGATGGCGATGAAGACCCATCTCTGTATCCTTCCTGTGCAGTGACCCATGCTATGGCCAAGAAGGCTCAAGAAGAAGATGATGTGGTGCCATGCAGCACAGTGAATAGTCATGACTCAGGTGGTCTGCCACATGACTCTGTTCGGCCTACTACGGTTTCTCCGTTTGAGGACTTATCAGACACTTTTATCAGTTCTCTGTTCAGCTAATCAGATGGATCTGGTTATTCTGATGTGTCTGGAGACTTGTCTCTGTCCAGAAACCGGTTGATTCAGGAACAAACCAATGATCCTGAAATTTGCATACTAAAGAAGAGAGCCCATCCTGATGAAGAAATAGATGCAATTCCAGTTGGGTATTAACTCAAGGATGGAGTGTTGATGCAGACGTGGCGCCCTCCTGATATCCCTGTCAATGCAGATTGGGCAGTGGTTAAGCAAATTGTTATTCCGTAGGTCAACAGGAATGAAATCTTAACAATGGCTTATAGTTTGCCTTTAGGAGGTAATCTTGGTGTTAACAAGACTGTTGACAAGATCATGAAACACTTCTTCTGGCCTGGATTTAGGAAAGATGTTTCCAACTTTTGCAAAACCTGTCACACTTGTCAGTTGGAAAACACCAGTTAGACCCACCTGAAGCTCCATTGCAGCCTATCCCAGCATTTGGGGAGCCCTTTTCCAAGGCCATCGTTGATTATGTAGTTCCATTCCCCAAGACTAGATCTGGAAATCAGTACTTTTTGACAATCATGTGTGCATCTACCAGATTCTCTGAAGCCATACCTCTACGCAACATCAAGGCAACCGCAATCTTGAGGCTTTGATAAAGTTCTTCACATTGTTTGGCCTTCCCAGGGAAATTCAGTCAGACTAAGGTAGCAATTTCACTTCCGGATTAGTTTCAGCAAGTTGTGTGTGAACTAGGTGCGAAGCAGATTCTCTCCAGTGCCAATCATCCAGAGAGTCAGGGTGCCTTAGAGTGGTTTCATTCCACTCTCAAGACAATGATGAGGACATATTGTTATAACCATGAGAAAGCCTGGGATGAAGGTGTTCATTTGCTGTTGTTTGCAGCTAGAGAAGCAGTGCAGGAGTCTACTGGATTCAGTCCGTTTGAGCTAGTGTTTGACCATGAAGTGAGAAGACCTTTGCTATTGTTGAGAGAACAATGGCAAGAGAAAGAGCCGCATATCAGTCAGTTAGACTATGTTAGCAACTTAAAGGAAAAACTATGTGCAGCTTATGACCTTGCCAAAGAGAACTTGAAATCAAGTCAGGGAAAAATCAAAACTTAGGCTAGAAGCCGTGAGTTTAAACCAGGAGAGAAGGTCCTTGTGTTGTTTCCCTTGCAGTCCAATCCATTGCAGGATAGATTTCATGGTCCTTATGAAATTCTGACATAAGTCAATGATCTCAATTAAATCGCGAAGACCCCGGATAGGAGAAAGCCAAAACAGTTGTGTCACATTAATCTGCTGAAGCCTTATCATGATAGGAATGCTAGGGTTGCAGCTGTCACTTCAGATCCTCCAATGGCCGAGACTTGCGAAGATGAGGGGGAGTTTCAAGATGATGAACCTAGAATTAAAGCTGAAGTTCTTTCATATAAATTGTCAAATTCTGAAGTGATGCAAAATCTTGATGTAAAACTCCAGCACTTAGAACCCTCACAGAAAGATCAGTTTGAGAGGTTGATCAAGAAATATAAAGATCTATTTCCTGATGTTCCAAAGAAAGTTTCTATAGCCTCTCATGATGTAGATGTTGGTGATGCCAAACCAATAAAACAGCATACGTACCAGGTGAATCCTGAAAAGAGAAAGATTGCTGAGAAAGAGGTTGAGTACATGTTAGAACATGATATTATCAGACCCTCTAACTCAGATTGGAGTTCCAAAACCTGACGGAAGTACTAGATTCTGAACAGATTATCGCAAAGTCAATGCTGTAACTAGAACTGATGTTTCCAATACCTAGGATTGATGATTGTATCGATTGAGTAGGGCAAGCGAAGTTTCTGACTAAGATTGATTTATTGAAGGGTTATTGGTGTGTGAGAGGGCCAAGAGCATCTCTGCTTTTGCCACACCATCTGGGTTGAACCAGTATGAAGTCCTATCCTTTGGCATGAAAAATGCCCCAGACACGTTCCAAAGGATGATACAGTTTACAATCGCCGGATTGCCACTCACGGGTGCGTACATCGACGGCCTGATCATATGGAGTGACTCCTGGGAAGAACATCTGAAAGATGTAGAGATGTTGTTCCAGCGCTTGACCCAGGCTAACCTGACTGTTAACCTGAACAAGAGTGACTTTGGTTGTGCTACTGTCACATATCTTGGCTACTTCATAGGCCAGGGTAAGATGGCACCCATAAATGCTAAAGTCCAAGCCATCATTGACTTTCCAGTTCCTGACAACAAAAAAGCAGTTTGTTTTGTTTGTTTTGTGGATTTTTGCCTGTGTTGGAGCATTTTCCTATCCCAAGACATCGCAACAAAACAACCCCATCTCAAGGGACTGTAACTATCTCATTTTTGTTATTTCAATCTTGGTCAGACTTTGTTTTGTTAAATTTGTTAAAGTTTTACAATTTTGTCTGTCATCCCTTGCTGTCCAATATGTCATAACAAATTGGAGCCATAACAAATTGGATGTATCTCTTAAGCTAACATAAATGAAACTAGCTTATTACGAGCTTTTGTCAGGAAAAAAAAACAAAAGATGTTTTTTTAGTAAGACATCAGTAAGATTATGAAAGTGACATTTAAACAGACATTTTTCATCATTTAATTTGATTTTTTGGGTTAGGGTTGCCAGCTGCTCATTTTCTTCACCACTGACTCCTAATTCATCTTCACTACCATCTACTGGGAGGGCTAGTTTTGCTTTCTTCTGGGAGGAACCATAAAACATTCTGTAAATGGAAGAAAGATGTATCAATTATCATCATATGAAATGCAGAAAGGACTCACAAAGTGCATTATTATAATAGACTATAGAAGATCAGTGTACACAAATGCAATTGCTATTGACTTTATGACAACTAAAAGTCATATGTATATCTGTCAAATTGATGGACCTGAAACAATAACTAAATGATTCTTCATGGTTGTGGAGCCTGAGTCCATAAAGTTTACAATTTGCTTTTGAACAATGTAGGCCTATAACTAAATACAAAATGTTATCAACATGCCAGACTAGCAATTCATAATGGTACGGTGTTATATACACATACAGAGCATACACATTTGAACATTTTCTATTATTAAATGATCAGGTACAGCGCAATAACCTACAGAATAATGAACTTACTCTGCAGAAAAGGGCTGCAAAATTGACTCCAGAAAGTTTACAAATGTCACAAATTTAAACACTACTATTGGTTTACTTAGAACTCTACCTCTCTTTTAATACATTGCATCATAACTGGGGATGTATTGTCTGTGTGTAAAAGGCTTAAAATGGGTTTGTTGCCATATGGCAACATCGTACCATAGAGGGTTCATTATTCAGGAATAAATTCATCCTGTAATATTAGACAAGGAATATTCAAGACCACATCCTTTCGGGAAGTAGGGAAGCTGAACACCAGGCATGCACAGAGCCTTGTGCCTTGATACCCTAATATCTATTCATGAGTTGCATTTTTAGTCCTATACCTGCCATGATGAGGACAAACACAGGTGTTGGTCCTCATCATAGCATGTTCGGATTACATTATGACATCAGCTGCAAGTCTTGAAAGAATAGGAACACACAAGCTCTAAAGAGATTGTGGTCTATATGAATGGTCACTTTAGCAATATTTTGTGTTCTGTCTTTCAGATGAGGCTATTGATGAAGAAAGTTTTGGGTACCTGGATCTTCACTCCATCACCACCTTAATCCCCAGTATAGGCGAGAGGCTCAAATTCATTGAGAAATATAATAAATCTGTTAGTAACGCAATTGCATACACAGTCACTATGTTTTAAATCAAAATTCTGACAGACGGACTGACAGACAGACGTTACCCATGACTGCTTGCCCTTTTAGTTCAGAGTTGTCATGGGATACGTTTGCTTTAGATGTAAAACTCGAATTCCTGGGGATTTGAAAAGTCTTTTTATCCATTTAAATGCGGTACATCATGTTAATCATGCTGCAAACTGTTTCCAGTGTTGTGAAATTGGCAGCGGTAGAACATTTAACTACATGCGATCTTTCCAAAGACACTTACAGCAGCATGAAGATGTTGACGAGGTGCTTGGTGTAACCGCTCAAGATCCAGTCCAGCCTGAGTTCCTTAATACTGAAGGCCAGCCAGCAGAGGAAGTTGAGGAGTGGGATGAGATCGAGCCAAAGGGCATTACTGATCGGGTGGCTACTTTTTTTTTTAGCTTATTTGAGGTCTGTGTCATCACAAACATGGTCTGGCGTTCATTTTTTTTGTTGAGCAGCCCTCTAGTTTAATCTCTGATATTTTGGGTAGACTGTAATCAAGGGCCATGGCAGTTTTCAGTTGTTTGGGACATGATCAAAGCCCAGAGGTAGAGCAACTAATGGTGGAGTTTCGAGACTGTGCTGAGCCCTTCCGAAATCTAGACACTGAGTATAAACAGATGCAGTATTTTGTCAAATTTGGAGGCTTTATTGAACCAGTTGAGGCAACTTTTCCTGGGGAGGGTTCCTACGTCCAGAAAAGGGGCTCCGTGTGATGGCTGGTGAGTTGAGATGCCAAAAGCAGTGACCAGAATAAAAGAGGGAACATGCAGATGAGAGAGAGACACACAGATAAAATAAGAGATTTGCGCTTCCAACGGACCTAGATGTCGTCCGAAGCAAGGAAGCGAGGCGAGCTCAAAAGGACGAAAAGAAAGGGAAGAAACAGAAAGATTCCCTTGCTTTCTAAAACTTCTCCTCAAATATGCTGCTAAGCCCTAAACAACTCTCTTACTAGAGACCTTACCGGCTGAAGTGCAAACATAACACTGACACTCTAGCAAAGGAAGTGAGGTGGAACTAGGGCTTAAATAGAATCCGGGCGAAGCCCCCAATTAATGCCAGCTGGCCCAGGAATCCGATTGAGAGCAAAAAAATATCGTCCCAGATGATAGCAACAAAGAAAGCTCTCAAAGCCTCCAAACCATGACACTCTGCCACCGGCACTGTGAAACAAGTCGCAGTTCCTGACACTTTTCAACGTGTTCCACTTGCCTTCTAGGATAGGTCCTTGAAATGCCTGGCATCTTGCAATGCTGGCTTGGCAGCAAAGAGATGGTGGAGTTCTTCACGATGTCTTTGATGGGGAGTTTTGCAAAACATACCCACTCTTCCTGAAAGAGACTTCCATTCCATTTCTTTTTTACAATGAAGACTGTGAAACAGTCAACCCTCTAGGATCAAAGACTGGAACAGACAAGATAGGCTTCATTCACTTTCAGATCAAGAGCCTGCCACCAGATCTGCTCTACAGTTTACAGTCACACTTCTTGTGTGCAGTATACAAATCAGATGATGCAAAAACATATGGTCTTGATGTTGTCTTGCGCCCCATTGTTGCAGAGCTGCAGTTTCTAGAGAAAGAAGGCATCCCGTTGACACCTCTATTATTCAAGGTACTGTTAAGTTCTCTCTTGTCCAAGTAGTCAGGGACAACTTAGGCTTGAATGCCATCCTCGGTTATTCTGAAAGTTTCACTGCTGACCATATGTGCTGGAGGTGCAGATTGCATAAACATGTCTCGGCACAGCAGACATTGGAAGATCCAGCACAACTGCGTAATATACACACCCATTAGGCAGATCTGGAACTCGCAAGCCTATCAGACACAGGGTTGAAGAGAGACAGCGAGCTAAACAACCTCTCTTTTTATCATATCACTGACAATGTGACACCGGACATAATGCGTGACATTTTAGAAGGAATAGGGCCCTATGAGGTCAAGCTCATCTCGAATAGTCAGATTGAGCAAAAACATGTCACACTTGACCAAATCAACTACAGACTCACAAGCTTTGATTACGGCTTTTGTGACAAGGTTAACAAGCCCTCTGTGATTACCAAAAATGATCTGAGATACCCTGAAGGGACCATGCGACAGTCAGCCGCTAAAATGTGGTGCCTTTTTAGGCTACTGCCCACCATGATTGGTGACCTGGTCCCCGAGGGAAACGAGGAGTGGGAAATCCTTCTGCTCTTGCTACTGTGCATGGACTTCTCTTCTCTCCTTCTATTATTGCCTCTGAAACACTAAATTTGACCAAGATCATTGAGGAGCATCACTCCCTCTTCCTTGAACTTTTTCCTCACTTACATTTGCATCCAAAGCACCACTTCATGGTTCACTATCCACAAGCAATCAGAAAACTGGGACCCTTGATGCTCTTTTGGTCAATGCGCTTTGAAGCAAAACACAACTTCTTCAAACGTGAGTCACTTTTCGGAGGTTGGCCCAGGGCCCAGCACCTTTCTGTCCACCATAGACGGTTTTAAACAAATCGGTTTGGTGCCAGCCTGGGTAACCTTCAAGGGCACTAAATGCAGCCAAATTTGGCTATTTATGGGTTATCCACTTTAATGCTGTATAATTCAAGATTTAAGCTTCATAAAGAGGAAAAATGTGGCTCAATTCAGAAAAGACACTTACAGCATTTAGAATTACATTGTATTTCAGTTTATTTTCATGATATTGGTAGAGAAAATGAGCTGCAAACATAAAAAATCTTCATGAAAATTCACCATTGAAATTGCAAAAAAAAAAAAAATGAATTCTGAGGATTGAAAAACTGCTGGAGCTTAAAACTATACTATACTATAACTATTTCTGGTAACATAAACTCCTTGACCACAAGTAGAATTCATCTTCAACATTACATTCTAGATTCCCTACATGCTACTAGCCAAATTATACAGCTATCCAAGTGTTTCCCCAAAGTCTCAAAATGATTTCCTGTCAAATCATAAAAAAATCATGTATATAACACAAATAAAGTTTTAAAGGACAATGTGTAACATTTACATTTTTTTTATTTGCCAAAATCTAAGTCTGCATTCATATATATGTCATCATTGGTGTATTATGACCTCCGCTAATAATCTGATATATTCTCGTAAACGAAGAATTTTAGACTTGTTTCTACATTGGGAGGGTAAGCTGGTAGCAAGCTGCGTCGTAGGGGAGTGCCATGACAGTCAGCCAGTTGCCGCTGGCGAGGGACAAATAGCACCTAACTCGGAATTAATCCGCGTTTGCCCTGCCAGCCAGTGCAAAGCGATTGAGACATTGGAGGAGATCAGGAAGAGAGGCTATCGGGGCGACATTGAAAATCAGTACTACTGCAGCATAATGCAGGACCATACATATGCAGCAGCAGCACAGGAGACCAAATCCTCATCCGCAAAAAAAAAAAAAAAAAATGAAAAAGAGGATTGAAAAGGCAGCGCGACCGGCTCGCTCAAAAAAAGCAAGGGTGAATATCGGGCTAGCCTTCCCCAGGTGGCAGGAGCTAATGAGGAAGAAAGATTTTCTAAGGGATGCTGAAATTACCAGCTTCCTCCTCGACAAGTCAGCTATACTGCCAAAATTAGCTTAAACACAACTATTCATTCAGTTGTAGGAGCTGAGGAAAGAGCAAGGCAGGAGGCGAGGGATATGCTTTTTAAAGCTCCGAGAACGCAAGCAACTTTAATCACTTCTCACATATGTAGCTCCCGCTAAAACATAACATTGCCGACTAAACAACATGCGCATCGCGCCTAGCAACTGTAACTACGTCACCGACTGTCCAACAGTGAATTATCCCCAGCTAGGTAGGAACCCCTACACACTTCCCCCCAGAATTCACTATGACAGACCAATCCAAACGGTGAGGGGGCTGCAGCAAGCAACCATGGCGGCTCCTGATATCCGGGGCGCCGAATGTGGTCGGGGCTGGGGTAGGGGCGGGGGACGGAACTGGGGCCGGGGCTGGGGGAGGGACCGAGGGGGCCGGTACAGATGCAGATCAGGGATGAGTAATCGGTGGCCGACCACGCCGCGGAGGGCTGTGCCACCTCCACTGTCCTGTCCAGATCCAGATGCGATGGTTTGAGGCGGTCCACTGAGATCCGGTCTGGCCTACCACCAATGTCGACCAGGAAGAACTTGTCCCCGGGCTCGAGCACTCAAAACGGCCCATTGTATGGTGGCCGCAGGGGTCCCCGGTGAGCATCGTAGCGCACAAATACATACGCAACCTCCTATATCCTATGTGCGACTGAAGCAACCCGTGTTGTGTCGTGGGTATTAGCGCAAACAGCTTGGCGCGGTCTCGGAGGTCAGTACACTGCTGGCTAGCAGACCACGGGCACGTGGTGTTTGGCAGAAATTCTCTAGGCACACGCAGGGGCTGTCCGTAGACAAACTCAGCAGGGGAGGAAGGCAGATCCTCTTTGGGGGCAGTCCTGAGTCCCAACAGCACCCAGGGTAACCGATCCACCCAGGCGTCATCCCGCAGACCGGCACGGAGAGCGGCCTTCATTGAGCGGTGGAAACCCTCACATAACCCGTTAGCCTGGGGGTGATATGCAGTAGAGCGGTGGAGCTTTACACCACAGCTTCGGCTGACAGCGCCCCAGAGCTCCGACGTGAACTGTGCCCCGCGGTCCGAAGTGAGATCGGAGGGGACGCCGAACCTGGCATCCCACGTGCCCAAGAACGCCCGCGCCACATCGTCAGAGGACGTCGACTGCAGTGGAACGGCCTCTGGCCACCGGGTGGTTCTGTCCACCATTGTCAGCAAATGAGTGAACCCGTGCGAGGGTGGCAGGGGGCCCACGAGATCCACGTGCACGTGATCCAGGCGCCTCTCCGGCTCCACGAAAGCCTCTAACGGGGCCCTCGCGTGGCGATGCACCTTCGACCGCTGGCACTCCATGCAGGCAGCAGCCCAGCCCCGGACGTCCTTTTTAAGCCCGTGCCAGACGGACTTAGAAGCTACAAGCCTCTGCGATGCTTTCCTGCCGGGGTGGGACATAGATTTAAAAAAAAAAAAAAAGGTACACCACAATCTTATAATGGCTTTGGAGTATGCTTGTGCTGTGAGGTCTCAGCCTCCACGTGCTTATGTAATTAATTAGCCGGTGAGCAGGTTTAGGATTTGTTCCATGGTGCGAGGGCCGAGTCTGTTTCTCGTCTTGGAGATAATTTCTCCTGCCTTGGAGAAAATGGAACAGAGGAGGCTGGAGTGCACAGAAACTGTAGTGCAAGTCGATAAAGTATTCCCACACGGAAGAACGTCCTCTCTTCCTCGCTGACTACATGTCTCTCAATATCCGTTCGCTGGTTCGCTGTCTATCGCACGAAATCACCAAAACACCTCACAGATCCCGCCAATGCTTTACTGCCGTATAAACCTTTTGAATTACTACCAAAGCAGTGACATCGCGAACAAAGCTTCGGACGTCATTGATCATGTGACTTCGGCAAAACAAATCAAGCCTCGGCACAGTGCTTCGAAAGCACTGTGTTGTTTTTTTAGACACATGCGCCGGAGCCTCAGCTTCAAACGGACCATCACGAATATTGACCTATTTTTGTATGACCACGAGTACTGTGTTTGGATGCCCTATGTACGACCATTGGCTTTGCCCATCGACTACGACTTTTTGCCTCTCTTTCTTGTACCTCCGCCCATCTGTCTTACTGGTTCTGACCCCTGCCTGTCTAGTCCATACTGCTTTTGGATTTCGTATTGGGACTTGGCAAGTTCTTTGTATTTTGGCTTTGACCCGGACTCCAATAAAGGCATAGGTTTTTTGGATTACAATCTCTTGCGAGTGGTTCCTGAACGGTACTGCACAATTTCAGCGTAATGTGCACAACATAGACAGGATACAACCGAGCCTGCTGATACACATAGGTTTGTATGCTCTGTGTTTGTCCAATCAATGTGTTTCACTTACTCTAAAATGTTTAAACACCCGGGAATTGGATAAGAAACGAGCCAATCAATACATTGTTACCAGGGTTGCTTCACGAGGTCATGAAGTGTAACTCTGCATTTACGCAGAACAGCCTGAGTGTATGATTGAGTGATTGGCTATCAATGCCAGTACTCGGGTGGGTATAAGGAAGCGCTGAATTTGTCAATGAAGGAATCTACTCGTAAATCCACGGTAGGGAACTACAAATTTTTTTGTATGTGAGGACTGTAATTAACAGTAGAATGTGAGAGAATCAATACCATGTCGATTTTTTTTTTTTGCCTCAGAAAACTGATTTCTCTGAACCACTAATTGGAATACCGTTAGCCACTGTGGCTAAACTGGTTGTTAGAGGATCACGATTTTTTTCTGTGTCAAGATATCATTATTTTTTAACTGCTGGATCGATACTATGGGCAAGGATACTGACCAGTTTGCACATCAGGCTTAGCTGAGGAGTTTAATTCATGCAGCTCTTGAAAAACAGGGCGTGGGGTGAACTTCCCCATATTCAGAACCGCGTTCGAGGTCTGCTTGCTTGTGAACGTTCAATAAATGATCCGGGGGTGCCATCTAGTGATCGAGTTCAGTTACAGCGTGCTTAAATTTGCAGGTCTATAGACGCAGGTGTCTACATCTGCAGAAAGGGGTTAATGCATTCCCCCACTTAAAGGATGGCAGTGGTTTAGTGACTACTTTTGGTGAAGTAAAACTAAATGCTATCTAAAAAAGATTGAATTTTTGTGAAAATCAAATGTATATGCACTGGGTCAAGTAGGCTCATGGGCTTATATGGGTATTATTTTTATATCTTGTAAGGACACATGGTATGCGTAGGGCTGATCCCACCACCCAGCAATCGGGTTCCTAGAAGAAAGACTGTAATATCAGGAAGCGGTTGAGGAGCTTGGATGGGCTCAGGCCACAGCGGGAACGAGAGATTGTGCCAACCAGGACAGTCATACCAGGTAATGCAATGTCAGTCCCTGATTTGCCTGTTGCCGAGCTGTCTGTCGGATTACGAATACCACTCTAAACCAAAGTATTCTCTATGGCACCACATTTGTTACGCGGCCTGTAATGCTGCATCTTAAGTCTCTGTGCAGAATTCTGCTGGGGCTTTAGAGCTGTTATTCCATTAATTGTGTTTCTGTGAAACTGCCTCAAATGCTGCATCAGTGTTGGCACACACATGCATCACTTTAAACCTATAGAACCCTGTCTTATCAGTGACATAAGAAAATAGTGTATAGCACATTGAGACATCACCGAGGTCGCATGGTCTGATATAATATTTATATTTGACAACAGTGTGATCTTTTGTATTTTACAGCAGCCACCATATCCGAAGAGCGAGCTGTGCAGTGTTCAGAATGGTTAAAGAATAATTCACAGCCCCTTGCCCAGGTGGAGGCATATATGCGTGACACCTGCCAGTACAGGGCAGGATGGATACGGGCCGACCACTCAAAATCCATTCCCGATGTCCTGGCCGAGTTCCAGTGCCTTACTACTCCAGCCATGGTATGTCAAAACTCAAATATATGTACAGTAGCCTGGCGCCTGTTCGCTAGAGCAGAAACGTGCAGAAACTGAACTACTGTTGTAAGTCTATGGGTCACGTCACGGCAAGTCAATTCAGTTTGGTAATTGGAAACCAGGCTCTCTTCCAGGAGGAGACACGTTTAGCTATTTTGTGAGAATGGAAACTGCCATTCATTGCTTCATCCAAAAGTGTACACAGGACATGCTGTATAAAGCCTACTTTTCCGAAGTAATGGAGTTGGTGCGTATAATTCTTGTGCACATTATCTTATGCATTGTCACTACTCGTGAGTTTGGATTCCTACAGGCTAAATCTTGGCCATGCATCCTAGCCTTCCTTTTATTAACCTAGCATCTTTTCAAATTTTGGAGCTCAGCCATCATTGGTCTTCTCAACTTGTCAATATCTTATTTGTCCTGTTAAAATTTCATCACTTTTTTTTGTCAGGAAAATGTACTTTTTAATTGTGCACTCGGATTATGTGAGTGTATTGTCATATTGTCAAAATGACCTTGTTTCTCAATTTGTCTCCATCTTTTAGATTACATAAGATTTTTCGATCCTTTACGGAGAGGCTGCACCTAAACTTTTCAAGACGTAGGTTCCTCTTTACGCTGATAAGATCATTCGTCTGGCTGAACGCGAAGGGAAACTCTCAGTGGCAGGGGAACAGATCACTCAGGGTAAAATAGTTATTTTATCACAAACTTATCAAATGTTTTTTTTTTATATCATGTTTTTCTGGGTACTCAAAGACACTTCACATGAGAACTTAACTAACAAAACATACACTCAAACAAATCAAGTAAGCAAACTGCAAAAGCAAAGAAGAAGAGAGGGTGATGGCAGAGGAGGATTGTCAGATGCAGGTTATCTTGAAGGGATTTGAGTTGACTTTTACGTGACGGGAGTCAGATTTATCGACGGCAATGGCTGGCGATGGTGAAGGCTTTGCCCCTTTTATTTTCATTAATAACGCATACCTCGTAACTCTCACACATTCGGCGTCAGTTTTAATTGCATATTTACGTTCCCCTGCTGTAGACAGCAATTACTCAATCAACGCATATGGGACACTCGCGTTACATTCTAAGAACATTCATTGAAGTTAAGCCTGTGAGTAATTTACCTTTGAACAGAAGTTAAAATCTAAATTCCAGACTCCAGTTTTACACAGTTGGAAAGCTGGATTCTTCTTTTTACAAGGAGGGGCAACTTGAAAAGATTGTATTCGTGGAATGAGCGACAGCGTAACGTTCGGCAGTGCTACTCATTTCATGAAGCACTATTCTTACAAGTTGTAACTCGGTGTGAGTTGTAACTCCATAGCGATGTGGGATGTATAAACCACAGACCACACATGAAGGCTGGCCACACCCCCAGAATAAGTTGTTAAAGAACACACCATTGAACACACTCCCTATAGAGCTCTACAAAATCAGCTGATAGGGGTGGGAGGGGTTGAAAGAGCTTCAGTAGAGAGCTGATGACAATTGCTCTGCACGGGTAGAAATACTTACCTTCTTTCTTTTATTTCTCATCATGAGTTGGAACTAACATGGTGGAGTATTTGGAGCGAGCAGAAACATCCAGGTCGTACCCATTTGTGCTGCCGCTTGCTGATGGGATGCTGTGCTCTCAAGCCTTTGCTGTTATCTCAGGCAAGGCTCTTGAAATGGACACGGCTCTTGCAGCTGTGGACACGCGTTTCAAAAGTTTTTCTGTGTTTCACCTACACTATCCGAATGAGTGTACCCTTACTTGGCAATTTTTCCAGAATGTGGTTTTTGAACTTTAGGGAATTGTTTCCCCAGCAGTGAACTTCCTGAAAACCCAATTACTTTCTTGCAAGTAGACGGGCCTGGACCCCCCCCCCCCCACCCTTTCTCTCTCCTCTCCCTCTTGTTCTTTGTATCACTCTTTCTCATAGCAATGTGTTTTTCCTCCGTTGTGAAAAGATTATTTATTTTGTTCAGGTTTGTTTAGGAGAGACTTTTGCTCTCATTTGTTAATACATAAAGGTTGCCAAGTGTTAAAATCCAAAGGTCATTCTTCAATACATTTTGTTAGTAAAATGGTAAGCTAATGTTTTCGATAGGTTGTCAAAAGTATCAATACTCCAAAAAGAATTGATACTAAAATGTTGTATCCGGATTCGATACTCATTTGCAAAAGTATCAATACTATTTATTTATTCATTTTTTGCACTGCCTCAGATAAAAAGTTTCAGGTTATCATAGTTGCAGTTTCATTTTGCGCGACTGTTTATTATTTATTATTTCATTTTGTAACAGAGGTTATGTTTACATTTTTCTTGTTAATAAAAATATTTAAATTAGATTTTGGAGTCTTTTTTTTATCCATGTGGTATCGAAAATGGTATTGAGTATCAAATATTTTCCTGAGTATCAGTATCGAGTTGAAAGTTTTGGCATCGTGACAACCCTAGTTTTGGAACTGTTAGAAAGAGGAGAGAGGTTATGGGGAATATTATGGAAATTTTGTGAGTTTTTATACTTATGTGTTCTGTGAATTTTGCATTTTCATAAATACAAATCCCAAAACCAGTGAAGTTGGCACGTTGTGTAAATCGTAAATAAAAACAGAATACAATGATTCGCAAATCCTTTTCAACCTATATTCAATTTAATACACTGCAAAGACAAGTTACTTAATGTTCAAACAGGTAAACTTTGTAATTTTTTGCAAATATTAGCTCATTTGGAATTTGATGCCTGCAACATGTTTCAAAAAAGCTGGCACAAGCTGCAAAAAAGACAGAGAGTTGAGGAATGCTCATCAAACACTTATTTGGAACATCCCACAGATGAACGGGCTAATTGGGAACAGGTGGGTGCCATGATTGGGTATGAAAGCAGCTTCCCTGAAATGCTCAGTCATTCACAAACAAGGATGGGGCGAGGGTCACCACTTAGTGAACAAATGCGTGAGCTGATTGTCGAAAAGTTTAAAAACATTCCTCAATGAGCTATTGCAAGAAATTTAGGGATTTCATCTACAGTCCGAAATATCGTCAAAAGGTTCCGAGAATCTGGAGAAATCACTGCATGTAAGCGACAAGGCCGAAAACCAACATTGAATGCCCGTGACCTTCGATCCCTCAGGCGGTACTGCATCAAAAACTGACATCA
The DNA here is from genome assembly GCA_029721435.1 of Gymnothorax reevesii. Taxonomy (NCBI): domain Eukaryota; kingdom Metazoa; phylum Chordata; class Actinopteri; order Anguilliformes; family Muraenidae; genus Gymnothorax; species Gymnothorax reevesii. The sequence continues at coordinate 17,035,980 of CM056579.1, forward strand.
GTGTGTAAAGGACATCACCACATGGGCTCAGGAACACTTCAGAAAACCACTGTCAGTAACTACAGTTCGTCGCTACATCTGCAAGTGCAAGTTAAAACTCTACAATGCAAAGCGAAAGCCATTTATCAACAGCACCCAGAAACGCCGCCGGCTTCGCTGGGCCCAAGCTCATCTACAGTTGCAATCAAAATTATTCAACCCCTGTTGCAAATTAAGTTTACTGGGAAAATTTACAAACTATCAGCTTCTTGCAATAAACAAATCAAACAAGAACAATTTAAATGGCTTAAAGCAACAAATATTATAAGTGGCATAGTACAAATATATACTTGTTCGACACAAAATGCTACTTTTAATGAGTACTGCAGGCTCAAAATTATTCAACCCCTTCATGATATGCATCTTTAATACTTAGTAGAGCACCCTTTTGCTGCTTTGACCTGCTGGAGATGTGATGCATAGGCAGATGTCAGCTTTTGGCAGCATTCCCAAGGAATCTTAGCCCAGTCCTCATGGACAATGGCCTCCAGTTCACTAATATTCTAGGGTTTGCACGTTGCAACTGTCTTCTTCAAATCCTACCAGATGGGTTCAAGTAAGGCAACTGTGATGGGCACTCTAGAATCTTCCCAGACTTCTTCTGAAACCAAGCCTTGGTGGATGTTGAGGTATGCTTAGCATCATTGTCCTTTTGGAAGCTTCCCTACAGATGGCACAATGTTTTCTCAGGGTGTGTTTTTCAGCATATGCCTTTTATTCCTCCTGCAGACATACCACTGATTCATAAGCCTGAAATATTCCAGTTTTGTTACATCACTCTACAGAACAATATCCCCAAACTTCTGTGGCTTATTTATATGGTTTTGAGCATATTGGAGCTTGGTGCTTGTATGTCTTGGAGACCTTCAACGTTTAGCATGCGCCCTACTGTGCAACCTGAAACCTCAGTGCCTCCTGCCTCCAAGTCTTGCTGCAGGTCTCCTGCAGTCACTCGAGGGTTTTTGACCACCCGTCTCCTCAGGAATCTGGTGACAGGCATTGATAACTTCCTCTTTCTGCCACATCCTGGTACTGTAGCCACTCTTCCTTTAACTCTGAACTTGTGAACTATGATTCTAACTGTATCTCTACGAACATTCAGTGCCGGTTCTACCTTTCTGTATCCTTTTCCTTGTTTGTGGCAGGCAATGATCTCCTCTGTTAGCTTTTTGGACAATTCTTTTGACGGCAATATTTCTAATATGTAATCAAATGTCACTGTCATCAAACCCTTAGTGAGTGCAAGTATTTGACATTTTCTATCTCAAGCAAAACTGGTGCAACTAATTAAGCTCTTGATTAGCTGCATTAGGTGTGCTTGAGACAATACCTGATTTGCAAATATGCTCTTAAGATGAATTCTATTCGGGAGGTTGAATAATTTTGAGACTGCAGCAGTCATTAAAACTGGCATTTTGTGTTAAATTGGGAGAAACCACTTGTAATATTAGTTGTGTTAGGGTATTAAAAATGTTCTTGTTAAATCTGTTTATCACAAACAGCTGAAAGTTAGTACATTTTGATATTAAACCCAGTTTGCAATGGGGGTTGAATAATTTCAATTGCAACTGTATGATGGACTGATGCAAAGTGGAAAAGTGTTCTGTGGTCTGACTAGTCCACATTTCAAATTGTTTTTGGAAACTGTGGACGTCGTGTCCTCCGGACCAAAGAGGAAAAGAACCATCCGGACTGTTATAGGCGCAAAGTTCAAAAGCCAGCATCTGTGATGGTATGTGGGTGTAATAATAATAATAATGCATCAATTTTATATAGCGCTTTTCTGCTTTCAGGGCACTCTTCACAAGGATACATTATTCATTCACTCACACATTCACGCTCTGATGGTAGTAAACTACATTTTGTAGCCACAGCTGCCCTGGGGCAGACTGACGGAAGCGTGGCTGCCAGTATGCGCCTATGGCCCCTCCAACCACCACCAAACATTCACACACAGTTTTCCTATATTGCATGGGGGGAAACCGGAGTACCCGGAGAAAACCCACACGAACGCGGGGAGAACATGCAAACTCCACACAGACAGACCCCAGGCTGAATTCGAACCCACAATCTTCTTGCTGTGAGGCAGTAGTGCTAACCACTGTGCCACCATACAGGTGTTGGAGCAACATATGTTGCCATCCAAGCAACATCATTTTCATGGACGCCCCTGCTTATTTCAGCAAGACAATGCCAAGCCACATTCTGCATGTGTTACAACAGCATGGCTCCGTAATAAAAGAGTGCGGGTACTAGACTGGCCTGCCTGTAGTCCATACCTGTCTCCCACTGAAAATGTGTGGCGCATTATGAAGCGTAAAATACGACAACGGAGACCCCGGACTGTTGAACAACTTAAGCTATACATCAAGGAAGAATGGGAAAAAGTTCCACTTGAAAAGCTTCAAAAATTGGTCTCCTCAGTTCCCAAACATTTACAGAGTTTCGTTAAAAGTAAAGGCGATGAGCTGCCGGGTGGCTCACACGGTTAAGGTACTGCTCTCCAGTGCAGAGGTGATCACCACGTCGCGAGTTCGAGCCCCGGCGTACCCACCGGCAGGGGTCGGCAGCCCCCTCAGAGTAGCGCACAATTGGTTGTCGCGCTACAGGGTTTCAAATTGGGAAGGGACTGCCGGATTTGGGTATACAATATATCAGCTTTGTTCGTTGCTCCAGCGCCTCCTGTTGGCCAGACGGGCGCTCGTCAGGAAGACTCCGGGTTAGTTCATGTCCGGGTATCCTCCGCCCTAGTTCTGAACTTGTGAAGATTCAACCAATGAGTGTATAAGAATCAGTGGCAGACAGGCACGTGCTTCAGAGGAGAGCCGTGAACTGTCTCACTATCCTGAGTTGGCAGCAAGGGGTCGCATACGAGCAAGCTTTGTACATAGTTCCCCAACTACAATTTACATAACATGCCAACTTCACTGGTTTTGTACTTATTGTAACATTATTGGTCAAGAAAATAATAATAATAAATAATTATTATAATTGTAATATTAATAAGTAATAATTGTATATTGGCAACCCAACCTGCTGGGTTTAAGGAACCCAGCAGTGTAGGCAATGTGAACCCTTAATAGGGAAATATGAACAACCCAATTGGGTTGTATAAACAAACCAATTGTTGTATTCAGGGAACCAACCCAATTTGTTGGGTTAAATTAACTCTGCGCATGTTCTGTCCAATATTTAACCAGCACTGGGTTGGAAAACTACTCAAATTGGGTTGTTTTTAACATAACATTTTTAAGTATGTGGAACATGAGACGGAAGATTCCGTTGATAAATGATGACACCCCAATTTAATTTACAGTGCTGCTCGTTGTTATGGTTATCTTGCCTACCTAAGCTCTAACATTATCAAAAATAAATTGATTTAATGATTTATTATATTATTTATATATAAATGTATATGCAATGGTGTGTGCGCCCTGTGATGGATTGGCAACCTGTCCAGGGTGGGTCCCTGCCTTTGCCTGTAGCCAGCTGGGATAGGCTCCAGCTCTCCCCATGACCCTAGTGAGGAATAAGCGGGTATAGAATATGAATGAATGAATAAATGTATACGCCAGTTAATGACATTGGCCAAAATGATTCTATAGCTGTAAACCTTTCTTCAATTTAAAAGGTGCTTTTGACCTTAAAGGGAATTCTGCTTCTTATTGAATGAAAATTAATGAACTTGTCGGAAAAGCTGAACAACGTGTAGCCTTTCATTTTGTTTTTTTTTTTTTTATTGGGGGGAAGAGACTAATCGCCCTGTAGGGCTTCCGCGCGAAACTTCGAAGAGTGGGCGGATTACAAAATTAAATCTCTTATTGGCCTAGCTGCTGGGAAAATGGCAGAACTGCTTCCCTAATGGACCCACTGCAGGGCAGATAGCTGATGTCTTTCATCAGCGGGGAGAATAGCCACTTCCTTTTTTGATGTTATGCCCAAATAATGCCCATAATCTTCAGCAATATGTGTAAATATAACTTTGATGCAATTTTACGATAAACTACCTCGTTCTCATACAATATTTTTGTTATGGAGCACGTGCAGGCTATTTTTGTGACAATGTTTAAGTAAGCAACGTGAACAATTTATGTTGAATAAATATGTTAAGTAGGTCTGATGTTTCGTAATGTTGCATCTTGGGGAGGTCTTCCAAAATAAGTGCTTTCAAACAACTTCAGGTCAAAAAATCCGAGCTATCCCTTTAAACGATACAATATCCCACTGTCACAAATAATTTTAATTTTGAGACGCTTAAACCTCACATTTTCAGCAATCTGAACTTCGCATTATCGCCAGCTTCCAGCTTGCCCACAGTTTCCCCTGGAACTGCACTTTTCTTGTTTAAATAATGATTTTCCCCATTACTTTGTCACAAGTTTCAAATCTCTTTTGATACATCATGATGTTCATTTTTGTAAATTATGGTCCCGAATAGACTAGAATAAAGGATAGAGCCAGAATATGCATTTGGGGAATGGCTTTGCTTTGGTCCTTGTCCGATACGGTCAGATCAATACGTAGATCTACCCCTCCCTCCTCCATGGATATTCAATTCACGCTCTTGTCCAATGGGAATCACATCGGGTTTCAAAATGACAAAATGGTGCTTTTCAAATTGCCAAAATCGAGGCTTCCTAAATTCAATTCAATTGTCTTTATAGTGGGTGACAAGTTCATCCAAACAATGAGCCTCATTTCCAAATTGGACCACAAAACAAAAATGCAGAAATATACAAGATATACAAAGGCAGTATAGCAATTAATACATAACATTACCATAATTGCAATTACATTTCCTATAAAATATAATAAAAAAATATATATATATATTTTTGGAATGCAGCCGTCCAGGCTATTCATGAGACCAGTTTTGTCCTTTTGCACCAATTATTGTCCATTTTACAAGAAAAAATTGGTTACTCTGAAGAAGAGAAGACAAAAATATGCCACGTATATGGCCCGCCGTGACCCGCTAACCCATTGAGAGCCCCAAAATGATGCCAAAATGAGCGGAGATAAGTGACTATTCCATCAAAAAAGTGGATTTCCTCAAGATGAATTCATGTTCATTGTGCTTATTCCATGAAAAATGAACATTTCAGGAGTCACAATTTGTAAGGTAACAGTCTGTTACCTTAGCGCTTCATGTCGAGGTGAATGACGGGTGTTGGCATGGCAGTCAGTGAACGTTGGAAGGTTAAATGATTGTGCTCGCACTTTGTTTGACAGGTTGACTGACTATTAGTGCTGACAGACCTCATGAATTTAACATGTTTAGCAACATTGTTTGCAAATTTTCATGGTAGCCTACCGGACAACCGACTTAGTGCAATCTGGTAGTGCGACGTGATTTTTGACAGTCTCGGGCACTTGGACAACCGCTAATTTCAACCCCTGCCCACATGTTGAAAATCTCTAGTCTTACTCATTTAACAGCGGGTTTACCCTCATTAGATGACATTTATTTAGCGGATACTTTTATCCAAAGCACCTTACAGTAAGTGTAAGCATTAAGGTCACTGACAGACTGGACAAGTTACATTTCAAGCATTAGTCACCTGAAGTCATGAACATGTAGAGCAAGCACTATACAGAAGGCTGTAGCATACAGAGAAGAAAAAGAAACAAAGTAAGTGAGGACTAACATGAAGATTTTTTCTTTTATTCAAATAAAGCAGGGGAGGAGAATATTAGGTCAGAAACTGTCTAAACAGGTGATTCTTAAGGTTACGGCGGCAGCAGGGATGGAGTAGTTCATGGGGGGGGGGGTCATTCCACCACTGGGGAGCAAGATGGGAGAAGCTGAGTGATCTGGAAGAACGACCAGCTTTCCGACCCATGGGAGGGGGACGAAGTCCTCCTGCTGCTGCAGAACGACTGTGAGAGTAAGTAAGTAAGTAAGTAAATCTTTATTTGTATAGCACCTTTCACAGCTTGAAAACACAAAGTGCTTCACAGTGGTAAAAACAGAGATAAAACATATAAAACAATAAAAACAATAAGAAAACAACACAGTTATCAATATAACAATAAACAAACACTGTGCAACAGACAAGAGATTTGCTTATTCAAAGGCTTGTCTAAAAAGATGAGTCTTTCGCCGACTCTTAAAGATGTCCACAGAATGAAAGGCTCGCAAGTCCAAGGGGAGTGCATTCCACAGTTTTGGGGCCACTGTTTGGAAGGCACGATCTCCTTTAGTTTTCAGCTTCGTACGAGGAATGAGCAGGAGGCCCTGATTGGAGGACCTTAGTGACCGACTGCAGACATACATCTGGAGGAGGTCACAGATATAAGCGGGCGCCTCGCCATGCTGAGCCTTATAAGTGAGCAACAGAACCTTGTATTGGATTCTGAAAGCCACGGGGAGCCAGTGTAGCGAGAACAGGATAGGTGTGATATGACAGTGTTTCTGCGACCGGGTTAACAGCCTAGCTGCAGCATTTTGAACAAGTTGAAGACGATCCAGGGATGATTTGCTGAGGCAGGTGAAAAGTGAGTTACAGTAGTCCAGCCTGGATGATATGAAGGCATGGACAACTAAGTCCAGTTCTGAATGGGATACAATAGATCTGAGTTTGGCTATGTTTCTGAGGTGGAAAAAACAGGTACGGGTCAGTGAAGATATGTGCTTATCTAAGTGCATGGATTGGTCAAAAATGACACCGAGATTTCTAAGGCTGGATCTAACGTTACCACTTAAAGCCTTCATGTGATTAACAACCTTGGTCACGACAGAATCAGCGGCTACTACGAGAACTTCTGTTTTGCTTGCATTGAGTTGCAGGGAATTACAGGCCATCCAGTTTTCGATAGTGGACAGACATTCATGTAAAATGTTGATTTTTTCAATCTTATCTGGTTTAAATGACAGATATAATTGGATATCGTCTGCGTAGCAATGATATGATATTTCCTTAAAATTGCTGATAAGGAGGCCGAGGGGGAGCATATACAGAGAAAACAGGATCGGAGCCAGAACAGAACCCTGAGGCAGGCCACATGTAAGAGGAGAGGGGTCAGAAGTAAAAGGACCAACAGCCACCGAGAAACTTCTCTCAGTGAGATAGGATGCAAACCAACTCAGGGCACTCCCAGATACACCCACCCACTCCCTCAGCCTGTCCAGCATGATGCGATGGTCAACAGTGTCGAATGCTGCACTAAGATCTAAAAGCACCAGAATGGAGCACTGACCTGTATCTGAAGCCATCATGATGTCATTTGATACTCGAAGGAGAGCAGTCTCTGTGGAGTGCTTCTGCCTAAAACCAGATTGGAATTTGTCTAAGATGTTATGGTTCATGAGGAAAGATGTGAGTTGGTTTGCCACTACTTTCTCAAGAACTTTGGACAAGAAAGGCAATTTTGAAATAGGCCTGTAATTACTTGGTAGGAATGGGTCCAGCGTAGATTTTTTAAGAAAGGGGTTTACCGTAGCCATTTTAAAGGATGACGGAACATAACCTAGCTCAAGTGAAGTGTTGACAATAGAAACTAGACTAGGGCTGACAGAGTCAATAACCTCTTTTAGCAGAGGGGTTGGTAGAATGTCCAGGGGACTGGAGGAGGATTTCAATCAGTTAACCACCTCAGTGAGTTGTTTAGGGGAGATACAATGGAAGCTACTCAAGGAGGCTCGCTGGGCCGGGCAAATGGGAGTGGTAAAAGAGGAAGGGATGGTGGGGTTTTTGATGTTGGCTGTCACGTCAGAAACTTTGTCCACAAAGAATGACAAGAATTTATTACAGTCCTCATGAGAGGAAACAGGGACTGAGGGGACAGGTGGGCTAACCATACTATTTATGGTCTGAAACAGGACCTTGGGATTTTGCTTGCTGGAAATAACTAAATCTGCGAAATATGAAGCTCTGGCATCCTTTATCATGGCATTGAGATCACCCAACAGCTCTTTGAAATATAGGCGGTGGACTTGTAAATTTGTGGATTTCCACAAACGCTCTATTTTACGGCATTTTCGCCTGAGACTGCGGATATCGTAAGTAATCCATGGAGAGGAGTTTACAGGTGAAATGTTACGGGTGACCATGGGGGCAATATCATCAAGAATCACTGAGCATTGTGAGTTAAAAGATTGAACCAGGTTATCTATGTCACCATGAGAAGTACATTGCATTAGGCCCGTACATGCATCGCAGTTAAAAGCAGCGGAAAATTTCTCTGCCGAAAGACTATTTAAGATGCGCGATTGTTTTACACGCTTCACTGATGCAAAGTCAGGATCGAAAGACAGACTGAATAAAATACATTTGTGATCTGTAACAGGTAGGTTTTCCGTGCAGACAGTCCCGATATTTAAACCCAATGTAAATACCAGATCTAAAGTGTTACCTTTAATGTGAGTAGGACATGATATATGCTGGGTCAGATTAAAGGATTCAGTCATATTTAAAAAGCTGACAGCGAAGGAGTTCGTAATATCATTGACATGAATATTAAAATCGCCTACCAACAGGACTCTTTCAAACTGAACAATGGAAGCTAAAAAGTTACTAAACTCAGACAGAAAAGCACTATTTATGCCAGGAGGGCGATAAATAATAATGCAATAAAACGGGTTAACGCGCCCGACTTTTGACATTAACATTTCGAAGGAAGAGACCGTTCCAAAGCTCATCGTGCGTGTTTTAAAACAATTTCTATGAACCATAGCCAATCCCCCCCCGCGACCTGTACACCTCGGAGCGCATGAGAACGAACAGTTGGGGGGGCATAGTTCATTCAGAGAGACGAATTCCTCTGATTTTTGCCATGTCTCTGAAATAAGCATGAAATCAAGGTCCTTGAATACAAAATAGTCATTCAATATGTGCGATTTATTTGCAATAGAGCGGACATTTAATAGCCCAAGGGATATATAGTCCGATCCAGTTCTGCCGAACAGGGAGGCCTGCGGAAGAGAACGTAGACACCCAGGCACTGAAGCCACACTGGTGCGTGTCCGGCGGCGCTTTGCTAAGGCAAAGGCAGGCAGCTGTGACGATGAAGTAGGGAGGATAGGCCGGAGGCATGACGGCCTCACACTACGAGAGGTAGTGAGAAGCGATGGAGAGGGACGACATCGGGTGAACCGACGCAGCCTTACCGCAACTCCTGCTCGTTTCCCCCTTCTTCTTGTCCGCCGGGTCCGGGTAGTCCTGCAGTTGGGGCAAGGAGCCCAGATTATATCCGGGATTTGACAGCGCAGAGTACGGTGCGTATTCCACTGTTCAAATCTTTGAGACAACGGACTTTTCACTGAGGTGCCGATGTTAAGCAAAGTATGGAAGTCATACGAAATAGCCAAATTGCCGATGCACAGACAGTAAGACAAAAACAGGGACAGAACAAACAACACCTGAGCCAAGCGACTTGCAGCCGACAAAGGCGCGGCCATCTTGGATCTCGGTCTCAGTGGGAGAGCACACACTGGTCAGACTAACAAATCTTCCTGCTTGTTTCTGGGCTCTCAGAGATGACCCCTGACGCTCTCCACTGTGAGCAAAACCCCAAAACTTAAACAAGGCGAGATCAGTTAGTTTGGAAATATTTTTAGTATTTTATCTAAGGTTCATTGGAGATATGTCATCACACAGGAGAGTATTATTTATAAACTCCATTATTTCCTGGCCCAGAATACTCAACAGTGAATGCATTCGAAGGGCTTTTCACTTGCGAGAAATCTGAGGTGTTGGCGTGATTCAGTTTGAACAGAAGCACTCATCACTCTTGATTCACTTCCACAGCTTTTCACCTGTATGAATTCTCTGGCCACATTGTCAATCAGCTCGTTGAGAAAAACGCAGACAACACTGAATACATTTGTAGGGCTTTTCACCTGAATGAATCATCTGGTGCTGCTTTAAATGGGATGACTAAGAACAGCACTTCCAACAACAACTTCATATGTAGGGTTTTTCACTGAATTTTTTATTCTCCTTATTCTCTTCTGATAGTGTGTAATGGGCCCCTTTCCTGGGGTCTATAGTTACACCCAAAGCTTTATTGCCATTGTATCCAAAGGCTCTTTTCAAGATGGTTGCTGTTCATTTGAGTGCGGATATCTGTACCTCCTGGGTGCTTGGACAACCGGGGATGGCCTCCATGCATTTCTTCAGGTTTTTCATGAGCCCCGTTGCTCCTAGCACCACTGGTATAATATCAATTTCTTTCAATTACCAAGTTGTTTTTAGGTAATTTTTTAAATCTTGGAATTCTGTTCCTTTTGTTGCTTTCTGCTCAATTAAGTCCATAATCAATAGGGACAGTGACATCTATAATTTTGTTATATTTATTATTTATATATATTATATATTTATATACTTTGAACCTTCCAGTTGGAATCACTTTGCCTTAGAATTTTGTTACTTTTCCATTGGACATGACTGGTGCTGGTTCATGTTCCCAATTTTTTTCCTTTACTTTCACTTCTCTTTGCATATTTTCCAGTGCAGGTATTTGCAGATCTTATTGTGGCAGGAGGTATAATATCCATCTGCCAGAAGGATTTGGCTGCCTGAGACTGAGTGGTTTACACTCTCAACTTTTGTATGGCAGAATCTGCATTGATCATTTTGTGATATTCCTGCCATCTTCTTGAATCCATTTGTTAATAGTCCCTGATCTTGGGCTTCATCTATTAATCTCTTGCCGTCAAATCCCAGCTCTCCGTTCTTGAGCCACTGTATTGATCCTTCTTTTTCGATGCAATCCTTTTCCAATTCTTCTTGGAATCGTCCAGCCCTTTGGTGCTGCTTCCATCTGTCCATTCTGTGAGTCTGTTCAATTTTTCCTGAATTTTGCCTTTGTTTTTCTTGCTAGCTTTGTTGCCTGTATGTTTATTACCTTCTCTCTCTCCACAAATGTCTCCTCTAAAGTTTTCAGCAGTTTTATGAGAGACGTCTTCTGGGGTAGGATCTCTGCATGATGTTGTGCTACCATTTTCATTATATCCTCATCAGTGCTTTTCAAGTGCTGTCCCATATTTATAACTGTTGCTCTGTAAGCCTGGTTAATCTCTGTAAGGCCTAGTCCGCCTCCTCTGCGAGTGGGATCTGTTCGATCCATACACTGGTTTCTGTAGGTGACTTTGTGTAACGTGGCGTCCTGGTCTTAATATCCAAGTTATCCAGCTCACTTCGTGGCCAGTCGATTTTGCCAAAACCGTAAGTCACCACAGGAATTGCAAACTGGTTTATCGCAGTGATCTTATTCTTTGGTGTTTGTTCTGATTTGCAAATATTTTTAAGCACTTTAAAGTATTCTTTCATGACTCTCTCTCTCATTTTTTTATGTTCTATTGTTGCATTTTCTTCTATTCCCAGATATTTTTATGTCGAGTCCTCGGCCAGATATTCGATAAACCTTGTGGAGGAGAAGAGTTGTATTTTCTGCCACTACCTTCTTATCTTTCCTGATTGAACATTTAGAAAACTTTTCCAGACCAAATTCCATACTAATGCCCTTGGAGAACTTATAAACTGCTACAACAAGCTGGTTAAATTTTTGTTTTGACTCTGCATAGAGCTTCAGGTCATCATCAGGTGGTTCAAGGCCTTTTATGGCTTTTTCTACTTCTACCTCTGCTTAAGTTGTACCTGATGTCATCGCTCTTCAGCAGCTTGCTGAGAAGGTCCATGGTGAGGCAGAATAAGAGCAGTGACAGGACATCTCCTTGGAAGATTCCTCTCTGAACTTGGACATTTGGGATTGATATTTGTCCCTCTGAATATTTTAGGGTGATGGTAGTTTTCGAAGAATCTTATCTCTTCATTGATGTTATATAGTTCCAGGCATGTCAATATCCAGGAGTGATGCACACTGTCAAATGCCTTTTTATAATCAATCCATGTAATACTAAGGTTTGTCTGTCTTCTTTTGCAGTCCTCAAGAATAGTTTTATCAAGAGTTGGTCCTTCGTTCCGAGCCTTTTCTTTATGCATTCCTTTTGTTCATTTTCCAGGTAGTTTCCCTCATGGTGATGTTCCTAGATTGCATCGGCTATGCATCCCTGTCAGCCACTTGTATGTTGTTGTCAGACTGCAAATTGATCTATATTTATTAGGCAGCTGCTGATCATTACTCTTCGCTATAAAGCTGGTATTACCAATAGTATCCATTCTGGGGATTCTTCTTCTCCTTTCAGTATTTTAGTGAAGGCCATGACAATGGCAGTGATGAGCAGTCTTCTTTTTCAGGCAAAAAATTGGGATCTTGTCTATTCCTGGTGTCTTTCACTTTTTCATTTTCCTTATTTCTCTTCTTATAGTGTGTAATGGGCCCCTTTCCTGGGGTCTATAGTTACACCCTAAGCATTTTTTGCATTGTATCCAAGGGCTCTTTTCAAGATGGTAACCGTTCCTTTGATTGCAGATAGCTGTACTTCCTGGGTACTAGGACAACCGGGGATGGCCTCCATGTAGTTCTTCAGGTTTTTCTTCATAAGCCCCGTTGCACCGACCACCACTGGTATTATATGAATTTCTTTCAATGACCAAGTTGTTTTTAGGGCATTTTTTAGATCTTGGTATTTTATTATCTTTTCTCTTTCTGCTCTATTAAGTCCATAGTCATTGAGGACTGTGCCATCTATAATTTTGGCACTTTTCTCCTACCTATTCCAGATGACAATGTCTGGTTTTATTGCACCTCCCTCTATGAACCTTCCAGTTGGAATTATTTTGTCGTAGAAGATCGTTACTTTCCAGTTAGAGACCACTGGTGCTGGTTCATGGTCCCATATTTTCTCCTTGACTTCCACTTCCAGCTCTTTGCATATTTTCCAGTGCAGGTATTTGCAGATCTTATTGTGGCGGGAGGTATAATATCCATCTGCCAGGAGGGTTTGGCAGCCTGATACTAAATGGTTCACACTTTCAACTGTTATATGACAGAATCTACATAGATCGTTTTGTGATATTCCTGCCATCTTCTTGAAGCCATTCCTTAAAAGCCCCTGGTCTTGGGCTCCAACTATAATTCTCTCTCCATCAAATCCCATCTCTCCATTCTTCAGCCACTGTATTGACCCTTCTTTGTCGATGTAATCATTTTCCAGTTCTTCTTAGAAGCGTCCAGCTCTACGGTGTTGCTTCCATCTGTCCATTCTGCGACTCTGTTCCATTTTGCTGAATTTTGCCCGTGCATTTCTTGCTAGCTTGGTTGCCTTTGTCAGTTTGTTTCCTTATCTATCTTCAAAAATGTCTCTAGCAAAGTTTTCAGCCAGTTTTATTAGAGACGTCTGCTGGGGTAGGGTCTCGGCATGTTGTTGTGCAACCATTTTCATCACATCCTTCTCAGTGCTCTTCAGGTACTGTCCCATACTAACAACTGTTGCTCTATAGGCGTGGTTGATCTCTGTGAGGCCTAGTCCGCCTTCTCTGCGAGGGAGATATATCCTATCCATGCACTGATTTCTGTAAGTCACTTTGTGTAAGGTGAGAGTCTTCCTGGTCTTAATATCTAACTTGTCCAACTCACCTTGCGGCCAGTCTATTATGCCAAAACCGTAGGTCACCACAGGGATTGCAAATTGATTTATGGCAGTGATCTTGTTTTTTGGCATTAGTTCTGCTTTAAGTATTCTTTCTTGACTCCTTCCCTCATTTTCTTATGCTCTAGTATTGCATTTTCTTCTATTCCCAGATATTTGTATGTGGAGTCCTTGGCCAGATCTGCAATAAAACTTTCCTCCCCAAGTAGAATATTTTCTGCAACTACCCTCTTACCTTTCCTGATTGTACATTTAGAGCATTTTTCCAGGCCAAGTTCCATATTAATGTCCTTGGAGAACTTATGGACTGCTTCAACAAGCTGGTTAAGTTTTCCGACTCTGCATAGAGCTTCAGGTCATTCATGAATAGAAGATGGTTTGCTCTTTTGTGACCTTTTCTGCTTCTACTTCTGCTGAGGTTGTAACCGATGTCGTAGCTTTTCAGTAGCTTGCTGAGCGGGTCCATGGTGAGGCAGAATAGGAGCGCTGACAGGCTGTCTCCTTGGAAGATTCCTCTCTGCACTTGAACATCTGGGATTATTATGTGTCCCTCTGAGTATTTTAGGGTAATAGTGGTTTTCCATTTAGTGATTTGGGTCCCAAGAAAGGATCTTATCTCTTTATTGATGTTATATAGTTCCAGGCATCTCAGTATCCAGGAATGTGGCACACTGTCAAATGCCTTTTGATAGAAAATGCTAAGGTTTCGCTGTCTTCTTTTGCAGTCATCAAGAATAGCCTTATTGATCAAGAGTTAGTCCTTAGTTCCGAGCCCTTTTCTTATGCATCCCTTTTGTTCATTTCCCAGGTAGTTTCCCTCATGAAGATGTTCATAGATGCATCAGCTATGATCCCTGTCAGCCACTTGTATGTGGTTGTCAGAGAACAAATTAGTCTGTATTTATTAGGCAGCTGCTTATCATTACTCTTTGGTATCAGGTTGGTATTACCAATGGTCAGACATTCAGGAGATTCTTCTTCTCCTTTCAGTAGTTTGGTAAAGGCTATGACATAGTGGTAATGTAGAGCCGTCATCTTCTTCAGCCAAAAATTTGGGATTTTGTCTATTCCTGGCGTCTTAAAGTTGCAATATTTGTTGATTTTCTTCCTTATTTCTTCTTCTGCTAGTACAATTGCAGGCATTAGTTGTTTGTCTCTGTTTTTTCCTTTCGTAATTTCAGCCCATTGGTTCTCCTGATTCTGTTTTGGATCTTCAAATAGTGGCCTCCAGTATCCTTCAATTTGTTCCCTTGCTGGTGGTTCTCGCACTTCTATGGAGTCTTTCACCATAGTTCTATAGACTGTTCTTGGGTTTTCAATGAACTGCTTATTGATCTGTTTCGAGATTATTTTTATTATCTCTCCTTATTCCTTATTTGTGCGGCTAAGGCTTTAATTATCGTTTGATGTTCTGCTAGGCGTCCACGAAGCTGGTCATCGCTTATGTTGTATCTTCTTTTTATTGCGTTAATTTTGGCTCACTTCTAAAAGTCGCAATTTGAGAGATTTCAGCTCTCAGCTTGTGGATTTTTTGATTTAGCTTCTTTTTCCAGGGTGGTTCGATCTTAATTTTCCTGTTCCCTTTTTCTCTGCTTTCTTTATGTTTCGGGATTAGCTTAGTCTGTATAAACCATGCCGCACCGTAGTTTACATAATTCAGCTCAGTGAGCGTGGCGTCTGCTGGAACCAGTCTTCCAAGGCCAGCGTTCACCCTGCATAATAGTTTTGAATTTTTTGTTTTAATCAGTTTAGGACATTCTATCATGTTCATTGTTCAAGTTTCTTCAATTTTGCTGGCTATTTGTTCTTCCAACTCTAATGGCTCTGACTCTATGCGCGGCTGCAGCTCTCCAGATTCCTGGGTTGGTATGGGGCTCCTTTGACACGGTCTCTCAGGAGTTCAAGATTGCTCCATTTCTGGTTCAGTGTCCGCCAAAGTATCAGCCAATGGAAAGGCAGGTGGCCCAAGTGGAGTTGTCCTGGGGAGTAGTTCTTGAGGATGTTTTGGCTGTCGTTCTGCCATCCCTATGGGCTCAGCACAAGGACAGATTTTATTGCTGATTAAGGTAATTACTTCCGCTCGCATCCACTCTAAGTCCTTTTCTGTGAAGTATTTTTGTAGTAGGGTGTTATGTCTTTGAGTAGTAAGTTTTCTTCTGGGTATGTCTCGTTTACGAGGGCAGTGGTGATGGAAGATCCGTTGCCATTCTTGACATCTTTCTCTCTGATTGATGCATTTTGTTTTTGCATACTCTGTTGCCCAGAGCAACACCCACTTTTCCTCCAGTGTCCATTGGGTTCGTGCAAATTTTTGCTGATCTTTTTCTCCTTTGGCTAGGAAATCCGCTTCCGCCTGTCTACGAGCTTCCTCCTTAATCTTTGTTATTTCTTCATTTTTTAGATATTTATGAGTTGGGGATGCAATTGAGGCTAATTTGGCGGTCGTGGTGGCTTCTTTCTTTTCAGGTGGTAGATCCGCTTCCTTTATTTGCTCCTCAAATACAACATTCTTCCGCCTGCCCCACTTCTCATATCTAGAGTAGGCGAAGCAGTGGAAAATTTCTCTCTTCTCCTCGATGGACCAGGTTGTAGTTTCATATTTCCGTAAATTCCTTCTACTTGTCCTTCGACAGTCCTGTTTCTGGGGCCCAAGGTCAGTAGGTAGCTGACCTACTGGGAGACCCAGCTGAGTGCTTGCAGAGGAGGGACTAATCTCTGAAGCACAGTGAGAAGTGGCACTATTATATTCCTCACACGCCCTAGTGCCGAGGCGTGGTTTGGGGACCTCTTTATCCTGGGGCCGGTTGCATAAACTTAGTTTAAGACTGGTTATCACTGTAGACTGGTCTTAAATTGTCGAGTTAGACTAATCTAATTAAGACTGTCTGTTGCATAAAGCTTAAGACGGACTTAATTTGAGGCATAAAAATTAGCCACCTCTCCCCCTGGCTAAGACTGAGATGAGAGCTTTGTTGTCATGGCAGCACATTGTTAGAACACCTGTTAGAGGACACAAAGATACGGCAATATTTATTGTTTTTCTCAAAAAAAAGGAAAAATATTTTACATTGGAAACAGGATTATCAGCCCTGTTATTTATTTATTTATTTATTTTTGTAAGGGGTTCTTCTCCGGTTTTTTTTTTTCTATTTCACATTTCCGTTTTAAGCTGCTTTCACGCCGGACGCGAAACGAATTTTCCACACGACAGATTACATTCGAAGTAAATTCAAAGACGCGAATACACGCATGTATTCGCGTCTTTGCATTGACTTTGAATGTAACTTGTCGTGCGAAAAATTCGTTTCGCGTCCGGTGTGAAAGCGGCTTTTGATTCTTGCACCAAAGTTTTTGAACATCTTTTACGGTTCTCACGACCGTTGATACGGTTTGTCTTTCCGTAATTTTCTCCCCTAACTTGATGACGTGTCAAATTTTTTGTTTGCTTGATTAAAACGATTGTATAAAATACTTTTTTCGGCATTATATTCCACCAGCGAGCAAAGCTTTTCTGTTCCGTTTAAGTGCGGTGATCTCCCGCTGCCACCGAGTGTCACTGTTGTGTCCGCCATTTTTTTCTGCTCTGTGAAGTGTCTTATTTTACCCATGGTACATAGCGCGACAGGCTATCTAAGTCAGTCTTAAATAAGTCACTCATAGACAGGTTTTATGCAACAGGCTTATTTATGTGTCCATAGTAAGTCTGACTTAAAATTACATTTAAGTCTAAGACTGGGTCTAATTTTATGCAACCGGCCCCTGGGCGACGTCCGGCCAGTATATTTTATCTTTCCTCGATTTCTTATCCATATTTATTTCGTGGAATTTTAGGTCGGGGTTCGCTCCAGTAGTATATGAAGCGTCCTCATACAAGGATTTCTCCTGGTAAACCCCTTAACAGTGGGACCGAAGGCACTCGAGGCTTGTGCCTAGTAGGAGTTTCCACAACCCACCTGAGTTTTCACTTTTCATTTTCCTTATTTCTCTTCTTATTGTGTGTAATGGGCCCCTTTCCTGGGGGTCTATAGTTACACCCTAAGCATTTTTGGCATTGTATCCAAGGGCTCTTTTCAAGATGGTAACCGTTCCTTTGATTGCGGATAGCTGTACTTCCTGGGTACTAGGACAACCGGGGATGGCCTCCATGTAGTTCTTCAGGTTTTTCTTCATAAGCCCCGTTGCACCGACCACCACTGGTATAATATGAATTTCTTTCAATGACCAAGTTGTTTTTAGGTCATTTTTTAAATCTTGGTATTTTGTTATCTTTTCTCTTTCTGCTCTATTAAGTCCATAATCATTGGGGACAGTGACATCTACAATTTTGACACTTTTCTCCTGCCTATTCCAGATGACTATGTCTGGTTTTATTGCTCCTCCCTCTATGAACCTTCCAGTTGGGATGACTTTGTCGTAGAAGATCGTTACTTTCCAGTTAGAGACTACTGGTGCTGGTTCATGGTCCCATATTTTCTCCTTGGCTTCCACTTCCAGCTGTTTGCGTATTTTCCAGTGCAGGTATTTGCAGATCTTATTGTGGCGGGAGGTATAATATCCATCTGCCAGGAGGGATTGGCAGCCTGATAATAAATGGTTCACACTTTCAACTGTTATATGACAGAATCTACATAGATCGTTCTGTGATATTCCTGCCATCTTCTTGAAGCCATTCGTTAAAAGCCCCTGATCTTGGGCTCCAACTACAATTCTCTCTCCGTCGAATCCCAGCTCCCCATTCTTCAGCCACTGTATTGATCCTTCTTTGTCAATGTAATCCTTTTCCAATTCTTCTTGGAAGAGTCCAGTCCTACGGTGCTGCTTTTATCTGTCCATTCTGCGACTCTGTTCCATTTTGCTGAATTTTGCCCGTGCATTTCTTGCTAGCTTGGTTGCCTGTGTCAGTTTGTTTCCTTATCTCTCTTCAAAGATGTCTCCAGCAAAGTTTTCAGCCAGTTTTATGAGAGACGTCTGCTGGGGTAAAGTCTTGACATGTTGTTGTGCACCCATTTTCATCACATCCTCCTTTCTGCTCTTTAGGTACTGTCCCATGCTAACAACTGTTGCCCTGTAGGCGTGGTTGATCTCTGTAAGGCCTAATCCTCCTTCTCTGCGAGGGAGATATATCCTATCCATACACTGGTTTCTGTGAGTCACTTTGTGTAACGTGAGAGTCTTCCTGGTCCTAGTAATTAATTTGTCCAGCTCACCTTGCGGCCCATTTTCACTTTATTTTCCTTATTTCTCTTCTTATTGTGTGTAATGGGCCCCTTTCCTGGGGTCTATAGTTACACCCTAAGCATTTTTTGAATTGTATCCAAGGGCATTTTTCAAGATGGTGCTGGTTCATGGTCCCATATTTTCTCCTTGACTTTCACCTGTATGAATTCTGTGGTGGGATGTTAAATGAGTTTATTCAGAAAAGCGCTTCCCACAGTGACTACATTTACAGGGCCTTTAAAGTTTTTTTTTTTTTTCCTATTCTCTTCTTATATTGTGCAATGGGTTCCTTTCCTGGTGTCTATAGTCACATCCAAAACATCAACGTTTTCACTAGTCTGAGTTCTGTGGTGGGATTTTAGTTTATATCGGTCAGCAAAGCACTTCCCACACTGATTACATTTGTAGGGTTTTTCACCTGTATGAATTTTCTGGTGGTGTTTTAGTAGAGAGGGGGCAGCAAACCACTTCCCACAACAACTACATTTTCAGGACTTTTCACCTGAATGAATTTTCTGGTGACGTTTTAGTTGATATGGGTCAGCATAGCACTTCCCACATTGACTACATTTACAGGGCCTTTCACCTGTATGAATGCTGTGGTGGTATTTTAGTTTATATAGGTCAGCAAAGCACTTCCCACACTGACTACATTTATAGGGTTTTTCACCTGTATGAATTTTCTGGTGGCGTTTTAGTCGAGAGGGGACAGCAAAGCACTTCCCACACTGACTACATTTATAGGGCTTTTCACCTGTATGAATTGCCTGGTGGCGTTTTAGTAGAGAGGGGGTAGCAAAGCACTTTTCACACCGACTACATTTATAGGGCTTTTCATCTGAATGAATTTTCTGGTGGCGTTTTAGATGAGATAGGTCAGCAAAGTACTTCCCACAGTGACCACATTTATGGGGCTTTTCACCTGAATGAATGCTGTGGTGGTATTTTAGTTCATATAGGTCAGCAAAGCACTTCCCACACTGACTACATTTATTGGGCTTTTCACCTGAATGAATTTTCTGGTGGTGTTTTAGCAAAGAGGGGTAAGCAAAGCATTTCCCACACTGACTACATTTATAGGGCTTTTCACGCGTATGAATGTTGTGGTGGCGTTTTAGTTGAGATACGCCAGCAAAGCACTTCCCACACAGACTACATTTGTAGGGTTTTTCACCTGAATGAATTTTCTGGTGGCATTTTAGTAAAGATGGGTAATCAAAGCACTTCCCACACTGACTACATTTATGGGGCTTTTCACCTGTATGAATTCTGTGGTGAAATTTTAATTTATATTGGTCAGCAAAACACTTCCCACACTCACTACACTTATAGGGCTTTTCACCTGAATGAATTTTCTGGTGGTATTTTAGTATATATAGGGCAGCAAAACACTTCCCACACTGACTACACTTATAGGGCTTTTCACCTGAATGAATTTTCTGGTGGCGTTTTAGCAAAGAGGGGTCAGCAAAGCACTTCCCACATTGACTACATTTGAAGGGCTTTTCACCTGTATGAATTCTCTGGTGGCACCGTAAATTGTACGGTCTTGAAAAGCACTTACCACAATGACTGCACTTATACGGGTGTTCACCTGTATGAATTGTCTGGTGGTATTTTAGTATAGAGGGGTAATCAAAGCACTTCTCACAGTGACTACATTTATGGGGCTTTTCACCTGTATGAATTCTGTGGTGCGATTTTAGTTTATATGGGTCAGCAAAACACTTCCCACACTGACGACACTTATAGGGCTTTTCAACTGAATGAATTTTCTGGTGGCGTTTTAGGAAAGAGGGGTAATCAAAGCACTTCCCACACTGACTACATTTGAAGGGCTTTTCACCTGTATGAATTCTCTGGTGGCGCCGTAAATTGTGCAGTCTTGAAAAGCACTTACTACAATGACTGCATTTATACGGGTGTTGCCCTGTATGAATTTTGTGGTGATTTAAATGCTCTTTTTCATTTTCAGGAATGGCCTCCTTCTGAAGGACACTCAAAGCTCTTGGAGGTTTATTTGAAGCAGTGATGAGGGGTTCAATGGTCATACTCCTCGTTTCACAGGTTATAGGTTTGTTGATACTCTTTGTATTTTCCTGGATGATTCCTTTCCCATTCTTCTCATTGTTTACAAACTGGCAAGGATTCAAATTCCCATTTTGGGTTGAGAGATCATGGATTTCTTCTTTGCAGTTTACATTTAGATGCACTGCGCTGAGCCTTGAGTCAATTGGGTCTTTGTGATCAAGACCAACTCCACTCATCCCAGCATTCATGAGATCAGTTCCAACGTTTTCACTCGATTCACACTTCACTTGGTCACATTTAATATGAACACATTTAATATCCTGCCAGTCACTGATTTGCTCTAATTCAAGGTATCCTCCATTATCAGTCTCTGTTTTGATTTGGTCAGGATGCATACAGGTCACATATCCCAGCTCTGTACTGTCAAGGCTCTCTGTCTTAATAGGATCCCCAGGGTGTGTGGAGCCCAGATCAGTTTCTGTTTTAATCAGTGATGTGTGTGTGTGGTGTACATCCCTGACCCCACTGTGTGCTGTAACACACTCTGGCTCCAGTGTGTTGAGTCCTGGTGCAGCACACACTGTCTCTGACTCTGCCATGTGGACAGACTACAGTCCACCGAGTTCCTCTTCTTTCTGTCTGATCCTGTGCTGCTCAGTGAGCTCTGGTAGTGTTGTCTCAGTGTCCCATCTCAGACAGACTCCTGCCTGCATCATACTGCAGCTCAAAGGTGTGCTGAAGTGCAGCTCCTGGAGGGAAACAGGGGAAGAGATTTAGCCATTATCAAACTGGTCCTCCTGCAGGACCTGACACATTCATTACACTGTGTAGTCCTCTTCAGACTGACCACAGGTGGCGCTCTCTCACCATCAGGGACTCGCCTTTCTCAAGGCGTTACCAAGGCATTGGCCAAAATGGCTGACAAACAAGCAGCTGCATGCAGAAATTGAGTACACTGGGTGAAACAGAAGTTAAATATGGTACTGTACATTCAAAGCACATTCAAAAGTTTGCTCATGTCACAGGGCTCTGTTTTTAGAGAAATTCAAATGGCTTAATTCCTCTATATTATCTCAAATGGAATCTGGTAAGAGACGAACATTCAGAAGTTAATAGAGAATAATTTACTTGTCTGAATAGTGTCCCAAATTTCAGAATTCTCAAAGAAGCCATATTTTGTAAAGTAAGCAGACAAACAAGCTCTTTCCATTTTCCAACAGCCAAACTAACGACAAGCCATTTTGGAACTTATTAGGCAAAAAACTTGTTTGAAAGCAAAGCACTAGTGCAGCGCATCTTTGGGAACTTAGATGGCCACTCAGCAGCAAACTCATTATAGTCAAATAACATCTAAAAATATGAGTATGCTTTGTAAATATGACAGAAAATGCTGGTTAGTTTGATGGAATTAAGAACTGGATCTTATTTATTTATTTTTGCAAAATTTTTTATCTCGCATGTCTTGTATGAAAAACATTGGTATGCCTAAACTTTGACTGGTACTGTATATTCACTCACTGGAAGTAGTGCACTTAAAATCCCTCAAAGATCAAAACTTTTCAGGGGTTCTCCCAGTGGTGGAGTGAAAAAAGTGTTTACGTTACACTAATGCCTGCCTATTCCTCTGAAACAGAAGAGTCAAACATTATTACAATAATACTTTCAGGCACAACAAGGTCGACCCTGTTGCCTCCAACAACAAGGGGAATTTCAGCGAAAACTCGCCAAACTGATGACTTCCAGGATATTAATTAGTGAATTTTTCTTTGTCAGTAATACAGAGCCCAAAATCAATTAGGTTGTCCGACCTGGTAGGATCTAAAGGTTTGTAAGTTTTGAAAACGATCTATAAAATAGTTTTTGAGTTATTGCGTTAAAACTAAGGAAATACAAGGGGCGTAGAGGCGACGAAGATTCCCAAATATTGAGCAAATGTAGTTTTGCCTATGTCATGAACTGAAGACCTGTAAATGCTGCAGCGAGCACAAACTCAGGGCCTGTCCAAACGAGAATGATTTTTTTGAAAATGCATAAATATTTCATCGTTTCGGCTATGCGTCCACATGGAGACGGGGAAAAAGCAGCACGAAAACTATTTTTTGAAAACGATGACGTGACAGCACCCATCACAGTCCCCACCCTCTCTTGTCTGCACGCAGAGCGCAAGCTTTCTACGCATGCTCTCTGCCCTCTTCTCCATTTTTTTGGTCCATTTCTACAGAAACGCTATAGCGCCACATAATGGCCTGGAATATTTACTACAGCGAATTGGGTCGTTTAAGGAGTTTCCAAGTGGACGCAGATATTTTTAGAAACAATGCCACGTGGATGGGAGATTTTTTAGAAACTAAAGACGGTATTCGAAAATCTCCCTATAGTTGTGGACGAGGCCTAATATGCAGAAAGATGAAACCCCCATAGTGTGACACGTGCTAATGTATGAAAAACACGAGACAAGAATTTTATATGCGTGTAGATTTGATCAAAATAGACAACTGGATTGATATTGGGCTTTGTATAATAAACAATAATAATAAATTTATTAAAATAAATAATAAACCTCACTAATAATTAATTTAGCCCATTATTATTGAGGCGAGACACTACAGGTGAATAGGGTAAAATTTTTAAATTATAGATATCATCATGAAACTTCCTCAGTTGATTACTTGCAATAGTATGAAAAAAAATTGTATTACAAGTTTTTGAAATTTTTATGTTTAAATATGCAAATCAGGCATTCTCATTAAACATGCGCAAATTTGCATATATTTTAGGAAGATAAATCTAAACATCTGATAAAGTCAGGTGCAAAATTCTTTTTTCATTTTGTTAACATATAAGATGAAAAAACAATTACAGAGGGATTTAAGGATATCTGCTTTTATTACTGAGAAAGTCAAAATATGCTGTCCATGGCCTCAAAAAAATCAATTTTTGCCATATTTTTGGGAATAAAATGTGTCATAAATCAGGGTAGGGATGATATATTAACAAATACCTCAGTAAATATTTTCTGAATATTGCTAAGTGTATAACTGCAAAGTTTGGTATACATAGGTACTACAGAGGCAGAGAAGTTAGACTTGGAGTATGACAAAAAACTTGTTTTGAGAAAACGGCATTCAAAGATTTACATAGGGAAATTTAATGCATTTCTGATGGATACAGTTACTCACAATCAGAATAAATGTTCAGGCCCTTAAAAATAGTAATGTGGTATATTTTAAGCTCATGAAAATTGCTAATTTCATAACATGACAGGCATCTAAGGCCTACACCTGTAGTTATTCAACTAATAAACATATTGGCCTACACTGCACAAACTTGCAGACAAAACTCACGTCAAATGCGACAACACTTCTACTATCACTCTACAATCATGTAGATCAGAGGTTTTCAACATCATTCCTAGGGACCCAGGGTGTATGCTGATTTTTGTTCCAACCACAATTGTTATCACAGGATTTTAACAAGTTGTTAATGTCTTAATTAGTTGTTTTTCATGTTTATCGTTGTTACTTACTATTTTTAGCCCAAGGTTTCATTGAAGCATCCATACATGCTATGAAGAAGAAAATAACCTCGAAGATTGTGGTTTTATTTCTATACTGCAAGAAATTTCCAACATCGGAACATTTGAAACTGATCAAATTAGACCCCGAGGAACTCGGTAAACCCCAAATCGGGCTGAGGGACACAACTGTTTCAAGGTAAAGTTCTTTCAAAAAACGTCAGGTGAATTAATTGGATTAACACAGAGCTGGTTTGAATAAATTTGTCTTGATGTGCCAATTAGTTTTCACCAAGTAGGAGCCAAGTACATCTTTAATTTGATTAGTTACATTTTCTCTCATTTTATGTTGTTATTTCCAATGCATAGCAATGTGGGTATGGCATTTTTTTATTCTGGATGGCAAACACGGATATTTCTCTTATCTTGTGAATTAAGAGGGCAAATAACTGCTCTAAGCATTAAATACACTTAATTAAGACTAGTGAACAGCTCGTTAAAATCCTGCGATTACAACTGTGGTTAGAACAAAAGCCAGCATACACAGTGGGTCCCCACTGGTTGAAAACCACTGGTGTAGATGGAAAGACGCTTCGTCTGCACGCGTGTCCCTTTCGCAATTACTGCACTCGAGCAATAAACTGCTGCAGAACCCATGATTTTCTGTATCAATGTTTATTGACCCGGCGCAGCACAATTAGGACAAAAGGCAATCAACTTCCATGCATTCGGCTGTTTAAGTATCATATTCACGTTCCCGTGCCGTATGTCAGCAACCATTCAACCAGCGCGTTTGTAAGAGACACTCAAGCGGAAGTGAAGTACTTGTGCATGGAGGTTTATCAGTTTCACATGCGTTTCGGTGAATTTCACCACTAATGACATGGAAATAATTAATAAATAAATAAATAAATAATAAATAATTAATTACTCCAGACTTTTCACGCTTTTCTTTACTCAGGGGTTGAAAGCAATGGAATTGCATAAAAACGTTTCAAATTGTCCTATTTGATTTAAACAACTTGAACATGGCACACATGCATTGCGTTGATTGACAAATTGCTGACCACGGCACGGGAACGCAAGCATGCCACCAAATCACAAACAAACAAACAAACATGACGGGCAGGAGGCGGGTGATCACTGTGCCCAGTGTAAGTGCATTCGGATTCTCTTATGAGCGCAGTTCTCCCCCCAAGTTGTAAAAGAGTCCCCTTTACACCTTTCCTTTATCTCATGACGTTTTACACAGAGGTTAAAGAAAAGTGGTTCGGAATTAGACGATAGGACGCGATTATATAACAATTCTATAACAAGGTTCTGCGGCAAGCTAAAGACGGAAGTGTCAGAGCGCAACACGTGATGCATCTGAGCGAATCACGTTAGCAGAAACCAGCAGTAGCCAATGAGATTTTGTCATTTGCTTTAAATCCCCCTATGAACTTTCACAATTCGTGACTGACAGAAAGGAAATGCCCTTATTTGGATTACACAGCGTTGTGCAGGAGAATCAGAGCTTTACAACGGTACCGGACATGACAGACTTCAGTGAAGAGGCGAAGTACTGTTCGTTGCGTTGGAATGCTAACTTTTTGGTAAATTCGGAAGAAACTCACTGCCGCAAGTAGATAAAATGTAATAAAATAAACGTCTAAATGTGTAATTTTTATGTTTTCTTCATTGCAGTTTGAAAGAACACATATTCAAGGAGTAAACTAGCCCAAAATCTCAAATTTGACCATTGCATGAAAAATCCATGTTTTTGCCTGCCGTGTCTCGCCTTAATGATACCAAGCTCAAAATAAATCCACATCTTCACCTTGATGGGATCGAAAAGCATATACTTTTTTTTTTTTGCTGATATAATAAACTTGTGTCATTACATCATTTCGTTGCCCAAGATAGCCTCATTTACCTAGACTTACAGCCTGCTAACTAGCCGAATATTTTGACGCGGACAAAGTTTACATCAATTTTCAATCGCTGCAACACCAAGTAACCTAGCTAATAATTTTAGAGAATGCTTATTAGCGCTTTGGCTGTGTACTTGTAGTAAAGAAAGGTAAAATTCAAAGATTCACTGCTGACAATTCCTCCACCATTGCTCTGCTATAACCTGAGGTTCTCTGTCAGGGCCTCTTCTGATTTTGACCCAAGACTGGAAATACAACTGAGTACCAGGAGAGTAGTGACATTCCTGCAAAAGCTGCTGATTAGTTGAGGCATTTCAGGAGCACAGAGCCAATGACAGACACTGCCATCCAGTTCTGTTACAATGGTTAATATAAGATGACCAAGGGTGCAGTAGAGCCAAGTCAGGGCTGAACAATAAATTTATTTTGATCATTTTTAGCTCAATAAGTAACTGCTGCCATGTTGTGAATAGACAAGTTTTCCTCGTTTCTTTCATACTTTGTGAACTAGACTTGAACTAGAAAAGCACTCAGAGAGGGCAGACCTCCACCAGGGGGCAGCAAAACCCAAAAGCACGGCGATTGGAACTCCGGCCCATTGGAAAGACTTGAAATCTTGAACTTTGCCGTATATCTCAGCAGCACCTTAGCCTAGATATTCCAAAATTCAATAACCTGTTCCTTGACTTAATACCCACCTTCTCTGAAAATTTCATCAAAATCTGTCCTTAACTTTTTGAGTTATCTTGGAAACCAACAGA
Source organism: Gymnothorax reevesii (assembly GCA_029721435.1). NCBI lineage: Eukaryota > Metazoa > Chordata > Actinopteri > Anguilliformes > Muraenidae > Gymnothorax > Gymnothorax reevesii. The sequence continues at coordinate 17,062,950 of CM056579.1, forward strand.
CAAACCCAGGTAACAGCAATCTCCTTGGCGGAGGTAATAAATGGCAATCAGACATCAGAGACCACTTGAAATGCTTCCAGGGAGAAACTTAAGCCTCGAAGTCAGCCAATTACCAGCAAGGTTGGACAGCTTCCATCATATTGGCACAATTAGCACACCCTAAATCTATTCTTGCGTACTTTGCCTGACTTAGTCAAGCAATTTATTTGGCCAACTTACTAATTACAATGCAATTAGAGTCGATAATGATTAAGAAGTGATAATGAGAAGTCGACTGACCTCACTTGGCTTTCATCTCAGACCGGAAGAGTGCGAATAACATAAATACTCAGTTAAGGAAAATAATCAAAATTCCATCTCTCATTGCAATATTATTAAGGTACCATTTAAAAATAGACTCAATTTTACATGCTACTGGTTTTCAAGTGTCCAAAAACATAGGCCTGTGCAAAGAGGAAAACATTTTGTGAAGTATTTTGAAAGCGTAACATCGAAATTATCTTCATCATGCACAAAATGGTGAAATGTTCAAAAAATCTGGCAAATACATTGAAGAAAATCTGCAGCATTTTATATTTGATTATTCAAAAAAAATGAATTCCAAAATAAAGTCAGTCATAGCTCTTGATTTTGATTACTTTTGGGCATCTAATTAACCTACAGTGACGTTGGGCAACATTTTGTTCAGGGTATCGAGCGTGACTTATGATTTTGCATTCACCTGAAATTGTTGAAAGCAAGCCTAAAACTAATCTGGCAAATGCAGTCACGCAAGTATGTGCTGTCTCATGGTCATTTAGACCTCAAAGTGCAACAAACAAAAATGGTTTCAAAAAAAAAGACTGACTACTGATTTAAGTCATTGATTCAATTAAGGGTTTGATAGTGAATTGAGCCATTCAGCATTATTTATTTTATTTACTAATATTGATTATATATATTTTTTATCATTATTCATTCATTGCTCATACTAATAATCAATAAACATATGATGTAGGCAGCAAAAACACACACACATAACACACACATACAGACATACATACAAGTAGTTCACACACAAATAGATATGCATATACAAGCAATTCAGTTCACACTTGCATTAGGGAGGGGATTAGGCCCCCCGAACCTAGTGCAGAACAGGCGGCGGCGGGACTGCAAAGTTCCAAGGGCACGTTAAAGATGTGATATAGTGCAGGGGAGAGGACTGAAGGCCCCCCGTGTCTGGTGAGGTATGAATCGACATACTGCCGTGGTACCGTCTAGTCGGCGTGCTTGTCGCATGTAACTGTGGGCAACACGTGGTACGTGGGTGACAGCCCACACCTAGCAGAGGGGCGTTGGAGACGACCTCTGTGAACAGGCGAGGCTGGTGAAAATAGTCAAAGTTTCTATTCCCATAGCGAAGTGGGGTAGGGATCAGACCGTCGGTTCCCACCTGGGTGGCTGGTAACCACTACGGGATCTGGGGATCGCAATCGACTGGGTCACCGGCCGGTCGGGTTGCAGATGGCAGTAAGACCACGAGGTGGCCGCCGCGCTCGGCTCAATGTACAGTCAGGCCACCATAAGCCAAAAGCGAATGCGTTAGTAGGCGAGTGGTGCTTCTGTGATCGGTGGGCTCTGAAAAGGAGACACCGGGAAGCAGAAGGCAGAGTTCTGAACCTGGGAGAGCCCCAAGCAAAGATCTCTGTGGAAAGGGATCTAGCCTGGAACTGCGCCCTGGGAGAGGGAGGTTCGAAGGATCAAAGTGGAGCAGCTCACACACACATGTACAGCAGGCTTTTGTAGCTTTTAGTAAGCTTCTGTTTTCTTGATTCAAAAAACATAATCAGAGGATGTATTTGATTTCTGCAGCTTTGATCAATATTTGTTCAGCAAAATCATTATTTGCTACTGAAAACATACTCAATTGAATTATTTGTTTTTAATTTGATATGCATCGAATTCATCCACTGGTATCTTATTCTTTTGGCTGCATTTTCTGTATTATTTTTCTTTTTTTCTTTTTCATCTGAGTGTCTCTCTGTAAGTTTCCACAGCATTCCAGAAGGATTACCTAATTGCAATCTCAGGTTGCCTATCCAATTGTAGAGTGAGAATGAAAAGGGGGAGGACCATATTTGCGATATAAAACGGGGTGCACAAGTCGGGAGGGAGGGCTAAGGAGTTGTTCTACAGGGGAGAAGAAGATCGGCAGTTCTACGGGGAGTTCTTGTTGGGGGCAGTACCTCTTGCGCAAGAGGAACCCAGCTTTGCATTTTTCAACATGACACAATAATGCCTAATTTTTCTTTTCAGAATCTGTCTCTCTCCATTTGCTTGAGGATGGGGGAATTTCAATATGTTGAAGAAAATCCACAACAAATTGTCTGAATTTGTCACTTAATTTCCCTGAGAAGCGGTTGTCACCATTAGTTTTCCAGATTTCCAGTCTAGGTTCAGTTTAAAGGGGAACTCCATTCAATTTCAACAACATCTTTGTTGTTTGTGGTGAAGGAGTACTGTCAATAGCGAGACAAACAATGAAAATTGGTTTTGCCTGCACAGAGTCATGCTCCTGCTAGAGTTCACACCGAAGCAGCTCAAACGGGACATGCTTTTAACGAGCTTTTCGCCTCTTAACATGATCGAGATGTCATTTCAAGTCCATAGCCATGTTAACTTAACCCTTCCAAGTGACCACAGCGAATTTGAAGGCAGTAGCTGACCTAGAAATGCATAAAAGGTGTGCCAATTCACTCAGTGCGCATACCACTGTTTACTTCCTGTGTTCCGGCGAAGTCCACACTAGTAAACTATCAAACTCGTATAATCCAATACTCCAAAATGTAATTTTTCCACCAAGAAATTATGATTACGAATTGCTGTGGTTATGTCCATTGTAATGACTATGTAGCAACATAGCTACGCCGCAGCCTAACATCACAACTAGCTTCAACGATATTTGAATACTGCGGGCTCATTGGGAAATAGCACTACTGGTGAGTGTCGGCAACATCCACGGATATCGGAGAGCTGACAGATGGCGCTTGGAGTAAGATCAGGAGGAATATCAGAGGAAATGGCTCAACTTTGCGCTTTTCCAAATTGCGGCAACAAAATTAACAGGTGTTTCTGCTTGAGTTCTCACCGCTTACCCCTCCGCAACAGGGAGACTTTGCCGTTGTGGCTGGTTGCACTTCAACTTGATGGGAAAACTCCTTTGCGAACATTACGTCAGAGAGATTACCGTGTTTGCAGTGAACATTTTGAAGAAGACGACTTCACCGAAAAGAGCGACAAGTGCCGGTGTTCTGTCAAATTTTGCTCCCTTGTCAAAAAATGCTACTGTAATGCAAAGCGATCGTACAGTCTTTGTTTTCGCCTTGATATTGCAATATGAATCAGATTACAGTAGTAACTTTGTTTTTTGTTTGTTTATTATAACATAAGCTGATTTTATTACAAGTTGGATAAGTTTGTTCAAAGATATATGCCCATATACGCCAATATCATCTAATTTCTGCATTTTCAGGAAACCCCAGCGTGTACATGCCAATATACGCTTACAGTTACAGGTCGAAAAGCACACTGAAAATAGATTAATTTTACGATTTTTATGACTGCCTTTTGCTTTGATTACGGCATGCATTTGCCATAGCATCCTTTCTATGAGCTCATGTAATGTCACAGGATTTATGTCTGTCTACAACTGCATTAATTTTTCATCAACATCTGCCAAATAAAGTCTTCTCCAGCTCATCCCAAAGATTCTGAATGGGCTTAAGGTCATGACTCTGTGGTGTCTAATCCACATATGAAAATGATATCTCTTGTTCCCTGAACCACTCTTTCACAATATGAGCCAGATGAATCCTGGAATTATCATCTTGGAATATGCCCATGCAATCAAGGCAGAAAAATCCGTTGATGGAAAAACCTTTTCAGTATATTCAGGTAGTCAGCTGACCTCATTTTTTGGGATCATAATTTGTCATGAGTACAGTGGGGGCCTTAAAGCTGAACTCGATGATATTAGCTAGCGCATACTTGTAAAACAAGTATTTGACACTGACATGTCTTTGTCCCCCGCCACAAAATGTGAAATCGTGTCAAAATGAACAATTTCTCGGTGTGACCTTGAGAATGGCGCAAAGGTCACCGAAATGAGCTGGCGCCGGGCTATCAGCCTAATACATGTTGACATAAAATTGGAAGTGAATCCGTCGATTCGTTCTTGAGATATCTCGCCGACAAGGCTATCAGTGTGAAAATCCAGTGTCTGGGTGTGACCTTGAGAATGGCGCAAAGGTCACCGAAATCGACTGGCGCCGGGGTATCAGACTAATACGTGTTGACATGAAATTAGAAGTAAATCCGTCGATTCGTTCTTGAGATATCTCGCTGACAAGGCTATGAGTGTGAAAATGCACAATCTCTCGGTGTGACCTTGAGAATGGCACAAAGGTCACCGAAATCGACTGGCGCCAGGGTATCAGACTAATACATGTTGACATCAAATTGGAAGAAAATCCGTCAATTCGTTCTTAAGATATCTCGCTGACAAGGCTATGAGTGTGAAAGTGCACAATCTCTCAGTGTGACCTTGAGAATGGCGCGAAGGTCACCGAAATCGACTGGCGCCGGGGTATCAGACTAATGCATGTTGACATCAAATTGGAAGAAAATCCGTCGATTCGTTCTTGAGATATCTTGCTGACAAGGATTCGGGACGGACAATCGTGAATACTATGTTCCGCGCGGCGGGAGGCAAAAATATATACGCCCAGCTTCGGCAGGCTTCGGTCCTGTCGAGCTGAGCGTTCAGTAATGTTCCTAGTGCAGCATGATAGTGCAAGCCAGAACCAGTACATAGGCAGACCGAAGAGGAAGTGGCGTCATCATTTCCATTTGGCCTTCGAAGTGAATACATCGCGATTTCAGTTCTAATCCACCGATTTGGAGTCGCAAATTAGGTGCAATAGGCATGTATCCCAAGCAAAAATGTATTTGGCCAAAATAAAGAAATATAGTGCTTAGTATAGTTACTTAAATTTTGCGGATCATCAACGCATCTTATCGAAAACAAACGATATGGACCGAGACCTGGCCCAAAATCAGAAATAATTTTCATTGATTATTTAATGCGTAAAAAACATCTAATGCAAAACAGTGCGCAGTGAACTTCGATGCACCTCACACAGGAATACGTCAGTTGGTTAGTTTGAGAGCAACTGTGTTTTTCTTTTCAGAATAGCTAAAGTGCAGTAATTTTTTAAAATATAGCCTACAATTGAAATGTTGTATTATTTTCAGGTAGGACCTCTTTTAGGCTACGAAAATATGCTGTTTCTGTGTTTCCGTTCACAACAGTGTATCACACAAAATTTCCACCCTGCACTATGCCCTGGTGCGGTTACCTGGAGGAGATCAGAGAGATTTCTTCTGCATCTAATGTAAGTAGTGGCAATTTGTAGCTCATACAACCCCACTTCAAAAAAGTGAACTATCCCTTTAAAATAAATTCAATTTTTATTGCAGAAGCATACTCTCACACTGAAAATTGTAGAAAAATGTTACCTTCGACTCAAAAGAATTTTAAGGGAAAAAAATCCCTACAAAATAATTTTTTTTTCATGAAATCAATCTGTTCCACCATTATTGGCACCCCTAACAATTCCTAGGAAATAAATGTAATTGAAGTATTTGTCATTCTACAGTAGTCTACGAAGTTGATCAGAGGATCTAGTTACATTTAATTAGTAATTCATCACTTCCTGTTTCCCTGGGGTATAAATATGGCGTGACACAGAGGCCATTTCTCTTATCCACTCTTCATTTCTTACTTATTATTCTTATTCTTTGTTTTATTATTTACAAACCCCAAAACCAGTGAAGTTGGCACGTTGTGTAAATCGTAGATAAAAACAGAATACAATGATTTGCAAATCCTTTCAACCTATATTCAATTGAATACACTGCAAAGAAAAGTTCCTTAATGTTCGAACAGGTAAACTTTTGTAATTTTTTGCAAATATTAGCTCATTTGGAATTTTATGCCAGCAACATGTTTCAAAAAAGCTGGCACAAGTGGCAAAAAAGACTGAGAGAGTTGAGGAATGCTCATCAAACACTTATTTGGAACATTCCACAGGTGAACGGCCTAATTGGGAACAGGTGGGTGCCATGATTGGGGAAAAAAGCAGCTTCCCTGAAATGCTCAGTCATTCACAAACAAGGATGGGGCGAGGGTCACCACTTAGTGAACAAATGTGTGAGCTGATTGTTGAACAGTTTACAAACAACATTCCTCAACGAGCTATTGCAAGAAATTTAGGGATTTCATCATCTACGGTCCGTAATATCGTCAAAAGGTTCAGAGAATCTGGAGAAATCACTGCACGTAAGCGACAAGGCCGAAAACCAACATTGAATGCTCGTGACCTTCGATCCCTCAGGCGGTACTGCATCAAAAACCGACATCAGTGTGTAAAGGACATCAACACATGGGCTCAGGAACACTTCAGAAAACCACTGTCAGTAACTACAGTTCGTCCCTACATCTGCAAGTGCAAGTTAAAACTCTACAATACAAAGCGAAAGCCATTTATCAACAGCACCCAGAAACGCCGCCAGCTTCGCTGGGCCCAAGCTCATCTAAGATGGACTGATGCAAAGTGGAAAAAGTGTTCTGTGGTCTGACGAGTCCACATTTCAAATTGTTTTTGGAAACTGTGGACGTGGTGTCCTCAGGACCAAAGAGAAAAAGAACCATCCGGACTGTTATAGGCGCAAAGTTCAAAAGCCAGCATCTGTGATGGTATGGGGGTGTATTAGTGCCCAAGGCATGGCAACTTACACACATGTGAAGGCACCATTAATGCTGAAAGGTACATACAGGTTTTGGAGCAACATATGTAGCCATCCAAGCAACGTCTTTTTCATGGACGCCCCTGCTTATTTCAGCAAGACAATGCCAAGCCACATTCTGCATGTGTTAAAACAGCAAAGTAAAAGAGTGCGGGTACTAGACTGGCCTGCCTGTAGTCCAGACCTGTCTCCCATTGAAAATGTGTGGCGCATTATGAAGCGTAAAATACGACAACGGAGACCCCGGACTGTTGAACAACTGAAGCTGTACATCAAGCAAGAATGGGAAAGAGTTCCACCTGAAAAGCTTAAAAAATTGGTCTCCTCAGTTCCCAAACGTTTACCGAGTGTCGTTAAAAGGAAAGGCGATGTAACACAGTGGCAAAAAGGCCCCTGTGCCAACTTTTTTGCAATGTGTTGCTGCCTTTAAATTCTAAGTAAATGATTATTTGCAAAAAAAAAAAGTTTCTCAGTTTGAACATTAAACATCTTGTCTTCGCAGTGTATTCAATTGAATATAAGTTGAAAAGGATTTGCAAATCATTGTATTCTGTTTTTATCTACGATTTATATAACGTGCCGACGTCACTGGTTTTGGGTTTGTACAATCATGTTTTTAAATTCCACAACAGAGATGATTGTATGAGCCTCGTTTCCATGTAGTGGAATTTGCGCTTTGAGGTGATTGCATTTTTCGGAATGTTGCCGTGCTGGGATTTTTTGGGACTTTTGATATGTTATAAAGGGAAGATTGGAGAGTCAAAAAATGTTGAGATATCTTCTGTACCAATTAGTTCCAGGTTAGGCATATTTTTGTCCTAGATTGCCTGGACTAATTTTTAATCCAGCGAGTCTTCAAATTGGTTTCATTATCAAAGGGCGGACATTTTTACTTGTGGCATCTTCAAATTTGGAATTTGATCTTCAGAAAGCTCAATTTTAAATCCTTGATAACCTAAACCTCACAGTTTACATCTCCCGATTAGCCAGAGTTGCTCAGACTAATTGGTAAAAACCGCCCACGACCTAATTTATTTGATGGCACTGTTATGCATTACATCACAAAATTTATTTTGACAACGTAAAACATCAATATGTCTTTATAATTTCTGCACTCATGTAGCCGCACAGATCGGCATAAATTAGTTTGCATAGCTGATTAAGCAATAAGCCATGAGAATCCGTTCTATTTTCTGAATGTATTCGCAGCCAAAGGGCGTTGAAGGCACATTGTCACTCAGCTGTGCAATAGAAAGGATGACGAAAATACACTGCCATCCATAATTGATAACCCTGGTTCAGATGTGTTCTAATAAATTCAGTTTTTTCCAAATAATATCGGACCACAAGGGGGGGGGAGGAAAATCCAACCTTTAATTCAAGCACATTTATTCAGTGGGAAAAAAATTCCACATTAAGAAGTAATTCTTTTACATCAAATCATGTGTGCCACAATTATTAGCACCCCTGATGTTAATACTTAGTACAACCCCCTTTTGCCAACAAAACAGCACCTAATCATCTCCTATAATGTTTCACAGGAAAGGTGACATTCCCTCCCCGCCAGCAACAGAAGATGCATTCAGGTTTCATGTGCTTCGGGGCCTTCATCAGCTAACAAACTGTAAACGTGCATTAGAAGTGAGACTCTCCAACCAGACCCAACAAAATTCGGGAGGAAAATTGAAAATGGTGCCTTGTTTGCCATTAGAATGTCCAAGAATCCGAAACCAAAGCACTTTGCCAGAACATCCTACAAATGCCGAAAGGGTCTCTGCCACCTCAGATGCCCATGTCGTGCAGCTGGTGTTAAGTGCATGATTGCCTGTTGTTGCTAGATCACTAAGCTCTGGGCTACCAAGGCAACATCTCAAACCTAAAACAGAGCAGAAAAATAAAGGTATGTTTGTCTATTGTGTGAAATTTAGGAGAAAATTTTTTTTTTGACAGGATGGGGGTTAATGTCAGTTCTGTAACCGACGAAATGGGTTAATGATGAATTCTACCACTAAATATACTTACAAGTAGTGATTGACCGACAAGGGTTTTTCAGTGGCCGATGCCGATATTTAGGTAGCAGGGCAGCCGATGGCCGATATATAATGCCGATTTTTATTTATTTATTTATTTTTTAAATGATAAATTATAAGGCGGTCCTATTAACCCCAAGAACAAGCAGCAGGGTTAATATTTTGTTTCATATCTGTCTTAATAGGGAAAACTGTGATCAGAAGCTTACTCTTTTAGCAATCTATGGTGGACTCCAAGCAATTATATCCTTTCCAAAAGATTTTCAGTCCAGCTGTTAGTGTTGCTTTTTTCCCCTCCTTACAGCCAAGGCCTGAGAGACCCATATTCAAAAATTAACAAGGTTGTTCATTGTTGATCTGTTCATTTTTTAATTAAATTCTATGAAATTCAAGTTTTGTTTTTCTTTTGTCTTCATAGTCATATGAATATTATTACATTCATGTGACATCATTTCTGCATACATATTTCTAATAGTCTAGGTTGTCAAAAAACAAACCAAAAAACACGTTTATTTCTTGACTGTGTTTGATTGGGTTGAGATTATATACTGATCAAAAACTTCCAACGCAACACTTGAAATTTCGAAATATTTTTGGTATGCCTTATTTTCAAACAAATTTCGGGCTTTCCATCCAAACTGCACCTTAAAAGCTCATCAAGTTTTGTTTAGTTTTTCATTGGGACAGTCCGTTCCACATGAATGCACACAGCTGAGATGTTAGCCACACCACTCAGACTGAGCAGAACTCACTGACCAATCCTTATGAAATGCGGTCAATAAATAGCCAGAGGAACAGGGAACGTAAATATTCCTTGACATTCTTCTGGTGGAACCTTTAATCATGGGACGTCTTTAGCAAAATCAGTGAGAAAGACCCATCGGCATGCTTGCTGGTGGAATGTCACAGAGACATGTTGCAGTGGATCTGAGTGTCCATGTGTCGACCATTTTGCGTCTCCATAGGCAGTTCCATGACACAGGAAGCACAAATGACTGTTCACATGCTCCCAGGTCACATGTAACCACCCCTCAACAGGACAGCCATACTCGTCCCCAGAACCTCCGTAATCGCTTCTGTCCAGCCCCAGTTACTGCTGCTCAGACTAGCGGTGGTCACCAGAACAGGATCAGCGACCAAATTGTACGCAATCGCTTGCGTGAAGCTGGACTGAACAACCGATGTCCACATCGTGGTCTGGTGCTGACTCCTGCTCATCGTCGTGCACGTCTGCAGTGGGCAAGGTCATATTTGGGCTGGGATGCACTTAGGCGAAGCAGGGTCTTGTTTTCAGACGAGTCCCGGTTCAAACTGAGCATGGGTGACCGCCGGGTATGTGTTTGGCGTAGGCGAGGGGAACGTTGTGCCGACACCCATGTCTTGGAGCGTGACCGCTGGGGTGGACCAAGTGTCATGGTGTGGGCTAGAATAAGTGCCAGACACAAGACAGAGCTGGTTTTCATCGACGGAAACCTAAATGCGGCCCATTACCGCGACAACATTTTAGCCCCCGTGGCTGTTCCTCTTGTGACTCGGTGCCGCTTGACACTGCAACAGGACAACGCAAGACCACATGTCTCCAGGGCCTGTCAGGATTACCTCAGGCAGCACACCGTTCAGTGTCTTGATTGGCCTGCATTTTCCCCAGATTTGAACCCAATCGAGCACCTTTGGAACATTCTGGGTCGTCGGTTGAGAAGGCTTGATCCAGAATCCTCAACCCTCCAACAGTTACGCCAGACTCTCACTGAGGAATGGGACCGTATCACACAGGCGGAAACACGGAACCTGACCAACTCCATGCACAGGAGAATTCAGTCTGCATGTGATGCTAGAGGTGGGCACACCAGATCCTGACTTCGGCGATCCGGAATACTCATTCAAAGTGACTTAGCAAATTGGAACTTGGACTGTGTTATTCCTCACTAATTGTTCTAAAACATGGAATTAAACTGAAACTTGCAGGCACATTTGAGAAACTTTCCTCGTAGTAAAATAGCTTGTATTAAAATAAACCTGAGCGTTGCGTTGGAAGTTATGGTCAGTGTACATGCATTATTACAGAGAAAGACCAGTCGAACGAAAACTAGAAAAAAAATTGAAGTAATGGCATGGTTAACATCAGTGTATCACTTATTTGAACACTTGAAAAAGGTGGAAAAAAAGTGCAATGCACCGTCTCCTTCTGCTCACTTAGATATGAACTCTGCACTTTCAACAAAAATATGTCCACAAGTAATAAAAAAAAAACAAACTAAAATAATAAATAAAAAAAAACCTTGTGTAAACATACTTCAGTACACTTAACAGCAGCTTTTTTTCAATAGAAAACAGGTTGTTTTCTTGTTTGTTTCTTAAAGACAACTAAAATTTGTAAATCCTAGCATAAATGAAAAATGAACAGTGTTATTGTAGTGCACATAGCTACATACAGCAACCAGCACTCGGAATGCACCGACCACCATTCAGTCCAGATTGTGCTTTTTCCCGACCGGCAATATCTTTTCAAAGATCAATTAAAATGACTGCATCCAGTGTCCAATAAAATCGCTAGAAACAAAACATAAATGAACATAAATGAAAACGTAAATAAAATATTGTAACGCTCTCACTCACGCAACGACAGGTGAATCACCTTAAAAGGGGGTTTATTGATTAGCAACACAAGGCTGGTAAAGAACAGGCTCCGACTTCTCCAAAACTGCGGCTCTCTCTTTTACTCAAAAATAAACCGCGAACATTCTCCTGAGCAAAAAACAACATGTAACACCTTTTTCCTGGTACCCAGACATCTGCTTTTTCGGACGGTCCTGAGTAGCAGTCATTTTTAATCGGCCTAGTGAGGGCTGGCATAGACCGATGCCAATTCAGCCAAAATTCCTAATAATCGGCTGGCCAATTGATCGGTCGACCACTACTAACAAGACCATGAATGCAGCTGGTTTTTTTAACTATTACGCGACAAAACAAAAAGCAAAACAAACAAAAAAAGACAAAAAACATTTCTGTACCAGTAAAAATGTACCGATTTCCATGTTTTTGCCTGAAATTGGAGGGGGTGGGGGGAAATCGATGGAGGAACAGATGGGGTTAATTTCATATTTTCAATATTTATAGGACATTGAGCAGTATTAAAAACTTTCTAGGGATGTCCTCAAAATTGTGTCTAGCATTATTTCTTGTTCCGTCTCTGCATATGGTAGATTAACCCTTTTTCTTACAGGCACCCCCAAATTTTTACTTGGCCATAAAAACTGATGACCTTTTGACCTTGAATGACATCAGTAATGTCATCAGAATTAGCATACTACCAATCACAAGCTTGTTCATAGACCTTTCCAATGATACCTCATGCATATAATTAGAGTGATCATATATGGTCTTAAATCGCATCTCTTTTCCCCCTAGAGTCATTCCACCTGAATTCAAGGCCACTCGCACTATGGTCTCAAAAAATTTTCACATTTTTTCCTAAGATTCTATGGCCATCTTCATAAAATAGAAAACTTTTAAAAAAATTCTGGGTCAGATACTTTTTCAGAAAAAAATTATTTTGTGCGGGGGGTATAGGTCTTTCTTGTGTACCTAGAGCACTCAAAAGAGCAATCAAACCCAGCTTCTGCAAATTAGGAGAAGAGGGCTGGCTGTCTGAATCTGGAAAAAATGTAAATTTCATCAAACTTCATTTGCCTTAAATCAAGTGTGGCACCAAACTTAAAAATCTGAAATTTGTTCCAATTTAAGCTAAAGGTGTCTACTTTAAAGTGTACCAAAAGTGGTTTCCTTTATTTGACTCCATTTCTATTTTCTAACTTCAATTACATGTCTAATTTGACAGTCGCAAATGCGTTTTCGGCCCTATAATTCAATATGTAATAAGAACTGTGTGTACTCTGCCAGTATTGTCATAATTATATTCATTTTCAGTTCAGTAATAGTATTTCCTCCAGAAATACGGGTTGCGATTTTTGGGCAAAAAACTACCTATACCCCTCCCCGTTAAATAATTTTTTTCTCAAAAAGTATTTGACCCAGAATTTTTTTAGAACTTTACTCTTTCATGAAAATGGCCATAGAATCTTAGGAAAAAATTTTACATTTTTTTGAGACCATAGTGCGTGAACTTTTTCGAATTTTGGTTGAAATGAGGTGGAATGACCCCCTACTCCTAAATTTAAGCTTGAAAATTCAATGGTGAATATTCCAGATTTGAGGCCATAGAGCCAATTCAAGGTGAAACCAGACATCTTAACAAGTCATTTCCTGTGATGAATCATGATATCTACAAACAACAAAAAAAAAAAAGTATAGCAGACACTGCAACCTCAAACCTTAAATAATCTTTTTCTCAAGGGTTGGCTCCCCTACTAGTGAGCAAGGTTAGTAACGCGACTACTTCAAAGGGGTCATTCCATTTGAATTCAACCTAAGTCTGGAAATCTCCCATAGTGACCGACTCGGATTTGGCTAAAAATATTTGTACTGGAACCTTAACATATATGATGAACGTGTGCAAAATATTTTGTCAAAATTCTAAAGGGTTTTTGTGCTGTGGCTCTTCAAAATAGGGTGGTATACCCCATTTTTGACCCTTGACAATCTAGCATGTTTAAGAACAGCCATATTTGGATGCCAATATCTTGGGAATGAAACTAATTATGAGCTTGAAAAGTGGTCTAGTATGTAATTAGCACCCAGGCTTTCTGGATCTGTCATCAGAAAAGTCCTATCTCCCCTAGTTTTTGAGGTATTGGCCTCCAAATTAGTGGTTTTGTTATGTGCGAAAATAAAAATTTTAATTTTCAGGGGGCGACTGTCATGCTACAATAAATCACAACCGTTTACTGGGGCTACATTCCTTCTGTTTAGGCACATGACTATCTGTAGAAAGTTTTTGGACAGTATTGAAATCATAATTTAGGAGTAAGGGAGCTTCAAAAATGGCTCCCATTGAAAAAAAATGCAGTTTAAGACCAATTTTTAACAGTCAAAATCATAAGCGTAGTCATTTACCCAGGACAACAATTTTTTTCTATATAATTGTACATATATGTCAATCATCTGGTCAAAATATTAGATCGTTTTCTCACCTCTTTCATATGAAAATAATTTTATGAAATGTAGGCGTTTTTTATCCCCACGACAGCTTGCGTTTTAACTACTTTTTTGTCAGAAATGCAGAAAATGTGAGGTATTTCTACTCTGAACGCATAGATTTGATGGCATCCACAATTCAGTAAGTCAGTTTATCCAAAAATGTAGATAAAATTGAGTACATAGTCCAAATGAAGGCAGCTTGTTCTGAACTGATTCAGTGTCTTGGTCAGCAAGCTTATAAAACCTTACGCTCTGCCCCTGGAGCTCTGGTGCAGACACAATGCATGATGTTCTGGAATGGAACCCAACAAGTATTCTGAGGAACAGGAGGAGGTCATGAGAGAAGTCCAGTCTTAGAATGTTTCATGAAGTTGACAAAGACATCAGTTTTCATCTGGCCGCTCAACAATGCAGCCCACAAACCAATCCTTGTCATAAATGCACGCAACATACTTTCAAAGCGTGTCATTTAAACCTTTTCATGATGGAGACAGATTTGGTCAGCTTCATCAAAGGACATGCCACACCGCCAAGATAGAATCCTTCTGTCATCAGGTTCAAGTTCACTTATTTTAATGAAACCAGTCTTTCTGCAGTGTGTTCTCTTGTGACATTCCTCACCCAGGGAAACACCGATTTTGCACATCTCAGTTGCCATGCTGAATGTCAATGAACTGAATGAAGCTTCTTTTGTTTTCAATGTTTGGCTGATGCAATGCTGAAATAAAGATGATGCAATACATGGTTAGCTGATGTAATACACGCAAAAGCAGTCAGTCATCACTCATTTGCACACCTTCTATGTAGCCTAGTACTATTAATAAGAAACAGGAATCTCAATAGTTAGTTGTATTGAAGTCGTCTAAGGGCGAAAAGTGTCTATAATTGATATAATTATTTACATATGAAGGAGGTGAGAAAACAGTCTGATTTTTTGACCAGACAATTGACATATATGTACAATTATATAGAAAAAAATTGTTGTCCTGGGTAAATGACTACGCTATGATTTTGACTGTTAAAAATTGGTCTTAAATTGCATTTTTTCAGTCGGAGCCATTTTTGGAGCTCCCTTACTCCTAAATTATGATTTCAATACTGTCCAAAAACTTTCTACAGATAGTCATGTGCCTAAATAGAAGGAATGTAGCCCCAATAAACAGTTGTGATTTATTGTAGCATGACAGTTGCCCCCTGAAAATTAAAATTTTTATTTTCGCACATAACAAAACCACTACTTAGGAGGCCAATACCTAAAAAAACTAGAGGAGATAGGACTTTTCTGATGACAGAGCCTGGGTGCTAATTACATACTAGACCACTTTTCAAGCTCACAACTCATTTCATTCCCAAGATATTGGCATCCAAATATGGCTGTTCTTAAACATGCGAGATTGGCAAGGGTCAAAAATGGGGTATACCACCCTATTTTGAAGAGCCACAGCACAAAATCCCTTTAGAATTTTGACAAAAAATATTTTGCACATGTACTGGTACCTTAACATACATGATGAACAAATTTTTTTTGCCAAATCCGAGACGGTCATTATGGGACCTCTGGTTGAGTTCATATTAAATGCCCTTTGGGTCATTCCAAGTCGATTCACGATTGTTTTTGTTTATCGGCCAATCAGCGAGGCGCACCAGCGCAAACCAACCGAAATCGAAGTCTTATCCACTCATGTACACAAAACATTGGTTTATATGAATGAAATTTGTCGTGTGACAATGCAAGATGTCTATAAAAGCAATTGATTTGTTTGTAAACATTGAACGTTCGACGTCCCGTCTGAGAATCGACTTTAGATGCCCATTAAGTTTGACCGTTAACTATCCATGATTAGGGCGACCGCAAACCGAAACCGAGCATTTCATTGGACTGGATAATGTTAGATTTACGATTTTGCGTTTCTTTCATTTTATCCAAACATGCAAGGTCGGTGGGGATTGTTTCGCGGTGTCCAAAAACCACGCTTGTGTTTTAGTTATTCCCGCAGAGAAAGCGCCTTGACTGAATGAAACGTTTAAACGGGAAATTCTTGTTGATCGCCGCAGCGACCTCACTTACCCTCAGCCAGCATAATGAAAGACACGTAGCCAAGGAACTCACAATGAAACAGGTGAACAAAACTGCAAAGTCAACGCAGCGAGATGATTAGGAAAAATAAATTTCCACGAATTGTTCTGAACTGAACGACTTGACGAGACTTCACGGAATCCTTACAAGTAGAGATAGCAATTTCGAAACGGAAGTTCTTCTTCTTCTTCTTCTGGGTCTTAAAGGCAGTCTGGCGCATCTTTGACGTATTACTGCCATCCTCTGTATATTCTTCCCATTACAGTTTTTTTACAATCGCTTCGACGCTAACCTCAGAAGTTGTTGCTCTACTTTCAAAACTCTAGATACAAACCTCAACACAGATCATCAAAATAGACCATTTTTCAAAACTCTAAGCACTTTTTTCAATTGCTTGGATACAATACACATTAAATTTAAGTCATTTGTTCACTGAACTTAAATTACTTGTTCAAAATGACACAAGTTAACATCAAAGTATTACTATATTAAAATAGAATACACACATTATATATCAGTGGTTCTCAAGTCCGGTCCTGGCGCCCCCCTGTGCATGCTGGTTTTTTTTCCAGCCACAACTGCAATTCTAGGATTTTAACAAGCTGTTACTTTGTCTTACAGTTTTTTACAATCACTTTGACGCTAACCTCAGAAGTTTTTGCTCAATTTTCAAAACGGTAGATATAACACTCATAACGGTCAGCACTTGTTACACAGCCAAACCATTTGTTCAAAACCTTGCATTGTGTATTCTCATCATTGAAGAATACTAGCACTTCTGAATCTTTGGTTCAAATGACTCATTTATCATGAAATACCGTAGGAACACTACTTTAGATCACCCACACACAAGATACCAATAGCTTCACTGCGAAGTTGTTTTTTCAATCGCTTTCATTACTGCAAAAAACACTTGATACATGTTTCAATAAGGTTCTAAACAGTAGAGACAGTGGAATCATAAACAAAATGTGAAATTTTTGTTTGAAATACAATAGTAAAATGTTTATTTGAAGAATGGCAAAGTAGCCATAAAGTAAATGAAAACATTTTTGATTATCAACTGCCATAAAAGTGAACAGTTGTAAACAAAAATACAGTAACATTGTTACTCATCATTTGCATCAACTCTCTCGTCTGGAGTTGGCCAGAGATTCTCATCGACATCACAGTGGATATTTTCCCTTGCCAGGCATCAGGGGAAAAATCTCCTGGCATTACGAATCCAGGCCTGACATTGGTCTGCCGTTATTTCATTACACGCGTCATCCATGGCCTGAAGGAGGGTGGCACGTTCATGAGGGCGACGATCATAGACTTTCCACCTCCATGCTGAGAAGAATTCCTCTATTGGGTTGAGAAAAGGAGTGTATGGGGGCAAATATAATACTATGAACTGTGGATGGGCCTCAAACCATGTTTGCACCACTTCAGCATGGTGGAACCTAACATTGTCCCAGACTACAACATACGTGACTCCTTCAGTTTGACAGAGCTGCTCTAGTTCATTTAAAAAATCCTGAAGGAGGGCTGCATTGTATGACAGTTTGTGCAGAAATTCTTTGGTTATGCAAACCAATTGTTTCAGCAGCTGTCTGAGTAGCTGGTCTCAGACGATCTTGGAGGTGAACCTGCTGGATGTGGAGGTCCTGGGCTGGTGTGGTTACACGTGGTCTGCGGTTGTGAGGCCGGTTGGATGTACTGCTATATTCTCTGAAATACCTTTGGAGACGGCTTATGGTGGAGAAATGAACATTCAATGCCAATGCAGATCTGGTTGACATTCCTGCTGTCAGCATGCCAATTGCACGCTCCCTCAATGCTTGCGCCATCTGTGGCATTTTGCTGTGAGACAAAACTGCACATTTCAGAATGGCCTTTTATTGTGGGCAGTATAAGTTACACCTGTGCACTAATCATGGTGTCTGATGAGCATCTTGATGTGGCACTCCTGTGAGGTGGGATGGATTGTCTCAGCAAAGCAAAAGTGCTCACTATCACACATTTAGACAGATTTGTGAAGAATGTTTGAGAGAAATGGTAATATTGTATATCTGGAATGAATTTTAGATCTTTGAGTCCATCTCCTGACAAATGGGAGCAAAAACAAAAGTGTTGCGTTTATATTTTTGTTGAGTGTATATTCGCGTCTTAGCATTGACTTTCAATGTAACCTGTCCCGCAAAAAATTAGCTTCGTGTCCGGTGTGAAAGCTGCTTAACGCGCCCATAACGCGTGTATTCGCGTCTTTGCATTGACTTTGAATGTAGCTAATCTGTTGCGCGAAAAATTTGTTTTGTGTCCGGTGTGAAAGCAGCATTATGGACAGTACGTGACAGCTAGAGAGAGCTTGGTTATGTTAAGAACATAATACAGGTTTTGCAAACTGTAAATTCTGTTAGCGCGGACCAGTTGCTTATGTGGATCTAGCGAATCGATCACTTCTACAGGAAAGAATTTTTTAATTAATCTCCGCCTTTTTCTGCGTTTTATTAGCCACAACCATTTGTAAAGGGGAATGAAATTATGTCAAGGTAGTGCAGAGAAATCATTTGTTATACCAGACATGGTAGAGCTTCTGCGTTTCGCGTTGCTTTCACGGTTGCACCAGGGAGCTAAACCAGACAATTGTGAAGTATTCGGCTGATCCCGGTCATGGATAAGTGAAGCGATCACTAACTGTAGTGGCTACTATTGGACAACGTTATGATGAAACTGCCACATTGATGCTTACCGAAGTAACACAAGCCTACCGATCAGAATTACTGCATAAAAAATTAACCATTTTTAATTAGCTGAGCACACGAACTAACATGCAGTAACTGGTAATAGAGCATTCATAACGACCAGAGACAAAGCCTTACAATACAGGTTTGACAGACAGCAAGTTCCGTTACCGTGGACAATTGTACCAAGCATCCAAATTAAGTTAGCTTCAAATGAGGTTTATGTTCCCGCACCTTCTGTATAATTTCCCCTGATATTACTCTTGCATATTTAGGACACAAACATTAGCAACAGTAACTGGCTACGTTAGCCGCAGTGGTACAGCCACAATCAACTGGCTATCACGTCAGTTTGGCTTATTCAGTAAAAAAAACGTACAGCTTCTGTGTCTGTGAGTCACGGACAGTCGCGACCGATACAGGCTTTATCAGATATTTTACAAAGCCAGTGTTTGAGGCCAGTTGGTAGTGTTAACTATTGATACCGGTCCTGCTAGCCACCTGTAACACGGTAGCTTCACTTACATTTTTTGCCGTTATAGCGTTACTTACAGCTTGTGGCTCCAAGTGCTTGATCGATGCAACTGCTTCAGGTTTGAGAAGCAGCTGAAACGATTATCCTGTGTCGAATTATCCTTTATTGACAAAGCTGTCTTTGGTGAAATGCTGAGCACAAACAGCTCATGTTCCCTTTGGCCGTCGTTGTTTGCTGCCAGCAAACAAAATAAGCTACCCACTGATTTCTGGTGGCATCCTCTTCTGGAAGAGAAATAGGTGTTTTTCTTTGCGTCTAAAAGTAAACGGACAAGCAGCTTTGGGAGAGATACTGAAGAAACTGCATCTCAAATGATCTGCGGTTCTTCTTTTGTATTTCCAAAAGTGGAGACGCTACTAAGGCATAGTATGATCTGCCGTTGTTAGTGCCTGTTAAAATAGTTTTCGTTGTGGGCTGGTTCAGCGCCATGATTGGCTCTGGCTAGGTCTGTACTAATTGGAGGGCATAACCTGACGTCAGGTTTTGCCCAGATCTCGCCAAGATGTCATGAGAAGCTGTTCAGAGAGGAAATCACGCTCACAAAATCACGTTCTTGGATTACGGCAAAACCCCTGTATCTTATGTTTAGAAACTTTTCAGAGGTTGAGAATGGACAACCAACATTATAACATTACTAATATGTACTAAAAGAAGGATCAGCATAATAGGTCCCCTTTACGTTAAGTGGAGTTTATTTTCTCTAGGCTCATAGATACCCCGAAAACACAAAATGTACATTTTACTGGACATTTCCAGATAATTTCCTCAATAGGTGCCTCTCTGATTAGTCACATGATTTACCACAAACAATCAAAATGGCTGCATCCTCAAGTAAGAGGTAAGGTGACAAAAGTCAGAAATGGTCTTATATTGTTCAAGTTTTGATCAAACTTTTTTTCTGTTGGGGGATTGAAATGCATAATATAGCACAAACGGAAACCTATGTAATGCATGTTTATTTGTTGGAATACATCATTTGTTGGAGTTCATCCTCTATCAAAAATATTGGACATTATGCATGCCAAGTAAATAGCTCAAATGAGCAATGTCCAGAATATGGATAGATCATCATGCATATCAATGAGCAGGTTTCTTTAACTTCACATTACTTTTGTCACTCCTATGGGCTTTTTCTGTCTGATTTGACATGTTCAAGGGAGAGAGAGACTAGAAATATGAGAATTGTAGAAAAAGTGTCGAAAATAGTTGTTTATAGCAGACAAAGAGTAAAAAAATGACAAACTGTAACAGAAGGATGTTCGTAGCCACAGTTCGGAGAGCGCTCTGCCTTTGGCTGGACATCGATTTGCTGTATATCTGTCTATAACCGCTGTCTAATCAGCTCCCGCCTTTCTACACAGTATTGTCCAGTCTACTTCAGACAGGTCACAGAAAGGCGGTTACGGGATACCTGATGCCACTTCGGACTGCGCCTTGGGCGTTTTCTTTTCGCAGGGCTCCAGCATTCCTGTGCCACTCTGTTCCTTGCTCCTCCTGTACAGCTTCTCTCATCCACTCCCACACATTCTGGGTAAATAGGTTCATAAGCTTTGGGGTATTGACATAAAAGATGTTTTAAGCAGTATAAGATAATAATAATACAAAAGATGTTTTGATAATTCAGATGCTGATAATAAGATGATAAGAATGCAAAAGATGTTTGTGTTATTCCACACTCCGCATGCATAATGTCCAAAATATTGGATGGCATCCCACAAGCATACTGTCCAAATTAATGGACAGACAGATACTTGCACTGGTGGCGAACCAGTGTTAGAAACGAGGGTTATAGACATAACACCATTGACTAAATCCTGCTGCATCCTGTCTGTGAAAAAGTTTAAAAAACGGGGTAAATGGCTGATCAGGTAGACTAAAATAAGAAGCTAGCCTCTCAATTAAAATATGAGTTTGCATCCTATTTAACGCTGAAGAAAAATCAACAAATAGAAGTCTCACGTGAAATTTGGGTTTCTCCAGGTGTTTATGAATTTTATCAAGGATGAAAATTTTGGCATCATCTACTCCTTTATTCCTTTGGTTTGCAAACTGAAGTGGGTCAACTCTTCGACCAGAGTGAGAGCCTCATCCTTTAAGATTTTCTCAAGGTTTTCCATAACAAGAGGGTTTAGAGCCACAGTTCTAAAATCTTGAAACTCTCCAGGGTTATTAGTATTGGGAATGGGAATTATAGTTGAAGATTTCCAAATTGTTGGAAGCTTACAGCTGTCAACACACATTTGAAAAAACAGGGTAAAGACACCACTGAGTTGCTCAGCACAGTAGTGCAGTGTGCGACCGCAAATAATATCAGGACCTGAGGCTTTCCTGGTTATGATTCTGCCATGCCTGCCTTGATCTTGCCTTGTTTTGATATTTGCTTTATTGTTTTCCTGACACTTCGCTATGCCTGACTATTCTTTGGATTATGTATTGTGATTTGCCTGCCTCTATTTGTCATGTTCTGTCTTAGTTTACTTTTCCATGTTTTACATTTTGACATAGTCACATTCCGGTTCATGTTTTCCATTTTGCATTGCACTTTGTCTCGCCCGTTAGGTCTCTCCTCTCGCCTGCTGTTTTAGCCCCAGTCTTATGTTTCACTCTTCGGGTGATTTATTGGATTCTGGTTTTCAAACTTCCTTCCAATCTCGTTTGCTGGCTTCACTCTTCTGTTCTATCTACTAACAATACTAACAGTTTATTATTTTCTCCTGAGATTACTAACAATAACTAACCCCGTATATAATACTAACTTACTAACGAGCACCAAGGATTTGTATAGTTGCACTTACTAATTGACTAACGATCTCTCAGCACTCGCCCTGTTCTAATCTCCGCCTCTTTGCTCTCCCTGATTACCTTTGCTGCAGCTTCTGTGAAAGCTCACATCTGATCACACTGTCCTGTTTCTCATTATCTATGCACGTTAGAATCTCCGTGACTGGAGCCGTATGTTTGTTTGTAGGAATGTCTTGTGTTCCCTGTCCGCGTTTTGGCTTTAGCCAATATCATGTGATTAGGCTCTTCCTCATGTGCCTTCCCCTTGTAATCAGTCTGACTTCCTGCACCTGTGATTCTCCCCATGTGATCTTCCCAGAAGTGTATATTAGGTGTCTTTCCACTGCCATTCCTTGTCAGATCGTTTCACGTGTATTTTTTGTGCTGCTTTTCTTCTGCTTTGATTTCATTGAGTTTCTGATTCTGACTGGATTGCCCAACTTCTGATTTTTGGTTTGCCCTTTTGGATTTCTGTTGCATCTGTGTATTTTGGACCTTTTCTGCCCGACCTTGATTTTGTGGATTGCTGCCCTGTTTACGATTCGGACTGTCTTACGGCTTATGAGTTTGCTTCTCCCTCAAACCTTCGCCTGTGTTCCAGATCTGTTTTGTCTGACTACGATTTTTGTGATTGGTGCCCTGGTAACGAACTCTGCTCTGTCCCACTGAAATTTGAGCTTTGGATTACGGACTCTGTACTGTTGCCTTTTTTCTCTGCGGGGGTTATCCCCCTTATTCAATAAAGCGCCTCATTTTTGCAATCCCTTGTCCTCGCACTTGGTTCCAGATCGCAACCTCACATTCCTTTTGTTTCCTTTTCTAAATAAATCCTTGACCTGTTCTTGATTTATCGAAATATCCTTGCAAGGTGTCTGGGAGTTCCTTAACCTGGAGACCTCTTGGGTAAAATCAAACCTTTCACAGCGTAAAAAGGAGTTAAAAGCATCAGGCAAACTGTTAATCCCGACCCCATTCACATGAATATGCTGCTTGCGCTCATTGCCACAACGATTAATTGGGGAGTTGATCCCCTGCCAGGCTGACCTAAGGTCACCGTTTACAAACTGTTTTTCTATTTTTTTCCATATACTTACTTTGGCTTTAGTTCAGCCCTGACCTTAGATACAGCCTTTTTCTCCTGAGGGTCATTGGTGAAGATCTTAATTAAAGCTTTTAGATTTTCGGTTACCCTTTGCTTATGATTAACCTAATTATTGGTAAAGTTAAGCTGACCAATAAATCCTATTAGTTTGTTACCTCAAATTTTTTACCTGTAGTACAATGAGCACAATGTAAATTTGGTCATCTTAGGAGCACTGCAAAGCTATGTTTGCTGTTCTTTGGATTAAAATGGTAAACTACCTCTCTGAACATCAAAAGCACCTAATTAAGAAATATTAACAGCTTGTTAAAATTCTGGAATAGCAATCGTGGTTGGAATGAAAACCAGTGTACACAGGGGCCCCCAGGACTGAGACTGAGAACCACTGGCTTGATGCATCAGTATCCTGAGCGCTGAGCTGAATTACTCTGTAGGTCCAGTGAAGAATAAATTCACCTTGTCAGTACTGTACTGTGTGATTTACACCCCTGTCGTCAGTGACCTCACCTGCACACCAGACATTGGTCTCAATATCTATCCATTCCTATTCTTTCTCAAGTAATTAATACATGTGATTCATTAAAATACTCCAGCATAGTTAAATCATATGTATAGGCTGGTGATCACAAAGCCTCCTCTACTTGTATCTCCCACAGCTTCTCTGTCCCTCACAGGGAGTTTTCCTGCCCACTGAAGCTCCAGGCTGGGCTTTGTGTGGGTTTGGCCGTTTAGCACAGGTTGTGAAATGTGAAATTTGACTTGGGAGCATTAATTTCAATGAAATAAATTAATAAACTAATAAAAATAATGTTATGTTTTAATTAGCTCCCGCCACTTGCGATGCGGGAGCTGTGGTATCGGGCTCCGTGCGCGCGTGCTTGTGTGCGTGCGTGCGTGCGTCCGTCAACACATTTTGCTTTATCTCATCAACAATTTCAGTTACCGGCTCCTAATTTTTACTGGACATACATCTCGTAAAGGCCTACAAATGAGGTACCTAAAGGTGACCTTGGCCTTTTTTTTCAAGGTCACTGGCCAAAACGTATCACCAAAAACTTGAAAATTTTGCTTTATTTCATCAACTATTTCAGTTGCAGGCTCCTAATTATTAGCGGCGCGGGAGCTAAGGTATTAGGCTCTGTCCGCGTGTGCGTGCGTGCGTCCGTCAACAAAAACTTTGACATTTTGCTTTGGCGGGAGCTTCTAGGGCCGCCACTGCCCTATATTTGGAATATGTATTCCCTTAGTGTATGGTATAGGCTAATCATGGACACGTGAAGTAAACCATTTAATTCCCATTGGAACAATAGTCATCCACCAGAGATCTACATCTCCTGTCCTTGGCAGCTCTGTCCAGTTTGTTGGGCTTCAGGTGATCAGGTTGTTTTGGGCTTTCCTCTTTCCCTGAGGTGCTCAGTTAAAGGCAACCAGCACCATTTCCTTTTCCGAACCTGCAGACGGAGAGGTTGTTTCTCTCTCCCTCATTGATCTTGATTTCTGACTTTTTCCTGCCATCAGATTTGGAAGATATGCCAGAATCAAAGATTGATGGAGGTCTGTATCTTCTTGTTTGACCTCCTGGAGACACACCAGGTTACATGAGCAAACCGAGGATGCTCTTGATATTGGCATTGAAGATCCGAGATTAGAGAGATTTTAGATTTATTTATTTTTTTAAAAATGGGACAATATGCATTTATGAACATTTACATGTAAATGCATGGGATTATAGCCAGGTGGCTAATTTGCTTCCCCAGTCCCATTAGCATGTTGGTGTTGGCACATAAAACAAAACAAAAAAAACATCCGTAATAGGAATAAAAACACACACAGAGCATATTATAAGACAAGCAACATACATCAACTGTAGACAACCTTAAACGTCGTACAGTCCAGAAGAAAAACGGGCCGGGAGTTGGGGGACTGTGGTAATTATACACATTGAATTATAAAGTGCTGGAGTGCCATAGTGCTAAAATGCCAAAATGCTAGCTGCCTCGGAGCTCAGGTACTCATTATATTGCGCATTGCCCATTATTTCACAGAAATATAAAGTGCATGCTGCATTGCACATTACCCACCTGCCCAAGATTATAAAATGCCATGTTGATTATATTATTGTACGATGCCAAAGCACACGGTTCATGCAGATGTGCGAGTAGGTATTGCTCTAAACGAACATACATAGATGTCTTATGTAAGCACTAATTCACAAAAGTGGCATGCATAGATGTACTTATGTTCGTGACAGCGGACAATTATGGATGGTGCCCCAACACACTTAGCCCATTACACATACATACAAAATTAGACACAGTTATGATCACAGATCTGGTTTTCCAGCAGCCATTCTCTAATGAGTTTGGAGAAGGAGGTCAGGGTTGGGAATTTGCGTATTGAGTTTGGTATTTGGTTCCAGGTCTGGGATGCATGAAATGAGAACACTGCTTGACCAGGGGCAGTTTTTTTGAAATGGTATTCCTGGCTTGATTTGTATATGACCTACAAATGGGCCTCATGATCTGGAATGTGGTTTTGATCTGTATGATTCTTGCTACAATGTCCTGGTTTGTTCCTCCTCCTCTAAAAACAAACCCCACATAGTAGATAAACGGGTTTAACATCTTGGATCTCTTCTTCTCTGTTGTTGAAGATGGCCTTATTACCCTGATTCTCTCTCATGCTTGTCTTCTGGATGTTGATCTTATAGCCAATCTTTGCAGATGTCTCTCTTGTGCTTTTGAGATTCTGAGTCATGTGCCCATGCCGTTAGGATCATAGTGCCTCCTCATTTGTGAAACCAATGTCTTCAAGGTGCTTCAGCAGCGACCACTAGACTCATCGTATTTGATCTTTTGTTACTTTCTTCATTGTCTACTCCGTGACTAACTGAAACTATAAAGGAGATGGTGGATCTCCTTGTTGTACCCCAGACAGTTTTGTGATGGTTCAGTCAGTGTGTTATAGTGGATAAATTAGCATGTTGATGGTTCACAGATGCGCTTTCAGATGATCTTCACTGGGGTTATACAGTGTTGTAGCAGGTTCCGGAGAGTCGTTCTATACACCTGATTGAAAACCTTTTTGCAGTTAATCGAAGCTCCATACAGCGATAGGTGCCACTCAAGGGCCTGCTCAGGGATAATACAGAGTGAAGCGATCCCTATGGTGAAGACGTGGTTCAGCCGGATGCCCTCCCGTTGTTTGTCCGTTAACAGTCAGGCCTTACCTGCTATTAGTGTCTCTGGCTGTGTTGTTGGGTGGAGGAAAGGCTGTTGCAGGTGCTGGGCGTTGATATGATGGTGTTCTTGTGCAGTTTGACACCAGGTGTCGGTGACTTAAAATAAAGACCTTTGTCGGCACTTCATTAAAACAGCCTCCCCAAATGTAGGCTATTTAAAACCACATTTAGACAGTCCTCAGCTAACAGTCGTCCGATGGTCCATTTCCTGGTGCTGCCTGACAGGCTTTTTGTCCTGGTGAATGCTGAATATCGCTTGCGAGGAAAGTTCTGATCTGACTGCTTTCTTCTGACCTAACTCGCATAAATAAAAGCCTGTTTTATTGGCAGCGCAAGGAACACACGCTCTGTGATTTGCTCATAATTTTTGCAAATTATATGGTATGCTGACTGGTTAGTCGGCTGGCTTCACTTTTTTTCTCCGTCGTCACATCCGGCGTACACAAAATTTTTCACAATACCACCCATCGGTAATTTTCGTTAATCAATTATTTAATTAACTTCCTTTAAGTTTAACTCCGTTCTGATAGCAAATCACTTTATTCAGACTGTGGAACTATGCATCATCCACTAGAGGACACTGTAAGATCATAATTTTTTCATGGTCGGTCCTGATCACTGATCTGTACTAAAAAAAAAAAAAATCTGGATAGCTCATCGGCCAGTCGAAGCGATGCCACTCGGCCACCATATTATCACTCGCATATCTCTCCAATTCCGCTTTTGCAGAACTGAGATCACGTCTTGTTAGCCGTTAAAATATTTTGGAGAAAATGCCAGCATGTGCTGCTGTCAACTGCACAAATCGTCAGTTCAAAGGCTGTGTGCAAAAATTTCACCTGTATGTATGTACAAAACCCAAAACCAGTGAAGTTGGCACGTTGTGTAAATCTTAAATAAAAACAGAATACAATGATTTGCAAATCCTTTTCAACCTATATTCAATTGAATACACTGCAAAGACAAGTTATTTAATGTTCGAACAGGTAAACTTTGTAATTTTTTGCTAATATTAGCTCATTTGGAATTTGATGCCTGCAACATGTTTCAAAAAAGCTGGCACAAGTGGCAAAAAAGACTGAGAGAGTTGAGGAATGCTCATCAAACACTTAAGTGGAACATCCCACAGGTGATTGGGCTAATTGGGAAGAGGTGGGTGCCATGATTGGGTATAAAAGCAGCTTCCCTGAAATGCTCAGTCATTCACAAACAAGGTGGGGCAAGGGTCACCACTTAGTGAACAAATGCGTGGGCTGATTGTCGAACAGTTTAAAAACAACATTCCTTAATGAGCTATTGCAAGAAATTTAGGGATTTCATCATCTACGGTCCGTAATATCGTCAAAAGGTTCAGAGAATCTGGAGAAATCACTGCACGTAAGCGACAAGGCCGAAAACCAACATTGAATACCCGTGACCTTTGATCCCTCTGGCGGTATTGCATCAAAAACCGACATCAGTGTGTAAAGGACATCACCACACGGGCTCAGGAACACTTCAGAAAACCACTGTCAGTAACTACAGTTCGTCGCTACATCTGCAAGTGCAAGTTAAAACTCTACAATGCAAAGCGAAAGCCATTTATCAACAGCACCCAGAAACGCCGCCGGCTTCGCTGGGCCCAAGCTCATGTAAGATGGACTGATGCAAAGTGGAAAAGTGTTCTGTGGTCTGACGAGTCCACATTTGAAATTGTTTTTGGAAACGGTGGACGTTGTGTACTCCGGACCAAAGAGTAAAAAAGAACCATCTGGACTGTTATAGGCGCAAAGTTCAAAAGCCAGCATCTGTGATGGTATGGGGGTGTATTTGTGCCTAAGGCATAGGCAACTTACACATATGTGAAGGCATCATTAATGCTGACAGGTACATACAGGTTTTGGAGCAACATATGTTGCCATCCAAGCAATGTCTTTTTCATGGACGCCCCTGCTTATTTCAGCAAGACAATGCCAAGCCACATTCTGCACGTGTTACAACAGCATGGCTCCCTAGTAAAAGAGTGCGGGTACTAGACTGGCCTGCCTGTAGTCCAGACCTGTCTCCCATTGAAAATGTGTGGCACATTATGAAGCGTAAAATACGATAACGGAGACCCCGGACTGTTGAACAACTTAAGCTGTACATCAAGCAAGAATGGGAAAGAGTTCCACCTGAAAAGCTTCAAAAATTGGTCTCCTCATTTCCCAAACGTTTACTGAGTGTCGTTAAAAGGAAAGGTGATGTAACACAGTGGTAAAAAGGCCCCTGTGCCAACTTTTTTGCAATGTGTTGCTGCCTTTAAATTCTAAGTTAATGATTATTTGCAAAAAAAAAATGAAGTTTCTCAGTTTGAACATTAAACATCTTGTCTTTGCAGTGTATTCAATTGAATATAAGTTGAAAAGGATTTGCAAATCATTGTATTCTGTATTTATCTACGATTTACACAACGTGCCAACTTCACTAGTTTTGGGTTTTGTAGAAGAAAAAAAGAATGCAGTACGAATTGGAAATGAAGAGAATAGAAGCAGGTACTGTTTCAAAATCTTTTGGACTTTCTGATCATTTTGATGTGGTTAAGCATATCAGACTTGTTCCTCCTTTCTTAGAAAATGATGTTGACCAATACTTTACCCATTTTGAAAAAATTGCTGAAAATTTGAAATGGCCAAAAGAGCATTGGACAATGATGTTACAAAGTGTTCTTACTGGTAAAGCTAGGAAAATCTTTAACCAGTTATCTGTCCAACAGTGTGCTGATTATGATTTTGTCAAATCTGCCATTCTGAAGGGTTTTGAATTGGTCCCCGAGGCTTACAGGCAAAATTTTAGGAATTCTCGCAAGGAAGCCAGTCAAACTCATGTTGAATTTGGCAGGTTTAAGGAACAGTTGTTTGATCAGTGGTGTAACTCCATGAAAGTTGAGAAAGATTTTGAGAGAATGAGGAAACTTATTCTGGTTGAGGAATTCAAAAGGTGTATCCAGCCTGATATTAAAACTCAACTTTTTCTAAGTTTCAAAGCAAGTTTCAGTCCAAGACTTCTTCTAATAACACTTCTAATGATTCTAAGGCCACTTCTGAAAGGAAACCTTCCAGTGAGAAGGAATCCTCTGATTCTTTACCCTCTGTGTCCTGCCAATACTGCAAAAAGCAAGGTCACCTTATTTCTGAGTGTTATGCTCTCAAGAAAAAACAACAACGAGAAGAAACCAAGCCAACTGCTTTCACGAAGAGAGAATCTCTTGTATCAATGGTCAGTTCACCTGATCTTCTACCTTCTGTGTCTGATTCTGTTATGGAGGGTTTTGAGCCATTCATCACTGATGGTTCTGTCTCACTTTCACATGATTTTTCCTCATCTGCTCCTGTTCGAATTCTAAGGGATACTGGGTCTTCCCAATCTCTTATTCTTGCAGATATTCTGCCTTTTTCGGACAAATCGTCTACTCAAGCTAATGTCCTTATTCAAGGAGTAGAATGTGGTTTTACAAGTGTACCTCTCCATAATGTTCATCTCATCAGACTTGGTCTCTGGGCCTGTTACTGTTGGTGTTAGGCCTTCTTTTCCTTTCAAAGGCATTCATTTGCTTCTTGGTAATGATCTTGCTGGGGATAAGGTTGTGCCCCACCCTGTTGTAACTGACACTCCCTTGATTGATCAAGAATCTGACCCTATAGAGGAGGAAATTCCAGACCTCTATCCTTCATGTGCAGTTACTCGTTCTATGGCTAAAAAGGCTATTCAAGATGATGCTGACCTGGACTTTAACCTGGCTGACACCTTCATTGGGCAGTCTTTTAATCAGGAACCTTCCAGTCCTCAGATGTCTGGGAAATCTTCAGACTCGTCCTTGTCAGGTCATTCTAATGACATTTTGTCTCGTAAACAACTTATTCATGAGCAACAACAAGCTTGTGATCTAGCGCATCTTCTACCACAGGCTGCAAGTGAACAAGAGGCTACTCAAGTTCCTGTCTGTTTTTACTACAAAAATGGTGTGCTTATGAGAAAGTGGCGTCCACCTGATGTTCCTGGATGATGAAACATCAAATTGTTCTTCCAAAGCCGTATCGTCAAGAAACTCTTAGTCTGGCCCATGACAATTCTATGTCAGGTCATTTGGAAATCAAGAAGACCCTTCAACGTGTCAGGAATCACTTCTTCTGGCCGTCCATGAGGTCTGATGTACATGAGTACTGCAAATCCTGTCATACTTGTCAAATGGTTGGGAAGCCGAACCAGAATATTCCAAAGGCTCGACTTAAGCCCATTCCCGCTTTTGAAGAACCTTTCAGTCGGATCATCATTGACTGTGTTGGACCATTGCCGAAGACTAGGTCTGGTTGTGAGTACTTACTGACTATCATGTGTCCTTCCACCCGGTTTCCTGAGGCAATTCCTCTTCGTAATATCAAGGCGAAGACTATCATCAAGGCTCTTACCAAGTTTTTCTGCTTTGTTGGTCTTCCTAAGTCTATTCAGTCTGATCAAGGATCAAATTTCATGTCTGGCATATTTCAAGAAGTTATGCATGAGCTTGGTATTAAACAATACAGGTCATCAGCTTACCATCCTGAGAGTCAAGGTGCTTTGGAGAGGTTCCATCAAACCCTGAAGAACATGATAAGGACCTACTGCCTTGACACAGAGAAAGACTGGGATGAAGGTGTCCATCTTCTTCTGTTTGCTGCCCATGAAGCTGTTCAGGAGTCTCTTGGGTTCAGTCCTTTTGAGCTCGTTTTTGGGCATACAGTCCATGGACCTCTGAAGCTACTGAAGGAAAAGTTGCTCGCCGAAGATGATGTCCCAATAAACTTGCCTCAGTATGTCTCTGACTTCAGTAATCATCTCTGTAAGGCTTGTGATTTTGCTAAGTCTAATCTCAAAGAAGCTCAGGGCAAAATGAACGCCAGATATGACCCTCATTCAAAAGATAGAAGTTTTAAAACTGGTGACAAAGTTCTTGCACTTTTGCCAGTTCCTGGAAACCCACTAAGAGCCCGATATTTTGGCCCTTTCACTTTCCACAAAAAGGTCAGTGATCTAAATTACATCATTTTAACTCCTGGAAGGAGGAAACAAAAACAAATGTGTCACATTAACATGCTGAAAGCATACATTGACAGAGACCCTCAGCAAAAGCCAGTCAATGTGGTAAATACAGTTGAACTGGAAAATTCCAAAGAAGATTGTGACTGCCCCATAGAAAGTGAACCTGGTCCAGTCAAACTTGAAAATTTAGACATTCTTCAAAATATTGACGCCAAGTTGTCCCACCTGGACCCTTTTCAACAACAGCAGCTAAACCAGCTCAAATTTGAATATAGTCACATATTCCCTGACGTTCCATCAAGGGCTGATATGGTTTACCATGATGTCATCCTACAAGATGATGCCAAGCCTGTAAAACAGCATCCTTACAGAATGAATCCAGAGAAGCAGAAATACCTTAAACAAGAATTCAAATATCTGCTTGAAAATGACTTTGTTGAACCAAGTTACAGTGACTGGAGTTCTCCATGCATCCTAGTTCCCAAACCCAATGGAACATATAGAATGGTGACAGACTACAGGAAAGCGAACGCTCTATCAAAAACGGACTCATATCCTATTCCCAGGATTGATGACTGCATTGACAAAGTTGGACAGTCAAAGTATGTCACAAAATTTGATCTCCTCAAGGGCTTCTGGCAGATCCCTCTAACAGATAGAGCAAAGGAGATCTCTGCCTTCGTCACACCAGATGGATTATACCAATACAAGGTCATGCCATTTGGAATGAAAAATTCTCCGGCCACCTTCCAACGTCTGGTAAACAGAGTGACTGCTGGACTACCAGGATGTGAGGTCTATATCGATGATATAATCATCACCAGTGACAGCTTCCAAGAGCACCTCACCTACATTAGAAACTTATAAACTTATTACACAGAGAGTGAGTGATGCCAAGTTGACTATCAACCTTGTTAAAAGTGACTTTTGTAAAGCTACAATTGTTTACTTAGGTCATGTTGTAGGACAGGGTCAAGTCAAACCAGTTGATGCAAAAGTCAAAGTTATCACTGAATTTCCTAAGCCAACAACTAAAAGACAGCTCATGAGATTTCTAGGGATGGCTGGCTACTACAGAAAATTCTGTAAAAATTTCTCCATCATTTCTGAACCTTTGACAAATTTACAGAGGAAAAAAGAATGCACTATGAATTGGAGGTTCCAACGAGATTGGATTCACCAAAGATTATTATTTTAAATCTTGTGACTAGTTGAAAAACCAGCTATCATGACCTTTGATGTGGAAAGTTTTTTGAAAACTCCAACCCAGGAATTAATTGTGCTGGCAAAGAAAAAGGACTTGCTGCAAATGGCCTCAACCCTTGGATTATCTGATGTGAAGTCATCAATGAAGAAACAAGAAATATTCAACATTTTGGTGCAACATTTCATCGATTAAGATATCTTTGGGGAAAAAGCAGCAGAATTAATTAAAGGTGTGGAAGTGCCTGCAACGGAGCTGCAAAGGCTTGAATTCCAGCTGCGCCAAAAACAACTAGAGCTGGAAGAAAGAAGGTTGGAGAGGGAGAGAGAACTAAAAGAAAGAAGATTGGAGAAAGAACTACAAAACCCTTGAATTCCAGCTGCGCCTGAAAGAGCTGGAAGAAAGAAGGTTGGAAAGGGAGAGAGAACTGGAAGAAAGAAGGATGGAGAAGGAAGAAAGAAGGTAAGAGCAGACAGCAGAAGAGCGCAGAGCAGAAGCAGAGTTTTGTTTTGGCAACAGTTAAATAGTGGCATTAGAGTGTTATTAGGAATTAAATAGTGGATATTTTTTGAAGAACTTTTTTATTGAAGAATAAATTTGTTTTAGTTTTCTTTGCTAGTTTTCTTTGTCGTGATTTTTTTCCAAGTCATAACAATGGGCAGACAAATCAATGATAACGCTTTTTCCTTCTTCCCCCAGATTACTTACGAATAGCAACACCTATAGGGTTAATACGGTAAGTAGCTAATGAAATTTAGGAATCGGACTAATCATGTACCCCTTTTCAACTTCTCTCCCCAGGATTTTATCAACTACATCCGGTTCCTGCTGGGCAGACAGCAGGTTATTGCACTTCACGCTGGAGTGAATATCGTATAAACCCGCACAAAAGTCATTAATCAAACCAAACAACAAGCAGGAGATAAAACAGTGATCTGAGTGGTCCTTCAGCGTCTTAGAGAGATCTGGGATAATGATGGGGGTAGATGCTCAATTAAATTTTTTTCTTAGCCGGCAGACGCGGCTTGCTGTGAGGACACACGAACTTTAGATGGCCGTGTCCGCAAAACTTGGCTTGGTGGCAGAGGTAGGGTGAGGGCTGTCGCAGGGGTTTGGACTCGGCGGTGATTTTCGGGCAGAGGGGGGAGGAATGGCAGAAGGTTCCGCAGACAGTGCAGATAATACCACGGTGTAAAATGCCTGCTGACTAACGCCAAATCGACCTGAGACCGATCCAGTCTTTGACTAGACTTTCGGAGGAATAAGCAGTTTTAACTGCAAAGTACTTATAATACTAGAAAACGTGTCATCGTATAACAGAGCGAGATCCGAATGGTAACCAAATAAGTGTTTAGCTCGACCCTGCACCTAAGGTACATTTCAACAATCACATCCCTTAATACACCGAATGCCACAGTAAACTCTGTTAGATTTTAGAGATTTTTTTTTTTTTAAACATTCTTGGATCATTATCCTTCAGAATGACGGAAATGTCCCCGTAGTCCATTAGGCGTTTCTCGCCTAAACCAGATTCTGAAGATCTTAAAATTTTTTTACCAAGTTTACGTCATTACCTGCCATGATCTGACTGCGAAGATGGGAGAGATGGCAGCTGAAATAGGACGCATTCCTCCTCCGAGAAAGGATTAGGATGCCCGAACATAATGCACGAGGTAAGAAAAATACCCAAGAACTGATTCTCATAACGTTACCTTAGAGAACTGCAGGCATTGATGTTTGTGTAGATCTGTAATGAGTCTTGGTGGGAATGGTAGCTCTTGGCTTGTTCAGATGGAGAGCATCGGTTTATTTAAAAAGACGCACAAATTAGGTACGGTTGGACAAGGGGTGGAGCCAAGACTGACTTCCGTGCCCGTCTGAACTAACACTGACGCTCCATTCACCTGTGTTCATTCCTATTTAACCTCTCAGTTCTGTTCAGTTGGTCACTGGGCATCATCAAAAGTACTCTTGTGTTCCAAGCTCCTGCGTTTCCGAGTCTTGAGTATTCACATGTATTGCTATTCCTCGTTCCGATCCTAAGCATATGCGATTACTTCCTCTGTATTTTGTAGGGGTTTTTTGTATTCTGACTTTTGCCGTTGGCGGTTTTGGAGTTTGTTCTTTTGTTACTTTGTTTTTAGTTCCTTTGATACTTTGGGGTTTATATTGTCATTGTTGACCTTTGAATTGTTTCTTAATGTGTGTATAAGCATTCTCTGTTTAGTTCTAAATTCCTTTGTTTGCTGTGCCCGTCCGCACTGTATCATTTTAAAGAATTACCTTGTTCTCTGCTATCCCCTGGTTTATGTATATCCATCGCTGTGATTGTATAATTAAAAGTCCTGCTCTGTGCACTAACTTCCTGTTCCATGTTCCCCTTCTCAAGTGTCCCCTGACACATCTACCTTCTTTTAGATTTTCACTTAGGCACTAACAAAACTCTTCTCATTCAATAGCTTTTATTCATTACAGACTAAGAACTGGGAGCCAATTCTGCCGGTCGGTTCTTGTTTTGAAGCACAATGGGCGTGTTCTGTCAGAGATTCAGTAAAACTGAAAGGGAAACTTTCAGACTGAGACGCTGAGTCTGTGAAATGGCTGCTAAAGCTTTGATTCCTGAAGACGAGCTCTGCTGTTCTGTGTGTTGTGATATTTTTAAAGAGCCTGTCGTCCTGAAATGCAGCCACAGCTTCTGCAGAGATTGTCTGAAGCAGTTCTGGAAAGAGAAGAGCTCTCGAGAGTGTCCCATCTGCAGGAGAAAGTCTTCTGTGGAAGATCCTCCTGTGAGCCTGACTTTAAAAAACATTGTGGAGTCTTACTTAAGGCAGAAGACTGAGAGAGGAACTGAAGAAAAGAGTGAGGCTCTCTGCAGTCTTCATGGGGAGAAACTTGTGTTATTCTGTGAACAGGATAAAGATCTTCTCTGTCTCAACTGCCTGACTTCAAAAAAACACAGAAATCACCCGCTCTGTTCTGTGGAAGAGGCCGCACAGGTTCTGAAGGTATTCTGTCAAAGATTATTTCATATTCTCCTGCCAGGGTCAAATCTGTATTAAAGGTCTTTGTGTCACAAATTTAGGTCTGACACAGTCTGGTTTGGTATGAGGTGTTGTAAATACTTTCAGGGAATACAACAGTGTAGCATGTAGTAATGATATCAATGAACCAGGAAGTACATAAATGCACAGACTGAATAACCAGTCAGTGGGGAGAAGAGCTGTACTGTTTATACGCTTTACAAATGGATGTGTTCCTATAAAACACAATGCTTGTTTTTCTAATTAATTGTTTCTTACATTCACAAGTTACTTTTGTATAACAAATATATGATGCAGTATGTTTCAATCAATATGTTTAAGGCAGACACTGTTGAAAGTAAAAATTGACATAGAAAAATAATTATATATTTTATAATGGTCATGGCAATATACAGTTAATTATACAAGACAAGCAAATAAAATAGGTATCTCACAATCCTTCGTCATGAAAATCTTGACTGTTTTCACTATAAGGTAATTCATTATGGCATGCAATATTATGATGTGGAATGAATGCCCTACTGTCCGTATATATATGTACAGTAATGCTATAAAAATGGCTGTAATTCCTACATGGTTCACAGAATGTTGAAATAAATCTCCACAATTTAGAGCTGACAGCCTCTACTTTAATCACATTTTCACCGTTATACAATCATACAGTAGAGTGCAGAGATGATTAAACAGCACCACTTTACTCTAATATATTACATCTCTATATTTTTTTTGGTGAAAATGTATTAAAAAATTCTACTATAGGCAATTCGAACAAAAAATCATCCCCATAGGTGTATTTAGGTAAAAATATTGATCATAAAAAAAAAAACACTTGCAATTTTTTTTTCTGACTCTTGAATAGATTCCGCTTAGATTCTCTAGATAGATTCTGCTTATTCTGCTTTGCCTGACCATGATTTGTATTGTGATTCGGATTCCATGCCACGTTTTGTTTTTTCCTTGTCTTTGTCTGTTTACAATATTCCACCATTGCAGTTATATTCTGGTCCATGTTTTGTCTCATACCATGCATTGCTCTTTGTCTCCCCCTGTCTGGTCTTTTTGTCATATGATCGCTCACAGCCCCAGTATTGTGTGCCGCACTGTCGGGTGATTTCATGGTTTCCGGGACTTCAATCATTCCTTCCACTCTCGTTTACTTCCTTCACCTTGCTTTTCTATTTTACTAACAATACTAACAGTTTGTTGTTTTAGTTAAACTTACTAACTAAGACTAACATTGTTTATAGTACTAACTTACTAACAAACACTAGAGATTGTATAGCTGCACATTACTAATTGAGTAACAAGCTCTCAGCACTGACTCTGCTCTAGTCTCCGCCCCTTGCCTTCACTCAATTTACTTTGCTGTGCTTCAGCAGATTCAGCAGCACCTGGCTAATCACTGTTCTGCCTCACTCTGTGCACGGTAGAACTCCCTAACCAGAGCCGTATGCAATGCCGGGGTGGCCGCTGGGAGGGCTGGGAGCTTTCCCGGTGGGCCGGGCCGCACTTTATTCACTTTGGGGCCGGCCTCCTTACGTCAAATTTTAGGTCCCCAGCCATTATGCTGTTGCGGCCATACCTCTTTATAGAAACGGTATTTGCAATGGTTTATTACCATACTAAAACATATAATTTTTCAAGCAACGAGGATTCGTTGTTTATATATACACCTGATCAACATCGTCAAATACTCACCCATGGTGACTCAAGATGCAATGTAAATCTTATTTCATGACGTGGTAGGCCTAGCTACATTGTCCTATGCATTTTTTATAAATTGTTACAAAAATATATTGTTTATTAGGGCATTTAAAAAGCGATCAAAACACAGCCTATAGGCCTACTATATATTTTGCTTGTTTTGCTCTCGGAAGTTAGGCTACAGTGATGGGAAAGATGGGAATGGGAGCTGGATTGTCCAATCATAGCCTTTCTGCCACTCGACGTGCATGATCAGCAAGCGTGTTCTGTGCGTGCGCGGGAGTGATTCTTGGGTTATGCGTAGTTGCACCTGAGAGGTGCGTTGTGGATGGAGGGCAAGAAGAGGCCAGGAGGGGCCGCAAAGGCCAGGATTAAAAAAAGAAAGGCACTAGAAGTAGATGCTTCCAAATGTGTCAAGCTGCCATATCTATTTTCCCAAGGACAGAGCCAATTTGCATCTGGTAAAGAGATATGGTTATCGTTTGCAAAGTTATGAGATATGATATAGGCTAGACGTTTGGAAAGCTAAAATTTGCATCTGGTAAAGAAATATGGTTAACGTTTGCAAAGCTATAAGATATGATATAGGCTAGACGTTTGGAAAGTCATAACCTGTTCTTATAAGCACAGTGCAGCCTAGGCTAAAATTCAATCTCCTTCAGTGACGGTTCGTCGGCCGTAAGAAAGGGAAGCCAAAACCTCGCCCTTCAAAGCATAATGACTTAAACCTTTCGTAGTTTACTTTCCTTGATCAGCAGGTGCTTATACCAATTGGTAGAGGGACAGTCAAATTTATTTTTGATAGCAAATGAGGTCGCAAATTATCAAGTACGTCTTTATTAATTAGTTTGCGAGGCTTCTTTCGCAACAAGCCACGAGAATCCGTTTTCTACAATCGTAATTCAGTGGCGTAGCCAGCGGGGGTGCTGAGACACGTCCCTTTTTGACTGCAATTAGTAGTTCTCAATCATTTTCTTTTATTGACGCGTTTTCCAATTATCGTAATTGGCAACCGAAGACACGGTTTTTCTCCGTATGCGATCTAACAGCGATTAAATCATGGGCTAAATTCAGTCCAGTTGCGGAACACGAACAGAGAATTGGATCGCAAAAAACTTCCGTTTAAAACAATTATTAGCCCTGACCTGTTCTCAGTCATTTTCATAATTAACAGAGGGTTCACTCCGAGAGTACGCCACATTTAACAGGTGCGGCTTGTTCTCCCCGATTAGGAACAGGTCAGGACTAATAATTGTTCTAAATGGAAGTTTTCTGCAAGCCAATTCTCTGTTCTTGTTCCACAACTGGACAACTTTGCAGTCTACTTTGAACATATTTTCGGGTTGAAAAACTCCTTTCACAGGCAACCTGTGTGCTTGAAAGTGTCAAAAGAAACTGGTATGCCATACCAATGAAATGGTAGGCATCGGTGAAGAAGTTGTACTGTGAGAGAATTAGGTAGACACAGATGGGGCCGTTTTTGCAAGAAGAACAGGTCCTGCTTTGAAGTTCAAACTCTATCTCTGTGAGTCCACCATCCTCCTCATCTGCCTCTGTCTCCTCACTTCCTATCCTAACCACATAACCCTCCAGAGGGGCTTTCTTTAGCTGCACCCACTGAGATGCCACACTGCGGCTGTTGATGCTTTGAATCAGGTACTGTCAGATCAGGTACTGGCATAGGCCTGTTGTACGACCCAAAAACAGAGAGAGTCTGTAAGGAACCCAAATATGGCTTTCTTTTATTTGAAATTATTTATTCAATATTTTGTAACATTTGATTTCACTGCTTATATGAAAGACTATTCTTTTCAACTTGTACATTTCTGAGTTTTGTATTAGGGAGTTTCCAGTTGGAAATGTGGACTGCGGTTTGAACTTTCCCACTAAGATTTATGTTGTATAGGTCACTAGGCTACATTATGCACTTTTTAGTTAATTAACAAATTCAACAGAATGTTTAAGTGAAGTGTTATTCCATTAAGTGGTCAACAAAAACCCAATAAAAAGGGACAGAAAATATTAAGTTGATCAATTACGCTTCATTTAATAAAATGCCTCCACCGTAAAAAGTGGGCCGGTTTATGCATGAAATTCCCGGGCTGAAAAATGATCCCACCCCGACCCTGGCCGTATGTTTGTCAGTAGGCTGTCTCTGTGATCCCTGTCCGCATTTTGGCTTTTGCTAATTTCTTGTAATCAGGAACTTCCTCATGTTCATTCCTTTGTAATTAGTCTGATCCAACTCACCTGTGCCCTATCATAGCATGTGACTTCCCCTACGTGTATTTAAACGGTAATTTCTCTCACAGCCCTGGTCAGAATGTTTTCCCTGTACTGCGATTTTTGATGCCTTGTACTCTTAGTGTTATACTTTTGACTGGAACGTCCCCGATTCTGATTTTGGCTTTTTCTTTGATACTTATCTGCCTGTGTACCGTACCTGTTTTGCCCGACTCTGAGTTGTGTGTTTGCTGCCCTGTTAATGGTTCGGATTACACCCACTGGATTTCGGCTTTAGACTCTGACAAACCTGTGCCTGTGTACCATACCTGTTTTGCCTGACTGATTTTAGTGTTTGCTGCCCTGTGTGCTGTTTGGATTACATCCCTGGGATTCTGATTTTGGATTGGACTTCGTACCGTTGCCTCCTGCCCTGTGGGGGTTTACCCCCCAACTTCAATAGAACCGTCTTTTACGGAAACTTCCTGGTCTCATTTGGTTCCAGAACAGTACCTCTAAAAGTTCTAAAAATGGAAAACTGTAGGGCTGCATACTGCACATCAGCATGTAGCTTGGCATTTAATGTTTGCAGCCGTGCTTGTTTAAAGTGCTTAAGACTTTTGGGAAGAAGCTGTTTGAGTCTGTACGAGTTTTGAGTGCCTTGTAGCGCCTCCCAGAGGGCAGCAGTTTGAACAGGTGGTGACCAGGATGGGTGCAGTCTTTAACAATGACTGAGGCTCTGCTGAGATGGCGGGCGTTTGCAATCTCCTAAGGAAGGGAGAGAACAGCCAATGATTTTCTGTGCTGTGTTGATCACTCTCTGCAGAGCCTTTTTATCTGCGACTGTACAGGCCGCAAAAACCTCACTTTAATATAGTACACCAGAATGCTCTCGACGGATGAGTGGTGGAAATTTACAAGCAGTTTCGCGTTCAGTTTCTTAAAACCCTGGGGAAGTGCAGGCGTTTCTGGGCTTTTTAGCAGCTGTGCTTTCTGCCCAGGAGATGTTGCGATATGTGGGTGGCTAAAAACTTAAAGAATTCAACTCTCTCTAGTCCCCATGAATAAACAGGAGGATGGTCACTCCTTTTCCTGAAGTCAATGCTTTGCTATTTTGGTGTTCAGTGACCGATTGTTAGCTGTTCACCATTCCACCAACCTCTGGCCCTCGTCCCTGTAAGCTGTCTCATCGTCCCCTGATAAGTCCAACCGCTGTGGTGTCATCTGCAAACTTTATAATGGAGTTTGCAGGATGAGCTGGTATGCAGTTACACGTGTACAGGGTTGGGCTCAGAACACAGCCCTGGGGTGAGCCGGAGCTGAGCGTGATGGTAGAGGAAAGATGAGGTCCGAGTTTCACCGTCTGTGGGCAGTTAGTCAAAGTCCCTGATCCAGAGGCCGGTGTTGGTGGCGAAGCTGAGGTGTAACAGCTTCCTGATTAAAATGTCAGGGATGATGGTATTAAAC
This sequence comes from Gymnothorax reevesii, assembly GCA_029721435.1. Taxonomy (NCBI): domain Eukaryota; kingdom Metazoa; phylum Chordata; class Actinopteri; order Anguilliformes; family Muraenidae; genus Gymnothorax; species Gymnothorax reevesii. The sequence goes on from CM056579.1 coordinate 17,104,064, forward strand.
GCAGAGCTATAATCCACAAAGAACATTCTCACACACCTCCCACTGTGTTCCAGGTGGTTTAGGGCAGAGTGGAGAGCTATGGCGATGGCGTCCTCTGTTGATCTGCTCTGCTTGTAGGCAAACTGCTGCTGAGTGTGATGGGCCTGTAATCATTAAGGCTGTCGATTAGTGGGCTTCTTTGGAACAGGAATGATGATGGCTGATATCAGGCTGGTATGGTGACTTGAACTAGAGATGAGTTGAAGATTTTTGTGAAGACAGCAGGGAGCTGATCAGCTCATGCTCTCAGTGCTCTGCCAGGTACTTCATCAGGGCCAGCACCTTTCCTAGGGTTCACCAACTGAAGTAAATGCCTTACCTGATGTTCCTGCGCGGTGAGAGCGTGGAAGCCAGGCGTCGGTGGCGTTAGTGTATCCGGGTTTGATGTTACAGCCTCGAAACGAGCAAAAAATCAGTTCAGCTCTTCAGCTAGTGAGGCATTGATGGAGGTGGATGTGCTGCTGCAGCCCTTATAGTTGATGTACTGAATGCCTTGCCACACCAGCCTTGGGTTGTTGTCTTTGAGCTGGTCCTCGATCTTCTTCTTGTAGCCATATTTAGTGTCTTTCATACCTCTCCTGAGGCTGGCCCTTGCAGTGCTGTATTCAGAGACATCTCCTGCTCTGTGGGTGGTGTTGCGGACTTTCAGGAGGTTCTGGACTTCCCTGGTCGTCCAGGGTTTCTGGTTGGGAAAAATCCTGATGCGCTTGTCAACAGTCACATTATCAATGCAGTGTGTTATGTAGTTAAGGACAGTCTGTTTATGTTTCCAGGTCCTTTTGCTCTAATAGGTGCCACCTTGTGTTTTCATCTGACTGAGGGCTCTATCTGGCCGTTTCTCCGCAGTTTTGATGTTGCTCTTAGCTGACCTCCTGAGGGGTTAGTAGGCTGGGATGAGGAACAGAGACAGATGGTCAGACAGTCCCAGATGTGGTCGTGGTACAGATCTGTAAGCATGCTTCAGGTCGGAGCAGACTTGGTCCAGTATGTTATTACATACTGTGTGAAACCGAGGAGGACAGTCTTTAATCATGTCTGAAAAGTCACCAGCCGCAACATGAACCCCCTCAGGATGAGCTAACTGCTGTTTGTTGATGTCATACAGCTGAGCCAGCGCTGTGTTGACGTTAGTGTCTGGTGGGATGTAAACAGCAGTAATAATCATCTCAGTCAGCCCTCTGGGCAGGTAAAATGGGTGACACAAGACTGACAGATCCTCCAAGACAGGTGAACAATATCTATAAATGAAACAACAGTTTGTACACCAGTCCATATGAACATACACACACACACACACAGTCCTCCGCCTCTGCTCTTACCAGAGTCCTTGTTCCGGTCCAGGCGGTGTAGCATGCAGCATGCTAGCTGCATCGCGGCATTCGAAATCAGCGGGTGAAGCCAGGTCTCAGAAATACAGTCGGGTGGAAAAATTTGGGCACCCCTGGTTTAAATGTCCGTTACAATTAATCTCCAAGTGATTGTAGCATTTAGTGTCCTGGTTTGCTTTCAAAGTTAAACATAATAATAATAATAATAATGCATCAGTTTTATGTAGCGCTTTTCTGGGCACTCAAAGACACTTCACAATGGATGCATTATTCATTCACTCACAAATTCACGCTCTGATTTTGGTAAACTACGTTTAGTAGCCACAGTAACGGAAACATGAAACATGACACCTCTCTGCTTATTTAAAAGCAAGGTTTTTTTTATTTTAATTTTTCTGAGCTTCTAAATGATAAGAAAGAAAGAAGGGCCCTTTGTAAAAGTTTAACCTTTTGGATTATTCTTCGTTGCCTTTAAAGAAGATGATTACTAAGGCCCAGACCCTGGTGATTTACTCGTTAGGGCTTCAATGAGTCAGGTGAATATAATTCCAGGGTTGAAATATATATTCTGAAGTAACTCCATGCCTTATAAAGTATCCGACTGTTGTTAAAAACCATGAGTTTCTCTAAACAGTTCTCCAAGGATGTCATAATCAAGATAATTCACCTCCACCAACAAGGAGAGGGCTACAAAAAACTCTTGCAGCATTTCAAACTACCCATTTCTACTGTCGGAAACATCGAAAGAAAATGGAAAATAAATGGAACAATTGAAGTCAAGGTAAGATCTGGAAGACCAAGAAAAATTTCAGATAGAATGGCCCGAGATCTGGTGACAAATGTTCAGAAGAACCCACACATCACTGCAAAAGAGCTCCAAAAAAGAGTAGCAGACACAGGTCTAGTTGTTCACAGGACAACGATGCAGCATACCGTAAACAACAAAGACCTACATGGTAGAGTTGCAAGATAGAAGCATTTCCTACGACCTCAACACAAAATTAAGCATCTGAAGTATGCAAAAGAGGACCTTGAGAAACCTCAAACCTATTGGAACAATGTGCTTTGGACTGATGAAACCAAAATTGAACTTTCTGGCGACATCCAAAGAAGGTAAGTTTGGAGAAAAAAGGGTGATGCATTTGTAGAGAAGAACACGTTGCCAACTGTTCAGCATAGAGGTGGATCCATTATGCTTTGGGGTTGTGTAGCAGCTGGGGGCAAAGGCAATATTGTGGAAGGAAGAATGGATTCCACCAAATATCAAGACATTCTAGAGGCTAATGTTCAAAGCTCAGTCCAGAAATTGAAGATGAAGACACGTTGGGTATTCCAGCAAGACAATGACCCGAAGCATACCTCAAAATCTACCATGAAAGACAGATGAAGGTTTTGGAATGGCCATCAGTCTCCAGACTTGTATATTATTGAAAATCTGTGGAGTGACCTCAAACAAGGTGTGCATGCAAGAAGGCCGAAGAATATTTCAGGGCTAGAGGTGTTCTGTCAGGAAGAATGGGAGAAAATTCCAAAGACAAGAATTGAAAGACTCTTTGCTGGCTACAGGAAGCATTTGCAAGCTGTTATAGCTGGCCGAGGAGGAATTACAAAGTAGGGGAGAGGGGGGTTAGTTGGAACAGATTTCAGAAAAATGCTTATTTTCAAAATATGGTTATATTCAAAATTCTACTGCATGTTATTTTCATACATATCTGTGTGTGCAACAATCTCAGCAAAAACGTTCAGCAATGTTCAAAGAGGTTCAAAAGTCTTTGTGATATGAGTCGAGATGTTCCAACTCACCCCACTATCAGTTGGAACATGCCATGGGGTGAATTGGAACGCCTATATTAGTGAAGGGAAAATCATGAATTATCTTGATATATGGTTTAATTTTGACACTTTTTCCTCCCTAAGAGTGGTCCTGATGAAAATATATGCATTGAGGAATAATCAAGGACCCTAAACTACCAAAATTTGGATGTGCCTCATCCACATAATTCTTGAGTGACCCTACATGCCCTAGGCAAGTCTTGACCTGCAGTTGGGCACTAAATAATCATTAGACCTCAGCAGTTTAGTAATTTATTAAATGACACATACTGACTACATAAAATATATGAATTTTTTTAGGAAATGATTTTCCTAAATTAATTTAAAAAAATAGAACTTCAAAATTGAAGGCAATTTTGCTAAGAAATAAAGAGGAAATCAGGGTTTTTTTAGTGGCTGTGCTTTTTGTTCAGGCCTATTAAAGAACAGAAAGTTATTTAATGTGAATAGTTTTGAGCAAAAGTGTAGTAACATGTACTAGTCTACTTCTGATGAACAGCGGGGTTTGTTGGAACATGTTCCAAGCAGCCCCATGCTATAATCACCAGGACTCATGCGGTGTAGACACACATTAGCAGAGGCAAATTATTTGTTGCCCCATTTTGTTTACATTCCTCCAAATAATCAACACACAATAAGGTTAATTCATGGGTATTGAGTACTGAACAAAGTGGATATTTCCAAAAGGTAAAAATTTTACTCTAAGATGCAAAAAACATACAAACCTCTCTTAACACATGAACTTCAAGCATGGTCTAGATAACAATAGCTGAAGGGTAGCGTGATAGGCTTCCAAAAGACTGCAGCAAAGTCTTGAAAAATTCTTTGCATCTTCAGGGAAGTGGTATGTTTCAACATACCCCGCATTCCAACAAACTCTCCCCTACTAGCTGACAGGGTTCCCAAACTTTTGCACAAGGCCTTTTCCTTGTTTTATTACAACCCCAATTCTGAAACAGTTGGGACAAAGTCTAAATAGTGAATAAAATCAAAACGCAAATCACACCAGCTAGTATTTTATTCACAACAGAAAAGAGATAACATAGCAAATTTTGAAACTGAGAAATTTTACAATTTTATTCACAAAATGAGCTCATTTCAAACTCGATGACTGCTACAGGTCTCAAAAAAGTTGGGACAGGGGCCTGTTTACCATGGTTTAGCATACCCTCTTCTTTTTAACACGGAATAGAGGTGTCTGGGCATTGAGGAGACAAGTTTTTTGAGTTTAGGCATTGGAATTTGATCCCACTCTGTTTTAATACAGACTTTCAGCTGCTGGAGAGTTTTGGGTCTCCTTTGACGGACTTTTCGTTTAATTATGCACCAAATGTTCTCAATCGGTGAAAGATCAGGACTGCAGGCAGGCCAGTTCAGCACTCAGACTCTTCTACTACGAAGCCATGCTGTTGTAATAGCTGCAGTATGTGGTTTTGCATTGTCCTGCTGAAATACCCAAGGCCTTCCCTGGAATAGATGTCATCTGGAGGGAAGCATATGTTGGTTCAGGCCGTCTCCCCGGTCTGTGTGCTCACCTGCTTCAGTCCGTCTCCCCGGTCTGTGTGCTCACCTGCTTCAGTCCGTCTCCCCAGTCTGTGTGCTCACCTGCTTCAGTCCGTCTCCCCGGTCTGTGTGCTCACCTGCTTCAGTCCATCTCCCCGGTCTGTGTGCTCACCTGCTTCAGTCCGTCTCCCCGGTCTGTGTGCTCACCTGCTTCAGTCCGTCTCCCCAGTCTGTGTGCTCACCTGCTTCAGTCCGTGTCCCCGGTCTGTGTGCTCACCTGCTTCAGTCCGTCTCTCCGGTCTGTGTGCTCACCTGCTTCAGTCCGTCTCCCCAGTCTGTGTGCTCACCTGCTTCAGTCCGTCTCCCCAGTCTGTGTGCTCACCTGCTTCAGTCCTTCTCCCCAGTCTGTGTGCTCACCTGCTTCAGTCCGTCTCCCCGGTCTGTGTGCTCACCTGCTTCAGTCCGTCTCCCCAGTCTGTGTGCTCACCTGCTTCAGTCCGTCTCCTCGGTCTGTGTGCTCACCTGCTTCAGTCCATCTCCCCGGTCTGTGTGCTCACCTGCTTCAGTCCGTCTCCCCGGTCTGTGTGCTCACCTGCTTCAGTCCGTCTCCCCAGTCTGTGTGCTCACCTGCTTCAGTCCGTCTCTCCGGTCTGTGTGCTCACCTGCTTCAGTCCGTCTCCCCGGTCTGTGTGTCACCTGCTTCAGTCCGTCTCCCCAGTCTGTGTTCTCACCTGCTTCAGTCCGTCTCCCCGGTCTGTGTCTCACCTGCTTCAGTCCGTCTCCCCGGTCTGTGTGCTCACCTGCTTCAGTCCGTCTCCCCGGTCTGAGTGCTCACCTGCTTCAGTCCGTCTCCCCAGTCTGTGTGCTCACCTGCTTCAGTCCGTCTCCCCGGTCTGTGTTCTCACCTGCTTCAGTCCGTCTCCCCGGTCTGTGTGCTCACCTGCTTCAGTCCGTCTCCCCGGTCTGTGTGCTCACCTGCTTCAGTCCGTCTCCCCGGTCTGTGTGCTCACCTGCTTCAGTCCGTCTCCCCGGTCTGTGTGCTCACCTGCTTCAGTCCGTCTCCCCGGTCTGTGTCTCACCTGCTTCAGTCCGTCTCCCCGGTCTGTGTCTCACCTGCTTCAGTCCGTCTCCCCGGTCTGTGTCTCACCTGCTTCAGTCCGTCTCCCCGGTCTGTGTGCTCACCTGCTTCAGTCCGTCTCCCCGGTCTGTGTCTCACCTGCTTCAGTCCGTCTCCCCGGTCTGTGTGCTCACCTGCTTCAGTCCGTCTCCCCGGTCTGAGTGCTCACCTGCTTCAGTCCGTCTCCCCAGTCTGTGTGCTCACCTGCTTCAGTCCGTCTCCCCGGTCTGTGTTCTCACCAGCTTCAGTCCGTCTCCCCGGTCTGTGTCTCACCTGCTTCAGTCCGTCTCCCCGGTCTGTGTGCTCACCTGCTTCAGTCCGTCTCCCCGGTCTGTGTCTCACCTGCTTCAGGTGGTTTCAGTGGTTTCTGGGGTTTCATGTTATTTCTTCCATTCTCGTTTACTTCCTTTGCTTTACTGTTCTGATTATTAACAAGACTAACATTTGTATTTTGTATCATAGTCTACAAACCCAACTAATCCATGTATATATTACTAACTCACCAACAAGCACTCTATTTAAATCTGTAAAGTTTGCACCGCTACAAATTAGTACTAATTCTCTCTCAGCAATCGCCCTGTTCTAGTCTCCGCCTCTTGCTCAGCTTTCCCTGTCTCCCCCTGCGTTTCTGTGAGATCTCTCGCATGTGCCTAATTGCTTTCCTGCACTCATTATCTGTGCACTTAGAACTCCCTGACCGTAGCTGTTTAAATGTCATAGACACGTGATTCCCGTCCGTATCTTGGCTTTTGCCAATTTTCGTGGTTGGGATTTCCCTCATGTGTTCCTCCCATTGTAATTAGTTTGATCCAGCTCACCTGTTCCCTGCATAGCATGTGACCTCCCTCCTGTCTATGTAGAGTTCTCACTGCTGTTCTGACTTTGTCAGAATATTGATTAATATTTCTTTGTGTAGAGCTTCTTGTATGCCCTTGAGTATTGTTTTTCTTCAACTGTTTTCTCCGACCAAGATTCTTGCCGTTGCCCTTTTTGTATTGTTTTTGTCTTTCTGGATTTCAACCTATTTTTGTACAACAACAATTCCTGTGTTTGGACGCCTTGTGTATGACCCACTGCTTTGTTTATTGACTACGACTTTTTTCCTGCCATCTATGTACCGTTGCTCCTCTGTTTTACTGGTTCTGACCCCAGGCTTGTCTAGTTGACTCTGTTTTTGGATTTCGTTTTGTGTCTTGGCAATTCTTGTGTTTTTTAGTACTGACCTCGAACTCAAAGGCATACTTTTTGGATTTCCCTCCCTATTGCGTGTGGTTCCTGAACGCACCGTCACACCTTCCCTGGAATAGTTGTCGTCTGGAGGGGAGCATATGTTGCTCTAAAACCTTTATATAGCTATTCATGGGGTTTTTTAACATGCAAGTGGCCCACACCATGTGCACTAATTCATCCCCATACCATCAGAGATGCTGGCTTTTGAACTGAACACTGATAACAGGAAGGATGATCTTTCTCCTCTTTAGCCTGGATGACACAACGCCAGTGATTTCCAACAAGAATGTCAAATTTGGACTTGTCTGACCACCGGACACTTTGTCACTTTGCTATAGTCCATTTTAAGTGAGCCTTGGCCCACGGAACATTGTGGTGCTTCTGGATCATGCTCAGCAATGGCTTCTTTTTTGCATGATAGAGTTTTAGGTGGCATCAGTGGATGGCACGGCAGACTGTGTTTACATACAATGGTTTCTTGAAGTATTTCTCTGCCCATTTAGTTATGCCGATGACTGAATCATGCCGGTGAGTGATGCAGTGGTGTCTGAGGGCCCGAAGATCACGGGCATCCAGTAAAGGTCTTTGGTCTTGTCCCTTACGCACAGAGATTTTTCCCGTTTCACTGAATCTTGATATTCACTGTCAATGAGCCCTTCATGGCCTTTTCAATTTGACACTGAAGAGCATTGTTTTTATAGTATTCCACAATTTTTTTACGCAAGCCTTCACAGGTTGGAGAGCCTCTGGCCATCTTTACTTCTGAGAGACTCAGTCTTTCTAAGACATCCCTTTTATAGCCAATCATGTTACACACCTGATGCCAGTTAACTTCATTACTTGCTAAATGTTCTTTCAGCTGATTCTTAATTATTAATTGCTTTTTCAGCCTTTTTGCCTGTGTCCCAACTTTTTTGAGACCTGTTGCAGCCAGAAAATTTTAAATAAGCTCATTTTGTGGATAAAAATGTAATGTCTCAGTTTCAACCTTTGAAACGTTATCTATGTTCTATTGTAAATTACATATTGGCTCATGTGATCTGATAGTCATTGCATTTTGATTTTATTCACAATTTACACTTTGTCCCAACTATTTCAGAATTGGGGTTTTATTTTGAAACTGTTAAAGTTCAAAATTAAAATTACTATTTAAAGCGTGAAATGTGTCATGTTTAAATTTGTAGCTTTTAGTGTTCAGGTTTGCTTTGTATCACTTGGAGATTAAATGTAACAGACATTTAAACCGGGCTGCCAAAATTTTTGCACCCCACTGTTAGCAGCACACAGCAGTCTCTGATGGATTTGCTTGATGCCGGCAGGAGCTCCATTTCATCCATCTCATGAACAATTGATCTGGCGTTGGCGAGAGACACTAGGTATCGGTGGTCTGGAGGGCTGCTTCTTTTGCTAAGCTCGTAGCCCCGCTCAGCGACTTTATGCTGCCGTAGCCGCCTCTCGGAGCTTCCAACAATCCAGCCAGAGCCCGGTCGTCGCGAGATCTCCGAAATGCTGTGTGCTCATTGAAACTCGCTCGCAATTGCTACTCCATACTGTATCCGACATTAATTAAATCCTGGCGGCTATAGACAAGACTTGCTTGACAAATGACCACCAGCAGAGAGAGCATACACACCAAAATGCACCAGATTGGAGAGAGAAGGCGCAGCACGAACGCCTGCCACCATCTTGCCAGCAGACTGTATTATGCAAGCTTCTCTTTGGCTGCTAGGGGTAGTAAGTTACTTGAAGGTGCATTCCATAATTATTTATGCTAAAAAATGTGTTTAACCTTCTACTGCACAATGTTGCCATATGGCAACACACCCTTTCTCTGGCAAATTCCTGAAATGTGAAAATAATCTTGTGCACTGATTGGTCTAAAATGCAAGGTAGAACACTGGGCTTACCAAGTATGCTTTGTTGACCTCACATGACACCACTTTCCCTGTTGTTCCCATTTTTCCCCACAGGATTGATGACTGAGTCACGGAGGCCCAGTTTACACGAAGACGCTTGCGAGTAAAGACGACAAAATATTTTAACGGAAGTGCCTTTTGTTTATATGGTGACGGTGTTTTTGGGGCTTGAAGACGCAAAAATCTCAAACCACCCTCGAAAGTGGAAAACTTGAATACGCTCCGGCATAGCGTTTCCGTCTAAACTGGCCAAGATGCAAAACTGGCTCAGATCCGCTGTTCTGCTCACGTCGCATAGGCGTTTACGTCACGCGGTAAAAAAACATGTCGGATTTCATCCATGCTTCGGAACTTCAGGCTACTCTGGCAGCCATAATAAATGGACAGGAATCGTTACTACAAATGTACAGAATCTGTACACATGCTATTGGCGAACAGAGGAGGATCTACCTGACCAGACGAAGTTCTTCTTGTTACCGGTAGCCGTATTTTGTGATTTCGCGGCACAGTGACGAGAAGAAGGAAGATTCTACGCATGCGCGTAGGCATGGCGGCGTTTGTGGTAGTGTATCACAGCACCACCTAGCCGTCTGGCATGCACACCCAATCGATTTCTACACACTTTTTGCGTCACCGTATGCACACAGATTTCCTCCCGAGAACGCTCGTCTGAACGCAAAATAAAAAGTGAAGACGCGACGCCACTTTTGCGTCTTCTGCTCACACCGTCATCCTGTAAACCTAGCTGTTGTGATTCTGCATCTCAGCCCATGCTTTGCCTAGCCCATGTTTAAGTTCTGTGCCTGGCTTGCCATGTATGCTTTTTGTGTTTAAGTGACCACTGCCTGCCCCTGACCATCCCCATGATTATGTATTGTGTTTTGTTGTTTGATTTCATGTTTTATTATGTTTCATGTTTTGTATTATTTATGTCCTTGCCATGTTTCATAGCCTTGCCATTCTTTCTTAGTCTTGTTATGATTTCTAGTCCTGCACTTCGTTTACCCTGCCTTGTCTTGTGTAGGTCTTTGCCCACGGTCCCTTGTCTGACGTGCCACTCATTCGGGTGATTTCCTGGTTTCTGGGATTTCAATCTTTCTTCATATCTCATTTTCTTCCTTCCTCTCTCTTTATGCTATCTACTAACCCTACTAACAGTTTATTGTTTTCGATAATTACTAACCCCGATTAACATTGTACATTTATACTAACTGACTAACTTGCACTCGGGATTGTATAGCTGCACATACTAATAGACTAACGATCTCTCAGCATTGGCCCAATCTGTATCTCCGCCCTCCTTGTCTTTCACTAATTATCTCCACTGCGGTTTCCTCTTTTATCTCTTGCTTTCCCTTTCTTTAGACTATGCACTTTTAGTACTCCTTAACCGGAGCCGTTTATTCGTTCATAGGAATGTTTCGTTATCCCTGTCTGCGTTTCGGCATTCGCCAGATTCATGTAATTAGTTTCCCTCATGTATCACTCCCATGTCATTGATTACACCTGTTTACCCTAGTCATGTGCTTTACCCGGATGTGTATATAAGGTGTCTACACTTTTAGTTCCTTGTCAGATCGTCTTTACTCCTTTGTCTTGTGCTACGTTCCTCGCCTTGCTCACTGTGATATTTTCTTTCTGACTGGATTGCCCGACACTTGTTTTTGGTTTGCCCTTTTGGATCTGATTGCCTTTGTGAGTTTTGACCTATTTTTGCCCGACCACGTCTATTGTCTTTGCTGCCCTGGTATTTGGATTCGGACTGTTTACGGCTTATGAGTTTGTCTCTCCACCAAACCCACGCCTGTGTACCGAACCATTTTTGCCTGACCTTGAGTTGTGTTATTGGTGCCCAGGTTACAGTTTTGGACTTTGCCCTTTGGATTCTGTTTGTGGATTGTGGACATTGTACTGTTGCCAGCTCTGTTGGGGGGTTTCCCCCTTCAGAAATAAAGCCTCCATTTTGCATTCATCTGGTTCTCGCTCTTGGCTCATTTCGTAAAACCTCACATTACGATCTGACCATGACGGAGCCAGCGTCAGACCAGTCTCTGCAGGAGGCAGTGCACCAGCAGGGCACTCAGTTGGAGCTTCAGGAACGTCAGCTCCGTGCTTTAATGCAGCACATGCAAACCATGAGTCTCCAGATGGCGGATCTTACTCGCTCAGTACAGGAAGCGCAGCAACTACAGTCACCCCAGCCTACCGTCTATACTCCTCCTGCTCCCGCTTCCGCCCCGCCCCTACCCAGCTGCGAGCCACGCCTACCACCGCCGGAGAGGTACGACGGGAACCCGGGAGCATGTCGGGCGTTTCTCACCCAGTGCGAGCTCATCCTCAGCCTGCAGCCTTCGTCCTTCCCCACCGAAAGAGCGCGAGTTGCTTTTATCATTACACAACTGACGGGAAGAGCTAAGCAGTGGGCTACAGCGGCTTGGGAAGCTGATCTCCCATGTGTACAGACTTTTCGTCTACTGGGTGAAGAGATGAGGCGGATCTTCGATCGCACCAAGTTGGGTCACGAGGCAGGACGAGAGATCCTACGCATGCGACAAGGTGGGCGTCCCGTAGCCGACTACGCCATTGATTTTCAGACGTTGGCCACCAACAGCAGATGGGGACAGAGAGCTCTTTATGATGCCTTCTTTGACGGATTATCCGAAGCACTTTAAGATGAGCTAGTGTCGCGGGAATTGCCGGAGAACTTGGACGACCTTGTCGACCTGGCTATTCGCGTGGATTCGCGATTGGAGGAGCGCCGACGCCTCGCTTCTCGCAGACGACCATATCCAGCTCCCCAGAGTACTCCGCCTCGATCACCCCCTACTGGCAGCCGCCCCCCTGAGCCTGAACCCATGCAATTGGGACATACGCGCATTCCTGTAGAGGAGAGGGATCGCCGCCGCCGTGATGGGGCCTGCTTTTACTGTGGCAAGGGAGGACACCTTATCTCTCAGTGCCCTAACAGGGAAAGAAAAAAGAAGAGAAGAGGTCCTCCTGGTGCCCGCATAGCTACAGTAATAGGGGTGACGCCGGGACAGGAAACTAACAACCGCACATGCGTCCCTGTAACTTTGGAATGGGGGGGCGTGAGCAGATCCACCGAGGCTCTCGTGGACACCGGAGCGGAGGAAAATTTAATTGATGTGGAGCTGGCCCGGAAATGGGGGGTTCCCACAGAGAAGATCTTCCCTGATCGAGTGGCCAATTCGCTCAGCGGCCAGAGGATCGCTCAAATAACCCATACGACCAGCCCCATCAGACTCAAGGTGTCAGGGAACCACCACGAAACCATTCAGTTCCTCCTGTTACACTCTCCCCATGCTTCTATCGTTCTGGGCCATCCATGGATGGCCAAACACCTACCAGAGATCGACTGGCGCAAGAATGAGATTAAGGGATGGAGCCCCAACTGCTCCCTGACATGCCTCCGCAACGCCCTCGACCCTCTACACAACCCATCTCCGGAGGAGATTCCAGACCTGGAAAAGGTTCCTCTAGAATTCCATGACCTCAAGGAGGTTTTCTCAAAGTCCCGGGCCACCAGCTTACCACCTCACCGACCCTATGACTGCACCATAGACCTGAAGCCAGGTACTTTGCCCCCTAGAGGCCGACTCTAATCACTCTCCAGACCAGAGAACCAAGCTATGGAGAAGTATCTCTCAGAGTCTCTCGCTGCAGGCATTATACGCCCGTCATCATCACCTGCTGGTGCGGGTTTTTTCTTCGTAGCTAAGAAGGATGGATCATTAAGACCCTGTATTGATTACCGTGGCCTCAATGAGATAACTATTAAGAACCGCTACCCACTTCCCCTCATGAACATCGCTTTTGATCTCCTGCAAGGAGCCAAGATCTTTACTAAGCTCGACCTCCGGAATGCATACCACTTAGTGCGAATCAGAGAGGGGGACGAATGGAAGACCGCCTTTAACACTCCCACGGGGCACTGGGAATATTTGGTTCTTCCTTTCGGGCTTACCAACGCTCCAGCGGTGTTTCAAAACCTCGTCAATGATGTCTTAAGAGACATGATAAACAAGTTTGTTTTCGTCTATCTTGACGATATTCTAATTTTTTCTGAATCCCAGGAGGACCATGTTAAGCATGTTCGCCAAGTGCTCCGTCGCCTCTTGGAGAACCGCCTTTTCGTGAAGGCCGAGAAGTGTGAGTTTTTTGTTGAAACCACCACCTTTTTGGGTTACATTATTTCTCCGAGCACCATTCGCATGGACCCAGTAAAGGTGGAGGCAGTTACCAAGTGGCCCCGACCAGAGGACCGTAAGTCACTCCAACGTTTCCTAGGATTTGCCAACTTCTACCGGCGGTTCATCAGGAACTATAGTTCTGTTGCGGCTCCTCTTACTGCTCTCACCTCCTCAAAATTCAAGTTTCGTTGGTCGGAGAAAGCAGAGGACGCCTTTAAGGAATTAAAGACCAGATTCACATCTGCACCCATCCTCACCATTCCCAACCCAGAGCTCCAGTTCATCGTCGAGGTGGATGCCTCCAATATTGGAGCTGGAGCCATCCTGTCTCAGAGGTCCACGGAGGATGGGAAAATCCATCCATGTGCCTTCTTCTCTCGCCGCCTCAGCTCAGCGGAGAGAAATTACGACATCGGCAACCGGGAGCTGTTAGCGGTGAAGTTGGCCTTGGAAGAATGGAGGCAATGGCTGGAAGGATCCAAAGTTCCCTTTATTGTCTGGACTGACCATAAGAATTTGGAGTACCTTCAGACGGCCAAGAGACTCAACCCACGACAAGCCAGGTGGGCATTATATTTTTCCCGTTTTAATTTCCACATCGCTTTCAGACCAGGAAGTAAGAATGTTAAACCTGACGCCCTCTCACGCTGTTTTGAGATTAGAGAAGAAGGCCCTTGCAACGATACAGTACTCCCTAAGGAAGCGTTCATTAACGCTCTATGTTTTAATATTGAAAGAGAGGTCAAGGATGCCCAAGCTAATGCTGCTACCCCTAGTGCTTGCCCCACTAACTGCCTATATGTTCCAGCTGCTTTACGCCCCAAGGTCCTGGAGTGGGGACACTCCTCCATGCTGTCCTGCCATCCTGGGGTACGCCGCACCAAGGACTTTATTCTCCAAAGATTTTGGTGGCCAGAGATAACTCAGGATGTTCAGGGTTTTGTAGCTGCTTGCTCGGTCTGCGCCCAGGCTAAGACATCACACCAGCCCCCTCAAGGTTTGCTTCAGCCCCTTCCTACACCACATCGCCCCTGGTCCCACATTGCACTAGATTTTGTCACTGGCCTTCCCCCTTCCAATCACCACACCACCATTCTCACGATAGTTGATAGATTCTCCAAAGCCATTCATTTAGTCCCCCTCACCAAGCTCCCTTCCGCTCAAGAAACCGCTAATCTCATCATTCAACACGTTATTAGACTTCACGGAATCCCCACCGACATCACTTCTGATCGTGGCCCCCAATTCACTGCTCTGTTTTGGAAAGCATTTTGTAAGTCACTTGGCACTTCAGTTAGTTTGTCATCAGGTTTTCACCCCCAAACTAATGGCCAGACCGAGCGAGCTAACCAGTCTGTGGAAAATGTTCTAAGGTGTTTATGTGTTAGGAACCCCTCCTCCTGGAGCCATCAATTGCCGTGGGTGGAATATGCCCTGAACAGCCACACCTCGGCTGCCTCCGGCGTTTCCCCCTTCAGGGCCTGCCTAGGCTACCAACCCCCGTTGTTCCCGTCTCAGGAGGAAGAAGTAGCCGTTCCTTCAGCTCGTGAGTTCGTGCGCAGGTGTAGACGCACCTGGATTACCACCCGCCAGGCCCTGCTCAGGTCAGTCTCCAGGATGAAGGAGCAGGCCGACAGGAGACGCACATCTGCTCCCACGTACCGACCTGGGCAACGGGTTTGGCTTTCTTCAAGGGACATTCCCCTCAGAGGTAACGGGGGTAAACTTTTCCCTAAGTACCTGGGCCCATTCACCATTGAAAAGGTCCTCAGTTCCACTGCTATTCGCCTCCGTCTCCCCCTGTCCATGCGACGAATACACCCTACCTTTCATGTATCCCAACTTAAACCTGCTGTAACCCACCACCTGTCCTCTGGACCTGATCCCCCTCCACCCGCCCGGATCATCGACGGAGGCGAAGTCTACACGGTCCGTGCCCTCCTGGACTCTCGTCGACGAGGCAGAGGTCTACAGTACCTCGTCGACTGGGAGGGTTACGGACCGGAACACCGCAGTTGGGTTCCTGCCCGACACATTCTGGATAAGACTTTAATAAGAGACTATCATGCTGCATCACGTTCTTCGAATTGAACGCCAGGAGGCGTTCGTTGGGGGGGGGGTTCTGTTGTGAATCTGCATCTCAGCCCATGCTTTGCCTAGTCCATGTTTAAGTTCTGTGCCTGGCTTGCCATGTATGCTTTTTGTGTTTAAGTGACCACTGCCTGCCCCTGACCATCCCCATGATTATGTATTGTGTTTTGTTGTTTGATTTCATGTTTTATTATGTTTCATGTTTTGTATTATTTATGTCCTTGCCATGTTTCATAGCCTTGCCATTCTTTCTTAGTCTTGTTATGATTTCTAGTCCTGCACTTCGTTTACCCTGCCTTGTCTTGTGTAGGTCTTTGCCCACGGTCCCTTGTCTGACGTGCCACTCATTCGGGTGATTTCCTGGTTTCTGGGATTTCAATCTTTCTTCATATCTCATTTTCTTCCTTCCTCTCTCTTTATGCTATCTACTAACCCTACTAACAGTTTATTGTTTTCGATAATTACTAACCCCGATTAACATTGTACATTTATACTAACTGACTAACTTGCACTCGGGATTGTATAGCTGCACATACTAATAGACTAACGATCTCTCAGCATTCGCCCAATCTGTATCTCCGCCCTCCTTGTCTTTCACTAATTATCTCCACTGCGGTTTCCTCTTTTATCTCTTGCTTTCCCTTTCTTTAGACTATGCACTTTTAGTACTCCTTAACCGGAGCCGTTTATTCGTTCATAGGAATGTCTCGTTATCCCTGTCTGCGTTTCGGCATTCGCCAGATTCATGTAATTAGTTTCCCTCATGTATCACTCCCATGTCATTGATTACACCTGTTTACCCTAGTCATGTGCTTTACCCGGATGTGTATATAAGGTGTCTACACTTTTAGTTCCTTGTCAGATGGTCTTTACTCCTTTGTCTTGTGCTACGTTCCTCGCCTTGCTCACTGTGATATTTTCTTTCTGACTGGATTGCCCGACACTTGTTTTTGGTTTGCCCTTTTGGATCTGATTGCCTTTGTGAGTTTTGACCTATTTTTGCCCGACCACGTCTATTGTCTTTGCTGCCCTGGTATTTGGATTCGGACTGTTTACGGCTTATGAGTTTGTCTCTCCACCAAACCCACGCCTGTGTACCGAACCATTTTTGCCTGACCTTGAGTTGTGTTATTGGTGCCCAGGTTGCAGTTTTGGACTTTGCCCTTTGGATTCTGTTTGTGGATTGTGGACATTGTACTGTTGCCAGCTCTGTTGGGGGGTTTCCCCCTTCAGAAATAAAGCCTCCATTTTGCATTCATCTGGTTCTCGCTCTTGGCTCATTTCGTAAAACCTCACACTAGCCTGAAGAAGCACACCTGAATCTGCACAGATTTCTCTCGATTTTTCAAATGTCTGCAGCATTTAAATAATATTGCAAACATCTGCGATTAGTTACAATCTTTTAGATATATTTGAATATTGTTTTTATGTCATTACTGCCTTTTAATCCAACAAAATAGGTATGTTTCCATAAGGCAACAATGTGCGGTAATGGAAGAAAACTGCAGGTGGTTTGAGTGAATACTTAGGCTGTAATACGGAGTAGTTTTGTATGAGTTTGACTAGTAGAAATAAATTATGGATGCACAAATAAAAAATGTATAGATGGATAGAATTGCTCCAGACTTTATTTTAAGAAATGTATGTTTTTCATTTACATTATTTTGTTTAGAGAACGTACCCATCAGTGTTCTATGGCAGGGCTCAGAGGAGGGCTGAAATGAGCCCTCAAGTTGGCTGTTTTACATTTGAAATGGAATTGTGACAACTTGCAAAGCTAAATTGTAAAGAAATTCTCTATTCTTACCATTTTTAAACCAGTCATGTGAATGCCTTTGCCATGTTATGAGAGAGAAAAAAATTCTTTTAACCTATTCACTTTGACAAAGAATGATATGAGATTCCAGCAAATCTTTTGTAAATATTGTTGCCGAATATCTTTTAATTGCTGTTGTATTTGTTAAACAACCCCCTAAATTCAATGGTGGTCATATTACAAGTCTCTTTAGACAATAAAATCATTTCATTTTTGTAAGAAAGGTCTGTAATCTTTTATGAACTTCATGTCATTTTGGGAAAAAAAAACCATCCAGGCACTCCATTGCTGGACAATGTTGCCATATGGCAACGCAGCCCAAAGTACCCCCCCAAAAAAGTTAAATTTGTTTATTTGAGACCATTTTAAATGATGGGCAACACTGAAACATTTTTCCCATGGTTACAGAATAATGTGTGCAGTAGCTGGTTTGAAGCAACAATATTCTGCAAAATTACCTTTGATGGTCAGTTGTTCCAGTACATAATGTGACATGAATTTTGAGAAATGTCACACCGTTTAACAAGATGGCATGACACACGTAACTATCCCAGATTATTCGTAGGCCCATTATGGCCTTACATAATGCTGAAGACATTCAATGCTGCCATGGCACTGTAAGAAACACCATTTTGCGTTGCAAAAAGGCTGGTTCACTGAAAACGTGCCAATTAAGGAGCAAAGTGGAAGTTTAGTGCCTATGATGTTCTGTGTATGACAGGTTAAAAGAAGAAAATCGGCGATTGACAGCACTACATCTGTGATTATATAAATGGCACCAGAAGTGAAGAGATGGAAGTATCAATATCTACTATTTCCAGCTGCCTGTGTAAAAATGGTCTGATTTGTCATGTTGCTGCCAGGAGCTGGCAACATTAATTAAAGACTTGAGTTTGCCAAGAAATTTAAGGATTGGACATCAATGGACTGGGAACAAGTTCTTTAGACCGATGAATCAAAATTTGAAATTTCCTCACCCAAACACAGAATTTATGTGCTCCGTAGAGTTGGAGAATATTTCTGAAAATACTGTTGAACCCCTTCAGCACAACATAGAGGAGGTAATATTATGGTTGGAGTTCAGTCAGCTCAATAGGAGCCAGTGCCTTCAGAAAAATCGACTGAATTATGGATCTTAAGAAGTATCGCAGCATTCTTGTGAGGTGCGCATTTCCATCTGAAGAGAAGCTGATTGATTGTTTAATTTCAACTAGATAATATAACCCTACTCAGGCTTTTAAGTGGTGCATGAATTATCTTAGTCGGAGAGAAACATCTGGTGATATAAAAGTTATGATTTGGCCTGCTCAAAGTCCAGACTTTAATTCGATTGAGAAATTCTGTCGTAACATCAAAATATCTCTTGTGGAATGGAATTCAAACCATATGGAATGGTTTAGCGAGTCGGAAATTAAAAAATATGTGAACACTATGCCTGAAAGATGAAATGCTGTAATCAAAGCAAAGGTTGGCCACACTGGATATTGACGATTTCTCTCTAAAAGACAATTTTAGTTTTGTTTTTACTCTATATTGCTATCTGTTTACTTATTTTCATTTATCTGATCCAATATTACATGAAATAAATTCTTGAATGGTACTTAGTTTCTGATTTATCTCCATGTTGTTAAATGTAATCATCACTGCACACTACAGTATGTACTGGAGCACAGAGCCAGGAACCAAACCTCTGTCACTGCCCAAATACTCACAGAATGCACTTTATATTTAACCTGTCTTTAGCTGGTGTATTTTCCAGACTACATTTCCCATGATCCAACACTTACAAAGTAACACAGAACTTCATTGGTATTGCAGCAAGGGGTGATGCTGTGTGATTTATGATAATAAGTGATAATTGATTCACATCATTGCAGGAGGAACTGAAGCCTGAACTTAATATTATTAAAGAAAAACTGAAGAGGTTCACTGAGGTTGAAGAAGAGTGTAAGAAAACAGCAGATCACATCAGGGTGAGTAAAGCGATTAGGAATTATTTCAAGCAGCACCAAAATGTGAGCGATGAGGCTAATAAACACACTGGCTTCCATTTATAAATAACAATAAATAAATAAGTAAATCTTATCTGGTTTAAAGTGCTGTTTTTATATCACAGAGACAAGCCCAGAGCACAGAGAGGCAGATAAAGGGCGAGTTTGAGAAGCTTCATCAGTTCCTGCGAGAGGAAGAGGAGGCCAGACTCGCTGTGCTGAAGGAGGAAGAGAGGATGAAGAGTCAGAAAATGGAGGAGAAGATAGAACACATCACAAGAGACGTCTCCATCCTTACAGACACAATCACAGCTATAGAGAAGAGCCTGGAGACTGAAGACACCTCCTTTATAAAGGTAGGAGCTTCATTTACTGACAGTGTTGTGAGTTTATACTGATTACTGCAGTAATACTGAGATGCTCAGTGTGTTACTGTGATGCAGAGGATCAGAGGTGATGTTCAGTATCAGGACAGAGGAGCGGGACCTCAGCAGCAGAATGAGGAAGGTGGGAATAAACTGCTAATAGCCAGCATGTCACATTACTGCACATATTAACTTATAAACCTTTCTGTTTTCTTTGCTGTAATGTAAAACACTGAGTTTCCATTGGGACTATTACTAACTGTAGATTTTTTTAAAATTATGTTTTCCATAGCTTAGTTTCTGTGCCTGTTGGCATGTATCTTCTCTCTGTTGGCCAACCCCTCACTCTTCAGTGGCATGAGGTGAACATGTCTTGTAATTTTATCAAAGTGTGCAATTTTCAACACAGATCTCTTTTTGACCATTTGGTAATGATGCTGTATGTTACAAACAAGTAACTGCCTCTAAGTTACACAAAGTCTGATGACACTGTTGCTCAAGCTCTAGATAAGCAGTCAGTGGGTCCACAAGTCTGTCTTTGAGTATTCTGTCCTCAGTAACAGCAGCAACACTGGCCACAACGTCCCCATATCTGGTTATTGCATTTTGCAGTTAGTCTGTAGCAGTTTCTCTTTCTCACCACTAGAGGTCACCAGCTGTCCAGTTGTAAGATATAGTATTCTGTTTGCCACTTCGTCCTGTAATTGTGCCGTTGTCTTAATTATGAGATGTAAATATCTGTATTTCTCTGTCTCTCTTTCATTGCGCTTTTGACGGTTTAAATCTTTAATGCTTGGTCATTTTATTAATGGGCTCAGAGTGTTCAGTTCACCCATCCTCTCCTACTGTTTGTCTGCATGTTGAATTATCTTTTTTTCTCCTCAGTTGGTTGACAGTAGTGTTTCATTCACACCTCACAAGCCCCAGTCTTCAGCTTCTCTTTAACATTCTCTTGTTTCTTCTGTTTCCTGCCTCTTGTTTGTTATTTTTCCTCCTGTAATTCATTAGTTTCTGAGTAAAATTAGTTTTATTCATCACTAGTGTCTCCTATTGACACAAACTTCAGAGAGAAGGACAGAGCAGATGAAAAAACAGGAACTTATAATCACTGCAGGCAGTTAAGAAACTGTTTTACATCACTGCATGATATAGTGATGTAATATTTTACTGCATTACTGCATACAAACACACAAAGGCACACAGAGGGAGACGAATGAAATGAGAGAATATAAAACACTGGAGACCAACACTGAGGGCTGGACTGTGGAGAAACACTGAAGAGAAACATTCAGGATGTGATACCTGTGCCTCTCTGGGACTGAATCCTGAGCCTCATGTCTCACTGAGATCTCTCTGAGACATGGCAGCCTAACTAATGATCAACAGGGTCTGTCTGTATTTATACACAACTGAGTGCAGGCTGGGCTGTTCACTGCTGCAGTGACTGAGGAAACACACTTCTGTGGGAGCAGCTGCTTTCAGTTCATATTATACACTGCAAACAATAAATTTGTCTCAGTGTTGTAGCTTTTTACCCCTGCGGAACAGAAAAAAATTAACCTCCTCTTGCAAGTCCTGATGCAGATCATGTTAATTTTTCCATTTGAAGACCACAATGAAAAATAATCAGTCACATTTTTCATGTTGTGGAGACATGATGAATTAAAAATTCAAAACGATCTTAGAAACAAAGTGCTGAAAAAAAAAATGCAAAAAAATATATAAAATATATAATAATGCAAAATTTGGACTCTGATCGTTTTTCCTTTGTGGTCTTCATTTGTTTTGTTATCCTGTATAATCATCAACTTCATTTTCATCAACATGGCTCCTTTTGTTTTTCAAAACTGTTCGCTGCTTTTGTTTTTACTCTGGTCTGTACTGAGTGCTTTCATACCTGCACAGTAATGCTGTATTTGTGTGTTTTTCAGAGCTACAAGAGCATCAGGGAAAGGTATGTAGACTCTCAGCTCATTTCATCTCTTGTGTTTAAGTCTCTTCAGTTGCTGAGCCTGACTGACTCCTGCTTGTCATTACAGAGCCCAGTGCTCACTGCAGGACCCAGAGCTGCTCTCAGGGGCTCTGATAGATGTGGCCAAACACCTGGGTAACCTGAAGTTCAGAGTCTGGGAGAAGATGCTGGAGACGGTGCAGTACAGTGAGTATCTGGGGCTGATGCTCCAGTCATCTTTATCTTTACAAGCATTTAATGAAACCTGCATGAAACTGAAGAAATAAACTGTAATTATTGAAATTGTGTTAAACACAAACAGAACAGAGACTCAGTTTGCTTTTAGAACAGGACGGTCTAGTGGGCAGCACTGCACTGCTCTCAATTTAATATCAGAACAAAATCAAACACAGAATTAATGTTTAATTTATAACCAATGTCATTGTGGTTTTTTTTTATTGTGATAAGAATCCATTAGATCCATGATAATTTCTGTGGTTTATTAATTGATTCATTAATTTCAAGAAGGTCATACATTTTCATTGCAGATCATTATAACCACAGTACATTTGCATGTATATTTATTACCAAATCTAAAAAGAGTATTTGAAATATCCCTCTCCCTCCAGCCCTTTAAATATCCCTCTTCTTGATATTTCAGCTCCTGTGACGCTGGACCCCAATACTGCACGTGCCTCTCTCTCTCTCTCTGATGATCTGACCACTGCGAGTATCACGGGAATAGAGAAAAAATGTCCTGACAACCCAGAGAGGTTTGGGAAGTATGCCATGGTGCTGGGATCTGAGGGGTTTACCTCAGGGAAACACAGCTGGGAGGTGAAGGTTGGGAATAAACTGCAGTGGGAAGTAGGAGTGATGAAAGAGTCCAGCGACAGGAAGGGGAAGATTACATACAGCCCAGAGAGAGGATTCTGGGTCTTAGTGCTGAGGAAGGATAAGGGTTACAGAGCAGCAGGAGTTACTGACCTTAAACTGAAGAGGAAACCCCAGAGCATCAGGGTGCAGCTGGACTATGACAGGGGGGAAGTGTCCTTCTTCAACTCCAGTGACAAGTCACTCATTTACACTTTTAAAGACACATTTACTGAGAGAGTGTTCCCATTCTTCTGGGTCTGTCTGAAAGATTACGATAACGAAGGACCCCTGCAGATATGTCCAGTGAAAGTTTCAGTAACAGTGGCGTCACTCCAATGAAGGTGTGTGTTTCAAAATTACACTGGAAATGTTGTCAGGGATTTTTGATGTTCTGTTCTAAAGGTTCCCACACAACCCCACTGTGGAAGCTCCCTCAGATGCACTGCACTCAGACCTTTGACCTCGTGATTTTATCAAATTTACAACAAAATTGCTTGATTTTGCTTTTCCTGCAGGAATAATTATTTCACCAGTTTATTTCGCCATAACACGGCTCGTTTATTAACCACAATTTAGGCCTCTATCCTGTGAAATCTATTTGACTTCTTACCATACTTGAGTTAGTTTGTAATATTTCAGATTATTGACATGAGATTAAACTGTGTATATTTTACAACAAACATAAACAGAAACATAAGTAAATGTACAAAACGTTTTGACTGATGATGTACACAGGAGTACCACTCTGTAAAACTGTTCATGTCTGTTTGTGTTCCATGAAGAACAAACATGTAGCTCCACAGCACCTGTATGTCTGAGAGTAACAGTGTGTTTGGTCAGTGTAACAGACCTCAGTGTGAATGAGTGCAGATTCGGGAAGGACCTGCTGGAGATGTAAAGGTACAAAGGGAACATACAGGCGCACTGAGGTAATAATGATCACATGGTTTCCTGCCTCCCGATTGGCCTAATTCGTTCTTCTGTAAAACTGCTGGTTGGATGACACAGAATCATAAATGACCTGCTTTGCTTTTACTTGCTGTGTTTCATGCTGTAAAGACCATTTTCCATTTTGATATCAATTGTTAGTGATCTGTACTACGGGAGATAAAATTTTAGGATTTACACTGAAACAATATTGCAGTGGAAACCCATTTTACTCATATCTAATAATGAATTATTTTGCTGAAAGTAAACAAACTATGCAGACATTTTTGATAATGAAGGGATAGGTGTTAATGTTTGGGCTCTGTTTTCATCTTAATTGAATATTAATCCATTAAATGTAATATGTTTTTGCTAAATTATACTTTTTATATATTTTTATAAACTTTTATATCTGATAAATATCATTCCTGTCTGGCTGTATTTATGAAGCAGTGTAATTGCTCCAAGTGTCAGTAGGGGGAGCACTCTTAGCTTGATGCATCAGTGTCCTGAGCTCTGTGCTGATTTTACGGTGCCTTCACACTAGCTCATCCACTAGAGATCTACATCTCCTGTCCTTGGCAGCTCTGTACAGTTGGTTGTGCCTCAGATGATCAGGTTGTTTTGGGCCTTCCCCGGTTCCTCTTCGTCTGAGGTGTTCAGTGAAGGGCAACCAGCTCCATTTCCTTTCCCTAACCTGCAGACGCAGAGGTTGTTGTTTCTCTCTCCCTCATAGATCTTGATTTCTGACTTTGTCCTGCCATCAGATTTGGAGGAGATGCTGGAATCAAAGATTGATGGAGGTCTGTATCTTCTTGTTTGACCTCCTGGAGACGCGCCAGGTTACATGAGCAAACAGAGGATGCTCTTCACAATGGCATTGAAGATTCCTGGCTTGGTGTTTGCTGAGATTATACAACCCCTATTCCGAAATAGTTGGGACAAAGTGTAAATTGTGAATAAAATCAAAACGTGATGACTTTCAAATCACACCAGCCAGCATTTTATTCACAATAGAAGATAGATAACGTAGCAAATGTTGAAACTGAGAAATTTTACAATTTTATCCACAAAATGAGCTTATTTCAAATTTGATGGCTGCCACAGGTCTCAAAAAAGTTGGGACAGGGGCCTGTTTACCATGGTAAAGCATCCCCTCTTCTTTTTAACACAGAGTGAAGGCGTCTGGGCATTGAGGAGACAAATTTCTTGAGTTTAGCCATTGGAATTTGATCCCACTCCTGCTTAATACAGGCTTCCAGCTGCTGTGGAGTTTTGGGTCTCCTATGACAGACTTTTTGTTTAATTATACGCCAAATGTTCTCAATCGATGAAAGATCAGGACTGCATGCTGGCCAGTTAAGCACACGGACTCTTCTACTTTGAAGCCATGCTATTGTAACAGCAGCAGTAAGTGGTTTTGCATTGTCCTGCTGAATACACAAGGCCTTCCCTGGAATAGACTTCATCTGGAGGGGAGCATATGTTGCTCTAAAACCTTTATATACCTTTCAGCATTCATGGTGCTTCTTAAAACATGCAAGTGTCCCACACCATATGCACTAATGCATCCCCTTACCACCAGAGATGCTGGCTTTGAACTGAACGCTGATGACAGGAGGGGTGATCTTTCTCCTCTTTAGCCCGGAGGACACGGCGCCCATGATTTCCAACAAGAATTTCAAATTTGGACTCGTCTGATGACAGAACACTTTGCTACTTTGCTACAGTCCATTTTAAATGAGCCTTGGCCCACAGAACACGGCAACGCTTCTGGATCATGCTCAACAATGGCTTCCTTTTTGCATGATAGCGTTTTAGATGGCATCTGTGGATGGAACGGCAGACTGTGTTTACAGACAGTGGTTTCTTGAAGTATTCCTGGGCCCATTCAGTAATGTCAATGACAGAATCATGCCGGTGAGTGATTCAGTGGCGTCTGAGCGCCCGAAGATCATGAGCATCCCGTAAAGGTCTTCAGCCTTGTCTCTTACGTATCGAGATTTATCCAGTTTCTCTGAATCTTTTGATGATGTTATACTCTGTCAATGATGAAACCTTCAAAGCCTTTGCAATTTGATACTGAGGAATATTGTTTTTAAAGTATTCCACAATTTTTTTTTACACAAGCCTTCACAGGTTGGAGAGCCTCTGGCCATCTTTAAGAGACTCAGCCTCTCTAAGACATCCCTTTTATATCCAATCATGTTACACACCTGATGCCAGTTAACTTCATTACTTGCTAAATGTTCTTTCTGCTGATTCTCTCATATATTAATAGCTTTTTCAGCCCTTTTTTGCCAGTGTCCCAACTTTTTTGAGATCTGTTGCAGCCAGAAAAATTGAAATAAGATCATTTTGTGGATAAAAATGTAAAATGTCTCAGTTTCAACATTTGAAATGTTATCAATGTTCTATTGTAAATAACATAATGGCTGTGATCTGTGATCTGTGATCTGCGTGATCTGAAAGTCATTACGTTTTGATTTTATTCAAAATTTACACCTCGTCCCAACTATTTCGGAATTAGGGTTGTACGTGATCTCCAAATGGGCCTCATGATCTGGAATGTAGTTCTGATCTGGATGATTCTTGCTACAATGACCTGGTTTGTTCCTCATCTAAAAACAAACCCCACAGTAGATGAACTGGTTTAACATCTTGGATCTCTTCTCTGTTGTTGAAGATGGCTTTATTTCCCTAATTCTCTCTCATGCTTGTCTTCTGGATGATGATCTCATAGTCAATCTTTGCAAATGTCTTTCTTGTGCTTTTGAGATTCTGTGTCATGTCCCCATGCCGTCAGGACGATCGTGCCTCTTTATTTGTGAAACTAATGTCTTCAAGGTGCTTCAGCAGTGACCACTAGACTCATTTTATTTGGGCTTTTGTTACTTTCTTCATGTCCCGTCCATGACTAACCAAACCAAAAAAGGAGATGCTGGATCTCCTTGTTGTACCCCAGACAGTATTGTGATGGTTCAGTCAGTGTGTTACCGTGGATGAATTGGTATGTTGATGATTTACAGGCCAGACCAGCTCATTCAGATGATCTTCATTGGGGTTCTACAGTGTTGTAGCAGGTTCCAGAGAGCCGTTCTATACACCAAATTGAAAACCTTTTTGCAGTTAATCAAAGCTCCATACAGTGATATGTTCCACTCAAGGGTCTGTTCAGGGATAATTCAGAGTGAAGCGATCCCTGCAGTGAAGACGTGGTTCAGCCGGACGCCCTACCGTTGTTTGTCCGTTAACAGTCAGGCCTTACCTGCTATTGGTGTCTCTGGCTGTGTTGTTGGACGGAGGAAAGACTGGGACAGGTGTTGGGCGTTGATATGTTGATGTTCTCGTGCAGTTTAACACCAAGTGTCGATGACTTAAAATCAAGACCTTTGGCCGCACTTCATTAAAATGGCCTCCTCGAATGTAGGCTATTTAAAACCGCATTTAGACAGTCCTCAGCTGTCCTCCGATGGTCCTTGGCATCTATTGCCAGGTGCTGCCAGACAGGCTTTTCATCCTGCTGAATGCTGAATTTCGCTTACAAGGAAAGTTATGATCTGACTGCTGTCTTCTGACATAACTTGCATAAATAAAAGCCTGTTTTCAGTTTTATTTGCAGTGCAAGAACACACCCTTCGTGTTTTGCTCATAATTTTTGCGAATTAGATGGTATGCTAACTCGTAAGTAGACCAGCTTCAGTTCCACCCCCCGTCGTCGCATCCGGTGTACACAAAATTCACGAAAATACTGCATCGGTCATTTTATTTATTTATTCATTTATTTATTTATTCATTCATTCATTTATTGATTTACTTTTAGTTTAACTCCGTTCTGAAAGCAAATCACTCCATTCAGATTGTGGAACTATATATCATCCATGAGTGGGCACTGTAAGTTCATAATTTTTTAATCGCCGGTCCTGATGTACACATAATGTTTTGATTCAAAGCCCAGGAAGAGCAATGCTATGAAAAATATATGGAGCAAAATACATTTTACCGTTCGAAATGGATTGCACCTTGCACTATAAATCATAAGGTTTTGACGTCCATGTATATGAAGAGGCGAGAATGTGTTTTTTTTTGGACACAAAATAAAATTCTACAGTGACAGTGATAGAGGTGTTTGGTTTTATTCTTGTCACATTGTGGAAGATCGGTCCTTCCATAAGTCCCAGGAATTACAGTAACATTGTCTAATATAAGGCTAAATTAAGGTAATTCATTAACTATAAAAGTATAGGAAGTTACTCAAATCTTGAATGTTTTAAGGCTGCCGTTCGTACAGGGCTCATCCTAAAATAAAATTTGCCGGTCAGCACTACAACCTTTTTCAATTTATTTTATCTCAAAGCTGATTTGCAGGGATACAGAGCCAAAAGAACAGAAATTTTGTGACAATCAAATTACTTCTGCATTTAACTTTTTAGTCCGTGTGATGTGGGGTTTCTTTGCGCCAGGAAATCCCCCCATGCTGGCTGCTGTCAGACCACCATCAGGCAGTTGATGTCAGCACGCCAGGATACAAGACCTCTCCAGCTCCTTAGCAGTACAATGTTGGCAAGACCGTTCAGCAACTGTTATGGCCTCCTTGACTGCTGATCCTCGTATTAACTGGCTTTCTCCCCTCACAGCGGGCAGATCGCTGCTGTTCTACTTTTGCATTGTGCTTGCTTGTGCAGGTATTTGTCCGCGGACTTAGTGAGTTACCTTTTCTAAAAGCCTCATCCTGACTTGTCCATGCCACCTGAAGAAAGCTCACGCTGTATAAAATTAAAAGCAAGGGGTTGATTGCCCACCAAAATAAAATATTGATAAAGGCGTTGTTTAACTGAAATATTTTAAATGTGTATGTATACACATCTGGGGTCTTATTTATGAAGTTTTGTTGCAAGACCTTTTAACAAATTAGGTTCCACATTTTTTTTTTTTTAATTTATAACTCAGACTTACCCTGACTCTAGAAATATGAGAACTTTTGTGCTTTCCTGAAACAACATGAATGTTAAAAGGAAAACATGATACACATATATCTACATTTGCGATGGAATAAAATATCAAAATAAAAAGGGTGTCCCTCATCTCAGGAGTAAGGCTGTTGTGGTTCTGTGGTTTTGGAGGGGATTTGCAAATCTTAATCATCGCTTCCCCTCCTCTAATTACATGCAGTTATTGCCAATCTGCTAGATGAGGCCAAAGATCAAATTTTTTCTGTCCAACTCAACTGTCTCTCAATCGCTTTACCACTGTCTCCACTTTCTCTTTTTTCATTGGATCAGTTTCTAATTCAGCACCATTAAAACAGTTTGACTCAGTCCATAATAAGGCCGTTTTATTGAATGTTTGTGTTTCGGATAAAGCCTGTTCCCTATGAGGGATGTTCTCAAATCTGGAGGCTGTCATCACAGAGATTAGCATGACCAGAGAATACTGCAGTTTGATTCTGTGCTTCGGGGCTTTTCACATACAGTTGGGAAATGGGTATAATGAAGCAGATTATTGCATTCTGGGTTTTTTATGGTCTGGATGTCAACAAATCAGAAATCATGAAAGGAGGGTTTACTTTTGAAACAATTCCATAAAATGGGGTCTCAAACTGGACATGTTCTTAATACCTGTTAAATATCACTTCTGCTATTACTACTATATTGATAGTAAGAGGAATAATAATTAGTGTAGGTACTATTATTTATATTATTGCTAATCAATTAATGATGACAAATCAATCGCCTGATTGCTGATCAGATATTCAGGAACATGGCTGTGTGAGGTACAGTTCAGGAACCATTCGCGAGAGACAGGAATTTAAAAACCATATGCCTTTAATGGGGTCCGAGTCAAAGCCAGAAAACACAGGAATTGCCAAGCCACAATACGAAATCCAAAAACAGTATCGCCTAGACAGGCAGGGGTCAGAACCAGTAAGACAGATGGGCAGTGGTACAAAAACGATAAGCAAAAAGTCGTAGTCGATGGGCAAAGCCAGTGGTCATACACAGGGCATCCAAACACAAAACTCGGTCATACAAAAATTGGTCAAAATCCAGAAAGACAAAAACAGTACGAAAAGGGCAATGGCAAGAATCAAGGTTGGACTATCCAGTAGAAGCAAAACAATATTCAATGGCATACGAGGCGCTCTGCACAAAAAAATATTGATCAACATTCTGACGAGCTTTGAGTGAAAAGACTCCTAATATACACACAGGAAAGGTCACATGCAATACAGAGGTAAGCTGTGGAGAATGAGACTAATTACATCGGGAGAATCACATGAGGGAAACCCTAACCACGAAAATGGGCGAGAGACAAAATACGAACGAGAATCACACAAACAGCCTATGACATTTAAACAGCTCTGGTCAAGGAGTTCTATGTGCTCAGATAACAAGCACAGGAGAGTGATTAAGCACGTGCGAGAGATTCTTGCTGAAGCTCAGGGAGAGGACAGTGACAGACAAGGGGCGGAGAATAGAACAGGGCGATTGCAGAGAGGTAATTAGTCTATTAGTAGTGATGCAGCTTTACAACTTAAACTAGAGTGCTCATTAGTAATTTAGTAATTGAATATATATACATGGTTAGTTGTGTTAGTAAACTATAATACAAAATACAAAGTTAGTAATCAGAACAGAAGTGTGAAGGAAGAAAACGAGATACGAAGGAATATATTAAACACCGGACTTCATTTAAATCACCCGAAGTCAGTGAGCACGCAGGCAGGGTAGACGGACTGAACCAACTAGATCACAAGACAGGGGAGACAAGTGCAATGGAACTGAGACATGGAATGAACCAAAAACCTGAAAGTTACAATAATCAAAAAGAGTAAATAAAAGACAATAATCATGAACACAAAACCAGCACATAAAACATGACCAAAAACCAGAACCATGACAGGCTGAAAGTAATACTGAGTTTAAAAGTTAAGTATTTTTGGGCCTTTAATATTTCCACCGGCATGTCATTGAGGCCCAATTGTGTATTGGTAGCATTACTAGCTGTAGCTGGCAGTAGTAACTGTAGTGGTTGTCATTGTTGTCGTAGTTGTTGTAGTGGGTGGTTGTAATAGTTCTTGTGGTCGTCACAGTTAAAGTTCTGGTATTGAAGCCTTCATGCTTAATTTCTTCCCCCTCAGAGGTGTCCAATCTTATCCAGAAAGGGCCAGTGTGGGTGCTGTTTTTTGTCAGAGCCCAACACTAAGATACCTGATTCTACCCACAAAGGTCTTGATTAAAACCCCTAATTAGTTAATAAGTGGAATTAGGTGCTGTAGCAATGCTGGCTTGCACAAAAACCTGCACCCACACACCAGCCCTCTCTGGAAAAAATTAGACACCCGTCTTCTACCCCTTGACCTCAAATAACTGTGTGCTGGTGTGCCTAAGACCAGGGGAGTCAAACTGGTCTGTAAAAGGGCCGAGGGGCTGCAGGTTTTCATTCCCACCCAGCAGAAGCTCACCTGACTCAACTAGTCAACTGTGCAGGCTGAGATCAGTTGATTAGATTGGTTGTATCAGATGTGCTTTTCCTTGATTTGATAGAAAACCTACAGCCCTTCTGCCCTTTTACGGACCAGTTTGACACCCCTGCCAAAGATTAATCCAAACCTGATAAGACTGAGTAGCTGGGCGAGCACGTGCTACAGTTAAAATACCGCCCAGATTTCCCTCTGGTTGGCAGTGTGGTGCACACGACCGATTTCTGGCCTTTTTTTATCAGCTCAGTATCTGTGTGTTTAATTATTTTATTACAGATGAAGAAATTAATGAAAATAGGCAACACTGTAGCATACTAGCTAGGGAACTGGCCTTGTTAAAAGGGCTTTTAAGGTTCAACCTTCATCTGAGAAACTGTCATCATATATTTCAGCAAAGAACTTAAGGTGAATAGCATCTGTGAATGCCTAGCTGTTAAAATGTATTGTATGTAAGGAGTAATGCTAGCTGTTTACATCACTAAAGTCAATACGTACAAGAGGGCTGCATGTAATGATAGAATGTTTGGCCATCTTTGACTGGCCACCATCTTAAATTTTATGCCAAATGTTTTGCAAGCTGTTTCTAAGGGGTGGACTGGTTTGCATTCCTTTTTATTATCCCCCCGGCATATAATGCGAGGGGATATAGCTATCGCTCTGTCCGTCCGTCTGTCTGTCTGCCCATCCATCTGTAAACATGAGTTTGTCCCGGCCATATCTCGGAAACTATATGTGGCAGCCTCACCAAGCTTGACACACATGTCAGTCATCATGTGTAGATGTGCCTTTTAAAGGTTGTTACACAACCTACAGCCAGGGGAATGTAAGGGGAAAAGACGGAGAGGATTATCTGGCTCAATTATCTAGCGCCATAATCATTACTCCAACAGTTTGACCCTTGTTTAGATACGTGCCCCATCATTACGCCAACAGTTTGACCCTTGTTTAGATACGTGCCCCATCATTACGCCAACAGTTTGACCCTTGTTGGGATACGTGCTCCAACATTTAGCAGATGACCCCAGGGTCATGGAAATGGACTCAACCAGACTCTCGGGTGCCAATCTCATCTTGCCACAGGGGTAATGGTTAATGCAGATGCCTGGGAATCTACCAAAAAACTGCTGTCCGCAAACCCTTGTCCAGCGAGACTCATGCCGGACAACTCCACAGTGTCATCCAATGGACTCTGACATAACTTTAATTTCCTGAGTAAAACACTAATCTCACTCACGATGTCACAGAATAATGTGTATTTTGCTATACTGAAGGTTAAGAGTGGAATAATAGCCTTAATGCAGATTATTCTTGTAATTCGGTATTGTGTCAGACGTTTCATGACCAACTCTAATGCAAGTAGGTTGTGTTTGGTATCATTTTAATCCTCGTAATTTCTGAAATCTCATGGGGAATATTTCGAAGGAATTGGACTTGTGCCATACCCTCCTTCAATAACTTTAAGGGAAAAATATGCTTCAGTTTTCCTTGTGGTCATGTCTCCTCCCAAAGCCCCTCCGGAATTCTTGGCTCAAATGACCCAAAACGACCTATGACCCCGCCATAGGACGCAGTCTAGAGATTGGGCATAAAAGAGGGGGAAACAGAGAAGTCGAGGAAGCTTGTATTCATCCTTCCCTCAGATACGTGAGTATATGTGTAGTTTTGGGCTGCGTCAGGTATGAATTGACTTCTTTTCTCTTTTCTGTAACGATGTAATTAGGTCTTGTGATTTAAGCTTGTGCCTGCCTGGCGAAATAAATTGATATTCGCATCTGTGGTGTGTTTCTGACTTTGGACAAACGCATACCTACCGGTTTGGACTCCTGGATCCCAGTTGAGTAACGTAGACCATAATCGCGTGCCTGATCAACACGCTTGGCATCTGCATTATAAGGTGGATTTTCCATGCCGTGTATGACGCTATTAATATTGGCTTCGAGCAAGATTCCGTTTATATTTTTAGGCGGAAATCTTAAAAGACGCAAGGCCTCTGAACGATGTGTTTCCGTTATGCCTTTGTAGTTGCTCGCTGTGGGCCCCGGTAATCCCTAGTCATAGCGAGGCTATGTCAGATTACTGGCTTAATAGGCTGCCAGCCTCTGAGTTCTTTCGCCGGATTGGAGAGTTCAGATGGTTTTGGTCCGGCGGAGTAGGGTATAAACCTGTTATGGGTCCGATGCACAACAGAGCTCCAAATTGGGTAATAAATTGACGAATTAAAATCCGAACATATTTATGCAAACGCATGATAACCGCAAAAGATTGCAACCACAAATTTGTATCTTAAATTTGATATGGAGTCAGATAAATTTGATATGGAGTCAGATATATTGTAACCACTAAGATATTAGGGTTGCAGCATCCGCTAGGCACGTCTCAGGCCATTTAAAAGCAGAACGTGAACGACGTCATCATGTGAGGCCTGGGGCAGGGGTCTAGTGCTGACGCTGTAGCCAGACCCCATTATTATGATGGAGACTGCGAGGACCATCTTTTAGCTGGCTGTTAAGGCAAACACGCTGAGACCTTCCGCCTCAGCTAGGACCCTCCTTGGCCTAGTTGCACGGTGTTTACAGGGATACGCCAATGCCAGATGGCTCTTGTTTAATATAGTGCTTGTAGTAAGCATTTGGACAGCGGGACTGTGTCACTGCAATTCCATCATGGTTCAAAAAGTTCTATTTTGGTCTCATCTGACCACATCACCTTCTTCCAGGCCTCTACTGAGTCATCCAGGTGATCAATGGCGAACTTCAGGCGGGCCTGTACATGTGCCTTCTTGAGCAGGGGGACCTTGCATGCGCTGCAGGATTTCAATCCATGACCGCGTAGTGTGTTACCAACGGTTTCTTTTGTAACTGTGGTCCCAGCTGCCTTCAGTTCATTAACCAGTTCACCCCTTGTGATTCCTCACCGTTCGCATGATCAGGGACATCTCACGAGGCGAGACCTTGCATGGAGGCCCAGATTGAGGGAGGTTGGCGGCAGTTTGGTACTTCTTCCATTTCCTGATAACTGCACTGACAGTTGATCTTTTCTCTCAAAGTTGCTTTCCCATTCTCTTGTAGCCCATCCCAGCCTTGTGTGGGTCAACAATCTTGTCCCTGATGTCCTTAGACAGCTCCTTGGTCTTGCCCATGGTGGAGATGTTGGAATCTGGTTGTTTGGGAGTGGACAGGTGTCTTTTATACATGTAATGAGGTGAGGCAGGTGTATTTGATGTAAATAATTAGTTGGGATTGGGGGTGCGTCTTAAAGAAAGACTAACTGGCTTGTGGAACCCAGAATATTTGCTGTCTGGTAGGGGGTCAAATACTTATTTTTCCTCATCAGATGGTTATCAATTTTTATAAATTCATATGATGTGATTTTCGGGAATTTTCTTTGTGATTCTATCTCTCACTGTTAGAATGTATATACGATTAAAATTATAGATCGTTGCATTCTTTCTAAGTGGGCAAACCTGCAAAATCAGCGAGGGGTCAAATACTTATTTTCCCCACTGTATCACAGTTAGCAGAGCGATTTGGAAAAGTTATAAATTGCATAGTTTTCAGAGTGGTTTGGAAGAGAAATGCATCACACAGTTAGCAGAGTGGTTTGGAAAAGTTGTAAATCACACAGTTAGCAAGCTGTTCGGAATATAAAAGCATTGCATAGTTAGCAGAGAGTTTTGGAAAAGTTATAGATCGCACAGTTAGCAGAGCGCTTTGGAAAAGTTGTAGATCCCACAGGAAGCAGAGCAGTTTATCTTTTCCAACTCCCTCACCCGATTGCCCTTCACCATCTGCAGTGACCGTAGATTTGTTTTGATCATCCCGTGGGTGTGAATTGCAGTCTACGGTGCAGCAGAGACAGGTTTTAATGTGAACGAGCGCCGTGGCTCCAGAATTAAATTCACCAGCACACCAGCTGGTATGCTTCTCTGGGCCCGAGCTCATCTGAGATGGACTGACGCCAAGTGGAAACTGTATCGTGGTCTGACGAGTCAAATTGTTTTTGGAAATCATGGACGTCGTGTCCTCCGGGCTAAAGAGGAAAAGGACCACCCAGATTGTTATCAGCATCTGTGATGGTATGGTGATGTGTAATGGGTAACCTGTGAAGGCACCATTAATGCTGAAAGGTACATGCAGGTTTGGGAGCAACATATGCTGCCATCCAAGGGACGTCTTTCAGGGTCGTCCCTTCTCATTTTGGCAAGACAACGCCAAGCCACATTCTGCATGTGTTATAACAGCATGGCTTCGTATTAAGTGTGGGTAGTAGACTGGCTTGCCTGCAGTCCAGACTTGTTTCCCATTGAAAGTGTGTGGCGCATTATGAAGCGCAAAATGCAACAACGGAGACCCCTGGACTGTTTAGGTACTGAAGTCGTACATCAAGCAAGAATGGGAAAGAATTACACGTACAAAGCTTCGACAATTGGTGTCCTCAGTTTCCAAATGCTTATTGAGTGTTGTTAAAAGGAAAGCTGATGTAACAGTGGTATACATGCCCCTGTCCCAGCTTTTTTGGAATGTGTTACAGGCATCAAATTCAAAATGAGTGAATATTTCCAAAAAAAACAAAATTTATCAGTTAGACTAGATATTTCATGATCTTTGTAGTGTACTTAATTGAATAAGGGTCAAAAAGAATTTGCAAATCATTGTTTTCTGTTTTTATTCACGTTTAACACAGCGTCTCAACCTCATTGGAATTGGGGTTTGCATGTTCTCACTATTGTATGTTATCTGTAAAGGCTCTGGAGGATTTCCAGAACTAGGTCTGGTCTAACTGTCTGAGGTTTTGATACGGAAAAGAACAAGAAGAGAATCTACACAGAACTCCACTCTGTCTGGCAGAACCTCTTCCACCCACTGCAGGCCTATTATCACTTCAGCTGTATAAACCGACAGATTATCCATTAACCTCATGCTAATGCCTGTTTTTTTCATTGGAATATATGTATATACTCCTATTCAAAACTTGTCATACTCATCCTTAGACCCATCTGTATACATGCCAATATAACTATAGTACCTACTGCTGATAAACTGTCCTGCTAGAAACCCTCTCTCACAATCATTCCACTCCTTCTGAAGTTCCATTATTTTTGTATCTACTTCAGCTTTGGGGAAAAAACCATGGGGGAACTACACAGATGGGGGTAGGGTTGCCATATTGAACATTTTTCAGTCTATTCTCAATTGTCTTTCCCATTCCTGTCCATCCAAATCCATTACCCAGAAATCCATGCTCCCCACACTCCTGCAGAACACCCTTGGCTGGATTCTCATTGCCACATCCCTGTAATCTCATCCAGTGTGACATCATTAACTTATCCCTCCTCAGGTCTACCTGCTTCTACCTGTATTACATTGACAGGAGTTGTTCTCATTGCTCCAGTACAGATTCTGAGAGCTTTATTTTGTTCAGTCAATTCTGCTCTCAAATGTCTTAGCTGCCCCTACATACACAAAAACATCCATAATAAATGGACATTCTCATTTAGGTTCTTTCTTTCTGTATATATATATATATATATATATATATATATATATATATAATGAAATTCTTTATCATCTCCCAGTCATGTCCAGTTATTGCTGTCAATAAATTAATTGCATTTTGTTTTTCATTTGTCCAGGTGAGTTTTCCATGTCTGTCTGTCTCCTAACCAGACTCCTAAATACTTGAAATACTAAGTGACCTTCTCCATGGGCAGCCCATATAACTTTAAATTCTGGTTTCTAACAAGCATGATCAACTGGTTTGTTACAGTTTACACTGAGGGGTGTGTTCTGTAAAAGTGAAAGTATTACTATCAGACTGAGGGACTGAGTTTGTGAAATGGCTGCTAAATTTATGATTCCTGAGGACGAGCTCTGCTGCTCTATCTGCTGCGAAATTTTTAAAGAGCCTGTAGTTCTGAAATGCAGTCACAGCTTCTGCAGAGAGTGTCTGAAGCAGTACTGGGAAGAGAAGAGCTCTCGAGAGTGTCCCATCTGCAGGAGAAAGTCCTCTATGGATGATCCTCCTTTAAACCTGGCTTTAAAAAACATTGCGGAGTCTTGTGTAAAGCAGAAAACTGAGAGAGGAACTGCAGAACAAAGTGAAACTCACTGCACTCATCAAGGGGAGAAACTTGTGTTGTTCTGTGAACAGGATAAAGAGCTTCTCTGTCTCATCTGTCTGACTTCAAAAAAGCACAGAAACCACCCAGTGTGTCCAGTGGAAGAGGCTGCACAGAATCTGAAGGTATTCTGTTTTTTTTTAATAAAAAAAAAAAAAAAATTCTTTGCTCAGTCAAATGTAAGTAAATGTTTTTTGACTATAACATTTAGTAATGAGGCCTCATAAGTCTGGGGGAGTGAATTCTTGTAAAGATACTTATTCAGTGGACAAGACAGCTCAGATTCTCAGAGTATCCTACTAAATCATGAAAACCTCGAGCCAGTTACTGTCATGGTTCTGGGTGCAGCTCCTTGATATGGCCTCCAATTGGCAGTCTGCTTTCCGGAATGTCTTCATTGGTAGCAGGTGTTCCTCCCTGCTTCCACCTCTGGGCAGGCCTCTGTTTCAGCACTGACTTCCCTCCAGTCTGGGCTTCTGTGTAATCTTGACTTTTACAGAGCCAGTCAGGTATTGGTGGTTTTGGACGGTATGGCAAAATCTTTGTGAAAGAAAGATTGTAAATTCTGCGTCCACTTAGTAGGTTCATTCGGTGTCAATACGCCTTCGGAAAAAGACACCATTACCAATAACTTTTCGAATCAGAGGAGCTTCAAATGCAATTGCATCGAAAAAAGGTTCATTACTCGAACCTCCACAAATCGGAGCTCGATGAGGACCTCTGCTGGCCAAAGTAAGGGAAAGCACTGTGTCGCGTCATGGTTTGCTCATCCAGCCCACAAAATCTCATTGAAGCAATATGAATGAATAGAATTGATAGATGAACACAATTGTAAATTTGAGCCCATTGCATACTCCAAGCAATTGAAAAACTATAAAGCTTGCACTTTATATTATTATTTTTTTCTTGACATTTTCTCTGCTTGTTGACCAATGAAGCTCATGTTTAGAGGGAATAAATGAGTGCAGGGGTATGTATGCAGGCACGCGCACACACATTTGCACATGGTCATTGTGAATTTGTACGGACAAGAAATGTACTGCAGGCCAGATAGGCAAAGCTTATGGAGCTTTGTGCAGTATAATGACAAATGTAATGGTTTTTGTTGAGTTACTGGTGCTTTTAAGTGCTTAAAACAGAGCAGTGCAGTGTTTCGGAACATGGGAACATTAGTATATTTGACAATGATGGAGTTTAACCAAAGACAAGGGCAGTTGGAAGGAGCAGTGGCATCTGTGGGTATCAGGGGTAAATATCAGGCAACTGGTGCTTGTGCAAACTTATGTGGTTTAGTTTCTGTTCAAAAAAAGGACTTTCCTCACAGTGCTTGGGCTCAGCCTATTCCTCCTCTTGCTGACCACTTCTCCTGCCTCTGAAAATACCTGTTCACACGGCACAGATGAAGCAGGGGTACACGGCTATCCAATGGCCAGCATGTACAAATGAGCGTAAATTGGTTAGTCCTGAGACTAAAAACGTAATGGATTTTCAGAGCAGGGGTTGTTGGGTTCACTCAGGTAACACTGACCTCAGTGTTGGCATTGGCTGTGGCACTCTTTACTCTCCTTGTTTCTTGGACATGGTGATCAAGCAGATCCCAAAGGCCTGTTTCTGAAATAGAGAGACAACACTCAGCATTTAATGTTATGTGGCACAATAATGAACTCAGAGCTGCACCTGTGGTACCTGCAGCTGCTGCACTGGTTTCTGCAGGCTCTGGTGTAGGGTCAGGTGCTGCAATCTCCCTGATTTTAGATGCACATTCTGCTGTAAGCCTCTTTTTTCTGTGCATGGGATTGATTGCAAAAGCCCATGGTCTTAAAATGGAGATCAAGCAAAGTGGCTCGGGTCATTTGGCTGGCAGTCTCATAATGGGTTAACCTCTCTGACATGAGCCTCAGTAGATTGGTGCACAGCTGTGCTGCCTTCTCATCAGTCAGGCGGCAGTCCTCGCTGCTTGGTCACCATGGCGTGCGTCAAAATGCGGACGAGAGGAATGACCTTTGAGTCCGATACGGTCTTCTCAGCAGACTGCTCAGCTGTTGCGTCTTTGAGTGGAGACAGCACTGCAAGGCACTCCAATAGGGTGTGGTACACTGTTGAGGACAAAGCAGTTAAATTGGTTTTCAGTGACACCAGTGCAGCACCAACTGGTTCACGGTATTCGTACAGTCTTGGCAGCATATCAAATGTGCTGTTCCACTGAGAATTCCTTATACTTATTTACTACATTTTTACATTTTTTGGTGTTAATTAAGCAGCACTACTTATTGAGTCTCTGTATAATCACCGTTATAGGGTTGCTTTTTTTGTTATTCTTATTTTGGTTCGTTTGGTTTATCCCCAGTCCTACGGGACCTAGTAGCCAATCAGTTGATTGGCTTTCAGACCCCTTATTGCCGTCGCATTTGGTTCTTCGCTAAAAACCCCTCCCTCACAGCTATTCAGACACAGTATAAGCCAAAGCCTTGAGCCCGCTCTATTTTGAATGGATATTTTACTCACAAAACTTAGTTTAGTCCAGGAAAAAGCTTAATCTGTGTGAGTGAAACCATCCCTGAATTTTCGGTTTTCAGTCCTATACACAATGAGTATAATGTTGACAAGGTTCTGCTTTGATTGGCAGTTGTGCTAATTTGCAGTATGAGCCAAATAAGGACCCTTTTTTGGACTTTGAACGATCACGAGTACTCTAGGGGAGTCCAAGATCAAAATATAAATTTGGAAACGCAGCATAATCGGTCCCCTTAAAATATTGTTTTATACCCGGACTCTGGAACTTTCTGCTGCTTACAATTTTTACTAAACATATTAAAGGCCCAATAAACTAGGGCTCCATTCCGCTGTCTGGAGAGGTGAGCAACCTGAAAGTATTGAATCTGCACTAAGGAAAAAAAAAACTGAACCAAGAAGCACTTTAAAGAAGACCATGTTCCTGTCAACAACTTTTTTGTAGACTGGACTGTGCATTTTTACTTGTTAATGGTTTTG
Source organism: Gymnothorax reevesii (assembly GCA_029721435.1). Lineage (NCBI taxonomy): Eukaryota > Metazoa > Chordata > Actinopteri > Anguilliformes > Muraenidae > Gymnothorax > Gymnothorax reevesii. The sequence continues at coordinate 17,143,850 of CM056579.1, forward strand.
ATAATGTCACCTGTTTTTGAAATTTTGAAAAAAGTATTTAAAAAAGTAACACAGGATGAAGACATGGGGGTGTGTTTGAAAATAACATGTTTTCTGTTGTTCCTAACATGAGTGTTTTGTTAGTGTTGTTTGTTTACAATGAGTCCAAAACCATGATTACCTCTGCCACAGACAAAGTTTTGTATTCATTCGTGTCTGTTTATTTGTTAGTTTTTTTTTTTGTACAGAGAATAGCTCTCAAATTTCTCAGTCAATTTCAATGATGGATTTTAGCCCTGATCGGGATCACCCTCTGGATCTCGAAGTATTTGAAGGGATTTTCACAATTGCAGAATGGGAATAAATGCCATACATCATAAAATCTATGAGATGGTGTACAACCCCAATTCCGAAATAGTTGGAATGAAGCGTAAATTGTGAATAAAATCAAAATGCAATGACTTTTAGATCACATGAGCTAATATGTTATTTACAATAGAACATAGATAACATTTCATATGTTGAAACTGAGACATTTTACGTTTTCATCCACAAAATGAGCTGATTTAAAATTTTCTGGCTGCAAAAGGTCTCAAGAAAGTTGGGACACAGGCAAAAAAGGGCTGAAAAAGCTATTGATATAAAAGAATCCGCTGAAAAAGCATTTATCAAGTAAGTAAGTTAACTCGCATCAGGTGTGTAACATAACTGGCTGTAAAAGGGATGTCTTAGAGAGGCTGAGTCTCTCAGAAGTAAAGATGCCCAGAGGCTCTTCAACCTGTGAAGGTTTGCGTAAAAAAAATTGTGGAATACTTTAAAAGCAATGCTCCTCAACATCAAATTGCAAAGGCTTTGAAATTCTCATCATTGTCAGTGCATAACATCATCAAAAGATTCAGAGAAACTGGAAAAATATCTGTGTGTAAGGGACAAGACCGAAGACCTTTAGTGGATGCCCGTGATCTTCGGGCCCTCAGACGCCACTGCATCACTCTCCGGCATGATTCTGTCACTGACATTACTAAATGGGCCCAGGAATACTTCAAGAAACCACTGTCTGTATACACAGTCCGCTGTGCCATCCACAGATGCCACCTAAAACTCTATCTTGCAAAAAGGAAGCCATTGTTGAGCATGATCCAGAAGCACCGCCGTGTTCTGTGGGCCAAGACTCATTTAAAATGGACTGTAGCAAAGTGACAAAGTGTCCTGTGGTCAGACGAGTCCAAATTTGACATTCTTGTTGGAAATCATGGGCGTTGTGTCCTCCGGGCTAAAGAGGAGAAAGACCACCCCTCCTGTTATCAGCGTTCAGTTCTAAAGCCAGCATCTCTGATGGTATGGGGATGCAGTAGTGCATATGGTGTGGGACACTTGCATGTTTTAAAAAGCACCATGAATGCTGAAAGGTATATAAAGGTTTTAGAGCAACATATGCTCCCCTCCAGACGACATCTATTCCCGGGAAGGCCTTGTGTATTTCAGCAGGACAATGCAAAACCATGTACTGCAGCTATTACAACAGCATGGCTTCTTAGTAGAAGAGTTTGTGTGCTGAACTGGCCTGCTTGCAGTCCTGATCTTTCACCGATTGAGAACATTTGGCGCATAATTAAATGAAAAGTCTGTTTTTGGAGGCCCAAAACTCTCCTGCAGCTAAAAGACTGTATTAAGCAAGAGTGGGATCAAATTCCAATGGCTAAACTAAAGAAACTTGTCTCCTCAATGCCCAGACACCTCCACTCTGTGTTAAAAAGAAGAGGGGATGCTACACTATGATAAACAGGCCCTTGTCCCAACTGTTTTGAAACCTGTAGCAGCCAACAAATTTAAAATGAGCTCATTTTGTGGATAAAATTGTAAAATTTATCAGTTTCAATATTTGCTATGTCATCTCTGTTCTACTGTGAATGAAATACTGGCTGGTGTGATTTGAAAGTCATTGTGTTTTGATCTTATTCACAATTTACAATTTACTTTGTCCCAACTATTTCGGTATTGGGGTTGTAACAAAACCTTGCCAATTGTTCAAATACGATTGTTGTGCTTTAAGATTTCCGTATCTGATTAGAGTAGAATATTGACCTTAGCAGAGGTCTGTGCTCTGAGTGCCCCTCTAGCTACAAATTCTTACTGTGTGCTGTAAATTATATATCAACATATAACCCAGTTGAATTTGTTTTTTTCATCATACAGTATTTCCTGAGAACTTTATCTAGATAGGTCACTCTGAAAATAATTACATAATGGCATCTTTTTTACAGATCATTTTCATGTTGTGGCAGGAATATTTCCCATTGCGTTACTCATGAATGCGCACTCACAATATTACCCTCATGCTTACCTGTATCACAGCAGGGGAGCAATACTGAGCCATTTAATTTAAGAATATAAAGAAACTGATTGTTTTGTGTGACCTCAGGAGGAACTCAAGCCTGAACTTAATCTGATGAAAGAAAAACTGAAGAGGTTTACTGAGGTTGAACAAGAATGTAAGATATCGGCAAAACATATCAGGGTGAGTAAAGAAATTATGAATTCTTTTTGTTGAACATAAATATTGACTCATTATTTTTGGTTAATGTTTTGCCTACCATACATGAAAAATGGAAAAGATTACACTCATCGGGAATAATGTGGTGTTTTTGAATCGCAGAGCCAAGCCCATAGCACAGAGAGGCAGATAAAGGACGAGTTTGAGAAGCTTCATCAGTTCCTGCGAGAGGAAGAGGAGGCCAGACTCGCTGTGCTGAAGGAGGAAGAGAGGATGAAGAGTCAGATAATGGAGGAGAAGATAGAACACATCACAAGAGACGTCTCCATCCTTACAGACACAATCACAGCTATAGAGAAGAGCCTGGAGACTGAAGACACCTCCTTTATAAAGGTAGGAGCTTCATTTACTGACAGTGTTGTGAGTTTATACTGATTACTGCAGTAATACTGAGATGCTCATTGTGTTACTGTGATGCAGAGGATCAGAGGTGATGTTCAGTATCAGGACAGTGGAACAGGACCTCAGCAGCAGGATGAGGAAGATGAGAATAAACTGCTAACAGCCAGCACGTCGCATTACTGTACATATTAACTTATAAACCTTTCTTTTTTCTTTGCAGTAATGTAAAACACTGAGTTTCCATTGGGGCTATTACTTAGATTTTTTAAATAATATTTTCCATAGCCAATTTTCTGTGCCCATTACCTTGTATCTGCTCTCTGCTGGCCAACCCCTCACTCTTCACTGGCGTAAGGTGAACATGTCTTGTGTAGGGATGTAACGATTACCGGTGTAACCCCCGATGAAAATGTTGACAGTAACAATTACCATTTCATTTCAAATGAAATTATTATTTCGGTGGATTACCCAGGTGTGGAAACCACGCGTTTAATCCTTCCCAGCTTCATCCGAGTCTCCGCGCAGGCGCACTGTGTAGCCTACAACTTGGGTTTGAACTTTCTTTAAATTGGAAATGGAATCATGGCGGAAGGAGACGACTGCGCTCAGGACATCTATCAGCCCTCTAAGAGGACTAGGTCTGAAGTATGGGCATATTTTGGGTATTATAAGAATGCCGGGGGACACTTGATTGAAAACAGTTATCCTGTCTGCAGAACATGCAGGAAAAAGCTTCTGCTAATGGCAGCAATACGTCAAATCTTATGACACATCTCCGTGACAATCACCGAAAACTTTATTGCCAATGCAAAGTTAACGTTAAAGTTTTAGCTGAAATACATGATGTGGGGACATCGGGTTGAAGTAGAATGCAATGATCCGTCTAACTTATTGACTTGTCAATAATGTAAGCAGAACCCTAAGTACAGCGCCCGTTGCCATCAAGAATGCATACCTTGCAGTGAATATTCTAAGCCAGTGATTCCCAAAGTGTGGGCCGTGGCCCCCTGGTGGGCCGTGGTGGTACTGCAGGTGGGCCGTGAGAGGTCATTAAAAATATGATTTATTTTTGCAAATATGATTTTTTATTATTTTTATTGTAAAACATTTATTGCACGATTTAAAAAAATATTTAGAAGTAATAACCTAATGAGTGTTATTGACCTCACAATATATTAGGAACCTTATATAGCAGGGGTTCCCAAACTTTTCCAAATCAGGGCCCACTTGAAAATCTAAAAAATGTTCGCGGCCCACCTTTGTCCTATAAACAGTACATAGACGAAATTATGCATTCTCAGAACACTTAACAGCAACAATAAATGTTGTTGTTGTTGTTAAGAAAATAAAATAAATAAATAAACAACAACAACAACAATAATTGTTGTTGTTATTTATTTATTTATGTATTTATTTATGTATTTATTTATGTATTTATTATTATTATTATTGTTGTTATTATTATTATTATTATTATTATTATTATTATTATAAAGATTCAGATTGAAATGAAAGCAGGGGGATAAAGGAAGCCCAAACTTGTAATCTGTGGTGTACACACAAGACAGAATTAATTATCGAACACAGTACGTGCTCCTCCGATTATGACCCCCGGTCATGATGACCAAAAAGCTACATTCCGATCATAAACTATATAAGGTTCCTAATATATTGTGAGGTCAATAACACTCATTAGGTTATTACTTCTAAATATTTTTTTAAATCGTGCAATAAATGTTTTACAATAAAAATAATAAAAAATCATATTTGCAAAAATAAATCATATTTTTAATGACCTCTCACGGCCCACCTGCAGTACCACCACGGCCCACCAGGGGACCGCGGCCCACACTTTGGGAATCACTGTTATATAGTTTATGATCGGAATGTAGCTTTTTGGTCATCATGACCGGGGGTCATAATCGGATGAGCACGTACTGTGTTCGATAATTAATTCTGTCTTGTGTGTACACCACAGATTACAAGTTTGGGCTTCCTTTATCCCCCTGCTTTTATTTCAATCTGAATCTTTATAATAATAATAATAATAATAATAACAATAATAATAATAATAATAATAAATAAATAAATAAATAAATAAATAAATAAATACATAAATAAATAAATAACAACAACAATTATTGTTGTTGTTGTTGTTGTTGTTTTTTATTTATTTTATTTTCTTAACAACAACAACAACAATTATTGTTGCTGTTAAGTGTTCTGAGAATGCATAATTTCGTCTATGTACTGTTTATAGGACAAAGGTGGGCCGCGGACATTTTTTAGATTTTCAAGTGGGCCCTGATTTGGAAAAGTTTGGGAACCCCTGTTCTAAGCTAAACTGCTAAACTTTAATTCATGAAGAGACGGTGAAACGGTGAAAAAAACAAGGCATTATTTAGCACTAGTTGAAGGCATCAAAAATGCCATAAACTTAGTTTTTTGTAGAAATTTAATTGAGAGCGATTACGTGTATATTACCATATATCATTTAATGGACGTTGGAATCAACCAAATACGAGCTAGCAGGTAGATCAGCTAAATTGCGCTAGCAGATTTGTTTACTATGACACTTTCTTAACCTTAGCTAGACGGATGCCCACTTGCGTATATTTAACAGTAGTAGATTACAGTATTTTATTGCATTGCATGCATTTCTTGATTTCTAAAAGATTGCATAATTTGTTTTCAGAGTGGCTATTCGCACAGCCGCTGAGTAAATAAGCCATAGCCGCGTCCCTGTGCAGTTGTTTTATTCACACAGCCGCTCCTTATGAGCAGCTACTTAGCAGCTGTGCCAATAAGGATGGGCCGTAACATTATTCAAACAGTAGCGCATCCAGGTATATTTGTCCATGGTCAGTAAATGGTTTAATTCTAGCGAAGTTGGATACCTTTAATTTACGAAGTCACACGGTCTGAGCCAAGTGTCTTTGAAAACATGAAACATGATTATTTGCCCTGCAAGATAATGAATTTCTAATCAATTGTTTTCTTTTGATTTTGCAACAAAAACAGCTTTCGGGGAAATCGTATGTACGTTGATATGAATGGTAGCCCAATGATAATAATAATAATAATAATAATAATAATGATAATAATACATGATGCTAGATCAGCAGCATCTTATTTGTTGATGATGGAGAGAACAAGTATACAATCAGTTCTGTTCCACTGATTTGTTTACATTTATATACATATATTTTTTTTTTCTTTTTTTTTTATTTTAATGTCATCGACACTTGAACATTTGGATTTGATTACATATGATTGTTGTAGTTATTTTTGTAATTTGTTTATAGTGACTATTTTAAATGCATGATGCACTTTTGTCTTAATTCTTTTAAGGTTTACTTTAAAGTGCTCATGTGTACAGTTCTACATTTTAATTTTGATGATGAAGAAAACAAGTATATAGTAAGTGGTGTTTCTTAGATTTGTTTACATATTGTTCTTTATGTCTTTGCTTGAATGTTTGGATTTGTTTTATTTAAACCTGCACTACGGAAATGTTCCTGAAAAATAAGTTGTTAACATGCTGGACCCTTGTTCCTTTGATGCCATGAGTTGCACTTTTGATAAGGTTTCGCCTATATTTTTGAAATATAACAAACACTGTTACATTTTTAAAAACTATTTCAGTTTGTGTAGGCCTTTCAGTACTTTCTGAACATATTGAAAGCATTTTTTAAAATACCGCGATAATACCGAAAACCGGTTTAACCGTGAGGTTAGATTTTCATACCGTTAAATCCCTAGTCTTGTGTGATTATCAAAGCGCTCAATTTTCAACACAGATCTATTTCTGACAATTTGGTCGTCTATAATAGCCATGATACTGTACACTACATTCAAGTCACTACCACTAAGTTAAACAGTCTGATGGCGCTGCTGCTCATGCACTAGATTAGCAGTCAGCTGCTACACAAACTTGTCTTTGCCCATTCTGTCTTCTGTAATAGCAATGACACTGAACACTACTGTACCTCCCGATGACTAGTTATTGCATTTAGTCAATCTGTAGCAGTTTCTCTCTCTCGCCACTAGAGGTCATTAGCTCTCCAGTTCTCACATACAATATTCCGTTCGCCCTTTCGTCCTGAAATCGTGCCATTGTCTTCATTATCAGATGTAGATATCTGTATTTCTCTGGATCTCTTTCGCTTGGCTCTTGACTATTTAAATCTTTAGTGTTTATTCATTTTTCCAGTTCTCAGTGTTTACTTCACTCATCCTTTCCTCATGTTTGTCTGCTGTTACAGTTTACAGCCCGCTGGATGCCAAAGGCAATCCGGCGGGCACTACGAACTAAAAAGACTCACTAATGCCAGGGCTGAGGTAACAGAACTGAATTAAATTCAACCAAAGAACAAACAAAACGGCAATCATAAACTAAAAAGGGGAGCCGGCAAACATCCCCACTGACAAGAAGTGAAATGCAGAAGCACCAGAGCTGGCACCTACCAACCCTAAACACTCTGCCAACACCTCCACCTTAATGGACTCCAACTGAATGAATGTTAAAGGAGAGAGGCTGTAAGGAGCAAACCATTACAGTCTGCATGTTGAATTATCTTTTTCTCCTCAGTTGGTTGACAGTAGTGTTTCACTCACACCTCACAAGCCCCAGTCTCCAGCCTCTCATGATCATTCTCCTGTTTCCTCTGTTTCCTGCCTCTCCTTTGTTATTTTTCCTCCTGTAATTCATTAGTTGATGAGTAAAATTAGTTTTTTTCATCACTAGTGTTTCCTATTGTCACAAACTTCAGAGAAGGAAGGAGCAGACGAAAAAAAAAAACTGGAACTTATAATCACAGCAGGCAATTAGGAAACAGTGTTACATCACTGAATAATATAGCAATGTAAAGCTTTACTGCATTACTGCATACAAACACATAAAGGTACACAGAGGGAGACGAATGAAATGAGAGAATATAAAAGCACTGGAGACCAACACTGAGGGCTGGACTGTGGAGAAACACTGAAGAGAAACATTCAGGATGTGATACCTGTGCCTCTCTGGGACTGAATCCTGAGTCTGAGCCTCATGTCTCACTGAGATCTCTCTGAGACATGGCAGCCTAACTAATGATCAAGAGGGTCTGTCTGTATTTATACGCAACTGAGTGCAGGCTGGGCTGTTCACTGCTGCAGTAACTGAGGAAACACACTTCTGTGGGAGCAGCTGCTTTCAGTTCACATTATACACTGCAAACAATAAATCAGTCTCAACTAGTGTTGTAGCCTTTTACCTTGTGGAACAGAAAATATTGACAGTTTAAGTTATTGTTTGCTTGCCAAGATTTTTCAACCCCTCATGTAAATCTTGATGTAAATCACGTTATTTGTTATCATGTGTGCTGTTATCACGTACTTCACTTTCATTAACGTAGCTCCAGTTGTTCTTAGAAACTGTTGCCTGTTTCTGTTTTTACTGTGGTCTGTGCTGAATGCATTCATACCTGCACAGTAATGCTGTATTTGTGTGTGTTTTTCAGAGCTACAAGAGCATCAGGGAAAGGTATGTAGACTCTCAGCTCATGTCATCTTGTGTGTTTAAGTCTCTTCAGTTGCTGAGCCTGACTGACTCCTGCTTGTCATTACAGAGCCCAGTGCTCACTGCAGGACCCAGAGCTGCTCTCAGGGGCTCTGATAGATGTGGCCAAACACCTGGGTAACCTGAAGTTCAGAGTCTGGGAGAAGATGCTGGAGACGGTGCAGTACAGTGAGTATCTGGGGCTGATGCTCCAGTCATCTTTATCTTTACAAACATTTAATGAAACCTGCATGAGACTGAAGAAATAAACTGTAATTATTGAAATCGTGTTAAACACAAACAGTACAGAGACTCTGTTTGCTTTTAGAACAGGACGGTCCTCTGGGCAGCACTGCACTGCTCTCAATTTAATATCAGAACACAATCAAACACAGAATTAATATGCGATTTATAAACAATATCATTGTCTGGTTTTTTTATTGTGTTAAAAATGCATTAGATCCATGAGAATTTCTGTGGTTTATTACAGTTTTTTACAATCGTAGGAACACAATGACCGATTCTTCACACACATTTCCAAAACTGCTAACACACCAACAACACACAACTGACAAACCAGCTAACTTCATGCTCAAAAGCTTACATTGTAAACCAAACATCTACACTAGTTTTCAAAATGCAAGAATACACTAACACTATACACCAGATCAAACAAACACCAACACCTATTCTCTTCCATCAGAAACCAATCAATCATATAACACTGTCATAAAAAACACTAACACCAGTTGCATTTACAGAAACTGCATTATGTTTCAGGTATATTCTTTTGTAAATTTTTTGTACTGCCGTTTCTTTTTAATCTCTTACAGGTATGTCAGGTATTTATTGCATGTAGTCAGCCTCGATGCATACATTGTTTCTTTATAGCTAACATTCAGTGGAAGTGAGTTGATGGAAAAAGACAGTCACGACTGTAATGGAATTTTTGTAAAGGCTTTATTTGTGTAGGAAATGCTGCAAGCCTGCAAGAAAAAAAAAATCACTACCATTCACCATTGTGTGGATACATGGAATAAAAAACGAAAAATACTTGTATTAAGAAAAAAGACCCTAATTTGCCCAGTCTTCTGCATTGGGCCACATGGCCTCATCAACATCACACTGGATGTCTTCCCTGCCAAGGCACCTGGGGAAGAGTCTCTCCGCATGTCTGATCCATCCCTGACAGAGCTCAGGTGGGATCTCCTGGCAAGCGGCATTCATGGCCTCCAGGAGGGCCACCTGGGTCTGTGGCTGATGGTCATAGACCCTCCATCTCCACGCTGAAAAGAACTCCTCAATGGGGTTGAGGAGGGGGGAGTCAGGGGAAAGAAACAGACACACCATCCTGGGATGGGCATCAAACCATGCTGCCACTTCACGCGACCGGTGGAATGCCATGTTGTCCCAGACCACTACATAAGTCGGAAGGCCATCCAGTCCCCTGTCTGCTTCCGGCACCAGTCTTTCATGTAGTTCCTCCAAGAACAGTAGGAGCCGGTTGGTATTGTAGGGGCCAATCTCACATTTGTGTAACACTACTCCATTGTTGGATATAGCAGCACAGATCGTGATGTTGGCCCCTCTCTGTCCCGGCACGGTGATTGTGGCCCGTTTCCCGATCACGTGTCTGCCTCGCCAACGCTTTTTGGCTAAGTTGAAGCCGGCCTCAGTGTAAATCATCTCCTGCGGGGTTTGATTGCCTTCAAACTCCATGACTCTCTGAAAGTAAAGACAGTATGAGTAAATGCTTTGCTTTATACTGTGTGTACTGTAACCCAGGTTTATAGAATAGTTTACTGCAAAGTACACACTAATACTTCAACTACTGAATAACCTTACCTGGACATACTGGTGACAGAGTTCTTTTATCCGCTCACTGTTCCTTTCGAGCGGAACCTTGTACAGCTGTTTCATGTGGATTCGATGTTTCGACAGAGTCTGAGAAATGGATGTCACGCTGATTGCGTTAATGGGTCCAAAGACTTGGTCATCTTCCAGAACTCTCGCCTGAATTTCCTTGAGTTTGATTTCATTGCTGGCCACCACCATGGCCACAGTGGCAGCTCCTGCTGGTCAGTTAGGAGCCGTCCCCTGCCCCCTGAGCGAGGCAGACACTGAGTCCTTACAGAGAGGAGGAACGAAGTAACATATTAGGGATCAGAGGCACAGTCTCATGGTACAATACATGTTATTGTAAAATTCTATACTGTAAACAGATCTATAGGAGACACCTTTATGATATATCTCACCGATTGGTTTCTCGAAAAATCCAGATAATAGATGCCACAGTATCCCGGCTGAGATGAGGCTGGACTCTTTCTCCAGCCTCTCTGTATGAAAGGCCACGTGGTCAATTATTGTTGCCCCAATTTCACAAGGAACCCGAGTCCTGGCCCTCTGTTGAACACCACCACGTATACTGACCGCTCCTCACCGGTCCTCTCCCTCCAGGAACTCCTCTGCTTTGTCCTTGACCAACTCCTCTCCCTTCACCTCCTCTCCCTTCACCTCCTCTCCCTTCACCACCTCCTCTCCCTTCACCACCTCCTCTCCCTTCACCTCCCCCTCTCCCTTCACCTCCTGTCCCTTCACCACCTCCTCTCCCTTCACCTCCTCCTCTCCCTTCACCTCCTGTCCCTTCACCACCTCCTCTCTCTTCACCACCTCCTCTCCCTTCACCTCCCCCTCTCCCTTCACCTCCTGTCCCTTCACCACCTCCTCTCCCTTCACCTCCTCTCCCTTCACCACCTCCTCTCCCTTCACCTCCTCCTCTCCCTTCACCTCCTCTCCCTTCACCACCTCCTCTCCCTTCACCTCCTCCTCTTCCTTCACCTCCTGTCCCTTCACCACCTCCTCTCCCTTCACCTCCTCCTCTCCCTTCACCTCCTCCTCTCCCTTCACCACCTCCTCTCTCTTCACCTCCTCCTCTCCCTTCACCTCCTCCTCTCCCTTCACCTCCTGTCCCTTCACCAACTCCTCTTCGTTATGCCATTCTCACGTATTGTCTTGTTTCTTCAGACCCAAAACCGACACACCACACCAAACCTTTTATGTATTACTGTGGCTGTGATTTCATTCAGCTGTGACTTCTATTAGTTGACTAATTTACATAACTTCAATCAGCTGCTTTTCAATGACAATTAGAAAAAACAAGAGGTATTTTATTTGAATCTATGAAGTGAACTGCTGCTCACTTCAACTTTAGCCCATTGGTGACATTGAGAACATGAGGTTATCTGCTCTGACATACTGTGTGAAAGCATTTGTAAATTTGTGAGTTAAAGTCAATTGTTTTGGCCTTGGTAGAGCTTGTTTGTAAAAGAAGTTTAAACATTTTGTAAATGCGTCCACTGTATTCAGTGTGTGTCAAACAAACAAGAAATGGTTCAATTGTATGGGCCACAGGCTGATGTTGTGCAAACTGTGTGAAGAGTTTTGGAAATGTGTCAGAGGTATTGGAATTTGTGTTAGGACAATTGTAAAAAACTGTAATTGATTCATTTATGTCAAAAAGTTCATACATTTCTAGCGCAAATCACTATAGCCACAGTATATTACCATATATATTTATTATTTCCTGTGTTTGGGACTAAATCTACAAAAAGTATTTGAAACATCTCTCTCCCTCCAGCCCTTTAAATATCTCTCTTCTTGATATTTCAGCTCCTGTGATGCTGGACCCCAATACTGCAGCCCCCTGGCTCTCTCTCTCTGATGATCTGACCACTGTGAGAAACACAGGAATAGATCAGGAATATCCTCACAACCCAGAGAGGTTGGAGAAGTATGTAAATGTTCTGGGATCTGAGGGGTTTACCTCAGGGAAACACAGCTGGGAGGTGAAGGTTGGGAATAAACCTGAGTGGGATGTAGGAGTGATGAAAGAGTCCAGTGACAGGAAGGGAGATATAACATACAGCCCAGAGGATGGATTCTGGGTCTTAATGCTGAGGAAGGGTGAGGGTTACAGAGCAGCAGGAGTTACTGACCTCAAACTGGAGAGGAAACCCCAGAGCATCAGGGTGCAGCTGGACTATGACAGGGGGGAAGTGTCCTTCTTCAACTCCAGTGACAAGTCACTCATTTACACTTTTAAAGACACATTTACTGAGAGAGTGTTCCCGTACTTCTGTCCCTGTGTGAAAGGTGATGGTAATGATGGACCCCTGCAGATATGCCCAGTGAAAGTTTCAGTAACAGTGACGTCACTCCAGTGATTGTGTGTGTGTGTGTGTGTGTGTGTCTGTGTGTGTGTGTGTGTGTGTGTGTGTAAATTATACAGGAAATACTGCAGGGATTTTTGATGTTCTGTTCTAAAGGTTCCCACACAACCCCACTGTGGAAGCTCCCTCAGATGCATTACAGTCAGACCTTTGACCTGATTTTATCAAATTTGTATCAAACTGGCTTGATTTTGCTTTTCCTGCAGGAATAATTATTTTACCAGTTTATTTTGCCGCAACACAGCTTGTTTATTAACTACAATTTAGGCCTCTATCCTGTGGAATCTATTTGACTTGTTACCATACTTGAGTTAGTTTGTACCATTTCAGATTATTGACATGAGCTTAAACTGTGTATATTTTACAACAAACATAAACGAAAAAAAAAGTAAATATACAAAAGTTTTGACTGATGATGTACACAGGAGTGATTCTCTGTAAAACTGTTCATGTCTGTTTGTGTTCCATGAAGAACAAACATGTAGCTCGACAGCACCTGTATGTCTGAGAGTAACAGTGTGTTTGGTCAGTGTTACAGACCTGAGTGTGAATGAGTGCAGATTTGGAAAGGACCTGCTGGAGATGTAGAGGTACAAAGGGAACACACAGGCACACTGAGGTAATAATGATCACATGGTTTCCTGCCTCCTGATTGGCCCAATTTGTTCTTGTGTGAAACTGCTGCTTGAATGACACAGAATCATATATTACCTGCTTTGTTTTTACCTGCAGTGTTTCATGTGTAAAGACCATTTTCCTTTTCTTATATCAATTGTTAGTGATCTGTACGAAGGGAGGTAAAATGTTAGGACTAACACTGAAACAATATTGCAGTGGGAACCCATTTAATACTCATATTAAATAACAATGGGTTACAAAAAATATTTTTGTGTTAACTGTCTCAGTTTTTTCAATTGATTCAGGACAACTTTGCTCTGAAGAATCCGTAAATACATCCGTTTTCTTGATCAGGTTTTTGTGCCAAGTCGATTATAAAAAAATCCGGAAAAAAATCTTCTGACTAAATCGATTACATTTCTGTGACATTATCGGTTGGTTTTTGTTAATATTTATTATCCAAAATAGGTTTTTTAGAGAAAAAAATGTTTTCTAACACATTGTATGAATTGGGAATTCCAAACCTCAGACAACTCTCCTTGCCCTTGGTCCACTGACTCAGATACTCGGTGTGTGTCTTGCCTACCATGTGTGGCGCCCAAGCTTTATCCTGGTCACCAAAATAAGCCTGATAAACACGCTTTATAGGAAACTTGTGACTGGATTCCTATGAAAAAAAACAATGTATTTGTCGCAGATGTAGCAGAATACATCGGGCTCATTTTTCCAAGATCTTCTGCCCAAAGCAGTAGCTGGCAGTAGTAACTGTAGTGGTTGTCATTGTTATCATAGTTGTTGTAGTGGGTGGCTGTAGTAGTTCTTGTTTTCGTTACAGTTAAAGTTCTGGTAATGAAGCCTTCACACTTAAAGGAGCACTATGGTGTCACACACAATTAGTCTATTGTGTTATTCTGAACCCTTGTTAACCCTAATCAGCCAGAATAATTTTCAACAGTATGCTAATAAATGAGTAATTGTAGTCCAAATTACCCCAGGCGCCAAAATATCACGCTGGTGTAAGCCGCCATAATTGGCACAGGCAGCAACGAGAGCGCGCAAGATTCCCCGCGAGCATGACGTAAACCAGCACCTTGGCCATCATATCCTAAACAATAAGAGAAACAGTGCAGAGTGTACAATAAGAGGCTGGAAATCATTGAATTTCAATTGTGTTTGGAAAATCCTTATAGATATGATGGAGGAACGGGTAAATGTGCCCTATTCGTTTGAGCCTATGTAGTTACGTTGCTCTTGGGAAATAGCCACCTCGGAAGCTACCAGCTTTACAAACTTAGCTAGCTGTAATATGCATGAACTTACCCGAGGCTTCGCGGCAGTGTTGGGTAACCCAAATGTGTTTGCAGATTTTTGAGACGTTAGCTAGCTTGCTAGTGAGTTTAAAAGCAATTGCTTTGGTACAGCTAGCTAGCCAGTAAACCCATGGTAGCTAGGATGCACTGATTTGTCACTTTAAACTGTATCAAGATGATCAATGGTAATGATGGTAGCGGAAACAGTGGCTGCTGAATCAAGGTGCCGGTATACGTCATAGCTTCGTTTTCGATCTTGGGTAAAATGAATAAAATGGCACCGCAGATTAGATTTTCAAAATTTATTGTGTCTGCTAAACGTGCCCCCTGCCAAGGCGGAAACAAGTGGATTTGCATTGTTCAAGGTGTCCTTTGTGATATTAGGGCTACTTTTTGCTGCACCATAGTGCTCCTTTAATTTCTTCTACCTCTTCACCTCAAGTAACTTCGTGCTGGTATGACTGAGACCATTCCAAACCTGGTAAGACTGAGTAGATGGGCGAGCATATGCTGCAACTAAAATACTGCCCAGATTTCCCACTGGATGGCGGTGTGCTGCACACGACCGATTTCCGTCCTATTTTTTTTATCAGCTCACCATCTGTATGTTTATTTATATTTTATCACAGATGAGAGAAAAGTAGGCAACACTGTAGAATACTAGCTAGGGAATGGGCCTTGCTAAATGGGCTTATAAGGTTCAAGCTCCATCGTATATTTCAGCAAAGTACTTAAGCTGAATTGCATCTGTGAATGCCCAGCTGTCAAAATGTATTGTATTTTTGGCAGGCGGAAGGAGGGCCCGGGCGGGGCATTGAACCCCAGATTCCCGATAAGAATAAAACACGCTGACCATGTCACCGAAGAGCCAGGCTCGTTGGGAAGGTAGCCAGGGTGCATACTTATAAGGAGACATTTCTAGTGACAGGACCCTCCAACTGTCACATCTGTAATGAGGAATGCTAGCTTTTTATATCGCTAAAGTCAATATGTACAAGGGGGCAGCATATAATGACAGTGTTCGGCCATCTCTGACTGGCCACCATCTTAAATTTTATGCCAAATGTTTTGTGCGCTGTTTCTAAAAGGAGGACTGGTTTGCATTCCTGTTTTAATACAGTGCTGGCAGTGAGCATTTGGACAGTGGGACTGTGTCACTGCAATTACATCATGGTTCATATGATAGAGATGTAACTGCGTGCGTAAGGTCTTGTAGCTTTGAGATCATATTCATTGTTTGGAATCTGACGTGCTGGAGGAGCTGGAACTAAAAAGTTAAAAAAAAAAAAACACATAAAACCAGTGTGGAAAGTGACCATTTGATACTACAGAGCTCTAAATATAAGCACTGCAAACCACATAGTATGTTTTGCTCCACACCATCAGAGGCCATAACTGCAGTATCGACAGAGTTTGACTGAGCACAGACGGATGCTACGGCAATTGAATGAGACCAGAGTGATGTTGGTGAGATCTAAGTTTGTCTGGAATCCGTTTTATCAGATCCTGACTGCGTTTAGCCATCCTCTCATGTACAAAATGGCCTAGTTATATAGTCAGGTCCATAAATATTTGGTCATTGACAAAGATTTTGTCATTTTTACTGTCTACCTCTACACATTATGACAGACTCCTGTACTTTTGAGCCCTACAAGTCAAGGACTTAGGTATCATAATGGTTGTAATTCCTACACAGTCTATACAACATTTTTGATAAAACCCTTAAAGGTGAAAGTCTTCAGTTCAATGTGATGACTTTGTTTCAACTGCTTTGGTGGCATAGTGTCAACATTATTAAAATTGTGGCCTTGCCCAAATACTGATTAACCTGATTGTAGATCTAAATTCATAGCCTGGCAAACATGCAAAACACTATTCAACACAGCTCTCCCAGCAGTTTGTTTTGCTCATAGGTTTCATGAATGAATTTATGGACTTTTACTACAGACGGCACTGAGTTCTCATTTGCAAATCTTGGTGTACTTCCAGGCTTTGAGAAGAAGGCCAGAAGTATTGAGAAAATCTGTGAGTACTGGACGAAATGTGTCGGGTTTTGCTGAGCCCACAGCTTCCCAGTAAGCACTTTACAGATTTGTGCAAGTCTGCTGGCTTTGATTCAGCATGCTGTAGTATGTAGGATGCATCAGACGGTATGTGGTTCTGGTCTAATCTCTCACAGTAATGCAGGGTGCTTGCTAACACTGCATTATTGTGAGAGATGAGGACGTTCTCCATATCTAGAAAAGAAATGCATCGCATAGTAAGCAGAGCAGTTTGGAAAAGTTATAGATTGCGCAGTTAACAGTGTGCTTTGGAAGAGATACATCTCCGTTAGCAGAGCGCTTTGGAAACGTTGTAGATCATACAGTAAGCAGAGCAGTTTATCTTTCCCATCTCCCTCACCCGAATGCCCGTCACCATCTGCAGTGACCGTAGATTTGCTTTGATCATCCCCTGGGTGTGAATTGCAGTCCACGGTGCGGCAGAGACAGGTTTTAATGTGAACGGGCGCCCTGGCTCCAGACTTTAATCCACCAGCACACCAGCCAGTTGTCCCCTTCCCGGATGCTTATGCTATTGCAATTTGAGAAATGATCAGCACGTTGTGTCGAAGCTGTGGACACGTGGCCCGATACTCTGGGTAACACTGTCACAAACATTTCTCTCCCGGTCTCCCTGTCCCTCTCATATTTTGTTCTCTGGGTAAATTGTGTGAGTGAGTGTGCGTGTGTGTGTGTGCATACGGGAGTGCGTGTGTGCGTGTGTAATGGTCATCAATTCCTGAGTGTTCCTGGAGAGCTGACCCACCCTGTTCACCTGCATTATGTGTGGCCTCAGGCAGGTACCCACACAGCTCCCAGTCCACTCTCATTCAGACACTGAGGAAGGGAACCTTAGTTTACTGCTATTCTTGCTTCATTATCCCCCGCCGCGTGATTAGCGCGAAGCGGGGGATATAGCACTGGGCTCCATCCGTCCGTACGGACACATAAAATGGAGGCGGCGGGGGATATTGCCATGTTAGTGGCAGACACTTGTTGTTCTTCGCCTGAGTATTAATCAGTGGCATCTGGTGAGTTGAAAATTGGTGAAGCACAGAGCATCCCTTGAAATTAAAGATTAGTCTTGACCTGTTTTCAATCAGTCATTTAAATTAACATCACAAACTCCAAAAAATACTCAACATTATCAGGAGCTACTTGTTTTCCTTTATATGGTAACACACAAAAGAAAATAGTTGATTTTTGACTTGAAATTACATTTCAATGTTATTTGTGGTTTCAAAGAAAGAACGTAAAGACCGAGAGAGAAAAACATCATTTTATCAGTTCCCTAAGAAACTGTCACTCCTAAAATGGGGGGGAAAGGTTTTAATTGCCATCTCTAGATAAGCTATCCCAGTGGTAGAGTAGGCACACACAAGATTGTAGGAAGGGACCGTGCCTCCATACTCTAATGATACTAAAAGACCGCAGTACTAAGGCATAGAGCCACTCAAAACCAAAGTATATCGCAATCCTCCTCTCTGTTTCTGTCTAATCTGCTCTGAGATGGGCCTTGACGTTTCCCGGAACTCAGAACATGACAAACACCTTTATCCCTATAACCAGGAGGGTCAGTCAGGAACAGATTGTCATGCATGCAGATGACCCATGTGGTACCAAAGCCATGCATCTCTGGGCCACGAGAGAATGGTGAGGCTGGGCTTGCTCAGAGCCAGTGGATGAGCAATTTCTCAACTATTTCCTGTTGTCGCTCACACCGCCTCCAGGCTAAGTTTAGCGGTCAAACCGGACCCCTGATCATTGTGACCCGTTGGCGCTCCGTGTAGCGCAAGATTCCTGGTGGCTTTGGCAGCTGTCCGCACGTCCACATCTCACTCTTTACCATCAGGGAATGCTACTGACAATCCAGCGATGACCGTACCCCACTTCTATGGGCCTTACCCTCGTGTCCACGGCTCACTGTGGATTGGGGTTTACGGGGGTTGAGGAATGTGAGTCGATCCGCCCGCAGCAATGAAGTTCCTACTGGGACCCAGCGGGCACCTGTTGAACAGGCAATGGGATGGGTGCCGCAGGCCACCGCTCGATACATATCGTTTGATGAGACCTGTGACTTTCAGCGAGGAGCTGAGGTCACAGATGGCAGGGCTTGAACAGGGAATGGGGTCAGCGAGTAATCTGAAAATGAGGCCACCCCCTACTGCTTCTCTTTAATCTCTAAACCCAGTTTTTGACATTCTGGTTTCCGTGTAAACTGTTACAGCGGATCAGAGCGGTGTGGGTACTGAGCTGCGCTGGGGATATCTGATAGATGGGTACAACCTGTTCTCCATTGGCGGTATGAGCTTGTTAGCGTTCCCCTTGGCTGTGTTTGAAGCGGTGAACAGATGAGACGCATTAAAAAAGCAGTTTATGTGGATTGACGTTGGTTAGACCTCTAATGTATGTTGACTGGATGTTGAAATCAAAATGTTTTGTGGGGCAGAAATTAATTTTTTTTTAAATTATCATGTCTGTAGTCTGAGGGGTGCAAAACATTGATCGATAGCATTGATCAATCATTGGCCGAGAGGTGGTCGCATCGAGTTATGAAGTTGATTGGCTAATTAGTTGGCCACAACGCAGGTCGACAAATTGCTCGGGTGATACTGTCCTTTCAGTAGCTCTAGCTGAAAAGCAGGATGCTCATTCGCTCAGAGTATAACATAAAGACTGGTGCACAAAAGTATGGATCCATAATTATGTCCTTTGTGGGGCATTTCTACAGTTAGCCCTGTGACTGCAGCATCCTAAATGTGCCTTTCTTATCGTTTTTCTCTCCCAGTGATCGAGAAGAACAACTGGAACTAGTGAATGATGATAATTTCTCTTCCTCTCCAGAAGGCATCAGCTACAGAGTGGAATTGTCATGATTTTGTGAGTAAATGTCGGTCAGGCAAAAATGGCATTGTTTTTGTTATGTTCGGTACACAAATCTGAAAGTCCTCTCGTAACTTCAGTATTTTTAAATAAGTAATGAAACGCTTCATATCAGTCATTGACTAATGCCTTCACTGGTGCAATGCCTCAGTTGATGATATGAAGCCGTTACTCATTTTGCCATTGCTGAAATGTGCTTGTGTCGCATTTAGCTGCGTACAGGGAAAGGCATCCACACTGGGTCCAGTTATGTCGGTTGGAGTTCAGGTCAGTAAGCTGGTTGACTCGACCTGCACACAGAAGTGGTCAAGTGTAGTATATTTTGGTTGGGTCGATTAGGACACATCAGATCTGATTGAGGTGTGTTGTGCTTGGCTGACAAGATGGGCCTGCTGCGTTTTAATTTGGTTTTTCAAACTTTGTCTTTAGTGAACTGATTAATTGCTGAAGGTTCACTTCTGGTTCTACTGATTGTTTTCCAAGCTCATTCTCACCCTGTTTAGGCTTTAAAACCCAACTCCATCTGTCAAGCAGTGGGTGTGCTGAATGACAGATGGGTGGTCGAAGAATCTGGAGTTGGCAACAATACTATCGTGCTTCCAAGACATTTCCCAGGAGGTGTTCTCAGTTATTTTGGAGGCATCTGGTGTATTCGGCAAATCATCCGTAATTTGTCAATGAAGGAAAACCGCACAAATCTCTCTCTCTCTCTCTCTCTCTCTCTCTCTCTCTTCCCTCTTTTGTCTCCAGGGGATTGGACTGGTCTCAATAGTTCCATACAATGTCTACGTCACCGGTCAGTTCAGCTTGAATAATGAGAGTATTTATGTACCACTGTCATTTTCCTTGTGTTGCACATTATTTTTATTGCTGGATTAAGTCTACATTATCTCCATGCACACACAATCCACCATGCCTAAAATACTCATCACCAGGTCTCACCTACAGAAATCACATAGGGCAGTGGGGATGAAAATGCACCATCCACTCCATGGTTTTATTTTCCGATGAGCTGTGCATTGGAGGACTTTCTGTGCCAGTCATGCTTGAATCCTGGCTTGATTTATTTGTCTTTGCTTAATCCATCAATAGATAGAAGGAGTAAGCTACTTATTATTATATGACTCTCAATGGCTCAGTTCAGCTGCATTTGAGGACTTGTGTTCAGAATGTCACGGGGCAAAAAGAGTTTGACCATTTTTCCTTTTGCACACTTCACTTCCACTTAACACTGTGACAATAGTCTTTGCTGACTTTCGATGGATACTCCTTGATGAGGGAATTTGGTAGCACACAGACAAGAGTTCACTAACCTTCACACCTTCTATTGGAATACTCACATTCGGCAGTGAGCTCTACCTTCTTTTGAACACTGACATTAGCAAGCATGCACACTTTTCTGTGGATGGTGCGCATTGCTGACAAGCACAGCTTTCTATGGAAGACAAGTTGTTGCTAACATAAACAACTACCTTTGGAAGATTAGCATTCACAAGCTTGCACACCTTCATTCTGAATACAAGCATTAACCGACATGCACACCTTCCTATTGAATATTAGCATTAACCGACATACGCAGCTTCCTGGGAAGACTGGCATTTTCTAACATGCATACCCTCCTGCAAAATGCCAGTATTCTATAGCGTGTAGAGCTTAATTTAGAAGAATAGAATTTGCTTATTTGCACACCTTCCTGTGGAAGACTGGTATTCATGAAAGGGGACCTATTATGCTGATCCTTCTTTTAATACATATAAGTAATGTTATAATGTTGGTTGTCCATACTGAACTTCTGAAAAGTTTCTAAACATAAGATACAGGGGTTTTGCTGTAATCCAAGAACGCGATTTTGTGAGCGTGAATTCCTCTCTGAACAGCTCCTCCCGAGATCTTCACGAGATCTGGGCAAAACCTGACGTCAGATTGTGCCGTCCAATTAGTACAGACCTTGCCAGAGCCAATCACTGGACCTGCCACAACAAAAACTATTTTAGTAGGCACTAACAACGGCAGATCATATTATGCCTTAGTAGTGTCTACACTTTTGGAAATACAAAAGAAGAATCGCAGATCATTTGAGGTGCAGTTTTGTCAGTATCTCTCCCAAAGCTGCTTGTCCATTTATTTTTGGACGGAAATAAAAACAAAAATTTCTCTTCCAAAAGACGATGCCACCAGAAATCAGTGGGTAACTTTTTTTGTTTGCTGGCAGCAAACAGCCACAGCCAAAGGGAACATGAGCTGATTGAGCTCAGCATTTCACCAAAGACAGCTTTGTTAATAAAGGCTAATTTGACACAGGATAAGCATTTCAGCTGCTTCTCAAACCTGAAGCAGTTGCATCAATCAAGGGCTCAGAGCCACAAACTGTAAGTAATGATATAATAGCAAATAATGTAAGTGAAGCTAACGTGTTACCGGTGGCTAGCAGGACCGCTAGCGATAGTTAGCACTAACAACTGGCCTCAAACGCAGGCTTTGTAAAATATCTGAGGATAAAGCCTGTATCGGTCGCGACTGTCCATGACTCACAGACAAAGAGGCTGTAAATTGCTTTTACGACATAAGCCAACCTGACGTGATAGCCAGTTGATTGTGGCTGTAGCATAGCAGCTAACGTAGTAACGTAGTAGTAACGTAGGTGTGAGAACATAAACCTAATTTGAAGCTAACTTTTAATACTTGTTTGTAACCTTGATGGATTGTACAACTGTCCACGGTAACAGATCTTGCTGTCTGTAAAACCTGTACTGCAATGGTTTGTCTCTGATTATGACCGCTCGGTTACCAGCTACTGCATGTTAGTTTGCATGTTGTGCTAATTAAAAATGCTCCTGGTTAACTTGTATGCAGTAATTCTGTTCGGTATGCTTGTGTTACTTCGGTAAGCGTCAATGTGGCAGTTTCATCATAACGTTGCCCGATTATAGCCACTACAGTTAGTGATTGCTTCACTTATCAATGACCGGGATCAGCCAGGTACTTCACAAATGTCTAAGCAAGCTCTCTGGTGCTACCATGAAAGCAATGCGAAGACGCGTGTAGTCATAATTTAAAAAAGAGAACTACCTCTGTAGGTACAGTGCTGTGAAAAAGTAAGTGCCCTCTTCCCAATTTCTTCTAATTTTGGGAGTAAACACAAAATCTAGCTTTTAATCAATCATGTCATTTATTGAAGGGAATGAGTAATTAAAAACCTCTATCACATGTGGTGAAAAAAAAATTGCTTCTTAAGCCACCCAAAGTATTAGCAACTGTAATAAAAGATTTGTGATAACTGGCAATGAGTCTTTTACATGGCTGTGGAGTAACAGTGGCCATTCATCTTTGCAGAATTGTTTTAATTCAGCCACATAAGAGGGTTTTTTTCAGCATGAACTGCCTTTTTAAGGTCATGCCACAGCATCTCAATCAGACTTAAGTCAGGACTTTGACCCGGCTATTCCAAAATTTAAAGTTTTTTTCTTTGAAGCCAATCAGAGGTGGTCTTGCTGGTGCGATTTGGATCATTGTCCTGTTGCTGTTTACCTTTGTGTCACAAACTAATGGCCAGATATTCGCCTTCTGGATTTTTTGGTAAAAAGTAGAATTTATGATTTCATCAATTATGGCAAGTCACCTAGGTCAACCCACATCTTCCAAAAACTTCTGCTTTTGATTCATCAACCCACAGAATATTTTCCCAAAAGTCTTGGGGGTCATCAAGATGTTTCTTGGCGAATGTGAGACTCGATTTTCTCGATTTGTTGATAATCACTCTCACTGTGCTTCACTGGAGTCCCAGAGTCTTTGTAACCCTTTACTGACTAGTGGATGTCAATGAATTTGTATTCCATTTCTTCCTGAATTTCTTTAGATCACAGCATCATGTGCTGCTTTTTTCCCAATTCTTTTTGCCATGCATGCTCTATTTCAGTGAAATTTCTATTCAACAGGGCTGGCAGTAATTGCGCCTTGGCATGTCTGTTGAAATTGAGTCTCCTTATCAATTAATTTGTTAAATTGGTCAATTTTGTAACTAAAGGGGAAATCCATTTTCACCTAAGGTCAGGAAGGGTTGGAAAGCTTTTTTTTCCTTCAGTCAATGAAATCATTATTTAAAACCTGCATTTTGTGTTTACTCAGGTGATCTTTGGCTCGTATTAAAATGAATTTAATGATATGAAACATTTTGGCATAACAAATATGCAAAAATGAAAGAAATGGGGAAAGAGGGGAAAATACTTTTAACAGTTCTGTAGGCAGCGCTATGGTGTGAATTCAAATGCAAAACAGGGTTGTGTTTCCTCTTTTGTTCTTATTTTTCTTCTCTTTTTTGGCTGTGCAGTATACCAAATGGTCATTCCATTCTTATAACACAACTGGGTTAAGCTAAGCTGGTCTAACAATGGGTATTATTTGTGGACTGGCAGGGTTGCCTTGAGGTTGTTCGCTTGAGATGAGTTGTTTGGGAGCACAGAGATGAGTACAGTACAAACTCTGCTGTTCGGCCCCTGAAAAAGGTAGTTTGTCTCATAGACTGTATAAAAAGATGGACACAGCAACCGGGTCTGAAAAATGAGGCCAATGCAGAAATTTCTAAAATGTGCATTCTATTTAATGGCCAGCAGATTGCGACGTCGGTGGTTGCAGACAGCAGTTCCATCCTATAGAAGTCAATGAGAAAATGACCCTACTTTCCCACCAAAATTATTATTTCAATAATGATTTTCCCCATTACTTTATGGTTATTTATCGCAAGTTTCAGGTCTCTTTCAATGTATCGAGATGTTCATTTTTGTAAATTATGGTCCCAAATAGGCTAGAATAAAGGATAAAGCCAGAATGTGCTTTTGGGGCGTGGCTATCCTCTGGTCCTTGTCTGATATGGTCAGTAGATCCAACCCTTGCTCCCCCCTGGATGTTCAATTCATGCTCTCATCCAATAGGAATCACATCCTGTTTCAAAATGATATAATGGCGCTATTCAAATGGCCAAAATTGAGGCTTCCTAAATGGTATGCTGAAACGAGTGGATGACGTCATGGTTGCTTCCTCCATCTTTTCATACAGTCAATGGCTTGTCTCAAAATCACTTAAGTGGCTTAATCTCTTTCTCTTTGGGCATATAATCTTTCTTCAGCTTTTCTTCTCTCTCCTTGCATCTGACATTTCTGAAGGGCGTCCTTGAGAAAGAGAAATGTTCTCATTGGAGGAAAAGGACAGCCTTTTTAAATAATGCTTGTATCACAGTGTAATACTCTATTTTAATAGGTTGGTTGGTGAACATCTCCTGACAGCTGGATACTCAAGGTTTGTGATTATGATGAGAGAGAGAGAGAGAGAGAGAGAGAATCATATGCTCTTCAGTTCTTCACTGTGGAATCTTTTGGAAGCAAATAAACTTCCTCTCCACTCTCTCCTTTTTTTATGACTGTTTTATATTTGTAAGACCGGTGTCTTTCGACAGTGTCTGACAAATAAATGATGTCAGAGAGACAGCAAAAAGTGTCCTCCGACAGTGTCCTGTACCTGTCAAATGCTAACATCGCAGATGCTGTCGTTGGTTGTCATATTTTCATTGGCTGGTTGGATGGACAGTTTGGTGGTTGTGATGGATATAGAAAGTTGATAGGTCTACAGTGGCATTAGCAAAAATATTGGTTATGAAAAAATACATTTCTAAATACCATGGAGATGTCAGTACGTGCCACAGACGACGTTCAAAACTTAATTTAAGCATAAAAGCGTCTGTGTTGCTCAGCACTTTCCTTTAGGCAGCTGTCTATGTGTCTTACAAGTACAGAAACGCCCTTCAGGTGGGTCAATATGAGTGGATCAGGAATAAAAACGGTTCTCAGTAATATATCCTTGATAGTATTTTATTTTTCTAGGTCAAGTCCCAAAGGTTTGTTTCACTATATGAATAAATCAGAGGGATCGCCGAGTGGCACAAGTTCACATACAGCTCCTTTAGCATAATCTCCCCAAATGAGTCATTTATTGACCCTTGAAATTTAACATCTAAACTATTCTGCATATGCCCAAGTTCTTTCTTGGCTGGAGGTTAAGCCCATAACTTCTCATTTGTCACAAAACTTTTCCTTGTCTGTTTCTGAAAAAACAGAAAAACAGAAACCATGAGGTAGGTTTGCTACGCCCTGACCTTGAGGCCTGTTATCTTGCTCAACCCCTCCTGTTCTGGATTTCCCAGAGAGTTATTCATTCCAGAACTATCTCCTCTGCAGGTGTAATTGCACTCCCATGGACAAACTGCACCAACAAACTGAGTTTCTGTAGTTCCTCATTGGGTTATAACAGTGATACATTATTTTATAGAATGTTATGTCAATACATGTCCCCTAATACATTATCTTTGTTTATTATGTTATGCTTTTAATCTGTTCCATAGGCAATGTTAGAATTTACACTTGATCACTTGATTTTTTTGGACTTAAACATGGATTAAACTAAATAGCTATCCTAACAGTTATTATTCAAATGAGAGTAATATTTTATTTAGCCTACACAATCTTCACCCCACCATCTACAATCTCCAGAGCCTTTCTGAGTTTAATCACCTGGAATTTTTGATCAAAGAGAATTAGAGAGCTCCTCGATTAATCTGTTGGGACATTTTTATGCCAGCTACTAAAGATGACATATGGATTGTAAGTGATGCAAATTGAATATGTGAGTTAATCCAGGATATCCCCTGAAAAAATCCTGTGTTACTGAATAGCATGTACCACTACCTGATTTATCTGAATGACCCTTGGAACCACATAACAAACTACTTATCCCAGAACTGGCAGAAAGTGGTTGAACTGGATCTGTGAAGGTAGTGACTGGGTTTCATATAAAACTTGCAGTCTGCCAACCTGCATAAACGGCACTGAACTCTCATGGAGTGGTGTAGATCTCATATTTCAGAAAACAATGCTAGCAGTATCTTTGCACAGTGACATGACGCACTGTCTGAATTTCAAGCAATAAACTATACTATTTATATTCTAGAGCTCCCAGGGAAGCAGAACTCAACTGGAGTTCACTTATTCACTTATCTTGAATTTGATGCCTGCAACACATCCCAGAAAAGCTGGGACAGAGGCATGTTTACCACCGTATTACATCACCTTTCCTTTTAAAAACACTCAATAAGCGTTTGGAAGCTGAGGACACTAATTATAGAAGCTTTGTAGGAGGAATTCTTTCACATTCTTGCTTGATGTATGACTTCAGTTACTCAACAGTCCAGGGCCTCCATTATCATGTTTTGCGCTTCATAATACACCACAATTTTTCAATGGGAGACAGGTCTGGACTGCAGGCAGGCCAGTCTATTGCCCGCATTCTTTTACTACGGAGCCATGCTGTTGTAACACGTGCAGAATGTGGCTTGGCATTGTCTTGCTGAAATAAGCAGGGATGTCACTGAGAAAGATTTCGTTTGGATGGCAGCATATGTTGCACCAAAACCTGTATGCATCTTTCAGCCTTAATGGTGCCTTCACAAATGTGCAAGTTACCCAGGCTATGGGCACTAGCACATCCCCATGCCATCACAGTTGCTGGCCTTTTAACTTTGCGCTGATAACAATCTGGATGGTCCTTTTCCTCTTTAGCATGGAGGACACAATGTCCATGATTTCCAAAAACAATTTGAAATGTGGACTCGTCAGACCGCAGCACACTTTTCCACTTTGCCTCAGTCCATCTCAGATGAGCTCGGGCCCAGAGAAGCCAGCAGCATTTCTGAGTTTTGTTGATATATGGCTTTCGCTTTGCATGGTAGAATTTTAACTTGCACTTGTAGATGTAGCGACGAACTGTGTTAACTGACACTGCTTTTCCA
Source organism: Gymnothorax reevesii (assembly GCA_029721435.1). Lineage (NCBI taxonomy): Eukaryota > Metazoa > Chordata > Actinopteri > Anguilliformes > Muraenidae > Gymnothorax > Gymnothorax reevesii. Next base: position 17,171,180 of record CM056579.1, read on the forward strand.
AAGTGCTCCTAAGCGCTCATGGTAATATCCTTTACAGAATGATGTCGATTTTTAATGCAGTGCCGCCAGAGAGACCAAGGGTCACGGGCATTCATTGTTGGTTTTTGGCCTTGCTGCTTACGTGTAGAGATTTCTCCAGATTCTCTGAATCTTTTCATGATATTATGGACTGTAGATGATTAAATCCCTTAATTCCTTGCAATTGCACATTGAGAAACATTGTTCTTTAACTGTTGGACTATTTGTTCACACATTTGTTCACAAAGTGGTGAACCTCGCCCAGTCCTTGCTTGTGAATGACTGAGCCTTTCGCAGGTGCTCCTTTAATACCTAATCATGACACTCACCTGTTTCCACTTAACCTGTTCACCTGTGGAGTGTTCCAAACTGGTGTTTTCTGAGCATTCCTCGACTTTTCCAGTCTTTTGTTACCTCGTCTCAGCTTTTCTGGAACTTGTTGCAGCCATCAAATTCAAAATGAGTAAATCTTTCCAAAAAAAAAAAACAAACAAAAGTTCATCAGTTTGGACATTAAATAATTTGCCTTTGTAGTGTACTCAATTAAATATAGGTCGAAAAGGATTTGCAAATCATTGAATTCTGTTTTTATTCACGTTTTTACACGACGTCTCAACTTCATTGGAACTGGGGTTTGTGTATAACAAGAAATCTGTATGTGTGTGTGTGTGTGTGCATTTGTATGTGTTTACATTGCATGTTTTGACAGCCGTTTATCCGATCAATTTCAGACTTAGTGGGTGCGTTGCTGGGGATCAACAGAAGTGCACTGTTGTGTTTGAAGTTGATTGGCTGAGCGGTTCGCAAGTAATTGAGAAAGATGTACTAGCCAGACCACTCAAGCAGCAATCGAATGAGCACGGCTCCATACCGCGCAAGGAGCAACAGAACGGGCTGCATTAGTGATTTAAAATCCGCAATACTGCCAGTTTTAGGTTTGAAGATATAGATGTGGTGATACTGATTTTACAATGTCTGAGCTGGATTGTTTTGGCAATGGGCTTAGTACTGTAGATACTGCCAGCAATGCACATTACACTCATACACAAACACCGAGATTGATGGTTTTACCGAAGTCACGGAAGGACGTAATGCAAACCAGCTGTTGTGAAGACTATGTTTGGCTGGTTTAAATGAGAGATTAAGGTTAATTTTTTTTACTGAAATTCTATAAATTTCACATTATTTTCCAAGTAGAACCCATCCATTCCCCTCACCTCCATCCAACCAACACACACACACATACACACACACACACACACACACACACACACACACACGCACACACACATTACCTACCTCAATTGTTATCACCCAATCAAATGGCTGTTGTCACCTGTTATTAGTACCATAGGTATGAGACAGTAGGGCCCTGCAAGTATGATCAGAAGGTCACAGTCATTGATAACAATGCAGCTCCACACACACACACACACACACACACACACACACACTTATTCTCTTTTTCTCTCTACTTTGTTCACTTGTACTTCCTGTATCTTGTCTATCCTTCTCAATCCTTTTCTTCCTCGCTAGTTTTTTCCCTATTCCTCGATATCCGTTTGCTTTTCCATAACACCTTCATCAGATACCGCACTTCAGGGTTAATAATTACAGAACAAGACCGAATTTATCATAATTGGAGCTGATGAGGGCAGAAGAAAGATAAGACCCATTTAGAATCGGCGCGTTGCACAAATGCTCTGTCAGAGATGAATGCCAATACTGTCAGAGCTCGTCTGCCAACCAAACTGTAGAGCCTGTCATCAAACACAAACATGGAGCCTCTTCCCTACACAGATTCATAAGAAACATGTGTCAGACTTCAGGCGATAAGGTTTGTTTTGTATTATTATTATTATTATTAGTATTATTTATGAGAATCACAATGCAACAACAGATTTCCCAGTGAACAGCCTGTTCTGCATCAGGAGCCCACAGGGAGAGCTTTGACTCTAATTTAGCACCCGTGAATCGGCTTTCAGCATTCTGCTTGTGTTTCTACGAATTTTGGGCGCCAGCGTATAAGATGCACCACCACGTCCTTCAAAATATGTCAACAAGTTTGAGGCCAATTCACTCAATTAAGCATTCAAAAAATGTGATGCACGGCATTGAAATAGTGTTTGTTTAGTTACTGTGAAAACTATTTGCTGAAATTTAGCCTTAACTGACCACGATTTTGATTTTTTATACAAAATTTTTGAATCATTTATAAGCTGTAGAGTTTTGCTGTGCTAGTAGTACAGTGGCTTATGAGATATAAATGTTTTTCCTGAGGTGTTAAATGCTAAGGATGATTGAGGCTTCAAATTGTGCGCAGCCTTAGCACAGTAGTAGCAGGAAGATTTTGATTGAATACTACATGTAAAGGACAACACTAGTCCTTGTATGTGTTTATTTTGTTTGAGTAAAGTATATTAATGTGTCTCATTTACATTCTACATTCTTATTTACAAACATTAATTATTTGATTAAATTTGTTCTATTTTATATGTGTTTTAAAATAGTTGGTGTATGAAGATGTGAGTGATATTGTATGTGTGTGAATCTTGTATGGACTTGGGGTGATGAATTTTGTCCTTTGTGTGACACCGTAGCTCCACAAGAGGGAGACCTGTAAAGGTAGCCAAACAGGTGTGTGTGATTAGGAAGCTGCTTTGTTTGAGCTCAAGCTACAAAAGTTTGATCTCCAGGCTCCAGCTTATTTTATGCTATATTTGCACACAAAAGGAGACTTTGACGCCTGTTTTAACAACAGAAGAGAAGATTATTAAACATTTTGCATCCTTGGTGAGCGCAGTGAGGTATGTTTGTTTATCTTGCTTTGTTTGAAACATTTCATCTGTACTTGTGACTTTGTATTCATGTGAAACACAGAGTAATGAGTGTTTGATATTTTAATGTTGTGTTAATGCAAAAATATGAAGATAGTACTGTGGGAACTGTATGGTGATTTGTTTGTTTTATGTTTGTACACCCAACAGTTTTCACGGTGCTAAGGTGAAGATGATTCTGCTGCAACTAAAATAAAAGACACCTTGTGCATCTGTCGAGACTCTCTTTGGGGATCCAAGGGTTGCAACAGTGAAAACTCAACGCTACATCTGGGTCGTTACTGCCGGTTTCGTTTCGGAAGACAAAGCCTGCTGTGTGTTACCATCTTAAACAGTGACTGCAGATGCGGTGAGAGAACTCTTTTGAAAGGACAATTTCAGACTAACTGAACTTTCTCGGCGCAGTCCTGCACCTGATCCAAGCAATGGGTACAGTGACTTTGGTTGTGAATGAAGATTTGACTTAAATGCTTGAGAAGACATGGTTATCTAACATGCTTGAAATGCTTAAAGTAAAGTGAATGTTTAATGGCTTTATTTCAAATGCAAATTCTTAATGTTTGAAATTACATGGTTAAGAGAAGCCTTTTTTTTTACATTTTTGAATTTAAAGCAAGCAGCTCAGGCCCATGTTATTGAATGCAGTTTAACCAGTAGCCTAATGATTTGTGATGGGCCCCATTTTCTCCTCTCTCTTTCTCTAATGCTCAGTGAGGTGCAATACAATACTCCGTAAGACATAACATTTCAGTTTATCACTTAAAGGTAACTGTAATCACATAAAGTCATAAGTTAAAAATGTCAGTGACAGAAGAAAAGGGTAAATCCACTGGTGAGAGAGATATCTCTGAAGAACCTCCAGCAGGAGAAGAAAAATCAGTTGGCGCACAAGTAGTCTCTGGTACTCGTGAAAGGCAACTCACTGAAAGAGGCCAACAGATGCGTACAGAACAAGCAAAAAAGCATGTAAAGGCATTCTTAAAATCTTATGATTCCTGGAAGGGGATTGCAAAAGAATGTAGGAAAAGTCTAAAGCAATTCTGTTCAAAGGAGGATCTTGATAAAATAAATCAGTACATTCAAGGTGGATATGACCGTGTACAACAAAATTATGAGCCACTGCAGCGCAATTCAACTAACACTCCAGATGTTGTGCGGAAAATGGATGCTTGTAATACACTGACAACAGAAATATGTGATATAGTGAGTAAACGAATGGAAGTGGGCGTTGCCCGTGACACCTTTAAGGCAGAGACTGAAAAGCAAAGAGTGAGAATGATTCTAAACAGAGATGAATACAAATCCATTTTTGGTGGGACAAACACTGAAAGTGTCACCTCAGAAGGGCTTGAAGGATTAGATGATGTGTCCATTACCTATTCTAAGGCTTCCAGTAAGCGAGCAGATGCAGAAGCAGAGCTCGCAGCCAAACTAGAGCAAGCAAAGTCTATGCAGGAGATACAAGCTCAACAAAATAAACTGACTAAGCTGGAAAGTGATTGGAAACTTCATGAGTTACAGGTGATGGCAGAAATGAGGCAAAAGCAAACTGAAGTTGAGTTGAAACTTGAGGAAGAGAAATCAAGGCTAAAAATTATGCAAGCAGATATGGATGTCAAGGTGGCGGCAGCTCGGGCTCGAACATATGACAAAATTGAAAGTGGAGTAGAAAATGAAGTTAGGGAGCGCCATGAATTGGCCTCTGCTAAACCCACTACAATTATGACTTCAAATCAACCATTGAGGGCAGGAGCCAGAGTGTTGCAATCACAGACGCCATCTCATAGTGAAACAGCCGGATTGGCTGAAGCAATTGCAAGTTCATTAAGCTTAAACCGCCTTCCTGTTCCTGAACCAACTGTGTTCTCTGGTGATCCTTTGAAGTTTGTTGACTTTAAAATGTCTTTCCTAACTTTAATTGGTAGAAAACCTATCCCTGCCAGTGAAAAGATGCTTTATCTGAAAAGCTACCTTACAGGAGAGGCACGAAAAGCCGTGGAAGGGTTCTTCTACCGGAGCTCTGAGGATGCATATGAGGGTGCCTGGGCAGTTTTAGAGGATCGCTATGGGAATCCATTTGTTGTACAGAAAGCATTCAGAGACAAACTTATAAAATGGCCTAGGATTAATTCAAATGATTCTTCTGCATTAAGAGAGTTTGCAGATTTTTTAAAAAGCTGTGCAGAAGCAATGCCCCATGTTAAAGGACTGGCCATCTTGAATGACTGTGAGGAAAATCATAAGCTCTTGAAAAAACTGCCAGATTGGATTGTACGCAAATGGAGCAGGATTGCTGTAGATAAGCTTGATGCATCTGGAGAATATCCAACCTTCAATTGCTTCACAGAGTTTGTGTTAAAAGAGGCTCGCATAGCCTGTAATCCCATAGCCTCTCCATTCTTTCTAAGCTCTAGAACCCCTGATGAGAAGCCATCTAAAAGAGCAAAGGCTCTCAGCACAAGTGCTCAGTCAAAAGATCACACATTAAAGGTCTCAGAAAGTGTGTCATTTCCTAGGCCCAGGTTGCCTTGTCTCATCTGCAAAGAAGAATCGCATGGCATAGCCAAGTGTCCAGTCTTCGCTGCCAAGCCTATGGGAGATAAAAAGACATTCATACATCAGAATCATCTTTGCTTTGGATGTTTACGCAAAGGCCATATCACCAAAGACTGTAGGACAAAGCATATCTGTGGGGTGTGTGGCCGCCGCCATCCGACCTGTTTGCATGATGAGAGAGGGAGGAAACCAGGAGAAGTCGTGACGAAAGGTTCTACTTTTACAGAAGGACAAGCATCTCAGGAGATCCATAAAGTCAACTCCCATGCTGTCATTAGAGAGGCATTTGCCACTTCAAGTATCGTTCCTGTTTACCTGTCATCTGTAAATGAACCTGGAAAAGAAATTCTCACATATGCTCTTCTTGATACACAGAGCGATTCAACTTTTGTCCTGGAAGATCTTGCCAGAGAGCTGAATGTAGCCACTCGACCACTACAGTTGAAGCTCAGTACAATGACTGCTGTAGATACAGTTATACCCAGTCAAAGTGTAGTTGGCCTGCAAGTTAGAAGTTTCCATAATGAAAATTATATCCTGTTACGGCAAGCATATACACGTGACTTTATTCCTGTTGACAGATCCTGTATACCAACTATATCTACGGCTTTGCAATGGTCTCATCTTAAACATCTGGCACATGAATTGCCATCACTTCAAGACTGTGACGTGGGCTTGCTGATAGGCTATGACTGTCCCTTAGCTCTGGCACCTCTAGAGGTCATCATTGGACATGAAAATGAGCCATTCGCACAAAAGACTGAGCTGGGATGGAGCATCATAGGGGCAGCAAATCCACATCTGGACAGACGAGGAAACCAGGGGTTCGTGCACAGAGTTGCAGTGAAAGAGATTGCCATGCCAACCGCTGCAGATATTCTGAGAGTTCTGGAGTCAGACTTCAGTGAGAGAAATTCAGGGAGCAAACTTGTTTCCCAAGATGATGTGCACTTTATTCAGCTCCTTAGTGAAACCATCCGACAGAGACCAGATGGCCACTTAGAGATGCCTCTTCCTTTCAAAGGCCAAAGTCCTCCCCTACTGCCGAATAATAAAAAACTGGCCACAATTCGCCTTCAGCATTTGAAAAGAAAGTTAAAAGCCAATCAGCAGTTCCATGATCATTACAAGGTCTTTATGGAGGATGTGATCAGCAACGGTGATGCAGAGCCTGTTTCAGGGACAGCAGTTGAAGAGGTCTGTTGGTATATACCTCACCATGGCATCTATCATCCTAAGAAACCTGGCAAGCTAAGGGTGGTCTTCGATTGCTCAGCTAAATTTCATGGCATCTCACTTAATGACACCTTATTGACTGGACCTGATCTCATTAACTCTCTGGTGGGAGTTCTCTGCCGTTTCAGAAAGGAAGCAGTAGCCATCATCTGTGATATAGAAAGAATGTTCCACCAATTCTTTGTCACACCTGAGAACCGCAGCTATTTGAGGTTTCTGTGGTGGGAGCAGGGAGACCTTGAACAAGAGCCCGAAGAATACCAGATGGCTGTCCATCTTTTTGGCGCTGCATCCTCCCCAGGCTGCGCTAACTTTGGCTTGAAGTACTTGGCACGAAAGTATGAGTCTGACTATCCCTCTGCAGCGGCCTTTGTTGCAAACAGTTTTTATGTTGACGATGGGCTTTTGAGTGTTCCCTCAATCAAAGAAGCCTCTGAATTGATCATTGAAGCCCAGCAGTTGTGCAAAAAAGGGGGTTTAAGGCTCCACAAATACAACTCAAATGAGAGTGAAGTTCTCAGTTGTGTGGATCCATCCGAGAGAGCAACAGGTGTTGAATGCCTGAAGTTAAATCAAGACTCTGCCTCAGTGGAACATGTTCTGGGCCTTCAGTGGTCAGTCAAAAGCGACCATTTCAGTTTTAATGTTAATTTGAAAGACAAGCCTGATACCCGCCGTGGCATTCTGTCTGTGGTGGCCTCCTTGTATGACCCACTGGGGTTTGTGGCCCCATTTGTTTTGAGTGGAAAGTGCATTCTGCAGGAGCTGTGTCGCAGAAATGTCCAGTGGGATGATGCACTTCCTGATGACTTGTGCCTACGGTGGGAGGAATGGAAAACTGGCCTCAAAGGGCTGAAAGATGTCTCAATCTCCAGATGTTATTATCCACCACACTTTGGCAAGATTGTGAGTGTTGAACTGCACCACTTTGCAGATGCTAGTTGTGTGGGATATGGTGCATGCTCTTACCTTCGATATAAAAATGACCACAACAAAGTCCACTGCAGCCTCGTCATGGCCAAGGCTAGGGTTGCTCCCTCAAAGGTTACCAGTATCCCCCGTTTAGAACTTTCAGCTGCTGTGCTTGCAGCCCGACTGAGTGTTATGCTGAAATCAGAACTGAACCTGAATATTGATGAGGAGTTCTTCTGGACCGATTCAAAAGTCACTCTAGCATACATCAACAATGAGGCACGCAGGTTTCATATGTTTGTAGCAAACCGTGTCCAGTCAATAAGAGAAAATACTAACCCAAGCCAATGGCATTATGTTGATACTGCAGAGAACCCAGCCGATCACGCTTCTAGGGGACTTAGAGCATCTGAGATTCTATTAAGTAATTGGTTACCTGGTCCTGAGTTCCTGTGGAAAGAGGAGTTACAACTTGAACCCTGTGCACCAAACAACCTCTTGGTTGGCGACCCAGAGGTGAAAGCAGTCCAAGTGCTTACATCATGCACAAGCAAATGCACAGACATGCTCGAGCGCCTGTCTAGAGTCTCATCCTGGACAACACTCCTCAAGGTAGTGGCAAGAATTAAAAGACTTGTCTCTAGACAAAAGTGTCTCACAGATGTTGTGACTGTCAAAGAACGTGAAAGTGCAGCTAAGGTTTTGATAAGCCTTGTCCAACAGCAGTCATTCAGCCAAGAGATCAAATCACTTGGAATGGGGCACAGTCTTCCAAGTTCCAGTCCTCTCTTCCGTCTCGATCCAATCTTGAGTGAGGGCATACTCCGTGTTGGCGGAAGATTGAAGCATGCAGCTCTCAGTGAGGAGTTTCGTCATCCCATCATTTTGCCCAATAAGGGTCACATTACTCAACTCATTCTGTCATACTATCACTCCCAAGTATGCCATCAGGGCAGAAGTCAAACTCAAATGGAGCTCAGAGCAAATGTATTCTGGATCCTTAGCTGCAGCAAGCTGGTCTCTAAGTTCATTCACAAGTGTGTGCAATGCCGGAAGCTGAGGCGTCCTGTTGAAGAACAGCAGATGGCTGAGCTGCCCAAAGAGCGTGTTGAAGAATCTGCTCCATTCACAAACTGTGGTATGGATTGCTTTGGCCCTTTTCTCATCAAGAGAAATCGCAAGGAGCACAAGAGGTATGGCTTGATACTCACCTGTCTTTACTCTCGAGCTGTGCACATAGAGATGTTGGAAGACCTATCCACAGATTCTTTCATCAATGCTCTTCGATGCTTCATCAGTCTAAGAGGAGCTGTGCGCCAACTCCACTGTGACCAGGGCAGAAATTTTGTAGGTGCCAAGAATGAATTAAAAGAATCACTTAAACAGTGTGACTACCAGGCCCTTGAAAACTTCCTGGCTGAGAAGCAGTGTGAGTTTGTGTTCAATGCCCCCTCAGCAAGCCATGCTGGTGGTGTGTGGGAGCGTCAAATACGCACTATACGAAATGTCCTGAATGCTACATTGGCCCAGAGTGTAGGTAGGCTTGATGATGCCTCTCTGAGAACACTGTTTTATGAGGCCATGGCTATTGTCAACAGCCGCCCTCTGAGCACAGATGGAATAAATGACCCCAATTCTCTTGAGCCTTTAACACCCAACCATCTCATTTTAATGAAATCAAAGTTGGCTCTTCCACCTCCTGGCAAGTTTGTGAAAGCGGATGTATATGGCACCAAAAGATGGCGCAGAATTCAGTATCTGATCGAGCAGTTCTGGAGCCGATGGAAAGGTGAGTACCTTTCTAACATCACCACACGGCAAAAGTGGCATGTTCTCCGACGCAATCTCAAAGTGAATGATGTGGTCATTATCAAAGAAGAAATCCTCCCAAGGAACCAGTGGCAGTTGGGACGAGTGGTGGAAACAACTGAGGATAATGATGGCTTGGTGCGAAGAGTTAAAGTACAAGTGGGGTCCCTGAGATCAATTAAAACTAATTCTCCATCTAAACCCTCGATCATAGAAAGACCAATACAAAAACTGGTTCTGCTTCTTGAAAGTGAATGGTTACAATGAGTGCACACATGCATATACAAACCGCACAGACAGCTGGGATAGACATAACTCATTTCATGAACATATTTATGCGTATTTGCACATTTTTGGGTGGTGATTGGTCCTTAGAATTTTGAGAATCATGCATTGTTTGTGGGAACATGACATGATTGGTGGGAGTGTAAAGGACAACACTAGTCCTTGTATGTGTTTATTTTGTTTGAGTAAAGTATATTAATGTGTCTCATTTACATTCTACATTCTTATTTACAAACATTAATTATTTGATTAAATTTGTTCTATTTTATATGTGTTTTAAAATAGTTGGTGTATGAAGATGTGAGTGATATTGTATGTGTGTGAATCTTGTATGGACTTGGGGTGATGAATTTTGTCCTTTGTGTGACACCGTAGCTCCACAAGAGGGAGACCTGTAAAGGTAGCCAAACAGGTGTGTGTGATTAGGAAGCTGCTTTGTTTGAGCTCAAGCTACAAAAGTTTGATCTCCAGGCTCCAGCTTATTTTATGCTATATTTGCACACAAAAGGAGACTTTGACGCCTGTTTTAACAACAGAAGAGAAGATTATTAAACATTTTGCATCCTTGGTGAGCGCAGTGAGGTATGTTTGTTTATCTTGCTTTGTTTGAAACATTTCATCTGTACTTGTGACTTTGTATTCATGTGAAACACAGAGTAATGAGTGTTTGATATTTTAATGTTGTGTTAATGCAAAAATATGAAGATAGTACTGTGGGAACTGTATGGTGATTTGTTTGTTTTATGTTTGTACACCCAACAGTTTTCACGGTGCTAAGGTGAAGATGATTCTGCTGCAACTAAAATAAAAGACACCTTGTGCATCTGTCGAGACTCTCTTTGGGGATCCAAGGGTTGCAACACTACAAATATACCAGATGCCCAGTAGTCATTAGATGATATGAAGAACGTATGTTTTCAGCAGCTGGCATTGATAATCCACTCTCTTTAATGGAGATCAGAGGCTAAATTCCTTCCTAATCGCAGCCATTTATCGTCAGGCGCATCAATTATCAAAACAAGGTGCACTGCATTCATTTCTGTCCACCATCAGGCCTCGGTGAATTTCTGACCGTACTCCTCGGATGGATTCTGTTCAATCCAGACACGCGTCTTTCTGATGGAGCGATTTACTCTGGGGTTGAAGGGTCACCCCTGGGTGCTTCAGTCCAGAGGCTAGAGGGCTGCCCCACTGTATTCGACGCTAACTGCATGCGTGTGCTATCTGCTGATGGTCAAGTCAAATAGCACTTCATTTTCACCTCAGATACGTAGTTTTATTTCACCTGAGGTGAGGAAACTTGGTCAAGACCTGAGTGCATAACGGTACTATAGTTTGTTGTTTGCCAGGAGACTAAAAACTCACATTTTTCTCCCTTGGAAGCATTTGCTTCCCAGTTTGCTTTTAGTTGGCCACATCACTGCTACTAAGGACACTGGAGAAAATTATTACAAGTCAAAACTCCTCAGGTTTCCAGCTTCTCGCCAGTGGGTGAATGCATTGTATAAAAACTCTTTTGACATCATATCTACTTATGAATCACCCAATCTGATTTAACATTGGCTTTTTGTTTATCAAACTCATCAGTATCTATTTTGTGCGAGCACTTCTATTTCCCATGCAAAGATTGGAAAGTTCCGGAGGAAATTTCAACTTACTACAGCACAAGCCTCATGTGCCACATCTGCGAAAATGGTATTATGAGGAAGCACAACTGCTAAAAGGTGGTTATGGAGGCGATTGGTTCTCCGTATCTAGCCTGTATTGTCTTATTTACAAGGGGAAATATGTTGGATGTAATGATCTTTGAATCAGTCCCCTGCCTGCTAACAGGCAAAATGTTTTATGAAACTTACAGAGAATTTTAATCAGTTTATAACTTGTGGATAAGCAAAGCATAGAAACAAGTTATTACGGTAACTCAGATATGCAAATGAGTCACTCACTCACTCACAGAGCTGTTTGCACATCTAAACGTTATTAGCCTCCGTCAAACGAAGTTGGCAGGAGGTTATGTGATTGGTGCCATTTGTCTGTTTGTTTGTGAACAAAATAACAAAGTAATGAACGGATGTATCTGAAATTTTGTGGGTGGGTCACTATTCCATCAGGGATGGACCTTATTGATTTTCACAGCGATCAGTGAAACAATATGGCCGCCACTGCAGCCATCTTGAAATCCTATGACACACGATAATTGAACTTTGTTCCCCCTCACCAAAATTCGGACTGTGCTGCCTTGGTGGAGGTTTGCACTCTAGGAGTGTGTCTAGTTTTGTATGCTACCACAATTGAGTCTGAAGGAGGACATTCATGTTTTCACTATATCCACGATTCGGCCCTGGGGAACCTTTGATTCTTCTTTTATTATTGGCTAGTTTGTTCTTTTTACATTAAAATCTCTCCAACTGGGGAGGGAGAATCTAGAGACGTTTTAACATGAAAGGAATACAACTCGATATCACCCCAGAATCTGACCTGAATTTAGCCTGGCTACAGCCTAGCTGGCTGAAAAACGTTCACTTTTCAACTGAATGTGGCTAAGTTTTTACCTGAAGGCCTAGATGTGGTTCCACTACCTTTGGATCCATATATCGCTCCTCCTAACACAGCAGCAGTATTCCAACCTATAGAACCTCAGGCCTATTTTAAATGCTTGTGGTAATAGCAAGGTTTACAACAATCTCAAATATGTCCTCCTGAAAAGTAGATAAATGTGTATAAAATTAGATTGGCTGGTAACATGCAACCGCATGGGTGTAGCCCCCGAAAGCCCGCTTCTCCCCTTTTAGGGCATTATTCGGCCAATACTGTTGCTATGGCAACTAAAATCGAAAGGGGTCATACGATACGTACAACACATGTTCATGCTAAATATGAAAGTAGTAGGTCAAAAGTTACAGCCTGTGGAACGTCCACAAGAAAGTGTCTAGGGATGCGCGAATCAGTAGCGGCCGCCCGACTTCGTCCGGGGGCTACAATGATGTGCAAGATCTAGATATTGTCCATTTAATGTAATGCTGAGGCTATAAAGACATGGCATCCATGGTTTTGAATATTTCCCTCAATATAAGTGTGATGTAGCTCAAGTGAAGCACTGCAACACGCAGATACAGAACCTGTATGTGACATTGTCATACAATATGAAAAAATGCCTTTTCTGACTTTTAACCTACTTAAGGGAAAACTTCAGTGAAAAGTTAGGGGTTTACAAATCTTTACCCACAAGAATGTTCTTGGGTGGCCTTTAGTCGTGCTTGATTCCTCAGTGCAGCATGAACCACAACACTCTCTGCGATTTATCTCTTTTCACTCTCACCCCCAGACCACCACCTCATCTCTCTTAGTCTCAAAAAGATTTCAAAACACAAAACAGGTAGAGGCGTGAAATCTAGTTTATGATAGTGAAAGGCCTCCTTTATATTTTGTTACGATCACCTAGATTTGCTAATTAGCACAATTCCTGGAACGTTAGTCATTTGCCGGAGATCTCGAGTTGGAGAAAAATATAACATGAGCAGAACTTTCACTTTCAGGCTCCAAGAGTCTGTCCAACTCTATGTTTAACCAGTATGTTGGAGAGTAGTGTCGATGACCTTGATTTATGACATATGCACTTCCATGTCTGGGCCACAACCGACAAGTATCATGGTAAGAAGCGTACGGCATTCTTAATTTGCTCTACCGCACTACAAACCGCAGCCATCCGAACACCTGAATGATGAGAAGTTGTGGAATGCAGCCCCAGATCGCTAGCAACTCTGGGCCAGATTTACTCAAATTATGGCCAGCCGACTGGAACCGTCACAGACCCAGCACAGTGAAGCCACAGCCCCATTGGTGTGCCAGGTAATGATGAGCTTGAGGTGATGAAGGGGTTCTGGAGTTCAAAACCTTGTAGGGATTCCTCCTCTCATGACTCACTCCGCGTTAATCAGAGGAGATCTTACCCCTCTCAAGCCTCACTTTGGCTTTGCCTTCACTGGGCAGCTTGCCTTGACTGGGTGGGACGGACCGCAGTGACGGCTACTCAGCTGAAGTTAGAGGAGGCACTGAAAATGCCTCTTAACTCATGAGTAGTGATGGTATTGTTTATATCATTTGCCTTTGTGGAGAAGGGAAGCATTTCTCCCCTCCCCCATCACTCTGTATCTGCACCTGCATCACCCCTTCCATTGTTATCTTATGAATTTTTCTCTAAAACCCCCATCAATTCATTCATTGGTTTTTCCCCTCCATTTATGTTTCTGTGTCCAATCAATGTGAACTTATAGTGAAGAACAACCAACTTTGTTCTTCTATAAATCTGTGAGGCCCATTCTTAGGGCCTCTTCTTCCTGGTAGCAGGCAGGGGGCCCACAGACTTCAGCAGTGGATTTTTCCTGTGGATTTTTTTTTGTTTGTGACCGTTGTTCAATTATTTGCTCATAATTTCACCATCGTAATAAATTTGATGAAAGACTGTTGGTTTTGATCACTAGGTTCCACAACACCTTGATTAACAAGTTTTCCAATCACCAAAATAACTGTCAGTTAACTATGCAGCTTCCGTCTTAATGTAATGCTACAGCGATTAAGTTGTAGATTCAACTCAGAATCTAAACAGATAAAACACTTGATGACTTCCAGGTTTACTTTTAGCACACCCTGCAATGTAGGCACATTTTATTTACCATATAACGTTTTTGTATATCTTATATATACATATTATAATTTATAATTTATGATATAATAATACATATATTTTATAATTTGTTTATTTTATATACAAAAGTATTACATATAATTATAATATTTATAATTATTATTATAATATTTCATTTTTTTTTTTTGCATACTTTTTCAGTGCTTTATTTCTAAGATCGTTTTGAATTTTTAATTCATCAATTCTCTACAACGTGAAAATTAGACTGATCATTTTTCCATTGTGGTCTTCATATTAATTTAAATTACTGAATGGAAACAGCTGGAGATTAGTCATTAGTTTAAAGGGATGTTCTGCGCCTCCACTGTTTTCAGCTCTCCAGTCAGTCCTGATGAGTCACCTAAGCTGCGTCCCATGAATTTGTGTCACTTTCGACCATTTTAACTCTTGCTCCCATTTTTTTGAGTCACGTTGCAGCAAAGTCACTGCTTCAGGTGACCGCGGCCAAGCATGCGCCTCACAGTTTGTAATCACAGCCATCGCTTCTCACCGCAACACATTTTACCAGATAGGCTCACACGGACGGGGGTCACAGGAAGACTCTTCACGCCGACCTCATCGTCAGGCTCAATTTCGCAATCCACCCCTTTACCAGCTGCGGTCACTCAGACCAGACCAGGTCAACCAGAGCAGACACTGTTAGCTCGGTTGTCGAAACCCCTGCTATTGCTAAGTTGGCTTTCGTAAAGGTGCAGTTTGTTCCACTTTGACGATGTTCATCGAAAGAACCTTAGCAGAGGCAGAGAGGCAAATTGAGGTTAATAAAAAGTAAATAAATAAATAAGAACACTTTTGATTTAGCCATCTGGGAAGTCGTGGCTGGAGGATTTTTTGGCTGTCGTGCGGAAGATGGCCGACAAACCTGCCCCCCTGACCCAGCATCACTGAGTAATGAGTGGAGAAGCCAAGGTACCCAATGAGAGGGAACTGCCAGCTGGCCAGAGCAGGCCGAGCGGAGAATTGTGGTTGGAGTGCGTGGCTGTATGATGTCATCAGTGTCAGGAGGGAGCGTCGCTCTTATCTTCTGCTCAAAATGGGAGCAGGAGGCTTTTCCAGCTGACGATGGGCAGTCTGTGGCCTCGTGGGTTGACTGTAGCCACAATAAAATGACTGCAGCTGCGGGGTCCTTGAGCCAGACCCTGGGCCCCGCATTACTCCCAGTGGGCGGGATTGGCCATAGGTTTATCTGCCGAACAGTTGTCAGTCATTTTGGATAAGAGCCTGAGATAAAAAACAGAATTGTTAGAACCACAAGTCAGCAAAGTCTAATAAATGGCAGAGAATGGTGTGCAAATTCACCATAAAGTCAGTCTTGGCATGCTTTTAGGTTTACTTTTAGACTTTCCTTTCTTTTTTCGCTGGTAAACCTTTTCGTCAGTCAACCAGCTGTTTGCCCTTTCAACAGCTTAGTCCTCCAGTTCTGACTTGCAGCTCACTATACCAGCTCAGGAAGCTGAAATGCTGCATTGTCCAGCCGAGGATTATCTTAGCCTGACCACAGGACAGATGAAGCTGCATAAATATTTAAAAAGCGCTTTTTAAACCCTTGAATCAGAAACCCGGCCGGTCTTGTTGTTGATTTCAAGGGAGACTGACGGACAACTCTAGCAGTCCTTTCTGTGTGGAGTTTATCAAGTTCTCACCGTATGCCCATGGGTTTCCACCCACAACTCAAAAATATGCACTTTTAGGCTAACCAGCGACTGCAGGAGTGTGTGTGTGTGTATGTGTGCAGTACAATGTGAAAGTTATAATGCTGGATTACAAGAAAATGGCCTTTGCTGGGAAACCGACAGCCCTATCTGTCACCCTAAACATCCCTGCATTGAAATGGTGAACTCTGTCATGATGGGCCCCTGCCTCACCCACTGTATTCTGGAGGGAGCCCCAGTTCCCCAGAACCGCCCTGGCCCTCCCCCAACATGCGATCCTGAGCAGGTTCATGATTGGATAATGGGTGGATGGATGGATTGATGGACAGTGACCCTTGTTTGGGCACCCGAAAGACCACACAACATAATCGCAGAGTTAGCGCTGATCATCGAAATGGTTAACCACTCACTTATGACAGTTGGGTGGTCTGCTGATGCCTTTCATATTGAGGGGTATTAAATGCTGTGTTACATGATAATATTAAACTTTTTGAGGACTTGCTGAGATGAATATGGTTTGAGAGGCAGATTTGAGTGGAGAGAGAAGTTCACACGCGAGTTTAATGCTGGATGGAAGTGTGTATATATAGAAAATATACATGACCGTAATCATAAGCTTATGGAAATACTGTGCTCCTTCCTAATATTGTTCTTGCTTATTTTATTTATGTTGGACTCAGATGGAAAAAAAATATGCTTTGAGAAAAGTGCAATTTAGTGCTATTTTTAGCGCTTCCTACTAGACTGGACCCTACGGCGTCTTAAAATATAATTTGTACGCGCATATATAAATTGACATTAGCAGTTGTCTTTCGTTTAAACATTTTGAGAATAAACACTCACTTTTATTTGGTTTTTAATGGGATCTTTTTAGATGGAAATATTTTCCTAAGAGAACATTTGATCAAAAACACTGGGGTGTCACTCTGTCTTAAAACTTATGCGGACTCTGCATTATATAGAGCCTCCAATGAAAGGCAAACATTTTCAGAAAGGAAATATTTCCACAATAACATACAGTCCCAATTCTGAAAAAGTTGGCATATCTAATCATGGAGAGCATGAATAAAATCAAAAAGGACTGATTTGAAAAGTCCATTCATCCTTTACTGTGTTGAAAACATCACATTATTTGATGTTCTAACCTGTGAATTTCATTGGTTGTTAAAAATGACGATAACAGAGCCTCCAGTTGGCACAGCCCTTCTCTGTATGACACCATCATGTCTTTCAATCACACTCATTAAGCAAATGGGGACTGTAGACATCAGCTGGTCAAGTCTAGCACATGAAATTTCCCGCCATTCCTCCACAATTCCCTCAGCTGTCCAATCGTACTGGGCTTTTGGTGCCTTATATTTTGCTTCATAACATCCCATAGATATTTGATCAGAGACAAACCAAGACTGCAAGCTAGCCAATCTAGCACCCACGCTTTGCTTTCGCACACAAGGACTTGTAATAAGTGCAGAGGTGTTTTCAATAGAGCAGGGCGTAAACGGACTGCAAAAATCACACCTTTTTCGTTTTATTTGCATTTTCCACAATGTGCCGACTTTTTATGTGATGTACCAATTGAGGTCACATAGTGCTGCGCAAAAATTACGGGCCTGTTTATTGTTTTAGTTTTATTTACCGTAGATTTGATTTTTGGCAGACGTGGATGATGTAGCCTTGATGGATCCCTGACCTGGAGAGAGTCAGATAATGGCCGAAGGAGTCGGGAGGCCAAATGCAGCGGCTAGGAGAAAACAGGACCAGCAAGGACTTAAAATACTCACAGGGAGAAGTATAAACGAAGAAACAGAGCAGCTCTCGCTCTACCAAAACAAACACCCAACAATATGAATCAGGAAGCAGAGCGAGAGAGGAGCAAACAAATAGGAAAAGTAAAAGGAAGCTTCCCTGAAGAAATGAACCACAAATATACTGCGAAGACAGTATATTTCTGGCTATATATATTTCAGTTCTGGCTGTAGTGACAACTAAAATCAGAAAATCCAGCAAAGGAGGCATGGCGGACATCCGGCTTATATAGCCTTAGGGGAAGGCACCGCCCACGCCTGACGAAACAGCTGGAGAGAGTCCGATAGACGTGGTCCAAATACGAGCCACAAAGAAAGTCTAAAACCACACACAGAGCCAGAACCATGACAGTCAGGGCTGTCTGAGATTATGTAGAGGCACAGAAGCAAGTGAGAATGTCTGCAGAAGACCTGCGGAAAGGTCTCCAATATGGTCGGAACAAGCAAAGAGCTAATCATCTTATAAAAGTATAGAACAACAAGATAGTGTACCTAATTTTTAGGTAAAGGGTTGTCGCATCAAGTATTGATTTGACTTAGTTTTTAATGTTTCATGGCTCTTTGTCATACAATTTTTATCCCCCGCCACAAAATGGGACCAGGGGACATTGGATTGTGGTCCGTCGGTCCGTCCGTCCATCCTTGCACCAGTGCAAGCGTCAGTCTGTCCGGGCCACAATGGGGACAAGATTTCTCTGAAACTACAAAACCCAAAACCAGTGAAGTTGGCACGTTGTGTAAATCGTGAATAAAAACAGAATACAATGATTTGCAAATCCTTTTCAACCTATATTCAATTGAATACACTGGAAAGACAAGTTACTTAATGTTCGAACAGGTAAACTTTGTAATTTTTTGCAAATATTAGCTCATTTGGAATTTGATGCCTGCAACATGTTACAAAAAAGCTGGCACAAGTGGCAAAAAAGACTGAGAGAGTTGAGGAATGCTCATCAAACATTTATTCGGAACATCCCACAGGTGAACGGGCTAATTGGGAACAGGTGGGTGCCATGATTGGGTATAAAAGCAGCTTCCCTGAAATGCTCAGTCATTCACAAACAAGGAGGGGGCGAGGGTCACCACTTAGTGAACAAATGCGTGAGCTGATTGTCGAACAGTTTAAAAACAACATTCCTCAACGAGCTATTACAAGAAATTTAGGGATTTCATCATCTATGGTCCGTAATATCGCCAAAAGGTTCAGAGAATCTGGAGAAATCACTGCACGTAAGCGACAAGGCCAAAAACCAACATTGAATGCCCGTGACCTTCGATCCCTCAGGTGGTACTGCATCAAAAACCGACATCAGTGTGTAAAGGACATCACCACATCGGCTCAGGAACATTTCAGAAAACCACCGTCAGTAACTACAGTTCGTCGCTTCATCTGCAAGTGCAAGTTAAAACTCTACAATGCAAAGCGAAAGCCATTTATCAACAGCACCCAGAAACGCCACCGGCTTCGCTGGGCCCAAGCTCATCTAAGATGGACTGATGCAAAGTGGAAAAGTGTTCCGTGGTCTGACGAGTCCACATTTCAAATTGTTTTTGGAAACTGTGGATGTCGTGTCCTCCGGACCAAAGAGGAAAAGAACCATCCGGACTGTTAAAGGCGCGAAGTTCAAAAGCCAGCATCTGTGATGGTATGGGGGTGTATTAGTACCCAAGGCATGCGCAACTTATACATATGTGAAGGCACCATTAATGCTGAAAGGCACATACAGGTTTTGGAGCAACATATGCAAGCAACGTCTTTTTCATGGATGCCCCTGCTTATTTCAGCAAGACAATGCCAAGCCACATTCTGCACGTGTTACACCAGCATGGCTCTGTAGTAAAAGAGTGCGGGTACTAGACTGGCCTGCCTGTAGTCCAGACCTGTCTCCCATTGAAAATGTGTGGCGCATTATGAGCGTAAAATATGACAACGGAAACCCCGGACTGTTGAACAACTTAAGCTGTACATCAAGCAAGAATGGGAAAGAGTTCCACCTGAAAAGCTTCAAAAATTGATCTCCTCAGTTCCCAAACGTTTACTGAGTGTCTTTAAAAGGAAAGGCGATGTAACACAGTGGTAAAAAGGCCCCTGTGCCAATTTTTTTGCAATGTGTTGCTGCCTTTAAATTCTAAGTTAATGATTATTTGCTAAAAAAATAAATAAAGTTTCTCAGTTTGAACATTAAACATCTTGTCTTTGCAGTGTATTCAATTGAATATAAGTTGAAAAGGATTTGCAAATCATTGTATTCTGTTTTTATCTATGATTTACATAACGTGCCAAATTCACTGGTTTTGGGTTTTGTATTATAATACCAAGATGCGCAAAATTTTGTATGCTTAATAAGCTACTCATGTCTACGCTGAGTTTGAAAATGGGTGTCGAAGCATATATTTTTTCCGGAGTTATGGCCCTTGTTCGTGGCGGAGTGATGGTGACGACACTCGTCTTTTTAATGTTCATAAACCTTTCATGTTATGTTTTAGGAGGCTCAGTTGTTTTAAATGAGCCCAGGACTTTTCCTCAGACCTCCATGAGCTCACCGGTTTAAATGAGGAAAGCGGAAGCCTGGAAGCCACAGCAATGAAGATTACACGCAAGCGCGACGCGCTCTATTGGATTATGCCATTCCACTCAATATAATCCTATTTACGCTGGATTATTAACAGATGACCTTTGCTGGAAAGCCGACGGCCCTATCACAAGAAAGAATATGTCAACAACCAGAGCGCGGATTAAAATATAGCACTGTCTTACGCTCCGATGGTTGATCTTAAGACGGCTAACCGCGGCATATGGATATTCAATAGCCTTCCCATCTGTGGGAAACTAGGACAGAGTCCATGATCTCAACAGGGCTGGTCTCTAATCATTCTTGCATGTTCTCTTGTGTGATTACAGCATGTGTATCATGACAGTCGGCATGATTATTCTTGACCAATAGGCTAATTTTACCGTTCTCCTTTGAAAATACCATATTTCTATCATCAGGTGAGTCATACATTTTAAATTGCGCCGTGGAAGGCCGAGTACCATATTATCTTTCAGGCATGCCTATAAATTGGCCTTAGGAGTGTATAATTATAACCATATAGGCTCTCCTATTTATTAGAATTAAAGCTGGGCTATTGAGGATTAACTGCATACATCTGGCCATCAGTCATAATATTTTTTATTTCGACATCTGCTCAGTGATATCTTTGAATCGCTGGAGTTGTCATTTGTTGTCATGAGCTGGGAAAAAAATAAATAAAAAACTTTTCCTTAAAGCCATGGACTGTAAGAGCATTAGACAGATCATAACAATTTCTTCTTTCTATTTAAAACTCTTTTCATTTTCTCAATTCATTACCACAGTTGAACTTCCATTTTTTAATTTGTCTTTTTGTCAAATGATTTTGGTTAATGTTAACTTATTGTTTTTCCGCCTTGTTTTGATTTTAATTGATGTTTGGGAAAAATTTTCATATACACTCATTCAACAGTGAATCACATGTTGAAAAAAAGTCAAGGTTTGCTTCAAACTGGGCTCATAATTGTGCAGTATATTTAAAATCCTATACATCATTATGACTGTAGTGAGCCAGTGATTTGTGATGTATAATCCTGTGGGCTGCGGAGGCCAAAGCTTAGTCCTTCTCCTTCACAGAGACGGGTCACACCTGGTCAAGAAGAGGGGGCAGTGGCATCGTCTGCGATAATGCAGAAAGATAATGGATTTGCGATGGCCGTATTCAGTGGGAGTTAGCGCCAGGCTTTGATCAAGGGGAGATTAAGTTCTTGTTTTTTTTGGACAGAGCTCCCTGAAACTGATGCAAACCGCTCCCAGCGGTGAGTGAATCTAAGATGCCCGCTTTCGTTGACGTGAAACATGTAGAATCCCTCCAAACCTCATATCCTTTCACTGCACGGCATGACTGCTCGTTTACCTTCCCTTTTGTCAAATATCCCCTCCATTCCGCTTCAGTCTGAAAGCAGGAGAGGAGTTTGAACTGTTTTTCTCTTTGCTGGAACACTGTAATAAAGATTTAATGTCAAAAAACAACCGTTTTTCTCAAAAAAATTGTGAGGGGAGTTTCATATTTCCGAACGCTCACTGTGGGAACGGGTATATCAATTCAGAAATTTGACTTAGGGTGCAAAGTTGACTTAAGTTTGTGCAAACTCAGAAAAAGGAGAGGTTCTGACTGTAAGCGCTCCAATTATAAACCTGCCTTTTTGACTTCTGCGAGGCTGCCAAAAAATGAAGGGGGGGGGGGGCGTCAAAACAGGAGGGGAAAAGTCGAAGAACAAAGCGCCGCAACGTTTCCGTCGGTTGGCTGCGCCTTGCACATGCAGCCCTACTGAAATCAGAAGTCATCAGGTGTTTGTGCATGTACACTGTGCGCAGGTACGAACAAGAAAATCCCTGTTAAGTTATCTTGTGGCACTTTGTTGCGAGCCGTCTCGAGAGGCCGCGGAATGTTCCAGCACCGTGTGAAGCCCCCGGGTGGGGTGTTGCAGGGGCGAGGCCCGGGGCCTTTTTGAGTGCCGGTGCGAGCTTCGCTAACGCCGCCCGACGTCTCTCTGTAGTGTGGCCAGACCTCGCGGCACCCGACGGACGCTGCGTTCCTGGGACTCTAGAAGGTTCCGTCCCTCCCCTGTCACTGCACACGCTCAGTTTGTCTGACCCCAACATCTGACGCTGCCTTTGGAGATGATCAGCCGTGTTTGAACCTGCCGCTCAAGACGCAAGCACACACTGCCAGACGCATGCACGCGCACACACACACACACACACACACACGCACATACACACAGCCAGACGCACGCACACGCACACACACAGCCAGATGCAAGGAAAGCATTAGTACGGACTCTCTCTCAAATATACACTCAAGCACTCACTCACACATGCACATGCGCGCACACCCGCACGTGCGCGTGCGTGTGCACACTCACATACACACACACGCACACACATACACACACGCAGCAAGGACATCTATGGCAGGGAGTTTCTCTCAAAGACACACTCATGCACACACCCATTCACACAAACACACACACACACACACACACACACACATACCCTTAGCTACACACAAGATCTTCAGTAGGACACTTCCCTCTTGTGCGCGCACACACACACACACACACACACACACGAGTGCACGCACACACACACACGAGTGCACACACACACACACACACAACGGTACAGAAGGAGACTGAGGGATATTCAGCAGAGCTCATGATGGCCCATGGGAGAGATGGACATGAACACGCAACACTGATGGGGAACAGCCCTCTTGAGCCCCGAATAAATTCAATCTGCAAAGTTAACAATGAGAAAATGGTGATCGTGAACTAAGAAGATTCTATGGAGTGAGATCTTAATCATTTCAGCGTTCCCTGACTGGACGCTTCACTCCTGCAGAAGTCTACGCTTAAAATGCCCCTGCATTATGGAAACGTATACACATTCACACGCACATCCCATACGCAAACACACTCACAGACCCAAAGTCACACACACACACACACGCCTCACAGCACGGACTGACCTTAAGGCATGACTTATTTGTTTAGTACGTGACCATCACTCACCTCGGCGGTGTGTTTTTGGTCATTCGCCCTGATAGATCCCACCTTTGAGACCTTTGACAGAAGTATGAAAGAGAAGGAGGGAGACAGTAGATTGAGGATGTACAAAACCTTCTCTTCATTTCAGACAAAATGTCAGGTTACTTGGGCAAAGGACAGAAAATACCAAGCGTGGGGTTTGTGTTCGAGGGACTAGGGCTTGTTCTACTCCCGTCTGCGCCCTGTTGTGTGGGCTGTTCTAGATAATCTACTGTGACGGAGCAGGACTGTGGGTCTTTAATGTACTGAGATGGGGGGTCTTCATAATCCCAGGTAAATGAAAGTAGTCTGGTATTTAGGGGTGAAACAAGGCCCATTCTCAGATGAAAATGGTTCTTTGGCTTGTCTCCATACAGCAGGGCTGACCAATCCTAGTTCTGGAGAACTACCAGCCTAATGGTGTTCTATACAACCTTAAGAGAGCACGACTGAATCTCCCAATTAACTGCACAATAAGACTATGAAATTTCTGCTAACGAATGAGCGGTGCTTTTGCTACGGTTGGAGCGAAAATTTACTGGATAGTAGATTTCCACCAGTGGTGACTGGTGGGCTAAAATTTGGTGAACCACGGAACATCCTTTAAAAATACTGACTGGTTTTGACCGATTTTGAATCATTCATTTACAACCCCAATTCTGAAATAGTTGGGATGAAGTGTAAATTGATATAAAATCAAAATGCTATGACTTTCAGATCACATGAGCCAATATGTAATTTACAATGGAACATATATAACATGTCAAATGTTGAAACTGAGACATTTTATATTTTTTATCCACAAAATGAGCTTATTTAAAATTTTCTGGCTGCAACAGGTCTTTAAAAAGTTGGGACATAGGCAAAAAATGGCTGAAAAAGCAATTAATATATAAGAGTATCAGCTGAAAGAACATTTAGCAAGTAATTAAACTAACTGACATCAGGTGTGTAACATGATTGGCTATAAAAGAGATGTCTTAGAGAGGCTGAGTCTTTCAGAAGTAAAGGTATCAGGTATCGCTGGTATCAGTCAGTATCGAGATGGGGAACATCAAAGCACTTTCCTGAAGGGCTGAGAAGTGCTGGTCTTCCACTCTGCCTTTACTTGAGAGTCTGTTGTGGACAGACTGGCCAATCACAGGCAATTATTGTGCCGTTAATCAGTTAATTTGGTAGAAAAGAAAACCAGGGCTGTGTTTGGAATTGAGGTCCAGATTTGAGTATCCCTGCTCTGTAACAAAGGAATATCAAAGTCGTCAACAGGAAGACAATAAAAGGGGCAAATGCCCGCCCTTTTACCCCTCAGAGATGTATTGTGTCTCAGACAGGGCCTCCATTGTCAGCACTTAGCGCTTCGGTCATTTCACACACATGGAGGCTGTGACTGAAGTCTTCTTCTCTGGTTTTCACCGCACTTGGTGCCCACCTTCTGCTTCTCGTTAGGACTGCCTGCTGGGTTCATTGACGCGTATAAGGTGGAAGATCGGATGAGCTTCGCCGAAATCAAATCAGTTTTAGCATAGCGCACCTCACAGAAGTACAGTCTCAGCTCTCTCTACAGCGACAGGACCGGGGCAACAATGGTGGGGATAAATTCACTTTCATCCTGAGCCTGTTACAGACTGTTGTGTTTCTGTGTGTGTATGTGTGTGTGAGTGCATGTGTGTGTGTGTGTGTATGTTTGTTTTGCATGTGTGTGCGTGTGTGTTTGTTTACACGCGTGTGTGTTTGTTTGCGTGCAATCGTGTGTTTGTGTGTGTGTGTGTGTTTGTTTGCATGCGTGTGTGTGTACGTGTGTGTTTGTTTGCATGTGTGTGTGTGTGTGTACGTGTGTGTTTGTTTGCATGTGTGCGTGTGTGAGTGTGTGTGTTTGTTTCCATGCCTGTGTATGCGCGTGTGTGTTTATTTGTATGCGCGTGTGTGTTTATTTGAATGTGTGTGTATGGGTGCGTGTGCATTTGTTTGCATGCGTGTGTGTGTGTGTGTGGCAGAGGTGGAAAATAGGTGTGTCACTTTCTCTGAGCATTGATGTTATTGGCAGCAGATTTCTTTATTCTCTGTGCTGTGACTAAACATCGCCTACATGCATTTTTTTAAAAAACTGCTGAAGTTGTACTTCTGGGTATGAAATTCCCAAATTTCTTTCCTTTCATCCTGTCTGATTAATTTGACATGAATGTGCCCTTCATCTGTTTCCAATCCTTTTTTACATAATTTTTTCCACACAAAGCCCAGTGTAAAAAAACTAGAAGATATACTGAGTACAAATGAAAACGCACCACTTGAAAAAAGTCAATATTTAAGTTCAAATGAACTTCAATATCATTTTTATTAGAAATATAATAATATATAAATATAACATTTATAAATATTATATGCCATAGGCATGCTTCAAATTGGCACCAGCACCAGGGAAATTGCCAGACAACTACACTGCGCACACACAACGATCGCAAGACTCCATCAAAGGTTTCTGAAAACGGGGAGCACTCGGGACCGTCCTCGACCGGGTCAACAACGCGTGACAACGGCACGTCAGGACCGTCAGATCGTACGGGATCATGTCTGAGACCGAACACTACCAGCGACAAGAACGGCTGCTCAAGTCCAAGGACGACATGGATTCATTCACCCCAACACCGTACGAAACCGTCTGTGAGCTGCAGGTCTGCGTGCACGACGTCCTTATTTCGGCCCCATACTGACGGATCGTCACCAAAACCAGCGTCTACAGTGGGCAAACAGGCACCAGAATTGGCGACTACGACAATGGCACGGTGTCATCTTTTCTGACGAGTCACGATTTCACTTAAGGAACGCAGATGGCCGTATACGTGTTTGGCGGAGACGTAGTGAACGTTATAACGCCGATTGTGTCGTTCAAACGGACCGTTGGGGTGGTGGCAGCGTTATGGTGTGAGGTGGAATAAGCTACCGTCACAGAACCCCTCTCCATATCTGCAGAGGAAGGGTGAACGGCGTCTACTACCGGGACCAGGTGCTGCAGAACCATGTTGTGCCGCTCTTCAACCAACACCACGATGTCCACTCATTCCAACAGGACAACGCTAGGGCACACACTGCAAGGGTGTCCATGCAGTACCTTGCACAGCAGAACATCCCCGTGCTTCAGTGGCCAGCTCTGTCACCCGACCTCTCCCCTATCGAGCACTTACGGGATGAAATTGGACGACGTCTTTCACGTCGACGCCAGATGGGCAACATCTTAGAACTAGAGGTTGCCCTTGTTCAGGAGTGGAATGCTATCCCTCAGAACACTATCCAGAGACTGATCAACTCCATGCGATGACGATGCACCGCATGTGTCAATGCAAATGGCGGTCACACCCGTTATTGACTTTCCTGTTTGACCCCTACACCAGTTAAACCTCTCTCGCGCATTAACATTATCGTGAGTGAAACTGAATGATGTTTACATGTCTTCTTAAATCATTCATTATCTCAAATGCATCATACGTATGTACTTCACATATCAATCCGTGGAGCTATTCCAAGATTTCGTGAGTAATGCGTTTTCATTTGTACTCAGTATCGTATTTAAAAGCAGAGCACCATTAAAAAAACAACATTTACAGAATTTGTGTGTTAAAGGATGACTTCTGCTCTCTGCTTAAGACAAAGGCCATTCTGATATTTTCCTGCTAGTTTAATCAGCAGACATATTACTACTACTTAAATAATAATAATAATAATAATAATAACAATTATTATTATAATTATTATTATTATTATTATCATCATCATTATTATTATTATTATTATTATAGGACAAGATTTTCATTTGGACTTTATATGATAATATTAAAATAGCTTATTTTTACGCACAGATGTGATAACGAGGGAGAGAAATGGCGCCAAACTCCTTGGTTTTATGATTTTATTTAATTGGAAGGTACCTTTTCCACAAATATTAATGTGGTGAAAAACCATGTTTATATGATGTACTAACACAAGTCAGTGAAATAATGCAAAATGTTTTTGAACGGTACAGTATTTCAACTTGATATGGATGACCTCCTTTTGAAAAACGAGGGGAAAATTGGTGTTATGGGTGTTGAACAGATCATTCCACGAATCTGCCCTCAACTGAACAGCTCAAGTCGCTTTTAGTTTAAAAAGCTAATATGAAATGGTAGCAGGCTAACACAAACCAAGATTTTTTTTAGCAATGATCTTTGACAACGGAGAATTATGATGATGATGATGAGGTTGACTATTATTATTATTATTATTATTTTTAAGAGCCATTCCATGACAAAATGGCACTTTTTGAAGAAGTTGATGAGTTGACCCCCCTGGAATTGAATGAAACTTGGCAGATAGGTAGATATGGTGTCTCACAGAAAAAGTCAAATTTTTAGGTCCGTGTCTCAAGAAGTCTGCCGGTGGCGCCACCTGGAAGCCACTAAAGTGGCTGTTTTGCTTTTGTCACCATATTTTACATCAGTCATTATGACTTGAGGGTCCACAGTACCAGATGTGTTATACTGTTATCATGACCTGTGACACTTCAAGTCTGGATAGACATCAGCACCAAATCAGCGCCAAGCTGGGGAACTATGTTATTGAGTCTGATTTATTTGAGAAATCATGGTAAAAAGTGAAAAAGGAAATGAGAATGAAATAATATCCCAGACACATACAAATCAGGATTGCTTTATTATGTGTTTACTCACGACATAACTATCATTTTCAGTTAATATTCCCTTGGTAACTTGCTGGGTTAGTGCAACGGGCGGCCGGAAACATCGTCAAAATTGATATTGGTGCATGTTTGCGGTATATTTTCTCAGTAACCCAGATATGTTCCATGATGATAAATGCTGTTTGTTGTGCTTCTGGAGCTCTGTTTTCAAGAATATTAAGAATTTCTTTGGTAGTATCTACACTTTCAAGAAGGAGTCAAAGTTGGAGGAAAACTCATAGTGGACCATTTCATAGCAGATTTTGTCTATGTGTTTAGGCGGAATTATTTTATTTACCCAGCAAGATAGACATCTGAAATTCTCTGGATACACAGTCCCTTTTGGGGTACATTACAGCATTAGTAAAATCTCAACGGTAGTATTTTCACTGAAGATAATTTTAAACATCAAAAGTCTGAAAAATTTGTCTCCAGGGGGCACTGTATGCTGGATACAAGTAGAGGCCATCCCCAGCAATGTGCATAAGAAATTTTTTTTGAATTGTGATGCACACAGCTAGTTTTCTCTGAAAGTAAAGAGCTTGGTTTGGTACTATGCTGGGTAGACAGCTTTCTGACAAAAGGTGGCACTCTAAAGAGCTAATGTTCACTGACCTAACATTCCATATTCCCAGACATATACCAAAGTTTTATCTTTTGAAATATACGAAGCACATACACAGTTATACATAACATTTGTAATCCCTTTGGCATAACGCTTCTTTGGTTGTAAACTGGTGGAAACTGTGAGCATTATCCAACGCACAATACATGGGCTATTACCAAGTACGGGTACAGCGCAGTCAGAAACATACAGCATGTTATGAAACATTACCCGTCCAAATTCTTTAAATGCCGTTAAAAGAACTAATGCAAAAGGCGTACCACCATAAGTACGCAGACATGCCTCAACAGCATACGTACACTTGCATAAAATAAAAGTCCAAAATTCTTCATCACACAACCATGTACATGAAGACAGAATGTCTAGTACAAAGGTTCAAATTGTTTTATACTTTTCATGTTATCCAAAGCGAAATGATGTCAACACAGCATGTGAAGAGCTCTATCCGTCATTCTGTTTTTGGAATTCGATTGTGAGATGGCGGCACCT
Source organism: Gymnothorax reevesii (assembly GCA_029721435.1). NCBI lineage: Eukaryota > Metazoa > Chordata > Actinopteri > Anguilliformes > Muraenidae > Gymnothorax > Gymnothorax reevesii. Next base: position 17,200,422 of record CM056579.1, read on the forward strand.
GGTGGTGCGCACCAGAGATGCTCCTTGGTCTTGGCCTTGAGCAGCCATCCATGGCCTTCTTCGTTGGATCTGCGTCGCTGCTACCCACGGAGCCGGTCGAGCCCGAGGCAAGACCTACTACACTGCATCCTGGGTCTCTACAGGACTGCTTACAGGCCTTTGATAGTGAGCTTGTTTGTCTCTGAATTAAATTGCCGGCTGGAGCCTCTATGGGGCAATAGTTGCGTCAAAACCCATGGCGACCTCTCAACCGGAATAGTGGCTCAAATTCAACCCTTGGCCAACAAGGCTTGACCCAAACTAAAATTGCTGAGCAGCTCGGCATCAGCCAGTCTTTCGTCTGCAAAGCTCTCAAGAAAGACTGGAGCAAGCACACCAACTGTTCCGGCGTCCGAAAAACTTCTGCTTGCGACAACAAGCAGCTGAGAAAGATCGCAGTCAGCAACTGGTTCAAGTCCACTTCCGAGCTCAGTGACTTGTGGAACGAGCAGACCAGCACTAACGTCTCGAGATCAACCACTTACCGTCGTCTGCGCAAACTCGGCTTCAAATCTCGCGTTCCTGCAGTAAACCCAATGCTGAACAAGAAACAAATGGAGAAACGGCTGAAGTGGCCCAAAGAACACAGCGAGTGGACTGCTGAAGACTGACAGAAAGTGGTCTTCAGTGACGAATTACGCTTTTGCATCTCCTTCGATGACCAAGGTCCTTGTGTCTGGCGTCGTGACCTACAACCACGAGGCTGTGAAAAGATCCGTGAAGTTTCCCCAGAGCGTTATGGTCTGGGTATGCATGTCCGCTCGGGGTGTAGGGAAACTCTGCTTCCTCAAGAAGACTGTCAATGCTGCCGTATACCACCATGTTCTGGAAACGTTCCTGATTCCGACTGTTGAGGAACAGTTCGGCGAACAGGATCTTGCACCGACTCATGCGGCAAAGTCGACCAAAGATGGGTTCGCCGAAAAACAGCTTGAAGTTTTGGCATGGCCGGCCAACTAGCCTGACCTCAATGTCATTAAAATGTCTAGTACAAAAGTTAAAATTGTTTTATACTTTTCATGTTATCCAAAGCGAAATGATGTCAACACAGCATGTGAAGAGCTCTATCCGTCATTCTGTTTTTGGAATTCGATTGTGGGATGGCGGCACCTGGTGGTGCACACCAGAGATGCTCCTGGGTCTTGGCCTTGAGCAGCCATCCATGGCCTTCTTCGTTGGATCTGCGTCGCTGCTACCCACGGAGCCAGTCGAGCCCGAGGCAAGCCCTACTACACTGCACCCTGGGTCTCTACAGGACTGCTTGCAGGCCTTTGATAGTGAGCTTGTTGGTCTCTGAATTAAATTGCCAGCTGCAGCCTCTATGGTGCAATAGTTGCGTCAACACCCATGGCTTGGTACACACGGAAATGGGAAGTCTGTAAAAGAAATCCCGCCCTCCCAACCATCGGGCATCTCGTAGGCTAGGCATCATGGGTAGGTGTTAAGAATGAAGGCATGCAAGCTACCACTACAAATGAACTGCCCTTTTCTTGGCAAGGTCCTGCTTGCTTGCTAGGACCTCTGTGCTCTTTATCAGGATAACCACTTGCTAGACGTGACTGCTGTGGCCTTTTTCACACCCAAGCACCATACCCTATAGGGAAATCCTAGAATTAACACTGAAGCCTGCTCTCCGATTCTAATAGCAATGCAAAAATGCAGGGAATTTGTTATTTTCTGAAACTCACCAACACTACAAAACTGTACCGACTACTGGTAAAAGTCTTGCATGTTGACACAATGCTACAACCACCACCAACATTCGTTTCCAATTTACAAACAACCCAGCTTTATACCAAAGAGATTACAAATTTTATGTATAACTGTGCATTGTCTTTATTTATCTCAAAAGACAGAACTTTGGTATATGTCTGGGAATATGGAATGTTAGGTCGGAAGAGCATTAGTTCTTTAGAGAACCACCTTTGGTCAGATATCTATCTACCCAGCATAGTACCAAGCTAAACTCTTTATTTTCAGAGATATCTAGCTGTGTGCCTCACAATTAAAAAACAATTTCTTTGGTACTTTGCTGGGGATGGCCAGTACTTGCATCCAGTGTACAGTGCCCCCTGGAGTCGAATTTTCCCGACTTTTGATGTTTAAAATAATCTACACTGAAAATACTACTACTGAGATTTTACTAATTCTGTAATGTACTCCAAAGGTACAATGTCTCCAGAGAATTTCAGATCTCTCTCTTGCTGGGTAAACAAAATAATGCCACCTAAACATCACTACAATCTGCTTTGAAATGGTCCATTTTGAGTTTTCCTCCAACTTTGGCTCCGTCTAGCTCGAAAGCGTGGATATAACCAAAGAGACGCTTGGCATTCCTGAAAATAGAATTACAAAAGCATACTAAACAGCATTTACCCTCAGAGTACAAATCTGGGCTACTGACAAAATATACTGCAAACATGCACCAAAAATGAATTTCTGCCATCTTTCTGGCTGTTCATTGCACAAACACAGCAAGATACCAAAGTACTATTCACTGAAAATGATAGTCTTGCTGAGTGTAAGCACATAATAAAGCACTCTAGTTTGGTATATGTTTGGGATATTATTTTATTCCCATTCCCATTTTTAATTTTCATACTTATTTCTCAAATAATTCTGGCTCTATAACATAGTTACCCAGCTTGGCACTGATATGGTGCTGATGTCTAACCAGACTTGAAGTGTCACAGGTCATGATAGAGGTATAACATATTTGGTGCTGTGTACCCTTAAGTCGATAGTTGATGTAAAATGTGGTGTCAACAGCAAAACTGAGCCATTTAAGTGGCTTCCAGGTGGCACCACAGGCAGGTAAAGTGGGATACGGACCTAAAAATTCGGCTTTTTCTCTGAGACACCCATATCTACCTATGTGCCAAGTTTCACTCAATTCCAGGGGGGTCAACTGTGCACAGAATGTCAATCTCTCGTGGAATGGCTCTGAACAACACAACATTGTTTTTGGCCTTGTTCTCATCAGTGTTAGTGTCAGTGTCTGCGTTGTGTTCCCAAAGTGTTTCTGGACCATAACTTGGAAACCGCTCAATATTTCTTTACCGAATTTTGTAGGTGCATAATCAGCAAATAAACTGATGCCTTGCCTTGTGCCATTTAGCAGTCTCTGGGGGGTGGAAGGGGCAGGGGGGGGGGGGGGGGGGGTCATATTAATAGTGTGGTAGTACAGCAGTAGTAACAGCATTAGCATTATCATTATTACAGCTATCTGGAGAGCGCTAGATAGCAGGTCACCTTTTCTTTGACGGGGACTCTTCATGATCCATACACAGTCACTCAGCACACATACACACACACACACACGCAATGTTGCATTGTCACCAGGAGAGAGAGTTTGTTGAGATGAGAAGTACACAGAAATTGGCCCCTTATTTGGTGTTTTTAACTCAGGCACAGTGAGAATACGCTGCAGCCATCTTAGCTACTATGGATGCAGGGACAGGAGATCCTAATCGGACCTTCGACTCAGTATGAAATTACTGACGCACAAGCTGAGAAAGACAAGCTGAAGACATTCTGAACATTCACGTGTGGATGCGAGCACTCACACAGGCACATGCGTGCACACCATACAAACACACATATACACACAGACACACACACATGCGTGCAGACCGCACACGCACACATACACGCATACACGCATATACACAAAAACACACTCAGCAGCACACAGCTAAAAAACTCATTTGGTTCGTCCCTGGGTTTGTTACAGGCTGTGCGATTTTTTGAGTCTAAAGTGTTGTGGTGCGGACTTTTGCGGGAATACGGCATGCTTTCCATATTGTGTTGCTGGTTATTTGAAAAAGGTAGACATCTGACAAACTTTTGTTACAGCTTGGCTGTTTTCTTCGGTATGCCTGAAGTAATGTTCCTGAAAGGTTACCTTCCAATACTCAGACGACTAGCACAATACCATGCTTGCCATACGTTTTAGACATTGACGTTTGATTGAGGTCAGCATCAAACCGGTGATCTGCCTTAATTCACGTCGTTTACTCCATCAGGCGTGATGCGCAGGTGATGACTAGGCCTATACGCACATGGAGTCTCCCGCCAAAGACTTTCTCATCAAAATCATAACGCTTTTTTGGCGTTCAAGCGGTTTTTTTAAACTACAATGAAGCTTTCCCTGCAATAAAGATAATGATAATAACAACAGCAACAACAACAACAATCATCAACATCATCACCAACCCACTGAAACTCTTATGAAGATATTGATTGGCCCGCGGAAATGGTGACAACGGTCGATTTCCACCGCTTATTGGTAGTGTCACCGGATAGCGCTGATAGCTATTTCATGAACAGCCGATTGTAATGACCAACTTAAGGCAGCAATACAATACCGTCATTACGAGGAGACAGCATCTAGGCTTGTAATATATTGCCCAATCAATAGAAAATGAAAACTTTCTTTCAGCTATTCGCAACCGAAGGTAGACCCGACGCCCACTCTCTCCTGTCATAAACATTTAAACATAAGAGCACTCGGTAAAGCGCATACCACCGCCACACCATATGTGTTCTTTTGGTGACATAATATGTTCCGATTCACTTCCAAAATTTAATCAACTCTTCCCTGGACCACCACCCATCATCCTGCCAAACTGTTCATATCTTTTTGAGTTAACCGGTCAGAAATTAAGGGCTTAGAATCAGAGCGGTCTAACATTGTTTTTGAGATAATAGATGTCAAAGTTTTTTTAAAATATATTTCAAAAATACTAGCAATGCTGTTCACACATCTACATAATAGGCCTACACATCCTGACACCAATTCTGCGTTATGATCAACATTTGCTACTATATGACCCAAACTCTAATTTTCATTTTTGGGGTGAGACTATTCGGGGTTCTCAGCCCTTCACATATCACACGGACCCGCATAAGACAGATGTAGGCTATTTGAATTCTTCCGGATCCAGAATCCATAATATGCTCCGGATCACTTCCAAAATTGAATCAACTCATCCTAGAACTACCACCGATCATCCGACCAAATTTCGAGCTAAACCGTTAATAACTTTGAGTTAGGCCTATCTTGTTGACGGACAGACAGACAGACAGAAGTGAAAACATAACCTCTTTGGCAAAGGTAATTAAGCCGCCAAATATGTCTTCCCTAATGATATACGTTTAGCCGAGCACATGTTAATGGTTCGTAATTTTAGTGATTAGGCTACTGTCAATTGGGGGTTTCCCTGTTTTTCTTATTGATTTTATCCTGTTGCTTTTCATTTTAATTGATTGTATTCCATAAATGTAAAGTAACTGATCCATTCATAATTTAAGCAATTACACACTCATGTTGCCAAATAATGGGGTTTCATGGCAGAGTGCAATTCTCTGTGCCCATTTGTAATTGCGTATCTTCAAAAATAATCTTATATTCAATTTTAATATGATGATGATAATAATAATAGTAATAGTAGTAGCAAAACATTTCACGATTCAATTTTCTTATTAATTTTACATGGCACGCTTAATGGGTCTCATTCCTTACTCATTTCATACATACGTTCGATTTAATTTAGTTCATATTTTCATATCAATGTTATCGCTAAAATGTAGGCCTTCGCAAAATTATTGTTTGTACTGGTTTGTGCAATTGGTCTGATTGAATTTTATAGGCGTATTGAGAAAATGTTAATTTATAGGTATCTTTGTAATGCACCATTGATAATTTCACCGTATTTTCTAAAGCCTTCAAAAGTAGCCTTGTGTGCTGGCTAGTCAATAGGATCATGTTCAACTTCATTTGTTTGCCGCGTTTCAGAGGCCCAATCGCAAATTGGGGTGACAAGAATTCCTCCCACATTTGGGAATTCTGACTCCGTGCCAACCAGCCGCTATTTTGCGGCAGAACAAAAACTCTCCTTCGACTCCAACTGACTCAAAAGATCACGAAGACTATTGAATATTAACTACCGGTTGGTCCAATCGTATCCTCTGTCGCAGAAAAGGGGCGCGTTTTACACGGATTCATTAGAGTCAGAATAAAACCCGGACCAATCAAAAGATGAAAGATAATATACGCGTCTACAGTCCGTTCAGTCAGACTGAGAAAATCCTTACCATGACACGTATTTTAAAAAATTTCAAAGAGGAATTTCGGGAACAACGTATAGGAGGGAAATAGCTAACTAAAATGTAGTGGTAACGATAATGCTTCTGAGGGTGTTCCACGGTCGTAAGAAGAGGTCGTCATGGACAGTACAACTTCTTTTGGCATGCATCAAATTTGTGTTCTATCTGTTTTACTTCTTTCTCTGTTTCCTCACAATTGCAGGGGCAGTTGGATGTAAGTAATGCGTATTTGTGTGATTTAATCTGTCTTTTCTAAATGAATTCCAGATCTAATTTACATGAGACATCTACTCATTGACGTTGAGTGTGGAACTATATCTCGTAGTCATATTGCGCGCCCTTACTGCTTTCAATAAATCGGCTGTTTTTCGCGGTTCGTTGCTAGGTGGCTCGGCATTACTGCTGTCGGAGTTCCGGAGAAGATGGGATGCACAAACCTGCCGCTGACCAGCAAGCAGAAGGACATGTGTAAGAGAAAACCCCATCTGTTACCGAGCATCAAAGACGGCGCGCGCCTGGGCATCTCCGAGTGTCAGACGCAATTCAAGCACGAGCGATGGAACTGTTCGACCACGAGACAACAGTCCGTGTTCGGATATGAGTTAACCAGCGGTGAGTAGTCGGGGTCTCCAATGCCAAGAGAATAATCTGGGGAAGTAAAAGTTTATTTATTTAAAGATACCGTTCGGGATATCAGTTCGAAGATATGCGCGGCAAATATTTGTGACACAGTTACTTTCTGAAATGATGGCACAATTTAAGAATTAATCATATTAGCTTTTTCCATAGACACATCAGTCATTTATAAGAATTAGATTCATAAAGTTGGACCTCTACTGGTGCAGGGAACTCCCGCAAACTCCATGAAAGTATACGATGTACAAGGTGGAGGACGTGGAGAAGGCTGGATGAATATAACCTGTCAATAAAATGAAAAAAGTGCGAGCAGATATTGTTCAAGGATTGGAGGTAATCGTCATTAATGCAGGACAAAAATGTAAAATGTAGGCTTATTGTTCAAACTATTTTAACAGACTTTGGATCAAAGCATAACTGCCTGTTGGGGGTTGTCGGGGGGCTTAATGGAGACAGTTGAATCTCAAGACCGAAAGATTGATTGTAGAAAAGGATAACGAAACATGGAAAAGACAGACAGACGAACAGATACTGATTTACAGATTATAGACTACTGCATTGCTTTCTTCTCCGTGGAGACCGCAAATTTAGATTTTTTAAGGCGCTTTTATAATCTTCCTGATGTCGATCATCTTCGAGGAAATGTTTCTGATGTAGGAGGCCTGATGGCATATGTCAGTTTTTTTTTTTTTCGGTAGAATCGTAATTACAGAAGCACAACGCAGTACCCTTTGTTATTTCAATGCATGGTATGTTGACAAATAAGCTTAGAATTTACATTTTCTTAACAAGATACACGGGAACATTGGGATGAGACTACAAATTCCTTATTTTGTTTTGGTATTTACAATTTTAAGTTGACAGCGTGAAAAGCTGAAATAATAAACGAGACAGCCAGGTTTTACAGTGTAATTCTAATACTCATCGCTCATAATGACATGATTGATGCCCATTTGGATCTGATAGAATATTTAATTTGCATGGCAGGCGGTATAACGTGACTGCGCATGGATCACTGCGCATCTGTTTCTGTTTACTGTGCTCAACACTTGCTTTTCCCATCATCGTCAAGCGTTTTCCACGGTCCATTTAAATCTAGGGATGTTTCAATCGCTCGGTCCATGAAAGGAACGTAATATAAGCCGCTTTTGCTTCGCACTTCAGAAAGCCAAGCCACGAACCCCGAGACTTCACATCATAAGTGCTGCGAACACTGCGACCTGAATTAATCATATCTACATAATATATCAACCGTAAGGTGCATTTAAATTGAATAAAAATATTTTCAGCGTTCTTGAAGAGTAAGAACCTGATGGCATATGCTAATGCAATATAAAACATACGTCATACTTTTATCATTCTACGTTACAGAAATTGAGTGCTCTTGTCTAAATTTGAGTAGGCCTAAAAACACCTCTCTCTGTGCGGTAAAGTGGCACATTTTTACCAGTGAGATGAAGGCTTAATTGGTGCCCCCCACCCCCGACTTTAACCAGGGGTAAGCAGTGCCAGATGAAATGCTCATTCCTTTATTTTTTTTTTCTTATGCCTCAAAAATGACTAGACTCGGTTCAATTATTAGACCTAATTAAACGGATTATTTTCAATCATATATTTATTCCTGCAATGGCATTGTATATTGTGTTCAAATGTTTTCAAGTTCAGTAGTCATGCAGCAAATATTGTCAGAAGCATCAGTTATTTGACAGGCTTCTATTAAAATGTTGCCTAACTGTGACATGAAAGGAGGCCACTAAAGCTCGCAAACACTGTACCTGTCCAAGACTGGAGTGTGACAGCTCTGCTCTGCAAAATACAGGAGGGGTCATCAAATCACAGTCCTTGTGGGCTGAGAACTGGTTTTCCATCCTCCTATTATCTGGGAGTGAAGAGTAAAGTCAGTGTAGCCAATCAGAGCCACCATTTGTACAATTTATTCAGTTAATCACCCGGGAAGAAGGAAAACCTGGGCTGGATTTGGATTTGAGGCCCAGAAAAATAATTTATCACTCTTGCTGAAACACGCCAAAAACCAAAAGGCACCATGGACCTACAGCGCTTGAGTTTGACTCCCCTGCCCAATGGGTTCTCAACCTTATCCTGAAAGGGCCAGTCTGAGTACAGGCTTTTGTTCCAAGCAAGTTGTCACACATCTGATTTTAGTTATGAAGGTCGTTAGTAAAGCTCTTGGGGTTGATTAGTAGAATCACTTGTGTGGCTGCTTGCTTGCTTGGAATGGAATGGAATGATAACCGGCACCCACACTGGCCCTTTATGGGCTGCGTTTTGATAGTCTTGTTTTTGTTCAGGAAAGTTCCTTACCCCCAGAAAATGACTGGGAATTATTTACATGGCAGACATGATTGGCCTTGTTTGAGTTCTGTAGATGTTAAGTCAACCTGCTTCAGTACTCCCTACCTTATCTGCTTTAGCACAGCGAACACTGAACCATCCTTTAGGCAAAGAAGGGCGCTAACACTGTCCCAATATTCCGTGCGGCAGCAATATTTAAAGTGACGATCATCCATTTGGCCAATCACGAAAACAAACGAACATGACGAGTGAGAGACACATGAGCGCATCGCATAGTAATAAAATTTTCTTCACTATGTGGTTGTCTTTTCCTAAGCCATTATGAATTCCCCTTGACACCATCCCTAAATGTCAAGATTAAAGAAAAGCGGCAAGGAATTAGATGTTAGGACATAATTTTTGACTATTCTTACACTTCCCTGGATTAGGTTGGGAACCGCTGTTCAAGGCCATGGTTATGGTCAGAATATTCGGAGATGAATTCACTTGACTGATGATCGCACTCTGCTCTTGGCAATCGCAGGGACGAAGGAGACAGCCTTCATCTACGCCGTGATGGCAGCGGGGCTAGTGCACGCGGTGACGCGCTCCTGCAGCGCGGGCAACATGACGGAATGCGCCTGCGATGGCAGCCTGCAGGGCGGCTCGGCCGCGGAAGCCTGGCACTGGGGCGGCTGCTCCGACGACATCAAGTACGGAACCTGGTTCAGCCGCCGCTTCATCGACAACTCTGTTCGCAACATGTCTGCCCGAGGGGGCGACGCGCTGCTCGCCATGAACCAGCACAACAGCGAGGCTGGCAGGCAGGTGAGACATGCCATTCTTCCTTCTGCAATATTCATACAGTATTATTAACCTTGGATTACGCTGCAGGATATTAAATGTGAGGTGTCGTGGTTAAATGTCCATACCTGGAGCTGCCGGATAACTCACTCGGTTAAAGCATCGTACTGCGAAGCAGAAGTGACTATCACAGTGTGGCTTTGAGCCCCGGTCATTCCAACCAGCAGTGGTTGGCAGCTTTTTCAGAGGGGCGCACAACTGGCCATTGCACTGCAGGGATGAAGGGTCTGCCGGGAAGGGTAATACACAAAATGGTTGCTTTGTTCATTGCTTAAGCGCCTCCTGTTGGCCGGAGGGGCGGTCGTCAGGAAGATTCTAAGCTTGTTCATGTTCGGGTATCCTCTGCCCTCGTTCTGAACTTGCGAGGATTCAACTAATGAGTGTTATAGACACAGTGGCTAACAGGCGTGTATCTTCACTAATTCCTGAGTTGGCAGCACTAGGTCGCATATGAGCAGGCCTTTTACATAGGCTGCGTTCCATTTGTACTCGGAAGTCGGAATTTCTGAGTTCCGAGTCGGGAGTTTCAACTGGAACACCCCCCCAAGGTCGGATTTCCGACTCGGAAAGTCAAAGAGTCTTCACTACCCCCGAGTTAACATTCAAAGATGGCTGCCCAAGGTGTAAACAGTAATTAGAAGCTCCTGTAATATTGCCTTTATTACTTCTGTCTCGTGTTTGTCTCACTAAATCAGCCAAATTCATTTTTCTACATATATATATATATATGGAAATCCACCATGTTTGAAGGTTGCGGAAGGACGCATATTTGTCCAGAAGTTGCTTATTTTCGGACAAGGCAAACGTGAGAATAGCTTTCGTAGACGTGACCATCTTGTTTTATTACTCTTCTTCCCGGTTTATGGCAGTTGGCAACTTTTCTCCGACTTTGTAACTGGAATACTGATAACTCAGCTGTGACGTCATTCCCAGCTCCGACCTCTGATTTCCGAGGTAAATGGAACGCAGCATTAGTTCCCCAATTGGGCAATCCAGATTCGGGAGGGATTGGAGATGCCAAATTGAAAAAAATGAAAATGTCCATACCTTGTCGTTGGTGGCACTAGTTTATTCGCGTTGTGATAAACACTTCTGGTTTCAGCCGTGGACTGCGTATAGTCATTGGTTTAAGGATAAAACTGGTTTTCCTCTTGCATGTTCATGCTAAAGGCACCATAGGCTAGTTACTGTTTTGGAGCCGTTAATGCATTTTTTTCTGGCAACATAATCATGTACATTCACACACAGCAGATAATGTACCTCTATATCGTACACCGACCAGGCTTATGCATTGCTGGCAAAGAGTATCAGTTACTGTGTTCACCAGAGGTGCGCATTCCGACATGGAGAATCAACATCCTTTTACCTCCAGGGCGTCAGCCAATCGCACTCAAGGATTTGATGAGAACATCAGTATCGCCATCAATGGCGAAGTTTGGAAATTTAACTGTGATCCCTCAAATTATATTTACTTAGTCGTCAGTTGCCTCACAGTTGATTGGACTTCGCTGAGGCCAATCCCCATTGGAGTACTGGTGATTCTGATTTTGACTAACCAGTGATTGAGTTATTTCCCAGCATCACTAGAAATACCTTGAAAAAAAATGTCTCAGCACCAGTTAAAAATAAAAAATGAGAGGCTTGATTAGGGGGGCAGCCAGTAACCTAACCTTGTCATCATCTCGCCAAAAATTCAGAGGCCATGATGCTTGCATAGGACCTTGCTGGGCCAGTGAGTAAATTACATAACCTCACACAGTTCTAGCAGTGATCTAATCAGCTTTAGTCCTGAACCAGTATTATGAGGAGAATCTCCATTACAAATAATTTAGTACAGGACTTGAGATCAGTATGTGAAACCAAACCAAATGCTGTTAATGTACATAATCAGAATTCAAAAAATTATTGTAGATCTCAGTAAGATGACACCTCAGTTGTTATAACTCATCTCCGAAGAGTTTGTTTGGTTGTTCAAGTTTGTGTCCTTGAATGGTCCTTCTCCCTGCATCTTGACGCCACTTCATTTTTTTCACTGGTAATCCTGAAGAACTGGTCTCCATTTCTGGAAATAAGTCGCATATCCTGCCCAGTATTGCCAGCATGCCTTCTGCAGCAACTCAAACCAGTCACCACATGGTGAATTTCACACCACAGTAACAGGAGAGCGTCATTCACTGCACACTTCCTGGTCCCGAAAGATAACCGTGTCTGTCCAGCAGTGTGAGTTTACTGTACAAACATTCTTCTTTTTCTCCTTTCGCCTGATGGAGCTGGTCATCTGGGGTCCTCAAGTGGCACTGATCTTCAACCATTGGACTGGAGGGCAAACGCATATTTCCAGTGCGGACTTCCAGTGCTAGGCTTGGCATCGCAGTGCTCAGCATTGCCGCGAGGAGAGTTCAGCAGCTCATTTTCTTATTGACTGGAACTTTTTGCGTTTAGGTTGCATGCTCTCCTGATTTTAGTGGTGGTTTCCTCAGGAAACTCCAGTTTCCTGTCTCCTGTCCATGAGACGTTTGTGAGGTGAAGCACAGTCAGGTGAAGCACAGTCCTGCCATTGGCAGCTGGAGTTGGTGGGAGCTGCACTGATTAAGACAGCATAGATTAATGGCAGTGGATCATGCGCTACCCTGGATTCAGTTAAAAGAATATAAAACATAAATCTCCCTTGTGTGGATCCGCAGACTGGTGCTTTGCAACAGCTGGCAAAGCTAGTCATCATGAAACGCAGGATGTCGCTGAGCTTACAATGTGTGCCCGTTCCAGACATTTTGAGACCAGGGTGGGTCTGAAAGCTGAAAATGCTTTGAGGTCATTGTCTAAGCTTAACCCCTTAAGTGCCTCAGCCTTTTGTTCGAGCGTATTTTGAGTCACTGTAACTGAAAGATGTCACAAACTTCGGGGTCTCCTAACATGTCATCAGGCGCACAGGCAATTAATCATTACAAGCCGTTTCAAGACCTGTGTTTGTGACATCATTCGGTGATGTGACTATCCCAGGACCAGAGAGACTGATCAACTTCTGCCCAATAATTAATCAGTTCCTTCAGTGTTCTGGGTGATCCCTCCCCTTTGTGATGTCACAAAGGACAGATTTGAAATGGCTTGTGGTGGCTAATTAGCTGTGCACCTGGTGAAATGATAGGGGATCTTCAACTGAACCTGACTAAAATGTGCTCTATCAAAGATTGAGTGGGCAGTTAAGGGATTAAGCTGTAAGGAAAACTGCAACCAGCTGGGGAATGTTTCACACCACTGTATATAAACTCATTAGTGTATCATATTTATCGCTCTCCTGCTCTTTCACTTTCCTCTGACTCTTTCATTCTCTCTTTCTCCCCGATTCTCCTCCACTACAGGCCGTGGCTAAGACTATGTCCACGGATTGCCGTTGCCACGGTGTGTCGGGTTCATGTGCAGTAAAGACGTGTTGGCGGACACTGGCGCCGTTCGTGCGCGTCGGCAGTTTCCTGAAGGAGCGCTACGAGGCCAGCGTCCTGGTGCAGGACCGCGCCAAACGCAAAGTTCGGCGGAAAGAGAAGGGCCAACGCCGCCGGCCGGTCACCAAGGACGAGCTGGTCTTCCTCAACAAGTCGCCCAACTATTGCGTGGAGGATCGGCGAGCGGGTGTGGCCGGGACAAGGGGGCGGCGGTGTAACCGGGCGTCAGCCGGGCCTGACGGCTGCAACCTCCTGTGCTGCGGGCGGGGCTACAACACACACGTGGTGCGGCACGCTGAGCGCTGCGAGTGCAAGTTCGTCTGGTGCTGCTACGTGCGCTGCCGTCGCTGCGAGAGCATGAACGACATGTACACCTGCAAGTAGCAGCCGCAGCGCGGGGTCGTGGGCCAATATCATCGAGCCGGGGTCGTGAACTCACGGTCCTCCAGGGGTGAGAACTACTGTGTGAGCGCATTCTCTTCACCTGGGAGTCAGTCTGGCCAATCAGAGGCACTGCGTGTTCAGTCAATTAGTTAATTACATAGGAGAAAGTAGAAAACCAGAGTGGATTTGGATTCAAGGGCCAGATCTGGCAACCCCTGGCCTAGTGTCTGCGGTGCTGTGTTGGATCTGGAAGGTTGGTGGTCCAACGGTCAAGGCGTTGGTGTTCCACGATAAGATCAGTGCTGCTGTTCGGCCCTTGAGGAAGGCCATTAACCCCACATAGATTCCTGGGTGAAATTGGCCCCTGACCAATTGTGTGTCGCTTTGGACAAGAGCCTCAGCTGAAATACCTGTAATGTAATGTGAGATGGTGTGGGACCCCAGGGTCAGGATGAGAACATTCCGCCCTCACCGCTGGGGTGAAAGGCTGTGATGTTTCTAGGGTTCTGTTACCGAAGAGAGGCCCACTTCCAGTCGGAACAGAAGAGACAGTATCAGTCAGGGGCCCCAGAACTTATAAGCACAGCCCTGACTGTGTTGCCAGAGCTCCTGTTGAGAAGTTCACTGATCTTATCGTAACTCTACTAACTCTCGAAACTGTCAAAAAAAGGCAAATAAAAAAGGGGGCTGCCCATTTTCCAGTCTTGATCATTTACTTGTCAGCAGGGGCACCCCAACCTCAACGCAAAAGAGAATTTGCCAGCACAGTAGTGTGCAGAAATCACCATTGGGGGATGGAAACTGAGGGCTGGGACTGCCGCATGGAGACATTCTGGGTCTGTCTGGGAGGGAAATGAAAGAAGCTTCTGCAGAATTTCAGCGGGGTAAAGGGAAAACCAGCGTTAAGTTGACAAACGACTGGACTGTTAAATTAGAGGAGCTGTGTAAATTCTGTAGATTTCTGGTTTACTGGTTTGGAAGAAAACCGTGAAAGAATACCCATTCGTCCACTCTTCCCACAGTTGAGTTCATTTTACTGAAATTAATTAGTGTAATTAATTTCAAGGTTGAGCAGTGAACTGTTTTTTATTCTTTTTCAACTCAATTACTTACATTTTATTTTGAAAGTCTGCAGACTTTCAATGAACATTCTTAATTGTTCCACCAATAATTTAGTCTGAAACACTTTTCAGTATTTTATTCCTATTTTGTACGTAACAAATGTCTATTTTTCACTTTTAGCATATTGTATGCGCAAAAAAAAACAAAAAAAAAAAAATTCACTCTGTAGTGCTGCAAGCAAACGCACATTCCAAAAAAAAACTTGCTGTACATTTTTTAACTGAATGCATATACGGACCAATATACAAAATGAGGAAGCATTTTTTTAGAAAACTGTGGTCAATTGTTTTTGTAACTTCATGTAAATATTAATTTATACCAATATTTCATAAGGAAAGCCTGCTGTGTGCTATGTATTGTATCCCATACATACTGTAAATATTTTTTTACTTCCAACTGTTTTACTGTGTTCTCATGTTGTTTATCGTCATGTCTGGCAGTATTTGGCCCGGTGCTTGGTATAAAATGGGCTCCATTTCCTCATAGCTCAGATAATATGGATTTGAATATCCACAAATGGATGTTGACAGTACCTAACATGCTATCTGTAGTTTAAAAATCCAATCATCTAGTGTACAGAGCCAAAATTGTCCAGGAAATTCAATGTTCAAATGCTAACGGACCTTACGGTGCGTGCTCTCCAATATGCATACCAGATATGTGTTCGATTGAATATCATATTGGAACATTAGTTATGATAAAGTAGCATCTTAATGCATAGTTCGTCATTAAAAGAAACAAATCTATCAACCAAATGGGTAGCTCCTGTCAATCTAGACCACGGGCTTGTCCGTCTGTCTGCTGCCAGCGTCCGAACCTCATCCCTGCAGGAGTGGGGCAGTGATTTGTGAAAAGTGGCAGATCAGTGCTAAATGCCACACATTCCTTCTTTTAAAGGTGGATTAAAGCTAACCAAGGCTACCCGTCATTTCTGCATTACTCACAGTAGAAGAGGAAAGGTTAAGAACTGTGTTTTCACCGTGTTTCTAATTAGAACTCATAGCATACGCTATACTACATTTTAGTGAATAGGTGTTTCTCCGTGGTTTCTGTGCGTGAGCAGTAGTTTTCTGTATTTCGTTCGTTTCTTTGACTTTTATCCTGAACTTTAATTTCAAAGGGAACAAAGTATTTTTTCAGCTCCCTGTTTTTTAAACATGAATATTAAATGTCATCAGTTCTGTTTGGTTTAAGTTCTTGAATGGAATAAGGGATTTCTTTTTAGCCTTTTTTTTTTTTACCGAAAATCGGTGATGTTTCCATAAACTGAAATAAATATTTGCTTTTAAATGTTAAATCTCTTACTTTTGAGGGTTGTAAATTCTAAATGTACTTTTGATTATAGCTGCAGTTGTACAAATACAGCATTTTGGTTATTATTATAATTTTTTTTTAATTTTGCGGTAATGCTCTATTAGAGGTATACAAGCTTCATAGTAACCTTAACTTCTAAAGCATGACTATCTGCTCTTGTTTATTTGGCCTGATTACCTACCAAACATTTACTTGCTCATCTGCTGAGATCAATCAGTAGAACAACAGGCTAGTTTATTTTTCGATTGCATTCTTGTTCATCACATCACAAAGTCATGAGCCATTTTCCCTCTCACAGTTAATGACGAAATAAAACATGTCAACATAACAAAATGTCTCTCGAAGATTCTGATCTCATGTAGCTCATTACATGCCACAGATTAGCATAAAATCTGTTTGCTAGGTTAATAAGTAAAGTCATATTGTGCCAGTGTTCTCTATGGTTCTATTTTACTTCAGATGTTTTCAAGTTGGAATGAATACTTTTTACAATGAAAATATTTCGAATAATTCAAGTGCCATCCTTGAAGAAATTACAGTGCTGAAAAAAATTCAGAAATGGCTGGTGGTGCTCAATAAATTTTGAAATTTATTCTAAATATCATTCACATTATTGCCATCACATATTATCTGTAAATATAGCCAAAAGAAAATCTCTTTGCCATTGGGTCAGTCCATATCAAATCACCCAGGGGTGGTTGCGGCACCATTTTCAAATTTAACAAGCTTCCACTAACTTAAAGATAATGCCAAAAGAACATACCATGCAAAATTTTAGATCTCTAATTCAAATAGTTTTCAAGCAAAATAGTTTTTAAGTTTCAGCAATTTAGGCCTGAACCAGCCCCCCCTAATCCTCCAGGGTATTTTTTAGAAAATGAAGTGGTTGTATCTCAGCTTCTAGGCAACATAGCATCACCAAATTTGACATGCAAGTTCTCTATTAGTAGCTTGTTAAATAAAACCCTTCCTAGCCTTCTAGCTAGTGCGTAGTAGGTACTGGAGCTTGTCAAAAATGCCCAAATTTACAAAAAATAAGCTCGCGAATGAGTTTTAGAAACCCTAAAAAACAAGAAATAGTGCTCATGCCTGCTATAATACCCTCCAGTTCCATTCTTAACAACATTATGCAGTACTTTAACAAATTAGAGCCCTTTAGCTTCATTATCTGCAGAGATCTAATCAGCTGAATTTCCAATCAGAGTGAAAATTATCGAAAATTGCCAAAATTCAACAGGCCAGAAGCCAGTGTAGCACAGGTGGCAGGGATATGAAACTTTGTGCAGGAAAGCATCTATCATTTGGCTGTTTCCACATAATAATTGCAAGTTTTCCCCATCACAGTATCATCAAATTTTTTTCACATTTTGTAAGCCATTATCGGTAATTGATAATTCTTACCATAATCACTATATATTACTTAGAGTGGTACATCAGTGTAACTGAATAGTTTGGATTTCATAGGATAACCTCAGGAAATGTACTAAGTGTACTAAAGCAGTATTATATACAGAAATAACAGGGGAGCACATCAGTTAGTATAAGGCCAACTGACTTTATTTCCAAAAACCAGGCCAACCAGGCCGAAACTTAAAAACTATTTTGCTTGAAAACTATTTCAATTAGAGATCTAAAATTTTGCATGGTATGTTCTTTTGGCATTATCTTTAAGTTAGTGGAAGCTTGTTAAATTTGAAAATGGTGCAGCAACCGGCTTTTTCTGTATTGGGTGATTTGACATGGACTGACCCCATTATCATTTCTTAGTCATTAAAGGCAATGAACATGCCACTGAGTTTAGATGTATGTTCAGTACAATTTGCCTAAATGTAGAGTTTAATTTGTTTGTTAGCTATCATGAAGGCAATTTATGCATTGCAATTACACTAAATTACGGTGTCAAACTGGATCTTACACTGGACATTGAAATTCAGTCACTGGTTTAAGGATTCAAAACCTTCAAGTTTTTTATTAAAATATAAGCTCCACACGATCCATTAAGGTTTGCAATAGATCAAATGTACACCAGGCAGTATCCTATTAACTGTTTTTAATACACTGCAAGGTAGAGGAAATTCATAGCTTTACATTTTTATTGCCACAACTATTGTGATGAATTTCAGCCAATGAGGTGCCACTGGGCAAAAGGTCACCAGTAAGAGCCTGTAGCCTGCCATCTATCTCAGTGTTTCCCCGTCCTCTCCTCGGGACACAGCAGCTGGATCCAGGCACCTCTTGCATTCCACGGTAAGGACACCAGATGCAACTCTAGGAGCCCAGTAATATTGCAATAAGCTGTAACGGAGGGGTACAGTAGCAGAAATTCAAAACTCGGGATGAAACTTGGGTTTCTATGTGCAAATTTCCTGTATCACAGAGTAAGTCCATAAACATACACCCCTGGACAGATTGCCAATCTACCACAGGGCACAGACACTCTGTACTTACACACTCATGAGTAATTATCACTCTCTTATCACCCTGGTCTTTAAATTGTGGGAAGAAACCAAAATTCAGAAGGGAATCCACTCAAACGCAAGGAGAACATGCAAACAAACTCCGCTCAGAAAGGCCCCAGCTGAATTCAAACTCAGGACCTTCTTGCTGTGAGCCAATATTGCTGTCATCAATAATAACTGATGCATGTCTGACAGAGAATATATTGAATATCATGCAAATATCACCAGTGATGGGAAAAGAAATTTTCCTTCCAAGAATTTTAAAGCCCCTCTGGTGAAGATTACGAATATGGCAGAGCTCGACAAGCGAAAAATACGCAGGCAATCAATAAGAAAATAACTGACTGTACTGTAATGTATCTGGGACCATTTCTTGCATAAAAATTGGATGTCAGTCAAGTGACTTAGTGTTTCCATTAAAACAGATGGTTTACTTACATCCAGGAACAGATGTTTTTAACTCAAACATGAGAAAGCAAGTGAATTCAGTCACCCTCTGGGAAGTGTAGACACAAACCCTTCATTGTGTCATCAGGAGGATAATACACTTGTTTCCCTGCCAAAAAGTCCTCTCTCGTCTTTAAATGCAACACAAGCAACATATGCCACTGAGTAAAACAAGACAAGAGGTTTTCTGTATCAAAGGCTTCAAACAGAGCACAGGTCTCACGCCTTAAGGAACTTAGCGAGCAGTAAAAATGAATTAATGCAGAGTCATATTATGTTACCAAAGGAGAGGGCGTAAATCTAAAGCATGATTGCCCCATAACATCTTTCAAATGGGTGGCATGCTGAAAACTTGCGCTATATTTTGTATAAGCTTCGCCTTTAAGGCTGTCGCTCGTGGGTTTATCCCTTTGCGCACGTGCAGAGGAATAAACCCAATAGCGACAGCCTTAAAGGGCTACGCTTATACACATAGAATCTGGGGTTACAATACATTATCAAAGTTCCTCCAGGGTTATATCACAGTTATATCATAGCTCTGAGGCAACAAGGTTTGGGGCGTACCAGCAGAAAATTATACTCAGGAGTATTTTTCAGAAAGAGAAACGAGAATGCATTATCAAAGATGTATTCATTTTAAGATTAAATTCAAGCATTGACAACTGCAACAAACAGCGTCTTCAGGCAGAAACAGATTATTATTATTATTATTATTTGACATTACTTAATATTCTTATAACGTATCAGAGATGTTGGAGTGAAAAACATTACAATAGTAGACCTCGCTGCATACTATTAAAGATTGCCGTCGCCAAAATAATTGTGTCCATCTCAATAGTGCAAAACTATTTGAACAATGCATAAATAAATGAAGAAAATGGGCACAATTAATCTTCCACTTCTGTCAAAGATGCATATAACTCAGCATCTGACAGTACATATATGCAGTGCATTAATACACAGCTTACATCATCAGTTAGATCCTGTCCATGTTCATTGGATGGATGCCCAAAGGTTTATCTAGAGCTCCATTTGAATGTGAAGTTTTTTGTAAGAGTAAAATTAGTATTTCTTGAATTAATTTTATGAAGCACTTATCATGCCATTTTAGACTGTTTCCTTTTTAACTTAAAAAGCTCATAACATTTTTACAGCATCAAATTATTTGATCATGACTCATAGTGGTGGTCCAGTGGCTGCAAGAGGTGGCTGAAGGAATCCCCAGACAAAAAGACACATACCCGCTGCTGAGATGTCAGGATTATTGCACATGGAAGAGGTGTTGGTGGTCCAATAGGTTGTGACCTTACCTCTAGTGGAGGAATCCCCAATACCCTAGTGCAGTGATGGGGACACTGTACTGAGGGAGACACCGTCTTTCGGATGACACATTACACCAAGGTCCTGACTCACTATGGTCATTAAAGATCCTATGACACTCGATAAGAGTAGGGGGTTCCCCAGTGTCATGGCTAAATTCCTAACTTAGCTCTTTCAAACTGCCACCTAATAAAGGTTTAATAAAATACTCAGAACGCACATCCCAAGAAAGTTAATCTGCGTGACTGCAAATCATAATCTGATTCCATCCTTGTTAATACGTCTTCGTTTTGCATTGTATTTATATATTTCAGTAATTTCGGCATTATGCGCACTATATGACGGAGCTTTCTGAGGAAATTCGAGGATTAAAAGCGCTATTTTAGCTTTAGCTAAGGGATACAAAGAATGTTAACTAGTTGATATCGCCAATAATCATAGAAGAGGAAACATACCTTGGATAATTTGACGCGCATTGAGTAATTTACTTTGTTCAAAATTGCGAGCATGCGCAGTAGGCCTAATAGTGACAGCTCTGATGCGCAGAATTTATCTCATGAAAGAACTTCAACAATTAATCTCAGGCTGAGGGACAAAAATACACATTTTTATATCACATACTCTGTAACTGGACAGTAAACTGAATTGCGAACATTTTGATCAGGTCTAGAGTCATTTTAAACACACTGAATTAAACTTAAAATTGAAAAATAGGCCTTCTGACATTATGCAAAGTCGAAGAAGCAGTTTCTTGTAGTTTGACTAATGCCGACCGATTTGAGCCTAGTCGTTTAAACAGCATTCAAATTCATCATGCCAGTAACTGCCTGCGAAGGACCTGTACAAAAAAAAGAATCTTATGTCAATTAAAAAAATCCCGTTGGACTGGATTCCATTCTCAGACAAATGATCAAAACTAAGCTTTCAAGATTTGTGTCAGACTTGGACGCAAGAAACCCGAGGAACAATGCCTCTTTGTTTTACAAAGATAAAACAAGCTGCAGGAGAGAGAACCAACCATAACGCGACACTGCCCGTTGCTCACAGTTAATTCACCCCGTCCAAGATTATGCCATTTCTAGCGCTCATAATTGCTGTATCTAATTTTTTTTCACGAACAGTTCTGTTCAGCCGAGCGTAAAAACGCCAAGATCCTGCCAAGAACAGTATGCCCTCCGGCGGCTTTCCCACTCCACGTATTTCGATGCACGTCCCGATGAGAACTGAAGCACATGTCAAGCACTCCCTGAGTTTGAATACGATAAATGGGAACTCACCACATTGTCTCCCTGTATATGCAAGACCGAGACACATCTCTGAGGCAGAACCATCCCCGTTTGCGGTCTAAGATTTTCAACACGACAACTTCTTGTCACTTTGCGGTTAACAGATAATATTTTACAACGTGACAGTGTTTCTGCAGGCGTTGCATTTGTGATGCATAGTGTGTCAGTGAACGTGAGCAGGGACTCTTGGCCGGGGGAAGCCATGGTTTTGTGGTAAAAAACAGGGCTTTGTGGTCGTCAGTGTCACAATACATTATGGATGCTCACGTCTCTAACCGCCCTCATCACAGAAACGTTTAATTCGTCAAAAATCGTGGCATTTTTTTTCGCCCATTTCTTTTCTTTGTAGCGTTTACCATACCAACGGGCTTCTTGCTGAACATATTGAGAAGCCTATGCTTTTATGACATGACTTCACAGGTGAAGAGGAATACGAACACAGCGGCCACTGGAGATTAAAAGTAATAATAAAAATAAATAAATAAATAAATAAAGACAGACAGACTGACAGAAACATGCGCATTCACACAGTTTGCTCTCAATTTTAGAACCTTTAGGTCTTGTCGTCATGAAGCGTGAGGAAAAACAAGAGATAAACATGTAATAGGAAAAACAAACAAATACTCACTCTCCGGCACTTTCCCAAAAAAAAATCTTTCAGTGGAATTTTTATGGCCATTTCATAGTCATTTAAAATAATGATGTAGTACTAGTGGTTGCATGGGTCAAACAGTTTAAAAATGGGACAACAAAGACTCAGCTTCAGTGATGAACTTTGACAGGCGAGTGATGCTCAGTTAGGGGAGAGTCAGGCCCCTCCAGCCCCAGCAGTTTAAGTTTTTTCCTAAAGATGGCAGTGTGAGCGTCCCTCCGTTGATGAAGAAATAAACCGCGCATTATCCCTCCATTGTCTTTTCATTACCTCCGCCTACGAAGTTGGGGCGGAGATTATGTTTTCGCCCGTTTGTCTGTCTGTCTGTCTCTCTGTTTCTGAATAACATGACTCAAAAAGTAATGCACGGATTTGGCCGAAATTTTGTGGGTGCATTGCTATTACATCGAGGGTGGACCCTATTGATTTTCACCGCGATCAGTGAGACAATATGGCCGCCATGGTAGCCATCTTGAAATCGTATGACACGCGAAGATTTGGATCGTGCGGAGGTTTGCATTCTACGAGTTCCTCCAGTTAAGTTGCGTTTTCATCAAGGTTTCCGATTGTCGCACCCAAAAGTAACTTTGCCTGGAAAGTTTCATTTTCATCATGTATCATGATACCACATATCAGCCATTCAGTACCCTGTGCTGATAAGAAGCCATGTGTGTGCTGCGCAATTAGTGTATCCTTGATCTCAACAGTCTTCTGGTATCTAGGCTGCACGTGTAAGAAGTGGAAATGTTGACAGGGTGCACCATGAGCCAGCTTTTGTGGGGAAGCTTGAACCTGGCTTATGATGCCCCACAGTGGTGGATTTAGTGTATCTGTCAAATTTTTTCAGAATATTAGCTTTTTTTCCCCCCCCAAAGATAGTTGTTGCATAAGCTGTTAGAAATACATCAAGAATATGTTCTTGTGTTTAAATTCATGCAGTGAAATCAGTTTACCTTTTCCTCCTTCCAAAGGAGCGAAATTCCGAGAGAATCAGTGTTGACAAGTTTGCATGCGAGTAGGATATGAAAAGCAAAAAAGAACTTGAAATGAAAACATGGCTAGTGATTTGGTGGTGCTGGCAAACATTTCAGGTAACCGGTAGGCTACCTGCTACGTAAAGCACACATTGTGTGGAAAACAAATTGTAGAGATGTAATGTCATCGTAGCAATAGGAAATACAGTGATGATTTGGAGAAAACAGGGTGTTCGTGTGCTGGCTCAAGGAACCCCAAGGTCGAGGCACCATGAGCCACCTGATGGACTTTTTTCTGAATGGTATTAGACCAGTTTGCAGCCAGATCTCCAGCTCAACGATTTATCATTAAATAAATAACATGCAATGGTACATTTTGCAGTTAGATAAGAATCAATAACGAAATAAATTAACTGCACGAGGTACAAAAACTGAAAAGTGGCTAATAATGTCTCACCTCTCACCAAGCGTGAGTAAAAAACCTTTGACTTGGATAAATGTCTGAATTCAACCCATCAGTAAGCTGGTAACCTTGCTCTGATTTCATAGTGATTCTTCCCAATCAGCCAGAAAAGTCCCTGATCAGAGCTGCCAGACTGGGACGAGCCCTACAATGGAACAGTGCCGAGTGCTCGGCAGGCATGTGAAGTTGGCTGCGCTTGCGCAAATGAAGCAAGATGCATATCTCATTACCTAGCCTACTTATTTATATAGGGAATGGTTTAAGTCTGTAGAATGCTTCTCGTCAAAATTTTTCAAATATTAGTCTTCAGGAATTCAGTAACAGTCAAAAGTATCTCAAGACTGCAATGGTAAGAGGGGATTTCATGCATATTATAGGCCTACACACACAACTTTTTATAACGCCACTTAAAGGTTAAGGAGCAGGCAATGTTTCATATTAATAGAGACACGTACATTACATTATTTTGATCTTTCATAAAAGTAACGGAAAGGTTTTACTACAGTGAGGAGGCCGTCAGCTGAGAATGCTACAATTAGAAGGATTACATCCCTCTGTATTGCAGTGCAAACATCTGGAATCACAGTTCCATAGCAGCCTTAACGGGTTTACAAAACTCAAGCAATTAAGGGAATGCCACACAAGCATAAGGCAATAAATGTGTGCATTCATTTTCACTTGGAGTAAAACAATACAGGACAGTCCATAGGCACACTGACACAATGTTGATTATATGCTTATTACTCTGGCAAGTTGGATTCGAAAATAAAGAATAAGTCGATGATGTGAATTCTGTCACCTTTAGCGAGTGGGCATTTGCAATAAAACATGCAGGATTTACAGCCCTTTTATACCGTATGGTTATTGTCTATCCCAGAGACTCATTTTCGCTTCCATCTCATCTCCATCCGTTTTGCTTCGAGGAAAAACACAAACCGGTTAATATCACAATAAAATCAAATTACGTTAGGACGCTGGACCTTTTTTTCCTTGACGCGTGTAATTCTTGTGATGTCAAGCTGCTGCCATCTAGTGGAGAAATGAAATTCTCTGTGAAAATCCGATGGCCCGCTGTGTTACTTCTCACAACCAAGTTATGGAAAAAAATCTAGTTACGTACAATCGGACAATTCCTTACAATTCAAGTTTAATTCAATATGATTGGCTGAAGTGTGGCTCAGAGCGGAAGTGGTATCACAAAATGGTTTGGAAATATAAGCACGCAGATGGCCCCAACATACCTAAAGCAATTTTGTAAACACTGTTCCAGGAGATCAAATGCTCTGAACCTTTCCATATGGAAACTGACTACTAATTAGCTCCATTCTGATGTACCACTGATGAATGAGAAATCCTCTCGGGCTTAAGAGTGAAGACTACAGTACAGTAGGTAACGAGGAGCAGTGTTTATCACAACCACAGAAAAAAATTCCATGTCCATGAGAAAAGTGAACAGGAATAGATTCAGGGATGAGACAGCTGCCATCTATGATAAATAATTGTGGCATCTACATAGTACTCCACACCAAGAAAGAGACCGCAGCTTCAGTTTATTCACCAGCTAAAACAAAATCCAGTGAACCGCCACTTCTCACTAAAATCCAGAGGAAAAACCTCAGAGATTTAATAGTCATTTCTACTGTTTAAAGTCCTGTGTAGTATGATGGTAAGAATAACAGAACTTCCGAGGTGTCTGTGCATGACTTTGATTCCATTCATAAAAAAGCCAACATTTTCAGTCAGTAGCTTAAAAAGTAATCCATTATGCAGGAGCATATCATTAAATCCAGAATACTTCATGACAAATAATAATAATAATAATAATAATAGTAATCAATTATATACACGAATAAGTGCTATACGTAACTGGATGAGACTACATATCACAAAAACAAAACCCTAAAACATGTATTCTACACTAAACGCTGGTCTTTATTTAATAACTACTTTTAAATAAAGGAAAACGATATTCCAAAGGGGCAAGTACATTCAGTTAAATCTACTCAGCCTAGGCAAGGCAAGGCAAGTTTATTCATAAAGCATTATTCATACAAAGAAATAATAAAGTGCTTTACATAAGAAGACAGAGTCACAAAAACTTTAAAACAAATAAAACAGTTAAAATAAATTCAATGAATTACAGAAAGAGAATACAGTAATATTACATTAGATTACACAATAGATTAAACATTATTTGATGTTTGGAAAGCCAGTTTCATACAGAGAAGTTTTAAGCCTTGATTAAAAAAAATAATAAATAAATAAATACAGGGTCGGAGGCGACCTCAAAATTTCTGGCAGTTTGTTCCAGAGCTGTGACACTTAGTAACTGAAGGCTACTTCCACGTTTGGTCCAAACCCAGTGGAGAAAGAGCAAACCTGTCCCGTATGATCGAAGATCTCTGGATAATTCATAACAAAGCAGCATATAAGAAATAAGGCATTAAATGGTTTGAGGCCTATCAGTTAGCAGCAGCACCTTGAAATCAATTCTTTGTTGCATAGGAAGCCAGTGCAAAGCACTCAGAGCTGGAGAGATGTTCAAATCTTTCACTTTTAGTTAGGACTGTAGCAGCATTCTGAATAAGTTGCAGTCATCTGATCAGTTTTTTTACAGAGACCTTTACAGACACTATAACAGTAATCAAGCAAAGTAAAAATAAAAGCATGAATTAGTTTCTCTTAATGAGAAATCAGTCCTTTAAATATTGCAATGTTTCAGGGATGTAGTAAGCAGATTTTATAAGTCTGTTGATGTGACTGATGAAGTTTAGCTCTGAGCCCAAAACTACATCAAAATATCTGGAATACTGCGATGTCTCAAACAATAGTGCTTCAAGGAGAGAATTAACCTTCAATCTTTCTGTTTTGGGCACAAAATAAAAAAGGATAAAACTGAAAGAATTAAGTGGAGAAAATTCTGGCACATCAGATCACAGATTTGTTCAATGCGCATATTCAGTGTTTGTATGGGACCATAGTCACCTGGATTTCTTATCATGTAAATCTACGCGTCATCCGCATCACTATGGTGAAACATTTTGCAGTTTTTAAAAATCTGAGTCAGTGGGAGCACATAGATGCTAAATAGAACTGGTCCAAGAATGAACCCTTGGGGAACTCCACATGTCCTTGCTGAGTCTTTATCCTCCTGCGGATGGGATTTAAACCAATTAAAGGCTATGCTAAAGAATCCCAGTTTTCCAGGCTGTCCAGCAGTATACCGATGCAGACTGTGCCAAATGCCACACTGAGATCCGGCAGTGCTAAGAGAAAGACATCATCTGTATTTAAATAAATGTTACTTAAAACTTTCATGAGAGCAGTCTGGGTGCTGTGATTTAGTCAAAATCTAGACTGGAGAACATAAAAACAATTACTTAAGGCAAAAAAAGCATTGAGCTGTTGAGAAATGACTTTTTCAATAATTTTACCCAATAATGGGATGTTTGATATGTGCATATAGTTCTGTATCACAAAGGTGTCCATTTTTTCTGTTTTAAAAGAGGCTTGATTACTGCAGTTTTCAGTGTTTTGGGGAAACAGTCTCAGAGAAGAGAGGTACTAAATATTGACTGGAGGTTTGATGCCAAGCAATCAAAGACATTCTTCAAAAAGTTTGTGGATACATAATGAAGGTGGCAGGAGGAAGAACTAAGGCGTAACAAAATATCCTCCAGGCTGTCATGGCTGAAAGGATTAAATTCTGTTTAGCAAAGTAAATTGGTTTTAGGAGGAAGAAAGAATGACTCGACCCCTTCACCTGAAACAGAGGCACTTACAAGTTGTCTAATTTCATAAATATGGTCAGTAATGAAGGAGGTAGTTGCTGCATATGCGAGGGTGGACAGGATTTCAGGAGATACTGATAAGGGGGGGGGTTGTCGGCCTTTTACGACTAGAAAGTAAGGCACGTGTATTACACTTTTGGAAATGATACAGGAAAAAAAATAAATAAATCTTGCTTTTGTTAGCTCAAGATTTTAAAAGGGCCCAAACTTATTATAAAACTCTTCCCAATTGCATGGTACAATCATAACGCCATCTAACGCACTTTACTTCCATGCCTAGAGGTTCTGAGCGGAATTAATGCAACCAGTGCGTTTCGTCTGAAAACAGCACTGCACCCAAGATTAAGGCATAACACTGCTTGCACGCCTGAGCATTTCCCAATGCAAACAGGAGGACATGCCACACACTCCAGGAGCCAGGGGTTTCAAACCAGTCTGGAAGGGGGCCAGAGGACTACAGGTGTTCATTCAACTGAGCAAAAACACACAGGATACAACTAATCACCAGTGCAGGATGAGATCAGCTGATTAAATTAGTTGTATCAGGTGTGCTTCTGCTTGGCTGGATTGAATGCCTGCAGCCCCCTGGCCCTTTTAAAGACCAACATGAGACTCCTCCTGGGAGCGGAACACTAAAATGGGTACTAACCAGGAAGTGGTTTCCCAATACATGCAAGACAGTGGTGAGATGCAATAGATACTCTTCAAAACAAGTCGACATGGTCTACAACATCCCCCGCCAATCGTGCGCTTCTTATTTTCGAACTCGATCAAGGCCTTTATGGTCTGAAGCTACACACCAAATTTGGTTACTGTATCTGTAGTAGTTTCTGAGTAAAGCTGTCCCCATTATCTCAGAGAGACGGACGGACGTCAAACCCATATCCCCCTCCCACTTCGTGTTGGCGGGGGATTAAAAAAAAAAAAAAAAAATGATCGACAGGAACGTACCACTGTACTTAAGACGTTTACTTGTAGCCTGGCACAATGTCTTGACCTTTAGAGTTTGTTGGGGCAACGCCCTTTCCAACTACTTTCCAGCTAGTAACGGAGTGCCACAGCAGGCCTACCAAAGAAAACGTAGTCTCAGCACACAAAAACTTTGAAATGCACACATTAATCACAGAAATAGCAATAGAAAAATTAAACCCTGCTACTGAAACTGTAGAAACAGCAACATAAACTGTTGACTCAGTAGCATAAGACTATGAAACTGCAACATTTTCTATCGCATCCGTCTTTGCCATTTACTGCGCTTGCGCGTACAGGCACAGGCTTCTTTCAGAGATGGTGAAATCAGGCGTGTCTCCTTCGGTTGGAAAGTAAAACTTCCAAATATGACGTATTGTTCATGCAAATGTATAACAATGAATTGTAAGACGTAGCTGTGACATCCACATTCTATTAAATTCACTTATTTTAGCATGTCACCAAAAAGTCGCCAGATTTAGCAGGAAAGTCGCCAAGTTGGCAACACTAAGACTATAGCGAAATCGATAGTGCACATTTCATCGTTCATTTTCGGTGGTGACGTGATAAAATAAGTTAATTTACGAGAATGTGGATTGAACAGCTATGTCTTACAATTGGCAGCACGGTGGCACAGTGGTTAGCACTGCTGCCTCACAGCAAGGAGGTCGTAGGTTTGAATCTGGGGCCTTTCTGTGTGGAGTTTCCATGTTCTCCCCGTGTTCGCGTGGGTTTCCTCCGGGTACTCCGGTTTCCCCCACCCACAAAAACATGCCTCATAGGAACACTCCAACCAGTACCCCTGACCAAGGAACTGGCCTTCGAACTGGAGTTGGTCCCCGGGCGCTGCTCTGTGGCTGCCCACTGCTCCTAACTATAGGATGGATCAAATGCAGAGGACAAATTACCCCACGGGGTTCAATAAAGAATATCTTATCTATCTTTGGGTGCTATTCGTAAACTACGTGTAGCCTATAATTACGCTTTCAGGATTCTGTTCGCCACATGTTTGTATCATTTGCGGCAGACACATTTGAAGCTAGAAGAAGAAAGCTAACACACTCATTTGTACAACGCATCTCCACTTCAGGTTTTCACTCCAATCCTTACAAAGCACACCTCGTTCCACAGCTAGAGCAGGGCTGCCCAACCCTGTTTCTTTTTTACAATCCTGTAGGTTTTTCACTCAAACCTTGGCAAAGCACACTTCCCATAAAAGCATGAGATCCTACTGAGCAGCGATTTATTTGAATGAGGTGTGCTGGATGAAGATTGCAATGAAAACCTCCAGGGGAGTAGATCTCCAGAACATGCTTGGTTACCACTGGCCTCCAGGAGGGTGGACCTCCAGGAACAGGCATGGGAAGCCCTGCTTGAGATATATTTATGGCCTTTGGTCTATAAGCTCTGAAAATGAGCTCCAAGCATGTTTAACTGCAGGGACACAGTAACACAGTCATACAATGTATGAGTACCCAAGCTTCATAACTCAGACTCCACAGTACAGCTTTCTAAGCCCAGTGCATTACGCGTAAAGCTGCCTTAGAGGATAGGCTTTCAGCAGCAGTGTGCTCAGCGCACCAATTTTCTAAAGCACTAGTTTTACAATTTTAAAATAATCAAGGCTTTTCACTTCAACTCACAGCAGAATATAAAGTACTGATTTCAACAGAATTAATACATGCAGTGCATAAAAGTATTGTTTCCCCCAAAAAACATGCGTTTACCACTAAAATTACACCTGAGAATACTTTTGGGACGGCTAAGGCAAGCAGCATTATTTAAACAGCACGATGTGCAGCTCGCACAGGTCCCAGCGAGCTGCCAACAGCGCCCAGTGACCTTCCTTTTGTATTAAAAAAGGACACAGTTTCACAAAGCAGAGTCCAGGATTTAGGCAGATGTTGCCTGGATAAGGGCGAACAGTAACACTTGAAACCCCTCGAAAACAGAAAATGAAAGGAAGGAAAACAAAATATAAGCCCTACCAGGTCTAGCGCAGTTTTTTCTTCAGCTAACGCTGCATAAATCAAACCCATTCATTTTGCTTCATTAAACATCTTGCAAGTGAGGTGAGTTAAGACTAACTGCTCTAAATGTAGAATTACGTGGCGAATAATAAGAAGGCACTTTGTGCCATACTGCAAAAATTTTTTTTTACCAAATTACCCTTTTCTTAAAAAAAAAAAATCTGCCACTGATGTGAGATCATTTTCTCTCATTTCTAGACTCCTATTGAGCAAGATAAATTTCACTCGCCCAATGGCCAAATCTAGACAAGCTGCTGACATTGTCAAGCAATATCCCTCGCTAGTGGCATTGCATTTTTGAATAGAGAAAGTTTATATGCATTTAGATTTCTAAAGAACTGTACTAATCGCAAAGCTGTTAATTTCCTTGCAAAAAAAAATTGGCTGGAGAGCATGCATCAGAAAACTCGGAAAATTATACTAAATTGTTGTCATGACGCACCTTTATGTCACCTCCATGCGAAATATGATCACGATCGGATGATTAGTTTCAAATTTATAGCCAAGACAGGACACATTAGATTTCCCACAAATTTGTCGCCTTTTGCCCCAAAACATGAGAAATTACAAAATTATTTTGAAAATTGTTTTTCATGACACACCTTTATATGGTTTTACACCTCGAAGCCAAATATGATCACAATCGGATGATTAGTTTCAAAGTTATAGCCCGGATACAAACGTGTCGGACGGACTGACGGACGGACGGACTGACCCCATTTTTATATCCCCCGCAACAACGTTGTTGCGGGGGATAAAAAAAAGAGTCAAAATGATCTCACATAAGTGGCATAATTTTTTTTTCTTCTATGAAATAAAAAATATATTTTTATTACCTAAGTTTAAATACAAGATTAAAATGCTTGGCAAGGTTTTCTTTCTGTCACGCAAGCAAACCTAGGACAGCCATTATTGCAATAGTCCATGTTCCAGGAGTATGTTTCCCGAAAGCAGAGTTGCTAACTTACAAAGTGGGATTTTTGCAGGGCGCTGATCAGGCGAACTCCGTACAGCTACTTTGGAGTCAGGACTGTAGGCTCGTACAGCAGATAAATCCGCAGGGACTCCTCCCAGATCCATGGCCCCTCCCCAGCACGGGCAGTCCTACTAGGCCGAGTCCTGGAAGGCCTCGGCTCGGAACGGGATCTTCACGGCTCCGACGCTGGTCCGCTCGGGCCAAAATGGCCGCTCGTGCTGCAGAGGCGTGCGCCGCGGGAAGACGGTGTGCTGCAGGTCGTATCGCAGCAGGCAGCTCAGCGACGCCATGTAGATGTCGGCGAATCGCGAGAGGCGCCGCGAGAAGTAGGTGGGGTTGTGGTAGGTGCGAAAGAGGCTGCCGAACTGAGAGTTGAAGATGGTCTTCGTTCGCGACCTGGAGGAGCGCGAGCAGGAGAGAGAGTCAGTTTACGCCCAGAGCAAAATGCACAGCGTTTCTCAGACACAGTAAGTGCAGCACGAAGAATTTCAATTCAGAATTGAATTTGGTCAAGGGCTCCGTATAATATGCATCGATCAAAGAGAATCACCCAGAAGGGCTCCGAGTAGAATCGTTTTTGTCCTTATCTGTGACGTTGCCCATGACCTGTGAAAATCTAATCACCTTTTACATGCAAGACTGTTATAGGATACTTCACAAGGGTTCAACAAAATCGATCTTAAGTTTTTCCATGATCTGACAATGAAGCATATACAGGTACATGCATACACATTTAACATGGCATACGTTACGTTTCATCAGCATGAACACATTTCTTGGAAGGGTGGTGTAATGGGTAGAGCTGACGCCTCACAGCAAGAAGTTTGTGGGTTCAAATCCAGTCTGAGTGGACTTTGCATGCTCTCCCCATGTTTGTATGGGTTTCTTATAGGCACTGAGGTTTCCTCCAGACGTCCCAAGACATGCATGATAGGTTGACTGGAGACTCTAAACTGCCCATTGATGTGAGTGTGTGAGCGAACAGTGTGTGTTCCCTGCCCAGGAAGAGTTTGAGTTTGATAATGGATAGATATTTCTCAAAATCCCTATGGCGTCTAAAGCTGATGTTCAGTCAAAGGACAATGTACGCCGAGAGAAGGAGCAAACCTACATATTGTCGCCCTCATAACAAAAGTGTCCAAGTCATTTTTTGTCGTTTTGAGAAAAAACCCAAAAAAACTGTTGCATTTTTATATCAATGAGATTTAGGCATAAAATCTCAAAATGGAAAAAAAAATGACTTAAGCACTTTAGTTATGAGGGTTTCCAAATGTGAGGTACTTCATGTAACAACCCAGGTCAACTCAGGTTTGAGGACTGACACAAAATAACTAAACTATAATAACTATAAAATAACTAAGTTTGCCAAAGCTAGCAGCCCACGCAGCAAGTGTCTAGCAACACATCGTGCAAGAGGCCTACCTCATTTCCTCCCTCTCCTCGATCCACTGCTTAATGACGGCCTGTGAGGCTGGGTCTCTGTGGACCTACAGAGAGGAGCGAACACAGAGGAATATCACTGAGATCCGGATCTGAATCACAAGGCCCCTGTACTGGACAAAAATCCAGACACAGAGAGCTACAGCAAAAAGCAAGCAGAGATAAATCCGCACATTTAGCAGAAACAAAACATGTTGAAGGGATGGACCAACAGACGGAGGGACAGAAGCAAGTATGAAAAGGGATATCTACACAATAAGACATTGGCATGT
The DNA here is from genome assembly GCA_029721435.1 of Gymnothorax reevesii. Lineage (NCBI taxonomy): Eukaryota > Metazoa > Chordata > Actinopteri > Anguilliformes > Muraenidae > Gymnothorax > Gymnothorax reevesii. Next base: position 17,233,700 of record CM056579.1, read on the forward strand.
GAAAGTTCAGGGTGAAATATCAAGCGGCTGAGGAGTTCTGGCCCGGAAAACGAGCGTGACTGACTAACGAACAGACAGGCAACATCCATTCCTATACTGGCTTCCACTTCGTGGCGGAGGAAAAAAACAAAGCACATGATCATTAGCGTTTACAACTGTTAGCGACTGCTCCTCAGCATGGCTTTTAGCCGGATACGTTCAGTGTATGTTTGCGTTGGGCAGCTAGCGCATGTAAAACAGCAGTTTGTAGTAGCTACAGCATGACATCAGACAGCTTGATGGAGAGCGGGCTGATGTTAGCGTTGGCTCCGAGGGAAACCGCTTGAAGCCTTTTGAGGCTTAAGGCAAATACAGACAAACATAACCGCCCTCCTCACCTGCATGTGCTCCACCAGACTGGTCAGGCTTTGCAGCCAGGTGACGGTGTGCACGTACTCCTCCGTGTTCATGATCTTAATCTCCTTCCTCAACTCTGGAATGATGGCCCCAGTCCGCCAGCCGTGCTTCAGCGTCAGGTCCTGCAGGAGGGGGGGGGGGCAGGGGGGATCAAAGGTCGGGCCCCAGTCAAGTCAATCAGGCAATAAGTCATTTGAAGCCCCGTCCCTGGACATCTACCATCCAAAAGGTTTTCCGTTTCCATCCTTTATTTGGCACAACCGATTTTAACAATTACCAGCTCGACGGCAACTTCATCTATTGCACAAGGAGGCTTTGTCAGGTTTAAGCTGACAACCCAAAGGATGGTAGATCTTTAGCAGTGGGGTTGGCGACTCCAAATTTAAAGAGGCCAGCTCAAAATGACGTTGGACTATTGGATATGCCCCTGTATGAGCACAAAACTGAGGACACCATGAGTAAAATCTGAATAAATGTCAGTTTTACATTTCTGTTTATATGACAAGTGAAATTTACTTGCCCCATTATACTGAGTCACCTTGCAAAAGACAGCAACAGAAAAGTGATTATAAGAGTAAATGACCTTGTTGAGATTATGATTTTTGTTCAGCGTGGGCACCGCCCGTGTGTTCGCTGCGTTATAGTGACTCATGTTTACCAACACACACAGCACTCACAGCCAGGTCGCTGTAGATGTGATCCCCGAAGTACAGCACTTTGGACCCTCTCCAGCCTGTCAGCCGCAGGAATTCATACAAGTTACCCTAAACAGGAGAGAAACCGCCGGTGAAGACCACAAACATGCAGGGAAGGGCAACTGTAGTCAGGCTTGACCTGGAGTCGAGTGCCTTTTCAGGAGACTTCAGAAAAGCAAAACACAGAACTGCTCAAGCCAACAGAGCCATTTTAAATTCTAGTTGAGATCCCAAGGTTTCCAACAATCCCAAGTATGTCCTCGTTATTTACAGGGAAATGTGTATGAAATGATGCGCAAAATCAGAATATTTCCTACTTGATGTAATGCTGTGGCCATAAAAACATGGCGTCCTGGGTTTGAATATTTCTCTCAGTACAAGCGTGATGCAGCTTCAGTGAAGCGCTGAAACCACCAGAAACAGAATACGCACGTGACATTGTCCTACAAGATGAGAAACTTTGAACCTATTTTAGCAAAACTCAAGTGAAAAATAAGAGTTTGAGAGGCTAAGTTCAAGGCTAACGTGCCATCAGCAGAATTTAGCACACAGAACTTTGCTCTTGCCAGCCAAACTGGTAGACAAGTGGCCATCAAGCCAACTGTTTTCCTGTAGGCAAATAAGAGCCAGACAGTAGCCTTGTGTCAGACACAAAGCTAAAGCTAACCAGTTGTCCAAGGTGATGGAAAGCAAGCAAATTTACCCAGCTTGTTTAATCATCCTATTATGATCTGGGTCAATTTGACCCAACTCAATGTTCAATGTCCCCAAAAACATGGCAAACATACTTTAAGGTAGATTTATTTCCCTAACAGTACAAGTAAAATAAGAATTTGACTCAAAAAAAAAAAAAAAAAAAGATTTTGTCTTCTGTACCCATCTTGTAAGCATCGGTGTTGTTTGGGTCATTGTGACCCCAGGATCCATCATTACATAAAACCATCATTTTTGAAGTGTTGCCAATTACTGCAGGACAAGTTCAAATTGATTTCTCATTCATTTCACATTTGGTTGCATTCATTTTGTCAAATTCATGTAAAATCAATGCCTTGATGGGGGGGGGGGGGGGGGGGGGGGGGGGGCCTTTTTTACTTACTTGGCTATTAAAATGGTCAGTCGAAAAGCATAAATGAGCCGAGAGAAGATTGGGTAAAACTTTCAGTTACAAACAACATATTTAGTTTTTCCATTACAGGGATCGAACAGACTTCAAACCAAAAATGGTTTATTAATTTGAACATAACAGGAGGATTAATGAATTTTAAAGCTCTGGGTTGGATGCAAGTTTTTCTGTCTCATTTTGTGGAAAGTAGGGTGTTTATGGAAACATGGAGTTTGCACCTGATTGTAGATCTGTCCCTTCTCCAGAGAGTGAATTCTGTCCCACAGCAACACACCATCATCCGTTAACCGTCTGAAGGGCCTACAAACAGACAGAAACGTCAGTAGCGGATATCCACAGGACACAGAACTTGTGATAAAAGCCCCCACAGTGCGACAAACACTCAGTCATTAATGATGAATTGAGAAAAAAAGAAGCCTGGTTTGAATGCACAATTTTATGAAGACTGATAACTGTAAGAAACTGCAAAAATCATTTATACGGTCTAAAACTAAACTGAAGTCATCAAAAATACAGCCACGCATAAACACCCTCACAAATTACATTGATACCTGATGAATACACACATTTGTGTAATGTCTGACAATCCTTTAATAAGTTTACAAGATTCCAAACAATTTTCTCCAATCATTTTTTCAAACTGAATCAGCCTGTAAATCAAATCGCCTCGTTCCTTTGAGGCCCAGACGTACTTGCCCCTGTCGTTGAAGAATCCAGGCTTGTCGGCCTGCACAATGACCAGGTCAAAAATGTCCCTCCAGTCCTGACCAACAATAAATCCCATTCCCCGATCCCTGAGGAGCCACAAAACACCAAAAAAAATAAATAAATAAATTAAACAGCGATCACATTGAGCATGCGCCAAAATGCTTCACTGCACATTCACATCGAGAGCTTGGCTGCCTTACCCTGTCACAGGAAGAACAGCTGCAAGAACGACTGAGCACGCAGTAAGATTTTTTAGATTAATTTGTGCAAAAATAAATAAGTAAATGAAACCAGACAGTCCGCTCACTTGCGGCGTTGGAGTAATCGGTTGAATGCTGTGGCCTGCAGAGCGTCCACAAGAAAATATGAACAAATGTAACGGCTGCGACGATGATCATGAACGCATAGTAGCTGCACGACTTTATCCAAGGCAACAAGAAACAACCGACAGATACAACAGGTGTGCATCAGCCGACTGAATTATTAGGCGATTATGTGAGGCTCAATCTGCTCAGGGCGTATCGAGGCATGCGCTCCGTTAGCATGACGAACGTCAGGTTCTGACTCCAAGAGTGCCGTCACTGAAGGGAGCAGGAGTGTGTTTGTGTGTCTGGCGTCTTCTCCTCGTGGAGAATGCTGGTGACACTCACACGAAGTCAAAAGGGCTGTTGGTGATGAGAAACATCTTCTTCCCGCTTTCCGACAGCTTCTTCAGCACTGCGCGAGTCTGCTCTCCGTAACAGATGTACTTCCCTAAGATGGGGGAAAAATAACACACAGACACAAGTACATTCAAAAACACAAAGACATAAAGCTTCGCCAGCAGCTCTGTTGAAGATATTCAAAAGAGAGCATTAGGAACCAAACGCCAACCTAGAACAAGAATAAATAAAACACATTCGGAACACACATTTCGTCCGCCGTGTTGAAATTCGTCGGCGGAGGAATTATCATTTAACATTAAGTGAAGGAGTCTCAACAGTGACATCTTTTCACGCAGAGAAATTCTTTTGGATCCTGGATTCAGAATATGAGTCAGGTCTTCATCAAAATGTAATAACATCCTCACAGCATGTATGGATACACAAAATTTCATTGACATCCATCAATTACTTTTAGAGAAATCCCGTTAACTGACGAACGAATGAGCAATGAACAAAATAACAAACACCAGTGAGAACTTAGCACCTCCTTGCAGAGTTATTTAAATATTTAGGTTCAGCATCACGTGATTGGGGCATAAACAGGGCTGCCAAATTCTGTTCCTCCAATTCTACTCTCAAAGTTATTTTTAAAACTCATTTTACACCCTCGATTCTGCGAATAAGAGGCCAAGAAAGACCTCCAGCTGCCGAAAGTGGAGTGCTCTGACAGGCTGGGAGTGAATATCTACATTTGACCGATAGAGCCCCAGAAACAGCGTCGGACAGCCCTGCTCCAAAAATAATAACCACAAATGATTTAAGCATAAAGACAAACAAGAGACAAAACATAATGCATAACAATTTTTTCCTCCACCAAACTTTTTACTGTAGCTTTCCAGCATTATTCAAAATTCCCATATACAACCTATGAGTTCATCTACGTTAACGATTCAGTGTCCTAACCTCAAGCAGCAGGTGCACAGCAAGGCAGGGCTCATTATGATTGGCTCATTATAATCGGCGCCCTTACCGATGTCAGCCTCCACAGCCCGGTACATGACGCCCTTCATGTGCACGTCCCCTACAGCCGCCTGTTCACGAGAAAAGCCCGAGGTGAGCGCACAGCAACAGCAAAATCAACATTTTCTACAGATATTCGAAAGAGCCCCCCCCCACCCCCAAGTCTTCTGATCCACTGACCAATCAACAGGGATTTAACCCTTTCACCCCCACAAGTGAGTTCTCACTGCCATTTCTCCCAATGGCCTTGGTTGACATTCCAACTAAATTTCAGTCGGTCTGTTCTTATTCCTGATTGTTAAAAGAAACATAACAATAAGAGTGCCATATGGCACTACTGGGGGTGAAAGGGTTAAAAAGAAACACAGCATGCAACCAAATTCATTTGACTTCACAACAGGACCAATACTAGGAGTGATTATTCACTAATCTCACAAAGACCAACACAACCCTATTCCACAAACCAAACAAAATAGCTGTAAAAGTAGGAATAACAATAGTAACCTGAGAGCAGATGGCTCCTTTGCCTCTGTGCCTCTCAAAAATAGCACATCGGATTATTACGCCCTTGGAGCTTTGAGGCCGAGTACAAAGCACCGACAAATGCACCACTGAACCCCAACAACCGCGCTTCTTCTGACCGATGGCACCCAAAGCCACAGCCCACCTTAACATCCTTGTAGAGGTGGACAGGCTCATAGTCGATGTTGTGCTTCATGAAGTAGTCGTTGACGCAGGACAGCAGGGTCATCTCCGGCAGGGAGAAGATGTCCATGAACTGTTTCATGGTGAAGCCATGGGTGCTCTGTGACAGAGGAAATGCAGGTCAAAGTCTTCATTGGCTCAAATGGGCTGCAGTCAAATTCGCTAAAGAGCAGGGAACCGTCCTCGCTAACAGACATGAACCAGAAATAGTTTGACTGGGAGTCATGACAAAGTATAGAGGATTGTCTACTTCGTGTAGGAAAGGAGCCAATTAGCATAGCAGATGACTCATACAAGGAAATAGCTGCGTGTCCTAGGTATAAAACTGTGCCAGCGCAACTTTACTTTGGCTGAGACCATAATCTATATTCTGTATATACTGTGAGCTCAATTGGACTTTGAAAAGATTTGCTTGTGGTTGAAGTGCAAATTCTCAGGTTCTACTTAAGGGAATTCTCACACCTTTTGGTTTCACCGTGCAGACACTATGACACTATCTTATAAATCCCCCATTTCAGCTCGACACACCACTGCTTGCAGACATTTCTGACTGCAAACAAGTTGGATCATTATGATGCTTTTCAGGAGGAAAGTCAAGGTAAATGACAACATTAACCCATTAGTGCCCGCATTCGAAAATTTCTGTATAATGCTCCCCTGCCTGAAAAACGGATATTTCTGTGTGTGTGTGTGTGTGTGTGTGTGTTTTTTTTTTTGCCTTGGGGTCCTCAATCTTATCCAGAAAGGGCCGGCGTGGGTGCAGGTTTTCATTCCACTGAGCGGCTACACACCGGGTTTTACTAATCAAGGTCTTCAGAAAATATTCAAATTCAAGCAAATCATGCATCCCTGAATATTTGCTCTAAATATGCAAAATCTGTTACATTTTGCTATAAAGAAATGCACCCAACTTGTGCCGAAATGTACAAGCAACATTAAATTTTACCATTTCTTTCCATGAAATGCTACGGTTAACTCAGAATATTAATAAAAATAAATAAATAAATAAATAAATAAATAAATAAAAACACATCTTTGAACATATCTGATATCTCGTCTTAATTAACTAGGGCGGAGTGGAGATCGTGTCAAGACTGACCTTGCCGTAGAAGTCACTCATGATCTCCAGGGGCACGTGGGACCCCTCGTACATGGCTATAACTTCCCTCTCAGGCACCGGGTGAAGGCCCCTGAAAACACAGAGATGCAGAAAAACCTCTCACACTTCTGCAATCTATTGGTTTGTTTATTTATTTTGCACAGATAAATTAAAAAACATAAAGGAGATATGAAATAAGTGCATGTAAGGATGTGCTGTATGGGCTTACATCAGTCGCGCCTTCGATTAGCTCAAGAGTGATGGTTCCGATTAGTTTACTAATCAAGACCTGTCCAGTTTGAAAGTGAACCGTCTGCAGGGTTCTGTAGATATTATCGCTTTTTCCAGAGGCATCAGGCGAGTGTTCTGCACTCCTCCCTAATTCTCCTGAGACCCGACTTCCTCAGACTGCCTGTCATTTCAAGCACCATTTTCCACTACGCCTATGAAAATCAAGCAACATTTCCCCCAAAACTACTCACAAATTTTAATCCGAGGGACTATTCAAGGAACTAAAAGGTTGTTTCGGCCCATCGTTGTTTGCATTTCCACAGCAGTCTAAAGACCAGGTAAAATGCACTAGGCCACTGACGTATGAAAGAGCCACTTTTGCGTCACCCTCAGCATAAAAGCTCAGTGAGGCCTGGACTTTGTCGTCGGTCCATTTTTTGTACCATTTCTTCTGAAGCTCCATGTTGATGTTTGGTAGCACAATGAACAAAAAAAACAAAAACAAGCTGGTTTGCGACAGCAAGTTTTCAAAAATATGGCATTGGAATAAGATGCTAGAAACCCTCAACCAATCAGAAATGTTCAGTGCTGCAAGCCCCCCCCCACCCAAAGTTCTAAGCGGAGACTTTTTTTGGGGAGTTCCCTAAAACAAAAGTTAGACCCTGCTCCTCACGGCTGAAACGCACAGAGTTCCTCCAAACATTCCCAGTTCCTGGAGAAAGTCTGTCCTTTCTCAGCTCAGACTGACCTATTAATTAAAGTGACTGATATTTAAAATCGTCCACTTCCTATTCATGTCATCGAGGTTTCAGTGAAGTGTCCGTACTCCTTTGGCTACATTGCGTACATAAATTACAATACACTGGGTTTCCTAATTGTATCTGAAAAGGAGACGTGTAGGTGCAATTTTTTACAATTGCCCAGCACTGCAACGTTCGACTGAACTCACAGAAGTCTTGACCGAAGACTGTGAATTTGTTGAATCGTAGCGCTTACCCACAACAAAACGTGTACTCACACCAGCCCAGTTACAGTTAGAACCAGAACACATAGACAAAATAACCATTCAGGGTCACATTAGCCTATGGACTGTTCCAAACCGAATGCAAGTCATATATTCTGTAAAGATATAGATAATGGATTATATTGCTTACATGGAGATTTTCCACTAACCTGAACACTGTTCCCAATTGAATATAATGAAATGCATCAATCTTCATAAGAAAACCCTGGGATCACAAAAAAAGAATTGCATTACAAAAAAAAAACAAAAAGAACAATATGAGCCATTTTTATAACCGTGATATAATGTATGCTCAATATTTTGCACATTCGAATTCTTTAATAGTAAAATCGGGAATGACTTACCTTTTGAACATCATAGTGCAGTCCTCGGATCACAAAGTCAGGGATGTATTCATACTCTCGAAGGCCCTCTGGGTACTTAAGAGGAAATATACATACTAAAGAAGGGTACTGGGAATGGCATCATGCAGTGTTTGCTGATGCAGGGAAATGCATGTTTACGGAATAACAATAGGCTCTAGCATCAGCGGGGAATGACATCACTGTCTGAACCCAACACAGGACAGCCCATGACTTTTACTAGCCAGTTCTCTCCAGCCAAAGCCTACAATACAGGTAGCATGGAAATATTTCTCCTATACTGCAGGGCCCAGTACATTCCTTGGGTGAGTAAAGACAAAATCCAGGGCAGGGAAGGGGAATCTTGCCCAGAAATATTTATCTAGTGTAATTTTAAAAGCCTTAAGCAGGTAAAAAGGACGCAGAGGGATAGCAATATTAGTTCCTAGAATAGTACTGTGTCAATAAATCATATCCTGTTAATTTTAACTGAGATGAAGCTAGGCTAGCAATGCATTGCTGCTTTCATGATACAAAGAAACATGAGCTTACCCTGTGCTCCTGTATGAGGATGTCTCTGGCGATGTTGAAGATCAGCGTGTGTAAATGGTTTGAGTAGAATGCCAGGGTGTAATCATAGTCAAAACCATAGATCTCAATGTCTTGGAGGCTGATCTCGTTGTTGGCAAAGATTGTATTGGGGTCCACAAAGTTGCTACAAATCACTGGGATCAAGTCTGTAGAAATGTAAAAAAAATGCGAAAGGATATGGCCAACCACTGAGTAAATTCAGTTACAAGTGCCATCATGATTCTATAATACATAATTTTTTGGGAACTGTCCATTTATTGAAATAGAACAATGCATATCCCTTCAGAACAGAATTCAACCTCTGTTGACTTAAAGGCAATACAGAGAACTTCCTCAATTGCTGTCAAACACATGTGCTTCCTTAGTCCCTACAATAATTAGCCCCATTTATCAGTCACCCCGCGACTAATGCAAGCATCCCAGAAGAGGATGGAAAAAGGGGTAAGTAAGCCATCAGATTACGTTCCGCTTCACTAACTAAAACGTAGTTTCTGGTGATGATTTGGAATTGCAAACCACAAAAAAATTCATAACTCTCCCGAGTTAGCAACAAAAAGTTTTGAAACAGGTTGATTAGACCAAAACCGAGCAAAGGCTAAACGGTGTATCTGCTACCAAACATAACAAGGCAAACAGAGATAACAGACTTCACCCCATTCACGCAAATATTGGCAAGTGTGGGGACACAAACAAACAAACACAGAGTCGCTAAAGACAGCACTTCACGCCCACTCCGTGGAGTGAAGTAATAACATTTCGGTCCAGCCCATTTCATGGGCAGTTATTGACTTTAGACATCAATCAATCTGGATTACTGTACCGAACTGATACACTATAACCAAATTTTAAGAATACGAACTTCCGTTGACTATCGGCTCACCTTCAGTCTGTTTTTTGGTTTCATTATAAACTGACCAAAGCCACTCAGTCATGCCGCGATCGCCATTTGAACTTGTGCACATTGCCGCCGTCCTCTGGGTACTGTAATTGTGTACCAAATTCTGCTTCATTCTATTGGACGAGCCGAGCGCAGAAATACTCAGAATGCGTGAATTGGACCTTCTCGATTGCTGTTTCCATCCACAGTCCTTCCACGATCCACAGTGTACGGTCACAGCGTTGCAGCTAATCACCAGTTTCTGCAGATTTCCCTCAGTCCCAAGCAAACGGCAGTATTTCGCGAGTACAGACGCCATGATTCTCCGGAGAGTTTTCGCCACACCCCCGGTGTGGACACATGTACCTCCGTGCTTAACCTGCCAGTCCCCTGTCTATTTTGCTCCGCAATTTAAACGTCACTTCCTTAAATTCGCAGCTTGGTAGGCTATCTCCAAGAGCTGTCTTTGAGGACCTCTGTGGTACTCATGTCAGCAAACGTCCATCAGTAAACGAAACATTTCTATAGCTGAATCACATAATATCAAGATTTTCTGTCGCGCATTAAAATTATCAGTAGTAACCTACAGTGCGTAAGATATATCTCACGATGTGTTGTATTATTAAACTGCACAATAGCTCAAGATTAAAACTTTGGAGTAGTGCAAGAGCCTCGAGGACTCCATTTCTTATGGCCTTCATCGTCCTTTTTTCTTAAAAAACTTAGCTGGACATTAAAGAGTGCTCAGCAGTTCATGTTAATGCCATATAAAGACATTGCGAAGAAGGGTTTGGAAAACATTGATTATGCTAAATACAAGGTCTCTGAATGCACAGAATTCAAGGTCAGCAGGTGGATGTAGTGACATACAGCGGAGAAAATAAGTATTGAGTGCGTAAACAATTTTCTCAGTTTACATATTTCTAATGGGGTTATTGACATGAAATTTTCACCCGCTGTCGGTAACAACCCAAGTAATCCACACATAAGAAGAAATCAAAATAAATAAGTCCCTTAATAAAGTTTATGTAGCAGGCCGAAGGAGGGCCTGGGTGGGGACTTGAACCTCCAGACCCCCTGGAAAGAGTCATGCGCACTGACCACATCACCAGAGAGCCAGGCTCAATGGCAAGGTAGCCAGGGCATGTACTTATTAGGAGACACCTCCAGTGACAGGACCCTTCAACTGTCACATATGTTTAATAAAGTGGAATGACACATGGTATTAGTATTGAACACATGAAGAAAAGGGGGTGCAAAAAGGCATGGAAAGCCAAAAAACCAGCTTAAATCTGTCAGTATTTAGAAAGCAATCCTGCTCCCTATCAGTGCAAATTAGTATCAGATAATTTAGTCCTAATTGATGGCCTTCTAAAAGGTTTCTAATTACCAAGGTGTCACACAAGAAGCATCTCATAATGGGAAAAAACCAAAGAGCTCTCTCAAGACACAATATTTTTATTGTTGCAAAACATACTGATGGCATTGGTTACAGATGTATTTCTAAACTTCTGAATGTTCCGTTGGGGTCATAATTAGGAAGTGGAAAGCACATCATTTCACCATAAACCGGCCACGACCAAGTGCTCCTTGCAAGATTTCTGACAGAGGAGTCAAATGAATAATCATAAGAGTTGTCCAATACCCAAAGACCACTTGCAGAGAGCTTCAGAAAGACCTGGACTTAGCAGGTACAATTTTTTTAAAGAAAACAATAAGTAATGCATTCAACCGCCATGGCGTTTATGCACGCACACCGTGTAAGACCATACTGCTGAAGAAAAAGCATGTTGAAGCTCCTTTAAGGTTTGCTGCATAACATTTGGACAAGCCTATGAAATACTGGGAGAATATAGTCTGGTCAGATGAGGCCAAAATTGAACTCTTTGGATGTCATAGTAGACACCAAGTGTGGAGGACAAATGATGCTGCACATCACCCTCAAAACACCATTCCAACAGTGAAGTTTGGGAAAATCATGGCGGGGGGCTGTTTTTCCGCATACTGTACTGGCAGACCTCATATAACTGAAGGAAGGATGAATGGAGAAATGTACCAAGACATTCTTGATAAGAATCTGCTACCATCTACCAGGATGCTGAAGGTGAAAAGAGGATGGACATTTCAGCAAGACAACGATCCCAAACACACAGCCAAGGGAACTCTCAATTGGTTTCAGAGAAAGAAAATAAAGCTGCTAGAATGGCCCAGTCAATCACCCAACTTGAATCCAATTGAAAATCTATGGAAAGAACTGAAGATCAGAGTTCATAGAAGAGGCCCCCAGAACCTTCGAGATTTGAAGACAGTTTGTGTGGAAGAATGGACCAAAATTACACCTGAGCAATGCATGCGGCTGGTTTCTCCATAAAGGAGGCATCTTGAGCTGTCATTACCAACAAAGGCTTTTCTACTAAGTATTAAATAAATTTCAGTTGGCATTTTCAATTATTTTTCCCTCTGTCATTCCACTTTATTACACATAACATGCATTGGATGTTCCCTGTTAATTGAAAAGTCAGAATTGTCGCTGTAAATACAGACAGACCGGTGAAACATTTGCAAAATTCATTTTGTTCAGTTTCAAGAAGACTCTGTTTCACTGGCATATTCATTTATTATTTTCTATGACAAAGATTAATTACATTGACATCTCCTGGGTTTTGAAGTGTAGTTTAATAAAATTAATTAAGATTCTTGCTATCCAGGGGCTGTTCACATTCTCTTGGTACTCATATGGAATGAATATCAAGAGAATGAGAGCAGCCCCTGGATAATTAACTATGAATCATATCCCCACACCTGAATCCCTCCCTAATCTACGAACGCCCGCTTCATGTTAAAAATGAGTATTGTGGAAATTTCAGAAGTTGAACTTGATGTGTCGTTCTTGCTACGGCCTCATTGGCGGCCCCATGAATTGCTCCCAATAAAACGTTGACGGCTTTTTGCATTTATTTTTGTGTTATTTTGTTGACTGTAACAATAGGAGGGGAAGCCTCAGGAACCTGAGCAGCTACCGCTTTCACCCAAAAGTTTCTCAAAGACTCCCTTTAATGTAAATAACACTTCATTATTGTTGAAGTTAGTTGATTGTATTCTGCACCATAACTGGGGTTACAACAGTTTTTTTTTAGTCGGTCTAACATTTTCCCTCTGAGGGCCTTCCCTCCCTAATCACTCTGCAAGGAGTATTCTACAGACCAGCATTACAAGCATCACAACTATCATCTACCTCCCTCACTCGCGCTCTGCCCAGTAATGTAACACCTTCTTTAATGTCAACATAACTGTATCTTTTATAATTTATGACATTTTAAGATATGACACCTTGTTGTTGCCACACTAAACTGGGACTTTATTTCCACAGGAAAGGGTAGAGAATATCATATTGACCACCTTACAAGAAAATCATCACAACGGTAACTCGTCAGCTAAAACCTGGAGTGAGCCATACCGTTGGCCAGGAAAAGCCCAGCCTTCGACGTATCTACGTAGGTAACAGCAAACAATATTAAAATTAAACTGCATTCTCAGAAACTTTTTCTTTTTTTCAAGAAGCAATCACATTATTTGTATTATCATGAAAATTAAACTCTAATCCTTCACCTTGCTTTTTCATTTTCTAGTCTATGTATGCACTTTCATAAATTGAAAATTAAGTAGCATTTACCTTTTGCTATTTAATTTTCAATATTTGCCCTGCCATATTGCAATCAAAAATGAAAAAGCAAAACACAAATATGCATTATACTCATTGGGTAACTGGGTATTCAGAATTTGTTTTATCTGCCAGAGGTACATGACCAATATAGATGGCTGAAGTACCCTGACCCACTGACCAAAATATAGCATTGATATGGAAAATACAAAGACAGAAGGCATGAAAAAAGGAGGGTAAGAACAGAGTGATGCTTCTCCGGAATGACTATGTATACAGTAGAGGTGAGAGCGGTGATGATTTTAAGTGGGTGCTTATCAATGCATGTGTGCACACTTCTATATTTGATTAATTGTGAGGAACATTTATTTCAGTGAATAAAATGCGTGACTTTTAAACTTAGTCTGCTTCTGCATTATGGAAATAGCGTCATATATTTGGTTGTTAATCTGGGTCTGAACATGTTTATAAGGATGTTTTACTTCGCGGGATAATTTTCAGTTCAGTCACAGCCGATACCGCTGCGAAGACCGATGACCTTACAGTGCCATATGGAATGTGAGCGTTTTTTTTTTTTTTTTTTTTATCCAATGGAGAGCGGCCACGAACTTGACATGGACGACTGCGATTGGTAGACAGGGTTCCTACATCTTTATGATTGGTTACTTGTTGTGCGTGGGGTCTAGGAATTGGTCCGTTATCACTTTCCTTCTCTTGAGGTCCTCGATTTCAATGAAATAGGCTCCTGAAGAAAAAAAAAAAAAAGAAAAAATTGCCGGGTTCACGGCGTGCGACTGTGGAGAGGAACGTTATTTTTCCTGTCCGTTAGTGCTTTGGCCAGCGAGATCTGCACTGATATGAAGCGCCTGTGGGTTATTGGATTATTTTTAGCTCTTCTAGCGTTCAGTAAGTACTGCTTCTTTTAGTGCGCATTCAATAGCTGCCTAACATTAGCAACTTGAACTTGCTGTTCCACATGATCCCCCCAGAATCAAACTTATAACGTTACTGTCTGTCCTTGCGACGACTCAGCTGCTGACAGCGCTTGGTATTGTGTGCATTCAGCGAGCTAATAATTACCTTTTGTTCAGTTTGACTTTAGGTATGAATGCAATGCTTTCTGGAGCACTATCAAGCTAGGCTGCTTCCTGCTCTGCCTGCTGATTGCGATTGTTGCCGAACCGTAGCTGGCTGCATCTCTGGCTTTTGTCTGCGAGCTAGTCGTAAAATCCTCACTCCGCTGGCTTTTGATATTTCCGGAAATGTATCAGTAGCGCTGCGAAAAACTGGTGCACAATTTACAGCTGGCAAGAGCATCCACGTCATTTCATGTGGTGTGACCATACACTGCAACTTCAACAAGAGGAGCATTTGCTCCATATTCGAAGATAGATGTGGGAGACCGACCCCTGGCGTAAATATGCTGAAATTTCGGGAAAGCTAACGTTACTATTAAAAAAAGGGAGAGAAAGGGAATATCTAATTCACTGGCTGCGTGTTTTATGATGTTGATGATGACGCTTCTACTTGCTTCCTTCTCTGGATTTGGGATGGATCCTACTCTGGATAGCTGGCAGTTCTTGCAGTAACGCAACTTCTTGTATGTTGATCGGCCAGGTCTTGCAGATTTGTCTTGAAAATGTCTTGCTACCGAACTGCGTTACGGCACGATGTTGCTTCCTTGCCTTTGCTTATAAAATGGTATTAGTAAGCAGAGGGATGTGAAACCCGTGTGTAGTGTCGTGCATCGGCTGTGTTACTGCACAGTACCTGTACTCTGTAACGCGGTGAAATATTACATGAGGGGCAAACAACCCACCCCATGGTGTCAGTAAGTCTTACCTGCTCATGCTACATATCCGCTTATCGCTGATATTTTCTTCCTTTCTTCTCCATTGAGATAAGGCCATGTAGTGACCCAGTCCATATCAAATCACTTCCTCTTTGGTAAAGATGTGCTACATTGCATGAGCCCTTATTCTTGACTGCTTAGAAGATGTTATTGTGCAGTTTTGCGCGGTATCCTGGTAATCATCAAATCACAGTCCTCCAGGACTAAAGACTGCTGGTTTTCCACCCTCTCTTCACTTGGAAGTCAGGTGCAAAGGCAGCCTAGTCAATTAAAAGCACTGAACGTTATTGTAGTTATTTTCTTGGGAGGAAAGGGAACAAGGGCTGGATTTGGATTCAGTGTCCAGATAGGGCGCACTCTTCTTTATGTGATAGACTCTTTACAGTTTTAAAATGCCTGTTGATAATTTAATTTTGGTTTTTTCTTGCATTTGCTGATCAGAGAAACAAATTCCCTCAAGCAGGAAAAGGAACAGTTGTTGTGTTTTTAATTATTCACCTCATATCAAAGCCATGTTAAATTGGTCCAATAGGACTGCGCTGGAAGGAAATGTCAACAGTTTTCCCCCTGCAGCTCTGGTGAAGGGCAAATCTACATCCATCTTCCTCTATTCACAGCCTCGGTTAGAGCTGATGACGACGTGGACGCCGATGCCACCGTGGAGGAGGACCTGGGAAAGAGCAGGGATGGGTCCAGGACTGACGACGAGGTGGTTCAGAGGTCTGTGTGCTCAATGTAGAAATTTCGACCGGCTAACGTGCACGCTCACGTGACGAGCAGCTGCTTTGGTGAAATGGCTCCTCTCCGCTCTCCCCACTGCTCCCAACACTGCCCTGACATCCTCGCCTGACAGAAGTTGTACACAAACACTTCCACCCCGTGGACTGCCTCTGCTTGCAGGGTGAGGAGAAATATCAATTAGCTTCCCTGGTCCCTGAGGGCATAATTAGCCTTCTGCAGCGTTTCAGAGGTTCAGCAGGAGCTGTGCATTTAGGCAAGAACCGGAGTTTCCTGCTCTGGGACTGGAGTCAAAGCTTCTGGAGGCTTGGGGCAGAGAGGTTTGCGTTATGATGAGGAATTAACCCTTTCACTGCCGCAGTTGTTCGTCCTTCCTTCCTTCCTCCCCCCCCATGGCTTGACTGTCCTTATTGTCCAAGGGGATTGGATGTGACATGGAAGTTTTTTTTTTTTTTTTTTTTGAGACCTTTTTTTAAATGAGTACATCTCATTGTGTTTTATAATGTAAAAATATCTCCTCATTGGCTGAAATGCAGTGGCATGTATATATTTTCATATTCCGAAGATCTGATTGGTTAAAGTGGGTATTGTCACGGAGTGCTCTTTTGCACTCCGGTTAATGAAAAGGTTAGGGTTTCAACCTTCACCTGTAGCCACATGGGCCCTCTCTGGCTTTCATTTCAGCTAAGCAGCTAAGCATCTGATTTTTCTTAATCACAGTCTTTAGCTAAGAGTCGAGCTTTGGCGTCAATATCCAATCCTGGAAGGCCTCAATGTCTGCATGCTTTCAGTCTCCTCCTAATTAGCAGCTCATTGTTGCCTTTCAAACAAGGTGTTTGGCTAAAAAGACCAATTGGTAGCTCAAATTAATTACTAGTGCATGCAGTTGCATGCAATCGATTCACAGTATTTGCGACCACATACACCTCCTGATTTTGTGACTGTATTGGGGAGAAAAGAATGTCATTAGTAATGTGAATAGAAAGGCCAAGCAGTAATAGGAGACGACTAGAACAGCCTAATGAGTCCAGCAAACTGCATTCCTTTACTATTATGCACCCTTTAAAACTGGCCCAGGGAGAACCTTTCTAAATTTTAAAAGATTCAGAATCCCAGACAATATCTTTTATCACAGTATTGATTTAAGTATGGGATGTTGCCCGACCCCTCGAGTGCAGCAGCGTGGCAAAAATCTGCAGACACTGAGTTTGACACACCTGTTTTCTTGAGGTTTGATTAAGCTGGGCTCCCACTATCAGAATTCGTGGTACAATTGAAATCGTGGTCTTAATCGTGGAGTAATCGTGGTGATCCTGTCTGGTCTTGAGGGCAGTTGTGGCAATCGCGTTGATCGTAGAAAAGTTTTTGGACAGTTCAAAAATTTCCTATGATCAACACGATTAATTGTCAATCGTGATCATCGCATCACCTCGTATCCAAACCTGACAATTTAAGCCGCTTTCACACCGGACGCGAAACAAATTTTTCGCACGACAGATTACATTCGAAGTCAATCCAAAGACGCGAAACATTTGTGTTTGCGTGGACTTCGAATGTAATCTGTCAAGCGAAAATTGGTTCCGCGTCCAGTGTGAAAGCAGCTTCAGAGAAGTTCCACAATCAGCTACAAATGAACAATTGTGGCGTTGATAACGGGGGGCACAACAGTGGGAATTAAGCATTAGTCAGGTGTGTAACGTGGCTGCAAAAATCTGCTCTTACACCAGCCGTGCCCAGATAAGGTTGAGTACCCTTGAGTTGATGGATTATCGCGCTGGGCCCCACTTCAGTGATGTCCGGCTGTAGTCCTAACCATGTACAGTGAGTTCAGTTACTCCTGGCACTGTTACAAAATTATTAAATGAGCTGTAATTCATGCACGAGCCACTCTATATGGATGTGCATGTGCTGAAGCCATTGGCCAGCCTCCAAACCCTAATCAGTTCAGCCAACCTCTGTGGGGAGTTTTTTTATGTCTGATTTGGTGAAAATTCATTTGCTAGTTCAGTGGATGATGCACAGAAGAGTTATTTGTGATGGACAGTGTGACGGATGGACAATTGGAAAGCGGTATGCCTCCTAGATAAATTTGTCGTTGTCCAAATGCCTACACGCTTCCCTGCACCTGATGCCCTGCTGCATGTATCGAAGTGCTGGCCTGTGACGCTGACACTGCTGTTGTGTTCCCGGTTTAGGGAAGAGGAGGCCATCCAGCTAGATGGTCTGAATGCGGCCCAGATAAGGGAGATCCGGGAGAAATCGGAGAAGCACGCCTTCCAGGCAGAGGTGAACAGGATGATGAAGCTGATCATCAACTCGCTGTACAAGAACAAGGAGGTGAGAGCGGTGTGCTTCTGCTCGATTCATCCGTATTAGAGTTGGCGGGAAATCAGTGCTGAGGCGAACTCGGTCCGTGTTTGAGGACTAAGAGAGCTCCGTAAATTTACTCTTCATTTATGTAATTTTGTTGTCTTTCTTTGTCAGGATGGCGTATGGCCTTGCAAACAAGGTTGTTGTCTTATGGTCAATAAAGTTGCTGGATCAAGCTAGAGTTCCTAGCTTGATAGTTGTGACTCTAGGGTTCCAGAAAACTAGGTCGTAAAGCCATTTTGTTTCCATCATTGTCCCCCGTCGCCCCGCTGAACAGGGGACATAGAAATGCTGTTCGTCCGTCCGTCCGTCCGGGAACAGTGTTCTCGCAATAACTTTTGACAGCTTTGATGGAGGTTCACCAAATTCACACCACATACGCCTCTCATGAAGGCCTTGCTCAAGTTCAATGATGATTGACCTTCACCTAGTTTTCAAGGTCACTGAGCAAAAAGATGTGAGGAACACTGTACTCACAATAACTTTTGACAGCTGTGATGGAGGCTCACCAAATTCATATGACATTTTTATTGGCTTGTTAGGTTGATCTCAACCATGGGCACCAAACTATGCCTTTGCGATGCGTCCATCATCCACAAGTCGTGAAAATTGTAATCTCTCTCATAACCCATGGTTATATTTAGCTCATATCACAATGATCCATCCCTCATCCATCATCCAATGACCAATGAGCTACAGTGTCATTGTACTTCATATTATTAGCAGTACAGTGCACCACGTTATTTTCAGCCACCAAAACAGTTTTTGCCGCATGTTTCTGGTCACTTCTGCGACGGGGGACACAAGGCCTTCAGGCCAGCAGGCCATTTTTTTATTGGGCACCGTCTCAAAGTGAATGAGGTTTTTTTTTTTTTTCTGCGTCTTTTCTGTTGTTTTTTGTCTTTTCTCATTTCTGAACGCTTTACCTTCCTGTGCTTGTCGTTTTGCGTGCTGATTTTTTTTTGTTTGTTTTTCCCCTGAAATAACACTCCCATTTGAGGAAAATGACAAATTCCACCAACTGTCATTTTGCAATGGCTCGGTTATGCGCAATGAAAACAAAATGGGATCCTATTCTTGAGTTGTCGAGACTATCTGTGGGCTCCAGTTCATCCTGCAGTGCAGCCACTATACCAGTGATGCTTTTGGGCCTGTGAGTGAGGCTCTTGGCTGTGCTACTAGGGTATAGTTTCTGCTCGGTCTATAAACCTGCAAGCCTCGGCTAATTGGCTGTAGTGTGTGAAATGGAGACTGGGATTGATCCTTTTGTCCTCTGGATTTAGATCTTCCTCAGAGAGCTGATATCCAACGCTTCAGACGCCCTGGATAAGATCCGTTTGATGTCCCTGACTGACGAAGATGCGCTTGCTGGCAACGAAGAGCTCACAGTCAAAATCAAGGTGAGCGAAGGTGTATTTTTATGAAACTGGTTTAATAAATCTTAGTGTTATCGTTGAATTGTTTTACCTGTTACTTTTGAACCAGGTCTGTACAAGAAATCAAATCTAAATTCTGCATCAATAATTCAACTTAACCTGCTGTAAGTCTGCCTTGGATATTTTTGTCTGACTTGCCTGACAGAGGTGAAATTTACCTACATTTGGTTGGTGTTGATTTTCTGCTTTTAATATGATTATTATCTCCCTCCATGACCTGAAGGGGAGTACAGCAATGGAAGTTTGTCTGTCCGTCTGGACGAGTGAGGACAATTTTCCTGAGAAACTGCTTGACCTAGTTGAATGAGATTTTGTGTGATGCTAGCAGTCATGATTTTAATTGGGTCCAGAAGTGGGATTCCATGATGGCGCAGGATATTGATGACAATGTCGTTTTGCTTTCCTCGCAGTCTGACAAGGAGAAGAACATGCTCCACATCACGGACACAGGCATCGGCATGACCAAAGAAGAGCTGGTGAAGAACCTGGGCACCATCGCAAAGTCGGGCACCAGCGAGTTCCTCAACAAGATGACGGAGATGCAGACGGAGGGCCAGTCCACCTCCGAGCTGATTGGCCAGTTCGGCGTCGGCTTCTACTCGGCCTTCCTGGTGGCTGACAAGGTCATCGTCACGTCCAAGCACAACAACGGCACGCAGCACATCTGGGAGTCAGATTCCAACGAGTTCTCCGTGATCGAGGACCCCCGCGGGAGCACGCTGGGCCGAGGGACCACGATCACGTGAGTCCCTGCTTAGGGTCATCGTGTTAGGCCTGCTGGAGTGATTGACAGATGGATTTATCAAAATGGGATGATTGAGTTGGCTGGATAATCAAGGAGTTAAAGCCATAAAAGGTCTCTGTCTCATTAGTCAATGTTTGGGTTTTTAGTGTTACCCCTGTTGCACCAACCCCCCCGCATATTACTTTACTTTTTTAAGTCTTCTGCAGTACCTGACTGCATTGTTTTGCTTGTTGTATTCTCAATATTTCAGAGCTTGTAGAACTCTAATCGAGTGGCATCTCTTGATGAAATTTGCTTTAAATCGGCATGGCCCAGTTGCCCTTGCGAAAGGAATGAAATACTAATCTTTAAGAAAAGGGCTCATCGGTAAAGTGTAGATGATATGGCAGTGTGGAATGGCTGTGAAATAAATGGTTTTTATTGTGTTGCCTGCGAAGCATAGCGGCACATAGGGATCACTTTGTCCGGCATCTGTCTGTCCGGTAGTCACACTTTCAGTTGGTAGTCATACGCAGGCGACACGTGTTCACCTGAGCACTCTAGTTATTATTATTATTATTATTATTTATTTATTTATTTATTTATTTATTTTTTTATGCTCAGGCTGGTGATGAAAGAGGAGGCATCTGATTACTTGGAGCTGGACACCATCAAAAACCTGGTGAAGAAGTATTCCCAGTTCATCAACTTCCCCATATACGTGTGGGCCAGTAAGGTGAGACTCGCGTTTCCTGATGCAGCGAGGACTCGGTGCAGTGCTGTGGTGCAACTGAAACTTTGCTTGAATGAAGCAATTACAGGCTGGGGAGAAAATGTAAAACTTCTAAAAAATAAACTAGACTGCACTCAGACAGCCCATTATCCCCGCCAGTTTGAAATTCCTTGGCGGAGGAATTCTCATTGAACGCCAGTGTTCAGAGCCTCGACAGTGCCATCTTCACATGTATAGACATTTCTTTAGATATGAATCAAGGATGAGTTGGATCTACACCAAAATTTAATTGCTTCTTCCTTGACGTATTATCTGTCAACGCGCTAAATTTCTTTGACATCCATCCGGAAAATTCTGAGGTATCTCGTGAACGAAGTAACAAACACTGGTGAAAATTGATTGCTTCCTGTCAGAGATAATGGAGTACGAGTGCTGCTGATTTGCGGTGGAAGGTGAATGTGCAGTACCAGTCAAGTTTGGACACACCCAACATTTATTTATTTATTTTTTTCACAAGACATGTTAAATAAAGAAATGGGTCCTGTTATTTTGCCAAAAAAGTCTAAGTCTTAAATCCATCAAACTAGCCACCATTTTCTGTCAGATTTACAGACCATACTCACTTTTTTAACAAGAGCAGTTACATGGCTGTAATGAGTTTGCTTCTGAGCGGCCGTCTAAGTTCCCAAAGATGTGCTGCACTTGTGGTTTGCGTTTCATCGTTTTTATTTATTTATTTATTTATTTGCCCAATAAATTCCAGAATGGCTTGTTAATTTGGCTGTTGGAAAATGGAAAGAACTTGTTTGTCTGTTTACTTTGCAAAATATGGCTTCTTTGAGAATTCTGAAATTCTGGGGCCGGTTGTTCAAAGCTTTGGTAACTTGAACCGGTGATTAAGTTTAAACCACAGTATCTATATCTCTGAATGAAAGCACAGATGTTTGTATGTTTTTGATTCATTTTGTTGGTTTCCCCTTGATTAGTTTAAGTAGTGAAGACATTCGCAAGAATCTTATTCAGAGAGTGGTCATAATGTCAGGTGTTTAGCGCTAACCAGTCGTTTAACGAAGCTTTGAACGACCGGGCCCTGGACGCTATTCAAACAAGTTAATTATTCTCTGTTTACCTTTTACCAGATTCCATTTGAGATTATTGAGAGAAGTTAAGCAATTTAAATTTCTCTAAAAACTGAGCGCTGTGACATTAGCAAAGTGCGTCCAAACTTCTGACTGGTACTGCGTCTGTGGGAAGTCTTGAGCGGAGCGCCTTGTGGACCAGAGCTGTGGTGAGCAACTGTTGGAAGCTGTGGAAACGGACCAAAGAACTTTCCTGTTGTAGACGGAGTCGGTGGAGGAGCCTGTGGATGATGCGGAAGAGACCGACGCTGAGAAGAAGGACGACGCCACGGAAGATGAAGCCGAGGTGGAGGAGGAAGAAGAGGATAAAGACAAGCCGAAGACGAAGAAGGTACGGGCGGCGGGGACATTATGGCTTCATCCTGATACCCTCACGCTCTTTTCACTTCGTTGAACGGCCATTTAAGTGACGTATTTCCTGGATCTGGCTGATGTGTGTAAGCAAATGTAAAGACTGCAAGTGCAGTGGGGTTTTCCCCCTCGTGTTGGGGCGCACCTGACGAATGGAAACTTCTAATTGAGGCAGCAGTTTTAGGAGTTTGTCAGTTTTAGCATTTTAGCAGTCATCATCGTCCCCTTGCTGCAACGTCTATCGTAGCCTTTAGACTAAAGTGGACAATGTCTTTCAATATACCTTTTATTCAGCTAACACTGTACTGTACCGTACCCCAGTGTTGGCTGTGGCAGTCTTAATGACGCATTAAATTGATTATTTCTCGGGGCGGCCATTTTCTCTCTAGGTCGAAAAGACTGTGTGGGATTGGGAGCTCATGAACGACATGAAGCCCATCTGGCAGAGGCCAGCCAAAGAGGTGGAGGACAGCGAGTACAAGGCCTTTTACAAGACCTTCTCCCGGGTACGACCATCTGCGCCACCACTGATACTCTGCTCTGAGGATAATCTGTGTTCAGCAGTGTGGGCACTAGTGCTTCAAGCTGGTATTACAGGCTTCTCTGGGACTGTAGCCTATCGGCATGTAGTCTGACTCATGTCCAGTTAGGCCTTTATCGAGTCCTTGGACAGTTTTAAAGGGGGATTCAGGGTTTCTTTTCATTTTTACTGAGCCTTTACTGTATTTCTTGTAATTGATCGGTTGTTCTTGCCTCTAAAGCACTCGGTGTTGCAGTAAGGTGTGTGAATTGTTCTACATAAGTGTATTAAAATGAAGGGTCACGTCCCAAAATGGGTACAAGGAATGTCCCTTAAGTGGTTACTGCTATGACTTTGTTGTCCGCTAAGCTGTGTTAGGGTAATTAGTTTTCTGAAGGCCAATATTTCAAAATTACGTCCAAAGTTGGTTCAAAATGCACAGTTTTGTATATTGTCTTGTATATAGTCTTGTATAATGTACAGTCTTGTATATTGCCTTGTGTAGTCTATAGTCTAACCACTTTGTGTCTGGTTATCCGGCTGCATGTTTGCTGCTGTAACCCAACAATTTCCCGCAAGGGATCAATCAAGTACCTGTCTATCCATCTGTATTAAGAAGTATGGACAATTTTAGGCTGGTAGGTAGGGCAGGTGATTGGTTGATGAGATCTGGAGTAGTGTAAATTGAGACCACATCGTGGTGTTTTTGCCAGTGTGAATGTTCCCTCCTGACTCTTCTGAGACGGGACTTGTTTGGCCCGCAGGACACGGATGAGCCGCTCTCTCACATCCACTTCACTGCAGAAGGAGAGGTCACCTTCAAGTCCATCCTCTTCGTGCCCCAAGCTGCGCCCAGGGGGCTTTTCGATGAGTACGGCACCAAGAAAAATGACTTCATCAAGGTATCGGGGCTCGTCATCTTTGCTTATTGAGGGGATTTGTTTATTATGGGAGACATTGTTTTCGGCCCAGCACCTGTTGGTGAACCCAAAGAGTTTCGGGACCATAACCGAGAAACCGCTCAGTATTTCTTTACCAAATTTCACAGGAGCATAATCAGTGACTAAACTGGTGCTTTTGCCATTGAGGGGTTTCTGGGGAGGGTGGCATTTGTTTTTGAGTAACAGCAAGTAACAGCAACACCATAATCCTTCTCTGTTCTTCTCTCCCCAGCTCTTCGTCCGCAGGGTGTTCATCACGGATGACTTCCACGACATGATGCCCAAGTATCTGAACTTCATCAAGGGTGTGGTGAGTGCTCCCGTGAATAAATTCCCTATTTGTTGCGTTTGTATATTTATGGCGTCTGTGGGCTTTCATTAGCCTGGCAAAATGATGGGACCGTGACCCAACGATCTCGGACATTTTTGACCGTTTCGGGTGCAAGAACTTGAATGATGTGATAACTTTTTTTTTTTTTTTTCCTGAATTGGTCATTGAAATCCACGGAATTCTAGAATGGTGTATCCCAACCCTGCTCTTGTAGTAGCCATAAGCACATACCCAGGTCAGCTCAAGTGCCCCTCTAGCAAGCTAATCTGCAGAATCAAGTACGAAAATTGGGGAGATGTCCAAAATGGGTGGGGCCGGGTTCTAGAAAGCTGACTGATAATTTTGATCAAACATAGCTTACCAAAAGGGGTCAACTCCAAAGGGCGTTGAAAGGGTTAATTAATCAGCCCTGTTCCCTCAGGTTGACTCGGATGACCTTCCACTGAACGTGTCCAGAGAAACACTACAGCAGCACAAACTGCTGAAGGTGAGCGAGGCGACCTGTAGCCTGCTGGTGTGCACCAAACAGGATGCTGTCTGTCTGTCCGTCTGTCTGTCTGAACTGCGATATTGAGCAAATCCAGGGGACTGGGACAAAATACTGGAGAGGGCATTGACTTGATGACAACAACCTCTGTTGCCATCAGGTGCATTTCTGGGAATTTGGGTGGAAGGGGGATGAGACATTTGATGTAAAAACATTAGTGTTATCTAAAGGTGTGGCAGGAGTGGCATGTTTGGTTGACGCAGCGTTTGGCAGGAAGACTAATGGACTTTTAATGGGTGGAAGGCAGTGTGCATCTAAAAAAAACGAAGACGCAAAGCTTTTCGATCCTTTCCAGGGGTCCAGTTCAAACAGCTGCCGTTTAGAATAGCATTTTCTTTGACGGACCGCAGGTCATCAGGAAGAAGCTGGTGCGCAAGACCCTGGACATGATCAAGAAGATCGCCGAGGAGCAGTACAACGACAAGTTCTGGAAGGAGTTCGGCACCAACATCAAGCTGGGCGTGATCGAGGACCACTCCAACCGCACGCGTCTGGCCAAGCTGCTGCGCTTCCAGACCTCCAACAGCGAGACGGTGCTCGCCAGCCTGGAGCAGTACGTCGAGCGCATGAAGGAGAAGCAAGACAAGATCTACTTCATGGCCGGAACCAGCCGGAAAGAGGTAGGAGCGGCTGGTTAATGCGGGAGTGATTCACAGCCACCGTCGTCCAACCATTTCACTGATGCAGGGTCTTGTGTTTCACCTGATGTGACACACTGAGGGCTGCACTTGCACTGCAAAGCCAGTTCGACATTAGGCTTTGTTTGCGTTGGCTGGCTCGACAAACGCTAAACTCGAGATCTCAAGGTACCGTCGGTTACCACGGAGAGCCACCATCATGATCTTGAAAACCACGGCTGTGGAGTCAAGATGCCTCGCTTATTCACTAATCTCACTTAACAGCCCTCTGATGTAACCGATCAACTCATGATTAGTGTCAAATGAGCTTAAGGCGAAACCGATCGAACACTTGGGCCTGGCTGGTGTGTCATGGAGAGTTTTGAGAACTGCTGCTTTACATTACTTAAATTATGAATTTATAGTTGCGGGGCCATTTCCCTCCCAAAAATGAAATTTGCTTTCTATTTGAGGTGTGTTCTCCTTTACCTGGTGTAGTGTCTATTCATGCAGTTGGCTTCTGTTTCCAACTGGCGTAAAAAGCTTTCCGTAATACGAAAATCGATTCAAATCCAACAAGCGGTGGCACACCAAACTATTTATATTGCCATTTGTACGTCAAAAATTCACTCCTTTAGTGATCCTAAATCCGAATTACATACGTCTGGAACGAAATCACAGACAGTCTTGCAATTCCAGCGTATAATTTTTCATTTGTAGAATTGAGAAACTTTGCAATTTACATACTGCTCCA
Source organism: Gymnothorax reevesii (assembly GCA_029721435.1). Lineage (NCBI taxonomy): Eukaryota > Metazoa > Chordata > Actinopteri > Anguilliformes > Muraenidae > Gymnothorax > Gymnothorax reevesii. The sequence continues at coordinate 17,259,868 of CM056579.1, forward strand.
GCGATTTGCAGTCTTGCGTTCATTCTTTCGGTGTCATTTGTTTGGTGCCCCGCTGCTGTTCCAAACTCCACATTTCCATGGAAAACCCAGTAATCCACGGATCCACAAGCCAGTCTTTAGACTAATGTATTGACTACAACATGTCCTATCGCTGTATCACTCTGGGCCCGACTGGGTAGAGTAAAGTAGACGCTTGCAAAAAAAAAAAAAAAAGGAAAATCCAGTAGAGGGTTGTAAATTTATTGTTTCATTTGTAACAAAAATGATGACGATCAAAATGCATGTGTTTATAAACTTTGAAAAATTATAAATGAAAAGCTTGAAAAAATAATCTAGTGATTGAGGTGTAAGCAAGGTCTAAAGACTGTGTGCTTCCCAGCCAAAGGCTGCCATTAATGCTCTCAGCACTTCCTATATAGGATGGTTGACCTCCCCACCTGCAGTGGGAGCACACGAAACAAAAGATTATCAGCAAACATATCACACAACATTACATAGAAATTAAGGATTTAGAACTTAAAAATAAAGAATATCGAAATTGGCTCCTACACAAACTGTTGAGTTTTATGTTGCGCAGCTTAAAAAAGGGGATATTTTAAGACCAAATAAGTCTCTTCCAAGTGTAATCCTGCCAGTGACATGAACATTGGCTGAGGTGAACTTTTGTGTGGTTCTATGAGAATAACCTGCTTCTAACTGTACTACAGCTGTGTAGGTGGGGAACGGACCTGCATGAACTTTCAAACGAGGAACTGGAGCTATTCCTCCTCATGACCTGTGTTTCGGGCTGAAAGGGAGGGGCACTTCTCGTACTTCCCCCTTAATATTTCTTTCCGGAACTCTCTGGCCCCTCCCCAGGCAGAGTCTTCGCCCTTCGTCGAAAGGCTGCTAAAGAAGGGTTATGAGGTGATTTACCTGACTGAGCCCGTGGACGAGTACTGCATCCAGGCTCTGCCGGAGTTCGACGGCAAGCGCTTCCAGAACGTGGCCAAGGAGGGCGTGAAGTTTGACGAGAGCGACAAGGCGAAGGAGCGGAGGGAGGCCCAGGAGAAGGAGTACGAACCCCTGACCAGCTGGCTGAAGGACAAGGCCCTGAAGGACCAGGTGCAGTTTGGGAGGCTCTCACTTTGGGGGGTCGGGCTCCTGCCAAAATTCTGCAAAAGGCCATGTTGGCATCCCCACCCGCCCCAGATACTGTCTCTCCCCCAATTATTGTCTATTTTTATTTCTGGAAAAAATGTGTTAAAATGGTTAAGAAAAGTGAGTAATGCTCTGGATCCCTGTGTATGTAGCCTACAGTCTTATCTGCTTTCTGTCCCTGCGCTACTGATGGTTTTGGAGGATCTTTAATGATGGTGCATGTGATTTTCATCTGGATTTGCTGCTTTATTTGGATCTCAAACAGTTTTTATAATAATAAAAAAAAAAACTATCCCTCCCTTGAAAATTGAAATGTGAGGGATGCTAACCAACAAATTTAATTTAAATTTTTTTTTTTTTTTTTTAATTTGGCCAAAGTGTGTGGGGCGAATCCATCCTTGGGAATCCTACAGGTGCTGGACTTCCTTGAAAATTCTTTAATTTTAATGTCTGGTTTTCAGGGTTTGAGAAGGGATTTTGATTTTGATTTTGATTTCTTGATCTTTATAACAGATCCTTATCTGAGCACATCATTAAATATGTGATTTCTCACAGATGTAAGGAAAAGCTTAAAAATGCTCATTGAAGAGCTTTAAAAGAGCTCAAATTTGATTTTGAAAAGGTTGCTGAACCCAGCATCCATTACCTACCTCCCTGACTCCTCCATCCATCCATCCATCCATTTCCCACCTCCCTGACTCCTGCTCTGTGCAGTGGTGTCAGATAAAGCCTGTCCCAGCGCTGTTGGCCTTGAAGCATCGGAGAATAGAGTGCATAAACGAATGCCCTTGGGGTTCACACACGAAAAGCTCCTCCCAGTGTGTCCCCTTTACCCTTCCAAAGACATGAGCAGTCACTGAAGATCCCTTTGAATGCTTCACTGTCAACAAAAAAATTGTAAAAAGTTTGCTCATGTAAGGCAATTGGCTGCACATCATTATACCCCCCGCAACGAAGTTTATTATACCCCCGCAACAAAGTTTAGGGGGGTATACTGGATTTGCTTTGTCCGTCCGTGTGTGCGTGTGTCTGTGCGTGTGTGTGTGTGTGCATGTGTCTGTGTGTCCGGACCTAGATCTCATAACCTACTCATCCGATTATGAAAAATTTTTTTTTTCTTGCTGGAAGGTCTATTGACTGTGTTACTGCCCGACTACTTGTTGCGGGGGGTATCCTGTAAGCCATGCTTACTGACTAAATCTAGTTTGAGTTGGAATAGTTTCAAGTGTTTAAAAAATTGGTTTGTGCAAACTCAAAAATTGAAGTTGAACTCAAATGCTGAGCAGCTGGGGCTGCCTTACCTTTTTAATTTATTTACAGTGTTGGGATGGGTGGGTTTCTGTGTGGTTTGGGTCAAGTTTCCTCCATTTTGAAGGTAATTTTGATCTCTCTCAGATTGAGAAGGCCGTGCTCTCCCAGAGACTGACCAACTCGCCCTGTGCGTTGGTGGCCAGTCAGTACGGCTGGTCAGGGAACATGGAGCGGATCATGAAGGCCCAGGCTTATCAAACCGGGAAAGATATTTCCACAAAGTGAGTCCTGTCAATCAACTTCTCCCCACCAGGAATAGAATTTATTTTATTTTTTTTTTTAAATGCCTAGTTTAAAAAGTTGCCTAGTTGTTAGTTTACTGATGGGGAGCTATTCCTAGTTCAACAATGAATGCAGCCTTTCATGTTAACACATTTAGTATTTAGTGCATAATGCATACATTATCGTACGGGGAATACAATAAACTGCTTATCACCTAATGAATCTCTGAAATGGCATTTCGGCCAACTATTAACGCATCACGCCAATGTAACTACATTGGTCGATTTTGAGTGCGTCTTGGACTGGACTGGAAAAGGTTTGTAATGGTATTATAAATGTGTCTTTCTGCAAGTTGCTGCTACTCATAATGCATGTAAGCACTCAAATGGATTACATTCCATTACCATTCATAATGATCTTTTCTGTGTTCCTGTTCTTAAATAATGTTGTTTTCTCTCCCAGCTACTATGCAGGGCAGAAGAAGACATTGGAAATAAACCCCAAACATCCTCTCATGAAGGAGATGCTGAAGCGAGTTACCGTGAGTTTCTTCTCCTTCAGATGCACAAACCCAAAACCAGTGAAGTTGGCTCGTTGTGTAAATCGTGAATAAAAACAGAATACAATGATTTGCAAATCCTTTTCAACCTATATTCAATTGAATACACTGCAAAGACAAGTTAGTTAATGTTCCAGCAGGTAAACTTTGTAATTTTTTGGAAATATTAGCTCGTTTGGAATTTGATGCCTGCGACATGTTTCAAAAAAGCTAGCACAAGTGGCAAAAAGACTGAGAGAGTTGAGGAATGCTCATCAAACACTTATTTGGAACATCCCACTGGTGAACGGGCTAATTGGGAACAGGTGGGTGCCATGATTGGGTATAAAAGCAGCTTCCCTGAAATGCTCAGTCATTCACAAACAAGGATGGGGCGAGGGTCACCGCTTAGTGAACAAATGCGTGAGCTGATTGTCGAACAGTTTAAAAACAACATTCCTCAACGAGCTATTGCAAGAAATTTAGGGATTTCATCATCTACGGTCCGTAATATCGTCAAAAGATTCAGAGAATCTGGAGAAATCACTGCACGTTAGCGACAAGGCCGAAAACCAACATTGAATGCCCGTGCCCTTCGATCCCTCAGGCAAAACTGCATCAAAAACCAACATCAGTGTGTAAAGGACATCACCACATCGGCTCAGGAACACTTCAGAAAACCACTTTCAGTAACTATAGTTCGTTGCTACATCTGTAAGTGCAAGTTAAAACTCTACAATGCAAAGCGAAAGCCATTTATCAACAGCACCCAGAAACGCCGCCGTCTTCGCTGGGCCCAAGCTCATGGGACTGGTGCAAAGTGGAAAAGTGTTCTGTGGTCTGACGAGTCCACCTTTCAAATTGTTTTTGGAAACTGGGGACGTCATGTCCTCCGGACCAAAGAGGAGAAGAACCATCCAGACTGTAATGGGCGCAAAGTTCAAAAGCCAGCATCTGTGATGATATGGGGGTGTATTAGTGCCCAAGGCATGGGCAACTTACACATATGTGAGGGTACCATTAATGCTGAAAGGTACATACAGGTTTTGGAGCAACATATGTTGCCATCCAAGCAACGTCTTTTTCATGGACGCCCCTGCTTATTTCAGCAAGACAATGCCAAGCCACATTCTGCTCGTGTTACAACAGCATGGCTCCGTAGTAAAAGAGTGCGGGTACTAGACTGGCCTGCCTGTAGTCCAGACCTGTCTCCCATTGAAAATGTGTGGCACATCATGAAGCGTAAAATACGACAACGGAAACCCCGGACTGTTGAACAACTTAAGCTGTACATCAAGCAAGAATGGGAAAGAGTTCCACCTGAAAAGCTTCAAAAATTGGTCTCCTCAGGTCCCAAACGTTTACTGAGTGTTGTTAAAAGGAAAGGTGATGTAACACAGTGGTAAAAAGGCCCCTGTGCCAACTTTTTTGCAATGTGTTGCTGCCTTTAAATTCTAAGTTAATGATTATTTGCAAAAAAAAAAAAAATGTTTCTCAGTTTGAACATTAAACATCTTGTCTTTGCAGTGTATTCAATTGAATATATGTTGAAAAGCATTTGCAAATCATTGTATTCTGTTTTTATCTACGATTTACATAACGTGCCAACTTCACTGGTTTTGAGTTTTGTAAAACATCTGTCTGACCAGGGATGAATGACTCAGTTTTTGCGGAATGACTCGCTGAGTTTTTTTTTTTTTTTTTTTAAGCACCGTGTATTTTATTCCCGTGGTGCGGTCAGAGGTCGAAAGGTATCGGAGAATGCTCCCTAATGCGTCGCCTTTTGGCTTAGTCCATGGGGGTTCAAGCCCTCTTCTGTGTAAAGTGCTTTGGGTCCGTCTCGATTGAGAAAAGCACTAAACAAATAAAATTGAAATTGCATAAGGTAGCTATAACGCGGATTTTTTTTTTTTTTTTTTAAACATTTATTTATTTTTTGCCCGCAGGAGAATGCGGACGATCAGACTGCCGCCGACCTGGCCGTGGTTCTGTTTGAGACGGCCACACTGAGATCTGGCTACCATCTGTCCGACACCAAAGCCTATGGAGACCGGATAGAACGGATGCTGCGGCTCAGCATGAATGTGGATCTGGATGAGCAGGTATGCGCTTTTAACCCTTCGCACTGCAGTCTGGCATCTCGCTGTTAACCCTTCGCTCTACAGTCTGGCATCTCGCTGTTAACCCTTCGCACTACAGTCTGGCATCTCGCTGTTAACCCTTCTGCTAATCGGTAGAACATCATTAATATACTTGCTGAAGTCTGCATTGCAACCACTTTATTAACCAAATCTGCGGCGACGAATGGTTAGTACAAAAATGTTTTAAGAGGAATTGTTATACAATTTTGTAATTTTCTGTGTTAATTCAGAAAGGGATTCTGTGACCAGCGCTGTACAGCTGGAAGAAAATCGACCAGTAAAAAGATTAATAGCAGCTGGCTTTGCATGTAATGGGTTTATACATTTATTGAATTTGGTGTAGAGGAGCAAAAAAGGTAAAATAGGTGGTGGGAAACATTTTGGCTCGGGGCAAAAATAATAATAATAAGGCATCAATTTTATATAGCACTTTGCTGCTTTTTTTTCTGGGCACTCAAAGACGCTTCACAATGGAAACATTATTCATTCACTCACACATTCACACTCTGATGGTGGTAAACTACGTTTTTGAAGCCACAGCTGCCCTGGGGCAGTCTGACAGAAGTGTGGCTGCCAGTATGCGCCTACGGCCCCTCCGACCACCACCAAGCATTCACACACAGCCATACAGGAGTTTTACCTATATTGCATGTTTTGTTGGTGGGGGAAACCGGAGTACCCGGAGAAAACTCACGCGAACACAGGGAGAACATGCAAACTCCACACACAGGCCCCAGGCCGGATTCAATCCCATAGCCTTTTTTCTGTGAGGCAGTAGTGCTAACCACTATGCCAGAAACCACTATGAGAAATTTTGGCTCAGGTCAAAAATTGGTAGGCAGACATTTTGGCTTGGGGCAAAAAATGGGTGGGGGAGACATTTTGGCTCGGGGGGGAAAAAAATGGGTGGGGGAGACATTTTGGCTCGGGGGGGGAAAAAAATGGGTGGGGGAGACATTTTGGCTCGGGGGGGAAAAAAATGGGTGGGGGAGACATTTTGGCTCGGGGGGGAAAAAAATGGGTGGGGGGAGACATTTTGGCTCAGAGCAAAAATGGGTGGGGGGAGACATTTTGGCTCAGAGCAAAAATAGGTGGGGGAGACATTTTGGCTCGGGGGGGAAAAAAATGGGTGGGGGAGACATTTTGGCTCGGGGGGGAAAAAAATGGGTGGGGGAGACATTTTGGCTCGGGGGGGGGGGGGGGGGGGAAATGGGTGGGGGAGACATTTTGGCTCGGGGGGGAAAAAAATGGGTGGGGGAGACATTTTGGCTCGGGGGGGAAAAAAATGGGTGGGGGGGGAGACATTTTGGCTCAGAGCAAAAATGGGTGGGGGGAGACATTTTGGCTCAGAGCAAAAATAGGTGGGGGAGACATTTTGGCTCAGAGCAAAAATAGGTGGGGGAGACATTTTGGCGCAGGGCAAAAACAGGTGGGGGAGACATTTTGGCTCAGGGCAAAAATAGGTGGGGGAGACATTTTGGCGCAGGGCAAAAACAGGTGGGGGAGACATTTTGGCGCAGGGCAAAAATAGGTGGGGGAGACATTTTGGCGCAGGGCAAAAACAGGTGGGGGAGACATTTTGGCTCAGGGCAAAAATAGGTGGGGGAGACATTTTGGCGCAGGGCAAAAACAGGTGGGGGAGACATTTTGGCTCAGAGCAAAAATAGGTGGGGGAGACATTTTGGCGCAGGGCAAAAACAGGTGGGGGAGACATTTTGGCTCAGGGCAAAAATAGGTGGGGGAGACATTTTGGCGCAGGGCAAAAACAGGTGGGGGAGACATTTTGGCGCAGGGCAAAAATAGGTGGGGGAGACATTTTGGCGCAGGGCAAAAACAGGTGGGGGAGACATTTTGGCTCAGGGCAAAAATAGGTGGGGGAGACATTTTGGCGCAGGGCAAAAATAGGTGGGGGAGACATTTTGGCGCAGGGCAAAAATAGGTGGGGGAGACATTTTGGCGCAGGGCAAAAATAGGTGGGGGAGACATTTTGGCGCAGGGCAAAAATAGGTGGGGGAGACATTTTGGCGCAGGGCAAAAATAGGTGGGGGAGACATTTTGGCGCAGGGCAAAAATAGGTGGGGGAGATATTTTGGCGCAGGGCAAAAATAGGTGGGGGAGATATTTTGGCGCAGGGCAAAAATAGGTGGGGGAGATATTTTGGCTCAGGGCAAAAATAGGTGGGGGACACATTTTGGCTCAGGGCAAAAATAGGTGGGGGAGACATTTTGGCGCAGGGCAAAAATAGGTGGGGGAGACATTTTGGCTCAGGGCAAAAATAGGTGGGGGAGACATTTTGGCTCAGGGCAAAAATAGGTGGGGGAGCCATTGTGGCGGAGGGCAAAAACAGGTGGGGGAGCCATTTTGGCACAGGGCAAAAATAGGTGGGGGAGACATTATGGCTCAGGGCAAAAATAGGTGGGGGAGACATTTTGGCTCAGGGCAAAAATAGGTGGGGGAGACATTTTGGCGCAGGGCAAAAATAGGTGGGGGAGACATTTTGGCGCAGGGAAAAAATAGGTGGGGGAGATATTTTGGCTCAGGGCAAAAATAGGTGGGGGAGACATTTTGGCGCAGGGCAAAAATAGGTGGGGGAGACATTTTGGCTCAGGGCAAAAATAGGTGGGGGAGACATTTTGGCTCAGGGCAAAAAAATGGGTGGGGGAGACATTTTGGTGCAGGGCAAAATTGTATCAGGGCAAAAATTGGTGGGGGAGACATTTTGGCTCAAGGCAAAAATTGGTGGGGGAGACATTTTGGCTCACTTTTTTCCCCCCTGGGTTTTCTCAGGTGGAGGAGGAACCAGAGGAGGAGCCGGAAGAACCAGCCGAGGAGGAGGACGATGCTGAAGACGATGAGGAGGTAAAAGCGGAAGAGGAGGAAACGGTGAGTTCAGTGAATCTCCGGTCAGCGTAGCAGGTCTCTTGAAGTCTTGGCATTTGAAAAACTTCAAATTCCCATTTCCAACCTTATCTGAAGCCTGAGCCAGAACTTGGCTTTGCTTTGCTCGCCAGCAGATATTCGCCCTGTATGAAGTGATCAAACACGCATGTGGTTGCAATTCCAGCGTGGTTTGCTGGAACTGAACAATCAATACTGCAGATTGTATGCAGAGAAGTTCTGGAAGACGGGCTTAAAAATTTGTGAAGCATTTAAAAAAAGTTCTCTAGAGAGCTGCAATTGGTGCAAATGCCATTTATTGTTGAGTACATTAATCTCTTGCTGTTCTGATGAGTTTCTTTTTGTGTCTTTCAGGAGTCAACCGAGAAGGATGAATTGTAAAGCACTGAATGGGGGGGGGTACCGGGATTCGACGGGGAGCCGAGCTGGAGCCGTCCAAACCAGTCTTCTCTGCTGTGCTGTGGGGGGGGAGCGGTGTCCTACTTGGGATGGGGGGTTTTTTTAAAGATGGCTTTTTTGTTTGTTTTTTACATTCCTCATGTCTGTAAATTTGTTCATATTTATCTTTGCCCGATTTATGGAGTGTCATGCCATGTGAACCAGTAAATGTTTCCTGAAAGGGATGTGTGTGCTTGTGCTTACTGGTGTTTCTATTCTGGTAACTAGTCGTTCAATTATTCTCTTGGACTGGCTACAGAAATCCAGCCTTTTTGGTGTTTGCTGCTGACAAGCGTTTGACTGTTACTTCTGTTGATTCATATCATTTTGTGCAATCTTGGAGCAGTTTCATCCGGGATCCAGAGGATTTTGAGAATACGACTACAACAACAATACAGTTTGAATATAATGTTGCATGATTTGTGTCGTTGGCCGGTGTCTTGAAGTTGCCCAACAGACCGAAAAGATTTTAACTCCAATAATGGTGTGCATACATTCACACTGGGAAAATATGTCTGAGAAGCATCCTTTTAAATCTTGGTCACAATGTAAGAACTTGATGGTTACAGAATTGTTTGGAAATGGCTGAACAGCAAAAAAAAATAATAATAAAGTGAATGTAATACGCATTATTGGATAAAAATCTTCAGAAGACCAGCATCCTTTGAATTAATTCACTCATAGGCAGTAACCAGTCTTTGCAAGCAGAATCTCGCTCATCTATTTGTCGACCATCCGCAGTCCCATTAATGCCAAAGAAAACCTCAAGCATACTTAAAATATAACTGACGGTCACAGCAGAAATTCAAGAACCAACAAAACCAGCTCCCTACACTCTCAGAGGAGTCAATTTCTGTTCCCCAAGGTACATTCAGCACTTATGTACCCTTTAGGGCTAATCATTGGACCTCAAGCTACCTGTGTGAACCTTTTTAGGGTCTAAAAGGTACTTTTATGTTCCGAAACAAATAAAAACCCACTTCTAAGGTACAACAGCAGTACCTCTATAGGTACTGCCCCAGTAACAAGCCTTGGAATCACTGGGGCAGTACCCTCAAAGGTACTGCTGTTGTACCTTAGAAGTAGGTTTTTATTTGTTTTGGAACATAAAAGTACCTTTTAGACCCTAAAAAGGTTCACACAGGTACCTCAAGGTCCTATAATTAGCCCTAAAGAGTACATAATACCTTGGGGAACAGAAATGGACTCCTGCTTTACCCCTATTTGAGTGTGTATAGACGCAATTTGAGCAAGCTATTGTCGGCGGGTCACAGTTCCAATAGCCTTCCTAAGCTCGTTAAGCAGAATTCATTATTCGAAGATAACCTCTGTGTTTGCGGCAGGACCGTTATTTAAGGAAGATAACTGCCGTCGAAATACTGGAATCCATAATCCACGTATACCGACTGCCAGATTGCAGCTAGACTCCTCAGTATATGCCATTTCTCTTTGTTGTACCCATTCATAGAAATTTTGGATCTTCGGAACGTGTAACAATTCAGCGGTAATGGCATCGGTTGCGTGAATGCGTCTCGTAGAGCATCATTTTGCCGAATTTAAGTCCCACTTCTGACAGATATTATGTTACAGCATCTGTTATACTGTCTAACTGGCGATACATTTTGACGTTCGGTACTACTTCGTCAACTGTAATTATGAAATAATCGTATATCCCCCTCCACAGCTCTGTTGGTATGTTCCCAGGATTTTTTATTGCGGTCCTGGTTATCTTGATTCCTGCGTCCTGGAACCATCACTTATTTGTTCAGGGATTTAAATTACTGCCACACAGCCTTTCGCGAATCACACAGATTTGAAGTGGGCTATTTTATGTGGCAAGTGGTTATTTTTGATAACATTTTTATGATCGAGCTTTTTTTCCGATTTCATTCGTTTATTAGCAATATTATTTGTCATATGCATACGATTTCAAACTGAAATTATGTGCCAATCACACCCATATTAACGTGCGTTCGCCTGTGTTTTGTCATTTCTCTGAAGTAAAAGATAGCTACCCATTAATCGTCGCAAAGGTGGACTTCGCCACCGATTTAAATCGCGTCTGAGAAAATTACATTTATAAACAAGCCGAACATAACGATGGAAGAGAAGCAATATGCATCTTTGACGGTCCCTCCGGATTACCTACAGCACTGGTGAGTTTTTCGATTAAAAAATTACGCCTGCCATACGGTTGTACGTAAATCGGTGCTCATTGTGCCTTTCCTTCTCTTGTGTGCTTAAGCCACTAGAACAGGCTGTTAACTCGAGAAAAGAAAGAAACTTAGAATCCTGGCTTGACCTACCACGAAGACCATGTGAAGTTTCCGTAAAATTTTACGGTGATAGAATTTTTTATTTTTTAATTAAAACATTTCGTGTGTGAGCCTGTGTTTTATGGGCTGTAGTTCTCATGCAGTTGATTCAATATGGATGCCAATAGCCTCAAATTAGAGCTGTCAGACTGCACAAATCCAGTATGTACATGTGGAGTGAACTGTGTTCCAGTTACAGCTTTTTAAAATTCCTCCTCTGTCCAACAAACAGTTTTGGCTTGTGGTTTAATGACAGTGTGAGTAACCGTGACATTGTCACATCAGCAAAGAAATCTGTGGTTGACTCTATCCCAAATGGCCCTAACTGTTGTGGTTCTCCTTTTATTGTCCACTCTGGTCTGTTAATTCATCTATCCACCCATACATACATTATCTAACCTGCCCAGGGTCACAGGGGGACTTGTGTCAATCCAGTTGCCAATGTTTGACAGGCAGGAACACACTGTGGACTGTCAGCCAAACCACTACAGTGCGAACGCACGCACACACCATTCACTTACGCACAAAGGCCTATAGACAATTTAGAGCCTCCAATCAGCCTGACATGCACGTCTTTAGATTGTGGGAGGTGACCCGACTACCCGGAGAAAGCCCTCGTGAACTTTGAGTGAACATGCAAGCTCCGCAGGGGGCCGAGATTCAAACCTGCAACAGTGCCACCGGCTGCACAACTGATATAAGCTATACTTTCGCGGCTCGCCCGCTCTTTCTCAGGTTTCAGAGCCCTGACGAGATCGAGCCCCTTCGGACCGCGGATTACGAGGAGATGACGGACGGTGCTTCCTTCCTCGACGGCCTCAGCGAGGACAGAGTCATGATGGAACTCGCTTCTCCCGTGGAGTCCAGTTCGCACCAGCCAGCTGACGAAGACCTTCACCTGGAGCCGAGCCTGGATTCCTACCTGGAGCCTGACTGCCAGCCACTTCCTGATTCCCACCCATCGGACGAGTCACAGCCCATGCCAGAACAAGGTACCCCATCAGAAAAAAACCCCTATCCCAATAAATAAAGGTATCAAATATGCCTAAGAAGGAGCTTGTTACGCATGGGCTCCTATAGTGTGATAGTTTGCGTGCTTCACTGGGACTGACAGACTTTTGGTGGCTTATGCCCAATCAGATCAGAGCAGTATTTGGGCCCTTAACTCCACACTGGTCTATAGGGGATAGGCCCCGCCCCCCTTCTTAAGTCAAATCGGCTGTAAGTTGCCTCTGATAAGAGTTAGCTGTGACTGGTGCCTAAAACCAGCACCAGTGGTTAGCATTGCTGCCTCACAGCAAGAAGGTCGTGGGTTTGAATCCGGCCTGGGGCCTTTCTGTGTGGAGTTTGCATGTTCTCCCCGTGTTGCGTGGGTTTTCGCCGGGTACTCCGGTTTCCTCCCACAGTCCAAAGACATGCATATCAGGCTAATTGGAGACATCAAATTGCCTGTAGGTATGAGTGTGAGAGTGAATGGTGTGTGAATGGTGTGTGTGCCCTGCGATGGATTGGCAAGCTGTTCAGGGTGGGTCGCTGCCTTTGCCCGTAGCCAGCTGGGATAGGCTCCAGCTCGCCCCGTGAGGAATAAGCGGGTATAGAAAATGGATGGATGGATGGATGGTGCCTAAAACTGCACCTCAGAGAAGTAATATGTAATATGTTGATACTTATTCAGCCTTTACAAATTTACACATTTGTTCCATCTGAACGTTATTATACATTCCAAGGACACTTGATTTGCTTCCTTAAATGACAGAAATGGTCATGAGCTGTTCTCTCAGCCCTGGGCAGGCTGAGATCCCATGTCTTTTATTGTTACGATGACGACTCAGGCATCCTCAGATTCTCCTGGATTCTGTGTCCCGCTCCTTGAGCCTCGGAAACATCTCAATCCACCCGCTTATCAGCAATTTGAACCAACGATTAGTAATTTTCACGATCCAGTCACAGATGAATTACCCAAACCCATTTCCAATTCTGTTAAAATTATTTCCCTATGCAAAAATATTTATTTTTGGCCATTATTTGAAAAACAGTTGACAATTTTTTTTGACACATTTGGCCCAACTTTCAAAATTGTTGCAAACCTGCTACATTGGGTAATTATGCTAATGAAAAAATTAAAGTGACGGACCATTCAAATTATTCTCAAATGTTTATTTGGCAATAAGAAACAAAACCAACAGGGTGTCCAGGCTGTTAACCCTTTTACTTCATGTAGCAGATATGCTATGCTGTTTAATCGAGGGTTAACAATTAGATTTGTAAAGGAGGAAAAAAGCCCTCCTCATATGACATACTGGGGACACCCCCCCCCCACACACACACACACACACACACACACACACACATATTTTGCTGGCAGCGGCATATTAATTTCATAAGTCTCTCAGAATAAATTTTTTTAAAGGCTTGGATGTTTGCTGGCTGCATTTGGATACCATCTGGGCCTAGTGCAAATATTTTTAGGCCTTCTTATGAATCCAGATTATGAATGTGGGGAATTATGGATTCACAATTTTTGATTGATTTCATCTTAATTCAACAAATTAGCGGGCCAAGTGTTTTCCCTCTTTTTTTTTTTTTTTTATCGTGGACATGCAAAGCGTAGAAACTAGTTGTCGTGTGGACTCAGATATACAAATGAGTCACTCGCTCACTCACTCAATCACCCGGCTGTTAGCAGATTGATTTCTGAATGTTATTTTACAAGCTACCACAACTGAGTTCAAAGTCGCGACGATGAGGAAATGCGGGTTTTCATGATATCCACGTGTTGGCCACAGGGAACCTTTGATTGCCATGTTTGTATTTGAGTCATTAGCTTTACCAAGCCACTGCTATGAAACTATCTCAGTAATTGGCAATTCTGTTGCAAAATTGAGTCAGATCCAGCACTGATCCGGCCTAGAGTCTCTTGTTTTCTGGTTCGGAAACACGCAGCCTGCTAGCTGCATTGTGGCAGAGGTGATCACGTGTTCCTTCAATGTATTTTCCTGGGAGTCGTTGTCTATTTCACTCTCTGAACAATGTATTGCCAGCCTGGCATGGTGGCGCAGTGAGTAGCATTGCTATCTCGCAACAGGAAGGTCTTGGGTTTGAATCCAACCTTTCTGTATGGAGTTTGCATCTGCTCTCCATGTTTTCGCGGGTTTTTTTCGAGGTACTCCAGTTCCGCAGTCTAAAAGCATGCATTCGGGGATACTCACTAATTCGGGGATACTCACTCTTTTCCAGAATGAGCCGGTGTGGGTGCAGGTTTTAATTCTAACAAATCATTCATACAGCTGATTCTATTAATCAACCCTTAAATATTTTGCCAGAGACCCTTGATTAGTAGAATCGGGTATGAAACTGCATGGTTAGAATGAAAGCCTGTACCCACACCAGCTCATTCTGGAAAAGAGTGAGTATGTCTGGGCTAATTGGAGATTCTAAATTGCCCCTAGGTGAGAGGGCATTGTCAGTGTACCCTGTGATGGATCGGCGAGCTGTCCTGGGTGAGTCTCTGCCTTTTGCCCATAGTCAGCTGAGATAGACTCCAGCTCCCCCACGACCCAAGTGAGGAAGAAATGGAGTAGATAATGGATGGATGGATGGATGGAAGGATGGAAGGATGGATGGATTAACTTGGAACTGGTTGCATACATATAATCTTAATAATTTTATGTTTTTTAATGTGAAGTTTGAGTTTATGAATCCCAAACGTGCATCATCTCTGTGCCTACACACCATTTGTAAACGAGACCCCTGACGCACATTCCGTCTGTCTTCTTTTCATAATGTTGTAAATCACCAAAAATCTATGATGAATAATTGAAGTACTACTACAGCAAATGAGTGAAAGGATGGCATACAGTCATCTGAATTCATTAGCTGCAGAATTATTTCCATAGTGAAGGCCTCTGGATGAAAGCCAGAGACTACATGGCTTGTACGAGCCACCTGAGAATCGTATCTTTCAGGGAGGGTGCATGCCTGGTAATACTCCTCCTTAACACTCCAGCTCCGAGAAAGGGGAAGAGAGGCCGGCCTCCAGGCAAGTCCTCTAAGGCCAAGCAGATGGTGGGCGAAGCCAAATCCCACAGAAAAATGGACCGCTTCAACGGCATGTCGGTGGCTGAGGTCATGGCCATGACCCTACCAGACATCCTGACCTACAACCTCGACATCTTGATTGTGAGTTGTTCGAAGGGAAATGTGTCCATACAGTGAAGAAGTGTGTTAATGCTCTGATTTATTAAGCTATTTTCTGTACCTGGCGGGTGCTGATTGGTTGAATGACTTTTTAAAACTCTCCGTCTGGTTGTGCAAAGCAGGCCATAAGCAGTTGGGCAGTGGCGTCGTACAAAAACGTCAAAGATTTTACCCCTTAAGTACTATTTTTACACTTAAGTTTTCCCTGAAGTAGGTATTAAGTCAGAATAAGCGTTTTTTTTCCAATGTTGTAGGACAAAGTCACAGGCATACAGTGCCCTCCATAATTATTGGCACCCCTGGTTAAGATGTGTTAAAAGCCTTAAAATAAATTCTATTTATTGCAGAAGCATACTCTCACATTGAGAATTGTAGAAAAATGTAACTTTCAACTCAAGTAAATTTTAAGGGAAAAAATCCCTTAGAAATAATTATTTTTCATAAAATCACCTGTTCCACAATTATTGGCACCCCTAACAATTCCTAGGAAATAAATGTAATTGAAGTATATCTGTCAACTTTACAAAGTTGATCAGTGTATCTTGGAACATTTAATTAGTAATTCATCACTTCCTGTTTCCCTGGGGCATAAATATGACGTGACACAGAGGCCATTTCTCCTATCCACTCTTCAACACATAGATATATATAACGTGAAATACTATATGGCTGAAGGCAGAGTCGGCAGCGTCGTCACTGGTCGGCCATCTTAGGACAGGGGACTGCTCAGGTGCGCTGTGCTGTAGTCGGAGGTAAGGTGGATGATTTACTCGCTTAAATACTCGTAACTCGCTGAATTCTTGACGGATTTACAAACGGATTGGGTTATTACAAACCTTATTAACGTGGCTATGATTTGTGGCTTATTAACGTGGCACAGTTGTTTGTGTTATTCATTTTATCATTCCTTTATTTTATTATTTATTTTGTCAATTATTTGAATATTGTCAATATTAAATATTGACAATATAATTTCTGTGTGTGTATAGCTATTGCTTTACCTATCTACTTAATGTACTTTTTATATCGAATTCAATGGTTTTAATTATTCTTAAGTATGCAGTTAAATAACTACATCTCTGATGTTTACCAGACAGACCAAGCCGTTTGTTTGAAAATAAGTCGAGAATTTGAGAGAGTTGAGCAATTTACAGTTATTTCAAAGTCCGTGCTCCATTGGCTGTAGTGTTATGAGTGATCGAGCAGCCCTGACCCAAGATGGCCTCCCTGTGACGACGTTACTTCACATCGGCTCGCAGCATGCTTGAGCCATCTAGTGTTTATGTATATCTATGCTTCAACATGTGAAAGACCAAGAAACACACCATTCAAGTCAGGCAGTTGTGTGTCGACCTTCACAAGTCAGGCAATGGCTACAAGAAAATAGCCACTCGCCTGCACCTGCCCATATCTATTGTCAGAGGAATCATTAAGAAGTTTAAAACAACTGGAACAGTGGTAAACAAGCCTGGAACAGGACGCAAGGTTATTTTGCCACCACGCACAGTGAAGACGATGGTAAAAGAAATAAAAAGTTCTCCAAAGCTCACTTTGCAACAAATGGTAGCATCGTGGGGTCACAAAGTCTCCAAAACAACCATCAGGGGCTATCTACATGCCAACAAGCTATCCGGGAGGCATGCACGGAAAAAACTCACAATCATAAATGCAAACGTCTGGAGTTCGCTACGCAGTACTACGACTTCAACTGGGACCATGTGCTTTAGTCAGATGAGATCAAGATAGAGCTTTTTGGCAACAAACATTAAGTGGGTCTAGTGGAACACAAAAGATGAGTATGCAGAAAAGCATCTCATGCCCACTGTGAAGTATGGGGGAGGATCGGTGATGCTGTGGGCCTGTTTCTCTTCCAGAGGCCCTGGGAACCTTGTTAGGGTGCATGGCATCATGAACGCTTTGAAATACCAGGACATTTTAAATCAAAATCTGGTGGCCTCTGCCCGAAAGCTGAAGATGGGTCATGACTGGGTCTTTCAGCAAAATAATGACCCTAAACGTGTGGCCAAATCTACACAGAAATGGTTCACCAGACACAGAATCAAGCTCCTCCCATGGCCATCTCAGTCCCCAGACCTCAACCCCATTGAAAATCTGTGGAGTGAGCTGAAGAGGAGAGTGCAGAGGAGAGGACCCAGGTCGCTGGATGATTTAGAGAGTGTGCAAAGAGGAATGGTCGAAGATCCCTCTTTCTGTATTCTCCCATCTTGTGAAATGTTATAGGAGAAGATTAGGTGCTGTTTTGTTGGCAAAAAGGGGCTGTACAAAGTATTAACATCAGGGGTGCTAATAATTGTGGGACACATGATTAGATGTAAAACAATTATTTCTTAATGTGCGATTTTTTTCCCACTGAATAAAGGCACTTGAATTAAAGGTTGGATCTTCCTCTTTTTCCCCCCCTATATTATTTGGGAAAAAAAACTGAATTTATTAGAAGCTAAAGAACAGATCTTAACCAGGGGTGCCAATAATTATGGAGGGCGCTGTATTCTGTATCTGCTGGTTGCAGCGCTTCACTGAAGCTACATCGCATTTATATTGCGAGAATCATTCAAACCAACGACACCATTTTTATTGCCGCCGCATTACAACAATTGGAAAATATCTAGATCTGGTGCATGAATTGATACACATTTCCCTGTAGTTCAGCAGGACATAGATATTATTGTTGGAAACCTTGGGATCTCCAATAGAATATAATATAGGCTTGAAGTTCTGCAGGTTTGAAAACAGCAGCTGCATTTGACTGAGCCAGAAATGGGTGCGTGGGTTTAGTGGAGTTAAACACCTGGAAATTAAATGTGACAGTATCTGCTACTCTGACCACAATAATATTTATAAATCCAATGTGCTAGAGTATAGAGCCAAAAATCAAAGTGTTGTGTCCCTGTTCAAATACATACGGGCAACATTGATGCTATTATGGACTTCTCCTCTTTCAATCACTCTCTAACTGCCATATTATCCATTAGATAGGAATCAACCCAGGGCTCATGTCAGCATATAAGGGGCGCCATTACCCAAATCCTGGAAACCATTTCTGTAAGTTGGATTTCTGTAAACTGTATGTTCACATTGAAAAACATAGCGGCTGCCATTGTACAGTCTATTGTGAAGTGTTCCGCGCTGTTATTGAAATGAAATTGAACCAACAGTTGTTATTTTTTGAAGGGAAGTGCCTCTTCCTGTCTGGTCTCACTGACGTGCAGCTCAACCACATGCACGATCAGACACTTCCAGAGAGATACGGGATAGGCTTCACCAACATGGTGGAGAGGACCACGCCAGGCAGCAAGGACCTATCCAGGTGAGCGAGACAGTGGAACCTTCTGGGCAGGATTGCAGAATAATGACACAAAAATGAACATGATCAACAACACAGAAACGAGGGGTGAGCTATGAAGCAGGTTCAACATTAGCCTGGCTTTCTTTGCGTGAGCTGGCTCAAAAAACCTTAAAACCCTAAGCCAGGGTGGGGAACCTTCTCCAGAAAGAGCCACAGTGGGTGCAGCTTTCACACCAAATAAGCTGCTACACGCCTGATTCTACTAATCAACCTCTGGAATGTTGGTTAAGGGCCTTGATTAGTAGAATCAGGTGTGTAGCAGCTTGGTTGGTATGAAAGCTGCCCCCTCAATGGCTCTTTCTGAAGAAGGTTCCCTACCCAAAGCCCAAAAGCAATTGTCAATAATAAAATAAAATAAAAATGCCGGATCTAGCTTTTTCACCAAAATTTCTTTCAATTCCGAGACTACCACTCTTCCAGTTCTGTTCCTGGAGAGCTACCATCCTGTAGGTTTCTGTTCTACCTCCTATTCAGCACACCTGATTCAACTAATTAGCTACTTAAGATCACTAGCTGGGCAACTGAGTGGCTAATTAGTTGAATCCGGTGTGCCCAACTGGAGATAAAGCAAAAATCTGACCCCTGTCTGACCCCAGGGTGACCCCTGAGGCCTGTGTCACGAAGCTGGATTTCGGTTTAGCGAGGAAACTTCTGGGTTAACCCTGGGTTTTCCGTATCACAAAGGTGGTTTGCTTTTTATCAGGGTACATTGCCGTGGCAACATACTCTGAACACCTAACCTGCTCCGGAGCAGTTGAAGTTCAGGATAAGAGCTCAGCAGGTATAGAAGCCCCACCTACTGACCAATCAATTCTCTTGGAAAATGGCCTGCCCATTTGATGAGAACCCAGTGGGTCTAGGTGCACAACTTGTGCGAAGAGCGCTCAGGCGCAAAAGAGTGTTTCGCAATCACTGTAATCCTTTTGATTTGCCTGAACAATGTCTTTATGAGAGGTACAGGTTTTCCGCAGAAGAACTACAGTATATCTGTCAGCTGCTGGAGCCGTTCATTACTAATTCCATTGTGATCATCCTACAACAGGGACAGTGTGGAGAAGTAAAGCCATGTACATGTACGTACATATACTACTCGTATAAGATATGGTAAGCATACTGACCACTTTGCAGTATGATTTTATGGGCTACTTATTTTTTATTTGCTCCCATTTTCTTTTTGCTCCATGGGGGTCGCATCTGAAATGATAAGGCCAAAATCACGTGCCATAATGACAAATTTCATATACACATGAATTTATGGAAAACACAAATGTTACGATAGTCAGATCTACTCGTGCCGTCATGGTGGGGAAATGATATTATCCATCCATCTTCTGCCGCTTATCCGGGGCCGGGTCGCGGGGGCAGCAGTCTAAGCAGGGATGCCCAGACTTCCCTCTCCCCGGACACTTCCTCCAGTTCTCCCGGGGGTATCCCGAGGCCTTCCCAGGCCAGCCGAGTGACACAGTCCCTCCAGCGTGTCCTGGGTCTTCCCCGGGGCCTCCTCCCGGTGGGGCATGCCCGGAACACCTTCCCAGGAAGGCATCCGATAGAGATGCCCGAGCCACCCCAGCTGGCTCCTCTCGACGTGGAGGAGCAGCGGCTCTACTCTGAGCTCCTCCTGGGTGACAGAGCTCCTCACCCTATCTCTAAGGGAGCGGCCCGCCACCCTGCGGAGGAAACCCATTTCAGCCGCTTGTACCCGAGATCTCGTTCTTTCAGTCATGACCCAGAGTTCATGACCATAGGTGAGGGTAGGAACGTAGATTGAATATTAAATCGAGAGCTTTGCCTTTCGGCTCAGCTCCATCTTCACCACAACAGATCGGTACAATGACCGCATTACTGCTGCCGCTGCACCAATCCGTCTGTCAATCGGGAATGATATTATAATCCCACTAATTTACGCATTGACACAGTCGACGATTTATTTGCCAGCATTCCTTGCGGCTTTTGGCAGCTGCAACTATGTTGCTTTTTGCCTGGATGGATTTATATTCTTCGTATTTATTTAAGATTATTGTCTGCTCCTCCTTCGTGAAGTATGCGGCTCAGGAGGATTTTTCCATGTCTTCGATTGGTCGTATGCAGTAAACACCGCCCATTTTATGTGAGCGCGCACAGATCTAGATTGGAAACTCCTAGGTTCACTTAACGAGTTGATAACCGGCTTTGTGAGACCAATAATCAAGACCTCGAGTGTCTGGTTAAGTGCAGTTGGGTAACGGAGGGAAACCCCGGGCATGTTAATCCAGCTTTATGAGACAGGCCCCAGATCCACATCATCTGTGATTGTTGACGGCAACGCCAAAAATTATACTACAAATTTTATCAATCACCTGAATGTTGCCATGGAAGGTCTATGCTCGGTATCGTACGGCCAAGTATCCGTAACCATGCGCGCTAAAGTTACCTTCCGCAGCTCCGTGAGACCGGAAGCAACTCAGCATCGAACTATCCCATAATGCAGTGGTATTTAACGTCGTTCCTACAGGGACCCACTGTGTATGCTGGTTTTTGTTCCAACAAAATTGTAATCGCAGGATTTTAACGAGCTGCTAATGTCCTAATAAGGCGTTTTTCATTTTTGGACTTATTAAAGGGCAACTAAAGTCGATTCTCAGACAGGACGTTAAACATCCAATTTTACAAACAAATCACTTGCTTTTGTTGACAACTTGCATTGTCACATGACCAATTTCAATCATCAACCAATGTTTTGTGTACAAGTGTAGATAATCCTTCTATTTAGGTTCGTTTGCGCAGGCGCGGCTCGCTGATTGGCCGATAAACAAAAACAATGGAAATCGACTTTAGATGCCCTTTACTCACTTTAGCCAAATGTTACACAAACATCCATAAATGCTATGAAGAATAACATACCCTAGGCGATGGTGTGTTTATTTCTATTCTGCAAGAAATTTCAAGTAATATAACATTTGAAACATCAAATTAGACACTGAGGAAATCAGTAAACCCCAAATTAGGCTGCTGGACACAACTGTTTAAAGGTCTTTCAAAAAAAACTTCAGCTGAACTTAATTAGATTAACAACACAAAAATGCTTTGACTCCTTACTATTTGCTTGTCGAATAGATTTCTCATGATGTGCAAATTAGTTTTCAACAATTAGGGTGCAAACTACATCTTTAATTTGATTGGTTCTCTCTCATTTTATCCTGTTATTTCCACTGCATCTCAATGTGGGTATGTTTTTTTTTAAATATATATTCTTGATGGGAAACATGGATGTTTCTGTTAGCTTTTGAGTTAAGAGGGCAAATAACTGCTATAAACATTAAGTGCTCTTAGGAATGTCAAGATTACGTATAGGAACCACAAGCGAGCACAAAAAAAAAAAAAAAAAAAAAAAAGGGAGGCTTTATTTCTGAAGGGGGGAGACCCCCAACAGAGCAGACAATGGTACAATGTCCACAATACAAAAAAAAAATAAAAAAAAAAAAATAAAAAAAAAAAAAATAAAAAAAAATAATCAGAATCCTTAGGGCAAAATCCAGAAACGTAAACAGGGCACCATCCCAATGCTCGAGGTCGGGCAAAAATGAGTTCAGAACATGGGCATGTCAGAGAAGCAACTGCCAAAATCCAGTGGGCGTAATCCGAACCGTTAACAGGGCAGCAAACACAAAACTCATAGTCGGGCAAAATGGATTCGTAAACAGAAGCAGACAAAAGTACCAAAGAGCAGAGCCAAAAATCGTAAGTCGACCGTTCCAGTCAGAAAAGTAACACTATGAGTACAAGGCGAGGAGATAGCAGCACAGGTAAACAAGAGAAACGTTCTGACAAGGAAGTGCTGTGAAAATACTCCTAATATACACTCACAGGAAGTCACATGCTTAACACAACACAGGTGGAGGAAGTCAGACTGATTACAAAGGAGGGAACATGAGGGAGAACCTAATCACATGAAATAGGCAACAGCCAAAACGCGGACAGGGATCATGAGACAATCCTATAGACAGATATACAGCTCCGGTCAAGGAGTTCTTGCGTGGGTAAATAAAAAAAGAAAGGACAGCGTGAGCAGGTGTGGAGAATCCACAGAAACGCAGCAGTGAAGATTAGGGAGAGACAAGAGGCGGAGACTAGAACAGGGCGAGTGCTGAGAGCTTGTTAATCAATTAGTAAGTGCAGCTATACAATCCCTTAGTGCTCGTTAGTAAGTTAGTATTATATACAATGTTAGTTTGTGTCAGTAACTCTAGCAAAAATAACAAACTGTTAGTATGGGTTAGTAATATAGAAAAGAAAGGCGAAGGAAGTAAATGAGATTGGAAGGAATGGGGGGGGGGGGGGGGGACAAAGTGCAATGCATGGCAGAAACAAAAACATGGACCGGAATGAAACTATGGTAAAATACAACTAAAAACTAAACAAGACAAAACATATCTCAAGCATGGTCAGGCAAGAACAAGATCAATATACAAACAATCATTAATATAGCAGACAGATCAAAAGCATGGCAAATAGGCAGAATCACAACAAATTAACAACTTGTTAAAACCCTGCGATTTACAAATGTGGTTGGAACAAAAACCAGCATACACAGTGGGTTCCCAGGAACAATGTTGAAGACCACAACTGTAAAGCATTGAAAGTGGGGCATGACTGCAAGATCAGGGCATTTTTATTTTGTCTTTGTATTGCCAATTGCTTGAATTGGAGATGCAGCTAAAGCAAATGAGCCACCTTTGTGACATTGAAAACCTTAGTTTTAGACTCAACATATCTCGTTAGTCCACTAATCTTGCTTTGTAGTACGCCCCTCGGGAAGTTTTCTAATTGGTGGATTTTTTTGACGCAATTAGGCTGTGTGTCCAAGTCAAAGGCAGCCGTGATGGGTGTTCCTCCAACTCTTCCCAGTGTGAGCTTGGCTTCAGTCTGTGTTGTGTGAAGATGCATCCTAATGACATCATGCGTTTAAGAGGGGAACCACGGGTGTTGCCACTCTCAAATTATGGACTGAACATGGTCAGAAAATATCTTGAGGAACACTGCCATAAATAACCACATTTATGATGCAGATTAATGAGATTCTGAGGTGGCCTTAAGAACTGCAGTTCTGTGGTTATAAGCAGCTATCGTACCGAGCATCTGTCTGTCCCTGAAGGGCAGCTTCAACTTGCGGCTGGAGTTCTTATTTGCTGTCTGTTTTTTGGCGTTTGGCATATTTTGTTTTAATTTTTGACTCTACTGCCCATCTCTAGGACTCCTCCAGAATCAAAAATGGCTATTTGGATCAAAATTGGATCAAGTTTGTTCAGAATTTCCGGGGCCTAGAAAAACTTGACCAAACTCAAGGTTTTGTTGGCCCAGAAAATTCAGGCCAAACTTGATCCAGATTGAATCAAGTTGGGTCAAGTTTCTCTTGGCCCTGGAAATTCTGGTCGAACTTGATCCAACTTTGATCCAAATAACCATTTTTGATTCCGGAGTAGTCCTGGTGCATCCCGCCTCAAATAATATTTGCAATTCATTTACCAACTACTTTGGCTCTTTGGAACCCTGTTAGTGTCCCCATTTTGCTTTGGAGACTTATGTAGCAAAGTACTGCTAGTTAGACCTCTTTTAAACAGATATATGTAGGAAATTAGCATTCATTTGCCTCACAGCAAAAAGGTTCTGGGTTTGAACCTGCCTGTGGACTTTCTGTGTGGAGTTAGCATGTTCTTCCCATGTTCGTGTGGGTTTGCTGTCGGTACACTCACAAAAACAAGCATTATAGGAACACTCCTACCGGTGCCCCTGACCAAGGAACTGGCTTTAGAACTGGAGTTGGTCCCTGGGCGCTGCTCTGTGGCTGCCCACTGCTCATAACGCTAGGATGGGTCAAAAACGGAGAACAAATTACCCCACGGGATTCAATAAAGCATGTTTTATCTTTTATCTACCGATTAGATCCCCATATTCATCAAGCTACGCACACAGTTTCTTAAAACCGTTTGCTTTTGTACAGCAAAGAGTTTCGTGAAGGAGGACGACTCCTAGTGGAGAAGTTACAGAAATACAAGCCTCTCATTGCGGTCTTCAACGGAAAATGTAAGTGCTGATACTTGTAGCGAGGATTCAAATTCACTTACTTCACTTTCACTGGTCTGTTTTCACACGGCATTCATCGTTTGTATATGCATAAACAAGTGTAGTAATTGCAACGATTTCAATGAAATTTCCTGTAAAACCATATCAGCAATAATTTGGCCTTTTATGATTTTTTTTTTTCTCTTCAGGTATTTACGATATTTTCAGCAAAGAGATTTTTGGAATCAAGGCTAAAAACCTTCAGTTTGGAATACAGCCTCACAAGATACCTCTAACAGAAACAGTAAGTCATGCCCCATTAAACGTGCCGTAATATGGCTGAAACTGGAGTAAACTAAATCTATAGTTGCTTTTTCAGCCCCCATTTGCTCAGTATAAACCAGGAGTTCTCATCGTTAGCCAGAATGAATCGGTAAGAGCGCAGGCTTCTATTCCAACGATACAGTTGCACGCCCGATTCTACTAATCAAGCAGGCATGTTACTGAATCAATGAATTGAAAGCCCGTTCCCACACTGGCTTATTTAATATAACGATGAGTACCCTTGGCATAACTCTGAGATTTTTGCCAAAGTTATAGCGTGTGGTGAAAACCCATTTGCTTTCAGTAGCCTATTATAACGCTATCCTCATCAAACGTCTGGTCCCTTTTTGCTGGGGGTTGTTGTCTGTTGCCGGTCCCAAGCTGGCAAAAAGCTGGACCAAAGAGTTGAAAAAACATCAAATGAACCATCATCGCTTGATCCAGTGACATCTGCGTTTTCAGTGCTGCTGTGCTGTTTCCTAGTGACAACGTTTTCACCCGCGCTGAAAAATATTTGGTTGTCCGTGCGTGGCTAATTGTACCACTAAGAAGAACAGAGTGCCATCCTTCTTACTTGAGTATAGTAAATTCATCACAGATGTGACAGCTAATTAAATTTGAGTAAGTTTGACTATTTATGTTAGTACTTAACCCTTAGAGCCCTGAATAAATTTTCAAGGAATTAAAAATGTAATTATCCTGAGCAGTTGAATTCCTGTCATGTGACAACTTGTTTAAAAGAGCCTCCGAGCTCTTTTAAACAAGTTGCCACATGATAGGTTTTCAACAGCATCTAATTTTGATATCTTTCCTCATAGGGCAATTATAGTTGCCCATGGAGCTCTAAGGGTTAATCAACTGACCTCATGAACCCCCTTCCCCCCCATAGGTGTGTTATTTGATGCCCTCTTCTAGTGCCCGATGTGCCCAGTTCCCTCGTGCCCAAGACAAAGTGCACTTCTATATAAAGCTGAAGGAACTGCGGGACCGGCTGAAGGGAGCGGCACCGAGCCAGGAAGTGCTAGAAACGGGATACTCCTTCGATCTTCTCATGGCCAAAGGTAATCCAAAGGGTTTTCGCACTGTACGGCGCTTAGCCCTTGGCTAACGTTAGCCCAGGGGTTAAAGAAGCCCGGCCAAGGGCATAACAGTTTAAGGCTGGGGGGACAGAACAGCTGGAGCGGTCGTATCAGCAAGAATGCATCTGATTTTTTTCAGTGATTGAACATTTATCTCTGCACATTATTGGGGGGTCAGTCTCCCCGTCCTTCCTTAGATTAATCACATAAGCCCAATGTGTCCATGTTCACACACATTTCTCCCGTTTTACTACTGAAAAATTGGTGCCAGTTGTGTAAAATTGTCCTTAGCCTGTGGCTAACCCCCTCTTAGCCCAAGGCTTAAGTTTAGTTGTATGCCCTTGTGGTGGTCAAAGATTTTAGTCGCACATGTAGCCGACAGGGTATTGCTTTCTCTGTGAAGCCAACATGTGGCCCACTAAAAAATTGGTGGGAAGATTTAAGTGGTACAAAGTATTGAGCCGTTCATGAGTATTTGTTTTGTGCTGTTTAAAAAGTGCCACAGTTTTGACACTGGTCACGTGATATGGATGTAAGTGCTGAAAATGAAAGCTGTCCATCTTCACTTTAATTTTTTATTCATTTTTTTCAAGTCCAGTTGAGTCTGAGTAGGAAGCCAAAAGAAAAAAAAGTGTCACTGTGCAAATACTTATGGACTACCCTTCATGTCTGGGTTAAGTCCTCAGATGTACCACCACGGAAAGTGATTGTAGAATTACTCTCCTCTATCAAAAATTAAGGCTATTCCTTGGCCAATAGGGGGCAGTCTTTCCTCTGGATTGAAAGGAAATGCAAAACCGCCCCACTCAATTTGTTTTGTTTTGTTTCCAGGGCAATTATCAGCCATGCAGTGGTGGCAGATCTGAGTATTTAAAGCTTGTTGTATTTTTTACTCGAGCACGTTAGTATTCAAGATAATAATTATGAGCTTGAAGTCGGGACGTGCAGCTTTAACTGACCACGTACATCAATTTAGCGTGATCCGTGTGGACAGTGCAGTGTTTCTACACCTTGTATTTGTCCAGATTTGTACAGACTGGGCTGTACCTAGTCCTCTGCTTCTGGCCAGCTCATCTTACCCCGCGTTTCTGTAAAATGCGTCTCATTTGAAGGTCATTTGGTCCTCAGTGGGCCTACAGGGCCGAATGAATTAGCTAGATAGCTGTGCTGATTAAAACTCAAGCTCGGCTCCATATGCTTTCGTCCATGTATCAGATTTAGGACTTTCCTCCGTACAATTATCCTGCTGACTCAGTAATCCCACTTTGTGAAACAGGACCCTGGGGAAATATGGGTTGATGTTCTGATTTTGAAATACCTTTTTTTGTGTCCGTCTCAGAGGATGCAAAGAGAATCTCCGTGAAAGAGGAACAGCCTGACCCCACATATGAGGCAGCCTATGGAGAACAGGGGTCAGAGAGCAACAACAATCACTGTGACTTCACTTTCCCCGAGACCTGTGTCGGAGGACGCGGTGAGCTTGCCGAAACATCGTCAGCATACACACATCACCCCTCAGAATGATGGCACTCCCCTGGGGTGGCAGGGTGGCATAGTGCCAAGTTGTTTGACCAACACCTCCAGAGCTGTTGGGTTTTTTTTTTTTCTAGCCCAGCGGGTTTTGGGAACCCAGCTTGCTTCTGGGCAGAGGAAGTTGGGAAGAGTTTCTGAGTGAAGACTTTAACCCCAAAGCTGCTCATTGTCTGTACTGAACAGCTGTTATGTCAGACATTCCTCCCAGGGCATCCTACTAAAAGAGAAAACCTGACATTTACAGTATCTCACAAAAGTGAGTGCACCCCTCACATTCCGACAATTAATTTATTCTATCTTTTCAAGGGACAATGTTACAAAAATGAAACTTAAATATATTCTATAGTAGTCATTGTGCAATATGTGTAGCAGTGTGGATTTACTGCACTGTCTAAATAACTGAACAGTCACTATTTCCAAAATGGGTGGCAACAAAAGTGAGTACACCTCACCGTCAACATGCCAAATTGCGTCCGTAGTGTCAATGTTTAGTGTGACCGCCATTGTTGTCCAGCACTGCCTTGATTCTCTTAGGCATGGAATTCACCAGAGCTGCACAGGTTGTTGCTGGGATCCTCCACTCCTCCATGACAACATCACGGAGCTGGTGGATGTTGGACACCTGCTGCTCCTCCACCTTCCTCTTGAGGATGCCCCACAGGTGCTCAATGGGATTCAGGTCTGAAGTCATACTTGGCCATACCATCACCTTCAGCTTCTTCAGGAAGGCAGTTGTCATCTTGGAGGTTGCTATCGTGTTGGAAAACTGCCGTGCGGCCCAGTTTCCGAAGGGAGGGCATCATGTTCAGAATGTCACAGTCCATTATTACATTAATGAAGCACAGCTCCACATCATGCAGCACCAAAACATGATGCTGTTACCACCATGTTTGACTGTAGGCAGTGAACACTTGTCTTGCTACTCCTCACCAGGGAACCGCACATGCTGGACACCATCTGAGCTTCAGAAGAGGCATCAGTCTTAGCTGATGGCCATGCAGACAGACTTGGTGCAGAGCACGGCGTATGGTCTGAGCACCGACAGGCTGTTCTCCCACTGCTGCAACCTCGTTAGCAATGCTCCCAGCACTCCTGCATTTGTTTTCTGAAGCCAACTTGTGCACCTGACACAGAGCGCGAGGGCTCAACTTCTTTGGTCGACCCTGACGAGGCCTGTTCCGAGCAGAACCCATCCTGGGAAACTGCTGGATAACCTTGGCCACCGTGCTTAAGCTCAGTTTCATGGTTTCCAGAGATCTTATTATTGCTTAGACCATCTTTGTGGAGAGCAACAATTCTCTTTTTCAGATCTTCAGAGAGTTCTTTCCCATGAGGTGCCATGTTGACCATCCACTGACTAAAATGATAGCATTGCACCCAAAGCACCACAATTTAAGTGCAAGTCCACGAGTGGACCATGCAGAAGGTGCTAAGGTGGGGGTCAACCAAAATCAATGTAATTTGTGAATATTTGCACTTAGGCTAAAGTCCAAAGAATATACAATATGAGCCAATTTTATTGAGTTGTTCTGGGTACATGCCCAAAAGAGTGTTCGAAGGGGTCTGGGTGGCCCTTTTTGCTGGATTCTGGATGGCGATATTCTATTAGCCCTAGGCAGAAAACGGTCGAAGATCGGACAATTCAATTTTGCAACGACCTTCTCTATCACAATATCTATATTATCCCTGAAAGCCATGATATTTATGGATAATATGACTGAGAAATTGAAAAAAAAAAAAAACTTTACCCCATCCCAAAATACCTATTTTGACTGCTGCAGGGATTCAGGTCACAAAATTTAACAAGGGTTACAAGCAGGAACCATACTTTAATGATCTGAAAAAAAAAAACCTTGCCCTCTTTCCCCCTATATGACTAGCAAGCGATTGAGCATGGGGCTCTTCACCACAACTTGTGCAGTTCGGCCACTTGTTGTCGAGAACTCAAACTACATGCCAACACTTTCTTGCGCCTGAGCGAACCACTGTCAGTAAACACAGTCTGCCGTGCCATCCTCAGATGCCACCTAAAACTCTATCATGCAAAAAGGAAGCCATTCTTGAGCATGATCCAGAAGCGCCACCGTGTTCTGTGGGCCAAGGCTCATTTAAAATGGACTGTAGCAAAGTGGCAAAGTGCCCTGTGGTCAGACGAGTCCAAATTTGACATTCTTGTTGGAAATCCTGGGGTCGTGTCCTCCGGGCTAAAGAGGAGAAAGACCACCCATCCTGTTATCAGCGTTCAGTTCAAAAGCCAGCGTCTCTAATTGTATGGTGATGCATTAGTGCATATGGTGTGGGACACTTGCATGCTTTAAAAAGCACCATGAATGCTGAAAGGTATACAAAGGTTTTAGAGCAACATATGCTCACCTCCAGATGACATCTATTCCAGGGAAGGCCTTGTGTATTTCAGCGGGACAATGCAAAACCACATACTGCAGCTATTATAACAGCATGGCTTCGTAGTAGAAGAGTCCGGGTGCTGAACTGGCCTGCCTGCAGTCCTGATATTTCACCGATTGAAAACATTTGGCACTAATTAAATGAAAAGTCCGTCAAGGCAACCCAAAACTCTCCAGCAGGTGAAAGCCTGTATTAAACAAGTGTGGGATCACATTCCAATGGCTAAACTCAAGAAACGTGTCTCCTCAATGCCCAGACATCTCCACTCTGTGTTAAAAAGAAGAGGAGATGCTACACCATGGTAAACAGACCCCTGTCCCAAATTTTCTGAGACCTGTTGCAGCCATCAAATTTTGAATTGAGCTCATTTTGTGGATAAAATTGTAAAATTTCTCAGTTACAACATTTGCTATGCTATCTCTGTTCTATTGTGAATAAAATACTGGCTGGTGTGATTTGAAAGTCATTGCGTTTTGATTTTATTCAAAATGCACACTTTGTCCCAACTATTTCGGAAGTGAGGTGTACATGCAAGGATGAGTTGCCATGGTGTTCCTATTGCTCGGTACTCAGCTAAGCTCTTCACGCCCTTGTGCCCTTGTATATTATATAAAATGCCCAAAAAATGCCCCCGTTTTTTCAATCACTTGAACTATCAGAAAGTGGAAAATATAAGGTTTTGAGGGGGCCAGCAAGAAAAAAACAAAAAAAAAGAGGGTAAAAATTTTCTTTCTGAATTTAATAGCACTGGACTGGTCACCAACTTATTACAGCCCCAGGCTCAATCTTCAAAACCCTGCAGCAGTTGAGATACTTGCAGTGAAACTGCACAGTATTTTTCACCCCCTGGATTAAGGCCCTTTTCAGGGATGTCCTCGGCTAAGAAGGGCAGTCCTGAAAAAGTCGTTGATACCATGAAAATAACGCTCAATACTCATATATTCATTTTTGCATCTAAAATGTTACCTTTATTTCATGGCTGGGTTGAAAAATGTCTATGAATGTAGCCATATTTTGTTGGAAGATGACTGTTGATTTTAATTGAAAATAGGCTAAAATGTTTTTGGTCCTTTCTCCTGTTCTAAACGATCAATTGACAGATAACTTTGGCAACCATCATCGTGACCTTGGGTCAACTTCTGGTCAAAGTTGTAGCTGGATCTACTGACCCCCCGCCTTAGCACTTTTTGCAGATTTTGCATGGTCCATTCGTGGGCTGACACTTAAACCTTCAACACATGTTACACAGCCTCATATAGCTCGGTCAAACAGATCAAAGCTTGAACATGATGAATAAGACACATTTCATTGCTTGGTTGACCATTACCAGTTTGGGTGTGTACTCACTTTTGTTGCCACCCATTTTGGAAATAGTGACTGTTTGTTCAGTTATTTGGACAGTGCAGTAAATCTACACTGCACAAATTCTACAATGACTACTCTCAAATATAGTTTGGTTTCATTTTTTGTAACGTTGTCCCTTGAAAAGATATAATAAATTAATTGTCGGAATGTGAGGGGTGTACTCACTTTTGTAAGATTCTGTATTTGAACCTTCCAGTGCCAAGAAAACTATTTAGAACAAACCGTTTACATTAAGGTTCAAAGCCTGTTCATGCAGCTCTACCCTCTAGTATGACTTGCTTTTGAACCCAACTTTGGCAAACCTGACTCTACTTGTATTGTAACTCAGAGAGATGACCATGTGTTGATGGAGGGTTGATGTGAATTCCCATTAGGTGGTGGTGCACCAGGAACAGAGTTGGAAAGCCCTGGCTTGCATCCCAAGATTAGAATGTCTTAGTTTTATTCCTGAAATTGGAAGATGTGACCTGCTGTATTATATCCAGCTGTTAGGGCCTGAGTCTCTCAATTGTTTTTCTCGCAATCCAGACGTCCTTGTTGGTTTTTTCACCTCCGCCAAGGAGGTGTATGTTTTTGCCGGCGTTGGTTGGTCTGTCTGTCTGTATGTCTGTCTGTCTGTCTGTCAGCACGATATCTCAAAAACGGCTGCATAGACTTTAACCAAACCTTGCAGGTTGTTGCAGTAGCACAATAGGAACAAGTGATTAAATTTTGGCACATCTAGGCCAAAGTACAGCTGAGATATAGGCCAAAGTTGAAATCCAGCTAAGCTAGCAGAGATTTAAAGCCTCTCCAATGGCCCGGATTTCCAATCGGCGTGCTTTTGGGTTTTGCTGCCACTTGGTAGTGGAATGCTACAATACCCTACATCAGCCAACGAAAATAACTAATGCACAGAGTTGGCTTGGAGTGGCGCAGGTGCTGCGCTCGCTGATCTGTGCTCCAACCCCTGCCTGTTTCCTTTTGTTATTTGTTATAGTGTATAGTGTATAAGTTCTTGGTCTGTGTTCATTCCTCGCTGGATTGTTCCACTTGCTGTGTCTGTCCTTCTCCTGCTTTGAGCGCCTTCACCACCATATTCAGAATTTACTGAAGACACAATGGTAACCATTTTATTAGGGATATCTTCCTGTTTGGTTCTGCTGAGAGTGGGCATTGCCCATGAAGCCCTGAGCCCCAGGGTTTCCCTCCTGGTTCTGTCCTTGAGGCTGTCCTTGACCACAGCTTGCCTGTTCCTGTTGTTCATGTTTGCCCCTCGCCTGACCCAAACTGCCCCTGACTATTCATCTGCTAAATGCAGTTTATCCCCTTAAATGCTGGGTTTTCACTTAAGCAGGTTCAAAGTCAGAAAAATTCTTCTTCTTATTATTATTATTTTCATGTTGCAGGACAATGTCACATACATATTCTGTATCTGCTGGTTACAGCGCTTCACTGAAGGTACCTCACACGTACATTGAGAGAAATATTCAAACCCTGGATGCCATGTTTTTATGGCCACAGCATTACATCAAATGAAAAAATATCTGGATCTTTTGCATGATTTTATACGCATTTCCTTGTATTTCAGCAGGACATATTTGGGATCATTGGAAACTTTGAGATCTCTTTATAATTTAAAATAAGCCTGAAGTTCCACAAGTTTGAATTCAGTGGCTACATTTTATGGATCCATATGTGGGTCCTTAGGTTTTTTTTTTTGGGTTAAGGTTTTATCTTCTGTTTGTGCCACCTGCGGCAGATCAGATTATTAAGCGCAGACCTGGCAGCTTTTTGTGAATCTGGGCCTGTTTACTTCACTGCAGTTCGTAACACCTGCACAATTAATTGAAATTATCCTCTCAAATAAATGGTCTATAAATTTTGTGGTCTCCAGTGGAGTACTTTCTTGTAGGAGACCTACTCATATCTGGATGTATTCTCTGCAGAAATGGCAGCTAAGGAGGATTCGCTGTCTGGGCCCTTGGGCTGGGTCTCTGATGACCAGTGGATCATGCATTCATTTGATGACCTCACCCGTGACACCAGTGGGAGCAGCTCACAGCCTCAACTTTGGACAAAGACAACATGATGGAAATGTAGTCTTCCTGGATGGAGATTTCCCTGAGGTGTCCAGTGGTTTCCCCATTGCCAAGGAGGCCAGAAATGCCACATTTTCCATAGATACGCCTCCATTAGATTGGTAATGAGAATTTACTTCAGAGGAGTAAAAACATACCTTGAGGTTTTGCAAAACACCAACCAAGATATGTCTTTCTGTGCGTGTTTATTGGGAAAAGTGAATCCGTGTGATGTCAGTGAGCGTGCTTTGAAAAAAAAAATGGTGTTAAAAAAAAAGTTAAGGGGCACATTTTGTGCAAACAGCAATGATTTCCATAAGTTTTATCTTGTATTTTCCAAAATTACAGCATTATAAAGAGAACAAATTTGAAATTATATTTTGCCTCACAGTGAATGCTCTTACCTAAGTGTTCATTAGGAAAGACTCAGAGACTTTTGAATCAACTTTTTGAATAATGGAAGCATTATTAATGTTTTTGGGGACCACTGAGACGCCATACCTCTGTTACCCAGCAGCGACTTTGGCTGCTTCCTCTCAAAATACCCAAAATCGGAGCATGAATTTCCTGCCAAATTTTGTTAATCAGTCTCAAAGGTGGGGTCTGAAATACTGCTATGTCAATAATTGTAAATGTTTTTGTTTTTTTTTATTTATTATTTAACAATGCCTAGTCTTTGTTGTTATGTTCACCATAATTCATGAATTTTTGTAAGATTTTTTAAAAACAATGACATTCAAAGAATGGGATCATTCACAAAGTGCGATGTAGTTTTTTTTTTGTTTTTTGTTTGTCTCCGGTGTGATTGCGCCCCTAATAGCGTTTGGGTTGGTTAGTTTTAATGGCGTTGTGAACACAACCTGCCAGGGGAGGAGCCCCTGCACACTGTGTGGTCAATAGGAAACTTGAAGAAGCCAAGGTTGAGTAACAGTTGTTGAAAAAAACTGAAAGAAATAGATTTTTTTAAAAATAATTAGCTTTTACGGGGAGCAGGTAAACCTCCTGATGGATAAAATGTTTAAAAATGAAAAAATCTGGGCTGCGTACTAACATCACAGACGTTTGTGAAACCTAAAGAATCATCTGACTTGCACAGTGAAAAGGGAAGTAAAAAGTTGAGTCAAACCAGAACCGAAAGTGCCTGCTTTTCATTTCACTGCAGCCAAATTTTGCGCTCTCCGCTTGAATATATGTTGAGCAGGATAACACTAGGCAGAAATAAAACATAAAAGAACGTAAACGTAAACGTAAAAACTTTTCTAACTCTCCATGACTGAATGCAAGACTCCTCTTAATGACGTGTTGTAAGGTTTCTGCTCTGTACACAGTTCAGGTTCATGGAGGACAAGAAGTTGCAGACTGCACTCAGGGGCAAGGATGGACTTGGGTGTTTATTATTCTTGATGCACAGCAGAAGGCATGAACGAAGCAATACAAAGCAAAACATGAATCGAGGTTCCTTAGTAAACACTATTAGTAATACAGACACTGAACATACACTCGATGTTTTACAAAACAGGAAGCGAGGTTCCTCAATATGAAGTGCTGGATAAAACAATAAACAGCACTAAGTTAGATTTCGAGTACAATACAGGTGAAACATGGAGATTAAGACTATACCAGACTAGAAATACAACTCAGGTATATACTGGCGAAACTTCGCAATGACTAAGTCCGGAGCTCGAGCTTAAATAGCACACTGCTATCTCACAGTTGAAATGAGAAACAGGTGCGGGTTATAATTGAATGATGCGAGAAGTGCAGTCCGAGTCTTAGCAGACCGGTGAGCTGGACGGCTTGAGGCGTGGTCTTACACCTGTAGACAAACTGATGCACATTAAAGAAATTTGACATACACAGTGGCCATTCTGTCATACCCCCCCCCCATCAGTGTTTGGTATAAGCATAATTCAAATATATATGTTTATATCTGCACATTCTTTTCTGAAAGGAATACACAATCAATAAAAATGTCACCAATATAAAAAAAACAACAATTACAACTATTAACAACTGATGGCCTATAAAAGCAACACAGATATATTGGCATAAATAATATGGATGTAAATAATAATAAAAATTGCATTTTAAAACAAATATTTAATCTATTGCAGTACTGTAGAGCTTTCGCTGCCTTGACATTATTCAAAGTCCATTCAGAGAATTCAGATATTATGATGTTTCAACTTCACATGCATCAATATTCGTTTTTTCACCCTCGGCGATTCCTGCTGATGGGGTATTGCCGTCTCCTCCTCAGTCTGTCTGTCTGTCCCTCTTCCCATTGCGTGTTACCACTCCAGCTGTTGAGAAGTTCTAAGAAAAGGCCCTTAAATTTAAACAGGTTGTGTATATTGAGCATCTTCAGGAGCCTATTTGATGTTGACCTCAACTTCATTGGAGGTCAAAGGTCAGGCCCGCCTACTTGTAAGGCATGCCGAAGGGGTAAATGGCGCCGAGTGCAATCCAGTTTTCTTCCTCTTCTTCTTTTTTTTCCTTCTTTGTCTGCATTGTCTTACACTACATCTGCACATTAATGAACCAACAAAGCTTCATGCTTCGGAGGGTGACATGCGCTCAGTCTGATCCTAACCAGCTATTAGCCATTATGAACACAACTTGTGTTAATAAATTGAAATGTGTTCATATCCTCCTCACATGTATCTACAATGGTTTCTAATTCTAAGCACTGCGCAAGCTGTGAAAAGGGATTTTTCCTACTTTCAAGAATAATTAACTTATGCATATTAATATATAATATGATCTCCTCAGTTTTTGAGAATAAAAAACTGACAGAAACTGTAACTGCTATGTCCCAGTCTGACTTGCTTGTGTGTTCGTGCCCAGTCATAATCTTCCTAAAGTTTCTCAGTGTCTCATCCATCGTGGAACCTGTCTGATTGACTTCTAACTAACCAGGGAAACAAAAGACCTCAAATAACGAAGAAGCATGCGGTGTAATGTCCATTAATGCAATAACGGCGTGTATGCGATTATTATGTCACCTATCCCTCAAATATTACGAAATTTCTTATACAGTATGATTTTATTCTACCCTGTAAAAAAAAAAGCAAAAAATTGGGACAAAAATATTGTTTTTTGCCTGGGACATAACTTGGGACAAGAAGAATTTCCGCTTGTTTCAACTGAGTTGCACAAGGATGCAGAGTTCTGCAAAAGATCACAAACTGTATCACTTACAGGGTTATAAAATCCCAGTGTCTGTTCCCAAATGACTGAAAAAAAAATACTCAGCACAGATAGTATTATTAAAACCTAGTCTATTACATTGCTAAAACCACGTTCGACTGCTGGAACTCAGTGAGATAAATAAACACTGGTAGTGCACTGTTTCTTAGCAACAGAGGAAGTAAAGACCTTGGGCTTTTTAAAGACCATTCTGCACAGTCACAGCACAGGAAGAACGGCAAAACGAGCCACAATGTTAACATGTTATTTCGGGGTTGAGACAAAACCCAGGGTCTCTGCATAAATCAGACTCTGTCTCAGGATTCGGGACCCAGAATTGGTAAAATATGGAGCGATACCAAAATATATGAGCCCTCAATTTCCAATGTGAAATACATATCTCTCATCTCTAGAACATACAGTTTGAGTTCATATGATACAGATTTTAAACCTAGTCCAGCCGGTCGCTGATATATAGAGGACCCACACTCATTTCCCTGTGTGTCGGTAATGAATATATCGTCCCTCTGTAGCTATTTCTCTGCATGCATGTGTGGAACACCGGTCTTTGAAATATAGTGTTATAACAGGACTGTCAAAAACAGGTTTTTAGCCACAGGACAAAATCCTGCAGGCATGAGGAGAGGAAGATATGCCTTAGCCTAGAGGCAGGACTGAGGTTAAGACTGGACTATGAAATCGTCTTAAACAAGGCTATTTTTTTTCCTCCGCAAGAATAACGCAGAAGCTGCCACATTGAACATGAAAGGAAATGTTAAAATTAGAAATCTAATCTATTAAACCACTTCAACGCTAAAAAAAGACTTTAGATACAGTATTTTTCCAGACAAAGTAATCATTTGTTCTAGTATATTGGGCTATTGGCCAGAAACAGGTTTACTAGAATGAGAGTAAAGTATACAGTGTCCGCAGCCAACATTGGAAACCTTGGTAAACATGAGCTAATAAAGGCAGGAAAATATGGTTGTTATTAATCCTTTATTCGAAAATGAATAAAAATCTACAACAATGATGTGCAGCAGAAAGGTGGCACCAATGACTTAAAAGTAGAAAATACTCATTTATAACAATCAGTGCAAAACATTAAAAAGTTTAATGCATATTATGATGTTAAAATTTTGTCTGGAAGGAAGGCATGAATTCATAACCTTTTCCATGCATAAGGTGCCATGAAATAGTGATTTCCCCATTCCAGTTTCTTCTGTCTTTGCATATTTGTCACACTCAAATGTGTCTAATCATCAAGCTAGTTTTAATTATTGGACAAAGATAACCCAAATAAACCTAAAATGCAATTCTTAACTAAGGGCCTAATATCATATCTGTTAACTCAAGACTGTGACACAGCTAATGAGCTACAGTTTATGGAAGCATATAGTTAACAAAATTAAAATTAAAATGCAATGTCAGAAATGCATTTTCATTTTCAAGATACAAGTGCATTATTTGTATCATAATGAAAATGCAAATGTGATCCTCCTCTTAGCATTTTCATTTTCAAGTCTATGTGTGCAATTTTCATAACAATTGGAAAATTAAAATATATTCCTCATGTACATTTGCATTTTCGAGAAGTGCCCTGCAATATCTCTAACAAAACTAAAACGAAAACGCTAATGGTATAAAGCAAATACATTCTCGGAAATGCTTTTTCGTTTTCTAGAAGCATGCACGATTCCACATTGCTGGGACCCCGCTTATGTCTATCAGGCTTTGAAGGACTTTGCCTACAGGACGGGATTGCCTCGGGCCGGCCTCACCTCGTGAGGCTATAAAAACATCATGTCATATTTAAGATCTAACCAGACACTAGAGCTCCCGAGGGTGGTCCGACCCGAGACCCGCACGTCATCTGGGCAAATGTCACCCACTACTGCCTGACAAATTAGCAGAAAGACAGATTACGGCTCCTCATGAATATTTATAAAATTCCCAGACTTCTCCTACGAAAAAAAATATGGCACACGGGCTATACGTGTGGGCATTGTTCTTCAATGCAATGTGGGCAGCCTGGGTTTCTTTAACACGATAACAGGTTATTGAATTAGCCTATTTTACTAGCAAAAATGGCTTCAAAATGCAGTTTTCACTTCATAACTAAGTTCTAAATCTGGCACATCGTTGTTGTCACACAGCAAAACCTGTGTATGCGGAAAACACACTCATTATTCACAGTGGTTTCCGAGATGTGTGAAATTACGCAAATCGCCAACTCAGTAATAATATATAGATTAATCAGGGTTATTGATAGAAATAAAAACCTGCACGCACAGCGGCCCTCCAGGACCAGAATGGCACCTGGTCTAACTAGGACTGGGGTCTTTACAGGCTTCTTTGATTTTGCTAATTAGACCATATGACCAAAAATATCAGAGCCCTTTGTGGTTTGGGACTGCATTTACGTTTCACGCTTGGATCCTTTGTGCAATCGCAGGCAAATCATGCTGCTACAGCACAAAATCACATTCAGGAAGATTCAGTGCCACTCCAACTGTGCCAAGCTGCTTTCACACTGGACGCGAAACAAATTTTTCGCTTAACAGGTTACATTCAAAGTCGATGCAAAGATGCGAATAGTCTTTGCGTTGACTTTGAATGTGATCTGTCGTGTGAAATATTCGTTTTGCGTCCTGTGTCAAAGCAGCTTCAGAATGACAACCTTCTAGGCATTCAAGCAACTCAACTGGGGTGACCCATAAAGGCACTGTTTGCATTCAGAAGTGCTAATATATTCTATTTACCAGCATTGTATTAGCAAGGAGCCGCTAATCATTTTGGTCTTGATGAATGAGAAACCTGTGTTCCCCTCCTCTTTTTAACACAGAGTTGAAACATCTGGGCATTGAGAGACTCGTTACTTGAGTTCAGCCATTGGAAATTGATTCCAATCTTGTTTATTACAGGCTTCCAGCTGCTGGAGAGTTTTGGGTCTCCTTTGACGGACTTTTCGTTTAATTATGCGCCAAATGTTCGCAATCCGTGAAAGATCAGGACTGCAGGCAGGCCAGTTCAGCACACAGACTCTTCTACTACGAAGCCATGCTGCTGTAATAGCTGCAGTATGTGGTTTTACATTGTTCTGCTGAAATAAACAAGGCCTTTCCTGGAATAGATGTCGTCTGGAGGGGAGCATATGTTACTCTAAAACCTTTCTATACCTTTCAGCATTCATGGTGCTTTTTAAAGCATGCAAGTGTCCCACACCATATGCACTAATGCATCCCCATACCAACAGAGATGCTGGCTTTTGAACTGAACGCTGATAACAGGAGGGGTTGTTTTTCTCCTTTTTAGCCCGGAGGACACCTCATCCATGATTTTCAACAAAAATTTAAATTTGGACTCGTCTGACCACAGGACAATTTGCTGCAGTCCATTTAAAACGAGCCTTGGCCCATAGTACATGGCGGTGCTTTTGCGTCATGCTCAACAATGGCTTCATTTTTGCATGATAGAGTTTTAGGTGGTACCTGTGGATGGCGTGGCAATGTGTTTAGAAACAGTGGTTTCTTGAAGTATTCCTGGGCCCATTTAGTAATGTCAATGACTGAATCATGCCGGTGGGCAATGCAGTGACGTCTGAAGATCACAGGCATCCAGTAAAGGTCTTTGGCCTTGTCCCTTATGCACAGAGATTTTTCCAGTTTCTCTGAATCTTTTGATGACGTTATGCACTGTCGATGACAAGACCTTCAAAGCCTTTGTAATTTGTCATTGAGGAACATTGTTTTTAAAGTATTCTACAATTTTTTTACACAAGCCTTCACAGGTTTGAGAGCCTCAAGCCATCTTTACTTCTGAGAGACTCAGCCTCTCTAAGACATCCCTTTTAAAGCCAATCATGTTACACACCTGGTGCCAGTTAACTTAATTACTTGCTAAATGTTCTTTCAGCTGATTCTCTTATATAAAAATAGCTTTTTCAGCCCTTTTTTGCCTATGTCCCTACTATTTTGAGGCCTGTTGTAGCCAGAAAATTTGAAATAAGTTCATTTTGTGGATTAAAATGCAAAATGTCTCAGTTTCAACATTTGAAATGCTATCTATGTTCTACTGTAAATAACATATTGGCTCATGTGATC
Organism: Gymnothorax reevesii; assembly: GCA_029721435.1. NCBI lineage: Eukaryota > Metazoa > Chordata > Actinopteri > Anguilliformes > Muraenidae > Gymnothorax > Gymnothorax reevesii. The sequence goes on from CM056579.1 coordinate 17,300,533, forward strand.
TGAAAGTCATTGCATTTTGATTTTATTCACAATTTACACTTCCTCCCAACTATTTTGGAATTGGGGTTGTATAAGAATGCGCCTGGACTTGTATAGGTGGGTGCCTGGCATCTGTAGCAGAGATGAGCTAGAGACAGGATGTGTCAACCGCATGCAAAACCACAGTGCCGAGAAAATAGAAAGCTCTCCAAACTTTGAGGCTTTTCAAACTTTCGTTTCTCATGTAAGAGCTGGACAGGACAGATTAAAACACTCCCCTCGGAGGACAGACACTGGCCAAGTCCCATTAGTCGCTCTTCTGCCATAAGGTGTTCTTTCAAGTGCGCTTATGTTGACGGCGCACTTAGGGGCATCAGTGCTGCGGGGACCGAAGCTGTTAATAGCAGAATTGGGACACTTCTGTTCACGTCACGAAGCCTATTACATCACTTAAGTTTTGGTTCAGGATTTAGGAGAGAACAGCCTGTCAATCTCCCAGTCTCAATCTCCCCCCTAATGACTCAAGCCCTGAACCCTGTAAGACTTAAGTGACGTCACCTGAGAGTGATTGAGTGTGCGGGGGATCAAGGGCTGGAAAATGTATAAATGGGAATGGGACAGCACTTTTCAGCGTATTGCGCTACCTTGACGTCACCATGTTGCTGACACTGGCGCCTTTGGGTATTTATATTTTGCGGCTCTTTCTTTTTTCCTAAAACGGGAGACGCCCGAGGGAAAGGCTTCCTGATTTAAATGTCTTACAGGCGCTTGCATTGCCGTGTGGACAAGAGGCATATAAGGAGAAATATAAATAGAAATATAAAACATCCTTGATGAGAGGTCAGACTCTTCCGCGTTCTTCTCGTCACACCATGGGATTGTGGGTAATTCTCTTTGGCAAAGTCTGGAACGATGCCGACTTACCGAAAGGGAACATTAAGGGATCGAAAAGTCTGCGAGCGTGCCCTCGCGCATTTGATGACTTGACAATGGGACAGCCCTTAACCTGACAGGAGCGCGCCTCAAAGTCTGTGAGTCCGTGAGGGTGGGTATTGGGATTGGGCCACTGTTGACTCTGAGCAGCGTCTCAGACCACTGGGTAGGAGTCTTCTGTTATGACTTGAAAAAAATCACAACAAAGAAAACCAGCAATGTCAACTAAAACAAATTTATTCTTCAAAAAAAAATAAATCCACTGTTTAATTCTCTAATAACACTCTAATTCCAGTAATTAACTCTGTTGCCAAAACAAAAACTCTGCTTCTGCTCTGCTCTGCTTAAAATCGCAGCATTTATGTAGACTAGCAACATTCTGGAAAGATCCACAGGATTCCTGGGTAAACCCACCCCCTCCAGGCAGGAAGGTACCAGAAGCTTTTAGAAAGCACTTGTCTATTACATCAGATCATGTTTTACAGACACACCACCAGAGGGTGCCAAATGAACAAAATAAATAGCTGACCAGCAAGGCAGCTAAAACAGCATGTAACAAATCTTCATTTACAAATGATATACAATGCTGTACATAAAATATGCATACATAACACTTCCCATGGATACTTCTGTGAGCAAATATTAAAGCCTGAATATTGTTTTTTTGAAAATTCTCATTGCCAGTGGACTTAGAGGATTTCCACCACACAGCGCTGCGTCAGTGGAGCTAGAATATCATACATGCCAACTCTGCTGCTTTTGGCGGAAGACTACCGCTTTTGGGGTGTTTCTTTCAGAAAAAAAAAACGCCCCAAAAGCGGTAGAGTTGGCATGTATGGAATATGTTCCTCTTCGCCTTCGAAGATGCGGTCACCTCCGTGGTCTGAACACGGCGTCCTCGTGTGGGATGGAGCAGGCTGACGTCAGTGTCCTCAGCATGAAGGAGCCACAGCATCTGTGATCTGCGGCAGAAAGAACTCCTCTGTGCGTCCTTCATCACATTCAGTTGATTCCATAAGAATCTGCTCCCTCATCAGTCTCAGGCACTATGCCTCACAAGTGACATTTGAGGGTCAATTCCATCATGCTCATATAAATACTGTAAATGTAGACACATGCGTGCAGATGCGGGCACACACAGAAGTACAAATTATAAAGGAATGTGCTCCCTGAAAATTGCACCTTTGACACTGAAATTTTTGCTTTCCAAATACACATTCACTATAGTAGCTTGCAAATAAACTACGTTGCACATATGATTGTGAAAAAGTAAGCTACATAGGCAACTAAGCCATACAAGTTTAACTGACGTTATACTTGGAATGCAGGTAAATATTATCAGAAATTGTAAATACTTTGCTAGCTAACTACAAATTCTCCTTGAAAATAAATATAAGCAACTGATTCTTTGTTTTTTTCCAACATTGGCAGAAAATGAAGACATTAAACGTTTTGTTGGTCGTTGCCTTCAACAAAACGCTGGCGAGCCTAGTTGGGCTGAACGGCCTGCTCTCGCCATTCATGTTATGTTATGTTAAAAGAGCACTTCTTGTTTCTGCTAGAATTAAAGTTAGTTTTTTCATGAGTGACTTTATCGTCAGTATGCCTTTTTATCCTGGTAACTTACTTGGACGAGTGTTTTTAGAGGGAGGGGGGGAGACAGGAGGCACCCTTTCGTCTCCCTCATGCTTTAAATGTAGAATCAATTCCTCTCGGTCTGGTTTGGGCCTAACAAGTGAGCAATAGTTTCTCCAGTTGCTGGTCTCTTTCTCATTTCTGCCCATGAGTATGAGAGTTGTACGTGGCAAAGGCTACAGCAGTGGTTCTCATGCTTGGGCCTGGGGGACCACCGAGTACGCAGGTTTTCATTCCAACCACAACTGCAACCCTACAATTTATTCTTTGGGGGGAATTTTTCCTTTATTTGACAGTTATACAGTGTAGAGAGACAGGAAGGTTGCGCACTTGCACATCATGCTATATGCGAAACAGCAGAATAATGACAGAGAAATTTAAACAACTGTACCAATAACTTTCCAAATATTAGTAGGCTCTTGATATGAATAAAATTATTCAAATAGAATATATGATATGTTATAATATAATAATCGATAATTTTATTGATGCACTAAATTGAACCACTCATTTGATAATGATGAGTTAGAAGGCAGAGCAAATGACATTGACTCACACCTGTTTCGTGTTTATATTGTTAAAAAAAAATCAATAAGAACTTTAAGCTTGAGTGAAGCAACCTAAAGAGCTCAATTATTAACTTTCTTATGACTTGCATCAGTAAATACACTAGCCCTTGTGCAATTACTTGTATAGAGTTATTAACACAATATGGACGTGGAGCTTTCATTTCCCATGGCAGGCATTGCCTCTCTCTCACAATGTGAAGCAATAGGGTACAGAAAGAAAAAAATCCAACTAATTGAGACAAATTAACAGTTTAATAGAATTCTGGGATTGCAATTGTGGTTGCAATGAGAACCAGCACAGACCGTGGTCAGTGGTCCCCCAGGACCGAGTTTGAGAACCACTGGGCTAGAGGCAAGTTAATGACACGTAGCCTTGAGGAATAACTGGCTCTTTGGAAATGCGGTCAGCATGTGTGACTCTTACCTGGGAGTTTGGGGTTCAATCCCCTGCCACAGATGGCAAATTCAAAATCATAGCTTGAACTGTTTTCAAATGTTTCATCTCACCCGATTTCGACTCATGGCTCACGGCATGTTTCAAAATGTCGCCTGGTCGCAGACAATCTTCATACCACTTTGCCATTTATGTACAGATTCATAGTCAAGTGCAATAATGACTATAGTCAGAATAATAAAAACTGTAATAGTCAAGTCCATATCTATATTCAATGTTGACGTGTCACAATCATTCTCAGTTATAATAATGATAATATTTGAATAAATAAAGCACAAAAAGTTACCAACTGCAGCTTTAAGAGCCCAAGCAGCCCGTTTTCAGAGTGAGTCTGAGGTGCAGCACACACAGCCTGGACAGCTGGAGCTAGTTACTTTTTTTAACCATATAAAGACACAAATATTTGTAATTATACAAAATAATAAAAATATTGAACTGGGAAATTGGCACAATCTGACCCATTAGACACAATAGACCATACGCTTTCAAAAAGAAAAACAAAAAACTAGTTGTTTTGACTTAAAAAAGTTAGTGTCTAGGCTGCCTAAAAATTTTAAGTTAATTAAATTTACGATGACAAATAGTGGTTATGCAAACATGTTAATTGAATTTAAGGCGACGTTAAACTCCAAGGCAGCCCAGACTCTTTTTTTTTAAGTTTAAATAAGTGATATATTTTTAACGGTACAGGGATAAGTAAGCAGTTCAAAGAGAGCCATTGCCTTGTAGGCCTATGCTTTTTGTCTTGCCATCACGTTCAAGTTTATTTTCAAAGACGGGTTTTTTCTTCAAACGTAGCAGTAACTTTGTTGCTCGCACTGTTATTGTTGGTTTGTCGTCTTTGATACTGTGCTTCGGTGTGACTGGAACAAAATGAAACCTAGGGGCCCGGACGACTTCCTCTGCACCCAATATGTCCCTCCATTTTAACGGCATTTCATTTATCTCGCAAATCAGGCCTTATCAGCTGGCAGCCAGCTGAGATCACCGTTGCACCCAATGTAAAACGCTGTAACAGCCGAGAGATAAAATGACTGCCCGTCTAAAGACATTATGAGAGAAAATTATTAGTATTTTCGATTTCAGGCAAATAAATAAGGCAGATTGACAAACTATTTTTGTCATCTCGGTCTACATTTAATAGTCAACGGAGCACGATAGACTGCCCTGTAATGTCAATTTACGCTTCGGCAACTGTGCGATCGTAGGACATGCAAAGAAGACTGCGTTTCACATAAGCAGTGCTTAAGATTCCTCAGTATTTCGAGTCAAACGACCCGCTTAGAATGTTTTCTCAAGACAATATTTTTAAAACCTGGAACCATAGCATATTTTCTGAGATTTCTATGTAAAATGACACTTTTTTTCTATCGAGTTCGCCTGCTGCTCCATCCCCATACACTTTAATGCCAAAAAGTTAACAAAGAGAATTTCTTAATCAACACAATTTGAAACAAATCCGGTTGAGGGCAGCACCTGCCTCAGTACCTCCAGTCTGAGCGACGACCTTTCTGCAGTGCTGTTATCTGGCGTAAAACCAGAGAAGCGCAGGGAAAGAGCTGAGACTTAGCAGGGGTTAGGAATCCCCGGGGAGAAGATAAGAGAGGCGAAGGATGAAGCCTGTTTGGACAAATTTTTTTAATACCGAGGTGTGGCCACGGTGAAGACCAGCTGGATGCGAGGGTCCAGTGTGATGCAACGTTAGATGATCAGCTGCGGTATCCGCTGGGCAGAAGCCCGACTGTCGTGAACGCGACGCGCTTTCCAGAAATGCCCGTGGTTATAGCGGATAGCGCCGTTGGTCTGTGTTCGCCCGCAAAGCTGAGGGATGGCGTCTCTTGGGAACTTGATTCGTTTTTGAACCCAAAACTTTTCATTTAGTAACATCATTTTTAATCAAGCTTGTTCATGCGTCGGATTCTTGAAGGAAAGCGGAATGGATGAAGAAGCTAGTTAGCAGGACAGGGATTAGCAGGACTACTTTGATTCAGCTGCATCTACGCTAATCGGTGAAAAAAAAAAAAATATCCCATTCAGTATTGTCATCTAGTTTCGGTGAATATTCGCGATTTATTTATTAATTTATTTATTTTTTTTTGCCGCTAACGTTTACGATAATGGTGTTAAGATGGACCAAAAGCAAGTTGTCGGTGTGGGTTGCTCTCTGCGCATTTGTTCTGTGCTGGTTTTACATGTATCCAGTCTATAGGCTTCCAAGCGAGAAGCAGATCATTACTGAGGTGGTGCAGTTGGAACAAGCGTGGAAGAAAAACCAAACGGGTGTCCACTTATACAGGTGAGGTGACGTCGTGGCACTTCGTTTCCAAGCGATGTGTTGTTGTTGAGAAAGTATTTGTCCATTTCAAGCTTAAAAACCTTGCAATAGTAGTCAAAACCAAAACCTAATGGAGCGGTTTTAGCGCCCGCCTGTCAGTTAAACTAAGTTAATGGCTGAAGCTACTTTCACACCGGACGCGAAACGATTTTTTTTTTTGCACGACAGATTACATTCAAAGTCTATGCAAAGACTTTGAATGTAATCTGTCGTGCATAAAATTCGTTTCGCGTTCGGTGTGAAAGCGGCTGTGCTGCAGTAGCAGGGCTCGCTATCCAAAATCATTGCCATAAGAATGTCGTCCTTTTGAATGTGTCGGGGTCTTCCAGACCGATAATCCGAAGCGCAGTGGCCGAAGAAGGACCTAAATCTCTCAGCGTTATGTATTTAATTCCCTCTCCCAAGGCCGTAAAGTACATGGTGCCTGCAACACTGAATTTAAAGCTTCGCTAATATGTGTAGATTTATCTGCGATGAGTTTTAAGTCTTGTTTTCACTTTTAGACCCTAACAGACCACCGGTCATCTGCGTTGCAACGTAGACACAGCTAGAGGTTCCCAAACTCGATCCCGCGGACCCTCCCTTCCATAAATTGTGGTTTTTGTTGTTACCGCAATTCAGTGGGGTTGGTAAAGTTGTAAGTGGGGTTGGTAAAGTTGTTAGACGTGTAGGGGTGCGTGGGGCGTGCGGGGTCGGGGAGGTGGGAAACGTGCAGGGAAAGTGGCTGCAGTGCCTGACACATAACGGCGTGAGTGTTAGCTGAGAAATAAGGGCCAGAACGTTGGCTGGCAAATAGGAGCGACGGGAAAATTGGGGTGAGGACATTACCTGACTAATAGGGGCACCTGAGAAATAGGGGCGAGAGCTTGACTTGACATTACAACATTTTACTCAACGTTTTGTATTTGGACAACGGCACAGGTAAATTAATTTAAGGGGCAGCCCGTCCTGATTAGCAGTCAAATTAACTAGCGGTCAGTGTTGCATTGGCTGAAGGCGAACTTGGACAACTTGTCCGTTGTATTTGCGTGTGCAAATTTCGAGCACGGCGGTTCAATTCGGATTGTAGAAAAAAACAACATTGTGATATTAAAAGGCACCGAATAATGGACGTATTATCAAAATAATCACGTTTATACTCGCCACTATATGTTGCCGTGCGACTTAATTGGGAAGACTGTGGGGTAAACCAAAGAGCCCTCATTACCTGGACCTGGTTGTCTTGCAATTTCAGATCCGTCGCTCAACAGTAATCACACGTGCTGGTTGGTGTGATGGAAACAATTCAACAGCTGGCAAATGCTGACGTTCTGACGGAAAACCTGGTTACCCCCAAGATATTTCATTAATTATTTGTTTAAAATTATGCTCGAAAAAGGGTCCATTGTTTGGTGGTTCCTCTTTACTCTACAGTAACAAGGATTTCACAAAAAAAGAGAGAAAATAATAGGCCTTAAATGGTGTCCTAAAAATATGCACTGGTGATCAAGCACTGAAACGATTGAGTAAGTAGCTTTGGTGTATGCCTGGGCTATTCAACATTATCCAGAAAGGGTTGTTGTGGGTGCCGGCTTTCATTCCAACCAAGCAGTTACAGGCTTGACATTACTAATCAATAGTGTTGTAGTACTCAAGACCGGTTGGGCGGGGGCGGGGGGGGTGTATTTTACCAAGCTGAGTAAGCCTGGCTTTTTCACAAAGTAAAACCTGGAAACTATTCAAATCTGGAACATGGACTGAAATGAATCCAGATTTCCGGGTTTTACTTTGTGCAACACCCAGGCTTACTCACTTAGCCAGCTTTGTGGAATACCCCCTTAGTCTCGAGACCGGTCTCAAGACCACTTTTACATGGTCTTGGTCTTGGTCTTTGCGCTCTCTGGTCTTGATCTTGTCTTGGTCTCGGACATAACGGTCTTGAGGGGATTTCAAAATCCAGGCAAGCAGCTGGTCCTGGTACAGCCTCATTATTACTACGCAGCCCTCTTTAAATGCAGCCAATAAGAGGCATCTTTTTAAAAAACATGTTACAGTGTATATTTTTGCCTGCCTGCGCGGTCTCCCGTCCCATCTGTCTGTCTCGTTTCACAACATAAGCGCAACGAATTAGTCCAGTGAATCAGTAAAAATGTCAGCTAATTCATCTATTATAAGGTTCTCCTATACAGATTGCAAAGAATCTATATGCGAAATACGAAGAAAAAAAGGTTTCTGCTGTGTGCAGATTTTGTCAAATTGCCCTGACCGAGACTGCCGGTACTAGGGTTGGGTTCAATTACTTTTTTCATTTACAATTACAGTAATTGTGATCAATTACTTTTGTAATTGTAATTTAATTTTCGTTGAATTTTTTTTTTTTATCGAAAAGTAATTGTAATTGAACTTTCTGTCCAGAAAGTACTTGTTATTGTATTTACTGTGCAATTACAGTCAATTGTAAATGAAAAAAGTGATTGAACCCAACCCTGGCCGGTATAACGTCAACATTCTCCAGGCACTTGAAGAGGAAACGCGCTGAGAAGTAAGCTTAGACTGGCTCGGCTCTTAAACTCTGTGAGGGGAAATAACTCCCAAACGTCTCGAGACCAAACACAACTTGTACATACTTTGTATATTATTGTAAAAATATTGTACGTGCATGCACTGTGAAATCTGTTCAGGACTCGAAATTTAAGTTGTTTGCAAGCATCTGCTGACTAACCCTGGTTAACTGCAGTTAATCTCGCTTGCTCTTGCTGAATTACCGGTCTTGGGTAAGGTCAGTTATCACTTGCATTTTATTAAGTAAATTTCCTCGCGAATTCACTGGATGAAGCCTATTGCAACTCAGTCATTGTACTGGGGAGCTTGTGCAGTTTTACAAATGAATGGTTTTGAAGTTTTGAGGATAGCTATGTATGCAGGGTAACTACTGAGGAGCTTATAAATGTCCTGGTGTCATGTTGAGTGTTCTAATCTTTCGTGTCTTCAGTGGCTTTATCCAAAGCCATCAGCTAGATGAAAATAGCTAAAAACGGCTGGTGGTCGACTGTTGGTGGTTGACCCCTATTTGCCCAGGTTTTCATCATTACTGCCGATATCAGTCTTGCCGAGTAAAATTGGCTAAATTAGGAAGGTTATTCACTGGTTTCAGAAGATCCCAAAATTCATGCAGAGGAACTTTTCTCATAGGCCATCTATGGCCTATTATAAAAAAAAAAGGGGGGGGGGAGGTGGAGGAAGGCTGAGTTTGAAGATGGGGGATGGTCTGAGTACGCACTCACCGAATGCATTATGATGAGTATTGCTACACTGATAACAATGCCAGCATTGGTGCAACGACTGGCGCAATCCCAGATGGTCTCTAGTCCCATGGGTGACCTTTGGTGTTCAGTTATTGCTGGGGCTTTCTTGGCTGAGTGTCTGTGCCAATAGAATGCAGTGCAATAAAGATTGGCTCATATAGCGATGGTGAATTTTTAATTAATGCCCAGCACTTTCCTTCTGACTCCTCTCATTTTCTCAGGGAGCTGCTCAATGGCTGCTGCAAGCCTCACAAGATGTTTGCCGTTACGCGGGAAAACACCCCTCTTGGGACTGTCCTGTGGTACGATGGGGAGATCTTTTACTTCCGCACGGTCAGCAATGACACCTACCCCCTTTTCGCACAGGTACGGGCTTCACCCCTTAACCCTGACCCCAACGCTCCTACCCCAAAGCAACAGTCCCATCAGTCTCCATTCCTGCCCAGTCCCTGGAGATCTACCATCCTGCTGGGCTTTCACGTCCTCCCTATTTTCGCACACCTGGTTCTACTAATTTAGCTGCTTAATGAGGTCTGTTAACTGTTGACTGAGATGAGCCTCACTTGGTTTCAAGTGAACAACGTTCTGGATGGTAAATCTCGTGGGCCAGGGTGGGTGACTGCTCCAACACGCCGCGGGTGGCAGTGTGGAGCCCTAGGGTGCCACTTGTCTGTTTTCAGCTGAAATGAAGCTGCCAATTTTTTTGATGCGAGAAGAAAGAGGTGATTTAACTGTGTAACTGACCGCTTTCAAATTTTCAATTTTACACTACATTGGCCGAAACTGCCACTAGCTATGACCAAGGTCAGGCATCCCTCTGACATATTGACCGTTTTAAAAGTTTTACAGTTGCGGCTTTCACCCCCAGCTGCTTACTGTCTTTTAGACTTAGCAGTAGTAGTGCAACGGATCATCGTTGATCCGTAATCCGTATGGGTCTATCTTCACGGTTTGGTACAGTTCAGTACGCACATGATCCGCGGATTGGTTGATTGGGGGGGAAAAAACAGTTGTGCTAGGGGTGTGACGTTATCGAATCACCATGATTGTGAAGTGAAATGAGACAACTTGCCGCTATGGGGTGTGTGTACACAGTTGCGTCCCATTTCTTCTTCTAACATACAAGCGGTCTGAAATAAACGACAGTCATTTGGAGTGTTTCCGGGAAGATGATTCATATTAGAACTCCTCTGATTGTCGGCGAGGTTGGGCAGCTTCCATCACCTTTTTAAGGCTCAACTGGCCAACCTTAAATCTGCTCCCTTATAATGAGCATAAATGACAATCAAGCAATTTAGCCTGTTGCCAATAATGATTATGAAGTGATAGAGAAATAAATATAAATATGGAATGAGAGGGACCGCATTAAAATGGATTAAAAATTATTTATCAAATAGAACGCAATTTGTACAGATGGGCAATAATAAATCAAAATGCCTGGACATTACCTGCGGAATTCCTCAGGGCTCAGTCATAGGTCCTAAGCTCTTCATAATCTACATAAATGACATTGTTAAGGTATCAGATATTCTAAGATTAATTTTATTTGCTGACGACACGACTATTTTCTGCTCTGGTGCTGATCTCAACCAATTAGTCAAGTTGGCTAATAATGAAATGTCTAAACTTCACACGTGGTTTAATGTAAATAAACTATCATTAAATCTTACAAAGACCAAATTCATGGTATTTGGGAAAAAAGGTCTAAAGGACGACATAGACTTAAAAGTTAATGGTATCAGCATTGAAAGAGTAAACGAATATAAAGTTTTGGGTGTTATGATAGATAATCTCTTAAGCTGGAAACCGCATGTAAATTTAGTTCAAAGAAAGTTAGCCAAAAGTGTATGTATTCTTTGGAAACTGCGGAAATTATTAAACCTTAAGTCTCTTAAAATAATATATTCAGCCCTCATAGCACCCCATCTACATTACTGCGCTGAAGTGTGGGGCCACACTTACAAAAACACAATAGAACCTTTATTTAAACTTCAAAAAAAGGCCCTTAGAATTATTTACTGCATACCGTATGGAACTCATACAAATAATTTGTTTATTAAGGCAAAGCTTCTTAAATTAGAGGATATAGTAAAATTCAACTCCTTGCAACTGGTCTACTTGGGATATACAAATTGTTTGCCCAAAAATGTACAAAACCTATTTCTTCAGCGTGACTGCATGCAGCACACCAGAAGTAGGATGTTATTACAATCAAGCAAGGTCAGAACGACTCGTAGGGAGCATTCGCTATCTGTGGCTGGAGTCAGGGCATGGAATGTACTTGATGATAATATAAGGATGGCTGGAGAGCTGAAGGTCTTTAAATATTCGTTGAAATGTGCATATCTGAGTAACTATAAACATGTTTAATCTTGTTCAATTGTATCCTGTCACTGGACGCTTAAGAGATCCAAGGATAGATCCGGTATCTGCTTCCATTCATCTACGCCAAATCAGCTGGAACAAATCAAATGAGCAAGAATGGGGATTCGGGACAATGTCGCTTTGGATCAAGAGTGACATTTGAATCTAAGTTATATGATCACTCACTTAATTTGCAATTATAATTCTTATGATATTTATAAACTTCATGATCTTATTTTCTGAAGTTAAAACGTAGCGTGCATGGACATTAACTCTGCTGTGATTTATAATCCTTATGATATTTTAATCATAACCAAAATGTTTTTTTTCTGGAAGCTGGGGGCGGGACTCTGATAAGCGATTTCGCTTCCCCCGCGACCCTTTCGGTCATGATACATGCTGTGTGTTGAAATTGTCATGAAATGATTTTCAATCATGTCGAAAAAAAAAAGAAGAGCTGACAGACATAACTGCGCTACAGTGTTAAACTGAAATAATGCTAATCTAAAGAATTACAAAAAAACCTTGTCCAAACTTCATCTCTCATCGTAGCGTTATTGTGGATTTTTAAACTCTTGCCCCCTGGACTTGCCATCAGAGGATTACCTCGCCCTGCTGTCTCCATACTTTCTACAGACCTGTTCCCATTTACGTTTCCCAATTAGCAACTTTGTGTTAATTCGTTTAGATGTGAAAATCAGTCAATAGAATTACTGTACAGCTCCCCTCATCCTGCATTGTTCATTACAATTATCAAGCATTTCCCCATCCACGTTAATTGTGACAAAATCGCAACGTCTTTTGAAGCTTCTGAATTCATGTAGCTCACATAATGCCTGCTTGATACGCCTAGGAAAAATTTCTATTAGCCTAAATGCGGTTGAGGTCCGAGCGTTAAGTTTGCTCACGTAAAAACGAAACTGTCTACAGCCAGTGACATTACAATAATGCAGGTTAACCTTCAGCCCATTTCTAATTTAGAATGGGAAGGTTGGCTGAATTAAATAACTGAGCACACAGGCTACAGATAAGATACTTTACCAATTACCATTGATGATTAAGACATGAAGCTTTGCGTCAGTGGAGAGCCACAATGAAATCGCATAAACGGCAATAACGGTATTTTCTTAACTCTACATTCTAGTAGAATATTGAGTAACAAACAAATTAAGTTGTTTTGATGAGGTTTAGATTTTGTTTAGGATTAACTGGATAATTTCCATTCATAGTCTCATATTGTAGCCTCCGTACAACTGCCCCAGAAGCCGGACTATAAAGACCTCATAAATGATTTTGACAACGTGGAAGTTTGATGCATGGCTTGCATTTGAATTTATTTTAAATGCATGCTGTGAGGTGAACTTTCACAATGCACTAATAACCAATTTACTAAATTATTATTATTATTAAAATTATTATTATTATTAAATTATTAAATAATAATATTTAATTATTATAATTATTATTAATAATAATAATTTAATTATTATTAAATTATTATTAAATTACCAACGCTTTGACGCAAGAGCTTTAGTAATTTAAAAGCCTACATTATTATCCCTTTGGGGCATAGTGTGCTGCTGCGCCTCCCCGCAAAAGTAGCCTATTCTTTTGGAAATATTTTGATAAGTGCAATCTTAAAATAAATTAGGTTGCTCTGCTGGAAAAAATGCCTGACTTGCATTCATGAAAATCTGTGCTGTTTAATGGCTATTTATGTTCATAAATGCAACAAAAGCAGGCCATCTTAATGGGGCCATCGACAGATTTGAATAAATTAAGTAGATTAACCGTTTGATTGCTAATTGTGCATAATAAACGGGAACAGGATGAGGGTAATTTGTTAAAAGGAGATGATTCTGCAGACCTCCGCTAAACATTTCGCCTAATTTAGTTTTTTTCCCGGAAGTATTCACATGACTGCTGATGTTTAGCACTTTCAGCAGCTGTTCGTATTGGGTTAATGAAAGAAAGCGATAAAGCTTGCATGTTCACCCCATGCCACCAGGTGGTCTTGCTACACTTTTAAGTAATCGAGACGTGATATTGTTATATTTCTAGGTTGTGCGTGTTCACGCAAAGGGCGCGCAGTCTTTTGTTTTGTGTTGATCCGAAAAATTGATCCGATCCGTGACTCATCTGTGATCCGATCCGAACCGTGAGTTTCTTGATCCGTTTCCCTCTCTACTTGGCAGGGGTCAATTCCCCCAGGAGCGGAGTAGAGTCGGGGGCCTTAACTCGGGGCCCTATTGGTGTACTGATTTTACTCAAGGGCTTAGCCACCGTAGCCAGAAAATTGCATCGCTGCCCCTTCTTTTGGTTGCACTGCTCCAACAGAGTTTAGTTGATTAGCCTCCGAAGGAAAGGTAAAGCCGATGAGGAGGGGGACGTTATAATTTTAGTTACCGCTTAAAAATGTATAGGTATGTTGTCCGAATGCTAATCAGTGTTAAATATGTCCATTGGGGTAATTCCGAGATAAGTAACATCGCTATGTTTGTGTGGTGAAATATGGCTTTTGGGGGTTAATGTCCTTCGATTTTTACTAAGGCAAATATCAGGTCTTGATTCTGCCTTAATTTTACTGGTGTTGGGACTTTATCCTGAAAATGTCCATAATTGTAACACCAGTTACCATGCCTCCCCCTTGCGTTTGGTGCAGTGTGCAATACACGGCAGATCCCATCATTGTAGGAGGGCCATATTTCTCCAGGATGTGGCTGCATGAGTATCCTCTGCCAGACAGACTTAAGTTGAGGGAAGGATTTTATGAAGGTGGAAGAACAAGTTGAACCACAGTTCGGTTTGCTGTGGGGGAAAACGTGCTGAAGTTGCATCTGTTTATCATGTAAATTCATCTGCTCTGGTTTGAGGGAGGCTGTCAGAAGTTGAAGTTGCTTGAGGGTGCCAGCAGCAGAGTGCGTGTTCATGCCCCGCTTCGATCACTTCCTTTCAGACTTCCGGACGATCGCGTCATGGGCTAGGTCTCAGTCGAATCATGTCACTTTTACGTGTCATTTTTTTGTGTAAGGCTTTTCATCGAACACTGCCACAGGAAACTGTAGAGTTATTAAATCTTGGGGAGGGGGGGGGTCAAACACTAGGCCTGAGCCTTAAAAAAACCAAGCAAGTTGGGGTCGGAAAATACTCTTCTATGGGGAGAAACCCCTCAGGATGAATCTTAGGCCAGAGATCAGAGTCTGGCCTTGGAATCCAAATCCAGCCATTTTATTTTATTTATTTTTTCTCTCCCAGCTAACACACCAACTAGAGAATCTGTGTTTTTGATTGGCCGGATTGTCTTCACACCTGACTCCCAGGGAAAGGGAGACGTGATGGCGCAGTGGTTAAGTAGGCTTGACTTGGGATCGAGAAGTCTTGAGTTCAAGTCCTAGCCATTGCCTTTGCGGTGTGTTCTTAGGCAAAACACTTCACTCCCACACTGCCTCACTCCATCCAGGTGTATAAGTGGGTACCAGAAAATAGTCAGGGAAACCTGACTAAGAGCTGGGGGAGAACCTGCGATGGACTGGCATCCCATCCAGGAGGAGTATTAATACTCCCAGTCGCTTCATGCCACCCTAACCGGGATGGGCCACTAGGCTTGGAACAGACTTGCTACTCCTTCCCAGGTAAAGGGCGGGTGGAAAACCGGCCGTTTGCAGCCCTCAAGGACCCAGTCGAGCTAATCAGCATTGCTAGTTTTTGTTCATCCAAGGGATGAACCAGGGCTGGCATTTGACCTGCAGTCCGGATCTGCGGATCCCTGGGTTAAGGACTCGCATTTACGGATTTAAAGACCCCAGTGCCTCCCACCCCTCGCTCAAAGACAGGATGTAGCCCTTCAGCTTAGTAATGTCCCCCCCCGTCCCCAAGGGGGAGAGGGCAGATGTATTGCTTTAGGTTCTGTTCCCGTTCTTGTGCACATTTGCATTTGCGTCGTATTGGCGTTCCATAGCGTAACTCCAAAACTATTTGCATGATCTTTACGAAACTTTACATACTTACTGCTCGGGTCCTGAAGTGGTGCCTTTTGGTATTTGCCTGCCTGTCTGTCTGTCCTTCCGGATGTGATCAATTTTTGTCCAGAGCATAACTCCTACACCGTTTGCATGATCTTAATAAAACCTTGCATACTTACTACTGAGGTCCTGCAGTGCTGCCTTTTGGTACGTGCCTGTCTGTCAGTCTGTCCGCCCGGTGCGTTAGGCGGGGAAGGGGGCTGGGGGGGGAGAGACCTCTCATTCTAGTTTCTTATTTTGTCAGACGTCGCCCCTGAAGGAACCCCTGAGGAAGTGCGCTGTCGTGGGCAACGGTGGCATCCTGAAGAGCAGCGGATGCGGCAGGCTCATCGACCAGGCCGACTTCGTCATGAGGTGAGATCAGATGTCCACTCCTGCGTCCTATTTATCCTCTTTCCATAATGATAAATTATTTGTTGCATTTATCAAAAATTCATTATACTTTGCTGGGGCCAATTCTGCCCTGGAAAAGTAGGGCCTCCTTGAAGGACCCAACAGTCACATGAATTTTACCATCCAGGGGCCTGAACTGCCAACGTCCCCGTTACCAGTGAAGCATGTGAACCCCGTGCTACAGGCTGACCTTTGTCTACAGTCCAGGCAACTTGCATTGGTGTTTCTGGCGTGCTGGATAAAATCATTGGGAAAGCCATCATTACACACTGGCCAAGTGTGGGTGCCCTGACAACACTGTATTACCTTTAATGAGCCAATCAACCATAATGGCTTTAAATTCTTGCCCATAAATTCTTATTGGAACAGCCTCTCCTGTGTGAAGCGTCGCACAGTATAGCACTAAAGATATTACCACCATACCGATTTAATCAGCATGTTATTACAGTCCTTAACTGGGCCTAACTGAACGGAATTTTTTGCTCTCGCTCGCGTTTCCTTCGTAGGTCATTCCATGGTATTATGGACATGCTTATCATCTAAAAACATGTATGAGGGAATGACTCAAAAAGGATATCTCTTGCAAATAAAATCGTTGTAGTTAATTGATGAGTAAAATTTGATTGAATTAAGGGCTGTGAGGTTTTCTCGGTGCTTGGAGTCAGCTTGTTACTTAACTACTGGCTGTGGGAAAGGAGATGATTTCAGCTGGAACTGTGTACTTTTGAACCGCCAGATGATCATAAAGATAAGGCTGTCATAGATGTTGCCCACGATCTCACTGGCACCCTGTTGTAAGGACCATAGAACTACATTTCCCATGCAGTCAACAGGAAACGGAAACATCCTATACAGCACCACCCACTTCCTTTACGTTTCCCAATAGAATGAGGCTAAAAACAAAACTGGAAAAGAAACGATTAGAACTAGGTACCGCACCCAGTTCATTCTCTCTTCTTGGCACACTTCCAACGGAGGAGGTCACGCTCTCTCTTAGCGCATCTTCTCCCAAGGGAAGATGCACTCGCTTTTGGGCCATCCCCGCCCCCCTCCCCCCGAGGGAAGGCCAGATTCTTTCCAAGCAAAAAGACGGCACTTCTGTTTAAGTTCAGTACTGCAGATCTCATTAAACTAGCTTATGCCCGGCGCTACTGCTAGTTGGACATGGAGCAACTCCAAAAAAGAACTTTTCAGAATCGCCAAGGACATTCCGACCTGCACGCATTCCTCGAGTGGACACAGGACTTTGGATCTGCGCACCCAGCAGGACATCCTCGCCAGAACTGCAATGCTCACTGGACCCAGAGAGGAATCCCGAGCTAGGAACTTCAGTAAGACTAACTGAACATTCCAGGCAGTAATGTAGTTTAGCGATTTTCAACTTAAACTGTACCACATTTAAGTTGTCCATTACTATTGTAATTGTATAATTTCATTGTGTCCGTTTTTATATTTTATGAAGTTAAATAGCCATTGATTGTTTGTCTTTACATGCATAATCTTTTTCCTGGCTAACTTTCTAATAGTGCAGTTAACTAACACGCATGCCGTAGTATGGATGATTACTCAATTAGTAATACAAATTGCGTATGAGCTGAAGCAAACTCTTCTCGCAATTCGTTGAAGCTAAATTGATTTATCCAGCCGCACATCGTCCGCCTAGAACTACATTTAGAAATTCCAAGCAGCCCCGCGTTGTATTAATTTGTTCCAAGACAAAGGAACTCGTGCCCACGAGCACACACGGGCATCTTCCACGCGCGCGGACACGCGCCTGCCCACTCCCAAAATCGCGCACATGCGTGCGTCCTGCACGCGCACCAGGAGCACACACATGCTCACTTGCACGTACACACATACCACTGTTACTCTCCCTCTAGTTCGTATAGTCCTTCCATAGATTAGCCCATGTATATTCTGTGTTCGTTTGTTTGTTTAAAAAATTCATTTATTAGTCCCCTACCGGAAACGGAGGGGACTATAGGATTGCACTCAGTCTGTCCGTCAGTCCGCCTGTCCACATTCGTGTCCGCTCCATAACTTCAATACCGTATGACCTAGGAACATCAAAGTTGGTGTGTGGATGCATCTTGGGGAGAGGGTGTGTCATGCACCCCATTCAGGTCACTTTGACCTACTTTTTAGGAAATATCATATGCATACACCGGTAGGGGACTAGTATTGCGCTGCAATACGACATTCGCCGATAGGCGGTGCACTTGTCTGTTTGGTGCTGTAACGCGTGGGAGTCTGAGTCAAAATGGCCTATGTAGAACTCCAAAATTCCTTCAGATTATTAATTAAATTGTGTTCTTCAATCATTAATATTGGTTATTTTAATTATTAATTAAAATTCCATATTTTTGGTTATTTTAGTAATTTTATGAGACTGGTTACTAAATTTGCAGGTTTTCTGCTGAATCAAATGGTTATCTTGCGGGAAGGATTATTAGGACGAAACGTCTGAATAATCCATCCTCGCTATTTCCGTATGGTAAAGGCAGATTCCCCAACCCATTTTGGTGCCTTGTGGGAGGAACTTTTAATATTTTTATTAAAGTTTTAATAAATAAATATTAATTAATTTTATTAGTTATTAATCACGTGATAGCCATTTAAATGCCTTTGTTAAGCGGCTGCACCTACAAGGTTTTTTATTTTTTTAATTTATTATTTCAAAATTGGTCCACTGAATGATTTTGCTGGTGGTAATCTGATGGAAATATTTATGCGTGAAAGCGTTTGTTCTGTAGTCGATGGCTATCATGGTAAATAGTTTTAGGCCTGCTGCCTTTCGATGGCTACGTTCCTTGATGTTGAAAGATCAAAGCAACTTGATGTATTGATATCAGTCTATGGAGTGTGGTTAAATCACTGATAACACTTGCAATAAAGCTCACAATGTTCTGTTATTTTTGAGTCTGGTTCAGATTTGGGTTCATTAAATTCTCCAGTTATTAATTAATTTTCTTTAATTTTCATTTATGGTGGGGGCATGTAGGGTTACCCTTGTCCGTCCGTATGTCTGTCCATCTGTACGCCTGCCCACAACAGGGGATGTGGTCTATCAGCTTCTCCTCAAAAACTACTGGACCGCATTCACCAAAGCTTCTTGAATTCTTTCTACATACATCACTGGTGTGCATCTCATATTTTGCTTGTCAGAATTCAATTTCTTCACAATTTTTGGGGCTTCACAAACTCTGTGGCAGGGGCATCCATGGAAAAATCATTGCTAACTACTAATTGTTCACCTGTCCCTGTTGGAGAGCTTTGAGTTGTGGCTGGAGTTCTTTTTTTACACACAGTTTATATATAAATATGCCATAAGTGCACTTCCTTCTGCTAACTGAAAATTCAAAGTGTACTACTAATGTGGTTTATTCACCTCGGGTCTGACTCTAAGTTTAGAGATCGGTTCTTGAGTGTATGGTTCTACAGAAATCTACAGAATAACATTTAAAAATGTATGGAAAAAAATCACTTAACCAGCTAACTTTAAGCATATTTTAGTAGCTGGATGCAGTATAGAGTATTTTCCAAGAAACTGGGTGTAATGTTTGTAATATGTTATACATTTGAGCAATATACACGTATTGCTATCTATAATTAAGAAGTATACAATGTGCTTTGGTATATTGGTTTTTGTAATGGCAGGCACTGTGTGAGGAGAGATGGGGCATTTGTTATGAAGTCTCACACTGTGCTTAACAGAAGACAGCTGTGCACTTTGTCCTCTATTTCGGCTATCTGCCACTCTTTCTGTTTATTACGGCTATAAATACTACGAGGAAGTGTATTCTCATCTAACTGGAATGGAGTTGGTTTGCTCTGGAAATGACTTGGTCAGAGAATCCTTTGTTGTAAGAGGGGCTTATTTATTTCCAGAAAATACGAGAGAGAAATGCAAGTGTCGCACAGGCCTGCACGATTATGTCCCCGAAACAGAGTTTTTGGGGATATTTTGTATTCACACTGGACGCCTGTGCTGCCACAGGTCCTTCCTGTCAGGTGATCCCTTGAACAGTTTTTATTGGAACCTCAGGAAACTTTCCCTGTTCATCCCTGCTACAAAGAGGATGAACCCTATTGTTTTGTATGACCCTATGACCTTTCCTATAGCACAACCACCAGGTTAAACTTTGCCTGCCCAAACACTGTAGCTCAGTCGTTTTTGCGTTTTTGATAAGAATCGCGTTACACTTCTCATATCGATTCGGGCGCGTAGAGAAGGGCTTTTATTGACGGTTGACATCATTGGACATTTGCTGTGGCTCTGCCACCAGTCCAAACCTTTCAGTTTTTTTTTGTGTGTGTTTACTTAAGAGTGTCCGTCAGTCCGCACCCATTTGTCTGTCTTTCTAAAGAACCTCATCAGATTGTTCTCAAATTTCAGTCTTGCATTCTATTATTTAGAGGTGCAGTGCCAATTTATATGAAAATATGCCATAATGTCTTCGGTGCACTAGGGACGGGGGTATTGGTGAGCTGTGCTCACTTTTTCACGAGTTGTTAATGCAATGAGAATTCTGTCAAATCTGCTTTCAAAAATACTGGTGCTCAGAGGAGGAAGCTCATTGATTCTTATGGCCCTGTTATTTTTATACTGTAGCACCTCTGTTAGGTAACCCTACATTTCCAAGTGCATTGAGTCAAACAGTTAAAATGGAGATTAGATCATCTTTGCTGTGATGAAGGAGCAATACTGTTGGTCTGGTGACACTGTGACATTCCTGCAGCACCACCTAACGTGCCCAAGGAGCTCCAGGCTTTACGTGGACATGCATAAGTGTGGGGCATAAGCTCTCCACTCTATTCTGTGAATCCACTAACTAACCTGCTTTAGGTGATAAAATAGGGTAATTAGTATTCCCTGAGAGAAATTTTCCAGTTGAAGCGTGGTGTATTTGGATAGACCTTTCCTTCAAGTCATAGGGTAGTACAGTGTTATTCTGTTACTTGAATGGTATTCTTATACATTGTAATTATTAAGTAATTAGTTTCAAAAGGCAATCTGATGCATTGCGCCTTACAACAGTTGGACAGGCCAACTCTCAGGGATTTGCAAAAATTTTCCAACCGTGGACCCAGTTGCTGCAGTGAGTGAATCAAGCTTGAGCCGGGTGACTTTTGACCTCATCGCTGAGGTACAGCGGCTTGTCTGGGCCTCAGCCGGGTTTGTGATTTGAGCTGCTCTAATATAAGTGCCGCTGGGTGCTTGAACAAGGCTCCTGACCTTGCAGATCTCCATTTGGATCGTCCAATTGATCTGCAGGTCTCTTGTGATGAAATCAAACAATGATATTTGTACTCGATTCATGCTCCTCTACAGGTGCAACCTCCCGCCACTGTCTAAAGAATACACAGCGGACGTGGGGAGCAGGACGGACCTGGTGACTGCAAACCCAAGTATCATTGAGCACAGGTACACTCCCCGCTGACTGCATTTATTAACTTTGCAATGTCAGATGGTATGCAGTACACCTGAAGTGCATGTCATAGGTGTGCTGGCTTTTTGGCCGCATAGTCACTGAAAAAAACTGGTTAAGGTGTTGGGCCACTGATCAGCTTCAGCACTCCTAGGCAAAGAGTCAACGGGTGTAAGACTTTACTGCAGGGGCTACAGACCTTTTTTCCATGAGATTCCCCCTTCAAGTGTTTAAATGATGGGGATGGAGAGTGCTGTCTAATGTAGAGGGATTCAGCGTCGTTCCCCAGGACCCACTGTGTTTGCTGGCTTTTGTTCCGACCACAATTGTAATCGCAGGATTTTAACAAGCTGTTAACATGTCTTAATTAGGAGTATTTTGTGTCAACTTCGCTGAAGGTAGTAAATTTAGTTGAATCATCCATACATGCGATGAAGAATAAAATATGCTTGAAAATAGTGTTTATTTTTACATTGCAAGTAATTTAATGTAATATATCATTTGAAGCAACAGATCAAATTAGACACTTAGAAAATCAGTAAACCTCAAATTGGGTTCTTTCAAAAAAACTTTATATGAACTTTAGCATTACAGAAAACTAGTTTGACACTATCATTTGCTTGTCAAATAAATTCGTCATAATGTGCCAATTAGTTTTCACCAATTAGGAGCTTACTTCTTCTTTGATTTGATTGGTTACATTGTTCTCTCACATTTTATGCCGTTATTTCCAATACAGTACAATATGGGTATGGTGTTTTTCTTTATTCTTGATGGCATACATGCATATTTCTGTTAACTTGTGGGTTAAAAGGGCAAATGACTGCTCTTAACATTAAATGCACTTAATTGAGACAAGTGAAGAACTTGTTAAGATCCTGCAATTACAGCTATGGTTGGAACCAAAACCAGCATACACAGTCGGCCCCCAGGAACAACATTGAATACCTCTGGTCTAACATATTGCTCCAGAATCTTCTATATGAGTTCAGTTGTTTGACATCTGGTGACTGTGAAAGTGTTGGCGTTTGCTTCGGATCATGTTCATACTCATAGGACCATTCAGTGACCCCCTGTGCCCTGTGGAGTTTGGGCCATTGTCGTCCTGGAAGAGACCACTTCCTTAACAGGAATACTTCATCATAGGAAGTATCATGGACACTTATAGTTGCGGTGCAGTCTGTCCGTCCGTCCGTCCGTCTGTCTAGATTGGAAGGTAGTCGGCTGGTGAAATCTAATCCTCCTACAGTTTTCATAGAACATCCCTGAAACTGCACGTGATGCAGACAGACTGGTGATACGATGGGACTCCGGCTGGGGGCGTAGTGCTCTTGTACCCATTTTCTCCATGATTACATGGACAATTACATGACTCTCAGAGAGCGCAAACCTCTACCAATGCAGCTCTGTTCCCCATGTTGAAATTGCCTCTATCCCGCAATGGTGAAGGATCCTTTAAAAATTCCTGGATCAGACAGTGACTCGTATTACTACTAAAATCTATTCTTACCTGGGGTATACCTGCCCCCCCCCCCCAAAAAAAAGAAAATTAATCAAATTCTGCTCATGATTTTCTTCAGTAAAGTTACTTGTTGACAGAGAGAAACGCCAACAAAAACTTGGTGTCCTCGGCGTGGGTACCAAGCGTTGGGTGTGTTCAGGAAATGCCTTTGCTTTGAAATTATGCACTATACTGGGGTTCAGTGGCGTGACTTTACGCCCGGTTTCCGTACAGCAGAGGGTGGATGTTGATGACGCTTCAAAATATTGCGCCGGGGTGGGCAGTTCTGCAGAATGCTATACCAAACATGTCAGAAGTTTTATACCTATTGCAGCTAACTAGCTAAGTGAGTTAAGTTGGGGCAAAACCTAATTATATTGCTTAAATATGATGATTATCTTCAAAGACTTGCCTCAGTGAATAGTAACTAGCCAGCTTGATGGCTGTATAATCTAAAGAGTAACGTATAAATGTAACTTAGTAAGCGATTGCGTACATGTATTGCAGTATAGCGCAGTCCAGATATCCATGATAGTTTTGATTTTAACAAGGGTTCCTGTGACATTTTACTGTGATATTCATCACAGTTGATCCGTCTTTCAAGTTTTATTTGTCTTTCCAATGGTATTGTGATGCTTAATTTGAGATTGTGGATTTTATCTATACTTATTCATGATGTACTTTTTATCGCAGGGGAATCAAATGTTTGTGCTTTTCTAGGACAGTCCGCAACATATCTTTGTGGTTATCAAAAACGGTATTAATAGAATCAAATATAGTTGTTTTTCTGATCAAGTATTACAAAAATAAATGGATATCAGTCCTTAAATAAATGACCTAGTCCTACTTACAGGTTCAGAAATGAACATGTGGAATACATGCAATAAAATTGTTGTTTCCATTTGTTGTTGATATTTCTTGACAAGGCAGTTCCATATACTGAGCTTATGTTGTAAAGTCGCACCTGCAACAGAGTTTTGATGGTGTGGCTAAAAAGATGTCTTTGTTGCTGAAACATTATCAGGTTGTTCAGCCACAGTGGCTAAAGGCAAAAAAATCCACGGGCACACCCAGAGTAAAATTTGTTTTTTGTGACTGTAGACTTTGATTCGTTGATCTTGTTTGTGGAACTGCTGCACTGTAATGAAAGCCTACCTCCACACTGGCCCATTGTGGGTAAGGTGGGTAGTTTTGGAGCAGTTTATCCTGTAGTCGAGTGTATTACGGTCCTTCTCCCTGTGGTCTCCCCTTAGGTTTCAGGACCTCATGTGGTCGAGGAAAGCGTTCGTGAAGAGCATGAGGATGTACGGCCACAGCTACATCTACATGCCGGCCTTCTCCATGCGGCCCGGCACTGGGCCGTCCCTGAGGGCCTACCACGCCCTCGCCGATTCGGGCTCGGCCCAGAAGGTGCTCTTCGCCAATCCTGACTTCCTGCGCAGCGTGGAGAAGTTTTGGAAGGCCCGAGGGGTCCAAGGCTGGCGGCTCTCCACAGGGCTGTTCGTGGTGAGCCTGGCACTGGGCCTGTGCGAAGATGTGGAGCTGTACGGATTCTGGCCCTTCGCCGAAGACCTCTCTGGGCGACCCATCAGCCATCATTACTATGACAACGTGCTTCCTAAATCAGCTTTCCACGCCATGCCCCAGGAGTTCCTGAAGCTGTGGAACCTTCACAAGAGCGGTACCCTGCGCATGCACATCGGGGCATGTCCCAAGAACACGGACGAGCCCCGACCCAACGATTCCTAACCTCGTCCTTCGCGTTCCGCCCGGTCTCCTCACCCAAGCCTGAGAACGTGCCATGGCTCGTCTGAACTACTCCCCACCCTCGCCTTAGTTGACATGACTGTGTGCAGCCAGGAATTGGCTGGTCCTAGGAAGGTCCTGATTAACTTCACAGGCTTCCGGCCGATCCCATGTGGAGGAAATCTGCAACCGGCCATTTCGGCGGTAAATTGAGGGGAAGGGGGGATCGGAAGTTCAGGAAGTCTAGTTTCTCAAGTCAGAAACAATCTGCCTCTTAGAGAATTTCCTCAGGTTTAAAAGCTCTTATATTGTGTGATGGGCTGCATTGGAAATTTGGGAGGGGGAGATGGGGGTTTAAAGCAGGTTAAGTTTGTGTAAAAACTTTACCCGATTTCCAGGCACTACTTACGGTGGAAAAAGTAGGAAACTGAAGGACAAAGTCCAAAGAACGGTGTACTTCCTGGTTAATCAGAGTTGGCCTCAGCATTTTTCCATATTGTCTGCAAGCCCTGCACCCCAGATAAGAATGTTTTAGCTGTCCCCCTCCCGCCTCACCACGGTGATTGCTGACCATCTGGAAGCGAGTAAACAGGCTGTGGGATGGGGCTGCCCCAATTGGCGGAGGTGTGACAGTGTTTGCGTTGCCATTCTGTAAGGAAAGTACAGTTTTTAGCTGGTGTCGTGCTTCTCCCAGTTCTGTGTTTGTCCACCTGCCAATTAATTACATCTCGGCGTCTGTGATTGGGGGGCGGGCGCGGGGGGATTCAATTGAACACCAGACTTTGAAGCTAATGGCTAAATGAATCAAGCACAATGAAGCACGGATCTGTTTGCAACCTGCTCCAGTGAAAGAAATGTAATTCTTGCAGTTTTTAAAATGTTTATGATAATTGTGTTGTGCTATCAGAACGGGTAAACATGCTTTACACAGGTTTCTGTATTCAGTGTTGTGAAAAGGGACGGGAGCTTTTCAAGAGTTTTCTGGAATGACGCTGCTGTTGTGTTGGCGAGCCTGTCGGAGAAGAAACTGACTGCTGCAGGAAAAACTGACCGTGTGACAGGGGTGGGTGGACGCAAAGGTGCTGTCCATTTTCTTTAGAAGTAAAGCTACTTTCACACCGGATGCAAAACGAGAAACGCGTGTATTCGCGTCTTTGCATTGACTTTGAATGTAATCTCTCGTGTGAAAAATCTGAGCTCAGATTCGGATTTCATTGGCTGATCAGTTCAACCTTTAGTTTGGCGAGGGGGCATGTTTTAACTTTGAGAAATCTCTATTGTTATTTCTTTAATTGTTTTAACATCCAGACCTTTCAGCATGAAATCGGTCTGAGATGTTCAATTTTGTTGGCGTTAATTTGAACATGACCTGCTGAGTGAGTGTAGGATGGCCCACCCAAATTATACAGGGTGTCCCAAAAATATGCCCAGGCCAAACCAGGCCGCTTGTGAATATATATTTCCCCAGATCCTGTTGAGAAATCTTCTTACTTGGGGGAGACTGTCTTTATTTCCTCAAAATTGGTCAAGATAATCAAAAGTTGTCATTTTTTTGTGCAGATAAGTCACACCCTTCTTCATAAAGTATATCTGATTGGCAGCCACTGGCCCAAGTCAATTTCAGCCTGATTGCGTGATTAATGTGTCCATGTAGGCCCATTTATTGAGGGTGGGGACCTTATTTGATAGCATCTTGCCCATGTGTTTACATAGTCAAGATGGTTGGGCCTTCAGTTTTCAACTGAGCAGCATGTCTTTGTGGTCCAAACCAAGGAAATTAACTGTAAATAATCATTCTCATTGCAAATTAAGCAAAGAGAAAGAAGAAGAAAGAATACAAAAAAATGTCAGTTAGTCGCTCATAGGAGAGGGGCTGACCTTGCTGCACCAAAACAGACGGGACCTTTGATGGACTGGACCGATTTTGATGAAATAAAGACCGTTTTTCATGCAAGAAGATTCTATACAAGTATCCAGAGAAACGTACATTCTGAGGCTGCCCAGTTTGGCCAGGACACTTTTTTTGGAACACTTTGTATTTCAAACTTTTTTGGTAATCATCTTACTGGGGTGACAAAACTCTTATTGATCATGATGATAAATTGGGGGGGGTGTGAAATTCTGTAAATGCTGCAACGAGATCCCTCTTGTGAAAGGTTTACATCTTTGCGTTCTTCCCTGGCGCTTTAACAGGTTTTAGAAAATTTTCCTCACTGACCATCTTGGATTTCCTTTCTACTTCTTGTAAATGATGTCACTGTAACCAACAAATAATATGCAAACCTGTTGACTTTTATTTTCTGAGATAATGGTGGTTTTAAAAAAGTGGTTATGGGGCTCGGTCAATGGGTAACTGATGCACAGGGCCACGACTTACTTGCCCATAAATTATTAATTCCAGCTAAATTATAGACTATGCATCGAAAGATAAGTATTGGTCCCTTTTAAAACATGTTTTAGAATGAACACTTGCAAAAAATTATTTGACGCGTCATTACCAAAAACTCTGTAGCAGATGTTCTCAAAACGAACACTCCCTTGGTCCTAGAAAACAAGTGTTCAAAAATGGCTAAGTTCCCTAAGCCCTTACTTATGAATGATTCATGCTATGTGCAATAACTTCTGAAACCTTGGAATTGTTGTTGGCATAAAAGCCAACATTTTTGCACTCTGGTTGTTGGGCACACGCATTATCAGAAGTTTGAAACAAATCCAAGATGGTCGGTTTGGAGGCCTCTGTTGATCTGACCTGGAATTAACCCCTTGGTTTCTGTTCCTCTGGATGTTTTATCCATCAGAATACCTGAATTTTTTAAGTGAGTTCTTTCCCAGATTTCTGTTGTATGGTTCTGAGCAAGATACACAGCCTTATCCAGGGTGGGCCAGGGTGGATACCTGCTTTCACTCCTGGCAAGCGGTCACACACCGGTGGTGCTCGTCACAATCTTCTTCAAAGACTCTACGGCAGAATCCGATCATCAAAATCCAGCCCTGCCTTTCTTTACATCCGAGATTACTAGCCAATTACATTTACAATCCTTGCTTCTGATTGACTAAGCTGTTTTTACACCTGACTCCCAGATAAAGGGGGAGCGAAACGCCAGCGGTCCTCGACCCTGGAGGACGAGGAGTTGGTTGATCTCTGCTCTCCGTGTGTGTGACTGCATGTGGCGGGAAAGAAGACCAGCACCCTCTCTGGCGCCCTCTCTGGAAGAGACAGAGAACCTCAGTCTTCAAGGGATATGAGTGAGTGCTCAGTATGGGCACACAGAGATAAATACCTCCATTAACAGTCTTATCTGTTCTGTACCTCTGAGGCGACCGGTAGGCCTGTTGTTGATGTTTTGTGGTGGAATATGATTGTGACTGAACTGTGCTGTTATGATGTCTACTTTTGAAAAATGTTTTGGGTTGATTTGGGGGTAATGTTGTCTGTTCTTGACTCTTCCCTTGTGATATCGTTCCTCCATTTGCCTGCGAGCAAATTCCAGAAGGAGCGCCTCAGACTGCACTGATATTGGGGTGGGGGGGTGGGGTGAAAAGGGATTGATGCGGTGTCTAACTTCAAAACGATGTGAAATAAATATGAATTGAAATTTAATGCTCAAAGCATGTTTTTGCGACATTGAATCTTTGCTGACTTTCATTATAACGCACAATAATGGTTGGCTAAATAGGCATTGAAGACTTGCCAGCTGGGTTTATTGTGCGCATCGGAATTAGGGGATTCTCAAGACCGTGCTTGCAGTAAAGTTATGTAACCTTGCATGCCTGCGGTAATGCTGCATATTCATGCTTGCACATCTGCCACACTGCTGCTTCCAAAAAAACGGGCTCATGTACGGTTTGTAGAAAGTTCTCTAAATCTCCACCGTTACTCTTCCAGTAGATTTTAAGGATTAAAAAATTTCAGCAGACTGCACTGTACCAGCGCCGGCGCCAGAACGGGAATTAGGGGGCACGGACGCCTCCCTTAGAAACTATTATTAGTACTGACTTGTTCTAGGTAATTTTATAAATTAATAATACATTCAGTCCGAAAACACTCCATACTATCTGCCATTGGTAGTTCTCCCTGTTAAAACAAGACTGTAATCCTTCATTTGGACGCACGCTTCGGTGCATTTAAATCGGTGTTATTCGAAATTGCGTAAAGGCGTATGAAATGGTCTTTTAAGTCATTTGAACAATTTAAACAATCACAAAGCACAGATGAGATCGCCTGATGTGTCGAAAAATTTTCGCGGAAGTTCCAGTGCAGTTTGTATTTTGTAATTTTCTGAGAAAGCGGTGTCATTTTGTGTGAAATGGTATCTGCAGTGAAGTATTTGAACTTGGACCTATTGTATAAATTCTTGGGCACAAACTTAGTTTAACTCTTTCAGGGACCATTTAAGTTGTAGTCTGAGGAGAAATCTAAGATTCAGTGAAAATCATTGTTTGGAGACATGCAGTGTAAACATAAAATAACTTTATTTCGGATTTTTATGCAGCTTGCAATGCATTATGGGTATACTGCAGATTTGCGGTGTCAAAATACGCCCACCCCTATCAAAAAAAAAAAAATGCAATGCCGTTTTTATCCATGAGTGGTATCTATAATTCTGTTTTCAAAAAATTACTTATGCGCTGCTGTCCTAAATTTGACATGGTTTACTTGTGCTACTTACCTGAAATGGGGGAAATGGGAGAACTTTTCACACGGAGGCTGAAATATAGTGGACTACCGATGAACTATACAAGTCCTGTAGTGCAACCAAGCACGTGAAAAACATGAAAATGATGTGTTAAAATTACCTGATTAGCAATTTGCTTTTGCGGTTTTGCAACGTATCCCTGGAGAGGGTTAAAGATTTGAGGGCACTCTGTACTGGTCAGTATTAGCTGGGGAGGGGGGGAAGAGTCAGTCGTGCAGACATTTGATTTATCACCTAATCTAAAAAAAAATAAAATCGCTAAATAGGCCATACAACGTAAACAAAACATTTCTCAGCTCTAAATCTGAACGGACACAATCTAGCAACCCATCTTCTTCAACCCGCCGCTTCCTGTGAATCATTGGATTACGACTGCGCTGCACTTGGGGGAAGATCAAGTGAAATGTAAGGTTAAGTGGTAGTTTTAGATTTCTTGTTGCTTGGTTAAACCGTGAAAGCGATAGAATACATTTGGCTTTCAAACAGTGGGCAAGCCTGGTATTGTGCCGCTCCTGCTTTGTCGATTGAAACCTATAAGAAATAGGGCAGAACCTACTTCCCTTTAGATAGTGAACGGATTGTTTCTATACGAGATGTGTGGGGCCTGGTTTGAGAGAACAGATGTGCTGCTGGAGCATTTTAGCGTCGTTTCCCCGTTGGTCGCGACTCCCGAATAATGACGCCAATATTCATAAGGATTCGTTATCTGTCCATTTTGCAATATCTGTGTTTTCCAGAATTCTATATTCGGCTTCGGGTGCATCCCTAATAGCTAGCATATAATACATGGAGCGGCAAAACGCAGTACCGCAAATCGGTGTAAGATATTCAAAGTAATGAAAATGTACAACTCAGTTTAGGTGCATCTTGAACATTTTAATACGAAAAAGCAAAGCAAGTGTTTGCTACATGCGCGATTATAGGATTTCCCCCTCACGCCCGTTTATCCAATCTTAATTAACCAACAACAGCCTTCACCATCTTTCTGTATATTCTGTAACGTTACATAAGAGAGGTGAAGCAGTCGAGTTGATACACAACAAAGCCACTCATAAGATGGAAAAAATGAAATCATTGGTGTCGTTACGCCACTTCACCGGCTTAGTAATGACGCAAGCCGACAGCACAGAACCTCCCGACCAGTGCTACACACAGACAACCGCAGCTGCTACACCGCCTGCAAGAACGCGCCTCGAGACGAGGTCCCCTTGGTCTTCGCGTAGCCTGAATTAAAATTTAAAAAAAATTGTTGCTGCCTTGGAAAAGGGCACCAATGATTTAAAAGGGAAAAATCAACAGATTATATATTCATCATTTGTGGTAGTCAAAAAAAAATTATTCACTGATTTATCAGTGTCTTTTCAATTGTTCCCTGTGGAAAAATTTCTTTTTGCTCCCCATGGCATCACGTGACCTGCGATATCAGCTTGACCGCTAAGCCCCTGTTGGTGTGCATCTCCGCCCTGGTTCTGTATCCAGTTCTTATGATACATCCATGTTCTCTTCATTTTAATGAGGACTTCCTGAACCACAGTTGGCTACTCAGAAGTGAGAAGGCTTTAAGGGGCGGGTCTCAAAGAGAGACGAGCTGAGTGAGCATGCAAACTTTCGAAAATAAACCTGGAATATTAAAATTTTAGTCTGGGAAATGGGTATAATATGACCCATTTAAAGGGCTAGTGTGAAGACCAGTATTCTTTTATTTGTTGAATCAGGTGTCCTTGAGTTGGGCAAAAAAAAAAAAAAGAAATATTGAATTAATCCTATTCTGCCCTTGTGGATGAGAATGGGCGCCTCTGTGTGACTGGTTTATCTTTGCTTGGCTCCTGTATTCTGTTCACTGTTTCAAAATCAATGTGTTCAGCTGGCAGTGTGGCACATTTTCTCAATGAAAATGTTTTCATTCCCGTGTTCATCTCAGAAGATAGGCAAAGTCCTTGGAGTTTCTGGTTTAAAAAAAAAAACCTAATATATACACACGCGCACGCACAGTGCAGTATTTGCTGTATTTGCACCCTTCCTGATTTTTTTTTTTTTTTTTTGTTGGTCATACTTAAATGTTTCAGATCATCAGACAAATTTTTATATAAGTCAAAGACAACCCGATTTAAAAAAAAGTGCAGTTGTTAAATGATTGTTTCATTTATTGAGGGGAAAAGCTATCCAAATCCACCTGGCCCTAATTTTCCCCTAAACCTAATAACTGGTTGTGCTACCCTCGGCAACAACAACTGCAATCAAGCATTTGTAATAACTGGCAACGAGTCTTTCACATCAGTGCGGAGGAATTGTGGCCCACTCTTCTTTGCAGAATTGTTTTAATTCGGCCACATT
This sequence comes from Gymnothorax reevesii, assembly GCA_029721435.1. Classification (NCBI taxonomy): domain Eukaryota; kingdom Metazoa; phylum Chordata; class Actinopteri; order Anguilliformes; family Muraenidae; genus Gymnothorax; species Gymnothorax reevesii. Next base: position 17,332,208 of record CM056579.1, read on the forward strand.
GGAGGGTTTCTGAGCATGAGCGGCCTGTTTAAGGTCATGCCGCAGCATCTCAATCGGATTTAAGTCCGGACTTTGCTTAGGCCACTCCAAAACCCTCATTGCTTAATTAAAAAAAAAAGCCATTCAGAGGTGGATTTGCTGGTGTGTTTCGGATCATTGTCCTGCTGCATAACCCAAGTGCATTTGAGATTGAGGTCACAACCTGATGGTTGGACACACTTTCAGGATTTTCTGGTAGGGAGAGAAATTCATGGTTCCATCAATTATGGCAAGTCGCCCAGGTCCTGAAGCAGCAAAGCAGCCCCAAACCATCACACTACCACCACCATGTTTGACTTTTGGTATTATGTTCTTATGAAATTGTTAGTTTTACGCCTCATGTAATGGGACACACACCTTCCAAAAAAATCCAACTTTTGTCCCATCAGTCAACATCAAGATGTTTTTTTTGGCAAATGTGAGACGAGCATTTGTGTTGTTTTCGGTTAGCAGTAGTTTTCGCCTTGGAACTCTCCTATAGATGCCATTTTTGCCCAGTCTTTTTTATTTTTGAATTATGAACACTGACTTTGAGGCAAGTGAGGCCTGCAGTTCTTCAGCTGTTGTTCTGGGTTCTTTTGTGACCTGGATGAGTCAGCGATGCACTCTTGGAGTAATTTTGGCAGGCCGGGCACTCCAGGGAAGGTTCGCCACTGTTCAAAGTTTTCTCTATTAGTTGATAATGGATCTCAATGTGGCTCGCTGGAGTCCCAAAGCCTTAGAAATGGCTTTGTAACCCTTTCCAGACTGATTGATGTCAATGACTTTGTTTCTCATCTGTTCTTATATTGCGGCATTATGTGTTGCCTTTTGACATCTTTTGGCCTACTTTACTTTGTCAATCAGGTTCTATTTAAGTGATTTCTTGATTTAACAGGTCTGGCAGGAATCAGGCCTGGGTTTGGCTAGTGAAATTGAACCAAAAAAATGTGGGAAATTGCAGTTAATTTATGACTTCATGGGGGGGCATTACTTTTTCACATAGGGCTAAGTAGGTTTGGATAGCTTTTTTCCTTCATAAATGAAATCATCATTTAAAAACTGCATTTTTTAATTTACTTGGGTTATCTTTGTCTAATAGTAAAATTTCTTTGTTGATCAGAAATTTAAGTGTGACAAATTTGCGAAAACCTAAGAAATCAGGAAGGGGCAAATGCTTTTTCACAGCACTGCATTTGTGTGTGTGTGTGTCTCTCACACACACACACACACACACACACAGAGAGTGGGTTCCAAAATTACTGGCACCCCTGACTGGCAATGCACCAACAATACCAAAAAAAAAATGAATACAGAGAAATGGGATATACCAACCTGTGAAATACTTTATTAATGCTTTGATGGTAACAACCAAAGTCATAATCATTTAATAGAAAATGAATTTCTACAAAACAAGGTTTCATAATTGGCACCCTAACTAATACAACTACTCTGACAAGGATAAAGTCATGGAGTCTTCTCCTGTATTTTTTACAAGGTTAAGGTACACATTTTGGGGGATTTGACCATTCCACTAAGCAGATCCTTTCAAGATCCTTCCCATTTTTGGATTTGGATTTTTGGATCAGCCCACAGGTTTTTCACTGGATTGAGGTCTGGCGAATGAAATAACCATTGCAGAACGTTGATTTGTTGTCACAATACCATTTCTGTGTGGATCTTGAGGTTTGCTTTGGGTCATTGTCTTGTAGGAAAGTCCCGGCCTGCAGGCAGAGGCAACCATATTGTTCGCCAAAATATCCTGATATTGGTGAATTCATTCTGCCAAAAATATTAACCAGTGTCCCTGGACCTTTTAAATGAAAAAAGCCCCAAAGCATGATGGGCTCACCAGCATATTTTTCTGTGGGTATGAGGTGCTTCTTCCTGTATGCATCTCCGTTTCAATTCCAAACATGCTGATGTATCTGACAAATACTAGTGCTGGTCAACGAATTAGAATAATTTGAAATAGTGCAATTGTTAAATTTTCTTGATGCATTTTTTGTGCAGAAAGCAAATCAGGTGTTCACTGCGCCTGTCCTACTAGTCAGAGTAATCACAGAACTCGCTACCTGTAAAAAATTTGCTCAGCTGAGCTTTCCAAAAGGCCCATTTAGGCCATTTAACTGTGACACTGTTGTTTCATTGAATTAGAATAATTCATAAGTCATTTCATTGAATTAGAATAAGTGCTTGAATTTTTGTTTTCTGTGAAGAGAGTTCACTGTGCAGTATAAAGTCAGGGTTGAGTAGAATTTCTAAGTTGTAAAATCAATCATGGGTCAGCAGCGCGACCTCTCAATCGGAATAGTGACTCAAATTCAAGCCCTTCGCTAACCAGGCTTGACCCAAACTAAAATTGCTGAGCAGCTCGGCATCAGCCAGTCTTCCATCTGCAAAGCTCTGAAGAAAGACTGCAGCAAGTGCGCCAACTGTTCCGGCATCCAAAAAACTTCAGCTCGTGACAACAAGCAGCTGAGAAAGATCGCAGTCAGCAACTCGTTCAAGTCCACCTCTGAGCTCAGCGACTGTGGAACGAGCAGACCGGCGCTAACGTCTCGAGACCACTTACCGTCGTCTGCGCGAACTGGGCTTCAAATCTCGCGTTCCAGCAGGAAAAACCGATGCTGAACAAGAAACAAATGGAGAAACGGCTGAAGTGGGCCAAAGAACACGGCGAGTGGACTGCTGAAGACTGGCAGAAAGTGGTCTTCAGTGACGAATCACGCTTTTGCATCTCCTTCAGTGACCGAGGTCTTCGTGTCTAGCGTTGTGGTGGCGAAACCTACAACCACGAGTGCGTAAAAAGATGCGTCAAGTCTCCCCAGAGCGTTATGGTCTGGGGATGCATGTCCGCTCGGGGTGTAGGGAAACTCTGCTTCCTCAAGTAGACTGTCAAGGCTGCCATATACCAAGATGTTCTGGAAACGTTCCTGATCCCGACTGTTGAGGGACAGTTTGGCGAAGAAGACCTCATATTTCAACAGGATCTTGCACCGGCTCATGCGCCAAAGTCGACCAAAGATTGGTTCGCCAAAAAACAGCTTGAAGTTTTGGCATGGCCGGCCAACTCGTCTGACCTCAATGTTATTGAAAACCTTTGGGCCATCGTCAAGCGGAAAATTCGCGACAAAGCCGACTAGGCTGGACCAATTGAAGCAGAACATCGCCACTGCCTAGGAAGCTGTGAGTGCGGAAACTGGTGACAAGCTGGTCAAATCGATGCCGCGGAGACTTCAGGCAGTCATACAAGCCAAGGGGGGAGCCACAAAATACTGAGAAAGTGATGATTCTAATTATAATAAAAATTATTCTAATTCAGTGAAACGGTTTCTCAATTATTCTAATTCAATAAAACAACATTGTCACAGTTAAATGGCCTAAATGGGCCTTTTGGAAAGCTCAGCTGAGCAAATTTTTTACAGGTAGCGAGTTCTGTGATTACTCTAACTAGTAGGACAGGCACGGTGAACACCTGATTTGCTTTCTGCACAAAAAATGCATCAAGAAAATTTAAAGATTGCGCTATTTCAAATTATTCTAATTCGTTGACCAGCACTAGTACATACAATTTTGGTCTCATCTGTCCAAAGCACCTTGTTTTCAGCCATAATTTAAATCACTTGGGGATTTTGCTGCTTCTTTCACCATCCTCCTCAGTATCATTTTGGGGCAAAATACAGTTGCACCCTCTACCCTTGAAGTTTTCAATATTTTCTTATCTTTTGATTTTTTTAATAATTGCCCTGACAATGCCCAGTGGCATATCCAAACATCTGTGAATCTTCTGTCCGTAACCAGATTTATGAAGGTCTAAGACCATCGCCTCTTAAACTGACAAACTTTTTGTTTTCTTCATGGTGTTGGATGCCAAAGGGATGTAGTATGTGTGTTACCTCATTCTTATACCCCAGTGAAACAAGAAGTGATTTCATGGGTCAATACAGTTCTTTAAAACTTAAATAAGTGGAACTGAATACCTGGTTTAATTTTATAGCTGGTTAATGTTATTTACAACCTTTAATGGTGCCATTAATTGCAAAACCTTGACTTGGGGGAAATTGATTTTTATTATTTAAATCAGTAAATCATTTTTGATGGTTCCAATGAAACATTAATATCGCACAGTATGTCAAACATGTCGTTTTTTAAAGTTTCTCCATTATATATATTTTAGAATTTTTTTTTTAAAGGTACTGTGACTTCACATTTTTGATTACATATAAATTCTATTCCATGTAAAGTCAATCTCAATTATGAAGAGCTGAAGATATAAAATTGAATTGAACAAGCAAGAATGACTTCACATAGAAGCAAACAGCTTAAAGCATCTGTGTCTGTGTGAAAATGGTCTGATCTCCCCGTGATCATACTGATTATCTCTGCACTTTTCTCTCACATTCCAAAGATAAGTGTGGTTATCAAATTGGAGACAATAAATTTCTTATTGGTATCAGTGTTAGGGAATGGTTTGGGTGCCCTGTACTGGATTGCAAAACTGTACTGGGGAAATGTCCTACATTGCCCTGTTGCATTTTGGGAAAAAATCAATTGGAACAAAAGGGTTAGATGATCGATTATGACCACAGATTTAATGTTGATCAAAACTGATTATTTCTGCCCAAACCTTGCACAAGGGTTGCAACTCAATGTGATGGGACGTGATGAGCATGTTCCCAAAGAAAACGTAAGCTTCAGAGGAAGTGGGATATGGTTTCAAAGTTCTTTACTGCTCCCGAGAGGATTAAAGGAACTGATTAAGCCTTGTCCGTAAAATGCCACGTTCAGCAAATGATAAAAATAGCTGTACTTCAGACTCTGTGCCCTCTTGCCGTTGTCTCAGCATTTCCATTATCAGAGTATCACTGATTCTAATCAAGATCACATCAGTTTATGGAGGCAGAGAATTCTACCACCACCAGAAACATGGGGAAAGGCCCAATGGTTTGATTTAGTAAATGGTCCATGTCTAAATCTTCTTCAATTGTCCATACCTGTGCGTTTTTGCTATGTTCCATAATTAAAACTGTCTGCGATTTATTGAACACTTAATTATTTTTTCAGAAATCTGTGACTTCACATTTTTGATTACATATAAATTTTGTTCCATGTAAATTATTAAATTAATTAGCTCTCAATAATGAAGAGCTAAAGATATAAAATTGAATTGAACAAGCAAGAATGACATCACAGAGGTTTTGGACTATGTCTTCTACCATTGGGGGTCAAACATGAGGCAGCTTGTCAGTTGATGTTACCATGCATGAACAAGACCGGTTTGGATTAAACCCAGGACTTAAAAGGGTTATTGCTGTACTAGGGTGCGGGGGGTGAGGGTAAGCCAAGCGTGAAACCGTTTTGTTAATGGTCCACTCGCTGTGAGGAACGACGGTTATTTTCCTTGCTGTAGAATGAGCAAACAAACGTCTGTACCCATGCAGAAGTGCAGCCAGAATCCCGTCTGCACCAGACTGCCCAAAATTACATTTATTTATTAATTTTTTTATTAATTAATAAATTTTTGCCCCTATATTGATACCTCTGATACGTGATTCAGTGTGGGCATAGCATTCCAAATGTTAGTGATTTTATCTGAAGCGAAATCCACGATCTTTTGCATGTAGGCAGGTGGGCCCTTTTAGAAATGATTGAGGCGTATCCTGTCCGGTCATAATCGCATGTACTGGATCCAGAGGTGAGCTTATACACCGTTGGACGTTAACATAAAGGCATGTTTGATCAGCAGACTGACAAATTACTCGCCCATTGACCATCTCTGGCAGCTGCACATTTCTTAGGCAAACACACTGGAAAGAATTCAGCTCAGTTAATAAAGGAGGGATTTGAGTAAATTGAGTATACAGCATGGATAGGTCTGTGGTTAGATGTACGCACAATGGCCCTGTTATTGAGTTTGCCTGCTCATAATGTCAGCCCCTCCGAAGACTCTCAGGTGATGGTAAGGTAATAGCTGGTGCAGTAGTGTGCACAGTGAGAAAAATTGACTAAGAGCACCTTCGACAGGTATTTGGGACCCCACCCGTGCACCAGTAAAGAACCATTTTCAGCAGATAAAGGTTCTAATATAAGTACTGCCTACTGAATTTTGTGCCATCTAAATGTGAGTCTTAAGCTTATGGTACCATCATGGGTTTTCAGTTCATGATTAAGTGAAGATACTCGGAAGGGAAAAAAAATGTTTTAAAGTCAATATTGATGATATTGATAGCTGTGTCAAAATTACTTTGCATGCTCAGAATTTGCATCCTTTATGAATCACAGTGAAGCAGATTCACTATTAATCTGATTCCATCCCTGCTGATCCATCATCGTTTTGCATTGTATTTATATATTTTATTTACTCAGGCATTATGGTTTTTATATTATGGAATTTTCTGCAAAAATTTGAGGATTCAGAGTGCTATTTTAGCACTTTAGCCAGAGGACAGGAAGAATCTACGCTGGTTTGCAATCACCAATAATCATAGAAAGAAAAATACCACCTTCTATGATCATGGGAAGTTGGCCAACTATTTTAAATTATCCATATCCTTGGGCTAAATGGCTAAAATGGAATTTTCTTTCCTTGAATTTCCATAGCGAATGCCTTCATTTAGAAAGCATAATGCCTGAGTAAGTAAAACATATGAATGCAATGGAAAACGATGACAAATTTGAAAGGATGGAAGTAGATTTTGACTTGTAGTCGAACAGATTTACTTCATTCAAAGTTGTGAGCGTGCTCTTTAACTGAGGCACAGCTCCATTCACTGATTGGTGGTTGTTTTCTTCTCGTATAGCTAGAAGAAAAGAGAGGGAACTGGAATGTTGGAAATTCCCTCATTTAATGCTTTTCCTGTAAAGTGCCAAGAGGTTTGATTCCCTGCAGTGATAAAGTCAGAGGAAAATCTTTGGGCTTAGAAAACAGTCTCTGGGCTGGTTAAATGCCATGTAACTTTCCAAAGACAAAGTAGCACAATGTCTAGATCGTCGGACTGCCAAAGAAATCCACGGATATTTGAAGATTCCAGAGATGTGGCACTACAATAACTTTGAGAACGATATCAGAACTAACTGCACGAGATGGATGGATGGCTAAAACAACTAAAAATTGCTGTGATTTTATTAAAGCACTTTATTTCCATGTCTGTCCATAACATTTTATTTCAGTGTATAAATATAGAATGTCGGGAACTTCAGATTTGAAATGCATAATATTAAGTTTGCAAGTATCCAATGCAAGTGAATGAGGTGGTAAAATTCAAACACCTCCTCTTCACAGAGGCATGGCATCTTGGTGAGCCAATTGCTATATATCGCCCATATGCGCAATGATCCATCCTCTACTCTGAGACGACACAGATAATGTCACTTAGAATGCGCATGTTAACCACAGCTTATGAATTTAAACAAAATATGATCATGTAATTGGGGGTCATTGGAAGAACCTTGTGTGAAAACATGAAATGGGCCAGAGTGTGCACCGATCGTAATGAGTGAAAATTATTAATAATAACTGATGTGATTGGCAAGCCGATAATACAGATTGGGGTGGAGCTGTAGGGTAGTGGTTAGCACTGCTGCTTCACAGCAAGAAAGTCTTTGGTTCGAAGTTGGCCTGGGGCCGTTCAGTGTGGGGTTTGCATGGTGTAAGCGCCTGCGTTAGATTGGCGAGTGACCCTGCCTTTCGCCCATAGCCAGGTGGGACAGGCTCCAGCTCATCCCGTTGTCCTTGTGAGGAGGAAACCGTATAGAGATTGTATGGACAGTATAGATTGGCTGCATTCACTTTTGGAGAGTGCACTTTTAATTTTTTTTATCTTGCTTGTGATGGATGACTTCATGATTCAACGGGTTTATAAAGGAGCGCACTAAATGAGCTATAATGATATTATCCATTAACCCGCTCATGAGAGAGAGACCCCTTTACCGGCTGCTCAAAAAAGGACATAAATAACAAGATTTAAGGTTGAAACAGAAAGAAAGAACATTTTTTTTTCCCCCCACTTCATAGCCTGTAAGCTCCTCCCATCCATCTCACACCAGATGTACAGTAGGCCACCCAAACCATGTGCACAAATAGCTTCCCCCTAGACACCAAACTGCCTCAAACCTGGTCATATCATTTTTGAGCGCAGCATGAGCGCACTCTACGCTAACAAGCCCCCTGAAAACAGACAGAGGGTCCGTTGGCCCACTCCCCCGAATCCTGTTTCGTCTGGTCACCCAGACCTCCAGCTTGGCCTCGCCAAACAAGAAATTCACCAAGCAGTACTTGTGTCTGTTTACAAAACCTAGTCCAAACACGAACAAAAGGTGAGTAAAAATTATCATCCTCACACACAGAACCCTCAAAAAACCAAACAAACTGCTCAGTCTGTTGCAAAAAATAAAAATGTGGGCAACAGATTCATCCTGAGAGCAGAATGGACATGCCGAACTGTTCCCCGGGTCAAAATTGACCAGATGCACAGCAGAGGCAATGGCCCCGTGGGCCAGCCTCCACTGCATGTCTCCAGACCGCCTTGGCAAGGGCTGCTTGTAAAACACCCTCCATCCAGCAGCCGGTACCACGGCATCAGCAAACACCCCCTGCCACTTGCTTTGTTTGACATCTCTCAAAGCTTGTAAATGGCTCACTTTTATACAAGTCACATATAAGACCTTCTTGCTGGCATCTTCGAAACTGCTCATGTGTGGGGATGTAAAGGAGAGAAGGTACCCCCCCCCTCTCCTGCCATTCCCCCACTGCTGCAGACACCCGCAGCTCTGGGAAGATCTGATCCTCCCCCTGACCGGGGTGAGTATGCAGGCCATCCAGCTCCTCCCGAACCGAAACAGGCAAAGCATCTGTCACGTTCAGCATCAGGCTCTCCAGTGTGTGCACTGAATACACGCCCAGCTGCTGAGCCACCGTCTATGCGGATTTCCACCCTAACCTGCCTGGGTTCCGTAAGTGAACAAGCCTGCAGATGCCTGCTTCAATAAAGCGCCTCTAAGGTGGCTAGAAAGGCTCCGCCCAGCGGTATTAATGGGTCACCAAACAGTGGTTCTTCCAAGACCCACCGACCAGGAACCCTTTCCCAGTCCCGAGAGACCTGCAGGGGCTTCCAAGCTTTCAACACTGAGCCAAAAATACCAGAGCAGCGGGCAACATTGAGATTACCTGGCTGCAGCAGGAATAGCTGCTGATCCAGCCCCAAGCCATCATAGCACCTCAGGTGGCAGCAGGCAGGCCCTCTGCAGCAGAAATCACTGTGGTAAAGCAGTCTCTGCACTGCCTGCAAGCGGAAGGCAGCCACTCTGCTCTCGAGCTGGATGAGACCCTGCCCACCTTCCTGGAGTGGCAGGTCCAACACTGCTGCCTTCAGCCAGTGCTGCCCTGACCAGAAAAAATCAACTAGGACCTTTTGAACATTTTGCAACAAGCCCTCTGGGGGGGATAAAGTTGTCAGGCTATGCCACAGGGCAGCTGCCACCAAGTTGTTAATCACGAGTGCCCTGCCCCTGTGTGACACATTCGGTCAAAACCTTTTCCACCTCGCTAACGTATTAGAAACCTTTTCAAGGATACCTTCCCAGTTTTTATTAACAAACCCCTCAGTGCCCAAGTGCACCCCTAAAATCTTAAGCCCCTCCTGACCCCACTTCAAATTCCCAGGGAGCACAGGGGCTGACCTTTCCCGCCATGGGCCACAGAGCAGAGCCTCGCTCTTGCCCCAATTTACTTTGGCTGTGGATGCTCTCTCCTAGGCCTCAAAACTTGATTGTTGACAAACACTGTAACATCATCAGCATATGCGGATATAGTTGCTACCTCTGGCACAGGCCCTGGCAGCAATACTCCCTTCAAGGTATTGTGCAACCGTCTCAATTGCAAGAGCATAAAGTTGACCCAATAGGGGGCATCCCTGCCTAATCCCCCGAAAAACCTTCACAGGACAACTAAGTCCCCCACCGACCTTAACCAGGCATGACACCTCAGTGTACAACAACTTTACCCAAGCCACAAAACCCTGCCCCAAGCCTTTGATAGCTCTTGCATATCACAAATTAAAAACAGATTGTCCTTAATGGAGCATCCAGGAAAACCACAAGTCTGATAAGTTCCTATCAGTCCAGCAAAATAAATCTTCAGCCTATTCGCTAAAGCCTTGGACAGGATCTTATAATCAGTACAAAGTAGGGTAACTGGACTCCAGTTTTTCAAGAGGCATAAATTACCCTTTTTCGGTAGCAATGTCAGCACTGCCCGGCGACAGCTAGTTAGCATCTCCCCATTGTTAAAACACTCCATCAGAACCTCCAACAATTACGGCCCCAAGTGGCCCAGAAATGCTTATAAAAATCAGTGGGCAGCCCATCCACACCGGGGGCCCGGCCAGTAGCCATCTGCTGTACCACCGTTGTGAGTTCCTGTAGGATCACCATGCTACCGGCTTCAGTACTCTGTCCCTCACCAAGCGTGGGGAGGTCATGGAGCAATAGAGCTGTCTGTCGCTGGTCAGTGTGCTCCGCTGCAAACAGCTCCTCATAGTATGAAGCTGCTGCTGCTCTCATTTCCTCCACATTGTACGAGAGGCTCCCATCCGAATGCCGCAAACAGTGCATACGCTTACGCTCCCTCACCTGCCTCTCCAGATCGGAAAGAGGTGGGAGCGTCCATGTCCCTAAAGCAGGGGCAGCAGGCCCTCACCAGAGCTCCACTTGCTTTATCTTCAGGAGAGACCCCCAGATCCCTCAGCACGCGAATTAGCTCTCGGATAAAGGGCCCTTTACCCTGCCCAGCCATTTGTCTCTCAATACCTAAAATTTTCCTTTCAAGGTTGCCAATCACACTATTCAGGTGACTGATTGAGAAAGCAGTGTACTGCTGACAAAACACCCCCACTTGGGCCTTTCCCATCTCCCACCACTGCTTTAAGGACTCAAAAAGCTGTTTTCTTTTCCTCCACTCCTCCCAGAAAATTTCAAATTTAGAACAGAAAAGATTTATCGTGTAAAAGCTTTACATAAAACTTCCAATAGTTCTTCTGCTGAAAAAAAGGGAGTAACTAATAAGTTAACAGTTATCAGGTGGTGATCAGAAAACCCACAAGGAAAAATAGTTTTTGTCACTCTATTATATGCATGCCTAAGCATATAGAAACGGTCTAGTATGGCTGCACTAATCCCATCTCTCAGTACCCTGACCCAGGAATATTGGCTTTCAGTGAGATGTTTATTTCTCCACACATCTAACAAATTAAAACATCCAAGGAGCCCTCTTAGAACCTTTGCTGATGGTAAATGAGGCTCAACCCCATTTCTATCTTGCATGTAATCCACTGTGCAGTTAAAATCCCCACCTAGCGCCAAAATACTGTACTGATTAACTTTTAACAGTTCATCCTTCAAGGTATTAAACATCTCATTTCTTTCCACGCCCCTATTAGGTGCATAAATATTAATAAAAATAAAGGATTGGTTCCTAATGCTAGTCTCCACCACCAAAAGTCATCCAAGCACAGGTTCCATCTTTATAAGCACACTGACTTCCAACCCCTGAGAAAAAAGGATTGCCACCCCAGCACTAAAATTCATGCCATAGCTTAAAACATACTCCCCTCTCCACCAAATCCCCCAATCAGCTACATTATCCACATCACTATGTGTTTCTTGACGAAAAATAACCTGCAACCTTTTCGGTCTTATAAATTCATTAAAAACTGCTATTTTCCCCTTTTCTCAAACACCATTAATATTCACGGAGCCTATGTTTACACCCCCCATTGAAGGATAAAGGAGAAAAACAGTACGTGAGAAGAACAGACAGGAAAACAAAAAAAGAAAAGAACCATTGTGCACTCTATCCATTATTTCTCAGTAGATCCTATCCGTTTTCTCACGGCCGTAGCCCACTTCTTGAGCCTCATATTTTTCGTTGGGGTGAGCACCCCCATTTCTCTGGCTACCCTAATTGATCTAAGAAATCTTTTCCCATCTGGGAAATAATTCTCTATATCAGCGGTGTCAAACTGACCCGTAAACGGGCCAAGAGGCTGCAGGTTTTCACTCCAACAATGCAGAAGCGCACCTGATACAACTAATCAGTTGTGCAGGCCTAGATCAGTTGATTAAATCAGTGCTTTCAGGTGAGCTTCTGCTGGGTAGGATTGAAGACCTGCAGCCTCTTGGCCCGTTTACGGGTCAGTTTGACACCCCTGCTCTATATCAACCTTCCTCTCCCCCTTTGTTGCCACTAGAAATTTAATCAAGTCCTCAACGGCATACACAGACCGGTCACCTCCCCGACTAGGAATAAGCTCTGAAACAACAGAAACATCGGACACCCCCAGCTCCTCCTCCTCCACGGCCGACGCCACGAGGGGGCGTTTGGGGGCGGCGCCCCCTCAGGCCACCAACCCCGCCCCCTCGGATCTGAGAGTTGTCAAAAAAAAGAAAGAAAGAAAGTAAAAGAAATACTGAAAAATATAGCAAAATACTATTTATTCAACAATATCAAGTATTTAACAAATAAACCAAATTAATTAACTTAAGTAATTAATTTTAAAATAAATGGATATGGCGTGCGTTAAAGCGATTTGATAGGTTGAGGGTTGCGCGGGAATGTGGTTGCCAGGCTACACTGTGTAGAGTCAATTGCATTGTGTTACCGCGATTTATTCAAGACAGCTAGCTAAGATGGATATTGGAAAGTGATACGAAAGTGGATTAAATCTAGTAAGACTCCTCCAGAGGATCCGAGACCCTCCGGAGCCAGGGTGGCGAGCCAATGACTTTAAGTGAACTTGTCACTAAACACAGATCTGTATTCAGTGCTATGCCTCAGGTCTTTGCAGCCTTCAAACAGGCGATGACATTTGGGGCTTCAACTGCTATGTGCGAGAACTCTTTTTCAACACTAAAACGAGTGTTCAGTGATCACAGAAGCAGCATGCTGCATGGACGAAAGGCGAACTTAATTATGCTGGCACTTGAGAATGACCTAACCAGGAAATTCAACGGAGAGTGGCGAGATGTCCTTCTCAGAAGATTCAACGCGTCATCCAACCGAAGGCTTCAACTCTTCTGAGGTAGGCAGGCCTCCAGTTCCCACACAGTATTTTATGTTAAGATATGGACTTTATAATGTTATGTATTGTTGTAAATTATATCTACATGAAAGGTTTATCTTTGACCCGTTGTGTGACTGTCATTGCCTGATTGCACTGTGTTTGCGCTTGTGATGGAGGGCTATGTGGAGTTAATCTACTGTCTCGTGTCCTTGCTCAGATCAGTTGTTGGTTTGGTTTTGTGGTATGCAGGAGATAACTTGACCCAGGGTCTATATATGTTCAAATAATAATTTAAAAAAATACTCTCGTCACTCTTTACTCTCACTCAGTCTCTTACAACGGTGTAGCCTATACACGAACACCCCAGGAGCGCACCCAACCCATTACGCACGCTCAGAGGCACGTCCCCTCCGAGGGCTTTTTTTTTTTTTTTTTGAGGGGGGGACGACCCCGCCCCCTGTGATAAACTCATCGCCCCCTTAATGATTTATTTCTGGCGCCGGGCCTGTGCTCCTCCTCTGTCCCCTCCTCTCCCTCAGCCACTGAATCCTCACGAGGCTCTGCGACTCCCGCAGGCCCCTCCGCAGTGAGAAGCTCACCTCTCCCAACATTACCAGAATCACCTCTGCTGTTTCTCCTTCTCAACCGCTTGGATTTTACCGTTTTCCAAACCATTTTTTTTTTGTTCCTGTGAAAATCTTTTAGCCGTTTTTTTCCCCTTCCCCACTACCTTGATCGGACACGCCGGGAGATTCCTCTTCAGATCGCTCTACCTCAGAAACCTCAGATGCGCTCATTACTTCCGCGAAGGACGGCTCAGGCGTTTCGATCTGATCAGGATTTCCGCCGCCGAAGCTGCGGACGAGCCATCTTCCCGTGTCTCAAGTGGGGTTCCCCCGCCTGCACCTGACGGCTCCGCCGCAGTAGCGGAACCTGACTCAGGCGTCCCTTTCCCTCCCTTATGTGGACACGGAAACTTTTTGTGTCCGATGTCAGCACATTCAAAACACCGCAAACTATCCGTACTCGTAAAAACAATGAATGAGTTCTCACCCTGCTTGCAGCGAAACGTTACATCCAAAGTTTGCGTGGTCGAATTTAAGTACATAAACACTTGCCTCCTAAAGGAGAAAACGTGTCTTAGAGCCTCGCTCTTTCAACCCAAGGGAATCATTTTTATGGAAGTGGCAAAACGACCAAATCGAGATAATTCACTTCTAGCGCCTCATTTTTTATAAGAGGTGGTACGTTAGAAATAACCACTTTTGTCGCTGGTGCGGAGAGCGGTGTTACCTGTAGAAATGTACCTTTCACTACGATACCACTTTCGATTAAGCCATTAACCAAGGCTTCCTTTCTCAGGAAAACCACCACAGCCTTTTTCATTCTCGAAGCTGAATAAATCTGATCGTTCCCTACCTCTACTCCAACTGCCAGAAGCACGTCCTCACCATCATTTCACCCTCGGGTACACACCTAAACCCGTGACGGAGTGTCTGCACTTCCCCGTCCGACTGCGACGCCATCCTGGCTTCAGGAAAACCGGGACAGTGTTGACACGCGCGTCTCAATACACGCACTAACAAAACTCACTATCAAAAAATTGTTAAACAATAGTCAATGTGACACAAGCAGTGATGCAAAGAGAGAAAGTGGAAAGGTCAAGAAAAAACAAATAAACATAAATAAAGGAGAAGGAAAAAGGAGAAAAAAGGGGAAAAGGAACGCTGGAGCTCCACCACCAGCACCGAGAGAGAGAGAGAATCATTCCTGAGTGATAATCATGTACTAAAGAGCGTGTTCTCAATGACAGATATGGGTCATTTTATTTAGCTCCCAATGCCATCAAACAGCAAAGACAATTCTAGGTATAGTACATGCTCCGTCTACCTACAGAAACCATTTATTGTCCAAAATACGACCATTTTCTGGCAAAATAAAATGTAACATTTGAAAAAGAGCATCAGTTTACCTGTCTAAAAACCTTATCTACGAGTGAAGAAAAGCACCAGAAAAATTGGAACTCGGCTATCGTTACGCCACACGACCGTGCAGTACATCATCAAGAAGTACAAACAGTCTGAACGCATAGCCAATGCAGCCAGGAAAGGACTTATTGGAGCCACAGTAAATCCTTATTTTTTGAAGATTGGTATGAGAGGAATATATGGTCTATAGTTGACTTGATGGACACGAATGGCTAGTTCTTAACTTATGAACAATTCTGTATGAAATATGCAGTGGCTCCAATAAGTATTTGTACACTACTGTACTTCATGGAGCCGGTTACGGATGGCCTGGGCACAAACATGGCTTCCAGTTGCTTCCTCCAATTTGGTGGCAAGACTGGAGGCCGAGGACTCTCTCCCCCTCTGTACCAGCAGGGAGATGTACCGGTCAGTGCGCTGGCTGGTCTTCCTGGGACGTCCTTTCCTGGCTGCATTGGCTATGCGTTCAGACTGTTTGTACTTCTTGATGATGTACTGCACGGTCGTGTGGCGTAACGATAGCCGAGTTCAAATTTTTCTGGTGCTTTGGCCTTCTTTATGTAGCTGAATGATTTGCTCCCGCATTCAACGGGGTATCTCGCCTGTCTTAGCCATATATCACAGGAATACATTATGGGCATGGTCAGGCCATTTACTTAGGCCAGTCTGTTTACAGAGGGAGTGTCCAGTCTGATCACGCTTGACCAAATCAGACCAAGTGAGTCAACCATGTCCTGTAAACATCTTGAGTCAATTTTAGGTGAGTATTATAAGTTTTGTGACTCACTAATGGAACTGTACAGATACTTATTGGGTCAGATAATCGCCTTTCTGACCAAATATGCCATTTTGACATTAAATATTTGTTTAAAACATATTGATTATCAAATATTTTAATCACTTTTACACACAATAGCAAGCATTTAGCCGAATATACAAAAGCTGTTATGTAGTCGAATTTTCAAGTAGTGTACAAATACTTATTGGAGCCACTGTACATGTGTAACAAGAAATCCTGGAGTTTGAGCTCACAATTGTTATTGATATGGCTACAGCGCCAACTAGAAGCGGAAAAGTCAGACAGCAAATTGAGCATTTTTGAGGAAAAATTTTGTGGATAAATGCTGCAATATGCCAAAGAGGTTACAACTGTATTTGATACTGGGATACCCAAATTTTTAGCGGGGCGCCACCTATTGGCCTTACGAGTTAAACCAACATAGTGCCAAAACAAAATCAGTATCACAATGTGCATAAGACACATGTTCTATTTCAAAAATCTTCTCCATGGCACATGTCTGGTTTTGTCAGATCTGACATATTAGTAACAGCACCCCCTACACTGTTATATTTTTGAACATTCGTCCCCTTAAATCCAGACATTAGCAGAGAGTGCCATAAAACTTCCTTTGGAATGTTAAAGTATCCTGAAAGGGCTGGAGACTCAGTTAATTTTGAGGCTCTATCTTCTTGGTTAATATTTTTTTGGGCCCCTGAACATCACTGCAAATAAGCGAATTGGAGATTTTGTCAAAATGTCTGTAGCCGCTGCCCCAAGATGGAGCATCAGTGCCAAAGATGTTTCTGCTGTCTTTTGTTTAGCCCAAAGGAAGGTTCAAATTAATGTTCTCCCCATCCCCACAGGTGTCTGGTTATTAATGTTAATCCTCTGTACAAACGGAAAAAAATTAGCCCGCACCTAACACTGGGAGTTAATTTCTCAAAACACCAAAAAAGTGCCAGACTAAATACCTCAAAATTTTTCTCATCTTTAATGTCTGAAAGGAAAACTGGTAAGAGGAATTTGGCACTGGTCTGGTTTAAAAATTAAAATAAGCCTGAAATTGAAAAAATATTTTATATTATAATATTAATTTATAATTAATATAAATATATTCCCGTTATACTCAGATTTCCGGTCATTGCATGTATGACCAACATGATCACCAGGTGGCACTTTCACATCTAAAGAATTTGGGTGTCCTAGTATCAAATACAATCATTACTTCTTTGGCACATTGAAGCAGTTACCTAATTTTGAAGGAATATTGTGGATATTTATTTTTTATTTTTTCGAAAATGCTCAATTTGGTACCTGACTTGTCCACTTCTAGGTGGCGCTGTAGTCATAGCGATAAAAATTTGTAACCACTAAGTAAAAGTGCCATTCTCTCAGAATATGGGATAGTTTTCGTGAAACAATATTTTTGTATTTATAGGAATTTGATAGGAAGATTGAGGTCTTGGTCCATTCACCCAAACTAATGGGGTTAGTGGCAGACCCTAAATCCAACAGTCACCCCAGAGGTTTGGATGAGCTGACCAAAACCAAGAGTGAAGCCAAAAACAATTCTTTCAACATTTTTTATTACATTTCAAGTTGACATAATTGAGGTTCTTAGTTTTATAAGACTGTTTGCAACTAAGATGAACTGATACTGGTACAAACTGAAATCATAATTTTTCAGGATTGGATTTCAATTCGTGGTGTGACAAATTCCCAATGTGGGAATGTCTCACAACGTCTGTCCATCACAACAGTAGTATGAACAATGCTGTGTAATGTATTAAGATGTACTTTGATCCACCTGAGCCCTTCCATCTGTTTGGTGTTAATGTGGTCGTTGAAGTTAGCAGAGTAGAGGTTCTTATTTCCTCATTTGTATCTCAGCGTTTATTAAAAATAATGTGATCTTGTAACTGTCTATGAACCTGAGGCCAGATAGTCATGTTGATGGGTGCCAGATGTATGTACAGTGTTCAAGTTGTTGTCCCTCTGAATAAAATATCCATTGCATACAATAATAGTTTTTGTCTGTTGTGGATTGCTGATCATAAAACCGTCCAACAGTGTCTGTTAGACTTGTCCACTGTCTAACAATGTCTGTCCATCACACATGTTGAATCCAGTTTGCCTGCTTTATGGTAGACTTTCTGGCAAAAGGTTTTCCATGGGGCTTTAGCAGTACTAAGTTATAGTAACCTGAATGAAGTTTCTTCTTTTTTCTGCTCAGTAGTTAGTTGTAACATAAAATGAAATGATGCAGCTGCTTGCAAATGACAAAATTATAGAGTTGTCAATACCAACAACCCAATGTTGAGAAAGACTCCTTCATTTGATTACCTCCGATAATTTAGGGTATGGGCAATTCTAACTTAAAAAGTTGGACTTATTCCTCTGTGTGAACCCTCGGCTTTGGGGTTCAGTGATGTCTAATGTGGCAGGAATATCAATTTTAAGCCTATTTTCAATAAACATGAAGTGTACATTGATAGTTCCAGTGAAAAGATTATTTCCACACCTCTTGTTCTCAGCTGCATAGGTTATGTACTTCTAAAATAATCAGAAGTTTTTGGAAAATAGAAAGGTTTATTTTTCCCTCCTGGTGTTACACATGATGACCAGCATTGTGAACATGCGCATAATTGATTGACAATTAACTGAGATATTTTTCATAAAATAGACAGGATGTTGGTAGCTGAAGAATCTTTTTTTTATTTGGGGCGATGCCTGCTTCAGCAGTTTGCACATATATCATTACCTCGGAGACTTGAAGAAACCTACTTGACAAACTGGATGCTTCAGATGCATTTGAACTAGAGCGGAATAATTAGGGCTGTTAGCCTGGGTGTCTCAGACCATCGCATGTAATTAACTCACCCAATCAGGAATCCAGATTTCAGTTTGAGGAGCCTGTGGGCACACAATGAACGCCATTGTCAATTTTGGGTAAATAAGGGCATTGTTGGCCAGTGAAATTGTGGGAACACCACTTGATTTTAAAGGTTTCAGATACTTCTGCCATAGTGCTTGAATATCTTGACGGACATCAGACTCATTATTCGCGATGACTGGGGCTCTCATTCATTATTTTGGTTACGGGTTTTTGATGTATGCCGAAACACACTGAGAGCCAGAGACCGATGCATTTTTTCCCATCATTTGTTCTTCGAACAGAGGGAGTTTTCATGAGACTGAATTTCTTTCGAGAATCGAGCTCCGCCTAGGATTCAGGAGGAGCAATGTGGGTTCCGTTCCAGCCGTGGAACAGTGGACCAACTTTTAACCCTCGCACGGATACTGGAGGGGTCATGGGAGTTCGCCCATCCAGTCTACATGTGTTCCATGGACTTGGAAAAGGCTTATGAGCGTGTCCCACGAGGTATCCTGTGGGGGGTGCTGCGGGAGTATGGGGCTCCTGGGTCGTTAATTCAAGCCATTCGTTGTACCAGCCTTTTATGGTGAAGAAGGAGCTGAACATAAAAACGAAGCTCTCGATTTACCGATCAATCTACATTCCAACCCCTCACCTATGATCACATGCTTTGGGTAGTGACCGAAAGAATAAGATCTCAAATACAAGCGGCCAAAATGAGCTTTCTCTCGCAGGGTGGCTGGGCTGATCCTTAGAGACAGGGTGAGGAGCTCGGACATCCGGGAGCAGCTCAGAGTAGAACCGCTGCTCCTCCGCATCGAAAGGAGTCAGTTGAGGTGGTTCGGACATCTAGTCCAGATGCCTCCTGGACGCCTCCCTTTAGAGGTTTTCCAGGCATGTCCAGCTGGGAGGAGCCCCGAGGCAGAGCTGGGACACACTGGAAGGAGTATATCTCCCGGCTGGCCTGGGAACGGCTTGGGGTCCCTCAGGTAGAGTTGGAGGAAGTGGCTGGGGAGGGGGGCGCCTGGGCTTCTCTACTCATCTGTTACCCCCGCAGCCCAGCCCCGTATAAGCAGAAGACAATGGATGGATGGATGAATTTCTTTTTGCAGATAGAGATTTAAGTCCCTTTTCACAGAAAGGTAATTGGGCACAATGGGACAACCTTAGTCCTTCAAAATAATTATTTAAGTGGCTTCGGTTAATTAAAGGCAGTTTAACGCAAGGCTGATCAGTAAAGTAGATCAATCATTTACGCATCATGCATTCCAGAAAAAAAAAGAAAAAATTCCCGATGGGTGGTTTCGATACACCTTAACTGAAGCTCTGCGGAGAAACTGACTACTGCGCAAGATCAGAACATACATCCCTCAACGGTGAATCTGCTGGGCCACAAGTCATAATCTGATCCCATCCTGAGGTTGCCAATCCGTCTTTTTGCGTGGCATTTAGATATTTTAGTTACTCGGCCAATATGTTTTTTGATATGAAGGCGCTTTCCATACAAAATTGAGGATTCAACGCACTATTTTAAGTTGTAGCCAAGGTATACAAATTGCGTAAGCTGGTTGTCATCGCCAACAATCATTGAAGAAGAAAAATACCTTTTAGTTTTTGGCTTGCTATTGAACGGATTTACTTCAAAGTTCAAAGTTGCGAGCGCATAGTAATAGTGACACAGCTCCTTCAACAGGATAGAATCTCCGCAAACCTTGATCAATCTCTAGCTCAGGAGCTTTGAAGGATGGAAAGGAGTAGTTTGAATATTTTTCTCAATATGAGGGTGACGTAGCTTCACTGAAGCAATCCAGCCAGCAGGTAGAGAACATGCATGTGACAATGTCATACTATATTTAAAAAAATGCTTGTTCTGACCTTGAACCTACTTATGGGAAAACCTAAGGTAAAAGTTAAAGTTTAAGAAGTTAAAATCATGCTCCCTTTGCTAATGTATTCCCTGCTACCACTTATCTGTAACCCCTCGTGAGAAACGTTCCCAGGAAATTTTTTCCAGCAGTTCCCTAATCTGGGAGTTTTTTGCTGACAAAGGTCATGTGAGAGGTGGTCAAAGTGATCTTGAGGGTATTTTTCAGGGCTGATTTTCGGTCACGTGGCGTTCTGAATGTGTATTCTGAACACATGTATTTCATCCTGACCCGGCCCTGCCCGCAAATATTTTGACAGTTACCCAATTTGAAGAGATTTTATTCATATTTGGGCTTTTTTCCACGTGGATTTGAGTATCCCGATGTTGAAGTGTGAGCAGTCAGCTGTAGTTTGAGTGCATATATAGCCATATGAAAGGAACCGAAAACGCAGCCCTTTGAAATCATGTTCCAGTTCAAATACTTGCTATTTATACACCCAGACACGGATGTACAGAAACAGTCACACAAATACAGATTTGCGCGTGAAATATGAGCACACATAAACATTTACTCAATTGCGTACTTTCCTGAGGTGGAAGATTTATAGACTGATTTTCTCAAACTGATTTTTATTTCACAAAAGGAGAGAGAAGGCACAGAGTTGCTTGCGCAATTTTTCAAACGGCCCAGCAGAGCAAATTTTATTCACATCTGCTCACAATCAAATTTTGGCTGTCACACACAGACAACCTCAGGAAATGTGAAGTAACAGAGCAAGGAGTGGAATTTTCTACAAACCCAAAACCAGTGAAGTTGGCACATTGTGTAAATCGTAAATAAAAACAGAATACAATGATTTGCAAATCCTTTTCAACCTATATTCAATTGAATACACTGTAAAGACAAGTTATTTAATGTTCAAACAGGTAAACTTTGTAATTTTTTGCAAATATTAGCTCATTTGGAATTTTATGCCTGCAACATGGTTCAAAAAAGCTGGCAGAAGTGGCAAAAAAGACTGAGAGAGTTGAGGAATGCTCATCAAGAACCATCCGGACTGTTATAGGCGCAAAGTTCAAAAGCCAGCATCTGTGATGGTATGGGGGTGTATTAGTGCCCAAGGCATGGGCAACTTACACATATGTGAAGGCACTATTAATGCTGAAAGGTGCATACAGGTTTTGGAGCAACATATGTTGCCATCCAAGCAACGTCTTTTTCATGGACGCCCCTGCTTATTTCAGCAAGACAATGCCAAGCCACATTCTGAACGTGTTACAACAGCATGGCTCCGTAGTAAATGAGTGCGGGTACTAGACTGGCCTGCCTGTAGTCCAGACCTGTCTTCCATTGAAAATGTGTGGCGCATTATGTCGCGTAAAATACGACAGCAGAGACCCCGGACTGTAGAACAACTTGAGCTGTACATCAAGCAGGAATGGAAACGAGTTCCACCTGAAAAGCTTCAAAAATTGGTCTCCTCAGTTCCCAAACGTTTACTGAGTGTCGTTAAAAGGAAAGGCGATGTAACACGGTGGTAAAAAGGCCCCTGTGCCAACTTTTATGCAATGTGTTGCTGCCTTTAAATTCTAAGTTAACGATTATTTGCAAAAAAAAAAAACAAAGTTTCTCAGTTTGAACATTAAACACCTTGTCTTTGCAGTGTATTCAATTGAATATAAGTTGAAAAGGATTTGCAAATCATTGTATTTTGTTTTTATCTACGATTTACATAACGTGCCAACTTCACTGGTTTTGGGTTTTGTAAATAACTGCATAGAAAAGTGTAATCAAATTTACAGGATTATCGTGTATAAATGTCTGAATGATACATCCACTGTTTAGTCTGCGCTGTGATCCTGCCGATCACGACAGTGCTCAATAGGCATTCAGCTGTTAGCTGTTCAAATTGCATCAGCTTCATGGACTGAGCTTTGACCTGCTCTCCAGAGCAGAATCATTTCATTATGCTCCAATTAACACTTTATAAATATTCCCCAACTGTATAATTAGTAAGTACTGTATATGTATTGCTGTCTCCATGTGCTGCAGGGAATGAATTGCTCATATCAACAAAGTCATTATTATCTTTGACAGCATCTGGAACATTTATGCTAAGACTCCTGGGAAATCACAAGTGAGATTACCAAGCAGGAATTGCATCAGCTTATTTTTTATTATTAACTTATTCTTTGAACATGTTTGATAAAAACAGATCCTGGCTTACAAAAAAAAAGTTCTCTCAGCGGTTCTTATGTTCCCGGCCGGGAATCAAGTGCGAAGGCACAGAGCAAACCGAGCTGGAGGGGGATTAGATGCAAGACTCAAACCAATCAAAGAATACATACAGTACTTCTGATAAACACGCAAGTTACTGAGAAGGAAGAGGCAGGACAGGGTTGCATGAGGGTTGTGGCAACGGTACTGGAACGTATTGTTAGTATCATAGTAGCATTGTGAGAATATTGCTGTGATTGCTGGGTTATAACCTCATGTCACGCCAGTGCTCAGGCACCAATGAAGCCGCTCTCAGCAGACATGCACCATGAGAACACATCTGCAGTGGGCCATGACTCAGCCTGAAGCATCAGAGCTGGAGTTCACCCAAGCGTGCGGAACTGTGGCCTCCCACCACTCCAGAACATCTCGGTTGGCCAAATGCGGAGAGCAAATTTTCCTTTGAAGTTCATTAAAGAGAACTGTCCAAAAGGCACAATGTAAGACACAACACCAAGCAATTCCCACCACTTTGTGAATAAGTAAATAAACTAAAGTAAATAAAGCCACTCCTCTCTCCCACTCCCCCCTCTGGACTCCAGGGGGCAGATCTCTTGCTTTGAGAAGGCTGGGATCCATGGCCACTACAACTGGGACCGTCAGTCATAAGATCCTGGCTTGAGTACAAGTGTATGCTGTAGCACGGCAGTGTAACTTTGTCAATTTCAAATTCCTGAGTGAGGATAATTTGTCAGACAGGAGATTTGTCGTTCTGCTTCTGCTGTTGCTGCTCGTTCTGCCTGTGCTGCTGCTGCTCGTTCAGCTTGTGCTGCTGCTGCTCTTTCTGCCTGTGCTGCTGCTGCTCGTTCTGCCTGTGCTGCTGCTGCCCGTTCTAACTGTGCTGCTGCTGCTCATCCTGCTTGTGCTGCTACTGCTTGTTCTGGCTGTGCTGCTGCTGCTCGTTCAGCTTGTGCTGCTGCACTGCTGCTACTGATGTTCAGTACTGCTGCTCATTCTGCTTCTGCTGCTCCTCGTTCTGCTTCTGCTGTTGCTGCTCGTTCTGCCTGTGCTGCTGCTGCTCGTTCAGCTTGTGCTGCTGCTGCTCGTTCAGCTTCTGCTGCTGCTGCTCTTTCTGCCTGTGCTGCTGCTGCTCGTTCTGCCTGTGCTGCTGCTGCCCGTTCTAACTGTGCTGCTGCTGCTCATCCTGCTTGTGCTGCTACTGCTTGTTCTGGCTGTGCTGCTGCTGCTCGTTCTGCTAGTGCTGCTGCACTGCTGCTACTAATGTTCAGTACTGCTGCTCATTCTGCTTCTGCTGCTCCTCGTTCTGCTTCTGCTGTTGCTGCTCGTTCTGCTTGTGCTGCTGCTGCTCGTTCTGCCTGTGCTGCTGCTGCTCTTTCTGCCTCTGCTGCTGCTGCTTGTTCTGCTTCTGTTGCTGCTGCTCGCTCTGCTTCTGCTGTTGCTGCTCGTTCTGCTTGTGCTGCTGCTGCTCGTTCTGCCTGTGCTGCTGCTGCTCGTTCTGCTTGTGCTGCTGCTGCGCGTTCTGCCTGTGCTGCTGCTGCTCGTTCTGCCTGTGCTTCTGCTGCCCGTTCTGCCTGTGCTGCAGCTGCTCATCCTGCTTGTGCTGCTGCTGCTCGCTCGGCTTCTGCTGGTGCTGCTCGTTCTGCTACTGCTGCTGCTACTACTGCTGCCGCTGCTCTGTGCTGCCGCCCATGAAGTTTTGCAGTCCCACCACCTCCCCAGCATCCGCCTGTGGGCTCTGTTTCTATGATCCCTGCGGGGGTCTTGCTATCATTCCCTGAAATGAATCTGGCAGATCATTTTCAGGGAATTAATAAATTGAGACAGAGCCTGCTGCCAAACTTGCTTCCATTATGCAAAGTATTTACGCTCTGCAAAATATTTAATTCAATTCAGTGTTGCCTGACTGAACTTTAAATATTACCCAAAATTCCTTGAAATGTTTAGAAAACGCAAAATATAAGTTCAAGGATTTTTTTTATGACATACATTCGTATTTCTGTCGAAATATGATCAACCAATGAGGTAGAGAAAAACCTAGATCGCGCAAAGCTTCCTTTCTCGTGGCAAGTTGGCTTCAACATCGGGTCACAGCAAAACAAAGCATGAAGTGTTTCAATTAATTTGGATGCATAATGATTTGTGTGTCAAAATGGTTAGTTTTTACGTAACTGCTGGCTGTGAGAACGTGCAGAAATATGCATTATTTGTTCTCTTTAAAACTGTAGTTTTATTGAGATTTATGAATAAATATTAGTTTTTTTAACTATTAGATTACCTGATATTTTTATATTGGTTATATCCGGAAAGATTCCACTTGACTTTCTGTCCCCATTTGAAAAAATGCCCTGTAACACCGCTATATATACAAAACCCAAAACCAGTGAAGTTGGCACGTTGTGTAAATCGTAAATAAAAACAGAATACAATGATTTTCAAATCCTTTTCAACCTATATTCAATTGAATACACTGCAAAGACAAGTTACTTAATGTTCGAACAGGTAAACTTTGTAATTTTTTGCAAATATTAGCTCATTTGGAATTTGATGCCTGCAACATGTTTCAAAAAAGCTGGCACAAGTGGCAAAAAAGACTGAGAGAGTTGAGGAATGCTCATCAAACACTTATTTGGAACATCCCACAGGTGAACGGGCTAATTGGGAACAGGTGGGTGCCATAATTGGGTATAAAAGCAGCTTCCCTGAAATGCTCAGTCACTCACAAACAAGGATGGGGCGAGGGTTACCACTTAGTGAACGAATGCGTGAGCTGATTGTCGAACAGTTTAAAAACAACATTCCTCAACAAGCTATTGCAAGAAATTTAGGGATTTCATCATCTACGGTCCGTAATATCGTCAAAAGGCTCAGAATCTGGAGAAATCACTGCACGTAAGCGACAAGGCCGAAAACCAACATTGAATGCCCGTGACCTTCGATCCCTCAGGCAGTCCTGTATCAAAAACCGACATCAGTGTGTAAAGAACATCACCACATGGGCTCAGGAACACTTCAGAAAACCACTCTCAGTAACTACAGTTCGTCGCTACATCCGCAAGTGCAAGTTAAAACTTTACAATGCAAAGCGAAAGCCATTTATCATGAGCACCCAGAAACACTGTCGGCTTCGCTGGGCCCGAGCTCATGTAAGATGGACTGATGCAAAGTGGAAAAGTGTTCTGTGGTCTGACGAGTCCACATTTCAAATTGTTTTTTGAAACTGTGGACGTTGTGTCCTCCAGACCAAAGAGGAAAAGAACCATCCGGACTGTTATAGGCGCAAAATTCAAAAGCAAGGCATGGGCAACTAACACATATGTGAAGGCATCATTAATGCTGAAAGGTACATACAGGTTTTGGAGCAACATATGTTGCTATCCAAGCAATGTCTTTTTCATGGACGCCCCTGCTTATTTCAGCAAGACAATGCCAAGCCACATTCTGCACGTGTTACAACAGCATGGCTCCGTAGTAAATGAGTGCGGTTACTAGACTGGCCTGCCTGTAGTCCAGACCTGTCTCCCATTGAAAATGTGTGGCACATTATGAAGCGTAAAATATGACAACGGAGACCCCAGACTGTTGAACAACTTAAGCAGTACATCAAGCAAGAATGGGAAAGAGTTTCCATCTGAAAAGCTTCAAAAATTGGTGTCCTCAGTTCCCAAACGTTTACTGAGTGTCGTTAAAAGGAAAGGCGATGTAACACAGTGATTAAAAGGCCCCTGTGCCAACTTTTTTGCAATGTGTTGCTGCCTTTAAATTCTAAGTTAATGATTATTTGCAAAAAAAAAAAAAGTTTCTCAGTTTGAACATTAAACATCTTGTCTTTGCAGTGCATTCAATTGAATATAAGTTGAAAAGGATTTGCAAATCATTGTATTCTGTTTTTATCTACAATTTACATAACGTGCCAACTTCCCTGGTTTTGGGTTTGTGTGTATATATATATATATATATATATATACAGTATCTCACAAAATTGAGTACACCCCTCACATTTTGACAATTAATTTATTATATCTTTTCAAGGGACAATGCTACAGAAGTGAAACTTCTATATGTTCTAGAGTAGTCATGGTACAATATGTGTAGCAGTGTAGATTAACTGCACTGTCCAAATACCTGAACAAATAATCACTATTTCCAAAATGGATGGCAAAAAAGTGAGTACAGTACTACACATCCCAATTGATAATGGTCAACCAAGCAATGAAACGCGACTTGTTCATCATGTTCATGCTTTTGTCTGTTCGACTGGGCCATATGAGGTTGTGTAACATGTTGAAGGGTTAAATTGTAGTGCTTTAGGTGATGCTCTCAATCTCAATCTGGTCACTGTAGTGTCAACATGGCACCTCATGGGAAAGAACTCTCTGAGGATCTGAAAAAGAGAATTGTTGCTCTCCACAAAGATGGTCTAAGCTGCAAGAAGATCTGTGAAACCATGAAACTGTGCTACAGCACGGTGGCCAAGGTTATCCAGCGGTTTTCCAAGACGAGTTCTGCTCGGAAAAGGCCTCGTCAGGGTCGACCGAAGAGGTTGAGTCCTCGTGCTCTGTGCCAGGTGCACAAGTTGGCTTCAGAAAACAGACGCAGGAGTGCTGGCAGCATTGCTAACAAGGTTGTAGCAGTGAGATAACAGCCTGTCAGTGCTCAGACCATACGCCATGCTCTGCGCAAAGTTGGTCTGCATGGCTGTCAGCCAAGATGGAAGCCTCTTCTGAAGCTAGCCCACAAGAAAGCCCGAAAACAGTTTGTTGAAGACAACCAGTCCAAGAACATGAACTACTAGAACCATGTACTGTGGTCTGACGAGACCAAGATAAACTTTTTCGGCTCAGATGGTGTCCAGCATGTGTGGCGGCGCCCTGGCGAGAAGTGTCAAAACAAGTGTGTACTGCCAACAGTCAAACATGGTGGTGGCAGCATCATGGTCTGGGGCTGCATGAGTGCTTCTGGTCCTGGGGAGCTGCACTTCATTAATGGAATAATGGATCCAACATGTGCTGTGAGATTCTGAAGCAGAACATGACGCCCTCCCTTCAGAAACTGGGCCGCACAGCTGTTTTCCAACATGATAACGACCCGAAACACATCTCCAAGATGACAATTGCCTTCCTGAAGAAGCTGAAGGTGATGGTATGGCCAAGTATGTCTCCAGACCTGAATCCCATTGAGCACCGGTGGGGCATCATCAAGAGGAAGGTGGAGGAGCAGCAGGTGTCCAACATCCACCAGCTCCGTGATGTTGTCATGGAGGAGTGGAGGATCCCAGCAACAACCTGTGCAGCTCTGGTGAATTCCATGCCTCTGAGAATCAAGGCAGTGCTGGACAAAAATGGCGGTCACACTAAACATTGACACTATGGACACAATTTGGCATGTTGACGGTGAGATGTACTCACTTTTGTTGCCACCCATTTTGGAAATAGTGACTGTTTGTTCAGATTTTTGGACAGTGCAGTAAATCTACACTGCTACACCTATTGTGCAATGACTACTCTAGAATATATTCAGTTTTCATTTCTGTAACGTTGTCCCTTAAAAAGATATACTAAATTAATAGTCAAAATGTGAAGGGTGTACTCACTTTCGTGAGATACTATATATTATTCCTGAACAGGGGTGTTTACTATGTTTACAATGCGTTTACAATGCTGGCGCCTATTTGACGATGGCGGAATGCACAGAGGACACAGCATGCGGTCTAGTTTTTTTCTCTGTGTCATTGAGATCAACGGTTAAAGCTAAGGTCTCAGTTGATCAGTGGTTTCGTTTCAAAGCAGTTCTCCTTATTGCTATGGCGCTCTCTGCTGGCCACGGGTCTCTAAGCCGCCACCTAGGTCGCTCTTGTCTGGGTGTAGTAGCTCCGAAGCTTGGGCCTCCGTCTACGCAGGTTTTTATCCGATTATGACTCCAATCATATAATCATAGCAAGCAGTTAATTTTTTTTTTTTACCTGACACATGTATGTTTTAAATATATAGATATGCAGCATTTTAAGCCCCATTTTGACAGACATTCAAAATACAGAAAAGAAAAAAAAATCCATATTCATGGCATGATATAACTAACAACTGCATAAGAAAAGGGGGGAAAAACAATCAAAGTAATCAGTAGGGTCTTATCTGGTGACATTGTGAACACGTGATTCCGAAAATTGATAGACAAGAAATTGATAGTCAAAACTGCTTTTGAGTTAATGTTTTAAGTTTCAGAGAATAGTTTCTGTCCTCAGAACCCTAATTCTGAGCACTGATTATCTCAGTGTTGAATTAGATCTGTTTAGAAATGTTATTGGCTAAAATTGCTGGCAATATAAAAATAGACGCAATCTTTTTTATTCTTCATAGAACACATGGATATTTCTGTCAAAATGTGGCTTGATGGTAAATAACTGCTTCAAGCATTAAATGCACCTGAAGAGGACAAGTTAAGCTCATAAAAATCTTATAATTGCAATTGTGCCTGGAACAAAAGCCAGCAAACGCAAGGGGGCCCCAGGAATGATTTTGGGGGGATAGATGATCCACGCATCTCAGTGTAAATGACAAGGCCAACCCCAGCTGGTACTGACACATCCCCGGTGAACATACTCAACATGTGTTCCTGTGCACTGGTGTAGGAGGCAAATCTCCATCCTCAGGAGGGCAGTATAGAGCTAATCACACCATTTCCATGATCACCATGGTAAACAAACATAATGTCAATAATGTGTCAGCTTTTTCTTATAGTTTAATACCATCATGCCCGCTGGTTGGACTGCTCAGATTGCAGTTCACTCTTGCGTTGTGATGTTCAGGTGACACCACAGACTGTATGAAAAGATGGACAAAGCAACCGTGACGTCACCCATTGGTTTCAGCATACAATTTATGAAGCCTCGATTTCAACAGCGCTATTTTAACATTTTGAAACCGGATGTGATTTCAATTGGACAAGAGTGCAAATTAAAGGTCCAGGGAGGAGCGAGGGGTGGATCTATGGGTGGATCTGACTGCACCTGAGGAGGACCAGAGGATAGCCACACCCCTAAAGCATATCTGGCTTTATCCTTTATTCTAGTCTATTTGGAACAATAATTTAAAAAAAATGAACATCATGATATAACGAAGGAGACTTGAAACTTGCGATAAATACCATAAAATAATGCGGAAAACCATATTGAAATAATAAATAAGGTGGGAAAGTAGGGCTTTTTTTCTCATCGACTTCTACGGCATTGAACTCCTTTCTGCGACCACTGACGTCGCCATCTGCTGGCCATTAAGTAGAATGCAATTTTTAGAGAGTTCTGCATGGGCTTCACTTTTCAGGCCCGGGCGTTTCCTCCATCTTTTTATACAGTTTGTGAGTTTAATGCTATTGTGCCCACTACTGTAGCTGGACCGCTCAGACTGCAGTTCACTCCTGCGATGCGTTATGATGGCCAAGTGACACTCGCCAGAGCACAACGACACTGAAATCGATCTCGCATAGCTTGAAGCGTCTTCGTTTGCTCACTTGCTTGGACTACGGCCCTTTTCTCCAAACCACTCCCCTGCCGTAAAGAT
This sequence comes from Gymnothorax reevesii, assembly GCA_029721435.1. Lineage (NCBI taxonomy): Eukaryota > Metazoa > Chordata > Actinopteri > Anguilliformes > Muraenidae > Gymnothorax > Gymnothorax reevesii. The sequence goes on from CM056579.1 coordinate 17,362,590, forward strand.
TTCACTGCCGCACGTCACTTAATGTAAGGTCTCCCTCACAGCTGTGGGGGGAGCTCTTTGTTAAGAGGGAGGGTTTAAATATCATCTGGGAAATGGGAGGAGCCAGTGACAATGGAATGGGTGCCTTTCATTATGCTAACATGGGGTGCATCTCAAAGCATAGGCTGCATCCTTCGAAGGATGCATTTTTAAGGGTCGTCACTTATTTCCATCTGCCAACTGACATTTATGGTTAAAATTAGGGTTAGGTTTTGGGCTAGGCTTAAGCCTAACTTATAGTCGTCCAACTCTGTCTATACGCAGATATGCAGAGCCCCTCTCCGACGTCGCAAACCCTCTTCGACATGCTCTCGAATGCATGACAGACACCTCCAAAATTTTCTAACTATCCGTCAAAACGACGGAGAGCCCACGGATAGCGCAAGCCTGTGATTGGTCAGCTAACTACATCATTCCCAGAATGTCGCTCAGATGTCATGAAATAGTAGGCGGGTCTCTGAAAAAAACTCAATGCCCCCTATTGTCCGAGCAGCGAATTGCTATGCAACACCCTTTAAGCAAAGGAGAAGTCCGAAAGGTCCACATCTCCGTCGATACAACTGCCTGCGCATTGACGGAATTGGACAACTATAAATTAAGCTTTAGGGTTAGGGGTTAGAGTTAAGATTAGGGAAACTAGTGACAGCTCACTAAAAGCAATGCTGTTTAATGGAGATGAAATGATATTACATCAGTTTGGCGGATGGAATTAAGTGACGACCCCTAAAAATGCAGCCTTCAAAGGATGCAGCCTACGCTCTGAGATGCACCCTCATCTAATTCCTTAAATGCACCTCGAGGAGATGGGGTGTGAGGAGGGAGGAGGCTTCTGGAGCAGCTTAAAGCGAGGAAACACAGGTGTATCCTACACAGAGGCCCCTTATCTCACGGAGAGACAAGTAAGTGCTGCACCTCCACATGTGACGTCACTCGCTGGAATTTAGGATTGCTCATTCGACAGCTTTCGGCTCCTCTGTCCTTGTGATGCCTCCTCGTGTCTCTCTCTCAGATCCTCGCTGGGATGAGTTGGGACGCAACAAAAGAATGCCGGTGGGTGAAGCCAGAACGACATGTCAATGTAATGAAAAGCACCGGTAGACGCGTTGCCGTACATATAGTACGCCGTCTTTTCTGTCGCCCTGCTTCTGGCGACACACAGTGAGATCGGAGAGTCGGCATTGATGCTGACACAGCGTTGGAGGATTTCACAGCCCGCTCGTACTCAGCGTTCATCGGACTGGGACAGTCTTCAACATCCCGGGCCTCCAGCATGAATGTACTAACAGACAGGGTAGTGGGACGGGCAAGGATGTGGAGAGTGATTTGCAATAGAGCCTGACATTCTGACCATATGCTGGCCCTGTCTTAATCGTGGTCTGAGGTGCCTGGTTATAGGCTCAGCCTGAAGGCTATTCATATAAAACATCCATCCATGCATTCATTATCTTATCTGCTTCCTCCACACCAGGGTCGCCTATCTCAGCTGACTGTAGGCAAAAGACAAAAACACCAGCTTGACGACTCGCAAATCCATCGAAGGGCGCACACACTGTTCACACACCATTCACTCTCACACTCATACCTACAGGCAATTAAGAGCCTCCAGTTAGCCTGACAAGCATGTCTTTGGACAATGAGAGGAAACCAAAGTACCTGGAGGAAACCCTGGCAAATGCGAGGAGATCATATAAACTCCACTCAGAAAGGCCCCGGGACGGATTTGAACCTTCTTCCTGTGAGGCAGCAGTGCTACCCAATGTGCCACCACACGGCCCTATTATAAGGCATCTCCATCTTCAGTGGAAATATACTGCTACTGTTTTGGAATTAACTACATATGATCAGAATTTTACAGCTCTGTTTCTGACATGATGGAAAGGGGGAATTATTAAGGTCGTAAGCAGTCTGAGCTATCTTAACATAACATAACATATAACATAACATAACATAACATAACATAACATAACATGACATAACATAACATAACATAACATAATATAACATAACATAACATAACATAACATAACATAACATGAATGGCAAGAACAGGCCTTTCAGCCCAACTAAGCTCGCCAGTTTCTTTATGCTATTGTAAATATATCCCTTCAGATACTAAATGACTCAATGGTATCTGGCTTTAGGTCAAGCCTGCTCTTGAAAACCCCCAAGGTCTCTGCCTCAACAGTATGGTCAGGTAAGCTATTCCACATTGAAATTACTCTTTGGGTGAAGAAATATTTCCAAATATCAGTGCTAAATTTACCTTTGGTCAACTTCCATTTGTGACCCCGAGTTCTACTCACAACACTTGATCGAAGGTGATGACACTTGATGATTCACTTTGCTAATCCCTTTAACATATTTAAAGACCTCAATCAAATCACCCCTAAGTCTCCTTTTCCTAAGACTAAAGAGATTAAGGATTTTCAGCCTCTTCTCGTAGCTTTTATCTTTTATACCTGGAATAAGCTTAGTGGCTCTTCCCTGAACTTTCTCTAGAGCCTCTATATCTCTCTTAAAGTATGGTCCCCAGAACTGTACACAATACTCTAGGTGTGGTCTAACGAACGTGTTGTACAAAAGAGGTATCACCTCCTTAGATTTGTACTCAATACTTTTGGCAATGTATCCTAGAATCCGACTGGCTTTTTTAACTGCTACGGCACAATGGCTAGAACCTGTGAGGGTTTGGTTAACAATCACTCCCAGATCTTTCTCTTGTGCAGCACATTCCAGTTTTAAACCTTCCATGTAGTAATCCCGTCGAATGTTTTTATTACCTACATGTCCAACTTTACATTTTGCTAGATTAAATTTCATTTGCCACATTTCTGCCCAATTCTGGATTCTATCCAAATCGTCCTGAATCACTTTAGTGGACCCTAAACTATTTGCCAAACCCCCCAATTTAGTATCATCTGCAAATTTAACCAATCTGCTCTCAATATTCCTATCAAGGTCATTAATGTAAATGAGGAACAGCAGGGGTCCCAACACCAATCCCTGGGGGACGCCACTCCCCACCATACCTAGCTCAGATGAGATATCACTGACCACTACTCTTTGTGTTCTGTCCTGTAACCAGTTTTGAATCCACTTCAGAATACCTCCTGTAACTCCAATGGAGCTCATTTTAAAAATGAGTCTCTTATGCGGTACTGTATCGAATGCTTTCTGAAAATCCAAGTATATGATGTCATAAGCCCTGCTCTGGTCGTAAGTCCTGGTGGCCTCTTCAAAAAATTCCAGAAGGTTTGTTAGGCATGACCTTCCCTTCCGAAAACCATGTTGGCTATCCCTCAAGATACTGTTACATTCAAGAAATTAGTCCAGCTCATCTTTTATGATAGATTCCAATATTTTACACGAAATGCAAGTTAAACTCACTGGCCTGTAGTTTCCTGGCTCGGTACGGTCCCCTTTCTTGTATATTGGTATTATATTGCCCTGTTTTCAATCATTTGGTATTTCTCCAGTTTCTAAAGACTGTCTGAAGATGGCGGATAGCGGCTTAAAGATAAACTCACTCTTGGATATAAGCCATCAGGACCCGCCGCCTTATCTGCATTTAGTTTATGCAACTTATCTAATACTTCGTTATCTCGAACCTCAATTTCAGCTAAATAATCTTGAGCATTTCATATGCCCTCTGGCCAAATAAAGACCCCCTCTGAGGTAAAATTCTCAACAAAGTAACTGTTTAAGGCATCCACAGTATGCTTGTTATCATATAGCAGCAATCTGTTTTTATTCTTTAATCACTTAACCTGCTCTTTAACTTTCCTTTTTCTGCTGCAGTACTGAAAGAAGCGCTTAGGGTTAGTTTTTTTTTTCATACAGTCTTCTAGCCTTCCTCAGCTCTTTTTTGACCACAGCCCGCATTTTACAGTATTCAGCCCTAGTATTCTCATTGTTATCCTTTATGTACATCTTATAAAGATTCCTCTTTTCCCTCAACATCCTACAAATACTTTTGGTCATCCACTGAGGATTCTGCTTTTTCAGCTTACTTTTGGACACCTTCGAAATAAATCTGCATTGTGTTCCAAGTAAAACCCCCTTAAATCTTTCCCACATCTCATTTACAGACTTACAGTCCAGGAGTCTTCCTCCCAGTTTATTTCAGCTAGATATGAGCGCATCCTGTCAAAGTTTGCTCGCCTAAAATTGAAAATTTTTGTTTTAGAATGCACCTATTTAACTTCCCATGAAACATCAAAATTAACAGCAGAGTGATCACTTGTCCCAAGTGGCTCCAGTACCTCAACATTGCTAATTTTATCGGGGTCATTACAGAGCACTAAGTCTAAAATTGCCTTCTCTCTGGTTGGTTTATTGACATACTGCACCAAGAAATTATCATTTATGACATCTAGAAATTCTTCCTCCTCCCCCACCCTGTCTTTTCACCATTTCACGATTGATACCAGGATAATTTAAGTCTCCCATAATAATAGTCCCACCACCATTACAAGCTTGCGTAATCCTCCTAAAAAGCATTTCATTGATTGTACTGTCCAAAGCTGGTGGTCGATAGCATACTCCTATGTTTAAACCTGTCTCGTGTTTGCCAGTGAGCCTGACCCAGATATCTTCACAGGACAAGAAATCTTGTTTACAGGAGTGGGATAACATTCCTTTCCCCAAACTCTGGCAATTGGCGTCCTCACTTTGCAGATGAAGACCACAAAGGAAAAATGATCAGAGCCCAAATATTGCATTTTTGTATATTTTATATCATTATTATTATAGATAATTATAATATTCTAAATATTGAATATTTTTGCATAGTTCTTCAGAGCTCTGTTTCTAAGATCATTTTGAATTGAAGCACCTATTACTAAAACCCCATAAGACACACTTGACTTGACTTGACTTGTGGGGTTTTAGTAATCAGTGCTTCAATTTTTAATTCATCATTTCTCCACAATGTGAAAATGTGACTGATCATTTTTCCATTGTGGTCTTCAGATGTTTACAGGCTGCGGTTGAAAGAAGATGGGACACTAAACAATAGTAAGCATGGCCCTGCCCCAACTTTTTTGAGATGCATTGATGCCATGAAATTCAAAATGAGCTCACATTTTTCATGAAATGGTAAAATGTCTCACTTTCAACATCTGATATGTTGTCTATGGTCTATTCTGAATAAAATGTGGGTTTATGAGACTTGCAAATCATCACATTCTGCTTTTATTTACAATTTACACAGCATCCCAACTTTTTTGGAACTGAATAATACCGTGTAATTCAGCTGTAAGCTTTATTCATTTGTTTCAGTGATTATTATTAATTACAGCCACATAACATTGTAATTATTGCTGAGATATTTAAAGTCAGCAGGACTGCAATATTGAATCCGACCCTCGACTACCCCTGCCTCACTCTCAGCAGCTTCTTTAATACGTGAAAATGAGTGAGGAGGCCGGAAAAGGAGCCTGGGAGACAGTAGGGGGTGAAAACGGAGTATGGAAAAGTGGATGAAGGAGGAAAAAAGAGAAGAAGAAAAAGTCAAGGAAATATTTGCAATTAGAGTGAAAGTGGTCGGTTTCTCCCCCACACAGGCAGACAAAGGCATCGGCGGAACGAGGAGAGAGGAATCGCTGAGGGCTATTGATCCGGCCAGCAGTGCAGGGTCTGTCACCGGCAGTCAGGGAAGGCAAGGCGAGCCCCAGGGACAGGCAGAGATCGGGTTGCGGCATAACAGGGCAAGCAACTCATGGTCAGAAGTCTGGTTTGGGGTTCGAATCCCAGCCATAGCATCACTGACTATGGCAATTATTGGCGAAGCTTCGCGGGATAATATGGGTTAAGCCGGTTAACATTTTGTTAGTTCATCGCTCTGTGGCGACCTCTTCTGGTCTGCCAAGCACATGTAGCTGCACAAACTAAATTGTATATTGACTACGTGATCCACCGACGGCATAGGCGGTGTGTAATTAGCGGCGCGACTGCGTCGTGCGAGGAAGTGACGGCTAGTTTTCAAGTGAGTCGGAGGAATCACGTGCTGCATCCTCCTCCTGAGTCGATGGGAGCAGGTCGCTTTGCGGTGAATGAAACAGTTCTGCTGCATTCTAGGTGGGGAGAAAAGGGGGAGGAAAAAAGCTGAGGTCAGAGCCAAGAAGTCAGGTTCATTGAGATTGGCTGGCAAACTGGGGGAGCCCAGGACCTGAGACTCATCCTGTACCTCAAATAACTCAGGAGTCCTGCAATATGACAAGTTGATCGGACTTCCTCTGGATGAGCGGGCCGTTGACTCCTCAGAATGTCTGCGCAGCTGGAGTAAAGGAAGCAGAATGTGTTTACGGTTGTGTCTGTGAGGGACTGGGGGCTTGATGATGGCAGGGAACAATAAGCAGGTCTCTGGCGATGCGAGGGGGGTGACTATCACAGTTCTCCCCCTGTGAACAATCTTTTTCTGCCCTGGCCATGTCTCATGAAACTGGCCCTTAACTCATCTGTTCAAGAATTATAAAATTCTGAATGTCAAAACCTTCTCAAATATTCATTATGCTTCTGTAAACTGACTTATGCACATATAACCTGATTTTCATGTAAAGTAATTCAGCCAAAGAGCTTTTCATGACAACTGCATCATATGAATACATCCTCTCAGCATGTTTGGCATGTTTCTGTTCAGAATAATTCAAGGAGTTGAATGGAACATGTTTCGTTCCAAATAAAATTGTGGTTTATTCTATCTCAAAAACTCTATACAAAACTGTCAAAGTAAAATATCCTCTCTGGTAATCATCTCGTTTTCCTTGCCCTCTGCTTAATTGTTTTATTACTTCCTCCAAATGGTGGAAACCCAAAATCCAGATCTGATCCCCCTTCCAGGTCATTTATGGCCATGCCGCCTGGATCAAAGACGTGATTTGGCTAAAGCTCTTGCCCACCTGGTGAATAAATTGTTATTCATTTAAACTTGTGGTCTCCATGACTCTAATTCTTTTACATTCTTTCCAGCCATGTTACAACAGATACTTCGAGGTTTAATCCCAACTGAGGACCGACTGGCCAGCGGCTCGATATGGGAATTGGTTTTATTAAGTTGGAGAGACAATCATGTTCTATTCATTTAAAGGGTCTACGTAGCGCCAGTTCTGGGAATTTAGGACGAAATGGATGAAAAGTTGGTTTCCATTAAATTCCCTTTAGGAACCCATTGGTGTCTGCATAGACCTGGGTTTGTAGTCTCTGAGCCAAAAGATGCCTTTGCTGCGGTGATTTCTCCCATCCCCTGGTATTACCAATGAACCTAAGATTTGGCAATAATGCTAAAATCTGGAGCCTTATATTGAATAACGCAGGCCTTCACCTACGAGTCCAAGATGTAATCACCCCGAGGTCCATGCATGTTTTCACTAAAGTCTAAATTCTGATTTCAATTAGAGTCTGATTTGAAACGAGAGTAAATACAGTAGCTGTTACGCTTCTTTTGCAGTGGTCATTAATATGTCTGATGTTCTGCCTCTTTCTGGTGTAATATTCTAATACTCACATCAGATTGCACGGTGGCAGATTAGATATATCCGTGATTACAGCATGGCCCCGTTTGCTAACGGAAGAAGTTTATTAATATTATTCTATTTGACTCAGAACAGCATAAGTATACGTATGAACCTTTGCTCCCAGCTTTTCCGTCGTTGGTTTATCTGTGTGGGTTTTACAGCGGCGCATGAGAGAGGAATCTTCTGGCTCAGGCAGGCTAAGACTCAAGACAACAGGAACCATAAAACAGACGCTGGACTGAGACGGGAACTGGGAGGGTCAAAGAAACAAGAATGGACGTTAGAGAGAACAATAATACTAGAAAGCATGTCTAATAATCCGGCAGAGGGGAAGACGGAGACAGGATCGTAAATACAACGCGACAAGAAACAGTGGGAACAAGTGAGGGAAAAGTGTGGGGGCTGCACACAGGGAATAGGGGAAGTGACAAGACAGTAGTTGAATGATTGAAAACAGTTTACAAATCAAAACTGAAACTAACAAAGATGCCAGATTGCAGGGAAACCAATTAACGTCAAGACACAAGATGTGACAGCTTGCAACTATTTGGGAAGCAAAATGTTTGTTTTTTTTATGACAGACACTTTGTTGGGAAAATTTATGGAACAAGAAACTGGACACATGAGAACAGTGATGGTGTGTCAAAGTGGGACCATGATAATATATTGTATGACAAGGAGACAGGGGAAAGGCATCAAGGATCAAATCATTTGATCTCATAAGTTATCTGTTTTCCTATGAGTAACCAAGCTTTTTTTAATTTGTGGAGCCAGCCCATTGAAAAGTTTTCCTGATGAAAAGGAAAGGGATAGTTAATATGTTGTTGGTGTTGTTAGTGTAATGTGAATATAGGCCACTAGATGGCAGTATTTACCTTTTTTTTGTTAAGCTCAGACTGGAGTCATGTTTAGACATGTCCTGAACATGTCTGGGGCAAGTCTCAGAAAGTTAAAAAAAAGAGGTCTAAATGTGGGTGGGGTCTGAAAGAGAGTATATAAGGAAAAGAATTGAGACAGTAAAGTAGTAGGAGAAATTGCAAGAAGACGACCAGACCTGCCATTCTGTTCAAGACCTGTGATGTTTCTTTTGTGGATTTCTTTGCCTGTGTTTGAGCATTTTCTTCATCCAGGACATCACCAAGCCACCCCACTAAAAAGGGACTGTAATTATTTCTGTTTTTTCTTATTTATCAATCTTGGTCTTTAGTTGTAGGTTGTTATTAGTCTTTGTCTTTGTTAAAAATTAAATGTGTTTTAGTTGTTAAAACTGTGTTTGTCATCCCTTGCTGTTGCTGTTGTGTTATAAATGTAATAAGAAATTGGGGCCATAACAAATTGGGGGCTCGTCCGGGAGAGACCATTGTGTGAGTAATTTATTGAAAATCTAACATTCCAAATTGTGAAATTGTTTTTGTGAATTTTCCTAGATATATATTGACAACAGCAATGGATGATTTCTTGGCATCACCAACCGTAGGGGTTTTGAAGTCTTTTAAAAAGACAGAACTGCTAGAAATTTGCAGACAGTTGGAGCTGACAGAGGTAAAACCAGCCATGCGAAAAGCAAGACTGGCTAGAGAGATAGTTGAATATTACATTGATGAAAATGTGTTTGCACCAGGAGATCTGGAACAGTTTCCAGTGGAAAATCCAAATATAGAAATGGAACTTAAATTAAAAATGCTAGAGATTGAAAGGGAGGAAAGAGAAAAAGAAAGGGAGGAAAAAGAGAAAGAAAGGGAAGAAAGAGAAAAAGAAAGGGAGGAAAAAGAGAAACAAAGATAATTTGAGAGGGAAGAAAAAGAAAAACAAAGGCAGTTTGAGTTAGAAAAATTAGCAAGAGAAGAAAAACAAAGAGAATTTGAGAGAGAGAAAGAGGAAAGAGCAGAAAGAGAGAGACAGAGACAGAGAGATTTTGAATTAGAGAAATTCGATAGAGAAGAAAGACTCCAAATGGAGAAAATAAAAATTAAAATTGAAACTAAAAATAAATTTTGTGCCAGTCAGGAGGTAAAACTGGTGCCTCCATTTTCTGAAAAGGACGTAGACAACTATTTCCAGTGTTTTGAAAAGGTAGCAAAGAGTTGCCAGTGGCCAAAGGAACACTGGCCTCTGATGTTGCAAACTGTCCTCAAGGGTAAAGCTCAACAAGCCTATTCGGCTTTGTCTGCAGATGATTCCTCTGATTATGAGGTTGTCAAAAAGGTTATTTTGAGAGCTTATGAGTTGGTTCCAGAGGCTTACCGACAGAAATTCAGAGGTCTGAAGAAATCTGAAAATCAGACTTATGTTGAATTTGCTAATGAGAAGCAGGTTTGCTTTCAGCGCTGGTGTACTTCTATGGAGGTCAAGGATGATTTCAACTCACTAAAAGAGATGGTGTTAGTTGAAGAATTCAAGAACTGTGTTAAGGATGATGTTAAGACCTACCTTAATGAGAAGCAAGCACTGAACTTGCAATCAGCTGCCAAATTTGCAGATGAATATGTTCTCACTCATAAGTCCAAATTTCAGTCTAGCAGTAACAATAAATGGTCCCAATTTCAGAAAAAGGGTTACGGTGATACCCAAGATTCCTCACCCAAAGACAAAGACAAATCTGGTGATGGTGCTCAGAAATCCAGTAACAGGTCTGATCAAAGTGTGAAAGCTGACAGTGACAAAAGTGGTCTAGTTTGCAGTTATTGCAAGAAATCTGGTCATGTTACAACTAACTGTTGGTTCCTTAAAGCTAAGAAAGAAAAAGAAAAGGATACCAAACCAAATGCCTTTGTGAAAACAAGGTTAGAAACCCCTGTAGTAGATGGCCGATCTGCTAAATTGCCTGCTTCTTGTGGGGCTAAAAAGCCTGATACAGCTGACTTTGTGAGGGAGGAATTTCTTCCATTTGTGTCAGAGGGATTTGTGGCTCTGAATGAGCATACTACTCCTGTCCCCATATATATCCTAAGGGATACCGGAGCTTCTCAGTCACTTTTGTTGATGAACTCCTTGGAGTTACGTGATGAGACCGCTTCAGGGGATTTCATACTTGTACAAGGTATTGAAGGGAGGACTGTATCTGTACCCCTGCGCTCTATATTCTTGAAGTCAGATTTAGTTACAGGACAGGTAAAAGTGGGACTTATGTCAAGTCTACCTATAAAGGGTGTTTCTCTGTTGCTAGGCAATGACCTGGCTGGGGGCAAAGTAGTTCCCCCTGTACATCTTACTTCACAGCCGAGCACTGAAGATGGGGATGAGGACCCATCTCTGTATCCTTCTTGCGCAGTGACTCGTGCTATGGCCAAGAAGGCTAAAGAAGAAGATGATGTGGTGCCGTCCAGTACATTGAATAGTCAGGACTCAGGTGGTTCGCCTCATGACTCTGATTGGCCTACTATGGTTTCTCCGTTTGAGGACTTATCAGATACTTTTATCAGTTCTCTATTCAGCCAGCCGGATGGGTCTGGTGATTCTGATGTGTCTGGAGACTTGTCTCTGTCCAGAAAGCGGTTGATTGAGGAGCAAACTAATGATCCTGAAATTTGTGTACTAAAGAGGAGAGCCCTTCCTGATAAAGAAATAGACGCAGTTCCAGTTGGGTATTAGCTCAAGGATGGTGTGTTGATGCGGAAGTGGCGCCCTCCTGATATCCCTGCCAATGCAGATTGGGCAGTGGTCAGGCAAATTGTTGTTCCGAAGGTCTATAGGAATGAGATCTTAACAATGGCTCATAGTTTACCTTTAGGAGGTCATCTTGGTGTTAACAAGACTGTTGATAAGATCATGAAACACTTCTTTTGGCCTGGGCTTCGGAAAGACGTTTCCAACTTTTGCAAAACCTGTCACACTTGTCAGGTAGTTGGAAAACACCAGTTAGACCCACCTGTAGCTCCATTGCAGCCTATCCCAGCATTTGGGGAGCCATTCTCTAGGGTCATTGTTGATTGCGTTGGTCCATTACCCAAGACTAGATCTGGAAATCAGTATTTGTTGACAATCATGTGTGCATCTACCAGATTCCCCGAAGCCATACCTCTACGTAACATCAAGGCAACTGCAATCTCGAAGGCTTTGATAAAGTTCTTCACGTTGTTTGGTCTTCCCAGGGAAATTCAGTCAGACCAAGGTAGCAATTTCACTTCAGGATTGTTTCAGCAGGTTATGTATGAACTAGGTGCAAAACAGATTCTTTCTAGTGCCTATCATCCAGAAAGTCAGGGTGCCTTAGAGCGGTTTCATTCCACTCTCAAGACAATGATGAGGACTTATTGTTATGACCATGAGAAAGACTGGGATGAAGGGGTTCATTTGCTGTTGTTTGCAGCTAGAGAAGCAGTGCAGGAGTCTACTGGATTCAGTCCATTTGAGCTAGTGTTTGGTCATGAAGTGAGAGGACCTTTGCTATTATTGAGTGAACAATGGCAAGAGGAAGAGCCGCAAATCAGTCTGTTAGACTATGTTAGCAAGTTTAAGGAAAGATTGCGTGCAGCTTGTGACCTTGCCAAAGAGAACTTGAAATCAAGTCAGGGAAAAATGAAAACTTGGTATGATCATAAGGCTAGAAGCCGTGAGTTTAAACCAGGAGACAAGGTCCTTGTGTTGTTTCCCTTGCAGTCCAATCCATTGCAGGCTAGATTTCATGGTCCATATGAAATTCTGACAAAACTCAATGATCTCAATTACATTGTGAAGACTCCAGATAGGAGAAAACCAAAACAATTGTGTCATATTAACATGCTAAAGCCTTATCATGACAGAAATGCTAGGGTTGCAGCTGTCACTTCAGATTCTCCAATGGTCGAAACGTGTGAAGATGAGGGGGAGTTTCAAGATGATGAACCAAGAATTAAAGCTGAAGTTCTTTCATGTAAATTGTCAAACACTGAAGTGTTGCAAAATCTTGATGTAAAACTCCAGCACTTAGAACCCTCACAGAGAGATCAGTTTGAAAGGTTGATCAAGAAAAATGAGGATTTGTTTCCTGATGTTCCAAAGAGAGTTACTATAGCCTCTCATGATGTAGATGTTGGTGATGCCAAACCAATAAAACAGCATCCATACCGGATGAATCCTGAAAAGAGAAAGATTGCTGAGAAAGAGGTTGAGTACATGTTAAAACATGATATTATCAGACCCTCCAACTCCGATTGGAGTTCACCCTGTGTGCTAGTTCCAAAACCTGATGGAAGTACTAGATTCTGTACAGATTATCGCAAAGTCAATGCTATAACTAGAACTGATGTGTTTCCAATACCTAGGATTGATGATTGTATTGATAGTATAGGGCAAGCAAAGTTTCTGACCAAGATTGATTTATTGAAGGGTTATTGGTGTGTGCCTTTAACTGAGAGGGCCAAGAGCATCTCTGCTTTTGCCACACCATCTGGATTGTACCAGTATGAAGTCCTACCCTTTGGCATGAAAAATGCCCCAGCCACGTTCCAAAGGATGATACAGTCTACAATCGCCGGATTGCCACACACGGGTGCGTACATCGATGACCTGATCACATGGAGTCACTCCTGGGAAGAACATCTAAAAGATGTAGAGACGTTGTTCCAGCGCCTGACACATGCTAACCTGACTGTTAACCTGAGCAAGAGTGACTTTGGTTGTGCTACTGTCACCTATCTTGGCTACGTCATAGGCCAGGGTAAGGTGGCACCCATAAATGCTAAAGTCCAAGCCATCATGGACTTTCCAGTTCCTGACAACAAAAAAGCTTTGCGCTGCTTCCTTGGAATGATCGGGTACTACCGCAAGTTCTGCAAGAACTTTGCTGAGATTGCTCTCAGTCTAACTAACCAACTGAAGAAAGGCGTAAAGTTCACCTGGTATGATGCATGCCAGAGAGCCTTCGATCGCCTGAAGTCTCTGCTGTGTCACTACCCCGTGCTCAAATCTTTTGACTTCAACAAACCGTTCTCCATCGCGGTCGATGCTAGCGACCAAGCTTGTGGATCTGTGCTCCTACAGAGAAGTGACTCTGATGACATTTAGCATCCCGTGGCATACTTCTCCAGGAAGTTCAATCGCCACCAAAGGAACTATTCCACAATAGAGAAGGAACTGTTGGCTCTGGTCCTTTCTTTACAACACTTTGAGGTTTATGTTTGTTCAGGACAAAAGCCAATGATTGTGTACACTGACCACAATCCGTTAATGTTTTTGAGTAAGATGAAAAACAAGAATCGGAGATTGTTGAATTGGAGTTTGATTTTACAGGAGTTTGACTTGGAAATTAAGCATGTGAAGGGTACAGACAATGTAATTGCTGATTGCTTATCCCGTGTTTGAATGTATATATCATGTGTTTGAATATTGTATGATATGTATATATAGACAAGTGTTCACTTAACCATTTTGTATTGAAAAGAAAAATTTTGCCTTTATGAGTCAAAATTTTTCCCTTTTGGAATGGAGGTGTAATGTGAATATAGGCCACTAGATGGCAGTATTTACCTTTTTTTTGTTAAGCTCAGACTGGAGTCATGTTTAGACATGTCCTGAACATGTCTGGGGCAAGTCTCAGAAAGTTAAAAAAAAGAGGTCTAAATGTGGGTGGGGTCTGAAAGAGAGTATATAAGGAAAAGAATTGAGACAGTAAAGTAGTAGGAGAAATTGCAAGAAGATGACCAGACCTGCCATTCTGTTCAAGACCTGTGACGTTTCTTTTGTGGATTTCTTTGCCTGTGTTTGAGCATTTTCTTCATCCAGGACATCACCAAGCCACCCCACCAAAAAGGGACTGTAATTAGTTCTGTTTTTTCTTATTTATCAATCTTGGTCTTTAGTTGTAGGTTGTTATTAGTCTTTGTCTTTGTAAAAATTAAATGTGTTTTAGTTGTTAAAACTGTGTTTGTCATCCCTTGCTGTTGCTGTTGTTATAAATGTAATAACAAATTGGGGCCATAACATTAGAATGAGAAAAACCACATGGGTTTGATGCTGGACGATGTAAGCTGTAGGGTGAGGGCAATAGAAAGGTCGCTGTTACAGCGTTATTAGCGACAAGCTCACAGGCATGTGGCAGCAGTAGGTAGGCTATATAAAGTATGGGTAGGCCCATAGTAGATGCGGTGAAGACAGGTGCTCAGGGAAAGACAATGAGATAACGAGAAAGCTGGAGTCTGGTTGCTCTCGTTGTGGAGGTAGTCACATTGCAGAGTTCATTCAAGGTAACAGAAGAAATTCAGCGACAGACAAGGCAAAATTTTGCCATTTTAAATTCTAAAGTGACCTGCCGCTGAGAGAGAGGGGTGGAGTGAGTGCAGCCCCAGAATAAAATGTATGCGGATACTATGAAGATAGTGAAGGAACACAATAAAATGAGGAAAGAACAAGTCACGGTGGAGGCGGTGATTAAAGAGCAGGGTAGAAATGGCAAATAATGTAGGCTATAAATATGGACTTGGGGAGGTTTTTTTTTAGCTTTCTTGGTGATGGTGTAAGGGAAGTTAAAACAAAATCGAATGATGGTTAAAGCACGGGAGATTTTGGGAATAATAGATGTCATGAGATGAAATAAGAGAATCTTGGAGAGGTTTCGGCGGAAGCCATACCCCGACTTGTAAGTTGCTTGATAAAGAATTTGATTACGGGAGAAAATAATACAGTAGGCCATGTATGACAAATCCAGTAGATGGAGGTAATAAACCAATAGGCTTCCTATCCACAATTAAATCTCAATGAAGAAGAAGAAGACCGCGGAGTTTGTGTAGCCAATGGAAGCGGACGCTGGATGTGTGTAATGTCTGCTTCCTCCATGCTGGATGCCTGGCGAGAGAAGGCGTGATTCCTGTTTTTCAGCGAAGTACAAGCAACCATTGCTTGATAACTGAGTTATCACCGGGAAAACTGCGATTCCTTGCGATTATAAGACAATGGGGGACATTAGACTTCCACGGCACATGTTTCTGTGGTGCATGTCCGTTATTTACATGTTTGCTTTCGCATCCCTTTACATCCAGATTCCAGGTAAGTTAAGGCATCACATCGCTAGCTGGCCTCAAGGATGCCACGTCTGCGAATGCGCAGATAGATTTTTTTTAAAGACATATACCTTAAAGCACAATATAAACGTCATTGGAAATTATTTTGAGAGCTGAAATTAGTGGGCAGCTCGGCGGTTTTTTTCTCTCTCTTCTTCTTTTTTGCTCGTGCTGTATTCTGTTATTTCCACGACTTGTAATATAATGACCATCATAAATCATAATGTTGAAAAAGATTTTCATTTAAGTTACGCAGTTATTTCTGGAAAATCTTGTGCTTTAGCTGGACGCCTTTATTGGGCGGCCCGAGAACGAGTGAGTTAAGCCGCTTTCACACAGGTCAGGAAGCGAAACGAATTTTTCGCACGACAGATTACATTCAAAGTCAATGCAAAGGCGCGAATACACGCGTCTCTGCGTCGACTTTAAATGTATTCTGTCGTGCGAAAAATTCGTTTCGCGTCCGGTGTGAAAGCAGCTTTACTCAGACGAGTGAAGTTCCAAGCTTTCGTGATCGTGCGCTCGCCGCAAACTCCAGCTTGGGCTGCGCTTATCTCAGCCCCATTCATGTGCCTCCGAGGGCTGGTTTTAACATTCTGACATTTACTGGCCCTGCGGAGTCACATGCAGGGCCCATGACAAAACCTGCAAAAGCTGAAATCGCCAACACCACTTGTCTTCGACCGCTGTTTGCGTCAAAACTTTTGTTTTACCTTGTGTTTGGTATCGGCGTAACAACGATATATTAAAGTTTCGTTCGGCACCAACCATTCATCGTAACTCCCTCTCGTTCCGAAGAATGAGTCTGGAAAAGGCAAACTTTCACCCCTGAAATCTAACTACTAAAACCCTTTAACACTCCGGTAAAATTAGCCTAATATGCCTATCCAAGGTGGACCCAAAGTAAATTGAAAGCTGTTCTTGAACCGTTTGGAGAATATGGATGTTTTGGTCTCTTTTGTAAAGGAAACACTCTGAAGTTTTCCCCCAACTTAAAGAATCAATAAGTGCCGCTGTCACTGAGTAATGTAAGTTGGAAAACACTGAAGGAGAAGGTTTTTACTGTCGCCTGAATTTTTTTTTTTTTGCCAATAGGTGCCTGCAGGGGAGTGTAGCTGAGACTTATTAGCTGATAAACACAATGGGACCACAGCATGAAGCTGTAACACAGGCGTTGATTAAAGCTGCTGTGATCATTATATTTTGAAATGGTTGGCATCAATTGAATCATAAGAATATTGGCTTTCCGAAGATATATCGCATGAGTATCTCACATTACATACAAGCTGTGTAAATGACGTAGTTTGTTTTTAACTTCCCTGACGGCCCGTGGACGTCGGAGTGAAAAGGGGTTAAATTAACCTACAATTCGAGCTTCACATTTGGCTCACATTGGCTGTCATTCGGTTGATTGGATCAATTCAATTTGAAGGCGCATTTCTCGTATATATGGGAAATGTCCATTTCTCCTATACCTGAAAATCCCAATTCATACAAAAAATGTTTCGTATAATCTTAACCCCTAGCAAGAACAAAAGGAACAGTTGAGTCTGTCCCGTGACTTCAATGGGCGTCTGAAAAAAAAAACTTGACAGTTTATTCTTCACGAGTATGATCAATTCATGTATACCAGAACTATGCAATTCTAGGAGACAAAGAAGGACAATTTTATATTGGCACCTTCTGGTATATGAGAAGTGTTCATCATATGCCTTGAAAAGGACATGATCCATGTCATTTGCATTAGTGATATTCGTTTAAGTGACGGGGGATGCTTTGATAACAGGATTTTGAACCGTTTCTCAGAATTGCATTTCTTTCAGACTGATCTTATCCTCCTTGTCTCAACCGAGGTCTGTATGGTAATGACGGTATTCTACCGGCCCGGTGGCTGATGCGCTACACTGGGAAGGGTCTACTGGAGCAGCTTCAGGACTCGCCCACCCTCCTGTGGTTGGGTCCTCGCTTGGGTCTGGACACCCAGCAAGGCATGGAGCTAATCTGCCTCTTGGGGGCACTGTTGAGCCTGGGGGCGATGGTGGTGCAGCCCTTACGGAACAGCCTTGTGTTCCTCTGCCTGTGGGTGTTGTATCTCTCCCTCACTCAGGTTCGTACATTTCATTCCGGTCGCTTATTTTTTTCTCTCTGTCGTCTTCTCGCCCCAGCGACTGCCTTCGCTGAAGTACTTTTAAAATTTTTGTCTTGAATACTTGACATAAATGATCAGGATGTGGACCCACCTGTCCCCATCGGCTACTGCTGAAACTGATATCACTTCGGGCAGATTCTTTGAAAAGCACTGACATAGCAATTTCGTAATTTGCATGTCCTCCAATCCTGCATCTTCACTTCCTTTTCTCGTCTCCTCTCCTTGTCTCCCTGATGAGTGAAGCAGAGGAAGCTGGGAGGTGAAAATACGCCATCAGGATGCACAGAAAAAATGAAAAATAAGTCAATCTTACCAAGTATTTTAGTCTTGTATTTAGGGTTATCCCCATGAAACCAACATCTCCATATATGAGTCTGTCAGATGCAGCTGCTGTATTCAAACCTGCGGTACTTCAGGCCCATTTTACATTCTAGTGGAGATTCTAAGGTTTCCAACAATCCCAAGTATGTCCTGCTGAATTACAGGGAAATGTGTATGAAATGATGCGCAACATCTATTTGTTGTGGCCAAGAAAAAACACAGCTTTATATGTTTGAATATTTCCCTCAGTAAGAGTGTGGTGAAGCTTCAGTGAAGCGCTGCAACCAGCAGACACAGAACATGTATGTGACCTTGTCCTGCCATATGAAGAAAATTATTATTTTTTTTACTTTGAATCTACTTAAGGCAAGACTTAAGTGAAAAAGTAGAGTTGAAGGGGTTAAAACAAGTATTTCGGTTGCCATTCTTCTCAGTAGGACAAAATTCACCAATGTGTAATGGCCGGTGGAATACAGAAGCCGGGTGCCATGACCAGAGTGAGTAGCACGGACGCAGAACAAACATGGAGAATAATACAGACCAAACAAAAGTGCTTAGCTACAAACAGACACTCCAGCGAAGGAGGCGTGCCGGACTTCCCCAGAATCTATATAAGAAGGAAGTGCTGCCTCAGCTCAATCAGCCAGCTGGGCAAAGAATCCGATAGCCCAGGAAACGATATTGTACCGGGACGAGAGCCACAAAGAAAAGTCCAAAACCCACACACAAACATCCAGAACCATGACACAATGAGTTTCTGGATTTTCCAATGTGAAAAGAAAATCTCACTTGTCAGGCTCAAGGTGACTTCAAATAAGTTTACATTTTCTCCTTCTGACTGGGAGAAATAATAAAAAGTTAAGAGTTGTAGTTAGATGAAATTACTTGTTAAGGCAGACACTGTGCAGCATTGGCCCCATTTGTCTGATGAGGGTCGGCCATCTTTATTCTGAACTGGTGACGATAACTTAGTTCTTCAGGTCACTCCCTCCAGCGATCGGTCTGAACTGTTGGCAGCTCCCCACAACAAACATTTTAGATCATAATTCAGTCTGTTTCTGTGAATTATTGGCATATGGCACCTGATCTGACTGTTGCATGTCAGCATTACTTTTTCCTTCTAGATAAACGTACTAATGGTGATAATTGTTTCTTTCCTCTATTCAGGTTGGGCAAGTTTTTCTTTACTTCCAGTGGTAAGTGCTATTAACTGAAGCTGCTGGTGTCTTGTGTATCTCAGAGGTGCGGGAGCAAACGCTTTATGGCATTGTAGTTTGTATATGAGCAGAGGGATATGGGGAGAGCCTGTGCGTGAGGTTCTTTGCTAGTATTTGGGTGGTTTATGTTTCAAGCCCCTGTATGGCTACAAAACATCAGTGTTTCTATCGGGCCCTTGAGCTCATATCCCTCTTGGAGGGATTGGCCCCATCTCAAGGCTCTTTTATACTTGCAAGATGTGTGTCTGTTGGCAGTTTCTTGCAACTAAAATGATGTCAGAGACAGAAAAAAGCGGCCTTTCGACGGTGTCTTGTAACAGACATTCGACAGGTACATTGCGGACACTGTTGTTGGTTGTCTTATAATTTCATTGGGTGGATGGACGAAGAGTTTGGTGTTTGTCACGGACATGTGTTGATACAGTAGAGTTCTTGAAAAGATTGATCAGATATGGTTGTAAACAAGTGATTTTAATTACCAAGGAAATGATAGTTTACGCTGCGGATGTTTTCCGACACTTTGTTTAAGAATGAGAAATGTATCTTCCTGCACTTTTCTTCAGACCTCCTTCGACTTGTGTCTTACAAGTATTAAAAGGCCTTCAGTCTGATCAACTTTGAGTCCCTCTGGATGAAGGCGACAGCCTTTTGAGACCTGTGATGTAATAACCCCTCCCCTGTGCTCACAGGGACAGCCTGCTGCTGGAGACGGGATTCCTGACCATTCTCATCGCCCCCCTCCTGCGGTGGGGCTCATCCTCACGGCTACACGACGGCGTCACGTTCTGGCTCGTCCGCTGGCTCCTGTTCCGTCTCATGTTCGCCTCCGGCGTGGTCAAACTCACAAGCCGCTGCCCTACCTGGTGGGGTCTTACTGGTGGGTGTGTGTGTGTGTGTGTGTGTGTGTGTGTGTGTGTGTGTGTGTGTGTGTGTGTGTGTGTGTGTGTGTGGTGCTTAGTTAGAGCTGAGAAAGACGTTAATTTTAATTCTGACATTCTGTCGTTTATCATGCTGTGCCCACTCACGCATTTGGATTATAACATTTCGGCAGGAGATTAGTATGCGGCTCATTTATGCAAATACCAGCTTTGAATTTTCTGAAGTTTTAATGGTAATGTGTTTTAATAACTGTATACTTGCCTGAAAGTTAAAAATTATTTGTGAAATTGCTGCTATTGAGGCATTTGATTAAAATTATCTTATTCTATCATGAAGACAAATTTGCTCTAATTGTGCGTTAAAACCTGAACCTGTTTTGTATAACAAGCAAAAAGTCACAGACTTGCCATTGGTTAGAGCAGGTGTCTGACATATAGAAACTTGCACTTTATTGGTTCTGGGTTTTGGTGCCCAGAATGGCCGATCAGCTGATTAGTCTTCCTGTTTCAGATTCATATTCAGATTTATGTGTTTATTCACACAGGCATACACATTATGTATAATGCATAACTGAAGTTATGGGATCATGTGTGAATCGGGCCTCCTAGAGAAGCAATCAAAAGCTTTTAGGAGGGAGCCTGAGAACAAATATAAACATTAATAATAATAATAATAATCATAACAATAATGATAGCAATAATAATTATTAATTATTATTATTCTTTTTATTATTATAATAACAGGACAAATACAGACACGTATACAACATAAAGCACTTAACACCACATCTATCCCAGAGCAGATAGATGAGAGGTACCACATGATACTTAAATATATGATCCTAACAATTTGTCCTTTAGCATCTTCTTAAATGTGGAAATGGGCTTCAACACTTTCATATTCTCATCGAGTTTGTTCCAAATCCACGGCCCCCTGCATGTAATACTCAAGCTGGTACATTTAAGTTTTCTTTTTTTTTTTGCCAGTGATAAGATGTTTCTTTCTAGTATCATGAGCATGCATGTTCCCGCCTGCTGTAGCTCTGACCTACCACTATGAGACCCAGTGCATCCCCACTCCCCTGGCCTGGTTTGCCCACCATTTGCCCGTCTGGTTCCAGAAACTCAGTGTGGTTGCCACTTTCGTCATTGAGATTGCGGCGCCCTTTCTCTTCTTTTCTCCAATCAGGAGCTTGCGGCTGGGGGCATTCTACATGCAGGTGTGTATGTGTGAAAGGCCGCCCTTTCAGTACCTCTGTGTGTTTGGATTGTGTTGCAACTCTGGGTCACTGTCAGTTATGGGGTCACTGTTCACCTTGCTGTATTTTTCTGATTGTATTTGAAAATTTGTGGGTGGTGAATTACTGTTCAGAACATGAGCGTATTCAGTTCATATTCTTAGATGCAAATTTGGTGATTTTTGAATGATGGCATCACTCGAGTTTGCTATAATGTGGTAAATATAGTCTGGTCCCCTGTCATGTTACCAGGTGCCCTGCTAATTAACTATTACAGGCCATTTCAAAGCTGTCCTTTGTGACATCATGAGGGGGAGGGGCCTCCCAGAATAATGAATGGACAGATTTACTGGTTGGCTGAAGTCCATTCGTCCTTCTTTCCTCTGGGCGGTCACTTCACCATGTGATGTCACAAACCGCTGTGGAAATGGCTTGTAATGACTAACTGTCTGGGCACCTTGTGACATGATGGGGTACCTTTAAATCTTGACGCCATCTGACCTTGGAGGGTCCAGCGTGTAATGAAGAGTTGAGGAAGTGCGTGTTGTTGAAGTATGAAGTTAAATGTATAAACTATTGTAGCGTATTCAGCTGTGTGAAGAAGAATCTGGAAGAATCTGACCTATACTTGACCAACTCATTTATGCACTTTGGACATTTCTTCTTCTGCTTTTTTATACTTTGTTCAGGTTCTGCTGCAGGTTCTCATCATCCTGACAGGAAACTACAACTTCTTTAATCTCCTCACCGTCACGCTCTGCATCTCTCTGTTGGATGACGACCACGTCAACGCTTTCATCGGCCACGGAAGAAAGAGCAAGACGAAAAGTATGAATTTTTATTGCATGTTTTCCGCAGGGATATCATCTCAGATTTACTACATTGTGCAAGGAGGGAATTAAGAATCATGTCAGTAAAATGAATGAAAAATTTCCTCAGGAATACATTGCTTTGAGGCTTACCCATACTGTGCTAAATGCTGTAGCCCTTCATTTGTGATGGTCTTCTGTTCTGGGGGTGTCTTGATCCCCCCACTGCGAGTTTTCGCTTATTTAGCCAGACACTTCAGAGTCCCTTTAGGCAGAATTATACGGACGGAGTCGGCAGTGTATTGGTTAACCCTGTAGGACAGTAGGAGCCAGTCCAGCTCCTTGGGTCACCCTGACCTGCTTGTTTAGTGTCTGTTCCTGCCCTGACACACGTGATGCGGCTCATTGAGTGACATTTAATTATGTGCCAACTGTTTGAATCTGCTGGGTTTGGGCAGGATGATGTCTGAATGCGTACAGTAGGGTTTCCCTCGGAGCTGCTATAAAGTGACGATACACATCCCCGAAAATTCAGTGTTTAACCGCGGAATGTGGAGATAATGTGAGCTGCCTTAGGCCCTGTCCACACGTACACAGGTATATTTGAAAACGTATCTTTTTCTGTGCTTTTTGGCCTCCCGCCCACTCACAAACAGCGTTTTTGGTCGCTAAAGCGGAGCTTTTTTTTTAAACGCCTTCTAAAGCTGCTTTCACACAGGACGCTAAACAAATTTTTTGCACGACCGATTACATTCATGTATTCGAGTCTTTGCATTGACTTTGAATGTAATCTGTCGTGCGAAAAATTCATTTCGCGTCCGGTGTGAAAGCGGCTTCAAGTGAAGTTTTTTTTGGGGGGGGGGGGGCTGGGCCGCGAATAGCGGCCAAGCCCCTGTAAACGCGAATGTCGCTGAGGGCAATTCCATGTAAATGTCAACATCACCATTAAAAAATAAACTAACGCATACAATTATGAAATCCATCTTAAATATATCATCAATGTCTATATTTGACAAAACAAAACTAACTTGATCATTTGTTCATAATAATTAAATCCTCCTCCTCTAACAACTACAGCTGTTCTATTAATAAAAATAGCATTTTCAGTACACCCAATCAGGTTTTTTTAAATTTATTTTTTTTATAAGACCTACGGATCATACATTTTTACCAACAATATTGTCATATATCCCCTGTGGCCACTAGGGTATATCCTAGCAATTAGCAGATTATTTTGTGATTCCATGTTGAACAAGCTCCCACAGTCAAAGTTTAAGTGACGTGCTTTTACTGGACAGCCAATGTCACGTCTGTGACAGTTTTTAAGAAAAGTTTTGAAATCCAATACCATTTCAAATCCAATACCGACCAAACTTTTGGTGCAAAGCTAACTTTTACTGAGGTTAAATGTTAACATTAAATTGCCATTATACTTCCTTTCTAAATAATATTTCTCCATGTTACGGACGTTACCGTTATGGACGTGACAGGAGTCTAATAACAATGCAACATTATTTTACAATGCTAGTCTACATGCTGAGGAAACATTCATTGCTGCGTTTTCACCATATACAGTGAAAGAAGCTTTATACAAACTATATGTTTACATTTTCTTCCGTTCCTCTCTTCTCACTCGAGGCCCTACATGAAACTCCATCCAGTCTTTGTAGTTCATTACCGAGACAATTGCAGTTTACTGATGGCTTGACAGCAGACACCAAATCGTTTATGCTCACTGATTGTTGCCCTACGCCAGATCATCGTTATACCAACTCAAAGGTTTTCTACTCTTACACCTGATTGTGGACAGATGCTGAGATATCTACAGCATCCAGGTCAGGGACGAGTCAAATGACATTTATGCTCCCATCACCTTATCCCACGGTGGAACACTTTCACGTCAAGGAGATCGACCACAGTGCACGGAGTTGGCCTACATCACAGTGCCAACACGGAGCCGCTTGCATCTGGGTTAACGTCAGGTGTTTCCCCAGATTTCATTGATATCAGATTCAATTATTGTGTAGAAGATTGAGTAAGCAGTGGCGGAGCTAGAACTCGGAATTGTGGGGGTGTTAGGGGTGGGGTTGGGGGACGGACACATTCCTTTATGACAACAATTAGTCCTGGCTAGTTCTTAATGATTTTCCTTTATTGACTGGTTTTAATTATCGAAACGGGCAATTGAAGACGCGGTTTCTCTCCATATGCAATCTAACAGCGATGAAATAATGGGCTAAATTCAATACTGAAAAATAATTTTGCGTTAAAAGAGAAAATATTAGGCGCTCATGGGATGAAAAAATATTACATTTGAAAGAATGAATCTGGTGCTCTTGGAAAAGTGGAATGAGAGAACAGTCAAAAATTTTAGGTCTTCCAGGCACTCAGGAAAAAATAGTAAGGTCAAAACGAAGCCTTAGAATAAAAGGCCTTTATTAAAACATGGCTTAACCCCTTTCTGCATGCAAATTTAAGCACGCAGATACTGTACTCGACCACTAGATGGCAGCCCCAGATCAGTTATTGAATATTCACAAGCAAGCAGAGTTCGAGCGCGGTTTTGGATATGGGGAAGTTCACTCCACTCCCTGTTTTTCAAGGGCTGCATGAATGAAACTCCTTACTTAAGCCTGATGTGCAAACTGGTCAATATCCGTGCCCATAGTATCGATCCAGCAGTTAATAAAAATCTTTTGCGACAGAAAAAATTGTTGTCCTCTGTAACCAGTTTAGCCACAGTGAGCCAACGGTATTCCAATGGTTCAGAAAAATCAGTTTTCTGAAGCAAAAAATTTGACATGGTATTTATTCTCTCACATTCTACTGTCAATTACAGTCATCTCTTTCAAAAAATGCAAAGTTCCTTACCGTAGATTTACGTGTAGATTCCTTCATTGACAAATTCAGCGCTTCCTTATATCCACCCAAAGTACTGGTTTTGATAGTCAATCATACATTTAGGCTCTTCTGCGTAACTGCATAGTTAGACTTCACGCCCTCGTGAAACTTCCCGGTAACAATGTATTGATTGGCTCGTTTCTTATCCAATTCCCGAGGATTTAAACATTCTACAGTAAGTGAAACACATTGATTGGACAAACACAGAGCAGACAAGCCTATGCGTATCAGCAAGCTCGGCTGCATCCTGTCTACGTTGCTCACATTACGCAGCTGAAATAGTCGCAATTTATAGAAAAAAGACTCGCAAAACTGACATTGAAGTGTTCAGTTACATTTACAGGATTTAAATGAAATAAAGACATTGTCAATGGGAAGTATTTCGAATGAAACAGGACAGGAGGGTTCTTTTACTAGACACATCGGTCTCTGGAGGAGGGATTCATGAAAAAGGTTAGGCTGCTACTTTTGCTTTTTGTTTTGGAATGTATACCGTACTCAACAAAGTCGAATGCCGACATTTGTTTTCCTGTTTAAAACGTGAACTGGCCATGCATTTGGGTGGACCCCTTGGTACGTTCATTGCACGGTTCTGTTGAATCCAGGGAGGCAATATATTGTCTGATCTTCCCTGAAAGTGGAATGTCTATTCTATTAAAATACGGTATATTTCAGAATTAAGATATTACGGAGTTGGTGAGTTGTACTTGTTCCTAATAAA
The DNA here is from genome assembly GCA_029721435.1 of Gymnothorax reevesii. Lineage (NCBI taxonomy): Eukaryota > Metazoa > Chordata > Actinopteri > Anguilliformes > Muraenidae > Gymnothorax > Gymnothorax reevesii. The sequence goes on from CM056579.1 coordinate 17,388,353, forward strand.
TGTTGAAATGAGTTTGTGAGCTCGGATCCCAGAGAACTAGCAGCACCTATTAAGTGTGGAGTGATATCGAATTGAGTTTAGCCTAGGCCAGAGGTCTTATTGGGAAAATGAGACGTGGTAGCGCAGTGGTCAAGTAGGCTTGACTTGACTCCTGAGTTCAAGCCCCGGCCACGGCCTTCATGGTGTGGTCTTGGGCAAAACACGTCGCACTCTACGCCTCACTCCACCCAGGTGTATAAATGGATACCAGCAAATAGTCAGGGAAACCTGACTTAGAGCTGGAGGAGTACCTGTGATGGACTGGCATCCCGTCCAGGGGGAGTAATAATGCTCCTAGTCACGTTATGCCACAGAAACGGGGGTAAAGCACTGGGCTGTTGGGCTACTGGCTCGAAACAGGCTTACTTCTTCTTCTTGGGAATATTTCGATTCGGAAAATGACCTTAATTATTGCACGCATTTTCATGACTGGTACGGAATCAGAATATTCTCATATATAATACAGGAATAATGGTGTGCATGTAAACGTTGTCATTGTAACATTTGTATGCATGAGGAGAACTTTGTGCAAGGAGAACGAGGCTATTGGTTTCGAGGCCGACACAGACATCTGCTTTGACAGCCAGGTGCGATTTCCTTTAAAATAATTTAATTTCTATAATAAATATGCAAATACATTTATTCACCCTCACCTTGTGTCATTTTTTGTAAGATTGTAGGATCCATTCTAAGCAGTTACTGTGAATTAGGTTAGATTTTATTACATTGCACCACTTAATTTCAATCCATTCTTTTTTGTGGCCATCTTGAACATATTAGTATTAAAGAAAAATGTTCAATTTTTTTTTTCAGTGTTAAAATTAAATTCTGAGAACTATTTAGTGTGTACAGAGGGATTTCAACGGTTTGATGCTTCAATTCCCAAACAGGGTACATGTGCATTTCAGATGCGTCACATCCATAACAGAATAATGTCCCATCGAGGTTTTTCCTTGTAATACTCTTCCTGAAATAATATAGTTTAAACTAAACTGTTTCTAGGTTCAACTCAGGCCCCTTTATAATGTACATATATGCATTTATATATTAGCCTTAAAAATTCAGAATTCAATATGTGTAGCCTCATGAATGGGATTGTTATTTTTCGTCACGTCCAAAATGCATATCTCTTTGTCAATTTTTGATGTCTTAAATGCACTTCACCAAAACATGTTTTGGCCATCAATTTCCCCACATAAATTGCTTTTAAATTGTGCATTACCAATTTAAATATTGAAAGAATTCTGTCTACACAGAGTCATTTCCGTTGTGGTTTTGAGTCCGAATGTCACATCCATAATACTGGAATCGCTCCTGAGTGTGAGTGAGTGACTGCCTGAGTGATCAAGTTTAACGATTGGCTGGCCGGCGGGGAAGAAGTTCAGCCATTGGTCTGCCAGTGGGGAAGAACTTCAACGATTGGTTGGCCGACAACTGACTTCAGCGATTGGTCAGCCGGCGGGCAAGAACTTCAACAATTGGTTGGCGGATGATTAGCTTGCTGCGTTCGTCACTCGTATATCCTGGGGGTATACTACAAACCAAGTTCAACATAGACAAGCTATATTTCTGTGAGCCGGCTCAACGAACCCTGAACTCTCAATCGGAGATAATTGGTACCACAACGGTGGTTGTAATCTTTTTTTGTTAATCTCGTTTTTGTGCTTGCAACACTTTTTGTGCTCAAAAAAAAAAACGTTGCATTCGTCAGCTCGCCCTATTTCCACTCATAAAAAGACCGATTGCGTGCTGTGCTTTCCCTGTGGACATTATTCCTGATCCACGATCAGTAACACTGGCGGATTATCTCCTCCACGTCGCCATAGGGAGCCGCCAGCGGCTTAATGGGAGACACACATAGACAGGCTATATTTCTGTGAGCCGGCTTAATAGACCCTGAACTCGCAATTAGAGATGATTGGTACCACAACAGTGGTCGTAATCTTTCTTTGTTAATGTTGGTTTTGTGCTATCAACACTTTACGCGCTCTGAACAAAAGGGCGTTTCATGCGCCAATTGACCCTTTTTCCGTTTATAAAATGACCAATCGCGTTCAATACGTTTCTCCGAGGAAAGTAACCCTGATCCAGGATCAGTCACACTGTGGGTTATCTTCCCCCTGCGCCACAAGGGGGCGCCGCCATTGGCGTAAAGGGTGACCCAACTTTTACACCAATTGGTTGGACTCTTGGAAAGACTGCATGATTATGCATGCACATACTCAGGTGGATACTGGGGAAATTATGATTGAGTTTTATGTTAGTGCATTCATGTTGGTTGAAGTATGCACTTGTTCATTGGATGTAATGTTGGATGTAAGCGGTTGCTGGGTGATTAATAAAATCTTTTGAAAAAAAAATTAAAATCTCCTGGGAGGAGTGGGTCGTCATATGGACAGTTATGAAGAATGTAAATATATAAAAAAACAGCATAAAGCAACAATGCTGCTACTAATAAGGCCACAGAGGAATTATGGCGGAAAATTGCTGACCGTAAATCTTCTGATGAAGGACTAGTAGAAATCATATCAGTTTCACAGCCAAATCAAACAAAATGAAATTAAATTATAGAATGAACTTTCTTATTTCTCGGCCAGTTCTCATGATCTTGCTGTTAACTACAAGGCCTTTTCAAGAGCTTTAAATAGGTCATAAATTCATTAAAATTAGTTGTATTTAAATTTTTTTGTCACATAGTTAACCATATTCATTCAGCACCAATATCAAATAAAGCTTTATGTAAACACATGACAGCTCCTTCACTCAAACATGTTCATTAAGCGGTTTTACTCGAAACTGGATTCTTTGACCATAACGAGCCCAAAGACGTCAAAAACATGGGGGGGGGGGGGGGGGGGGTTCTTTGAAGTTCGTTCTTACACCCTCACTATATAGGAACTGCCATGTGTTCACAAAAGTGACGTCATGTTCCTGGTTAGCACAGCTGTAACAATAACTTTATTGTTATCCCACCGGTATGTAATACCGTGTGATATAGTCATCACCCTGTCCGTCTGTCCGTCCGTCCGTAATCATTTCCATTTCCGGAGCAGAACTCAAAAACTACACCACTTACAAACTTCAAATTTGCTATGGAACTTACTCTTATGGTGTAGTTGTGCCTTTTGAGGGTTTCAGTTTCATTCTGCCCAAAATTTTTGATTTTCAACCAAAAACAGCCCAAAAATCACAAATTATGTGGAACTGGTGGGATATGTCGTCTTCTGATGACTCGTTTCATTACGATTCAGGAACATGCATACATACTTTATCTACCATCTACATCTGTTGCTGCTGTCGCTCTCAAATTCACATTCACAAAATCAATAACTGTTACCCTTACTCTAGCTCTTTGTGTATTAAAATGTATAACTTTCTTTTGATATGTTTTCCATACGCAAGATCCCCCCCCCCTCCTCCCTCACTCACTCACTCACTCTACCCACCCACTTTGTAAATAATTTATCAGCACCAGCTCATTACTGAACTTGTACTTCATATAACTGCGTGAGCTTTGCCCCATTTAGCACAGTTTTCTTGGGCCCACATTCTCAAACAGCACTTGGTGGCCCAGCCATATACTAGGTTGCCCCTTGTCTTGTTTAAACTCTGGCTTCTGTGTGTCCATGTTGACATGTAATATGAAGTGTTTGGGAAATGGTGACGTAACAACTCAATTCACGCATGTCTACTCTTGTTTGGGGTTCTGTTTTTTCTGTGAAAGTTCATATTGCTACATAAACTTTATCGCCGCCAACTGGCCGGCATACTTGATATGAGCATTTGCGCTCCTTTTTGAGTTCTCCTGTGGACATAGATATTATGTAAAACGAGGTTGTGTGGGCAGTTTTTTTTTTTTTTTCTTTTTTTTTAAAACCACCCATATAGAAAAGTGTCTGTATTTGTTTGGGCAAGGCATGAGAGAAATTGAAAAGCACCTTCCAAAAGTTTTTTGCAAAGGGTTCATTAACCCTTTGACACACTGCTTTAAATCAAACATGACTGGTCTACCTGTTGATTAAGACCAGATATCATCTATGCTTCAAGTTTGTATTAATCTCTCGGTTAACCATAGTATGAAATGGTAAAATTAAATGTTGCTTGTACCTTTCACCACAAGTTAGATGCATTTATTTACAGCAAAATGTAGCAGATTTCACATATCGAGAGCAAATATTCAGAGATGCATGATCCGATTGAATTTGGATCCTTACTGAAGACCTTGATCAGTAGAATTCAGTGTGTACCTGCTTAGATTGAATGAAAGCCTGCACCCACACCAGCCCTTTCTCGATAAGATTGAGGACCCCAAAACAATGAAAAAACACGGAAAAATCAGTATTCGGGCCAAGAGGCCAATTATCATAATGCGTAAATTTCTGTCAACGGGCGCGAAAGGGTTAATATTGATTTGTCAGGCCTGTAATCCAGTGCTGTTCCCTGTTGGTTCCCTTTAGCCTGGTACGAGGCCCTAATCTCCAGGGTGGCGTTTCTGACTGGGCTCTGCACCTGGGCGCTAATGGCCTACCTGACTGTGCTGTGCTTCAAACTGGAGATTAACTGGGAGAGGGCGTCCCTGTCCTCACAGACTGGTATGTGCTCTACATCTTTTTGAGTGGGTGAGTGAGTGGCAGGTGATGTGGGTTGTTTCTCAGGCACTGATAATGTCTAGTTTTATGTTATTTTATTCTGAGTACAAATTCTTATCCAGAGATGAGAATTACTTTTGATTATGGCTTTTCTCAACCAGAATGAAGAAAAGAACCTTTATAGTGTTCATTGGAGCATGTTGATTGTGCTAAGCTGTTCAATTTTAGCAGTTTTTACGTAAGCCTTTTGATTTAATAATAAACAGTTTGCTTGAATAGAATAGTATTAGAATTTTAATTTCTTGTAGTTTTTGCTTACAGCCTTTACCTATCACCAGTTTGACCAGTTTCTGAAAACTGTGACAATTCCCACCATCTGGATTGGTGGACTTTCTTTGATGTGGGAAATTATTAAGGCCTTGTTCAGGTGAGCTATTTTGGGTATTTGTCATTTGTAATGCATAGTGTTATGATGTGATTGATTCATAAAATGGCCGCTTGTGTGGGCTTGTACTTAAATAATGGAGTTAGTTTCCTTTTTTTATTTCTTGAAGCCACAGAAGTGTCATTCTCATGATTTTAAGATTATAATCCTGATTTTATAATTACTTCTGGTTATTTGGAGGGATGAAGGTTCGTAAGCAATGTAGAACATCATGCTGGTCATTATAATAAAATGTATTACACACTTAAAAGTTGTCATACTGCTATCCACTTTGGTGTATAATTATCCGTGTATAACGACCGGCATGGAGTTGTATATTCCGCTTTTACCATGGCTGCAGCATACATGTTCAGCCGAAGACATCATCATCTTGTTTTCACCCAAAAATTAAGTATAAATGCGGCCTATTTGATTCCACCTTTTTTAGGTTGCTTTTACAACAACTTAAACATCCTATGACCTAGAGTGTGGCCATCAGTTCTTTTTCGTGCTCTTCTAGAAAAGTTGCAGTTAGCATTTCTGCAATGTCACAGTTCCACCCTTCCAGTGGTTGTTGCTTTGTGTTTTCTCCCATTTGTCATGGTCACTGTAATCGCCAAAGATATTGATGACTATATCAGAAATTTCATACACGTTGTCGATTCAATAAAATGATGCACAAATGTTAAAATTATAAAAGGAAAACAAACGTTTTCAATCATCATCAAGTAGCTAACTGATATTAATAATCAAAAACGTTTGTTTTCCTTTTTATAATTTTTCAATTTGTGCATCACTTTTATTGAATATCCTGTTCTGAGGTGTGATGTTTCATCTTTGTCTGTGTCTATTTTTAGCCTTCATTTCTGATGCCTGCAACTTCATAAGACAAAAATGTCTGTTAAATTTATCACAGTGGATTCATACGAAGTGTCAAAAGACTTTCTTCTTTGGAAGTACTGTACTTCATAGGTGTGCAGTTATATGAAAACTATGTATACCCTCATAATGTCTTTCAACCAATCGCAACTGAGTATTAAACAGACCTGTGGTGTGATATAGAACAGTGGCTGGGAATTTTGGGGGAAAAAAGTCTTCTAGATTGGATAAAGTACCATGTCTATAGTCACTCTCATGGTGTTGGTCATGTCTGATTTTTGATGTGATGACTTGAGTGTAAGTTTGTTGGCATGGGCTTGTGCTGCAACTTTTCGATATGAAGGTTTAGCCTCGGTGTGTATCTTAAAATGGCCGGTGTTGATGCAGGTTTTTGTTTTAGCCCAACTTCATGACCCATTTTTCTTCATATGAAGGTCTTGATTGGACATGACTGGCTGAGTCCCCTGTCACAGTGCTGGGGTAATCCCTCTTTTCATCCTCAGTCCTTCGATCCGTATGTGTGGTTGTATGTGTTGTGTTGTGCGCAGATCCGTTGTCATTCCCTGCCTTGAGTAAGTAATAAGTGTTACCCTTCCGTGTATCCATCTGTCTGTCCGTCTGTCCATTAGGCTTCTTTTCTGAGCCAGAACTCCTAAGCTATTCAATATTTTGCTATAAAATTTCATTTATGGATACATCTGATTGTGTAGATGTACCTTTAATACTTCTGTCCGTCCCTCCAGCGCATTTATTTTCCAGGCCAGATGTCAGTCATCCTGTGGTGGGAGATCTGAGTATTTCATGCTGGTTTGAATGTGTTTTTATGGTCACATTTGAAGGGATGCAATACTGGTGCCTTCTGAGTGAGTTCACGTGTCTGTGTCTGTGTCTGTGTTTCTCAGGTGTGCTTGTGTGCCCGGATTGTTCTGGAAGCTGAGCTCCACCCTACAATGGGCTGTATTTGCCACAGCCACTGTCTGCATGTTCGCCATTAGTGCGGTGAGGGTCACCCGTCGCCATGGCAACCATCATCCTCTGAAACACCTGAGCTTCCTTATTGGAGTTTCTGGGTTCAGTTAAATCGGTGTTTATTTTGGCTGTTGTTCAGTTAGTTCATCAGCTGTCTCTTAACTCCAGAAAGGGCAGATCTGTCTCCATCTTTCCTGATCTTCTGCCCACTTTCCCACAAAAAATGTTTTGGTTGTACTGTGAGTCAGATGGTAAAATGGTGCAGTAAACCGCACTTTTGCCTCACTGTCACACTGCCAAAGAGTGCTCTATGACTGTACCCACGGTGGCATAGTGGTTAGCACTGTTCCCTCACAGCAAGGAGGTCGTGGGTTCGGCCTGGGGCCTTTCTGTGTGGAGTTTGCATGTTCTCCCCGTTTCCTCCGGGTTCTCCGGTTTCCCCCTCCCATAAAAACATGCATCATAGGAACACATAGGAACACTCCTGCCAGTACCCCTGACCAAGGCACTGCCTTTAGAACTGGAGTTGGTCTCTGGGCGCTGCTCTGTGGCTGCCCACTGCTCATAACTATAGGATGGGTCAAATGCAGAGGACAAACCACCCCACGGGGTTCAATAAAGCAAATCTTATCTTATTTAAACCAATCAGATTTTTGGAATATGAATAGAAATATAAGCTACTGTGTTTCAGCCAATGAAAAGATATTTTTATATGCATTTCTATATAACTTTTTCATCAATATTCTTACATTTGAAATCTTGTTTTTGAGGTGGGAAAGTCAAACCATGGGGGACCTTGGGATTGAAAGGGTTAATTGGGCTTTGCTCTGTGGATTTTACCTTCAGTCCACTTGGGTTCAAAGACCTGGAGGCTCAGCTAATGGAAGAGAGTAAATTCCTCTTTGACAAACCGTATAAAAGTGAGTTTGAGGACTGATCTGCAGTCTCCATCTGCCCACAGTATTAAAGCTGTAGTGTGTAAGTTTTACATGTCCGTAAATGTCCTTTTCATCCGAGCCACTACTGGAGGAGATGACACAATGCTGATTAAGCTCTAACATCTCGCTGTATTTTTCAGTATTTGTTTTGTATTGCGTGTCGACCGGCGACATTCCCGCGCTGGCACCTATGGCTGGCACACAGGAAATGACACGCTTTATTTCAAAAGGAGAAGGGAGGGGGAGGAAGAGCGGAGAGTATCCCAGCAAGAGCGCTCCTGACCCCACGTGACTGAGTAGTTTTGTTTAGACCAGCGCCGCAGATTTCAAGCCTTCTGAGTTCACAACTCACTTGAATTCGAACGACGTTGGCCTATTTGTCGAAAAACTAAATCGGTTAAATATTACGGACTCTGAGATTTATGGAATAACTTGAGTACTTGCGTTTGCGTAGTTGCCACAGAACAGTACCGTGACTAACTAAAGAAACCGCGGCTGCGATATTTCAAAGTGGAGGAAGCATTGCGAAAGTCTGGCAGCACTAGTTATGAGAAAAATACATCTTTGTTGTACAGGCAGTGGACAGCATAATCGCCCAAAAACGCGAAGGCGAAAGTATTCAGTCTTCAACTGTTGCAGCTACAAAAATTTCAAAAAATCTATCATAAGCCAAACTGGTTTTCTTACAGATTATTATTATACACCTGGGCATACTTCATATGGATGTATTGTTCTAATAACGCAAAATTCCTCTAGGTGGGGCGACAGAAGCTACACACTATAGCTTTAAAATATAACTGCAAAAATTAATCTTTTATGATTACACTTATTTATCATTATTCCCGCCTTGCTCTATTTCCTGAGTATGCCAACATTAATATTCATGCGATGTTTTTGAAATTGTAGTGCAACTATATTGTCATCTTCCTGTTTGTCCGGAAGGTTCCGTACACACTGATGGAATACGAGTCCCATGGTAAACTCTGGCCGGCCGTTACTCAAGCGTATCGGGCTGTGGGACGATACCAGCTGGTAAACTCCTATGGGCTCTTCAGGAGGATGACCGGAGTCGGAGGTCGGCCAGAGGTCGTGATCGAGGGCAGCATGGATGGTGTGACCTGGACAGTAAGTGTCACACAACCAGGATGCGCTGTTAGAGCCATACAGCAGTGGTTTCCAACCCTGTTCCTGGGAATCTACCATCCTAACGGTTCTCATTTCAACCCTACTTTGGCACAGCTAACTCTACCGCTTAGCTGCTTAACCCTTGGAGCGTGAAATGCAGCTACTATTGCTCAATGATGTAAAATATCAAAATCAAAGCAGTTGAAAACCTATCATGTGGCAATTTGTTTAAACGAGCTCCCGCAGGGGAGTTCTTTTAAACAAGTTGCCACATGATCGGTTTTCAACAGCACAAGATGATTAAATGTATGTTTTTAAAAAATGTTTTTCAGCACTTAAAGGATTAATTGGATCATTAGCTGTTGATGGAGGTGTGATTTGTTTGGGTGGTGTAGAGTATGATTGGTTTGTTTACCACTGGCCTCTGAGCTTAATATTTAAACTAGTACACTGCTCAAGAAAGTGTCTTAACAAGTACTTTTATCTCATTATGAGACCTATCATACTTTATCTCTCACTGTTAGAAAATATTGGTTTATCTGAAGTTACCATGTACTTGACAAGTGTAATTCTCTTACCCCATGGACAAATCTGGAAATTAGTCAAAATGGTCTCCCTTCGGCAGCAAAATTTTTGTTTTGCTGAGAAACAAATGCGTGCTTTGAGGCACAATACCAGATGAAAATGCTTGGTGAGATTTTTTTTATTTTTTTTTTTGCAGTGCACTACAGAAATACTTGGTATCTGCAGAAGACCTTGAATCGAAACTTGTAACGTTGACTGAAGGGGTCTCTTATTAGTCTGTAAATCTGGACAAAAGCATCATTTTTATGCATCTAAGGTTTGGATCACTGCTTCCCCTTTCCGTCAAAGTTGGCGAAGCAAAACCTCTTTAAGATCCTAGTAAATGGAATCTGGTGTGCTAAACTGATTGAAATAAAAAGTTATTACAGGGATGGATCTCCGTATGTCTCATTGGGCATAGAACTGCACATTACAGTTTCTGTCTGGAGAAGGTTTTGTCTCAGAGTTCCTGCGTGCCTCCCCTCCCAGGAAATAGAGTTCATGTACAAGCCTGGGAACGTGAGCGGCCCCCCGCCCCTGGTGACCCCCCACCAGCCCCGGCTGGACTGGCAGATGTGGTTTGCTGCTCTGGGGCCCCAGGCTCAGAGCCCCTGGTTCACTGGCCTAGTGCTTCGGCTCCTGCAGGGCAAGAGAGACGGTGAGTGGGGAGGGACTTCAGACCATGTGCTTCTATCACACCCTTTTAGGAGCTCATCAGTCACAGTGTGAGGAACTCATCAGTGACGCTGTAAGGAACTCATCAGACACGCTGTAAGAAACTCATTAGAGAGGCTGTAAGGAACTCATTAGAGACATGAAAGAACTCATTTGAGATGCTGTGAAGAATTCATCAGAGATGATATAAGGTACTGATCAGAGACACTGTAAGGAACACATCAGAGACACTGTGAGTAACTCATTAGAGATGTTGTGAGGAACTCATCAGAGACAGTGAGGAACTCAATAGGCTGTAAGGAACTCATCAGAGACACTGCAAGGAACTCATTAGAGACGCTGCAAGGAACTCATCAGACACGCTGTAAGAAACTCATTAGAGAGGCTGTAAGGAACTCATTAGAGACATGAAAGAACTCATTTGAGATGCTGTGAGGAATTCATCAGAGATGATATAAGGCACTGATCAGAGACACTAAGGAACACATCAGAGACACTAAGGAACTCATCAGAGACACTAAGGAACTCATCAGAGACACTAAGGAACTCATCAGAGACACTAAGGAACTCATCAGAGACACTAAGGAACTCATCAGAGACACTAAGGAACTCATCAGAGACACTAAGGAACTCATCAGAGACGCTGCAAGGAACTCATTAGAGAGGCTGTAAGAAACTCATCAGAGACATGAAGGAACTCATTCGAGATGCTGTGAGGAATTCATCAGAGACAGAGAGGAACTCAATAGGCTGTAAGGAACTCATCAGGGACACTAAGGAACTCATCAGAGACATTGTTAGGAATTCATCAGAGACACTGAGGAACTCATAAGAGATGCTGTGAGAAACTCATTTAAGACACGGAGAACTCAGAGATGCTGTGGGGAACTCATCAGACACACTGTAAGGAACTCCTCAGAGATGCTGTGAGGAACTCATCAGACACTGAGGAACTCATCAGAGACACTGAGGAACTCATTAGAGATGCTGTGAGAAACTCATTTAAGACACGGAGAACTCAGAGATGCTGTAGGGAACTCATCAGAGACACTGTAAGGAACTCCTCAGAGATGCTGTGAGGAACTCGTCAGAGACACTGAGTAACTCATCAGAGACCCAGTGAGGAACTCATCAGATACACTGACAAACTAATCTGACGCTGGCAAAGCCATCAGACACTTGGAACTTTTTTTGTTGAAGTCTCTTCAGCATGTAAATGCATTTCTAATTGGAGTCTGATTTAGCGATTGACTCTGCAAACGGAGCCAAAATTCCTAAAATGTGTCACTGTACAGTGAATTATGGAGCTCTCTGTATTTGCTGCTGTCGTTTAATGGGGTAGCCCTGAAGCATGCAGCATGTCCCTTCAGGAATGGTTTCTCTCTGTGTGTGCAGTGATTAACCTGATCCAGGCAGACGAGTCCAGATACCTGTTCAGCCAGAGTCCGCCAGCTTTCCTCCAGGCCCGGCTCTACAAGTACTGGTTCACCGAGGCCCAAGAGGACGGGTGAGGCCTTCTGTGCTACAGTTACTTTGGCTAATGTTAGTGTGACTGTCAGGGCCATTATCTTAACTCTGCACTGCCTGCCTGACCAGAATCATGTACTTCTAAGGCGCTGATTTATTCACAGAATAGTGTTTGTTTCAGAAGGGGTGGTGCAGTGTTTTAGTGTGGGGCATGGTCACCATGTAAAGGTTATGGGTTTGAGTCCCAGGGATTTATACTCTTGTCCGTGTGGGTCTCCACCCACCTATGACAAGTTTGGCAAAATGGAGACTTTTTTTTATTAGCTCGCTGGGACGAATGTCCGGAGAGCTATTGTCGTACCCCCGGCGGGCAGAAAAACTTTAAACCTTTTAAACTTTAATTTCTGACCTCGTGACCTTAACCTTGACCTTTGACCGACCTTTAGAAAACTTTAACCTTGCCCGTAACTTTTGAACCGTGAGAGACAGGGCTTTTATACTTTGCATGTGTACTCCTTGGTGCAAGACCTACCTACTTATGTCGAAGTTTGACCTGATGACCTTGACCTTGACCTTTACCCGTCCTTTAAAAAACTTTAACCTTGCCCATAACAAAAACTTTAACCTTGTCTATAACTTTTAAACCGTGAGAGATAGGGCTTTCATACTTTGCATGTATACTCCTTGGTGCAAGACCTACGTACTGATGCTGAAATTTTCACCTGGTGACCTTGACCATGACCTTTACCTGACCTTTTTTACAGTTGAATAGGCAAAGATACTGCATTTCTCAGCAGATTCTGCATGAAAAGAGTGTTAACTAACAAAACACGTGTTGTTTTCCAGACACTGTATACAGCAATAATTATGGGTGAAATTTTTTCTTTTCGCCTAACAGTTCTTTTGCCTTGTTTTTTTCACCTAACATTTTTTTTTGCCTTGGCTCAACAATGACTTGTCTGATAGTTTGAAAATAAATTTGAATTACAATCTCAGTAATCAAAAACTGAGTCTGGAATACATCTATGTCATAACTAAAAAAAAATCAACTTTGCAATATTCCATACGAAGTAGTATCCTTTTTAAAGCACAGGTAGTAAAACAGTAAATGATGATGGTTGCCCCCCGGCGAGCTTTGTTGTCTTTCTGACAACTCTTGTTACTTGCCTGTGGTTATGAGCTTGAGTTTTAACTGCGCTAACGGCGTGTCTATACAGGTCACTGCCCCAGCAGTGGTGGAGAAGGCGGTATGTGGAGGACTTCTATCCCACAGTGCACCTGGGTGACCCAGTGCTGGAGAGCCTGCTCAGTCAGCATGGACTCAAGGTACCTTTACTGCCATTGGCCTGTAGTGTTCGGGGGTTGAGAAGGACAGCATGAGAATGCCCGTCCCATGGAAAATCAATGGGCCATTTTCAAAGTGTATTGGGCCATTCCCAAAACTCAATGCGCCAATAATTTTAACCATAATAGACCTTTAATCAAAAGGTATACTGCATATACAAATGCATATACATACATTTTGCTTTGTGTGTTTAACGCTAAAAACATACTGATGCGTATTGTACATTTGCTTCTAATGTTCAGCATTACAATATTGCTTGGAATAAAAAGAATCGATACTCAATACAAAAGAAAAGATTATGCACTCAAATACACAAGAGGGAAATCGGCCATTGAAATTTCAATCGTTCAGTAAAACTACTGGCTTTAGCATTAGCCTACTGATACACTGGTAAGTAGTTCTAAGTTGATGGTTCATGACTTTACCCACACAGTTCACGACCATCTTTGTCGATTGATGAGCATGAACGAATAGATTGCAATCTGTTCCCCTATCCTTCCTATTCGTTCGTGCTCGTGAATCGACTTATTGTGACTTTCAAGATGGAGGCGACTGGAAACTACCTCAAGGTACTGTTTGCATAAATAGTAATTTAATACCCCCCGCAACGAAGTTTAGGGGGGTATACTGGATTTGCTTTGCCCGTCTGTGTGTGTGTGCGTGCGTGCGTGCGTGTGTCAGTGTGTGTGTGCGTGCGTCTGTGCGTCTGGACCTAGATCTCGTAACCTACTCACCCGATTTTGAAAATTTTTTCTCTTGCTGGAAGGTCTATTGACTGTGGTACTACCCGACTACTTGTTGTTGCGGGGGGTATCCTGTAAGCCATGCTTACTGACTAAATCTAGTTTTAATAAACTACCAGTGCATTTTCAAAGTTCTCAGTGCCTCGTTTTAAATGTCAGGGCCCCTCGGAATTCTAGCGATCAAGTGTGGAGCTACTTTGAGCCTTGTTAATGATGAAAAAATAGCGATTTCTTTGATGGCAACGCAATGCCCGATTCACAACCATTGTAAGCCTGCTGGGAGCTTTGGCTAAAAATCCATTTATTTCAAAAAGTTGCGTGCGTACGGAGGTGAGGTATTCGACAATAGTTGGTACTCATTATCATGTTTCAATACACCCCAAGTCAATTTCACACCAGAATTCTCCTTTAAGAAGGGTACAATGCAGGTATGAGAGGAGGTGTTACGTAAGTTTTACATATGCATGGAAAAAAAAAAAAAAACAATTTGGCCTACCTACTATAAAATGTTCCTTTCATTAGTTTAGATGAATTGTACACATCATTATTACCTTAACTACCTAGTGTAATATATTCAGAGTAAACACAGGTTGGTTTGAGAGAGGACGACGACAATACAGCCACATTGTATATGTATCATTCTCCAGTTATTTGCAAATTGCTCGGCCAAAACAAATCCCAGTCGCATCAACCAAACAATCGACCAGATAGCCTTGGTGGTATTTCTAAATAGAAGATTACTGCTTGTTTGTTCGATTTAAAATTAATATGACCTGCTTCCTTGTGTCAGAAACCCGTATATGATAATTGAAAATGAACCGTGAACCTTCTCCGTCCACAGCTGACAATTTGACAACAAAGTAAAGTCTCTGACGAAGAAAAACAACTGAGAATTACTTCTTAAATACATACCCAATCAGCATTGCAACACTCGGGTCCGAGACAGTGTTATTTGACACTGCATACTGATATAAATTTGACGTGATATCAAAGGATTTTGTCGCGAACTCATTCCACTAAGAAAATGCACTCCAAATCAGTCTTTCAGGAGTTTTTTTTTTCAGAAGAATTTTGGCACTGTTCAATAAAAAGAAAAAAAAATTTTAATTGGCACACGGGAGCATTCATGGCCCGCTCAGTGGCTTTTTAATGCGGCATATTTTGATTTGATGCGCCATTTGCGCACCCTGTCGTTCATTTACTTGAACAAGTCTCAAGAATATTGCGCATGTCATCGTCAAATGTTCGTATCTTTTTACTTTCCAGCACCATTAGAGCTTTTATTTATTTCAGTCATTGTTCGTGAAATTAGTCATTTCAGGTGAATAAAATATTCTCTTGGAGTACACTGACTGACTGTCTGTTTGTGTTGTCTTGTGATGGTGGCCATTCTGGCCAGTGTGTTTTTCTGCTTTGTTAAAGACAAGTCTGAAAAAAGAAAAATATTCAGACCCTGCTGGTGTAAAGTTCTAATTTCAAAGTCTGAGAGACAGATGCTCTTCCTCCTGCCAAAATCCAGATCTTTATCTCTTAAATGCTTAACTTTGGGCCTTTAGCAAACTGAAGTATACCTACAAACCCTCTAATTTATTCTGTTTTTTTTTTTTTTTTTTTTGTCAAATTCAGCCCCTCCAGTAATTCCCCAAACAATTTATTTCAATCAAAATCTTGATGTTGATATTTCAGAATTGTCGAAAGTCACTGCGAGTCTACTGTTCTTCTCTGAAAAGTGGAATTGTCTGGGTTTATTACAGTTAATATTCTGAAAAGTCTCCTAGCAATATCATTTGGTTGTTAAATCTGCATTATCTGAAGACTATAGGCTGGTCAGAACATTCTGGAAAACACCCTTGCGCTTAAGTGTGAGAATATTTCTATTGTTTTCTGTAGTAGATTGTTTGCACAGTGCTCTCAGTATCCAGAACATGGCGTAATGAGGTTTGCTGGTGCACACAGGAGTTTTCTCTCTCGTACTCCTGCGCAGGATAAGGGCCTGGTGAAGCGCGTCTCAAACGCCCTGGTCCCTCGGGCCCTCAGACAGGTCAGGGCCTGGGTGCAGGGCCTCTCTGGGCCCTTGGTGCTGTGGTCCCTCTTCACCACTGGGGCCACCATCGTCATCCTCAGGGCTCTGAGCTCCAGGGCCTGTTGGCCCAACTGGACCAAACCCGTCCCCGAGGAACCGCTGGGTGAGCAGACCGAGGATCCGCCTCCTGCCGAGGAGGAGAAGCGGGAGCAGGAGGAGAAGCAGGAGGTGGGAGAGGCGAGCGAGGAGGCGAAGGGGGAGTCGACCTCTGACCTCAATGCTAGTGAAGACGGGAAGGACATGGCGGTGGATTCTGAAGTCAGTTGAAGGAAGGGGAAGAGTGAATCAGAGGAGCTAAAAAATCCCGGTTCAGAAAGTGCAAGTGTGTCCCAGGATTTTGTTCTTATCGGCCAGATTTGTTCATCACTGTAATCTGTCATCCAGTAGGTTGAACTGATGATTGAAATCAGTTGGGTTGTTGAAGCCCTGGGCTGAGCTTCAACTTTTCAATTCCTGGAGTTTTCTCCTGTGGTTAATCGTCATCAGTGGTATCCGTAAACATGCGGTGGACAATGGAAGCATTGTGCGCCCTCTAGTGGTTAGTCTAAGGCTTTTGCACCCTTCTGCATTTACACTGGTATTTGTCTAGGTATTGGTTTCAGTCTGTTCCTGCTTGACCTTCACTAGTAGATTAATTGGCATTTAGAAAACCACCACATCTGATTTCTGTAGTGATTAATTATATGAGAGATACAGAGTGTCTCATGGAAAGATTCTCCAAATTCAAAGACTTCTTTTCATACAGGATTGTTTGTTACATTTTTAAGATGGTGCTTTGAATCACAGCATATTATTTTATGGGTTTTTTGAGGGTCTAAAATAGTCTGCAGTTCTGAGGGGAAAATGTCCATTATTTGCATTTTTTTTGTTACCAAATCTGTTACTTCTGCAAGAGAACTTGGCTTTTTTTTCTTTTTCAGAAAGATTTGGCACAGGTAAAAGTGGTTGAAAGCTTGTTATAGACATTCACGGCCTTTCATGTACCTTAAGTGTGGATATTGAACTGGTAATTTTTAGCCTGATATGGCGATAAAATGTATTTCGAGTCAGAAGATTTCTTTTACAGTCCAAACTTGTGGCTAAGCATGTAAATTTGTCTTGTTTTTGTTGACGATTGCTGTCATCGTTTTCCTTCATTACAGGTTGGCCAATTTGATAACTTGGTGTTTATTTAATCTTTCGGTAAAGCCTTTGCCATTCTCAGTTCATGTATGTGCCATTGTGCCCATTTGCCATTGTTACATAATTTGTCTGAAGCATTGCTTTCCTCTGCTCCTTGAAGCTTTAGATGTATTAGATATCTCGTGGAGAAAACCTTGGGATTTTTTTTTGTTTTACCGCCATTCCAGAGCTGTACGTGGCAGAATTCTGACCCAAAGTGCACGGACAGCGTTTGTTTTTTACGGTGCTGAGCTGGAGAGCCACGCAAATAGAGCGGCTGTCTGATCGACCACAGGGAGGCGCTGTTCGGCCGTGAGATTAGGTGGAGCTCGTGGCGAATGATACCACTGCTACATCCTCATGATGTCGCGAAATGTGTTCCTCCGATTAAGGATTTTGTCTTATTAATAATTACAGACTGCGATAAGTTGGCATTAAAGTTCCGGAATATTTCTCTCCTGCGTCATAATTGGATAAAGTCTCTAATTTGGACTCATTCACTTGGATCACAGGTGGACAATCTGTTATGACTCAGTGACGTGCGGCGGAGGTTAGTTTGGTGAGGCAGAAACCTCCCCTTTGCCTGACTAGCAATCATACGATTAACTAGTTTAGTAAGATTATTCGGCAGAATTACGGGTCAGTTTAAGTTTCCGCGGCGTTATTACTTAGTACATCGAACCGGAAATGCTCCTAGGACAGCAGATTTGCGCGAACTTGCTTCCAGGAAGCCGAAGCAATGTCATCAAAAATATTAACACAGTTCGACTTATGCAGAGTTAAATGCTTAATCAATAGCCTATACAATGTATTCTCCTTTAAATACGCGCTTTTACACCCAAACCAAAAGAGGGCGTTTATTTTCAGTCTTCTTTCGTAATCCGATTAACCAAATGTTTAAACTATATACAGAATTACTGAGAGCCGAGAATTTTTCCTAATTGATTATTCAGATTTCCATCCTTGCAGTCTCGAATTGCAGCGTATACGTGAATGAAGTCATTATCACCTCTATCAGTATCAGGCTTTCTATACGCTTTGTCTTAATTGTTTTCATTTTCAATCAGGAATAGTATGTGGGAACAGGTTCACAAAATGCTGTGATAAAAGTTTGGGCCACTGCTTCATCTCACCTCACGTCTCTGGTTCCTGTAAGCAAATACTCACAAATCTGCAGTTTCGTGAGCATTACGAGTTCGATGCAGCCTAGTGAGTAATTACGCCGCGGAAACTTAAACTGGCCCGTCTTTCTGCCGAATATTTTACTAAAATCGTCTGATTGTTTATCAAGCAAAAGGGAGGTTTCTGCCTCATCAAACTAACCTCCGACTGCACGTCACTGTTATGACGATACCTCGACCAAGCAGAACGCAAGTTCTGTGTATCTTCACTTTTATGGTTCCTTCTGTCAAAGTGTTTGTGTCCCCAGCTTGCTGAACCCCACTGAACTGGTCACTTGGTGAGATGTTGTCAGTACAGGAATGTAATGTCTAAAATTGTTATAGTGATTTGTATCAAATTTGTAATAAACTATCTTCTTTTTATATATATGGGCATTCTATGTCCCGCATCTGTTCAATGCCTGTTCCTCTTCTGAGTGCAATTCCTGTACGGAATGAACCATTGAGCTCCAATGCAAATTCCAGGCTATAGGTATAGGACTACAATCGAATGCACGCTTTCGGCCGGAAAATCGTCTGGCCGTACAACGGAGAGTGCTGGATCTCTGCATCTGAACGGTTTCAGAGAAAACCCCACACACTTTTTTTTGACCTCCATTGCCCGCTGAGTACGTGACAGCATTTTCAGGACGAACAGACGCTCCAGAGGTGAGATGTGACTTAACAGACACACAGACCCAACTACAGTAACCCTCGTTGCGCTGCGCCGAGGGTTAACAATACATCAACAAATAAAAGTTAAATAATAAAACAGCATTCTCTCTGTAATTGCATTGTCCCATATTGAACTGGTGAGTTTTGAGTCTGGATTTAAACCGAGAAAGAGAATCGATGTTTCGGATGTCCGGTGGGAGTGAATTCCAGAGTTGAGGAGCAGAGTGGCTGAAAGCTTTGCTCCCCGTGGTACTGAGGCGGACGGATGGCACTGTGAGGTGGATGGAGGAGGAGGATCTGTGGGAGCAGGAGGTGGCGGCAGTGTGGAGGAGATCTGACAGATAAGGAGCGGCGAGGTTGTGAATGGGCTTTAATGTACACAGAAGGATTTTGAATTCTATTCTGAATTTACACGGGAGCCAGTGGAGTTGCTGTACAATGGGGGTAATGAGATGAAATGAGGGTTTTGGTGAATTTGAGCATTTAGTATTTAGTTTAGTAAAAAAGAGAAGGTTAAAAAAAAACATCAAATTTCCATACCAATGCAATGAAATGTACAGTACATCTGAAATCATACCATGTCATGACCAATTAAAAGTGTATGCAGCTCTGATTTTGTTTCAGCCAGACTTTAACATTTAAAAAAAAAAAAAAAAAAAAGGGAAATGCTGTGTCATCCCACATGGACAGAACCTATATAAACATATAGGTTTTAATATAGAGCCAGATCCATTCATTATGGCCGTATTCAAATATTATAGGTATATATAGGTACCTATAATATATGAAACCGGCCAATTTTATGTATGTCACAAATATGCAAAACCTATATGTCGCCCTATATTAAAACCTATATGTCCACTTCGGGAAATTTGGACTAGTATGTAGACTTCTTCGCACATACGGCCCCATGTCGTTAATTCAGGTGAGTGTACGTAGTTTGCGGCTCTCCTCCCAATCCTGCTTTAGTCAATGTATTTTATATATTCAGTGGGTGAGATCTCTCAAGCCCAGAATGAGTGCGGAGGATATGCGAACAAAAATGTGTTTAGAATCCTCTTCACGAGCCTGTCTGGTCAACAGGAGATGCCTAGAGGAACTCTAATCTACATAACCCTTCCCAGCAGGCCCTTCCCAATTTGCTTCCCTGTAGCGCATTGGCCAATTGTGCGCTATTTCTGAAAAGAGCTGCCGACCACTGCTTGTTGATACGAGGCGGGGATTAAAACCTATATGTTTATATATGTTATTTCCTTGTGGGAATTTAAGAATCCTTGTTATTTCATCCCTGTAGGAAAAAGTCTGGGACCTTTAGTAGCTATACAAGAATCTCAGATAAAAGACAAGTGTCTGTTAATTAAAACAGTGAACAGAAATGTAGACTTTGTTTTCAAATTCATTAACCACAGTGAAATGCTGAAATAGATGTGGGGATGAAAATGGCTTTTGAAAGGCATGTTTACTTGAATGTGTCATGTTCCCAATTTTTTATGGCAAATCGGACAGCAAGGGATGACAGACAAAATTGTACAAGCTTTAACAGATTTAATAAAACCAAAGCACTGAACTAATTTACAATCTAATCTACTGACCAAGACTGACATAAAAAAAGATATTTTCAGTCCCTTTGAGATGGGGTTGCTTTGTGCGATGTTCTGGGACAGGAAGATGCTTCAACACAGGCAAAAATCCACAAAAAGCTTCACAGGTCTTGAAAAGAGTGACTGGTCTGGTCAAATGTATCCTTCTCCTTGCAATTTCTCCTAGGCTGCGTTCCAATCCGAAATAAGATACTCCCTTCACTTCTTCCCTCCACTCGAGTGAGCCCTTCGAATGACGTAGCAAGGGAGTAAGCCCTTCACGAGCAAGGGAGGGCAATAGAGGGGACTTCGGGGGGGGTTGTGGGAAATCAGATTGGAACAACCCTCGCTGCGCTTCTTTTTGGTGTGTTTTTCGTTTGGAGAGGTTAGTGGTGACCATTGATGTCCAGCTGTGCCTACATTGATAAACTCATGGCAAATTCAACCAGAAAATCATCTCTTCATATTGAACTTCTTGAGTATAAAGTTAATTTGCTTTAAAAATATCATTTTTTTTCTTATTGAAAGTGCGCCATTTTCAAGGGTCTGGGAATTTGGAGAGCCACCTTGATAGCTATCTTATTTGGTTTATAAAATGTTGAGAATTTAATATTTCATGTTCACATGAGGAGTACTTGTGCTTTAGGAGTTTATTATCCAGAAATGCATTGTTTTAACCCCCAGCCATTTTTCAATCCTCAGAATTATTTTTTACAGTTTCAATAGTGAATTCTCATGAAGATTTTTTATGTTTGTAGCCCATTTTCTCCACCAAAATCATGAAAATAAACTGAAATACGATGTAATTAGAAAAGACACTTATAGCATTTATGAGTTGAGCCACATTCGTCCTCTTTGTGAAGCTTAAATCTTGAATTATAAAGCATCAAATTGCCTAACCCATATATAGCCAAATTTGGCTTCTGTGCAAAGGGGCTAGATACTAACGGAAAACTTTATATACCCTTGAAACACTAAGGGGGCATTAGCGAGTCCATATGGTATAACCAGGTATTCACAATAGCCACTAGGGATCACAAATGCAGTCTTCCATTTATCCCCTATTTGTTATACGCACTTCATTGGTAAAGTTTTGTAAGGATCTGGACCCATCATAGTAGCTCCAGGGCAGCTGGGATGAGGGGAAGAGGATAGTGGAACTTCATTGTAGCTTTGTTTAAAGCCTGGTAGTCAATGTAGGAATGCAATCCACCATCTTTTTTGGCCACAAAGAAGAAGCTTGAGGCAGCGGGGGACGTTGAAGGGCAGATGGATCCATGTTTTAATTCTTCTTCTATGTGCCCCTCCATGGCCTTTTGTTCAGGTAGTGAAAGTGGCTACACTGTGCCTTTGAACACTGGCTCATCGGGCAGCAAGTCAAGAGCACAGTCCTATTGTCAGTGAGGAGGCACTTGTGAGGCTCTTTTAGGACAGAACACGTCACTAAACTGGAGGTACTGTGGTGGGATAGTGACCCTAACCCTTTCTTGGGGACTCTCGGCGGAGATGGTGCGGATGGGCTCTCTTTTGAGGTTCTTAGGACGTTGAGGTAGGCCCATATACTCATTTAGATTGAATCATTTGGTTCAGAATCATAACATTGATAGATGAGTTCGGAGGCTTTCAAATTTTAAAATGATTGTGAAATTTTAGAAATTTTGCTAAATTTGCAAGGCTTACATATATTTGGGTGGCAAAGGTGAAATGGCACACATGAACAATGATTACAAGATTTTGTCAGTTTATTTAGCGTATTGACAACTTTTTTTATTTATTTTATTATTTTTTATTTATTTATTTTTTATTTAAATGACACTACATCACACAGTGACAGAATTAAACATGACATGTTTCTGGGGGGAAAAATTCTTTGTCATGCATATATTTAGTTATTTGCAAACTTTAACTTATATGACTTTTTTTAGATGTGAAAAGCAGGATGTCTTATTTCTGCAACTCATTAAATATTTGTATGAGAATTTTGAGTATGAAGTGCTCAGAAAAGTGTCCTCTTAACTGGCAAAATGACATAGGCTGGTATCTGTTTCACAAGGCCTTTATCCCAAAGTCCATGGCGACCGTGTTCCTCAGATGGCACATGAGAATGAGTTAGCATAACACTATAGAGACACATTGTGTTACAGTTCTTCTGCTGAGTTGGTGGACAAGTCTTATGGTGGTGGATTCAGGGTCATATCAAATGTAACCTGATGGCTTAATAGGATCTGCTAATCAGTTCCTTAAGCCTAAATCCAGCCCTGGTTCCCTTTCATCCCAGATAAATAGCTAAAAATTTAGAGGTCCATATTGACCAGAACAGCTTCGCAACTGATTTTTTGGTAACAGAAAACCAGCAGTTCCTGACTGTAAGGAATTGTGAATCATTCTGCTGGAGAGCGGGAGACTCAATCTAGTTACTTCCGATAATAAACAAGCATGGACCCGCCACATGCTCTGAAATGGTTATCTTGTCATGGTAACAAAGTGAAGGCCCACACCTTGGCCTTGTTGAAACACCTGGAGAGAGGAAAAACCAATGATGGTCATCAACTATCGGAGGAGACATACTGAGAGCCATCCTAGCCAAGCCAACACTATCAAAACTTAATTAGCAGGCACCAAACAGCTGCACTGCTGAGTAGACAATGGTCTTCTGACAATTTGTTAACCTCATCATGATACACCCCATTAGTATACATTGAAGCCAAGAACAATTCCCTTTACTTGATATACATGGGCATGTTCTATAGTATAAATGATAAAGGCTTTCAATTGTTCGGGGCTCATTCTGACACCGATGACCCCCAAAGCATTTGGACATGTTTCGTTACTGCTTATCACTGGATTAAAGACAAACTTTGCAGCAACTCAGAAGAATTCTTATCCTTTTTCCTCCTTATTTTTTTCTTACATGACTTTAGAGCACCAGGGCATTACTGGAGATCTCATCAGCTTTGGAGACATCCAACACACTGCATCAGGGATCATCAAATCACGGTCCTCGAGGCCTGAGAACCTCAGTCTGTCCAATTGGATGGTCAGTTGATGAGTTAATAAGCTGGGTGAAAAAAAGACCCAGTTTTGGCAATGGGAGCTCTCCATCTTAGAACTTCATAATTACAGTTGGAAGTCATAGGACCAGCTCTTCCTCAGTCACAGGAATTTCCCTTGTGTGCAGAGGGTTCTGCCTGCCTTTAGCTCCCGACTGAAAGAAGGAAGGAGTTTTAGAGGTCTATGGTGTGGGGGGTGGGTCTCACTGCTGGATAAGGGCTGCAGCAAATATCAGTAATTCGAGGGGTCCAGAATAATATTCTTTAAGGGGACCTTGACTCCCTATCTAAGCTTCTTGTTTCCTTGGTGGGGGAAATGTTTTTAAAATACTGAATTGAAGTAAACACAATATCTCTCTAGCTCTGTAATAGGTGACAAACAGGTGTGTATTTTATGTTGTGTGTACAAAGGAAGATGTGGTAATATATCTGTGGAAGCCACAGCTCAGAGTAATGGGATTCTGAAATTCTGGACATTTTAAACTGAAATGCATTGTAAAATGGAACCAACATGTATTGTAAAATATTCTTAAATAAAACTGCAGTACTTTGGTATGCATTGTCTGTTGGGAAATACAATAAATATTGTTATTTGAAAATGTCATTATATATGAACACAGTATTTTATCAAATTTTATCCTTGCATTTTGCACATGGGTTTCATATTCATATCAGGGTGTTAAAATATGTTAGGGTGTCCATTATCATGAGCCTGGTTCTTCCTTTTTTGATGAATTTCCTAATACTCAATTTTATTGAGTCAATCCCATGTGCCGTATGCACAGGGGACTTTACTAAATACTGTTATGTCCAGAGCAATATAGGATGAATGTATTATTAGGGCCGAAAAGAAATGGTCGGGGAAACGGACTGCTTGCAAGTGAATGTATATTATAGAGTACACAAAGGGTTAATACACATACTACACTGACAGGAACAGGAGGGTTACGTACGACGGGTTCAATAGTTAAACATGTCACGGGAGTCGGGGAAAACAAAGTGGTTGATAAGACTCTGCCAAATACAAACAAAGAAGTCAAAGGCAAATTTATTTATAAATTTGCACATTTAAAAACAACGCTCGCTGCTCAAAGTGCTGTATAGGATGAGAAATAAAAAAGGAAAAGACCAAGACCATAAACACCGCCAATAAAATAAAGTAAATTAACTGCTAGGTCCGAGAAAAGAAAATATCTACCTTTACTAACGGACTCAAAACAAAATAACGGCTGGCAGTTGTCTCTACACTAGTGAACTAACAGAAAAACCCAACGTGAGTGCAGATGTATGAGGGCCCCCACCTAAATTTGAGCAAATTGTATCCCCCAACCCAGAGTAACAAAGTAAAAACAAAAAGATAATAACAATGACCCAAAAACCGAACCAGCCAAATGCACACAACAAAGATATGAGAAAGCGCCCCTGACGACGGTGAAAAGGCCTGTTTCCACCACAGGAACTTCGGGGTAATTTTACGGGGCCGGGGCCGCTGTTGCATGTCTCCATCGCTGGAACCACTCCTGAAGGACAGAGTACCGGAACTTTTACGGGGGCTAAAAAAGTCCCTGCCTTGGAGTAGGTACTCTGAACGACCCCGAAAATCCTGGGTGGGGCTTTGGGTTTACTTGTCGCTGATTGGATTTGCTCAGGGCGGGATGTGACGTTAATAGAAAGCGACAAAATAGCCGGCATTTTTAAAACTCCACGGACGACAAGGGGTCGCATTTTCACATCTTATGTCACACAATTTTACAGGAACCTTCCTCCTACTTTGCCCTCTCGGTGGAGACACGGCAGTTGAGAGGGCTAAGTGAGAGGACGTTCCTGTAGTAGTTCCTCCCCCGCCAACTTCCCCCAGAAATCCCCCAGTGCCCCCAGGAACTTCTTTGGTGGAAACAGGCCTAAAGGAATGGAAGGGCATTGACCAGATGATTGACAGCGGGATGGGAGATTCATGGCGAGTAAATACCGGAAAGGAACACCTGCAAGGAAAAACAAAACGCAGCAACACATGGAGCAGAACACAGGAGGCAGTACTGGGCTCCCGGAACGATTCTGTCAGTGTCACACGTCTCCTTTCCTTTTTTCCAACAATAATCAGTATTGACCCTTTATAACACCATATTACCCTTGTGCTACTTCTTTAATTCAGGGTGGGAGGGGGTTATCATGGGAAACTAAAACAGAGTAATGGAGAAAATCCAAACTGAAAATTTCCTGCTCTCACTCCGTCCGTCTACACTAGCTTCTTAAGATCATTACTGCCGACATGCTACGAGGAAGTAATACGCATCCTCACGCTGTCACTCAGTTTCATCCCAATGGTGTTCAATCAGGTTCAGGTCCAGGCTTGAGGTGGGCGGTCCAGGAAATCGTTGCGTCTGTTCATGAATCTTTAAATACGCTCAGCTTTGTGCTTCGGATCATGGTCCCGTTGGAATATATAATGACGCCCAAAATGCCTGGATACAGGTGGCATTCCCCGTGTCGACAGTATTGCTTCATCTCCAAATTAATAACATTGATGAAATGGACATCACCAGCACCATATGCTGCTATAAAGTCCCAAACCATAACATTTCCACCTCCATACCTCATTGCTGCCTTCAAGCAGCTGGACCAGCAAGCCTCCTTCACAATATGCCACTCCCTAACTCTACCATCTGTGCACAAACATGCAGAATTTGCTCCTATCTGACGACAATACTGAATGCAAGAACTCTTTACGCTTGTTAACATGCTTATTTGCGAAGGCGAGACGCTTTCTCCATTTCTTGTCACTTATTCTGTAAATAGTGTCTTTCTTGGAACCCGTCCTTTCAAATCAGTTTGGTTCAGTCTGTATATATAGTCACTCCAAAAATTATTTGTACACTTCAAAAAAGTTGAAGAATTAAGAAATATTTCTCCAAATAATGCATCTAGGCTCCTTGGAAGTCATTATATAATCCAACGTAACCGGATGAGGTACCAGAGCAAAACTGTTAATTTGTGTATACTGTTGGGAAAGAGGATTTTTGGGGTATTTGCAATTTGAGGTGAGCCAGACTGTTTGATCAATGGATAATGAATGTGTATTAGGAGATAAAGAGAAGCCGTCAGGTCCGGCAGGACATATCGCCTATTTGTGACTTCCATCTGGATCTCCGTTTGTCTTCAGTTCCGACAGGACAATAGGCACTAGCACCTCTTAGTTGGAGGTTCCGTATGCCCACATATGGAGTTCACTTCCAGGGGTTGGGAATCTATTGAACCAATTAAGTTGGGTGGTTCAGGAGAGGCCCAATTGTAGAGTATTGCTTTTTATCAATGTGTAAACCCTGGAACCAATCAGCAACAACTTCTGATAACATTAAATAAATCATATGCAAATGTCTGTACTTTAACATGCATATAGTTTCTTTTGGAACTCTGCATCACGCTGTTGTTCCCACAGCCGGCTGTGCTATAAACTTTTTCCTGCTTTTGCCACGAACATCGGAGTCTGCTTCTTCATCGAGACAACGTTCTTGGTTTTTTATTGATTTAGCAACAATACTGAGAGGCATTTAAAAACACAAGGTTTTTATTGTTTAATTTGAAAACTGATAGTTTTTCCTTTTGCTGATTGACATGATGACCATCAGGTATGGTTGGCATCAGAGGCGTTACCAGGCGTTATCCGAGCTTTCCCTTTTCCTTCATTAAACCTAACGCAGGTTGAACGAAAGTGCGAATCATCAAAGGGCATGTGAAATGCTTCTGGAAAAAAACTTGACTGACATCAGTATTTTTCGGCTACATGCTGCACGGATCCAAGTAAAGGACTACAGAATCGCCTCCAGTTAACCAATTAGGCAACTCTCAGAAAAGTAAACCTGTTCCCATTTACTTTGCTTGATTGGCAATCAAATGTTGGATTCATTTACTCTAGTTTAATGAATACAGCTGTTTAGACAGCATGATTGATTGATGCATTTCAAAATTTAAATGGCCATAGAACAGCAGATTTGTATGAACACGATTATCATTGCCTCGCGATTTTGTGCGACTGATCATTTATATCTCACATTCATGTTTCATGCTTTTGGGGAAGAGGAAGATCTTTTATAATTATTCACACTGGCATTCTTTCACTCTAACACCGAAGCCCAGTTAGGTTTGTCTGCTTTTCACCATCACATCTTAATCGTTATAGGCCACAGAAATTGCTTGATTGTTATTTAGACCAAGTACACGGGAGAAGATTTAGGGAAGGGTAGAGCACCTGCAATTAGCGAAATCTAAACTCGTGCTTCTTCCCGGCGGGATTTTAAATAGTTCGAGCCGCTTCAGGTGTGTATGTTTCAAGAAATTACACGTGACTGCCTACACACCCATGACTGCAAGTGGTCTCATCACACTTAAAAAAAAATCCTCGTTCAACATCGCCACATCCCTATTCAGCATTTCATTTTTCGTTGTAGTATTTTTAGGAGATCTATGATGATAAAATAAAAATAAAGAGATTTGTTATAAGACCGCCTTGGATTTTAAGCGTCTAGAAAATACACAAGGTGGAAAACATTCTAGAAAGCGCATGAAACATGAATGTGAGATATAAATGATCAGTCGCACGAAATGGCATGGCAATGACATCGTGTTCATAAAAATCTGCTGTTCTATGGCTATTTAAATTTCGAAATGCATCAATCAAACATGCTGTCTTAATAAACAGCTCTACTCATTCAACTTAGAGAGTAAACGAATCCACCATTTCATTGCCAATCATGCAATGTAAATGGGAGCACGTTTACTTTTCTTAGAGTTGCCTTCAGTGGTCCTTTACTTGACTCCGTGCAGCATGTCGCCGAAAAAAACTTATACCAGTCAAGTTTTTTCTAGAAGCTCCAGACTAGCTGCTGGCTAGCTGCCTGGGCTCCCTCGGTAGCCAACTCAGGTTATAACCACAGGAGTCAACACAGATGACAAACTAGGACACAAATTACCTTAATGTCAAACAACAAGACTGACAAAATAAGCGGTGGCAGAAGTAGCAACAAAGGAGATATGGGCAAAGTTTTTATTCCCTGAGAGAAGCGCAGGGCCGTAGACATGACCTCAGACAGTTCCCTGGATCATGGTTGTGAATCACATTGGGAGAAATAATTTTGTACATGAAAAGTTGAAGATCAGGGCCAATGAAAAAACACATAAACAAAGTCACATCATTCCCACTTCAAATGCCACAAACAAATGAATATCAGAAGAATCAAACATTTTGAATGTTGAATGATGGCCAGTCTCAAAGAAAAGATTCTGGACGCATTAATGTCCATTAAATGACTGTATCCAGACTGCAGGAATGACACAGAATGACCAGATGTGTCAGCTGTCATACCTGATAATGTGTGTCATCTGTGACGCCACAAAAACACATTCCATAAAACGTCTTCTGCCATGTCAGATAATGCATGAGAACTGCTAAATTCACTGCCCATGTAACGATAACAATGATGGCAAGACTCACTACCAAAAGCGTTGTTTCCCGAGACCGTGTTTTGCAACTATGAAAGAAACCATTTACCAATACTTAAAACAGTGCATTTTATTGTGCGTTTTGAATGCCTCTCAGTATATTTCAATTTTGTTACCAAAAAATGAAGGAAGTGACTGGTGTACACAAGTAATGATTTGTGTGTGTGTGTGTGTGTGTGTGTGTTCCGAATCTATCATTTTCTTAATTCTTCCACTTTTTCTAAGTGTAGAAAGAATTTTTTGGTGACTGTATCTAAATGTTCATTATTACCTCAGCATGCCTGTATGCTCCCTTGTACCTTTATATCTCCGGCAGGCCCCTCAGTTACGCTCGGCCTAGGGCAAAGCTGGAGCGCATCATTTAAGTGACCTCCTTCCTTACTCCCAAGGAAAATAAACAAACACATATGCAGTCAAAAATTTCTGATTTATTTTTCTTAAAGTAAGCAATGTCAGGGAGAGCAAAAGCCAAAAGTGACAAACAAAACATCCCTACAAAAAAAAGGGGGAAAAAAACACACTTGCCTATCTACCAAACTATCAACACAAGAGAACAGAAAAACATGAAAAAATAGCTCTCTCCAACCTGCTCTAGGACTGCCTCTTGTATTGTGGGGAAAAAAAAGCCACTAGATGGCAGTATTGACATTTTTTTGTTAAGCCAGTCTGGAGCTAGGTTTGGGCATGTCCTGGGCATGCCTGAGAGGGGAAAGCCCCAGAGAATAAAAAAAAGTCTAAAAGGAGGGAGGGGGGCTGGAAAAGAGTATATAAGGAGAAAAATTGAGAGAGTAAAGTAGTTGGTGAAATTGCAAGGATAAATAGTGGAAGGATACATTTGACCAGACCTGTCACTCTTTACAAGACCTGTGAAGCTCTTTTTGTGGATTTTTGCCTGTGTTGGAGCTTTTTCCTGTCCCTGGAAATCGCAACATAGCAACTCCATCTCAATTACCACGGGACTGTAACTATCTCATTTTTTAAAATATATTTCAATCTTGGTCAGAGTTGGTTTAATTAAATCTGTTAAACTTTAAAAATTTTGTCTGTCATCCCTTGCTGTCTGCTATGTCATAACAAATTGGGGCCATAACAAATTGGGGGCTCAAGTTCGGGATAGACCACTGTGCGAGTCATTTATTGAAAATCTAAAATTTCAAATTGTGAAATTGTTTTTTGAATTTTCCTAAATATATATTGACAGATCAACAGCAATGGAGGTTTTGAAGTCTTTTTAAAAGACAGAACTGCTAAAAATATGCAGACAGTTAGAGCTGACAGATGTAAAAAGCAAGACTGGCTAGAGAGATAGTTGAATATTACATTGATGAAAATGTGTTTGCACCAGGAGATCTGGAACAGTTTCCAGTGGAAAATCCAAATGTAGAAATGGAACTTAAATTAAAGATGCTAGAGATTGAAAGGGAGGAAAAAGAAAAACAACAAGAGTTTGAGAGGGCAGAAAGAGAGAAAGAAAGGCAGTTTGAATTAGAAAAATTAACAAGAGAGGAAGAGGAAAGAGCAGAAAGAGAGAGACAGAGACAGAGAGATTTTGATTTACAGAAGTTGGATAGAGAAGAAAGGCTCCAAATGGAGCTACTAAAAATCAAAATGGAAGCTGAAAACAAATTTCATGCTAGCCAGGAGGTAAAGCTGGTGCCTCCATTCCTTGAAAAGGTAGCTAAGAGTTGTCAGTGGCCAAAGGAACACTGGCCTCTGATCTTGCAAACTGTCCTCAAGGGTAAAGCTCAACAAGCCTATTCGGCTTTATCTGCAGATGATTCCTTTGATTATGAGGTTGTCAAAAAGGTTATTTTGACAGCTTATGAGTTGGTTCCAGAGGCTTACCGACAGAAATTCAGGGGTCTGAAGAAATCTGACAATCAGACTTATGTGGAATTTGCTAACGTGAAGAAGGTTTGCTTTGAGCGCTGGTGTACTTCTATGGAGGTCAAGGATGATTTCAACTCACTAAAAGAGATGGTGTTAGTTGAAGAATTCAAGAACTGTGTTAAGGTTGATATTAAGACCTACCTTAATGAGAAGCAAGCACTGAATTTGCAATCAGCTGCCAAATTTGCAGATGAATATGTTCTCACACATAAGTTCAAATTTCAGTCCAGCAGTAACAATAGATGGTCCCAATTTCAAAAGTAAGGTAACGGTGATACCCAAGATTCCTCACCCAAAGAGAAAGACAAATCTGGTGATGGTGCTCAGAAATCCAATCATGGGTCTGATCAAAGTGTGAAAGCTGACAGTGACAAAAGTGGTCTACTTTGCAATTTTTGCAAGAAATCTGGTCATGTTACGACTAAATGTTGGTTCCTTAAAGCTAAGAAAGAAAAAGAAAAGGATACCAAACCCAAT
The DNA here is from genome assembly GCA_029721435.1 of Gymnothorax reevesii. NCBI lineage: Eukaryota > Metazoa > Chordata > Actinopteri > Anguilliformes > Muraenidae > Gymnothorax > Gymnothorax reevesii. The sequence goes on from CM056579.1 coordinate 17,419,682, forward strand.
GCCTTTGTGAAGACGAGGTTAGAAACCCCTGTAGTAGATGACCAATCTGCTAAATTGCCTGCTTCTTTGTGGGGCTAAGAAGTCTGATACTGCTGACTTTGTGAGGGAGGAATTTCTTCCATTTGTGTCAGAGGGATTTGTGGCTCTGAATGAGCATTCTCCTCCTGTACCTATATATAGCGCCCTCCATAATTATTGGCACCCCTGGTTAAGATGTGTTCTTCAGCTTCTAATAAATTCAGTTTTTTTCTAGATAATATAGGACCACAATGAAAAAAGAGGAAAATCCAACCTTAAATTCAAGTGCATTTATTCGGTGGGAAAAAAATCCCTCATTAAGAAATAATTCTTTTACATCAAATCATGTTTGCCACAATTATTAGCACCCCTGATATTAATACTTTGTACAATCCCCTTTTGCAAACAAAACAGCACCTAATCTTCTCCTATAATGTTTCACAAGATGGGAGAATACAGAAAGAGGGATCTTCGACCATTCCTCTTTGCACAATCTCTCTAAATCATCCAGTGACCTGGGTCTTCTCCTCTGCACTCTCCTCTTCAGCTCACTCCACAGGTTTTCAATGGGGTTGAGGTCTGGGGACTGAGATGGCCATGGGAGAAGCTTGATTCTGTGTCTAGTGAACCATTTCTGTATAGATTTGGCCACATGTTCAGGGTCATTATTTTGCTGAAAGACCCAGTGACAACCCATCTTCAGCTTTCGGGCAGAGGCCACCAGATTTTGATTTAAAGTGTTCTGGTATTTCAAAGCCCTCATGATGCCATGCATCCTAACAAGGTTCCCAAGGCCTCTGGAAGAGAAATAGGCCCACAGTATCACCGATCCTCCTCCATACTTCACAGTGGGCATGAGGTGCTTTTCTGCGTACTCATCTTTTGTGTTCTGCCAGACCCACTTAGAGTGTTTGTTGCCAAAAAGCTCTATTTGGTCTCATCTGACCAAAGCACACGGCCCCAGTTGAAGTCCCAGTACCACTTACCGACATTTGTGTTTATGATTGTGAGTGAGAAAAGGTTTTTTCCGTGCATGCCACCCAAACAGCTTGTTGGCATGGAGATAGTGCCTGATGGTTGTTTTAGAGACTTTTTTTTTTTTTTTTAATTTACTTTTTATTGTTGTTTTCATGAGGGGATAGTACAAATACAAACAGTAATAGGACAAACAGCAGAGGAAGGATCCAACTATCGAGTACCATTTACACACACATACTTCCGTATATTCATATAACCATATTAATTATCTCTTTTACAATAATGTTTGATGATATTTTTGTTAGAAGTTGCTACTAAATAAAATCAGGCCTTACAATTAAAACATAGGTGATCCATTTTGACCAAATTTCAACGAAGGTATCAATTTTACATCTCAATTTGGATGTGATTCTCTCCACAATGTAAATGCTGTACACAACATCAATCCAGTCATTTATAGTAGCTATGTCTCTTTTTAACCATTTTCTGGTCAAAGCCTTCTTACTTGCCACTAATAGTAGTCTCAATAGACATTTATCTCTCTTTGTACATTTAAATTCTTCAAAATCATTCAGGTACATAATTTTAAAATTAAAGCATAGCTTAAACTTAAAAACTGCCTCCAGGACACCATGGACACGTCTCCAGAATGGAGCCACAGAGGAGCAATCCCAAAAAATATGAAAGTGGTTTGCCACAGTACTTCCACAGGACCTCCAGCATGCAGTCTGGTCAGAGTATTTAGTTTTCTGTGCTGGGGTACAAAGGAATCGAGTCATGCTCTTCCAGCTGTATTCCCTCCATAAAGGAGAGCTTGTTGTCAGACGTTGCTGTCTACAGATTCTGTCCCATTCTTCCACTGATATCGTGATATTGCCCTCTGCTTCCCATCTTGATTCAATGTCCAGAGTATGGTCTCCCTTTAAATTTTGAAGGGCACGATATAATCTGGATATTATTTTTTGGTAAGTGCCATCATTGTAGGCTTTTTGGAAACTATCCAGGATTTCGTCTCCAATTGTCCTGTCATCCTCAATTTTTTTTTTCCTAATAAAATCTCTGATTTGTAGGTACCGAAAAAGTTCCTGATTTTGTAAATTATAGTTATCCTTAAGGTCCTGGAAGCTCATCAATATACCTTTTTTCAGCAGTGTGGAGTATGTTGTAAGACCCTTTGCAGACCAACCTTTGAACCTCATGTCGTATTTACTGGGTAAGAATTCCGAGTCATAGGCAAACCACTTTAAGATTACAACCTTCCTCTCCAACTGATACTTTTTAATTAGTCCCTTCCAGGTCTTTAATGAGCTAGTAATATATGGGTTATCAGAGTCAGTCAGTTGACTAGTTAATGAAGGGTCTCCTATTAATGCATGAACTGGGATTCCTTTCCCCAATGAGCTCTCTATCTCTTTCCATCTGGATCTGTAACTGGGTATGCACCTGCCAATCAGAGGCCTCAATTGGGCAGCTCTATAATAATCCATTAGACATGGCAGGGCCAATCCCCCTCTCTCTTTAGGTAGTTGCAAAATTTTATATCTTACTCTTGGCTTTTTCCCAGCCCATATAAACCGTGAAATAATTTTATCCCACTCTGAGAAGTACTGATCTGGTTTTTCAATAGGCACTGATTGAAATAGGTATAAAAGTCTCGGTAAAATATTCATCCTAACGGAGTTGATGCGGGAACTTATACTTAAGTAAGGGATGAGATTCCATCGGTTAATATCAGAAATAATTTGCTTTTTCAGGGGATCGTAATTCATTTCTTCTTATTTAGATAGGTCAGTTGGCATGTAGATTCCCAAATATTTTACATATTTCTTGTCCCAGTTTAGTTGATACCTTAGGCGAAGATACTGTGGGGGGTTGTAATGAATGTTCATGACCTGTGTTTTTTGTTCATTTAGTTTATAGCCCGAATATGACCCATATTGTTCTAGTACAGACATCAGTTCAGGCAGTGAATCTGTTGGGCTTGAGAGGTACACAAAGACATCGTCCGCGAACAAGGCCAGCTTTTGTTCTCCTGTTGCCATTTTTATACCTTTAAGCATATTATTCTGCCTAATCTACTGTGCCAACGGTTCAATAAAAATTGCAAATAAAAGTGGACTTAATGGGCAGCCTTGTCTCGAAGATCTCTCAAGTCCAAAAGAATCAGTTAACTCACCGTTGATTTTCAATTTTGCTGATGGTTTATTGTACAGAGCCTCTATTGTCTTAATAATTATTTTATCGAATCCAAACTTTTCCATAACTTTAAATAAGAATTTCCACCGAACTGAGTCAAAGGCTTTTTGAGCATCTAAACTTAACGCATAGCCTCTACTTTATTTTTATTTATATATCTAATAATATGTAAAGACCTTCTGATGTTATCATGTGTCTGACGAGATGAGACAAATCCTGTTTGATCTAAATTGATTAGTCCAGGTAGAATTCTTTCAAGTCTTTTAGCAAGAATTGAAGTAAATAATTTGTAGTCAAGGTTAAGAACACTGATTGGTCTATAATTTGCACAGTCTAGTTTACCCTTCTCACCCTTGGGTATTACCGAAATGGTTGCCTCATTCCATGAATCAGGAATTTCCCCCTTTGTCAGAGCCCAATTGAATGTTTTTAGCAAAATAGGTATCAGAGCTTCTTTTAGATTTTTGTACCACTCCGAGGTGAATCCATCCGGTCCTGGGGACTTGTTATTTTTTAGCCTGGCTATGGCCGAATAGATTTCCTCTTTTGTTATAGGTGAAACTAGTCTGTTATTTTGATCCTAGTAAGAGTTGGTAACTTTAGTGATTCGAATAGTGACTCCATACCCTGATCATTATCAGTGTGGGGTTGGGAGTAAAGATCTTTATAATAGTTCCTAAAGCATTTTTTAATGTCCTGCATTCGATGGTAAATGTCCTTAGATTCAGGGTCTCTTATTTTATATATTGTATTATCTGCCTGTTGTTTTCGTAATTTATAGAACAGTAATTTAGTATATGTGCTACCGCCTTCGTAATAATTTTGTTTAGTGTATATTAATTTCTTCTGAATTTCTTGCTCGATTATTTCCTCAATCTGATTTCTTTTGCTTGTCAAATCTAGTTTGATTTTGGGGTCCCTTGAGTTTTTATGTTTTGATTCTAGTTCTTTCAACTCTTGTTGCAGACAATTGAGTTTTTCCATTCTTTGTCTCTTAAGGAAAGATGTTACACCAATCATTTTACCTCTCATCACTGCTTTACAAGCATCCCAGACAACAAGTGGAGACACCTCATCATTGTCGTTATGTTCTAGGTATTCGGATATGTCTTTTGCAAACTGTTCAATTCTATGTCCGTTCAATATACTAGAATTAAGTCTCCATTGAGTAAGTTTCTGTCTGTATATAGTTGTTAGGGATACATATAGTGGGCAGTGATCAGAGAAATCCATCGCTCCAATATGGCAGTGTTGTACTTTACCGAGATCTGCGCTAAATAGTAGAAAATAATCAATTCTTGAATATGTTGAATGTGAAGCTGAAAAGAAGGTGTAGTCCCTGCTTGATGGATTCAGCTGTCTCCAGACATCTATTAGTCCTATTTCTAACATCATCGAATTTATTTTTTTTTGTTATTCCCTGGGTTTGGGATGTTCTCGTTCCTGAACAATCAAGACGGGGGTTTAGAGTGATATTAAAATCTCCTCCACATATGAGAGTCCCTTGGGCTTCTATGGCAATTTTATCCAATATTTGTATGTAAAAATCAGGCTCTGACCCCGGAGGTATATATACATTGTAGAAGGTAAATAAATTCCCATCAACTCTCCCTTTTATCATTATGAATCTGCCTTCTTTATCCCTAGTTGTGAGTATATGCTCATAAATTATTCTCCCAGAAATCAGTATGGCAACCCCTCTAGTATGTCTTGGTTCATTCGATGAGGCAAACACATGTTTAAATCCCCGTCTTTTGAGTTTTTCATGTTCTTTTATGGTCATATGGGTTTCCTGTAAGAAGGCTATGTCTATATTCTCTCTCTTTAATTTTGAGAGAATTTTGGACTGTTTAATTGGACTACGGAGCCCATTAACATTAAGTGAAATTAACTTTACCATATTATGACAGTCATCCAATGATTAGGCTGGAGCACAATGTTGTATGCATAAAGTAATAAACTCCTCAGGTACGTATCACTCAAAATAAAGATAGAAAAACAGATCTCCCCTGCTTGTAACACAGAACAATAACATAAATTCAAGAACATCAGAACAGAAGTGTAGAATTCCCTGGTTAGAGGGGCCGTTGCCCCTCTGAAGTCCCTGTTGGAAGGAGGAGGGTTAATGCCCTCGTAGTGGATGGGGCCATCCCTAGTAGTGGAATGACTGACCAGCATGTACATCCCACAACTCCTAGATGAGTCCAACATAAATTTAAGGCGTTTACCTGCTCAATCGGTGCTTTAAATTACTTTTAAATGAGAGGGCAGAAGAACACGTACAGTACCTTGTTATGTCCGTTGTATTCAGTCATTTTACCGTGTGAACACCAGTTGTCTAATGACTGGATACCCTCCTGTACTCCTGAAGCCTGTCTCTCACTCGCGTCTCCATTCGTCCTGCTTTGCCTCCTGCGTCTGCCTGTTGCCATGGAAACGCCTCCAGTATGCGCTCCTCCATGCTGGAACCCGTCTCCTCTCCAACGCTGCCCACGGAGATCCCACGCGCCCTCAGCTCCGCAGCAGCTGCCCGTGCATCCTCGTAAGTCTTCGAGCCGGTGCTCCAATGGATGCGGATCCTCGTGAACGGAGTTTGGAAGCGAATTCCCTGCTCTTTGAGTGCTTTTTTAATTCCTCCGTAAGCTCTGCGCTTCTCCATGACTTCGTAGGCATAATCGTGATCGAAAAAAACCTGTTTGTTATCAATGAGGACTTTCTTTTTCCAAGCTAACTTGAGGACAGTTTCTTTAACATCAAACTGGAGGAAGTTTATGACAATGGATCGTGGATTAGCATCAGGTCCCGCCTTCTGAGCTAAAGCTCGGTGTGCACGTTGAACTCCGAGAGACATGCCTTCAGGTAAGGGAAGCTCCTTGGTTAATAAGTTTTCCACAAACCGTATCATGGACTCGCCCTCAGTGTCCTCAGGCACACCAGACATCCCAATGTCGTTTCTTCTGGACCTGCTTTCCAAGCCGGTCACCTTTTGCTGCACTTTGCGTTGTTCTTTTAGCAGACAGAGCAGTGTATCTCTGGTTACCGAGCCACTTGCTTCAACTTCGGATATGCGCTCCTCTGCCTCCGCTATAGCCTGGCCTTGAGCTTGCAGTGTCGTCCCCATTTCCGCTATCTTGTGGTGGAGCTCGTGTTTTAGCGTTGTCATCTCATCTTTCAGGTCCTTCCTTAAATCTTCCTTAAGATCGGAGATAGCTGTGTATATGTCACTTATGAAATCGCGGATGTCTTTGGAGATGGAGTGGATTTCACGAAGCAGCTCGTCCATGGGTTCCCTAGCTTCTTTGCTAGTTAGCATGCCACCATTACCGTCGTCGGAGGCATCCGATTGGTCTTTTTTCGTTGTAGATTGTCCAGTCGGTTGATTTTTCGAGCTCTTCTGGCCTCTCTGTGGCTTACTCCCACTCATGTTTCCTGTTAGGTAGTTAGTGAGTTGAAATTCTCAGTTTGGGAGATGATTTCCGGCCGATTGAGCCGGAGCCGAAAACTACACGTCTGTCTCATTCATGAGCGCACCGCACAACAGTAAGCTTTGGAGAACTTTTTTTATTTCTTTTACCATCCTCCTCACCGTGCGTGGTGGCAAAATAACCTTGCGTCCTTGTCCAGGCTTGTTTACCACTGTTCCAGTTGTTTTAAACTTCTGAATGATTCCTCTGACAGTAGATATGGGCAGGTGCAGGCGAGTGGCTATTTTCTTGTAGCCATTGCCTGACTTGTGAAGGTCGACACAAATCTGCCTTACTTGAATGGTGTGTTCCTTTGTCTTTCCCATGTTGAAGAGTGGATAAGAGAAATGGCCTCTGTGTCACGTCATATTTATACCCCAGGAAAACAGGAAGTAATGATTTACTAAATAAATGTTCCTATATACTCTGATCAACTTTATAAACTACTGTAGAAATGACAGAAATACTTCAATGACATTTAATTCCTAGGAATTGTTTGGGGTGCCAATAATTGTGGAACAGGTGATTTTATTAAAAGGAATTATTTCATAGTCAGGGATTTTTTTTCCCCCTAAAAATTCACTTGAGTTGGAGTGTACATTTTTCTACAATTTTCAGTGTGAGAGTATGCCTCTGCAATAAAAATTTAATTTATTTTAAGGCTTTTAACACGTTAACCAGGGGTGCCAATAACTATGGAGGGCACTGTATATCCTAAGGGATACCGAAGGTTCTCAGACACTTTTGTTGATGGACTCCTTAGAGTTACGTGATGAGACCGCTTCTGGGGATTTCATACTTTTACAAGATATTGAAGGGAGGACTGTATGACTTATGTCAAGTCTACCTATCAAGGGAGTTTCTCTGTTGCTAGGTAATGACCTGGCTGGGGGCGATGTAGTTCCCTCTCTTCCTCTTACTTCACAGCCATGCACTGAAGATGGCAATGAAGACCCATCTCTGTATCCTTCCTGTGCAGTGATCCATGCTATAGCCAAGAAGGCTCAAGAAGAAGATGATGTGGTGCCGTCCAGCACACTGAATAGTCATGACTCAGGTGGTTTGCCTCATGACTCTGTTCACCCTACTATGGTTTCTCCATTTGTGGACTTATCAGACACTTTTATCAGTTCTCTGTTCAGCTAGCCAGATGGGTCTGGTAATTCTGATGTGTCTGGAGACTCGTCTCTGTCCAGAAAGCGGTTGATTCAGGAGCAGTGGTCAAGCAAATTGTTGTTCCGAAGGTCTACTGGAATGAAATCTTAACAATGACTCATCTTTTACCTTTAGGAGGTCATCTTGGTGTAAACAAGACTGTTGACAAGATCATGAAACACTTCTTCTGGCCTGGACTTCGGAAAGATGTTTCCAACTTTTGCAAAACCTGTCACACTTGTCAGGTAGTTGGAAAACACCAATTAGACCGACCTATAGCTCCATTGCTGCCTATCCCAGCATTTGGGGAGCCCCTCTCTGTTGTAGGAATTTTGATTTTATATTCCAGGTGTGTACCTTCAAAAATAACTCAGACAGAGACAAAGGAGTTAATATCCAAGCCAAAGTCAGTTTACTTCATCTGCAGAGAAGGATCCTTGCACATAACAAGTCCCGTCATACAAGGAAAAAAACAGTTTCTTTCCCTGTGGTTTAAGTTAGAGTCCATCTTGACATTCCCCTCCCCGAACTGATTTACACATCATGGCATCTGTTGGAATGCTTTCGCAGACGCACGTAGCCCACGTCAAGCCACCCTGAGGTACGCGTAGTAGACAGGTGGTTTTCTTATCATCCCCTAGGCTTATCTCATTCAGGCTCCCCCTTGTACTCCATCTCCTGGGAAAACACAGATTAGAAGAGACATCCTGCCCTTGTTATGGTCCCCTAGGACCGCTTGGTTCTAGATAAGCTACATGCCATGACGCACTGGTCAGATTTATGGAAACTCACAGTTATGCAGGCCCAGGCTAATTAGAAACATGCAGGAACAAGCACTGAGGCCTGAGAGAAACTAAGCAAGAGCAAAATTTAAGGCAAACAAGGATAAACAATTAATAAAATCAAATGGATCAATAATGATTAAATGAATCAATCAAAAGATGATTCCGCACTCTCCAAGGTCATCGTTGATTGTGTTGGTCCACTACCCAAGACTAGATCAGGAAATCAGTACTTGTTGACAATCATGTGTGCATCTACCAGATTTCCTGAAGCCATACCTCTACGCAACATCAATGCAACTGCAATCTGGAGGGCTTTGATAAAGTTCTTCACGTTGTTTGGCCTTCCCAGGGAAATTCAGTCAGATCAAGGTAGGAATTTCACTTCCAAATTGTTTCAGCAGGCTGTGTATGAACTAGATGTGAAGCAGATTCTTTCCAGTGCCTATCATCCAGAGAGTTAGGGTGCCATAGAGCGGTTTCATTCCACTCTCAAGACAATGATGAGGACTTATTGTTATGGCTATGAGAAAGACTGGGATGAAGGTGTTCATTTGCTGTTATCTGCAGCTAGAGAAGCAGTGCAGGAGTCTACTGGATTCAGTCCGTTTGAGCTAGTGTTTGGCCATGAAGTGAGAGGACCTTTGTTATTGTTGAGTGAACAATGGCAAGAGAAAGTCTTAGAGACTGATATGCGGTTCTATGTTAGCAAGTTCAAGGAAAGACTGTGTGCAGCTTGTGACCTAGCTAAAGAGAACTTGAAATCAAGTCAGGGAAAAATGAAAAGTTGGTATGGTCATAAGGCCAGAAGCCGTGAGTTTAAACCAGGAGACAAGGTCTTTGTGTTGTTTCCCCTGCAGTTCAATCCATTGCAGGCTAGATTTCATGGTCCTTTTGAAATTCTGACAAAACTCAATGATCTCACTTACACCGTGAAGACTTCAGATAGGAGAAAGCTAAAACAGTTGTGTCACATTAACATGCTGAAGCCTTATCATGATAGGAATGCTAGGGTTGCAGCTGTCACTTCAGATCCTCCTATGGCCGAGACTTGTGAAGATGGGGGGGAGTTTCAAGATGATGAACCTAGATTTAAAGCTGATGTTCTTTCATGTAAATTGTCAAATTCTGAAGTGTTGCAAAATCTTGATGTAAAACTCCAGCACTTAGAACCCTCACAGAAAGATCAGTTTGAGAAGTTGATCAAGAAATATAAAGATCTATTTCCTGATGTTCCAAAGAGAGCTTCTATGGCCTCTCATGATGTAAATGTTGGTGATGCCAAACCAATAAATCAGCATCCGTACCAGATGAATCCTGAAAAGAGAAAGATTGCTGAGAAAGAGGTTGAGTACATGTTAGAACATGATATTATCAGACCCTCCAACTCAGATTGGAGTTCACCCTGTGTGCTAATCCCAAAACCTGATGAAAGTACTAGATTCTGTACAGATTATCGCAAAGTCAATGCTGTAACTAGAACTGATGTGTTTCCAATACCTAGGATTGATGATTGTATCGATAGAATAGGGCAAGCAAAGTTTCTGACCAAGATTGATTTATTGAAGGGTTATTTGTGTGTGCCTTTAACTGAGAGGGCCAAGAGCATCTCTGCTTTTGCCACGCCATCTGGGTTATACCAGTATGGAGTCCTACCCTTTGGCATGAAAAATGCCCCATCCACATTCCAAAGGATGATACAGTCTACAATCCCCGGATTGCCACACACGAGTGCGTACATCGACGGCCTGATCACAGGGAGTGACTCCTGGGAAGAACATCTGAAAGATGTAGAGACTTTGTTCCAGTGCTTGACCCAGGCTAACCTGACTGTTAACCTGAACAAGAGTGACTTTGGTTGTGCTACTGTCACGTATCTTGGCTACGTCATACGCCAGGGTAAGGTGGCACCCATAAATGCTAAAGTCCAAGCCATCGTGGACTTTCCATTTCCTGATAACAAAGAAGCTTTGCGCCGCTTCCTTGGAATGATCGAGTACTACCGCAAGTTCTGCAAGAACTTTGCTGAGATTGCTCTCAGTCTCACCAACCAAGTGAAGAAAGGCGTAAAGTTCACTTGGGATGAAGCATGCCAAAGAGCCTTCGATTGGCTGAAGTCTCTGCTGTGTCACTTCCACGTGCTCAAATCTCCTGACTTCAACAAACCGTTCTCCATCACGGTCAATGCTAGCGACCAAGCTTGTGGATCTGTGCTCCTACAGAGAAGTGACTCTGATGACATTGAGCATCCCGTGGCATACCTCTCCAGGAAGTTCAATCGCCACCAAAAGAATTATTCCACTATCGAGAAGTTGCTGTTAGCTCTGGTTCTATCCTTACAACACTTTGAGGTTTATGTTTGTACAGGGCAAAAGCTAATGATAGTATATACTGACCACAATCCGTTAATGTTTTTGAGTAAGATGAAAAACAAGAATCGGAGATTGATGAACTGGAGTTTGATTTTACAGGAGTTTGACTTGGAAATTAAGCATGTAAAGGGTACTGACAATGTAATTGCTGATCGCTTATCCCGTGTTTGAGTATGTGTATATGCCGCATGTGTTTATTAGCATATTGCATTATATGTATATAAATACAAGTGTCTACTTAACCATTTCTTTTTTGTATTTGTATTGAAAAGAAAAATTTTGCCTTTGAGTCAAAATTTTCCCTTTTGGAATGGAGGTGTAATGTCAATACTGCTATCTAGTGGCTATTTTTCCCTTTTTTTTTTGTTAAGCCCAGTCTGGAGCTAGGTTTTCGGGCATTTACTGGGCCTGCCTCAGAGGGGAAAGTCCCAAAGAATTGAAAAAGAAGTCTGGAAGGTGGGAGGGGGCTGGAAAAGAGTATATAAGGAGAAAAATTGAGAGAGTAAATTAGTTGGAGAAATTGCAAGGAGAAATAGTGGAAGGATACATTTGACCAGACCTGTCACTGTTCAAACCTGTGAAGATCTTTTTGTGGATTTTTGCCTGTGTTGGAGCATTTTCCTGTCCCAGGACATCGCAACATAGCAACGCCATCTCAAGTACCAAGGGACAGTAACTATCTCATTTTTTTATATATATATTTAAATCTTGGTCAGAGTTGGTTTCATTAAATCTGTTTAAGTTTTAACATTTTGTCTGTCATCCCTTGCTGTCCGCTATGTAATAACAAATTGGGGCCCTAACATTCTTTAAATTTGGGATCTTTACAAGCTTTGGCAAGAGTGCTCTGGAAAGATGAACTTCATTGTCAGGTGCACAAGTTTTACAAGCTCTTATAAAGTTCAACACATGACAGACTATATCGACAACTTTTACAATTCTAACAAGCTCTTTCCAAAGATGTCCATTAAACAGGTTGCGTAGCAACATTAAAAGTAAGGAAGGAGATGGGGTCCAGTCGGCTTCTGCAGCTTCCTTTTACAGGCAATTAGCTGTGTTCCAATCACCAACAGGCAGCCTGTATCAGCTTAGATGTAGACCAACACACAAAGGAAAACAGCAACAATCCCAAGAATGGAAAGAGAATAAGTATAAATACATATGACTTGGTCATAACATTCCCAAATCTGCACTCTTGCACACTGAGGCCTAATGGTCTCTGTTACTCTCTGAGAAATACTCCATTTTTGTTTCTTCATGAAAAATTTCTAAATACAATCTGAAAAATACAATAATGTAATTTGGAAACAAATAAGTGCTTTTTACAAGTAATGAACTGTACTTATTAATTTTAAACAATGAGTAGGCATACAATTTTATGTAGGCATAAGGTACTGATCTCAGTGATAAGTTTCTGTGTTTTTTAAAGACTTTTTCGTAATGTTTTCAAACCTGTGTTTCTCTGTTCTATTTAGTATCCTGCTATTTATATTTTATTTACTAATTTATTTATTTAATGGGGACAATGCACATAAATGAACATCTACTCAGAAAACAATAGATGTAAATATGCCGGATTATAGCAACAGAGCTCATTTACATCCGCTGTCACTAGGCAGGTAACACAAAAACATAATACCAGAGACACCACACACACAAAAGCAAAACACAGAACAGGACAATAGATCACAATAAGAACACATCACAAGACAGTACATTTTTGACACCCTAAAAGTCAGTGGTTACAGGACTGATTTGCTTTCAGCCACTGCTTGACGTGCGTTTGGAAAGTTTGTTATGTGGGGCACTCCCGTACGGAGAGTGGGAGACTATCCCAGATCTTACTGGCTTTTACAGAGAGAGAGAGAGTTTTGTCCAAAGGCTGTCCTTCTGTATGGCACCTCACAGTCCCCTTTCGAGGAGGCCCTGGTCATATGCCCACTCTGAGCCTTTATTTTAAAAAAGTCAGACATGGGATGTGGAGCAAGTCAGTGTAAGACCTTATACATCAGCCACCTACTGTAATGAATCCCTGTCTCCAGTACATCTCCCACCATCCAACTCAACACACAGGCAGGTCAAAGACAATCCCTGACAGCATTTCCAGTGTAATTTTCACGCACGCACACACACCTTCACTGGAGTGACATCACTGTTACTGAAACTTTCACTGGGCATATCTGCAGGGGTTCATCATTACCCTCACTTTTCAGACAGGGAGAGAAGAACGGGAACACTCTCTCAGTAAATGTGTCTTTAAAAGTGTAAATGAGTGACTTGTCTCTGGAGTTGAAGAAGGACACTTCCCCCCTGTCATAGTCCAACTGCACCATGATGCTCTGGGGTTTCCTCTTCAGTCTGAGGTCAGTAACTCCTGATGCTCTGTACTCATCTCTATTCCTCAGCGTTATTACCCAGAATCCTTCCTCTGGGCTGTATATTATTTTTCCCTTCCTGTTGCTGGACTCTTTCATCACTCCTACATCCCACTTAGGTTTATTCCCAACCTTCACCTCCCAGCTGTGTTTCCCTGAGGTAAACCCCTCAGATCCCAGCACACCAACACAGGAATTAAACCTCTCTGGGTTGTCAGGACAGTTCTGGTTTATTCCTGTGTATCTCACAGTGGTCAGATCATCAGAGAGAGAGAGAGAGGCACGTGCAGTATTGGGGTCCAGCGTCACAGGAGCTGAAATATCAAGAAGAGAGATATTTAAAGGGCTGGAGGGAGAGAGATGTTTCAAATACTCTTTTAAGATTTGGTCACAAACACAGGAAATTATAAATATACGTGCTATTATACTGTGGTTATTATATCCCCAAACGCCGAACGGCGTTTCGGGGATATTATGCTTTTGATCCGGCCGCCGCCGCTGCCGCTCAGCCCTACGTGTTAACGCGATAACTTCAGTAATATTTCAATTAGAAATTTCAAGTTTTGCAAATAAGTAATTATCAGAAAGAGGAAGAACTGATTCAATTTTGGACAATTTACAATTTCTCGATTGGCCACCAGGGGCCAAAAACCGAAAAAATCACTGTTTTATCATATCTCTGGTAATATTTGTTCGATTGAACTCAAATCAAGTGCAAATGAAAGGTCATGATCTGAGGATGTGTCCCACGATGACATTATACCTGTTTGGTTCAAAATTTTGACACAAGGTGGAGCTTTGTCACATAAAATTCACCATTTTTGCCATATCTTTGGAACCGTTTGTCCAATTGACATGAAACTATGTGCAACTGCAAGGTCATGACCTCACAACGTGTCACATGATGACATTATACCTGTATGGTTCAATATTTTGCCACCAGGTGGCACTTTGTGATGGGAAATTACCATTTTGGCCATATCTTCAGAACCATTTGTCCGATTGACCTGAAATTAAGTTCAAATGAAAGTCTATTCAAGGTCTATTCAAGTATTGGTGAATTCAAGGATTGGGAACGTTGGGGGATATACCCCAAGCCGTCGCCTCCGACCGCATAAGCCGAGTTATTATTTGCACTTAAAATGTATGACCTTTTAAAAATTAATTAATCAGCTTGCAAACCACAAATATTCTCATGCATCTAAGGCATTCTTTACACAATAAAAAAAACACATGACATTGGCTTTGAATTTTATATTAATTTTGTGTTTGATTGTGTTCTGATAGTAAATTGACTGAAGTGCTGTGCTGCCCACAGGATCATCCTGTTCTAAAAGCAAACTGTGTTATGTTTCTGCTTTGTCTGACCATGTTTTGCCAAGATCCTGATTCCATGCCTTGTTTTGTTTTTGCTTTGTCTGTATTTCTGCAATTATCCATTCCCTCAGATAGATTCCGGTTTTTGTTTTGTTTCATGCCAGGCATTGCACTTTGTCTCCCCTGTCTGGTCTCATGTCATGTGATCGCTCCCTGCCCCAGTATTACGTGCCACACTTTCGGGTGATTTCATGGTTTCTGGGATTTCAATCATTCCTTCTAATCTTGTTTGCTTCCTTCGCCTTGCTGTTCTATCATCACTAACCATATTAACAGTTTGTTATTTTAGTTAAAGATACTAACCCAGACTAACATTGTTTATAGTACTAACTTACTAACGAGCACTAGGGATTGTATAGCTGCACTTTACTAATTGACTAACAAGCTCTCAGCATTCGCCCTATTCTAGTCTCCACTCCATGCCTTTACGCTAATCTACTCTGCTGATCCTCCGCACCTGTTAAACTCTGTTCTGCCTCATTATCTGTGCATGTTAGAACTCCCTAACCGGAGCCGTATGTTTGTCCATAGGCTGTCTCGTGATCCCTGTCCGCGTTTTGGCTTTTGCCAATTTCATGTGGTTAGGTTCTTCCTCATGTCTGTTCCCTCATTAATTAGTCTGATCCAAATCACCTGTTTGCGTGTATTTAAGCAGTCATTTCACTACCCGCCTTTGTCAGAACGTTTCCCTTGGTTTGCCTGTGCTACGATCGTTTATGCCTTGTACTCTTTGTGATTCTCTTCTGACTGGACCATCCCCATTTGTGATTTTGGCTTTGTCTTGGATTTGTTTGCATCTGTGTACTGAACCTTTTTTGCCCGTCCACGAGTTTTGCGTTTGCTGCCCTGTTTACAACTTGGATAATGTCCCTGGGATTCTGATTTTTGGATTGTGGACTTTATACCGTTGCTTCCTGCTCTGCGGGGGTTCACCCCCATCCTCAATAAATTTCAAGTTTGTTGGATTACTTGGTTCTCGCATCTGGTTCCTGAGCCTTTGTACTTTTTGTGTTTAACACTATTTCAATAATTACAGCTGATTTCTTAAGTCTCATGCTTTCATTAAATGTTTGTGAAGATAAACATGATCGAAGCATCAGCGCCAGATACTCACTGTTCTGCACCATCTCCAGCATCTTCTCCCAGACTCTGAACTTCAGGTTACCCAGGTGTTTGGCCACATCTATCAGAGCCCCTGAGCGCAGCTCTGGGTCCTGCAGTGAGCACTGGGCTCTTTAATGACAAGCAGGAGTCAGTCAGGCTCAGGAACTGAAGAGACTTAAACACAAGATGAAATGAGCTGTGGGTCTACATACCTTTCTCTGATGCTCTTGTAGCTCTGAAACACAGACACAAATACAGCATTACTGTGCATATGTACACTGACACAGTACAGACCATTATGAGAGCAGTGGTGACTGCAGAACTGGAAATGCTTGAGGTAGAAAACATCTCCTTAAACTGACAGTTGGTCATGGCTGCTTCCATTCATTTCCCTTCTGGTCTGGGTCTGATCTGAATAACTCACTGGCAGGTAAATATAGAAAGCTGAAAAAAAACTGACAATCCCCTATTTTTTGACAGAAATCGAATGTAAAGCTGTACAAATTAGCTACCATAGTTAACCTATTCATACTGATTCCACCTTGCATTAGGTGCTTATTTTAAAAAATGTTGCAACATTTGCACGCCAGTAGGTGTCGACTTAATATCAGCGGAGAGCGTCAGAGTCAAGCCGTTGGTCAGGTGACCAGCAGAAAAAAAATGTCGATTGAGCTGATCAAACAAGTGTACTGAGTCTGCTTTTTTTTTTTTACTGCTCCGCAGGTACGTAAAGTTCGTCCTAAAATGGGCATTAAATTTTGTTTATTGGTAAAACGGACATTCATCCTTCCCCACAAAGTACTTAAATGTTGAAAGGCTGTATTAACATGGAGTTTTGTCGAGGACAGCTGTTAAGATAGCATGCGGCTAACTACCCTGGGTTGCTACCAGCTATATAACTACTACAGTCGAGCGAACAGTAGGAAAAGAAAGGTATTTTATTTAACTATGGAAATGCGTCCGCGAATGGTTAGGCTCCGAGTTTGTAAAGATGGCTAGAGATGGACGAGTTAATTTTCTTGACTGACGGGAACAGTAACGTTATCTGTTTCGGGAATCCGAGTGGAATTGTGCATTGAATGAGAACGGGTGCCGCGCGAATGACGCGCATGTACGTTGAGATGGTAAACAGTTAGTCCACGGCCTTGACGCCTGGATGTATAATGCTAGTTCGGCATTAGTCACCCGAGAAGTTGTTCATTTCTTTCTGGTGTAGCACAAACATTCCGATATTTTAGTGGTATGACATAATGTGCGTTCTCCTGTGTGTGAAAGTGGGTTATTCAGATTTATTCAGACTTGTGAGAGTCCTGGTAATGGATGACGCAAAAGATCTGAAATGGCGGCATCAGTAAATGCCGTATGTAAAATGGAAGTGGCTAGATGATGCAGTTAAAACGCGTATGTATGCAATTTAATCATTGTTAAATCGCTCAACGCCATTCTGTGTATGAGTTGAGGTTGAAATGCACAGTAACATTGTCAGGTCAAATGATATTTTCCTAGGCTGGAATTTGTGAAGCTGTATTCCTGATATCCCGACTGTTTTCCATATGCTTATTGAATAAGAAACAGTATTTTAAATCTGTTGTGGAAATGGGATAAGTATTTGTGAAGATAATAAAAATGTCGATTGAGCTGATCAAACAAGTGTACTGAGTCTGCTTTTTTACTGCTCCGCAGCTATTCTAAACTGCGCAGTATTCCTGCTACTGGCCCTTGCACCCCAAGGCTTGTGGCTGGTAACATAAACAGAGTTTATTTCTTTGTGCCATATTAGGGAGTTTATATAATTAATTCAAATTTGGAACAAGTTTCAATTAAGCATATTCGTGAACAATGATAAACCGCATCAGATTTCATATAAACATTGGAAAAATGGCAAAATGTTTTATTTTAGATATTTGCCTTCATTAGGGTATTCCCTGAGTGTGAAAAACACTCCATTTTGAATAGCGGTGGTTAAAATGTGAACAATTTTGTGTGTAAAGTTTTCCCTGATTGAATCTTCACCAATAGATGAGAGCTGACTACATATGATGGTTTTGAGTATTTTGTGATTTAATCGTATCATTAATCCAGGAGGCAAAATGATCAGTTTATTGGGATGATTTCTGCCTCCTCATTTTTCAGCTCAGCTGCTGCTAATGACAGTAAGAGAGAAACAACAGGCGTCATGCTGTTACGGGTTCCAAAAAAAAAAAAAAAAAACTGTTAACCTATGGATGGTTCAGTGCGCCTGGCAGTTCAACGCGTTTGACAGCTCTGGCTGGGGATGACGTCTTCGGGGATTCCCTCCCTGGGCTCTGAGGTTGGCGCCTGCTCCGGCGAATTTCCTCCTCACCACGCCTCCCTGCCAGCCAATCAGAGGCTTACAGCTGTCTTCCATCTCCACTCCTTTCAATCCGCTGCTCCAGTTGCTTCGTATTGGGAGAATATAAAAAGTCCTGTTTGAAATTACTAATTGTGGCTGGGATTTTATGCGAGCAGTCAGCCTCTGTGTTCCATGCATATTCCATATTTTGTGTGCGTCAAAAAGCTTTGAGCTTGTGCAATTTTTTTTTCCGAGCGCAAAAGTTTTGAGCGTGTAAAATAGTTTTGTGCGTATGTAAAAAACTTTTGAGCTTGTGAATCAGTTTCGTGCGTGTGTGAAAATTTCCTACCTTCTTGTGTGACAGTGAAGTTGCGGATACGCTTAATTTTCTTCCTTCGCGTGCGACCACAGTGTAAAACTTGATTCGACTTCATTAATATGAAGGTATTATTGGTGAAAAAGGTTTGAGCGCCTGTAACAGTGGAATTTGTAGTTGTCTACATCGATTTGTATGTGTATCAGTAAATTTGAGGTCACATACTCTGTGCACTTGTCTTTTTTTTTTTTTTTTTCCTCTGCACAAATACAACACAACACTTACGCATTCATTTTACTCCTATTGTTGCAGTATATTTGGTGCAAAACATATTTGTGCTCCTGTATCAAACAATGTGAAGTTGTAGACAAAATTTGAATATGTGCAAATCTGAATGTGAATTTGTGCAATGAAAGTTCAATGTATGTGAAATAATTTCTTACGAAAATATTTGTGTTCTTTTAAAACACAAATCGATAACTACAACTACTCGAATCTTCCCCAAGAGTCGCAGATTCTGTTTCCGGCAAGTCGCAGATCGCGCCCCTCTCCACTGTGACATCTGGTGCAAAACTTTCTGCGCAATCAGTCTATGGAGAAAAAGGCGGGTGCTGATCTGAGATCGACTGATTCCACAGCCAATCATAGGAGATCGCCTTTCGTCCCACAGCCAATCAAAGGAGAGGGGCTTTACATTGCGGAGTGAAAGGAGAATTCCCGTTGGTGGAGTCGATTCAGCACCAGAGATGTATAGTGAGGAAGTACATGTGCTTCGTCACAGTACATAAGTAGTTTTTTTGAGGATTTGTACTTGTTTTTTTTTTTTTAACCTGGAATTTTATTCTACTATATTTAAAAGAGAAAAAAGTATTCTTTTAATTCGTTACTTTGACAGTGGCCAGTTCGTTACTCGTCACAAGTTAAAATATTAATGTAATAAATAATTTAAGGATTATCTGGATTTGGCGTGCTCGAAAAGACCAGCGGCGCTCGGCACAGTATCTTAACTGCGCTTTGAGCAGATGTGCCCGCCAGCAGACATGGAGCTGAAAATTTATACACGCAGTTACAATATTCTGTCACAAGATGGCACACCAGGATCAGTTATTGAATATTCACAAGCAAGCAGCTCAAACACGTTTAGAATATTATGGACGAGTTCACTCCGATCCCTGTTTTTCAGGAGTTGCCAGAATCAAACTCCTCAGCTAAGCCTGATGTGGAAACTGCTCAATACTCTTGCCCACAGTATCTATCCAGCAGTTCAAAAAAAAAAATTCTCTCTTGCAACAGAAAAAAATTGTTGCCCTCTCTAGCAACCACCTCAGCTACAGTTTGCCAGTTTGCCCATCCTTGGGCAATCCGCACAATTTTATTTCATTCATTACTTCCACATGTGCTTGATTCTGGGTCTCGCTAAACTCGGAGTGAATGCGTTCTCTGATAGGTTAATTACTAACCGGTACTAACCAGCACTTATTTTAGGGTGATTGTATATATTTTGTCACATAGTATTAACCTAATTAACTCATTAGCGAGTGCAAGTGTTTCAAGCTTTTGTAATTCCTTCCTGAACTTTCCTTGATTAACTGCGTTTAAAGCTATGCTTTCCTTTGCTTTTTCTTGTGGTGCTTTGTACTCTTGAGGTTAAGATTACCTCAATCTAAACTCTGTAGTTTGATTGATTTTCTCAGCGTTTTGTCTTGAGTCATTATTGTTAACCCGGTTCTCGTGTAATTGTTTTATTAATCCCATGTGTTTCTGATGCCTTTCGAGATTGCATTCCAAGTCCCCGCCTCCTCTCGTGGCTATTTCTGTGGTAAAGTGAGAAGCGACATCAGATGGAACTTTGTATTGGCTTTGCTCTGCATTGTGAAATCTCCGTTCCTGTGCCTTCCCGAGTATTTCCTTTGTATGATTCCCGAGCCTTGTGTTTTGCTGCCCCCAGGTCTTGTCTGCCCCTTGTCTAAGTCTCCCAGGGTGTCTTTCAGTTTAGTTAGGTCCAGTCTTTGTTTTTCTAGTTTATCCACTCTTGGAGTGAGTACTTCTGTTTCCCCCTGCCTTTGGCAGTGTACCTTAGTTTTCCCAATTGTTCAGTGCATGTGCACGAGTTTTGTTTCTGGCCTGTTTGCCAACTTTCTCCTAGTGTTTTGTGTTTTAATGAACATTCTGGATCCTGTATCTGGTGTCCACCTGACCTCTCCTTAACAGAAGTTCCGTCTCAGGGACACCAGCAGGATGGATTCCCGCGATGCCGAGTTCCAGCGGCAGCAAATCCAACACCTGACTGCTGCCCTGGCAGTGCAGCTGACCACCGCTACTGGGAGCATGGGGTAACCTTACCCTCCTGCTGGAGCTGCTGCATTGCCAGCTCCTGGTCTTGGGCCAGAGCTTCAGCTACCACCTCCTGAGAGCTACAATGGCAACCCTGGGTCCAGCAGGGCTTTTCTGACCACCTGCGAGATGCACTTCACCCTGCAGCCCAGCACCTACTCCACGGAGCCTGCCAAGGTGGCCTTTGTCATCTCCCACCTGACAGGTCCAGCTATCCAGTGGGGAACTGCCGCCTGTTCAGCCTGCCTACCTTGCGTTTCCGCCTTCTTGACCCTGTCATCCGAGATGGAGCGGCCATTCAACTGCAACAGGCAGGGTACTGCTGCCGGAAGGGAGCTGACCCGGATCCGGCAGGGAAGCCGCTTGGTGGCAGAATACACCTTTGAGTTCCAGACCCTTGCGTCCCAGTGGAATCCTGAAGTGCTCTGAGACGTTTTTGTGGAAGGGCTAGCTGATGGCATTAAGGACCCCCTCTTGTTCCATGACCTACCCAAGACTCCCGAGGCTGTGGCGGATCTTGCCATCCGGATTGACAACTTCCAGGAGGAGACTGCTACTCGCTTGGGGCGACGTCGGCCAGCTCCCTCCGACAGCCGCCAGGAGGAGACAGCCACTCGCTTGTGGCAACATCGGCCAGCTCCCTCCAACGCTCCTGTCATCCAGCATCCGTCACCAGTTCCCAGTTGTACGTCCTCCAACCCGAGCCAGAGCCCATGCAGCTGGGGACCAGCCACCTCACTGAGGAGGAGAGGGATCACCGCATGCGATCCAGGGCCTGCCTCTACTGTGGTCGTCAGGGGCATTTTGTTGCCAACTGCCCGGAGAAGATCCAACGCCCACTAGTGACAGGAGAAGAATTAGTGCGTGTCTCCCACACTGAAGCCTCTTCCGGCTGCCGTACCTGCTTTTCCAGTGACCATCTCCTGCGGCAACCTGAGCCGCCAGACCTCCGCCTTGGTGGATTCTGGAGCAGAGGGGAACTTTCTGGACGCCAAAGCCGCTACCCCCTGGGGTATTCCACTCTCCCCACTGGCGCGGCCTCTGACTGTCTTTGGCCTCGGGGGCCACAGACTGGCTCAAATTCAACATCAAACGGCTCCAGTCCAGCTTCTGGTCGCAGACAACCACCGTGAGACCATTTGCTTCCTGAGCATCTGGTCTCCCAGATCCCCAGTGGTTCTGGGACACCCCTGGCTCCGTGAGCATGGCCCAGTCTTGGACTGGTCCACCCACGAGGTTCGTGAGTGGAAGTCCTCCTGTTCTGCCCCCTGCCTTCACCACGTGACCTCACCTGTGCCTGGCTCTCAGGTTTCTTCCGAGCCAACGCCTGATCTCTCCCGAGTCCCTGCTGAATACCATGACCTGGGTGCAGTATTCAGCAAGTCTAGGGCGGTGTCTCAGCCACCTCACCGGCCCTATGATTGCGACATTGACCTCCTGCCGGGAGCAGTTCCATCCCGGGGGCGGGTCTTCTCCCTGTCTCAGCCCGAGAGAGTTGCCATGGAGAAGTACCTCCCAAGAATCTCTTGCGGCTGGGATAATTCGGCCCTCCACATCGCCAGCAGGAGCCGGGTTCTTTGTAGCAAAGGAGGATGGGTCGCTCCGGCCCTGCATCGACTGCAGAGGGCTGAACAAGATAACGGTCAGGAATAATTATCCCCTGCCGCTCATGTCATCCGTTTTCGACATCATCCAAGGGGCCCAGGTGTTTACCAAGCTGGACTCTGGAACGGGATCTGGTCTGACATGTGGATAGAGACAACCTTCATGCGTTACGGGCATGGTCCAAATGGAATCATAGGCATAACCCTGAAGCCCGAAAACGATGGGCATACAGTATGCACACCTGCAGCATGATTTTTCAAGATATTGCGGACATGTCAGATGACAGTGGAGAGAGGGAGGTGATGAGTCATAAAGGAGAGAAGCCATAAGTAAAGGGGATGTTCTGTAACAACTCGGATATACACTGAAGTTGATTTTTGCATATTTTGCCGAAAATATTGGTGTGATCAATAATGAAATGGTTTAATCTGATTCTTTACCCCTAAAAATAAGTGAATAGCACCAAAATTAGTTTGATACCATGTGTAGTTACTGAGATATTGACGAAAATGAGATTTTCAGTAATGGTGGTGTCCTTATGGTGTCCTTAATATGCCTATTCAGCACAAAATATTGGTGTGATGTTTACTGAAATGGCTTAATCTGTTTCTTTACCCCTCAAAACATGGGGATGGACACCAAAGTTATTTTGATACCATGGATAGGTACTGAGATATTGATGACAACAAGATTTTCAGTCATGGCGGCCTTAATTTGCATATTGTGCAGATTGCCCAAGGATGACAGAGTGGCAACATCCAGATTCTTAAAGAGCACACCTCAGAGATATAGAAACAGCAAAAAAAACTTTGTACGGACCGCAATGCACACTTTTCGGTCCCTGCCACTGGACTATAATTATTGGCAATTTTAGTGGTTTTGTAAACTGCAAGTAAACTCAAAGAAGATGAAGTATAAAGCACAGGCTGCCTGTTTGTTTTTTGAATACTGCATCTTTCATTCACCTGCAAGTTTATTAAAGAGAACAAGAAGAGAACAATGTGTTGTTTTGTTCAAGAAAACCTGTTCAAGAAACAGGTCTTTTTATTGTTGCTGCGTGATGCAACAGTTGGATACCTCTGCCTAGTCTTCTCCCAGCTTACTCCTATTCTGCCTGCGATTCACCCACTTGATAGCGATAGCTACCCGTTTCTTGGACAGCCGAATTGCTTCGCTTGATTTGATGTTGCTTGTCATCGAGAATGAGAATGACAAGCTGGAAAAAATTTGTACTGAGATTGCTAATCTTCAGGATGAAATGGCTGGGAAACTTTCACGCGACCAACTGAAAGATATTGTTGCAGATTGTGACGCCAAGATTGAGAAATACAGAAAAGAACTGGAACAACGTAAGTTGGTGAAGTATCGTCGTGATACCCTGGACTATAGGGATGACCGGGTTTATACCTGGCTCTCTGGCCGCGCCCCTAGGCCCCGACGCCAGAGGGAAACCCCAAGTACCAGTGCGTCATCAGAAGCACAGAGCACCGATGCGGAGTCATCTCAGCAGCGTTTTTTACGCCCAAGAAAGCCCGCCCCCACACCGCAGCCCCCAAGAGGAGGAGGCGGCCGAAGACGAGGAGGGGGAAGAGGCGGCCATGCCCACCGGATCCCCCAGCCTACACCAACGTAATCAGTATTTCTAGCTGTGAGTTGTCTAATGATCAATGCAGAGTTTTATCCAAAGGTCTGTCCTTTGTGCCTTCTAAGAAAGTTGATTCCTTTACCACTAGAGTGGAAATGTTTAAGTTCTTTAGAAATATTAGATTGAAGGCATTTTATGCAAAGGACATTGGCAGGAACTGTGCATCTTATGTCAATGACAGTCAGCTGCGGCTACCTTTTACCACCACTATTAAAAAAGTCTTTAAGCCTAAAAGTACTTTTATACCGCAGGTGAATAATCCATCTGTGGAAACATTCTGTCGCCCAGTGGAACAAGATGTCATGGAATTGTGTGCCCAGA
Source organism: Gymnothorax reevesii (assembly GCA_029721435.1). Taxonomy (NCBI): domain Eukaryota; kingdom Metazoa; phylum Chordata; class Actinopteri; order Anguilliformes; family Muraenidae; genus Gymnothorax; species Gymnothorax reevesii. Next base: position 17,444,038 of record CM056579.1, read on the forward strand.
GTAATAAAATGTTCCTTTCTTATAGTCTTTTGGAGTCAGAGAAAAAAGCTTTGGCAGAGCTATTGAACTGTGATGATATCATTATTCGATCAGCTGACAAAGGTGGCGCCATAGTGGTGCAAGACTAGATTGCTTATATTTGTGAACTTGAGAGACAATTAAATGACAAAGATGTGTATATGCCCTTAAATTTTGATCCAACTTTCAGGTTTGGCAATCACATTAGGACTATTTTGAAAAGAGCTGTACAGGATGGTGAAATTTGTGAGAGTGAATATAAATATATGATGGTAGATAACCCTATTAGGGCTATTATATACAGTCTTCCCAAAATTCATAAGGACTTGTCAAACCCTCCTGGCCTCCCCATTGTAGCTGGGATTGGATCACTTACTGAGCCACTTTCACAATTTATAGATTCTCATATAAAAGATTTGGTGTATGCTCTACCCTCATACCTTAAAGACACCACAGACTTTTTGAATAAACTTAAAGATTACCAGCTGAATGCAACTGATTATCTATGTTCTATGGACATTTCGAGTTTATACCCATCGATTCCTCATTCAGCTGGTTTAGAAGCCCTGAAACATTTCTTGAATTTACGAGATGAATTGCATCCCTCTACTGATTTTTTGGTCTCTCTCATGAATGAGGTTTTGACAAAAAACAATTTCAAATTTCAAGAAAAATATTACCTCCAATTGAGAGGCACGGCCATGGGATCTCCGGCAGCTCCCAACTATGCCAATCTGTTTATGGGGAAATTTGAAATGGATTTTGTTTATAATGATAATCCTAACTACCAGTTTCTGACTTGCTATTGGAGATGTATAGATGATTTGTTTTTTATTTGGTCGGGTACAGAGGATGAGTTAAATGCTTTTCATGCTTATATGAACTCTAAGATGGAATCTGTAAAATTTACTTAGTCTTATGACTTAGAGCGTATTCCTTTTTTAGATGTCTTGCAGTTTTACATACGGAAATTTACAAAAATGCAACTGATAGAAACACTTTTCTGCATTATAGTAGTTATCATTCACCAGCTCTCAAGAGAAGTCTTCTGTATACTCAGTCATTGAGAATCAAGTGTATCTGTGACTCTGAGGAGACGTTTGAGTCTCATGCTTCATAGATAGACGTTATAAGGAGCCTCTGCTTGATAAACATTTACAAAGAGTACGTCAGATACCAAGGTCTGATCTTCTAAGTCCTAGTTACAGGGACATCTCTACTCAGGGGCTTGCCATGGTGTCTACTTTCAGTCCTATTTCGAGTACTGTCAAACAAGTGGTCAACTAATATTGGTACATTTTAGATTGTGATCCTAGTATTGCTAGTGCTTTTCAAACTCCACCCAGATTTTTTTATAAGAGAAATTATAATTTAAGAATTTTTTTGGTTTAATCAGATTTGAGCCCACATAAGAAGCCCATACATTTCATGTCTCGGATCCCCAGCGGTAATTTCCCATGCCATAGCTGTGTTCATTGTTACATCATGATGAAGGGTAACACTTTAACTCATCCCAAAACGGGCAGTGTTTCAGGTTAACGGAAGAATTACATGTAGAACCAAATATGTGATTTATTTGTTAAAATGTCCATGTAATTTAATTTATGTTGGAAAATTTAAAAGGGAATTAAAAACGAGAATATGTGAACATAAATGTAATATTCACAATCATGATGAGAATCATCTGTGGCTAGGCATTTCAACAGCCACAATCACAGTACCACTGATCTACAGTATATGGGCTTGGAGGTTGTGGAGGCGCCCTCTAGAGGTGGCAATAGGGATGGGCTCCTTTTACAGAAAGAATGCCAATATATTCACACTCTTGGAACCTTCATTCCTAATGGGATGAATGAGGAGATCGTGTTGACTTGTTTTCTGTGATGTTTTGATCGGTTTTTTGGTGCGATTAAGTAATTTTTGATTTCCTTGACTCTAATTTCTTTCCTTTTACTCTATATGTGTACCTTGTTTCATTTGGGTGGAAGATTTAATGGTAGACAATTGATGTTAATGAGTTTTAACGAGCTACAGTCATGTTCATGAGGGGATAATTACCACACCTGAGCCAGTGTTGCTATAATAAGCCAACTGTGTGATATTCTATTGATTTGCCACTGCACTGAAGAAGGGTTAACAGCCCGAAACGTTTGCATACAGGCAATAAACTCTTAAAACTTGGAGTGCTGTCCTCTTTTCTTTTTATTGCAGATGCTCAATACAGGATTTAGCACCCAGTTTTTAATGATTGAGTTGAGCGTGTTTTTTTGTTACTTTTATTCATAATTAAATCGCTAACGCAGTTCGTCACTTTTCTTTTTCATTATCGTAACAAACTGCCCTGCCTAGCTTTGCATTTTCGATTTCGAGGTCTCGCGCTTTTTCTAACAAAACTAAAAAGAAAATACCTTCCCTAGTTGGAGAAGACGGGACTTCCCCCCCACAATTTGGTACGGATTGGATATTAACCAATGAGATTGCTTGTATTTGTTATCAATCAGAGGGAAACTCATGCTGCACGAAGTTTTATGTCAAAGCACAAATACCAACTTACATGGTTGGAGCCACCGACTGTGCATGGAAGCCCCCCTGGACATTGCGGAGTTTGAGAATATAGCTTAAGTTTTCCCCTGAAAGACACTGTTCTCGCACTCAATTACCCCTGTGTGCACTTGGATTAGTGCTGCTTACACTCAGATCTGTCAATGTTCGGATGGGCTATCTGCGCATCATCAGTTCAGTAGTTCAGTAGGTTACAAAACAAGTTCATACCATATGCTCTTGCCCTCTTGGGCTTCATATACTTTCATTGCTTTCTTCACGAATTTGAAGTGAAAGGACTGTTCATATTAAAACACCAGTGCTTATACGTCTTTACCTTAATAGCTGGCTACACACCATGGTAGCCGTGGAACACGCCGACCTCCAGTTCTCTATATACGAGTCTGTGGATGAATTGCTGAGGTAGGCTGAGCTAAGAAAGGGACAGATTCATCCTGTTCGCTTGCATCCTGCTGCTGCAGAAGAAAGGCTTGCGAAATCCATAGATCTATGATTTCTCTTATTATACCGTAAAGTCACTTGTAATAATATGTTGTCGCTGGCCATAGCCAGATGTCGACACATTGATATTTTTCAGCCAATCGATGTGTTTTTTTTTCATGAACAGTCACATCGTTAGACTAATTTTTAATTAGCTAGCTAACTACTTTCTTGCAAGATGACGAACATTACAAACAACTATAGCATAAAACTTGCTTGAAGTTCATTTAACTTGACCAGATTGCGATCAGTTTCATACATCTGTTTTATGTGGTAACACAATGCTTGCTGCAGGATGCGTCTCTCTCCCGCAGCTCAGTGCACCCCTGCGATTCATCCATAAAATTACAGTGAGCCACAATAACTGGAAGCCGATGTGTTTGTTACCCAGCAACTCTTATATGTAGCAGCAACTAAGGTAGATGAAAAGTATGAACACTGATGTATTAATACAGTATATAAGCGGTCCTTTTATTCCAAAGTCGTGAAGAAAGTCGTGTAAGAGGGGAAAAGGGAGGTTGGAGCACCACTGGCGCTGATGAGTGCATCTGTGACACTGCAGCAAGACTGGCGGGCCCTCTGAGCATCAAAAGACTTCAACGCCATGCAATATAACAAACTGTAGAGTTCTTGATGACAAGCAGCTTGTTGTTTGCTGGGGTTTCTGCGAAGGGAAGTGGGGGTGGTTTATTCCCGTAAGAGACTGGAGACCAGAACTGGGGGATGCAAAGTGTGCGCAAACCATCTGTGAATGGCCAGACAGGAGGTAAAAAACCCAGTCTCTGAGCTGGGAGTGGGGGTGTGTATGGTTTCTGCGCCTTTGAGGTCACCCTGCATGGGAGGCCTTTTGCTTACCCAGTGCTCCATATTGCCCTCAGTCATCTGTGTAAGACTGGACCCTAACTTATCTGTTTTAAATAATCTAAACCTCTGGGAACTTCACAATATGCTCATATGTTCAATATACTGCTAAGAAATCACTTCTGTACTTAGAACATAATTTACCTGTATAATAATTCAGCTGAAGACTTTTTCATGACAACTGCATCATACTCATACATTTTCCTGGCTTGTTTGGTATGTATATTTTTGTTATAATTCAAGGAGTTGAATGGCATATATTTCATATCCAATGAAATTATAATTCATTCACTTTTAGAAACTCCCTAAATTTGGGTAAGGTAAAATCTGCTCTCGGGTAATAAAGTTTCATTCCTTTTGTCTGAATGACCCCTCCTTCTCAATCAAATGGCCTGACTCTGTCTCAGTTCTGGGACCTGTAAATCGATATCCCACCTGGTCAACTTATGAGGCTCTCTGGTTGGAGGAGGGGGTAGCTGGTTTGGTTTATAGGAAAGAGAAATGAGCTGTTCGTGGAGAATCGTATTCGATTTCTCCTTGCGTGCATGTGTAAGTGGCCGGCCTGTGTGGTCGGGGAGAGTCGTATTCGGGCTCTCCCCTCGCACGTGTGGCTTTTCCCTCAGGTATGACTTTATCCTCTCTTTCTAAATTGTGTGTAACTTATAATGGGCTTAACGTTGATTTGGTTGATCTAAGCTCGCGCCTACCTGGTGAATAAATTATTGTTATTCCTTTAAGCTTGCGTGGTTTAAGTGACTCTTAACACGTACATTCTTTCTAGCCCCGTTGCGGTGGATACCTAGGGGTTTAATCCCAACCGAGGAACGACTGGCCAGCAGCCCGGTATGGGAATTGGGTTTATTAACTTGGGGAGACAGTCATGATCTACTTACATTAAGGGTTTATATATTGCTGGTTCTGGGATTTTGGCCGTAAGGAAACCCATGGACGAAAAGACGGTTATCCATTAAAATTCCCTGAAGGAACCTATGGGCGTGCATAGATCTGGGTTCACTGTATTTATGCCAACAGAGGCTGTTGCAGTGATGGCTGACTTCCAACCTCTAATCTAACCAACGAACCTAGGATACGGACATAGTGTTAAAACCCAGGAACATTAATGGAAGTGACGGCGGTTGTCTTTTAAGAGTTTGAGGTATAATCAACTTCGAGATCCACGCATGTTTTCCCTAGATAATTAATTTTAATTCTAATTTGGAGTCAGATATTTAAGGAGGATATAACTAAAATTGGTATTCTAAATGCATTCTGGAGTCAGAATAATTACACTCAACAAAAATATAAACGCAACACTTTTGTTTTTGCTCCCATTTTTCATGAGATGGACTCAAAGATCTAAAATTCATTGCAGGTACACAATATTACCATTTCTGTCAAACATTGTTCACAAATCTGTCTAAATGTGTGATAGTGAGCACTTTTGCTTTGCTGAGACAATCCATCCCACCTCACAGGTGTGCCGCATCAAGATGCTCATCAGACACCATGATTAGTGCACAGGTGTACCTTAGACTGTCCACAATAAAAGGCCACCCTGAAATGTGCAGTTTTGTCTCACAGCAAAATGCCACAGATGGCGCAAGCATTGAGGGAGCGTGCAATTGGCATGCTGACAGCAGGAATGTCAACCAGATCTGTTGCTCGTGCATTGAATGTTCATTTCTCCACCATAAGCCGTCTCCAAAGGCGTTTCAGAGAATATGGCAGTACATCCAACCGGCCTCACAACCGCAGACCACGTGTAACCACACCAGCCCAGGACCTCCGCATCCAGCAGGTTCACCTCCAAGATCGTCTGAGACCAGCTACTCAGACAGCTGCTGAAACAATTGGTTTGCATAACCAAAGAATTTCTGCACAAACTGTCAGAAACCGTCTCAGGGAAGCTCAACTGCATACTCGTCGTCCTCATCGGGGTCTTAACCTGACTCCAGATCGTCGCCGTAACAGACTTGAGTGGGTAAATGCTCACATTCAATGGCGTCTGGCACGTTGGAGAGGTGTTCTCTTCATGGATGAATCTCGGTTTACATTGTTCAGGGCAGATGGCAGACAGCGTGTGTGGCGTCGTGTGGGTGAGCGCTTTGCTGATGTCAATGTTGTGGATTGAGTGGCCCATGGTGGTGGTAGGGTTATGGTATGGGCAGGCATCTGTTATGGACGAAGAACACAGGTGCATTTTATTGATGGCATTTTGAATGCACAGAGATACCGTGATGAGATCCTGAGGCCCATTGTTGTGCCATACATCCATGAACATCACCTCATGTTTCAGCAAGATAATGCACGGCCCCATGTTGCAAGGATCTGTACACAATTCTTGGAAGCTGAAAATGTCCCAGTTCTTGCATGGCCAGCATACTCACCGGACATGTCACCCATTGAGCATGTTTGGGATGTGCTTGACCGGCGTATACGACAGCGCGTACCAGTTCCCACTAATATCCAGCAACTTCGCGCAGCCATTGAAGAGGAGTGGACCAACATTCCACTGGCCACAATTGACAATCTGATAAACTCTATGCGAAGAAGATGTGTTGCACTGCATGAGGCAAATGGTGGTCACACCAGATACTGACTGGTTCTGAGTCCCCAGACCCCCAATAAAGCAAAAACTGCACATTTCAGGGTGGCCTTTTATTGTGGACAGTCTAAGGTACACCTTAAAGTGTTGCGTTTATATTTTTGTTGAGTGTATAACCGTTGTGCTTTTGTGCCCCATCTTTGGACGGAGAAAAATATCCATTCTATTGTGACTCACACCAGCCAGGAGGTCGCATGAGTTAACGCCAGCAAAAAGAACACGTAAAACCCTTTGCCCCCTGCAATGTCCGTCCTTGGTATTGTTTTGTGGGTTTACAAAAGCCACGAAAGTTACCACTTCTGCAGCCCCAGTGGACAGAACCGTATGAACCTGCTTGTAAAAGATAGCGTGCCGATAATCGGTCCAACTATTGATTGTTTGAGTGTAAGCACACGGTTTGAGTGGAAGCAGGTATAATCCAAGCGCACGCAGGGGCTAATTGAGCGCGAGAGCAGGATCAATGCAATTTTAGTCTAACGATGTGACCTTTCATGAAAAACATATCGATTGGCCGAAACATACTGTGTTGATATCGGATGTATTAATATGAACTGTCCTTTCACTCCAAATTTGTGAGGAAAGCAATGGAAGTACATGAAGCCCAGAGGGCAGGAGTGTATGAACTTGCTTTGTCACCGACTGAACTACTAAATAGATGATGCGCAGATAACCCGTCCGAAGATCGACAGATCTGAGAGTAAGCACACCGTTTCAGTGGAAGCAGCGCTAATCCAAGCACACACAGGGGTAATTGAGTGCGAGACCAGGATCTTTTGGGGGGAAACTTAAGCTATTCTCTCAATCAAAATCCGCTATGCACAGTTAGTGGCTCCAACTATGTAAGTTGGCATTTGTGTTTTGACATACAGCGCCCTCCATAATTACTGGCACCCCTGGTTAATATGTTTTCTTTAGCTTCTAATAAATTCTGTTTTTTTCTAAATAATATAGGACCACAATGAAAAAAGATGAAAATCTAACCTTTAATTCAAGTGCATTTATTCAGTGAGAAAAAAAATCCCACATTAAGAAATAATTATTTTACATCAAACGTGTGCCACAATTATTAGCACCCCTGATGTTAATACTTTGTACAACCCCCTTTTGCCAACAAAACAGCACCTAATCTTCTCTTATAATGTTTCACAAGATGGGAGAATACAAATAGAGGGATCTTCGACCATTCCTCTTTGCACAATCTCTCTAAATCATCCAGCGACCTGGGTCCTCTCCTCTGCACTCTCCTCTTCAGCTCACTCCACAGGTTTTCAATGGGGTTGAGGTCTGGGGACTGAGATGGCCATGGGAGGAGTTTGATTCTGTGTCTGGTGAACCATTTCTGTGTAGATTTGGCCTCATGTTTTGGGTCATTATCTTGCTGAAAGACCCACTGATGACCCATCTTCAGCTTTCAGACAGAGGCCACCAGATTTTGATTTAAAATGTCCTGGTATTTCAAAGCTTTCATGATGCCATGCACCCTAACAAGGTTCCCAGGGCCTCTGGAAGAGAAACAGGTCCACAGCATCACTGATCCTCCCCCATACTTCACAGTGGGCATGAGGTGCTTTTCTGCATACTCATCTTTTGTGTTTCGCCACACCCACTTAGATTGTTTGTTGCCAAAAAGCTCTATCTTGGTCTCATCTGACCAAAGCACACGATCCCAGGTGAAGTCCCAGTACCGCTTAGCAAACTCCAGAAGTTTGCGTTTATGGTTGCGAGTGAGAAAAGGTTTTTTCCGTGCATGCCTCCCAAACAGCGTGTTGGCATGTAGATAGCACTTGATGGTTGTTTTGGAGACTTTGTGAGCCCAAGATGCTACCATTTGTTGCAATTCTTTAGCACAAAAATTTGAAAAAAGCAACTTTCAGATCCCTCCCCCTCCCCCACCACTGCACTCCTCAGACACTCCCCCAGAAAGCTGGCGTGCACGTGAAGGCACGTGAACTGTTATGCATGCAACCGCTGAGAGATTTTGCTCGTTCACATGATGAAAGCGGCAAAGTTGCCGAGGCTAGACGTTACTGTTGCGAACAGTCAACAGTGCTGGCCATCAAACAGGCGCGTCGTTAGACCTGAAAATTCCGGGGCTAATATCCCTCCTTTTATTGTAAACAAGTGTTTGCCACTAACATGGCAATATCCCCCGCCGCCTCAATTTTATGTGTCCGTACGGACGGAGCCCAATGCATCCCCCGCTTCGCGCTAATCACACGACAAGGGATAATAATTAGTCCTGGCAAATTCTAGATGGTTTTCCTTCATTCACACGATTTCCGATTCAAGAATAATCAAGTGGCAGTTGAAGACACGGCTTCTCTCCCCCATGCGATCTAAAAGCGACAAAATAATAGGCTACATTCAGTACCGAAAAATTATTTGATTATAATTAGGTCTATGCACCATCACTCGGCTATGGCATTTCATAACTCTTCAGCCAATGATGGTAATTTCGGCAACAAGTACATACACCTGTTTTTGCAGCACGGTCGCTCAATTCGTAGTAAATAAAATAGACAACTGTCCGATTGGAATATGAACACGGACGAAACCACTTACTAGTCTGAAATGCCGCAGCCGAGTGCAGGTGCATAGACTAAATTATAATTAAATTATTTTTCTGTCCCGACTGCAGCCCATTATTTTGTCGCTTTTAGATCGCATGAGGGAGAGAAGCCGTCCCTTCGATTGCCACTTGATTATTCGTGAATTGGAAAACGTGTTAATAACGGAAACCCATCTAGAATTAGAATTAGAATCCCTGGATTTTTCAGGTCCAACGACACGCCTGCCACCAAACAAGCAGAAATAAATCATGTCGACATGAAAAGTAATCTACAGCAATATGTATTCATTAAAAACCCAGCACATGCTTATTTCAGTAAGTCACCCATTTTTTGAGTACAGAAACTGTCCTGAATCCAGCTGAATGGACAGTAAACCATGTATGACAGCATTTAGCTGTGAGAGCACAGAAACGTGAGACATATTTATAAGGACACAACTGATAAGACTGCCAGGTCACTTCATAAAGAGATTTTCTGCACTTTTCTAATAAAATAATGCCAGTAACGTTAGCCCTAGCATCAGAAACAAGCTAACGTTAGCTCGACTGCAACGTCACAGTAACGTCACATGCACTGCGGATTACTGCAACAATTACAAGACTCAGGTTATTCGATCAGTGACTGTGCTTGTAAGCGACGTTCACTCACTTATTTGCAGAGCGAAAATGAATTGATGCTGGTTAGGGCTGTTGTTAGTTTGGTGACCATGTCAGTGATGCCAACTCGCTTATTTGCAAAGCAAAAATGAACCAACAAATAAAGCAGGGGTTTACCTGTCAAGGAGAAAAGTCGCAAACTCTGCGTCAGTTTTTAATCTTTCCAGATCACGGAGTTCCTTCCACTTCCAAAAATCCACTCCGATGTTCACTCTGGTTTTATCCTGGGTTTTGTTAAATTCTTTCTTTTGTGCCTTTTTTTTCTTCTGGCTTCTTTTTTTTACTTGACTTAGCCGTGTGCGCTGTTGCCGGTAAAGGAGGTTTCGGTATTTTTTTCCTGGCTGATGGCTCTAAGCTCCTGAACCCACTCTCGGAGATTTGAACTTGACTGAGCACTGGCGTGAACTGAGGAGGAAGGGGGAGGGGCTGTCTGCAGCGCGTGCATGTGCACTGTTTGACGGCTGTCAGACACCATCCTGACTCTAATTGGTTCTTTTTGGTTGGTCCGAACGATTCTTTTAAATTGCAGTAGGAGCATTAGATGGGTTTAAAGGAGCCTTTTTTTAATAACAGAGTACTAGTTTTATGTAATACTGTCTGTACACAGTGACCGTTTTAGCAAAAATGACAAAAAGTTACTTTTCTAAAACTTACCAACTGCAGCTTTAACAGTGACCTTTGGAGAACTTTTTATTTCTCTTACCATCCTCCTCACTGTGCGTGGTGGCAAAATAACCTTGCGTCCTCGTCCAGGCTTGTTTACCACTGTTCCAGTTGTTTTAAACTTCTTAATGATTCCTCTGACAGTAGATATGGGCAGGTGCAGGCGAGTGGCTATTTTCTTGTAGCCATTGCCTGACTTGTGAAGGTCGACACACATCTGCCTTACTTGAATGGTGTGTTCCTTTGTCTTTCCCATGTTGAAGAGTGGATTAAGAGAAATGGCCTCTGTGTCATGTCAAATTTATACCCCAGTGAAACAGGAAGTGATGAATTACTAATTAAATGTTCCTGGATACTCTGATCAACTTTGTAAACTACTGTAGAAATGACAGAAATACTTCAATTACATTTATTTCCTCGGAATTGTTAGGGGTGCCAATAATTGTGGAACAGATGATTTTATGTAAAATTATTGTTTCTTAGTTATGGGTTTTTTTCCACTTAAAATTCACTTGAATGGAAGGTTACATTTTTCAACAATTTTCAGTGTGAGAGTATGCTTCTGCAATAAAAATTGAATTTATTTTAAGGCTTTTAACACACCTTAACCAGGGGTGCCAATGATTATTGAGGGTGCTGTATAAGTTCGTGCAGCAGGAGTTTCCCTCTGATTGATAACCAATGAGATCGCTTATATTTGTCAATATCCAATCCATACCTAATTGAGAAGGGAAGTCCCGCCTTCTCACACAGCCAACAACAGAATGCATTAACATTTAAATTATGTTAGGAAAAATGCGTGGGACCTCGAAATTGAAAATGCAAAACCAGGCATGGCAGTCTATCATGAAAATGACATAGAAAAGAGGCGAACTGCGTTAGCGATTTAATTATGAAACAGTTATTGCGTCTGCTTCTTGAAAAAGAAAAAGCATTTCCGAGAATGTATTTGCTTTATGAGATTAGCGTTTTAGATATCGCTTTGTTAGTGATATTGCAGGGCACTTCTTGCAAATAAAAACAATGCCTTCATGGACTTGAAAATGCAAACGCAAAGTGGAGGATTACTTTAGCATTTTCCTGATGATACAAATAACGTGCCTGCTCCTCGAAAAGGAAAAAGCATTTCCAAGTATGTATTTGCTTTATACAATCAACGTTTCGTTTTGTTAGTGATATCGCGGGGTACTTCTCGAAAATGCAAATGCAAACAAGGAATGTATTTTAATTTTCCATTTGTTATATAAATTGCATACCTGGACTTGAAAATGAAAATGCAAAGTGGAGGAATAAATTTGCATTTTCATTATGAGACAAATATATCTGTATCTTTAAAATGAAAATGCATTCCTGACACTGGATTTTCATTTTGTGAACAATATGCTTCCATACCAGTTTGCCCTAGCCAACCTGATCCAGATAGCTACCCAAACAGCGAATTGTTCCTTGCACTTTTTGTGCAGACTGAGAAACAGTCCTTTATTACAATTGACTCCGATATAACACGAGGTTAATAACCCTTACAAACCATGTAAAAGACAATTGACTGGTAGTTTCTAGGGACCGATCGTAATCTAATCAGGTTTAATGAAGTGGAATCAAGTTCGCCAGCTTGCAGGAGAGTAGCTTGCTAGCTTGCTAACCAGCTAATTATTGTAACGTGAGTCAATCAAACTGTGTTGGTTAAAAGCGCGTACATCAACTTCCTGGGACAAATCACTGTTTCCACATCTGGCTATTGCTGGCGAGAATGTATGATTATGACATTGCAGTAGAATAAAAACAGAAATCAATCAGCTATGGATTTGGCCATAGACATTAGGGAGAAATACTCTTAGAGCCGTTTGGCCACTGATTGGACAGTTTGACTTACTGTGACGGTGAGTAACATTCTGATTGGCTATTCAGTGGGCAACATGCTGATTGGCTAGTCCACCACAGGAGTAAAAATAAGGCTCAATAGTAACTTAAGGTTTGTAACTGGAGGTTCGCGCTTGTAAAAAAAAAGTGTCGCACGTGAAGGAAGGAAATAGAGCATGTCCGCAACTTCACTGTCACACAGGAAGGTAGGAAATTTTTACACACACACTAAACCATTTTACAAGCTCAGAACTTTTTTGCACATGCACAAAACTGTTTCACAAGCTCAAAGCTTTTTTACGCACACAAAATATTTTTACAAGTTCAAAACTTTTTTGCACATGCACAAAACCTTTGGCCCTAATTTGATTCCATAATATTTGGTATAACATAAATGATCACGGTTCAACTGTAGCTAAGTGAGATAGCGAAATGATGGATAATTTTTATTAATTTATTTTTATTGAATTCTGTGCACCAAACTGTTGGCTAGCTAGGCTAGCGAACTAGCAAGCTAAGCAAGCGAATTAAGACTAGGGAGCAGCTATATTTGGTATAAAATAAATGCTCATGGTACAACTCTAGCTGAGTGAGATGGGAAAATTATATTTTTTTATTCATTTATTTTCTAATGACATCCATGCACCAAACTGTTGGCTAGCTAGGCTAGTGAACTTGGTAGCTAAGCAAGCAAACTAATATCAGCTAAGAAGGAGCAACATTGTCTTCTTCTTCTGCTTCCTTCTTGTGACTGACTGGCATGCTCTCCTCAGACACAGCATTGGTGGAGGAGTCTGTCAATTTTGTATGTCATGACATGTCATTGGACTATAAGCTTACTTCAGCAACCAATAGGTTGAGAAGGTTGACACCAAATCCTGCCACCTCTTTTCAGTTTCAAAACTTTTTTTTTAACAGAGATTCAGAACTTAGTTTCAGAGCTTCAGAGACTCAAAACTCTTTTACTACAGAGCTTCAGGGATTTTTTTTCCAGACTTTTAGAGGGTTTTTGTTTTTTCAGTTTCAAAACTTCGTATAGAGTTTCAAATCTTATTTTCAGAGGGTTTTTTTTTTCAAGATCACCGTTTTTCAAGATTTCAAAACTGGATAACAAAATAATACAGTGGGAGAACAGAGCCGAATTTGAAACTCTGAAAATGTGTTGTTGAAACACTGAAAAACAGTGCTGTAGTTGTGAAGAAGAAAAAGAAAAAAGCAAAGAAAATTTGTAGAGATTTGGAATGAATTTTCAAATACAGAATAATGTTTTCAGAGATTTGATTATTTTTTTTCCAGGCTGGCAAAACACTATATGCACCTTCAAATTTTTCAAAACAGAGATTTGCCCTTTCAAAACTCACATTTCAACATTTCAACACTTTTTTGTTTTTTAGAAGTGGAATGAGGTTGATGGGTTCAACTATGTGTCATCAGTACAAGTGAAAGTAATAACTAGTCACTTCCTGTTACAACAGGGGGCGCTATTAGCAAAGTGGGAAATTAATGCATCTTGACGTTCAGGGCAGAGCAATCATCATGTCCAGCAAGTTTGAAGCTGCTTCATGTGGGCGTGAGAGCATTGTGAACCCCAAATGTATTTTCATGGCGAGGGACAAATAGACACCGCGTCGCCACACAGACGCCATTTATTGTAGCTTCAAAACATTCCTAATGTAGCCTCATCAACTTGTTCTGCATGTTTTAGAAGTGGATTGAAGTTGATGGGTTCAACTATGTGTCATCAGTACAAGTGAAAGTAAAAACTGGTCACTTCCTGTTAGCGGCCACGCCCACTAACCTACAGATATGCAGAGGACAACTTTTGATCAGCTTGGTCTCTTAATGTTTAATAATAAATCTGGTGTTGATTGGATGAAATCTGTAGGAGGAGTGCGTTAAAATTTTGTACAATGTGTGGAAATCAGGCAAAAATGACACGTTAAAATCAAAATGGCTGACTTTCTGTTTGGAGTAGACAAATGATGCCTGTGACTTTCTTGTGCAGCTTGGCCAAATACACATGTGTACCAATTTTCATCTTCCTACTCCAAAAAAACCCCAATGGGGAGGGGTTTTTGAAAATTTCAAGGGGGCGCTATCGAGGCATTTTGCTGCCCTCATGGGCAAAGCCCCAATCAGATGTGTGAGCTCACCAGTCTATGAATTTTTATGATCATACAAGTTTATTAAAGACATCAAAATCCCAAACGTATTTTCATGGCGAGGGATGGATAGTCGCCGCGTCGCTACACGGACACCATTACGCATAGCTTCACAGCATTCATAAGGTAGCTTCATCAATTTGTTCTGCATGTAATAGACGTGGAATGAGGTTGATGTGTTCAACTATGTGTCATCAGTACAAGTGAAAGTAATAACTGGTCACTTCCGTTACCACAGGGGGGTGCTAGTAGCAAAGTGGGAAGTTAATGCATCGGGACGTTCAGGGCGGAGCATTCATCATGTCCAGCAAATTTGAGGCTGCTACAATCAAGTATGTGGCCGTGAGAGCATTGTGAATCCCAAACGTATTTTCATGGCGAGGGATCCAAAGTCGCGTCGCTACACGGACGCAATTACTAGTAGCTTCACAGCATTCATACTGTAGCTTCATCAACTTGTTCTGCATGTTTTAGAAGTAGAATGAAGTTGATGGGTTCAACTATGTGTCATCAGTACAAGTGTAAGTAACGGGTGGTCACTTCCTGTTACCACAGGGGGGCGCTATTAGCAAAGTGGGAAGTTAATATATCTATCGATATATTATAGATATAGATATATTAAGTATTTGGGCGTAAGAGCATTGAGAAATTTTTTCATTGTGTCGCCAAAATTTGTCACGTCCTAGCAGCGACACCCTCCAGATTTGCAGAGCACAACTTTTGATCAGCTTGGTCTCTAGATGATCTGTACCAAATTTGAAGTCAATCGGACCAAATCCCTAGGAGGAGTTTGTTTTAAAATTTAAAAATTCAAATCAAAATGGCCGACTTCCTGTTGGGTTTAGGGCGTGGCTCCAATGAATTTTTTTGTATGTCTGGGTATGATACATATGTCTACCGAATTTCATCTGCGTACAACAAAGTAACCAAATTTCCTAATGGGAATTTTGAAACGTGTTTAGGGGGCGCTATTTCGGCATTTGAGGTCGAACCTGTGCGACCGCCCAAAAATATCGAATTTCGGATCCGGCCGGACGAACTTGGAAAGTAAGACGCGTTTTCACCATTGGGAAAGGGGCGAAATTGTTGCAAGAATAATAATAATAATAATAATAATAATAATAATAAATGGTACGATTTCAATAGGGTCCTCGGACAACTTTCAGTCGGCTCAGGCCCTAAAAATAAAAATAAACTGTACGATTTCAATAGGGTCCTCGGACGACTTTCAGTCGGCTCAGGCCCTAAATAATGTTTTAATAATAAACCGATGATGCATCGGTTTATGCTGCAGGGCCAAACAGACCAGCAACTCTGAATCAACTGACTGCAAATCCTGAGCATGAGCCACTATAGTCATTAGTCTGTATTGACCTTAATGGCAGTCAAATTAATATGGTATAAAGTACCAGTATTACTAAACAGATCAACAAAATGATCGAAGGCTTATCCGTGGTGAAAATGAAGTTTTCTCTGCACCAGTTATTTATTTTTCTTTTATTTAAAGTTTATTTACCAGGAAAGCCTCACTGAGATGAAATATCTTCACAAGACTGTCCTGGCCAAACCAAGCAGCAGCACAGTAATGTTTCAGACGTACAACATATAACAGTCAGAGAGGATCCGATCTCAGGTGACAGCAGAAGTGTATGAGAGGATCTACAGCTGATGTTCCCTCCTTCAGCGCCTTCAGCCTGTTTTCTAAAACACTGAGGGCCTGATCTACTAAAGCTTTGCATGTATAGAATTGCATACAAATGCCATATCACCAGCAAATTAACCTGCAATCTCATCTACTACGGGTGTGCACTGAGGATTGCGTGTTTGAAGTGTGCAAATTTGCACATTCTATGCAGTTAGTACTTTTGGCCCTAATGAATATGTAAAAAGGGGTGTGCCTATCCTAGAGTGCAAAATATGGGAGGAGAAAATTCAAATACAAAATTTTAGCATATGCATTGTGACTTATCAAGCCTGAAAGCAATATCTGTGATTGTGATTGCGTTTGATATTGAATACCTTTGAAGGGTATAGGCACTAATTGGCTCCCCATAATTTCGTGCAGACATGGCTTCCATTAATGCTGCAAAGAGAAGACACAGGCGGCGAGTACGCTGAGAACGTGTTTTCTCTATCCGTGTGACAATGCTTGGAATGTCAGAGGAGAGAATAATCTAGTCATATCGCCGATGCAGCAATGCCATTTTGGAGCTGATAGATGAAATAAGGGCTGATTTGGAGCCAGTCACAAGAAGTCGTCATGCCATACCACAATTGACAAAACATCTTGCTACTCTCTATTTTCTTGCAACTGGTTCATCCCTCCGTACAGTAGCTCTCACTGCTGGGATCTCCCAAAACAGTTTCTCATGTGTACTGTCCCAAATACTGGATGCCATGTTGAGCAGGGTGGGCTGGTACATAAAGTTTCCATCCACATGGGAAGCACTGAATGAAACCAAACATGAGTTTTATGTGGTTGCTCGTGTAATGCGAATAGAAGCCACTAGGTGGCAGTATTGACCTTTCTTCTGTTACGCCCAGACTGGAGCTAGGTTTGGGCATGTCTTGGGCATGTCTGGGATAAGTCCCAGTGAATTAAAAAAAAAAAAAAAAAGAGGTCTAAATGTGGGAGGGTCTGCAAAAGAGTATATAAAGAGGAAAATTGAGAGAGTAAAGTAGTAGGAGAAATTGCAAGGAGAAGGATACATGTGACCAGACCTGTCATTCTGTTCAAGACCTGTGAAGTTTTTTGTGGATTTTTGCCTGTGTTAGAGCATTTTCCTCACCAAGGACATCACCAAGCAACCCAACCAAAGGGACTGAAAATATTTTTGTTCTTGTATTTAACAATCTTGGTCAGTAGAATAGTTTGTTGTTAGTTGCCTTTGTTTAATTAAACCTGTTTAAGTTTTAAAATTTTGTCTGTCATCCCTTGCTGTCATATATGTTAAAACAAATTGGGGCCATAACAAATTGGGGGCTCGTCCGGGATGGACCACTGATTGAGTCATTCATTGAAAATCTAACATTTCAAATTGTAAAATTGTTTTTTGAATTTTCCTAGATATATATTGACAGATAGACAGCAATGGATGATTTCTTGGCATCACCAACCGTAGAGGTTTTGAAGTCTTTTAAAAAGACAGAACTGCTAGAAATATGCAGACATTTGGAGCTGACAGAGGTAAAACCAGCCATGCGAAAAGCAAGACTGACTAGAGAGATTGTTGAATATTACATTGATGAAAATGTGTTTGCACCAGGAGATCTGGAACAGTTTCCACTGGAAAATCCAAATGTAGAAATTGAACTTAAATGAAAACTGCTAGAGATTGAAAGGGAAGAAAAACAAAGAGAATTTGAGAGGGAAGAAAAAGAAAAACAAAGACAGTTTGAGTTAGAAAAATTAGCAAGAGAAGAGAAAAAAGAAAGGGAGGAAAAAGAAAAACAAAGGCAGTTTGAGTTAGAAAAATTTGCGAGAGAGAGAGAGAGAAAGAGGAAAGAGCAGAAAGAGAGAGACAGAGATAGAGACATTTTGAATTAGAGAAGTTAGTGTTGTGGATTTTCTTCAACATATTGAGATTCCCCCATCCTCAAGCAATTGGAGAGAGACAGATTCTGAAAAAGAAAATTAGGCTTTATTGTGTCATGTTGATAAATGTAAAGCCGAGTTCCTCTTGCGCAAGAGGAACTGCCCCCTGAAGAACTGCCGTTTTCCTGCTCTGACACTGGCTGTTATAGCTCTCATTCTCGCCCTGCAATTGGACAGGCAACCTGATCCTCAGTTAATTCATCCTTCAGGAATGCAGAGACGCATGCGCATTACAGTGGACAGCCACACCCAGCAAGCGAATACAGCCAGATGAAAAAGAAAAAGATACCAGTGGATGAATTTGATGCATATCAAATTATTACAAATAATTCAATTGATTAAGTTTTCATTTGCAACTTATGATTTTGCTGAACAAATATTGATATCAAACTTACAGAAATCAAAAACATCCTCTGATTATGTTTTTGGATCAACTAAACAGAAGCTTGCTAACTAATCAAAACTACAGAAGCGCTGCTTATGCAAGTGTGAACTGAATTGCTAGTATATGTGTATCTGTCTGTCTGTGAACTGCTTGTATGTATATTTATCCCCTCCCTACTCTGTGTGTTTGTTCTGCAGTATGTGAACTACTTGTATGTATGTATGTGTGTGTTTTATATGTATGTCTTTTTGCTGCCTACATAATATGGTTATTAATCATTAGTATGAGCAATGAAATGATAAAAAAAATATATAATCATGAATAATGAATATAATGAATAATGCTGAGATAAAATTTTCAACATTAGATAGGGAAGAAAGGCTCCAAATGGAGCAACTAAAAATAAAAATAGCAATTGAAAATAAATTTTGGGCTAGCCAGGAGGTAAAACTGGTGCCTCCATTCGCAGAAAAGGACGTTGATATCTATTTCCAGTGGTTTGAAAAGGTATCTAATAGTTGTCAGTGGCCAAAGGAACACTGGCCTCTGATGTTGCAAGCTGTCCTCAAGGCTAAAGCTCAACAAGCCTATTCGGCTTTGTCTGCAGATGAGTCCTCATGAGGTTGCCAAAAAGGTTATTTTGAGAGCTTATGAGTTGGTTCCAGAGGCTTACCGACAGAAATTCAGAGGTCTGAAGAAATCTGACAATCAGACTTATGTGGAATTTGCTAACGAGAAGCAGGTTTGCTTTGAGTGCTGGGGTACTTCTATGGAGGTTAAGGATGATTTCACCTCACTAAAAGAGGTGGTGTTAGTTGAAGAATTCAAGAACTGTGTTAAGGATGATATTAAGACCTACCTTAATGAGAAGCAAGCACTGAATTTGCAATCAGTTGCCAAATTTGCAGATGAATATGTTCTCAAACATAAATCTAAATTTCACTCTAGCAGTAACAATAGATGGTTCCAATTTCAGAAAAAAAGGTAACGGTGATACCCAAGATTCCTCACCCAAAGACAAATCTGCTGATGGTGCTCAGAAATCCAGTAACAGGTCTGATCAAAGTGTGAAAGCTGACAGTGACAAAAGTGGTCCTGTTTGCAGTTATTGCAAGAAATCTGGTCATGTTACAATTAACTGTTGGTTCCTTAAAGCTAAGAAAGAAAAAGAAAAGGATACCAAACCAAATGCCTTTCTGAAGACAAGGTTAGAAACCCCTGTAGTAGATGATCGATCTGCTAAATTGCCTGCTTCATGTGGGGCTAAAAAGCCTGATACTGCTGACTTTGTGAGGGAGGAATTTCTTCCATTTGTGTCAGAGGGATTTGTGGCTCTGAGTGAGCATTCTCCTCCTGTCCCCATATAAATCCTAAGGGATACCGGAGCTTCTCAGTCACTTTTGTTGATGGACAAACTTCCTTGGAGTTACGTGATGAGACCGCTTCTGGGGATTTCAGAATTGTACAAGGTATTGAAGGGAGGACTGTATCTGTACCCCTGCGCTCTGTATTCTTGAAGTCAGATTTAGTTACAGGACAGATAAAGGTGGGACTTATGTCAAGTCTACCAATCAACGGTGTTTCTCTCTTGCTAGGCAATGACCTGGCTGGGGGCAATGTAGTTCCCCCTGTACATCTTACTTCACAGCCGAGCACTGAAGATGGCGATGAAGACCCATCTCTGTATCCTTCTTGCGCAGTGACTCGTGCTATGGCCAAGAAGGCTCAAGAAGAAGATGATGTGGTGCCGTCCAGCACATTGAATAGTCATGACTCTGTTCGGCCTACTATGGTTTCTCCGTTTGAGGACTTATCAGATACTTTTATCAGTTCTTTGTTCAGCCAGCCTGGTGATGGGTCTGGTGATTCTGATGTGTCTGGAGACTTGTCTCTGTCCAGAAAGTGGTTGATTGAGGAGCAAACTAATGATCCTGAAATTTGTGTACTAAAGAGGAGAGCCCTTCCTGATAAAGAAATAGATGCAGTTTCAGTTGGGTATTATCTCAAGGATGGTGTGTTGATGCGGAAGTGGCGCCCTCCTGATATTCCTGCCAATGCAGATTGGGCAGTGGTTAGGCAAATTGTTGTTCCGAAGGTCTGCAGGAATGAGATCTTAACAATGGCTCATAGTTTACCTTTAGGAGGTCATCTTGGTGTTAACAAGACTGTTGATAAGATCATGAAACACTTCATCTGGCCCGGGCTTCGGAAAGACAAAAAGTCTTTCAACTTTTGCAAAACCTGTCACACTTGTCAGGTAGTTGGAAAACACCAGTTAGACCCACCTGTAGCTCCATTGCAGCCTATCCCAGCATTTGGGGAGACCTTCTCTAAGGTCATTGTTGATTGTGTCGGTCCACTACCCAAAACTAGATCTGGAAATCAGTACTTGTTGACAGTCATGTGTGCATCTACCAGATTCATCTACCAGATTCCCTGAAGCCATACCTCTACGTAACATCAAGGCAACTGCAATCTCGAAGGCTTTTATAAAGTTCTTCACGTTGTTTGGCCTTCCCAGGGAAATTCAGTCAGACTAAGGTAGCAATTTCACTTTCTGTTTGTTTCAGCAGGTTGTGTATGAACTAGGTGCGAAGCAGATTCTTTCTAGTGCCTATCATCCAGAGAGTCAGGGTGCCTTAGAGCGGTTTCATTCTACTCTCAAGACAATGATGAAGATTTATTGTTATGATCATGAGAAAGACTGGGATGAAGGTGTTCATTTGCTGTTGTTTGCAGCTAGAGAAGCAGTGCAGGAGTCTACTGGATTCAGTCCGTTTGAGCTAGTGTTTGGCCATGAAGTGAGAGGACCTTTGCTATTGTTGAGTGAACAATGGCAAGAGAAAGAGCCACATATCGGTCTGTTAGACAATGTTGGCAAGTTCAAGGAAAGATTGCATGCAGCTTGTGACCTAGCCAAAGAGAACTTGAAATCAAGTCAGGGAAAAATAAAAACTTGGTATGATCATAAGGCTAGAAGCCATGAGTTTAAACCAGGAGACAAGGTTCTTGTGTTGTTTCCCTTGCAGTCCAATCCATTGCAGGCTAGATTTCATGGTCCGTATGAAATCCTGGCAAAACTCAATGATCTCAATTACATTGTGAAGATAGGAGAAAGCCAAAACAGTTGTGTCACATTAACATGCTGAAGCCTAATCATGACAGAAATGCTAGGGTTGCAGCTGTCACTTCAGATTCTCCCATGGTCGAAACGTGTGAAGATGAGGGCAAGCAAAGTTTCTGACCAAGATTGATTTATTGAAGGGTTATTGGTGTGTGCCTTTAACTGAGAGGGCCCAGAGCATCTCTGCTTTTGCCACACCATCTGGGTTGTACCAGTATGAAGTCCTATCCTTTGGCATGAAAAATGCCCCAGCCACATTCTAAAGGATGATACAGTCTACAATCGCCGGATTGCCACACACGGGTGCGTACATCGACGACCTGATCACATGGAGTGACTCCTGGGAAAACATCTGAATGATGTAGAGACGTTGTTCCAGCACCTGACCCAGGCTAACCTGACTGTTAACCTGAATAAGAGTGACTTTGGTTGTGCTACTGTCACCTATCTTGGCTACGTCATAGACCAGGGTAAGGTGGCACCCATAAATGCTAAAGTCCAAGCCATCATGGACTTTCCAGTTCCTGACAACAAAAAAGCTTTGCGCTGCTTCCTTGGAATGATCGGGTACTACCGCAAGTTCTGCAAGAACTTTGCTGAGATTGCTCTCAGTCTCACCAACCAACTGAAGAAAGGCGTAAAGTTCACTTGGGATGATGTATACCAGAGAGCCTTCGATCGCCTGAAGTCTCTGCTGTGTCACTTCCCTTATGCTCAAATCTCCTGACTTCAACAAACCGTTCTCCATCGCGGTCGATGTTAGCAACCAAGCTTGTGGATCTGTGCTCCTACAGAGAAGTGACTCTGATGATATTGAGCATCCCGTGGCATATCTCTCCAGGAAGTTCAAAAAATTGAGAGTGTAAAGTAGTTGGAGAAATTGCAAGGAGAAGGATACATGTGACCAGACCTGTCATTCTGTTCAAGACCTGTGAAGTTTTTTGTGGATTTATTCCTGTGTTGGAGCATTTTCCTCACCCGGAACATCACCAAGCAACCCAACCAAAGGGACTGTAAATATTTTTGTTCATGTATTTAACAATCTTGGTCAGTTGAGTAGTTCGTTGTTAGTTGCCTTTGTTTAATTAAACCTGTTTAAGTTTTAAAATTTTGTCTGTCATCCCTTGCTGTCATATATGTTATAACAAATTGGGGCCATAACACTCGCTTCCCAAGAATAATCGAAGCGAGTGACTGTATTCATGTGCAAATTATTCCCCACTGAAACACTGAGCATGCGCTGTAAGAAACTTTTATCTTTTTTGCCAGTTATACTTCAGAACCTAATTCTCTCTGCAGCCAAATTCCAGTCCTCAGCAGCAGCTCCCCTAAAAGCCCTTTTCCTTTTTTCAAGATGGACGTCAGGGGAAGATGGTAGGAGTAAGTCCTGCTACTCGGTTTTGGAGAGGGAACTGTTACCTCCAGTGTTTCTCAGATGGATAAACTTATATACGTATTGTTATGTATGAGTGTTTTATGTACAGCTCTGTATATCATTTGTAAATGGAGATTTGTTACCTACTATTTGTGCTGCCTTACTGGTCAGCTATTTGTTTATTTTGTTATTCATTTAGCACCCTCTGGTGGTATGTCTGTCGAAAAACATGATCTGATGCAATACCACTTGTTTGTGATGAAATAGACTAATGCTTTCTAGAAATTTCTGCCTTCTTCTTGCCTAGAGGGGGCCAGATCACCCAGGAATCCTGTAGATCTTTCCAGACTGTTCCTAGTCTATATAAATGCTGTGATTTTGTTCAGTTGAGGAGTTTTTTTTTTTTCGCATCAGAGTAACATAGTGGTATTAGAGTGTTATTATAAGAGTGCACAGTGGATTATTTGTAGAAATTTTTGGACCTAATCAGTGAAGAATGAATTTGTTTAAGTTGTCATTGCTGGTTTTCTTTGTTGTGATTTTCAAGTCATAACAGTATGCAGAGAGGAAGTTAAAAATTGCCTTAAAAATAAGGACATGCCAGTGATTCAGTCTGTAAGTAGACAGAGCAGAACAAAGAGCCCTCATTGGGAACAGTGGTGAGTGAATCTGTGATGAATCTCAGTGCTCCACAGAAGACAGAGTGCAGTGCATGAGGGTATTGAGACTGTTTCGTGCAGGAAAAGAACGAGGCCCCAAGTGCAAAGTAGCAGGAAAAACAACTGGTTGATTTGTCATTGTACTAGGTTAACAATGAGCACGCAATCACTAGAAACAATGGCAATAGAAAATACAAAGTGGAAAAGCTTACAAACTCCAAAAGGGTGAAAACGGCCAATTCCAATTTGGTAATGAAACATACAGAGACGCGTAAACGCGAGCTCTGAAATAGAGTTAAATTTAGTAAGAGAAATTTAGATACGCAAAAATATGCAAGCTCTCATAAAAGAGAGAATTTAGTCTCCCAAAAGGGAGAAAGCCAAACCAGCACTGAGTAGGGGAAGTAAATGGTCTGACCGACAAAAGAAAAGTGAACAAGGCAGGAACTAAATACAGAAGTGAGATGAAAACTAAACCAACTGAGAAAAATGAACTAATGATTGAATAATGAGTGAGTGTGGTGGGAAACTATGCTGGCAGGTGAGATGACGTATGCGTGTACGTGTATAACATCACCATAGTCAACTCGGTTAATGCCGTCAGAGGCGACGGCTGGGGGTTTATCCCCGAACACCCCCAATCCTCCAATTCCCCAATCCTTGAATAGACCTTGAATTCATTTCATTTGAACCTAATTTCAGGTGAATCGGACAAGTGGTTCTAAAGATATGGCCAAAATGGTCATTTTTCCATCAAAAAGCGCCACCTGGTGGCAAAATATTGAACCGTACAGGTATGATGTCATCATGTGACACTTTGTGAGGTTATGACCTTGCAGTTGCACAAAGTTTCACGTCAATTGGACAAATAGTTCCAAAGATATTGCAAAAATGGTGAATTTTATGTGACAAAGCTCCACCTTGTGTCAAAATTATGAACCAACAGGTATAATGTCATCGTGGAACACATCCTCAGGTCATGACCTTTCATTTGCACTTGATTTGAGGTCAGTTGGACAAATATTTCCAGAGATATGATGAAAACAGTGATTTTTTCAGTTTTTGGCCCCTGGTGGCCAATGTAGAAATTGTAAACTGTCCAAAATCGAATCAGTTCTTCCTCTTTATGATACTTACTTTTATGCAAAACTTGGAATTTCTAATTGAAATATTTCTGCAGTTATCTCGTTAACACGGAAATCAGTTTTTGGCCCTTAGTGGCCAATCTAGAAATCTTAAATTGTCCAAAATCGAATAAGTTCTTACTTACTTAGTTGCAAAACTTGGAATTTCTAATTGAAATATTACTGCAGTTATCGTGTTAACACGTAAATCAGTTTTTGGCCCCTGGTGGCCAATCTAGAAATGGTAAATTGTCCAAAATCGAATCAGCTCTTCCTCTTTATGATACTTACTTATATGCAAAACTTTAAATTTGTAATTGAAATATTACTGAAGTTATCGCGTTAACACGTAGTGCGGCGGCGGCGGCGGTCGGACCAAAAACAATATCCCCCGGAACGCCATTTGGCGTTCCGGGATATAATTACAGGCAGAAAAAAAAAAGTTACATCAACAAGCCTCTTTTTTGTTCTGCAAGATACTTTTCTGAAATAAAACCTGGACTCCGCTTTAGCTTGTTTATAAGTTGCTGAATGGGGTGCTTAAAGGAGAGAGAATCATCACTTCAACATGCAAAGTACTGGAATGAAGATACAGACTCAATCACATTGTGCTGAAACGTTACGATCAACGGAGGGTTCAGGAGCTTCGTCTTTGTATTTAGAAACATCCTAGTGTTTTGTCAGCATTCAAAATCAGCTTCAAATTTTAAAGGGGTTTTGTGCAATATAAAAATCCTGCTGTAACAAAGACCTAGATCCTGTCTGTCGTAAAGATCATGTCACACTGTCCTGATACTGAAAATCCACTGATCCTCTGCATCACAGTAACACACTGAGCATCTCAGTATTACTGCAGTAATCAGTATAAACTCACAACACTGTCAGTAAATGAAGTTCCGACCTTTATAAAGGAGGTGTCTTCAGTCTCCAGGCTCTTCTCTATAGCTGTGATTGTGTCTGTAAGGATGGAGACGTCTCTTGTGATGTGTTCTATCTTCTCCTCCATTATCTGACTCTTCATCCTCTCTTCCTCCTTCAGCACAGCGAGTCTGGCCTCCTCTTCCTCTCGCAGGAACTGATGAAGCTTCTCAAACTCGCCCTTTATCTGCCTCTCTGTGCTCTGGGCTTGGCTCTGTGATATAAAAACTGCACTTTAAACCAGACAAGAGTTACTTATTTATTAATTGTTATTTATAAATGGCAGCCAGTGTGTTTATTAGCCACTTCACTCACATTTTGGTGCCGCTTGAAATAATTCCTAATCGCTTTACTCACCCTGATGTGCTCTGCTGTTTTCTTACACTCTTCTTCAGCCTCAGTGAACCTCTTCAGTTTTTCTTTAATAACATTAAGTTCAGGCTTTAGTTCTTCCTGCAATGATGTGAATCAATCATCACTTATTATCATAAATCACACAGCATCACCCCATGCTGTAATACCAGCAAAGTTCTGTTTTACTTTGTAAGTGCTGGATCATGGGAAATGTGGTCTGGAAAATACACCAGCTAAAGACAGGTTAAATACTGTATAAAGTGCATTCTGTGAGTATTTGGGCAGTGACAGAGGTTTTGGTTCCTGGCTCAGTGAACCCGTCAAACAGGTTCTATTTAGGTGATTTCTTGATGACACAAGCCTGGCTGTAAACAGGCCTGAGTGTGGCAAGTGAAATTGAACTCCAAAAATGTGGTTAATGACAGTTAATTCATGATTTAACAGGGGCGGGGGGTGGCATTACTTTTTCACGGCATTGTATATATTTGATTGAAACATATTGCATTACATTTTTGTTATAGAAAAGTTACCTGCAAATTTAAGTAACAATTAAATAGAAAAACAAAAATTGTGTTTTATATGAATACATTAATTTGTAAAGGGTATAAACAGTCAAGGTTTTCTCTCCATTGACTGGTTATTCACTCATTGTGCATTTCTGTACTTCCTGGTTCATTGATATCATTACTACATGCTACACTGCCTTATTTACTGAATGTATTTACAACACCTCATACCCAAGCAGACTATGTCAGACTTCAATTTGTGACTCAAAGACCTTTTATACAGATTTGACCCTGGCAGGAGAATATGACATAATCTTTGACAGGATACCTTCAGATCCTGTGCGGCCTCTTTCACTGGACAGAGCGGGTGATTTCTGTGTTTTTTTGAAGTCAGGCAGATGAGGCAGAGAAGATCTTTTTCCTGTTCACAGAAAAACACAATTTTCTCCCCATGAAGAGAACAGAGAGCCTCACTCTTTTCTGCATTTTGTCTCTCGGTCTTCTGCTTTAAGTAAGTCTCCACAATGTTTCTCAAAGCCAGGTTAGCAAGAGGCTCCATAGAGGACTTTCTCCTGCAGATGGGACACTCTCGAGAGGTCTTCTCTTCCCAGTACCGCTTCAAACATTCTCTGCAGAAGCTGTGGCTGCATTTTAGGAGAACAGGCTCTTTAAAAATATCAAAACACACAGAACAGCAGAGCTCGTCCTCGGGAAATAAAGTTTTAGCAGCCATTTCACGAACTCAGTTTCTCAGTCTGATACTCTCACTTTCATTTAAACTGAATTTCTGACAGAACACGCCCATTGTGCTTCAAAACTAGAACCCACCTGCAGAACTGGTTTGCAGTTCTTAGTCTGTGATGAATTAAAGCTATTGAATAAGGTGAGCTTTGTTAGTTCCTAAGTGAAAATCAAAAAGAAGGTAGATGCGCAAGAACAGGAGCTGAGAACCATTGCTCAAGTTCTTATTTTAAAACATACAGTCATTTCAACCCTTGGAGGGCTAAATGCAACCATTGTTTCCCAATGATGTAAGGCGGTGTTTTCCAAACCTCTCCTGCAGTACCCCTTCTCCTGCATGCTTTAGATCTCTCCGTGCTCCAGCCAAGGTGATTCAAATGATTCACTTATTATCAAGCAGCTTCTGGGGTTAATTCTGACCTGATCATTTGAATCACCTGGGCTAGAGCAGGGAGCGATCTAAAGCATGCAGGACAAGGGGTACTGCAGGAGAGGGTTGGGAAACACTGATGCAAGATATCAAAATTAAAGCTGCTGGAAATCGCCTATCATGTGGCATCTTGTTTAAAAGAACTTCTGCTCTTTTATTTTTTTAAAAAGTATTTCAGCACTCTTAAGGTTAATAACAGCTGCCCATATACATGACACTTGGTATCTACTTTGCCTTGGCTCAACTTAGTTTTTTTGTGTGAAAGCTACAAAAAACCCTGAGACTGGAGTTGCTGGATTGTGTCTGTAGTCACGGTCGCCTTGCCTCAGTGTCAACTCTCCAATTTGTGGGCCTTTGGCTCTTCTGTAATTGGATTAGCGCATCTCTGATCACGAGCCAAATCTGATCATTCATTTGCCACACATGAACAGCTGATCCTGTCGACTATTTCCAGTCGAGATTTGTTTGCACTGCAACTGTGTGTTGCATTATTTGCAAGAAAATCATTAAAGGAGACCTATTATGCTGATCCTTCTTTTAATACATATCAGTAATGTTATAATGTTGGTTGTCCATACTCAACCTCTGAAAAGTTTCTAAACATAAGATACAGGGATTTTGCTGTAATCCAAGAACGTGATTTCGTGAGCGTGATTTCCTCTCTGAATAGCTCCTCTCGAGATCTTTGCGAGATCTGGGCAAAACCTGACATCAGGTTGTGCCGTCCAATTAGTTCAGACCTAGCCAGAGCCAACCACTGCACTGGACCTGCCCACACCAGAAACTATTCTAGCAGGCCCTAACAACGGCTACTATGCCTTAGTAGCGTCTACACTTTTGGAAATACAAAAGAAGAACCGCTGATCATTTGAGGTGCAATTTTGTCAGTATTTCTCCCAAAGCTACTAGTCAGTTTACTTTTGGAAGCAAAGAAAAACAAATATTTCTCTTCCAAAAGTCGATGCCACCAGAAATCAGTGGGTAACTTTTTTTGTTTGCAGGCAGCAAACAGCCACGTCCAAAGGGAACGTTTGCTGTTTGTGCTCAGCATTTCACCAAAGACAGCTTTGTCAATAAAGGATAATTCGACACAGGATAAGCGTTTCAGCTGCTTCTCAAACCTGAAGCAGTTGCATCAATCAAGGGCTCAGAGCCACAAGCTGTAAGTAACAATATAATAGCAAATAATGTAAGTGAAGCTAACGTGTTACGGGTGGCTAGCAGGACTGCTAGCGATAGTTAGCACTAACAACAGTTAGCGCTAACAACTGGCCTCAAACCCAGGCTTTGTAAAATATCTGAAGATAAAGCCTGTGTCGTCACGACTGTCTGTGACTCACAGACACAGAAGCTGTAAGTTGCTTTTACTGCACAAGCCAACCTGACGTGATGGCCAGTTGATTGTGGCTGTAGCACAGCGGCTAACGTAGCCAAGTTACTGTTCCCAGTGTTTGTGTCCTAAATATGCAAGAGTGATATCAGGGGAAATTCTACAGAAGGTGTGTGAACATAAACCTCATCTGAAGTCAACTTTTACTTGTTTGTAATTTGGATGCTTAGTACAACTGTTCACAGTAACAGAACTTGCTGTATGTTAAACCTGTATTGCAAGGGTTTGTCTCTGTGGTTATGACCGCTCGGTTAACAGCTACTCCATGTTAGTTTGCATGTCGTGCTAATTAAAAATGCTCCTGGTTAACTTATATGCAGGAATTCTAATCGGTATACTTGTGTTACGTCGGTAAGCATCAATATGGCAGTTTCATCATAACGTTGCTCAATTGTAGCCACTGCAGTTAGTGATTGCTTCACTTATCCATGACCGGGATAAGCCAGATACTTCACAAATGTCTGAGCAAGCTCTCTTGTGCTACCATGAAAGCAATGCGAAACGCAGAAGCTCTACCGGTTTACAAATGATTTCTCTGCACTACCTTGACATAAATTTCATCCCCCTTTAGAAATTCTTGTGACTTATAAAAAGCTGAAAAGGCGGCGATTAAATAGGTATTTCTTTCCTGTAGAAGTGATCAATTTGCTAGCTCCACATATCCAACTTGTCCGCGCTAACCGAACTTATGGTCTACAAAACCTGTATTATAATCATAACATAACCGAGCTCTCTCTAGCTGTCGCGTACTATCCATAAAGCTGCTTTCACATCAGACACAAAACAAACTGTTCGCGCGACAGATTAGCTACATTCAAAGTCAATGCAGAGACGCGAAGATAAGCGTTATGGGCGCGT
Source organism: Gymnothorax reevesii (assembly GCA_029721435.1). Classification (NCBI taxonomy): domain Eukaryota; kingdom Metazoa; phylum Chordata; class Actinopteri; order Anguilliformes; family Muraenidae; genus Gymnothorax; species Gymnothorax reevesii. The sequence continues at coordinate 17,473,934 of CM056579.1, forward strand.
TAAGCAGCTTTCACACCGGACGCTAAACGAATTTTTCGCGCGACAGATTACATTCAAAGTCATGACCGCTTATCAGCTACTGCATGTTAGTTTGCATGCTCTGCTAATTAAAAATGCTTCTGGTTAACTTTTATGCAGCAATTATGATCGGTATGCTTGTGTTACTTCAGTAAGCTTCAATGTGACAGTTTCATCATGACCTTGCCTGATTGTAGCCACTACAGTTGAAGCTAACCGGAGAGATGCTGTATGTGTCTGCCAAGTTGGGCTGCAGTTAGACCAGACTTAGATTTTGCAGAGCTTGGGGTGCGTTTTTGGGTGCTTATGAAGTGATCACTTTACTTATCCACGACCGGGGTCAGCCTAATACATCTCCAATGTCTGGGCAAGCTCTCTGATACTACCAGTGAAAGCAATAGGAAAGCGCACAGGCTATAACGTGTCCGGTATAACAAACGATTTCTCTGCATTGCCATCGACCGAATATTAAATTCTTTCCTGTAAAAGTGATCGATTCGCTAGCTCCACATAAGCAATGGTTCACGCAGATGGAACTTATGGTCTGTAAAACCTGTATTATGTTCATGACGTAACCGGAGCTCTGTCTAGCTCTCGCACGCTATCCATAATGCGCCCATTTTCCGCGAGGAAAAGCTGGTCATTCCGAAGCAATAAGTAAACCATTTCCAAGGGCAATTTCCGAAAAGGCCGTTTAGCTTGGAGCTTTCGCCCCTCCTTCATATACCAGTGCGGAAGCTGTTCGTTTCTCCATGCTAACAACACACCTCAGCTAAGCACACGAACCAGCAGGTCCTAATACACACCAAAGCAGTCCATTATAGCTGTTGGTCCACTTTTAGCTGCTCATCACTGTCCATGTTTCCCTTTAACCAGGGATGGGCAACTCCAGTCCTGGAGGGCCGGTGTGTATGCATGTTTTTATTTCTATCAATTACCCTGACTAATTGAGTCAATTGGCTGCATACACAAATATAGATTTTTGCAAAGGTTTAATCAAGGAAAAATGTTTTATGTAGGGTAACAAGAACAGTCTTTGGTGGTAATTCATGATGATTTAAAGAAATGTCAGATTTCATGAATAGTTTGGCTAATTTAGATAATTAACTAATTAAAGGCCAGAGGTAGGTGTGAAAACCAGGGACAGATACGGCCCTCGTTGTCCATCCCTGCTCTAAACTCAGACCCACTGGATTTCTATGTTCTCCGGTCTATATGAGGTGTATTCTAGCTTTCCCTGCATCCAAGTTACGGAGTAGAAAATCCGCTGTACTCACCAACTGTCGCCGTAGCAAACTGTAGCCGATGGCAAATTCGTGCTTGAGCTGCCAGACTTAAGCACTGTGTCCTCCGCTTTCGCCGTTGCGTTTATTAGAACAAGTTAATTTCATTAGATCTATAGACATGTACTGTGTTAGATTGCTGAATATGCCCGTCAATTCCTTCGGGAATTTCCAGTTTCACCCTGGAGCCGGACCAGGAAAACTGCGTTCTGCTGCCTCGTCCCGCCTAGATCCGCCCTCCACAGAGTTGGCCAGTCAGAAGAAAGTGGGCACACAGGGAGCGGGGGCCATCGCAGAAGAGCCATACTAATGAGGCGTTTCAGGCAGAGACTACTATGGACTACAAATGGGGTTTTTTTAGGATGGCAGTATGAGCGAAATAAGGTGCCTTTTTTACTTTGCGCGATCAGGAGTACTCTAGGGGAGTCAAAGACCAAAATATAAACTTGGAATAATAGCAAATTACATCCCCAGTTCCGAAGTAGTTGGGGCAAAGTGTAAATTGTGAATAAAATCAAAATGCAATGACTTTCAAATCACACCAGCCAGTATTTTTTTCACAATAGAACAGAGATGACATGGCAAATGTTGAAACTGAGAAATTTTACCATTTTGCCCACAAAATGAGCTCATTTCAAATATGAAGGCTGCTACAGGTCTCAAAAAAGGTGGGACAGGGGCCTGTTTACCATGGTGTAGAATCTCCTCTTCTTTTTAACACAGAGTGGAGGCTTCTGGCCATTGAGGAGACAAGTTTCTTGAGTTTAGCCACTGGAATTTGATCCCACACTTGTTTAATACAGGCTTCCACCTGCTGGAGAGTTTTGGGTTGCCTTTGACGGACTTTTCATTTAATTAGTGCCAAATGTTTTCAATCGGTGAAAGAGCAGGACTGCAGGCAGGCCAGTTCAGCACACGGACTCTTCCGCTACGAAGCCATGCTGTTGTAGTAGCTGCAGTATGTGGTTTTGCATTGTCCTGCAGAAATACACAAGGCCTTCCGTGGAATAGATGTCATCTGGAGGGGAGCATATGTTGCTTTAAAACCTTTATATACCTTTCAGCATTCATGGTGCTTTTTAAAACATGCAAGTGTCCCACACCATATGCACTAATGCATCCCCATACCATCAGAGATGCTGGCTTTTGAACTGAATGCTGATAACAGGAAGAGTGGTCTTTCTCCTCTTTAGCCCGGAGGACACAACGCCTGTGATTTCCAATAAGAACTTCAAATTTGGACTCGTCTGACCACAGGACACTTTGCCATTTTGCTACAGTCCATTTTAACTGAGCCTTGGCCCACAGAATACGGCGGTGATTCTGGATCATGCTTAATAATGGCTTCCTTTTTGCATGATAGAGTTTTAGGTGGCATCTGTGGATGGCACAGTGGACTGTGTTTACAGACAGTGGTTTCTTGAAGTATTTCTGGGCCCATTTAGTAATGTCAATGACAGAATCATGCCGGTGAGTGATACAGTGTCTGAGGGCCCGAAGATCACGAGCATCCACTACAGGTCTTCGGCTTTGTCCCTTATGCACAGAGATTTTTCCAGTTTCTCTGAATCTTTTGATGATGTAATGCACTGTCGATGATGAGACCTTCAAAGCCTTTGCAATTAGACGTTGAGGAACATTGTTTTTAAAGTATTCCACAGTTTTTTAACGCAAGCCTTCACAGCTTGGAGAGCCTCTGGCCATCTTTACTTCTGAGAGACTCAGCCTCTCTAAGACATCCCTTTTATAGCCAATCATGTTACACACCTGATGCCAGTTAACTTAATTGCTTTCTAAATGTTCTTTTAGCTGATTCTCTTTTATATTTATTGCTTTTTCAGCCCTTTTTTGCCTGTGTCCCAACTTTTTTGAGACCTGTTGCAGCCAGAAAATTTGAAGTAAGCTCATTTTGTGGATTAAAATGTAAAATGTCTCAGTTTCAACATTTGAAATGTTATCTATGTTCTATTACAAATAATGTATTAGCTCTTGATCTGAAAGTCATTGCATTTTGATTTTATTCACAATTTACTCTTCGTCCCAAATATTTCGGAATTTGGGTTGTAGGTCAACTTTAAATAAAATTCCTGAATACAGCACAGCAAAGGAAATTGTCTCATTAGGAATGTCTATAGAAGATTTTAACACTCAGAAATCATATTTATAATTATTCATACTTATATTTTTCATGGATACAATGAAACTCATTTTCCTGGGTTGAACTCTCCTAATGAATGAATAAATCATGTCCTCGCAGCCGAGGTTAGAGGGAACTTTTCTCGAGAAACTGTCAAGTGAAATAATCATCGAAATATCTTCAAAAAATGCGCTCAAGTAATATGCAGTGACAATTCTTTTCTTTTAATATTTGCATCAAACATCACACACACACACAGACAAACAATCTTTAAAATGTACTGAATCCAAGTTGAAAAAAACAATAGCAGATGCAATATTTTTTTATCATAATGCAAAGTAATTCATTATTTGTCATAATGCCAAGGACAATAACATTGGTTAACAAAGCTTATGTAATATTCGAACAGCCGTTAACTGTCCTCGAAAGTCTATCATCTTTACCATAAAAGTAGCACTTTTAAAGATACGTGTCAGAGCAGTGCTAGAGAGAATAGTGATAATATTCTATTTGGCTAGATACACAAATTTTGACAACTGCCTTTAAAAACAATATTTTATTAAATATTACAGCATATATATTGACAGAGCATACAAGACCATAATGATTCCATTGTCGATGTCGTCCACAACAATGGATCCCGCTAAAAATACATTCACACGCACGTTTCTGAAATGTACTGCAACTTTCATTAACTTATTAAATAACAGTTTAAAATTCAAGTAACTGACTAAACATGTTTTCTACTTGTTTTTAAATGCTTTTTAAGTGTTTTGCTGGAAAAAAAAAAAAACTTACCTTTAGTGAACACATGAGGAGATGAGAAGAGAACGGAGAAATTGGCACTTAGAGGACTGGGCTAAAGACTGTTGTAGTTCGTAAGGGTAAGATGTAATGTGTTCAATCCTATGTGAATGTGAATGTGAAACATCTCCTGTTGCGCGGCATTTCAATAACATGGGCCATGATATATGCAGCCTGAAATTCCAAGGCTTGGAATTGGTCAACCAACATAGAAGAGGGGGCGATAGGGAGCGCACCCTATTACAGAGAGAAGCGTACTGGATTTTTACGCTCCAGACGGTACACCCTAGTGGCCTCAATGAAGAACTTGAACTAAATAGTTTCCTTTGAGCTAGTTCTGCATGTACTAATATCTGGGTTTTGTATGGTGTTGATTTACTTTTAACAAAATGTTATTATTTTGCTTTATTGTCACATTTTTATTTATTGTCAAATAGAATGTATGTAGTTCACTTTGTTCACCGATTACGTGGCAGTTAGCTGACGTTATGACTTGTCTTTTTAAAAAACCACCCTGCCTACATCCTCTGTAAGACGCTGAAGAAGGCACTTTGGGCCGAAACGTCTGTCTATCTGTCATGCTAATCCATTAAAATAATCAAGAACTGCAGTCGAGAGTGCAGCTTTTTCACCACAAATGTACTGTTCCAGTTCGCTCGCACCCGAAGATTTTTTTAAAAAGAAACTTGTTGGAGTCGAGCGCACTTTCTGAACAAAATGTGTTCAATCCTAGACAGTGCTTGGCCAGAGATGAGTCATGGATGTGTGGATTAGGGGTTGTTAGATTTTTTTTTGCGTCCATGCTGGCCTTTGGGTGCTATAACATGTGCCGACACCCACAATCTACAGTGGGAGCAATAATTATTTGATCCCTTGCTGATTTTATAGGTTTGCCCACTGTTACGGGCTGAGGTATAAACTCAGTTAATGTTTGTGTTTGTCCCCCTCTGCTGGTTTCTATTATGCAACACCTTTTCAGTCCCTTTTTCCATAAGTTCCACCTGTCTGTTCATTGAAGGCCTTGACAGCTGGAACCAGTTCATCAATCAAGAAATTGACCAATCATCTCCTTCCCTGTTCTATATAAGTTGATTTGATTGGTTTGTTGAGCAGAGAGGTGGCAGCTCTTGGTTTGTGGTGTCATTTTGAGTCTGTGTTATATTGTTTGTTTTTGTTTTGTTATAGTTATGTGCTTGAGTTTTTTTCCTTGGTAATCATTTTTTGTGTTGTCTGTGCTCTGTGTCCCTTGTTCTGAGTTTGGTTTGTCAATAAAAAAGTTTTGTATTTAAGTAGTCATTTTGATTGCAGTCTGCCTCTTTCATTCATACTCTTGCTGTCCATGTTGTGTTGGCGGCCTCTGACTAGCAGAGGAGGGCGTAACACCCACTTACAAAGAATTAAACTGTGTAGAATTTTAATCATAGGTACATTTTTGGTTTACATTTTCACAAGTAACAACATTGTACAAATTGTATATCTTTACTATCGTATTTTTACATGAAATAAGCATTTGATCCCCTACCAATCAGAAATAATTCTGGCTCCCACAGTCCAGTTAGTTTTCCATTAAGAACCACTACTAATCTCAACTCATTACCCAAAATACCTGTGTCAACTTATTACATCCTTATGTAGCTGTGTAAAAGACACCTGTCCACAAAATCAATCAGATTCCAATGTTTCCACCATGGCCAAGACCAAGGAGCTGTCTAAGGACATCAGGGACAAGATTGTTGACCTACACAAGGCTGGGATGGGCTACAAGAAAATAAGCAAGCAGTTCGGTGAGAAGTTAACAACTGTTGGAGCAATTATTAGAAAATGGAAGAAAGTCATTGCCAATCTCCCTTGGCCTGGGGCTCTACGCAAGATCTCACCTTGTGGGATATCAGTGATCATGAGAAAGGTCAGGGATCTGCTCAGTACTGCACAGGAGGAGCTTGTTAATGAACTGAATGCAGTTGGAACCACAGATACGAAGAGAACCATCAGTAACACGGTACACTGTGAAGGATTAAAATCCTGCCGCGCACACAAGGTTCCTCTGCTGAAGAAGGCACATGTACAGGCCCGTCTGAAGTGCCAAAGAACACCTGGATGATCCAGAGGAGGCTTGAGAGAAGGTAATGTGATCAGATGAGACCAAAATAGAGCTATTTGGCAGCAAATCGACTTGCCATGTTTGGAGGAGGAGAAATGCTGAGTATAACTCCAAGAACACCATCTCCACTGTGAAGCATGGAGGTGGAAACTTTGTGCTTTGGGGGTGTTTCTCAGTTAAGGGGGCAGGAAGACTTCACCGTATCGAGGGGAGGATGAATGGAGTCGTGTACCAGGAAATTTTGGGCGACAACCTCCTTCCCTCCGCGAAAGCACTGAAAATGGGTTGTGGAAGGGTCTTCCGACATGACAATGACCCCAAACCTACGGCCAAGGCAACAAAGGAGTGGCTCAAAAAGAAGCATATTCAGGTCCTGGAATAGCCTAGAAGTATTCAGACCTAAATCCCATCAAATCTGTGGAGGGAGCTGAAGCTTTAAGTTGCCAAGCAACAGCCTTGGAACCTTATGGATTTGGAGAGGATCTGCAGAGAGGAGTGGACCAAAATCCCTCCAAAGATCGGTGCAAACCTGGTGAAAAACTAAAACAAACGTCTGACCTCTGTGTTTGCCAACAAAGGTTTCTCCACCAAGTATTAAGTCCTATTGTTCTATGAATCAAATACTTATTTCATGTGAAAATTTAATAGTAAATATTTAAAATTTGTACAATGTTGTTGTTCTGGATTTTTTGTGATGATCCGTCTCTCAATGTTAAAATGTACCTTAAAATTCTGTGTTGATTAAAATTCTATACAGTTCCATTCTTTGTAAGTGGGAAAACTTGCAAAATCAGCGAGGGATCAAATAATTATTGATCCCAATGTATATGCTTCCCTGAAAGCTAAAAATTATTTGTGAAATTACTGAGTAAAACTATGTGATTTTTTTTCTTTTTTTTTGTATCAAGACAAATTTGCTCTTATTGCGTGTTAAAACTTGAACCTGCTTTGTATAACAAGCAAAAAGTTGAGACTTGCCATTGATTAGAGCTGGTGTCTTACATAAAGAAACTCACACCTTATTGGTTCTGGGTTTTGTGCCCAGAAAGGCTGAACGGCTGATAGGTCTTCCTGCTCCCGCCTGCTGTAGCTCTGACCTACCACTATGAGACCCAGTGCATCCCCACTCCCCTGGCTTGGTTTACCCACCAGTTGCCCGTTTGGTTCCAGAAGCTCTAGAAGAAGTGTGGTGGCCACCTTCGTCATCAAGATCGGGGCGCCTTTTCTCTTCTTTTCTCTGATCAGGAGCTTGCACCTGGGGGCGTTCTACATGCAGGTGCGTATGTGTGAAAGTCCACTTTTTCTGCTACCTCTGTGTGTTCGGATTGTGTTGCAACTCTGGGTCACTGTCAGTTATGGGGTCACCGTTCACCCAGCCTATTTTTCAGATTGTATTTGAAAATTTGTGGGTGGTAAATTACTGTTCAGAACATGAGCTTATTCAGTTCCAGTAGCGGCTCTAGACCCGGGAATGGCGGGGCGCACTCACGTCCCTTTATGAGAATTAGTCCTGGGTAGTTCGCAATCATTTACTGACGCGTTTTCCAATTATCGTACTTGGCAACTTAAGACACGGTCTCTCCAAATGTGATCGAACAGCGATGAAATCATGGGCGAAATTCAGCTCAGTGGCGGAACCTGAACTGAGAATTGTGACAAAACATCTGTTTAAAACAGTCGTTAGTCCTAACCTGTTCTCAGTCATTTTCATGAGTAACCGAAGGTTCGCTCCGAGAGCACTCCGCAGTTAACAGCTGCTGCTTGTTCTCCCCGATTACGTAAGAAGACAATCATTCATCTGGACGCTTATTTGCTGTGTTTAAATCAACGTTAGTCAAACTTGCATACCTGACGACTCTCACGCAAACAGCTTGAGCAGCACGCTGCCTATTTAACTGCCAAGTGCCACTTTTTTATCAACCCACACAATACCGAGAGTGGAAGGCGATATTTAACTGGAACACGGACCTGATCAATCAACGCGAAGCACTGGCCTATTAATAAGTAAATTTTTTTTCTGTACTGAATTTCGCCCATGATTTCATCGCTGTTCGATCACATTTGGAGAGACCGTGTCTTAAGTTGCCAAGTACGATAATTGGAAAACGCGTCAGTGAAGGAAAATGATTGCGAACTACCCAGGACTAATTGTCATAAAGGGACGTGTCTGCGCCCCGCCATTCCCGGGTCTAGAGCCGCTACTGTTCAGTTCATATCCTAAGATGCAAATTCAGTGATTTTTATCCCCCCGGGGATGTCTGTCCATCTGTAAACATGAGTTTGTCCGGGCCATATCCGGAAACTATATGTGCTAGCTTCACCAAACTTGACACACGTCAATCATGATGTGTAGATGTGCCTTTTAAAGGATGTTACACAACCTACAGCTGGGGGGATCTGCCATTGCCAGATGGCTCTTGTTTAATGATGGCATCACTCGAGTTTGCCATAATGTGATAAATATAGTCAGGTCCCCTGTCATGTTACCAGGTGCCCTGCTAATTATCCATTACAGGCCATTTCAAAGCTGTCCTTTGTGACATCATAAGGGGGAGGGGCCTCCCAGAATAATGAATGGACAGATTTACTGGTTGGCTGAAGTCCATTCGTCGTTCATGCCTCCAGGCGGTCACTTCACCATGTGATGTCACAAACCGCTCTGGAAATGGCTTGTAATAATTAATTGGCTGGGCACCTTGTGACATGATAGGGGACCTTTAAATCTTGACGCCATCTGACCTTAGAGGGTCCAATGTGTCATGAAGCGCTGAGGAAGTGCGTGTAGTTGAAGTATGAAGTTCAATGTATAAACCATTGTTGCATATTCAGCTGTATGAATGAGTGTGCTGGAAGAATCCGACTTGCACATGCACAACTCATTTATGCACTTTGGACATTTCTTCTTCTGTTGTTTTCTTATACTGTTTTTAGGTTCTGCTGCAGGTTCTTATCACCCTGACAGGAAACTACTACTTCTTTAATCTCCTCACCATCATACTCTGCATCTCTCTGTTGGATGACGACTATGTCAACGCTGTCAAAGAAGAGCAAGAAGAAAAGTATGAATTTCTATTGAATGTTTTCCGCAGGGTTGTCATCTCAGATTTACTGCATTATGCACGGAGGGAATTAAGAATCATGTCAGTAAAATGAAAGAAAATTCCCTCAGGAATACATTACTTTGAGGCTAACCCATACTGTGCTAAATGCTGTAGCCCTTCATTTGTGATGGTCTTCTGTTCTGGGGGTGTCTTGATCCCCCCACTGCGAGTTTTCGCTTATTTAACCTGACACTGCAGAGCCCCTTCAGGCAGAATTATACGGACGGAGTCGGCAGTGTATTGGTTAACCCTGTAGGACAGTAGGAGCCAGTCCAGCTCCTTGGGTCACCCTGACCTGCTTGTTTAGTGTCTGTTCCTGCCCTGACACACGTGATGCGGCTCATTGAGTGACTTTTAACTATGAGCCAACACTGCAAAAAGTGATTTTCAAGAAAGGGAAATTTACTTATTTTATGACTTAAAACACTTATTTCTATCACCATTTTCTTCGTAAGTCAAAATATTTTTCCTTGAGTTGAGTTATTTTGACTATCTTGCCAATGGGGTAAGTAAATTTTACTTGACAAGTGAAATTTACTTACCCCATTGGCAAGGTAGTCAAAATTATCTAAAATCAAGGACAAATTTCTTGTCTTACTAAGAAAATGATGATAGAAATTGGTGTTTTAAGTCTTAAAATAAGTAAATTTCCCTTTCTTGAAAGTCACTTTTTGCAGTTGACTGTTTGAATCTGCTGGGTTTGGGCAGGAAGATGTCTGAATGCGTACAGTAGGGTTTCCCTTGGAGCTGCTATAAAGTGACGATACACATCCCCGAAAATTCAGTGTTTAGCCACGGAATGTTGAACATATGGGCTCAATGAACAGACGAGAGGGAGATCTGAAGAAAAAAACATCTCCTCCACTGTAATTAATCATTTGAGAAATTTCACTATCTGAGCCTGATCGGGCCTGCTTGGGCTTTACCCGCCTAAACTGTGCTAAAGTTATGTCCTACAAATTTGGCACTATAGTAAGATTATGTCCAGTTTATTTGTTGCTCGTAGTTTAATGACCTAAAAAGATTTGTGGCCCACTTAAGGTGTAAAATCACAAAAGTGTGATTGGAGGGAGCTCAACAGAATATTCTAGGCCTTTTGTTGCCATAGCTGCTGGGAGAATTAATGTACACTGGAATGCTGGAGATAATGTGAGCTGCCTTAGGCCCTTGTCCACACGTACAGAGGTATATTTGAAAATGTATCTCCCGCCCACTCACAAACAGCGTTTCTGTTTGCTAAAACTGAGATTTTTTTTTTTAACGCCTTCTAAAGCTGCTTTCACACAGGACGCGAAAAGAATCTTTCGCACGACCGGTCGTGCAAAAAATTATTTTCGCGTCCAGTGTGAAAGCGGCTTAAAGTGAAGTTTTTTTTTGCGGCCGAGCCGCTATAAACGCGAATGTCGCTGAGAGCAATCCATTTAAATGTCAACTTCATCATGAAAAAATAAACTAACACCTACAATTATGAAATCCATCCTTAAATATATCATCAATATCTATATTTGACAAGACAAAAAACAAACTTGATCATTTGTTCATAATAATTAAATCCTCCTCCTATAGCAACTACAGCTGTTCTAATAATAAAAAATTGCATTTTCAATACAACCAATCACATTTTCATTTAATGTTAACATTAAATTGCCATTATACCTCCTTTCTAAAAAATATTTCTCCGTGTTACGGACGTTACCGTTATGGACGTGACAGGAGTCTAATAACAATGCAACATTATTTTACAATGCTAGCCTACATGCTGACGAAACATTCATTGCTGCGTTTACACCATATACAGTGAAAGAAGCTTTATATAAGCTTATGTTTACATTTTCTTCCGTTCCTCTCTTTCATCAGAGGCCCCACATGTAACTCAATCCAGTCTTAGTAGTTCATTACCGAGACGGTTGCAGTTTACTGATGGCTTGACAGCAGACACCAAATCGTTTATGCACACTGATTGTTGCCATTGCCAGATCATTGTTATACCAACTCGAAGGTTTTCTACTCTCACTCCTGATTGTGGACAGATACTGAGATATCTACAGCATCCATGTCAGGGACGAGTCGAATAACATTTATGCTCCCATCACCTTGTCCCACGGTGGAACACTTTCATGTCAAGGAGATCGGGCACAGTGCACGAAGTTGGCCTACATCGAAGTCCCAACACGCAGCTGCCTGCATCTGGGTTAACGTCAGGTGTTTCCCCAGATTTCATTCATATCAGATTCAATTATTATTTAGAAGATAGAGTAAGCAGTGGTGGAGCTAGGAATTGGAATTGTGGGCGGGCACGGACACGTCCTATTATGACAACAATTAGTTCTGGCTAGTTCTCAATCATTTTCCTTTATTGATGCGTTTTAATTATCATTACAGGCAATTGAAGACACGGTTTCTCTCCATATGCCATCTGACAGCGATGAAATAATGGGCTAAATTCAATATAGAAAAATAATTTGGCATTAAAAGAGAAGATATTAGGCGCTCATGGGATGAAAAAAATATTAAAGTGGAAAGAATGAATCTGGTGCTCTTGGAAAAGTGGAACGAGAGAACAGCCAAAAATTGTAGGTCTTCCAGGCACTCAGAAAAAATAGTAAGGTCAAAATAAAGCCTTAGAATAAAAAGCCTTTATTAAAACATGGCTTAAGCAATTTAAAAAGCCGACATGCATCGACCTACACGGTCTTTATTAGGACATTGAAAAATAATTTACTTAATAGGCCAATGCTTTACGAAAGACGAACTGCTCTGAAGCTTCCGCGCTACCTTTTTTTCGCACACCAGGCGATTTAACTTGTGCCTCTTGATCGTTTAAATTCGTCATTTAAAAACAGACAAACTTACATAAATAAAGTGTTCAATTCCTTGTGATAATTTCTGAAATTTGCGTTGATTGAATAATAAGTGATCCACGTTCCAATGAAATATCGCCTTTCAATCTCGGTACAGCTTGGATTGATAAAAAAGTGGCACTCGGCAATTAAATATAAAAAGTGTGAGACCCAAGCCATATCTGTGAGAGTCGACAGGTATGCAATTTTGAATAACGCAGATTTAATGCAGCAAAAACACGTACAGATGAATAGTTGTCATCTTACCCAATCCCAGAGAACTAGTAGCACCTGTTAAGTGTGGAGTGCTCTCGGATTGAATCTTTTGAAAATGATTGAGAACAGGTCAGGACTGATAATTGTTTTAAATGCCACTGTACTAAATTTAGCCCATGATTTCATCACTGTTAGAATGTATATGGAGAGAAACCCTGTCTTCAATTGCCTGTTATGATAATTGAAAAACAAGTCGATAAAGAAAAATGATTGAGAACTAGCCAGGACTGGTTTGCTGTCATAAAAGGACTTGTCTGTGCCCCCCTTCCCCATTCCCAGTTCTAGCACCGCCACTGCTGGATTACAAAATAAAAACTCTTATTACTAGCCTGGCTGTGGGATTAATAGCAGAAGTGCTTCCCTCATCCACCCTGCCGCAGTGCCACAAGCAACAATGCTTGTCTGTGCGCTGCGGGACAGATAATCAATCTCTTTCCCCCGTTTCACCCCTGTTCGGGGCGAATAGCCACTTCCTTTCGTATCTCCTGGGGGAGTGTACTACGAAGCAAGTTCAACATAGACAAGCTATATTTGAGTGAGCCGGCTCAACCAACCCTGAACTAGCAATCAGAGATAATTGGGAGCACAACGATGGTTGTCTTCTTTCTTTGTTTATCTTTTTGTGCGTGGAACACTTTTCACGCTCTCAAAAAAAAAAAAAAAAAAAGCATTTAATTCGTCAACTGACTCTATTTCTGCTCATAAAATGTTTCTTTATTAATGTTGGTTTTGTGCTATCAACACTGGACGCGCTCTCAACAAAAGGGCGTTTCATGCGGCAATTGACCCTATTTCCGTTTATAAAATGGCCAATCGTGTTCTGTATGTTTCTATGAGGGAGCAATCCCTGATCCAGGAGTAACACTGCGGGTTATCTTCCTCCTGCGCCACCAATAGCTATTTGTCTATTGAAATGAATAACTTGCTGTTGATATGTTTTCCTTACTCAAGGACCGCCCCCCCCAGCTCCCACTCTCACTCGCTCACTCACTCACACTCTCAGTATTTCACACTCTCACGCTCACCCACTCCCACTACCTCACACACTCTCACTCACTCTCACTCACACACCCTCACTCTCACACTCTCCCACTCTCCCCACCCACTTTGTAAATAATTAATCAGCACCAGCTCATTACTGAAATTGTACTTCATATAACTGCGTGAGCTTTGCCCCATTTAGCACCCTTTTCTTGGGCCCACATTCTCAAACAGCTCTTGGCGGCCCAGCCATATACTAGGTTGCACCTAGTCTTGTTTAAACTCTGGCGTCCATGTTGTGTGTCCATGTTGACATGTAAAATGAAGCGTTTGGGAAATGGTGCCGTAACAACTCAATTCACGTATGTCTACTCTTGTTTGGGGTACTGTTCTTTCTGTGAAAGCTCATATTGCGACATAAACTTTATCGCCGCCAACTGGCCGGCATGTTTGATATGAGCATTTGCGCTCCTCTTTGCGTTCTCCTGTGTACATAGATATTATGTTCAACGAGGTCGTGTGGGCGGTTTTTTTTTTTGTATAACACCCATATAGAAAAGTATCTGTATTTGTTTGGGAAGGCATGAGATTAATTGAGAAGCACCTTCCAAAAGTTCTATTTTCCATAGGGTTCATTAACCCTTCGACACACTGCTTTTTAGTGCTGCACAATTTGGCAAAAATGTTTGATTGTGATTTTAGTGGACCATATTGCGATTTGGGATTGCGATATGATTTTTTTTTAATATCTTGAGCCTACTTGCTTTGTAATCAAGGAGAGTGCAGAGAATAATGATGATTTTGTAGGGTATTTTCTCAACTCAAAAAATGCAAACATAAAGGTGCATAGAAATACAAAACAAGTTAATAGCACCATTTTCAAAATAAAATTTTCCGAAAGAGGTTTTTCCTTTTTTGAAAATCAAGATATTTTCTGCAACGTCCAAATGCAGTGGCACTATTGTAAATTTAGATGCCTTTCTGAAAGCTTTTTTGTAAACGTATTAAGTACTACTTAAGTTTGTACAGTACCCTTAAAAAAGTACAAAAGCAGTAGCACCATTGGGCATTAGCGGATCTCAGTTGTCTCTTTGGCTTTACTTTGCTTGGCTTTCATTACATTCATTCCTAATGCTTCTCTCTGTGCTGTCCCAAGTGTTCATACAGATTGGTAGTGTTGCCGCGGGATGAACATGCCTTATTCTGTTCAACGTCGCCGTACCTGAAATCAAAGTATCGCCATATGCCGAGATGCCAAATCTCACGCACTTGACCTAAGTCTCGTATTTTATTTATTTATTTATTTATTTATTTATTTATTTTTGCTTATTCACCGTAGTCCGCAATTGTTCAATGAACGCTTATTAATGAGATTCTCACGCAGAATTAAAATCCTTTTGCATTGAAGTTTCAGTTTCACTTGCATAAAGGTGGACATGATCGTTTGAATTGTTTAAATGAAATAATAACATTTGAAACGTCTTTATGCAATTCCATTGCTTTCAAACCCTCAGTAAAGACAATCATGAGAGTCAATCGATTTCCGTGTCACTAGTGGGGAAATCCATGCACAATGACTTGAAATTCCGCAAGTGAATTTCTTCAGTGCACGTTGATAGAATAATTGCTGACTAAGACACAGGAACGTGAATGCCACTAAGAGGTGTGGGAAAATATGAATCTATTTAACCTTAATAATCAAGTTTCTTCAAATGAATGAGCATTTGAAATGTATTATCAAATGTATTATTAACAGAGGCATTACTATGTTGATTTATTGCTGAATTGTTGTATTCATTACATATCTGAATTTATTATTAATCAAGTATTATATATCTGAATGTATTAATAATCAAGCTTAAACTGATATTATCTGAAACATTGTATTAATCTAAAGCAATGTGAATCTGAGTGAATAGAACTTTTTCAGGGACGTTTCCAGGGACTTCCTGTACCTTAGACTGAAAGAATACAGACACCTGCAATCAGTGAAAGGGGGCGCAGTGTAATTTTTAGACTGTCTGTGCTTCGCTTGAAGGCCCCAGCTGCGCCACTAATCTGTTTGGCCTTGGCTAAAAGTTTACAGAATCCTCCTTCCGTGTATTAATTCATACAGAGAGACAGACGTCAAAGAACAAAAATGAGTTGTGAATGTCCTTTGAGGTTAGGTCCAAACAAGCGGATATTGGTCAAATAGAGTTTATTAACATCAATTAGATAAGCACACAGCTGGAGCCCGAAGAAAGGGAAGATGGACTATAAAGAAATAACATGAAGAACTTCAGCGCATTCGATCGCCATCCTTCGATTGCCCACTGATGAGTCAGAGTATCGGCGGACGCTGCGCAAGCCCCCCTCCCCTGCTCTACTTCCACCTCTCGCAGCGGAACATTCGACTGTATCTTGTTGCCTTCATTTGATTACATGCATATGATTTCTCTTGATTATGTACTCATGAACATAAAAGGTGTTTTGGGTCATTCATTCGAGGTAAAGCCAGTCACGAATTCCTCACAGAGGCGAGACACTCACGCCTAATCTCTGCATATGATAGTAGATGTTGCGGGGTTTTTTTGGCCACGAACTCACTCTCAGCCTGGGCTTGCTCACGGTTCTGCTCATGATTTTATTCGGCGTCAATGTTGGTCTCTGAGAACTATAGCGAGTAGTCACGTGACCATACCTGCTGCACAGACCACGGCTGTGTCTCAATAGTTTTTTTCGCTAGGGAAAGTTCATAATTCCTGAAAACTGATCCGGAAATGATTACGTGCCGTGGCAACTGTGATAAGAGCCATCGAATTCTTTAAATGTTAAGGAACGGTGCCTCAGTTCTTCCTAATTTACCCCCTTTAGCATAGGGTACACAGACGCATCCTTTTCAAAAAGGAGATAACGCCATTCCACAATTCTGCGAAGCAGCAGTATTTAAAGGGGCAACTTTTCACCTGACCAATTGCGTAGCGAAACGTATGGGACCCCATCATGATCACGTTGCCTGCTTTAAGTGCATTCGGATTTTCTTATTAGCACGGCTGTATTCCTAAACGGTAGGAATTCCATGTTACACCCTTTATCTTCGGACTTTTTCCACATATATTAAAGAAAAATGGTGTGGAATTATTCTATAGGACGTAATTTTTTACTACTTGGACACAGCTCAGGATGGCGCTTGTGGGCATTACGTCAACAGACTCCATACAATTAAATGAGACGTAGTTGTGTTCACTGACAGCACACGCATATTTAGATTGAATCGCAAATCGGCGCCTTTTTTTGCAGTTATGCAATTGCACTGCTTGACATTGCGATTAGATTAATCGTGCAGCTCAACTGCTTTTAAAACATTAAACATGACTGGTCTACCTGTTAATTAAGACCAGATATCATATATGCTTCAAGTTTTTATTAATCTCTCAGTTAACCATGGCATTTCATAGTATGAAATGGTAAAATTAAATATTGCTTGTACATTTCACCACAAGTTAGATGCATTTATTAACAGCAAAATGTAGCAGATTTCACATATCGAGAGCAAATATTCAGAGATACATGATCCGATTGAACTTGAATCCTTGCTGAAGACCTTGATCAGGAGAATCCAGTGTGTACCTGCTTAGTTTGAATGAAAGCCTGCACCCACACCAGCCCTTTCTGGATAAGATGGAGGACCCCAAGACAATCAAAATTACATACATTACATTACATTACAGGTACTTAGCAGACGCTTTTATCCAGAGCGACGTACAAAAGTGCATAAGAACAGTACAAAAGTGCAGACCTCCTAGGAGACAAGTGCTAACAGTAAGTGACAGAACACGTTCCATTGTTACAGATCTAGACTAATAACAAAAAGGCAAAGTCAGGGGCAAGTGAACAAAATGGCAACAAGGTTAAGTGCGGAGGCAAGTGCAACAAAGAGCAATAAAATAAGTGCAATAGAAGGGCAACAGGTCAAGTGCAACAAAGGGGCAGGAAAATCAAGTAAACTGACAGAATAGAGTGCAACAAAATGAAGGGAAACCAAATCAAGCGGTAACAGTCAGGAAGTAGGGAAAACAGAATTAAGAGCAACAAATCAAAAGGATGTAGGGACAGGAATCAAGGCAGTGGAGTAGGGGAAAGGTGGAGCCTGAAGAGGTGGGTTTTCAGGCGGCGCTTGAAGATGCTCAAGGATTCTGCCGTTCTGACCTCGATAGGTAGATCATTCCACCAACGAGGTGCCAGGACAGACAGCAGCCTTGAGCGGGAAGGGGAGGAGCGGAGAGGGGGAGGAGCCAGGCGACCAGAAGTAGCAGAGCGGAGTGCTCTGGCAGGGGTGTAAGGTCTGAACAGTCTCTGGATGTTGGCTGGAGCGGTCTTGTGGACTCCCTGATAGGCTAGCACCAAAGTCTTGAATTTGATGCGAGCAGCAACAGGGAGCCACTGGAGCTTTGTGAGCAGGGGGGTGACGTGGGAGTGTTGAGAGCAAAAAACACGGAAAAATCAATTTTCGGGCCAAGAGGTCAAGTAGCATAATGTGGAAATTTCTGTCAACGGGCACAAAAGGGTTAATATTGATTTGTGAGGCCTGTAATCCAGTGATGTTCCCTGTTGGTTCCCTTTAGCCTGGTACGAGGCCCTGATCTCCAGGGTGGCGTTTCTGACTGGGCTCTGCACCTGGGCGCTAATGGCCTACCTGACTGTGCTGTACTTCAAACTGGAGATTAACTGGGAGAGGGCGTCCCTGTCCTCACAGACTGGTATGTGCTGTACGTCTTTTTGAGTGGGTGAGTGAGTGGCAGGTGGTGTGGGATAGTTTCTCAGGCACTGATAATATCTAATTTTATGTCACTGTTATTTTATTCTGAGTACAAATTCTTATCCAGAGATGAGAATTACTTTTGATTATGGCTTTTCTCAACCAGAATGAAGAAAAGAACCTTTATAGTGTTCATTGGAGCATGTTGATTGTGCTAAGCTGTTCAATTTTAGCAGTTTTAACCTAAGCCTTTTGATTTAATAATAAACAGTTTGCTTGAATAGAATAGTATTAGCATTTTAATTACTTGCAGTTTTTGCTTACAGCCTTTACCTATCACCAGTTTGACCAGTTTCTGAAAACTGTGACAATTCTCACCATCTGGATTGGTGGACTTTCTTTGATGTGGGAAATTATTAAGGCCTTGTTCAGGTGAGCTATTTTGGGTATTTGTCATTTGTAATGCATAGTGTTATGATGTGCTTGATTCATAAAATGGCCGCTTTTGTGGTCTAACACTGTAATAATGAAGTTAGTTTCCTTTTTTTATTTCTTGAAGCCACAGAAGTGTCATTCTCAAGATTTTAAGATTATAATCCTGATTTTATAATTACTTCTGGTTATTGGGAGGGATGAAGGTACAAAACCCAAAATCAGTGAAGTTGGCATGTTGTGTAAATCGTAAATAAAAACAATACAATGATTTGCAAATCCTTTTCAACCTATATTCAATTGAATACACTGCAAAGACAAGTTACTTAATGTTCAAACAGGTAAACTTTGTAATTTTTTGTAAATATTAGCTCATTTGTAATTTGATCCCTGCAACATGTTTCAAAAAAGCTGGCACAAGTGGCAAAAAAGACAAAGAAAGTTGAGGAATGCTCATCAAACACTTATTTGGAACATCCCACAGGTGAACGGGCTAATTGGGAACAGGTGGGTGCCATGATTGGGTATAAAAGCAGCTTCCCTGAAATGCTCAGTCATTCACAAACAAGTATGGGGTGAGGGTCACCACTTAGTGAACAAATGCGTGAGCTGATTGTCAAACAGTTTAAAAACAACATTCCTCAACGAGGTATTGCAAGAAATTTAGGGATTTCATCATCTACGGTCCGTAATATCGTCAAAAGGTTCAGAGAATCTGGAGAAATCACTACACGTAAGCGACAAGGCCGAAAACCAACATTGAATGCCCGTGACCTTCGATCCCTCAGGCGGTACTGCATCAAAAACCGAAATCAGTGTGTAAAGGACATCACCACATGGGCTCAGGAACACTTCAGAAAACCACTGTCAGTAACTACAGTTCGTCGCTACATCTGCATGTGCAAGTTAAAACTCTACAATGCAAAGCGAAAGCTATTTATCAACAGCACCCAGAAACTCCGCCGGCTTCGCTGGGCCCGAGCTCATCTAAGATGGACTGATGCAAAGTGTAAAAGTGTTCTGTGGTCTGACGAGTCCACATTTCAAATTGTTTTTGGAAACTGTGGACGTCGTGTCCTCCGGACCAAAGACGAAAAGAACCATCTGGACTGTTATAGGCACAAAGTTCAAAAGCCAGCATCTGTGATGGTATAGGGGTGTATTAGTGCCCAAGGCATGGGCAACTTACACATATGTGAAGGCACCATTAATGCTGAAAGGTACATACAGGTTTTGGAGCAACATATGTTGCCATCCAAGCAACGTCTTTTTCATGGACGCCCCTGCTTATTTCAGCAAGACAATGCCAAGCCACATTCTGCATGTGTTTCAACAGCATGGCTCCGTCGTAAAACAGTGCGGGTACTAGACTGGGCTGCCTGTAGTCCAGACCTGTCTCCCATTGAAAATGTGTGGCACATTATGAAGCGTAAAATGCGACAACGGAGACCCCGGACTGTTGAACAACTGAAGCTGTACATCAAGCAAGAATGGGAAAGAGTTCCACCTGAAAAGCTTCAAAAATTGGTCTCCTCAGTTCCCAAACATTTACTGAGTGTCGTTAAAAGGAAAGGCGATGTAACACAGTGGTAAAAAGGCCCCTGTGCCAACTTTTTTGCAATGTGTTGCTGCCTTTAAATTTTAAGTTAATGATAATTTACAAAAAAAAAAATAAAGTTTCTCTGTTTGAACATTAAACATCTTGTCTTTGCAGTGTATTCAATTGAATACAAGTTGAAAACTTATATTCGTGCCAACTTCACTGGTTTTGGGTTTGTACATAAGCAGTGTAGAACATCATGCTGGTCATTATAATAAAATTATTAAACACTTAAATAGTTGCTATCCGCTTTTATGTATAATTATCCTTGTAGAATGACCGGCATGGAGTTGTATATTCCGCTTTTACCTGTGCTGCGGGATACATGTTCAGCCGAAGAAATCATCTTCTTGTTCATCTTCTTGTGATGACTCAAGTGTAAGTTTGTTGGCATGGGGTTGTGCTGCAACTTTTCGATATGAAGGTTTAGCCTCGGTGTGTATCTTAAAATGGCCGGTTTTGGTGCAGATTTTTGTTTTAGCCCAACTTCATGACCCATTTTTCTTCATATGAAGGTCTTGATTGAACCTGACTGGTTGAGTCCCCTGTCGCAGTGCGGGGGTAACCCCTCTTTTCATCCTGTCTTTTGATCCGTATGTGTGGCTGTGTGTGTTGTGTTGTGTGCAGATCCGTTGTCATTCTCTGCCATGAATGATTGTTAACCTTCCGCATATCCATCTGTCTGTCCGTCTGTCCATTAGGCTTCTTTTCTGAGCCAGAACTCCTAAGCTATTCAAAATTTTGATACAAAATTTCATTTTCTGGATACATCTGATTGTGTAGATGTACCTTTAATACTTTTGTCCGTCCCTCCAGCGCATTTATTTTCCAGGCCTGATGTCGGTCATCCTGTGGTGGGGGATCTGAGTATTTCATGCTGGTTTGAATGTGTTTTTATGGCCACATTTGAAGGGATGCAATACTGGTGCCTTCTGAGTGAGTTCACGTGTCTGTGTCTGTGTCTGTGTCTGTGTTTCTCAGGTGTGCTTGTGTGCCCGGATTGTTCTGGAAGCTGAGCTCCACCCTACAATGGGCTGTATTTGCCACAGCCACTGTCTGCATGTTCGCCATTAGTGCGGTGAGGCTCACCCGTCGCCATGGCAACCATCATCCTCTGAAACACCTGAGCTTCCTTATTGGAGTTTCAGGGTTCAGTGAAATCAGTGTTTATTTTGGCTGCTGTTCAGTTATTTCATCAGCTGTCTCTTAACTCCAGAAAGGGCAGATCTGTCTCTCCATCTTTCCTGATCTTCTGCCCATTTTCCCACAAAAAATGTTTTGGTTGTACTGTGAGTCAGATGGTAAAATGGTGCAGTAAACCGCACTTTTGCCTCACTGTCACACTGCCAAAGAGTGCTCTATGACTATACCCACGGTGGCATAGAGGTTAGCACTGTTCCCTCACAGCAAGGAGGTCGTGGGCTCGGCCTGGAGCCTCTCTGTGTGGAGTTTGCATGTTCTCCCCGTTTCCTCCGGGTTCTCCGGTTTCCCCCTCCCATAAAAACATGCATCATAGGAACACATAGGAACACATAGGAACACTCCTGCCAGTACCCCTGACCAAGGCACTGCCTTTAGAACTGTAGTTGGTCCCTGGGCGCTGCTCTGTGGCTGCCCACTGCTCATAACTATAGGATGGGTTAAATGCAGAGGGCAAACCACCCCACGGGGTTCAAAAAAGCAAATTTATCTTATTTTAACCAATCCGATTTTGGGGATATGAATAGAAATATAAGCTACTGTGTTTCAGCTAATGAGAAGATATTTTTATATGCATTTTTATTTGACTTTTTAATAAATATCGTTACATTTGAAATCTTGTTTTTGAGGTGGGAAAGTCAAACCATGGGGGACCTTGGGATTGAAAGGGTTAATTGGGCTTTGCTCTGTGGATTTTACCTTCAGTCCACTTGGGTTCAAAGACCTGGAGGCTCAGCTAATGGAAGAGAGTAAATTCCTCTTTGACAAACCGTATAAAAGTGAGTTTGAGGACTGATCTGCAGTCTCCATCTGCCCACAGTATTAAAGCTGTAGTGTGTAAGTTTTACATGTCCGTAAATGTCCTTTTCATCCGAGCCACTACTGGAGGAGATGACACAATGCTGATTAAGCCGATCCTCTAACATCTCGCTGTATTTTTCAGTATTTGTTTTGTATTGCGTGTCGACCGGCGACATTCCCGCGCTGGCACCTATGGCTGGCACACAGGAAATGACACGCTTTATTTCAAAAGGAGAAGGGAGGGGGAGGAAGAGCGGAGAGTCTCCCAGCAAGAGCGCTCCTGACCCCACGTGACTTGTTTTGTTTAGACCAGCGCCGCAGATTTCAAGCCTTCTGAGTTCACAACTCACTTGAATAGCGAACAACATTGGCCTCTATGTCGAAAAACTAAATCGGTTAAATATTACGGACTCTGAGATTTATGGAATAATTTGTGAGTACTTGCGTTTGCGTAGTTGCCACAGAACAGCACCGTGACTAACTAAAGAAACCGCGGCTGCGATATTTCAAAGTGGAGGTAGCATTGCGAAAGTCTGGCAGCACTAGTTATGAGAAAAATACATCTTTGTAGTACAGGCAGTGGACAGCATAATCGCCCAAAAACGCGAAGGTGAAAGTATTCAGTTTTCAACTGTTGCAGCTACAAAAATTTTAAAAAAACTATCTTAAGCCAAACTAGTTTTCTTACAGATTATTATTATACACCTGGGCATACTTCATATGGATGTATTGTTCTAATAACGCAAAATTCCTCTAGGGGGGCGACAGAAGTTACACACTATAGCTTTAAAATATAACTGCAAAAATTAATCTTTTATGATTACACTTATTTATCATTATTCCTGCCTTGCTCTATTTCCTGAGTATGCCAACATTAATATTCATATGATGTTTTTGAAATTGTAGTGCAACTATAATGTCATCTTCCTGTTTGTCCGGAAGGTTCCGTACACACTGATGGAATACGAGTCCCATAGTAAACTCTGGCCGGCCGTTACTCAAGCGTATCGGGCTGTGGGACGATACCAGCTGGTAAACTCCTATGGGCTCTTCAGGAGGATGACCGGAGTCGGAGGTCGGCCAGAGGTCATGATCGAGGGCAGCATGGATGGTGTGACCTGGACAGTAAGTGTCACCCAACCAGGATGCGCTGTTAGAGCCATACAGCAGTGGTTTCCAACCCTGTTCCTGGGAATCTACCATCCTAACGGTTCTCATTTCAACCCTACTTTGGCACAGCTAACTCTACCGCTTAGCTGCTTAACCCTTGGAGCGTGAAATGCAGCTACTATTGCTCAATGATGTAAAATATCAAAATCAAAGCAGTTGAAAACCTATCATGTGGCAACTTGTTTAAACGAGCTCCCGCAGGGGAGCTCTTTTAAACAAGTTGCCACATGATCGGTTTTCAACAGCACAAGATGATTAAATATATGTTTTTAAAAAATGTTTTTCAGCACTTAAAGGATTAATTGGATCATTAGCTGTTGATGGAGGTGTGATTTGTTTGGGTGGTGTAGAGTATGATTGGTTTGTTTACCACTGGCCCCTGAGCTTAATATTTAAACTAGTACACTGCTCAAGAAAGTGTCTTAACAAGTACTTTTATCTCATTATGAGACCTATCATACTTTATCGCTCACTGTTAGAAAATACTGGTTTATCTGAAGTTACCATGTACTTGACAAGTGTAATTCTCTTACCCCATGGACAAATCTGGAAATTAGTCAAAATGGTCTCCCTTCGGCAGCAAAATTTTTGTTTTGCTGAGAAACAAATGCGTGCTTTGAGGCACAATACCAGATGAAAATGCTTGGTGAGATTTTTTTTATTGCAGTGTACTACAGAAATACTTGGTATCTGCAGAAGACCTTGAATGGAAACTTGTTACGTTGACTGAAGGGTTCTCTTATTAGTCTGTAAATCTGGACAAAAGCATCATACTTATGCATCTAAGGTTTGGATCACTGCTTCCCCTTTCCGTCAAAGCTGACGAAGCAAAACCTCTTTAAGATCCTAGTAAATGGAATCTGGTGTGCTAAACTGATTGAAATAAAAAGTTATTACAGGGATGGATCTCCGTATGTCTCATTGGGCATAGAACTGCTCATTACAGTTTCTGTCTGGAGAAGGTTTTGTCTCAGAGTTCCTGCGTGCCTCCCCTCCCAGGAGATAGAGTTCATGTACAAGCCTGGGAACGTGAGCGGCCCCCCGCCCCTGGTGACCCCCCACCAGCCCCGGCTGGACTGGCAGATGTGGTTTGCTGCTCTGGGGCCCCAGGCTCAGAGCCCCTGGTTCACTGGCCTAGTGCTTCGGCTCCTGCAGGGCAAGAGAGACGGTGAGTGGGGAGGGACTTCAGACCATGTGCTTCTATCACACCCTTTCAGGAGCTCATCAGTTACAGTGTGAGGAACTCATCAGAGTCACTGAGGAAGTCATTAGAGATGCTGTTAGGAACTCATCAGAGACAATGAGGAACTCATCAGAGACACTGAGAAGCTCATCAGAGACATTGAAGAACTCAGAGTTGCTGTGAGGAACTCATCAGACACACTGTAAAGAACTCATCAGAGATACTGAGGAACTCATCAGAGACACTGAGTAACTCATCAGAGACACTAAGGAACTCATCAGGGACACTTAGGTACTCATTAGAGATGCTGTGGGGAACTCATCAGACACACTGTAAGGAACTCGTCAGAGACACTGAGGAAGTCATTAGAGATGCTGTGAGGAATTCATCAGAGACACTGTTAGGATCTCATCAGAGACACTGTAAGGAACTCATCAGAGACGCTGTAAGGAACTCATCAGAGACACTGTAAGGAACTCATCAGAGACACTGAGGAAGTCATTAGAGATGCTGTGAGGAATTCATCAGAGACACTGTTAGGAACTCATCAGTGACGCTGTAAGGAACTCATCAGAGACACTGTAAGGAACTCATCAGAGACGCTGTAAGGAACTCATCAGAGACACTGTAAGGAACTCATCAGACACACTGTAAGGAACTCATCAGAGACACTGTAAGGAACTCATTAGAGACGCTGTAAGAAACTCATTAGAGAGGCTGTAAGGAACTCATTAGAGAGGCTGTAAGGAACTCATCAGAGACGCTGTAAGGATCTCATCAGAGACACTGTAAGGAACTCATCAGAGACGCTGTAAGAAACTCATCAGAGACGCTGTAAGGAACTCATTAGAGAGGCTGTAAGGAACTCATTAGAGACACTGAGGAAGTCATTAGAGATGCTGTGAGGAATTCATCAGAGACACTGTTAGGAACTCATCAGACACGCTGTAAGGAACTCATCAGAGACGCTGTAAGGAACTCATTAGAGACGCTGTAAGGAACTCATTAGAGACGCTGTAAGGAACTCATTAGAGACATGAAAGAACTCATTTGAGATGCTGTGAGGAATTCATCAGAGATGCTGTAAGGATCTCATCAGAGACGCTGTAAGGAACTCATCAGAGACACTGTAAGGAACTCATCAGAGAGGCTGTAAGGAACTCATTAGAGAGGCTGTAAGGAACTCCTCAGAGACGCTGTTAGGAACTCATCAGAGACGCTGTAAGGAACTCATCAGAGACGCTGTAAGGAACTCATCAGAGACGCTGTAAGGAACTCATTAGAGAGGCTGTAAGGAACTCATTAGAGAGGCTGTAAGGAACTCATCAGAGACGCTGTAAGGAACTCATCAGAGACGCTGTAAGGAACTCATTAGAGAGGCTGTAAGGATCTCATCAGAGACGCTGTAAGGAACTCATCAGAGACGCTGTAAGGAACTCATTAGAGACGCTGTAAGGAACTCATCAGAGACGCTGTAAGGAACTCATTAGAGAGGCTGTAAGGAACTCATTAGAGAGGCTGTAAGGAACTCATTAGAGAGGCTGTAAGGAACTCATTAGAGAGGCTGTAAGGAACTCATTAGAGACATGAAAGAACTCATTAGAGATGCTGTGAGAAACTCATTAGAGATGCTGTGAGAAACTCATTTAAGACACGGAGAACTCAGAGATGCTGTAGGGAACTCATCAGACACACTGTAAGGAACTCCTCAGAGATGCTGTGAGGAACTCGTCAGAGACACTGAGTAACTCATCAGAGACCCAGTGAGGAACTCATAAGATACACTGACAAACTAGTCTGACGCTGGCAAAGCCTTCAGACACTTGGAACTTTTTTTGTTGAAGTCTCTTCAGCATGTAAATGCATTTCTAATTGGAGTCTGATTTAGCGATTGACTCTGCAAACGGAGCCAAAATTCCTAAAATGTGTCACTGTACAGTGAATTATGGAGCTCTCTGTATTTGCTGCTGTCGTTTAATGGGGTAGCCCTGAAGCATGCAGCATGTCCCTTCAGGAATGGTTTCTCTCTGTGTGTGCAGTGATTAACCTTATCCAGGCAGACGAGTCCAGATACCCGTTCAGCCAGAGTCCACCAGCTTTCCTCCGGGCCCGGCTCTACAAGTACTGGTTCACCGAGGCCCAAGAGGACGGGTGAGGCCTTCTGTGCTACAGTTACTTAGGCTAATGTTAGTGTGACTGTCAGGGCCATTATCTTAACTCTGCACTGCCTGCCTGACCAGAATCATGTACTTCTGAGGCGCTGATTTATTCACAGAATAGTGTTTGTTTCAGAAGGGGTGGTGCAGTGTTTTAGTGTGGGGCATGGTCACCATGTGAAGGTTATGGGTTTGAGTCCCAGGGATTTATACTCTTGTCCGTGTGGGTCTCCACCCACCTATGACAAGTTTGGCAAAATGGAGACTTTTTTTATTAGCTCGCTGGGACGATTGTCCGGAGAGCTATTGTCGTACCCCCGGCGTGCTGAAAAACTTTAACCTTGCCTATAACTTTTGAACCGTGAGAGATAGGGCTTTCATACTTTGCATGTGTACTCCTTGATGCCAGACCTACCTACCGATGCCAAAATTTCTGACCTCGTGACCTTGACCTTGACCTTTGACCGACCTTTAGAAAACTTTAACCTTGCCCGTAACTTTTGAACCGTGAGAGACAGGGCTTTCATACTTTGCATGTGTACTCCTTGGTGCAAGACCTACCTACTGATGCCGAAGTTTGACCTGATGACCTTAGCCTTGACCTTTACCCGACCTTTAAAAAACTTTAACCTTGCCCATAACAAAAACTTTAACCTTGTCTATAACTTTTAAACCGTGAGAGATAGGGCTTTCATACTTTGCATGTATACTCCTTGGTGCAAGACCTACGTACTGATGCTGAAATTTTCACCTGGTGACCTTGACCATGACCTTTACCTGACCTTTTTTACAGTTGAATAGGCAAAGATACTGCATTTCTCAGCAGATTCTGCATGAACAGAGTGTTAACTAACAAAACACGTTGGTTTCCAGACACTGTATACAGCAATAATTATGGGTGAAATTTGTCTTTTCACCTAACAGTTCTTTTGCCTTGTTTTTTTCACCTAACATTTTTTTTTGCCTTGGCTCAACAATGACTTGTCTGATAGTTTGAAAATAAATTTGAATTACAATCTCAGTAATCAAAAACTGAGTCTGGAATACATCTATGTCTTAACTAAAAAAAAAATCAACTTTACAATATTCCATACGAAGTAGTATCCTTTTTAAAGCACAGGTAGTAAAACAGTAAATGATGATGGTTGCCCCCCGGCGAGCTTTGTTCCCTTTCTGACAACTCTTGTTACTTGCCTGTGGTTATGAGCTTGAGTTTTTACTGCGCTAACGGCGTGTCTATACAGGTCACTGCCCCAGCAGTGGTGGAGAAGGCGGTATGTGGAGGACTTCTATCCCACAGTGCACCTGGGTGACCCAGTCCTGGAGAGCCTGCTCAGTCAGCATGGACTCAAGGTACCTTTACTGCCATTGGCCTGTAGTGTTCGGGGGTTGAGAAGGACAGCAAGGCCCATGGGCCAATGCCCGTCCCATGGAAAATCAATGGGCCATTTTCAAAGTGTATTGGGCCATTTCCAAAACTCAATGCGCCAATAATTTTAACCATAATAGACCTTTAATCAAAAGGTATACTGCATACACAAATGCATATACATACATTTTGCTTTGTGTGTTTAACGCTAAAAACATACTGATGCGTACTGTACATTTGCTTCTAATGTTCAGCATTACAATATTGCTTGGAATAAAAAGAATCGATACTCAATACAAAAGACAAGATTATGCACTCAAATACACGAGGGAAATCGGCCATTGAAATTTCAATCGTTCAGTAAAACTACTGGCTTTAGCATTAGCCTACTGATACACTGGTAAGTAGTTCTAAGTTGATTGTTCATGACTTTACCCACACAGTTCACTACCATCTTTGTCGATTGACGAGCATGAACGAATAGATTGCAATCTGTTCCCCTATCCTTCCTATTCCTTCGTGCTCGTCAATCGACTTATCGTGACTTTCAAGATGGAGGCGACTGGAAACTACCTCAAGGTACTGTTTGCATAAATAGTATTTTTATACCCCCCCGCAACGAAGTTTAAGGGGGTATACTGGATTTGCTTTGTCCGTCCGTGTGTGCGTGCGTGCGTGTGTCTGTGTGTGTGTGCGTGCGTCTGTGCGTCTGGACCTAGATCTCATAACCTACTCACCCGATTTTGAAAATTTTTTCTCTTGCTGGAAGGTCTATTGACTGTGGTACTGCCCGACTACTTGTTGTTGCGGGGGGTATCCTGTAAGCCATGCTTACTGACTAAATCTAGTTTTAATAAACTACCAGTGCATTTTCAAAGTTCTCAGTGCCTCGTTTTAAATGTCAGGGCCCTCGGAATTCTAGCAATCAAGTGTGGAGCTACTTTGAGCCTTGTTAATGATGAAAAAAATAGCGATTTCTTTGATGGCAACGCAATGCCCGATTCACAACCATTGTAAGCCTGCTGGGAGCTTTGGATAAAAATCCATTTATTTCAAAACTTTGCGTGCGTACGGAGGTGAGGTATTCGACAATAGTTGGTACTCATTATCATGTTTCAATACACCCCAAGGCAATTTCACACCGGAATTCTCCTTTAAGAAGGGTACAATGCAGGTATGAGAGGAGGTGTTACGTTAGTTTTACATATGCATGGAAAAAAAAAAAAAAAAACAATTTGGCCTACCTACTATAAAATGTTCCTTTCATTAGTTTAGATGAATTGTACACATCATTATTACCCTAACTACCTAGTGTAATTTATTCAGAGTAAACACAGGTCGGTTTGAGAGAGAAGGACGACAATACAGCCTCATTGTATATGTATCATTCTCCAGTTATTTGCAAATTGCTCGGCCAGAACAAATCCCGGTCGCATCAACCAAACAATCGACCAGATCGCCTTGGTGGTATTTCTAAATAGAAGATTACTGCTTGTTTGTTCGATTTAAAATTAATCTGACCTGCTTCGTTGTGTCAGAAACCCGTATATGATAATTGAAAATGAACCCTGAACCTTTCCCATCAACAGCTGACAATTTGACAACAAAGTAAAGTCTCTGACTAAGAAAAACAATTGAGAATTACTTCTTAAATACATACCCAATCAGCATTGCAACACTCGGGTCCGGGACAGTGTTTTTTGACACTGCATACTGATATAAATTTGACGTGATATCAAAGGATTTTGTCGCGAACTCATTCCACTAAGAAAATGCACTCCAAATCAGTCTTTCAGGAGTTTTTTTTTCCGAAGAATTTTGGCACTGTTCAATAAAGAAAGAAAAAAAATTTTTAATTGGCACCCGGGAGCATTCATGGCCCGCTCAGTGGCTTTTTAATGCGGCATATTTTGATTTGATGCGCCATTTGCGCATGGCGCGTGGCCTTCCCAACCCCTGAGCGCTCACCCTGTCGTTCATTTACTTGAACAAGTCTGGAGAATATTGCACATGCTGTCATCGTCAAATGTTCGTATCTTTTTACTTTCCAGCACCATTAGAGCTTTTATTTATTTCAGTCATTGTTCGTGAAATTAGTCATTCCAGGTGAATAAAATATTCTCTTGGAGTTCACTGACTGTCTGTTTGTGTTGTCTTGTGATGGTGGTCATTCTGGCCAGTGTGTTTTTCTGCTTTGTGAAAGACAAGTCTGAAAAAAGAAAAATATTCAGACCCTGCTGGTGTAAAGTTCTAATTTCAAAGTCTGAGCGACAGATGCTCTTCCTCCTACCAAAATCCAGATCTTTATCTCTTAAACGCTTAACTTTGGGCCTTTTGCAACCTGAAGTATACCTACACACTCTCTAATTTATTTTGTTTTTGTTTTTTTGTCAAATTCAGCCCTCTACTTCCAGTAATTCCCCAGACAATTTATTTCAATCAAAATCTTGATGTTGATATTTCAGAATTGTCGAAAGTCACTGCGAGTCTACTGTTCTTCTCTGACAAGTCGAATTGTCTGGGTTTATTACAGTTAATATTCTGAAAAGTCTCCTAGCAATATCATTTGGTTGTTAAATCTGCATTATCTGAAGACTAGAGGCTGGTCAGAACATTCTGGAAAACACCCTTACGCTTAAGTGTGAGAATATTTCTGTAGTTTTCTGTAGTAGTTTGTTTGCACAGTGCTCTTCGTATCCAGAACATGGCGTAATGAGGTTTGCTGGTGCACACAGGAGTTTTCTCTCTCATACTCCTGCGCAGGATAAGGGCCTGGTGAAGCGCGTCTCAAACGCCCTGGTCCCTCGGGCCCTCAGACAGGTCAGGGCCTGGGTGCAGGGCCTCTCCGGGCCCTTGGTGCTGTGGTCCCTCTTCACCACTGGGGCCACTATCATCATCCTCAGGGCTCTGAGCTCCAAGGCCAGTTGGCCCAACAGGACCAAACCCGTCCCTGAGGAACCCCTGGGTGAGCAGACCGAGGATCCGCCCTCTGCCGAGGAGGAGGAGCGGGAGCTGGAGGAGAAGCAGGAGGTGGGAGAGGCGAGCGAGGAGGCGAAGGGGGAGTCGACCTCTGACCTCAATGCTAGTGAAGACGGGAAGGACATGGCGGTGGATTCTGAAGTCAGATGAAGGAAAGGGAAGAGAGAATCAGAGGAGCTAAAAAATCCTGGTTCAGAAAGTGCCAGTGTGTCCCAGGATTTTGTTCTTATTGCCCAGATTTGTTCATCACCGTAATCTGTCATCCAGTGGGTTGAACTGATGATTGAAATCAGCTGGGTTGTGGAAGCCCTGGGCTGAGCTTCAGCTTTTTCATTCCTGGAGTTCTCTCCTGTGGTTAATCGTAATCAGTGGTATCCGTAAACATGCGGTGGACAATGGAAGCGCCCTCTGGTGGTTAGTCTCAGGACTTGCACCCTTCTGCATTACACTGGTATTTGTCTAGGTATTGGTTTATGAATTCAGTCTGTTCCTGCTTGACCTTCACTAGTAGATTAATCGGCATTTAGAAAACCACCACATCTGATTTCTGTAGTGATTAATTATGTGAGAGATGCAGAGTGTCTCATGGAAAGATTCTCCAAATTCAAAGACTTCTTTTCATACAGGATTGTTTGTTACATTTTTAAGATGGTGCTTTGAATCACAACATGTTATTTTATGGGTTTTTTGAGGGTCTAAAATAGTCTGCAGTTCTGAGGGAAAATGTCCATTATTTGCATTTTTTTTTTTGTTACCAAATCTGTTACTTCTGCAAGAGAACTTGGCAGAAAGATTTGGCTCAGGTTAAAGTGGTTGAAAGCTTGTAATAGACATCCACGACCTTTCATGTACCTTTAGTGTGGATATTGAACTGGTAATTTTTAGTCTGATGTGGTGATAAAATGTATTTGGAGTCAGAAAATTTCTTTTACAGTCCAAACTTGTGGCTAAGCATGTAAATTTGTCTTGTTTTTGTTGTTAAAATATGATGAATTTAACCTGTTTGGGGGATAAAACAGGCGATTGCCATCATTTTCTCATCGTTTTCCTTCATTACTGGTCGGCCACTTAACTTTTGGTGTTTATTTGATCTTTCGGTAAAGGCTTTGCCATTCTCAGTTCATGTATGTGCCATTGTGCCCTTTGCCATGGTTACATAAATTGTCTGAAGCATTGCTGTCCCCTGCTCTTGAAGCTTACATGTATTAGATATCTCGTGGTCGTGATGTCTGTTAGTTTTAACTGGGCAGAATCCTCTCGCTTTTTTATATCCTTTATATCCTTTTTTCTAGCCAGTTTTTGAATGTGCAAACCTTGGGAATTTTTTTACCGCCATTCCAGAGCTGTACATGGCAGAATTCTGACCCAAAGTGCACGGACAGCGTTTGTTTTTTAAGGTGCTGAGTTGGAGAGCCACGCAAATAGAGCGGCTGTGAGATCGACCACAGGGAGGCGCTGTTCGGCCGTGAGATTAGGTGGAGCTCGTGGCGAATGATACTACTGCAACATCCTGTGATGTCTCGTAATGTGTTCCTCAGATTAAGGATTTAGTGTTATTAATAATTACAAGCGGTGATAAATTGGCATTAATTTTCCGGAATATTTTTCTCCTGCGTCATAATTGGATAAAGTCTCTGATTTGGACTCATTCACTGTTGGATCACAGGTGGACAATCTGTTATGACTCAGTGACGTGCGGTGGAGGTTGGTTTGGTGAGGCAGAAACCTCCCCTTTGCTTGATTAGCAATCTGACGATTAACTAGTTTAGTAAGACTATTCGGCAGAATGACGGGCCAGTTTAAGTTTCCGCGTCATTACTCAGTGTATCGAACCTGAAATGCTCATAAGACAGCAGATTTGCGCGAACTTGCTTCCAGGAAGCTGAAGCAATGTCAAAAATATTAACACAGTTCGACTTATGCAGAGTTCAATGCTTAATCAATAGCCTAGACAATGCATTCTCCTATAAATATGTGCTTTACACCCAAACAAAAAGCGGGCGTTTATTTTCAGTCTTCTTTCGTAATCCGATTAACCAAATGTTTAAACTATATACAGAATTACCGAGAGCCGAGAATTTTTCCTAATTGATTATTCAGTCCTTGCAGTCTCGAATTGCAGCGTATACGTGAATGAAGTCATTATCACCTCTATCAGTATCAGGCTTTATACGCTTTGTCTTAATTGTTTTCATTTTCAATTAGGAATAGTATGTGGGAACAGGTTCACAAAATGCTGTGATAAAAGTTTGGGTCACTGACTCACCTCACCGCACGTCTCTGGTTCCTGTAAACAAACACTCACAATCTGCAGTTTCGTGAGCATTACGAGTTCGATGCAGCCTAGTGAGTAATTACGCCGCGGAAACTTAAACTGGCCCGTCATTCTGCCGAATATTTTACTAAAATCGTCTGATTGCTTATCAAGCAAAAGGGAGTTTTCTGCCTCATCAAACTAACCTCCGACTGCACGTCACTGTTATGACGATACCTCGACCAAGCAGAACGCAAGCTCTGTGTATCTTCACTTTTATGGTTCCTTCTCTGTCAAAATGTTTGTGTCCCCAGCTTGCTGAACCCCACTAAACTGGTCACTTGGTGAGATGCTGTCAGTACAGGAGTGTAATGTCTAAAATTGTTATAGTGATTTGTATCAAATTTGAAATAAACTATCTTTTTTTTGTATATTGACATTCTATGTCCCGCACCTGTTCAATGCCATTCCTCTTCTGAGTGCAATTCCTGTACGGAATGAACCATTGAGTTCCAGTGCAAATTCCAGGCCCAACAGTGATCTGGATTAGGGCAGAATACTGTAGTGCAGTTTCACCAACCCTGTTTTTTTTTTTTTTTTTTTAGATGTAAATAATACATTTTATTTATAAGCGCCTTTCAGAGCACTCAAGGATACTTGAGTGTCAATACATCAACAGATATAAGTTACATAATAAGAAGGGACAATGCAATTACAGAGAGAATGCCATCGTGAACTGGTGAGTTTTGAGTCTGGATTTTAACCGAGAAAGAGAATCGATGTTTCGTATGTCTGGTGGGAGTGAATTCCAGAGTTGAGGAGCAGTGGCTGAAAGCTTTGCTCCCCGTGGTACTGAGGCGGACGGATGGCACTGTGAGGTGGATGGAGGAGGAGGATCTGAGGGAGGGGGAGGAGGTGGCAGTGTGGAGGAGATCTGACAGATGAGGAGCGGCGAGGTTGTGAATGGGCTTTAATGTACACAGAAGGATTTTGAATTCTATTCTGAATTTACACGGGAGCCAGTGGAGTTGCTGTACAATGGGGGTAATGAGATGAAATGAGGGTTTTGGTGAATTTGAGCATTTAGTATTTAGTTTAGTAAAAAAGAAAAGGTTAAAAAAAAAACATCAAAATTCCATACCAATGCAATAAAATGTACAGTAAAAAGTGTATGCAGCTCTGATTTTGTTTCAGCCAGACTTTAACATTTAAAAAAAATAAAAATAAAAAATCCTAATGTCTCAGGTTAGTCTTAAATCGGTCAATAGTGAGTTCCACAACTGGGAACCCTTTATTCAGAAGGCTGATTGCCCAAAGGAGGTCTCACGCCACAAGATTTTACAGTTACCACTTGCTGTACCCCTGGTGATCCTGTCACTATTTTGTCTACTGAAAAGACTGCACAAAACATCTGGTGCCAAGTTCTGCAAACACTTAAAAACCAGAGGAAAATTTTAGGAAATGATCAAAACTAAGCAAATTATACTGCTTCAAGATGTGACAGTGATGCCACCTTATAGGTTTCTTGGCCATTATTTTTAAGGTATTAATACTGTCAATAGAAGAGGACAGGGCATCCATATTAATTTCCCGAAGATTCTGGAATGACATGAGACGTGATGATGGAGAGACAGAGTGTGACATTGAATAAGAGGAGGAAATGGTCAGTTATGTGGAGTACATCAGCTGTTCTGGTCTCTGCCCCTCCAAGTGCACAGCTGATGTGCTCCACATAACTGACCATTTCCTCCTCTCATTCAATGTCACACACTGTCTCTCCATCACCAAGTCACCAAGTCTTCTGTCTGGGTGGGAAACTGAATTGATGAAATCCAAAACTCTGGAGGCATGATGAAAAGTCTCTGGTGAGAGGAAGATTATTATTGTCCATATGTATGTTTAAGTCCCAACGATATTACAGTAGGTGAGAGAGTGGATAAATGGGTGAGTAAAGCTGCTCAGTCATTTAAAAAGTCGTTGTGTGGCTTTGGCAGGCGGTGAACTGTAGTGCTGATGGTGGGAACAGGTCCAGATAGTTTACACACTATGTATTCCAATGAGGTGAATGCAGACATGGACACAGGTAGCACTTACTGGTCTCACAGTGAATTATCACGAAACCTCCCCCGCGACCCGAGCCACGGGGTTGACAGATGTAAACATACCCCAGAGGAGTAGAGTCGTTGAGTTGTGAAAAGCTGTTGGGTTGTTGCCACATTTCAGTCAAATGGAGAAAGTCAAATGTACCACTGTAAGTAGAGAAAGATGTACCACTCTTTTGGGTTTCACTCTCCTGTTTTGCACCCCAGATTGTGGCTCAAAGCTGAACTCTCGCTGTTGAATAAGGTCGAAGTGAAAGGCCACAGGATGGTAGATCTCTGGGAACTGGGTTAGCGATCGATCACTGCCATAATGGGCTATCTGAATGGTTTTTCTCATGATATGTGAACTGTAGCATGCTGAATGCTTACTAGTGTGGCTGTGAGTTTCCCCCAATTATCGTGAATATTTTAATGTCTCACACATTGGGATTGAGCAGAATGCTTTGTATGAATACTTCATTTAGTGGCCAGTGGCTTTGCTGTGGGACTCAGTTGGCTGTGTGGAGTTACGGTATATTACCGTCGCTGGTAAAATATTCAGGACAAGAACATGTGACAAGTATTGTAAGGTTAGATTTTCAGGACGGCTTTGGCATGGTTTATGACTTTGAGATTTCATTTTGTAAACTTTTGAATCACAGTTCATTGCATTTTTATGATATAAAACCACTAGATGGCAGTCAAGGGTGTTGTACGTGGTCACACTTGTCCGTGAAACTTCAGTAATGACATCAGTGTTGCGCTGAAAGCTGAAACCAGCGCATGATGGGGAACGGCGGTCAGCTTTGAATTTGGTTGGTCAAATCCTGCTCTTCTAACGATCTTTAATTTGTAGTTTGCGCTCAAAGAACAAGAACTCAAAAAAGAAGGTAATTGTTGGCTCCTGTGGTGTCTACATTCAGATTTATTTTGATCCAAAATATCTGACGTTACCGACCCCTGTAGAGTGATTTCTGCATTATACTCAAATATTACATTTGGGCACCGATAAAAAAGTTTGCATGTATTAATTATGTATCCATCTTACTGAAAATTCCCTGGACTACACATTCAATTAAATATAATCCAGGAAGTCATTGAGTCACCTGGTAGTGAAATGTGAAGTGTCTAGAAGTATTTTTTTTAATAATTATGGGCCATGACTGGTGGAATTGCTTATTGAATATGAGGCACAAGTTCCTGTCTGATCTCGACCAATGAGGTGACTGTAGAAGATTTGGTGAGTAAGCAACACCTCAGTCTAGTGCCGGCGTCGTGGAGTCTTAAGGTCTGCTGTGTTGGTGTTATACTTGAAAGTACTTTTGATAATGATGCAAGTGAGTAGGTAAGGAAACGGCCCTTTTACCTGGTCCCCTAGTGGTCAGGACACTGGCATCCCAAAGAATATCCTGTAGCTTTTATTCTTTCATTGGGTGGACAGTCAGTATGAGCAGACTTGTGCTTCTTTTCAGTAACATGGAGCAAAACTTGGGTGAGAAGCCAGAAAAAATCACCACCTGACATGTGGTGGCTAATATTTTACCTGCCCCATGAGCAAATACAACATTTCTGTACTGATCTTAACCCTAAGAGCACTAAATGCTGCTATTGTTCAATGATGTAAGATATTAAAGTCAATGCTGTTGAAAACCTATCATGTGGTAACTTGTTTATATTTTTTCAAAATTTATTTCGGCGGTCTAAGGGTTAATGTACGGAATTGTGTCACACAAAAATTGATGGTACATTTTTATTTTGGCATGTTCATGCATATGTTCCCTGACACCCAGCATGAAAAAAGTGATAGCATCTTAATTTTTTCAGAATAATACATGTTATGGGTCTCGTTATTTGCAAATGAAATATTGTCAAGAATCTATAAATGTATTTTCACAAAAGTATTTTTATGAAACCTCTGTTGTTGTTTTGGTTGGTGCATCAGAGAATACTTATTCAGGCCTCGAACTACAGGTGATGATAGACACGGCAAAAGTTGCTGTGGTCCATGCTGAAAATATGAGGGCACTACGGCAAATGTGCCTCCTTATAAGGGGCATCACCGCAAAGTCTGCCGCTACCTTGGGGGCACAGCAGCAAATCCACCATGGAGCTTAAGGTCATCACCTTAGCGAAAAAACATAAAGGTCCATAGCCTCAGATGTTCCTCACATAAAGTGACCAATCAGCATGCGCTATGCAAATCAAAACCATTCTTGAAAAAAAATGTTTCCCGTATTTTTGCCCGCTGCTATCTTAGAAATTGACTCTGTATTGCACTGGGACATCGTTTGGGCATTGTTATAATGCTCGTACAAGCAAAGGACATTCCAATCAAATGCGGGTCATTGAAAAAATAATCCTATTTAGCGATTTTGTCCATCTTCTGCCACCCGCAAAATTCGGACTTTATGCTGTCATTCCAACACTCACACTGACTACAGCGCTAGACACTGGCTATAAAGACCACTTCCCAAGCTTTATCAACACGGAAACTATAAGAGAATTTCAGTACTTCCATAACAATTTGCCACTCTTTGCAGCTACCGACTGTCATTCAGCATTTAAAATTTTTTCTTTGTTCCTTTCACCTGTTGGCATCGTGATCGGAGTTAAAAATATAGAGGATACTTAAATTATTCAAGAATAATTCTGCGCCTACGATCGCAAGAAAAGGGCGAAAAAGACAGTTGTAAAAATGGGAAATGCTGAGTCATCCCACATGGACGGAACCTATATAAACATATAAGTTTTAATGTAGAGCCAGATATACTGATTAAGGCCGTTTTCATATTTTATGTATGTCACATATTTGCAAAACCTATGTCGCCCTATATTAAAACCTTATTAATATTTAAACCTTAAATATTAAACTTAATTTGCCATCTCCAATCCCACCCAAATCTGGGAAATCCACCTCAGGAAACTTGTACTTGTATGTAGACTTCTTGCACATACGGCCCCATGTCGTTAAATTAGGTGAGTATACATAGTTCGCAGCTCTCCTGCCAATCATGTATTAGTCAATGTATTTTACACATTCACTGGGTGACATCTTTCCAGCTCAGAATGAGTGCGGAGTATACGCAAATTAAACTGTGCTTAGAATCCTCTTCACGAGCCCGACTGACCAACAGGAGATGCCTAGAGGAACTCTAATCTACATAACCCTTCCCAGCAGGCCCTTCCCAATTTGCTTCCTTGTAGCACATTGGCCAATTGTGCGCTACTTCTGAAAAGAGCTGCCGACCACTGCTGGTTGATACGAGGCGGGGATTAAAACCTGTATGTTTATATATGTTATTTCTTTGCGGGAATTTAAGAATTCTTGTTATTTCATCCCTGTAGGAAAAAGTCTGGGCCCTTTAGTAGCTATACAAGCATCATTAAAACTGTGAACAGAAATGTAGACTTTGTTTTCAAATTCATTAACCACAGTGAAATGCTGAAATAGATGTGGGGATGAAAATGACTTTTGAAAGGTATGTTTACTTGAATGTGTTATGGTCCCAATTTGTTATGGCAAATCGGACAGCAAGGGATGACAGACAAAATTGTACAAACTTTAACAGATTTAATAGCACTGAACTAATTTACAATCTAATCTACTGACCAAGATTGACATTAAAAAAAGATATTTACTGCCCCTTTGAGATGGGGTTGCTTTGTGCGATGTTCTGGGACAGGAAGATGCTCCAACAATCCACAAAAAGCTCTGAAAAAATCCACAAAAAGCTTCACAGGTCTTGAAAAGAGTGACATGCCCGTAACATGCCAAAGGCCCTTTTTCTCTCCCCTGTGTCACAAGCCGTTCCATTTTCTTCATGCAGTAGCATTTTTCTTTTTTTTTTTTTTGTTGGCTTTATGTAGGCTATTGACCACACCAAAAAGAATGAGTCAAGTGTCACTGTACACATCACGAACAGCTCAATGTTTGTTATTACTAACGTGCTTGATGCCTGCACGTGGTGCACGTCAGGATTACAATACCACAGGCTTTTCTTTATTTCCTCTCGTGCCGCACTGGAAGCAATAAAAATCAATCGATTCTTCAATTTGCCGCAAATACAGTATATACCTCACTCGTGCATTTTCAATGGAGTTAACTATACTCAAAAAAATAAATAAATAAAAATAGAATGTGCCATGAGATAACCGCATAAGAACTTATTATATAATATCAAACTGGCTTGCGGGTGAATGTAAATATTTGGTAAAGAGCTAACGATGGAACGATGTTGTTTTCGCTCGCTGTGTGTTCCCGCGTCTGTTTCTTGTCCGTATGCAGTGTG
Source organism: Gymnothorax reevesii (assembly GCA_029721435.1). NCBI lineage: Eukaryota > Metazoa > Chordata > Actinopteri > Anguilliformes > Muraenidae > Gymnothorax > Gymnothorax reevesii. Next base: position 17,513,730 of record CM056579.1, read on the forward strand.
CTGGAAACTGCATGGGAGCGTTCGCTCTACAGCCTCGACGGTGATTTGCTGGTCTTATCCTCAGGCGATGTTAGCGGCTGACTCACTTTTGGCCCAGATATACACTGACTGTAGGAGCCATAATAGTAATTTATGTTTGCATTTTTTGTTATCTTGTTATTTCTAATTTGTCATATTTTGAGTATGTTTGAGTGTGAGTGAGTGAATAAGTGAATGTGAATGAACGAGTCTGCCCTCTACAGATGAAGGGGGTAATGTACCGACAGGTATATAGGTGTGCCAGCCGGATGCCAGGGGGTGGGTTCGGTGATGCGAAGACCATCATAGACCGTGGCAAAGAGAGGAGTCGGATGGACATTGTTGTTGGAAAAACTTAGAACTTTAGAACCTTAGAAGCCACTTAAACCCTTGGAAAAGTTTAATTTATGTTATTTCTGTTAATAAACATCAGTCAACTTTATTTTTGGCCTCCAGGACTATTTTGCACGAGTCGTTGATCACACCGAACCTCCGATGTATGGTCAAACAAACAAAAGTGAATGGGACAAAGAAACATCAAGGTTTTGACAATACATTAGTCTATGATGTTCGCATGAAGAACTGCTACTTGGAATATCGAAAAATATTTTCAGGATTTATGTTGGAACTCGCTGAGCTTTGAAAAAGGATACTTGGAGAACAAAGGAAAACGCCGAATGGAAAAGCCTTGAATGGGAGGTGCCAAGACACAGAACAAACATTTTAAAACAAAGAACTTTCAGAGGTACACTGAAAAAAATGTTTTGTTGAATGAACATAATTTTTTTAAGGTGAGTGGTTGCACAAAATATTTTTATCTGAAGCTAGATATTTTTATTATGTTGACTATTTGAAATTACTTATATTTTTTAAGTGGAGTTAAATAACACCTATTTCTATTAAAATATGCTTAATTAATATATGGAACATTTACTAGGGGGCAAAATCACTTTTTTCAGTGTATGGCTTCCTTTTGGCATGATAGAGTTTTAGGTGGCATCTGTGGATGGGACGGTCGACTGTGTTTACAGATAATGGTTTTTTTAAGTATTCCTGGGCCCATTTAGTAATGTCAATGACAGAATCATTCCAGTGAGTGATGCAGTGGCGTCTGAGGGCCCGAAGATCACAGGCATCCAGTAAAGGTGTTTGGCCTTGTTCCTTACGCACGGAGATTTTTCCAGTTTCTCTGAATTTTTTGATGATGTTATACACTGCCAGTGATGAGACCTTCAAAGCCTTTGCAATTTTACGTTAGGTCTCAGCTGCCGTATCGTTTGACGCCGTCAAAGTGCGCAACACATGCGTGCACACAGGCCCAACCGAAAACCCAGTTTTTGCCCATTTACGCATGACTGCCCTTATCGTGGTCAGTCAGCGACAGTCCGTTTTCCATTCTCAGAGAGAAACAGGGAAATAAAGTGTCAAAAAATGACACAGAAGCAGGTTCAGAAGTGAAGAGTTCCTACTCTTGTTAATGGGCAAAAAATGAGTTTTCTGTAGGGGCCGTGTGCACGCATGTTTTGCTCATATAGACGGCGTCAAACGGTACTTGCGCTCACCCTCAATTGTCTCAGACCCCTCATCTCATGATCAATTTGGTCGCTGTCTGGAATCTGTCACATACAGGCTGCAGCCAGCGGTGGCGCTCTTGAGCTGCCATCGTCACTCGTGGCTGCCCTAAGCGGGGTCGGTCAGTGACAGTGCCTGTGTTCCATTCTCAGATAGACAGCTGACTGATTGTTGAACGGTGACAGAGCAAATGACGCACCACCTCTCGGCGGCTGAGACCTGCCGGTAACATGCCAAAGGCTCTTTTTCTCTCTCCTGTGTCACAAGCCGTTCCATTTCCTTGACGCAGTAGCATTTTTCATTTTTTGTTGGCTTTATGTAGGCTATTGACCACACCAAAAAGAACGAGTCAGGTGTCACTGTACACATCACAAACAGCTCAATGTTTGTTATTACTGAAGTGCTTGGCGTGTGCACGTGGTGCGCATCAGGATTACAATACCACACGCTTTTCTTTATTTCCTCTCGTGCCTCACTGGAAGTAATAAAAATCAATCGATTCTTCAATTTGCCCCAAATACAGTATATACCTCACCCGTGTGTTTTTGATGGAGCTAAGTATATATTTTCTCTAATTTATTTCAGTGCTCTAAGGCTTAATTCAGTTCAGGGCGTCATGGTGGCACAGTGAGTAGCAAGGATGTGGGTTCAAATCCAGCCTGGGGTCTTTCTGTTGGAGTTAGCGTGCTCTCCCAGGGTTGAATTTGGTTTCTGGTTTCTCCCACAGTGCCAGAACATGCATGTCAAGGGAAACGGAGGCTCTCCCACAGGTGTGTGTGAGGCCTGTGACGGATTGGTGAACTGTCCAGGGTGTGTTCATGCCTCTTTCCCAATGTGTACTTGGTCCAGTCTTTAGCCCACCTGTGACTCTGTGACCATGATTAAGTCAGTTAGATTACAGATGGATGGACTTTTGAGATTTATTGATGGACATGATTTATTCTGACTATTGAATTAAGAAAATAACCTCTAAACTTCTAACACCGCGGTCCATTCACCGCTAGGTTGTGACCCTGGGTGCCCAGAGACGTTTCTAGAATAATGAGGCTCCACATTTGCATGGGTAAGCATGGCCATTTTATGGGCATTCTCCTCATAGTTTATATACTCAACAAAATAAATAAATAAAAATAGAATGTGCCATGAGATAACCGCATAAGAACTTATTATATAATATCAAACTGGCTTGCGGGTGAATGTAAATATTTGGTAAATATAAGAGCTAACGATGGAATGTTGTTTTCGCTCGCTGTGTGTTCCCGCGTCTGTTTCTTGTCCGTATGCAGTGTGCTGGAAACTGCATGGGAGCGTTCGCTCTACAGCCTCGACGGTGATTTTCTGGTGTTATCCTCAGGCGATGTTAGCGGCTGACTCACTTGTGGCCCAGATATACACTGACTGTAGGAGCCATAATAGTAATTTATGTTTGCATTTTTCATCTTAAATATTGTCATTTCCAAATTCTATTTTCTGACATTTTGAATTGATTTTGGTTTCTATTTCTAATGTGTCATATTTTGAGTATGTTTGAGTGTGAGTGAGTGAATAAGTGAATGTGAATGAACGAGTATGCCCTCTACAGGTCAAGGGGGTAATGTACCGACAGGTATATAGGTGTGCCAGCCGGATGCCAGGGGGTGGGTTCGGTGATGCGCAGACCATCATAGACCGTGGCAAAGAGAGGAGTCGGATGGACATTGTTGTTGGAAAAACTTAGAACTTTAGAACCTTAGAAGCCACTTAAACCCTTGGAAAAGTTTAATTTGTGTTATTTCTGTTAATAAACATCAGCCAACTTTATTTTTGGCCTCCAGGACTATTTTGCACGAGTCGTTGATCACACCGAACCTCCGATGTACGGTCAAACAAACAAAAGTCAATGGGACAAAGAAACATCAAGGTTTTGACAATACATTAGTCTATGATGTTCACATGAAGAACTGCTACTTGGAATATCGAAAAATATTTTCAGGATTTATGTTGGAACTCGCTGAGCTTTGAAAAAGGATACTTGGAGAACAAAGGAAAACGCCGAATGGAAAAGCCTTGAATGGGAGGTGCCAAGACACAGAACAAACATTTTAAAAAAGAACTTTCAGAGGTACACTGAAAAAAATGTTTTGTTGAATGAACATAATTTTTTTAAGGTGAGTGGTTGCACAAAATATTTTTATTTGAAGCTAGATATTTTTATGATGTTGACTATTTGAAATTACTTATATTTTTTAAGTGGAGTTAAATAACACACCTTTTTCTATTAAAATATGCTTAATTAATATATGGAACATTTACCAGGGGGCAAAATCACTTTTTTCAGTGTATGGAAACTTTAAGTTAATTGAACTGTCGGACTTATAATAAGAAAAATTGAACTTTTGAATACCCTTTGTGGATGAACTTTTGAGTTTTGAATTTCGGAGTATATTTTGTTTTAAACTCCGCCGTTTGTTTAAATTGACGGCTGGGGAAGAAAACGCCGCTATATTTTTGCACCTTTTTGAAATGGATTTTGATGTTTGATGGAGGCTTTTTGTTGAAAAGCAGCGCACTATTTTGATTTGGTATTTTTATTGAAACGAAAAATTGCTTGTTTTTATCGAAATGTCGGATTCTGAGTCAGATAAAGGAGCTTTGGAAATGGAGGACAATTCAACAAAGATGCGTAATTCCCGTGGTGGAAAAATGTCTCACCTGACGAGACGAATTAACATTGTGAATACTTTGATGGCTGATGGAGAATGTCTAGACGAAGTTAAAGAAAATATGGTGAAGTTTAATGTGCAGTTGGAAGAATATAAAGCATTACATGTGTCCTACCAGCAAACGTTTAGCGCCAACGACAAAGCTGACGACACAAAAGCTTGATACACTCCGAGAATGGAAGAAATCAATCTTTTTATTTCCAACGTGTCAAAATGGATTTCCGCAACAGAAAGTCATGTAAGCAGCTCACAGACTGCATTGCCTTCAGAAGTGCAAACAGATGCTGTCCCTGATGATGAAGATAGACTTTCAGTAACATCAATGCGGAGTCGGACATCAACGCGCAGCCAGGCATCAGTTTCATCTACAAAGTCAGCGCGTATTCGCGCAGAGGCAGAACAAGTTGCACTCCTTGAAAAGGCCAAAGCACTAGAGAAGAGGCACAGCATTGAAAACGAAGAAGCCCAATTACAAGCCCAATTACAAGCGCAACTAGCCCAAGTGCAGCTGCAAAAAGAAGAACTAAGGAAAAAGAGAGAGAAACTTGATATGGAAGCAGAATTGAATGCAAATAAAGCCAAAGTGCAATACCTTCGAGGTGCTGAAGTAAAACTGTTTGATGGCAGTGCAGGAGATGCAATGAATGAATATCTTGAACAAAATACTGTAAAACTCAAAGATAATGTAACTGTCCAGTTCCCATTTACCCCTGCTGCAGCCAGACCAACAAGCAGAATCCCAGCAGCAACGGCCAGAACACCTGCTGCCCCTACAGCCATTGATGGTGGGAGGTCATATGGGCGAGCACCCCGCACCCCCTTTCTTCAAACCCCACTGGTGCCAACAGGAGGAAACCAAAGCAGTGATGGCATCAATAGAATCCTGGAAACACAAAACAGGCGAACTAGTTTACTCATAAAGCAGCAATCACTGACAACACTACCCAAAGGAAACATTGAAATCTTTGACGGCAGCATATTACAGGATAAGTCCTTTATCCATTGGTTTGACCACATCATTGAATCCAAAACTGACAATGACCATGACAGGTTGCTGTTCCTCATTCAGTACACTAGGGGGAAGGCGCAGGAGCTCGTCAAAAGTTGCCAGCTGATAGATGATGCCAGCAGAGCAGACAGAAAAGCAAGACAACTGTTAGACAAACACTTTGGGAACGATTACCGGATTTCATGTGCATACATTGAAAAGGCACTCTCATGGCCAACAATTAAAAACGAGGATGCCAAAGCTCTGCAGGATTTTGCATTGTTCTTGAGGAGCTGCTGTAATGCTATGGAGAATGTTGAATATATGGAGGAGTTGGATACCATCTCGAACATGAAAAATATTGTGCTGAAACTACCCTACAAATGGAGAGAAAGGTGGCGTGTTGAAGCCTGCAAAATCCAAGAACTAAACATCAGAGTCAGAATGAAAGATTTAGTCAATTTTATTGACAAACAAGCCACCATTGTGTCAGACCCAGTCTTTGGTGACATCCAAGCCTCCAGCACCAAAGTGAAACCCAAAACACCAGTGAAACCACCGTCAAAAGGAAGCTTTGCCACAAATGTGAATGTCACGTCAACTGCAGTACCATCAGCTACCACATGTCTGTTCTGCACTGGTCAGCATAATCTGGAGACATGCAGTTTGACACACAGCCACAGAGACAAAATCACTTTCCTCAAACAGAATGAAATCTGTTTTGGATGCCTGACCAAAGCCGGTCACATTAGCAAAGACTGTGCACAGCGCCTTACCTGCTCAATTTGCAACAAGCGACACCCAAGAGCATTACACATGAAAGCAAAAGTGTCAACATCACAACAAACATTTGCTAGCACCATACAGGCTTCATCTGATGATGTGGGTGAGCAAGCTGGGGCCGGTAACACACACAAAGCCTCCAACTGTGCCATGTCAATTGTACCTGTACGGGTGAAGTACAACAAGGATAGCAGTGTCATCAATACCTATGCCTTCTTAGATCCTGGTAGCTCTGCAACATTCTGCACAGAGAAACTCATGCACAAACTGAACATCCCTGGAAAAAAGACAAATATCCTGTTAAAAACAATGAATCAAGAAAAACCTATGGATACTTACCTGGTAAAAGGACTGGAGGTCAGTGCATTACAGGAGAACAACTTCATTGCACTCCCAGAAACATACACCCAGTCCTCCATGCCTGTGGATACAAAAAACATACCTAGAACAAAGGAATTAAGAAAATGGACTTACCTGAATGAAGTGCACATTCAAATGCTGAACACCGAGGTGGAGCTATTGATTGGGAACAATGCTCCTAAGGCCCTAGAACCATGGAACATAATCAACAGCCAGGGAGATGGACCATACGCAGTGAAAACCCTATTGGGGTGGGTTATCAACGGTCCCCTAGGAGCCACGCCTACTGCAGATGCTGGTGAGTCTCATGCTGTGAGTGTAAACAGAATATCTGTTGAAAAGTTGGAGAAGCTACTTGTACAGCAGTACAATCATGATTTTAATGAGACATTGGGTGACAAAGAAATGTCAATGGAAGATAGAAAATTTGTGAAAATTGCTGAACAGTCAATCAAGCTGCAAAATGGACATTACAGCATAAACTTACCATGCAGAAGTGACTGTCTAGTTATGCCCAACAACTACCAGGTCGCAGAACAGCGCCTAACAGGCCTCAAAAAGAAATTCAAAAGAAATGAACAATTTAGACATGACTACACAGAGTTCATGGAGGATGGGATAAGCAAAGGACATGCAGAAGTGGTACCACAAGCTGAAATTCAAAGAACAGATGGCAGACTCTGGTATGTCCCACATCATGGTATTTTCCATCCAAAGAAACACACCATCAGAGTGGTGTTTGACTGTGGCGCCACATATGGAACATCTCTCAATGCTGCACTCCTCCAAGGCCCAGATCTGACGAGCACTCTCATTGGTGTGCTCACAAGATTCCGACAACATCCAATCGCCTTGATGGCTGACATTAAGTCAATGTTTCACCAAGTCAGAATGTCAAGCGGTGATGTTGACTTTCTTCGATTCCTGTGGTGGCCTAAAGGTGATGTAACTCTGCCCCCTGTTGAATACCGCATGAAGGTGCATATCTTTGGAGCAGTGTCCTCTCCAAGCTGTGCGAACTTCGCATTGAGACAGACAGCAAAAGACAACAGAGGCACTTGTAGTCCAGGGATGGTGAGCACAATTGAAACAAATGTTTATGTCGATGACTGTTTGAAATCTCTTGAAACAGAAGAGCAAGCAGTGGAGCTGATAAGAGAACTTACCTGTGTCTGCCACAAGGGGGGGTTTCACCTCACCAAGTGGGTGAGTAACAGCCGCTCTGTACTCGCACATATCCCAAAAGAGGATAGATCCACTGAAGTGAAAGAATTAGATTTGGACAGAGACAAATTGCCCACAGAAAGAGCATTAGGCATGTTGTGGTGTGTGGAAAGTAACGCATTCAAGTTTAGCATCTCTATCCCAGACAAAGAACCCACAAGGAGAAACATACTGTCAACGGTCAGCTCTGTTTATGACCCTCTGGGTTTCCTGTCCCCTTTAACTCTGCCTGCCAAGTTGCTCCTGCAGGATCTTTGTAGACAGAAGTGCAGCTGGGACCATCCGATACCCCAGGCCTGTGCAGAGAGATGGAGAAGATGGGTGGCTGGCCTGGATGAGCTAAAAGACTTCAGTGTGGCGCGCTGTCTGAAGCCGAGTGAAGCTAGAGCATCAGGGGAGGCCTAACTTCACCACTTCTCAGACGCAAGTGAATAAGGCTATGGAACAGTCAGCTACCTGCGCCTACATTCAGAGACACACTCTGTGCACGTCGCCTTCATGCTCGGCAAGGCCTGGGTGGCGCCATTGAAGCAGATGACCATACCTGCGGCTGTCTTGGCAGTGAGAGTTGACGTAATGCTCAGAAGAGAGCTGGAGCTGAACAGCTCAACACTCTGGACAGACAGCCAATCTGTGCTGAAATACATAGCAAATGAACAAACAAGATTTCGAACATTTGTAGCCAACAGAATTGCTGTTATAAAAGAAAACACAGACGTCTCAGTGGAGATATATTGGAACTAAATTGAACTCAGCTGATGTTGCAAGCAGAGGAATGAAGGCAACCACCTTTGTGCAATGCAGTGAGTGGCTGAATGGACCGGAATTCTTATGGACATCAGAGAGTGAGTGGCCACAAAATCCATTGCAGTCACTGTCACTGTCTGAAGATGACCTTGAGGTGAGGAGTTCAGCCATATGCAGTGTTGTAATCCAGAGGTGTGCCAGCCCCACATGGCAGTTGCTGCATCACTACTCAAACTGGGACAAGCTGAGGAGAGCTGTTGCGTGGTATCTGAAGCTGAAAGATTTCCTTACATTGAAAATGAAAAGAAAAAAGCAGTCACAGCAGGTTGTGATCCCAAAGCAAGACACTGGATGATGAAGTGAAGACACTGAGTGAACGCTGCATTTCCATGGATGACCTGCAGAGGGCGGAGAAGGCCATTGTGGTGTTCAGCCAACAACAGACGTATCCAGAGGAAATTGCAAGGCTGAAAACATGTGCTGCTGCTAAAACTGGACTGAGCCGAAAGAGCAGCATCTACAAGCTGGACCCTGTGCTGGAGGATGGACTTTTGAGCGTAGGAGGAAGGCTGAAGAGGGCAGCAATGCCTGAAGAGGCCAAGCGGCCAATGATACTCTCCAAATACCTTCATGTTTCCACACTCATTCTCAGACACATACATGAGCAACTTGGACATGCTGGAAGAAATTATGTGCTCTCGCAGCTCAGGAAAAGATATTGGATTGTGAACGCCAACTCAGCTGCTCGCAGAGTCCTGTCAAAATGTGTCACATGCAGGCGCGTGAGAGGGAAGAGAGGTGAGCAACAGATGGCTGACCTGCCAAAAGAAAGGCTCAAAGCTGATCTTCCACCATTCAGCTCTGTTGGTGTTGACTACTTTGGACCTTTTGAAACCAAGAGAGGGAGGAGTCTCATCGAGCGCTATGGGGTCATATTCACCTGCATGTCAAGCAGAGCTGTGCATCTGGAGATGGCACATGCATTGGACACAGACTCCTGCCTTAACGCCCTACGACGTTTCATCTGCAGGAGAGGTCAGGTGACACACTTGTGCTCTGACAACGAAACCAATCTGGTTGGAGCCAAGAAGGAGCTGCAAAATGCCATTGCAAGCTGGAACTCTGAAAAGATCCACGATGCAATGCTCCAGAAAGGCATCCAGTGGTCCTTTAATCCACCTGCAGCCTCACACTATGGCGGACCATGGGAGAGACTAATCCGGATGGTGAGACAAGTCATTCTCTCTACAGTACAAGAACATACACTTGACGATGAAAGTTTACACACACTGTTCTGTGAAGTGGAAGCAATTCTTAACAGTCGCCCCATCACCACAGTCTCTGACGACAAGAGTGACCTGGAAGCCCTAACACCTAATCACATCTTACTTCTCAAATGCCATCACTTCCTCTTGGGCTGTTCAAACCAGCAGACATGTACATCAGACGTCGCTGGAAGCAAGTCCAACACCTTGCCAATCTGTTCTGGAGTAGATGGACAAAAGAATACTTACCCTTGCTGCAGGTAAGGCAGAAGTGGACAAGAGTGAGAAGAGGATTCGCAGTAGGAGACATCGTGATGGTGGTGGACAACACAGCCCCCCGTGGATCCTGGGTTCTGGGAAGAATTGAAGTTGTTCTGCCTGACACCAAAGGGCTTGTGAGAACAGTGAAGATCAGGACAAAGACTGGCGTGTATGAGAGGCCAGTGACTAAACTCTGTCTGCTATTGGAGGGAGCAGAAAGTTGAGTATTACTCATTATGATTTTGCTGCATTTTATGTTAACATTTACATTTAAAAGTCAGACAATGGCTGCATTGATAAGACAATAATGTATTGATAGATAAATAAGCTAATTTAAAGTATTTATGTTTGATAGTTGTTGCCCATGCACACAATTAGGGGCCGGTGTGTAGGAGCCATAATAGTAATTTATGTTTGCATTTTTTGTTATCTTAAATATTATTATTTCCAAATTCTATTTTCTGACATTTTGAATTGATTTGGGTTTCTATTTCTAATATGTCATATTTTGAGTATGTTTGAGTGTGAGTGAGTGAATAAGTGAATGTGAATGACCGAGTATGCCCTCTACAGATGAAGGGGGTAATGTACAGACAGGTATATAGGTGTGCCAGCCGGATGCCAGGGGGTGGGTTCGGTGATGCGCAGACCATCATAGACCGTGGCAAAGAGAGGAGTCGGATGGACATTGTTGTTGGAAAAACTTAGAACTTTAGAACCTTAGAAGCCACTTAAACCCTTGGAAAAGTTTAATTTGTGTTATTTATGTTAATAAACATCAGTCCACTTTATTTTTGGCGTCCAGGACTATTTTGCACGAGTCGTTGATCACACCGAACCTCCGATGTACGGTCAAACAAACAAAAGTGAATGGGACAAACAAACATCAAGGTTTTGACAATACACTGACCATATAGCGTATGGAAAGCTTACCGTAGAAGTAAATATGGTCAAGGGACAGGAGTGTAAAATTCACTATCAGGCCTGAGCTGTGTCGAACGGTGTGACTTCATGATATTTGAAACACTGTGTTAACTTGAAGTCTCCACACCAAACTAACTTTAATCAGCAATAAGCTGTATGTTTGTAAAACCAGCCCTGACTCATATGTTTCTGTATTGAGCCACTTCTCACAAAATAATACAAGATGAATATCCTGCAGTATTGATAGCATATTGAAAAGTGGAAAAATTCACGGCAATATTATAGATCTGTTCTGTAAAACTGGTTTAACTTATTTATAATCTGCAGTCTCAGGACAGATTGTCTCTTTATGAAGTGGTTCATCCCTCGCTGTGTGATGAGATGAACTGAACCCCTATCGGGCACAGAAGAGACACTGGAATGTTATCCTGCCCCATAATCCTTTGGACCCTGACATATTGAGGGACGGATGTTCGGGGGATTGACCACGTGAACTTACGAAAGCCAGAACAAACCTAAACTTCAAGGCACCCATCTGTATGTCCACTGTTTTGAAGCGATTATTCGTGGTGGCATTATGCAAGAAAGTGTGCTGTGTGTGTGTGTGTGTGTGTGTGTGTGTGTGCCTGGGCATGAGGAGGGCTGTGAATGTGTGTGTGTCTTTTGCCCATCTAATCTCCAGAGCCATGTTTGCCACCCCTGTTATACAATCTTACCCCGGCTATAATGGTGGTTAATGACAAGAATTAAGTTATAATTGTATGTGCATCATGAAAGCCACATGTAGAAAATGTCGCCCGTATTTTAACAACCTGGAGTCACACAGAAGGACCAATTGGCTTTAGGTGCAATGTAACAACCCTCTGGTCTAGAATCTCCATCCAGTGGCGCAGTGTGAAGGCCAGTGCATGACATTTTATTGGACTTTTATCTGGTCTTGAGATGCAAGAAATGACAAACGTAAATGGGTGCTGTGTGCAAGGTCATGTAAGTTTGTGTCTGAATGTGTGTGTGTTTACAAGTGTGTGTGGCCCGTGTTTACCGACACCTTGTGAGGACATTTGTCCCCACAAGACATGGAATTCCAGATTTATGTATCCTTACGGGGAAACTGAGTCATTTTAGGGTTAGGATAAGTTTAGGGATATGTGAAGATTAGGGTTAAGGTTAATATTAGGATTAGGGTTGAGGTTCGGTATGCCCTGTTGAGGGAAAGTGGTTAGGGAAGTAATGCAAGTCTATAGAATGTTCCCAAAAGACATGAAAACCCAACGTGTGTTTGTTCGTAAACATGCATGCATGCAAGTTTGTTTGTGTACATATAAATAGTTGTGGGTCATTGTGTGTTTGCCCTCACTAGCACAGCATGATCTGTACTGACGAAGCAGGTGCCATCCTACTGCGGACGAGGACAGAGGACGTGAGGTCCAGGAGAGTACAGTAACACTATGGAGGGCAGTTAGTCACAGTGTGCTGCTTGTGTGGGATTAGTCTGAGATACAGATGGTAAGGCAGTTTATTGTTCATGTGGGATTAGTCTGAGAGACAGAGGGTAAATCACAGTATGCTGCTTGTGAGGGATTAGTCAGAGAGACTGAGGGTAAGACACAGTGTGCTGTTTGTGTGGGATTAGTCAGAGACACTGAAGGTAAAAAACAGTGTGCTGTTTGTGTAGGATTAGTCAGAGAGACTGAAGGTAAAAAACAGTGTGCTGTTTGTGTGGGATTAGTCAGAGAGACTGAGGGTAAGACACAGTATGCTGTTTTTGAGGGATTAGTCAGAGAGACTGAGGGTAAGACACAGTGTGCTGTTTGTGTGGGATTAGTCAGAGACTGAGGGTAAAACACAGTGTGATGTTTGTGTGGGATTAGTTAGAGAGACTGAGGGTAAAACAGTGTGCTGTTTGTGTGGGATTAGTTAGAGAGACTGTAGGTAAGACACAGTGTGCTGTTTGTGTGGGATTAGTTAGAGAGACTGTAGGTAAGACAGTGTGCTGTTTGTGTGGGATTAGTTAGAGAGACTGTAGGTAAGACACAGTGTGCTGTTTGTGTGGGATTAGTTAGAGAGACTGTAGGTAAGACACAGTGTGCTGTTTGTGTGGGATTAGTTAGAGAGACTGTAGGTAAGACACAGTGTGCTGTTTGTGTGGGATTAGTCAGAGAGACTGAGGGTAAGACACAGTGTGCTGTTTGTGTGGGATTAGTCGAACAGAATGAGGGTAAGACAGTGTGCCGTTTGTATGGGATTAGTCAGAGAGACTGAGGGTAAGACACAGTGTGCTGTTTGTGTGGGATTAGTCAGAGAGACTGAGGGTAAGACACAGTGTGCTGTTTGTGTGGGATTAGTCAGAGAGACTGAGGGTAAAACACAGTGTGCTGTTTGTGTGGGATTAGTCAGAGAGACTGAGGGTAAGACACAGTATGCTGTTTTTGAGGGATTAGTCAGAGAGAATGAGGGTAAGACACAGTGTGCTGCTAGTGTGGGATTAGTCAGAGAGACTGAGGGTAAGACACAGTATGCTGCTTGGGAGGGATTAGTCAGGGAGACTCAGGGTAAGACACAGTATGCTGTTTGTGTGGGATTAGTCAGAGAGACTGAAGGTAAAAAACAGTGTGCTGTTTGTGTGGGATTAGTCAGAGAGACTGAGGGTAAAACACAGAGTGCTGTTTGTGTGGGATTAGTCAGAGAGACTGAAGGTAAGACCGTGTATGCTGCTTGTGAGGGATTAGTCAGAGAGACTGAGGGTAAGACAGTGTGCTGTTTGTGTGGGATTAGTCCGAGAGACTGAGGGTAAGACACAGTATGCTGCTTGGGAGGGATTAGTCAGGGAGACTCAGGGTAAGACACAGTGTGCTGTTTGTGTGGGATTAGTCAGAGAGACAGGTTAAGACACAGTGTGCTGTTTGTATGGGATTAGTCAGAGAGACTGAGGGTAAAACAGTGTGCTGTTTGTGTGGGATTAGTCAGAGAGACAGGTTAAGACACAGTGTGCTGTTTGTATGGGATTAGTCAGAGAGACTGAGGGTAAAACACAGTGTGCTGCTTGTGTGGGATTAGTCAGAGAGACTGAGGCTAAGACACAGTGTGCTGTTTGTGTGGGATTATTTAGAGAGACTGAGGGTAAAACAGTGTGCTGTTTGTGTGGGATTAGTCAGAGAGACTGAGGGTAAGACACAGTGTGCTGTTTGTGTGGGATTAGTCAGAGAGACTGAGGGTAAGACACAGTGTCTAAAACAGTTACTGGGCTGTTTAGCTCTGGCTTTTCTTGGACATACAGTCTATATGCTGGATCTCACATACATTACTGCTATGGTACGTTAATGAGGAAACTTTGGGCAGTTTTTGTATATAGTTGGTCTAAATTAAACTTATTACTCCCCTCCATGGAGTAGAAGAGGGATATAGGAATGAGTGCTATCTGTCCGTTTGTCCATCCTTGTGTCTGTCCAACACGCTTCTTTTCCGGGCCAGAACTTCAAAACGGTTCATTATTCCATAAAATGTAATATGTAGACACACCTTATTGCCTAGATGTGCCTTTTCACTCTCCCGTCTGTCGTCTGGTGTTTGTCCGTCCCCTCATCGCATTTCATTTCCAGGCCAGAACATTAAATCCATGGCGGGGGATCTGAGTATTTCATATTTGTTTAATACTGGACTCTGAGTCGCTTGGCTACAGTCATTTTTAGATTGAACCATTAGGTTCAGTATTTTAATAATGACCAATGAGGCCAGAGGCTTTGAATGATTTAAAATGTCTGTGAAACTCTTCAAATTTACAAGGCTTACATACATTTGGGTGGCAAAGGTGGAAAGGCTCACCTCAATAATGAGTAGAAGACTATCAGTTTATTTAATGTACTGACAACATTTTTTTTATTTAATTGACACTACATGACACAGTGACATAATTACACAGGTGACCGGTTTCTGCGAGGAAAAAATCTTTGTCATGCATGTATTAAGTCATTTGCAAACTTTAATTCAAAATTTTTTTTTTTTACTTGTGCAGGATATCTTGTTTCTGGAACTCATTCAATTTTTGGATGATAATTTTGAGTGTGACGAGCTCAAAATAGTGCCCCCTTTGTGGGCGAAATGGCAAAGGCTGCTTTCTTTTTCTAAAGGCCTTTATCCCAAAGTCCAGGACTAATTCTTCTACTTTTTATAAGTGTACAAAGAATTTTTGGGGTGACTGTATGTAAATGTTCATTATTAGCTCAGTGCGCCTGTATGTTCCCTTTGTACCTCTACATCTCCAGCAGGTCCTTCCCGAATCTGCACTCAATCACACTGAGGCCCAACAGTCTCTGTTCCTCTCTGAGAAATACTACAGATTTCCTCCTTTTCCAAACATTTTAAAAATACAATCGAGAAAACACAATCATGTAACTTGGGAAGAAATCAGTGCTTTTTACAAGTAATGAATTGTGCAAATTACTTTTAAACATGAGCAGGCATACCGTTTTATGTAGATATAAGGTACTGATCTAAGTGATACGTTTCTGTATGTTTTTTTACACATTTTTCATTATTTTTTCTCAAACCCATGTTTCTCTGTGTTTTTATCCATTTTTTCATTATTTGTTTTCAAACCTCCGTGTTTCTCTGTTCGATTTAGATCCTGCTTTAACATCAACCACCTACTGTAATGAATCCCTGTCTCCAGTACATCTCCCACCATCCAACTCAACACACAGGCAGGTCAAAGAAAATCCCTGACAACATTTCAAACACACACACACACACACACACACACACACACACACACACACACCCTCACTGGAGTTACGTCACTGTTACTGAAACTTTCACTGGACATATCTGCATGGGTCCTTCATTATCATCACCTTTTGGACAGGGAGAGAAGAACGGGAACACTCTCTCAGAAAATGTGTCTTTAAAATTGTAAATGAGTGACTTGTCACTGGAGTTGAAGAAGGACACTTCCCCCCTGTCATAGTCCAGCTGCACCCTGATGCTCTGGGGTTTCCTCTCCAGTTTGAGGGCAGTAACTCCTGCTGCTCTGTAACCCTCACCCTTCCTCAGCATTAAGACCCAGAATCCTCTCTTTGGGCTGCATGTTATCTCTCCCTTCCTGTCGCTGGACTCTTTCATCACTCCTACATCCCACTGCAGTTTATTCCCAACCTTCACCTCCCAGCTGTGTTTCCCTGAGGTAAACCCCTCTGATCCCAGCAGACACACACAGGTGTTAAACCTCTCTGGGTTG
This sequence comes from Gymnothorax reevesii, assembly GCA_029721435.1. NCBI lineage: Eukaryota > Metazoa > Chordata > Actinopteri > Anguilliformes > Muraenidae > Gymnothorax > Gymnothorax reevesii. The sequence continues at coordinate 17,529,807 of CM056579.1, forward strand.
TCAGGATATTTCTGCTTTGTATCTGTGTCTCTCACAGAGGTCAGATCATCAGAGAGAGAGAGCCAGGGGGCTGCAGTATTGGGGTCCAGCATCACAGGAGCTGAAATATAAAGAAGAGGGATATTTAAAGGGCTGGAGGGAGAGAGATGTTTCAAATACTCTTTTTAGATTTAGTCCCAAACACATGAAGTAATAAATATACATGCTAATGTACTGTGGCTGTAGTGATTTGAACTGAAAACCTTTATGTATCATTAATATAAATGAATACAAATAAATGAATCAGTTTAACCACAAAAATTCTCATGCATTGTTATCACAATCATAAAGCCACATGAAGACATTGGTTATAAATTAAACATTAATTCTGTGTTTGATTGTGCTCTGGTATTAAATTGAGAGCAGTGCAGTGCTGCCCACAGGATCGTCCTGTTCTAAAAGCAAACAGAGTCTCTGTACTGTTTGTGTTTAACACCATTTCAATAATTACAGCTTATTTCTTCAGTTTCATGCAGGTTTCATTAAATGTTTGTAAAGATAAAGATGACTGGAGCATCAGCCCCAGATACTCACTGTACTGCACCGTCTCCAGCATCTTCTCCCAGACTCTGAACTTCAGGTTACCCAGGTGTTTGGCCACATCTATCAGAGCCCCTGAGAGCAGCTCTGGGTCCTGCAGTGAGCCCTGGGCTCTGTAATGACAAGCAGGAGTCAGTCAGGCTCAGCAACTGAAGAGACTTAAACACAAGAGATGAAATGAGCTGAGAGTCTACATACCTTTCCCTGATGCTCGTGTAGCTCTGAAAAACACACACAAATACAGCATTACTGTGCATATATACACTGACTCAGTACAGACCATTATGAGAGCAGTGGTGACTGCAGAACTGGAAATGCTTGAGGTAGAAAACATCTCCTTAAACTGACAGTCAGTCATGGCTGCTTCCATTCATTTTCTTTCTGGTCTGGGTCTGATCTGAATAATTCACTGGCAGGTAAACAGAGTTTATTTCTTTCTGCCATATTAGGGAGTTTATATAATTAATTCAAATTTGAAACAAGTTTATTTTTGAAAATACTCATGAAAAATGATAAACTGCATCAGATTTTATATCAACATCACAAAAATTACAAAATGTGTTATTTCAAATATTTGCCTTGATTTCCTGAGTGTGAAAAACAACACTCCATCTTGAATAACGTTGGATAAAATGTGAATAATTTTGTGTGTGAAGTTTTACCTGATTGAATCTTCACTAATAGAGGAGATCTGACTACATCTGCTGGTTATGAGTATTTTGTGATGTAATTGTATCGTTAATCCAGGAAAATGAAGTAAAATAATCAGTTTATTGGGATAAATTCTGCCTCCTCAGTTTACAGCTCAGCTGCTGCTGATGACAGTAAGAGAGAAACAGCAGTAGTGATGCAAATGAGAGTAAAGTAGATAAGAGCTGACAGGAGTGAAGGTGCTGTGATGTACAGTCACTGCCTGATCACTGTGATGCAGCAGTTTATGATGCGGGGCCAAACACACCAGCAGCTCTCAATCAACTGACTGCAAATCCAGAGCTTGAGACACGAGGATCATGTTTGTCAGTCTGTATTGACCTTAATGGCAGTTAGATGTAAGAGGTATAAAATACCATTAATACTACAGATCAACAAAATCGTCAAAGCCAGATCAGAAGTGAAAATGAAGTTTTCTCTGAGCCAATTATTTATTTTGTTTTATTTAAAGTTTATTTAAGCAGGAAAGCCTCACTGAGATGAAAAATCTCCTTCACTAGAGTGTCTGGCCAAGTCAGGCAGCAGCACAGTAATGTTTCAGACGTACAACATATAAGAGTCAGAGAGGATCTGATCTCAGGCGACAGCAGGAGTGTATGAGAGGATCTACAGCTGATGTTCCCTCCTCCAGCGCCTTCAGCCTGTTTTCTAAAACACTGAGAGTGAGCAGCTCCTGCAGAACCTCATTCTGTCTGCAGCAAATTCCAGTCCTCAGCAGCAGATCCCCTAAAAGCCCCTTTTCTTTTTCCAAGATGGACGTCAGGGACAGATGGTCAGAGTAAGTCCTGCTACTCGCTTTCAGAGCAGAAACAGTAACTTCATTTACATACGTATGATGAGAGCGGTTAAGAACGGCCTTAAAAATAAGCACGTGTCAGTGATTCAGTCTGTAAGTAGACAGAGCAGAACAAACAGCCCTCATAGGGGACAGTGGTGAGTGAATCTGTGATGAACCTCAGTACTCCACAGAGGACAGAGTGCAGTGCATGAGGGTATTGAGAAGATGTGTGTGTGTGTGTGTGTGTGTATGTGTGTGTGTAACATTACCAGAGTCAATTACTGGCCAAAACTAGCAGCAACAAGCCTCCTGTCTGCATCAACAGAAAAGCCTGACACATTTCTGAAATAAAACCCAAACTCAGCTTCAGCTTGTTTATAAGTTGCTGAATGTGATGCTTAAAGGAGAGAGAATCATCACTTCAACATGCAAAGTACTGGAATGAAGATACAGACTCAATCACATTGTGCTGAAACGTTACGATCGACGGACAGTTCAGTAGCTTCGTCTTTGGAAACATCCTAGTTTTGTTCTGTCAGCATTCAAAATCAGCTTTAAATTTTAAAGGGGTGTTGTACAGTATCAAAATTCTGGTGTAACAAAGACCTTGATACTGTCTGTCGTAAAGATCATGTCACACTGTCCTGATACTGAACATCACCTCTGACCCTCTGCATCACAGTAACACACTGAGCATCTCAGTATTACTGCAGTAATCAGGATAAACTCACAACACTGTCAGTAAATGAAGCTCCTACCTTTATAAAGGAGATGTCTTCAGTCTCCAGGCTCTTCTCTATAGCTGTGATTGTGTCTGTAAGGATGGAGACGTCTCTTGTGATGTGTTCTATCTTCTCCTCCATTATCTGACTCTTCATCCTCTCTTCCTCCTTCAGCACAGCGAGTCTGGCCTCCTCTTCCTCTCGCAGGAACTGATGAAGCTTCTCAAACTCGCCCTTTATCTGCCTCTCTGTGCTCTGGGCTTGGCTCTGTGATATAAAAACAGCACTTTAAACCAGACAAGAGTAACTTATTCATTTATTATAATTGATAAATGGCAGCCAGTGTGTTTGTTAGCCTCATCGCTCACATTTTGGTGCCGTTGAAATAATTCCTAATGGCTTTACTCACCCTGATGTGATCTGCTGTTTTCTTACACTCCTCTTCAACATCAGTGAACCTCTTCAGTTTTTCTTTAATAATATTAAGTTCAGGCTTCAGTTCCTCCTGCAATGATGTGAACCAATTATCACTTATTATCATAAATCACACAGCATCACCCCTCGCTGCAATACTAATGAAGTTCTGTGTTACTTTGTAAGTGCTGGATCATGGGAAATGTAGTCTGGAAAATACACCAGCTAAAGACAGGTTAAATATAAAGGGCATTCTGTGAGTGTTTGGGCAGTGACAGAGGTTTGGTTCCTGGCTCTGTGTTCCAGTACATACTGTAGTGTGCAGTGATGATTACATTTAACAACATGAATATAAATCAGAAACCAAGTGATACTCAAGCATTTATTTCATGAACAACCCCAATTCCAAAATTGTAGGGACAAAGTGTAAATTGTGAATAAAATAAAAACACAATGACTTTCAAATCATACTAGCCATTATTTTATTGAAAATAGAACAGAGATAACATAGCAAATGTTGAAACTGAGAAATTCGATAATTTTATCCAGAAAATGAGTTCATTTCAACTTTGATGGCTGCTACAGGTCTCAAAAAGTTGGGACAGTGGCCTGTTTACCATGGTGTAGCATCCCTTCTTCATCTTAACACAGAGTGGAGGCTTCTGGGCATTCAGGAGACAAGTTTTTTGAGTTTAACCATTAGAATTTGATCCCACTCTTGTTTAATACAGGCTTCCAGCTGCTGGAGAGTTTTGGGTCTCCTTTGACGGACTTTTTGTTTAATTATGCACCAAATGTTCTCAATAGGTGAAAGATCAGGACTACAGGCAGGACAGTTCAGCACACAGACTCTTCTACTATGAAGCCATGCTGTTGTAATAGCTGCGGTATGTGGTTTTGCATTTTTCTTCTGAAATACACAAGGCCTTCTCTGGAATAGATGTCATCTGGAGGGGAGCATATGTTGCTCTAAAACCTTTATATACCTTTCATCATTCATGGTAATTTTTTAAAACATGCAAGTGTCCCACACCAAATGCACTTATGCATCCCCATACCATCAGAGATGCTGGCTTTTGAACTGAACCCTGATAACAGGAGGGGTGGTCTTTGTCCTCTTTAGCCCAGAGGACAAGACACCCAGGATTTCCAACAAGAATGTAAAATTTGGATTTCTTCGACCACAGGACACTTTCCCACTTTGCTACAGTCCATTTTAAATGAGTCTTGGCCCACAGAACATGGCACCACTTCTGGATCATGCTCAACAATGGCTTCCTTTTTGCATGATTGAGTTTTAGGTGGCATCTGTGGATGGCACGGCGGGCTGTGTTTACAGACAGTGGTTTCTTGAAGTGTTCCTGGGGCCATTTAGTAATGTCAATGACAGAATCATACTGGTGAGTGATGCAGTGGTGTTTGAGGGCCCGAAGATCACTAGTAAAGGTCTTTGGCCTTTACACTTACACCAAGAGATTTTTCCAGTTTCTCTGAATCCTTTGATGATGTTATGCGCTGTCGATGATGAGACCTTCAAAGCCTTTGCAATTTGAAGTTGTGCAACATTGTTTTTAAAGGACCAGTGTGTAAAATGGGGGGCAAACAGTGACACTCAGCGTTCAGATTCTAGACTGCAGCACTCACGCACTCACTCACGCTCACCCCTCCCGTCGGCAAAAAAGACAGTGGCCTCCGAGGAACTAAACACTTTTGCGGAAATGGCGTCTTCCACGACTGGGATTTATACACACTAAACGCGTTCTCTAGCTGACTGGATTGTCCAGTCGGGCTGCCATACCAACATGGCGTTGCAAGATGGCGATGTCTCTAAAGCAAGGCCCTTGCTATATGTATATTTAAGCGCATAATTATAAGGCTACAAAAACCAAACAAATTTTTTCTATCGCGATTATAGACTTATACAGTATAAACATATTAATGAGTAGTATATTCAGATTTTGCCAATAAACCATGCCAAATATTACAAACTGGTCCTTTAAAATATTCCACTATTTTTTTAAGCAAGCCTTCACAGGTTGGAGAGCCTCTGGCCATCTTTACTTCTGAGAGACTCAGCCTCTCTAAGACATCCCTTTTGTAGCCAATCATGTTACACACCTGATGCCAGTTAACTTCATTACTTGCTAAATGTTCTTTCAGCTGATTCTCTTATATATTAATTGCTTTTCAGCCCTTTATGCCCGTGTCCCAACTTTTTTGAGACCTATTACAGCCAGAAAATTTGAAACAAGCTCATTTTGTGGATAAAATGAAAAAATGTCTCAGTTTAAACATTTGTAATGTTCTCGATGTTCTACTGTAAATAACATATTGTCTTGTGATGTGAAAGTCATTGCATTTTGATTTTTTTCACAATTTACACTTTGTCCCAACAATTTCTGAATTGGGTTTATTATATTGGATCATATAGACGAAAATAAGTAAACAGGTAGCAATATATTGTAAAAAAATATATAAATGTATTTTTGAGAGAAAGAGTCAATATCCAATGTGGCCACCCTTTGCTTTGATTACAGCATTTAATCTTTCAGGCATGATGTTCACATAATTTTTATTTCCTTACTCACTAAACCATTCTATACAATTTGAAGTTCATTCCACAAGAGATTCTTTTGATGTTACAACAGATTTGCTTGATCGGATTAAAGTCTGGACTATGAGCAAACCAAATCATAACTTTTATAATTTTTACTGAAATAATTCTTGTACAACTTAGAAGTGTGTTTAGGATCATAATCTTGTTGAAAATAAAATCGTAATTATGGTCTGAGTAATCAGACCATTTTTACACGGGCGTCTGGAAATAGTAGATTTTCATACTTTCATCTCTTTGCTTCGGTTCTATTTACATAATCACAGAGTTGTAGTGCTGTTAATCGCTGATTTTTTTTTTAACTCATCAATTACAGGTAACAAACATCAAAGATACTTAACTTGCATTTTGCATTTTGCTCTACTGCCACTAGTTTTCAGCGAACCAGCCTATTTGAAATGCTTGATGGTGTTTCTTGCAGTGCCATGGCAGCATTTAACATCTTCAGAATCATGTAAGGCCAGAATGGGGCTATGAATAATCTGAGAGCTGCTTCCATCATGCCATCGTGTTAAACAGTGTGAAACATCTCCTATCAACTCTTATACTAGAACAGCTGGCCATCAGAGGTAATTTTGCAGAATATATTTTTACAGAATATTGTTGCTTCAAACCATTTTAAACAATGTTTTTAGCATCATTAATAATGGAATGAACCTTCAAACTTGCATTCAGGTTATTCAAGAGTCTCAAAAAAAAATTCCAAAACCTTCCAAAATCCTTCCAAAAAAGTGGAAGGTTTTTTTGTTTTTTTTTAGTGTTTTTGTTTATTATCCATATTTTTTTTTTACCTAAATACACCTGTGGGAATGATTTTTTGTTCTCATTACCTACAATAGTATTTTTTAATACATTTTCGCCAAACAATTATAGAGGAGCAATATACGTATTAAATATATTAGGACTTGTTTTAGAGGAAAGTGGTGGTGTTTAATCATTAATTCACACTATTGTACTTGTAAAACAGTGAAAATGAGATTAAAGTAGAGGCTGTCAGCTCTAAATTGTGGGAGTTTATCTCAACATTCTGTGAACCATGCAGGAATTACAGCCATTTTTATAGCATCACTGTCCACATACTTACAGACTGTAGGGCACTCATACCACGCCATAACATTCCACGCCATAACCTTGCATGCCATAATGAATTCCCTCGTAATGAAAATAGTCAAGATTTTCAGGACACAGGGTTGCTAAACATCTATTTTACTTGCTTGTCTTGTATAATTAACAGATATTGCCACAGCCATTACAAAATTTATATAATTACAAAACCCAAAACCAGTGAAGTTGGCACGTTATGTAAATGGTAGATAAAAACAGAATACAATGATTTACATAAAAAGTTTACCTGTTCGAACATTAAGTAACTTGTCTTTGCAGTGTATTCAATTGAATATAGGTTGAAAAGGATTTGCAAATCATTGTATTCTGTTTTTATTTATGATTTACTCAACGTGCCAACTTCACTGGTTTTGGGTTTTGTATTTTTCTATTACAATTTTTACTTTCAACAGTGTATGCCTTATACATATTCAATTAAAACCATTTATATTATACATATGTAATAAAACAGTAACTAGTGAATGTAAGAAACAATTAAGAAGAAAAACAAACATTGTTTTATACGAACACATCCATTTGTAAAGCGTATAAACAGTATATCTCTTCTCTCCACTGACTGGTTATTCACTCATTGTGCATTTATGTACTTCCTGGTTCATTGATATCATTACTACATGCTACACTGCCTTATTCCCTCAATGAATCTACAGCAACTCATACCAAAGCAGACTGTGTCAGACCTAAATTTGCGGCACAAAGATCTTTAATACAGATTTGACCCTGGCAGGAGAATATGAAATAATGTTTAACAGAATACCTTCAGATCCTGTGCGGCCTCTTCCACTGGACACACCGGGTGGTTTCTGTGTTTTTTTGAAGTCTGACAGACGAGACAGAGAAGATCTTTATCCTGTTCACAGAATAATAGCAGTTTCTCCCCATGAAGACTGCAGAGAGCCTCACTCGTTTCTTCAGTTCTTCTCTCAGTCTTCTGCTTTAAGTAAGTCTCTGCAATGTTTTTTAAAGCCAGGTTTACAGGAGGCTCCACCAAAGAGGACTTTCTCCTGCAGACGGGACACTCTCGAGAGCTCTTCTCTTCCCAGTACTGCTTCAGACACTCTCTGCAGAAGCTGTGGCTGCATTTCAGAACTACAGGCTCTTTAAAAATATCAAAACACACAGAACAGCTGATCTCGTCCTCAGGAATCAAAGCTTTAGCAGCCATTTCACGGACTCAGTTTCTCAGTCTGATACTTTCACTTTCAGTTTAACTAAATCCCTGACAGAACACGCCCCGTGTGCTTCAAAACAAGAACTGACCAGCAGAACTGATTTGCAGTTCTTGATCTGTGATGAGTTAAAGTTATTGAATGAGGTGAGCCTTGTTAGTGCCCAAGTGAAAATCTCAAAGAAGGTTGATGTATAAGAGCAGGAGCTGGGAACCTTCGCTCAAGTTTTCATTATTATAAAACATACAGTCATTTCAACCCTTAGAACACTAAATGCTACGATTGTTACTCAATGGTGTAAGATATCAAAACCAAAGCAGTCGGAAATTGCCTATCATGTGGCAACTTGTTTGCTCCCGCTTCTTTAATTTGTTTTAAAAGGCATTTCAGCGCTCTAAGGGCCTGATTTACTAAGACCTTTAGCACATGCAAAATCTTTTTGCCCGTTCAAAACCAATAACATTACCCATGATTGGCCAGGGTACTTGCCTTGCACCAGTCAGTGGCAAGGTTTGAAAATGAAATGTCAAACAGCTTTTCATTATTTGAATATAGTCATAGATTTCCCATATGTGTATGTGAAAATGAAAGTGATAATTGGTTTAATGCATTTTCAATTTATTATTGTCTCAAATAACTCATTAATAAGTGGAAAATTATAATGCAATAGTGGGATTACATTTTCATTTGAATATTGTCCACTATGGGCTTCTATAGGCACTAAAATCGCATATACATTTAGCATAATATTAATGTATTGTCTATCATGTAAGTCCTACCTTGTAAGTAGGACCTTGAAAAACCTTATAGGTTTACATAATGTAAAAAACACTGGATGTAGAGCTATGCATTTAGATATGAATGTCCTTCATAACATTTAGCGCATGAGGTGAAAGTATGAATATAGTGCTGCTTCCACATCAGTATCAGACCTAACTTCAGTTGCCCTTGGAGCCCTAAGCATCTATAGCCAATCATGTGAATATTCATGTGCTTTCACCCGCAAATGCAATGCAACATTCAAACACACAAGCACAAATTTTAATGAAAAACATTTTTTTGAGTGTATTTATATCAGATTAAGAACCATCCACAACAATCATAATAGTTTTCTCATTCAAATAAAATCTCTTTCAAAAAAATCCAAATCCAAAAAAAAAAAAAAACTGTAATAATAAACAATAATAATAGTGACAAAGATAATAAGAATATATATGCTAAACAGGAATAAAATAACTAAATAAGTTTAAGTTACTCGTGAATCAGGGGCAGGAATTAAAAAAGTGTAAACTTCATCCTGCTCCTTTTCAGGCACGGTTACAAACTGATCTAATGTCTTACGCTGCTTTTTATTTATATTTTGTTTCTTTCTATGCTTCTTTTTGTTTGACTTATGTCCTTTTTCCCATTTGGAACAGTAACTGTATATTTTGTCTGAAATAAACATCATAATAATAATAATAATAATAATAATACAACAAATGATTACTGGATTAAAATATCATTCAAATATTGACAATTGATACAAACTCTGACACATTAAAGTTCATACAACCTTCCAAAAAATTAAAGTTTTTCTTCATCTACATCTCATCTCCAACAGAGCTCACGTTCACAGTAAGGTTAATGATAATACAGTATGAGTTAGATATACAAAAATGACAACTGTCAGACGAAGGTATTATGAAGATTGGACTTTTCACTGCACAGTAATTTGAAATTGTTTTCACTGCCGTTGGTAGTCGGCCTCTTGGCGGCGTGTCCACTCAATGTCTACACAGAAACTATTTCTGCCCTTTGAAACACATTGTAAGAAATTGATATTAACATTTATGAAACAGGCGCAAATCTATCCTGGGTCCTACGTCTTCATCGACCGCCTGGCGTGGGCTGTGGCTCGGAACGCCAACTCTGCCTCATCTTTTGTCCGGACGCTTCTCACAGCAGTATTCCCTATGCATGTTCTCCTCGTGAGCAACCTTTGTGGCAGGTCGTGGGATTCTGGGACTCATCGTCTAGCGCTGAGGAAGAGCAAAGTGGATGCGATCTACAGTGTGTTTCAAACCTGTTCAGTGTATGATAATAATGTAGAATGAGTGGGTATTAGTGGATCTGCACCTCTGTTCCTTTCTGTGCTGCTGCACTGAGGTTGTGCTGTTTTTCATTTCTCTTGCTTGATATGCGTCATCAGTTGTTGGCCCCTCTGCTTCATAACGAGAGATTTTTGCCTGGCACTGGCAAAATGGCCTCATGACAAGCACCGGGTCAGCAGTCAATGCCAAACTGCCAGAGATAAGAGGGAAGCAAAAAACTGCAGATTCAGGAGATATTATTACTATTAGAGGACTGAAAGGTTTTCACTGTTGATGCTCTCAATTTTTTTTTTCTCAAGAGAATTTTTATTTATTTTTTTATTTTTATGTATTTGTACACATCACACAAAATGGAAAAAACAAAGACAGAAAAGAATAAAAAAATTGTCGACAATTTGTCGAGTCGATCCCTTAACCCTGACCGTTCAGTTCGATGTGTTTGTTTTTTTTTTTCTTGGGAGAAATGTGAGAATTTTTTCCTTCATTTTTACCGGACTGTTCAAAGGCACTTTTTAGTCTCAAATAGTTTGACTGTAAAGCACTTTTCTTTCACCAATAAATTCTTAAGTGTTTTCATCGCAAAATTGTGTAATTTATCCACAGAAATCATGTTTGACGAACGGAGGTGGACATTACAGGGGTCAGAAAGTAAAAGTCCCACCATGTTTTACTTCCACCCATCAACTCAACCAGCTGGTTTTCTTGCCTAGTCCAACCTCTGGTCTGAAGGGCTGTTTTATTTAGCAAAGGAGGTCCAGGAGGTCAGAACTAAATACTGAGGGAGACTTTTACTTTCTGAACCTGGATTGTCCACCTCTGTTGACGAGTGTATGTGGGGATATCGTAAAAGTATTTTTAATAATTGAGAAATTAGAGGGAAATGTAAGAGGATTGAAGAGCAGACACTCAACATTCTTATTTAGAACATATTAATACTGTTTAAAATCTGTGGTACGAAAGAACAAAAAAGGGTGAAGTAAACATCCATGACTTTAGTAAGACTAACACATGAATCTGCCTAAAAAACGTCTAATGATTTATGAAGAAAAGTGAAATTTCATAGCTTTTTCCAACTGAAGTCATGTATTATCACACACTCTTTACATGTAAAACTTTTAGAAGACTTTAGACAGTATTCATTTATCTTGCCAAAAAATCCCTGTAAATTGTGTGGATGCCTTTTAGTATGAGTGTGGCCATAATCGTACACAAAAAGAGACTGGCATGTATTTAACATATGTGAAACACAGAATGTCACGCTATTGGATTTAAATAAGGTTCATGTCACAAGACCTATTCGCTGTCTCAGTGTTATGTTGTCATTATCGATGAATGAAATGGCTGTCTGAGACAGCCAAACGCTTAGAGCCAAATTGTGTAACTAGATAGCAAGCTCGGTATGATGTTAGCGCAAGTATGGCTAATGGTTCAGTTTTCGTGTCAACTCTGATTTCGTGCTAATGTAAATAATGTGTTATTCTCCACGATTCTGCCATTGGTTTCGGGTCGCTTACTTTTTTTTTTTTTTTTAAAGTGGAATCAGGCGACGTCAGTTCACCAGGACATCCCACATTTCAGTGAATGGGGATGGTAAAAGGAAGATAATGGCCCCTGGTTACCATGTTGGACAAAACCTGAAGATGTCAGGTAGGCATGTTCCATCCTTTTGCATTGTGAAATAGAGGAAACTGTAAATGCAGTCGAGCTGGAGTCCGTTGCACAGGTTTATGCAAATGTGAAAGTGGATGTGTGAACAATGATGATGCTTGAATAAAACAGACATTTAACTTGCTCTAAAATGTTTAAGCTTGTTTTATATGTCTTGTGTTCATTTGTGATGCTTTTGTGATATTAATATGACCTTGAAAGCACATTTAAATTGGATAAAGTATTGATTTCAATCAATGCACTGATAGAATGGCATGTCTTTTGTAAAAATAAACTCTTCATTTGCATTTATTGAGGTTAAATACCAATGAAAAGTGCTCTCATTTGTGATCGTGTGACATTAGGTTGTGAAGTTATCACATATTCACATAGCAATGGGTGGCCATCTTGAATTTCCCAATATGGCAGCCCAGTGAGCAAATGGCTTCTCATATGTTAAAATAAACTCCTGATTTGGATTTCTTGAGGTCTAAAACCCCTTCACTCATGATTCTATGACTTTTTGTTGTGAAGTTATGACAAATTCAAAATATGACTGGTGGCCATCTTGGATTTGCCAATATGGCAGCCCCATTGAGCGCCAGCTTTGGCGCCCTCTAAAAATAAATTTAGTATGACTTGGTTTACACCTGTGCCAAATTTCATGCTTGTAGACAAATCTGCACAATTTTCCCCTGAGGGCCTGGACTATATTAAATAAGATGAGCTCTGTCAGGGCCCAAGTGAAAATCTAAAAGAATGTAGATGTACAAGAACAGGAGTTGGGAACCATTGCTCAGGTGCTCATTATAATAAAACAGTCATTTCAACCCTTAAAGTGCTAAATGCAACTATTGTTACTCAATGATGAAAGATATCAAAATCAAAGCTGCTGGAGATCGCCAATCATGTCGCGTCTTGTTTGAAAGAGCTCGCACTCTTTGTTTTTTAAAGTTATTTCAGCGCTCTAAGGGTTAATAAAAGCCAGCTATATGTTTCACTTGGCATCTACTTTGCTTTGGCTCAATTTAGTTTTTTGTGTAAAAGCTGCAAAAACCCCTGAGCCTGGAGGTGCTGGATTGTTTCTGAAGTCAAGGTCGCCTTGCCTCAGTGTCAACTCTCCCATTTGTGGGCCTTTGGCTCCTCTGTCATCGGATTGGCGCATCACTGATCAAGTGAGCCAAACCTGATCATTCATTTGCCACATATGAACACTTATTCTTGTCCTCTTTTTCAAGTAGAGATTTGATTGCACTGCAACTGCTTGAAAATCATTCGATAAAATTCCTGAATACAGCACACCAAAGGAAATTGTGTGATTAGAAATGTCTATAGAAGCTTTCAACACTCAGAAATCATATTTATAATTATACGACATATTTTTTATGGGTACAATAAAACTCATTTTCCTGGGTTGAACACATACTGATTCATTCATTCCTAATGAGTTAAGTTTCCAGTTATAGTGGCCTGGCAGCAGAGGTTAGAGGGGAATTTTCGAGAGAAACTGTCGAGTGAAATAATCATCACAGTATCTTCAAAAAATGTGCTCAAGTGATATGCAGTGACAAGTGTTTTCTTTTAATATTGGCACCAAACATCTCTCATACACACATACACTCACTATCTTTAAAATGTACTGAATACAAATAAAAAAAACAGTAGCAGATGCAATATTTTTTCATCATAATGCAAAGTAATTCATTATTTGTCATAATGCCAAGGACAATAACATTGGTTAATAAAGCTTATGTAATATTCAAACAGCCGTTAACTGTCCTCGAAAGTCTATCATCTTTACCGTAAAATAAGCACTTTAAAAGATATGTGTCAGTCCAGTGCTGCAGAGAAGAGAGATCATATTCTATTTGGTTAGACACACATATACAGACAATTGCTTTTAAAAACAATATTTTATTAAATATTACAGCATATATATTTAGAGCATACAAGTCCATAATGATTCCACTGTCAATGTCATCCACAACAATGGATCCTGTTAAGAAAACATTCACACAGACCGTTTCTGAAATGTACAGCAACTTTCATTAACTTATTAAATAACAGTTCAAAATTCAAGTAACTGACTAAACATGTTTTCTACTTGCTTTAAAGTGCTTTTTATTAGTGTTTTGCTGGAAAAAAAACAAAAAAACTGACCTTTAGTTGACACCAAGGGAGATGAGAACAGAGAGATTGGCACAAGGAGGACTGGGCTAAAGACCGTTGTAATTCCCAAGGGTAAAATATACTGTGTTCAATCCTGGATGGTGTTTGGCTAGAAATAAGAGTCTTGGATGTGTGGATTAGGGGTTGTTAGATTTTTTTTGTGTCAATGCTGGCCTTTGGATGCAATAACATAGGCCTATATCCACAATCTATCTAAATTTAATATCCAAAAATGAGAGACCAATTTTTCTGGCAGCATAAGTCAATTCAAAGATATCAGCCCCGTCCCATATATTGGCAAACTAACTTGCTTCATTACTAGCAAAAACTCATTTTGGAAGGTCAAGGTTATGGTCATCAAAAGGTCAAAACCACACTTTGGATGATATCTTGCGACCAACGTGCGGCCAACACCTAAATGTTCAGATGCTCAGTATTATCCGGTGTTTTCTAGCTTTCGCAAGTGTCGCTGAATGAGTGACCGCACTCCCACAGTATGGCACAATGGACGGCAACCATAAATGTTTTAGACCTTGAGCTTGGCAGTTTTCAGATGAATGCGTATGCAGTGGACAGACACTGACACGGAGTGCATCGCATGTTTAGGCTGAAAGAGCCTCTGGTCAAACCAGTCACCAATACTGCAAATCAGGCAGCGGTTTAAAGAGGACCCTCCCAGGAGGAAGGGAGAGATTAAAGGTTTTTGAAATAACTCGTCATGATGCCTGTCTGGCGAAGTGTTTTAAATAAACACCTGGAGGCACAGACAATTCTCCGCACAGTTGGTAAGACCCATCACAAACAGCCCATAACACTGTCATTACGGTACAACACAGAATCTCAACAGATTTTCAGAATTTGAAAGCATTTTAATTTTCAGTCATGAGACAGCGATTGGATCAATCACAAAACAACTAATCCAGCAAGCAATGCAGGCAGACAGGCTCCCAAAACAACCAAATACTGCACATTATAATTTTAAGCCAGGTTTCTACTGAAACCATTATGAGCCAAGTGTATGAAGACAAAGTGTGGTGCTTCTATAGAGACCTTACGTCAACGAAAACAGATTACGTCTTTCTCACTGTATAGGCTACTTGTGTTACCTAACATCCTAAGCCAGAATTAACAGTATAATTTGTGTGATGCCGGGGGAAAATGTGTATTACATGCATGCATGTAAGAGACCAGAGTGCTTCTAAGTTACTTAAGAGCAAAGGGATATTGCATGGATGGATAGAATGAGTGAAAGTATGTCGCAAAAATATAACTCAAAAAAAGTAAAAAAAAAAAAATAAATTCTGGACTGAGACTCCATAGTGAGGTGCATAACTTGTGGACAGAGATATAAGAAAAATGGCTGCAGTTTCAACTTGGGTCAAGTCATATGGACGGGGCCCTCCAAAATCAATTACAAATGGGCAGCTTCAATTTGAATGTATTTGCAACCATGTCATGTGAGCCACATACAAATTATAGCCCTTTTGAGTCATGTCACTGTCCAAACACTTACGACCCAGACTATACTAGCGTTCAACACTTGGTGAGAATTAAAGTCCCTGGACACTTAAATAAACACTTTTCTTCTCTTATATGCTGTATGAGAGAATACAGCATACATCCACAAAGTAAGGGCAGATGACTACATTTCCCAAAATACATTTAGAGGTCTTTAGCATTTTATTTCCCAGGGGCTGGACTTAAAATTGGGCGGGAACCTCTCCATCTCAAGGTGACATCACATTGGACTCGAGTAATCTACCGGACTTCAGTCAGGAGCTCAACCCATCACTGAGAGAATATAAATCCCTCCCTCCCCCCGAAAATTTCATCTCGCTACAGCTAGTGAGAACGCTGAGTATTCAGCTATATTTCTTACATGTCTTATCATAAGTATGTACATTTTTACCATTCAGACTTAGGTGGGTGGTTCAGAACTAAGTTCATTTTGAAATATAATTTATTCTGCCTTTCCAAGGACGTTAAACTGCCTGAAATGTGCAAGGAAGGAACACTGGTGTGATCACTAATAAATGTAAAGTCTGCAGTGATGAACTTTAGCCTACACCCATTTTCTTAATAACAACTGTTTGTACAAGCTAATCTCAGCCAGGGAAAGCATGGCTGTATGAGAGGGATTACATTAGCCATCTTAATCCTCGGTAACTGAGAGGATTAGATCTGTTAAATAAACCTTATTTTCAGCTATATAATTCATGGGACTTAAAATACTGGAAATGTTATGGCACTGCTGTTTACCAATCTTTTCATAACAATGAAAACTGCTAAAATAGCTGAAACCAACTGATTTGTTTCACCCATGAAAAGTCATTATTAGATGCCGTCAGTCTTTGGTTGCCTTCATAATTCATACGTTGATAAATCCGTGGACCTTATTTTAAAGCCTACACGATAAGTCTAAGTCTACATATGTTTGACAAAGCAATTTACCTAAATTTTTAAGTGGTTCTAAAACTACTGTGCGATAGAATACTCTTATTCTTTGGACTGGCAGCATTACAAGTAAGGCAACTTTTTACAGGACCTGGGATCTCATCTATAAACACTGTGTAGCCGCAGAAATGATGCGCATAGAAACTTCTTTCCAGATTTTGGATTTATAAAAATAAATTTCACTTGAAAAAACACACAAAATTAGTAAGATCATGCAAATATTAAAATCCCAAATTAATTCTGATTAATAAAAGGGGATCCATCATGCTTTTTTCTCTAGTTATAATATTCTTGAATGTCCTAAAAGGAGGTTTATAAACCTTTCAGCAAATTTAAAAAAGCTATCCCTTAAAAAAGGGAGCTTTTCATTTTTTTTTTTTTGTTTTTTGTTTTTTGCCCCCTCCATGAAATTTGCTCTCCTCACTCAACTGGGTTCCATCACTTGAAACTTCGGCCATGTTTAATTTGAGCATCCATCACTGTAACACTATATATAAGACAAGATATGAGAAAGCATAGTAGGGTCCCCTTCAAATAAACACTGAATGCAGTTTTGATTTCCCACGGTTTTATACATTTGGCTATTTTTTACAACTTGTACTTTTTTCCTGAGGCTTATCATTATTCAGCTTTGAAACTCACCCAATTTTTTAAAAATAAGACCCCAGGATTGGTAAGAAAAATCTTTGAACTCCTGTCTCATCCATTTCCAGCCTATAAATCATGAACTTAATAATAAATGTTCTTAAACCTTACAAAATACATTCAATTACACCAGTTGTTTTGTCTTGAAGTCTGATTTACAGAATCATGAGACCTGACCTTGATTAAACCAGAACAGACCCAAGAACAGTAGTATGCCTAAAATGCGCCCCCTGTTGGTCATAAACTGAAAATAAACTGAACTCAATTTTTGTAAAGCTCATTTAAACTGCCGTAAACCTTGTTTTTGTTTAAGTATATCTTCAAACAGTAAATCAAAAAAAAAAAAAAAAGAAAAAGAGACAATAGCAGTTAGTGCTTTGAAATATTCGACCAGCCAGCGCTGAATTGATGAGTGATCGGGGGGGAAAAAAATTGCATCACAGTCCTTTTGACAATGTCTTCCATTTGGAGAAAATGCAAATGAAAATGAAAATAGTCTGATTATGATTGGACTCGTTCATTCCACATTGCTCAATACTCTATTTCGATTGGTTAACCTGCAATAGGTTAAACCCCCCCCTCCCACAACCCCTATCGGCCTTCTTGGTGCTGGATTAATGCTGGAAAATCCAGGTGGAAACCCCCAGAGTGCTCTCCTGTATTTGCTTTCACTGCAGCAAGTCCATCTTCTGACTGCACTGCTGTGGCTCTCAGCCATGACTTTGGCGATTGCCTCAAAGCCTAATATTTATTTTGGGGCGACCATCAGATGGGGCATGGGTTCCACAGTCCACTATGTGTTGCTGCTCACATCCTTCCTCGCCTTTCTGACACACAGCCGGGGAATTTCCAGACAGACTGATGGGGGTGGGAACTCCCAGCATTTGGGACCGGGCATCGATCTCCACTCGGCTGACATTTGGGCTGCAAGGTCTCAAAAGAAATCCATTATCTTTACCAGCTCCTGCAGAAGACATGGTTTAAGACTTGAAAGTGGTCGCATCTTGCCTTCAGTCAAGAACTTCCACTCTCCCTTAAGACAGACGCTTATGCACTTGTAAAACAGTCAGTAAAATACAAGCCTGGTCGACTGGCTTACAGTCTTTTTCCCTCGTCTTTGGGATTGGGATTAAGGAATAATTGGAATCGTGATGCAGAATATACCTGGCTTTGAACTCTGTATCTTTTCAAGGCTAGAGAACCATCTTGTATTCTCAAATGATACTTGGGCATGAAGCTACTATAGTTCAGGGTTTGAATGGCAGGAGGAGGGAAGACCATTCCTCCGTGAGCTCGACTGAAGTTACGGCACCAGCACGCAAGTCATTCCAAATGCTTTCCCAAGATTCAAATTTCCATTACTGAAGTCTCCTTGTTGCAAACAGAGAAAGGGGGCACAGCAATCACATTTTGAATATCACACAATTCCTTTTTTTTTTTTACACAAACAGGTAGGAAAGTCGTGGATTTCGCCCATCTCTATGTGAAAGCTACTTGCAAAACAAATAAGTGATAAATATCTAGAATTGACGCGCAGCAGGTTTTTGAAAGGTTTTTTTTTTTTTGCCTCTCGCAAATTTAAGCGAGACGCCTCCTCCCTCCCTGGCTCATCCATAACTATGCGGACTCTTGGGGTTCATGGGGGAGGTATCTTCCCGGCCGCTCTGCCCAATCAGCTGATAGAGGCGGTGACTGAGGTTCTGAACCTGGCAGGTCCCCAGAACGCAGCCGACGCGCATCAGCTGAGGATGATGATGGTGGTGGTGGCCTCTTCCCCTCATGTGGACGTGGCGCCGGCCCCTTGGCGCCCTCTGGTGGACTTCGACGCGCAGCTGTGGAAGGTTTGTGTTCTGGGCGAGAACCTTGGAAGGTCGTCTCAAAGGGGACGCTTTGAGGTGGAGGAGGCGTTTCCACCAATCACGTCTGGCTTCCTGGAGCAGGCTGAGGGACGAAGCCCCCGGGTTCTGGAAGGTTCCGGAGGCGACGATCTCCCCCTCCTCTCCCTCTTGAATCCTCTCCAGCAGATGTAACCTGAGATAAAAGCAGAAGAAAAGTGAGGTGCGTGCGGTGATGGTGGTGGGGGTGGGTGTTTTCGATCGCCCCCTACTGTCATTTGTGCGTAAATTTAAAATTTTTACTTCTATAAAAATAATTACATCCTTTCCTGCTCCTGCAATGACCTTGCATCAAGTGCACCCTACTAGTAACCGGACAGTGATGTTGCGCTTTCTCCGCGGTCAACATGATGCAGACGTAAACTGTATGTGCGTGAATTAAAGCTAACAGTCTCTTATTTAACCGGCTGAATTACAGACTAAAAGCACAAATTGCGTCCTTGTCCGATACTTACGGCACTGTAATTCCCTAATGGAAAATTGACAGGCCTGCCTGCCATAAAATGCCAACCTCTGCACTCAAACATAGATCAAAAGAGTTTTACATTGCTTCGTGGGATTAATAGGTCAGTCTCTACTGGTCCCACATCTGCGGTTATTTATTGCCCAATAATTGCATTGAGCCCTTTTACCTCTGCGTACATCTTAGTAGATCAAACACCGAACAGGCTGTCCGCTCCCCCACCCACGTGTGCCAGCGGTGCTACATTGCCAAAGCTAATGAGAGTAAAAAGGTGTTGCAACCTTGCAGACAGGAACAACGAGTTCACCAGGCACTCTATAATTCACAAAAATATACCCTCATACGCTTTTAAAAAGCGCCAATGTTCGCAAAGCGCTCCTCGGTTGCCAGGTGTCTTCGCCAGCCGTTCTTGTTGTGCTGTGAATCTTGGCTCCTTAGAATGGAGCGTAATAATCCCTCCCGGTACGGTAGGGTCTGTTTGTACAGTGAGGACTAGCTCCGACTAGCTCAAGCGTGATGAAAAGTCCTGTTCTCCAACAGCCTCTTCCAGTACACGGGCATGGGGGATTTTTAGCCCTTAAAGGAGCCATTATGCTTGCGGAACCGCATTACAGGGAGTGCGCGACATCAATCAGCCACTGTCTAAACAGTGCTACTTTGCACGGGGCTGAGAGCTGGGCGCTACGGGCACAGGTTTAAACAGGACAGCAGCGCAATCCAAACAACATGTTGTGATCTCGGCGGGAGAAACGGGGCAGCGCGCTTAATGTTCGCGGCTTTCCGCCACGAATCTGCTGTGTCAAAGCCTGGCCGAGGAACCCGTGGGAGCGGCACAGGGAAGGGGTATGTGGTTCTGGGGGCGATCGAACCCATAAAGCAAACCCCTCCGAAGTAATATGTTGGGACAGGAACATAATTTCAGTTTCATTAGATGTGGTGAGGGGAGTCAAAGGGGAATCATGAGTGCAGATTGATTATGTCAAGGTTATGTTTCAGCCGTCGGTTCAGGTGCGCAGACATGTGCGTACGATATAAGGCCTAGATCTTCAGTCACCCATTAGGCCTAGGCAACGCATTAATTTCCATGCTGTGATTATCAGAATACAATATTTTACCCAAAGAGCTAAATGCCTTTAACCTCTGGTTATCAAGAGCAGGAAGCAATCCAGATGGTACTTAACTGCATATATTACAAACTAATAACCATATTTGGTTATTTGACAACAAATAGATTAATTGCATACAATCGTTTTGGAATTGATTTTCATTAAGAAGGTGCATACAATTCATGTTTTTAACTGACCTGGTCATTGACCAACGTAGTCATTACCAACTTAACGATTGCCCTTATTCTCTGTCGACTGCCCTGGTCGACAGCTTTGCACACTGCACCTGCATTCCATTTTTTATTACATAGTTTTCTAAAGTGGATAGAGTTGAAGCTAGGTAAGAGAAAGACATAGACAATGTCTCTCAACATATAAATGCCGAGGTTTGATGATTTCTGAAAAATGGCCGTTTTGTGACCTTCGACCTCCTTCATCCATAGACACCTATTTGAACGACCCATAACCTGTAACATTTATAAATGCCGAGGTTTGATGATTTCTTAAAAATGGCCGTTTTGTGACCTTCGACCTCCTTCACCCATAGACACCTATTTGAACGACACGTAACCTGTTACATATTTAGGACGTATACTAGCTTGCGATTTCATTTCAGCCTTGTAACCTGCTCCCTAATAGGCCTGGCAGGGTGGCAGACCAGTTCAGCTTTAGGATCACCGGAGATGGAATTTAGTCTGCCACATGATTATAAATGAAAATATTCTCAATATAAATCATGGCTTACTGCATTATGTAAAATATTCCTATGGCACACACAAAGCTTAAAAAAAGGCCCAATCAGTTTTGCGGAAAATGCATTGTCTAATGCAAAAATTATAAATGCATTTTTTCCAGTGAGGCATTATAATCCACAGCCACTGATGTCAGACTGCAGAAGGACTGCAGAGATGCTGAACGTATGAACACAACTACAACTCCTCACGTCTTAAGGTGGTTAGATCACAAATTTCCAGGAAAACACAGATTCACACATACACAGACATCTGCGACCGTATGTAAAGAGCGAGGCGGGGAGGCAATTTGTCAGACAAGGAAACACAAATCCACAGGGTTGCATTGGGCCTCGATGGAAAAACTACCTCTTGCGCTCCCTTTGAGGTTTTTCTGCAGAACGAGCAAACGACAGCTCAGCAGGGCGATCCTGTGAGGGGAGGGCAAGTTTAACTCGTCTCCATGGAAATGGTTTTCTTTCCCTCTCTTTTTGAGCTCCAGTGCCAATCCATCTTGGATTTGTACCTCGCTCGCCACCCCAGGCAAACACGGAAACCTGGCCCTGAAAACAAACTAGACTGCCGCCTTTGCCGATGAGTGTGAGTGCGGACAGGCGGCCCGGGTGGACAGCCAAAGCCGGGACCTTTCAAGTCCGGCCATGATGTTGGTGCGATAGAAATAGCCTGCTAATGCCATGCCTTCAGTAAACAGCGCTATTTTGAGAAGCCCTCCATTTCGCTGGATATTCGCTGACTTTCATGGGTTTTGGCCAATAAAAAGCCCTGTTTGTGCGGCTGCCCGGTCGCGACGGCACTTAAAAAGAACATTTTTCGCAGAATCGCAACACAATAGTTGTCATTAGAAAACAAACGGCTGTCACTTTAGAGGCTCTCTCTGTTCTGCTTCGTCAGCTAATGGAAGACGTTTGACAAACTGGTGACATACCGCTCTGAAATATTATCTCCATAATTTAGTCATTTCAGCATTTTGTTGAGTGAGCGCTAAGTCCTAAAAATCAGGTTTAATGCCCTTACAAGAAGAGGTCTGTCTTGGGAATACAAAAGCATGCCGCAGCACAAAGGATAATGGGTAGTCAAGGTATTTTGCCACTTGGACAAAAGGAACTGCAATCTTAAACCAGTTCATGCTGACCCATTTTTCAAAACCACTGATCTTGTCCACTTTTCTCATGAATGGCAGAGAGCTTGCATTTTCGCTTTAAACTTTTCCACTGATCTTGGGAAAGCTTTGCAGCAAGGTGCGAACCTTGTCCCTTTCCGCATGACTGGCTCAGCAGGCCTCTGCGTGTTAGGAGACATCGTTCTCCAATGCTGTTTACCATGTCATTGACAGATGGTGTCCGGTCATTAGTTCTGGCAGACAGCCATAAAACCCACCGTGTGATAGCGCTGGTGAATCATTTCTGAGAAGGTTAGCAACTCAGTAACGGATCGGAAAAAGTGGCAGCAAAAATCAAGGAGGTAAAAGCAGAGGAGGGGTGTTTTAACAGAGCATTATGTTCTTCTGGCTTTCTGTTGAAAATCAGTTAAAAACCACAAAGGAAAAAAGAAATCAGGGTCCAAATTTAGCATTTTTGTATATTTTATATATCATACTGTATATATATTATACATATAAAATGTTTTTTTTTTTTCCTTTTAAATATTTCTTCAGTGCTTTGTTTCTAAGATGGTTTTGAATTTTTAATTCATCATTTCTCCACAACATGAAAATGTGTCTCTGCTAATTTTTCCATTGTGGTCTTCATTGTTTCCATTGCCAAACGTAATTCATTTATTATTAAGCGTCAATCAACACTGTTCAAAACAAACTAATAAGTAAATGTGAATTCTTCTGAACCAATCATACACCTAAAAGTAGTCAACATCCCACATCTATTCTAGTCCCCTGGCAGCAGCATTTGACAACGTATGAAAGATCTAGAGTAGAACAACCTGATTGTGAGTCATTGTGACTTACGTCATGATAAACTCCTAATAATGAATGCGTCGCTTTGTTCAGAAATCTAGGCTACCACTGACTAATTACTCTCGGAAGCCTAACTTCACTTTCCGAAGCGCTGTTCTTTTCACTAATCGGTTTATGATTTGAAGAGAGAAGGCATTCAGTTTTTGGATTTAAAGTGTTTATGTTGTTCCTCTGTGTAAATTCATGACTTATCGAAATTGAAGTCTGCATGATTGGCCAGAGATTATACCTGATATGGGATTTGTAACCAATTACATCTTCGGTTGGAAATCAGCACAATATCCTCAGTTTTCACTTGAAGGCATTAGTGAAAGGCCAAATAAAAAGTAGTTTTAAGGGCAGGCTGGAGGGTTTTTTTTTTTTTTTTTTGAGATAACTAGAGCTTAAGACTGAAATAGTGCAACAAATCCAAATCATAAGTACACGCATTTACATACAGTAAAATATGCTCAGTCCTTCAGTGGCGCGGTGACTGAAAGCCGAATAGATCGTCTGCTGCAGGGACATGGATTCTAAGCATTTTTCTAAGCATAAAAATAATCAGAGGCCGTAGGTTTTTCAGGGGCGGCCGAAGAAGCCAACCAACTAATTTTTATTTAGCCTTATCACTGGATCTGATTTTTTTCAAAGACTGGATAGTGACTGGATTAAATCAAAACATTAATTTGCCAAGACCAATGAGTCACAGGAACTGGAACTATCTATTTCAGCGCCCATCCATTCTTTATTACACTTCTTCCTCCCTTGGGTTATGGGGGAGCTGGAGCCTATCCCAGCTGACTGGGCGAAAGGCAGGGACCCGCCCTGGACAGCTCGCCGATCCATCGCAGGGCGCACACACCATTCACTCACCATTCTCTCTCACACTCACACCTATGCGCAATTTAGCATCTCCAGTTAGCCTGACATGCGTGTCGTTAGACTGCGGGAGGAAACCGCAGGACCCACAGGAATCCCACACAAACACGGGGAGAACATTCAAACTCCACGCAGAAAGGCCCCGGGCCAGATTCGAACCTACGACCTTCTTGCTGTGAAGCAGAAGTGCTAAGCATTCCTGGAAATGAACCACATTTAACCACTTAAAGCCACGTTTTACATTGACAGTGAGTTGCTGAGGCATGACTGTTTCGTATGTGGCTACAATGGTTTGTAGCGACACTTTTTTTGGACCATTTTCTCTGTACACAGAGCGATTTGAAAATTTGAGTAATCCAGGTTGTTGATTATTGTTTTCATTGCAATTGCAATTAATGATTGTGCTCCCCGAAACACACTCGAACACTCTTAAGATTAGACATAATTATCAAGAGCTCACCCCAATTCCAATTAAGTTGGGACATTGCGCAAAACGTGATTGGAAACAATACAATTTGCAAATCCGTTTCTACCTACGTTCAAGTGAATACACGACAAAGACAAGATATTTAACGTTCAAACTGATAAATTTTACTGTTTTTTTGGAAATATTCCGTCGTTTTCAATTTGACGCCTGCAACACGTTCCAAAAAAGCTGGGACAGGGGCATCAGGGCATGTACAGGGTGTGTTCATGTTCAGTCTCCAGCACAATGTACCATGTAAAATATAGCAATGCAGATATGTGCCGCCTTGCACAATCCTGTACCATAAACTGATTCAGCTCTGCTATAGGACTTCTTGACAGCCTGGTTAGTCGTCTCGATCATTTGTGAACCTCGTGCCAGGTTTTGTCTTTTGATTGAGTTTGTATCTGTGGGATGCAGAGCATCTACCTTGACCATGAGTCCGCAGTGCATTGCAAGAACATGTACTGCTGTATGCAGAGGATCATAAAGCATCCTCTTGCTGGTTTAAACGGAAACACCGTCCCTGGGTACGGTAATGAGACTGATCGTCATCTTTCATCTGTTTTCTTTCCATATCTGCCCACATTTATGCACATCTCATTAACCGCTTTGCACAGAATACAAATAATGCCAAAATTTTCCTGTTATGCATGAGCCTATTTAGGCTTTATAACTCATTATTTCTGTCACAGAGACTGCGGAAAATTATTCCAGGTAAGCAAGAAATTCAATTACAAAATTATTCAGGAATTAAATTTTGGAATTTTTGGAAAGTGGTGTCAATATCTGCGCAAAGGGGTAAAGCTGAAACTGATATGTACCTCAAGAACTGACCTGCGTGCGCATTACATAAACAATCAGCCGTACGTAATAACGTGCCTCCATGCAGACTACTATTAGAGCCAGTGTTATAAAACCACTCGGCACTGGCTTGAAGTCTATGCCTCTGCCCATCTGATATAGGTTTGTATTGCTATACCACTGATCTCAGTCCCGTTAATCTAGTGATTACATTACAGCTATAGAAGTTCATGTTTATGGGTTGTATTTGGCAAATTAAGTCGTATCAACAAACTCCTCCCTCTTTCATAAACTACACCCATGACTTTTAGAGACGCATTGGGTTCCATGCATTTTGCCAGAACAGTAAATTGCCCCCGTGCTTGGTACACGATTGCAGAAAGTGTGTTCAGCAAAGATGCAGAGGGTGGAATTCAGACCGTATGCACTAATCCACTGAGGAATGTTCCCGAGAGGATCAGTTCCCATGTTGTTTGGACTAACCACAGTGATCCTACGGTTAAATGAGTATAGAATAGCTATATGTTTACTGGGGCCTCCGTATGGAAAAATATATCTCTCTCAGCAGGTCCGCAGTCACGCATGTTTAAGGACCTGAACACATGTGAAGAATAGAAGGTGAAAACACCATATATCTGCTGGAGACAGTTTAATTATCTCAAAATAAGTATGTACATCTGTACCTCCACCATGAAGACAAGGGCATTTATGGGCTAACACACTGCACTGTATATTTGATAAAATTGGCGTATACCATAAAGTTTTTATGAGGTGCATTCAGCATCTGTGCAATTCACCAAGCTTGTCCCAATTGTGCAAAACGAACATTCTATTTCCTGTAACACTGGAAGCTTGCACATTATGGTAATCATCATATTATCTGCAGTTTATAAGTGCGATTACAAGCTAAGTGCTGCCTTTAGAAACTTAAAGGCACAGTTCTAGAATTACGAGCATGCTATGTCCAAGTGCAAAGTGGCGGTAGTTCACAGTGGTACTGATGCCATATACTGTATGGTGATATCCATCACTTGTCATGTGACAAAGCTAATATTTAATTGAACTTGAACAAAATTACTCTGTTACTTTGACTATTAAATGAATGATTATCGTAAAGAAATAGTGCATCATTTTCTGTGGACTGGCAGGAATAATTGTCTCTTAAATCTATAATACTTAATTTCTATGCATCATGAAAATTTTGGGTTCGTTGCAAGTTTTAGCAAAATTTACTCAACCAGTTTCAAACCTTTCATATGAGACAACCAAGAGTAAAAGATTCTGTTAATCACATAACTGAGTTGTGTAGTTTAATAGAAAAAAAAAACATATCTTCCGTCAGTCCCATAATGGTAATTCCCGTTATATGTTAGGATAGAGCTCCAACACACTGCTAATCAGTCAGTCAGTGAGTCACAGACATTCACTTTTGAACTAACAAGGGTTTCTAAATTCACAGTTAACTGAGTAGCTAGCAATGTCACATAATGATTATTGAAATGTGTGCATGCTCGCTAGCCAAGTAATGTTAACTTAGCTTTGAGAGTGACACTTAGCTTGCTCACTATGGTGCAAAGCCTTACCGATTTAACTAAAGTTACTCTTAGCATTCAGGTTGGATTAATATTAACAGCATGATGTAATGCAGAATGATTTTTTTCTCACGCTCTCTGCCGATGAAATTTTAGTTAAAATGTTATGTACCGAGGGTAATATCAAAATTATGTAAGGAGCAGGGATGAATAGAAAATACTGCAGTTATGCGATTCATTTGTTTGTCTTTGGCGCAGAAACTAACTGAACTTTGTTTCAAACGCTCATTGGCTTCGACCCCATCATAAAAATATTGTTTGAAATATTGACGCAAATGTCGAGGGAACTTTCATCACTATCCTCCATTCTGGTGGTCACCAACCCCCTTCCTGGAGATCTACCATCCCGTAGGTTTTCACTCGAACCCTATCAATGCCCTCGCTCAATGTCCTCGGTGAGCTCCTAATTATTTGAATCTGGTATGCCAAATTAGGGTTTGAATGAAAACCAACAGGAAGGTAAATCACTGGGAAAAAGTCACTGACCCAAAATTGTCAAATGAGCTGAGACATCACAGTATAGCATAGCCTTAATAGGCCTAAAAATTATAAACAGCTTCTCCAGTGAAATAAGATTAATCAGAATCTGAAACATTTCCCAGTCAGTATAATGGGAATTAAGTGAATAGCATAACACACAATGTCGAGCTCAGACCATGAGAAGGATCTATTAGGAGCTATAGCAAAGAAATGTGGAAAGAGCCAAAATGGCAGAAATGGTTAAGGATGGCATGACACTCAATAAAACAAATACGTCTGGACAGGAAATCCATCAGGTTTCCCTCACCACAACATTCTTTCGCAACTACATGAAATATTTATATGGGCAATAAAATGATCCAAAATAGCACCACTCACATGCAAGAACAAACTTTATTGCCCCAATAAAAATATTTGATGCATTTGACTGCCAGGCCAATGTGCACCCACCATACATCAAGCATGAACAGTCCAAAGCCCATTTCATCACCGAGACTGAAATGGTTTTGACATTTTTACGGGAATTTTCTCAACAACGGTGGCAAAGGCCCTGGTATGATGTGCAAGAAAAGGTTATGCAGTCATATTTGGTTGCCTAGAAACAGCATGGCTGTGCCTTGGTGCCCGCGTGTCAAGGCGTTTAAACTAACGGGCTGAGATCCCGTCTTTGACATAGCAAAACACTGAGCAGTCCCTGGACAATACCTTACATCAACACATGGGACATGACACCAGTAATGGCCCCTGTAAGTCTCAGAAACAGGCTCCGATGGACTTACCCACCCGAGACGTCGAGTAAAGGGGTCAGGAAGTGTAAGCCTTGCCGTGCCTTTTTCCATCCATAAACTCAGAAAGCAGATTTCTCGCATTAGCTCTGTCACCGCATGCTGCGATTATATAATCCGATTAGCCGTTTTCAACATTCTAGGATGAATTCCACAACCCCAAATCAGAAAACGGTAGGGGCCATGCAAAATGGAAATTAAATCTAAAAGCGGTGATTTGCACATTGCTTTTGACCTGGGTTACGTTGAAAACAATTCAGCAGCGCATTATTAGACGTTTCATTGCACAAATATTATTGATTTTTCAAAATAAGAGCACTTCCATTTTGATCCTTGCTACATATTTAAAAAAAAAAGTTGGGGCAGTACTTACCTCTTTTTAATGTTGCCATTCCTTTTCACAACTCTAAATACACTTCGAGTTCCAACTTTTTCCGAGTCAGGGGGACGAATGTGCAGACATCAAACAACTGAGCAAAAGGCCGCAATTTGTTTGTGACGAATAAGCCTCTTCATTCCGTGATCACAGACAGAAAATCCAGGTTCATAAATTTGAGATCCCGTCATATTTTTATTCCACCCTTTAGTTCGGACAGCTGATTTTACTCCTTTACAGAACTGGTGTCTCTCAACCCAGAAAAAAAATGTATCCACCTCCTATCTGTAAGCCAGGGGGAGGTCAGGGGTAAGGACTGCGCATGATGGGCCGCGGCCTAGCTGTACGCCCTGGCTGAAGAGGAGCGATAATTAGGTAAACCAGGCGAGTTGGAGCAAAATTCTGGTAGTAATCCATTTTCTGAACTTGGATTTTAAACCACTGGGGAGAGGAAAGAAAAGAAAGCAGGGGGTCAGGTGCCTCATGAGAAATATCTTCCAGAGGAGTTCTGTTCTCTGTCATTTCACCTGTGTCCCAGGAACGATTGAACTTACGCTCCATTTTATGCAACTGTAAGCTCAAGTTTAGACCAATGCTTGTACTGCATATTCGTTGGTTTTGTTTCAACATCCCTTCGTGAAAATCTGTCACGCAAGACAGAAGCTCAATGCTTCCAATGCATGGTACACTTTCCATAATCTAGGCCCTCAGCTCTTTCTGTGGTGAATTACGCTCCGTTTCCATCGGTATGATCGGAAGGCCTCCATGTCCCCTCACATCAGGTCTCAGTGCTGATGGCACTTCCTTTCCGATAAGACTTTAGTGTCATGTGTTTTTCCAGGGGCTATAATAATTTACTGCCATCATACCTCCGGCTCATAAAAATAAACTCAGAAACACTGTGCATGGTCCAACTTTCAGTTTTTTTCTACAAAGCAATAAAAACAATTCTCTGATAGCAAAAGCAATAATAACATACTATTATAAACTGCTTCAGCCTCCATTACTCCTAGTCCTCCAGCTAGCAAATGGGCATAGCTTGCAAAGCTAGCTCGAGTGACATGCCCTTATTCTCGTAGACACTCCGGTGCATATTAGCCACAGCACCGCCCCTCCATAAGATGGGCTATTTAAGACGCTCTCCTACTCCACCTCTGCGGCTAAATAAAATGCCTCCGCCTGCTGCTGTGCTGCATTGCTCGTTGCTGTAGCTGGTAACATTGCCTGTTGCGGCATCGCTCTTGTCTGCTGCGGTGCTGCATCATCCTCTGCTGCTGGTTATAGCATTGTCTACGGCAGCATCACTCTCATTGCCTGCTGCTCGTTAACATCCTACCTCTACCCCCCCCAACTCCACCTGTGGGCTCTGAATATTCCTTGGGGGTGTCTAGACACCCCCCGACAACCTCTCATCTAGCTCATAGGCCCCTGAGTGTGTGAGAGTCAGAGCCTAGATGGCAAACTATCATTGTATCCATTTGTTAAGAGGCCTTGCCATGACACGTGCATGCGTGAATTTTGATAATGTGGAGAGTCTACCTGTGTAACATTCAAAGACGGCGAAAGAGATAATCTGGCTTGAGAGACTGGGTATGATGGCACCTTTCTAGAAAAAGAAATGGCGCATAATTACCTACACGCCCCATGGCAGCAGTTCTTACTTTTGTATTTGCCATTTAAAAAATGCAATTCAGCATCAGCAAACCCCTACTGTTCTTCACTGCATCCACAAAGACTAGTTAAAGCTTTTTTATACAAAACTGAAACAATGTATCAACACCATCCAAAAGCACCTCCAACTTCTCTGGGCTCACTGTCATCTGAGAGGACAGTATCACCGTGGAAGTGCATTTTTTGGTGCAATGCTTCCACAAGTCAAGTGGTTTTTGGAAAAGGAAAAAATAGCCTACGTGTCTTCCGGACCAAAGATGACAAAGACAGACAAAAGAAACTGTTGCCAGCGTCAGGTCCAAAAGTCAGCAACCAACTTACTGTGAGGGTATGCCAGTGCACATGGCATTGGTGACTCGCACATTTACAAGGACACCATTTATGTAGAAAGGTATATTTAAATGTCTACTGCCATCTAGAATTTGTCAGCTTCAAGAATTATCCCAGTATATTTTTTCCAGAAAAATGATTCCAAACCACATACTGTATGGATTTCAAATGCATAGCTGTGTGTGCAGCGTGTGGGGGTGCTAGACTGGCCCTGCACCTGCAGTCTTGATATGTTGCTGATTGAGAATGTATTGCACATTAAGAAGTAAAATGTAGAGCAACAAAGGCCCAAGACAATTGTGCTGCAGACGACATGCATAACGGAGGGCTGGGGGACAATAGTGCTGGCAAGACCTGACCAGCGGGTGTCTTCAGAGCCATAATGCTCAATCAGTTTAATAAGAAGACATGGAGATGTAACATATTAGTAAACAGGGGACGAAGCCAACTTTCTGGATCCTGTTACAGACATCATGTTGTATATTTTCAAGAAGCAGGTGAATTCTCTTGTAAGAATATCAAATAATATCTTGTTGTACCATTTTCAGCTTAGTGACAGATGAAAAGAAATTTCAAATCAGTCCTTTGTCATTTTATTTGCATTTTCATGGAGTGCCAACCAATTTTGATCAAGGGTCGTATTTGCATTTGACTTGGCTGTTTGAACTACTACTGCTGCTGCTACAAATACCATCATCACAGCTGTAAAAATAATGTGACACAAGTGAGTGTGAAGTAAAAAGTGAGGTGGCTATTTAAATTAATTTTGTGGAGAAAATAAATGAACTTAAAAAAATCCATTAGATACACATATTATACCGCTTTGGTTTCATGACTAGGAGTAAGAGTGGATTCAGTCATTCTTCTGGCGCTGTGACATGTTAGACAACATGTACCTGCGGGAGGAGAACACTGGAGGGCTCAGTGATATAACCGCTTGCTGAGTGTGAGTTATTGTACGGTCACTCAGCTGCCTGCGCAGGACTGCTGAAATAAGGTGTTCCCTGATGGTTCTCATTGCCTTGAGGCTGTAAAGCAACAGTTCTTAAAGGGACACAATCACAGCACGCGCATACGCAAACCACTGCTCCTATATCAACATCGTTGCCCTTACGTTTTCAATAGATGCAAAGAATGCTGAGGATCCTGGAGTATCAAGTGTTATCATTGCATTCCTTGGACTCTCGAATATTTCAGCTGTTAAATCACTTAAATCGATTATTGTTTCATACCTTTTAGCGGTCATTTTTGTTTCAGTTGGAGTATGTTCCAGAACTCCAATACTTTGTTTATAATTTTGCGCTCTAATAAGTTCATTTATCGGATGGAGAGCTATCAAAAACAAAACTCAGCTGGTTTAAGTTTTTATTTCTTTCAGGGTTTGATTTTTTCTTCATCCCAGGCATCCGACTGTTCAGTTCTGTTCTTTTGTAGAGCAGAAGTGCTCTGCCACTTGCTTAAGATCACGGGTTCCCTAAGGTAACACTATCGCAATTTTATCTTTGCAAGGACGTAAGCTAAAATAGCAAGTATTTCAGCAATGAAAACAACAACTGAGTTGTCTCCTTTGACACGGCCTATTCATTCATTGCCACTGGTGCAAAGTAAATATCAGTACGGTCATCTTATTATCAGTGAAAGCTGAAAAGCAAAACACATTCAGAATCCTTTCAAACACGCAGTGCAAAATAGCCACAAGATTCTATCTGTAAATCTTTGAGGTTGTATTATTAAAGATCACGCATGCACATGCAATATTTCCCGTAGCAGGGAACTACAAAAGGAAGTTAAGCGTGAGCTTAAACTTGCCAAATTCAAATATAAAAATAAGGTGCAAACCCTACTAAATTCTGGTAACTCCAGGCCTGCATGGGAGGGTGTTAAATCGATTATGGGCCTGAAGTCCAGTAAGAGCCCTATTTTCCTTGCTGGCATGTCAGATTCTGAGCTTGCGTGTAATTTGAATCATTTTTATAATCGTTTTAACACTTGTGATTTTAGTAATGAGCTATCAGTTTACAGATATGCTCCCCTTGCCCAGATGGATGCATCCATTGACATAAGTGAGGGCGCCGTGTGCAGACTTTTTAGAGGAGTGAAAGAGAGAAAGAGCCCTGGTCCAGACAATATTGGGGGAAGACTTTTGAAGAACTGTGCCGAGCAGTTGGCTGGCATTTTTGCTTTTATTTTCAGGCAATCTCTCCTGCTCTGTAGGGTCCCTCGTCTTTGGAAAGACTCTATCATCGTCCCGGTGCCCAAGATTAGAGCACCAAAAACTCAAAATGACTTTCGGCCGGTTGCTCTCACGTCTCTCGTCATGAAGACGTTTGAACGCATCATAAAGGCAGAAATCTTGGGCACAACCCAGAGCAGCTTGGACCATCTACAATTCGCCTACAGAGCAGGCAGGGGTGTAGATGATGCCGTCAACACCCTTCTTAATCTGGTACTGGGTCACCTTGAGGGGTCACAAAATTTTGCACGTCTGCTTTTTATTGATTTTACCTCTGCTTTTAACTGTATACAACCACACATTTTAGCCGACCGTTTGACCAGCATGCATAATCTTAACCAGGGTTTAGTTTGCTGGCTTGTTGATTTTTTAACGAACAGACCTCAGAGGGTGAGGGTGAAGGGTGTTTTATCTGATGCACTTTTATCCTCCACCGGCTCCCCTCAAGGCTGTGTCCTCTCACCACTTTTATTTATTTTATACACAAATGAGTGTCGAAGTCGGCATGCCAATCGGCATATTATTAAATTTGCTGATGACTCCGTGATTGTGTCACTGCTCAACATAGACGGCAATCATGGTCCAGTGGTGAATGATTTTATTGATTGGTGTGAGAGCTCATTTTTAAAGATTAATGTTCTTAAAACCAAAGAACTGGTTATTGATTTTAGGAAGAAGCCTCCACCAAATTCCCCTGTTTTAATTCATGGTCAAGCGGTTGAAACTGTACAACAGTACAAATACTTGGGGACCATCATTGACAACAGTTTGACATTTGAGGCCAACATAGATGCGATTTGTGCAAAGGCCCTCCAGCGCATGTATTTTTATCGCAAATTGAGAGGTTTTAATGTAGACACTTCTTTTATGAGGATGTTTTATTCTTGTTTTATTGAGTCCGTTTTAACCTTCTCTTTTATTTGCTGGTTTGGGTCCCTCACTGCTAAGGACAAGAACAGGCTTACCGGTATAGTGAGGATGTGTGGCAAAATTGCGGGGACAAATTTTGAGGAGATCTCTGTCCTGTATAGAGCCAGGGCGACCAGAAGAGCTGAAAGCATCCTAACTGACCCCAGTCATCCGCTGGCCTGCCAATACAGGCTACTGCCTTCTGGTCGCAGGTACATGGCAGCAAAGGTCAGAACAAACAGATTCAAAAACTCGTTTGTACCAATGACAATTGGCCTCATAAATATGTTGTGTTGATTGGTTCCCTAAAACATTAGTGCACTGTATTTATTTATTTATTTATTTATTGTGACTTGTGGTGAATGTGCATGTTGTTGTCTGTTTGTATTGCTGTGCTGTTTTTTCTTTCTGCTGGCTGTGAAACAAATTGCCCCCTTGTGGGGATAATAAAGTTTACTAAATGCTAAATGCTAAATGACGGTGCCCCTTAACCTTTAAAGTGCTAATAACTGCCATGATCATGTAAGGCGCAAAATATGCACAATTTACGAATATTAGCAAAATTTCAGATCTCAGCCCTCAAAAGGTCAACAATTTAGTTAATTTTTTTGTGGGCAAATTAGTTTGCAGTGTAAAAAAAAAGAGACCTCAACAATTGCGTCTCCCAAAAGACTTTTGGAGGGGTACGACTGCCTTGGAAGAAAGCTGCATCAGCCGCTGAGATTTTGGCATCATCACAGGAGAGCAAGAAATGATTTGTGGATTTCTTTCATTTTTGATGCACGGCAAGGAGGGAACCTAAACCAGAAACAAGTTCGATAAACCGGCTGATTCAAACCTTTTCTTGTGTTATTGAAGGCCTAAATTGGCCCAAAAACGCTTAAAAATGTTAATTTCTCATGATAGTGGGCTCTTTTTTTGGTGATTACTCCGAACT
This sequence comes from Gymnothorax reevesii, assembly GCA_029721435.1. Taxonomy (NCBI): domain Eukaryota; kingdom Metazoa; phylum Chordata; class Actinopteri; order Anguilliformes; family Muraenidae; genus Gymnothorax; species Gymnothorax reevesii. The sequence continues at coordinate 17,564,553 of CM056579.1, forward strand.
CTTGCCGTAAAAAGATGCCACAAACAAGTACTCATCTCAGCTTGTCAACCGGGCCCCTGGTTGTGGCCCTTTGACTGTGCTGGAGGAGGAGGGGGTGGCCAAGTGGGAGAAGGATGTGCATCAGGGGACACGTTTCTGTTCGGACGGTCCCTCAGCCGAATTCTCAAGCTAGCAATTCTCTTGGGAGCGAAGTCCAAATCAGAATAAACAGGTTCCTCTTATCTCAGCAGCAATGACAACATGGCTGAATCTCCCCCAATGCTTTAATAGTGCTGTAATCAGAAAATACCGTTTTTCGTTTGTTTTTGGTGTGTGCTTGCTGTCCGGTCAACACGAAGGTGAGAGTTGTATAAAACTTAAGGAACATATACTTGCAAAGCCTAGTCCTTTCTGGCCCAGAGCTCCAATCACCTCTGTACATTTCTTTTTGAGGGGGGGCACCCCCCTTTTCCAACTGAATACAGCCAAACTGTTAATTCCTCCACAACTACCTGTCAGCTACAAGGAGCAGGATGGAAAATGCTATGGCCCCTGATTCCCACCATTCACAAGAAGGCTGGCCCTCCCATCTTTTTCACTCGGCAGCCACACTGCCCATCAGTCACAGCTGCATGTACCTGACTGACCAGCAGCGGCCGCTAGAGAGCAATGGCACTAACAAATACTGCCCTGCTTAACCCTGATTATCCCTGCCCCAGGCAGAGCTGATTGCTGCCTGTCCCACACAAACATCCACCTGGGATTCGATCATTGAGCTCCTAGACGAATGCCACAGCTGCGAGGTACTCAGAGGCCGACCTAAAAATGTTTTTTTTTAACAGTCATTTACACTCCGAATGTCGCAGTGAGGACTTCAAAACTCGGCACCATGGGGCCCTACACTAAAGTTTTGCCTCAAGCATGAAAACAGCTGACAATTGGCTTTGTCTATAAAATCCAAAGACCTCCTGCAGTAATTCTACGTGAAATATAAACAGAGAAACTGACCAGTGGAAAGATGTAATCGTTGGTGACTGGCTTGCCTTCCAGTACGCGAGTGAGAATTCAGCCAAAAAAACCTGAGTAAATGCGTGAACAAACAAAATAAATGCAGATGAATCCGTTCATTCTCCTGGTACGGTTTAAGTCCACTCATCTCCTTAAAGGCAGACGGGGTCACGGAAAAAAAATCGAGCCAGACTTATTTAGAGTAATCACCATCATATCCTATGATGAAACATTCCCTCCAGGATGGGAGTGACCTCTTCCAGGCTGCCCCACAGGGCACAAGGGGTCACTGAGTGGTTTTACCTGCATGAATACGATCCTTAACCTATGCCCTTGGCTTCGCAGTCGCCAAATCTCAAACCAACTAAACTCATATAGGAGATTTTGGAACAAGGTTTTACAGACTTTCTCCATCACCATCATCTAAACACTGAAAGAGGGAATATTTCCCAGAAGAAAGGTATTCCATTCTTTCAATAATGTTTTACACCTGTTGACTCAATGTCACGGAGTGCTGAAGCTGATCTGCCAACTAGGGGAGGCTGGACATTTTAATACGACTTCTTATATTGACCTTTCCATTATCAATAGTTTTTGTATGAACTACTCTAGCAGTAAAATGACAAAACCTCTTTGCCCACATGTACATACGTGCCCCCCATCACAGAATTCTTCCAAGAATTCTGAAATCAGCTAATCTGATCACAGCTCTGCGACATATAGAGCATAAGGTAGCAAATCTGGGCGATTAACTTGCCATCAGTGCTAGAATCTGTGAGACGTCCGCTGAGGTTTTTTATTACTGAGTGAACACACGTACACGGGTTAAGCCCCGACTAAACACTACAGTATAATTTATGTCCTGGCCGCACACTTTGTTTGTCTACTTCGATAAAGTCATGATAAAGCAAGATGGAACGTCGGTCACAATGGAAAAACCAACAAAACTTGGTCATTCTCAGTAAAATGGGTCAGGACATAGTCAACATCCAACTTTAACTTAAGACCAAGCCCTGCCTTCTTTACATGCAGTTATCTGCACTTATTCTGCTGTTCGGGTGGGTATGAAGCCCAACACATTCACTGTACTGCAGTTCCACCTTAAATGACCCATATTGTGCAGTTTTTTTTCTTGAAAAGTTATTACATTCTTGGATGTCCAAAAGATAGCCTCAAACTATTTCGCAAAAAAAAAAAAAATCCATCTGTGAATGTGGCATTGCACTGGCCGGCCTTGAAAAAGCAGTCCGATGTAAAATGCGGAGCACGCACTGACAGACATGGACTAACTCGAGCTGGAGCTTTGCATTTGACAAGTTCAAGAAAAGAGGTGGGGAGATCAAGCGAGGTGCACAGACAGAGCTGGTAGGCGTGAACCATGTAAAGTGGGAACAGTTGTGATGTAGAAAAACAGAAGGAATTTCAAACCACTTCTTAAACTCTGAGTTGGGGGAGGCGAGCGTGATTGGGTCTAACAGCTAATCTGGGGTCTTCAAAGTCAGCCTTTTCTGGGCTGTTCGATGCATCGCAGACTATTGTACGGGTGAACTGAGGTGTGAAAGAGTGTTTTCCTTAATATGGGTCATTAAAGGTCACCTGCTTGCAGAATTCAGTCTGTGAACTGCAGAGATCAATCACCTCCAAATTTACACATAAACAAATAATATACAAATAAATCAATAAATCTATAACATACCACCAGCTATGCTGTATAACAAGGCTGGTGATGTTAAATACTGGACTGAAAATACAGAATGACTTAATGTAAATATTTAGCACCAATGCACTGTACACAACCAAAAGGCGCAACCTAGCGACAGAGACCTGTTTTTGCACGTTGTCCTCACTGGCATGCCAACTGCATAGGGCAGCATTCTCTTTCATCTTTTGAATGGGTAGTTTTTTTTAATCCTTTTTTTTTGCTTCAAAAATTCCAACTTCAGTTCTTATTCAAAAACATCCGTTCAGTTACCAGCAGGGATCTTTACATCACAGCATTAGACTATTTTGTTGAGACTATTCTAATTGCATGCTAGCCAGTAGTGACCCCACACCTGTCCGGATTGTGAATGTAGCCCAGACTTGTTTAAACAGGGGAGGTTTCAGCATCGCACCAGGAGTCATTCCTGCCGTCAATGTGCTCATGCTAATAATAATAATAATAATAATAATAATGCATCAATTTTATATCGCGCTTTTCTGCTTTCTGGACACGCTTCACAATGGATACATTATTCATTCACTCACACATTCACGCTCTGATGGTGGTAAACTACGTTTTTGTAGCCACAGCTGCCCTGGGGCAGACTGACGGAAGTGTGGCTGCCAGTATGCGCCTACGGCCCCTCCGACCACCACCAAACATTCACACACAGCCATACAGGAGTTTTCCTATATTGCATGTTTTGTGTATTGCATGCTAACCTGGGATTTTTCATATACAGTGCTATGCAAAAGTCTGAGGCACATTTACAGCAATTTCATAGGGCAAAGACACTTGCAAAAATGAGGAAATAAAGTTTCTGACAACTGAGAAATGTATGACACAGAGTTGTAAAGCCAATATTTGGTTTGACTGCACTTTTCCTAAAAATTTGGGACACTAATCTGTTGTAGTATAGTTTTAAGATGATTGGCCCTTAGTTGTTCCAAACAGAGTAGGAAAACCTGCCACCGCTCTTCTGCGGACCGACTGTCTAATTTGCGTCTGTTCCCCTCCAAGTAAATGCAGCCATGATGATGTTGACATCAGGGCTCCGTCAAGAGTATATTATCATATCAACTATTTTTAATGAAATGCAAACGTTTACTCATAAAACCATTGAATACATGAAGAGTCATCTGCCTGTTCCACAGTAGCGAGAAAAGGCTTCACGATGGCGCGGGCCAAGGACCCTGCTATAACCGAAGCACCAGCGTCTGCCCCATGGAGATAACAGACAGCCTGCCCCTCAGTCCCGGGCAATGTAGGCTTCCTCTGGGTCTCTCTCCGGCTGTCAGCGGACCCACAAAGGGCCCGGGTGACCTAAGTTTTGGGGCCAACAGGTTCTGCACTGCACGCCCCGTAAAGTTCTGGCCGTGAGGCCGGGCGGTATTTCCCATTCGGTCTGCCTCCAGCCAGGCCCAGCGATCTGGAAATACGAAACAAAGAGTCCCTCGAAACGCACTCAGTGGGCTAGAACTCAGCGTGTAACCTGCGTTATACTGACATGCGGCTGCAGAGAGTTCTGCTGCTAATTTACTGCCGGCTGAAAGGTCAGGCTTGCACAGAGGAAAGGGAGAGAGGCCAATCTTCTGCTGGGTCAACCGTGGGTAGTTATGCTCGAATGCAAAATCATTATCCGGTTAATGCAGCTAATTTGAAGTGTTCGCAACCTAACTATTTACAATCTTTCGGCAAAGGATACACACGTTGGCTCAGAAACTACTTGTCAGTTTAGCGGCAGGGAGGTCTGCACATGCTGGTGCATTTCAGTGAAATGGATCACGTGCAGAGGAGGAACAAGGGAGGCATGTTTTTAGCGCATTGACAGCGTCGAGTTGTACATGCGCGTCTCCGCTGGGGGAAACGTAACTGATCCTCATTATATAATGTTTCTTACAGAGGCCTGTACGATGGGCATTCTGCTCTCTTTATAAATAATAAGGTGTTTAATCTCTGTTAAATCGGAAATCTGGGGCCTCTGTGTAGCATGTGCTCGTTAAATATCCCCCAAAAGTTTTCCATCAAAAAGCACTGAGCTCATTTTTGTGCTTTCTGTCACCCAGGAGTGAACCGCTGTCACTGAAATTAGTTTCCAAAAAGAGCGAAACAGATTAAACACTGAAATGAGACGAACTCAAAGTGTCTTCATATATTTTGCAAATTACTCTGAATATACAATTAGAGACATAAATACGTTCCCTGAGGTCTCTGTAAACAGTAAATGCAAATGTTTGCAGTCAGTGACGCCAAGCCCGGAGAGGGCATGCAGATACTGCACCAGTCAAGACTCATAACTGCCATTCAGCCCATAGCCCAGACAAACCTTTTTAAAAGATGAGGTTACTATTGAGTGTGTCCAAGAATCATATTAATGTTTCTTTTTTTAAATAATTGGTTGGGTGTGGCTGTTGATTCATACTATAGTGATTATTATGAAATCTTGTAGCTGATCTTATGCAATACCAGTAAGAACTGTATATGATGGAAAATTACAAATGCAACACTTGCTCAGCTCATAATTACAGTATTCACTTTTCCGAATACAAACAGTATAGGAAAAGACTGGTTTTTCAGGTTCAAAACTCCTGTTGGACTTTTTTGGCTAGCCTTTTGTAAACATTAATCCAGAGTGTATAAAGAATAGCATACTTAGTTCCCTGAAAGGCTACATTTTCATTATTTTATGTAATTTTATACCACAGTATTGTACTTCTGGAACAATGAACAAGATTCAAATCCCTAATTTTAGTGTCCCTGTTTTTTGAAATAGTGTTAGTGAAAATAGGCTGCATTTCGAGATTTTAAGCGGCTTCACACTAATATATTTTAAATATTGTCATTTAATTGAGCGGTCAAATGAACAAGCTTTGAGAACGCTGAACAAATCTGTTGCGCCATTAAAATCCGCGAAAGCCTAAATATGAGGTGGGTGCGTAAATAAATAATATTATGATGCATTTAGTCAATTGGATTACTCCACCTGAATGGCAAAAGCTTCTACCACGTCCACGAATATTTCCGATTGTATTTTCTAAATAACCTTGAAATCGTACAATGATGAAAGCGTCATCAGCTGTTCGACGAACTGATTAAACGAAACAGCCGCCAATTGATGTCGAGTCCGATGGCCAGTGCCGGTGTCATCGGACGATCTACCTGCGAAATTGGGTCTTCCGTGGCATGATATAAGTATTTTTACAGTAAATCCATGAAAGCTGCTCAATTCTTTTCTAGACAACGGTGTAGGCTAACGAGAGATTTCTGGCACAGGAATTTCATTACAGACGCGCTTTCCGAATGATGGCCTTAGTTTGGATCTGAGTCTAAGGCAGATAAAGCGGTTTCTCTTAACTGTCTTTGTAATTAGTCATATCTACAGATCTCCAGCAAGGCTACTGGTAGTAGGCTTCACCAGAAGCGCACACGCCATATGGAGATATGGCAAGATGCAGCAGTGATAAGTCGAAGTGCCGCGCAATCAGGAAACACGCAGCTCAGGTAAACACAACTGCGGAATCGGTACTCCGAGACAAATGCAGAGAAACAATTAAAAGACATTCGGCACAATAACTGACACTCAACTATGGTGAGGTCGCGTCATTTAACTGGATCAGGGCAAATTTTCTTTTCAGTGAATTGATCCCATTGTTGTTTGACCAACCGTAAATAATCGTTTGATGTTTCTCACTGAGATAACGCTGAAACTGCTCTTCGTAACTGTCTCCGGTGTGAGTGTAATTGCCCCGCTGCTGAAAGCGCGCTCACCTGGTCATGGCAAACGCCGTTTGCGTGGGTAGGCTGTTTTCTTTGTTTTTTTGGCTCGTCTCCCCACCTTATCAAACCAGCCCACATCGTCGCTATATGCCCGTCACAATACATTGTCTTTATAAACATGAGGTCCATGAATCACCTTGGAATAAAGAACGCGCTTTACGCGCGATATGTGCTGTATGTAAAATAATATCAGCAGTCGGGCCAGTGTTCGGAGCGAACAGGTGAGCTGTAAGCATTCGTTTGATAACATACGGTATTTTTTACAATACTAGTTTTATTAGTTTTATTGTGATATGCGTTGCAACATTTAAGACACCGAAACTTCGAAACCACAAAGACCAAGGTTAAAGAGATGTCATCCAAATTATTAGTAACTCTCACAATTCAATAATAAATTACAGAAAGTTTATCCCAATGGCTTACCTTATCACATAGCTGACTCACCGCTGACTTACTTTATGGATTACAGTAAAACCAAACCAACTGGTCTTTCCTTATTGAAGAGGTTTCACATCTGATATAATCCCTAGAGTTCGGCGGCTGTTGCAGAGAACATCTGGGCCCTGCCCACATTCGCCCAAACAATCAATGTCTACAAGAAAGCGCATTAGGAAAGGAAACAAACCTGTCACAGCGAGCGCTTACCTGTGCCTGTCCGAGCGGGTTCCAGCTGATAAAGCCAGGAGTTGCTGCTGCAGGAGGAGCAGGCTAATGCAACACAGGGTTGCCGGGAAGAGTGACCGCATCATAGGATAGGTTCTCACGGCACCCGGTCAAGTATGAGGCTCAAACCACTTGGAAGAGGTTCAAATCCCAGTAAGAAAAAAAAAAAGAAAGAAAACTCCAGAAAAGTTCCGACGAGGAGTAATATCCTTTTAATTTTTTGTTAGTAGTATTTCAATAAACCTGTAAGCATAGAGAGAGAAAAAAGAAACTCAGCCATTCAAATTCATTAGCTGCTTAATTATTAGTTTACTTTTGTTCCCGTGGACCGGGAGTTCACACGGCTAAGAAGCGGGCTAAAACTGCCGTTTTTTCAGTGTAACTGGTGGACAGCTGTTTATAAACTTTATTAATTTTCCGATGTTCGCGTTGTTTTCAGTGAAATACGCCAGAAACGATCAATAGTAAAGTTTTTAGGTATTGATACATGGAAAATCAAATCCAACATTTTTTTTCCAATTTCAAGTCCTTGAAATCCTACGTGTACTTCCATATTCGATTAAATTTGCATATGTAATCATTTAATTAATGAAAACCCGCGAAAGGTAGACTACCAACCGTTCGCTTAGTTTGGAGGATTCCGTGCGTAAAGGGAATCTCAAGAGGATTTTCGTGAGGATCTTCAGCTCCTTGACCAAGATCACGGGACCAACTGTCCGGACTAAAGCGGTCCTGGCGTTCACTAAGTATATTTAAATATTGAGTGGGTGGAGCCCAAGACCCGTGCGACAGCCCAAGTTTCACAAGTCAGTGTTATGCTTTATTTGGAGTCAACAACCAGTCATAAAGTCGCGAGGTGTCGTAATTCTCACTGACAGGGTTTGGAATTCTCATGAGGATGTAGGATATGTCGTTTTTTAATGTCTTGAAGGTGGTACTCATCAACCTAGCACTCAGTAAACCCGCGAAGATCATGAGAAATCACTGTCAGCATGAGGATGCTCTCATGAGGTAAAAGGCCCATATATCATCAGCACATGAATTACTTTTTTCTGGATAAGCTCCGTGTGATGCCTGTAGAAGTCCAAGACTTAAGAACTGAAATTTGAGGAATTCAAGACATTAATAACAGTCTAGACCACAGTCTGTGTACTTGGCCTTTAACACGAATTAGCTTATAATGACTCGGGTCTAGTACCTTCTGCAATTAAACAATGAATATTACGTGAACGTGTAACCGCCAGCTTTAGTTTGAGAGTACTGTTTACCTCTGCACTGAGCAATCTTCTTGGGAATTGCCACTATTTTCAAAAATCATGGCTTTTTCAAATACAACCTCATTTCCAAAAATGATGTAACACAGTGTAAAATGTAAATAAAAACAGTGCAATGATTTTTAAATCATTTGAACTTTATTTTTATTTGAAAACAGTACAAAGACAATATATCAGATGTTGAAACTGAGATGTTTATTGTTTTTTTTGTTTTTTTTTTTTGGGAAATGTGGACCCATTTTGAATTTGATGCCAGCAACACATTTCAAACGAGCCATCAGGAGATGGCATATCCCTCCTGGCCCCACGTTATCAACTTCCGATTAGCTAAAGGCACAATGTAAGGTCATGATTAATGTGCGCACCAAGTTTTGTGGAAAAATATTGAACGGTTTTCAAGTTATGCTCCGGAAACGAAATGTTCACAGACTGATGGATGGATGGATGAATGGATGGATGGACAGGCGACTGCCCCCATGACTATATCCTCTTGCATTTTATATATATATATATATATATATATATATATATATATATATATATATATATATATTATAATAAAAAGTTGTTACAGGGGCATGTTTACCACCCGTGTCGCGTCACATTTTCAATCAACACTCTGTAAGTGTTTAGGAACTAAGGAGACCAGCTGCTATTGTTTTGAAAGCAAAATGTTTTCCTATTCTTGCTTTACCAGGGATTTCAGCTGATCAATACTTTGCAGCCTCCTCAGTTATATTTTTGTTTCATAATGTGCCAAATATTGTCAGTGGGTGGCAGGTCTGGACTGCAGGCAGACCACTTTAGCACCCAGATTATTTTACTACAGAGCCATGTTGTTGTGATACGTGCAGAGTATGGTGCTTGGCATGGTGTTGCTGAAATGAGCATGGCCCTCTGTTAAAAATGGCATCTGGATGGCAGTAAATGTTGCACGAAAACCTGTATATATCATTCACCATTAATGGTGCTTTACGGATTCATAAGTTACCCATCCCACGTGTGCTAGTGCATCCCCACACTATCATAGATGCTGGCTTTTAAATTGTTTGCTCATAACAAGCCGCACAGGCCCTCTCCTCTTTAGCCCAGAGGACGTGGGATCCATGATTTCCAAAAAGAATTTCACATTTTGATTGATCAAACCGCAGGGCAGTTTTCCACTTTGCCTCTGTACATTTTAAATGAGCCTGGTCCCAGAGAAGAAGACAGTGTTTCTGGACCTTCATGGCAAAGTTTTAACTTGTATTTGTGGATGCAGTGACAAACAGCGTTTACCGCCAGTTGTTTACAGAAGTGTTCCTGAGTCCATGCAGTGATTTCCACAGCAGAATCCCGTCTGTTTTCACTGGAGCGCAACCTGAGGACTGAAAATCACAGCCATTCAATTTGGGATTTTAGCCTCATCTTATGCGTACAGAGATTTTTTTGGATTCTCAAAATCTTTTAATGATATCATGTACCATAGAAGATAAAATCTCCAAATTCCTTGCAATTTTAGGTTGAAAATGTTATTCTTAAATTGTCAAACTATTTCCCCATGCAGTCTCTCATAGAATGGTTAGGCTCTTGCCATATTTACGCATGAAAGACTTTTATACCTAATCATGTTACTGACCCGTTGCTAAATAATCTAATTAGCTAATCATGCAACTTTTCTGGTCTTTTATCGTCCCGTCCCAACTTTTTTAAAACATGTTGCTGTCATCAAATTCAAAATGAGCCGATATTTTTCAAAAAACAATAAAATTTATCAGTTTCAACATTTGATACGTCGACTTTGTCACATTTTCAATTAAATGTAGGGTTTTAATTGATTTGCCAAGCATTGCATTCTGTCTTATTTACATATAACACAGTGTCCCCACATTTTTGGGAATGGGGTTGTACTTCTGGAATACTCTTTATGTTCTTTTGCTGCAATGTTGCAGAAATGAATGGATATGTCTCAAATGTCATATGTACCGAAGTCCCCCGTGTAGCCAATTTCAATTAACAGCACAACCAAAAGTGTTCATCCAAAATCCAAACTTTGTACAAGTCACAGTCTACATCAGATGAACAAAGCTAAAACATCCTTACATTTTCCCATCTCTTCTGTTATGTGTTGTGAAGATCAAGTGTGTAAAACTGAAAAGAAGGTACTAAGACTGTTCACCTCAAAATATGAGGACCCACCCATACCATATACCCAAACTCTATCAGTAAATAGTCCCGTATCTTGAAGACCTGTCCCCCCCACCCTAATGAGCCCCCATCTAATGAGCTAAGTCTCTCTTGCTGGTCCATGGGTTCGCCTCCGATCGTCTTCATTCTGCCTTCCCTTCTCTCACCAGCAAGTATCCTTTCACACTTTGTTTATCTTGCCTGATTTATGCACTTTCACCGGGAGAAACGCAGCACAGCGCCTGAGTGGCTGGCACCAAGGAAAGATGAAAATCACCAACGTTGCTAAGACACCTTGAATAGAGCCGTCAGTTTGAATTAATTAAATTAGAGTCACCATACTTCATTTGACGCGCGGCCATTGTGTAGCAGCACGTGAAAAATACAAGATCATCTACTACCTATTGTTGTCTCGCAGCAACTTTTTAGTCGCGTCCTCCAAGTCCAAGTCCTAATTATGTGAGCGCAGACAAACCAATAGATAATTCACTGACCACCTGCTGAATTGTGTGGAGTGTAATCACCCCAGTCTTTGTGGGACGAATGGATTGCCATGCACCTTCCCAGCTCTGTTATGGTCAGGCCTGATGTGAAATAGGACTCCTACACCGAAAAAATAAAGGTTTTGATTTACTTAAAAATGCTATGTCAATGCACTTGCGTGAACCATGCGTGAACACTACACAAACTCGGCGCCAACACCGCTGACGGTGCGTGTCAATGTGTGCCCTGTTAGGGTGTTGTCACGAGTTATTCACGTGATAGTGGCATGCCCAGCTAAGGCTTAGTTGGCGCACGTCACCAACCATTTGCGCATGGCAGGAACTTCTCAGGAAGCGTTCACATATTGCTTACACATAGTTCAAATTTTTGGCTACGCTTTGCATTGACGATGCATAATTTCTGCATTTACATTGCGCGAACAGGGTGCAAACAAGGCTCTGCTGCGTACCACCGAAATGGCATGCCTTGCCACAACGCATTGCGGGGACAAAAATCGTGCAAGTGTCAGGGTGGCATATGACTGTAGGCCAGTTTAATTCATCATGTTAATTGGAATGTACTACTCTCAGTTATGTGGAACTAAATGAAATAACATAAAACAAGTAGATCTAAAGTTTTGTTTTTTGATTTAAACTTCCCTGATGGCGATAAGCAATTTTGACTGATGCAAAATTGAGAAGAATTATAATGCAGCCCGTGAGTTTTGGCATGATTTCAATTTGTTTTTGGACTAAAGAACATATGATTTTAAAACAATAACTATGGCTAAAGAGGAGGTTACACTTCAAAAAATGAAAGTTACTTAAAAATGCAATGCCAACTGTTTCTACACAATTTAATATAGTAACTTTAAATTAATTCTTTATATTGAGTGTAGTACCTTTAACTTAATTAATTAAACTGGCCTAAAATTTTAGAATTGAGTTTCCTTAAAATGATTCTGTGGAACCAGTTGACATCTGCATCGTGTTGACATGAAACAAACCTTTTCAGGTTGAAAGACAGGTAGATAATGCATTTCCTGTTTTTCTTGAAGGCTATTTTCTAAACCATGTTTGTAGTCACCATATTTATTCGGGTTTGATTGGGGAAATGACAGCTAATATGTTGGAAAAAACGCTGTCAAAACTGCAACTTTTTCATTTTGAAATAGCTCATGCCAAGGCAGTCTGAGAATTTGAATGCAAGTGAACTTTAGAAGACAAATCAACCTGCAGTTGTAAACAGTCACTCTTCTCAAATTCATGAAACTTAAATCATTAAAGGCAACCAACACACTTTCATAAGTTAAAAAGCTGAAGTTCTTTTTTTTTTTGCAGTGACCTCCTGGTGAATCTAAGAGATTGTTTCATACCAGGCTAATTAATGATTGAATTTCTCGGAAGCAATAGGATAAATCCATCTTTTTTTCTAAGGCGCTGGCAGGGAAGGTTTTTTTTATTTCCCTCAGGAAACTGGCCTTTTAAACTGGCCACCTGTAATTACTGCTCCCTGGCTGAGAAAGGAGTCACCATTAATCTCCTTATTGGCGATGGTCGTCATGGCGCAGTCTCACAAAGGCTTCAGAAACAATCATTTTTTATGATGTCAGTCACATTTTTTCCGTGCTGTCATTCTCCCCACGCCGCTGTGGGTCATCGTTGGTGCCTGTGTGAACAGGGATTTTTTATTTTATTGTTATGAAACGTTGGTGAAATGATGTCTCGGAGTTCATATGAAAACCCAGCTGCACTTAGCAGAAAAGTGAAAGTTTTCTTGGCCAATTACAATGTCGCTAGTTTTCATCCAGGAAAGACCTTAGCGACAGGGGGTCAGCTTTTTTGATATATATCAAAATGTAAATCTCTCTATCTCGATCCTCATCACGTGCGGATCCACGTCCCATTTCCGCCTTTCGCTCACTGGCATTGTTTTTGGAAAAATGATAGCTGCAACCCCAGAAGGGTCCCCCCAATCAACAGTCACATGATGCAACTTTGTGTGCATTTAACAGCATTCAAAATGTAAAGGTATTGAGTATGCTGCATATTAGTTTATTAAAATATAAAGAATACACTAAAAACAATCATTGTTGCTATGCACAATATGAGAGAAGTCTTTTTAATAAAACCTCATGAAATTAGGTTTCTGCTCCTTCAAAAAAAAAAAAAAGAAAACAAATTTGTTCTAAACAAGAAAGTCAGCCGACAAAACTTGAAACAATTGGATGTCACAAATGGACGCAATATTTTGACTTTGATCCAAAGTCCCATTTTTTCAGTGTATTAAAAAAACTGAAGATAGAAATTTACGGCAGTTCCATTGTGAGTCAAGAAACCGCAGTCAGGCATATTTTGCACCAGCGCCCGTCTCGGCCAAGTGATATAATCGCCATAACGGCCTGCCATAGCTCTGAGTGATCAGACGTAAGACGTGTCACTCTTCCTTCTCTACGGTAGTTTGCTACATGATGTGTAGCACAGGAAATAGATCCTTACTCACAGACCATAGAAAGGCAGCACATTGGGAACCACCAATGCAGTTTTCCCTACTGCAGGGAAAGAGGTGACCATTATTATAACTTACTTTACCGGGCACACAGATACTCTACACTCATAATGTAACCGCATCCTACAGCATGAGGATACTTACAATCTACTGAACCACATAAAACATACACAGCAAAATGATCTGAGTACATTTGACTCTTATGGAGTGGAATTTACTCTTACAGAGTTTATTTGAGTCCATTCTTGCCAAAGCAGGACCAAATAGACTCTTTAATAGTTGATTTTACTCTGAACATTTTGCTGTGTACTGACCCATATTTGGGTCCAACAGATGCAGCTGTTGAATTCAAACCTGTGGAACTTTGGGGCCATTTTAAATTATTGTGGAGTTCGTGATATTTCCAACGATTCCAAATATTCCCGCGGAATTACAGGCAAATGATTATAAAGTGAAGTGCGAGATCCAAATAGTTTCTATTTGATGTAATGCTGCACCCATAAAACCAGGGCATCCTGGGTGTGAATATTTCTGATTATATAAGTGTGATGTAGCTTCAGTGAAGCACTGCAACCAGTAGTTTGTGCTACAATATGAAAAAAATGTTTTTTCTGACTTAAGCCTACTTAACCTACTTAATGGAAAACTTAAATAAAATGTTCCAGTTTAATTCAACCTCGTATTGCCATTCATCTACTGAATTTTAATGTGCATGTAAAAGGAACATGCTAACTCCACACACAAAGGATCCATCCAGGACTTTCTAACCCAGAACCTTCTCACCGAGAGGCTACAGTGCTAATCCCCGCGCACCACTGTGTCGCCCATAATGTTTTATAACCCAGCGTTACTCAAGAGCGGAGTATTCAGAGCTCAGGGAGCATATCGCCTCAGGAGAGCATTAGCGAGTGCACAGTGTTTCATTGCCTGCAAGGTACCTGAGGAGGAAATTTACATCTAACATCTCAAGCCGACAGAAATGCTACCCAAGGATCCTGTAAGATCCACACTGCTGCCAGCCACACAATACAGACTTTACAAGACTGATATTGAGAGCCAACCGATTGCTAGTGCTTCAACTCCCAACTGTGGAGAGGATTTCTGAACCCAAATAGCTTGCCGCTCTGGACCAGATCTTGGTCAGTTCTGGCCGCTTAACCTCAGGCCAGAATCCAGCTGGAGTTTTTCATAGTGTGAGTTATTTGTAGCAGATTTGATACAACTCAAGGCTGTGCGCGAGCTAATGCGAAAATCTGCAAAACTCCTGTGGCTACTTCTGGGGTCTTTGTTGATATCTTGGCCATGATGACAACTTCCATCCTGCAACAGCTTTGTAAAAAAAAAAAAAAAAAAGTCGACTAAACTGAAAGAAGTAAGGCACCCAGCTGCAACGCATTTCTGAGTTCGCTCAGCTTAATGTCCCAGAGGTTGCAAATGCTCGTTTTTGGAAAAAAAAAAAATATTGAGCCAACTCAAAAAATGCTTTGCAGCTGGTTGCCTTACCTTTTCATGTTGAGGAAACTTTGTCTAAACCACATCCTGCTGCAGCAAAAGCCGCCTTCCCAGATTCCACTTGCAGGGGAGGTAGGTTTTCTGTGTTGAACAGGTCAATGTTCTTTAGGCCATACTTTGCTGACCCATTTAATTTCACGATGTCATGTGACACTGGCATTGTGAATTAGTCCAAAAGTGTGTCAGTCCTCCAGTTTCAAAGGGATCATGCTTTTGCTTATTCATGAACCAGTGCAGTGTCGGATCTGTATGACTGACCTGTGTAGGCCAAAGTTACACTGAATTTTATTGGTGCAGAATTGCTCAGGTACCAAGCTAAGTGCACAGAAAGCTGTCTGCAAAGTAATAAAAATTGCCTTCAAGTGGATTTACGCACAACTCAAAAGAAATCAGACAAAAAAAGTCCTTTGACAAATTGTGATGGCTGTCACGAAGGAATGAATGCAGAGTTTGAAAAACAGTACGGTCAATTGTTTCGCTGAACTATTGACACTTTCGTGCAAACATATGTATTTATGTCATTAAATGTAACGAAGGTCTCACACAGAGTGGTTGTACTCAAAACACACTTAACAGCATAATACGCATCACTGACGCAATGACCTTATTCTATACGCATGATGTCATTTTTAATGTTCACTTCATTTTACACAGAAAGTAGCGCGGTAAACAAAAGGCGGGTCAGAGCTCCTGAATCCAAATAGAGGCAGAGAGCAGATTTTATTGATTTAAAAATCCATCTGCAACTTTCTGGCGTGCAGGATATTACTGGCAATCGAATTAAATTTCAGAATTGTATGAGAAACTGTGAACAAAATAGAAAATGTTATTTTACTGGTCTGTCTGATTGGAAGTAAAATTTCAGTTGCTTGTCACGATCACAGCGCCAATTGCAGAGCTGCCATCATTTTATTTGCTTCGCTCCGTTCGCTCTCAGAGGGAGCTGGTTTTCTAAAGATTGCTGCCATCTAGTGAACCTTAAGACAGCAGTTGCTTCCACCCAAGAGTCAATCGTAAATGCCTGAGATCGTCACGACCTGGGGGAGGAGGAAACTTCGAGATGCCGTTTTCTGTACAGGGGTCGAGCTGAGATTATATTTCCTATTCTTACAGTTATTTCCCACGAGCGAGCCTTTGCATCTCCAAACATGTTTGATCAGCGTCGTAACGACTGGTGTGGACTTAATTAGTGTCTTCGTGAAGCTGTGTGATCCTTTTAAACACACAGACATGACCGCATGGGTCCCCAGTGTTGAACGAGTGAAAGGTTTTTTTTTTTTTTTTTTTGCGCTGACTTCTCCTGGCGAGCTACAGGTGAATGCGTGCCAATGTGCCCATTCCAGAGGCTAACAAAAGCTAGCGCTATAAAGAAAGGTGGTCTTATTTGACTGAGCTTTTGGACAAAATTGTGTGAGCCAACAATGCCACCTGCAAAGTTGACAAATCCAAAACAAGCGGGACATGAACTTGATCTCAATTATCCAGAATGCCATGAAAACATCCTATTACATTTAACTTCATCTATCCTCACCTAACCTCTGGAATTAAAGTATGAGCCAACGAGTGTGTATTCCTGCTGTCCAACTAAGTGAGCAAAGGTCTAGGTTTCAAAAATGCTTCTGGGTAAATCCATTTGTTCCTAGCGTCCAGTGGTGGAGAGCTAAGGGGTCAAAGAGTAAGGGTCCTACCCTTCGACTTGAGTCATTTCTTCTACCTTCAGGTTGAAGAACCTTATTTGTAATTCCATATGATTGATATTTCAATGAAAGATCTGTATTTCTTGAGCGTGGTTTTCAACCACGGTCAATGACACAGCTCTGCATAAAACCCTTACTATAACAGTGCCATTTGACACCAGCAATATAGCAGCGATTGGGTAATTCTGAGATGGAGATTTTCCTGAGGGTTAATTTAGCTTTACAGTTTGCCTGGCTTGTTATCTGTTTTGTTTTATTGCTATGCAACTTTGCAATGCTTTGTGTAATAGTCTGTTTTTGGTAATGCTTTCATTTTGATACATGTGAGTTCATAGTTGCTTTTGCATGATTTGACCCTACGTAGCCTACTGTAGACTATCTCAATTAGCTTTATAAACCTGATAAGCCGCATTGAGCAAGGCATGCTGGTAGATAATAGCTGCCAATGTAATGCGCTGGTTAGGAAATGGATTTCCATAGCAAGAGAGTGGCACATTCATATCATGACAAAGTATTTATACAAAGCTGGAAGGACATTTGCGCACACAGTAGAGAGGAGAGCAGCATATTATCACAGGTCCTTATGACGTGAAGCCTGTGTTTATATGCAAACAAAATGTGTTACAATGGAATTTACTGCACACAGACCTCACTGTGTGTCTGTCAAGGGCCTGCGGGTTTGTTCCGTATCTTTTGTCTGTATGTGAGGTCAGGCAAATAGCCCATTGGACTCTGAGATTAACAACCTCTGGCTTTCGTCTGTGGTCAGTGCCATTGTTTATGGGACATGTCTCGGGTTAAACAGAATTTGACCCTGTTCAAATTCAGGGACCAGACCCACTCACTCACTAAAATGTGAGAATAAATTTGACAAGGTATATTATAAGAGGTTGGTAGAATATTTGTATACTGGATACGACAAAGGATTTGGAAACTATTGGCCCTTGTTTTGCCAGATATTAATACACATTTTTGCATTTGCGATAAACAATGGATTTGACATGCTTGAAGAAGGGTAATTTTCCTAAAGGGCATTTCTGCATTGTGGTTAATTCACCTGATCATTACTGATCAAAAGCTACAGGCATGAACTATGATTTTAGATAGAATTTTCACCCACTTCCTGTCTGACTCTGTATGTTGGTTTTAAGGCGGGAAATCATGTGACCATCACATCCTGTCTGACAAGCATATAGTTTATACACATTGTGCGTTGCGCTGTCTGACAGCTGTAGACGTTTTTGAAATTATTACACGCATACGTTTTCATTCCTCTTGAATAATTTCACGGGTATGAGCCAAGCAAAAGATACAATATGGTCCGCTCAGTTTTACTACATTCACTTAATATTGCCAATCTCTTTGTTGACTCATCTCTGTGGATTTAATTTACAATTATTTCCCATGAGTCACTATTTTCCTGTGCTGAAAGAGGTGTGGTAATGAGCTGACAGGTTCTTGGAAAACTTTCATATATCAGACAGTAGGCACATCTCAAAATTGCTTGAACTCCATTGCATGACTACACTTTTTTCTATAGACTGTATATATATATATATATATATATATATATATATATATATATATATATTTTTTTTTTTTTTTTGTACGCAACTACATTTACTTATCTGTTTTTTTTTCTTTTTTTGATGGCAAATGACCCTCCACTTTGTGCATGCAGTAAATGAAGGAGATTGTATCCGGGAAAATTTGTGCCAAGTGTTCTTTTTAAGGAATAAAACTTTGGGACAATGTACGGTTTAAACTCCTGTTCAACGACCTCCGACCCCGCTGCCTCTGGCCTCACAGTCTTGCTGGATATTTCCAACAAAAACATTTTCCAGGGACACAATGTCGCTCATTTTTATAGATCTCTTGTTTCTGAATATAACCTGGCGTGCATAAGCAGAAGATTTTTTGGGTCCTTTCCGGAATGCTAGCAAAGCACAGTGATGGAACTACGTGTCTCTCACTACCGAGACTTCGACCGTTGTATCTCTGACGTCTACATGCCCCAGGCATTATCATGGCATAACCCTTAAACCTGTCCCTTTTCTAACAAATATGCCAGCTTATAACCTTCTTAACACAGGAATCTGCGAGGTAAATCTATTTTTGGTGCCAGTGGCATGAGAATGAAACATTTTTTGGAATAAAGAATCTTTCGCACTCTGATACAGAGAGATATGTGAGCAATATCTCATGATTCTACTCAACTCAACTCTCAACTCATCTTAATTTATATAGCACTTTAAAAACAACCGCAGCTGAAACAAAGTGCTGCACATAAATAGGCAAATCAATAGAAAAACAATAAAATAAAAATCATAAAATGAAACAGGAATAAACACAGATAATTGTTCACCATTTTAAAAACAATTAAAAAACAATAAAACAATAAGACAAGGGAAAACCATAAAAACACTAAAACAAGAGCAGAGTCTCATGCAGGGTTGAAAGCTTGGGAATAAAAATGGGTTTTATACGTTTTTTAAAAATGGGCAGTGACGAGGCTTGTCTAATGTGCAACGGTAGCTCATTCCATAATGTAGGACCCGCAACAGAGAAAGCCCTGTCCCCTCTGAGCTTCCGTCTCCACCTCGGCACCTACTGGCTGCTCATCCACCAAGAGGTTTTGATTGTCCAATCAGCTTACTTCTCAAATGGTGTGCTCTCCAAGTGAAGTCTGGGACAGCTGGATTTATTCATATGGAGTTGGCTGGTATGAAAATGGAAGGAATTTCCTCAATTTAAACTAATATCTAAATCCATTCATCCGTTATCCAACCTGGGTATTCATCTTGGAGGGTCCAGAGCACACCTCACTGTCCACACCTGAGACCAGGAGTCTCCAAATCACTGTCCTCCAGGGCCGAGAACTGCTGGATTTCTGTCCTTCATTCCTACCCTGGGAATCAGGTAAGATGACAGTCTGGCCAATGAGTGCCAATAATTGTTCAGTTGGTAGCCTGGAAGGAGAGAAAACCAGGGCTGGATTTGGATTTGAAAGATTTTGGCAGCCTTGCCCCGGACTGTTTGCCAACCCATCGGAGAAAATACTCACTATTCATCCACACCTCCATTCCTTTGGGTGATTTAGAGTCTTCAATTAAACTGACAGGTTTGCATGTCTTTGGACGGTGGGATGAAACCGCAGTGCCCGGAGGAAACCCACCAGAACACGGGTAGAACATGCAAGCTCTCAAGAGAAACTCCCCGACCAAATTTGAAATCATGATCGTCGTGCGGTAAGGTAGACAGCGCTACTTAACGATTGCCTTAAGCTGGCATTCCTTTTCTTTAATCTAACGCCAAATGTTTTTGCCTGTTTCAACTTTACGGGGTTGTACTTCTGAAAGTTCGCCCCTTCTGGAATATTCCACTGCACCTGTCCTATGCTCCCAGTAAGACCTTAATTACAGGTCTCTGCACTGACACACTGGTGCCCCACTCAACAGCTCACCATTCAAGTCGGTTCTGTTTCATGTCACAGCTCGTAGTCGGTTGAACGCCAGCACGGTATTTTTAATTCGATCTGCCCTTGTCCATACTTTGCTTGTGAGGTGCACTGCAATTGCACAATAATGGCACTTGCGCTTGGTTTTGGAGCTCAATGTGCTGCCCCTCTGGATAGCCAATCATGGGTAACAGAGGCTGGAGGAGGTTCAGTCAGCCACGCCTATGAAATCAGCATTTTCCCTCGCCTGAGAAAGGTTCCACTCTAGAATTTTATCCAAGAAGTTCATTAGCTCCTGCGTTGAAAAGTGTAGGAGCACACAAATACTTTTTGAGTGACGAAGCAGTGTAGTGGATAGTCCTGTGCAGTTACTGCAGGAAGGTTATAGGTTTACCACATCTGGAGTATTGTGTACAGTTCTGGGGACCATACTTTAAGAGAGATATAGAGGCTCAAGAGAAAGTTCAGAGAAGAGCCACCAAGCTTATTCCAGGTATAAAAGATGAAAGCTATGAGAAGAGGCTGAGGATCTCTTTAGTCTTAGGAAAAGGAGACTCAGGGGTGATTTGATTGAGGTCTTTAAATATGTTAAAGGGATTAACAAAGTGAATCATGTAGGAATCGACCAAATATTGTGAGTTAAACTCGGGGTCACAAATGGAAGTTGACCAAAGGTAAATTTAGCACTGATATTCAGAAATATTTCTTCACCCAAAGAGTAATTTCAATGTGGAACAGCTTACCTGACCATATTGTTGAGGCAGAGACCTTGGGGGTTTTCAAGAGCAGGCTTGACCTAAAGCTAGATAACATTGAGTCATTTAGTATCTGAAGGGATATATTCACAATAGTATAAAGAAACTGGAAAGCTTAGTTGGGCTGAAAGGCCTGTTCTTGCCATTCATATTATGTTATGTTTACATCCAGATTTGTGTGGACAATAGACCTCTCTGTGTTTGCATAAGCAATTTGGCAAAATTGATGGCCTTCATCTGCTCTGCTTGGCGACTGCATCTGTGCATTCAAACTAATGCAAATATGGCCGTCTTCAACCTGGGTACAATCGTACCCCTGTTCTGGCATTTCTCGATGGAACTGGGGCATGTTTCGACAGACATGCCAGAAATCGATGTACGCTTCAATATACTGAATTGCACCCTGTACAGTTCAACGGTACCCAGTTCGAACATGACTCTGTAAGCCAAACTGACCTACATCTTTGCACGTAAATTGGATTAAGCGAACATATTCAGGAAAATGTTCGCTGCTTAATAGGCTCTACATGGTACATTTCACTCATATCTACCCTCATAGAGTTCAATCAACACTTCTTTTTTATTACTTTTTTTAAGCAGTTTATTAGCTACAGATCTCAATAATTACAACAATCCAATGTGCACTGTATGATAAAATAGCCATTACATCACATACAGTATAGAACATTTTACGTTATTTAATCTGTTTATTTATTATCGCATTATCCCTGTACTTAGCGATTCAATTGGTTGATTGACTCCTTGTTCCGGCACCGATGCAATCCCTCACATTTAAGAGCCAGGGGACCAAGATGTTGCGGACAGATAGCGCGATGTTTTCTGTGTGTCCAGGAACACGAGTCTTCTGTAGGATTACGCTGGATTCACAGCAGGCCTAATCAATACGTCTTTTACGAGAGATTGGATTTCCAGCCGGTGCAGCTGCCGGTAAGACTTAATCAACACTAACGATGTTTAGCGAGGCGCTCGAGAAACCGGATAAGCCTGCATTGTGAGGCGGAATGAAGAAAAAGCCTCAATTTCAAGCCCCGCTTTCAAAACCCCTGATTAAATACTCGGGGCTATTTGGAAACAGCTCCAGCTATTCCTGCCTATTTCACCTTTATCCTCCGGCCTCAGATATTTTTACACGCCCACTTCCTCGCACTTAAATAAAGGAACCGCTGCACGAAGTCCATTAACAAGTTAAGAACGCGGGAATCCCGCATTGAACACACGCGTTATTTAGGGGAAACATTCAACTCTCAACGAGAAAATCTCAGTCTACCCTCATATTAGTTTCTCACTGGATGTGGTTGAACTGCAGTTGTTTTGCTCACATATGCAGCATAAAACTGCAACGAAGACCCTAAAAATAGTATGTGTCATTCCCTATTAAATGCTGGACAATGCAGAGATTTGGAGAAAATATCCCTTTCCTTTGGCTGTGAGTTTTGCTATGTTTATTTGAATCAGCAAGTTGAAATGATGGGTATGATAGCCCGTAAGTAAACTTTATCAGAGAGTGCACTCCTAAGTTAAAGGGCACCGCACAGGAAGTGTTGGAATTCACTCACTGTTTCAGCTCTGAAACTCAAGGTAGCAGGGGTCATTGAAATCCAGGTTTCCTGCCACAGAGGAATTCTGGGACAGATTTAGTTGCTTTGCTCAATACACACGTCCAGCAAGGACACAGAACTCATAATCTTGAGCCTGTAATCCTGTTTCAATGTTTCCAATGTTTCAGCGAAAAGAAAAATCAGATGCACTGTACTGCCAAGGAAAAGAGTGACAATTTTTTTATGTTGGGGGGGGGGGGTGACAGAACAACAGAAACACTTGTGTCTGAGAGAACGTACTTTATTTTTTCGTTGTTATGCCTTTAATCAGAGCACATAATTGCAGGGAGAGGAAACTTCATGATTTGAATATTACGCTCTTGGTCCAAAGTTTCGAAATCCTTTTTGTAGCTGCTAATACGCAGAATGCCAGCTCGGTGTGTTGCAAATGCCTCCAAATAATGCTACCGTGCCAGGCCATGACTCCAAGGCCACAAAACTGTTTCAGTTCCAAATGGCCGCTCTTGACTTCGCTTCCATTTAAAAACCCTCTGGTTGGAGATGATCTCCAAATATTTTCAGGCATGGCTATTGAATTTATCAAATATAAATGTTTCAGATCATCAAAATCATAATACTAAACAAAGATAAGCCTAGTAAACACAGAACACAGTTTTTCAAACAGCGATTTCATTTATTGAAGGAAGAATTCTGTCGAACTCTAAGTTGGCCCTATGTGAAGTATTTGCCCCCTGAATTACTAAATCGCCCAGTTAAACAAATTTAAGTGATAACTGGGTTCAATTTCACCAGACGGACTCGGCCACGATTATTGCCAACTCTGTTGAATCAAACCATCCGTTAAATAGAGCCTGTCCTGCAATGTGAGCAGGCAGAAAGCAGCACAAAATGCCGCGATTTAAAGAAATTCAAGAACAGGTGAGATACACAGTCATTGACACTTTAAGTCTGGAAAGGAGAACCAATTTCTGAGGCTCTGGGTCAACAGCAAATTAAAGTGAGAGTCTTTATCGACAAAAGACAAAGACTTGGATTGTGGTGAACTTTTCCAGGAGTGGCTGACCTTCCAAAATTCCTTCCAGAGCCCATCAACCACTCTTCCTAGAGGTCACAAAAGAACCTAGACTAACATCTAAAGCATTGCAGGCCTCACTTGCCTCAGTTAAGGTCAATGTTCACGTTTCCACAATAAGAACGGGACTGGGCAAAGATAGCATACACAAGAGAGCTACAGCACGAAAACCAGCGCTGACCAAAAAAAAAAAACATAAAGACTTGTCTTGCATGTACCTAAAAAATGATGACCCCAGAAACATTTGGGGTAATATTCTTATGAGTCAAAAGTGGAACTTTGTGGAAGACATTGGTTCATTTTATCTGATTTAAAGTCAACACAGAATTCCACATTAAAAACACCATACCAACAGTCAAGCACGGTGGTGGTAGAGTGTTGGCCTGGGGCAGTTTTGCTGCTTCGCACATCGGGTGACTTGCTATACTGTAATTCATAGAACTGATCATTCTGCTCTCAACCTGAGAATCCTAAAGGAAAATGTCCTGCCGTCAGCTTATCTAAATGTCAAGTGCAGTTGGGCTATTCAACAGGACAATGGCTGAAAGCAAACAAGCGAGTCCACCTCTAAATAGCTCAAAAGAAATGAAATTAACATTTTGAAGTGGCTTAGTCAAAGTCCTGACTTCTGTCTGACAGAGATGCTGTGGCTTGACCTTAAACAGGGAGCTCATGCTTGCAAGCCCTCCAATATTAAACAATTATAGAAGGACCAGTGGCTCCAACTTCCCCCACAGCAATTTGAAAGACTCATTGGCAGTTATCACAAACTTTTGATTGCAGTTTTTGCTGCTACAGGTCGCACAAACAGTCATTCGGTTTAAGAAGGCAGTTGTTTCACATGGGTGATTTAGGTTTTGAATTAGTTTTTGCTTTCAGTAAAATAAATGGTCAATTAAGAAACGCATTTTCCGTTTACTTGCAAGGTCTTTGTCTAATATTGAAATTGGTTGGATGATCTGAAACATTTAAATATGTCAATAGGCAAAAAAGAAATAGAAATCTGGAAGTAGGCAAATACCTTTTCACAGCATTGTAAACTGCAGTCCTTTAGGGATCTGACAGTGACTCTGAATAAAAAGGACTGAAATTCCTATGAGGATATGAATGGAAAAAAATTGTGCATATGAGTACAAAGCCGACAGTGAGCCCTAAATGTATGGCCTCAACACTGGGGAAATGCAAGTGCCAACAGTAACGCAGGTCAAAACTGAACGTGTCTAACACCATGTGTTAGTGTCTGATAAAATACTATTGTGCAACCGTGGCTCTGTTGTCAAAAGGTTAGTCAAAGATGAATTAATTACCTGTTGGTGTGCTGGTAAGTTTTGGTTCATAAAGGCCCATCAGATCAGCCACTGTCAGTTCCTTTAAAACCATTTTTTTTACCACCATGGCAAACCAGCAGTTTCATCATGTCAGGTGATGATCAAGCTCCTAACTTTGATAGGCTCTGCCAGAGCACTGTCCTCAAGAGGGGAGAGATCTACTTGCCTTGGAAATGCAAACTTGCCATGTCAGAATTAATGGCCCATCAAAGAAGCCTGCGAGGACAGGTGATGGGACAGATGATTGCCAGAGAGGAGGTGGCAGCTTGCGTCACTGCCTCCTCCTTTGGTAGCTGAGAATCGCATTCCAATACAGGAAGTGGATCAATGATGTACAGTGAAGGGGAATGTGACCATTCGTTTCAAGCAGGCAGGAGACAAGATCCAAGGGAGGAGGCAATCCAAGAATGAGCCCCTGACTCCATCAGCGGACATGCCTGCCTCCACCCTCCCATTGCAGAGCCTTGCGGGGTTTGTGGGAGGTCAGTTCACCAGGTAATGTGTTTTGTGTGAAAAGATGTGGGCCATTTTAACGGTATACAAAATGGTACTAAAACAAGGATGAGACTGAAGAGCATTATTTGTAGTCTCCGCCACACAAAGAAAATATTCTCATGTGTAGAAATACTTTTCAACCTCTTCTTCCCGCAGGGAAAATCAAAAAGGAAAAGAAAGCGGAATGAACAATAAACATCTTTTGGCAAACAGCTCTACTGGCTGATTTATTATCACAAAACTACCATTGAGCTACAGCCTTTGTGTTAAAAGGTGGTTTGGAGTTAAAACGCAAACGATTTCATAAAAATGAAGCTTGCTCAGCACCTGCTGTATTCATTGACACACCCCAAATTTGCCACTCAACCCACTGTAAAGCAAACACCTCGATTGCAAACCCCAAAACTGGGCTAAAGCAAAGAATATGCCATTTGTGACAGACAAAATTGTAAATGATGTTACCGACGCATGCGTTTTCGTTTGCGAAGGCACATAAGTGGAGCCCAGTGTCAACTTTAATCTTGTTGTTGTCAAACAAAAAGTGAGCTGAAGCACAGACCCAAAAAGCAAGAATTGTGTCGCTACTGGCAGAGTTCAGTGTCTTTGCCATCCATTAAAATTAGCTGGATAAATGGAGACATTTAAATATGGCAAATGTGCAAAATAGAAGAAGTTGTGAGGGGAGGGTGGCAAATCCTTTTACACAGCACTGTATAAGTCAAGTTGACCAGAATGTAGTGATTCAATTCACAACCAACCTAAAAATGAGGGAGTGATTCGAGTACGAATGTCCTAAAACAACTAGAAAGAGTTTAATATTTATTATTCCTTTTGGAGACTGAAGAAACAAGACAAAGAGGCCTCCTTTCCACAGCTCAGTTTGAATGAGTTCATATGCTTAATCGGATGATGGGACACTGTGCCAACGCCAAGATTCACTTGAGCCTCTGTGCGGCACAAGGCCAGGGACACAATTAATGGGGCACACTGAATTGATGCAACATATCCACAGAAATTTAAACATTATGCAACAGTTTGTTCCGCAGTAGCGGTTAATGGCTTGAATCGCAGTGATTCAGTCAAGCATGCAGACCACTACACTGACATTTCTTGGGCAGTGAACATTGTTAAATAAAGAGGCAAAGCTGGCCTGCCCAGTGAATTGTACAGCTGCCATGTTTTTGATGAAATGGGCAATCAAAGAACCTAATGGAATCAAGTTCTTTACTTCATTAATTAAACATAAATATTCTGTACTGATTTCTCTCCATTTTTTCTAAACTCGGTTCTTCTGCAATTGAACACTGAATCGTCCCTTGATTTAATTACCTACGCAAAATGGTCCTCTTCCCTTTCCATCTCAGCAGATGGAGCGTTCTGGCACAAGATGGCCGCCATCACATCACTCAGGTGGGTGCTTCACATTGGTGATGGTGAAATGAGATTACACCATGACTGTAAAACAGTCTGAGCAACTATGAGAAGGTGCCATATAAATACTTTGTTCATTCATTCATTGAAAGTGACTTACAAGTAGAAAAAACCTTGTGGTCAAAAATATTTGGACTACACACAGTTACTGAGTACACATCAAGAGGTTGACCAACTAATATTTTTTTATGCTAAGCCCAATAAAACTTTGTATAACTGTGCAAATGGTTCACATTAGTCCAATATTAACCATGTTAAATTAATCAAATCTTTTGGCACAGTTGCTTAAACTCTTTGATATCCCGTTCGATGGAACTGTCATTTGGAAATAATCCGACATTAGATCACATTAAAGCAAGACAATGAAGAAGTGACATACTACCTCATTGACCTTGTCAATGGCGAAAAATTAAAGCTTTGTTCAATTGTCAGAATTGTTTAATCCATGCATTGTAGCAATTTGCTTTTTCCGGGTCGGGAATTTCTCTTGGAAAATTTTCAAGGGGAAGAACAGAAAAACTTTTTGAGAGAAATTCCTTGTTTCCTCCTGTAGGCCATGGGCTCTAGAAGCCATTTGTGAGCACCCTACAAGCCAACCAATTTGCGCCTTATCTATGATGGGCTGACTGCCCTATGCCAGAAAAGTACTGCACCCTGATTGGTTTGCCAAGATTCCTCTCTTGTTCATAATATCCACTCTCTCTCTGCATATTCTGTTCAACTGGAATTAAATATTGGCAGCCAAATGCATAAAACTGCCTGCAAGAACTACAAATCAAAGTGAAGCAGCCATATCACCATACACTCTAACTGAAAGTAAAGCAACGAGAAACTTTCAGTTTATTCTGAAACACTGTAGTCATTTCCTGGAATCTGAGGCGAACTCACTTGGAGTTCCTTTGACTTTTTATCAATTAAAAAAAAAATTGAAAACATGCAAATTGCATAAAAAGGGAATAGTTTATGCAAACGTTTCCTGGATGCCTGCCTGCACAGGTATTTTGCCAACAGTATTGATGGCGTTTTGCCAAATATTCTTGGTAGCATTTACAATAAAAGAATACTTTTGTCTCGTTCATTGGCTGAATGGCTTCCCACCTCCTACGTACATAGTTGAGGTGCATTTATCCTACATCGTGCCATAATTGATTCTCTACAATGTTAGAGATCCATTCTCCATCACATCTCATTATCCCTAAACACTGACTCACGACAATGTGCTGGACAACAAGCTTTTGAATGTTTTGAGGGAGAAAATACAAGGCCAAAAAACAAAACTGTGACTGCCGGCTCGCGTGAACTTTAACGTACTGCTCCCTTATCTCAAGGCAGTGTGTCACAGCATAACTTCAGAAGATAAACTACATTCCACTTATCCCTGCACGATGTGTGGCGACCAGCCTGCAAGAGGCCCTCATGTTATTTTAGGAACGAGAGAGAGAGAGAGAGAGAGAGAAGACACGATTGTCCTGAGTGGGCAGTTTACGAGAGTGCTGGGTACTGCTAGCATACTATTGTTGCCTATTGCCATATTCAAAGAAAATCCCAGCAAAATAACTGCCACTGAGGACACTTCAAGTTTTTGCTTAAGTTTCCGCCAGAGAAAGTTTAAGGTTGAAAAAAAAAAGCATTTTTTCAATATTAAAGATGGTGTCACATACATATTCTGTATCTGCTGGTTGCATCGTTTCACTGAAGCTACGTCACCCTGACAAACCCAATTCCAAAAAAGTTGAAATTCTGTGTAAAATGTCAATAAAAAGAGAATGCAATGATTTGCAAATCTCACAAGCTGACATTTTGTTCACTATCGAACGCAGACAACGTATCAGATTTTGAAAGTGAGACATTTTACCATTTCATGAAAAATGTTAGCTCATTTTGAATTTTATGGCAGCAATATGTCTCACAAAAGTTGGGATAGGGCAGTGCTTACCATTGTTTAAAATATCCTCTTCTTTTAACAGCAGTCTGCAAATGTCTGGGAAGTGAGGAGACCCAATTGCTGAAGTTTTGGGAGAGGAATGTTGTCCCACTCTTGTCAGATGTAGGATTCTTGCTGCTCAACTGTCTTCTTTGCCAGAGGTTTTGTTTTATGATGCACTGAATGTTTTCTATTGGTGAAAGGTCTGGACTGCAGGTAGGCCAGTTCAGCACTCAGACTCTTCTACTAACAAGCCATGCTGTTGTGATGGATGCAGTATGTGGTTTGGCATTGTTTTGCTGAAATATGCAAGCCCTTCCCTGAAAGAAACATTGTCTGGATGGGAGTATATGTTTTTGTAAAACCTCTATATACTTTTCATCATTGATAATGCCTTACCAGATGTGTAAGCTCCCCATGCCATAGGCACTAGACCGCATGAAACGGCATCAATAGTTTCCAAAATGAATTTCAAATTTTTATACATCTCACCACAGAACAGTTTTCCATTCTGTCTCAGCCCATTTTCAATTAACTTCGGCCCAGAGAAGACGGCGGCGTTTCTAGTTTGTGTTCGCATATGACTTTTTCTTTGCATGGTACAACTTTAACTTGCAGTTGCAGATTGCAAGCGAGCTATGTTCTCAGACAATGATTTCTGGAAAGGTTCCGGAGCCTATACAGTGAAATCCAGTGCAGAATCATGCCTATTTTTAACGCAGTGCCATCCGAGGGCCCGAAGATTGACCTTCAGACTTGTCACTTGCGCAGAGATTTTTCCAGATTCGCTGAACCTTTAGATTCAAAGACTTCGCAATTTTACATTGAGGAACATTGTGCTGAAATTGATCCACAATTTTTAGATACAGGTTTTTGCAGATTGGTGAATCTCTGTCCATCTTTACTCCTGAGAGACTCTGCCTCTCTAAGATGCTCTTTTCATACCCAGTCATGTTACTGACCTGTTGGCAATAAACCTAATTTGTTTCTAAATGCTCCTCTAGTTGCTTTATATTAGTACCACTTACTTTTCCAGCCTTTTGTTACCCCTATCCCAGGTTTTTTGAGAACTATTGCTGCCATCAAATTCAAAATCAGCTAATATTTTTCATAAAATGGTAAAATGCTTCATTTTCGACCTCTGATATGTTCTCTATGTTCTACTGTGAATAAAATGTGGGTTTATGAGATTTGCAAATCATTGCATTCAGCTTTAATTTACAATTTACAAAACATCCAAACTTTTTTGGAATTGGGGTTTATATGTAATGAAATATTCAAACCCAGGATACCATATTTTTGTGGCATTACATCAACATACTGTACACAATTTGCTGAAACTCAGCAGGACATATTCAGGCTTTTTGCAAACCTTGATCTCCACTAGATTTAAAGTGGGCCTGAAGTTCCGCAGGCTTGAATGAAGCAGCTGCACTTCATAGACAAATATATGGGTCTGTGGGTTCTGTGGGGATGGGTGCAAATATCACGAGCAATTAATTTGTGGGGGTGCTCTTATATTTTGTGAACTGTGAGTGTAATCCAGAGGAATATGTGCTGCAATACCACCCTCAATTCAATTCAGTTTAATGACTACTATGCCCCCCACCCAAGCTCAGTCATTCGGCCTCTGTAGTTTTTTTAAGTGAGGATCAGCCTGGTTGGTGCAGTTGGTACATGCATGGCGCATTTTACTGCATTGCTAATTTTGCCCTTGTTTCAGAAAAATCACCCGGTGCGGTGGAAAACTGAATCTCCATCTGTTCACCACTGCTTCATACGTTTGGTCTGTTGACAAAGAACTTAATACCGACGCCATCGATATCTTATTTGCCTGTCAGGAGCCCATCCCATACCAACGATACCAGGCAAAATAATACAGCGTCCTATAAGTCTAAAAAACAAGACACACCACTCATTTCAAGAGGCATCGAATTAGCCCTGTGCAGTTTGCATAAAATCTGCATCTGGTCTCGACGTATGAAGGGGTTTCCCACAATGTATCAGCCGATGATAACTCATTATTCCAGATGGTAGTAGTTAAAAACTGTTCTCGGGGGAATCGGCCCAGATACAACGTAAAACATGTAACATATTTTCTAAATAAAATAATCATTCAACCACGGTTTCCTTACCGCACGAACAAACGAATGAAAGCGAATTACATGGAGTAATGCAGAAACAAATCAGAATCGCCCTCACAGCCTTACTTTAACGCACAATTAAGGCCACTTTCCACTGGAAATTGCGTGTGTCACTGTAGTGTGGCGGCGCGCCCCTCCCTGCGCCTCACTGCGCAGACTCCGTGAGCTGCGCTCTGTCACGGCTAGAACACTGACAGTATGGCGGCAGGGGACTGCTGGAGGGATGCTGTTGTTGCCGACGATGTCTCTCCACCCTGCAGAATGTGAACGAGATATCAACTGCAAACTGAAAGGAATTACAAAGAGCCGGACGCCGTGATCATCTAAATCACCGACATGGCGAGGCTGGCTGATTACTTCGTGGTGATCGGTTACGACCTGGATAAGAGAGGTGAGTTTAGGAGTCTCTCTCTCTCTCTGCACTGAAGCGCGTCAACAGGAGGCGGTGGCGAGGGAGGCGGGGACCGATCGGGACGGGACAAGCTGATGTGGCTGGCCGACCCACGGTATCCCGGCCTCGGTCGGCGGTTCTACTGTCTACCGCGGTTGTCAGTGGCCCTGCTGCTGGATCGGATGTAATCAAAGCCCTTTGTTTCTCTCCCCAAAAGCGCAGAAAAACAGGAGAGATCTCGCAGCTCCGATATTGCATTTGTTTGCGGTGCCGCTGTTGTCATGTTCAAGATATTTGATATTTTAATCAGGGGCGGTGTTGGATTGCGATCGGATGAATCAGGACCCTCTGAGGATGGGGTTTGTGGACTAAGAGGAATGGTTTTCGCTCACCAGCAGACCAAGCGAACATATTAGAAACGTCAACATGAGCGTCAACTTGTTTGACGAAGGTGTGTCGTCTGTTTAGCCCATGAAAACGATATGGATTTGGGGTTATAAATGCACGCAGGCGACATCCTGTCACTTTGTTGCCATTAAGCCGCTTCCACACTGGACGCGAAACGAATTTTTCGCGCGACAGATGACATTCAAAGTCGATGCTAAGACGCGAATACACGCGAAACGCGTGTATTCGCGTCTTTGCGTCGACTTTGAATGTCATCTTTCGCGCGAAAAAATCGTTTCGCGTCCAGTGTGGAAGCAGCTTCTTGGGGGAGAAAAGCGCGTCTTGCAGTCGGCACATCACTTGGCGATGACAGTATATATTCTTTTAAAATTGATACAGCGTGGTTTGAAAATGGTCATGTTCTCCATTCATTCCGGATCGTATTTGAGGAGATTTTCCTATTTCGAAAGTATCTGGATAGTGTTCAGCCGCGCATTACACTGTTGACTGAACTGCGTTGACTGCTGTTCTGTTGAGATGCTTAGCGACGGCGATCTTGTTCCTGATGGCTCGACATGGCCTAGATTTCCACCGTCGGCTGGCTTGCGAACATGAAAAATTCATGCCCCATTCAGAAAGCTGTTTTCCGACCTAGTCATTTGGGAAGTACCGTTAGTAACGTGGTAGCTAACGTTACTCTGCTCTATATTTAGGTCTCAATTTGGCCGGGCATTAATAAAACATTTGTAGAAGTGCTCAGTGACTCTATGACTCTATGCAATTATCCGTGTATGTGGAAAATGAAGGGTTTCTGAAATGCATTTAGTGGAGTTAGCTTGCTGCTCTGTTGGTGTTGTTTTCCGAGTGGCTCAGCGTTCAGCTCAACTGCACACATGCTGAGTGCATATAGATCAGCAGGGTTCTTTTATTTTTTACACGTACGTTGCAAGTTTCTCTCACAATTAAATACTCGTCCACGGGGATGATAAACATCTGGTTGCCAGGCCAAATGATGACGAATCTGAAGTTTTGAAATTATAGCTCAGTCATAAATTTCATGAAATTGAAAATGGGTGGATCTGTGCCATTTTATCTTTCATATCCTGCAGGCCGACTAGACGCAAGCAAACGGGATACAAATATGAATTAGAATGTCAGCTAATGGTTACTTTGGCAACAGTTGTCATTATGATTATGATGATGATTATTATTATCTGCGTAAAGCTTGATTAGTTGATGATTCTTGATGCGAGTGCGTGTGAAGTTGAAATTACACGAGCTGCACAGCGTAAGTCACACTCTCCAAAGCTCGCCAGCACGTGTGTTTAACGCTGCCACTTGTGTATTGAGGCCCGTGTCCTGGAGGTGCCGTTAACAGGAGGTGGTTCCTGTCCCACATCACCGATCGCGGTGATCTGATTGAGGCCCTGGACCTGTGCGAAGATGGGGCCGGGCACCGGTGTAAACATGTTGCCGCATGTGTTTTGACTGTTGCGAAGTAACAGCGGAAGGGGGCGGGTGTCGGCTTTCACAAGTGTTGCGGCCGGGGTGCGTGGGGCGTGTTTCGCGAGTCGCGGCCCCGCAAAGGCGTCATGTCAGTCTCTCGGGCTGCTCTGACTGACACCTTTGACTAAATCTTTAACCCGCCTACTAAGCCGCTGGAGCAGCCGCCGGTGACTGGTATCCTCGGGATGGAGCCAGCCCAGCTCGCACAAAAATGTTCTTGCGGTGTTATAAGACTGTTTTGTCAATGTTATGACCCCGCGGCTATGTGGCCGCAAGGTTGTGAGAGTGCTTTATGGTGTTTCGAGCCGCTGACCCTTAATCATGGTCTTCTTGAAAATGGGTCTTCGCAGCCCTGTCAAT
Organism: Gymnothorax reevesii; assembly: GCA_029721435.1. Lineage (NCBI taxonomy): Eukaryota > Metazoa > Chordata > Actinopteri > Anguilliformes > Muraenidae > Gymnothorax > Gymnothorax reevesii. Next base: position 17,598,152 of record CM056579.1, read on the forward strand.
ATTCCCACCCACTCAGAGTGCTTCTCCGACAGGGCTCTACAACACACTCATTTTAGGAGCATTTTAATCAAGAAAATGACTGTTAACTGGGGAAAAATGGCTTTGGAACACATCTACTAGTATTGGGGTGCTTTACCGTGGTAATTACTTTTTCCTCTTGGGAGAGGTACATGTGCGCTTGGGCTAAATTTCAACCATAGTGCCCTCATGGCGCTGAGAAGTGAGGGCGAAGTTTTCTGGAGAATGCAAAGAACGGGCAGTGTGTGCTGGGAATCTGGCCACGGTCTTAATTTTGTGTAATATGGGGAATGCGAAGCGATTTAAGCAGTTTAAGAATGCATAACAGAAGCTCCTGCTGGTGTGAAGCTCATGATTTATGCACGCCAGCGAACACTCTTATCCGGTATGACTCTCTGGCTCGAGTGTCGTTATGTAAGCCCCTCTATGTACAGCTGGTTTCCTTCCTGGAGCGATTGCGCTCGGCTAAATCAATTTGACTTGCTCTTCTGCCGGGGCGTGTATGAAGGCCTTGCAGGTATAATGGCGCCCATGCTATGCTAACTGCGCCACTGGAGTCCAGTGTCCCCTGGCTATCTGGATGTGGTTCTTGGAGTTTTGTCAGGTGGTCTCCGCACTGCTCTGAATGCAGTGGTCCTCTGTGGGCGTCGCCCTCCCCGTGGCTGGGAACGAATGGGATGCCGTCTCCGAGGAGCCCCAACTTCAGACAGGAAGCTGGAAAAGGCTCCCTGGAGAGGGTCGCCATTCACTGGCTTCGCTGCTGTCCCGGCCGAATCCATTTTCTTTGGCTGCGCGGAACAGAAGCCAAGTTCTGGTGCTGTTGTCCTTTTCTTCCCAGCCTCTTGTTTGTGACTGGATATTTGTCCTGCGCCGGGGGTGGGGGTGGGTGGAGGGGGGGTGGGGGAACTTTTGAATTTATTCTGCTGCGGCCAAACACTCCCTACCCTGGGGTTTTGCCAGGGGATGGGGGTGGGCTTAGTGTTCATTACCAAGAACGGACAGGCATTTCCCACCAATGGGACTGTAGATCCCCCCCCCCCCCTCCTCACCCGCTCCCACTTCCTGAGCCCTGGCTTGTATGAAGTTGCTCCAGCACGTCTGGCTTTTCAGCTGATGGGGGAGAGAGGGAGGGAGATGGGGAGATGGGGAGATGGAGACAGCCACCAGGGCAGCCATTTTTCCCAATGTTTATCTGGTGTTATTTGTTTGGTTTAGTGGGAGATTGAGAGCCCAGATTCTCCAGACCTGTTCTACTCTTCCAGTCTGAGGTTGGCCACCACTTCCTGTCAACCCTCCATATTAAAGCCCCATAAAGCCCACTGTGGATGGGGACTGTACAGTGATGGGTCCTTTAATGGAAGAGGACATTATTTATGGGGGTGCATTTGCTGCCTTCGTTCCCTCTCCCAGAAATACTTGTATAAAAGTCCCAGAATCCTCCAGATTTCTGTGTTGAGCATTTCTACAGAGATTGACTGTCGTGTGTCGGACTAAGATGCATCATCCCACAGTTCAGGTTCCTGTCAAGGTGTTGTAGGGCCTGACCTTTTCCCTGCCCGAGCCTTTTGTATTTGGGCCTTAGCATTTGCACAGAGTTACTTCATCTCGCTTGGCCTGAAGTCTTGCCCCCCCTTTCTGTGTAGGGTTAGGATTTGATTGCGTGTGCAGAAGTGCCGGGCAGTGTCGCGAGCTCGAGCCTCGGTGCGCCTGCCGTCCCAGATAGTTGAGGCATGGGGGTTCGAGGGATCTTCCCTGGAATTTGGAGAATGTTTTTTAACTGTTTCAAAGCTGGCAGTCACTCGCATTCTGTGGTTTGCTCTGTCTGATTATTTGCTTGTCGTTCACCATGACGCTAAATGTGTGTTAGTGGTCGCTGACCTGAAAGCGGTTAACTGCTGTTTTGAATGCCGAATCGCTGACAATCTGCTGCACACGCTTTATCAGATCAGAAGCATGTTTATGTCCACCGTCTACCTCTACTTTAATCGCCAATCGTTTGCATAGTTTCTCTTGCCAGGAGCCAATTGATTCTCTTAATTTCTTTCACTACAATACCCTAGGGGGCCGCCAAGCCAATGTTGACATGGAGAATAAAAAAAAAAAATTGAAGTATGTGTTATGATTGGTCATTATAAGTGGAAAACTCATTGTAATATATTGTTTAACTGTAAAAATGTAAATAATTATGTATACATGTATAATATGTTGAAATAAGTACATTGAAACTAATTAATACTATTGCTGTCATTCCGTGACAATTTGCCTCTTGTAATTCCGTGACATTGACTTTTCAAAATTTCTTGCCCATAAAGCAGGGTTAAAGTCAATATTTGTTTCTATAACTTACAGTATTAACAAAAAACACCTTAAATATGAACATATTGAAGTTTCATAACTTAACTATGACAGGAACATAATTTTCTGAATAGTTAAACACAACATTAAAAAAACCACGTCAATTTTGTGTAATTCCGTGATGGAGTAGTTTTTGCTTGTTTCTTCTATGAAAATTTCTCAAAAAAAATATTTTCACTAAATAATGTTAAAGAACAAGTTAATACTTTCAATATGACACATCATACTTGATTTTATCTTATTTAGTTGTAGAATTACAACCCAAAATGTAGTGGGACTGTAATTCCATGACAGCTTGGCAGCCCCCCCTAGTTTATGTAAAAAAGTCATTTGCAATATGTTAAAATATGAATATGAGACTTTTCAGGGCATGCTTGGCTATTTCTGATATATTGTGGCTTAGAACAGTGAATAATCCCTATAAACATGAATTCTAGGACTGCAATTGTGGCTGGAACAAAAGCCAGTGTAAACAACGGTCCCCCGGGACTGAGTTTGGGAACCACTGTTGTACAGCACAGAGCCAAAAAGCAAAACATTTTGTCACTATCCAAATCCTTGAAGAGCTTGCCACTATACGTAGAACTTTTGTAAAATGTTCCAGTCCCAAATGGAACAGTTGCAATCTGCGTGGTGATTTGTGTGGCGGAACAGCGGCGGCCAGCCCGCTTGAAATGACAAGGAATTATGGGAAACCACTGGGGATCTGACATGGGGCACATTCATTCACCGAACAAAGCGCGGCAGCTGTGATTGGCTCCAGTGCTTGGACCAATCGGACGCAGGCTGTGCCGACCGGTCTCGGAGAAGCAAAATACGCCCACGCAAGGAGGCCCACACAGGCAACCAGCTGCCTGTCCCTCAGAGCAGAAGAGAGGGCTCATTGGCTGGATTCTGCTGGGAGGCGGGCTCTGTGCTGATGAAGAGCGCCTCCAGCTCCTCTCTTGCCCGTTGGGGTCCCTCAGTGGGACACCTGCAGAGGTCAAAGGTCATTGCACTGCTCCTCAAAATGAAATTGCCCGTATTCATCAGTGTTGTGTTTGGTGTTTTTCGCACGTCGAAATCGTTCCTCCTGGTACACTGTTTGTATTCGGAGGCTTTGATGCCTTTTCCTGGAAGGATTCAAGAATTTTCCTTATTCTATTTAGGTCGATGTTGTCTTAATCCTTACTGGAATCTCATGGATTTCAATACAGTTGCCTTGGCCCTTTATAGGCAACAGTAAAAGAGGGTGACTGACGTCCATGGAGATTTTGGCGCTCATGTCACTGTGGTCTCTCTGCTGACTATAAAGACTTGTAAATGAAGCTGAAATTGACCACAGCTCAATGTAATTTGCGTCAGGCTTCAGCAGGCCTTAGCCGGTGCTAATGCTGTTCTTATCCGCTGGTGTTCTTTCAGATTATGCTGCTTGTAGGGTTACTCAACAAGGTGTTGAATGATCGATGTCCCTCTTTGTGGCTTCCTTCCTGAGGAGCATAGGCTGATGCTTCGTGGTTTCGCTCTCGGAGCTGATGAAACTCTGTGCCCCTATCACTGCCACAACGTGCCATCTCCGCATTTCTGTACCGCACACGAGCTCATGATATACTGCAGGACGGCTCTGTCTGTGAGCATGTGCCGTACGGTGCCTCGCGGCTGCTGATTACGGGCAGTTTGACTCCGTTTGGTTGTCTCTGTCCTCATTTCGCTGCTGTATCACAGACGAGGTCTGCTGTAAGTGCATGTGGCGCTGCCGAGTCTTTGCGTTGGTGTGAGGAGGTATGAATGCAGCTGAAAATTTCACATACAGTGTGATAGGATGATGACGGACGTAATTCAAAAGCAGGTTAAATTCATTGCAAAATTTGTAAGTTAATACTTACTACTGAATATTTTGCTGAACTCAGGGGTTAGTCAAGAGGTTAACCCTTTCACCTACTTTCATGTATAATACCACTTTACCTATTATTTTCCATCGGCACATTCATACTTTCTTAAGTTTGGAGATTGTTTTTTTTTTTTTTTTTTTTGACATCACAGTTAAAATACAGTATATCCTACTGTTAAAATTGGAATTAATTTTCAGAAGTTTTTGACTCTTTCAGCATCTTAAACCTCACATTTTTTGGCAGCTTGCGGCTTACCCAAGCAGATTCCCCCAGAACTGCTCTTTTTTTACTCTTAAAAAAAAAAAAGTCTGATATGGTCCAAAAACTCCTTAAAAATAAAGATAAATATTCAGTGCTTTTTAAGTTACTCCCCAAAGTCACTTCAGTGTTCAGGCAGATCCTGTGTATCTGGACTGTAAAGAGCAGCGCTGGGGCTGGGGTGTCATGTGATCATTCTGTTTTGTCTCGAGTGTGTTCTGGTACCAGGGGGCAAAGTGGCAACAAGAACTGCCAAGTCACTGTACACAGGTTGGGCTGTGTGATAAATGATATAGGGCCCATGTTCCTGATCCACTCAGGCGGAATAATGTTCCCCAAGGATTTTGTGTGATCAAGTGGCTTCAGTGCGACTTCTTTTGTGAGTTTAAATTTCTGAGCACCTTGAGAGACATTGCTCTCTAGCGCCGCCCTAGCTGGCTCCAGTGTTGGATAAAAATATCTTTCTCAAGTCACTAAAAACTTAACTGTAAAACTACTTTGTGGATAATTTCCACTGCTGGTGAATGTATCCTCCTTCTGTATTTTTTATCTGTCTAATAGTCTACCGTTGTGTAGAGTTGCAGAGCTACTCTTCTATTTGATCAGTAGAGACATCTTTTGCATTGCTGCTCTAACAACGCGCTTCCAGTGCGACTCGGACGAGGTGGCTGCATTGCACGGACTCTGGCACTGAACTGTATGACAGGGCGGCACCCGAGAAATAAACTTATCCATGTCAATATTCTCCTCCCAAAGCTTTGAGGAAAGTCAATGGGTGTCTACTATGCCTGTGGATCCAGTGTGAGTTTGGTGTGCTGTAGTTCCAGAGAGATCTGTTGATACTACGCTTTATAGATCCCGAGAGTTTGGTGCACCGTACCGCTCAGTTATGGGTCTACTGTGCCACTGGAACCAAGCGTATCCTGATACACACTGGGCCTCTTGACTCAATGATTCAGGTTTACCATCTGGGGTCAGTGGTGATCAGCAGTACAGCAGTGGTCTCTCAAGCAGAAGAGAGTCTGGGCCACTGCACCTCTTGATATTGAGAGAGTGTGGTATACAGCAGCTCTTGAGTTGAACAGAACATACAGAACCTCTTGAGTTGAACAGAACCTGGTGTATCGGGCCTCTCGCTGGAGGCACATTGAGGGAAAGGGTTTAAAGCTCAAGAGACGCTGGTGTGTAGAGCCTCTGTAGACGCTGGTTTACAGGGACTCCTGCCCTGAATAGCCTCTCATTTACGGGCCTCTTGGGTCGGAGAGAGTCCGGTTTACAGGCCATCTGCAGTCAAGCAGAACCTGGTTTACCGGGTCAGTCGAGCCCTGCTTTAATTAACCGGAGTGCTGGTGCCAGGGAGCCACGCCAAGCGCGTCGCTCGTCAAGGCGAATGCTGATTGGGCGTCTGCATCGCCCGGGCTGCGAGCTTTCCTCCAGCAGATGGGAGGGAGAGAGAGGGATGGATGGAGCAAGCGGGCAGGAGCTCGAGATAGAAAGATAGAAGAAGAAGAAGAAGAAGAAGAAGAAGCATCTGACTATTGAAGCGAATCGAGGAGGAAGAGAGAAGAGACGGCAGGAAGCTGAGGTCGCCGAGAAGAGGGCTCACCGCTTACCTCCGCCATTATACACAGACTCCCAGCGCCTGCCATTAACTCTTCCCCCGACGGACGCACAAAGCATCTAATTATGACACAAGTGTTAACAATCAGTCAAAAACCTGCCCTGTTCACTGTGCACCGTAAGGTGTGTTTGGCTTCCAGATATCCATTAGAATTTTATTTCACTGTATTTTTTTGGCGCATCTGTGTGTGTGTGTGTGTGTGTGTGTGTGTGTGTGTGTGTGTGTGTGTGTGTGTTCGCCTGTATGATGTACGAGAGTGCGAATGCGGTGCGCTATGCGGTGACACTGTGTGTGAGATGCAATATGTGTGAGCTGTAGAATCGCAGCGTGTGACATGCAGCGTGTTGCGGAGCTCTGTGTGTGTGAGTGTGTTCGTGTGTGTGTGCTGTGGAGTCATAGCATCGAATGTGCATGTGTGTGTATGTATGTGTGCACTGTAGAATTGTAGCGATTAGCGCTCTATATATAGTGGAGCTGTGTGTAGTACAGCGGGATCTAGCACTTGATGTGACACGCAGGAAGAGAGAGGCCTCTGATTCGCTGCAGTACGTTTACCCCGCGACCCCAGCTCGTCTCAGGGGTCACAGGTCGACGAGCGTATTGTATGAGAACATGGAGCTTCAGCCAGCTGCGTATACTGAAAGCCTTCCTACTTTCCTCATTATTCATCAAGCTTTACTTAGATTCTGAGTAGGACTGAGGAGATTATCCTCCTGTGCAGCTGTGTGAGATTTTTTTTTCCTTAAAGATGGCATCGTGCAAATCTTGGCCCGAATTAAGCATGTGGCAAAGAGACAGTAGACTCTGCTGGAACAAACATGAAAACTGCCATCGACTGGCGTTACATTTTTTCAAGAGGAAAGGCTTAACCACAGCGTCTGCAGCAAGTATCGGGGCTGAGCTGGTTCTAGTTCAGGACTCTGGTTTCCGTCCCTGCTCTGTAAAGGCTCTGCGCACGGAAATGGTGCTTTTGGGGACGGGCGCGCGCAGCTCGTTTTTGAGGTCAGGAGGTGAACGGGCCGGAGGCGCCCTAATCCCGGCGGGGTTACGGAGCGGACGGCGTTTGATCCCCGGGACGCGGCGTAAGCTTAGGAGGAGGAGGAGGAGGAGGGCGGGTCGAGAGCAGGAGGAGCGATAATCAGGATTACGGCGTCTGGGCGTCGTACCGCCTCAGAGACCTGAGCCTGAAGGCGCTGTCCGAATCTGTCCAGTATGTTGCGTTGCCCCTCTGCTCTGGTGAGTGGGGGTCTGGTATGGCGTGACGGGCTAAAGTGTGGACCCACGCATCCCTGAGACGGGTCCGGTGGCTCTGCTGGCCTGACCTCCCGATTGGTCCTGGTCAGTTGATGCTCCTCGAGGCTGGAGTTTGCGCATGTGCTGGGTTTAAGGTCGAGGCTCCGGTGAGCGGTGGGGGGGCAGGATTGGCTGAAGGGTCGTGGCTCGATCAGTAATGGACTGATTGTGTCCGTCTCAGTCCTTTAGCTCCTCCTGTGTGTTTTATAGGACAGTCAGTTAGTGTGAGTTATTCCATTTTGGCTCGGCACCCTGCGGGATCAGTTAGCTGAGAGAAACCGATCCATAATGTGCCTTGTGACTTTTTGCGGGTTCGGCTGAGGGAGGGGCGATGGACGGGGCGTGTTTGTGTCGCACACCTGGTCTGTGCGACATGAGCGATGTCTCCTCCCTCTCATGGTAATGCAGTCCTGTAATACTCGTGTAGTGCCTGTTCAATTGCTGCTTGCATGGTATTGGTGCTTGCAGCTCTCTCGATTTCTCGAGAACCGCTCAGCGAAACGGCTTCAAACTCGACTCTACTCTTCCTTAGCTCCTCAGCGATGCACACTCCAAGTTCAAAGTCAGTCAGGTAATTGGCTAAAGAGATATCCAAAGGGCACAAACATGCATGCGTACATGTATGCATCCATGCATGCACACAGATGTACGGACAGACAGACGGATGGGGATTTCTAGTTTTGTGGTATGAGAAAACAGAACAAAGCTCACAACCTCAAATTGCAATCAGAGAAACGAAAGATGCACAAACAACACGCTCTGATGACTCAGACACTACCTAAGTGAGCCTTCGCCCTCTTATTGCAAATGTTTTGCAGCCTCAAGACTGCTTAATTATGCATGAGCTCAGCTTCATAATGCTGTTATTCCAATCTGGCTGTGAATAGGCTTTTGAGTTGGAGCAGAAGATGCGTTTCCTCCGTGCGTTGTGGACGAGGCCTTCTCGGTCTGCTCTGGAAGTGCCTCTGCTGTATCTCTCAAAATCCAAGCCTGGCCCGCATTTCCTTAATGCCTTAATCCAGGAGCGAGGGCTGCACGCTCACAGGAAGTGCAGGGAGGGGAAATCACCAGCTCTTATTGGCCGGCTGCACGCTCAGATACAGCCGCGAATCATTGGGGAGCTTTTCAATCCCCTTGCGCTCTCAAGAGCACCCGAATTTGGCAGGATTTTTTGGGGGTCCCCTGTGTTTACAGATATGAACAAACTGACCTCAATCCTGGGGGAGGAAGGTGCATTTTTTTCAGACGACGGAGGCGGGGGAGGGAGACGGGTGCCGGAACCATGTCTGTGCAGTTTCCATGGCGACAAGCGGCTGTGTCACCGCGGTTTTGAACCACGCTGCTCGCCTGCAGTGGCAGGAAGGCCCTCGATCCAGGAAATGCATTCAGACTATTGGCTGCAGACCTGAAACCGTCTGGAGAGCTCTCATTTACAATGCAGGCGTGTGTCTACAGGCAATCGTTTCTGAGTGATTCCAAAGCAAAAGGCTTTAATTGGACGAGCATTAGCCAATCAAGTTCCAAGAATGGTTTATTGGCTGCTTTCCTGCCCTGTTTGAAGATAGTTGAGCTTAAGACTTGGTGAAGACCTGAGTTTGCTCCTCTGCCTGGACTTAATCTGAGCTGGAAATTCATTTTAAAACCAGTAGCACTGTAGCCTGTATGGACAAATACTCTTAAGTGCAAAAAGCTTCATAAACCTTGGGGACAATTTCTGTAATGGGATATTTCAAACTACTTCAAATCCTGATGCATGTTATGAGTGTATCGGTGGAATTTAAACTGGGTTGCCTATGAAAAATAATTATAATGATCATAAGTTTAATCTCTGTGTGTCTGTATGTGATACTGAAAGCCACTTGGAGAAAAGCACTGGACATACTCGCAGGTGGAAGTGCGTATGCATTGTGAAAGTATAGCTCATAGGTGGCTCTTGCGGTACGTTGATGTACATGTCAACAGTGAGAGAAAGAGGAACTGCTACCTGCGCCTGAACAGGTGACTCCATGTGACCATAAACTGCTTCTACCCCAGTTAATAAATAAGTCGGTGTGTGGTTAGAGCATTTACACGGTAAACTCTGTGTCTTATTGTGCCTGAAAGGCCATCAGTTTCATTCTGTATTCCTGCTCCATGGGCAACTTGCCTCCAGCATGTTAACCCCTAAAATTCTTCTCTTTTAAGTTTTCCCGTAAGTTGGTTCGAAGTCAGGAAAAGCATTTTTTTTCATATTGTAGGACAATGTGTCTTACATGTTCTGTATCTGCTGGTTACAGTGCTTCACTGAAGCTACATCACACTGTTATTGAGGGAAATATTCAAACCCAGGACGCCATGTTTTTATGGCCTCAGTAATACATCAAATAGGAAATATCTGTATCTTGTACATCATTTTGTTCGCATTTCTCTAATTCAGCTCGATATAATTGCGATCATCGGAAACCTTAGAATCTCCACTAGAATTTAAAATGGGCCTGAAGTGCCGCAGGTGTGAATACTGCAGCTGCATTTGACAGACCCATATATGGAGCCCGTTGGTTTTATGGGGGTAACTCTATGGACTTTGACTGGGGGAGAGTTGAATTACTATTTTTTAACTTGGTTCTTAAAAAAATATATATTTGTAAAATACTTTTGTACTCTGAAGAAGTGGAACTTAATTTCCCCCTTAACAGTAACTGCCATAAAAAGTCTACTTGGAAGACGTGGCTGTCTGCTTGTGTTCCCAAGGTATTTATTAGTTATCATTTGAAGAAATGATGATGAAATACTTCATTAATCCCCAATGGGGAAACTGAATGTCACCGTTTGACACTGGACAGCCGTAGTGGGACATTCATGTTGCTGTTAGGAATTTTCTAGCAACAGTGAGAGTCATCTACTCTGTTGTCGAAGTAGTTCCTAAGATCAGCCCTTTCACCGGGCAGTGATGTGTCTATTAAAAATTGTGTCTATATTCCTCCTTGTGGACCCTTCTCTGCCCCTTGGTTCCTGTCTGTCTCTGAGCAGCTCTTAGTGGCGTCATGTCTTCTCGCTTGGTACACGTGGGCGTGCAGTTCCGTGCTGAGCCGAGCATCGCCCTGCAGGCTGTTGCAGGCTCCTCCTGCGTCCTGATTGGCTGTTCATGCTGCGGCTCTCTGCTGGCGAGCTGGGTGGCTGGGGACAAGGAACGATCATCAACATGAGTCTTAATGGTTTATTATTGTCTTAATGGTGCATGTTCTACTGGAGTAGAACATATAAAGGAGTTGAGCATCCTCCATGTTTCAGTTTTCAGGGATGGGCTAGAGGTTTTTGAAGAAATTTTTTTTAACTTGGCTATTATAAGAGTTTGAGACCCAAATAGCGCGACAAATTGAAGTCAAGTGCTTACATTAACATTAAGGATCAAATCTGCCAAACACAAGTGGCGCAGTGATTGAAAGCTGTACAGATCGTCTGCTGCTTGGTCTGGGATTTTTAGAATTTTTCTCTCTAGCTTTTTATGCGATTTTAACAGATTATTTTCAAAATTAATAGAAAAAAATTGTTGGCTTGAAAGTTTTTTTCTGTGGCAGGCAGAGATTCAAACAGAACTAATTTTTTTTTATTTAGCCTAATCACCAGCTTAATTTCATGGTCCCAGGTCCTTATCGACCATTTGGAACACACTCTACTCTGTTGCTAAATCCTGGTGAATGGTGCATGCGGCCATTATTTGTTCCCAGCATGCACTGCACTGACTCGGTAGATGTGTATACTGGACTGATGTTTGTATCTGTCCTCACAGAGTGACACAATGGCTGTTCATTCACTGTTAGCCTGATGTGGATATTCATACCTTCAAATTAATATTTAGGCTGAGTGCGCTAATTTCAGATTACTGTGGAGTAATTACTGTGGAGCGATTAGAATCCTTTAGAACAGTTCCACAGTTCATGGATGGGCAGTATCACTGTCTCACATTATCGTGTTTGTCGAGGCTTTCTGAAAGGCCCACCCTGTTCCACATGCTTCCAATTAATCTGCAGTGTTTTTGGGTGTCATGAGGCCGGGCAGGTCTCCCGGACTGTAGAAATTCTCACTTAAAACCAGCAGAACAAAGCCTTTTGTTTTCTGGTACAGTGCTCTTATTGAGGAACGTGTGACCGCGTGTTCGCCAAACACAAAGGCCTCTCCCAGGTGCTGTGTCTGACCACGGTTTCACTTCACACATCCGACCGCACTGGTCCCTACCGCCAACTGCTGGTCCAGCACAGTCCTTTTCTAACTGGGCCCAAAGGGACCCTGCTGTATATAACCTCAGTCTGTTCTGACCATAATTGCTATTCCATACTTCTTACAAGCTGTTAATTTGTCTCAACCCTTTGATTCCCACGAGTGCCATAAAGCACTCCAATGTGACTGTCACAAAATCCTAAGAGTGATAGTCCTCTGTGACTATGCCCACTTTAGCCAATCAGATCTTTGGAATATAAATAGAAGTATAAGCCATTGTATTTCTGCCAATGGGAGTAGATTTTTCTATAAATTTCATTATATTGTTACTTGTGAAATCTCCTTGTTTTTGAGATGCAGTTTGAAAATGGGTCTCTTCAAAACATCTATTTCTTTTCCATTCCCCTTGAGTAATATGAATAGTCAAGGGGGAGCCTTGGGGATGAAAGGGTTAACCGTTCCTCTCCTGTTTCAGTGGGTTACCAGCCCTGGACAGCAGCTATGTCATCAGCTACAGTGCGTGTTAAAAAGATTACTTTGGAGGCTGAAATGGCCGCCATAAACTTGCGCCCCCCGGGTTGAGTTTCAAAAAATCGCAACCTGAATGGACAGTGTCATGTCAGTACCGTGGAATTCCCCGGCGTTGAGACGTCAGGTCTTTGTCACCTGCCGATATCGGCTCTGCTCGGTAAAGCATACTCACCGAATCTGCGTCCGTTACGGCCAGCCCTGCCTCTGCTGGAGCTGAGTGTGTTTTATTCGCCCTCAAGCTCAGCTCCTTCCATCCAATTGGCCTACCTTTTTTTTTGTTTTTACCCCTCGGCCGACTGTGGTCGGAGGGGTATTGTCGTCACCAGCGTGTCTGGCCGGCGTCCTTCATCCGTCCATGATTTTGTCCGGGCCAGTACTCGGCAACTAATGATCGCAGCTTCACCAAATTTGGTATGGTAATTCACTATGACCCATAAATGTGCAAAGTCAGGTTTTTTTACTGGATTTGACCTTTGACTTTAGCGCTGTGACCTTGACCCTGGTAATCTTGTCCGGATGACATTGTCCAGGCCAGTACTCAGCAACTAATTATTGCAGCTTCACCAAATTTGGTATGGTAACTCACTATGACCCATAGATGTGCAACGTCAGGTTTTTTTGCGGATTTGACCTTTGACCTTAGCTCTCTGACCTTGACCCTGGAAATTTTCTCTGGGTCAGCACTCGGAAACTAATTCTCACAGCTTCACCAAATTTGGTAGGGTAACTCACTGTGACACATGGATGTGCAAGGTCATGTTTTTGCTCGATTTCACCTTTGACCTTAGCGCTGTGACCTTGAGGCAGGAAATCTTGTCCGGGTGGAGGGGTATTCAGCAACGCGTGATGTTTTTTTTTTTTTTTTTTTTGAGGGAGGCGTGTTGGCCCATAATGCCTTTCACACGTTATCCCTCGTTACCTTTGCTCCCAGTAGAAGGGCTGTTGGTTAGTGAACAGAGGAAGTGTCTGAGTGCTGTGAAGAGGCAGAGCTGCTTTCATTTGACCTGAGACAGAATCTTTATTTTTTCGCCCCTTTATCTGATTTTTGTGTGGGTCTAATAGTTGTGCTGGAAACTGTTGCCTCTGGTGGTAATCCTGTGATGGAAATGCTTTCGGGAAATACTATGGTTTTGGAAGAAAGCCGTGTCCACTTCAGCGATGTTGCCTTCATCGCTGAAGAGCGAGAAATAATACATGGATTTGTTTTATTTTTAGCACATGGCTTGACTGCAACCTAAACCTGAAGAAGTTTGATAAGCCGGCCCTTTTGTTGGGTCTACGGAGGCCTAACTAGGATAAAATACAGTCAAAAATGCTAATTTGTCATTATAGGTGGCTCTTTATTGGTGATTCCTCTTAACTGTATAAAGATGCCGCTAACAGTTTGTCAGTCAGGCTCCTGGTTGGGCTCCTTTGTTTGTGTTGCTGGAGGGGAGAATTGTGTGTGTCGGGGGGGATGCATTTGTGCACGGAAGGTCCCCTGATCGAGTGCTGTAGCGTGATCCTACTGCAGGGTGCTACAGAGGACGGGAGCTTCAGCGTCAATGGCTGCAGCCCTCAAACTTTACCCTCAAGGCCGGCTGAAGCTTTGCTTGCTCTCAGTAGCTTCTCTGAAAATGAAATGACTCCGATCTCCACGGTGATGGAATCTCTCGCCCTCTGACCCACTGGCCAATCAGTGACAATAACCAGTTATCCATCGGCTATTAAAATGAATCAGCGTTACTGCCGACACCACGAGCCAGATCTGATTTTTCTACTTTGGGTAAAAGCAGTCTGAGGACTAAACACTGTGAAAGAATAAAACTCACTGATTGTTTGTGGGTTCCAAGATTTGTGACAGTATGAAAGTCACTGACAATTTGAGGACCAAACAGTGAGAATGAGTAGAATTCACTGAAATTTGTGGGGTCCCAAATCTGTTAATGAATGAAAGTGCCTAAATTGAGGACCGGACACCGTGAACGATAGAACTCACTGACAACGTGTGGTCACAAATCTGTGAAAGAGTAAAACTCACTGAAATTTGTGGGGTCCAAAATCTGTGAAAGATTTCACTGGTAGTTGGGGGACTGGACACTGTGAGGGGGAAAAAACTCTCTGTGAGAGAGGGGAATTCTCTGATTGGACAGCGCCAGCAGGCATGAGGGAGGGGGAGGGGCTTGGAGAGAGCCTGCGATAGGTGCAGCGGTTGCCACAGGAAATGTTTGCGGGTTCCTGCTGTTGACCGCACTGCTGCCTAACTGCCCAGAGGGGGTAGGGTAGGGGGGGGGAGATGGGTTCATCGTTCAGCTCGCTGGCGCAACACCCAGCGCACCCACTGGTTTCCCACAATGTCTCCCTTGCCTCCACTTCCTGTAGCGTACCGCGCCTGTAAGCACTGCACGTGACCGCATTCCTGTCGCTCTCCGCTGTGGAATGAGTCGCATTCCTCGGCTCGTGACGGAGGCGGGTTCTCTCGGCTCCTCGAGTGATGATATCTCGGCAGGCGTCCCTGTCACAGGCCTTCCTGCAGTTAATCCTGGGAGACAATGTCCCTGCGATCTCACTGCGGTGCCACTGCCGCTGAAATGAGCCTTACGTCTACCTGAGAAAATAATCAATTCAAATATTTTCAAATCGAATGTTCAGAAATGTGTTTTGCAGATATATGGAACACGGTAGGAAGGCTTTTGCGCACCTAGTAGGTTGACAGGTGCATTGGAGAGGACTCAATGGTCGACAGTACAGAAATGAAAAACTCCCGCACACTGCAGAGAAGACTGCGGGAGTTTTTCATTTGGATATGTGGAACATACCATAAACTAGAAGGCACTCTGAGAGAGTGTTATCCATGCCGAGTCGCAATTCGTTGTTGGTAGAGTTACCATTGAGCATGAGAGTTAAACGAGTCTGGACTGTGTCGTCTTGACATGTATTCATTAATTTTTGAGATATGCTCTTCAGTGTCGAACAAAGAAATTAACAAAAAAAAAATCCATTGCGGCTACTGATTGGCCAGACTCCACACCTGATTTGCAGTCGGAGGGACTGTGGAAAACCAGAAATTCTTTGCCCTTGAGGGTCGGTATTTGAGGATTGAGGCTCAAGACGTTTGGATCAGTTGGTGCACCAGGAGCTTGCTTTTTCACCCAAAGGTGGGGGAAAGCAAGATTCCTGTGGGATGATTGCAGGCCTGATTAGAAATAAGATAAGCTGTCTTGTGCAGCGTAACACAAACAAGCTAAAGTGAGCGCGAGGACTGCGTTTTCTCTCCCACGTTCTGTCCTACAGTGCAGTCTCTGGGCTCTCCCCTTACTGTGTGATACTGCCCAGCAATGCCAGCAGCTGTGGCTGACAATGGAGTTTTTCCAAGGCAAATTAGCAATCGGAATTCACAGGCCACTAGTAGCTATGTAGAATAGCGTTAAGCTCTTCTGGGCTCCTGGACACAAGCGCACTTCCCTGCCCACTAAACCAATTGTTTGGGTGGTTCTGTCGGTTGGTTGGGAGCAGAATTGGTGTTCGCTGCTTGTGGACACTGTCCAGTGTGAGTGGAATACAGGCGCTGAGTTGGGCTACACCCTCCCTATTCTGTTGCCCCGAGCGCTGTGGCAGCTTAGCAGCTAACAGAGGGCTGTCCAGCCCTTCTGTCAGAGAGCTGCTTCACTCGTCTTTCACTCCTGCCTCATGACTGCACGCCGCATTCAGAAGCGAGAGCAGGGCTAACGTTACGCAGCTATAGCTGTATTCCAAGAGGTTTGCCATTTTGGAGATTCCAACTCCAAACATAACAAGACATTCAACTGCTAGATTAGTCATTTAGCAGCTAATTTCTACTGTCAGTTGTGCTGCATAGGTTGGGGGGAATAAAGTAAAAACTAAACTACAGACAGGGCGGGAAATCTCCAGGAACGGGGCAGCTCAGAGCTAGCCAGAGGCTAATTTTTATTCAGCCTGCTGGGTGCGGAACCTTCATTCTGAGCCACAGCTCTTGTGAAACACATTCCTCTCCTCATCCCTGGTCTCTCCCCTGCCACTGGGGCTGATGAGGGAAGTGCCCTACAGGCTTTCGCCTCCATAAGGCCCCGGGGTCCTGGGGCTTAGCGGTGTGGGAAAATGCCAAGATTTGGGGGATTCTGTTTCAGCGGTGGGGTGGCTGGAGAGACGGCAGCTCGAGGCGGGGGAGGGGGAGGGGCAGGGGGTGATGAGGTCATCAGGGAGTGCCGGGGTGGGTTGGGTGATTAGTGAATCAAGAACTGACATCACGGCTGGAAAGGTGACATTACATCACAGCGACACACCGTAGAGCTGGGCTGTAGCTGAATTTAGAAGGATTGTGTCACCAGCTGGGCATGTGCAGTTTGGTCACAAACTGGAAAAGGCATTAACACATATGAATGGGCAAACCAGTGTTCAATCTTTGTCAAAACCTAAAAAAGATCTGCCTTTTTGCCACTGATTCCCTGTTTGCGAGCCAGTGTGTCAATGCCTTTCCCTCCACGCCTTTTGATTCCTGATATTGAGTTTATCTTCCAATTGCCTTCTGCTTGATGTTCATCCAGTGAGGTTCATAAATATTTGGACTGGGACTGAAATTTCTGAAATTTGAACAGCTACAATTCTTACACAGGACACTACGCCTGGACATGAACGTGTAGGGTGGGTTCTTTAATATCTGGGTATTTACATGGACGGTATCGAGTGAACGACGTAGGAGCCCTTCATTTGTGCCGCAGTCCAAATATAAAGCTCATTGTACATATCTATTATCTATATTATTCAAAATACTGGGGACATTTCATTTTTAGATGGAAAATAATGTTTCACTCGACAGATTCATTGGTCTTGTTTTTGTCCCCCGCCGCGCGGAACGCGCAAAGCGGCGGGACATAGCACTCACGTCCGTCCGTCCACCCGTCCCGAATCCTTGTCAGCGAGATATCTCAAGAACGAATTGACGGATTTCCTTCAAATTTCATGTCAACATGTATTAGGTTGTTACCCCGGCGCCAGTCGATTTTGGTGACCTTCGCATCACTCTCAAGGTCACACCGAGAGATTGCTCATTTTGACACGATTTCACATCTTGTGGCGGGAGACAAAGACACGTTAGCGGCAAATACTTGTCTATAACATTTTCGGGAACATGCGATTCATTTTACATCCTGTAAATTACGCTCACAGGCACTGGTGTGTTTTATGAATTACTGGTATTCAAGTAGTATCACGTGGCTAAATCCTCTTCTCACGAAATCTTTCTATGGGAAGCGTGTCTTTGAAAAGATTTGTGTCGCGCTCTTTAAGTTTTGGCTGAAGACTTTCTTGGAAAAGGTGGGCCGAGTTATTTTTTTCTCTTGAAATGGACCATTTCCTGTGCATTGTTTTATCGCGGTGCTGCATTAGTTTAGTAATTAATTGTGATGGAATAACCACATGTTCGCAGTACAGTTAATTTTGAACACTAACAGAGTAGTATTATCGGTTGTGCCTTCTGCGGCCGGCTGTCTTTGTCACGCCGCTGGTGTTCCTGAAAAGCATTACTAATGAGGAGGACTGGCATTCATTTAGAACAAAACCAGCAGGAAGGAACGGCGGCCATTTTGTTATTTTTCTGTGCTCCAGGCATCTGTTTCCTTGTTATCAGGAGCGGCTGCCTGTGTGAGGACAGCGATTTAGATAACAGATTCCCCAATCTGTTTAGGTCTTGTGTCTCCTGCCTCTGTCAAGCCTGTGCAGGCCGAGATGGAGGACGTTCAGTCCATTTGCACCGCAGCAAGTGCTCCGATTCTTTGCTCTGGTGTGCAGGAATCCAGTGTTCATCACTCCCAGCCTGATGTCTGGGCCCTCCAATTTTCCCTCCCCTGAAATCTTTGAACATTTGTATTTTTGGAAGGTTTTTGGATGTAGAAGTAATTGGTTAAAAAAAAAAAATTCTCATCAGGTTCTCATCAAATGCAATTCTCAAAAGATTTAAAAATGGTTTTGAGCCAGAAATAATGCCGGTATGGAGCATTGTGTTTGTGTTGCTTTGTTAAGTGTACTTATTATTCATCCCTTTCAATCTTTGTCACACATATCTGTGTTTGATGAATTTTCTTTTAAAGCTATCCACAGTATTCGCACATTTGCGGAATAATCCAGGCCAGATGATGATTCTCAGGTTATATATGTTGTGTCTCAAATTCATGCTGCCATGCAATAGGGTGTCTTTGGTTTGTGTTATTTTTGTGTAATTTGTTCAATTGCATGCGTTTGTATTCCTCAGAACAGAAGTAGTTTGATAATGTTCTGTGATCTTTACGATGAAGTCCTTCAGGTTCCCTGCATCAGTTCTCATCTCGAATTCTCTTCATGTTAGTTGAAGATGGGCAGATATAATCTCCCATTCACTGAGAGGTGGAAATTACGAATGCACTTATGCCGTTTCTCACCAATGCTGATGTCAGATATCGGTTCGATACTGACTTGTATAGCTGGATCATGTATCGGTGACTGTGGCTAATCTGGTATCAGATAACATTTCAGATAACAAGGCCCCTGTGCCAACTTTTTTGCAATGTGTTGCTGTCTTTAAATTCTAAGTTAATGATTATTTGCAAAAAAAAAAAAAAAAAAAAAAGTTTCTCAGTTTGAACATTAAACATCTTGTCTTTGCAGGGTATTCAATTGAATATAAGTTGAAAAGGATTTGCAAATCATTGTATTCTGTTTTTATCTACGATTTACATAACGTGCCAACTTCACTGGTTTTGGGTTTTGTATATTCAATTGAATACACTGGAAAGACAAGATGTTTAATGTTCAAACTGAGAAACTTTTTTTTTTTTGCAAATAATCATTAACTTAGAATTTAAAGGCAGCAACACATTGCAAAAAAGTTGGCACAGGGGCCTTTTTACTACTGTGTTACATCGCCTTTCCTTTTAACGACACTCAGTAAACGTTTGGGAACTGAGGAGACCAATTTTTGAAGCTTTTCTGGTGGAACGGTTTCCCATTCTCGCTTGATGTACAGCCTAAGTTGTTCAACAGTCTGGGGTCTCCGTTGTAGTATTTTACGCTTCATAATGCGCCACACATTTTCAATGGGAGACAGGTCTGGACTACAGGCAGGCCAGTCTAGTACCCGCACTCTTTTACTACGGAGCCATGCTGTTGTAACACGTGCAGAATGTGGCTTGGCATTGTCTTGCTGAAATAAGCAGGGGCGTCCATGAAAAAAACGTTGCTTGGATGGCAACATATGTTGCTCCAAAACCTGTATGTACCTTTTAATGGTGCTTTCGCATGCCTTGCCCATGCCCTGGGCACTAATACACCCCATACCATCACAGATGCTGGCTTTTGAACTTTGCGCCTATAACAGTCCGGATGGTTCTTTTCCTCTTTGGTCCGGGGGACACGACGTCCACAGTTTCCAAAAACAATTTGAAATGTGGACTCGTCAGACCACAGAACACTTTTCCACTTTGCATCAGTCTATCTTAGATGAGCTTGGGCCCAGTGAAGCCTGCGGCGTTTCTGGGTGCTGTTGATAAATGGCTTTCGCTTTGCATTGTAGAGTTTTAACTTGCACTTGCAGATGTAGCGACGAACTGTAGTTACTGACAGTGGTTTTCTGAAGTGTTCCTGAGCCCATGTGGTGATGTCCTTTACACACTGATGTCGGTTTTTGATGCAGTACCGCCTGAGGGATTGAAGGTCACTGGCATTCAATATTGGTTTTCGGCCTTGTCGCTTACGTGCTGTGATTTCTCCAGATTCTCTGAACCTTTTGACGATATTACGGACCGTAGATGATGAAATTCCTAAATTTCTTGCAATAGCTCGTTGAGGAATGTTGTTTTTAAACTGTTCGACAATCAGCTCACGCATTTGTTCACTAAGTGGTGACCCTCGCCCCATCCTTGTTTGTGAATGACTGAGTATTTCAGGGAAGCTTTTTTAATACTCAATCATGGTACCCACCTGTTCCCAATTAGCCCGTTCACCTGTGGGATGTTCCAAATAAGTGTTTGATGAGCAATTCCTCAACTCTCTCAGTCTTTTTTGCCACTTGTGCCAGCCTTTTTGAAACATGTTGCAGACATCAAATTCCAAATGAGCTAATATTTGCAAAAAATTACCAAGTTTACCTGTTCGAACATTGAGTAACTTGTCTTTGCAGTGTATTCAATTGAATATAGGTTGAAAAGGATTAGCAAATCATTGTATTCTGCTTTTATTTACGATTTACATAACGTGCCAACTTCACTGGTTTTGGGTTTTTAAAAGAATGGTCCCCCTATATTCCACGCTGCGAGGCACTCTGTATCGGCCGATACCCAATACTCAGGTGTCCGTATCGGTACTGATATCGATATGACTGAAAAAGTTGGATTGGTGTTTTGGTAGTAGAGGTAACTGCCAGTATTTTGCGTCTGATTTTTCTTTTTCTTTAATTAAAAAAAAAATGGCATCTCCAATCCCACTGGAATCTGGAATACCCAATTCGAGATCTACAGTATGTACAAGGCTTGCTCGTATACGACCCCATGTTGCCAACTTGGGCGAGCAAAGACAGCCACTGCTTCTTTACTCTCATTGGTCGAAACTTCGCAAGTTCAGAGCGCGGGCAGAGGATACCCGAACATGAGCAAGCGCCAACAGGAGGCGCATTGTTGAGCAATGAACAAAGCAACCCTTTTTTGTAGTCCCTTCCCATTTTGCATCTCTGCAGCCCTTAGCCAATCGTGCGCTGCTCTGAAAAAGCTCCTGACCACTGCTGTTTGTTATGACTGGGGAACGAACTACTGCTCGGCAAACGCGGCACCTTAACCGAGTGAGTGAATGTTTGAGGCTGCATCTCTGTACAGAGGAAGTGAATGTGTGAGGTTGCATCTCTGTACAGAGGAAGTGAATGTGTGAGGCTGCATCTCTGTACAGAGGAAGTGAATGTGTGAGGCTGCATCTCTGTACAGAGGAAGTGAATGTGTGAGGCTGCATCTCTGTACAGAGGAAGTGAATGTGTGAGGCTGCATCTCTGTACAGAGGAAGTGAATGTGTGAGGCTGCATCTCTGTACAGAGGAACTGAATGTGTGAGGCTGCATCTCTGTACAGAGGAAGTGAATGTGTGAGGCTGCATCTCTGTACAGAGGAACTGAATGTGTGAGGTTGCATCTCTGTACAGAGGAAGTGAATGTGTGAGGCTGCATCTCTGTAGAGAGGAAGTGAATGTGTGAGGCTGCATCTCTGCACAGAGGAAGTTAATGTGTGAGGCTGCATCTCTGTACAGAGGAAGTGAATGTGTGAGGCTACATCTGTGTACAGAGGAAGTGAATGTGTGAGGCTGCATCTCTGTACAGAGGAAGTGAATGTGTGAGGCTGCATCTCTGTACAGAGGAAGTGAATGTGTGAGGTTGCATCTCTGTACAGAGGAAGTGAATGTGTGAGGTTGCATCTCTGTACAGAGGAAGTGAATGTGTGAGGCTGCATCTCTGTACAGAGGAAGTGAATGTGTGAGGCTGCATCTCTGTACAGAGGAAGTGAATGTGTGAGGCTGCACCTCTGTACAGAGGAACTGAATGTGTGAGGCTGCATCTCTGTTCAGAGGAACTGAATGTGTGAGGCTGCATCTCTGTACAGAGGAAGTGAATTTGTGAGGCTGCATCTCTGTACAGAGGAAGTGAATGTGTGAGGCTGCATCTCTGTACAGAGGAACTGAATGTGTGAGGCTGCATCTCTGTACAGAGGAACTGAATGTGTGAGGCTGCATCTCTGTACAGAGGAACTGAATGTGTGAGGCTGCATCTCTGTTCAGAGATACTGAATGTGTGAGGCTGCATCTCTGTACAGAGGAAGTGAATGTGTGAGGCTGCATCTCTGTACAGAGGAAGTGAATGTGTGAGGCTGCATCTCTGTACAGAGGAAGTGAATGTGTGAGGCTGCATCTCTGTACAGAGGAACTGAATGTGTGAGGTTGCATCTCTGTACAGAGGAAGTGAATGTGTGAGGCTGCATCTCTGTACAGAGGAAGTGAATGTGTGAGGCTGCATCTCTGTACAGAGGAAGTGAATGTGTGAGGCTGCATCTCTGTACAGAGGAAGTGAATGTGTGAGGCTGCATCTCTGTACAGAGGAAGTGAATGTGTGAGGCTGCATCTCTGTACAGAGGAAGTGAATGTGTGAGGCTGCATCTCTGTACAGAGGAAGTTAATGTGTGAGGCTGCATCTCTGTACAGAGGAAGTGAATGTGTGAGGCTGCATCTCTGTACAGAGGAAGTGAATGTGTGAGGGTCATTCCATGTCAGATCATCAAATGGGTCTCCCCACCACCATCTCAATTTTGCAGATTTTTTTTAATGCACCTGTTTACATATATATATATATCTGACAAATCCGAAATTTCAGGTCATTCGGTCCAGAAATGAAATTTTGATGAATTATTTTCTAAGCGTATTGTCCGTCAGTTTTTTTTTTGTCAATTGACATTTTTCTTGTGTTAAACATGGCATAACTTTTTTATTATTACACCTATAGCTTTTAAACTTTGCATCTAAGCTAATGTTATACCTCTGAAGTCTGAATCAGAAAATGCAGTCCATTTTACTTTATCTTTCTTGGTTTTGGAGCTATGAAGACACCAAAAGTGCCTTTTGTTCAGGCAGTTCCATGTTTAGGTCCCCAAAGCACCCCCAATATAAACCCTTAGCTTTGGCTCTCTGGCATTTTTTTCATTCATTTGTGTCTGCTGAATATAAATCGGGCTGAATTCACCATGAATTCATCACCAACTGCAGTCAGGACCTTGCCAAATGTGGGGGAAAAAAAATACTAAAATGCCTCCTGTTCAAACCCCCGTATCTCCAGAGGCACACCTTGAATTTTCTTCTATTTTTTTTAACTGATTCCTCGATTATATTAGAAAGACCACTCCCCAAATTGTCAATGTGTTAAATTTTGCAGGTGTCTGAACCGGGGAGGGGGGTAATCTCGAGAATCGTGTGGGACTTTTATCTTCTTACACATTTAACTATGCAACATTTTAAGTGTTTTCAATAATTAGACAATCGCATACTAATTGTACTACTTCCTGTATTATAGTAGACATAACAAAACCGAAACCGTTGATGTGACTTGCACGACATACATTTCAGAACTATCTAAATAGGGGTCTGGCAATTTTTGAAAATCGCACCAAAAATTTACTGACGCCAATTCTTGTAAACTGACTGTCAAATTAAAACTTTGTATTCCATGCTATGTTAACAGTGTTATTGCTTCATAAATACAGCAAAGAGCACAACAATGTTTTTTGTCCCAGTCTTGTCCAACTTATACTGCCAGGCTGTGCATCCAGTGACATCCGGCGTTGGAACAGTTTGGAGACTGTTATTGAATGGCACCCAGCATTTTTCAGTAGGATTCTGTGTTAATGCTTGTGTCCTCTTGTTTCGCTTCATGAAAAACAATAGCAATATTCAGAAATTATTGATCAATAACTGGTTCAGGTTTCTACTTGCCGATATGATCTACCAACCTGCATATACTGACCTTTCTGTGAATGTGTCATGCATTGATGAATTGAGA
Source organism: Gymnothorax reevesii (assembly GCA_029721435.1). NCBI lineage: Eukaryota > Metazoa > Chordata > Actinopteri > Anguilliformes > Muraenidae > Gymnothorax > Gymnothorax reevesii. The sequence continues at coordinate 17,621,846 of CM056579.1, forward strand.
ACTTAATATTATTGTGATTCAACAATCATTAACATTGTGTAAGAAGCTGAAAATGCCTGGCGATTCTTGAGATTACCCCACCCCTGTTCAGACACCTGCGAAATTTATATTGGTCAAAACACATCAACAATTTTTGGAGTGGACTTTCTACTATAATAGAGGAATCAGTTAAAAAAACTAGAAGAAAATCCAAGGTGTGCCCCTCGAGATATGGGGGTTTGAACAGGTGGCATTTTAACATGTTTTTCACATTTAGCAAGGTCCTGCAGTTGGTGATGAATTCATGGTGAATTCAGCCTGATTTATATTCAGCAGACACAAATGAATGAAAAAATGCCAGAGAGCTGATGCTAGGGTTTATATTGGGGGTGCTTTGGGGACCTAAACATGGAACTGCCTGAACAAAAGGCACTTTTGGTGTCCTCATAGCTCCACAACCAAGAAAGATAAAGAAAAATGGACTGCATTTCCTGATTCAGAGGTATAACATTAGCTTAGATTCAAAGTTTCAAAGCTATTAGTGTAATAACAAGAATAGTTATGCCATGTTTAATACAAGAAAAATGTCAATTGACAAAAAAACTGACGGACAGTTCCCTTCGAAAATAATTCACCAAAAATTCATTTTTGGTCTGAATGTGCTGAAATTTCGGATTTTTTCATCACTAAAGCATATTTATCCAATGTGAAAATATGGAAGCAATCTATGGCTACATGGTGAGAAATGTTTTGTGTATCTGATGATTTGACATGGAATGACCCTGCATCTGTTTTATGTTCCAGCATTAATCCCTCATAACTGTGACATCAGCTCGACAGGAATCCGAAGGCAGCTTTGTCCCGATGCGTTTAGTCGCAGCGTTCAGCTAACGCGCGGGAAGTGCTCGCAGAACTGCGTCTGGCTCAATTTTTTTTGGCTAAAATTATCCTGGCGTTATGGACTGGAGTAAATCCGTTTTTGCGCTGTTCGCCAGAGCGCGGCGGTCTCCCGGCACAAAAGCAGGCTGTGCGACAGACGGCCTTTTGTCCGATTTGGTGTCTCATTTGCATAAAGCATGTGACCCTGTGAAATCCCCTCCATCTCCTCCCGCTCTTTCACCCTTTCTGTGTCGCTCTGTCCATTTCTCTCTGTCTCTTACACTGTCGCTATCTCTTATTCTCTCTGTCTCTACCTTTCTCCTCTGCTCTCTCTCTCCATCCCTCCATATCTCTCCATCTCTCTGCCTGTCACAATCTCTCCCTATTCCTCTGTTTTTCTATATGCCTCTCTCTCTCTCCCTCTCTCTGTCACACACACATATGTACACACAAACTCTCCCTCTCTCTCTCACTGACACACACACACACACACACACACGCAGGAACAGATGGAGTCTGTTTGAGTCTTGGCCTCAGTGGCACATATTGCCCTCTGTCATCCACGAGGGGTCAGTTGGAAACAAGTTGGCCTCTCAGGTCACAGTTTCCGTCATCAGCGCGAGCAGCTGGGCATTTTCGCTTTGCTTTAAGTCTCAGCGTACCGCACTTTCACCTCGTTGTCTCCCTCGCCTCGCTTCCGGAAGCTTCCAGAGCCGAACCTAACGGCGTAGCAACAGCAGGCCAGGAGTTTTTGTTGATCAGACGCGAAGAGGCCCCAGCACAAACAACAGAAAGTAAACATAAACAGCACTCCAAATTTAGCTCGGCCGAGTTTGTCTTCCCTGTCTGGAGCTTTCTGTTTACGAGGGGCTATCCTGTACACAGCCGGATGAGAGCTCCGATGTTTGGGGTGCCATAATCTATAATCCATAATCTGTATCCAAATCTTGATAGCCAGGAGGCTCTACACTCTCACATCGCTGTGGCAACCAATCCCCTGACACGACAGCATGCAGTCTTCTGCACTGGGGAATGACAGACAAACCTTGCAGACATATGTACATTATTGCCCCGTTGTCGCTGTGTTCAATTGTGTCCCCTTCAGTGTTGAGCCCATATCGGTGATATTATGGGATGAATAAAGACACAGCTCCATGATTAGCCGAAGGCCCTGTCCCCGTGAAGAGTTTGTGTCTGCCTGTAAGAACACAGAAGTAATCCCCTCCGATTCAGGAATTGAAAAGCTGCCTTTGATTGACAGCTGCAGCTTCCCTTTGTGGTACAGCAATAATGGTATTTCCATCTGTGCGATACGATGCTCTGCTCTAAACCGTTTTTTAAAGTTATTAGAGCCTAGGAGCCCAAACTGACGGCAGACGGCATTGAACATTCACCTCCCTCTGCATATACATATTTCTGTTTTATTTGTTCAGTTTTATTATAAGACTGTACCTTCACAGTGACACGGTGCTCTTGAGAGGAAAATGTTTGTCTTAAAAGGAAGTATATTTTTGGAGTTTACAGTCATCTGTACCATTTCCCCCCCCCACTCAACGTATTTAACCGGTTACCAAGGACGTTCAGGGATAGTGCATTGGTTAAGATTGCAAGGGCGATGGCTCATCTTTGAATTGTGTATCGGTGACCTTAGAGTTGGAAGCAAAGTTTTCTTATGTTCATGCGACGCTGCTTCTTTGGTGAATTGAAAGCAATCCCACGTTCAGTCTGATGACCTTTAGATCTCGTAGCCCACACTACCTCGCACATGCTCGAAAGGGACTGACTTAGTGGATGCCTTGTGTGAGAAAACTTTGAAAAGTTTCAGTTGTTTATTTACCTTAAGTTCACAGAATCTTGGCCTGTTCTTGCTGTGTAAAGTAGGTTTGAGGTTCATGGCTATGGCTAATGCATACTTTATGTGAATTACACCTTATCTGACCTGTATTTTGTATTTGCAGTTTAAAAATGACATTTTGGATGTACTTGACTGGGCGGAATGTCGTGTCATCCAACGCGGCTTATAAATCAAAGTTGCTGAACTTAGCTGCGTAGAACTGGTTGACATAACACCAGTAAGTAAATAAGTTTGCTAACTGCACGGTGCTCCGAGGATCACCATTGTTTGCTTACTGTGCTTTGCCTCGAACAAAGGCATCTGGTTAACCCTTGGAGCGCTATCGACAACTATAGTTGCCTAATGATGTAAGCTGTCAAAATCAGATGGCGCAGGGGGAGCTCTTTTAAACAAGTTGCCACATGATAGGTTTTCCACAGCTCAGGATGATTAGATTATTAATTCCTTAAAAATTAGTCAGCACTCTAGGGGTTAAGATGCCGGCTTCAGTGGCTGAATCTTTTGCCTGAATTTTCGGCTCTGTGTGTCTCATGAATGCTCTCTGTTTGGGAAAGCGTTAAACATGGTTTCCACATTTGCTGACTCGCCCCAGCCAACACCCTTTGTCCTGGAGCTGCAGGATGCAGCATTTAGCTTGGAGTTTGGCCATGTCTTGATTTTTTTCGGGCGTTGTTGTGCTGTAGTGTTTTTGAATTGCAGCCCTCGGATGTAGTAGACTTGTGGAATCCTCTCAGTTTACAGAGGAATCCGTGAAAATAAAGGATTTCCCTGGAGGCTTGGATGGTTCTCAGGCCTCTGACATGCATGCTCCAAGGCTGGAGGAATTCTATGGTCTTCTTACGGTGTGGTCCATAAGTTTTCACAGAGTGGAACAATCTCTGCACTGTTTCACAAGTCATGTGAACAATCAAACCGAAGTTTTAGCACCAGGCGAGTGCGGGTCGTTTGTATTTACGTGAGCGATTTTGTGAGTGATGCGTGGATTTAAACCCTTTCTATACTGCGTCAGAAAATGTTGATGCACTGCTCTGAATAACTGTCTGTGTACCGGTTTAGCGTACACACATCTGTCCTGACTGGGACAATCTTGACTTTGACCTTTGTCCCATGAGCCTCTTCACTCTTTTCTTGTGGAAGATTGAAAGAAAACGTGTTTGTATATATATATTTGAGGTCAGGTAAAATTTGGAGGGCAGACTGTCCTGTGTCCTTTGTACTCCTGTTGCAGAAGTGTGCGTATTTTGTGGTGGTGGTGGGGGGCGCGGGATTGTTGCCTTGTTCTGAGGCTCCTGACAGGAACTCTTATAGTCGGTTGGTCAGGCCCCTACATGGCCACAATACGATCGGTGCAGCTGTTGGGTGCTTGCATGAGCGTCTTACCCCCACATCTCTCCTGTGGGGATTAGCCCATATTCAGTCTTATCAACTGTAATTTGTGTTTTTTTTTTTTTTTTCTGATAAATTGAACTGTAATGTGATTGTAAACTTGCAGAATTCCAGTTACAGTGGATCAGAAACTGGCGGAGCAGGTTCAGAGGTACCTATATTTGCATTTGAGGTTTCTGGGCAGGTCTCAAGATCTTACCGTCAGGTCACAAGATTTTACCGACAGGTCACAAGGTCTTACGGAGTATCGAATTGGCTCCCTGTTTTCATTACTCTTTGGTATAAGTCGTGTACTCTGGATACTTCCAATGAGTCGTTCACATTTGTTTCACTCACTGGATTAGGCAAAATGCAAAAGGCAAATGTTCCAAACCACTGAAGCCAGTGAAACCCTAGGCTAACGGGACATCCGCACCAAGAAATGTAACTATAAATGACAGCGATATGAGCTCTTACGCAAAAACATTCTATAACAAGGCAATCAGAGATAGCAGACCTGGCCCCAGCCACGGGCTGACAGACAGACTGACAGAAACACACACACACACACACACACACACAGACATGATCATTGCTTAACCTGGCCCCCTAGGGGAGGGGCCAGGTAATTAGCGTCCTTTTGAATTTTACAAATTCATTTTCAGTGGCTTACAGCTTTCATTGTACAGAAATTTAACAGAAATGATATTGTTCTGGATGCAGTTATAGTTATAGTTTTGGTGTGAATTTGGCCATAAAAGTTTTAAGAATTTTGTTTATAGTTATCATTGTAAGTGTTGTTCCTGGTGTGAACCACCCTTTAACGCTTATAAAAAGACTGACTGCTTTCGAACGTCTTCATTTGCCGATTTTGGATGGCTCTACCTCCAGCGAGCGCCGCGAGTTACACAATTTGATACCCTGGAAGCACAAGTAGGACTTTTCCTTTACCAAGTCCTGTTTGGGACATTTTTAGACGCTGAGGAGTTAATGTAGGGAGTAGGCTGTGCTTAAATTTAGCATACCAGTTTGCAGGCCATGGGGGCGACCCGGGTCAGCCCAAAAGCAGAGACTGCCCTCCCTCCCTCACCGACGGCTTCGCACGGGTGTCCCGCCCCACAAGGCCCAGTGCCATCTCTGCAAAGGCTGCTAACCGCTAACTCAAAACAAGCAGCTGCCCAGCCCTGTCCCTGGACATGTGCATTCAGCGTCTGAAATCACGGCGATGTAAACATGGCAGAGTGCCACAGAGCCCCGGGGTGTAGCGTCGTGACGTAGGGACGAGACTCATTGTCATGGATCAAATCCAGAGCGTGCCAGGCAGCTGGTGGCTGTTGGCTCCGCATGCTAACATGCAGTTATAACTGTACTAACAAGTCGACATGGTCTACAATATCCCCTGCCAATCGTGTGCTTCTTATTTTTGAACTTAATCAAGGCCTTTATGGTCTGAAGCTACACACCAAATTTGGTTGTCCTACAGCGCCCTCCATAATTACTGGCACCCTTGTTTAAGATGTGTTCTTTAGCTTCCAATAAATTCAGTTTTTTTTCTAAATAATACAATTGGACTGCAATGAAAAACAGAGGAAAATCCAACCTTTAATTCAAGTGCATTTATTCAGCGGGAAAAAAATCCCACATTAAGAGAGAATTCTTTTACTTCAAATCATGTGTGCCACAATTATTAGCACCCCTGATGTTAATACTTTTTACAACCCCCTTTTGCCAAGAAAACAGCACCTAATCTTCTCCTATAATGTTTCACAAGATGGGAGAATACAGAAAGAGGGATCTTCGACCATTCCTCTTTGCACAATCTCTCTGAATCATCCAGCGACCTGGGTCCTCTCCTCTGCACTCTCCTCTTCAGCTCACTCCACAGGGTTTCAATGGGGTTGAGGTCTGGGGACTGAGATGGCCATGGTAGGAGCTTGATTTTGTGTCTGGTGAACCATTTCTGTGTAGATTTGGCTACATGTTTAGGGTTAGTTTCTTGCTGAAAGACCCAGTGACAACCCATCTTCAGCTTTTGGGCAGAGGCCACCAGATTTTGATTTAAAATGTCCTGGTATTTCAAAGTGTTCATGATGCCATGCACCCTAACAAGGTTCCCAGGGCCTCTGGAAGAGAAACAGGCCCACAGCATCACCGATCCTCCCCCATACGTCACAGAGGGCATGAGGTGCTTTTCTGCATACTCATCTTTTGTGTTCCACCAGACCCACTTACAGCTTTTTGGTAACAAACAATCTATCTAGGTCTCATCTGACCAAAGCACACGGTCCCAGTTGAAGTCCCAGTACCGCTCGGCGAACTCCAGACGTTTGCATTTAAGATTGCGAGTGAGAAAAGGTTTTTTCCATGCATGCCTCCCAAACAGCTTGTTGGCATGAAGATAGCGCCTGATGGTGGTTTTGGAGACTTTGTGACCCCAAGATGCTACCATTTGTTGCAATTCTTTAACAGTGAGTTTGGAGAACTTTTTATTTCTCTTACCATCCTCCTCACTGTATGTGGTGGCAAAATAACCTTGCGTCCTCGGCCAGGGTTGTTTACCACTGTTCCAGTTGTACAGTAGATATGGGCAGGTGCAGGCAAGTGGCTATTTTCTTGTAGCCATTGCCTGATTTGTGGAGGTCGACACACATCTGCCTTTCTTGAATGGTGTGTCTTTCCCATGTTGATAAGTGGATAAGAGAAACGGCCTCTGTGTCACGTCACATTTATACCTCAGGGAAACAGGAAGTGATGAATTACTAAATAAATGTTACTAGATACTCTGATCAACTTTGTAAACTACTGTAGAAATGACAGAAATACTTCAATTACATTTATTTCCTAGGAATTGTTAGGGGTGCCAGTAATTGTAGAACTGGTGATTTTATGAAAAATAATTTTTTCTTAGTCAGGGATTTTTTTCCCCCCTTAAAATTCACTAGAGTTTAAGGTTACATTATGCTACAATTTTCTGTGTGAGAGTATGCTTCTGCTATAAAAATGTAATTTATTTTAAGGCTTTTAACACATCTTAACTAGGGGTGCTAATAATTATGGAGGGCGCTGTATCTGTAATAGTTTCTGAGAAAAGTTGTCCCCTTTCTCTCGGACAGACGGATGGACGCACGCATGGACGGACGGACGGAGGTCAATCCTATATCCCCCTCCCACTTTGTGTTGGCGGGGGATAAAAACTAGAAGAGCGCCCTGTAGAGTCCATACCTCCACCTGCACCACTGTTTTTGACCTTTGAACTTGACTTCTGAAAATCTAATCACTTCATTCTGTTGTCATATACAACCTTTCCACAAAGTTTCATCAATATTGGTCCAGAATTTTTTTTGGAATCTTGCTTGCGAACGGATAGACAGACCAACAAACTGGGGTGGAATAAAACCGTCATCCAAGCCATTGATAAAAGTGAAAGAAATGATGTCATTGGTCAGAGCGTGGGCGCCAAGGGTTGTGCTGTCTCCAGTACGTGGAGTTTGACCTGATTGTGTAAAGATTTGTCCTAAGGGTTTTCCTTTACCTATACCCTATATTCTCTTCAGACGACGGCAGGACTGATTCACAGAGTGCCTGATTGTGTTTTTCTGTGTGTAATATTCCTTTGTTTGGAATATTTCAGACAACACTGCTCTTGCTTAGCATCTATGAAGTTGTATTTGTTGTGTTCGGTTCATTCATAGTACATTGCACACCCTCTCTCGCTATCTCTCTCCCTCCCTCTCTCTCTCTCGCATACTGCTTCTCTCATGGGAGATGGCCTCTCTGTGCCTCTGTAATTTAGGAGGCCCTGTGTCATATACTGCCTTGTTGTAATGTTCCTTTATATGGAATTCAGTGAGCAAGCAAGACTTCTTCTCACTTTGTCGTCAATGACTCTTTTTGACGCTTTCTCTTGGAACTGCTCACTGTTTGTGCATAAATCCTAGTATACTGATAGGTTTTTTATCACGGGTCAGATAACGACTGCTCATGAACTGCTAGGCTTCAGGAAGCAGTGATTCATGACTGTTCAAGTATTAGATCCAGAGCATGTAATTTGAAATATTTCGTAGCGTTTGGATTCTGAGCTAAACAAAATGGCTCCTGAAATAAACACATTCTCTGCAGCACATGACTCCAGCACATCTGTGTTACAACCAGTGGTTCTTCATAATTTAGATGACAAATCCTGGCAATAAAAATTTGGTAGCCATTTTAGTGGAAGATGGTGCAGGCCTGTGTGCACATCCAGATGACTGATGTGTTGCCTCTTACTCATGACTCATACTTTCAGTCTTGTGACAGAAGCTTCTTTTGATAACCGTGACCCTGACTGAATTCAGTTTATGGGGGGGAGGAGGACAAATGATCCACACGTCGCTCATTCAGACAGCATTCATGTGCTAAGCTGCTTTTCTGCAGTCGTATGTTCATATTTTTCTCACCCGATGTCTTCAGAGGATTAACCCTTAGAGCGCTAAATGCAACTATTTTCCCTGAGCGATGCAAGATATCAAAATCAAAACTTTAGTTGCCCAGTAAGATATCAAAATCAGATGCTGTCGGAAACCTATCATGTGGCGACATGTTTAAAAGAGCTCCCGTAGGGGAGCTCTTTTAAACAAGTCGCCACATGATAGGTTTTCGACAGCACAAGATGATGAAATTCATATATTTTTTTCCGTTTTTTGTCAGCGCACTTCATTTTTGGAATAATGGCGAAGCCAGATATCTTTTCCATGTCAGTGTTGATGGGGATTTTGCATGTTGTTGAATAACCTGGATTTGACGCTTGAACAAGCATGGCTGTATCATGTAACGTACACATATGGAGCGCAAGATTAGTTTCTAAGCTCTCCGCGAGTGGGTGATAAGCGCAGGTGAATTAAAGAGCTAACTTGATGCGCATTGTTGAGCGTTTACCCTTACAGTGGTGTGTCTATCGCAGTGTTTTCCTCAGATTTTCACTTGCGGTGTGGTTTCTAAGGCACCGCATGGGTGGGATTCAAAATTGCATTCATGCAAATATTAATGCACTCATTATACCACAGTGTTGAGAAAAAAAAGCTGTTTTTCAAGGTAATCTAGTAAACAGGTTTCAAGATAGTTTCAAGGTAATCAGCTTTGGGAAACTTGTTTGTTTAAACAGTTATTCTGGGCCAGTCTTAGAATATACTGTATGCGGGACTAGGGTGTTCGTCTCCTGTCTTAGAGTGTTAGCAACATCTGTGGACTTCTGCTGTCCCCTTTCAGTCAGCAACCAATGAATGGCTTGAGAACTTAGTGTTGGACTTCTTTAGCCAATCAGGGACTTAAGCGAATGACTTGTGTGGAAAGGCACCAAAAATCAGCTGGTTCTTGTGGGCTGGAGGACCCAGCGCTGGTTCTGCTGTCTCTGTGTAACGAGAAGGCTTCGAGAAGTCCGACCAATCCCTCTCCAGAGAGAGCAGTTTTCAGAGAACCAATCAGGCGCGGGGAGCTGTAGTCACATGTGTCTGCCTCAGAGGAGAGGAAGATGGCCGCTCCCTCTGAGGCTTCGGTGGGGCCTGGATGACACAGCGGGGCGTGTTTGTGTTCGTCTGCCAGGCTGTCGGGCTGTTCCTGATTATGTCAGCTGCGCCGAGCCTGGCCCCGATTTCGCTGGCTCCGCTCTCCTCGGCGATGTGCTTCTGTCAGCGTTGGTCCTCGTTTTTCACGTTTTCTCCCCTCGAAGACAGCGAAGGAAGTGTTCCAGGACTGAGACCTGCGATCGAGCCGAGTGAATTACAGTTTGGCCTGTCGCAGTACATCTGCGGGATATTGTATTACAAACTCCTGCTTAATGTTGGCTCTCTAATACAAAGTCTGCTGAGGCCAAAATAATTTGTAGATATCAATATGTTTAATTAGCAAAAGATGAAATTATCTCTGTACGTCAAAATTCTTATTTTTTTATTCATCCTTTTTGTCGATACAAGGCTGCAGAATCATAATCTCTGGACATTTACCCTTAGAGAGCTGAATAAATATTCAAGGAATTAAAAATATAATTATCCTGAGCTCTTGAAAATCTATCATGTGGCAACTTAGGGAGCTCTTTTAAACAAGTTGCCACATGATAGGTTTGCAACAGCATCTGATTTTGATATCTTGCGTCAATAGGCAACTATAGTTGTCCATGGCGCTCTAAGAGTTAACATTTATCCATATTATGGTGTCCATTAGTAGGCCTGTTGGGCAATTCTGCACCTACTAAAGCTGGGAAATATTTAAGCCAAACCACGAATGGTGCTTTACAGTGGACAGGTCTGATGCGGTTGTCGTGCTTGCATGTACTTCTTTGTGGCACCAGGCGCAGATGAGTTCTCTCGCTCTCGCTATGTTTATCAGCCGGCTGAAGCAACTTTCGTCAACGTTTTATGATGTCGCAGAAGTGGAGTTTAAAGGTAATTTTAAATAGAGTTCTAAATTTGCAACATCGCCCTTTGAATTTCTGGATGGGGATTTTCTCTCTCGCATTTCGGGATAACTTGTTCTCACGTGCATAAGAATTGGTGCCGGGTTAGCTCACTCGGTTAAGATGCCGCATTTGCAGAGCAGTTGTGCCTACTGCGGCACTGGTTTGATCCCCGGTCGTACCAACCGGCAGCGGTTGGCAGCTTTTTCAGGGCAGAGCACGATTGTGTTAGTGCTGCAGTGATGCAAATGGGTAAGGGGCTGCCGGGATGGGATGGTTGCCTTGTTCGTTGCTCAAGCGCCTTCTGTTGGCCAGCCGGGCGCTCGTCTGTGAGATTCTAAGGTGACTCAGGTTTGGGTATCCTCCGTCCTCGTTCTGAACTCGCAAAGTTTTGGGCAATGAGTGTAAAGATACAGGGGGGACAGGCCCGTGCTTCGGTGGAGAGCCATGAACGGTCTCTCTCTCCTGAGCTGCCAACAGGGTGTCGCATTCGAGCAAGACTTGTACAGAGTTCTCGAGTTGGGCATTCCAGATTCGGGTGGGATTGGAAATGCCAAATTTATATTAAAGAAAAAAAGAATTGGAGCCAATAGTAAGTAACTCCACCCTCCAGTGCTCTCTGCAGTCTAGTTGGAGCACAATCAGGGAGCAGTCTTATATTATTGCCTGTTTTATTTAAAATTTTCATTCTTCATTTTATTATTATCTTTGAGGTACTATGTCACCCTGCCCAGGGCTCTCCAAATCTGCCCCTCGAATCCAAATCAAGCTCAGTTTTTTCTCCTTCCAGGCAATTAATTGAATGGTTATTACCATTCATTGGCCAGACTGCCCTCTCACCTGACTCCCAGTTAAAGGGAGTTTGGAATAGCAGCAGTTCTAGGCCCTCGAGAACCCTGATTTTGGGACCCCGGCAGCACTAATGTGGAGGTTCTGTGTCACAGAGCTTCAAAGTCTTTGGACGGTGGCACAATTTAACTCTGTCTCTGCGCTCCATGATCATTTCATTTGACACAAAACCATATTGGGCTCAGTGTGCTCACTACCAGCATTAATCTGAGGCTTTTTAAATCTCTAAAGCGCACAGTGTAGTGTTTCAGCCCTTACAAATTGTCTAACTGTCAAAAAACTTCTGCACTTCAGTTTACCAGTGAGATGTTCACCATTGTTCTCTTTGCGTTTGGAGCCCAACCCACTTCTTCCTGGCAGGTGGCGATTGGCCGTCGTCTACAGTGGAAGGAGGAACGGGCTGTTCTGTTTGGACGGTGCAGCCTGAGTTGACGTGTCACTCTTCTTCTTTTGTCAGGGGGCAGTGAGGGTCAAGGCCGAATTCTTCAACGGTTTCCTGAGAAGGACTGGGAGGACAACCCCTTCCCACAAGGCATTGAGCTGGTGAGGGCCCGCCTCTTCACCCCGACCACCATCCATTTTATTTTATTTTTCATATTTGTCCATTATTTTTACGTGATGTTTCACAGCTTCATCCAGTGAGACTTGTGATCCAGTGAAACATAAAAAAACTTTGAACGTCTGTATGATTCAGTCACACATTAACATTTGGCGGCACGAAATGTTACAGCTTCTTCAATGATTCATCGAAGCCAGTGCGTACAACCGCAGGAAAGTCCATGCATCCTTCTCTCAAATACCCACATTTCAAATGCACCCCGCCTCTGTGCATATACGCCTAAAACACATGTGCGTTTGAAAACGCCCTGCTCCACTGCACGTGTAGCATGCACACACACGCACACCCTCTCAAACCCCCCACTATTCCATCGAGAGTTCCCGTGGCCTGGGAAGTTCCGTCTCATGTTTCTCGCAGTGAGGAAATTTGCAGTTGTAGCCATGAGCTGCTCTTGGAAGGCTCCGGAAAGTCGCATGCTCCGAACCGCTGGCTGTAAACTGGAGCGGTGGAATTCCAGAGGAGTAGAATTTGTCACAGTCTGTCGCAGGCTGGTCGTGCTGGTTATTTAGCGCGAGTGCGGAGAATGGTTCAGTCTATCGAGTGCTTCACTGGGTCTTCATCTGTGCTCGGCAGGGTCGATAAGTATTTGGACGGCGTCTAAATTGCCAAACTGTTTGGTCGATACATTGATATCATGTCATTGGCCTCATAGCATAATTGCCAAAGTCATTTTTTTTGCCCAATGGAAATATCGGCTACCTGTTCTTTCATGTTGGCGAATAAATAATAATAAAACATTAAAAAATAAAAAAAAAGGAAAAAAATCTTAAAAATGAGATGGGTAAATATTCTTTGAGGCTAACGGTTTGGCAGATCCTCTAATGCAGAGTAGCATTAACTCCTAAGTGTATTTAATAAAGAGCATCTTTATGGAGTAAACCAAGTAGGAATTACAACCCTTCAATATTGCCCTTAAGGTACAAGTACTTATGAACGTCTCAGAATTTGAATATTATTCTTATAAAAGATGTATTGAAACCCAATATAACCTGTGTTTTATTACCATGTGATCGTTTACTGAAATAATCCTGTAAATGAGCGGTGCATTTGAACCGTGAACAGTCAGTTCTTGAAGCTGATATATTTGAAGTTGGAAAAATGGACAAGCGTTGGGATCTGAGCGACTTTGACAGGGGCCAGATTGCATTGGAGGCAAGGTGACCGGGTCAGAGCATCTCTGAGGGTCACTGATAAGTGTGGGGGCGTAGGGCGTTGCTCTGATCGCTCTGAAGTTACTGTTGCGTAAATTGCTGAAGTAGTCGACGCTGGCTGTGATAGAAAGGTGTCGGAACACCCAGTGCCTCACCGCTTTCTGTGTACTGGGCTGCGTAGCCGCGGACCAGCCTTTCTGTCGATGCTGAACTCCGCCGAAAGCCCCTATAAAGGGCACAAGACGTTAGAACTGGACCTGGGAGCAATTAAAGGATGTGGCCTGGATGATGAACAATGAATAACTAACAATTCACTCTGCTCAAAAGTGTCAGGGTTCACTCAATAATCTGATACTGGGGTTCTGAGTTTCCAAGTTCAAACTTTTCAAATGCAAACATTTACATTTTCCAAAATGACCCCTTTACCTTGTGCTCAATCTTTAAGCTGAGTTTCAAAGATATTTGTTATTGATAGCAAAGCGTTACATTGCAACACATACATTTCGCTGTCATTCTGCGTTTGCCCCGGGTGATGAAATTGCACTCTTGTTTGCCGTCCTCTCCTTTTCATGAGCCGAATTCAATAAAAGGAAATGTTTACTTACAAGTGAGACATTCAAGTGAGACGAGCTTAATAAAATCGAAACTCATTCACCTGCGCATCTGTAGCTCGGTGGATCACCTCAGGTAGCTTTTGGGCGGGGCTGAATGACCTGCCTTATTTGCACAGCTGAACGCCTAGCGCGTCAATCTGGGCAAAACAAAGCGAAGCGTTGCGATCGGGGATCGTGTCGCTGCACATTGCTATTGTAGCATCGCTGGCTACAGCAGTCATGTTGCGGGTCATATCCACCGCAGACTCTGCTGGAGAAGAGGGTTTTAAATATTAGAATCTTTGAAATCACCCGTGAGGATTTGGAGACCAAAAACAGGTTGCTATGAAAATGAATTTGTCAGTATTTATTACCTCTGCCAAGAAGGTTATGTTTTCACCCCTGTTTGTTTGTTTGTTTGTTTGTGTCTGTTAGCATGATAACTCAAAGAGTTATGATCGGTTAGGCATGAAATGTGGTAGGATGATAGCTGGTAGTCCAAGAACGAGTTGATAGAATTTTGGAAGTGATCCAGGACATGTTCTGAACTGTGGATACGGAAGAATTAAAATGTATCTGTCTAACGCGGGTCTGTGTGACATGTCTGACTGGATAACTCAAAAAGTAATGAAGGGTTTGACTCTAAATTTGGCAGGATGATGGGTGGTCGTCCAAAAAAGAGCTGATTTCATTTTGGAAGTGATCCAGAACATATTCTGTGACCAAAAGAACAGATATATGGCGTGGCGGAGGCATGTGCTTTATCAAGTGCACTCTAGTATTATTTTTTTTAATATTGATTTTGTATTTAGGACTTGAATCTAAATTGCGTCGAGTATCGACATTGTGCTGCGTATGCTGTGTGCTCCGATGTGTGGGATTCAGCTCAGTCGAAGTGGAAGGGGCTTCTCTCCTCTGCAGGCGACGCAAATAAACTCCTTGGTCTGTGGAGGATATGCTGTGTAAAGAAACTGAGACATTCGTCTTAAGTCCAGGGGGCGGAAACTAAAAGTCTCGGCGTGCGTTTCCTCCACCGTTGAAAACGGTCAGCTGATTTCCATCATTGAATGGTGCATTCTGGCTGAAGAGTGGTGCCAGAGAGAGACCGAACCCTGAGGGTCGGGGGAAAAAAAACACTGGGGTGGAATTTTACCCCCTGGACCTGGATTGTATGCATTGGGTGAGGGTGTTTGTGACGGACAGGCAGGGACCGGACTTGTAGCTGTGAGGCAGGTGGTGATGTGACGGCTTGTTATGCAACATGCGTGAATCGGAGGGGGGGCGGCGAACGCACGGCGGCGATGCAGGCAGGATGGAACACAAATAAAAATAGAGGTGGGCGGAGCCAATTGCAGTTGGACAGGAAGCAAGCAAACAATGGCCAACGACAAAGCCACTCACACAATCATCGATCATCATGGAGGGGCTGGGAGAAAACGCACTGAAGAGGTGTCGTGGAAACGCCGTGGTCAGCTCACGAGCTGGAGTCACACCAGGAATGAGATTCGCCCCAAATCTTTGGAGCAGTTGTCCTGTCAGCAGAAGGTTATTTGACTCTACGGTCTCCACTATTATCCTCTCGCTTCCCCTTGTTGTTGACCCTTGAGGTGTCCAGTGCTATTGCCGGTTTTAGTGCAGATTTTTTTCTGGCGAACTGACCATTAATACGCCCAATTCTGCTTCTCAAGGTCATGAAGATCGTGTATTAATTCTCAGTTTGCCCGCTCTTGGCGACTTATCTCCTCCCTAACCACCCAGTGGATCCCAGCGCCCTCTGGCGTATGCGTTCCAGACGAGCCTGCCTCTGTCCTCCGCCATGTGGGATCAAACCTATTCGCTGTTACTGAAATTTGGCCCCTTTTATCCATTTTTGCCTTTCGTTACCATGACGAAGGGTGAGGTCACTAATTGTTAGGATTAATGGTCACAATCAAACCCCCTGCGGAGCACGGGTATGGCTAGTGATTAGCTAAACAGCTGATGCAGTAGTCTTAATTCTGGGCTAAAATATATACTTGCCCTCGCTCTGTTGAATTCTGTTGCGTTTGGCCTTGTTTATGTTGTGTTTTGAATCAAACTCTCTCTGACTCCGGCTTTTGACTGGTGACGTGTTAATGAATGTAGACTGGGGCCATTGAGCCTTGAAGTGGCTCACAGCTAAGACAGTCTTCTGTGGACCTGTGGACAGATGTTCATATCCCAGCCACGGCATTACTGGCTATGGCCGGAGGTCCCCTTGGGTGAGACTCCAACTGGTGCAGCTTTGCTGGGGATAGTAGCAGTTCTGCCTGTTAAAATTTGTTAGTACAGCGCTCTGTGGCCACTAGGGCTGTCCCTGACCAAAACATATCCTGATGGACCAACACCCCACCAACTGATCGGCCAGGCAGCTAAATGGGGTCAGCCCTAGTAGCGACCGCTTCTGGTCAGGCAGGTGCGTGTAGATTTACGAGCTAAATTGTACGTTGACTATTTGATCCCCTGACGGCATTGGCAGTGAGTAATTGGTGGTGCAACTGCATGGTGTAAATAAACGAGGGCTAGTCTTCACGTGAGTCAGAGGATCTGAGCAGGTTAGTCTACGGTGGGCTAAACAAGGGTGCGTTTTCCCGAAATCACAGATGCTAACTTATATAGTTGGGCTGATTGACTGTGAATTATCAAACTATGCAAGTTGCTAACTTAGTTTGCTTAGTTAACTTAGCAACTACGCTTTCGGGAAACGCGCCCCGGATCCGTTACATTGAGGGTGGGGAAAAAGGAGAGAGAAGTTCCAAGAAAGTACTTGAGCAATGAGTCTGATTACAGGAGGACTCATCCAGCACCTTGGCTCAGTTGCAAATATCGTGACTTGGGTCTTGTGGCGGGCCCTCCCACACCCCTTTAGTAAGCCGCACGCCTCTCTGTTTGCCTTCGTGGTGAATGATACTGGTACTACTGGGCACCAGTTAGATAAGTTCGTATTCACACCTGAGAGCGGTTAACAAAGGTGGATTGACGAGAGATTAATGAGGCAGTTCCTCTTGGTTGCCATCCAGCCAGTTCTGACGGTGTATCCTGGTGTACCTCCAGTATCATAGGTAATCACTCCTTATAACAGGCAATGGGATTTGACTTCCTCTGGTATTTTGTTTTTGACCAGGTTCCCCCTCATGGCTAAAAGATAATATATCGTAAGATCACCTGGGTTTGAAGTGCGACTGTACGGTAGTCCAGGACGTAAAAGCGATCCAGGTTTGTTTTTTCCACTTGATGACAGAGCGTTGTTTCATTTGTTTATTCTAGTTCATTTGTTCATGGAAAATATGAATTGTATACACTATACAGGTAGGTCCTTAAATATTTGGACAGTGGCACAGTTTGCATTGTCTTAGCTATGAATGCCATGATGGATTTGAGATGGAAAAGTCTCAACAAAGATGTACCTGAAGTGCAAACTTTCAGCTTGAGTATAAGGGTTTTGTCAGAAATGCTGTCTGAACCAAGTAAGAACTATATCGTCACTTTTAATATATTGCAGTCAGTGACTGCCTGAAGTCTGGAACCCGCCGGCATCTCCACATACTGGGTTTCCTCCTTGGTGATGCTATGCCAGGCCTTCGCTGCAGCTGTTTTTGCTATATTGTGTCTCCCCCAGGAGGGAGAGTTGACATATTGTTTTTGTTCGGTTTCCCGTCTGCGTCGGCGTTCCCACTGTTTTCAGGCTCTAACTCTGGAACCGTTTAAGATATTTACGTCAAACCTTGCACACTCTTTCAACATTGAATGTAGATGTGCCATTTACTGCTTTTGCTTCGATTACTTTTTTCATTTTTATTGTTTTCATGGTAACATTTTGGACTCAAAATGGTATGATTCATATCCAGGCTGTATCTCAGAAAATGATTAAGATATTAACCTTTGACACTGCACACACTATCAGTATGGTATGTAGATGTGCCTTTTGCCATTTTGCTTCAAATTACTTGGTTAATTATGTCTCCCTCCGGAGGGGAGGGGAGAGATATTGTTTTTGTCCAGTTACGTGTGCGCGTGCGCATCAGCGTTCCCACCATTTCCAGTCCTCCACTCAGAAACCGTTTCATATATTGCCATGAAAATTTGCGCACATTTGCATCAAGTCGTGCAGATGTGCCTTTTGATATTTTGAGGTTATTAACTTTTCTAATTTCCTCCTAAATGTCTGTGAATATCAGTTAGGGGCGGCTGTGTTGGGCTGGGGGGAGACATTTGCTTTTTGCCGTAAAAACACTCTAGTTGTTGTGGTATTTTGCCTGCAGTTTTGCCCTCAGCATGTGATACGTACACTTACTTGGATTGAGGTCATGCGATTGACTCATCTGCTGTAAAACATTCCACTTCTTTGCCCTAAAATATCTTGGGGTGCTGTATGGTTCTAGGTCATCATGCTTCTGCTCTGTGAAACATTGTCCAATGAGTTCTGAAGCATGTAGCTAATTCTAAGCAAATAATATAGCTTTGTACAATTCAGAATTTATCCTCCAGATTTTGTCATCAGTGTCTACATGATCACCAGTAGATATAAAGGAACCAGCTCAACTGGCATCCATACATGCCCACACATGACCACTCTTTGCAGATAAGGGGGTATACTTCAGATCACGAGAAGTTATTATGGTCTCGTCAGTCCATAGGATGCTTTTCTATAAATTTAAATATTTCCTAGGCCGTCTTTTTTTGTCAAATTGCTGTTTTTGATCCGCACCAATGGTTTATATCATGAAGTAAACCCTGGTCGGGCTGCCTCTTGGAGAGTGTTATTAATCTGGCCGGCAGTTGTGAAGGGGTTTTTATGAAATGCAAAGGGATTTCTTCTGTCATCTGCCACCGTTATCTATGGTCTTCCTGACCTTTAGTATTCCAGAGCTCACCAGTGCTTTTTCTCTTTTTTTAATGAACATAACCAATGGTCCAGTTGACCACACCGAATGGTTTGAATATCTCTCTGGTGGGCTTGTTTTGATTTTTCAGCCTAATAGTGGCGTACGTCACTGGTAGTGACAGCTCTTTGGATTTCATTGAGAGTTAACAGCAACGGATTCCAAATGCGAATGCACTTGGAAATGAACTTTAGACCTTTTATTTGTTCAAATGTTAAATTAAATTAAATTATCAGGGAATAAAACACACCTGGCCATGGAACAGCGGAGCACAATCCACCCAGTTTCGATGTTATATTCTCAGGTTCAAGCAGAATGTCTGCACTTTGCACTCCTATTCATAATTTAATTTTGACTGCAATATTCTGTGGTCAACAGCTAAAATAACAATAACATTGACCTAACTGTATATAAAGGATTGGCTGTCATTGTGTTTTTAAATTATCCCAAGAGTGAGCATCCCCTTGCCATTCTCCTGATTTTAATGTTTTGGGTAAACAGAACTCTGTCTAATGTAAGAAGTGCACGGAAAGCACCTGAGGCTGGACTGTGTGAAAAAGCCAACGGTCCTGGACAGGGAAGGCCGTTGGAGAGGTTTGTAGCGGAACGTTCAACAACACGCTGTCCCGTGGGGTCATTTTTCAAATGCTTGCATTCCAAGCTCGGTTCAGCCCCGCACGTTTGATTACTGCGCGGTAAACAGCAGATAGCGTTTCAGGAAACCCTTTCTTTTCTGAGTTCCTCCCTCCCGGAGCAGTGCAGTTAAGCCGCTGTTACTGGGTACGGTGGTCTATGGTTGGGTTTGGTGACCTAACTGACTGCAGGAAAAAGCTGTGCGATATGTCAGCACAGGCAGAGTACATACAAGGTAAATAGGGACTGTATTAAGATGACGCTGTAGCTTATTGGTTGGTTGCTTGGCAGCTGTGGAGTTGCTGACTTGATAATGTGGTTTGGGATTCTGTCTTGAATCTGTTGTAATGAAGTTGGGAAGAACTTGTTGGGCCCTTGAGCAAGGCCCTTAACCCCAAACTCTTGAGGCTTCGCCCCTGTTTCAGTCTCTCAGTCTTCCTTGTGCAGCTGTTCTCTCTGGAATTTCTCCCGAGGTGACCTTGATAAAGGGAAAATGTTCTCAGTGGAACGTCCCTGCTGAAGTCCAGGATTTGGTTCTCTGTAAGAGTTGATGTTACTCTGTAGGGTTTACTGTGGTTTACTGGAGTGAACTGCGGCTGAGAGTCACTCAGGGTGATTCGCTGCGGAGGCTGACTGGAAGCGGAGATGTAACTGTGCTCGGCGTTCGGCTTTTAGGCCTTAATAGCAGAGTGGGATGCAATGCTCTCTGATGTAATGTCTGACTGCTGTCTGTTTTCACTGACTCATGGAAAAGCATTGCGGGCATATGGCGGAACCTCCTACGCATACATGTATGCTAAGAGGAAGTAATTGATCCAAGAGTCCATTTTAGCTCCACCATTTCTTTAGGACTAAGTGTTGTCCTGCGAGTAGTCGAGCTCATTTAATGCATTCAGAGGTCGAATACTTTACCTTTGACATGTAATCCCATTCCGTTTTGGATTAAGGCAGGTCTGGAACTTACTCCTCTTTTCTTCTTCTTTAGTTTTGTCAGCCCAGCGGTTGGCAGCTGGTCCCAGAGAGACTGCCGCCCTCCTTCTTTGTGGCGGTGCTGACCGACATCAACTCTGAACGCCATTACTGTGCCTGTTTCACCTTTTGGGAGGAGGTTGAAGACACCGAGGTAAGCGAGAGTCGTCTGTGAACTTTGAAGAATGACTTGCACGTGTCCATACTATGATTAAGGCCAAGATCCTCGATCTTATCCAGATAGGGCCGGTTTGGATGCAGGCTTTCATTCCAGCCATTATTGTTATTGACTCGCGGGTCATTTTCCGGAGCTCTGTGTGTTTGTAATGGCCGCCGCTGGTGCAGACGGCCGTGTGGATGTGAACAGATGAGCTGTATCTGAGTGGTTTCTCCCAGCCCCAGAAGAGCGCCGCCAGCGAAGCCGATGAAGATGAGGACCCCGGGGTCATCAAACCCTCCCAACTCTACGCCCCGAAGAGCCTGGTCCTGGTGTCCCGCCTGGACTATCCCGAGGTCTTCAGGGTACGAGTCCCGCACCCCTTCTTCCGCTCTCACATCCACATCCACCATTGCAACGATTCCCCGGCCCTGTGTGAGATCACTCTGGTGCCGGGCGGACAGAGACCTGAAGCCCAGTGTTCAGTGTAGAAGCCTTTTTTTCATGGGTTTTTTTTCCCATTTAACCCTTAATTTATCAGGATATTCTCATTGAGATTCGGAGTCTCCTCTAAAAGGGAGTACTGGCTGAGCCAGCCGCACAAAAAGTTTAACATTAGAAAAACAAACAACAGTAATATTGTCCCATGAATAACAAAAGGTTGCAAGTGACATTCCTGATGAAACCTGTTTTTCTGCATCAGGAGTACTACAGCCGCTGTAATACTTTGTGGTGCAGAAAAACAGGTTCCATGCGGGAGCTCTTTTAAACAAGTCGCCACATGATAGGTTTTCAACAGGATCTGATTTTGGTATCTTACATCAGTGGGCAACTATAGTTGTCTGTAGCGCTCTAAGGGTTACCACAGGATGGTAAATGTTCAGGAACAGGGTTGGTGCCCCTTGTGCGGGACCCTGTTTGAGCTGAATCCTGTTTTACTTGAGCTCTTACCTTTTTATTTCTGTTTCACGCACAGAACTGCCTGGGGCTGATTCACACCGCCCACATCGACGGGCTTAGCGTTCCCATGGAGACGCTGATTGGAAACCTGCTCACCTGCGTCATTCCCATTACAGGGGGCTCCCAGGTGAGAAGGGCTGTTGTTTCCGCTGGGGACTCATTCGCACGATTCGGCGGCAGAGGGCTTTATTTGCGCCTGTCCGTGTGTTGAGCTAGATCGCTCAGCCGCCGGCCATGTCTGTGCGTCATTTACCAAGTGATGCGAGTCAAATGTGTGAATATTGTGTAATCATTTCAAAGCCAGACAGTGAAAGTGCGTTTACAGGATTTTTTTTATCACCGGGGTCTTCGTTGTCTTTCACTGTTGCGTTTCATCACCATGAAAGCAGAAATGTCTTCGTATGAAAGCTGGTGTTTATTGTTTGAACGATTTTACAGTGCTTGTTTCAAAGGGAGATGGGGCACTACAAGTGGATGATTTTTTTGTTGTGGCCTTCTCAAAGCTCCTAATATTCTAAAAAGGCCAGGCTGCATGAGTAATGTGACAGTATCTGCATCATTCACGTATCATTTGAAAAAACCAAGGAGCAAGCATACCATTTTATTTGCCTAAATTTTAGTGACCAGGTTGCAATTGTTAATTTTTAATTTTTTTTTTTGAGGGGTCAGGCAGAATGGCGTGCACTGCACATTATTATCTTCTGTCAACATATTTTTGAGTTTTTTTATTTTTATTTTATTTTATTTGGTTTTTCCCCCTTTGGTACCACCACAAACTCAGCCAAACTGTTTAATCCATCACAGCGACCTGCTCCCATACACTCAAGAGGAAGATGCCGTGGCAAGCGATTCCTCTAACTTGTGTTACGAAGGGCCCTCGTCTCTTTAGCACTGTGCAGTCGCACAGCCGATCACGCTCTATCTATGCCGTCGGAAGCGAGTGCAGCTGGTTGGCTTATACATTTACATGTACCTGACTGACCAGTAGTGGCCAGTAAAGAGCAATGGATCTGACAGACCTTACCAGCTTAAACATTAGACCGCTAAATGCAGCTATTGTTGCTCAATTATGAAAGATATCAAAATCAAAGCTGCTGAAAACCTATCATGTGGCAACTTGCTCCTGGAGGGGAGCTCTTTTAAACAAGTCCTCACATGATAGGTTTTCAACAGCACAAGATAATTAAATTAATGATTTTTTTTTAATGTCAGTGCTCTAAGGGTTAACTTGGCTGGTCATGGCGTGGTTTGGATTCCCAGCCGCAGGGTCCCCTGACGAACGCCTTCGCTGTGGACCACTAGGAGGGCCCTATTCGTGAGAGTATTTTGCAAGAAAGAGAATTGTCTGCTGTCCTCGTTTAACATCGCTCCTGCAGTGAAACATGTTCGCACACAAGAGAAAAACTCCTCTTCCTGTGCCTCCCGCAATTCTTCAGTAGCCTCTGTAGAGTGTGGGGTTCGTGTCTCCCTGTAGCATGGTTTCCTCGTTTGAAAGGTCAGGCCGCGAGCTCCAGTCACATGACTGATCCGTGCTGTGCTTGTACGCTCCTGTGTTACAGACAGGGGACGCAGCACTGAGTGTCGTTAGTGTGGATCTCACCTGTGACTGGGGTCAGAGTGGCCTCCAGGTAACGGTCCTCCCGGAACTTTCCGCAGTTGCTGTTATGATCAAGGTGTAATCTGATCGTTTTCTTCTTCTCGATAATTCAGCTTCTGAAATCAGGGACATTCGATCAATTGTCTGTGTCTCGCTTTCTGAATGATCTCAAGCTTTAATTAACCGTTTCCAAAGCTGTCAATAAAGGAATCCATGATTATTTTTTCTTGTTGATTTGGGCTCTATGGTCTTGGCCGCTGTAAATTCTTCTGAAGTTACTAATACTGTAAGTCAACCTTCGAAGATTTTTTTTCTATCCTTGGCTGAATCTGTATGGGAAGATGGCTGCACAGGGTGTGAATCATATAGGAGCCACTAGTGGAATACTATTATCATTATTATTATCATCTTATTCCTCTTCATTTAGCCTCGTCCGATTACTTCTTCCACAGCATCTTTATTCTTTGTTTTACACTGATCTAATATGAACATGTTTCGCCGCGCCGTTGTACAGACAGGGGTCCTGTAGCTTCTCTGATACTGATGTCCCTGTTAACGAACCATTTTTAAGCAGCGTGCGTCCTGTCCTCCGTACGCACGTGTGTGTCGTGTGCGCGTGTGTTATGTGCGTGTGCACAGGCACAGGCAAAGCCCGAGTAAATAATCTCATTTTCCATCCACACACCTCTCTGTTGTGGCGGCTCGTTTTGTCCGTGACATCCAGCCTGTCTTTCTGCTGGATGCACAATACAGACCTTTGACAGCAGTCAGTCGAGCAGGTTTCTGTGACTAAGACCTTTTCTTCATCTATAATTTATACCCCATGTGCAGTTTAGTGATCAAGTTAGTTATCAGATGGAAATCGGTCAGTTAAAAAATCAGCGGTTTGCTGCTAAAGCGGTATTGTTAAAGGAAGAAGTTGCGTGTTTCGAAACATGGATTAACTTCTGAAAGCCCTGGTACCAGCTAAACTCCTCATCATTTCCTGCAGTTGTCTGATTCGTGATTCTTAAACGGCCAGGAAACTCTACTGTCCATCTCATTTTTAAAGTACCAGTGCGTTCCCTTCCTCGCTCGAGTCTTCAACTTTATCAAACTCATGTCATTTTAAACTGAATTAATTAATTATTAATTTTTAACTGGAATGTCATTTACTGAATTACACCTGGTTTAGTTTGCAGAAATGTGCCCTCTGGAAAACCGATGCGTCTGTCCATGGAGACAAACCTGCTGAAAATGAAATTTGATCCTTCGTAATTTGTGGATGGATCTCGAATGCTCTGACCGAGCTGTAAGTTTTGATGTAGTTATGGTGCTTCAGGCAGCTAATAAGTCCAGAGCAGCAGTAGAAGAATCGCGGACGGATGTCTCAGCTGCCAAATGATGTTTTATGGAGTAAAATGAGCCGGTAGCAGGCCAGCTGCGTTTATTACGGCGGAGGTGTTTTATTTCGTAGCGCAGAGGGCTGGCCTACATGCGTGTAATGAGGGAGTGGCGAGAGGACCGATAAGTTTCATTTTCCTTTATACTGAAGGCACTGCTCCTCCTGCTTCAGCAGCTTTTCTGTTTCTTACGGGAATCATTTTATCGTCAGTCCGTTTCATGATATTACGGCAGCTCCACGCCAACGAGTCAGTCATCATTCTGCTCAACGTACTCATCATTCGTTATACCTCTAGATGTTGATCAAAGCAGTGTGGATCGTTAGCCTGTCCAGGATTCAAACGTCTCTTACATGGTCATATGACTGGTGGGTGGGGTTGGTGTTCAGGAAGTTGCATTTTGCATCTGTGCTATTTTTTTTTTTTTTTAATTAAAGGTTGAACGTCGTGTGTGTGTTTTTGTGTGTCGTGTGTGACGGTGCAGGTCTGTTCATCTGTCTGTCGCTAACCTGTCTGTACCCTTGTGGCATCTGTCTGTCGCTAACCTAGGTCGGCCCGGCGGAGGCGGCGGAGAGCTCGGTACGCCAGCATTTGTATTTCACAGCTCTAGGACCGGTTTAAGGACCGATTCAATCAATCTCCACCCCTTAATTCATACCCAAGGGGGTTTTCCCTAGCCCCGC
The DNA here is from genome assembly GCA_029721435.1 of Gymnothorax reevesii. Classification (NCBI taxonomy): domain Eukaryota; kingdom Metazoa; phylum Chordata; class Actinopteri; order Anguilliformes; family Muraenidae; genus Gymnothorax; species Gymnothorax reevesii. The sequence continues at coordinate 17,646,845 of CM056579.1, forward strand.
CCCCGCCCCAGTACTGACAGTTCTCTGCACCTATCACACGCTGCCAGGGCATGATCACGCTAATATGTGAGCCAACCACTAATCACCACATCTAAGAGATTGGATTGACGACTTTTCAAATTTACAGTGTGGATTTACTAAGAATCTTCAACATGTGAGAGACTCTTTTAGCACAAGCGAAAGCAGTGCTGTGAACCAGTGGCGGCTGGTGAACTGGCGATAGGGGAGGCTGGAATCTATCCCTTAAAAATAATGATTGGTTATGACCTGTTTTCAATCATTCATTTAAATCACCATTACAGAAACTCCAAAGACTCTCAACATTATCAGGTGTGGTCAGTTTTCATTAATAGCACAGACCTGTTAACTCTCACTTATTCAGGGTGTGTTTAAGTGGCATATTTACGTTCCCCTGCTGTAGTCAGCAATGACTCAATCAACGCACATGTAAGAAATTCTCGCATGGAATTGAAGTCCTTGTGCATGGAGGTTTATCAGTTTCACCTGCGTTATGACTCCGGACTTCTCAGGCTTTTCTTTTGTTGGGGGTTGAAAGTAATGCATGCATTTCATGATCGTTTAAATTGTTTAAACCAAATAAGATCATTGGAAGAAAGACGTTTCAAATGATCTTAATTCATTTAAACAACTTAAACGATAATGAAACACTCACATTGCTGTTATGAAAAGTGTGAGAAGTCCGGAGTCATAATCGCAGGTGAAACTGATAAACCTCCATGCACAAGGACTTCAGTTCCGTGCGAGAATCTTTCACATATGCGCTGAATAATTGCTGACTACGGCAGAGGAACGTAAATATGCTGCGTAAACTCACCTTGAATACGTGAGAGTTGACAGGTATATGTTGTAAATGAAAACTGGCCACATCTGATAATGTTGAGAGTTTTCAGAGTTTCTGTAGTGGTGATTTAAATAAATGAATGAAAACAGGTCATGACCAATCATTAATTTTAAGGGATGGGTTTCAGCCTCCCCTATTGCCAGTTCACCAGCCGTGAACCAGCTGTGAACAGTCATTAGTAATGTTAGTTTTTCTACAAGTTTTAGTAAATTGGGCCTCGAGTGTGGCATCTGTTGAATGACTGAATACATAGGGCAGGGCTGCTCAACATTCTCCAGAAAGGGCCGGTGTGGGTGCAGCTTTCATTCTAACCAAGCAGTTACACACCTGATTCTACTAATCAATCCCAATAGTCTTCTCTCAAGAGCTTGATTAGTGGTATCAGGTTTATAACTCCTTGGTTAGAATGAAAGCTGCACCCACAGCGGCCCTTTCTGGGTAATGTTTTGTAGCCCTGACAGAGGGAGTCATTTGACTAAAGGAGCTGACCCTGACTTGTCAGAAATTACATCTGCATTTGGTGTCTCTCTCGCTGTTCTTGCAGAATTTTCTAATTTGGATTATGGGTTGGGTCAGATGCGCCCGGCTTTGTTGCTGCCTCTCGATGTTCATCACTGCGACTCGTCTCCAAGCGCAGTCATACGTCTGTTTTCTTTCATCTTTCTGTTAGCTACGCACCTCTTGCGCTGTTCCATTCAGTTGCTTCAGCTATTTTTGTTGCTACAGAACATTGCGCTTAGCAGGCCCGAGCCTATTGAAGACCGCGCGTCATCTCTGTCACCATGTCTTTCCGTGTCTCGGCCTTCTCTTGAATAAGAGCCCGGAATTTTCCATTTGGCTTGACCGAAATTTACTTCCCCCCTGGTTCTCATTCACTTGAAAGCCGTGATCGCCCGCTGTGGCTGACGCAAGCGAATGTGCTTCTGAATCGCTGATCCCTGGTTAGCATCTCCTCGCGGCTGCTCCGGAATGTTCCGCACTATGAGCTTTGAGCCTTTTCTGACTGGGTCGGAAAACGTTACAAAGGCTCTCGCGAATGGCTGCCCGCAAAAAAAACTCTGGCTGGCCTTTACGACATTGCATGAGCTGTACTTTTACGTTAAAAGTGTAGAACGATAGGCTGTGTAAATTGCACATCAAGTGTGTGTTCATTTTACAGTCCCTCTGGAAACAGGTGTGACTTCACGATGCAGAAACTCTGACTTGTTAAGATGTCTTTTTCTCGTGTCGTGTAAAATGCCGATATGCTGGGATACCATATTTCAGTCCGCTGATTGGACCAAAAATCTGTTAACAGTCCACAAACTGCAATGCTTGATAATGATTCAGTTTACTGCTTATTGAAATCACCCCACTAACCAACTAACATTGAGATTGATTGGAAGAGTTAGGAATTGCACTGACCTTCGGCCTCTGAATCAGAGATGGCACTTGTACATGTACGGGGGGTGAAAAATAACATTTTAATGGACACCATTTGTTTTTCATTGACACTGGGTGCTGAATGATCCTTAGCCACTTGTTTGGTCTGAGGTTCAGGCAGCGCTAATCAATCCCTGATTCTAACGCATCTTCCTTTGGCTCCTGTTCCCCAGAGGACCATAACACTGGGAGCAGGAGACAGGCAGGTGATCCAGACGCCAATCACCGACTCCCTCCCCGTCAGTGGCTGCAGCGTGTCTCAGCTCTTCAGACAGCTAGGTCTGTAACCAATCAGCACTCGCCATTTGCAAGGGAGATGCGATTACCCTGGAAAGGCGGACTTGGGATTGGATGTACTGCGCACACTGAGAAGTGCATCCAATCACGTTCCCTGAGTTAATACAATAGTCTTTGCCAAATTCAGATTTTGATGCTTATTTAGTGTATTTGTGAAGTTTGAATATATTTATATTTAACTATTAAATACTGAACGTGCTGCATATTACAGTTTAACATAAATCTAAGGCATTTCTTCAGTCTGTTTTTGTCTTACGGCCACCTGCTTTTTAGGTGGTAAATTCAATTTCAAAGGCATGTTTACATTTATATTTGTGTGCTTATTGTTACATGGTTGACATCTCCAGCCCCAATCTCTCTAACACACGATAGTCATCCTTAGTATTTAGTCACAGCTTAATTATTAATACACCTGGAGACATCCCCAGCTGCTATGGTATTCAGGTCAGTAGCTGTGGTCACAAGACCAGGATGACAGATGCTCGTTGATGAATGTTTTTATCCTGGACGCACGCTGTCCTTGAAGTGGCTGGGAAAGAACGTGGTGGATCCGTCTCTATGGTGATAAACAGCCCCGTCCCTCTTTCTGCTCCAGGAATCAACAACGTTCTGTACCTGTTCTGTGCCGCACTGACGGAACACAAGATCCTATTCCTGTCCAGCAGCTACCACCGCCTGACCGACGCCTGCCGGGCCCTCCTTGCAGTCATGTTCCCTCTCAAGTACAGGTGAGAGCTTGCAATCATGTTCCCTCTCAAGTTCAGGAGAGTTTAAGCTTGCGGTCATGTTCCCTCTCAAATTCAAGTGATCTTGAACTTGCAACTTTGTTCCCTGTGAAATGTATGTGGACATAAGCTTGCAATCACGTCCCCTCTTTAAAACAGGTGGGCATGAGCTTAATATCATGTTCCCTTTCTGAAGCACGTTGGCTTAAGCTCTCAATCATATTCGCTCTCAAATTAGACTTGCAGTTGTGTTCCCTCTCAAATACAGATGAGCTTATGCCTGCAATAATTTTTCCTCTAAATTAGAGGCGAGTTTAATCTTACAATCATGTTTCCTCCAGAATACCTTAGAGATTAAGTTTGCAGTCATTTTCCCTCTCCAAGTTCACAATCATATTCCCACTCAAGTAGAGCTCAGCTTGGGCTGACAGTGGGGATCTCTCAGAAGTGCAGGTATAACTGAAGGTATGGTGCAGGTTTAACTTGCAATCATGTTCCCTGTCAAATTCAGCTGAGCTTAGGCTCTGAGTGATGTAAAACACGTGGACTTGGCACTTCCCGCCGACCTTGCCTTGTGCGAACCCCTTACATCACTCTGACTGCATACCTCACTTCCTGTTCTACAGTGGGTCGCTGTCAGATTCTTTAGAATTTGGACTGTGTTGCGACTGTAAAGGAATGCAACTCCTACACCGCTCTCTTGTGCGGATTCTAAGATTGTGGAAGCTGTGTTTATGACACCCATAGCTGGTGTGTGTCTGGTCTTCGGCTGGTTTGTGGACGGACAAGCCTGTCCAAGCTGGTTAAATCGGTACTGTATCCTGGTGGCCAAACCAGTGGACTAGTTGAGTAGGCTGCTCCGGTAACGTGGAGCTGGTTGAGTATTTAAAGCTTTACCATCTTATCTGCTGTAAGCTGGAGGCTTCAGCTGGGTTAGGGGACAGAAGGTCTGTCTTTTGTTACTCCGTACTTCTGCATGAGAGATGCAGTTCATCATGCAGAAGTATGCCTGTACCACTGTGAAGACACGTTACCAAACACGCTTCGCTACTGTAAACCTTCACATCGCCGTGGAAACCACAGAGTCTAATGGCACTCCAGTCAAGCCCATGCATTTGTTTGGTGTAGCGTTCCAACCTCACTGCTGAGGAAAAACAGTCTCTTCGTTTGTCACCCCCCCTCCCTCTCTCTCTCCTTTTCTCATCCCCCAATCTTTTTTTCATTTACGTGGTCTCATTCTCCACCTCTGACTTGCGTATACAAACTCATCACTCAGTGTTGAAGTGTGAAAAATACTCTGTGCTGCGGTACATGTATGAACCGTGCTATTCAACTTCATTCACTCTCTCTAGTTTGTTAATGTCACGTCCTGTTGTTACAGGAAACATGCCCTCTCATTCATTCACACTCTCCTTTGTTCTTTCTTATTATTTGCTCCAGTTTGAGTAGCATTATTATTTTTTGTTGCAGTTCTCTGCCTGTGACATTATCACTAATAATTTGCATTCTGCTCTGTAACATTATGAGGAAAGAATTCGGGAGAATAGTCTTACGTATTTATCCCAGACAAAATCACTACCTGCGTGTTTTGATGGAGAAGAGTTGTCAATGGCAACAATTCTATAGAGGCATTATGGAAAATGGATCGGTATCTGTGCAGGCCTGTCATTTGTTCCAGTGTTTTGCTAACAATCAGGGGACTGTCATGTGGGACAGGATTATTGGTCTGGCAGGATTTCCATCCCATGTTCTGAGTTTCAGAGGATCCTGGCTTTTACTCTCTGAAGACATCCTTATAACTCTCAGATCCTGCTTTGTGAAACGGGAGTTAAGTTCTCCTTGTGTTTGCATGAGGTTATTCTGAGTGCGCTGGTGTCGTCCCACAGTCCAAAGACATACATTTCAGGCCAATTGGAGAGTCTGTATTGGCCGTGTGTGTGCGTGTGTGTGTTTGTGTGTGTGAGTGCTGTAGTCTTCCATCACATGTTTAGCAGAGCATGAGGAGTGACATGATGTGGAATGGAAATTGCTCCAAGTGTTTTTAAATAATAAGTCAATAAAGAAAGATTGTGAAACAGGGTCCTGTTCTCTCTCTCTCAGGCTGTGGTGGGTCATCACAGGCAATTATCTCCTCTAATTACTGAGGGGATTATTATTGATTCACCCCGACTGCCTCCACATCCACTGCCACTGCCTTTGCGGGTCCTCCGTATATACCACAGGAAGAATAGCCACTAATGGGGATCAGAAATTAAGAAATAAATTAAACAATTGGAACTGAAATCTTTTAGAATTTGGTTTTGGAATTTTTAACCCCTAGAGGAAAAACCCCATCAATTTTTGTCAATTTGTAATGAATTGTTAATGATATTAATCAACTAATTAATTTTAGTGATCGTGCATTTTTGTCCAAAATCTCAGTAATTGTGCATCATATTTTCGCATTTGACGTAATGGGACATTGAAAATTTGGTAATTCGGGGATATACCCATGCTGTCAGGGCCGACTGCGTCCTCGCATATTAGAGTTTTTGTATTGGCTTTGTTACGCTCACGGTCCCTTCTTTTCACGGTTTCGTTTGCCCCAGCCTTGTGCCAGGCTGCGGTACGGTACCTGATAGAGTCTCAAACTCTTGAATAGGACCCCATTTAGTTTCCACTGGAGAGGGCAGCCATTCTGGTGAGTGAGGGGGGAAATCGAGTTCGTCACATTTCACAGATTTTGAGAAGAAAAATGGCGAAAACATATCCAACCTCGTCAAGTAGGCTGTGCCTTCATGCCTTTTGCCAGTCCTGTCTTTGGTGCTTTTTGGAAGCCTGTGCATTATTTCTGTACACTCCCAGTGTGAAATGATGTGGAAGAGGCCAGTAAGTTCCATTGCACAGGATGGAAATCGTCGGAATTTTCCGTTCCTTTCTCATCAGGGGAATTTATTACTTTCAAGGGGAAAACGATGAACCGGCTTGCAATGGCATCGACAGGCGTAAGAGGTGAAAATGTTCAGACATGAAAAAGACACTGGGAGGGGCACTCATTTTGAGACTGTGTCCGATGAAATGGTGGAAACAAAATGGCTCCATGACCAGATTTTCTGGACTGCTCTTGTCATAATTCTCTCAGTCTGGGAGCTGTAGGCAGCGGTAGGTAACATCAGCTGAAGGTGTGTGAACGTTACTTATTTTCTCTCTCCGTCCCGCAGCTTCACGTACGTCCCCATCCTGCCGGGGAAACTCCTGGAGGTGCTGAGCACCCCAACGCCCTTCATCATCGGAGTCAACTCCCTCTTCCGCTCGGAGACACAAGAGCTGGTCAGTCCTCCTCCGCACCGCCACGCATCACGTTACATCTCTCCAGTCTGAAAAATTTTCCACGAGAAAACTCTTCTGAACTAATGCTTAGGTCCGACTCTTCCTCATAATCCATCGCAGACACCATTTCAGTGTCACTTTCAGCCATTTTGATCGATTTTTTCCAAGTGATGATGCGCAGAAATAAAACGGGTTGCAAAGCCACACATTTGCCCTGTGCGAGCGACCATAGATGAAGGATTTTTGTAGAAAGTGAAGTCATACACTTCGCGGAGCCGAACTATTCCGAATATAGGCGAACATTCCCATTCTTGGGCATTTTCATATTTGGAACAAACAGATTCTCAGCTTTCTTTTGATGTATAATGCAATGAAATCTGTATTATGAAATAAAATACGATGGAGGAAAGTTTAATAACCTTGACTATCGGTCATATCCGACTGGAATTTGGTGGTGCCTTTGGGAAAGAGTTAATTACCTCGGAGGATGGAAAACTAAGATTGGATCTGGTTTGAGAATCTGATTTCAGGATCAGTGATCTTCACCAAATAAGCAGTCAGTGCCTTGCACTTGGAACAAATGAGTCCTGAGGTACACTGAAGATTGGAAAATTGCTTTTAGCCCTCTGGTTGGTGCACTTGAAGCGACCCTTAGAAATGAAGGGCCTGTTGCATGTTTCAAGTCACGTGCCCGCAGATAGAATGTTCTGGACACGGCTGGGCTGGGATTATGGCCTCGGGTACTGTCACCAACTGCCGAACTAAATTTGCGCTCAACCGATCATGCTTCTAATAATGAATGGCTGTTGACGGACGAGAGCGTTGCATCAGGAAACTTTACAAAGCGCTTTTCAAATTCACTCATCGACAGTGCACTGCAGACCGTTATTACCTGAACTGGTTTTTTGTAATCATCAAAGCCATTAAGACTGGCTCATTTTAACTCTTAGGCCTGCATCCTCTATTGCAGCATAATGACTGTAGCCCTTATACAGAGTGCCTTTAAGTGCTGACGCTCGCTGCGGCTTTATTTATGAGAGTGATTTTGGAGCCGGAATGGAGTCTTACTGTCTGGACTGGTGTTATCCACTTCGCTCGGTGAAAGGGTAGCATGTGAAACTGTGTGGAATGTACACAGGTGATTACGGACGCTTGGCTGGCCGTGCGGTTCATGGATGACAGCCTGAAATGTGTGTGTGTGTGTGTGTGTGCGTGTGTCTCCTGTGCAGCTGGACGTAATCATTGCGGATCTGGACGGTGGTACTGTGACCATCCCGGAGTGTGTCCACGTCTCCTTACTGCCTGAGCCACTTCTACACCAGACACAGACTGCCCTCTCCATGGTAACCATTACCCACAATGCACCAATCCACCTCAGCACTAAAATCTATCACATAAGCAACATGTCATGTTACATGATGTAACACAACATACCATTGCATAACTTGACATGACATAATGTATGAGATGAACTGACAAATCTGACCAATAAACACTTCGAACAGTAGGTAGTTCTAAGCTAGACAATGCTAACAATGACAGCAACTTTATCTGTAGAAGCGCTTCTCAAGTACAGCACAAAGTGCTTTAAAGGGATAAAAACACCTTAAAAACATACTCAGTGCCGTAAAAGTACTGCAGTATATCCTGCATATTCTCAGCTCCATCACTATTGATGGCTCGGGATACAATCGCTTCACTCACTTTGGAAGCTAAACACTGCTTTCAGGAGGGAGTCTTTGCTAATGTGTTTTCCGTTGGGCCGTCCAAGAGCAGCCGTGTTCCGGCGCCGCGCGGCGCAGCAGTGACTCACGGCTTCTGCTTCTCCCCGCAGGTCCTGGATCCAGAGCTGGAGGTGGCCGACCACGCCTTCCCCCCGACCTCCACCCATCCCTCCGCCTCCAAGATCCAGGTGACTGATCATCCGCCGTCTCTCCCTCCTGCTTCGGCCTGCCCTGCCTGCGCTGTGTGCTGCTCCACCTTAAACACTCCTGAAGGTTCTGATCAAGGTCTCACCTGATGTAACTCGGGGTTCCTGAGATCCTGGTCCCCAAGGGCGGAGAACTGCTGGTTTACCCCCCTCCCTGTACCTGGGGGTCAGGTGTGATCACGATTTGGCAGTAGTGGCAGTTCACTAAGTTGCCTGTAAGGAGGGAAAACCAGGGCTGGATTTGGATTGGGGGCCAGATTTGGGCAGCCCTGATGTAACTGATCAATCTCATGATTAGTTGTATGAGGTCTGCTTAAGGTGGAACGCAACAGATACCTGCATCTGGCAAATGAGCCCTGTGGAGAGGTTTTAGAAGCACCGCGCTCGGGCTTTGTGTGCGCGGAGCTGGGAAATCCAGGTTCAGAGTGAGAAAGTTTCCTCCAGTAATTTGTTCCAGTCATCAGGATTCATTAATCGGAGGAATTTTTCTGTTAGCAGGTAGAATTTGTGGCCTAATGGGAGGAATAAACGTGTGTCTGGAACTCAACTCCCTGTCCTGCACAGTTATGTCTCTTCCCCCCCACAGAGGGGGAGGGGAGACCTCTGACCTATTGTTTTAGGCTCAGTTCTCGATCGCGTCAGCGTTCCCACTTCGTTTCTGGAGCGTAACTCCAAAACCAATCTTGACGAAACTTTGCATACTTACTACTCAGGTCCTGCAGTGGTGCCTTCTGGTATTTGTCTGTCCATCCGTCCGGTGGGTTAGGCAGGGAAGGGGGCCGGGGGGAGACGTACGTTTTCATGAGTAAAAACACATTGTACTTTACACCTCTGTGTGAGAAACAGAGGATGTCTGAGAATACGCAGGCCTGGGGAATGTAATTTCTCGTTTTTCTTTCTACTTGTGTTTGGAGTAATTGTTCTACTTCAGCTTCCATTGTCTATTTTTGGGCTCTGGAATTTGCTAAACCTGCTCGAGTCTTGTATGCTACTATCATCTGAACATCCGGAAAGGCTGTTTCATACTTGTAAGACATATGTTGACAAAGGTCTTAAGAAAAGTATTTAACGTCAGAGATTCTTGTATGTTTAATGAAGTTCCGGACAATGCCGTGGTGCTAACTGTCATCTTTTTGTTTACTATAGGAGTTTCTTAATAACCAGAACCAACTGATCTTTTTACGAATTCCATTGTATCAACTTTCTATATCCATGACAACCACCTAGTTCTCGGTCCATTCAGCCAATGCAATTATAAGACAACCGACAGTGTCTGTGACATTAGAAGTATTCGACAGGTACAAGACACTTCCGGGCAACACTTTTTTCTGTCTCTTTGACATTATTTTGTTCATCAGACACTGCTGATGGACGTGTTTTTTATAAAATTACCATAAATCAGTCGCATTGAAAAAGGACTGTGTTATTTGGCTGATTGTGTCGTCCAGGGCCCAATGCCTGTGGAGTGATGTCAGGTAAAGAGCTGTAGTGATCTCACTTTCTGGCCAGCGCCTTTACTACTAGGCCTCAGGATGCATTTCTGTGTGTCTGTTTGTGGTGCTAATATCTTTCTTTCTTCCCTGCACATCATGCTCAGGATAAGGAGATCCGGGCTGTGTTCCTTTGGCTGTTCGCGCAACTGTTTCAGGGCTACCGCTGGTGTCTGCACATCATCCGGATCCATCCGGAACCTGTCATCCGATTCCACAAGGTACAGGGCAGGAGTGACACGCCATGTTAACGACCCCTTGTGACAAAGCAGGCTAACATCCAGCCTTTTCCTTCTGTGATTAATTTTTTAAAATAATGAACATGATCTTATTAAAATGATCTGGTATTGAGTTAAGGTTTCATCAGAAGAGGGTCCTACGTTTTTGTACTTAAGCAAAATGTACCTGATGCTTATGAGAAAAAACAGATGAATTCCTTTTGCTTTTGAATTTCACTCAAATGATAAGCAAAGTCAGTTTTCTTTCAAAGATGGCTGTAAGATTTTTGGTTCTTTCAGATGTGTTGATTTTAATGGAAATCAGATTTAACATTGATTTTCTGGCACAGCGCCCCCTGTGGCGGGGAGGATGCAGTGTTTCGGGCTGCAGGTGCCGTTGACCTTCATGCTTTGTGATCCTCCAGGCTGCTTTCCTGGGCCAGCGGGCGCTGACCGAGGACGACTTCCTGATGAAGGTGCTGGACGGGATGGCTTTCGCAGGCTTCGTATCGGAGAGAGGGCCTCCTTACCGGACCACCGACCTCTTCGACGAGGTCAGAACTTCCCCCTAGTCTCAAGTTTTGTCGCACTCATAATGGAGGAGACGATACATTTCCGTGGAGGATTTTGGCTGAAATTTTGGATTTTCTCGTGTAATTATGTTCCCGGCAGAGTTTGTACGCTCACAGCACAGTTTGGTAGATGTCAGTAATCAATCGGTCTGATGTCATATCCTGTATTTGTGCCTCTGTGGTCTGTTTCCAATGGGCTCAAAGGTCAGGAGGTGTATTTTGCGCTTAAAAATACTTAAATGCTGAAACCGGAGCAGAGGAGCTCCTTTGGGTCGTTTGCTGCATTGCACATTCCTGTGTTCAAGAAGCTGATTGGCTAGCTGACAGGAAACCATAGTGCTTCAGTTGGCCTCTGAGACTTTTGTGTGTTTTTGACTGATCGATTTTATTTTCGGGTAAAAGAGAGCACACCCTGGTACATGCCAGCTTAGCCTTGAGGGTAACACCTAAACGTAGGGGGAGGTTTTATGTGCAGTGGGGTCCTGTGCAGTTACGATGGTGGGATGGGCTGGAGGTCTGCGGGCTGATGGGCGACTCTCATCTGTTTAACCCCCCGTCTCCCGTCACAGCTGAACGCCGGGCAGATGGAGCGCATCGGTCAGGAGGAGGCGAGTCCACGCAGGCTGCTCATCCACATCAAAGAGCTGGCCGAGCAGCTCTTCAAGAACGTATGTGACACTGCCCAACCCACCCCACACACACGCTCACACAGACACACACACGCATGCAGACACACTCACACACATGCACACACACACGCACATTCTCACACTCTCACACGCACACAGACACACTCACACACACACACTCACAGGCACGCTTACAAACTCACTCACACATGCACACACGCATACATGCAGGCACACGTGCACACATGCTCACACACACACGTGTGTGCGCGTGCACACCTACACAGACATGCACACTCTGTCACGCACACATTCTCATGGGCACATGTACACGCATTCACAGGAACCTGCATGCACACACACTCAAACACGCACACACAAATTCAGACTCACACAAACATTCAAACAACCCCCCCCCCCCCAATTAGAAAAAGCTAAATTAAAAGAGAATTCCGGTGTGAAATTGATTTTGGGTGTATTGGAACATGATAATGAGTACTAACCTTTGTCGAATTCCCGATAAGTCCATTTACGAGCACTAACGAATAGGAAGGATAGGGGAACAGATTGCAATCTATTCGTTCGTGCTCGTCAATCGACATTATCGTGACTTTCAAGATGGAGGCGACTGGAAACTACCTCAAGGTACAGTTTGCATAAACAGTCTTTTTTAATAAACTACCGGTGCATTTCCAAAGTTCTCAGTGCCTCGTTTTAAATCTCAGGGCCCTCGGAATTCTACCGATGAAGTGTGGAGCTACTTTGAGCCTTGTCAATGAAGAAAAAAAATAGCGATGTCTTTGCATGGCAACGCTATGCCCGATTCACTACCATTGTAAGCCTGTTGGGAGCTTCGGCTAAAAATCCATTTACTTCGAAAAGTTGCATGCGTACGGAGGTGGGGTATTCAACAAAAGTTAGTACTCGTTATCATGTTTCAATACACCCCAAGTCCATTTCACACCGGAATTCTCCTTTAAGAGCAGACTTGCTTGTTGAAATGAGTCCGAGTGCTGCTGAGTTTTCAGCTTGGTGAATATAATGTCAAGGCCAAGCTCTCCTCTCCCAAGATGGCTGTGGTTTTAGCTTTTGTCTGCCTGGCCCTGTCTGGCACCGACACAATGAAGAGTCCATCTGGAGCTCAGGGCGGTGACTGCCTCATTACCCAAACCTACTTCCTGCACCTGCTCCCCTGCAACCAATCAGAGAGGAGTCTTTTATGTGCTGACATTTGTGGCCAATAAAAGGTCCCTGTCTGGATGTCAAACAGCCAGACTCCTGGTTTATTGTGTTCTACTTTCACCAGTTGGAAACGTTCAGTGTGGGCAAAAGACCTGGTTTGAGTTTTTGGGGGGTTTTTTATGCGTTTGTGTGTAAAATGGGATTTAGATTTTAAAGGATCGCAAACGCCTGGTTTTATGTGCTCAGCAGGTGTGTTTGCACAGGAGTGATATTTCACACGATATAATGTCCTGTGTCCCCAGAAACCACCTGCTCTGGACGTTGCTGCCCTTGTCTGTGTTGACACAAGGTGCATCTCTATTGCACCGCTTGAAAAACATCGATAGCCTTCTCGTACCCAAAGACACTAGTTTTTTTAAAGCTTTCTTCATTCTAAATTAACAGACTTGAATATTGCTAAGAAAGTAATATTAGGCTACAGTCACCGTCAGCTACACTAACCTCGACAGGCGGCCCCGGGTATCCCTGATCCACTGTGCAGTCTTGCAGAATCTTATGAAAGAAAAGAGTGTTGGGAGTCCTCCACATGTTTACAGTGCATCCTGCCACACTACAGTATTCGGACTTTTACATGATATCAGCGCTCAGGCCACAGAGATAAGAAGGCGCCGTTAAGGCTCGTTATCCTCTTCGCCTCTCGGGAGAACCTTTCCGCCCCGATTGAACAGTTTGACTTCTTCTGATTGGATTGTCAGTGGGCAGCGTGCTGATTGGCTGGTCAGCCTCAGGTGTCAGATTTGAGTGGTAATTCATTCTTGTAATTCTTCATTTGTGAGCTTTTAACTTCAGCGTCACATTTACACGTAGGAAATTTTCGCATCCATCTCCCGGATGTAAAGAAACCTCTCTGTTGGAAATATTCCCGCACTAATTTTAATGTCCATCTGGGAGGAGCCCCGAGGCAGACCCGGGACACACTGGAGGGTGTATATCTCCCGACTGGCCTGGGAACAGTTTGGGGTCCCTCAGGTAGAGTTGGAGGAGGTGGCTGGGGAGGGGGGCACCTGCGCCTCTCTGTTATCCCCGTGACCCGTATCAGCAGAAGACAATGGACAGATGGATGGAATTGATGCAAAAAATATTTCTTCAGCTTCAAAACTTCTTTCCATTGCTCAAATTATATCTGTGTGTACTAAAGGTTTTCACACATGCACTGAAGTATAGTTCTGTCAAAACAGAATTGCGGGTCACTTTTTCCTTCCATATTCAAAAATAGCTTTTTCCCACTTTGAACCTATTTAAGGGAAAACTTGAAAAATGAGATTCTAAGAGTTTAGCCACTGACCCTCGGCGTCCCAGCACCACGGCCCCTGGCTGCAGGCGGCCCCCGAGGGTCTGAGCCCTGGGCCTAGATGAGGGGTCATTCATTTCACCGGGCACAGGCGCTGCCGTTAGCACGTCTCAGCGAAGCTCTGCTCTCGGCCGTTGCAGGAGAACCCGTACCCGGCGGTCGCCATGCACAAGGTGCAGAGACCCACGGAGGGCTCACATCTCCGGCTCCACCAGACCACCTTCCCCCACGTCGACGAGGTCACCGTCCAGCTCTTCATCGACCACGCCGCCGCCAAGCTAAAGGGCGCCCCTCCCGCCGTCAAGGTGGAGGTGAAGTGCATGGTGCCCAGCGGCCCGCCCCTGGGTGAGTGCCCCGCCCGCCCCCATCCCCAACCACACCCCCGACCCCAACCCTGAAACCCACTTCTCATTTTCAGCATGGTGCATTAGTGTATGAACAGGAGAGCAAGTTTTCCTTCTTGGATCAGTATTTCAGCTCATTGCATTTGAAACTAGAGGCGCTTCTAGAATGCCAACCTCTGCCAAGGCAGCACAGTCCAAATCTTGGTGAGTGGGAGCAAAGTTCAGTTATTGTGCGTCATAGGATTTCAAGATGGCTGCCATGGCGGCTATATTGTTTTACTAAACGTTGTCAAAATCAATAGGGTCCATCCCTGATGTAATGGTGACCCACTCACCAAATTTCGGAGATATGCGTTCATCACTTTTTCAGCTATCTTGTTCACAAACAAATAGACAAACAAACAGCACCAATCACGTAACCTCCTTGGCGGAGGTAATGAAAGTGTAACGTGAGCGTTAAGTGATGATTGTATCCTTTAATTTTGGGTTTTTGATGCAATACTGTGTGAACCATGTAGGGCGCAGCCTTTTTAACATTATTTTTGTCCAAATGCTTATTGATTGCACTGCATGACTGATTTCATGGGGCCGAGCCAGTGCTGACTGTGGCCGGCGGCCTTCTGAAAGCAGCACATAATCGGCTCTGCGCTGCTGGGGTCATTGGGAGGGATACTGTCGGTAAGGGTCAGCTTTGTGTGTTGCACAAAGCACCTTCTGCGGGCCAGTCGGGCGCCATAAAATCCCAAACAAACCCGCGTCCGAGCCTCGTCTGCCCTTGCTCTGAGCTTGCGAGGTTTTTGGCTGGAAGGGTAACGAAGCCGCAGCTGATAGGCGGATGCGTTTCCAAGGTGGACCGTTAACTGTCTGCGCCCTCCTGGGATGGCAGCACGAGTTGTCTGTGAGCAGGCTTGTACCCAGTGCACCAATGGGACATTCCAAATTCGGTGGGACTGGAGATGCCAAATGTAGAAAAACAATTACTGTTTCACTAGCTGTAGTGCCTCCTGTTGATGGATTTACAGCAAACTCTGTAGGCTTGAGCCTGTTGTCCTTTGGGCTGTGACACGGTTGCATTCAGGAGTTGCAGATACAGAGGAATACCCTCCGTTTGACGGGCATGAGTTCATACCTCAGGATGTGTCGGTGTTATTGAGTTCATGTAATGTCCTTTACTTCAACCCGCTTATTAAAAGCAGTGGGGTGTTTATAAAGGGGGGGGTCACTGAAAACAGTGTTTAGACTCACAGGCATCACATTAGGGACCATAATAAGGGGATTAGGGATGTTTGTTATTGAACTGGACTGAATTTATTCATATCAAAGTTCTGTATCTTTTATATCACTGGTTTGAATTATGCTTCAAAACATTCCCACTTGCAGATGATATAGTGGACCGGAATGGGAATGTTCTGGCCAACAGCGCGCGCAGACTGGAAGTGGTCAGGAACTGTATCACATACATCTTTGAGAACAAGATGCTGGAAGCCAAGAAGGTGAGATTCATGCACTCACGCGCACATACGTGTACGTGTACGCAAACACACACACACACACACACAAACCAAGAGCATTTTGCATTTCCAATTAAAAATCACCTCATGTACTTCATTGTGGTAAGCTTGTCATACAAACTGTGATGACTTAAATTGCAGTCCTAATTTTAAGCACCTGAAAGGTTTCATAGCTACTTCTGTGTTTGTTTGTCGCTCTTTTTAATGGGGGCTGTCTTGTGTCATCAATGGTGCTATTCTGCTGTGAGCATTATTTTTTTAGTAGCCAAATGAATACTCTTAACCCTTGTGTCCTGCTCATCTTTGAGGTGTTTGAGGGGAGTTATGCTTTTACATGAAATTCATGAGAAAAGAAGCTAATGCCTGAGAATTTCAGATTTGGGAAAGATGTATTTTGTAAACTGAAAATTTTAAATGGGTTATTTTGACCCGAACACCGCATAAAGGTTAAATTGGTGGAAAACTTGATTTGTGAACGTCTGTTGCACTTCTTGTCTTCCCCTAGCTGTTGCCCGCGGTACTGCGGGCGCTTAAGGGCAGGGCGGCGCGGCAGTGTCTGACTCAGGAGCTGAACCTGCACGTGCAGCAGAACCGAGCCGTGCTGGACGACCAGCAGTTTGACTACATCGTGCGCATGATGAACTGCACCCTGCAGGTAGGCCCGGATGCTTCTGCTCAGCATCAGTGCACCATTGCATTATGGGGATTGTAGTCTAAAACACAGGCGCCGCCTTACAATCGGGAACAAAGTGCTGCTAAGCACTGGTGTGCCATTGCTGTCTGGTAAATGTAGGAGTATGTGTTGTGCTTTTTTTAACCCTTGGAGTGCTAAATGTGGCTATTGTTGCACAATGGTGTAAAAATCAGTTTCATAATTTCAAAATCACTGCTGTTGAAAACCTATCACGTGGCGACTTGTTTGGGAGCTCTTTTAAACAAGTCACCACATGAGAGATTTTCAACGGCACAAGATCGTTAAATTTATGTTTTAAAAAAATTTGTTTCGGCACTCTAGGGGTTAATGTCCAATTCTCTCACAATATTACTCACCATTCTACCAATCCTTGCGGGGTATACAGGCTAAAAATAGCTATTTGCTAAAACCTGGTACATCTCTCCTTGTTTTAGAGGAGGTTACTGCTCTCTTATGCATTATCCCTGTTCATTTTCAGAAACATGAACATGGACAAGATGTTATGCTGTTTTAGATTGCATTTCCAGACCTCGGGGTTGCAGTAGCTGCTTTGATGCGATAGTTAATCAGCACTTTAAATTGTCTAATGTCTGTGCATTAGTGCAGCTCTTGTTCAGTCAGATAAAGTTGCTTGAGTCCGATGGGCTTGGCTGTGCTGCCGTGAGGTCAGTACTTATCTGTGCACAAGCATGAATTCACACCGAAGGATGACCTGATGTTTTGCCCTGCTGATGGAAAAAATGCTTTCGCCTTATTCAGGGCACGAATTCAACATTTTAACCTACTGGCCTGAGAGGCTTTTGGAATCTAGAGAACCGAATGTGATTTCAACATTTTATCAGCCTCATTCTCTTTTACATTCAGCCATTGTCTGGTTGGGTTCCCGTTGAATTGATTGGTAACCTTTCCAAACACATTAAAGATTTACTAACATTGAGCCGGGGGTGGGTGTTAATTTCACTCCCTTGGGTGACATCTCGGTTGGGATCATACTGTAATGCTTTGAGAGAGGAAGTGATGCGTTTAGCGCCCTGATCCTGAGAATGTGTTTTTTGTTGTTTCCCATGCATCTTGCTCAGGACTGCTCCCACATGGACGAACACGGTATTGCAGCCGCTCTCCTGCCCCTGGTGACGGCCTTCTGCAGAGTACGTGCACATCAATCATTCATCGCTGAACACCATTTTATAAAGCGCCATACGGAGTGTTAGCTTACTGCAAAATTGATGTTTCCAAACCGGAAAAATAACTTGGGGCATTTTGTCAAAATTGGTATGCATTAGTGCACCCCTGAATTCGCTCCTTGTACGCAATGTTAGCGTAGAATCCCATCATAAGATATAGCTTCCCATATGTTGCATTATTTCTTTAAATTACTTTGCTATTATTTGGCTGTTTTGCCATCCAAAGCAACTTGCAGTTGACTAAGTGTTGGCCAATCCTGGAACAGTGTAGATACAGTAAAGCTTCACCAAAACAACCAGCTGCTTAGTCCAACGTTCGAGGCACTGTAATAGACCACCCATTGAGCTGTCAAGCATTTTATTCTGTAGTTCCTGTTGAATGACTTTTTTTTTTTTTCTCTGTCCGTAGAAACTGGGCGCGGGCATCACGCAGTTCGCCTACAGCTGCGTGCAGGAGCACATGGTGTGGACGAACATGCAGTTCTGGGAGGCCATGTTCTACAGCGATGTGCAGAACCACATCCGAGCGCTCTACCTCGAGGTCAACGAGCACGAGCAGCCCAGCCCGGTAAGGGCGACGCCAACTCGGGCAGATTTCTACGATATCGTATTTCTTTACTATATGTGATACTTCTCCCTTACATAGACAGTGATAGGAGAGTAGGGCTGGAATTACATTGTAAATTGAGTCACTAATATCCGCTGCAAAGCATAGGATATTGCAATGGAGCTCGTCTATCCTTGCGTCCATCTGTTCATCGGTCCGGATAAGTGGGGACTAGATTTATCAGAAACTTTTTTACCTAGATTAAGGATGTTTAGTGTGCATGCGGCTTGTCTTGACCTTGATTGGTTTAAAAAACGGGATTCCATGGTGGCTGGGGTTATTTATGACAAAGTCATCTTGTTGTGTGTGCACCCTAGTGGTGGAACATTGCCTCTGCAGTACTTTCTCTAAGCGAGTGGGTGAGGCAGAGCGTGGGCGAATGAGTTCAAGAACCATGGATACTTTCTGTTTGGCTGTATCTTATTTGAGACATACCTCTGTGAAAATTTTAATCACTTGTATGTGGCTGTCAGTAAGTATTTGGACTGTGATGCTATGAAAAGCTGTCAGTTTACTTTAGCCCTGAATTAAATGTTTTTCAATTTTTACTTTGCTGGAGTAATAGTTGTGTCGCGGTCTCAGTACTAACAGACTGCACTTTTATGCAGAATCTTGCGCTTAAATGGCTTGATTTGGCTGACTAAAAACCGAAAACATGCCCAGTGATTTGTAACGGTATTCATTTTGAATCAGTCACGGTATGTTTTATTAATTCGGCACACGCTTAAAGATTTTGTCTGAGCGCCATAGACTATCAAGTCCTTAGAAGTAATGCGTATATGCCTCTATATTTTGTGCTCATGTGTGGGAAAACGCTTAGTTTCCATAACCAAGGAACAATACGCGCCTCAGCTGACGAACAGCAGCCAAATCGGTGCCTCTCAGAATAGGGGATAAGTAATCAAAGTCAAAGAAAGAAATTCTGGAGCACACGATTACTGAGGCAAGTTATTACGGTGCCGGTGACTAACGTTTCGACAGTGTGTCTTCTTGACACACTGTCGAAGCGATAGCCACCGGCACCATAATAAATAGCCTTAGTAATCGTACGCTTGGTTTCCTTGTTTGTGGAACTTGGGCAGAATTGTTCGGCCGAACTAGAGTGCTAACCTGCTGACGGTCGTATTCCTCAGGAGCAGGAGACGCGCTCAGCCCTGGAGATCGCCTCGGAGCAGCGGCGGCTGTGGCCCACCCTGTGCAAGGCCAAGCAGCAGGAGCTGGTGCAGAAGGAGGAGAGCACGGTGTTCAGCCAGGCCATCCACTACGCTAACCGCATGAGCTACCTGCTGCTGCCGCTCGACACCAGCAAGAACCGGCTGCTGCGCGGAGCCGGCCTGGGGGACGTGGAGAGCGTCAGTAACAGCTACGTCACCAACAGGTGTGTCACCGCCACCGCCCCTAATCGTTACGATGGTCGATAAAGGTCATATTAGCAGTAGGTACGTTGCTAACAGTTGAGTCCGCGATGGCTTTTTTCGCCAAAAAGTTTGCTGCTAATGGCTACATTGGCAGTCGGTATGTTACTAATGGCTATGTCAGTAATTGCGACCTCTCTAACAGGTTTGCCCTTTTGTGTTACATTAGCATTAGGTACTTGCCTAACAGCTCTGTCTGTCGCGGCTAAGTGGCCATCAGGTATGCTGCTACCCGCTGCATTAGCGCTAGTTACGCCGCCAACAATGATGTCAACAATAGCTACAGCACGAACAGGATTGTCAGTAATCGGTACCGTTGCAGTAAGTATGTCAAAACGGGGCTAAGTCAGTAACAGGTATGTAACCAATAGTATGCTGCTTGCAGCTACATTGGCAGTTGATGCATTGCAGACAGCCATGTTTGCGACTGGCAATGTTACAAGCAGGCTGTGCGTGGGTTGTGCTTTTGCTTTCGAATCTAGAATGTCTTTGGAATATGAGAGTCTTCGCCTTCAGATTTGAGTAAGGCTGGAACCCTCAGAACTATGGCCTCAGTTTTAGCGTCAACTACGTTTCGCATCATGATGCCATGAAGTGAACAATTAAGAAATGACCTCTCCCTCTTTTCCATTACACAAGTTAGTATTTTATGGGGAAACAAAAACAATTTTCTCAGTCCTGTATGAAGTGTTGCTGCTTAATCCCTGCTTTACTGGCCATTTTCTTAAGCGGTAATCTTTGGAATCTTTTGCTGTCCTTTTATACAGCATTGCGGGAAGCATGGCGGAGAGCTACGACACTGAAAGCGGGTTCGAGGATGCCGAGAGCTCAGACGTGGCCAACTCAGTGGTGCGCTTCATCAACCGCTTCGTGGACAAGGTGTGCAATGAGAGCGGCGTGACCAACGATCACCTGAAGGCGCTGCACACCATGATACCAGGTATGCACGGCCCTCTCGAAGCCCTGGGTTTCGCATCCTAATTGCACAGTTGAGGTCTTAACTTCCAACTTGACCTTGTGTGCTCGTGCTGTTACTTCACCTCGGCAAACTGTACTAGAGGACTCCACTTTAAGCCCTGTTTGGTTGAGTTGCGCAGCAGTGAGGAAAGCTGTTTTGATAAAGTAATTTAATAGCGTGTCACCTCAGCTACCCAACTAATTGTTGCTCCTGGACGAAGTCGGGGCTACAATGTGCCTAGATGTCATGCGTGTTGTCTCCTCCGCCGTGTCCTCGTCCGTAGACACTTTCTTGTGGACGCTGTAAAGGCTGTAATTTTTGACCAATTTCTTTCATATTTGGTATGGACATGTGTTTTACTTCACTTATGAGACCTATTGATTTTGGTTTCCATGATGACCGTACTGGCCGAATAAAATGCAAATTAGTGGCAAAACATAGAGATTTCTTTGTGGACGCAGCACAGTCTGCAATATTCGACTGATTACTTTCATGTTTGTTATGGACATGTGTTACACTTCAGTTATGACACCTATCAATTTTTGTTGCCATGGTAACAGTATTGGCTGACTAATGAGCCAATTTGTCTTCCCTGCGTACGCAGTACAGGTTGTAATTTTTTACCATTTACTCTAATATTTGGTATGTCGTGTTATACTTCACGTATGACACCTATTGATTTTGGTTGCCATGGCGACAGTATTGGCTGAATGATGTGCAAAAAAGGGGAGGGGCGGGCTTTCGGGGGCTACCCCCATGTGGTCGGTCTAGCTGTCTAGCTAATGTTTCTGGTTGCATATCTGGATTTGATGCCTTTGAAATGTTGGTAGTTTTACAGAAAGTGTCCAGCCCATTTTGGTGTCCTGTGTGATCTTTGTTGCTATATATGCGGCAGGATAACCTTGTGGGACTTCGCTTGAGTCGTTACTACAGCGCCGCTCAGTAGAGCCCCCAAAGGGGCCTTTATCTGGAGCGATGAAGCAGGAAACAGCTGTTCCATTGGGCCCTTGAGCGAAGCCCTTTACCTCTGTTTTTCTCTCTGACTGTCCCTCCCTTTTTATTCATGTCATTTCCCCAGGTCTGTCTTTGTAAATGAAAGCTTGACATGAGACGACCTGTCTGGTTGAGTAAAGTTTAGAGAAAAACAAAAAATCAAAATACATTTTTATTTTTACCTGGTTGGTATTCGCCGGCAAGGCGAGACAAACATTGCAAATTTAGTGGTGTATCAATACTGCCCTGCATTGAATTATATCTCTCACACCTGTGGTGACACTCAAAGGTTCAAAGGTGAGGCATGTGATGACTTGTATGCCGTTATCTGCTCCACACTGTTGTCTCGTTTCCCTTTGCAGACATTGTCCAAATGCACATCGAGACCCTGGACGCTGTGCACAGAGAAAGCAAAAGACTTCCGCCCATTCAGAAGGTAACCAACTCCTATTTTTACGTAACACTGGACAAAGATGAGTAGCAAAGACAGAGAGACAAGCTCAAGCCACTCCCCTCATCCAATCCCCACGATCAATCGCAGTCTCAGGTACGTCACTATGACGGCAGGATGTGACGGGCAGCATCCTGAGCATTGCATGCTGGGACACGTGGGTCCTCCAATGGACCGGGCCCTTTTGTCCCTCCTGAGTGAAGAGTGGTCTTTCTTGAGTGTTTCTCCCCCCCCCCCCACCCCCGGTGTTGGACCCTGCTGCCTCCAGGTTTGACGAGTCAGAAAGTGTTGTGGGAAGAGATTGGCCACGGTTCACAGTTCGCCCTGTCCAGCTGCTCGTGGCTTTTGATTGTAACCTTTTCTAGTGATCTAAAGATTAACTGATCTACTGATTGAGATTGGGGTTGTATTGTCTCCTGGGTGGCTCATCCGGCTAAAGCAGAATATCTTGTTCGCAGAGCTCTGACTCTGACTTCATAATCAGTCCAGTGGCATCTTCAACCATGATGTGCAGTTGACTGTGAGACTCCTCGTGGGTGGCTTGGAGCCAAACCAGCTTTCAGAGCCTGTCAGGGCGATCTGCCTGGCATTTAAGAGCATAAGTTGCTTCACACCAAATCAAATGACGTACCCAGCGATTGGAAAGAGCGGACAATTGTCGCGGAGCATTTAAAAATTAATTCTTAATTGTCCGTTTCAGTTTTTCAGAAGTGCTTCTGTCAATGGTCTGTTGTGACGAGTCAGGTCAAGACTATATCAAATCCCGTACTTCGGGTAGGACTTATATCTGTCACTCAACAGCAAAATTTGCTCAGTTTGGCTCAGCAAAGAATATCCCTCCCACACCAAGGTTTGAGTTTCAAAATGAACATGATAAGCAGCCAATACAATGCACGTTATCTTGCCAAGTGAGAGAATATAATCTGATTTACCACAGTTACAGTAATTAGGTTGAGTAATGCTACCCGTCCCCTCCCCTTTCCAGCAGTTTCCAACTTATGTGCTGGCGGGAACCTCTTGCACATGCCCTCTGTCCAAACAAACATAGCCGGTGTGATCCTTTGAGTGAGCTTAACACGGTGTACATTCTTGCAGTGACTCAGTTGGGAATGCATTGTGAGATTGCGCTTCTTGCGAAACTGATCTGCAATAATATACACGATTACGGTCTGTTGGGGAAGAAATGGCCTTCTTTCACAATGTTGTATATCTCTGCTTTTCCCCCCAAACAAGATATAGCTTTCATAAAATGCAATTATAAGTTGATGCGATACCGTCATGTTAGTTCAGACCATATTTGTTGTGGGGAAAGTTATGCTCCTGGGGTCAAGCTCCAACTTATGATGCGTTTTTCCTTGGTTTGTTTTTTGTGTGTGCTCTTTCTCTGTTCTGTTTACGTTATTTCTTCATAGTCTGATTTTAAATCACATTATCGAACTCAACACAAATTCAAGAAAAACTAACAACTGGGAATGCTGTAGTCTGTGTTTGTGTCATCTTTGTTTTCCATTTTGTTTGCAGAGGCTTGCGTAGATTGTGTTAGGGTTTACAGATCTTGCTGCATGCCGTTCGGTTTTTGTGGTGCACTTGTCAATAACAGTTGCCCTGCCTTTGTTCCCTCCTGTCCTTCACCCGCAGCCCAAACTGTTGCGACCCACCCTGCTGTTGGGCGAGGAGCTAATGATGGATGGCATGAGGGTTCATCTCATTTCAGACGGACGGGAGGAGGCTACAGGTCTGATGGGGGGGCCGCCCCTGCTGCCTGCGGAAGGGGCCATCTTCCTCACCACCTACCGCCTCATCTTCAAAGGGACCCCCAACGACCCTCTCGGTTAGATCCGTCAGCCTCTCCCTTCTTACCCCTCTGATTTGGCTCCTCTTGGTTTACTCTGGAGATGACGAACCTTGTTTTTTTTCACTCCTGGATAAGCAAAGCTTACGAAGAAGTGTTGCGATGAAACTTGAGCGTCACTCACTAATCAATCAGTCAAACTATCAATTTGCCGTTAGCACGACCTCGGGCAGTAAGATAAATATGATTTTGGCGTGGATGACCCGTCCTTAATTTACTAACGGCTTATCCAGGAGTTAACGATGGTGTCACCTTGATTTTTATCGACCGCCAACACGAAGTGGGAGGAGGGTATAGGTTTGACCTCCCTCCGTCCGTGTGTCTGTGCGTGCGTGCGTGCGTCCGTCCGAGAGAAAGGGGACAACTTTTCTCGGAAACTATTACAGATAGGACAACCAAATTTGGTGTGTAGCGTCAGACCATAAAGGCCTTGATGGAGTTCGAAAATAAGAAGCGTACGATTGGCGGGGGATGTTGTTGACTATGTCGACTTGTTTTTTTTTTTTTATTTTGTTCTAGGCTTCTTTTGAATACAATTCTGTCATTTTATTTACCTCTTGTACTTTGTTGTACTTTTATGTAAATTGCATGCATTTTATTGCCTCTTTATTCCTCTCTCACCAGTCTTTTTTATGTTTTAGTGGAGCGTGTTAACTTCTATTATGCGAATACAGGACGACTGATTGATTGATTTTTGTTGGATTCCCGCAGTGGCTGAGCAGGTGGTGACGAGGTCGTTTCCCATTGCGTCTCTGCTGAAGGAGAAGAAGATCCAGGTCAACGTGTCCATGGACCAGTTCGTTCAGGAGGGCCTTCAGCTCCGGTCCTGCACATTCCAGGTACATGTTTGACTCGACGCCCTGCTAAATGACCATCAAGACAGCTTTAGTGCTCTTAGCCATAATTGGCGTAATTGTTGTTTTGGATTTTTTTTCATATTTCTAAGTTGGTGTAATAGAACTTTGATTTATTTCCCTACAGTAATTTCTTGAGATCACTATAGTGAAATTTTTTTGATTATGCATTTTAACGGGTTTAATAGGCCAGTGTGGATAGGTAGGGCAGAACGACCTTTATACAAAAAAAATTACTGGTTTAGACATCTTGACACTTGATTGGCTGCTGTGATACCCAGTGGATGTTTGGGTTCTGTATCAAGAGTTCATGAAATGGTCCACCATTTTTGTCTTAATATGGTTGTAAGGAAAAGGGTTAATGAGACCTATCTACATGAAAAGCAACTGACTGCAAAATATGGACAGCTTGTTAAACTTCTTGGATTGCAGTTGCAGTTGGAGTAAAAATCAGCTTTCACAGTAATATCCCAGGGTCGAGTATGAGAACCACTGCACTACGCTAATGCCCCGTCACCCAGCTAATTTTACTCTTGATATACTTATTGCCCTTGTATATCTGGCATGTTTATCCAAAGCAACTTACAGTTGATTGGTTTATAAGATGCCAAACTGCTCTGCTACAATGTGTCGTTAGGGGCCCTGCTTAAGGGCAAAACAGCTGCACTGATGTTAATTTTTTCGTTCACGCATTCGTTTCTCAGCTGATGAAAATCGCCTTCGACGAGGAGGTGGCATCCGAGTCGGCCGAGAGTTTTAGGAAACACCTGCACAAGCTCCGTTACCCACAACACGTCCACGGCACCTTCGCTTTCACCGTGGGACTGTCCGGCAAGATGGTCGTCGAACACAAGGGCAAGGACAAGAACCAATCTCTCAAGTAAGAGCCCGTCTCCGCGAGCGCACGGTCATCATTCTCCATGATGAACTGAACGGGTTTTAGCTGACAGGTCAGCTGCTAGAGTTGGCTGCACCGTTTGTAGAAATTAACTGTTGCAACTGTTGGCAAATACAGTGTTCATTTGCAGTGGCCAGACTGGAAAATGAGAGCCCAGCCGTTTACTTGCGGAAAGATATAGTTGAATTTCAGTCGGGAGCATCATTTAGGGCGCAGCTAAAATCCTGATTGCACTGCCGGCCGATGGCTGTTATGTATGGTGAGTCGTGTTGCGTGACAACAAATGGCTGCCCATCTTTAAAAAAGAAAAAAGCTATATTGGCGCAATTCTTTTTTGGCTTCGAAACATTTTTACAACAGATGGTGTCATTAGGCCTCAGCTCACTGATCTCTTTATGCTGAGCTATCACCACTGACAGCGGTTTCAATGTTACTGCGTGAATCTGCTTCTGTTCACGTTCCGCTAACCGTAGGACCTGTGGTCGTACTGAGGTTATCTTGACATGGTTACGGTGAGACTCCTCATATGTGGAATCCATTCATGTGTAGGAGTCCTTAAATTGAGACGTAGAAATCACAGTTGGCATCTCCAGTGTTTCTGTGGGTCACGTACAGCTGAAGGACTCTTCGTTCTCCGGTGTTTTGTCCTCAAATTTTTCGTCCTTTTTCATCCCTGGACTCTTCGTCTGTGGACTGTTCGTCCCCAATGATGCTTTGCCCATTTCCTGCATTATAGCCCTAATCCTAACCCTAACCCATATATCATGGTGATCCTTCCGTCGTCCGTCCGTCCGTCCGTCCATCCGTCTGTCGACAATGGTTGCACATTTCTTTATTAACGGATGAAAAATCCAGGGACGAAAAGTCTTTGGGAATGAGAGTTTGTGGACAAAAAGTCCTTAAGAACGAAGAGTCCAGGGACAAAACGTCCATGGGGGCGAAAAATCTGGGGAAAAAAAGTCCAGGGAAGAAAAGTCCTGTAGCCTTCATATAGAGGACAGTCCATACCAGAAGTCATTAATAATTTCTCTGGAAAGCAATTTTTCCCGTTCATAGTATTTCATGTTGAACGTGCCAGTTTACATATTTTTCAGTGTGTTTGCAAGAAGAATTTGATCGCAGT
Organism: Gymnothorax reevesii; assembly: GCA_029721435.1. Classification (NCBI taxonomy): domain Eukaryota; kingdom Metazoa; phylum Chordata; class Actinopteri; order Anguilliformes; family Muraenidae; genus Gymnothorax; species Gymnothorax reevesii. The sequence goes on from CM056579.1 coordinate 17,673,716, forward strand.
TAATAAACTGTTAAATTACTATGCACATGCATTTATTTTGCTTAGACAACCTGTAAATTAACCCTTAAAATGCTAAATACAAGTAGTGTTGCTCAATGATGTAAGATATCAAATTCAGAGCTCTGGAAAACCTATCATGTGGTGATAGGCTCCCGCCGAGGAGCTCTGTTAAACAAGTTGCCACATGATAGGTTTTCAACAGCACAAGATAATTTATGATTTTTTGAAAATTTATTTCAGCGCTCTAAGGGTTAAAAGGGGCGGAAAAATGTGTACCGTGCCGTTTTCAGGGTCGCGTTTCATTCGGTAAGTCTGTCCTGTGAGACGAGCCACACGGACACCACACGGTGTCAGTCACTGCATGTGTAAACAGTTAAGGCTCGATTCCACCGGGAGCCTCTTGGCTGCGTTACTGCCGCGATGCGGCTGCTGGAGTTGATCTGTGGCCATTCTAGACAATGGTTGTGATTCCACCAGCCACGCCACTGCAGTGTCCCAGAAGCGGCCCTCCACGCTTCCCCGCGAAAAATACCCGGCGAGTCCATTTCTGCTGCTGGCGAGGCGCAGTCACGCTGATCTGAATATAGCAGGGATAGTTTTTCATAGTTCGACCATAAACATTTATTGGGTCCAATTACGTTCTATTTGTGCTGATGGGAATCGCTCACCAGATCAGGCCTGGCAGAAAGTAACTATCAAGGGGAAAACGCTTTTATCTAAAATAAAGCAGCCACAAATTTCTGATATAAAATTTGTTTAGAACTTACTTTTTTACTTTTTAACTAAAATGCTGACAGTTTTTTTTATTTATTTTATTTTTTTTTTTAATCGATGGCATTCACGGCTGGACTGTAGTAGGCTCTAAAGCACATCAAAGACGGAAATGACATTAAATGCAATTAAAGCAGAAAAAATAACAGAGAGCATTTATGGTTTTAGCACAATTTATCCCAGTAAAAATGAGGAAATATGCTAAATCTGAGCAGGTGGATTGTATCAGCTGGCAGGATGCTGCGCTTACGTTCCGCGTTCAGTGGCGCATGAACTCGGGTATAAGATGCACCAAAATAGCGTCGCTCACGCCACGCTGCCGATACGTGTCCCTGAAATCCACGGGTTACTCCCGTATGTGTACTCGTGGGAAAAGTAGTGACACGGCATCAGTGTCCTTCCTGGTTTGGTCTCATTGTAGCACGTGTTGGGCAGTGGAGACGATCCTGCCTTGATTAGTGCAGTGTATGTGCCCTGGGTTGGTTCATTTAAGCAGTGTCACACGAGAGGGAGCGATGATGTTGCTGAATATCATTATGGCTGTGATGCGGCCGTATCAGGTAGATATCACAGCTGTGATGATATTCAGCAACAACATCATGACCTCGAGTGTGATAGTGCTTTTATACAACACGTCTACAAACGCCACTTATTAGTTGACGGCAGTAAGCGACAACAGATTATGATTTCTTTGTTTATTTAATCAGTTATGTGGCTTTGCCAGCGCAAATAGTTCCACAAGTGAATCAGGAGTTGCCTGTTGCTAACAGTGTAGCGCGAAGTGTGTGTTCGGCAGTAAGTGTGATTAACGGTTATCTGTGATCAAAATAGTGGTTATTAAAACACCTGTGAGCGGAGTGATTTCCCTGTGATGATACACCCCATCATCAGCACTCAGGGAATGCCTCTTGTCCAATCAAATTACTCGTTCGGAACTAACCGTTGTAGAAATTGACATGACACACAGGGACTTTCTGTCTCAAAGCATGGACCGCAAAGCTTGACCAACTGTTAATTATTAATCCGAGGAAAATGTGATGCTGTTATGGTGATATCCTATACTGCTTCTCTCTGTCGTGTCTACGCTAAATGAGCTTTTCTCACCGGTGATTGTTCTCACCCCTGCTGCTACAGCTCGCATGTCAGTGGAATTCAGCACTTTAGAATTAGTCATGTGTATGAGCTGTATGGGCCTCCAGGGTGTTGATAGATGTAACACATCTAAAGCATTGGGCTGGATAACGCAGAATGAGAGCACTGACTGGATGGTCCTGTCTTTTTTGGTGTCTGTCTCTCTCCTTCTCTCTCGTTATATATCTGTCCTCTTTTCCTTTCCTCTCACACTCTCAATCTTCCTCTATATCCTCTCTTTGTGTTCTCTTGTTCTCTTTCTCTCTCTCCTCTATCTTATCTCTTGCCCTCCTCTTCTCTCCAAATTATCACACTCCCTCCCCCTTCTGTCCATCTCTTTTATCGCTCTCCCTACTTCCTCCCTCCCTTCCTCCCTCCCTCTATCTTCATTGCAGAACTATCTCCAAAAACCTGGTGAAGAGTGCCAAGAAGACGATTGGCCGGCAATATGTCACACGAAAGAAGTACACGCCCCCGACCTGGGAGAGCCGAGGCAGTTTCCAGTCCCAGCTGGACGAGGACGAGATTTCGGGTAAAGGCCAGGACGCTCCTCCATTCTCTTTCGTTCACATATTCCAGGCCTCATATCCAGGCTGCCTACTTGCGTGATCATCCCCGATTAAACAAGACGGGTTCTCCAATGTTTCTGCCACGCAATTTCTTGTGTGCTTTGGGTTTTTATTTGTCAATGTAAATCATTGCAATGCATAACTTTCACAACATTCTGTGATTAACCCTTTGAGCACTGAAATAACCTTTAAAAATATATCAAGTTAATTACCTTTTGCTATTTAAAAGCAATCATGAGCTTGGGTATTGAAGCTCTTTTAAACAAGTTGCCACATGATTGGTTTTCAACAGCTTTGATTTTTATATGTTACATCATTGAGTAGCAATATTTGCATTTAGCGCCTTTGAGGGTCAAAATGAAAAATGCAAACAACATTCCATTTGTACGGTTGTATAAGTCCATAAAGAGGCTGCTTGCATCCTTGCAATTAATTTGCCCGGACCGTTGTTATAGATAGATTGCTGGGTAGTTAGCCAGCCGTACTTTATAGAACCCCATGTGGCATTTGACCCAGCCCAGTTGTGTCCTGTTCGCTCGGCCTGGTCTCTCGGCTTCACGCGACTCCATTTTGTTTCTCAGTCTCCGAGGAGCTCGAGCAGAGCTCCGCCCTCACGCTGTCCTCTACTATCAAGTCCTCCGATCGCCAGACCATGAGCAACGTGGTGGAGAGGGCCTGTTGCCGGGACTACCAGAGGCTCGGCCTGGGCACGCTCAGTAACAGCCTGACCCGGTCCAAGAACGAGCCCTTCCGCATTTCCACAGTCAATCGCATGTACACCGTGTGTCGAAGGTACGAAGCTCTACGCACTTTGCCTTGTCAGTATAGACCAGCTGTGAGCCTCACCAGTTGTAGAGGGCTGGTGTTTAACACGGGTCTCTGCCACCACCTGTTACAATTCCTCTCACAGGCCAACACTGATCCACTTCCAAATTAAGCCACTGTAGATGTACGCAATACTAGAGCACTAATGTTCATATCACAGAATACACATTCATATTTATAAAGAAACTGGCGAGCTTAGTTGGGCTGAAAGGCCTGTTCTTGCCATTCATGTTCTATTATGTTATTCAGAGATGTAGGGAATTGCTTTTAATTTGATGTGCATCAAATACCGTGTATTTGATGTGATGTCTAATAATAAAGAGCTCCTTTGCTTTTAGTCTACAAATCTTCAAAGTATTGCATAAAATTGTTCCATGTTTGCTGTAAATAACTATGTTACATTTTGCACGTCAGTGTCTGTGTTAGTAGCATTATACTGGGAGGTACACAAGTTTTTGAACAGTGGCAACATTTTTGCGTTTTGGCTCAACTCCAAAGCATGAAATCTGACAAAAAAGGACGTGAGTGTAAAATGGACACCATCACTGACCAAACGCATGACATTACCAGGGTTAGAGGCTTCCATCCGAAGGAGAAGTATGGGGGTCACTTCATCAGAGCAGGGAGGCAATCCTGACCCCCCCTACTCTCTCTCGCTGTATCTTTATCTCTCTCTCTCTCTCTCTCCCCCCCTCCTGCAGTTACCCTGGGCTGCTGATTGTGCCGCAGTCCATCCTGGACTCCACGCTGCAGCGCATCTCCCGCTGTTACCGCCAGAGTCGATTCCCGGTTGTGTGCTGGCGCAGCTCCCGCACCAAATCTGTGCTGCTGCGCTCCGCGGGGCTTCACGGGAAGGGTGTGGTCGGCTTCTTCAAGTCCCCCAATGCGCCCTCCGCCGGTAACGGCCATAACGCAGCCCGCATTAGTCAGCACACTAAACATTAACCGCCTCCGAGTCCTCCGCTCAGCACACTCACTGTGGAAAGACCAGCACAAGCCCCCCATCTGTTTCATAATGCACACTGTTCATTCAGACAGCTATAATGAATATAAGACGCGTCAAGTGCTTGCATAGTGATTTCCAGTGTATTAGTTTGTTGTGCTCTGCAATTTGGGGTTGTGAAATGCTCTACTTTCCGACTGCGCAGCTCTGAGTCCATGGGCTGTTCCAGCGTGTCGTTTCTTGTAGCAAGCTTGTAATCAGTAGTTTGCGAGGTGTCTGGAATTCTTCAAAGCGACAGATCTGCGACCCAGTCGCCCATTCTCCTGACTGACAGCTCTGTTGCTCCTCCCCCCTGTAGGCCCCTCCCAGGCAGACTCCACCAGTCTGGAGCAGGAGAAGTACCTGCAGGCCATCATCAGCTCCATGCCCTCTTACTCCGAGGCCAGCGGGAGGAACACCCTGAGCGGCTTCACCTCCGCACACATGAGCACCTCAGGTCAGTATGCTTAGCTAACACAGCGCTAATATTAGCTCCTCAGGTTAACGTCCTATGCCAACACACTGTTAACATGAGCGCCTCACGTCAGAGCGCTTGGCCAACACACTGTTAACGTGAGCGCCTCAGGTCAGAGCGCTTGGCTAACACGCTGCTAACATGAGCACCTCAGGTCAGAGCACTACACTGACACACCGCTAACATGAGCACCTCCAGTCAGTGCGCTACGCTAACACACTGCTAACATGAGCACCTTAGGTCAAAGCGCTACGCTAACACACTGCTAGCATAAGCACCTTAGGTCAGAGCACTACGCTAACACACTGCTAACATGAGCACCTTAGGTCAGAGCACTACGCTAACACACTGCTAACCTGAGCACCTTAGGTCACAGCGCTACGCTAACACACTGCTATCATGAGCACCTAGGGTCAGAGCGCTACGCTAACACACTGCTAACATGGGCACCTTAGGTCAGAGCGCTACGCTAACACACTGCTAACATGAGCACCTTAGGTCAGATCGCTACGCTAACACACCACTAACATGAGCACCTTAAGTCAGAGCGCTACGCTAACACACTGCTAGCATGAACACCTCAGGTCAGAGCGCTACGTTAACACACTGCTAACATGAGCACCTTGGGTCAGAGCGCTACGCTAACACACCACTAACATGAGCACCTTAGGTCAGAGCGCTACGCTAACACACTGCTAACACGAGCACCTCAGGTCAGAGCGCTACGCTAACACACTGCTAACATGAGCACCTTTGGTCAGAGCGCTACGCTAACACACCATTAACATGAGCACCTTAGGTCAGAGCGCTACGCTAACACACCACTAACATGAGCACCTTAGGTCAGAGCGCTACGCTAACACACCACTAACATGAGCACCTTAGGTCAGAGCGCTACGCTAACACACTGCTAACATGAGCACCTTAGGTCAGAGCGCTACGCTAACACACTGCTAACCTGAGCACCTTAGGTCAGAGTACGCTAACACACCACTAGCATGAGCACCTTAGGTCAGAGCGCTACGCTAACACACCACTAACATGAGCACCTTAGGTCAGAGCGCTACGCTAGCACACTGCTAACATGAGCACCTTAGGCCAGAGCGCTGCATTGACACACCGCTTACATGAGCTCCTCCAGTCAGTGCGCTACGCTAACGCACTGCACACATGAACCACACATACCTTGATGACATCATTGTTAAGGAAGCCATGTCTATTTGATTGGTCGCTGCTTTATGAGCAGGCAGTATGGTGGGACCTCTCTTCCAGTGTCATATTGCCTGTCTTGCCTCATTTGTCCTGCATATTGTAGCTGTGGTGAAGGGCTACCAAAAAAACATTTCCTCAGCGTTGCTGCAATACTGTGGCAGTATTATAACTGAGAAAAATACATGTGCATTTATGTTGTCGGGGTGAGTTGGGATAGTTGTTTGTAGTTCGTGGAAAAGGCGATTGTATTGCCAGTATCATAACTGTAAGCCCCCCTCTCTGTGTTGGGTTTCAGACTCATCAGACAAGCTGAGGCAGCCCAAAATTGGAGCCCTGATGAAGCAGGTGATGGGGACCAAGGAAGATGTTCCTGGAACCTTCAGCCGAGGAGGTGAGTCAGCAGGGTTCTTCGGTATGACCCGGGTCTGAAATGCACTTCCTGTTCTGTACAACCAAAGGATGGACAGAGATTTCTGCTATAGAATCCCTCTGGTACATTCGCTGAACACTTATTTTGTATTTCATGTGCAAAGTTAGGCTTTTCAAACTCTCGTTTCATTCCGCCTCATTATACAATAACCTTATATCCCATTGCTATCAATTATCCCTTAACCCCTGCTTAAAGAAGGGCTGTTTTTGGAAGTTTAGCTTCCGGTGCTTTCTGCTGCTAATAGTCATGTTAGCATCAAAATGTTGAGTGAAGAACATTGTAATTTCCTCCGGTCTGTGAGATGTGACATGTTAACCCTTTCTCTCTGGACTTCAGTGGGTCCAAAAAAATGTTTTTTAATTGACGGGACAGCATGCTACTTTGCTTACATACAGGTTGTTGGGCTAGTGACCTATTTGTAAGCTGAACTAGCCAGGATTTCAAACATAGTTTATACTTAAGGCGACACTCAACACGAAAATGCTGCTTTTGACCATTGATAATTGAGCATATGCACCCAATCAACACTAACAAGAAGGCAATCTACAAAAAAAATATTTCCTCCAGCATAAATTTGTCAGTTTGAAATTTCACCAGCCCTACTGTTCTTGACTGTATGAGCCTTAACGGCTGGCTTCGCCTCCAGCTGCCAGCTTTGGTCCAACAAACAATAGCTAATGTTAGCTAGCAGCTAACTAACTTTGAATTTTTTTGTTGTGTCATTAGAATAAAAACATACATAATGCATTGAAGGTGCCATCACACTGAGATTACTCATTAAGTTGAAAATTGATATGTTGCTTATGCTTGGAACGAGTCAACGTTAACAACTTCACAATGAATTTGAAAGTTAGTTTGCTGCTAGCTAACATTAGCTATCTATAGCTGCAGAGCTCTGTATGGAGCGAACTTCGGTCTTCCAAAAAGGCAAGGACTGGAAGACGTTAGTTCTTATACGTACGTGTACAATTGAAATAACTAGCTAACGAGTCGAAATTTGATTTTGATTGTTTCTTGCAGACATTTAGATTGAAGGCTTTTCCCACTTTCCCATCATCCCATTGCTATTGTGGGCAGCATGTAATTTAATTTCAACTGCCAAGTTGGTGCAGGAAGGAGATTATCTCGCTTATGATTGGTTGGATGCAAATGAGGTCTTGGGTGATGTATACTGTAAGACTGGGGTTCTCAGACACCCACAAGACGAGCTAAGTTGGAGAAACAAGGGAAATAGATGGCAAAGTATTTTGTGCACAAGCCACTGCCAACATTTTGATTTCGTTTCATGGTACTTGAAGTCTCTTAGACTTGAAGTCTCATGTTGACAGTTATTTAATGACCAATAAAGTTTTATTCTCCCTTTCACTCGTTTGCAACGGGGAAAAAATGTTTCTGTGGAATGTTCCGGAGGGAAAGGGTTGAAGGATAATACTATCCCCTTTCTAACATAACATAGCAATGAATGATGATTCTAATGAGCCATTCTACCAAACAGTGCTCACCATTTTCTTATCGATACAGAACACCGGATGCGTAATTTACCTGAAAAATATAGTGTAGCATCTTCTAGAGTTAGACAAAGCCTGGTCATTTTAATTGATGATTTTGAGATAAGTTGAAGGTTTTGAAACTGATGGACTGGGCGTGGACGGGTGTCCCGGGTGTAACGGCCTTCCCTGTGCCGGTCTGTGCTGCAGAGGAGCCCAATGCACTTTCCCTCCCGTAGTGAAGATGGGATGTTAACTACTTTCAGAAATAAGACCTGCAGTTTAGCGAACCGGCTAGCATGGTAAAGTTGCTCTCCAAAAACTTTGATTCACTTTCGTCAAGAGGACGGCTGTCTAAATGTTTGGCTTAGCTCAACCATAGACTGTATAAAAAGATGGACGAAGCTACCGTTGCGTCACCCATTGATTTCAGGTGGACCAGAGGATAGCCATATTCTGCATAAAGCATATTCTGGATTAATCCTTTATTCTAGTCTGTATGGGACCGTAATTTACAAAAATGAACATCACAATATATCGAAGGAGACTTGAAACTTGCTTTAGCTACCATAAAATAATGTGAACAATCATTATTTAAATGAAAAATCAGGTGGGAAAGTAGGGTCATTTTCTCATAGACTTCTATAGCATTGAACTTCTCTCTGCAACCACCAATGTCGCCATCTGCTGGCCATTAAATATAATGCCATTTACGGTTCTTCCGCATGGGCTTCATTTTTCAGACCAGGGTGCTGCGTTCATCTTTTTGTACAATCTATGAGCTCAACCTGTAGGCAGACTTTAAGCATTAGCATGTAGCAGTTATCTTCTGGTCATCACCGAAGGACAAAAATCACCTTAGGCCTGTGGGGAGCTGCCACGCTGGGGCTAACAGGCTAACGGGCTAACGGAGGCTCTCTGTCCTGTTCAGCCACAGAGCAGGGTCGAGCGAGGGTGGTCTCCCTCTCTCAGTCTAGAGCGTCGGGGAAGACCCGAAACCTTCAGAGAGGTATGACCAATCAAACGGGCTGCCCAGGCTCGGGAAGAAACCTGTAGCCAATCAGATGTCTTTAACGACTCGTGCGCGTTACTGTAGTGTCAGTCATTGCCTCAACTAACCTCCTGTTGTGTCTCATTGTTCTATGGTTTCCTGGTCCAGCCACCCAATCAAACGACTTAACATGGTTTGCGTTGATCTACTGCCTAAAACCACTTTCACGCTGTCGTGTTTCTGAGTCTTCAGCATTTTTGACTGTGCTTGTGTGTTTGATTTTGATGTGATTTCTCGGGTCAGAAACGGACGTTTCGTCCCATGAGATATTGGTGTTTTGTATTCCTAGTTGAGGAATGAGTAGAGTTGTGTAATAAACCCTAGGAGTTTGCGAAGGCGCGGAATCACGGGTCCCTTTCTGACTCCAGCATGACTGACGTGACGTCTATTTGGCAAGATGAGTGTTGCCCAGTGGGCAGCCTATTTGAGTTTTAAATTAAATCCATCCCTCAGAAAAACTACTTAATGGACTAACTCACAAAATGTACAAACAAAGTCTCAGAGTTCCTAAGCAAACATATTTGACCTAACTCTTTCTGGGAAAAGGACACTGTGAACTTCTGACTTGATGTTTTTCTGTAGCTTGCTTTGCAGTACTAGCAGACTCACACTTTCTTCCCAATCCATCTAGTCTCTCACTGGCTTAGCAACTTATTCGCTCATCGAGAGATTCTAAAGCTCCCGGTGATTCATTCACACACACAGTCTCACTAACTCACCAACTCATCCACTCATTTAGTCCCGGCAACTCGTCCACTCACTCAATCTCAATCTCAATAACTCACCAACTCGGCCACTCACTCCATCCGCCAAATTCATCCACTCACTCAATCTCAATAACTCACTCCCATACCCTCACTCAGTCCCAGTAACTCATCTACTCTCTCGATCACAGTAACTCCCCAACTCAGTCTCTCTAACTCACCAACTCATCCTCTCAGTAGCTTTAACTCTCTGTCACTGACTCACCTACTCATCTACTCTTTCTGAATCACTGACTCATCCACTCGCTCTATGTCTCTATCCCATCTAGCCTTAGTATTTTAGTCACTCACTGACCGATTCACTAACCCGCTTGTAGATTTATTTATTCTAACTCTTAAACTCACTAACCGACAGTCACACTCACTGTAGTTCACTTACTGGCTTCTGCAGTAGAAGTGTATCACCACTAGAGGGATGTGATCTGCTTTCAAGTTTCTGATTATGCTCTGCTCTGGCATGAAGTCAGGGATTTTTCAAAATATTCCAGTCAATTTCAGTCATTATCCGTATGTGAGCTCTGTACTAACTCACAGCTCATGAGAGCTCCCTTCTGTCTTCTCTGTAACTCAGGACCTGAGTGAAGACACACTGTTAAACGCGATGGCCCCATTGATGTGAAGTCATTTCTTCTCGTGAACTCCACTTGTCACGACAAGTTTTACACAGTCCTAGCTTGTAAGTTTTCAGGGCTTAAACTTGGTTATCCACTGTCTTGATTAATTGTGAGTTGAAACAAACATCTTCAAATTGAGCTAGCTCATATTTAATCGCTCACATTTTTAAGGCAGCTAGTGAACTTTCGCTTCGCTGTTTAACCAAACTAAAATGTATTATAGCATAGAAATGAAAGTTCACTAGCAGCCTTAAAAATATCTGTTAACTCAATTACAAGTTAACTGTGTTTAAATATAAGCTTTGTATCAACTGACAATTAGGCAAGACAACAGATAACTGACTTTTGAGAACTTTACACTCATGTTCAATATCCAGAACTTGTCATGACCCCTGGAGTGAAAGAGAAGATATAAGTTCACATAACTTCACAGGGCCATCATGTTTCACAGGCGCATGCTTCTATTTGCTAATCCTGATTGGCAGCCACGCCTGTGCGCCTGACCCCTCCTCATCTCCCCCTCATCTCCGACAGGGAAATGGGGCAGCATCCGGGGCAGCGGGCGAATGAGCACCTACAATCCGGACGTAGGAAATCGGCTGGCGCTCAAGGACTCCCCTCAGGCTAACGGCGGCCCACCTGAGGCCCACTTTCTGCGGCAGCAGAGGGCTTACCTGTACATCATCGGGGATAAGTCGCAGCTCAAGGTGAGTACCATCTCTCCTGCTCACGCGGCCCGGGTAAGATCAGAGCTCGGAGCTTACGTTAGATCACAATCCTCTCTGACTCCTTTTTTTCCAAAGCCACTTACAGCTGATTGGACAAAGTGTTGGCCAATCCTGTCCCTGGATTTTTTGGTGTTCCAGTCGAGCCACCAATCAATAAAAAACATCTGCTGCATAGATACACCCTTAATCCTTAGAGGGCTAAACGCAGCTACTGTTACTCAATGATGGAAGATAACAAAATCAAAGCCGTTGAAAACCTGTCATGTGCCGCTCCCGCAGGGGAGCTCTTTTAAACAAGTCGCCGCATGGTAGGTTTTCAACGGCACAAGATAATTTATGATTTTTTGAAAATTTATTTCAGCGCTTTAAGGATCAACATATTATGCAATAATTGTATTGACACGGGCTTCATGTTGTTGACCTCTGACCTCGGCCCATGACCGCTCTCCCAATCACACAGGGCTCCAAGCAGGACTCGTTCCAGCAGTGGGAGGTGGTGCCCATCGAGGTGTTTGACGTGCGGAACGTGAAGAACAGCTTTAAGAAGCTGATGAAGGCCTGCGTCCCCGGATCCCCTTCACCCGACCCCACGCAGTCTTTCTACCGCTGCCTGGAGGAGTCCGAGTGGATGTGTCTGGTAGGAGTGAAGATGTTTTAATTTTCCCATTTATTCACCCCATGACATGCAGCTGCTGTATTCAAACCTGCCGAACTTCAGGCCTATTTTCTATTCTACTGTAGATCACCAGGTTTACAAGGATTCCAAATATGTCCGGCTGAATTACAAGTAAATGTGTCCAAAATTATGCTCAAGATCCAGATAATTTTCATTAGGTCTCCCCCCAGGAGGGAGGGGGGAGACATATTGTTTTTGTACGGTTTTCCGTCCGCATTTGCGTCTGCGTTCCTACTGTTTCTGTGCTGTAACTCGGAAACCGTTTTAAGATATTTACATCAAACCTTGCACGCTCTTTCAACATTGTATGTAGCTGTGCCTTTTAATGTTTTTGCTAAAAGTTGGGTGGTTTTGGGCGGCAGTTGTTTTTGCCTACAAAACTCTCTAGTTTGATGTAGTGCTGTGGCCATAAAAGCATGGCGTCCTGGGTTTGAATATTTCTCTCAGTATAAGTGTGATGTAGCTTCAGTGATGCGCTGCAACCAGCAGATACAGAATGTGTGTGACTTTGTCCTGCAATATGGAAACAATGCATTTTCTGCCTTTGAACCTCATTAACGGTACGTTTGTACAGATTTGTCTTGTTAACAACTGCTCCTGCTTCTTGACTTTGTAAGAGGCTGTGGAGAACAGCTCGTATATTTTAGCCTCGTATTTGAACATTACTGGGACCCCTAGCATTGTCAACCTGTCAATTACCTCCGCCAACGAGGCTCTGTTTCTGCCCGCATTGGGTTGTCTTTTTGTTTGTCGGATTGCGAACAAGATTACCCAAAAATTAATGAAAGGATATCTCTGAAATTATGTGGGTGGGTCGCTATTACATCAGGGATGGACCCTAATGATTTTGTGATCAGTCAAACAATATGGCCGCCACGGCAGCCATCTTGAAGTCCGGCGACAGGCGATAACTGAACTTTGCTCCCTGTGATATCACTCAAATTTTGTGGGTTGATTGGTCTCCCATCAGGGGCAGAACCTATTATTTCGGAACCTGCGGCATGGAACGATACGGCCGCCATGGGACTCATCTTGAAATACTATGTTGGAGATACCTTAGATTTCTTATGAGCTCTGTTCACTCAGCCAGACTTTGACTGTGCTTCCTTGGCGGAGGTTTGCACTCTCAGACTGCCTAGTTTTGTTTATTTTGTTTTGTCACTGTGGGAGGTGTGCTTTCTCGGTCACTGTGATGTGCTGGTGACCCTGGCTCTGTGTTTGTCGCCCCAGCTGCATAAGGTCCTGCAGGTCTCTGTGCTGGTGGTGGAACTGTTGGATACTGGCTCCTCTGTCATGGTCAGTCTGGAGGATGGATGGGACATTACCACACAGGTAAGGTGGAGCACGCTGCCTGCACCCTGCGCTCGCATCACACGGCTAACTGCTAACCAGACACTAGCTATTGTGCAGTATCCGGTCACGCAATGCTAACCGCTAACCAGTCAGACAATTCTGCTATCTGCACACATGCTGCTTTGCAGTAACTGGTCACATATTGCTATCCACTAATTAGTCACACAGCGCTAATTGCCTGCTAATCACACACTGCTATCTGCTAATCGGCTATATAATGCTAATTGCTAACTAATCACACACTGATATCTACTTAGTAGTCACACAATGCTACCTGCTAACAAGACATGCTGCTATGCACTGCGCAGTCACACAGCGGTAACTAAATCAGTCAGGCACTGCTATCCAGTCTCCATTCAAAGAGTGCTAATTGCTAATTAATCACTGACTGCTCTCTGCTACTAGCTACACAGTGATTACTGCTAACTAGTCACACAGTGCTATCAGCTAACTAGTCGCTCACTGCTATCCGCTCCCAGTCACATGCTGCTACCTAGTAATGACTATTACCGGTATCTGCTATGCAGCCACGTAGTGCTTGTTGATAAATAGTCTCACCCTGCGAAACACTAACTGGTCGCACACTGCGTTCTGCCGTGCAGTCGCTCATGTTGGAGCAGAAGTTGGTCTCTGGTCCCCTTAGACACCGTTCCCCAACTGTCGCCCTGCAGGTGGTGTCCCTGGTGCAGCTGCTGTCGGACCCGTACTATCGCACCTTCGACGGCTTCCGCTTACTGGTGGAGAAGGAGTGGCTGTCATTCGGTCACCGCTTCAGTCACCGCGGCGCCCAGACGCTCAACAGCCAGAGCAGTGGATTCACTCCTGTGTTCCTGCAGTTCCTGGACTGTGTGCATCAGGTGTGTGTGTGTGTGTCTGTGTGTTTGTGTCTGTGCGCGCGCGCGCGCGTGTGTGTGTGTGTGTGTGTGACCACATATTCCGTGTGTATGAATGTGTATGTAAGTCTGTGCCCACGGGTAGTGCTTTAATGTCACTAAATCTTGACACTTGAGTGAGTCAGAAAAGCCTTTTTCAGCAAACATTTCAAAATTTTCTCTTGATTATGATGAATCGGTACTTTACTTTTAGAACATGTAAATAACCTTTGGCCTTCATTATGTTAAGTCATAGAATTGAAACTGTTGTTATCCGGTTATTTTGTGATCATATTTATTTCTTTCATGTTTTTCTGTTACATTGATTTTTTTCAGAAACACTTAGTTGTTTTTCATAAGTATATTTTATATATTTAAGTCTTACGTACACTTAAAATTTGGTCCAGAAAGATTGCACTCACACCACCACATTCAGTGCCCTGGTGTTCCGACTTATTTTTATCTTTTGTGTAGTTGTTATGGATACAAGGGGAACCTGCCAATTAGGGCCCAGCAAATCGCCTATGAAACAGGAAGTGCCACTGTTTCTGTTACACTGAACCCCCCCCTCCCCCTTTTCCCCTGCAGATCCATCTGCAGTTCCCCATGGAGTTCGAGTTCAGTCAGTACTACCTGAAGTTCCTGGCCTACCATTACGTCTCCAACCGCTTCAGGACCTTCCTGCTGGACTCTGACTACGAGAGGATAGAGTTAGGTGAGGCAGGAAGTTAATTTTACCCTCCTGGAGTTTCCTGGTTCTGCAGTAATGGTGTATGGTGCAGAATCACTCCTTCCCTAGCTGATGCTCGATAGGCTCACTAACAAACCCAGCTTCTCTATTAGCTGGTCCATTCTTGTCTTCCAGGTGACAATCCTGCATGAGTTTGCCATTGCCACTGGGAATAAGTTGCTTTCTATCTCTCTGTCTTCGCTGATTGTCCCCCGCCGCGCGGAACATAGTATTCACGACCGTCCTTCCGTCCGTACGTCCCGAATCCTTGTCAGCGAGATATCTCAAGAACGAATTGACGGATTTCCTTCAAATTTCATGTCAATATGTATTAGGGTGATACCCTGGCGCCAGTCGATTTTGGTGACCTTTGCGTCACTCTCAAGGTCACACCGACAGATTGCTCATTTTGACACGATTTCACATCTTGTGGCGGGGGACAAAGACACGTTAGTGGCAAATACTTGTTTTTTTTTTTTAAAATACATGTTCATCCCATTTATACCCCCTTGCAATGATTGGGGGGGGCGCATAGTGGATTTGGGTTGTCTGTCTGTCCATCCAGCCGTGGACACAGTTCTTTTTTTTTTTTCTTTTCTTCCCCAAACCACTTGATGGATTTTTTTCAGCCTTGGCCTGCATTATTATTCGAATGAGATCCTGCGCATCTGCAGTGTTGAAGGTGGTCCAACTTATTGTCCTGGACCTTTGTCCTGTCTGGGACGGGCACATCTCCAGTGACATTTTTGTTTCGTCCATTCTATTTTTTGCCTCCAAAACAGGGTAGTTTTAGACTCCTTGCATGTTTTCCATCAGGTCTTATTGCCATCACTGTTTGAGGGTTTTTCTCCCCAAAGATTTGATTTGATCTCCCAGCGTCTGTTACTCTGGTAAAACTTCTTGGCGACACTATTCTTAACCCTCATCAGTAAAACCTAAAAACTTGCGTTGGCGTAAAACGTGGGTCAGAACTGACCCGAATTTTTTAAAATTTCACAACAAAATCTAATAAAATCCTATTTTAATGATCAACAGCTCTTCTGAAAGGATAAATGCTCTATTTATATGTATGCGTGAAATAAATGGGATTAATACCATATATATGTAGAGAAGTGTGAAACTGAAAATTCGTTTTCCTTAATAACTCAAACATTGAAATTTCAATCTTATTGACACTTTATTTCATGCTTGGTACACTAATAATGAAATTATATACCAAATATAAAAGAAGTATAACAAGTAGTTTCTTTTTTATGGATTTTTTCCAAGTAACGATTTTGACTGATTTTGGCACCGCATACCAGTCAAACCACTGTATGAAAACTACCATTTATATAAGGTAAACAAAACGTTTGTTTTTGTCAGATATTAAGACAATACTTTCAATAACTCTGCTTGAATGAAATGAGGTAATAAGGGAGATAATATCCACTGAATATGAATCAATAGTAACTGATTGACACAAATAGCTTTATAATTGCAAGCACAGTTAGATAAAGCATGACTGTTATTTTGGGTTGTATATCTTGTTCTTTTACTTGCTGTGGTTCACTTCTTTACAGTCCTGCAAAAGAGAACTAATATTAGCTGACAAAATCAGAATTTCAGCATGAAATATGGGACAACATTCGGTCGGGTCATTACTGACCTGGTTGACAATTTCATGAATGCATAAAAACCGCTCAAGTGATCCTAAAAATTTTTTACACACTGTTCAACAACAAAATTTGGCTCGCAAAAAAAATTGGGATCGATAGATTGAGATTTGCAAAAAAATATGAACGGTTTTTCATTCTACGGGTCATTTATGACGTTTTGCTGATTAGGGTTAAGAAGTGCTACACAAGTCCAGTTGACTGAAGTGACTTCAAAGCTGAAGTGCTACAGGTGCTTTAGTTCTCTAGAAGAGTCTGTGCCCAGCTAGCCTGAACGAGCCAGTGAGCAGAAGTGAGGTGCATGTGCTTCGAGACTCGTACTCCTGTAAGAGCCTGTCGCATCGTCCCCGCAGGCGTTATGTACGAGGAGAAGGGAGAACGGAAGAGTGCGCAGGTGAAGTCTGTGTGGGATTTCATCGACCGCCTCAACAAGAGGACCCCCATCTTCTTCAACTACATGTTCGCCCCCGAGGACGGCGAGGTGAGGGGCTGGGTTCCAGATCTATCAAAATTCAAGATCGCTGACTACCAAGTTGTTATCCCCTTTGCGCAGAATACAAATAATGCCAATTTTTTCCTGTTATAAATGGACCTATTCAGGCTTTATAACTCAGTATTTGTGTCACAGAGACTCTGGAAAGTTAGGAATTTTTAGGAATTTTGGAATTTACGAACGCCGGCGTCCATATCTGCGCTAGTTATTAATTAAGCGTAGATCAAATTCCATCACCAGTTGGGGTGACTGGGGTTCGATGAGCCATGGGATCCAATGAGCCACGTAACACTTACAATGAGTAGATGTCAGAACTACTTAAAATAGGCGAAATAGGGATATGGCTCATTGTACCCCAGTCTCACCTACCCTGGTTTGTATTTGTTCCACACATGAAATCTGTCTGCCAATTCCAGAGAATATTTTGTCCTCTTAAATGACAGTGCTTGTTGAAGGATTTAGTTTCTGAACATTGGTGTTCAGTCTCTAGGCTTTTCCTTTGATGAGCTTAACTCCCCTTCCACAATACCCTGCTCAACAGAAGAGGACGTTTTGACCAAAAGTCCTCAGGTTGATTCACTTTTGAGTTGACCATGCCTGTTATCCGTAGGCATCAAGAGGAAGCAGTTTGCTTGAGGAGGGTTTGGGGTCAGTGACAGTGTAGGGTTTTAGTTCATCGGTGTGCTTATGTGACCATCTGGTGGCGAGGCGGTGTATTGCAGCTGTCCAAAGTCTCATCTTGTGAGTGTGTGCTCAGGTGCTGAAGCCATACAGCAACATCTCCAACCTGAAGGTGTGGGACTTCTACACGGAGGAGTCTCTGGCCGAGGGGCCCTCTTACGACTGGGAACCGGGGCAGGGGCCGGCCGAGCCCACCGAGGAGGCAGAGAAACCTGAGACCGCCGCCCCGAAAACGCGGCGGAAGGTGGTGTGGCCCTGCTACGACCGCTGCAGCAAGGTGGTGCCTGACGCCATCACCAAGCTCCTACAGGTCAGTGACAGGCCATTTTCACTGCTGAATGGTCATAGTCACTTGCACACCGCTGCTGATTGGTCAGAGGCTGCTGCGTACAATTATTTTCATTGTTGATTAACCCTTAGAGCACTACATGCAGGTATTCTTTCTCAGTGATGTAAGGTATCAAAATCAAAGCTGTTGAAAAGCTATCATGTAGCGACTTTTTGAAAAAAAAAAAGCTCCCACAAAGCAGCACTTTCAAAGAAGTTGCCACATGATAGCTTTTCAACAGCACAAATTAATTAAATTTATATATGTTTTAAAAAATTTCCAGCGCTTTAAGGGTTAATCCGTCAATTATTTTCATAATGAATCAATTAATCACTTGTTCTATGAAATGTCGGGGAAATAATGTGAAAATTGCTCATCACATCACAATTTTCCAGAGCTTAAAGTGACATCTGCAAATTGCTTCTTTTGTCCAATAACAATCCAACGCCCGAAGACTGTTATTTGAAAGAAAAGTTGAAAATCCATACATTTAAGAAGCTGGAGCCAGCCAGTGTTTGACATTTTTGCTTGAAAAGTGAATGAAACAGTTCGTCGGTTATCAAAATACTTGGCAACTCATTTTTTTTTTTATTGATTAATCGATTACAGCTTTATGACTGAGTCACATGACCAGTTGTTCCAGGGTGGTCTGGATCGGATCGCATGATTGGTGTTTGATTCCAGTGTGAGAAGTAGTATTCTGACTTGCATCTGGAGAGGCGGAGTTAGGATGGGCTTGGATAACGGCCCTTTGTCCCAACACCACTCCACTGACGTTACCTCAGCTTCTCCCGGTCCAGCTCCCTACTGTAATCTGTTCTGTCAGGCGTTTCCTCTGTCAGTTCTTGACCCGGTACCCGAACCTTCACTCCTGGACTCCGTGCTGGTCGGTGCACCCAAAGCAGAATGGCTGAGCGGTTATGCTTGACCGTTGCGTTTGTGTGTGTGTGCGTCCTAATCTTCAGGAGCTGCAGTCTCTGGAATCAGAGCTGGGTCAGGTGTCCGAGAGGTGGAAGGACACGTGGGACAAGATCAAAGCCACTCAGCGCACAGAGAGCAAGCTGGAGAGCCGGGTGAGTCTGTCAGCGGCCAACAGTAAAGCAACCCTGGGTTTCTCATATAATATCTCTTTGACCAGCTGCCATTAAACTCTGGGTGTCAAAAGATATCAGTCAATAGATATCTAGACCCGAACCCTGGATGTGTATGGTGATCTGTCCCTTGTGCTATGGGAGAAACTTGAGGTGAATTTTGTTAGCAAGTGATGACAGGGGATGATGATGTTTGTGTGGATTCTGCTCAGTATGAAGGAACGGGTGGCGTAATGGTCAGTGTTTTGTGTTCACTGACCTGGAGCCCAGCAGCTCAGGTGTTTAAACTGAGACTCAGAGGGTTGATAGATACAGGCCCAGTGTAGGCACTGTATATAAATCAATCCAGATTTTGGGCCCTTGATTAAGGGCCTTACACACTCATTGCTCCAAAGGAGAACTGGCCCCTCCTCAGCCTAATTATCCTTCACCACAGAGTAGATGCAGATGTAGAAATGAGTTTTCATTCTGTGTCTGTCTGTCCGTCTGTCTGTCAGACCTCATGTCCAGGACAGAGCTCTTAAACCCTTCGATATTATTCAATGAAATTCAGTGTATGGATACATTTTTAGCTCGCCGGGACAAATGTCCGGAGAGCTATTGTCGTACCCCCGGCGTCTGCGTCCGTCCGCGTCCGTCCGCGCGCAGAGAAACTTTAACCTTGCCCATAACTTTTGAACCATGAGAGATAGGGCTTTCATACTTTGCATTTGTACTCCTTGATGCAAGACCTACCTACCGATGCCAAAATTTCTGACCTCGTGACCTTGACCGACCTTTAGAAAACTTTAACCTTGCCCATAACTTTTGAATCGTGAGAGATAGGGCTTTCATACTTTGCATGTGTACTCCTTGATGCCAGACCTACCTACCGATGCCAAAATTTCTGACCTTGTGACCTTGACCGACCTTTAGAAAACTTTAACCTTGCCCATAACTTTTGAATCGTGAGAGATAGGGCTTTCATACTTTGCATTTGTACTCCTTGATGCCAGACCTACCTACCGATGCCAAAATTTCTGACCTTGTGACCTTGACCGACCTTTAGAAAACTTTAACCTTGCCCATAACTTTTGAATCGTGAGAGATAGGGCTTTCATACTTTGCATGTGTACTCCTTGATGCCAGACCTACCTACCGATGCCAAAATTTCTGACCTCGTGACCTTGACCGACCTTTAGAAAACTTTAACCTTGCCCATAACTTTTGAATCGTGAGAGATAGGGCTTTCATACTTTGCATGTGTACTCCTTGATGCCAGACCTACCTACCGATGCCAAAATTTCTGACCTCGTGACCTTGACCGACCTTAAGAAAACTTTAACCTTGCCCATAACTTTTGAATCGTGAGAGATAGGGCTTTCATACTTTGCATGTGTACTCCTTGATGCCAGACCTACCTACCGATGCCAAAATTTCTGACCTCGTGACCTTGACCGACCTTTAGAAAACTTTAACCTTGCCCATAACTTTTAAATCGTGAGAGATAGGGCTGTCATACTTTGCATGTGTACTCCTTGATGCCAGACCTACCTACCGATGCCAAAATTTCTGACCTCGTGACCTTGACCTTGACCATTGACCGACCTTTAGAAAACTATAACCTTGCCCATAACTTTTGAACCGTGAGAGATAAGGCTTTCATACTTTGCATGTGTACTCCTTGATGCCAGCCCTACCTACCGATGCCAAAATTTCTTACCTTTCTTAGCTCGCCGGGACGAATGTCCGCCGGAGAGCTATTGTCGTACCCCCGGCGTCTGCGTCCGCGTGCAGAAAAACTTTAACCTTGCCCCGGCGAGCTTTGTTGTCTTTCTGACAACTCTTGTATGATGTAGATGTTCCTTCTCACGCTTTCGTCCATCCTTCCGTCTGTCTGTCCGTCCCTCCACCATGTTTCTTTTTTTCCACGCCAGATAACGGCTATCCCGTGGCGGGGATCTGATATTTCATGCTTGTTAATTATGAGCCGCTTTGGATAAAGATGTCCGCCAGATACCTATGGTGTGATAATATGTTAGACGTTTTGACATAAGACAGTATTTTTCCCTGAAGGGGAAGTATGTTGTCCCATTTCAGCGCAGTGCCAGAATGTATTGCGCCGCCATTTGCAACTAAAATTGACAGACAGATAAAAAAAATCATTTTATTTACAAGCAGAGAGAAACATATGTTAGTTGGGGGTGGTTTTTGAGTTCTCTGTGGTCTGTTGTTTGAAACTGTAGTGGCGGTGGGGAAAAGGTCTGTCCCACACCGGGTCACTCATACAGCAGGGATCTGTATCTGTGTCTAGAGAGGGGCGGGGTCAAGTGCTTCTCCAGGGGGTGGGCGGGGCCTGGGATATTGACTGTGCAAAGCAGGCTGTGGCCTTTTCATGGCGTTTGGGGAGGGTCCATGTGTTAATGCGTCTCTTCTAACTCTCTCTCTCTCTCCCTGTAGCTGTCTCTCACCAGTTCTCTCCTCATCTCCTCTAACCTGAGTCACCAGCGCCGCTCCCAGGGGTTGTACCTGCCGGACGGGGGTATGGGCGCCTCCATCACCCTGCCACTGGACGCCGAGGGTGGGGCGTCCTCCACCCCCGCGGGGAGCATGGGGGGGCGGCAGAGCACCAGCACCCTTTACAGCCAGTTCCAGAGCACCGAGAGCGAGAACAGGTCAGCACCTGATCTCCGGGCGTCCCCGCGGAGCCTGACCGCGGTCCGCCTCGCCCTCCCTTTCTCCGCAGCTACGGCTGGGGGTCACGACCTGATACAGGAAGGGCCTGTGGGGGCACTGACTTGCATTCCAGCACTGTAAAATATGATAGCCCTGTGAGGTTATCTGAACTTATTTTTTTATCCCCCGCCGCGCGTTAAGCGTGAAGCAGGGGATACAGTATTCAGCTCCGTCCGTATGTATGTCTGTCTGTCCGTCCGTCCCGAACATTGTCAGCGCGATATCTCAAGAAGGAGTCAACCTATTTCAATTCTTTTTGGAACCAACCTTCCTACTGGGAATGCGCAGACACCAGTCAGTTTTGGTGACCTAACGGCGGGGGATATAGTCACTTTAGTGACAAACTCTTGTTCTCTTTAATTCCATTTGTCATGACAAGTTTCTAAAAAATGACCTCAATAAGTTTTCAGTGGTTCAGCTTAAACTCATCCATAGTCTTGACTAATTGTGAGTTGAAACAAAGCTTGTCTGCAAGTTGATCGACTCCCATTTAGTTTTTTTTAGACAGCGGATGAACTTTGTTTTTGCATTGTTAACACGTTTCAGGCTGGTTAAACTACGATAGGAAAGTTCAACGGCTGCCTGAAAAATTTGATTCAACTCAAATAAACATGAATTAATGATTTTTTTGGGGGGGGGGGGGATTTTTCCGTTATTTGACAGTTGTGCAGTGTAGAGAGATAGGAAGGTTGGGGAGAAGAATGGGGGAAGACATGCAGCGAATGACCAGAGCTGTAATCAAACCCAGGTCGCTGCAGGAAGGTGACAGCTTTTATGGTGTGCGCTTACACCCATGAGCCTCCGGGGCGCCCCAACTAAATGTGAATTAACTTGAAAATAAGCTTTTTTTTGTTTCACTATTGGTCAAGACAATGGATAACGGAGTTGAACTTTTGAAAACTTACAGGCTCGAGTTTAGTGTCTTCAACTTGTCATGACAAGTTTCAACTTTGCAAACTTTATTAAAATGTATTTTTTTTTAATGAATTTTTCCGTTCGCAATTGTATTTCAGGGAATCATGATGTATTTCATCGAACACGTTTCTTGAGACCGATATCTGCGCTAACGTCACATCCGGTCTTAAAGGGAGAGTCGCACAGATGTCGCTCCTGGTCTTAAAGGGTTAACAGAAGGTTCATAAATGCTGAATCTGGCAGTCCTCCCATGACCTTTGACCTGTTTCCTCCTGCCTGCAGGTCCTTTGAGGGGATCCTGTTTAAGAAGGGAGCGCTCCTGAAGCCATGGAAACCACGCTGGTTTGTGCTGGACAAAACCAAACACCAGGTAACCGCAGTTCTGACCAGGGCTTGTGTGTCTGTGTCTGTGTCTGTGTCTCTGTGTCTGTGTGTCTGTGTGTCTGTGTGTGTGTGTGTGTGTGTGCGCGTGCGCAGCCCTCACAACTACAAAGCCAAATTGTGACTTATTCAGGTTAGGGGTAAAGTTAGAATTGGGATAGGTTAGGGTAAGGGTTAGAGGTAAGGTTAGGGTAAGGGTTTGGGGTAAGGTTAGAATTAGGGATAGGTTAAGGTTAGGGTAAGGGTTTGGGGTAAGGTTAGAATTGGGATAGGTTAAGTTTAGGGTAAGGGTTTGGGGTAAGGTTAGAATTGTGATAGGTTAAGGTTAGGGAAAGGGTTTGGGGTAATTAGGAAATTAGGAAATCTTTTTGTATCCAAATCTGGCTTTAAACTTCTCCACAGCAGTATCTCGGACCTGCCTGGTGTGTTCCTTGGTCTTCATGATGCTCTCTGCGCTTTAAACAGAACCCTGAGACTATCACAGAGCAGGTGCATTTACACAGAGACTTGATTACACACAGGTGGATTCTATTTATCACCATCAGCCATTTAGGACAACATTGGATCATTCAGAGATCCTCACTGAACTTCTGGAGTGAGTTTGCTGCACTGAAAGTAAAGGGGCCGAATAATATTGCACGCCCCACTTTTCAGTTTTTTATTTGTTAAAAAAGTTGAAATTATTCAATAAATTTCGTTCCACTTCACGATTGTGTCCCACTTGATGTTGTTTCTTGACAAAAAATTGAAATTTTATATCTTTGTTTGAAGCCTGAAATGTGGCGAAAGGTTGCAAGGTTCAAGGGGGCCGAATACTTTCGCAAGGCATTGTATATTTTCTATTGTTATCAATGCATTCTACACCTTTTCTAGCTTTGGCGAAAAAAAGATGGATTTAGCCAAAATTAGCAACTGACAAGGTGAGAGACAAATTATTAAATAAAGGAATAAGTCCCAAGAAGCAGTGAGTTACAGTGATTTTATAACGGCGGAGGGGCGTTCTAAGGCACGACGCACAGCGGAGTGCCTTAGTGCCCCTCCACCGTTATAAAATCACTGTAACCCACTGCTTCAAGGGGCTTATTCCTTTTATAAAACGGCTACCCTACATATAGCCCATTAAATAAACACACAAGAAAAAAAAATGGACAATTTATTGGTAATTATGCAATAATAAAATTGCGAACTTCTTCCACCAAGCAAGCTAGAGTGGACAGAATGGTTGGCCAGCAACACAGACGCTAAGATTGCTTTTTCATCTAGTGCCATTGTCATGTCATATCAGGCTATTTGGGCTCGCTAATGTAGATATACTATGAAAACGGGCTATTTTGAATGCCTCCTTCGGTCTCCCGAAGACCCTGTTAAATAATTCTACGTTCGTTTTGGTTTTCGAGTTTCCTTGTTCGCAGCTTGCATCGATCGGCCAAATCATTACAACCAGCAGCCAGAGTAGGGAACGATTGACTTTTGTCCTCCACGCTTGCCGGTACCCAGGAAAATATGTTGAATTGTGCATTAGTTTGCTAGCCAGCTTGTCAACTAGCTAGCGTTCACTACAATGGATGTGGTTACCCTACACGTAGCACATAAAATAAACACACAAGAAAAAGTCCAAAATTTATCGCTAATAGGCTACTGAAATAGTGAGCAAGTTAGCAACGTAGCTTGCAATGCAAAAGTGATATCGAACTCTGTAATGCAATAACGTTAGCTAGCTAGGCAGATAACCATTTGGCTATCGGGTTAAAAGGCTAAACATCGCTGACACCGAAATAGCGAGCGAAAAGTCTTGAAACAAACGTAACCTAACGAGTCAGTTGAGTGCAGAGAAGTTTGTTGCGCGCAGGGATATTTTGTGCTGCAGTCTGCCACAGTGGGTTACAGTAATTTTATACGGGCATGGAACGCGGCTCGGCCAATCACATTTAAGGATGGGAAGCACCCTTTTGATAATACATATTTAGCACATCTTTGTTCAAGCCATGCACCATTTTTTTGGCCGTGTTTTTCCAAAATTAGCCGTGCAAATCACGGCTGCACGGCTCGCTAGCTAAAACTAAGCTTAGGGGTAAGGTTAGAATTAGGGATAGGTTAAGGTTACGGTAAAGGTTAGGGATAGGTTAAGGTTAGGGTAAGGGTTTGGGGTAAGGTTAGAATTAGGGATAGGTTAAGGTTAGGGTAAGGGTAACGGTTTGGGGTAAGGTTAGAATTGGGATAGGTTTGGGTAAGGGTTAGGGTAACGGTTTGGGGTAAGGTTAGAATTAAGGATAGGTTAAGGTTAGGGTAAGGGTTTGGGTTAGGCATACTCTGCTTATTGGTAAGATTAGGGAAATGCTGTAGAGACACAGGAAGAATGAATGGAAGTCAATGTAATGTTCTCACAGAGATATCAGTATAAGGATGTGTATGTGCGTGTGTGTGTGTGTGTGTGTGTGTGTGTGTGTCTCCTAGCACTTTTAGCTGCTATGGTTGGGGGCATTGGACACATGCAGTCTATCAACTGCTACTTACCCCAGGGCATGTCACATGACCTGCTCCGCATTCTAGAGTTAGGACCTTCAGTCAGGATATAGTCATTCTTAATTTAGGAATTTAGTTATTTGCCCAGTTAACTCTCTTTTGTGCACATGAGGATGCAGTGGTTCTCCCAGCGTGACCAGCCAATGGAAAACCATCAGAAATGATGCACACAATCATGACCACAGTGACCAAACGTGGTTCCATTCAAACAGACTAAAACCCTGGCGAGCAAGTGAAAATGGGTGGGGAAAAAACGTTTAAAAAAAACGTCTGCTGAATTCCTTCTCTCCTGCAGCTGAGGTACTACGAGACGAGGCAGGATAAGGAGTGCAAGGGGGTGATTGACCTGGCGGAGGTGGAGTCCGTCATCCCCGGGACCTCTGCCATGGGGGCACCCAAGAACATCGAGGAGAAGGCCTTCTTCGATGTGAGATCGGACTCCACGCGGCTGCGCTCCTCCAGTCACTGACACACTGCGCACCGCAGCCACCGACCCGAACACTGTCTCTACGGGCTGTTTTCCCTCATCTCGCTGCTCATTGTGGCCAAAATTTAACCCCCACTTTGTTCAGGGTCAATTTGGGCTTATCGAGCACCAGTCCCCTCTCACAGCCAGGTCTGATATTATACCCGGGCTAAGAGGTGATGGTACACAGTGATTTTTATACTGATGTGCTGTATGACCCCATTGTCAATGGGTGTAATGCCTCGTTTATTACAGTTATATCAAATGTATTGTAACAGTGAGCTCAATCCCCTCCTCAGTGTCAACTTCTATAAAACCTCCCCTCCTGTCTGAAGTTGCACATGCACGCACCTACACACACACCCACATGCAGACACACGCACGCACAAGCATTCACGCACGCGCACGCCATGGGTGATATGTATGCTTTGCATTCCATTCAATTTTTATTTTTTTACCATTTGAAGTTTACATGGATTTTTTTTTTCTCCTTTTTGCAGCTCAAGACCACCAAAAGGGTGTATAACTTCTGTGCTCAGGACAGTGCAAACGCCCAGCTGTGGATGGACTGCATTCAGAGCTGCCTGTCTGATGCCTAGAACCTCTCGGATGCAGGAATTATGGTTCTCTCAAAGACTGAAGGCTCCATCGACCAATCGCTGGACCCCACGGCCACAAGGAAGAGTGGGGGAGGTGGAGGGGGGTGCGGGTCTGGTCGGATCCCCTAGATCAGTATTGGTGACAGAACTGATGATGTCACGTCACCTCATTTCAGTGTTTCTCTCCCCTTCTGTGCTTTTTTTTTTTTTTTATTAATTCAGTTGTGAAGCAGCGTATTGTTGTCTTGCTGTTCGAGAAAAGCCGATCTGAGTTGTCGTCATTGTAAAGCACCTTCTCCCGTCGTTTACGGCGGCATCTTGGCAAAATGAAACTGCAAGTGGACGAGAGCTTTCCCACTCCAGGGTGGCTAGCTTGTGAACACTGGACGATGCCAGCCAATTTGGCAAGACCCTCACTCACTGTCCCAAAGGACTAAAACCACTCTCAAAAAGGACTACAGTTCCCAGTGCCGAACCTTGTTGTGGCTCACCGCTGAGTCTTCCTTTTTCTGAGCGGAATCTCTGGATGAGGACCGAAGCAGAGCACGAGCGCTCCTCGAGGCCAGGGACCCTGTCGCAAGTCCATCGCACTTTAACCGCGGAAAGATGGAGCTCTGCCCTTCTCTAGCCTGACTCTGCTGTCCCACAAACTCGAGCCATCGGCTCAAATGCTTTCCGCCATCTAATGTATGCAGCCTCAACTGAATTCAGACCGCAGTACCATCCTCCCCCGCCAGGGGCCACTGTAGTACCGGAGTGGGCATGCGACTAGAACTGGAATTTCCCTTAAAACTACTCATGAAGGATACAAAGCAAGTCGTCATTGTGAGTTTTTTTGTAATCATAGGACAAAGTGATGCCTCCCCTTTTCTGACTTCAAGAAATTTGTAATCTCACATCTACTATCACCCATGCTGGCTTGGAGATCTCTGCAGTTTGTTTTCCGAAGGAGGCCGATGAAGATAACTTTTGGACATTTATTGGATTGTTTACAAAAGCAGGATCCAAGCTATTGTCCTTTCTTGTGTTACTCCATTTGTATTTTTCTTTTACAGACAAAAAAACTAAACAGTAACCACTATTTAAGGGACGCAGAAGGAGAAAGAGGGATACTTTGGTGGGATTATTGTGAACAAAAGCAAAAAGAGAGATGAACAATGCGAAGAGAGAAGGTGGTGGGGTATCTCGGAGTTTGTAGACTGTCACTAAATCTAGTTTACACACGCAGCAACAAGGGGGGGGGCTGGCTTGCTGCCATAGCAACGGAGCAGCACTTCCAGGAAATGGTGGCTATAATTCTGTCCGCCTTTCTTCTTGTGTAGGGTTAACTCACAGAGACAGTATCTTAACAGGCTCTGAGTAGGAGGTCTTCATTAAAATTCCCTCTTGAGAAGCAATGTCGTTGTCCATGAAGACTGAATTACTGATAATTCATGGTGACAATGCAGATGCTTGTTGTGTGGGACCTTATGTTCTTGTCGGCTATGTGTAGCGTCTGGCGATACTGCTGATAGTACTGCGTTTACGCCTGTGGGCGTGCTAGCCGCTTACGCTCCTGTTTCTCGAATTTTGCCGAAATAACCCCCTGCCGGATACGGCTGTTTGATGTGTTCCACCTTGCACACAACTGATAAAGTTAATCGAGGGCTTTAGGACTCGGATCAGGTGTTCTTGAAGCGGTGTGTGTCAAACACGACCTCAATTACACTCTTGCATCAAAAGCTGACACGAGCTACTCGTTAGATGAATCCTTCACTGGTAAAGGGGGCCTCCAGTGTTTGACTAGTCACAAGCGCCAGATGTGCATTGATGTGCTGACGTGTGAAATCCTCAGTCAGTCTGTACGTCCATCCACCAGGATTTGCCGGGAGTTACAGTTTTGATAGATCTTACTGGAATAGTCAGCTGTAGTGGATCTAAGGGGTGGAAGAATCTCATGCGAGGACCTTTACTCTCTGGCCACTGCTGAGCGTCGGCGAAGGTCAGCGATGGGGAGTAGGTCATCGAGGCCGACCCCTCGTAAAGCGCCTTGTCCTCTTGGCCAGTCCTCCCGCCGACCGCTTTATTCGAGAGTAATATTTGCATTTAGACAGGGTTACATTTCCTGTGTCATGCCTGAATGTTGCCTGGCCGAGCTGAGCCTGTGCCGTTTTCCCGAGGCTTTTATGAGTGTGGAGGGGGCGCATGGGAGAGAAGGCATTACTTCCTGTGGATGCAGATATTGGGGATGTCCCATCACTGGCATTATGCTCCCATACAGCTACACTCTCGAACCCGGTCTCTCCTCTTCCTGCTCTAGGTGTGGACCTACCTGCACTTTCTGGAGAACCCAGTTTTAAATTTGACGTCCTATTTAAAGGCCAAAAATTCAGCCACATGAGGAAAGAGCGACCTCATTCGCTGGCATTTCTAATTTAGCGAAAATGTGCTCCGTCTTGTGGAGAAGTTTGCCTAGATCCCCAAATCTGGATTTCTATTGGCTAAAAACTGCTGAAAGCCCTCCCTTTTACTTGGGAGTCAGTGGCATTATTGGGTCAGTTATTTTACCTCGATGGAAAGGAAATGCTGATTTGCAGAAAATCCATATTTGTATTCGCATGCCAGATTCAGCTCATCAGTACGACTGAACGCAACTGATCGCAGTTTATCCTCCTTCCACAAGGTGGAGCTGTCTTCCTTACTGGACCAACTTAAAACCAAAGGGCAGGTGCTGCCAGAGATGAATAGTGAAATATGGCCCCCGAATCCAGGCCTAGGTTTCTTCCTTGGATAATTCCCTGAACAAATAGTGCCACTGATTGGCCAAGACTTCTTACCGCTGGGTAAAGGGAAGGTGCGAATGTGGCAGTCCCTAGTCCATTAAACATTGTTTCTTATGAATGACACCTGAAACGAAGGCCCAGATCGTCTGCAGTCTGTGAAGTCATCCCCTACTCAGCTCACAAATGAGGTTGACTGCTAACAACGAATTTCAAAATAGAGCCAGGATGCTGAGTGCATGATGCCCATAAATTAGGGTGCCGTCAACAGAGGGGTCCCCCTGCCCCTCTCTTCACTGTACAGACTCATAGGACCCTAAACAGATGCTGTAATAGTGCACAGTGTTTATGAATAGTTGTCACTGTGTATAATTCTGTGGTTCATGCGTGCAGTTCCCCTCCGTGTTACTAGCAAAGCTTATTGATGCAAAATATTTGATGCAAACACATGGGGAGTTTTTTTTTATTTTTATTTCACTCACGGTGTTCCCTGATGGAAAAAAAGTATCGCGTATTTTTTATTATTTTTTAATGGAATATTGTAGGATGTGTGGGAGCGCCAAAGCTGCTCTGGTGTGTTTGCACCATTGTGGTGGTGGTGGGGGGGGGTTTGGCAGAGAAAACACAGGAGAACGGCCGCCATCGCTTTCCACTGCGAAACCGTTTCGTAGACGACAGTGGCAGCCGTCGGGCTATCAGAGACCCCTTAGCACTTTCATTTCCCTTAAACGGCTTAAATTCGCTCAGAAACACCTCAGACAAGGCCTTGTTCCACTATTCCTCAGGATGAAGTAACTAGAAAATGTGGCATTTTTTTTGTTTTTTTTTTTAATCTGCCCCAATTTATGTACATTTACCCAGTGTGCAAACACACGTCCCCACCTGAAACAACAGGCCAAGATGTTGGTCCCAACCGCTACCACTTTGTATATACAATTCAGATTTTTATGTAACGTATCATATTAATTTATTTAACTTTGTCTGAAGAGTAAGGAAGTTTAGCGAGAGGGAGCAACATCGTCACCCTCTGATAACTTTATTTTTTATTTTGTTGAAGTAGAAATCCAACATGTGCCATTGTTTACTTCTGTAATTAACACTGCTACCTTGTTGTCAGTTTTAAAAGTTGTATTGTCGAATTTCTACTCGAAAGTAAACCCCGCTTTAACCCAATAGTCTGTTTTTAGGCGTTCAGGTTAAAATGAGATGATAGTGTGGTGGGGGGGTTGTACATACACATTCTGTGACGTAGTGATAGCTGGGCACTGGCTGGCAAAGAGTGTTCTCACAATGTTCATGCAATGTTTTAACATGAACCAAACATTCCTGTAACATTGTGAGAACATTTTGTAAGCTAGGTCAGGAACCAGATAGTCCCATTTATGTGACAGGGGTGGATCACATTTGTAAACGTCAAAAAATGTCCGGCGAACTCCTCGCCAGCCATCACTGCGAGAGATTTCACTTGATCACATTTTCCTGTCACAGTCAACTGCAAAGTCAGATTTCAGTTTTAGCTTCTTTTTTTTTTTTTAGTTCATTTTTCTCTTTTTCTGTCCTTTTTGTTTTTGTAAATTTTTTTCTTTTTTCAGAAATGTCCTGAACCGGGTTATGTTGTCAATCGTGTAATATATATTTTTTTTTAGGATTAAACAACAGAACATCCTGGGTTTAAATCTCTCCCGTGTCAGTGTGGTTTTTATGTGCCTGCGCTTGTGTTCCCGCGTGTGTGTTGTACGCACACGCGTGTGCTTTACATTCGTGTTCTTAAGCCATTGTTTGTGTCGCACGGTATGCATTCAGAAAGGGGAAACTCCTGCAGCTTTAAAATGTGGCTCCAACCTGCGCAGTAAGTCCATGATTTCACATGGGACCAAGGAAATGACCCTGGACGGCATTGTCTGCACGGTTTCCTGCGGCATGTGTGAATATTAACGCTTAGAGCGCTGAAATAAATTCTAAAAATATATAAATTTTATTATCTTGTGCTGTTGAAAACCCGTCATATGACGAGTTGTATAAAAGAGCTCCCCTGCGGGAGCTCTGTTGAGCAAGTCCCCACATGATAGGCTTTCAGCAGCTTTGATTTTGACATTCTACCTCATCGAGCGACGATAGCTGCATTTAGCGCTCTAAGAGTTAATGTTTGGCTTCACTTCAGTCAGATTGAAAAGCGCAGCAGCGTATGTGTAAATGGAACAATTCGTTTCTCCGTAGTGTTACCGTCTGTCTAACCATTAAGGAAATACCTAACACTTGAATTTTTTCCAATAGAATTATGTTTTTAAAGTCCAGTGCAGTGAATATGCATGTTAACCTTAACTGATGCAATCTAAGGTCAGAGGTCACAGTCTTGCTTAATGGCATTTGTCACTCATATCTCACATTCCACACACACCCAAATGTTAAAAACAGAGAGGAAGTCTAATGAATCTGAGCTGTAATCTGTATGGCCTATGGGAGTCCGAAATTCCGGAGGCTGATAGTGATCATGTGCAAATGACAGGTGCATGCAAGAGCGATCAGAAAATATTAATGCAATGCAGAAACTGACAAGATGCAGGATATATGCTCTGTTGTATCAGAAATGGTGTATAATAAGCATGCAACTGGAAGAAATGTGGACCAGTAACAAAGTGTTTTAAGAACTGATTTTAAAAAGTTAATCTTAATGCACCCCATCATGCTTCATTTACAGCTGTATTTGTGACAGGCATAATATCGATATTACTCAGGTATTTCATTTGTTTTGTAATTATTGAACAACATTAAAGGAACTGCGACACATTCTACTAGCAATGAGCTTGAGTTTATTACCTCGTTTTTTCACATATTCAGATGCTCAGACTTAAAATATTAACTGAAAAAAAAGCGACTAAACACTGTAATGACATTTGAAAGTAAGGGCGTGGAGCCCAGATGTGGTGTATTCTTAGGGCGTTATGCAGGTATAGACTGTTGGTCTGATTGTCAGGATGTGAGAGGACGGGTGAGTGAAACCAGAAGATACAGGGTCATTGATGCTGGGGAATCCGCTTGGGTCGGCCATGTCCTTCAGCGTCGACACGCAAACCTCTTTACCTGCGTCCCATCAGTGCCTCCCTGCCTTCTCATTGGCTGAAGACAGTAATGTACTGATGGTATTCCCACAGTGCTTAGCACGAAAGATAGCCGTCTAAACTTACATAACCTTTTTGCATGGAGGCTTGGAATGGTACAATCTGCTGTGAATACGGAATATCATGTCTTTTTAATTGTTGCTATACTTCAAGGCTGAGGCAGTACAGTGACTTGTGTTGTAGATTTCAGGCTGTCAAATCTGGAATGAAATTCCTTTCACCCTGTGGCCAGTTGTGGAACTGCAGATTTCTCCTCTCCTTGCCTTATGTTTAATTGACCAGCTCATTACGTAGACGACGGTAACCTTGCGTCAGCGATGTGTTAGTAAGGCGTGCTCAGAGAGGGTGTGTGTGAATGTGTGAGTTGGCATGTTCAGCCTCACTTCTTCAGTTCCCTCTCTATATTGGGTAGGGATCCTCAGATTGAAATCGAACCCTGGTTTTCTCTCCTCACAGTAAATAAGCTGTACCATTTCCAAAGCTGATTGACCAAATGAGCTTTATTTACCACCCAGTGAGGTGTAAAGAGTTGAAAACCGTAAAATCTAGGCCCATGTGGACTGTGATTTGAGGAACAGGAGTATGAGGAGTTCGAAATGTAGTGATTAGCACCTGAACACAAATTCGTCTTCCGAGGTTCTGCAAGCATGTGAGGTCTGTCAGATCTTGCTGGGGTGGAGTTGTCCAGATTGGGATTAAGTTTAGCCTGCATATGCTCGGTCAGCACTAGTCCTCTGACTTTGCCGAACGAAGGAGCACGGCCGAGTTCTGGACTTCGCATATCCGCCTCTCACGCACCAACTTCTTTGCTGCAGCTAGCTGTGGTTTAAAGGAGCCGCCGAACCAATCGACCAACAAACTTGTATCCGGCTGATAAGAGACCACGGAGACCAGCTCCTCAGTCCCATCCAGCTGTTTCAGTCGGCAGCCAGCGAGCACATGAAGATGGGAACATCTCCAGCCTTTGCCCTTAACTAAGGCACCGGCCTTAGAACCAAGGTTCGGTCCCACATAGGACCGTGCTCCTTACTTACAAGGCCAGCATGGGGCATACGCAGAGGGCCAATTACCTCCCCCAAGGGCTCCAATGAAGTTCGACCGTCTTGAGCCGAGAGCCGACCCCGTTCCCGATCAGTGTTGGAACCCATGGTTGGAGCAAAGGGCGGAGACGAGGTCCTCCAGCGGCGCGATGTCGGCGGGCTCCAGCAGCTGGAACTCGCGGCCGAAGGTCACGAAGTGCGTGAACAGCGTGTTGAGGTGTGGGTGCATGTTCACCTGCACCACGTCCCAGAAGTGGGCCCAGTACAGGTGGGCCAGGGTGCGGAACAGGTACAGGAAGATCCGCTGCAGCAGGAACACGTGGCCTCTAGGAAATGCAGTACCTGAGAACCAAAGAAGAAGACTACTACTATAAAAATATACAACCTCTAAACTACACAGTAAATGCTGGGGTGGTCCACGATTATCCAAGCAGATCCTGTATGAGAGCAGGATTTTCGTCTTGGCCTTGACCTATGGTACCACATAAACGGACCAATCATTGTTTTAATTCATCCATCATCCAAGCCTCCCTTCCTCAGAAGGGTCGCGGGGGAGCTGGAGTCTATCCCAGCCGACTATGAGCAAAAGGCAGGGATCACTCGTGACAGCTCACCAACCCATCACAGGGGGCACATTATCATCCGCACACCATTCACTCACACAGTCATACCAACGGGCAATAGTACGGTCTCCAAATGGCCTGACATGCATGTCTTCCAACTTTGGGAGGAAACCCACATGAACACAAAGATTTCATGCAAAATTTTGACAGAAAGGCCCCAGGCTGGCCCCATTTCCTAATGAATGGTTTTTAACCAGGAAAGATCCATTGAGAAGAGTTTTCTCTCTCAAGGAGCCCCTGGGATAATGTCCGATAAAACTGTTTCAAGTTAGAAGCGATAGAGAGAAATATGTAAAGGCCCTGGAACAATTAAGGGGTTACGGGCCTTGTTCAAGGGCCCAACAGCAGAGTTATTCCCAACTTCATCTCTCCACATCGGGTCAGAATCCCAGGCCCCACGGGGGGGACCAAGCCAGCAACTCGCCAGTCCAGCGGCCCAACACTGGGCTCTTCTGCTGTTCCCCTCATATAAGATCAGACATATTACACTGGTGTCAGGGGTCCTCAATGGTCACCACTTTTAAACCCAATAGTAACAAGTTTACAATTACAAATTCAACACCTTACATGGAACACCATGATCCATTTTGAGTCACATGCCAAAAAACACTGCCATGAAGGCTGTGTGATCATCCACTTAACTCTTTCCTGACAACACTGCCAAATCCCAAGCAAATACTTCCAGCTAGAAAGTCTTTCAGACTTCTCAGGATTGTACATCTTATTACATTGGATTACTTCGTGTCATACATCAGGAGAAGGCTGAGAATATATCATTTCCCATGATGCCCCAACATAATATAGAAATGTTTGGCTCTCGTCTGAAAACTTCTCCTTGAAGCATTTGACATTTTCTGGAAAAATTTTTTGTTCGCGATCACTCGCACTCGACGAAGGTTGTATATGGATTGCAACCCTGTTGAGTTTTTGATCATCACTTGAGAAACATCGTTCAGAATGATGGAAAGTGACACAGAAATGCTCTTGGTGATGAATTCTGAGGATGAGTTGAGTTGGACGTAAATATTAGTCCAGAAGAGTTCTCTAGAGGAAATTCTTCAGAAGAGCGTGCTATTTCACCAGAAAATGAACAGTTTACGACACTGAAAATAAAATATTTTGATGAATTTTCTTGTGTGGCAGTGTTTGTCCTTTGCCATTTTGCCCTCATGTAGGCCAGTCAGGAAAGGTTTAAAGATGCTGGTCACCCACCTGCTCCTGTCGGAAACACATCTTCATCCGTCAGGAGCTCCTGGATGTAGGACATGCTGTAGTCCGTGTAGAGCGGCCCGGAACATCTCACCTTCCTCCCCTGCTCATCGCTCCAGTAGTACGTCCTGCACACAGGTGGAAGCAGCACCATTTCAAAATGAATCAAGTTTGCGTTTTTGTTTGGATGTTCTGAGCATGTGCAGATTGCCTGCAGAACACACTCCTATTTATGAAAGTCGTGCAGCATCCAGCACAGTAAGACTTTTTTAATTTTTTTTGTTTAATTTGGCATCTCCAATCCCACCTGAATCTGGAATGCCCGACTGGGGAACTATGTACAAGGCTTTCGCACATGCGATCCCCTATTGCCAACTCAGGAGAGTGAAAACAGCTTGCGGCTCTCCTCTGAAGCACGCGCATGTCAGCCACCGCTTCTTACACACTCATTGGTTGAATCCTCGCAAGTTCAGAGCGAGGGCAGAGGATACTCGAACATGAACACGCTTTGAATCTTCCTGATGAGCGCCCGTCTGGCCAACTTATTGGGCGGCATGGTGGCATAGTGGTTAGCACTACTGCCTCACTGCAAGAAGGCCGTGGGTTTGAATCCGGCCTGGGGCCTTTCTGTGTGGAGTTTGCATGTTCTCCCCGTGTTCGCGTGGGTTTCCTCCGGGTACTCCAGTTTCCCCCACCCATCCAAAACATGCAATATAGGAACCCTCCCTCCCTCCTGTATGGCTGTGTGTGTGAATGTTTGGTGGTGGTCGGAGGGGCCGTAGGCGCATACTGGCAGCCACGCTTCCGTCAGTCTGCCCCAGGGCAGCTGTGGCTACAAAAACGTAGTTTACCACCATCAGAGTGTGAATGAATAATGCCTCCATTGTAAAGCGTCTTTGAGTGTCCAAAAAAGCGCTATATAAAATTGATGCATTATTATTACCCTTCCCGGCAGTCCCTTCCCAATTTGCATCCCTGTAGCGCAATGGCCAACTGCACGCTACTTCTGAAAAAGCTGCCGACCACTGCCGGTTAGTACGACCAGGGCTCGAACCCGTGCCGTAATAGTCACTTCTGCTTCGCAGTGCGATGCTTTAACCGAGTGAACTATCCGGCAGCTTCCACAATCAGACTCTTAAATATGCACTGCAAAAGTTTAGAATCATTTAAGTAGCTCTTCCTTTTTTTTTTTTTTTTCCTTTACAAGGGTTTATATATCAGTAAACTACATGAAACAAACATCAAATCGTTCTTTAAATTACTAAATAAAACTTCTTAAGTATTTAGGGACAAATATGTTTTCAAATGGTAAATTACAGTTATGCATTTTAGGCATATCTGAAAATATCCACTGAGATGAAATCACCTCTTTGGAAATTGTAGGCTTTTGGGATATTCATATTATTTTGACATAAATGTAAATTGGTCACATGAACCCATAGGTGTGTTCCACATGACAGGCACATTATACAGGCTTTAGGACCCAGGTGATCACATATCAGCTCCCGGGGGTATAAATCTGAGGGGTGTTATGGCCCCAATTTGTTATGACATAGCGAACAGCAAGGGATGACAGACAAACTTTTAAAACTTTGACAGATTTAATCAAACAAACACTTTGAACTACGATCTACAATCTACTCTACTGACCAAGATTGAAATTAAAAAAAAAAAGAGATATTTACAGTCCCTTGAGATGGGGTTGCTTGGTGATGTTCTGGGACAGGAAAATGCTCCAACACAGGCAAAAATCCACAAAAAGCTTCACAGGTCCTTTCAAAGAGTGACAGGTCTGGTCAAATGTATCCTTCCACAATTTCTCCTTGCAATTTCTCCTACTACTTTACTCTCTCAATTTTTCTCCTTATATATTCTTCTCCAGTCCCCTCCCACCTTCCAAACTTTTTTTCAATTCTCTGGGACTTCCCCTCTGAGACATGCCCAGGACATGCCCAGAACCTTTTTTTTTCACATTACAGGGGTGACCTACAAAGCCAGATTAGTGGGTTGGCGGGTTAGTCGAGCCTAAAACTGGGGTTATTCCATTTCACAAAGATGGCTCTCTTTTATCATAACTTATCTTGCCTGTGATTTCAAATGTTAGGTTTGTCGGACCAGCTCACGAAAATAAAGCCTGGCTTCGCTTGAACTTTTAGTGCAGCTGCAGCCCTCAGGGGACGGAGTCCATTTTTTTGTAATTCCCTTTCCATTAAAGCTGCTTTCACACCGGGCGCGAAACGGATTTCATTCAAAGTCAATGCAAAGATGCGTGTATTCGCGTCTTTGCATTGACTTTGAATGAAATCTGTCGTGCAAAAAAATCGTTTTGAGTCCAGTGTGGAAGCGGCTTAAGTCCCTGCAGAGTTCTGTTAAATGTTTTGGGTCATTGTAATACAGTAATTTTATTCCATTTATTGCATGTGAAAATAAAGAGTGAATCCAAACTTTTGAGCGGAGGTGCATATCGTCTGAATTTACAACACCTCAGATTAATTTAAAACCCAAACTTATATACACACACCTTTAAAGCCCTTAGTTGTTCCTGCAGTGATCTGAAAAAAAATTGTAGCGTGATTATTTTGTATTATACCTCTGCTTGGAGGAAATGTTTTCACCGGCATTTGTTTGTTTGTTCGTTAGTCAACGGAATATCTCAAAAACTATGGCTGTCAATGAAAGTTCGTGTTTTGATGGATACTGTTCTAAGGAGGAAGTGATTAAATTTTGGTGAAGATCCACAGCATAATCTTGATCCAGGATCCAAAAGAATTTGTCTGCATGTAAAGATGTCACTGTCGAGACTCATTCAACACTCCCATTCAGTGGTTATTCCTCCAGCAAGGAATTGTGACATGGCATAGGTAATGGAGCGCCCTCTAGTTGTGGCAGTACATTGGGCAGCTTGCCAAGCTGCGTTTAAGACCCTTGGGCCCGGGATTAAAGCGCTGCAGTAAACTCTATAGTGCAGAGGTAAGCTGGCCCATTTAGATCATTAAGGGTATTTTTTTTATGCTCCGATTTCCGCACTTAGTAATACGTTTTCAGGTCACATAATCAAAGTTCAAATTAAATTTTCCACGAAGGCCAAAAATAGCAAATTAATGCGCGTTTTCATCATCTACTTTGACGCAAATTCTTAAGAGGCAGCAACAAGATTGCATAGTCATGAGAATGCCGTAAGAAAACAACATAAGCCATGTGTAAACTTTCTTGCGATTTAAAAAAATTTTTTTTTATGGAGTCTCTTCAAGTGCTAGAGTTCACAGAGGCTGAAAACTACATTAGAACCCTCCCACGATGTATCATAAAAATTGCTCCAGAACCTTCTCTGCAATCCTGCTTACAAATGGACCAACAGACAGACAGACAAACCAGGCAAAAACACGACCTCTCTCCCACTTCGTTAGCAGAGGAAATAAACCGTCCCAAGGACTCTTCGGCATGAAAACTAAACTTGCATCATCACCTAATAGTACACAAGGGCTGAGTTTGACTCCTGTGACACCTTCATGTTTCAGACAGGGCCAACGGTCCTGCAGGGACGGGTGCTCAGTACTCACACGTCACCGGGCCCTGTCGTCGTGGGGCAGGTCTTGGTCGTACAAAATTCGGACAGGGCACTGGAGACCAAGGTAATGTTCTTGAAGAAGGCAATGGCTGGAATGGAGCGAAGTTACACAAGTAAGATTTTGTAAGTGAAAGAGAAAAAGAGAGAGAGAGAGAGGCTAGAAGATTCCTGAACCCAGTTCTGAATTTTAGTCATATTTCAGATAATGATCTTTTCACAGTAAACTGGGAGAAGCAAAAAACAATTTTCTGTGAACAAAAAACTGCGACGACACACTTCTGGTCCAGAGCAAAACACAAACAGCAGAATGAAACCAGGGTCATAAGAGAATCTGATATCTTTACAGTTCTGTTGTGTCTTAAAGTCAATAAATAAATGGAGCACATCAGAGCTTTTAAATCTGGGTTCTAAAGTTAGCACGGGTGAGAAACGACAGATTGAAACATTCTCATGTCAATGGCCCCACTCACTCTTGTCAGGAGACATTGGAAATGACCTTGCGCTGCAGCTGACTGGGACGGTCACGCACGGTATGCAGATTACAGTGCATAATGGTCGCTCTGTTTTGCATTAGTAAGGTAGTAAACAGCACGGTGTGGGGCTACAAGGGTTAATAAACTGCAGCTCATCATGTTGATTAACAGAGCAGAGCGAGTGGGAATCTCACACCTGCAAATTCTGCGCATGTCAACTTGATGTATTCACGAATGTCAAAAATGCTTTTTTACTTTTTCTTGTAGTTTAACCCAAATAATCTTTTGTTATGGAGTCATAATCCCCCAATTTTCTACATCACTACAGTGAAAGGTGCTGTGCCCATGGCATGAAAAACTCCCAAAGGGGAAACGTATCAACATAACTTATTAGACTGGCTTTTAAAGGAGAAATCATTGACTCACTAGTTAAGAGCCTGTATGGTTTGCTGGTTCACTGGTAATGTGTTACAACAGTTCGTTATTTTCACCAGGCTCTCACCAAGGATGTGTTAATATCCACCAAACTTTGTGTGTGTCACAGCATAAGCATTAGTTTCAGTTTGTGTCAGTCACTGCTTTTATGTTACAAACGTCAGTTTTTGTATCGCATCGGGAAAATTTATCAAGTTGACTGCTCTATTAGTTAAATTAAATAGGGCATATGTAGCTGTGGTGAAAACATGCTGCGTGTGTTTTTTTTTTCTTTAAACACATCTGTTTGTTTAACATGAGTGAACCAGGATAGTTCTCCATATTTCAATCCAGGTAGTACATTAATGTTCCCAACCCTGTTCCAGGATATCCATGATCCTGTTGATTTTGATACCAGCCCAACAAAAGCACACGGTGCAGTCAAACTGCTCGAGTAGCTAATTAGTAGAATAAGACGTGTCAAATTAAGTTTGCACTCAAAGGTCGTCTGTCATGTCACCAGCTGCACAGTCAATTCACATTGTAGAGAAGGCCTCCAAAAATAAGGAACTGATTAACTGCTCAGTCAAAACTGATCAGTCCTTCTGAGTCCTGGGTAGCGCCTTCTCCCTGTGATGTCACAAAGGATCAGATTTTGAGATGGTTTTGTCCTGGCTAATCGGCTGCGCACCTGGTGACTTAAAAGGGGACGTTTAATACCGACAAGACAATAGTCTCCAGGAACAAAGTCCCTGTTCGAGATTTTGGTTAGTTTCCAGGTTTTACTCAGAGCAGTTATCTGGCTGACTCCTGAAATACGGCTTTGTGAAATGAGCCGGTGTGATTAACACTGCGCACTCACTGTTGCTGGCCATCCACTCGGCCTCGTCCAGCCCCTCTGGGAGCGCGGAGAGGGTCCTTATGTCCATATTGGCGATGCGCTCAGACACGTATCCCTGCAGTAGGTACGGCTTCTCCTCTGCGTACAGCTCTCCCTCGGTGTCGTTCTTTCTGTGAGGACGGGAGGCAGACTTGACCAAACCGCTAAGGTCTGAGCCTTAGCTCATGCGGCTAAGTTGTTTTAGTCCCCTAAACTGATTTTTCCTTGAATTTTCCCTTACGTCAGAACAAAATAAGAATTTTTTTTTTTTTCATAATATAGGACAATGACACAGACATATTCTATATCTGCTGGTTGCAGCACTTCACTGGAGCTACATCACACTTATATTGAGAGAAATATTCAAACCCAGGGAACCATACTTTTAGGGGCACAGCATTTAATCAAATGAAAAAATATCTAGATCTTGTACATCATTTTACACTCGCATTTGCAGGACATATTTGGGATTGTTAGAAACCTCGAGATCTCCACTAGAGGTTAAAATTAGCCTGAAGTTCCCACAGACTCAAACGCAGCAGCTGCATTTGACAAAGCCATATGTGGGATCAGCAGAGCTGAAGTGGTTTACCCAGAAAGGTGTCAGATCACAGAGAGTTGTTTTGAGCATTTTTAAATGAACTCTCTAGGGCTGATATTGCAGTGTCAACTGAGAATAGAAAGTGGTTCTGAAAGAGTGATAAGATTTTGGGGAAATTTTTTTTTTTTTTTTTGAGAAAACGTACTATAAAGCTTTAATTCGCAATGCAGAACTGAGACATCAAACGATGGTGACCTCACAACATTGAAGCGCCTCGTTTCAGCAGGAGTCAGCTTTCCCCGCCATTCCAACCTGCGTGAGGAAACCGCTGCCGGAGGCTACACTGCTTCATGCCAATTCAAATAATGTCGGCTATGATCACATCATGATGTTACGCAATATGATGCCTTAGACTAATTGAATTCTGAGCATTTTCTGTCTACACGCACCCATCCCACTCTAAAAAGAAGCCGTCATGTACCGAGGAGCTAATAAACATACAATATCTATAGGGCCCTTGCATTATTTATGTGAAATAAACGGCGTTTAAACTGGCAAAAGAACAAAATGCAACACTACTGGTACCATAGGCTATGTCAGGAAACTGCAAAAAAGAACTCCACTTCTGCAAAAGAAAAAAAGACACCAAACCACACAGCTACTCACAGGCACTACGAGCGCTAAGCTTGATGAATCAGCAACTAGAAAATGAATTACTACGGTGCCTTATCACTTCGGTGCCAAGGCCCCAGGCAGCACCGAAGTGAGAGGGCGACACATAAATGTTAGAATAACAAACTCCACAATCAAAACACTCCGCTTCGTCAGCCCGGTTTAATCACCTCACTTCTCTCCGAAGGTCATGTCAGATGGGCTCTTGTGCGGATAACTGGATGCGAGCGGAGTGCATCCTGCTCGGCTCTGTTGACAGTGGGATGAGGAACACGTGGTGTTCGCGTCTGTTGATTGTGGACCATTCGAACCCGCCCTTTGCTTATTTACTCCCGTAAACTAATGATCATTGTATCCCTGTTTACAAGTGTGGTAGCAAGGGGGAGAATGATCACATAAATGTTGTTAATGCATTAAAGCTGCTTCAGCGATGTACGTGCAGTGCATGTGAGATGCAACACATCAGGTTACAAAGTCAATACAATATTGAGAATACGCATCTTCACGTACACAGTATCTGTGCACCGCTTGGTGATTTAGCTACGGTTTTTTGCTCTGATGGTTAATATAGCCTGTCCGGTTGCACTATTGAAGTTAAGACATTCTTGTTGATGCGCAAAATGTTTACAGTAGGGCGGTAGAGTAAATGGGAAACTGAGTGAAAGCGAGCCGTTGAGACGCTCTACGGGCCCGTCCGTCTTGAGATTACATGCCCTGGGTAACTGGGGTTCTTCCCACAGTCATTAGCGGGTCAGTCTAACATCAGCCTCTGCGTCTGCATGGTGTGCGCGTGACGCCCCGGATTGCGAAAATATCCGCAGTACGACGCCTCTTGACCAATGCATGCCGGAGAACGCAGCGGCCTCCCAGTGACCTTGACCAATTTTTAAAATATAATTCAGTATATGCTCTTAGAAGCCTATAACCAGGTTATATAATGGATGGAGGAATCCATTACATTTATACACACATAAGGCAGTCACTCGGTATTGGAGGCTCAATGATTTAAAATACGCGAGAATCGCACAAAACGAATTCAGCGCAGAATTACGCAGTCCGCCAGACCAGAAATCAAGTAAATGGCAGCAATTTGTGTCATCTGCACAGCAGTACTTTAAGCACCCACTTCCTTCCAATTGCGTTAGGATTAGAGATCCAAATGTCAGCGCACTTGAGGCGCAAAAGTGCCCAGCTGGCGTTGCAGATAAGGCTCCCCCTGCGCACTGACCCACGACGGTCCATCTCCGCAAATGGCATTTTAATGCCGTTAAATGTTTGTGTGCCACCTCAACCACTCTGATTTATACACCGTCTCATCATCATCGTAGTCAACTATTTGGTTATCTTTATGGATGTCAGATAATTTGCTTCGTTGCAAAGAGGGCAGTTACTCTTAAAAACAGCTGTCAGCGAGTGGCAGTATGATAAACCATCCTACCTCTTTCGTCCAGTATGTTTCTGAGACTTCAGGTCCTTAGTGGCGTGGCATAACTTGTTCAGTTTGACATTCCCGTTAAAATGTAGGCAGTTGCTACGGGTACGGCAGTTTTTCAATGCGGAGAGGTACGGCAGTCCCCATTTCAAACCCTGCCCTAACCAACCCTAACCCTTCCCCTAACCATAATCCCGAATCCTTATCCTAATCCCTTGAATCCGACTGCCGAACCAATAAAAACTGCCGTGTCTCTAGACACAATTAACCAGGCGATTTAACAGTAGCATGCACATGGCCTTTACTCAATATGTGGCAATAGGAGTGTGCAGAAGTTCGTCGCCCCCCTTTTAGTTTCAAATTGGCCTCTTATGGTAGAAAATACAGTTCTGTCGTTGATGTTGCATCTGTAGCCTACAGCAAAAAGATGTCATCGGCATTTTCCATGAGTTGGATTTTGATTGTGTTGGCGACGTACGGTTATTATTTCGGGATCGCTATGGAAAGATTCTGGGCACGCTGTTCACCTCCTCTCACTCCATTCGTGGTTTTGAAGTTGGGGCATAGTAAGGCTGGAGGTTCGGCTGGTTCTGAAATGGAAATTTGAGGTATTTACATTCTAAAGCAAACTGCCAAATGTAGTCAACTGCATCAAATCCGTGGTCCAAACACAGAGCGTTGTGCATTTCCACAATTTAAAGGTTACCCGTTTCTCCAGATTAGCCTTGAGCTTTTATTTCGCCTACAGCTGGTATTGATCGGCAACCCAGCGGAGCGAAATGCCGTAATAAGATGCTTTCTTCCAGCGAGTATCGCACCAAAAATTTCAGGCTCCGCTTTCATAACAATATTATTATTAAATAATTGCGTAAAAAACATATCTTAGTGCTTTCTCCTATTTTTGAGATAAGATCAGGAGAGGACAGACGGTCCTTTGAGACTTCAATGAACTGGCTGCCTCACGCCGACCAGCTTGTGACGCAATCAACTGATTCTCTCTCTTCTGCTGATCAGAAAATTTAGGAGGCGCAAAACATCCCTTGAAAAAAATGATTGGTCTGGATCGGTTTTCAATCACTTCCCCTGATAAACAATTTGCCCACCAAACATACCGATTCCTTCTTTGTCAGGCAGAACACTCAGGGACTCAAGTACAGACAGTAGTTCCAATGAACACAGGGTTTATTAGACAATGACAGGAAGTCAGAAAGTCCGATTCGAATGCCGGAGAGTAGGATTGCAGAGCCTAAAAACAGTTGGCTAGGGCGTGATTCAAAAACAGGCAGAGTGCCAAGAACCAAACGGGTAGCAAACAGCACAAAAACACTGTCAGACGTTGAAATCTAGAAGCTAGGCAACAGGTTATAACAATAATTAGTCGTATACAAGGGGCATTCCCAAAAATAAGAAATCAGGAATTGAAGAAGGTCAAACACGGACAATAAGACAGTACATGAAGCAAAG
This sequence comes from Gymnothorax reevesii, assembly GCA_029721435.1. Classification (NCBI taxonomy): domain Eukaryota; kingdom Metazoa; phylum Chordata; class Actinopteri; order Anguilliformes; family Muraenidae; genus Gymnothorax; species Gymnothorax reevesii. Next base: position 17,718,427 of record CM056579.1, read on the forward strand.
GCAAAGCAACTCTGACAACCGTGCGACAGAAATCAACAAAAAGGAGAATGAATAGAGCAAAGACTCTGGGGCAAACGAGGGGGGAGCAAAGGGGTGGGGATAAAACGAGAGAACAGAGGGGTGGGGATACAAATGAGAGAGCAAAGGGGCGGGGACACAAACGAGAACAGAGGGGCGGGGATACAAACGAGAGAACAGAGGGGCGGGGATACAAACGAGAACAGAGGGGCGAGGACACAAACGAGAACAGAGGGGCGGGGATACAAACGAGAGAACAGAGGGGCGGGGATACAAACGAGAACAGAGGGGCGGGGATACAAACGAGAGAACAGAGGGGCGGGGATACAAACGAGAACAGAGGGGCGGGGATACAAACGAGAACAGAGGGGCGGGGACACAAACGAGAACAGAGGGGCGGGGATACAAACGAGAACAGAGGGGCGGGGATACAAACGAGAGAACAGAGGGGCGGGGATACAAACGAGAGAACAGAGGGGCGGGGATACAAACGAGAACAGAGGGGCGAGGACACAAACGAGAACAGAGGGGCGGGGATACAAACGAGAGAACAGAGGGGCGGGTATACAAAAGAGGGAGGAAAGGGGGGGGGGAGCAAAGGAGAAGAGAGGGGCAGGGAGACAAACGAGAACAGAGGGGCGGGGATACAAACGAGAACAGAGGGGCGAGGACACAAACGAGAACAGAGGGGCGGGGATACAAACGAGAACAGAGGGGCGAGGACACAAACGAGAACAGAGGGGCGGGGATACAAACGAGAACAGAGGGGCGGGGATACAAACGAGAGAACAGAGGGGCGGGGATACAAATGAGGGAGCAAGGGGGGGGGGATACAAACGAGAACAGAGGGGCGGGGACACAAACGAGAACAGAGGGGCGGGGATACAAACGAGAACAGAGGGGCGGGGATACAAACGAGAACAGAGGGGCGAGGACACAAACGAGAACAGAGGGGCGGGGATACAAACGAGAACAGAGGGGCGAGGACACAAACGAGAACAGAGGGGCGGGGATACAAACGAGAGAACAGAGGGGCGGGGATACAAACGAGAGAACAGAGGGGCGGGGATACAAACGAGAACAGAGGGGCGGGGATACAAACGAGAACAGAGGGGCGGGGATACAAACGAGAGAACAGAGGGGCGGGGATACAAACGAGAACAGAGGGGCGGGGATACAAACGAGAGAACAGAGGGGCGGGGAGACAAACGAGAACAGAGGGGCGGGGTGACATGACGCGGCAGTGGAAAGGTAAGCAGGAACACGTGAAAACACGGGGAGTAACACAAGCATGGAAACAGGAAGCGCAGAGATGAAAATAAAACTGCAAATATTATGCAAAAAAAAAAAAAACGCTGATTATTTCCCAACACTGACATTTTTTGCAACATGGCAGCAATTAAATATAATATTTTCTGAATTAAATTTTTATGTATTTACAAAAAAAAAAAAAAATGTAACAGTTCTTGCAATGTTACTTTTAAGACCATCTAACCTGTGCTCCATAATTATTTAAATTAGGACAAAGAAAACTAGTTATGTGCCTGTCCCAGACAGGACCAAGTAACATCCCCCTCATCCAGCGTGGCATTCCACTAAAGCAGCCATTACCATACACTGTGCGCTCTAATGATGCCCCCAGTACTGAATCTTCTAAGTTAAAAAAAAAAAAAAAAAAAAGGAACATAATCACTTTCAAAATTGCAGGTGCACAGGTCTCAGTGTGATGACAATGCATGCCAAGTTTGAAAACAATCCACCATATGGTTCATAAATCAAGCTCTGGGCAAAATTGAACCAAAATACTACATTTTCTGGGTCAAATAGAGGCAAAATGTCCCAGAAAATATGTTGGACCATTTTCAATATCACAGGTGCGCAGGTTCTCATGGAGATAATAATGCAAGCCAAATTTGAAAAAAAAAGAAAAAAAGCTCCAGAAAAATCATCCATGGACATGTTGACTGAAGTACAACCCCCCCCCCCCAAATTGTTGTGTGGGCATGATGAAGATAAGCAACAAGTATTAGCACCGAAATAATGTGAACCCTGAGAGCGTTAAATGCAGCTATTACTACTCAATGATGTAAGACAGGGGTGTCCAATCTTCCCCATTTAGGGCCGATGTGGGCGCAGGTTTTTGTTTCAGCCCAGTGCTACAAAACCTGATCCCACTGATTAACTGGTCAGGGGGTTCAGTCAAGACCTTGAAGAGTAGCAGGGCTGTAACAAAAACCAGAACCCACACAGGCCCTTTTTGGATTAGTTTGGACACCCCTGATGTAAGAGATCAAAAATATTGATATCTGCGGGGGCTCTTAAATAAGTCCCCACATGATAGGTTTTCAACAGCATAAGATAATTTATTGTTTTAAAAAAATTATTTCAGGGCTCTAAGGGTTAATTTAAGTAAAAGACTAAATATGGACCAAGATCTGCTTAAGATTAGTTTAAAGGGATGTCCAGTCTCTCCACAATTTGAATTTTCTGTTCACCAGCCGCCATGGTCCCCCGCCAACGCAAAGAAAATCACCCGCCACCCTGCATTCGGCATCAAATCATGGGTGCCATCAGACAAAGATTCTAATTAAGATGAAATGTAATTTCATCACAACACTAACACTCTGCGACACAGAAAGCTCTGGCCTTAACATCTGGCATTAGAAAGCGTATCAGGCGACATTTGCAAGAGGAAGCTCTCTCTTAGCAGGACTCAAAGGAGAGGCCATCTTGCTCTGTCTGGCTCAGGGTACAAGTTATAATGACTAACAGGCTCAGTGTTCAAGTTAATATCATGTGAGCACTGGAATACTATTCAGAAGAAGCCGCTCAGTGGCCTTACGTGGGGAGTGACTTGTGAAGAAGTCTCGGGAGGCACTGAGTGGAGCTCATGGCATTTATACAGCAGTGGGTGTTACTCCTCCAAACACATCTGGAGTCACACAGTAGAGTGCTTTACACCAGTGTTACTTTGCATCCTAGAAAACACCACTGTATCAAGGAAGCTTTTTCGTCCGACAGGACAGCGTGAACAGATTTGCATTTCATTTACATTCACGATCTCCGGAGGATAAGAAACACTACACCTCACAGGTAGAGATAGGTTTGCCAAAACCGCAGCGCTGGCTACACACTGATCGATTGACAGATGAACCATAGCATGGTCCAGAGTGTAAAAGTGGGTGCGTGTAATTAAAGCGTTTTAGGTCGCTTCCACATTGTTGTCCATTTCCTTTTGTAAAGCCTCTTTCATACCGTAACAAATTTTTAGCACAACAGATTACAGTCAAAGTCAATGCAAGGACGCGAAACGCGTTTATTCGCATCTTTGCATCGACTTTCAATTTAATCTGTTGTGCGAAAAAATCGTTCCGCGTTCGGTGTGAAAGCAGCTTTATGAGGTCTTCCTCCAAGGAGACTAGGGATGCCCCCACAGTCCCTCGACACCCCCCCAGCCCCCCCCCCACACACACACGCGCTATCCACTCGTGTCAGGCTGAGGCCTACTTCTCAAGTTCCCACAAACAGAGAAAAATAAACAGCAGCACATGCAAATGACCTGGGCGCACTTTCCTCTCATGTCGTACAAGCCTTTCCGCAGGCACCTCGCTGCATAAGAGCTCCCACGCATACAGCAAACTTGGAGGATTTTTTCCATTATACCTTCAGGACAAGTCATGGCCGGGGGGGGGAACATGTAAGGTAAGATGCCCAGGGCATCTCTGGGCTCCATCATGTTTGACTTGAATCATTACAACAGCTCACAGTTCAGCCCAAGCATATTCTCAAAAATTGCAAAGTCAGATTGGTTGACGAGACAACCATTCCTCGACTGTACCGTAACGTTCCACCTCTGCATGCCTAAAATGCAGTTGAAAGCTTGTTTGCTCCCGCCCCATGACACTTTTATCCTCATTAATCATCCTTTCGACCATGATTCAACACCATTCCCCGTTCTGTGTCGTACAGGATGGTTATTCTTCGGGACAGCGTGGACAAAACGAACTGCATTCATTAATATTGACATTCCTGTAAATAGCTATTGTTATGCGTTAACTCATTCTGAGTTAATTGACACTCAGAAAAGTATTTATTGACTCCTGTTATATTGACTATTTACACTGATCCTGTGCAGGGTTTCCGTAAAACTAGCACCCACCTGAAGTGTCACTTTCCTGATTTACTTGTATCTTCATCTTAATGTTCAGGCTCTTTAGGTGACTTTTAGTCCCTGCAGGTTCCATGTAATTATGCCTGAGTTATGGCTGGTGAACTGCAGTACCTTCACCCGTTTACTGTGTACAATGCTTGGTCCTGGTCTTATGAATTCTTAAAGCCAACAGTACCTTATCTGACCTGAGCGCTACAACTGTTCTAATGAGCGTGAATGTGCACTCTAACATCCACAAGGTTAATGTGAACACATCAAGTGAAAATGGATAATTTCATGACACTTTTGACTTCTTGCTAGTTAGCTGTATGCACCAATTAAGTATTTGCTGTCAAAAAATTTGTGATTCAGCCATCAGTTAAGTCGAGACAGGCTTGCATTTTTTGTTTGACCACTTCTCTACTAGCTGCTCCAGAGTTCCTTGACTTGACAGCCCAGTACCCTCTTCATTATCACTCCCCCATCCTGTACGAGGACTCTTGGCACTCTCTCCTCCCTGGAAACGCTGGGGTCGAGGATCTTGTTTTCTCCATTGTGTTGTGCAACACTGAAATGTTTGAGGCACTAGAAGCTGCCAAGCAAAATGCGCTCACCAGAGTAGCACTGACAGCACGGACTTTAGTTGTTTTGTTTTGCAAACTGCCTTGCAGGCGAGACCACTGAAAAAGCATGGTTTCTAATCAACTGTACATAGAAGTATTAGGCGTTCCACTCTTATGAGGAACATTCATGACCTGTACGCTCCAGACACACTCAGATACCAGCACAGATACATTTTTGAGGCACGCACAGACTAGAGTTTTGAGGGGTGAATCTCGGTAGTGCTACTCACGGCTTGAGTCCGTCGATGTCGGAGAATTCCACCCTTTTCCTGGAGCTGACAGCCCTGCGGGTGCGGCCGTGACTGTGACAGCCGCCCATGTCCAGGAGAAAAGAAGAGGGGAGAGAGAGAGAGAGAGAGAGAGAGAGAGAGAGAGAGAGGTGCTCCTCACCCCATGCGAGGGAGGAGACCTGACGGCGGGTTGCTCGATCCCACACAAACGCACCCTTCACCCCCCTCCCCCTACGCCCCCACCCACACAGAGCCAAACCGTCAAACCGCCAAGTTTCGAGCCCTCCTTCTCAACGGGTCAAAGTAGCGCAAGCTCTCCCCCCAACTCAGTGTGCGTGCGTGCGTGCGTGTGTGTGTGTGTGTGTGTGTGTGTGAGAGAGAGAGAGAGAGAGAAGGAGCGAGAGAGAGACAGGCAGACAGAAAGCACACGTGCTGACACTCTTCTGTTCTATTTGAGTCTCGCAGTCATCCGCGGGAAGGCAGGAAGTCGAGCCCGGCCGAGAATCCTCCCCAGCGCGTCACCGTTGGACCCGCTCGCCTTGGAGCCCAGTGGCTGGTCCTACCAGTAGGTTGGGCTTGGGAAAATATTTGTCTTTGCTGGGAGAGACTGGCCTATTGAAGACCGGAGGCGGGACTAAAATCCGCCACCCCCCTTTACTTACACACCCTGGAGGCCAGGTGTTACTGACAGAGTGGACGGAGTGCTTCAGATTCCAAAATTCCTGACTGCCGAGACAGGAAGTAGGAAAGGATTCATTCAAAGGGTCAATTAATAAAGCCAAAAGTTAATCTACGGCAGGGTTAACATGGAAAACTATATGCAATTTTACCATTTGGGAAGTAGGGTTTATTAGGATTATACATTTTTTAAACTCAATATAAATGTTCTTGAATTGTTCTCAGTTAGCTGTAGTAACTGTGACATCAGCAATAGAATATTCAGTTTAGATTACTCTAATCTCAAATATGTGATATTGCTCCATTAGGACCACACAGGGCACATATCTAACGAACCTGAAATTTATATTCATTGGGAAAGTGTATCAAAGTGTTGAAATTATAGGCCAATTTCACTGCTCGTTGAGCATGTTAGGAAGACCGTGTGACTCCAGGCAGGCAGCGTATCCAAATTCTCGGCACAAGGAGCCAAGCCCACCTAACTTATTAGTATAACTTGTTAGTATTTGGACAGTCAGAATTCTACATGGCTGCCATTCAAACACGCCTAACTCGACTGTATAAACGCCCTCAAAACGAGGAGGACTATCTACACAGCCCACATCCATGCCCTGTAATCCCTATACAAATTACAGCCTTTGAAAATGACTTCATTGTCCAAATACTTTCAGACCGCGCTGAGCTTTCCTGGTATTTCTAGTCTAATAATACCATGATACAGCGCTGCTTGCACCCAAGTGTACACATATGCACAAACTGGGACTGTTTGTGGAAATCTTTTATCAGGGCAGTTGATGTGTGTCCTTGGTCCCTGCCATACAGGGTACTCTATCAAACCAACAATGTGCTGGCAGTCAGGTGATCAGCACAGTAAACATTCCCCACATTAGCCCTGATACGCCCTCAAAACTCACTGGCCTCTTCAGCTGACATCCAAAGCTACGGAGACAGGGCAGCTGGAGCCCAGCCTGGTAGTGTAAAAGGAGATGTTAACACACAGGTGGTCGATAAATTATGTTTATTTGGCAGACACGTTTGACCAAAGCAACACACAATGAGCACATACAGCAGGGAAGATTGTTGACCAAGATTCTGCGAGCAGAACCCAAATTCTTCGCTAACGTATAGCCCAGTCCTCTCCCTGCGGCCCTCGAGGGCCAAACAGTGCTGGTTTTTCCACTCTTCCGGTGGCTGGGAGTGAGGGGTAAAGCCAGTTCAGCCAGTCAGGAGAGCTAATTGTTCAGTAAATTATCTGAGATCAACTGAGATCTACATGCACAGAGCACAGGGCAACATTTAAGGCAAGGCTGTAAAGTCGCAAACACAATGCATCAAAAAAATTTAGTCCAAAAGACGAGAAGTTTTTCCCAGGCACCTGAGCAAACCATCAGCTGCATCATGCAATTTTGCTGCGAATTTTATACCCCATACATGAGTCATAACTTTGGCCAGAGATTGAATGTGGTGTTCCTAGAATAAGAGACAACCTTTTCCGCAATTAAAACCTCAAAAGAGCAGCCACTGATAAAAATTTAAAATCCAACATTGCTTTACTAGGCCCTACAAAAACTTTTTTTATTTGGTTGGTATCCGTCATATTAGAATTTTCAGGGCAGACGGGAGGATTTTTCTTATATATTTTGTATTTTATTATAGTAAGAGTTTGAGGTTCTACAATTCAGAATCACAAGTCCATGTATTAACATTTATGAATCAACTCTGCCTTTGCCATAAGTGATGCAGTGACTGAAAGCTGAGCAGATCATTGGCTGCATGGACAGGGCTTCTGAGAATTTTTCTCACTTTCTTTTAAACATGATTTGAACAGATTTTCTCATGATAAGGAGGGGTGAGAGGGGATTTCTGGGGCTCGCGGGGATGCTAACCAGCAAATTTTTTTGCATGGCCATAATGTGATGGCAAAGCAAACAGTATTATCATCACAGGTATTATCGCTATTCCACACCTTTTTTTCCAAAACATCTCTCATCCTACAGTTTGAGATGTTAAAATAGAACCACATATTTCATGTCCGTTTTGATGTCATGAGTTGTGCGTGTATTCAGTTACTAAGGTATCTTGCAGAGGTTCAACAGTTATTGATGTTATTCAGCAGAGGTCAGACAATCCAATTCACAAGGCGGCCATTTTGTTGTAGTGTAGAACTCCTTGTAGGAGACCCCACCCAGAGCTTCAACAAAACCATTTTCTTATCGCTTTAGTTCATTAAACATTTAATTTCCCCCCCCAAATTTGCAGGCAAATCCAGTCCCAATTTAAAAAGAAAAAAATTAACTCATTATGAGCAAATCAGGCAAATTCAACTTGAGCCCTTTTAAGCTATAAGATCACAAGTATGCGATCAAAACTTTTTGGCAAAGGAAAGCAAAACAATTCCTAGAGGCTGAAAAAAAAAAAAAGTGAAACCTGGTCTTTAAAGGGTTAATGGTCCGACGCGACAGAAACGTGTGGGAGGGGCGATCTCTTCTGCAAGGTCACTCTGAGACGTCGTCTTGCTTCCGACCCCGCAGGTTTTTAAAACCACACAGACTGCATTCTGCCCGAAGACACACTTTCCAGGTGATTGACAGGCTGTGCCAAAACGGTGATGTCACTAGATGAATTCCTCACCGCACCAGCCAGGGTGTGAGAGTATCAGTTTGAACAGGGCTCTGAGACGACACTTAAACCACTCAAACACCAATTCCACAGGACGTCCTCAACCATAACATTTAAATAAAATTAATCAGCAGAAAAGGTGATGTTAGGGCATGAAAAACACCTTCTAACAGCTGACTCTCATGGTTCAGACCTCAGGCAGAAGTAAATAAATTGCCCATATCCTCAAAAACACTACAGGGCTGTGGAGTAATTCCTAACGTGCAGCTAAACCATAGTTCAGGATCTACACACAAAAAAAAACAAAAAACAAAATGGAGTGGGCAGTCTTTAATTGTTTGAAATATTTTATTTGTTTAATATTTGAATTTACAGCCTAGATTGACAACAAATAACGGTACAGTATTGTATTTATACAAAAAAATGAAAACCACCAGCATCAGTTTTACAATACAAAAAAGGCTTGACTAACAGAAACCTCGGATTCAGAAATCATAAAATGCACAGACTTTGAAGGCAGTACATATGTTCAATTCATTTATATTTTTCTCAACACTTTTTGTTGTACCTCATATACATAAATACATAGATACAGTACTTACAAAGATAGGATGGGACTCGGAAGTGACTAATATCTGAAGCTGAGTTCTCTACGAAAGGGCCCCCCTAACTTTAACCTCTGCGTCCCAACACCAGTCCGCGTGCACAGAAAGGCCACAGAATAAGAACACAAAATGATTAGAACCTTCCGGACGAATGTAGCTTTGTGTGATAGGAGGATGAAATATAAACGTCGAATGGAGGGCTGGATTTCTGAGAAACACACATCACTGAGCAGTGGTGATCGGAGCTGAGCACTTAGAAGAAAAAAAAAAATTACAAAATATAAAAAGCAGAATGGTAAATATTGTCTGGCAAATTGCCTACATCATGTACCATAGGGAATAGAGCTCAGTACAGGCGTGGCTCTTGAGAACGAGGGCTCAATACACACTTGTGATACAAAAAAATAGAAGAAGAAAAAAAAAAAAAAAAAATCAGTGGTCATGTGACCCAAGTCAATGACCACTGATTTTTCAATAGGAAAAGGACTAGAGGCATATTTTCAGCAATTTTGGATTCTCACATTAAACTCAGTACCACTTATGACAGCAAATAAAAGTGGACATGCAATTTTGATACCAAAGGATAAAAAAATTTAAATATTCTGAGTGCTACATCCAGCCAGTATGTGTCACAAAGATGTACAGTGAGGGAGTAGTTACCCATAATAAACCCCGACTGCATTCTACAGGTGCAGAGGGCAAGGATGTCTGATCATAACCCTTAGAGTGCTGAAATAAATTTTAAAAATATATTAATTCAATTATCTTGCGCCGTTGAAAACCTATCAGCTTGCAACTTATTTAAAAGAGCTCCCACAGGGGAGCTCTTTTAAACAAGTCCCCACACGATAGGCTTGCACAGCTTTGATTTAGAAATCTCACATTATTGAGTGACGGTAGTTGCATTAAGCGCTCTAAGGGTTACAGTGATAAGGGTAGGTGCGGCCTGCTTTCTGTAACTCCATACAGGGAGAATGACGAGAGTTCAGAATATCCAGCTCTGTCCTGACCCCAGTCAGAAAACAGCAGTGTCGTCAAGAGACACAAGGTGGCGAAGAACGCCGAATACCCGATTCTTGATAAACCCTCCACTGAATGCAATCTGTTACACAGTGCAGAGTAACGTTCGATTGAAGCAAGTCAAGGACCCGACTCGACCGACGTTACGCCGGAGTCCAGTTTCCCCGAGTCTTGACCCTCAGCATCTCTGGCTTTCATCGTTTCTAACCGTTTAACCTGTTAAATGAGCTCAGCGGACTGCATCGCAGACTCGGCTCGTTCCTAACGTCCGAATCTGAGGCCGATTTGAGAAGCTTGAAAGTAAAAACAAAGAGCGGGGTTGCATTACTGGGACGCGAATGTGGCCTGTCCGACCGAGAAACGAGAATTTACGCTAAGGAAGACATTCAGCTCGTGTGACTGGGGTTTGCATTGAGAAAGAAGGCTCAACTTGAGTCAAACAACAGGACAAAATCAGCACAAAGGACCAGACCTAAGGCTCTACCACAATACACTGAGACCAAAGAGGATACCAGAAGTCCAGCCCATACAGTATACGCATGGTGTGTGAAGGGTTAAGAGTTTCCTCTTTAAATTTTGGGGTCGCTCAAACCTTTTTGAGAAGATAAACTCCCCGACATAAACCGACAGCAGACGAGACGACAGGGAAAAAATCGTGCACCGAAAGGCACATCCACACACCCTAGAAAAATAAATCATCTGGATTCACCGTTTCCGCCGAGCACTCGTTCCAATAATTCACGACCTGCCGCGAGGATCGAGCTCGGGCGGGCCCAGAAACTCATCCCTGCACGCAGCGCCCTCTACAGGACCGCCATCGCCTCCTCACTTTGGGTCGCTCTGTAGTGAAGTAGAACCGTCAAGTTTTCAAAGTGCCACTAATGTAGGAAAGTACACATGCAGGCCCCACTTCATCTGTCCCCAATAATGCGCTGCTGTTCAATTTAATAGGGACAAGCGTCCTGTGCAGCGAGGGAAATGAGGAGAGAGACAGAAAGAGAGTGAGCTAGAGAGAGAGAGAGAGAGAGAGAGACACAGATAGACAGAAAGAGAGAAAGAGACAAAGAGAGAGAGAGCGAGATCGAGAGTAGAGAGAGGTGTGCCAACAGTGTGTAATACACTTCATGTCTGCGTTCATATATTCTCACCATGGTGAAGACAAAAACAAACAAACAAAAAAACTAAACATACAAAATTTAAAATATAGAGGCAGGATTATTGAAAAGAAGCAAGTCTGAGGTAACTGATGCTGGGGTGATCCAAAAATAACAAAATATCATTATTGCCTTTGATTCAAACATATTTCATTGCAACCTGCAAAATAACTTTTTTTTTTTGCCCATAAATTCAGTTTTCATCAAAAAATATATATTACGTTACATTACATTTTACCAAGGAGAAAAGCCACGACCGACCTCACACTCGCACTCTCACGATGGAAATGTGAACGTGAACGCATGAATTCCACATTGGCGTGTGACGATCTGGGAAGTATAATGACGCCATGACTGGGAATTCCGACCAAAGTCGCCGTCTCCCCCGAAAGCTCTTTGAAAACCGATCCAGAGGCCCAGAACTGCCGCGATCAGCACTGACCACATGGGGGTGGAGTTAACTGCAGAGCCCGCCCCCCCCCCCCCCCCAGCATTGTCATAGCTACAGGTATAGCGTAAAGCACTCGGATACATCCTCTGTTCACCTCCCTGGCTCTATACAACCATACCGGTCTCAGCCGAACAGTGCGCTTTTGGGGTTCGCCATTTAGAGTTTAGGCTAATGAGCGCATGTGTGTGGTTAACGCAGTGCTACATCCGTACACTTAGCCCAACCCAAAACAAAAAGAAGACAAGAGAAGTGCTCATGGAAACGCATTCTGCTCTGACTGGTTTAACTCCACTGGGAGGGATGCTTCGGCTGCGGAAAAAACCACAACAAGGGAAGTCAAAAAATGGCGTCTTTCCCCAATGATTATACGCTCACCCTTATCTACTACTCTCCAATCAAAATCCAGCCCTGGTTTTCATTCCTCCCGGGTAATTGGCTACATAATTAGTGCCTCTGATTGGCCCAATTGACCATTTCTACACCTGACTTCAAGGTGGAAAACCAGCAGATCTCGAACCAAGAGGAGTACGATTTGACGACGCTTGGTATGAAGCGATAAAGTGTGAGAAAGAAAGGTCTCCTTTTCAAAGTGGCGGAGAGTTGGGCACAGACAGGTCACTGAAATGTCCAGCAGAAGCTCTTTCGCTCAAAAGCCCAACGAAACCTCCGTCCATCGCTCGGCAAACCGAGAGGTTCACCCCTCCGCGTGCATGTGGCAGCTCTGGAGAGAAAAGATCTGGCCATCAAATAAATGCTAAAGAAGGATGATACAGTTTCTAAGGTGCTCAAACCAAACGTGCATTTTTTTGGCTTTGAAAATAAGAGAAATAAAAAGCTGAGAAACCATGACCGCATTCGATTCGCCCCGCCAGGCTTCACCGCGCCTTCCAGAATGAAGAGCGATGTTAATCATCGCTGCACGCACACACCTCCATAGTTCCAACCACAATGAGCTCCAATCAGCAACTCTGTCTACACTTCCATGTTCAGCCAATGCAAAAGTCCAGCACTGTCACATGACCCCCTATTAACAGACACACCCACCCAAAATCTACAATAGGCTTGCTGGGGAGCGTGGTTAATTCATGGACAATTTTGATGCATCATACCCAGTCAAGAATTGTGTGCAAAAGTATCGACCGTAACACTCGCCTGACCACTAGTAGCTTTGGTACACACGGAGGACTTGGAATTGTGACAAAGTGATAAATGATTCACAAGCAGGAAATGGGATGAGCTTGAGTCCCCCGTCACACACACATGACTGCTCACAGACCCACACACAAACACAGTCACACACTCTCCCACCATAAACAACACTACCTACACTTGGCTGATATGCATTAGCCCTTGGAGCGCAGAAATGAATTAATCTTGTGCAGTTGAAAACCTATCCCTGCGGGAGCTCTTTTACACAAGTGACGCACATGATGCCACATGATGGGTTTTCACCAGCTTTGAATTTGATATCCTACATCATTGAGCAACAATAGTTGTTTTTAGCGCTCTAAGGGTTAATAATGGCATCCAGTTATTACATCACCAGGCAACAGTGAAAGCGCTGCGTTCATCTGCGGCTCCTTAGAACATACAGCCGCCATTTCCTGTTCACGCTAACAGCGATACCGGCGATTCTCACCCCTCCAAAACTTTGACAAAATAATTCCCAGAACCAGCCCCTCAGGTTGATATGAGCATCACTTGGCCTTTAATATCGAAACACACCGAGCAAATTCCACAGACACGTCCTGAGCTTCATTCGAAGCCGTAACCAGTTTTTGTCCAGGTCACCTCCCTTCAGATTTGGCGCCGTTTCGGCAAGAGGCAGGCTTAACCTGTGTCAGCCAAATCTGGCCATTGTGTTACGACTTGAAGAGCGGGTATGGTCACCATTCTAGTAACATTCCACCACAGCATTACGCGTCATGTGATCATCCACATTTATCATCTATGTTTGTCACTTTGTGACTGCGGGAAGGGAGAGGGAGAGAATAGATTCATTTTTTAAAGGATTACAATATCCATCTAGGAACACTGATTTGCTACAGATCACGTACTAAACATCAAGGTCAGCCGATGCAGCCGTTACCAACTAACGATTACAGAAAACGGTCTTATCCCTCCGCTGAACGCGGAGGCTAAGTAGCATTATTGCACTCAGGCAGAGAATTCTACCATCCAGTAACCCTGTACGGGCTCTACCGTGTCATCCCTCTCCTCTCTCCTCATTGGCTGAGAGCCTTCCTCTGGGAGTTTTCTTTTTTGTTGCCTGACAGAGATATGCAGATGGAGAGAGAGAGTGATAGAGATGGAGAGAGAGAGGGAGAGGGACAGAGAGCAGCTCAACACCATTTCCAACAGAGTACTAGAGTAAATCCATCACTACACCTTAAGGACGCTTTCACACCGGATGCGAAACGAATTTTTCGCGCGACAGATTACATTCAAAGTCGATGCGAAGACGCGAATACACGCGAAAATTCATTTCGCGTCCGGCTGTGAATGCAGCTCAACTTTCGTAAGGGCTGCCTTACTGCCATTTGTACCACAGCACCTCCCCCTCGCACGCACGCACGCACGCACGCACACACACGCACGCACGCACGCACGCACACGCACACACACACACACACACACACACACGCGCGCACCCCGCAGCCCATCAGTCAAAGCTTGTGCTTCTGTACCCGACCCGCCTCTTTGGGGCTCGAACACATTTTGACTGCAGGAATCCGAGGGGCTCCACCTCCTGTTGCCGTAGAGACGGATGGGCAGGTCTTTGAGTTTGAGTGACAGCAGAAGACCCTACCGCTGCCGTAGCTCGCGACGCGTCCCATTGGCTGGTAAAGTCTGTCCTTTATCCTCAGAGCGTTACTCATCACACACACAGCCAATACTGTTTGAGGGCTGGGGACGGGGGAGGGGCTTCACATACATAGATATATAGGAGGGCAGGTCCAATTCTAAACGGCAGGAAAAAAAATGAACAAACAAACAAAAAAAAACGACGTTGAATCTTTTCAGACCGTGATCGCAAACGTCCACTGCTACATTAAAACGGTACAATTTCAACATTGGCTAAAAAAAAAACAAAAAAAAACAAAAAAAAAAAAAAACATCCCCCCCCCCCCTCCCCCCCTTTAGATGCGTGTTGTTTATTTGTGTTTTTGTTTTGTTTTTTTATTCATTGCTTGCTTGTCCCACCACCAGGGTACCCCTTCCCGCAACCACCAACCCCAAGCCCATCCCCCCCGAAAAAAAAACTCCCTGGGACTGGCAGGGTCCAAAGAACATCGCAGCATATTTAATCGCAAACACAGGACAGTTGTATGGAGGGGGAGGACGAGTTATTCTATACTTAAAATGGAAGCGGTACAGAGAGGGTTCGACCTGTCCCGTCCGGTTCTGGTACCGGCTACGTCAGGCCGGCCCGTTCAGTGTGGGCTCCACTGTGGAGGGACCTTCCTCCCTGTGAAACAAGAGAAGAACAACTCCCGTCATCCTCCACCAGAGGGCGATAAAACACATTACATCATATCTGTGGTCAAAGCTGCAGGCTTGTGTTCCGCAGTTCGCCGTATCGTGTCTGTGAGCTGCGTTACTGAGGCACATATCATCAGACCCTGTAGCATTGATAAAACACGTGGTGAGAAAGTGGACTTGACCCTTGGATCACTGAAATAAATTTTCAAAAAATTTAAAATTAAAATTATCTTGTGCTGTTGAATATCACGCGGCAACTTGTTCAAAAGAGCTCCCCTGCGCCACGATAGGTTTTCAACAGCTATGAATTTGCTACAGCACTGAGTAACAATAGCTGCATTTGGCACTCTTAAAATATATATTTTTGAATATATTGATAAATGTTGTTCACGCAATATGTATTACGCAAGCAAATAAACATACAGGTGTTAGCGTTATCTTTATTAAGCCAGTCTTTCCTAAAAGGACGACGGGTTGCGACTCTCGGCCCAAATGATATCACTGTAATTTTGCTAAAGCTAACGGTCATCAAAGTAGGCAACGCAAACCAAAGGTTTGAGCCCTGACACAAAGCAAAACTATCCCAAAATTCCAGTCGAAAAACTCAGTGGATCATCCAATAAATGTGAGCCATCCCTTACAGCAGGGAAACCCATTATCAACTGAACCACAAATGTCACATCTGTCATGTGCAGCCTTAAGTAAGTTAGAGCATTAAAAGTGGCTCCATTCTCTATCTGAAGAATGAAAACTCAGCTCCCTCCCCGACTGACAGACTGAGCAGAGGGGCTGTTTGTACAGGAATGTTATGAATGAAAGGTAACCCAGGACAACCTCAGAGAGGGGGGCGGGGAACACCAGACAGCTCTGTGATTGGACGCAGGTCCTCCTCTATTGTTTGAGTCCTGCAGCCAGATGTGTACCTTGGCGGCTCCGACAGTTTGGCGTTAGTGTTCAGCTCTGACCTGCTTGCATTTCCTTGTAAGGGCTACACTGAGCAAGCTGACTCTACCCCGTATCCTTGACTCTCTCACTCCCTCCGTCTCCCTCGCCCTCTCTACCTCCCTCTCCCTCGCTCTCTAACGCCCTCCCTCTCACTCCCCATCAATCTCCCACCCCGCGTTTCTCTGCCCGAGTTCAGAATGATCCACTGCTTACCACTCGATTTGTGATTGTAGCCCAAAGTATCGAGAAGTACACAAAATGTGACCAGCGTTACGTCAAAGAGGCCAGGATTTCATATTACACTGGCCAAAATTCACAGTACACAGTCAGTGTTGACATCATGGCTACATCCCACAGCAGCTGGTTCATAAAAACGTCCCAACGAGACACAGGTGGCCTAACAAGCCTAGTGGGTACATAAAGTGCACCACATGGTAAATGTCACATACTGAGTACTGTATTGTATACTATGGAGTAGCGTGAAGTACCTAGTACATACTGGTGCAGTGTGCACTATGTAGTGATGAAGTATTCAGTTTTGAACACTGCCTCTGTTTGTGGTCACATTTCCTCCACAGCTCACAAATTCGCAGTGTCATATGGGGCAGGGTAAAACTGGGGACTATAGTGCCAATGCAAGACAAGGGATATAATGTAAATACACAATATCAAAATATTACCATATAATAAAGTATAACACAAGGGCCCCATGATTTCCGCGATCACGGAATCGCGGATGGAATAGCGGAATTGGCTAATAAAAACGGAATCTACTGCTAAACGCGGAATTTCGCGGAAATCAACATAATTTGAAATGCTGTTCGTAAAGCCGCATTTCCTCCAAACGCGTGAAATTTTCGCACGACTAGAGTCTATGCAAAGACACGTACTGTTCGTGAAAATGTGAGCAGCCTTCGTCACATTCTCCTGCCCGAGTGCTTGAGTGACGCATCTCTTCGGTGCTACTGGAGGTCCGTGGGAAGAATCTTTTTTTGCTGTTGTAGCCTAGACCACTGATGCCAGGGACTGCAGGGTCCTAAACGCCATGATTGATCAGCTTATGTTGACTTAACAACTTATATGACCGTTAAATAGCCCACATAATTTCTTTTCACCGTCTATTCTGTTAATTGTGTCCAGATTATGACATAACGCCATCCCCCAGTGGTGAAATAAAAGCTGATGCATCCTTATTTCAGTTTGTTCATGTTTAGTCATTACTGTATTACATTTTGCTGTGGTATGTAATACAATGTATTGGGATAACTGACAAAAGTTTATTGTAAAAAAATAAATGAAAATGATGCACCATAAATCCAACAACTCTTGATCCCCTGGGGACACTGGGTGTCATCACAGCTGCTCTCTTGCAGTCATATATACAATAACATTATAAATGATTAAAAAGGGGGCATTCAGATGAGTGCATGTCAGTACAGCAGTTGTGTGCCTTTTTGACTGGAGCTTACACTTCCTTTCATGTGACACTTCTATTTTCTAATACTATTTCAGTTAAAACAAAATTTTTCTTTCTTCACAGTGCAATGTTATATTGTGTTATTATGCAGTATTTGTTCTGACTTTAAGTACTGAGGAAAATTGAGCAATGCTATGTCATATCTAGTTAGTGGACATTTTACTCATTTACATAAATAGCAACTATCTCTGATGGTAAAATTGGTGTAAACGGTAAAAAACAGAATTCCACAAAATGAAAACAGAAAAAACGGAATTTGGGGAAAAATAAAACAAAATTTGGTCAAAAATAAAATGGATTTCATAGGGCCCTATAACACCAGCATAACATGGTTGTGTGTGAACAGCATCGCTCTCTCTGCACAGAGTATCAATAGTGATTAGGAGAGGGGGGGGGGCGGGGCTTACTTCTTGTCTGTCGCAGTAAGGTCTGTGGCAGGGTTAGTGGAGGTGGTGGTGGGGGCGGGGGCTGTGGCGTTTAGGGGGTCTCCGACCGCTGTCTCCACTTTCTCTGGGATCTCCACGCCCCTCTGAGGACCGTCGGCGATGCTCAGCTTCGCCAGTAGCGCTGACTCCGCCTCCTCACTGATGAAAAACAGAGGGGGGAGGAGCTGGTGAGTCACTGTCACCAGGCACCCAACCAATAGCCTCTCTCCTGCTCCGGGATTGGACGCCACGGGCACCTGTCCGTCAAACACCAGTGGGGCCCCTCCTGGGCTGTTTCGGGGATTCTCGGTTAGTGGCCCAAACTTCAGGCCATGCTGCCACCAGACAAAAATGAGCTAAACCTCTACAGGCCTCCGGTTTAAAAAGGCCTGTCGAACTACCACACTGGCCATCCAAGAACACGGTTCAAGCAGGGGGAAAATCTGTCGCATTATGGATGGGAATAACTGGCTCCCCCTGGTGGCTGGAGGAATACTCAGAGAGCACAGCAGGCCCTCAAGTCGATCTTATTTCACTGATCTTTGACCTTAATTTGATCTTTGACCATAATTGTTTAATTTGGTGACTGAGACTACTAATGCCTTGCAACAATAAAGAGGTCCGCAATAATTACAGCCTTACTGAATAAGTGATGGGGTGTGGAAGTGTTCGGAGTTCAATTTCATCACGTTTAAGTAATCAGGCCATCACATTACGGTTATTTGCCGTTAAACACGCTCTAAGGTGCAGCTACTCTGGAGCAGAGTGGAGTTACAGGCCTTAATCAAAGACACAACAACTGCACTGACAGATTCCTGACAGAGCAATTTGGCTACAACGCTATTGGCTAACCGCATTACGCAACATCAGAAACTGCTAACAGTGGCGGCCAGCATAACCTGAGGAGGGACTGTGGGAAGGGGGGAGGAGGAGACCAATGCTGTTAGGATCACGGGTCACGTACGAGGAGGGGGGGGGAAGCAAGGCATTAAGGGTAGTTAGCGTGTGATGACGTGCCCAACAGCAAACCCAACACAGTGCAATGGCAGCTTGCATCCGCACCTCCCACTGCTACCGGGCCATGAGCTTCAGAGCGGACACCCCATGCAGTACCGCGCTCCTCCACCGTGTGGGGTGAGGGAGCACACCCACACCTGCAGGACAGGGGATGTGGTGGCTGAGCGCAGGAACCCCACGAGGCCTGGTGAGGCAGAGGAGCCCAGCTGACACACACACACACACACACACACACACACACACATACACACACTGGCAGCAGTGCTCTTAAGCATACTGCCCGCTAAAAACGAATAGACTGTATGCCCAACCTCCTGCTGTAGCACTACAACGGTCTCAGTGAATGCAGTCAGTGTGCCTCAAGGCTACCTAAACAAGCAGACTAAGCCACAGTAGCTGCCATGTTTCAAAAGCCGTCAACACTCCACAGGCCTAACTCAGGAGCGCAAAAATGGCCACAGTGCCAAATTATCAGGGCCTTCGAGACTGAAAAACCCAGGACACAACAAAAAAAAAAACCTGCCTACATCTCACTAAAACAAGTGGCTGCTTATAAAAAAAAAAGAAGTCAACCAAAAAACTAGCAAGCACACACTACAGCTGTAAGGGTCGGTGTGTGTGTGTGCGGGCTTTTATTCCAACCAGCCACTCTCACACCAGATACTACTAATAAAAGCATTAAGACAGGGGTTTGATTAGTAGAATAAGGCGTGTAACTGCATGGCTGGAATGAAAGCCTGCACCCACACCGGCCATGTCTGGATAAGGTCTAGGACCCCCGCCCTACAGGCTAAGCTACATCACACTGAAACAGTGCAGACACAGCATGCTGACGACAAAAGCTGAAGTGCGGAACAGGCTAAGCCACAGAACTCAAAGAGCCAACAAACATATAACTCTACAAACTGAGATACAGCCGGCTTAAAGCTAATACGCCCTGATAGCCAGGCTACATCACACTATGAGCCGAGATGCCCTGCACCATATAAAGGCCAAAGCTAAACATCGCCAAACCCCAGACAACACTGCACTAAACGCCAAAATACAGTGTGAACCTAATTACGCTAAAGCCAAGGCTTTACCACAAAAGCAGGCTCGATACGAAGCAGTGGAAGCCACAGCTGCAAACGATAAAAGGCCGAACAAGAGCACGGTAACAGTAAAGCAACCGTAAATTAAAGCCTGAGATACAGCACAGTAAAAGCCATGGAAAGACAGCTAGAGGGCAGTGGATCCAATTAGCACAGTGAAAGCGAGGCTGATGCTGTGGCGAACTCACACAGAGGCCACGGGCAGCTGCCAAACACCCACGGCCCAGTGTGCAGGGGAAAAGCCTAACCACAGCGTGCTCAAAATCTACAGTCCAATCAATGCAAACAGCACATTGAATACCGAGGTCGAAGGTCAGACTTGCGATGAATGCATGACCATTTCAAAGTTGCGCGACATATGAACCGGTTTTAGGAGAGAGGGGCGGTTAGAATGCTCTTATCAGAGTATCATAACAGGTAGAAATCACTGCAGTGGCGCGGCACGAGAAATCTCCCATCCCTGATCGCTGCTAGTTGCGGCGTTTGCCCTAAATGTCTGGCAGGTTCATCTAACCGGAAGCAGGCGGCTTATAGAGTGTTTCGTTAGCTGCTATCACACAAATGCAAATATCCATAAGCTTTTCTTCTGCAAAAAAAAAAACAAATGAAAAATGTACTAATGGTACTTCAAAAACCTTGTCAGAGAAGAGAACAAGCTTGACTAGCTTTGTTTAAATGACCCTATATACACACACTAACAGTCATATTGATCGATACATTTTTAAAAATGTAATGTTGTAACCCCCATGATCTCCGCGCCTCTCCCCTACACATCTTTGTTATGCATCAATAGTCATACGTGAAACAATGAAAAAGTATTGGGAAACCGATTCGGCTGCCACTCGCCATTCGTCCATGGTCAGATTCGTATTTTGCGTCTCCTTGCCTGATTACGACGACAGGATTTACAACGTCACTATCAAAAGAATGTAATTGGCCAGCACCTGGTGATGGCCGTGCATCATCTGAATAAAGTTCAGCTCTATCCAACTTTGGGACACCTGACTCACTGGCTCAGTGTTGCTCCGCTGTTACCCATCCCACAATGCACTGCTCAGGGCCTCAAGAGAGAATGAACGGAAAATGCGACTCTGCTCTCCGATAAACTGCATCACGCCACTGCACTGCCTCCTACCGTAATGGTCATGCGGCATCGCTGCTGAACGATGGCTAGAGCTCCTACTACGCCATTAATAAACAATCCATTCAAAGGGTTTAGAGGAACCAATTAGTTCATAAACACTGATTGGTGCGATCACATGCCAGTGGCATTTTATCTCCGCATAATCACTCATCCATCCCTCAGCATGAAATTGCACGCTTTATAACGATTAAGAAAATTGAGTCATTTCAGATGGCACGACCTAAGAGGGAGCGACAGATCATTACCGAAGGAGTGGTAATGATCAGGGGGTGCGGATAATTCAATGTGCCATTGCTAACACAGCGCCCCCCCCCCCCACGACATACCCTCTGTCTGCCGGCCTAAAGACCCTGAGCCCCGTAGCAGGGAAGGAGAGAGAGAGAGAGAGAGAGAGAGAGAGAGAGGGAGACAGAGAGAGAGAGAGGGGGAGATAACAAGAGTATTGTGAGAGCAGGGCACTGCAAGTGCATTCATACTACAGTAAAGCACCCCGCTCTCTCAGCTCCACCGACCATAGGCAGACTCCCTGTGTGTGTGTGTGTGTGTGTGTGTGTGTGTGTGTGTGTGTGTGTGTGTGTGTGTGCGCGCGCGCGTGTTTGTGTGTGTGTGTGTGTGTGTGTGTGTGTGTGTGTGTGAGAGCATGACAGACTGCTGCAGTGAGTATACATAATGAACACAGTTCACTCAACCCCACAAAGCACTCTGCACTTCTATCTCTCCAGTACTGCAAGCGATCGCCAATTACTTGCACACTAAATAGGATGGAACCCTGCGCTAGAAAAAAATCCCACAATTTCTGCCTCCTCGGTATAACCTAGAAAGCTATGCCGCGTCGTGACTGCTGCGTGCGAAGTAATACTCAGCAATATCTGTGCAGTAGGTTGAAATGTTTCTCTGCTATGGAGTGACAGACGAGTGACAAGCTTGTTTCCCCATAGGCCTGCGGACATTTCGACACGCAATGAAGATCCACACAGACTCGCTCGTATGTGGACAGTGGGTTGTGCACGGCGGTATGGTGTGCTGTGGTTAACAGAACGGCCCTTTTTATGACTGGGGTTCATCATTCTGAGTCCTCCCCAACATTCTCTGTAATAACCAAGCCTGCCTCTTAACCCTTTCACACCGTTGGCAACTATAGTTGCCAAATTATGTAAGACATCAAAATCAGACGCTGTTGAAAACCTATCATGTGGCAACTTGTTTTAAGGTGCCCTGTGTAATGGACAGCCAAAAATTAAATTCGTACTCTACACACTCCAAAGAAAAAGGGGGCAGTATACCTGCAGAAAGTGAGTTTGCCTACCCTAACGTAACATTTGAGAAACTGCAGTGTCTCTCCATCCATCAAGCCTACTGTCCATGATTCGCCCCCAACTTCCCATCAACACCATAGCCGACTATCTACAATCCAAAGAGGGCCGCTCTGACTCCAAAATTCTGATGTCAAGTGATCCAGTACTTTGACATCTTCCAGCTACTCCCTTTCACCCGATCCAGTAAATATGTCCAAATTACGTGTCATTGTTCATTCGAAATAAATTCATTCGCTAGATGACATTCGCTGCAGTTGAGCAAGCATATGAGCATAGGCCACATTAACTGACTGCCTAACATACATAATAACACAGTTTAAAGTGATAGTCCACCCAAAAACTATAATTTGCATGTCAATTACTCAGCATTAGAGGTGTCGAACGGACAAAGTTGTTTTTCACCTGCTGCAAAATTATGGCCACTGGAGAGTTTTGAAAAGTTATCCTAATTCCTTTTCTCTGGAAGCAAATGGGGTCACCCAGTAGTAATGGCAAAACTCCACAAAACATCTGTGGACAAACTTTCAAACCATCGTCGAGCACATCTTCCAGTGTAATCCAAGTCTGCTTTGTCCACTTGTATCCTCAGAAATCCAGAAACGCGGTTATTTTTCGCTAAAAATAATCAGATACAACACGCTTCAAGTAATCTAGCACATTCAACAGAAGTACCGCCTCCTGGCTCATTCCCTGAGACTAAAAGTTTTTGAGAGAAGGGAGAAGACGTGTTTGAAAAACTTTATTAGTTCCTGGGAACGAGCCGGGAGGTGGGACTTCCGTTGAATGCGCCAGATTGCTTGAAGCATAAGTGTAGTTTTTTTTTTTTTCCTGCAAAAGTTTGTCAACAGACGTTTTGTGGAGTTTTGCCATTACTACTAGGTGACCCCACTTGCTTGTAGAGAAAAGAAATTTGGATAATTTTTCAAAACTCTCCAGTGGCCATAAAGTTGCGCCAGGTCAAAAACAACTTTGTCCGTTCGAGACATCTTATGATGAGTAATTGATATACAAATAATAGTTTTTCAGTGGACTATCACCAAGTTCAACCCTGTGAGGAAGTGCGGCAGCTTTGCCTTAGTGGTCAACATGGTTTGTTCGGAGAGTCGCACTTCACCGATCTCTACAACAAGACGGCAACGTTATTTTATTAACCGTCCTAATGAAGCTCAGGTAATAGAAGAAGTCACGACTGCATTCTCTCAAACAAAACGCTCACTCCAAAGCAATGTTTTCATTTATTTATCACTGCAAATTTTGTGACTGCTTGCAGTATGCAGAATTTGGGAATGGACTAGCAACATCACAATATAAACGCAGACCAGCATCGTGTTCTCTTCATCAACTGACACGAAACACGGAGGTCGCACAACAAAGTCTAGCGGACCCAAATGGCCTTGCATCTCCCTACATGCTGCTCTGGTTTTGGAGGGGTGCAGAGAGCCTCTGCAGGAGCCGCACACACCTGCGGTGTAGCTGTGGCCAAGATTTGACAGAAAAGTAAGTGTCGCTCCATATGGTGCATTCAGGGCACCATTGTTGCCTGGGAAGAAATGTGCCAGCATCAGGAAGCATATACAGATTGCCAATAGACTCCTTCCATCATTACACTTCTCTTTTACAGTCGTATAGTAGATTTTGTTCACTGTTGAATTGAAAAATTGCACAAAGGTTACAAATGAAAGTAGAAAAATAATAAAATATGATTAAGCCTTTATTTGTCAAGCACATAATTCTAAATGCAATAAGAAATAGCCCTTTCCATGTGGTGATTTTATAGAAACTATTTATTCATGAAAATTACAGAAATTGTGCTATATCGTGATATATATCGTTATCGGAATATAAGGCAACCTATATCGGGATATGAGATTTAGGTCATATCGCACAGCCCTAATGCAACCAATTTGCCTTCATTAGCAAGAGCTCTTCTAGCAATCAAGGATCATTAGTCACAACTAAATCTCTTAAGTTTCATTATATTATGCAATGTTTTCCGTAACGTTTCGTGCGTTCATTTAGGGTTCATTATCATCAAAGCCATTTCAAGCTTCTCAGCTAATGTACCTTCTACACGATTGACATCAGGTTCAAGTACGCACTCAAGCCGTGCGATTTAGTCGTGCACTGCAGTTTGGCTGGCTGTTATGTTGCCCGCATACCGCCACCCATGGCAGAAAATGGTATTATGACACAGGACGGTGCGCAGCTAGTGATTTAGCGTGCTAATTCAGGTTGATATCTCTGCAGCACAATACCTTGTCATCTTTTTTATGACATCATTGCCCGTATTTCTTGTCACTTTTGTTGGGTCTAGCTCATTTTTTTTTGGATATTTTGACGTTAATTCTTACACAAGGCACCTTTAAAAGAGCTCCCGCAGGGGAACTCTTTTAAATAAGTTGCCACATGATAGGTTTTCAACAGTTCAGGACAACTACATTTTTCACTCCTTGAAAATGTATTCAGCGCTGAAAAGGTTAAAAAAAAAAAAAGAAAAAAAGAAATTTGATCCAGGTTTCTTCCACATAAAACTCTGTCCTGCTGCGGCCATAATTGCAGACCAGTTTCTTTCAACGCCAGGATATCATTATGTCTGAAAATATACACAGACTTACATTCACAGCATTCTCTGATGGCGAAAAAAACCAGCAGCATGCCATGAAAGCACTTTGTGTTTATTGTGTGCTATGCAATGTTTGCTCAGCAATTGCTGGAATACAGCACAGAGAGCGAGCTCTTCCCTTCTGTTAAAGGTGCATTGTGGGTACACTTCAAATCAGAGTGATGAAGACTCGTACAGGAGTTACTGAGGTACATTAACGGCGTACGAACAGCAGTGTGATGCGATAATTTCAGCGCTGAGTGGTATTTACCCTCTTGCTGTAGACTGTATGCCATGCGAAATGTGGGAGCCAAGCTGCAGAATGGTCAGGCTTTTCAGGCTACGTCCACACCAATACGTTTTATTTTTAAAACGTGTAACTTTCGCAGCGTTTTCGCCGAGCATCCACATAACTCCAGCGTTTCCAAATCCCCTAAAACAAAAACTTTCGAAAACTCTGCTGATCCCCGTTTTACTTTGAAAACGCAGAGATTGCGTTTTAGAGTTGACGGAGATAGTTTTCATTTTAAAACACCATTTTATAAACGAAAACATACTAGTGTGGACTTTGCCCTAGAGACAGGCAAGCCTTTGAATGATTAGCCCGCAGTACTGAGGTGTTGAATGTGTCCCCCATTTTAAGGATTTTAAAATGCATGACAGGGTCTTACGTCATTCAGAGCTACTCGCTAAAATAGAGTTGGACGCACAAGAGGTGCTTTACCGTAAAGTAAATGGAGTCGGTTGCCGGCCGTCTCCGAATGAAGACGGTGAGCAAATGCAATCCATTACTTTCCAGTTTCAGAAACAGAAAGACGAGGACAGGGCTGCCAGGCCAACGCACTGTCCCTTGGTCCCCTGGAGACGTTCGGTTGAGTATTTATGCACAAGGCCAGCCAAAGTTTGGTCAGCTTCCAATTGATAAGCGCACTGCTTTAACGAACCCAAAGAGACGAAGGAACAGCGAGTGCACGAGGTGAATTGGAAGCGTCTACACGGCGTCCTAAGACATCTACTCAGCAGAATTAGGGTACTGAGTCGAGTACACATCACTAAAAAAAACCAAACAGGCAGAAAAACTGAAAGAAATGGAGAGGCTCTAAATGGAAATCTACTGGTCTGAGTACCTGTGCGAGTCCGGCCTGCTCGAGCAGGAACCCAGCGCGGGCATCCATGCCAGGAATTAATGAACACAGTCAATACATCAAACAGTCATGGAACATAAACATCATTACAGCTCAGTGACTGATTAGATTAAACTTGCTCATGAATAAATCAGAGAGTGCACTTCAGAGACTAAAGGGCAGCCAATCAGAGACTGCCCTTCAGAGACCAAAGGGCAGCCAATCAGAGAGTGCCCTTCAGAGACCAAAGGGCAGCCAATCAGAGAGTGCCCTTCTGAGACTAAAGGGCAGCCAATCAGAGACTGCCCTTCAGAGACCAAAGGGCAGCCAATCAGAGAGTGCCCTTCAGGGACTAAAGGGCAGCCAATCAGAGAGTGCACTTCAGAGACTAAAGGGCAGCCAATCAGAGAGTGCCCTTCAGAGACAAAGGGCAGCCAATCAGAGAGTGCCCTTCAGAGACCAAAGGGCAGCCAATCAGAGAGTGCCCTTCAGAGACCAAAGGGCAGCCAATCAGAGAGTGCCCTTCAGAGACCAAAGGGCAGCCAATCAGAGAGTGCCCTTCAGAGACCAAAGGGCAGCCAATCTGAGAGTGCCCTTCAGAGACTAAAGGGCAGCCAATCAGAGTGCCCTTCAGGGACCAATCAGAGAGTGTCCTTCAGAGACTAAAGGGCAGCCAATCAGAGTGTGCCCTTCAGAGACTAAAGGGCAGCCAATCAGAGAGTGCCCTTCAGAGACTAAAGCGCAGCCAATCAGAGTGCCCTTCAGGGACCAAAGGGCAGCCAATCAGAGAATGCGCTTCAGAGACTAAAGGGCAGCCAATCAGAGAGTGCCCTTCAGAGACTATAGGGCAGCCAATCAGAGAGTGCCCTTCAGAGACCAAAGGGCAGCCAATCAGAGAGTGCCCTTCAGAGACTAAAGGGCAGCCAATCAGAGAGTGCCCTTCAGAGACTAAAGGGCAGCCAATCAGAGAGTGCCCTTCAGAGACTAAAGGGCAGCCAATCAGAGTGCCCTTCAGGGACTAAAGGGCAGCCAATCAGAGTGCCCTTCAGAGACTAAAGAACAGCCTCCTGCTCAACAGTTCATGTGACGGGGTCCATAAGTATCTGGACACTGACATAGAATAAAGAGCAGAAATTTGCGCTGGTTTCAGAAGATACAGGTGAAAACAGACAAAGCTGATGGTCCTAAAATTTAACCTCATGACCCCTTTTCACCCAAAATCAAATGTTTTAGAGCCAAAAAAAAAAAAAAAAAAAAAGGATAATTGTCAAAGTACTTATGGACTCCCAATGCAGCTCCTCTGGACATAAATGCAATATTTGAATGGAACAAATTCAAAGTTTGAATCAATTATTAATATATTGATGCCACACAAACCAGAAATAAGGCGTATCATGAAAGACAAAAAAAAACAGAGAACATGATAATACAATGACGACCATAATTAATTGGATTATAACACATTTTGTGTTCTTTTGATTCTTTTGGTAACATCATTCACTATATCTGAACCCAACTGAATGTGTGTTTAATATTCTGAAGAGGAGACCGAAGGCAAAAAATCCCTGAAAGAAGCGGGCAGCAGATTCTGCAGTACCGGCCTGGCAGAGCATCACCGGGGGAGATTCTGCAGTACCGGCCTGGCAGAGCATCACCAGGGGAGATTCTGCAGTACCGGCCAGGCAGAGCATCACCAGGGAACATTCTGCAGTACCGGCCTGGCAGAGCATCACCAGGAGAGATTCTGCAGTACCGGCCTGGCAGAGCATCACCAGGGGAGATTCTGCAGTACCGGCCAGGCAGGGCATCACCAGGAGAGATTCTGCAGTACCGGCCTGGCAGAGCATCACCAGGGGAGATTCTGCAGTACCGGCCTGGCAGAGCATCACCAGGGGAGATTCTGCAGTACCGGCCTGGCAGAGCATCACCAGGGAAGATTCTGCAGTACCGGCCTGGCAGAGCATCACCAGGGAACATTCTGCAGTACCGGCCTGGCAGAGCATCACCAGGGAACATTCTGCAGTACCGGGCTGGCAGAGCATCACCAGGGGAGATTCTGCAGTACCGGCCCGGCAGAGCATCACCAGGGAAGATTCTGCAGTACCGGCCCGGCAGAGCATCACCAGGAGAGATTCTGCAGTACCGGCCCGGCAGAGCATCACCAGGGGAGATTCTGCAGTACCGGCCTGGCAGAGCATCACCAGGGAACATTCTGCAGTACCGGCCTGGCAGAGCATCACCAGGGAAGATTCTGCAGTACCGGCCTGGCAGAGCATCACCAGGGAAGATTCTGCAGTACCGGCCTGGCAGAGCATCACCAGGGAAGATTCTGCAGTGCCGGCCTGGCAGAGCATCACCAGGGAAGATTCTGCAGTACCGGCCTGGCAGAGCATCACCAGGGAAGATTCTGCAGTACCGGCCTGGCAGAGCATCACCAGGGAAGATTCTGCAGTACCGGCCTGGCAGAGCATCACCAGGGAAGATTCTGCAGTACCGGCCTGGCAGAGCATCACCAGGGGAGATTCTGCAGTACCGGCCTGGCAGAGCATCACCAGGGGAGATTCTGCAGTACCGGCCTGGCAGAGCATCACCAGGGGAGATTCTGCAGTACCGGCCTGGCAGAGCATCACCAGGGAAGATTCTGCAGTACCGGCCTGGCAGAGCATCACCAGGGGAGTTTCTGCAGTACCAGCCTGGCAGAGCATCACCAGGAGGGATTCTGCAGTACCAGCCGGGCAGAGTATCACCAGGGAACATTCTGCAGTACCAGCCTGGCAGAGCATCACCAGGGGAGATTCTGCAGTACCGTCCTGGCAGAGCATCACCAGGGGAGATTCTGCAGTACCGGCCTGGCAGAGCATCACCAGGAGAGATTCTGCAGTACCGGCCTGGCAGAGCATCACCAGGAGAGATTCTGCAGTACCGGCCTGGCAGAGCATCACCAGGAGAGATTCTGCAGTACCGGCCTGGCAGAGCATCACCAGGAGAGATTCTGCAGTACCGGCCTGGCAGAGCATCACCAAGGAACATTCTGCAGTACCGGCCTGGCAGAGCATCACCAGGAGAGATTCTGCAGTACCGGCCTGGCAGAGCATCACCAAGGAACATTCTGCAGTACCGGCCTGGCAGAGCATCACCAGGAGAGATTCTGCAGTACCGGCCTGGCAGAGCATCACCAGGGGAGATTCTGCAGTACCGGCCTGGCAGAGCATCACCAGGGGAGATTCTGCAGTACCGGCCTGGCAGAGCATCACCAGGGGAGATTCTGCAGTACCGGCCTGGCAGAGCATCACCAGGGAAGATTCTGCAGTACCAGCCTGGCAGAGCATCACCAAGAAACATTCTGCAGTACCGGCCTGGCAGAGCATCACCAGGGGAGATTCTGCAGTACCAGCCTGGCAGAGCATCACCAGGGGAGATTCTGCAGTACCGGCCTGGCAGAGCATCACCAGGGGAGATTCTGCAGTACCGGCCTGGCAGAGCATCACCAGGGAACATTAGGCAGTACCGGCCTGGCAGAGCATCACCAGGGGAGATTCTGCAGTACCGGCCTGGCAGAGCATCACCAGGGAACATTAGGCAGTACCGGCCTGGCAGAGCATCACCAGGAGAGATTCTGCAGTACCGGCCTGGCAGAGCATCACCAAGGAACATTCTGCAGTACCGGCCTGGCAGAGCATCACCAGGGGAGATTCTGCAGTACCGGCCTGGCAGAGCATCACCAGGGGAGATTCTGCAGTACCGGCCTGGCAGAGCATCACCAGGAGAGATTCTGCAGTACCGGCCTGGCAGAGCATCACCAGGGAACATTAGGCAGTACCGGCCTGGCAGAGCATCACCAGGGGAGATTCTGCAGTACCGGCCTGGCAGAGCATCACCAGGGGAGTTTCTGCAGTACCAGCCTGGCAGAGCATCACCAGGAGAGATTCTGCAGTACCAGCCGGGCAGAGTATCACCAGGGAACATTCTGCAGTACCAGCCTGGCAGAGCATCACCAGGGGAGTTTCTGCAGTACCGGCCTGGCAGAGTATCACCAGGGGAGATTCTGCAGTACCGTCCTGGCAGAGCATCACCAGGGGAGATTCTGCAGTACCGGCCTGGCAGAGCATCACCAGGAGAGATTCTGCAGTACCGGCCTGGCAGAGCATCACCAGGAGAGATTCTGCAGTACCGGCCTGGCAGAGCATCACCAGGAGAGATTCTGCAGTACCGGCCTGGCAGAGCATCACCAGGAGAGATTCTGCAGTACCGGCCTGGCAGAGCATCACCAAGGAACATTCTGCAGTACCGGCCTGGCAGAGCATCACCAGGAGAGATTCTGCAGTACCGGCCTGGCAGAGCATCACCAAGGAACATTCTGCAGTACCGGCCTGGCAGAGCATCACCAGGAGAGATTCTGCAGTACCGGCCTGGCAGAGCATCACCAGGGGAGATTCTGCAGTACCGGCCTGGCAGAGCATCACCAGGGGAGATTCTGCAGTACCGGCCTGGCAGAGCATCACCAGGGAAGATTCTGCAGTACCAGCCTGGCAGAGCATCACCAAGGAACATTCTGCAGTACCGGCCTGGCAGAGCATCACCAGGGGAGATTCTGCAGTACCAGCCTGGCAGAGCATCACCAGGGGAGATTCTGCAGTACCGGCCTGGCAGAGCATCACCAGGGGAGATTCTGCAGTACCGGCCTGGCAGAGCATCACCAGGAGAGATTCTGCAGTACCGGCCTGGCAGAGCATCACCAGGGAACATTAGGCAGTACCGGCCTGGCAGAGCATCACCAGGGGAGATTCTGCAGTACCGGCCTGGCAGAGCATCACCAGGAAACATTAGGCAGTACCGGCCTGGCAGAGCATCACCAGGAGAGATTCTGCAGTACCGGCCTGGCAGAGCATCACCAAGGAACATTCTGCAGTACCGGCCTGGCAGAGCATCACCAGGGGAGATTCTGCAGTACCAGCCTGGCAGAGCATCACCAGGGGAGATTCTGCAGTACCGGCCTGGCAGAGCATCACCAGGGGAGATTCTGCAGTACCGGCCTGGCAGAGCATCACCAGGAGAGATTCTGCAGTACCGGCCTGGCAGAGCATCACCAGGAGAGATTCTGCAGTACCGGCCTGACAGAGCATCACCAGGGAAGATTCTGCAGTACCGGCCTGGCAGAGCATCACCAGGGGAGATTCCCAGCATCTAGAGACGTCTATGCGTCACAGAATTGAAATTGTCACTAGATGTAAAGGACAGAAATTATCACTTCTTTGTATGTTACGTTCAACTGTCCAACTTCTTTATGCTCCCAAAAATGGAGCGACTGTGTACAAAAGACGAGGCCAGTATACAATTATCAGATCAGGTGAATCCAATAATTTAAACACCTTGGATAAGTGATATTCAGTTAGACTGTGCCTCGGTGAATATCACTTGTCCAAGGTGAATAAATCATTGGATTCACCGATAACTGAAGTCAATAACTGTTCTATTACATGACCGTACTTGTAAATATACAATAAGAGGAGGGCGACAACTCTAACGTAAAGCTCCTCACAGAGACGAAGCGACACAAAACAGCGACACACTCAGGAGTTCCTGCTGGGAAGCCCAACCTTCGCTTTTCGCTGGAGGTCATCAAATTGTTATATTCACCTCTCGCACACTTTGGCGTGGTGAATATCACCGTTTACAGTGACCGGCGGAGCTGTCCTCGACCAATCAGGAAAGAGCAAATCCTTACATCATATAGAAAGTCCTGATGGTTTATCTGATATGGATGAAAAAACAGATTAAAGTGGGCTGTCTGCGCCTCATGGGCACTGCACTCTTTCAAACTCACAGCGGTGGAGTTCAGAACCAAAAAAAATGTCACTGTCCAATGAATTATGGTGCTCACCGTAAATTGCAGTTGCCCAGGAAAAGGGACTCCAACCAAGAAGTACAGTACAGCACAGAAGGCAGTAGCTTCACAAAGTGCACAAAACCTCAACCGAACAAGAAAAATACTCCCACATGACTGGTAGGAGAGCGCTGTCCCAGTTCTGCAGGGACAGGATACGGTTCATG
Source organism: Gymnothorax reevesii (assembly GCA_029721435.1). NCBI lineage: Eukaryota > Metazoa > Chordata > Actinopteri > Anguilliformes > Muraenidae > Gymnothorax > Gymnothorax reevesii. The sequence goes on from CM056579.1 coordinate 17,750,650, forward strand.
CCAAGTTCACACACTGACAATAAATACTCTCGCTGCCTGAAGTCAAAGCGAAGTCAGAAACTGTAAACGTAAAGCCAAGCATCAACCGCGGAGCCTTGTGGTGTCAAATACAGACGGGGAAAACGGGCTCGAGAGCCCGAGGGTTTTAGTTTAAAGTTCCCCCTTCGTAAACATTTTTTTCCACTGCATCTGAAATGCCTGACTTCAAACCCAGACCTGCTACCGCTGTCTGCTCAGAAGACCGTCGCCGTACACCCTTAATTAGGCTGCGCTACGCCAGTGGAGGCATCAGAATGCGCCACAGCTGTGCGCCAGCCGAGGCAAACGGCGATGGGCTACACTATGCAGACTGCTGATGAAGCCCAACATCTGACATCCCATTGGCCACTGAGTTTTGGCTAATCAGGAACTAGGAGGAGAGTTATAATACATTACCATTACTTAGCAGATGCAAGCATCCATAGCTAACAGGGGTCCATCCCCCCTTAAGTATGTAGGGTTAAGGGCCCAAACCGAAGGGCCCACCAGCTGCAATGATCCAACTGCGGCTGTTCATTAAACTAACAACCATGTGACTCACATTTTACCACTAAAACCACGAGGCCTCAGGAACCAGCCACCTTATAAACCCTCCCTGCCCCAAGCATGCTTTAGACAGAGACCATTAGCCTGCTGGGCTCCAAGCCCAGGGACTCTGGGACCAATGATGAACTGGCGCTTCTTTTTAGAAGTGGTCAAAGGGGACCATGCTTTGGCTGGACTACCTGGTGTCGTATAAATACCCAAACACAACCAATGAGGGAATAAGCGATTTCTAGCAATTAAATAGTCCAGGAGGGTAGTACAGCCCTACAGCTTTCTTTCAGCCAGGCACTAACCAGCCAATACAGCTCACTGATGTAGCAAAAACATTTTCGGTTCCATCAGCTCTGAGGTCATTTGTGGCAGTTTAATCAAGAGAGCAGAAGATGCTCGGCTCACCAATTTAACACCCTCACTGGACTGAAGTTGAGCGGCTCAATCAAGTCTCTGAGGCGAGGAAATCATCCGACCGCATCTTTATCGGAAGTCTGGCTGCATGCCGAAACTGGCAAAGTTAACCCAACAAACGCGGAATGTTCCCATGACATTAGAGCAATGTTTTAACACTTACAAAACACTACAGTAACATTGTGATAACTTTGGTTGTTGGCTAGGTACAACCCTCCAGGTGCCTCTTTCCCCGGCGATCCTCACCAGCGCCGTTCGCCCATGTCTGCCCAGACCGTGCGTACCTCGTGAAAACCGCCTTCTCGTTTTTGGCGTCCATGCTGAGTTTGAAGGTCTCCTTGCCGGCTCCCGTGGTGATGGTTTCCGTGACGATGTCGGCCTTCTCCTCCTCCTCCTCCTCACTGTCGGAGCCGCCGGACGAGCTGCTGTCGGACGCCACGAGCGGAGCCTTCCGCGCCACGCACACGTTCCACGCGCACGGCGACGAGCCCTTGACTGCGAATACACACACGCGTGCGCGCACACACACACACACAGAAACATTACAACATAAGGTATATCCTGCGAAAAGGTGCCATGCAAACATTCTTGGTCAGCAGCAGTTATATCCTGAAGTACATCACCTGATCCACACGGACTAAAAGTACTTCACTTCCCTCCAAACATTATACGCAATCAATGTGTAAGTGGAGCGCGTTTTCACGTGTAAAAACTAATGTCCCCTCACTCTTCGCCCCCGCCCCGAGAAATGTCGGAATACTGAAAGGCACCAGTTTTGTAGCTAATAAATGCGCCGACAAATTTTGGTAAAGAAATACTGAGCAGTTTCTGAGTTACGGTTCAGAGACACTTTGAAAATGCCAAAGCAGATGCCGACACTGACGGGAATCGAGGCAAAAACAATGCGCTTCCCCCTCCTGGCTCTGGGAGGGGTGGAGACATAATTAGCAGAAGGGATCCGCATCATCAGTACATGGCTGTGGGCGTTTGTTGTGTGTTTGTTGTGTGTTTGTGACCCACTACTATTACAGGTCAGCTCTACAGCCTCCGCCGTCTCCAGCTGTACTCACAGCTCTTGTCCTGACACTGTTTGGCCTGTCCCTCCGAGTCCGTGCTCTCCGAATCCACAGGGGAGCTACACCTGGGTCCCGACTCCGAGCTGCGGATACATTAGTGCCAAAATCAGAGACCTGCAGCCCACAGCGCTGAGGAGACATGCATCAGTCCTGTCCCACTCACTCCCTTCTTGTTAGCACGTTAGCATTAGCATTCTCCCATTCCAACGTACTACTGCTATCATTCTCCGAGGCTCGAGTCTTCAATCAAACTAGCATAAAAATCTCAAAATGAAGTAAAAAATAACACAGACAGAATCAAAACTAAACTTAAAATTTTGAAAGTTCATACAGTTTCTGAAAAAGATAAATGGTAATTGGACTGAAATTTATCAGCTACGGCCACACAACGCACATGATAATTATTTCTTCCCATTCACACACACACACACACACACACACACACACACACACACACACACACACTAATGGTGCGCGTGAAAATGGCTCTACCACCTTGGCTACTGTTGCCACACTACAGCTACACTGCCTTTGCTGAGGACATTCCGGAATATTCTGTGGCTCTCAGGACCATCCCGGACTCACCAGCAGAAGGGCTGGAAGTCTGTGAACTTGGCCCACCCTTTGTCCTCAGCCTGGGCGTGGTCATGCTGCGGAGAGGCGGAGTCCCACACGCTGGAACCCACATCAACCGCCGCACAGGGGGCGGAGCCGGGGGCCTTCGAGCTCACCGGGTCCTCAAAGCTGGCCGTCCATCCATGGCCTGAAGAGAAAAACAGAGCGAGGAGAGGAAGCTGAGCTTCAGGCAATGAGGCTCGGCTGCGACGCCCTAATCAGTCCACTGACCTGGGGAACGCAAAACACCGGGCTGAAAGGATACCGCTAAACACAGCTGCAGAAAGTAATATAAACAAGACAACATTCTCATCAAAATCCTCCACCACCACAGAGTCCCATTTTCAGACCCAATCAAGGTTATGACTCGAAGCAGACGCACACAAAATTCAGCACGGTGAAGTCATTTCTAGACATTTCTAGTCCCCACTCATCCGAACAGACAGACTGACGGAAGGACGAACTCCATTGCGATATACCTCGCTCCCTGCACCACCATGGGCAAGTGATGCTCAGCGAGGCACCGCCCCAATGGATAAATCATTGGATTCACCGATAACTGAAGTCAATGACTGTTTTATTTCAGGACTCTAACTGAATATATAAAATAAGAGAAGGGTGACAACAGTAACGTGAAGTTTCTCACAGGGACACAAAATACCTTCACTGTCGTGAGCATCGTTATGTTCACCTCTCCTGCATTTTATCGCAGTGAATATCACGGTTTACAGTGACTGGCGGAGCTCGCCTCAACCAATAAGGAGAGAGCAAGTCCTTACATCATATAATAATTGAAATATAATACCTGTAAGTTTCAAAATGTTGTTTTGAAGCAGCTCAGGTTTGCGAGAGTATCATCTCATGGTGCTCTATTCAGTATTGGTGGCGGGAAAATGGAGCAGGTTTTTGAATAAGACTCAAAGAAATGTAAGACGATATGCCGTGTGCATGATCATATTTAATGTGAAGGCCTCACGTTACATGAAAGCAATAGCATTTGGGGCCGAGGTCCCTCACCTCCGGTTGCGTCTGTCTCTTTGGACTCCGTCTGATTGGTGTTTTTGTCATTTTGTGTGCGCGTGTCAGCCTCTTTGGACTCCGTCTTCTCCTCGCTAGGACCAATGGCGCGCCCCCGTTCCCCGTTTTCCATGTCAGTCCGAGGGGGGGGCTCTGACGTGCGTGTAACCCCAAACCTGCAATGGGCGAGGGGGCGGTGCAAGCATGGCAAAGCATTATCATAACAGAGACAGTAATGTGAGCAAGGGTTTTCTGGGAAATGCAGTTTTTAAGAGTGCTAGAGTGGAATGGTAGGTGTACTAATTGCTCCAGTCCAATAATCCTGGCCTTCCACAACAAAAAGTCAACCAAACTCTTCCACAAAAACGAGTGATAGCACCCTGGCGAGTCAGGCTGCTATGCTGCGAAAAACATCAGCTCAGAAGATTTCTCAGGATTTCATCAGACTAGTTGAATAACCCCTGGGAAAATAATCTAAAAGGAGAACAGGCGGTGACATGCACTTCTAGTTTCACAATGTTAGTTTTCATTGATCAATGTCAACTTTTCATTTATCGAGTACAGATGGAATTGCTGGCGCCTTCTGGGTGAGGAAAGTATAATTCCAGGCATAACACTTGAGCTTGGTGCTTTGGAAGCTCGGGATAAGACTGCAATGTAATGGCATCCAAAATAGCAAAGTGAAAACACATTTAATCGCCAAAAAACAAGCAACTGGAGAGTGAAAAGTGTGGGAGAGCAGAGTGAGATTACACCCTCTCCTACTATAAAGCCTGGGATCATGTGACAAAAACACAAGGAAAACCCCTCCATGAGGAACAGAAGGGATTGAGGTGCGATGTAAAGTACTCCAGCTGCACTTAAAGGCAGGGATCACTCCTCAGATCCACACTACAGGAAACACTCACTGAAGCTCTCGGCTGCTGCCGCTCAGCTGAAGCGGTTTTCACACTTCCCTGAGCCGTCCAGATCCGCAGCGAGAGGAGCACGTCTACGAGCATCACATACCCGAATCGCCCGCCATCGGATGGCCGATATGTGGCCTAAAGTCACAGAGGGCCGGACATGCGGACAGATGAGCGAATGAAAAAAGGCTCATCTACACAACTAGATGCAGTAGTATACTGTATTTCGTTTAGAAATATTGAACGGTTCAGAAGTTCTAGCGCAGTAAAGAGGCCTGATGGACAGACAGACGGACGTGCCGGAGGACAACTCTCATTCCTATATCCACATCCACTACATGGAAAGGGATAAAAGTACCCAGTGTGTACGAGGTCTCCGGAAACCCAAAGAAGTGCACCGCGGTGGTGAGTAAACCGCTCCGCAAACGTAATCCTTTACCCTTTCTGTAAATACTAAGCATCCATCAGCGTAATGCAGATATAAATAATGCACCAGCAAACCACTGAGCCCTTCTGAGAATTAATCACACCAATGTCCCACTCTGACAAGGCGATATTCAAAAAGGACGGCCGTAAATTCTCATCGTTTATTTCGAATGGACGATGAGATACCTGCCAAGTGTGTAATTAATTATCCCAAGATTTTTTCCTCTTTGAAAAACTCTTAGCGAGCGCTAGCGCAGTCTACCTCAGGGAAATGCAACACTAGTCCTGAAGGGCGGGAGTGAATATCGGCATTTCATTTTTGCCAAACCACAAGCAAATCAGTTATTTTGGCTGGGTTCCCCAGCGCTGGTTCAGTGATAGATCATGTTTCAGGATGCAGTAAAACTCAGGAATCTGTCGGAGCTGATGAGGTAAGTAAGGTCAGAGTGTGGTGTGTGAAGCGCGGACAGACTGACTGCCGCAGAACACACTCCAGCCAGCCGGTGGCAGTACCTCGTCCGGGATCTGACTTGCGTTGCATAGTTAATCTCCTTCTCCTCCCAGATGTCCTCTTCCTCCTCGGTGTCATCGAACTGCTGTATCCTCTCCTTACAGCAGGCCTCGAACACGGCAGCATTCGACTTGGGTTCACACAGAACACACACAACGTTAGGAGGCCACGACCCGACTCCAACAGCCAGCCTGGGGATTCCCTTCTCCGCAAACACACAGCGTCAGAGGCTCTACCCTCTCATTTTACGGCGCGAGAGTGGAAATACAGCATCACTGCTAGTAGTCAGGCAAATAGATTCTGGAAGATTCGGTGTGGAACCAGTGAATCAGATTCTAGAGGGTTCTGTGCAAAATCAGCAAATACGATTACGTAAGGCTCTGTATAAGGCCAGCCAATAAAATTTGGAAAAGCTTTGTGTGGCTCAGCCAATGAGATCCTGGAAGGTTGTGTGTCTGATCAGCCAAATCAGACTTTGAAGGATTGCGCGTGGAACCCAACAATCACGTTCTAGAGCAGGGTTTCCCAAACCTCTCCTGCAGTACCCCTTGTCCTGCCTGCTTTAGATCTCTCCCTGCTCCAGCACAGGTGATTCACATGATCTACTCATTATCAAGCAGCTTCTGGGGTTAATTATGACCTGATCATTTGAATCAACTGTGCTGGAGGAGGGAGAGATCTAAAGCAGGTAGGACAAGGGGTACTGCAGGAGAGGTTTGGGGAACCCTGTTCTAGAGGATTGTATGTTGGATCAGCCAGTCAGACTGAGGAGGATTCAGAGTCAGATCTGCCACTCAGGATCTGAAAGGCTCCAGTGAAGTGATTTTAAAGACAGCGACAGTGAATCTGAACCCACAGGACTCGTGATTAATGTGTGATTCTTCAGAGCAGTGAGTAGCCTCCTGTCACAGCAGATGTTATTTAATGAGAGAAACGGACTTACGCTGTCATCGTCCGCATCCAAATTGAAGTTGATCTCTGCAATCCTATCAAAAGTAGCGCTAAAAACAAATGATAAGCGATTTACAGTTAAACTTCTGTCCGGTCCTCCAGACATAATTGAATGAAAATGTCAGTTACTAGGAGCTCGGATGACAAACACAGTCAAATCTCACTTGATGTTGTCGTCGTGCTCCGCGAATTCCTCGTCGTTGAATCCAAACTGATCCACAAAGTTGGCGGTCATCTGCTGGATCTGATAATCCGAAAACGCCTGCGAGAGATTAGCGCACTAATTAGGACTCCAAGCTGAAAGTGGAACCTGAGACAGAGGGTTCTGGGAGGAATGTCCGCGCCGTAGCTCCGCCCACCTGCTGGAGCGACAGCTCGTTGGGGAAGGGGCTCTCCAGGTCGTCGTCCTCGCTGGAGGAGTGCAGATTGTGAGTGCTCACCTGAAAACAAACCGATTCGTCATTTCAGCTGACAGGAGATTTGCATCTCAAATCTTCCAAGGATTCTGAGTCAGAGTTCAAAACAAAAAACTTATTCAAAAACATCAGAAGGAGAGAAGCTTGCGAGGCATGAGCACTTTGTTATTTCCCTGTAGGGTGAGCTGTAATAGATTACAGAGGGCATTTCTGTCATTCTCGGTCTGCCTTAACAACTGGAGGGGCTTCCCCAATACAGCCGAGCTGCGGCGGGAAACGCGTTCCCACTCAGGAGTGCTGCATCACGACCGTTTCTCCCCCAAACGGTTTCTGTGTCTCTTAAGAGGCAGCATTTTAAGTTACAGGCCTAGGGTCTCGTGTAAAAACGACACTTCAGAGCAGATTTGATGCAGATGCATTTTTCTTTTTTTTTTTGCTGCAGATTTCAGATTCATTAAAATGACTTGAAATAACAAAAAAAAAAAGAAATTTTCGAGGCTACATAATCTTATTAATTTATATGTTAATCCTGATAAATTTAATAAAGGTTTTATGCATTTTTGCCCACAGTATTATAAATTTGGATATGTCTTGCTATGCACCATTTTCCTTTTTCTGAGCATATGCAATATTTAGGTTTGAAATCCATGCAAATTTTGACAAAAAACACCCTGGGTGCTGAATCTTTCTATCACTCTTCCTTCCAGGCCAAACTGGACATAAATTCACTCCTGTGACCACAGTTTGCTCATCACCTTTTGCTGCAGCGAACAGCGAAAAGTTTGACACAAATTAAACAGAATGAACTGAATACTGATCCGTTCCAGCTGGATCCTCACCAGGTCGACCGTGTTCCTCCTATTGGTCTCTGTCAGGGTCTCGTCCACAAAGCTTTCCCAGCGTCCCCGGCAGTCCTCCGGCAGCTCTGCAGGGACCCAGCACAGATCAGCCCTTACAGCGCTGAAATAATGTCTTATGCTGTTGAAAACCTATCATGTGGCGACTTGTTTAAAAGAGCTCACCTGCGGGAAGTCCACACAGACAAAGCGATAGAGTGGCACATGGACACAGCCATAGAGTGGCACACCAACAGAGGGACAGATTGGCACGGACAAAGCAACAGAGTGGCACACAGACCCAGTGATAGAGGGGCACACAGACACAGTGACAGAATGGCACAGACACAGCAATAGAGTGCCACACAGACAAAGGGACAGAATGGCACAGACACAGCAACTGAGTGGCACACAGACACAGTGATAGAGTGGCACAGACACAGTGATAGAGTGGCACAGACACAGCGATAGAGTGGCCCACAGACACAGAGATAGAGTGGCACAGACACAGCGATAGAGTGGCACACAGACAAAGGGACAGAATGGCACAGACAGAGCAATAGAGTGGCCCACAGACACAGTGATAGAGTGGCACAGACAGAGCGATAGAGTGGCCCACAGACACAGCGATAGAGTGGCCCACAGACACAGCGATAGAGCGGCACAGACACAGCGATAGAGTGGCCCTCAGACATAGTGTTAGAGTGGCACACAGACACAGGAACGGAATGGCACAGACACAGCAATAGAGTGGTACACAGACACAGGGACAGAATGGCACAGATGCTGCAATAGAGTGGCACACAGACACAGGGACAGAATGGCACAGACAGAGCGATAGAGTGGCACACAGACACAGTGAGTGAGTGGCATATAGACACAGGGACTGAATGGCACAGACAGCGATAGAGTGGCACACAGACAATTGATAGTGACAGACAGTGACAAATTGGCAGACCAATACAGCAATAGAGTGGCAAAAAGAAAATGAGAGAGCGGCAGACGGGGCGACAGACACCTTTGATGAGGTTGCTGATCTGGGCCTGCACAGGACCCTTCTCCATGTTCTGTACCACAGTGTTTGCTATTCTGGTCAGGTGTCCCATGTTTCCTCGCCTCATTCCACCCTCAGCCCTGAAAATCAGATGGAAAATGCTGGAATCTCACCCGCAACCCGCCAAAAAACAGCAGCCAGTCAGTAATCAACAAAAACCAACCGGCTGTCTGTACACAAACACTAGAGCATGTCAGGCAGGTGCCATTTGAAGGAGCAAAGACCACAGGTAATTTGTCAATAGAGACAGGTCCCCTTCACGGTTCAGCAAAAGAGGCTCCCGCTACAATACAACACTGCTGAATCCAACAAGCTCCGGTGATACAACTCCAGTCAGAGCTTTTTCCATATAAAGCCCAGAGAGGGAGACATCGTGGTTTTTTGCATGATTAAGTATATTAGTGCTGTGTGTGCCTGTGTGTGTGTGTGTGTATGTGTGTGCGCGCACATGTGCGTGTATGCTGTGTGTGCTTTTGTGTGCGTGCATGCACGTGTGCGCGCATATGCTGCGTGTGTGTGTGTGTGTGTGTGTGTGTGTGTGTGTGGGTGTTTGTGCGAGAAGGATGTAATCACTCCGTGTGTGCTGCGAGTGTTCTGCGTGTTCTGCGTGTTCTGCGCAGTGAGACTGGAGTAACTGAATCAGGCTGCTGCTCGCTCCGGTACTGTCTGGCTATTTAAGGAGATTAATATCTGTGCTGATCTCCAGACCTAATGCTGGATTAGCCAACACATACCTAACAGACACTGTGCATGAGGCAAGCCCACATAGGGTGTAAGGGTGCGTGTTGGAGTGCGCGCAAGTTTGTGAGTGTGCATGTTTGCGTGTGTGTGCATGTGTGAGTGTGTGTGCGTGCCTGCGCAGGTGTGTGTGTGTGTGTGCACGTTTGCGTGTGTGTGCATGTGTGAGTGTGTGTGCACGTGTGAGTATGTGTGCATGTGTGAGTGTGTGTGTGTGCAAGTTTGCGTGTGTGTGTGTGTGCGCGCGCAGGTGTGTGTGTGTGCACGTTTGCGTGTGTGTGCGTGTGTGAGTGTGTGTGTGCCTTCTTACTGAATTTTGTCGTTCTTCTCCCAGGCATCCAGTATTCGCTGTACCAGCAGACACTTCTGGAACAGCTGTACAAGCATATAAAAGAACGTGCATGCACGCACGCACGCACACACATATACAAACACACACACGCACGCACACACAGACGCAAAAAGATCAGAATCTCACACACATCAAGCTGCCTAATCGGAAAGGTTTTAATTCTGCCAAGGAGGTTCTGTACTCAGTTCTGCTTTCTTGTTTATTTGGTGGCGACTTCAATTGCCCGTTTGTCAAAAGGATTAGCAAAATACAACTGGCCCAAATTTTATGACACTAAGTAGAAAGGTGGGGCTTAGGCCAAGGAAGACCCCATTAAATTTAAGACCGGATCTGAATCACGTGGGGCATTAATTATACAATAATTATTTTTCACTTTCATTAACATTGCCAGATGGGGAATTTAGCCTTGGCGGAATAAGAGCCATTCATCTTACAACCTTGTCCAACTATGGAGCTCCATGTCTGGAGTCGACCCAGTTTAGATGAGAAATGTTAACCTAGACCTGAATAACCACAACCAGAACCAAGAAAACTTCGAAGCTTACAACAGTGCTGATGTAACAGCAACCATGTCATTGTTCACTAGGAAATAAAGAGTAAAAGGGAAAATGTCCCAATCCCAAACGTTACAGAGCTCACTTTATTTGAACACCACAGTTCAATTGAAGAGAGACACTCAGAATAATGGCCAAATTATGAAAATTTTAAAGCGAACAAAGTGCGACGCACAGTAGCGCTGATGCAATAACATCCATGCGCTTTTCATTCAAGAGCATGAATGATCGTTCAAAAAAAAACATCTTGGTTCCAAATATTATGGAACTCGCTGTATGCGCCTGGCGAGACACACAATAGCACTTATGCAACAACAGCCATGCGCTATTCAATCACACGGCAACTACCGAAAGGGAATCGACAGGCACCATTAGGCAGAGAGAGGCAGCCATTACGCCACAGAAATGCACAAAAATCCCGCGTTTATTTTCTGCAGCATTTCTCCGCATAATCACACTGATTAAAAAAAGCCGTCACCCCATTTCCCTCCCAATTTCCTTTTTTAAGACTTTACCCTCATTCATGATATAAAACAAGAGGCCTGTTGGCCCAGAGAGCTCCGCTGAGGAAGACTGAAATGTCCATATCGTAACGTAATTTCAGAAATCCTTAAAGTGTACTGCAATATTAACACAAATGACACACTAATGAAAGACTGAAAAAATGAGCATGAACACTGATTTTCCAAGTGCACAATGCCGAATTTCTCAAAAAGCAAGACGTAGAATTTTCTCATTTCCGCAAGGGATGTTCAGAACTTAATAAGACAGGCTCACAACAAATCAGACAAAAAGTTATCAGACAGTTTTTGAGGGTTATTGAAAGACTGAAAAAATGAGCACAAACACTGATGTTCTAAGTCCAAAATGCTGAATTTCTCAAAAACTGGGAGGTGAAATTTTCTAATTTTCGCAGGGGATAATCTGAACATCACAAGGAAGGCTCACAACAAATTAGAAAAAAAAGTAATCAGACAGTTTTTGAGATATTCAAATTTGAAGTGAGAAGTTGATGCCGGACAGACAGAAAGACGGACATCGGACGACTCGGCATGAGAAAAATTCCGTTGACTGCTGACTATCGTCACAGCGGAGCTAAAACGTTATCAGACAGTTTTTGAGATATGAATGAAAGACTGAAAAAATGAGCACAAACACTGATTTTATAAGTACAAAATGCTGCATTTCTGAAAAACCTTCACGTAGAATTTTCACATTTTTGTAGTGAATATTCAGAAAATCATAAGGCAGGCTCGCACCAAATTAGAAAAAAAAGTTATCAGACAGTTTTTGAGATATTAATGAAAGACTGAAAAATAGAGCAGAAGTACTGATTTTCTAAGTCCAAAATGCAGAATTTCTCAAAAACCGGAACGTAGAATTTTCACATTTTTGCAGGGGATCATCAGAACATCGTAAGGAAGGCTCACAACAAATTCAGGGCTTTCAAAAGTAAAGGGCTTGATACAAAAGGGCTTTTCCTCAAGCAGAGGTAAGCAGAATTTTATCTGGTTTAACACGTGGCTACGAACCTGGTGTAGGAAAGAGGGGTATAGTTTTATGGGGCACTGGGACTTTTTCTGGGACAGGGGTGACCTGTTCAAGCCTGACGGGCTGCACCTGAACTGGAGGGGTAACTTTGCTCTGGGTCAGCGTATGTTGAGGGTAGCACAGGATTATTTAAACTAGGGACTTGGGGGGCAGGGAGGTTAGTGAGTGTTACACATAGAGAAATGCAGACTGACCCGATGGAAGCTGACGGCGTTACATGCACTATCGATGATATACTTCTAAAGCAACAAAGCGTAGTGGGGGGCTTGAAGCAGCAGCCACATGGGAAATCAAGGGGGAAGAGCATTAGTAATAACCTGAAATGTTTTTATTTAAATGCAAGCATAAAAAAATAAATTTCCAGAACTCGAGGCTGTAATGATTGAGAGAAGGCAATTTTAGACAGTGCACTGTAATGACCCTGATAAAATTAGCAATGTTGAGGTACTGGAGCCACTTGGGACAAGCGATCACTCTGCTGTTAATTTTGATGTATCATGGGAAGTTAAAAAGGTGTATTCTAAAACAAAAATTTTCAATTTAAGGCGAGCAAACTTTGACAGGATGTGCTCATATCTAGGTGAAATAAAATGGGAGACACTCCTGGACTGTGAGTCCGTAAATGAGATGTGGGAAAGATTTAAGGGGGTTTTACTTGAATTACAATGCAGATTCATTCCAAAGGTGTCCAAAATTAAGCTGAAAAAGCAGAATCCTCAGTGGATGACCAAAAGTATTCGTAGGATTTTGAGGGAAAAGAGGAATCTTTATAAGATGTACATAAAGGATAACAATGAGAACACTAAGGCTGAATACTGTAAAATGCGGGCTGTGGTCAAAAAAGCGCTGAGGAATGCTAGAAGACTGTATGAAAGACAAATTGCAGAGGGGGCAAAAACTAACCCTAAGTGCTTCTTTCAGTACTGTAGCAGAAAAAGGAAAGTCAAAGAGGAGGTTAAGTGCATAAAGAATAAAAACGGATCGCTGCTGCATGATAACAAGCATATTGCGGATGCCTTAAACAGTTACTTTGTTGAGAATTTTACCTCAGAGGGGGTCTTTATTTGGCCAGAGGGCAAATGCTCAAGATTATTTAGCGAAAATTGAGGTTTGGGATAACGAAGTATTAGACAAGTTGCATAAACCAAAGGCAGATAAGACGGCGGGTCCTGAAGGCTTATATCCTAGGGTGCTCAGGGAAGTTGGTGAGATCATCTTTAAGCCACAATCCGCCACCTTCAGACGGTCTTTAGAAATTGGAGAAATACCAAATGATTGAAAACAGGGCAATATAATTCCAATATATAAGAAAGGGGACCGTACTGAGCCAGGAAACTACAGGCCAGTCAGTTTAACTTGCAATGCGCGCAAAATATTGGAATCTATCATGAAAGATGAGCTGAACTTACTTCTTGAACGTAACAGTAAAAGTACGTAAAAGTAAAAGTTTTTATCACCAAACGTCATGCTCCAAGGTCAAGGTCACAAGGTCATAAGTCATGACCCCATCTGAAATGCCTTCTCACAAGCAATGCACATGCCAAGTATCAAAGTCCAATCATGAGCCGATCAAAAGTTATAGCCATGGCAAAGTGCAGACAGACAGACAGACAGACGGACAGGTGAAAAACAATATGCCCCCGAAACTTCCGTTTACGGGGGCATAAAAATTCTTGAAAATACTTGGAAGTTGCGCAACATTCCAGAAAGTTCTTAAATGCTTGCAAGCTCAAGTTAGCAAACCAGCTCTATATCTACCTTTAAATTAATGTCCTGGAAAATAGATACCATTTGAAAAATTCATTATCCAAGTCACAAAAGCAAAGTTTGATAGGTCTTCTCGTTTTACTTAAGGTATAAGCAATTGGGAAATAACAGTTTCTGCCCAGGAACAGGAAAAAGCTAAAATTTTGCTACTTTGTGTAATGGGCAATATGCTTCAGTCAGATCATGAAACCGGTCATTTCTTGAAATGATAAAAATTTTTTTTAGCCATTTCATGAAATGGCTTAAGCTTGATGCCAGCCATTTCATGAAATGTCCAAATATTGTATTATGAAAATAAACTGAAATATGGCAGTAATCTAAATACCCCAAGTTTGTGATTTCACTGAAGTCATTGTGCCCTTCACTGTGAAGCTCAAATCTTATATTATAAAGCCTTAAACAGGGAAACTACATTTTCTGAATTGGCCTCTGCACAAAGGGGTTTGTTGCATGTATCTAATTCTAATAACTGATGATCGGAAATGACATTACATGTATAAATGAATGCCTCATGAGCAAATAATGACAAACATCCACAAAAATATATATGTGTGACGGTACACAGGAAAAGGGTGTATAAGGGATATTTTGGTCAAATTGAGTTAAGTGCATCTGATGAGCCCTTACCATGTACTAAACATAGAAAAACAGTTTTCTCGAAATCGTAAAAAATCCCTTATACACCCTTTTCCGGTGGACTGTCACATATGTTATTACTAAAAAAAAAATTGAATTTACATCACAAAATGACAAGGAAGTCAGACGCTAGAAGGCACCAGAATGCATCATAGAGCTCAAAATGTTTAAATTTCTCCTGGTAGAATGCCCCCTGGAGGGTTCTGCGCCCTCAATGCTTGGATTCTCGGCACCTCCACCAGCAGCCATGGCCGCCTACTCTACTCTGCCAGCCGCCTGATCCAAAAACTTTTGAAAGCCCTGAAATTAAACAAAAAGTCATCAGAAAATTTTTGAGATATTAATGAACAACTGAAAAAAAGAACAGAAACACTGATTTTCTAAGTCCAAAATGCTGAATTTCTGAAAAACCGGGATGTAGAATTTTCTAATTTTCACAGTGATTATTCAGAATATCATAAGGAAGGCTCACACCAAATCAGAAAAAAAGTGATCAGACAGTTTTTGAGATATTCAGATTTGAAGTGAAAAGTTGACGCCGGACAGAGACAGACAGGCAAGCAAGCAGACAGACAGACAGACCGCCAGACGACTCTGTATTAGAAAAGCTCCGCTGACTGTAACTGTCGTCGCAGCGGAGCTAAAAGCTGAAGTGAACCCCAAAGGATTGAAATATCTGGCTCCACTTTCGAAAACAAAAACTTCAAATTCATTGCATTTAGTGCCGGGAATTTTATGTTATTAAGTAACGCGAATCCCAAAACGCAACAACAGCGTAAATATTCTGAAGGCCGGGTCGCACATCAATTTCATTTCACAACTTGTGAAATTTTCTGGAAGTAAAAATAACCCATTTCTGAAAGTGACAGGCCCTGTCACTGGAGTCTACTGTAATGTGGTAACGGCATCCGCCTATTTGCAGAAACACTGATACGGCCGGCCAGGCCACGAGTTCCTCATGTTCAGCTCTCTCATGATAGCAGTGCCACAGGACATGGCTTTCAAGAAAGAATGTAATTAAACAGAGTTTATCTGAAGCATAATCAGGAAAGATACACAAGAATAATCACTGACTGCACTAAGTAAGGTCCTTTGAGAAAGTTTGACAGGGTATTTTCCTGCTTTGGACCAGATGCCACATCACGGTTACCACACTGTAACGCCAGAGATCAGAATAATGGAAATATCTGAGCAAGATTATTCACCATCTTTCAGTGAATGAAGAGGTAGTAGGTTAAAATGGACAAATGGAGTTCGGAGAGCAAGTCGAGGGTTGATGTTTAGCAGGACAGAAGATATTAGGATGATACACAACTTTTTATTTTTTTGCAAATTTTTGCATTTGTAATGATGTATAAGAGCTGACTGCAAGATAAAGTTCAGCCTCAACTAGTCTTTTACTCTTGTAATGAGACTTCAAACTAACATTTTGGCGCTCAAGTAGAAAATTTGAGCTAGTTTCCAGGTTGCCGTTAGCTTGCCAATTGAAATTTACCTTACGCCACTGGCAAATCTAACAAGTCAAACAGCCTCACCTCACTGGCAGAATTTTTGTTTTATTTAGCATTAAAGTGATAAAGGCAAGATTTTAATCCTGTACAAGTAAAATGGAACAATACTTAAGTCTTATATTCAGACTTTCTTAAGTTCTGATTTGTTTTTTGCAGTGTGCATAAAGGAAGAGTACTAGAAATGCAGTGTTGTGCTCTCACGTGTGCAACCAGGACGTCGTGTCCAGATGTTTCCGTGACATCCAAAGAGCTTTTCGGGTAGGTCCCATCTGTTTCCGTACCCGTCGCAGCCTCAACATGCCCTGTCGTAGCCTCAACCTGTCCAGCAGCGACCGAAGCCTGTCCTGCCGTAGCTTCAACCTGTCCAGGAGCGACCGAAGCCTGTCCTGCTGTAGCTTCAACCTGTCCAGGAGCGACCGAAGCCTGTCCTGCCGTAGCTTCAACCTGTCTAGGAGCGGCCGAAGCCTGTCCTGCTGTTGCTTCAACCTGTCCTGGAGCGACCGAAGCCTGTCCTGCTGTTGCTTCAACCTGTCCTGGAGCGACCGAAGCCTGTCCTGCAGTCGCCTCAACCTGTCCTGGAGCGACTGAAGCCTGTCCTGCTGTTGCTTCAACCTGTCCTGGAGCGACTGAAGCCTGTCCTGCTGTTGCTTCAACCTGTCCTGGAGCGACTGAAGCCTGTCCTGCTGTTGCTTCAACCTGTCCTGGAGCGACTGAAGCCTGTCCCATGGCGCTCGCGTCCTGTGGGCCAACACCCCCCTCCTCCAGGGTGCTGGTGGCCTTTTCCTCCTGAGACGGGTGGTTCAGAATGGCTGCCACGCACAGCTCCACTTGTAAGTGCAAAAAGTTGTTCCAGGTGTATTTGAAAAACAAATCCTGCCAGCAGAAAAGAGAAAAGGGAGAGAGGCAGAGAGAGATGGAAGGAGGACAAAAGACAAGGGAGGGGGAGAAGAGGGAGGAGAAGGGAGAGGAGGAGAGGAAAAGAGGGGGAGCAGAGATGGAGAGACGGAGTGAGAGGGGGCTGGCGCTGACTCAGGTGCCAGAGACCCACAGTGTCCCTCTTGCCTGCAAAAGCACCTGAGGCGTTTCCATCAAAACATCAAAGCGCCACATTAGCCAGCACAGCGAGCGCTCATAAATCACGCCCGTAAAAGGCCTGGCACCTCCAAATAAACACTCGTCCAGGGTTTCTATCCAGGCAACCAGAAAAAACTCATGTTAATCTCTGGCTGCGATCAGGTACATGTGTTCAGACATTAGAGCAATTTAACAACTCTGGCAGGAGCTCCATGGTGGTTTCTAGACTAACTCTACATTCACCTGAAGTCCTGCACTGAAATTTTAAGCGTGATTTTACCCCAAGCCACATCCTCGAGTCAGTGGTTTGGAGCAAAGCCAGTTATTTTTAATGCTTTTACTTCCTCACATCAAGTGGCCGTGTAACGAGGAAACGCAAGTATGGACTCAGGGTGTAGTGATGCAATAAGCTGGATCAACGAATCGATTCAAAGGTCAATAATCCAATGTAATCAACTCAGCAAGCGAAAACTGACACGCATCACTAAGAATCAGACTAAAATGCTTTTAAAGTGTTCATGACCTCACTGTAATTTGCGCTCTAGCAATTCTGCAAAAAGCAATGCCAGCCTTTCTGACTTAATCACTCGCGCAAGCCTCCTTGTTTTGTTTTCCGAAACGAATTTGGCAGCATGTGCACGTTATAGGATCATATCCGATTGTATAACTAAAATACTGTCTTATACTGAAATGCTGCATGAAAAATCAAAACCATATTGTACCACGGTGAACCTAGAGATTTTAACAGGATTCTTATGGGCAATGTTGCCAACACTCAGGCTCGTCAAGGAAAGTGGGTCACAATTTGTCGAGGAAAAACTGCAACACTGCACATCACATTCTTCTCAGGTCAGTCCTTTCACTACTGAACTACATTTCCCATCCACCTCAGTGCCACACTTCCCATTCACCTCTGACCAGCCCTCCAACCACTGTACTACATTTCCCATTCACCTCTGACAGGTTGACCAATCACTCGGCCACATTTCCCATCATCCCCCAGCTTATCTCTTATCCAGTGAACTACGTTTCCCATGGCCCCATTCCATGTGTCAGACTCACTAGTAGCAGGTTGACGGTGTTGAGGCGGCAGAGCTCTTGGCTGACGATGGGCGCGCTCGTCTGCAGGAGAGATGCCACCAGGCGCGCCACGTGCAGCCGCGCGTTACCCAGCGGCTCCTCCAGAACACCGATAGTCGTCAGCATCGCCTCTTTCTGTCACAGCGGAGCGGGAAGGGAAAGAGACACACGTCGTTAGGACAGGCTGGAATGGCCGCCCTGGTAAGTGAAGCCTTCAGTAGTATGAGAAAAGATTTACGCCTGAAATCGCCTCCCTCTGCTACTATGTAAAGTGCCTTTGGAGAAAGAACTATGGTGAAAAGCCCCATACAAATAATAACTAATCAAAGTTAAAAAAAAAAAAAAAAACATAAAACATTGCTGAATACCCCTCAGCCTGTGCACATCTATGGGCCAGACAAGATGTCAATCATGAAGGTCACAGCACTAAGATCAAAGGTCAATTCCAGCCAAAACACTGGCATTGCACATCTATGGGTCACAGTGAGTTACCAGGCACCAAATTTGGTGAAGCTACGACCAATAGTTACTTTGTACTTGGCCGGACAAGATTTCCATGATGAAGGTCACAGTGCTAAGGTCAAAGGTCAAATCCAGCCAAAAACCTGATGTGGCACATCTATGGGTCATAGTGAGTTACTATACTAAATTTGGTGGAGCTTTGATCATTAGTTGCGGACTACTGACAGGGACAACGTCACGGACAAATGACAGACGACTGGCAGACACGCAGTTGACGACAATACCCCTAGGGGTAATAAAAACTAGCACACCAAACCCTAAGGCTCTCCAGGAGCACTCCACAGGTAAGGGCTCCTCATAATTGCAAATCAGGTTTACGTGTGTGTGTGTGTGTGTGTGTGTGTGTGTGTGTGTGAGAACATATGTGCACAAGCAGTCTTCAAGCTACTGAAAAAGAGAATTTGTTTTTCTAGAAAAGAAAATAAATCAATAATAACATTTCGTCCATACTTCTTGAACAGTTTAGGAGTTCTGGCCCATAAAAGAATAACAAAACACTCTGGAGGGACGGACAGACGGACAGAGGACGGACTGTTGAGTGAGAAGGCACATCGACAAACTAAGATGTGTCCATAGGAGTTTTGTGGAGAACCGCTGAATGACTTGAGGAGTTCTGGCCCAGAAAAGAGAGAGAGCGACAGATGGACGGACACCAGTAAGGACATCACCACCCACTTCACGGCGGGGAATGAAGCAGTGAGATGAAAGGGGTGTGACGGGCGAGAGGGAGAGAGGAGCGAGGGAGCGGAGGCCTGCCTTGGGCGGCTGAAGCAGCAGCTGGTGAAAGTCCTGTAGGTGAGGCTGGATGCCCAGCAGGATGCTGCTGTTGACAGTGTAAGACCTTTCATATCCCTGAGAGCACAGGTCCACCAGCCCTTCCAGCCTACAGGGGGAGACACAGTCATTACACACACTGTCCTTACACACACAGGTCAACCAGCCCCTCCAGCCTACAGGGGGAGACACAGTCATTACACACACTGTCCTTACACACACAGGTCCACCAGCCCCTCCAGCCTACAGGGGGAGACACAGTCATTACACACACTGTCCTTACACACACAGGTCCACCAGCCCCTCCAGCCTACAGGGGGAGACACAGTCATTACACACACTGTCCTTACACACACAGGTCCACCAGCCCCTCCAGCCTACAGGGGGAGACACAGTCATTACACACACTGTCCTTACACACACAGGTCCACCAGCCCCTCCAGCCTACAGGGGGAGACACAGTCATTACACACCGTCCTTACACACACAGTTCCACCAGCCCCTCCAGCCTACAGGGGGAGACACAGTCATTACACACACTGTCCTTACACACAAAGGTCCACCAGCCCCTCCAGCCTACAGGGGGAGACACAGTCATTACACACACTGTCCTTACACGCACAGGTCCACCAGCCCCTCCAGCCTACAGGGGGAGACACAGTCATTACACACACTGTCCTTACACACACAGGTCCACCAGCCCCTCCAGCCTACAGGGGGAGACACAGTCATTACACACACTGTCCTTACACACACAGGTCCACCAGCCCCTCCAGCCTACAGGGGGAGACACAGTCATTACACACCGTCCTTACACACACAGTTCCACCAACCCCTCCAGCCTACAGGGGGAGACACAGTCATTACACACACTGTCAAACACACACAGGTCCACCAGCCCCTCCAGCCTACAGGGGGAGACACAGTCATTACACACACTGTCCTTACACACACAGGTCCACCAGCCCCTCCAGCCTACAGGGGGAGACACAGTCATTACACACACTGTCCTTACACACACAGGTCCACCAGCCCCTCCAGCCTACAGGGGGAGACACAGTCATTACACACACTGTCCTTACACACACAGGTCCACCAGCCCCTCCAGCCTACAGGGGGAGACACAGTCATTACACACACTGTCCTTACACACACAGGTCCACCAGCCCCTCCAGCCTACAAGGGGAGACACAGTCATTACACACACTGTCCTTACACACACAGGTCCACCAGCCCCCCCAGCCTACAGGGGGAGACACAGTCATTACACACACTGTCAAACACACACAGCCACAGTAAACACAGTCAAACTCACACAGGCACATAAATAGAAACACAAACAGTCATACGAACCATCACACACACACACACACACACACACACACACACACACAGTCATACAAGCAGTCTCACACACACAGTCATTATACATACAGTCAAACACACACACAGGCACATAAACAGAAACACACACATTCAAAATATATACACTGCTCAAAAAAATAAAGGGAGCACTTAAACAACACAATGTAACTCCAAGTCAATCACACTTCTGTGAAATCAAACTGTCCACTTAGGAAGCAACACTGATTGACAATCGATTCCACATGCTGTTGTGCGAATGGAATAGACAACAGGTGGAATTTATAGGCAATTAGCAAGACAACCCTAATAAAGGAGTGGTTCTGCAGGTGGTGACCACAGACCACTTCTCAGTTCCTATGTTTTCTGGCTGATGTTTTGGTCACTTTTGAATGCTGGCAGTGCTTTCACTCTAGTGGAAGCATGAGACGGACTCTACAACCCTCACAAGTGGCTCAGGTAGTGCAGCTCATCCAGGATGGCACATCAATGCAAGCTGTGGCAAGAAGGTTTGCTGTGTCTGTCAGCGTAGTGTCCAGAGCATGGAGGTGCTACCAGGAGACAGGCCAGTATATCAGGAGACGTGGAGGAGGCCGTAGGAGGGCAACAATCGTTTGAGTTTATTCAAGGATTACCCCTCAACATCTCATTTTCGAGGGGTCCCAAAAACATGAATGCAACATAAACAGAATCACAAAACATATAAACATTACAAATTACATACAAACAAACAAAAAGACAAAAACAAAAAAGAAAAGTAATGATAATGAAATAATAATAATAAGACATAAATAAAATTGAAATAAAAAAATAATAATTAAAAATAAAATAATATAATATAGCTTACCCAATCCCACCCATTTCATTTACTTATAACTATAACACATATTTGGAAACAGTGACCCAGGTGATAGGTAGATTCACAATCATAGTCAAAACAATTAAATAATCAATCGGTAGGTCAATGAATAATATAGCCAAATCGGAATAAGTTAAAAACAGGAGCATGATGTTTACAGATTTGAGAATAATGAAATATTGAAACAATGGAGAGACGTAATTGATTTCAAAAAGACAGGCAGATTATTCCAGTCAGATGGAGCTTTGTAATTAAATGATTTGCGACCAGTTTCCCAGATTCTGGAAACAGTAAAGGAGAGATACTGTAAAAGATTCTGGGAACAGTAAAGGAGGGATACTGTAAAAGAATCTGGAAACAGTAAAGGAGGGATACTGTAAAAGATTCTGGGAACAGTGAAGGAGGGATACTGTAAAAGATTCTGGAAACAGTAAAGGAGGGATACTGTAAAAGATTCTGGGAACAGTAAAGGAGGGATTCTGTAAAAGATTCTGGGAACAGAAAAGGAGGGATACTGTAAAAGATTCTGGGAACAGTAAAGGAGGGATACTGTAAAAGATTCTGGGAACAGTAAAGGAGGGATACTGTAAAAGATTCTGGAAACAGTAAAGGAGGGATACTGTAAAAGATTCTGGAAACAGTGAAGGAGGGATACTGTAAAAGATTCTGGAAACAGTAAAGGAGGGATACTGTAAAAGATTCTGGGAACAGTAAAGGAGGGATACTGTAAAAGATTCTGGAAACAGTGAAGGAGGGATACTGTAAAAGATTCGGGAAACAGTAAAGGAGGGATACTGTAAAAGATTCTGGGAACAGTAAAGGAGGGATACTGTAAAAGATTCTGGAAACAGTAAAGTAGGGATACTGTAAAAGATTCTGGGAACAGTAAAGGAGGGATACTGTAAAAGATTCTGGAAACAGTGAAGGAGGGATACTGTAAAAGATTCGGGAAACAGTAAAGGAGGGATACTGTAAAAGATTCGGGAAACAGTAAAGGAGGGATACTGTAAAAGATTCTGGGAACAGTAAAGGAGGGATACTGTAAAAGATTCTGGGAACAGTAAAGGAGGGATACTGTAAAAGATTCTGGGAACAGTAAAGGAGGGATACTGTAAAAGATTCTGGAAACAGTGAAGGAGGGATACTGTAAAAGATTCTGGGAACAGTAAAGGAGGGATACTGTAAAAGATTCTGGAAACAGTGAAGGAGAGATACTGTAAAAGATTCTGGAAACAGTGAAGGAGGGATACTGTAAAAGATTTTGGGAACAGTAAAGGAGGGATACTGTAAAAGATTCTGGGAACAGTAAAGGAGGGATACTGTAAAAGATTCTGGGAACAGTAAAGGAGGGATACTGTAAAAGATTCTGGAAACAGTGAAGGAGGGATACTGTAAAAGATTCTGGAAACAGTGAAGGAGGGATACTGTAAAAGATTCTGGAAACAGTAAAGGAGGGATACTGTAAGAGATTCTGGGAACAGTAAAGGAGGGATACTGTAAAAGATTCTGGAAACAGTGAAGGAGGGATACTGAAGAAGATTAGGGAAACACTAAAGGAGGGATACTGTAAAAGATTCTGGCAACAGTAAAGGAGGGCAACTGTAAAAGATTCTGGAAACAGTAAAGTAGGGATACTGTAAAAGATTCTGGGAACAGTAAAGGAGGGATACTGTAAAAGATTCTGGAAACAGTGAAGGAGGGATACTGTAAAAGATTCGGGAAACAGTAAAGGAAGGATACTGTAAAAGATTCTGGGAACAGTAAAGGAGGGATACTGTAAAAGATTCTGGGAACAGTAGAGGAGGGATACTGTAAAAGATTCTGGGAACAGTAAAGGAGGGATACTGTAAAAGATTCTGGAAACAGTGAAGGAGGGATACTGTAAAAGATTCTGGGAACAGTAAAGGAGGGATACTGTAAAAGATTCTGGAAACAGTAAAGGAGAGATACTGTAAAAGATTCTGGAAACAGTGAAGGAGGGATACTGTAAAAGATTCTGGAAACAGTAAAGGAGAGATACTGTAAAAGATTCTGGGAACAGTAAAGGAGGGATACTGTAAAAGATTCTGGGAACAGTAAAGGAGGGATACTGTAAAAGATTCTGGGAACAGTAAAGGAGGGATACTGTAAAAGATTCTAGGAACAGTAAAGGAGGGATGCTGTAAAAGATTCTGGGAACAGTAAAGGAGGGATACTGTAAATGGCAGAGGGAGTAAACAGATCTGGATGGAATAAGTGATTCTTGTAGATACAAGGGACAATTAATGTGAACACATTTGAAGATGAACTGAATCCAGTGAAAGTAACGTCTTGCATTGGGATGCGGCCAGCTGAGTGAATTATACAGATGACAGTGGTGGGACATCATGTCTCGCTCCATCCACCAACGCCACGTTGCACCACAGACTGTCCAGGAGTCGGCGGATGCTTTAGTCCAGGTCTGGGAGGAGATCCCTCAGGAGACCATCCGCCACCTCATCAGCAGCATGCCCAGGCGTTGTAGGGAGGTCATACAGGCACGTGGAGGCCACGCACACTACTGGGCCTCATTATCCCCCGCTGCGCGATTAGCGCGAAGCATTGGGCTCCGGACGTACGTACGTCCATACGGACAGATAAAATTGAGGTGGCGGGGGATATTGCTATGTTAGTGGCGGACTCTTGTTTTGACTTGTTTTAAGGACATTACATCAAAGTTGGATCAGCCTGCATTGTTTTTCTACTTTAATTTTGAGTGGAACTCCAAATCCAGACCTCCATGGGTTAATAAATTTGATTTTCATTAATAATTTTTGTGATTTTGTTGTCAGCACATTCACCTATGTAAAGAAAAAAGCATTTAATAAGAATACGTCATTCATTCAGATCTAGGATGTATGATTTTAGTGTTCCCTTTATTTTTTTTGAGCAGTGTAGTTAAACCCACACAGTCATACACGCACACGCACTATTACAAAGACACACGCGCAGACACACACACACACGCGCGCAGACACACACACACACACACACACACACACACACACACACACACAGTCCAAAAAACAAACAAAGAGAGGAGCCCATCACCAGATTACCAGGACATTATTCACTTGAACGCACCAGTGCTGGCAGTGACCACATTAGCTTACGTACCCAACATAGTGGGTAAATCAAGCAGGGCTCCACCAAAATGGGACTTAAACCCACGACCTCCTGACCGAAAGCCCCATAATGTAATCACTAGAACCCTCCTGCACACACACCCGCACACAGGAACTTACCCCAAAGCAGGGAAACACAAGATGGCTGCTGGGCGACTCACCCCGGCCTCCTGGTTTCGAGCAGCGTAAGCAGCACTTGAGTTCCGTTGACGATGCACGCCTCGGTCTTCTCGCCCTGAAACATGTTCCTCAGCAGGTCCTCCACACTCTCCTGCCTGTGACGGGGGGGGGGATGAGAAATGCTCGTCACATAATTCAGGGGTCAGATGAAACAGTCCGGTGGTTAGATGTAACAGCCCAGGGATCAGATGAAAAAGTCCAGGAGATCAAAGTAAAAAGTCCAGAGGTCAGACAAAGAAAGTCCAGGGGACCATGGGTAACAGTGCAGAGGCCATACTGTAAAAGTCCAGGGGTCGCACTGTGAAAGTCAAGAAGTCAAACAGTAGAAGTCCAAAGGTTCATGGATAAAAGTCCAGGGGTCAGAGCGTAAATGTCTAGGGGTCCCAGCTTAAACACTTGCCATTCGTGGGGAGGACTTCTACCATCAAAACCCTTGTGAGGGTTCTGGGGTCCCAAAGCCTTTTGGGGTCCAACGGGGGTATAGGGCCCTGAAAAAACTCCAGCTCAATCACAAAATGTGGGCCTAGAGCAGCATTCAGGGATCCCAAAATTCTAAACTGCACTATTGCAGGAGCGAACAGGACCCAGCTGGGCCCTGATGTCGTCCAAATTTAAGCCTGCGGTGGCGGCCGATTTCTGATTTCCGCCGGACACAGAATCGGCTCATTACCGATGGGGAACAGAGCAACCAGGAAGCTTGTTTTTATCGCCGTAATTAATCTCCATCCCATCATTAAACGCGGGTAATTAACGCAGGAAGAATTTCGAGCCGGAGCCCGCAGGCTGCAAAGCTTTCAGAGAGATGCAGCGCATTTCCAGATTCCACCTGCCGGTCCTCGCACAGCAGTCTAAAGGAGCCTCATTAACCTTTAGGGTGCTGAAATACATTCCAAAAAAAATATATGAATTTGATTATCTTGTGCTGTTGAAAACCTATCATGTCGCAACTTGTTTTAAAGAGCTCCCCTGCAGGAGCTCTTTTAAACAAGTCGCCACATGACAGGTTTTCAATAGCTTTGATTTTGATATCTTACAACGTTGAGTGACGACAGCTGGGTATAGCGCTCTAAGGGTTGATGCCAGCACTGCATTACTGTATTGCACTGTACAGCTGGAGGTCGCACTGGAGAACAGCCAGACCGGAACAGAACCATCAAGTGTGCTTTTGCTCGGCTGGATTGAAAACCTGCAGCTCCTTGGCCCTTTTACAGACCAGTTCCGAGAGCGTTAATGGGGTCAGGGGTTATTGGGTCTGTACTTACGACTCCAGCACAGTGAGGAGGGGGTCTGGCTCGATGGTCTCCTGTAACTGTGTGGCCTGGTCTCTGCTCAGACGAATGATGTCACAAAGGGTCTGGGACGCATTGGACTGCCTCTGCGCAGCAAACACAAAAACACACATTCATTCATCCATCCATTATCTATACCTCACTATGGTCGCGGGGGCCCATCCCAGCTGAATCTGGGCGAAAGGCAGGGACCCATCCTGGACAGCTCGCCAATCCATCACAGAGCGCACAAATCATTCACACACACTCACACACCTACGGGCAATTTAGAGTTACCAATTAAGCAGATCTGCATGTCGTTGGACTGTGGAAGAACCTCAGGGAACCAGGAGGAACCCACACAAGCAGACAGAGAACATGAAACCGCCACACAGCAAGGCCTCAGGCTGGGGCCAGTGCCATTCATTACACACACATTACTGACTAATGAAAACAAAACTAAGATAAGAAACATTCAGAACGAGGTTCTCAATCTTATCGAGAAACGGTCAGTGTGGATACAGCCATACCAAAGCTCGATCTGCTCCAGCTGTGTGGCTGAAGCTAAGCAGGTGTGGCCTTGGTTAGTATTCGGATGGGAGACCACCTGGGAAAAGCTGTAGGTTGCAATAGTCCCTCTGGTTAAATAGTCCCCAATGTCCCAGAGCAGTGATGGGGACACAGCACTGGAGGAGACACTGTCTTTCAGATGAGATGTTAAATCAAGGTCCTGTCTCACTGTGGTCATTCAAAATTCCCAACCTGGCTCTTTTGACCTAATCATCCCCTAATCTTATTGGCTATGCAGCATGTACCCTCCCTCTCCATTTCAACTCCCGAGGGCTCCCTTGAAAAAGAGATTTCAATCTCCTCAGGACTGCCCTGGTTCAATAAAAGATAAATAAAAAGTTACAGTTACTTGACTCTCCTAATCAAGGTCTTTAGCAAAGACTGTAAGGATTGATTAGCTGAATCTGGTGGGGAACTGCTCGGCTTTAATGAAAGCCTGCACCCACACTGGCTCTTTCTGTGTAAGCTCGAGAACCCTTCATACAGAAACTTCATTATAACCGGTGATAGACAGACAGACAGACAGACAGACAGACAGGTGAACGCATACAATTCTATTCAGAGGACTCATCTATCCCAGCCCTCAGAGCACACAGTAAATAAATTACATTGTTTCAAGTACACTCTGGGGCTCATGAACCAGACAATCCCAACAAATTCACTTTATCATGCTTTCAAAAACAAATCGATGGTCAGAATATAAGATAAAATTCCCCAAATAGACACAGTAATCTCAGCTGGAATAACCTTTCCCAATATTTCCTTTAACAAGCTACACTTGCAAACTGCACCTCACAAAAAATAAATAAATAAATAAAAAAATAAATAAAAACCGGGTCCATATCGCACCCAGTTTTCATGGCTTCAAACATTTGTTTAGAGGACAGGCAGAAAAAAAAACAAACACACACACACACACACACACACACACACACACACACACACACACACACACACGCACGCACACATCCCTGCCACTGTTCGTCACTACAAAGCAGAAAGCTCATACAGGCTTCAGTTTCCAGTTCTCTACCGTAGTGCCATTGCAAACATGCAGAGCAACTGTCTAGCAGGTTCTGCAACAGCCTTTCAGCAGTAGTAAACCTTGCATTCATACCATTCCATGAAGAAGTATTTGCACCCATTCCCATTCCCCCTGCAGTGTTCTTTTAACCCTTAGGGTGCTAAATGCAACTACTGCAGACCTGCCAACCTTAAAGAAAATTTATGAGTACCACCTGACTCGACGACACCGCCCCACTGCACCAGTGGTACCTGCTCTCCTAGGGTTCCAAAAAAAAGCTGACCGGGTACTACTAAAATGTGACGTGACACACCGCAGCCCACTGATTGGTCAGAGTCGATGTCACTGCGAAAGACGTCTCTGTAGTCGACCTCTCGACATCTCATTCAAGTTAGATTCATGAGTTTTAAGATTAGCGTAGTTATTATAACCATCAAATTATACTGTTATGGGCAACTTGTTCGATACACTGTGCGCTGCCTTACCTTTCAAACACGGTTTCGCTTCTTCATCAAAGCTACATTCATGAAATGGGTTTCTCTTTGCCTGTGACCCAATTCCCCTTGAGAAATTTCTGTTAACTAGCCTCGTTATAATAAAATCGTGCAGAAAAATAACCTGACGGGTGTTGACGAATTAGTTTTCTCTTAAAGTTATAACGAATGAGATGACGCACCATAAGCCATTAATTCTGATGGTCTGCCATCTCCTGCGATTTGCGGATTTGCAACGAGGATCTCTGCTCTGCATTGATCACTTAACTATCCCATATTTTAACAATTCGTTTGTTTCGCCGTGAAATTCAGAGAGAAATATACATTCGCTCTCCATGCCTTTTACGGATTTCACTGCTTTGCAGTGCTAGGTGGTGCGCAATTTTACGTGCAACTGAATTGGACACAGAGATGTCAAACGGAAAATACAATTCAATTCAGAAAATACAATACCATCACCATAACGTGGAGACGGTATGGCGCGTCCCCTGATTTGAACACAAAAATTTTTAACAAAATCGACTGAATAAATGTACACTTGATATAATTGTTGCTACATTGTGTGTCGTATTGAGGATGACGTCGCGCAAGTTTCGTGCTGCGCCACTATGATGACCAACTTCACAGAGGCAGTACCATCCACTCATGGCAAACGACCTCCCAGAAAAGTAACCGGCACCGAGAAGAGAAGCCCAGTAACACGTAGAGCAGGGCTGCCCAACCCTGTTCCTGGAGAGCTACCATCCTGTAGGTTATCACTCCAACCAAAGCAAACCACACCTGCTTTCCCAGTTACAGATCTTGACGATCTGCTAATGAGCTGAATCAGGGGTGTTGAATTAGGGTTGGAGCAGAAACCTACAGGATGGTAGCTCTGCAGGAACTGGGTTGGGCAGCCCTGGCGTAGAGGAAAAGCGCCATTAGTGGTGCATTGGAAACTCTCAGCGTATCAAACGCTGCCTTTGGAGGCAATCATGTGGAAAATGACACAGAATGTCAGAAGGCCTTCTGCGAACTTCGTTAGTTACATTTCATTGTATTAGGCAGTTTCACAGTATTTCTGCGGACAAAAACCCCAATGAAAGTGAAATTCTCTCAAGTAAATGGCGTTCGCTTTACGCGACAATGAGATTAATGCGCAGTGAAGGCCTTATAATCGAGCGCCAGGAAGTCTACCGTAGGAGTGATACCTGGCATTAACTAATCAAAATAAAGGATTCGCCGCATCCATGGTAGAATTTCCCTTTTCACCGATGTTTGAATTGGGTGTATTTTCAACATATGATGACAACCCAGAGGTGTGGTGAAGAGGGTTTGCAGCCAATAACTTGGAAATGAGACTAAACTCAATCCGAAACAAGCTTTTTTCCCCGAGAGGTTCGTAGATGGGAGGGCAGGTGGGGCACATGCACTCTCTGATTGGTTGAAATATTTCCATTCTGCATACGCGCCTATGCTCACAGGAAATCAACTGATCAGTGTGTCTGCCCTCCAATGGCAGAACCTAGTAACTCAATTTTATTTGATTTTAAGAAAAAAGCAGAAAATTAAACAATTTGATATTAAAGCCAGGTTATTTGGGGAAGGTTATTTTTATAGTTCATTATTATTCTCTAGGGATCACAAACTCAAGTACAATTTTAACCCTTAAAGGTCATTTTCTGCTTTTTTCTCAAACTCAAATAAAAATGAGTTACTAGGTTCTGCCATTGGACGGCAGGTGTCAACTTAAACTGACGCATAAACCGAAACTGGGGAGATCGAGCGATATGCGTACTTAATACCATCAACTCGTACCAGCGTACTTTGATGTCAAAACGCGTACTTCATACGCAAAATGCATACATGTTGGCAGGTCTGCTACTGTTACTCAATGATGTAAGATATCAAAATCAAAGCTGTTGAAAACGTATCATGATAGGTTTTCAACAGCACAAGATAATTAAATGTAAATATATTTAAAATTTATTTCAGAGCTCCAAGGGTTAACAGGCCTTATGATAGCTTGATAATTTCAATTAAACAAGTGAAATATTAAATAGAGAATTTACACAGATGATATTACGCCGTCTCGCTAATGTCAGATATTAATTTTTAAAAAATCTGAATATGCAGAAACCAAGGAAATCAGAAAATGGGCTGATACTTTTCCACAATAATGTCAATCCTTTCCTTATGGATAATCAATCAAATTTCATTTGTACGGCACTTTTTAAAGACAACGACCATAAAGACACTTGACAGAGCAACACTCAGCTGGCCAGACTCTGCGCTGTTCGAAATCCTACAGGTTCTCATCCAGGACAGACTGACTGATCTCGGATGCGAGAGAAGACCAATATAGACAATTGACAGAGAAAAAGAAGGTCAAACACTGGGCCAGATACCCGGTACACGAGTGAAATCTTTGCGACTGTGCGCCGCGTCTGAACGATGCACTGGATAACGGCGGCTCACCTCCTCCTCCTGCGCAGAGTTAATGAGCTCGATCAGCCTCTGGATCAGCCTCTCCTCGTTCAGCCACTGAGGGGGGGAGAGAGAGAGAGCAGAGAGGGGCATCGAAATTCGGCAACAAGCACCTCACATCACCACCTGTAGGCATCGACGCAGCAGGGGAGGGCTGCAGAGAACTAGATGCAGAGCGATATGCGAGGACACACAGGCTGCTAACCACCTCAGCGCCTTCACTTGAAGTGCACCTATTGTGGTTTTTCATTATTTTAATGTCGTAGTATGAATCATATCGTTTTTATGCGCATTTAAAAGGTCCGCGTCAGAAAAAAACTCAGTCACCTCCAGGAGAAGCGCTCTCTGCCACTAAACACACTGCCCCCAGAGATGACTCACCTCAAATATCCCAATAGCTTCTAGCCATTTCTTTCATCAACTGGTGATGTCACCATTTGAATTTTCGTGCCAAACAGATAGTTCAGCGCGCCCTTGAATCAAGTGGGTTACGCCAATAAGGCTACACCGGTATTTGTTTCTAAAGCTCATTTACACTCTCGAACGGAAATCCATTTATGGTAAGGGGCGTGACATTTCTGACATACTTGCAAACGGAGGACCAATCACAAGTGAGTGATCAAGTTAACCAATAACAGCACACTGGGGTTTTCAGAAGGCAGGGGCAGGACACCAACAGAGCGTTTTACAGACAGGTATGGCAGAAATGGCCAGCATGAGAGAACTCCCAGCGTTTTTTTTAACAATGACGCATTTAAACCTTTTTTAATAGACTTCGAGAATACAAGTACGACAAATGAAAAGTCACTTAATAGGTGCACTTTAATCACCTGAAGCCTTTAACTGACTGCGCAACATTTAGGTGGAGCACGTTCCGTGTCACTGTCCCTAATTAAAGTTCTCAACACAGGGGTTCTCGATATTACCCAGGAGCCAGTATGAGTGCAGGCTTCCATTCAACCATGCAGTTACTCACCTGATACCACCGATAAATTTATAGAGAATATCATAAGGGCATTTTCATATCACACGCTATACCACTGGTCGAGGGTTGAAACACTGTGTGATATGAAAATGCGCGTATGATATTCCATTTATCACTCATTTTGACCATAATCAATGTATTTTATCAAAAGCATTTATTTCAGGTTATTGTCATCATGACAGGCCAGTAGGACTAGCATTTGCTTTTAGTCAGCGATGTATTTTCATGTCAATGGAATGGATAATTAGCTAGCTAGCATGCAAAGCGATGTTCTCCATTAAGGTAATAAATTTGCGTTTCAACGATGACTTCCCCGCGAAACGTTGAATATTGCTGCAAAACGGGGCATTAAGCATACTCTTTACAAATAATTCTGTGTGAAGTTCCTTTTCCATAACATAGTCCAGTTCAGAAATTTCAGCCGCTAAGAAATTCATGACTCTCTCCGCCATGACAACGTCTAATAAGCATCTGCAGCTATGCTTTGCCTACGACACTCGTGTCTGTTGCTATGACAATGATTGCTGTCACTGATACGGGATTTAGCCCGGCGGGCAGATATGGGTGATACAGGATTTTTGATCGGCGAGCTGATACAGCCTCGTGCTTGTATCGCAGGTGCAGATTCCCAATATTTATAAGGAAGTATATGATAAAGGTCTTTAGCAGAGATGCTAAAGGTTGATTAGTAGAGTGGGGAGTGTAACTGCATGGTTAGAATGAAAGCTGCACTAGCCCTTCCTAGGTAACATTAAGGACCCCTGCATTGAACTTAACCTGACTGAGGCATCTCAATCACTCAGCTGAGGTGAGTTATGCTGAAAAGGTCAACACATCTTTCAATTAGAAAGCTCAGTATACAAGTGTACATGGTGCGTCAGACTTACAGTTAGGACCTCCTGCCTCAGGGGGGCAGGCTCCACACAGCTAATGAGCCGCAGTAGTAGGTCCATCATGGCGGACGTGTCGATGTGCTTCAACACCAGGCCGATGAAGCCTTCTTTCTTCCTTAAGAAGGCAATCACCTGCAGGAGGAGGTCCAGATTTGGTATGATCTCGGCCAAAGACTATCACCAAAAGAGCGCAGAATCTAATGTGTCCGACCCCAACTCCAGAGGCCACCAAACCTTGTTCTAGAGGATCTACCATGCCCATTGGTTTACATTTCAACAATAATTAGGCAGAAATTAGTTTACCAACCGGTGGCATAAAATGATGCAGCTGTAGATTGAGGCGTGCCATGTTAAAGCAAGTCCGAAAACCATCAGGGTGGAAGATCACCAGGATCAGGGTCAGGCAGCCCAAGGTTACTGTAGCCCCGGACAAAGTGGAGGCTACTATGGATTTGGCGTCAGCCACCACCACCAAAGAGATTTCCTTGTGGACACTCCACAGGCCACACATTTAAAGCTATTTCTTCTATATTTGGTATGGGCAGTGGTTAGAACATGGCGCCTATCGATAACTGGGTTGCTATTGTAGCAAAATTCACCAAATAATAGACAATCTAGTGTAAAAAAAATAAGCCAAAATGAAAAATGTGGGTGATCAGGGGTTGCATTGATCGGCTGCGGGTGACCGACCTGTCTAGTTTCCTGGAAATGTTGTGGCAGAGTGGCCTTCCGGATTAAGATTTTCTAAAAACCAGATGGCCAGATCCAGCCTTCATGCTCATCTTTCTGGAGGTTCAATTTCCTGTGCGATGCTACTGATGTGATATCACAGCTTGTAAATATACAAATAAAAAAAGGTTTAACAGCTCCAACGGGGGGATGAGGTAAAGGATAAGGATAGATATGAAAACCGCACAGGGGGGTGGATCTCCAGGACCATGCTTGAGCGGCTCTGTTATAGACGTTGAGTGAGGTGCGCTTCACAAATGTCAAAGTATAAAGCTACAGGATAGTGGATCTCCAGGAACAAGGTTGGGCAGCCCTGCGATAGCTCGAGGCTGAGGATTGCTTCGCAAAAGTTGAAGTGAAAACCGACAGGATGGTGGATCTCCAGGAGCAGGGTTGGGCAGCCCTGCTTTAGCTGGTGACTAACTGGGCTCAATAAATGTCAGGAATGAAAACCTACAGGATGGAAGACCTTCAGGAACCTGCGCCAGCAGGACTCGCCCATAAGCCACTGCAGACAGTTTTCCTTCTCGATTCAGGCCGGTGAGAATAAACAATCACTCATAAGTCATAAGGGGAGATGAAAAGAACAGGAAATTATGGGCGACTGGATTTACGACAAGCTGTGCGGAGCGGCGCTGCGGCCCATATATCTGGCACCTGATGTTTACGATGTTTGCCTTTTCAAGCCTATGCACCCAAAGCCTTGAATTTGCATACATCTATGAAGTACTCAGAGGAGAGCATCGGGGGTTCGAGGAACCGTAGGAACCACTGCAGTAAGGGTTTCCCTAAAATGCCCATACATTTGCGAAACTCCAGCACCCAAAAAACCCACCAGTCATTCTTCATGCAACTCCACAGCCTTTGCCTAATCTTAACCATGACCAAGGCATGCCTAACCCAAACCCTTACCAGAACCTTAGCCTATCCCTTATTCTAACCTTAGCCAAAACCTTTACCCTAACCTTAGCAAATCCTCAATTCTAACCTTAAAACAAGTACGCTTATCTCAAACTGAGCCTATACACCATTCTATCCTTCACCCTAACCTTAACCAGTAATTCACACTTTGCTTTTTTAGCAGTGACAATGGGACAAAATGACATCATCTCCCACAAATGCCCAACATTTTTTTTTCTGGTCCTTACTATATAACAAGCACAAGAACACACACACACACACACACACACACACACACACACACACACACACACACACACTTTTAGCTATGACAATATTAGCAGCGTATTGCCGCAGAACCTACCCAATGGCTATATTATAGCTGGTTAGCAGTGAAGTTGGACATTGGGTTGCCCACATTAACACACTGCACAGTGAGTAAGTATTTGGACAGTGATGCCATTTTAAAGAGCCTGCACTTGATACGGATACAAAGCAACTCAAATATAAGTTATAGATGTCAAATAGATGTCAGTCCGAACTTCAACGCAAGAATAAACTCACATATGCAGTGAACCACAAAGCAATAACAGCACGTTCGCTGCTTTCACGCCGGACGCGAAATGAATTTTTCACAAGACAGATTACATTCAAAGTCAATGCAAAGACGCGAATACACGCGAAACACGTGTATTCGCATCTTTGCATTGACTTTGAATGTAATCTGTCGTGCAAAAAATTCGTTTCGCGTCCGGTGTGAAAGCAGCTTTAATATAAACCCATGGACCTCAATGTGATCTTAAGAGACAAATAAGAATTGTTTTTCCCTCCACAGTTTTCAGGAGACCTCCTTTCCCAATGCAGGCAGCTGCAGATGGGGGGGGGGGGGGGGGGGGGGATGGCGACCCACATGAGGGGACTTCAGGCCTGTACCTGTTCTGTTTTGCGGGCGATGAGGTTGCCGATGGTCTTGCTGAAGAAGCTGGCCAATAGGGGGTTGAGGGGGGGCTCCTGCTCCAGGAAGCGGTAGAGGGTCTCCAGCAGCGCCTCGTCCCCCCCAAGCTTGTCGTTGATGTGGTTCACGTCCGACGTCAGGAGCTCGCAGGCAATGTTCGGATACCTGGGGGGGGAGGAAGACCGGGTGAGGCAGAGTTCTCGGAATAGAGAGCTGCAACATCACAGTTCCAGAAAATTTAGTCATGGAGCAATTTTCTTTCCATTGTGCTATAGGGCACAAACTCAGAGTGAAGAAAGTTAATCCCAGTTTTCTCTTTTCTCATGAATATTTTCCCTTCCGTTCATTGAAGCCATTGCTAGCTGTTTTTTTTTTTTTACCCCCAGAAAATAATACCTTTCCCTTCCGAAAAATGAAGAGAGAAAGTCCAAAGATTTCTATTGTGCTAAATGGCTCAGTATCGTGCGATAGAAACAAAATGGCTCCTATTCTCGAGTTCACGCGAGTCCCTGAATCGAGTGACTCTAGGGTGAGGAGAATTCATACGACACGGTGGGGCAGGTAAAAACCGTAGGACTGGGAATCGCAGGATCGTTGGTTCCAGCCCAAATGCAGGGTCGTGTCAAGAGGGCAACTCTAGATTAGCGAATCTCTCGCAAGATTTACATTGTGTGTTTTCACGATGGAACGTTTCCGTGGAGCCACTGGAGGCATTGCATCCGCCCGACAGCTGTAACGTTAATGACACAGCATACCGTTTGAGAACCGCAACAAAGAACATGCACGCATGTACATTGTAGATAGCCTACCCTACGTGAAAGAGTTTGTCAACGACGTACAAAACCCAAAACCAGTGAAGTTGGCACGTTGTGTAAATCGTAAATAAAAACAGAGCACAATGATTTGCAAATCCTTTTCAACCTATATTCAATTGAATACACTGCAAAGACAAGTTACTTAATGTTCGAACAGGTAAACTTTGTAATTTTTTGCAAATATTAGCTCATTTGGAATTTGATGCCAGAAACATGTTTCAAAAAAGCTGGCACAAGTGGCAAAAAAGACAGAGAGTTGAGGAATGCTCATCAAACACTTATTTGGAACATCCCACAGGTGAACGGGCTAATTGGGAACAGGTGGGTGCCATGATTGGGTATAAAAACAGCTTCCCTGAAATGCTCAGTCATTCACAAACAAGGATGGGGCGAGGGTCACCGCTTAGTGAACGAATGCGTGAGCTGATTGTCGATCAGTTTAAAAACAACATTCTTTCACGAGCTATTGCAAGAAATTTAGGGATTTCATCATCTACGGTCCGTAATATCGTCAAAAGATTCAGAGAATCTGGGGAAATCACTGCACGTTAGCGACAAGGCCGAAAACCAACATTGAATGAAGTGACCTTCGATCCCTCAGACGGTACTGCATTAAAAACCGACATCTGTGTGTAAAGGACATCACCACATGGGCTCAGGAACACTTCAGAAAACCACTGTCAGTAACTACAGTTCGTCGCTACATCTGCAAGTGCAAGTTAAAACTCTACAATGCAAAGCGAAAGCCATTTATCAACAGCACCCAGAAACGCTGCCGGCTTCACTGGGCCCAAGCTCATCTAAGATGGACTGATGCAAAGTGGAAAAGTGTTCTGTGGTCTGACGAGTCCACATTTCAAATTATTTTTGGAAACTGTGGACGTCGTGTCCTCCGGACCAAAGAGGAAAAGAACCATCCGGACTATTATAGGTGCGAAGTTCAAAAGCCAGCATCTGTGATGGTATGGGGGTGTATTAGTGCCCAAGGCATGGGCGACATATGTGAAGGCACCATTAATGCTGAAAGGTACATATAGGTTTTGGAGCAACATATGTTGCCATCCAAGCAACGTCTTTTTCATGGATGCCCCTGTTTATTTCAGCAAGACGATGCCAAGCCACATTCTGCACGTTTTACAACAGCATGGCCCCGTAGTAAAAGAGTGCGGGTACTAGACTGGCCTGCCTGTAGTCCAGACCTGTCTCCCATTGAAAATGTGTGGCGCATTATGAAGCGCAAAATACGACAACGAAGACCCCGGACTGTTGAGCAACTTAAGCTGTACATCAAGCAAGAATGGGAAAGAGTTCCACCTGAAAAGCTTCAAAAATTGGTCTCTCAGTTCCCAAACGTTTACTGAGTGTCGTTAAAAGGAAAGGCGATGTAACACAGCGGTAAAAAGGCCCCTGTGCCAACTTTTTTGCAATGTGTTGCTGCCTTTAAATTCTAAGTTAATGATTATTTGCAAAAAAATATATAAAGTTTCTCAGTTTGAACATTAAACATCTTGTCTTTGCAGTGTATTCAATTGAATATAAGTTAAAAAGGATTTGCAAATCATTGTATTCTGTTTGTATCTACGATTTACATAATGTGCCAACTTCGCTGGTTTTGGGTTTTGTACATGTTAACAACGTTATTGTCACTACTACACGACCGCAACAATAAATCGGCTACAATCACTCTAGAAAACGATACATGGAGTCGTGCGCCACCATTTGCAAGCCAAGTATGGAATAAACGTGAGCGGAATCAAGTGCGAGACTTTTTAAAATTTGGGGTGACCACCATGAAACTACCCCACAGCAGACAGCGGAAGAACAGAGCAGCTGTGGGGCCCCGCAGGGAGACCTCTAACCCAACGTCACACCATACGGAGGCAGCACTTTTCATCTGCTCAGCCTAATCGCTCAGGATAGCAGTGTCAGCTACATGACTGTACTTTAATGTAATGCAATACAGAGACCATGCCCAGAAAACAGCTATTTCTATCGCAGTGTTCCCGTTCTGCCAATGCAATAAAAGTTCCACTACACAGGGTAGCAACATCAGAACTATATTTTATAACATCCCAGCTTTCAGTGGGGGAATATACCGGAAAGGGAAATATCAAAATCAGTGCTTTTCCTAGTTTCACGACCCATGAGGAAAACCACATGTTAACGCTTGAAGCACCAAGAGAAATTTAAATTATCTCGCGCTGTTGAAAACCGATCATGTGGCGACTAACAAGGTTTTCAACAGCTAAGATTTTGATATCTTACATCACTGAGCAACAATAGCTGCATTTGGCGCTCTAAGGGTTAATCAGGGTCCACACACACACACCCCCCAAAAAAAAAAATCACCAGCAGATCAAGGAGGAAAGGAAGACTTATCTACTTTTCCGCTTCTGATCGTTCGAGTTCGCCAAACTGCAGTGAGACGCCGGCGAGATCAAAAAGCTGACAAACCTCGATAGCGTCGGCTGCTGCCAGCTGAGCAGCTCCCACCTGCATCATGAGTAAACCGGAGGCCCAGAGCTTCATCTTCATTAGTGACGGAACACCAGCTCGCTTCCCTCTGCTACCAAACCAGGCAATTTATACATCTGACAGCGGTACAGAGCGAAAACTAAAAAATAATTTGTCCAGACAAGCACTTTCGTCCTACATCCGAAATTAAAATCTAATTTTGACTCAGTTTTTTTCTTCCCTAAAATTACCACTGGCCATCGGTGAAAGAAATGTCTCCGGTCAAGCGACAAGCAACCTCAAATAAGCCAATTATTTTCCACAGCCATTTTATAGACTCATTGCTAAAACGCTTCTAAAGACAGAAGTTTTCTGCGGCGTAAAAAGTAGTGCCAGTCAAGTCCTCCGCGGGTAAGGCCCCAGGCCCCAGACGACCCCCTGCAGAGAGCTGGCAGGCTTTTGTTCTGCTTGGGTCGGGTGTTGGTGCCTTTGGACTGTCATAAATACTACAGTCCAGGAGGGGTGGAGATTTGTGCAAAAATAGTGTTCTAGCCTTTCTGCTGCACACGCTGCGACACAAAATAAAGCTCACTGAAACAAGACAAACAGAAAGACACACAGACCACATCAAGCACATTCTCACACACACACGCACACACACTCACACACAGCATAGCACAGCACAGCACACATCCAGCGCACGCAGGCATGCGCACACACACATAGTCCACACCCGAGACACACAGACACAAACAGACACATGTACCCCATCCAATGCGCATGCGCACACACATACACACACATAAACATCCAGAGCACGTCCAGCGCATGCACGCACGTACACATGCACGCGCGCACACACACACAATCAATCATTCACCACAACCAGTACTCGCAGACACACACACACACATACATACACACAAACAGACCACATCTAGCACACACCCACAAACACACTCACAAACACGCACCACATGCAGTACTCACACAGACAGACAGACAGACAGACACACACACACACAGTAATACATACAGGAACATAGAAATACACACACACACACACACACACACAGCCAGCTGCTGCCACTGGCTCAGGTCCTGCCACACACCCGCTCAGCGGAGACAGGGCCAGAGAGCCAATTACCTCCCCGTCTCTGACTGCACAGGGTTGGGCTGCAGAGATTTAGCCCCAGGTCAGCGGGAGGACAGAGAGAGTGTGTCAGGGCGGCTCGTAAGCACGGGGCTGTTCGGAGGGAAAACCGGATCAATGACCCTTCTTATCGTTGTGTATCTGTGTGTTGCGAGGGGCAGGCAAGCTTCCATCCACACCAACCACACATAAACCCACACAAACCCAAAAAACACACACTACCGGAGACACACACACACAGACAAGCACACACACACAGACACACACACACACACCCCTGTAAGGATCCCAACAATCAGACCTGCTCTCTGCAGAATGAGCAGGCCCCAGTGGGTCCGGCTACAGTCAGTCACCGTCCCTTCATTGCTTCAGGCACTTTGCTGACCAGCAATATTTGGAGCTCAGGAGCATCAGAAAACTCAGAAACTCAAAGGTTACTGGTTGGCCTGAGACAAAAAAGCCCTGAGGATCTGTTCTAGAATAACTGCTTCAAAACTGCTGACACTGCACGTTGCATTTAATTCCACAGCTTTCTCTCCAGTTGTTTAAAATGTTCCCCGCAAAACCAAAGTACTTTTATAATATACAGAACCTGCTGAAAACCGTCATTGACCGTCAAGTGGGCCTCATGGTCAAGCAACTTTCTCGGGTCACACTGCATGTCCTGCAATCTCCCAATGACTCAACTCCGCTCCTGAGGCACTGTAGTCATACCCGATAGTTTCAGAAATTATTTTTTAACTCTCATATTTTAAATCTCACAGAACTACAAACTGCTAAATGAGGAAGTTCTTTATTATATAGTTATAAGGCCTTATTTGTGATGCCACTACTGACTGCATGAGGTCTGTTTGTCTCAGAGATACCTCTCTTTTTGGAGAGAACCTCTATCTCGACGCAAAAGTATCTTTCTAAGAGAATACTTGCTGTTCGGCGAAGATTTAGTTTGGACTCCTCAGCCATAAAGAAAAAAACATCACATCTCGAAGAGCAGACAAATAGATTGGCTTGAGTTCTGAGGCGCTGACTGTGGTTAACCCCATGCAGTGATGTCATCATTGTGAGACACCACCCCGAAGCTATGGGCGCTCTGAAGGTCAGGCACACAAGAGGCCAATTGTGAGCCAACTGGAACACAGGGTAGTTAAAACAACTGGAACAACATAAAGCTCACACGTCGTAGAGCAGGGTGGTTGGCAAACTCAGCGCAAGAAGCAGGTAGGGCTTTGTTAGGACATCTGCTAACGCCATGAATTTCATGAAGACCACCAGGATGTGGGAAAAATAACATAACATAACATGAATGGCAAGAACAGGCCTTTCAGCCCAACTAAGCTCGCCAGTTTCTTTATACTATATATCCCTTCAGATACTAAATGACTCAATGGTATCTAGCTTAAGGTCAAGCCTGCTCTTGAAAACCCCCAAGGTCTCTGCCTCAACAATATGGTCAGGTAAGCTATTCCACATTGAAATTACTCTTTGGGTGAAGAAATATTTCCGAATATCAGTGCTAAATTTACCTTTGATCAACTTCTACTTGTGACCCAAAGTTCTACTAACAACACTCGGCCGAAGGAATCCTACATGATTCACTTTGTTAATCCCTTTAACATATTTAAAGACCTCAATCAAATCACCCCTGAGTCTCCTTTTCCTAAGACTAAAGAGATTGAGGATCTTCAGCCTCTTCTCGTAGCTTTCATCTTTTATACCTGGAATAAGCTTGGTGGCTCTTCTCTGAACTTTCTCTAGAGCCTCTATATCTCTCTTAAAGTATGGTCCCCAGAACTGTATACAATACTCCAGGTGTGGTCTAACGAACGTGTTGTACAAAAGAAGCATCACCTCCTTAGATTTGTACTCAATACATAAATAAACCCAACATGTCTATAATTACCTCCTCTAAACAAAGTTAGCAGGAGGTTATGTGATCAGTTTGCTTGTTTGTGAACAAGATAACTCAAAAAGTAATGAAATTTCGTGGGTGGGTTGCTATAATATGAGGGATGGACCCTATTGATTCTCACCACAATCAGTCAAACAATATGGCGGCCACAGCAGCCATCTTGAAATCCAATGACACGCGATAGCTGAACTTTGCTCCCACTCACTAAGTAACGGACTGTGCTGCCTTGGTGGAGGTTTGCAATCTCGGAGCGCCTCTAGTTCTGCAGAGGTTTCCAAGGTCTGAGTATCAAAGTCTCAGGAAACACAACATAGAATTCTTAAGAGAGTTGCGGCATAAGGGTTCCAGAAAATTCATTCAGGAAGCCATTTTGTTTCCAGTGAGTTATCAGGTGCCGTCTCAAAGTGAATGAGTGTTTCTCTCCCCTTGTTTGCCCTTTTCACAGTCAGAACATTGTCCTCTCTTATGCTGGTCAAACCCGTCGCTAGCTGTTTACAGTTTACCCCTCCTTGCATGACTACATTTCCCTTTTGACCAAAAAAAATCCAACAATATACATTGTGCAAACTGGCTCGGTTTTGCATGATATAAACAAAATGGCTAATATTCCCTCCATCTCGGGACTCCACGCCACACATCAGCAAAATCAGGCATTTCATTAGGGCTGCCTGTACCTGCTGGTGACCATCTTGTTTGGGACTGGCGCCGATCCATCAAGAGCTGATAGAGGACAGTTGGCCCACAGCACCAGGCCAGTGGTCATATTTCCAGGATGGGCGATGAGAGCCAAAACCCACCA
Source organism: Gymnothorax reevesii (assembly GCA_029721435.1). NCBI lineage: Eukaryota > Metazoa > Chordata > Actinopteri > Anguilliformes > Muraenidae > Gymnothorax > Gymnothorax reevesii. Next base: position 17,792,964 of record CM056579.1, read on the forward strand.
CCTTCAGTGTTCAAGCCTGAGGTGGGGTGGGGGAGCACCGTTCATTTTAAGGACTAAAGAAGGACGACAACATTGGCCACAGAACCGTAAATAACCCGTTCAAGTTCAAAATCACACCAGAGATGATGATACCTCTTGGCTTGAGCCACCGCCAAGGGCAGTCACATGATTCCCTGTTCACCGCATTCAAAGCAAGTGAAACTCAAGCTGTGAGCGAACAGCATTCTCCCGGAAAGATGCGTACGGGTATTCAGTCCGATAGCGCGAGCAGAGCTCTTCAAGGGTCACGAGGCCCTGATTTACAGCCGTCGAGAAGAAAAAATAAGCTGGACGAGGCAGAGGAAGGGTGAGTTTCAAGGCAAAGCACTTCTCTTCAGCTCTTACCCAAAAAGGACATGTTCTTCTCATTCCATTGGTAATTTCTGCAAATCTTTGCGATTTTTATGTGCCGAGTAATCACACCTCAAACGTCAGGGGCAAAAGTTCATGAATGCCGCCATTCCGTATATTTGCGGCAGCTTAATTTTCTGCAAAATGATCAAAGTCCTATATTACCAATCATTAATATACCTGAGCGACAAAATCAGTGATTATGCCGCTGTGTGCGGCAGGAAACTCGGACCTGCCCGTGGGCATAGCCTTGCACAGATTTCCCTTGGCAAAGCCTGAATTGTTACGACAGTGGTTGCACAATATTGGATTCAACGATGAGTCACCGGTAATAACTTTTTACCCAGCTGTTTCAAGGAGCTCGATTTCGTGAAATATGGAATTAAATCGCCCAGTAAATATTTGAAGATTTTGTAAGATGATGCCGTGCCAACAGAATTCAGTCATCGGCAGGCCCCTGAACCTGACAACTTTAGAGATAACGTCAGTTACAGATAGAACAGGTAGGCTTTCCAAATCTTATGTTAGCTTATAATTGGTCATCGCGGTTATACCAATTTACCAATGATTCATCAGACAAACTCCTGCTTACAGTAGCCATGTTTAATGTAATTTATAACCCCCGCGCGCTCAGGAGTTCCGGTGTGCAGTTGACTTGGCAAGCTACCTCAATTCCAACAAACACGAAGCACCGCCAACAACGTATAAATCTGATCTTCTTGAGCTGATTTAGTCACTAAAAAAAATGTCAAAAATGACCCAAATATATTTGAATGATAGGGGCAGTGTACTTTTATCAGGTAAGGGCTGAAAACAGTGTTTTCTTTGCCTTTAAGCGCAAACTCCTTGTTCCCCAACCATGTTTACAGAGATCTACTGTCCTCTTGGTTCATTTCAACACAAATAACATATGCGCTGTTAAACAGCTACAGTAAGGCAGCCAAAACTCTTCAAAGTGACCTACTGTCCAATACGTTCACAATAAAAACCTCATTAGGCACAAAGATGAGGTTTAAAAAGACGCTGAATGAGGCGTGCTTCACAAGGCTTTAAAATAAAGCTTAGGAAATAGGACAGTAAATCTCCAGGAACAGGACTGTTACAGCACTGGTCTCGCTGCAGAATGAACTATGGTTTGATCGATAGGGGTCAGATGAACACCTAAGGGACAGTAGATGTCCAAAAGAAAGGCTGGACAGCCCTGCTTCAGCTGTTATACAAGCAGTGCTTGTAATGTTAGAGGAGAAAACCAATGGGACCCGAGACCTCCAGCAGCAGGGTGAGGAAGCCCTGTTCCGAACACTGAGCGAGGCAGCCCTGTTCCAAACACTGAGCGAGGCAGCCCTGTTCCAAACACTGAGCGAGGCAGCCCTGTTCCGAACACTGAGCGAGGCAGCCCTGTTCCAAACACTGAGCGAGGCAGCCCTGTTCCAAACACTGAGCGAGGCAGCCCTGTTCCGAACACTGAGCGAGGCAGCCCTGTTCCAAACACTGAGCGAGGCAGCCCTGTTCCGAACACTGAGCGAGGCAGCCCTGTTTCTAACACTGAGCGAGGCAGCCCTGTTCCGAACACTGAGCGAGGCAGCCCTGTTCCAAACACTGAGCGAGGCAGCCCTGTTCCGAACACTGAGCGAGGCAGCCCTGTTCCGGACACTGAGCGAGGCAGCCCTGTTCCGGACACTGAGCGAGGCCACCCTGTTCCGGACACTGAGCGAGGCAGCCCTGTTCCGGACACTGAGCGAGGCAGCCCTGTTCCGGACACTGAGCGAGGCAGCCCTGTTCCGGACACTGAGCGAGGCAGCCCTGTTCCGGACACTGAGCGAGGCAGCCCTGTTCCGAACACTGAGCGAGGCAGCCCTGTTCCGGACACTGAGCGAGGCAGCCCTGTTCCGGACACTGAGCGAGGCAGCCCTGTTCCGGACACTGAGCGAGGCAGCCCTGTTCCGGACACTGAGCGAGGCAGCCCTGTTCCGGACACTGAGCGAGGCAGCCCTGTTCCGGACACTGAGCGAGGCAGCCCTGTTCCAGACACTGAGCGAGGCAGCCCTGTTCCAAACACTGAGCGAGGCAGCCCTGTTCCAAACACTGAGCGAGGCAGCCCTGTTCCAAACACTGAGCGAGGCAGCCCTGTTCTAAACACTGAGCGAGGCAGCCCTGTTCCAAACACTGAGCGAGGCAGCCCTGTTCCGGACACTGAGCGAGGCAGCCCTGTTCCAAACACTGAGCGAGGCAGCCCTGTTCCAAACACTGAGCGAGGCAGCCCTGTTCCAAACACTGAGCGAGGCAGCCCTGTTCCAAACACTGAGCGAGGCAGCCCTGTTCTGAACACTGAGCGAGGCAGCCTTGTTCCAAACACTGAGCGAGGCAGCCCTGTTCCAAACACTGAGCGAGGCAGCCCTGTTCCGAACACTGAGCGAGGCAGCCCTGTTCCGAACACTGAGCGAGGCAGCCCTGTTCCAAACACTGAGCGAGGCAGCCCTGTTCCGGACACTGAGCGAGGCAGCCCTGTTCCGAACACTGAGCGAGGCAGCCCTGTTCCAAACACTGAGCGAGGCAGCCCTGTTCCAAACACTGAGCGAGGCAGCCCTGTTCCAAACACTGAGCGAGGCAGCCCTGTTCCGAACACTGAGCGAGGCAGCCCTGTTCCGAACACTGAGCGAGGCAGCCCTGTTCCAAACACTGAGCGAGGCAGCCCTGTTCCAAACACTGAGCGAGGCAGCCCTGTTCCAAACACTGAGCGAGGCAGCCCTGTTCCGAACACTGAGCGAGGCAGCCCTGTTCCAAACACTGAGCGAGGCAGCCCTGTTCCGAACACTGAGCGAGGCAGCCCTGTTCCGAACACTGAGCGAGGCAGCCCTGTTCCAAACACTGAGCGAGGCAGCCCTGTTCCAAACACTGAGCGAGGCAGCCCTGTTCCAAACACTGAGCGAGGCAGCCCTGTTCCAAACACTGAGCGAGGCAGCCCTGTTCCAAACACTGAGCGAGGCAGCCCTGTTCCAAACACTGAGCGAGGTCTACTTTCTGAGGGCTGGGGCGAAACCCTGTAGATCCAGGAGAACGAAGCACATGTACCTACTTATCAGAGTTCATGGCAAATGAAAGTAATTTTGGCAGGGGGTTGGCTCATGGACTGACTGCGACACAGGGGCTCCGTCAGGACAGATCTGGCACAGCACGACGAGTCGGTTCATCAGCTTTTTCCATCTTGTAACGAGACCTAGAAATCTTATTACTCTCCTGTATTGCTAGTTGAAAGTTATGAAATTCTCCTAATGGTAAATTCTTAAAGAATCAAACGGCTTCCCTTCATTGGCAGTCACTGGTTGTCTGTCAATCTTAATCTAAGAAAAAGTTAAATTAGATGTTAATTTGGCTAAAATGCTCGTGGATATGGACTTATTCTTTGATTTTTAGCGGGCAGTGCCAAGAACCGATTTAATTCCATTTACTTCAGAGACTGCGCCAGTCAAGTCTGGAATGGTGAGCAAAGTCATGTGATGAGGCGGGATGAAAAGGGGCGTGTTCTTTGGGAGACTGCTCTGACATGGATTGGCTTCAATTTGCGGTGATGGACTAGTCACTGCTCCCAGAGGAATGGGTGTGTTCCCTGAACTTGCCAATTTTAACAGCATATTTGGGATTCGTATGCCGGTGTCTCAACAGCTTATCGGCAGGGATACCATTTTTACAATTCTGCTACAAGCTCCCAGAAGTGAGACTGTTCTGTTTTCTCAGAGAATTAAATTTGTGTCGGGTCAATGTGGTTATCGACTGATCTTTATCTACCCTGTAGTGTGCGCCGTCATCATTATTTAAAATGCTGTATCAGAAACCAATTGGATGGTTCCAGAATTCAGACCCACTCTGATACCAGTCCTGCCATAGCGCTTGTAATAAATGGATGCGAGTCTGTCAAATGCGAAACACCATTAGCTTCACGAACATCACCGTTAGCTTGTCACTATTGACAAGAAACAACAATAGTGCCGTTCAGCGAAATCCATCATCACACAGTGAAAAAAGACCCAGTTGTAATCGGTTGAAAACAGAATGTTTACACCTGACAACCTATAAAAATTAACTGGATCATAGCCAGGTTATATCCAGGTGAATCCTGTGGAAGTGGGCTAAAATAACCCAGGTCATAGTGTCTAACCTAAGTTTGTTCTGATCGCAACACAACTCCTCCCTTTCCCTAAGCCACACCCCAATTCCCTCCAGCTCCTCCCCATAATTACCACCTCTCTTCAGGCAGAGGGTCCATTTTTTACTAACCACACCCCTTTTGCATACACTCCATCTGCAGTGGGTAGGTTAACTCCGTCTACCCACTGCACGCTTTCGTACTCTTTCACAGTCATGGCCACTAGGTCACATGATCACAACCATCCAATCAACGCACTCATCCTGCTTTAAGCTGAGAATCTATAACATCGTTTGTCATTGGCTAGGGGCGACCCACGTGATGTCACACATAGTCTTCCACGTGCGAACGTATTTCCTAATCTTATATCACACTGACATACCACGCACAAGCATGAAAGCCCTTCGGCACAACGGTATACCCTTTTTTTGGGAGTATTTTCTGCCATGATTATCGCGGATTGTTCACCGTTTACGTGTTGTTTCCGCTATTCCGTCTGCTGCTGGCGACGCATTTGTAAGCTCGCCGCTGATTGGTCCTCAGTCGTCGTCGACTTGCGGTTGCCACCTGGTGGCCATTATTATAAAAGAGTACGAAAGCGTGCAGTGGGTAGACGGAGTTAACCTACCCACTGCAGATGGAGTGTACTTTTGCACAGCCCCTCCCCATTCCCCATTCTCATAGCCACACCCAATTTCCCTCCATCTCCTCCTCCTTAGCCCCTCCCCCAGCCCCTCCTCCTCCTCACTTGAAGCGGATCTTCTCCTCCACGTCCTCGGGGGGCTCCTGGGTGATGAGGTTGACCAGCTCCTGCATGCAGTGGTCCTGACTCAGGAAGAGGAGGAGCCTGCGGTTCTGGGCCTTGCACTCCTGCAGCACGTCCTCCTCCTCCATCAGCTCCCGCAGCGTCACATCCTCCCGCTCCAGCAGCTTGTCGATGTGCGAGGTGGTGTGCAGGTCGAATTTCCAGAACATGGCGGCGGCGGCGGCAGGGCACACAGGTCTGGGATGGAGGGGGGAGAAGACAGTGTGAATTCACTACACACACACACACGGTGTACACAGTGTGCACAGTGTGCGCGCGCACACACACACACGCACGCATGCACGCACGCGCACCATGCCAAACACCCGCTAACGGACAATAACACACACAAAAACTCTCACAGTACACAAGCGCACGCACGCACACATTTGAACAGTAATACTACTTGTGAGGACACTGTATTGATTTGCATGCATTCTGTACAGCCTTTCCTGAGCCCTGACCAGGACCAAATCATGCAAAACTGCACCTGAAACGCTAACTTTGATCTCTGTGTGGATCCCAAAATGTCCTCACAACCCAAATGTCCTCACAACCTGTGGTCTCTCAGGAGTTGGTTCTCATAAGTATAGCTGTAGAGACCCATACATACTCACAATGACACACACACTCGTGCAAAACACACACACACACACACACACACACACACACACACACACACACACAAATAAAAGTACAGACAGAATCAAGCATACAAGCGAATAAACCCAGAAACACGGCCCCACTCAAGCACACAAACACTCACAAACCCTCACATGCGCCCTACCTGCTCCTCACAACAAGCCAGACGAAATTTCTCATTGCACCCTTTGAAAAAGGACAACATGCCACTGAATAAATGGCCACTCTCATCAGTGCCTTTCTCCCTGGGTCGATTTAGTCATTATTTTAATTGGATGCACAGTTTTCTTTCGGTGGATTACTAGAGAAACACTCAGTTTTCCCACACAGGTGGTGTGTGTGTGTGCGCTCATTTACCATAGAAATGAAGGGAGAGGCCTGTTATATAACATCACCTGTGGGACTGGCGCACTTAGAGCAGGCAGTTAGCCGGAACATTTTAATTTTCTCTGGTCGCCGAGCGCTCGAGGGCTTCGGGCAGCCCCGTGGACCTTGCTGATCTTTGGTCCGCATCGCAGGGTCCATTGTGCTAAATTAAAGCCCGCGCTAGCCCACGTAGCCTTCCGATATTCATAAAAATGAACGTTTTCTGCAACTATGCGGTGAAACTTAACTGTCCGCGCAGTTAAATGCGGCGCACATGTATGCAGGCAAGCAAATCGCCAGTTGAGCAACTTCAGGAGATGCGTGCAGACCGAGTTCCTGAATTTGTATGTCACACGCAGTTTCTGATGCACGTTTTCTTTGAAACGGAACAGGCCAGCCGAGAGTGGCCGGCTCATGATGCAAGAGCAGGCGGAGGCGTGCAATGCACAGCGGCACGTGATTCCAGTTTGGGTGCGAGGGGCACAAGCGACAGCAGGGCAGTCTGATCAAACACTTCCAAACGAGGAGTCCGTCACCTGCAGCCCCATGCGCATTTCCCTTATGTCTGCAACTTTAAACAATAATCATAATAATGATGGCGAAGCCATGAAGTTATTTTCCCCCGGAATGGGGGGATATAGGAATGAGTGCCGTCCGTCTGTCCTTCTGTCAGTCTGTCCTGCTTCTTTTCCGGGCCAGAACTCTTCCACTATTCAATACCTTGTACACACCTACTTTATCGTAAACAGATTAAAATAGGGAAAATTGAAAAGTCAGCTTTGTCAGTCGCTGGCTATGACAGTCCTTGATGCCCACGTGCAGCTCCACATTGGCCGGCCAACAGATAGAGGAGTACAATGGATTCAAACATTTTGTCGTCAGAATGTTATAAGTACGTATTTTCTTCCAAATGCACAAATCCTTTCATCGTGAGCAAGGTCAAAACCAACTTTCAGATTTATTAATAGTTGAAAACTTGTTGGCTCAAGAGACATTACGAAAAGAAATTCTCTGCAGTGGTGGCGTTCAAACTACAGATTCATATTACCCCCCCAATACTGTTGAATGAGGGTTACAAATGTAGTACAGGATCATTCTCACCGTATTCGTCAGTAATTATCAACTAAGGATTATTATCATAATCCATGTGCAATGTGTGTAATATTTTATGCATAATATAAGTTGGAGAGCTGAATATGAGGCTTTGCCAACCATTGAAGGTGTCTAAAACTGACACAACAGATTGATAAAAACTGTGCTCTATGTTGAATTAACCCTTAGAGAGCTGAATAAATTTTCAAGGAATTAAAAATGTAATTACCCTGAGCTGTTGAAAATCTATTACAAGGGAACTTGTTTAAAAGAGCTCCCTGTGGAAGCTCTTTTGAACAAGTTGTGACATGACAGGTTTTCAAGGGCATTTGATTTTGATATCTTTATAGTGCTCAAAGGGTTAAATGCCTAACAGAATAATTTATTGTCACGATCAACACTGTCCCCAACATGGACTGTGAAAATCAGTGAAGCACTCTTCATGGCAGCTAAATCACACAAACATAAAGCAATAAATAACTGAATAAACACACATATGAAACAGTATAAAAACAGCGCAAAAAGCTTATTGGCTGGAAAAAAATCATACAGCTGATGCACAGAGTTAAGTGCAAAAACATCAGGTAAACACTGACTCAGGGAGCATGGAGGGTATTTGTTCAAAGGAAAACAAAGGGTGCATCTGTGTTCTCCAATACTAATGTTCACTTACGCTTAAACTCCATTTAACCTTTCGGGCAGCATCAGAATCATATACTGCAAGACTCTTACCCCAGGGGGTTAACTGTGAGTTACTCTGTCTGTTTGTGTATATTTGTGTGTTCCTTTGTGAGTTTGTGTGCGTGCGTGTGTGTATTTGCATGTTCATGCGTGTGTGTGTGTGTGTTTGTGCGGGACCTAAGCAACCAAAGAGCAGAACGTGCATGTGAATCCATCTTGGGGCAGCGTTCAGGAGGCAGGGCTAGTTGGAATACAACCGCCCAATCAAATGTAGCTCTGGCAGAAGCATGTGACCATGTTTATCAGGAGGCTCTGCTGTTGAGGGTCTGAGTTCCTGTTTCTGATGAGAATGAGCACTTCTCTCATTCACTCTTTCAATGCACTTTTGTTCCTGCTTTGGCCCGAGTCCAAATCGGACATCATTTCTCTACAGCCCCACAATTCTGCAATGTGATACAACAAATGATTCACTACAAATTAAGTTTGTCAACACTGTTGCTAAAGCAATAGAGCGTCATGAGTCAGGAGAAATGTTGGTTAAAGCCATGTGGTAGTCACATCAATGCAGCTGTTAGGTCCCTGAGCAAAGGTCCTAACCTCACATTTCAATGGTCGGGCCTCAGATAAAGGATTCTGCTATATACCCTTACTGCAGGGCAACTCCGCACTGCAGCCCTGGCAAATCAGACCCACTCCACTGCACTGAGCCACGACCCCCCGACAGAGGCTTAGTGCTAATCTCACATTTCTCACCGCTAATCTTCAACATACACACTGACGGGTAATCGCACATGCTCGAGCACGTGACGGCACACATAAAACCGGACGCTATTTCAGGCTGGTCACACCTGGGCCTGCTGCCAACCTTGAGCTGTTGTCAGGCCGCTCACGGCTGAAGCGCTTCACTTCCTGCCCACACGGAGAGACGTCACCGCTGGTGCGCCAGACTGCAGATTACGGTGCCCACAGTGAGGAAGGGGCTACTTCCGCTAACAGCCTTCCCCTTTCATCGGCTCTCGCTCAGCCAGCGCCGCGGTGCAGGGGGCAGAGATAACATCTGCTGGGCCTCCCGTGCGGTACAGGCTGCCCAATAACCTACATCTGCAAGCTTTCAGAACTGAGCATGAAACGCATCACTGTCAGTTTGCACATCTCGGCTGATTCGTAGCACCGCAAAGATACCCAGATGGTTATCGCTCGGAATCAATGCACTTGTTTTGTGCCAAGTTTTATCTCGCATTTTGTGCAGCGCTGCAAGATTGTCTTTGGCATGATGCAAAGTACAATATTAATAACAAGCACAGGTAACCTGTAAAAAGTCTGTCATGTGTCTGGGCTGGAACTGCAGTCAGGGCATCGTATTCTCCCAGCCAGTGCAAATTTTCAAGCTCCGATTTCCTCCCAAAGACAGGCAAGCAAGCCAAGGCATGAGTGTGAAAGGTCTGTCTTTAGCTAATGCATTCTGGGAAAACCCCCTTTATCAGGAATGAGCAGCTATAAAAATGAATGGAGGAGTACAGGTGACAGTTTTCAAAGTAATGAAAAAACCTTCAGATGTAGGTATACTGTGTGTATCCTCATTGAAACACTGTTACCTGTAGGTTTAATGTTTGTATCCTCAGTGAAACACTTACCTGTAGGTGCAATGTGTGTATCCTCAGTGGAACCTTGTTACCCTGTAGGTGTAATGTGTGTATCCTCAGTGAACACGGTTACCTGTCGGTGTAATGAGTGTATCCTCAGTGAAACACTGTTACCTGTAGGTGTTATGTTTGTATCTTCAATGAAACATTATTACCTGTTGGTGTAATATGTGCATTTCCAGTGAAACACTTAACTGTAGGTGTAATGTGTGCATCCTCAGTGATTCATTGTTTCCTGTAATTGTAATGAGTGTATCCTCAGTGAAACACCGTTACCTGTAGGTGTAATGAGTGTATCCTCAGTGAAACACTGTTACCTGTAGGTGTAATGAGTGCATCCTCAGTGAAACACTGTTACCTGTAGGTGTAATGAGTGTATCCTCAGTGAAACACTGTTACCTGTAGGTGTAATGTGTGTATCCTCAGTGAAACACTGTTACCTGTAGGTGTAATGAGTGTATCCTCAGTGAAACACTGTTACCTGTAGGTGTAATGAGTGTATCCTCAGTGAAACACGGTTACCTGTAGGTGTAATGTGTGTATCCTCAGTGAAACACTGTTACCTGGAGGTGTAATGAGTGTATCCTCAGTGAAACACTGTTACCTGAAGGTGTAATGAGTGTATCCTCAGTGAAACACTGTTACCTGTAGGTGTAATGAGTGTATCCTCAGTGAAACACTGTTACCTGTAGGTGTAATGAGTGTATCCTCAGTGAAACACTGTTACCTGTAGGTGTAATGTGTGTATCCTCAGTGAAACACCGTTACCTGTAGGTGTAATGAGTGTATCCTCAGTGAAACACTGTTACCTGAAGGTGTAATGAGTGTATCCTCAGTGAAACACTGTTACCTGTAGGTGTAATGTGTATATCTCAGTGAAACACTTACCTGTGGGTGTAATGAGTGTATCCTCAGTGAAACACTGTTACCTGTAGGTGTAATGTGTGTATCCTCAGTGGAACACTGTTACCTGTAGGTGTAATGTGTGTATCCTCAGTGAAACACTGTTACCTGTTGGTGTAATGAGTGTATCCTCAGTGAAACACTGTTACCTGTAGGTGTAATGTGTGTATCCTCAGTGATTCATTGTTACCTGTAGGTGAAATGTGTGTATCCTCAGTGAAACACTGTTACCTGTAGGTGTAATGAGTGTATCCTCAGTGATTCATTGATTCCTGTAGGTGTAATGAGTGTATCCTCAGTGAAACACTGTTACCTGTCGGTGTAATGAGTGTATCCTCAGTGAAACACTGTTACCTGTAGGTGTAATGAGTGTATCCTCAGTGAAACACTGTTACCTGTAGGTGTAATGAGTGTATCCTCAGTGAAACACTTACCTGTAGGTGTAATGAGTGTATCCTCAGTGAAACACTTACCTAGAGGTGTAATGTGTGTATCCTCAGTGAAACACTGTTACCTGTAGGTGTAATGTGTGTATCCTCAGTGAAACACTGTTACCTGTCGGTGTAATGAGTGTATCCTCAGTGAAACACTGTTACCTGTAGGTGTAATGTGTGTATCCTCAGTGATTCATTGTTACCTGTAGGTGTAATGTGTGTATCCTCAGTGAAACACTGTTACCTGTAGGTGTAATGAGTGTATCCTCAGTGATTCATTGATTCCTGTAGGTGTAATGAGTGTATCCTCAGTGAAACACTGTTACCTGTAGGTGTAATGAGTGTATCCTCAGTGAAACACTGTTACCTGTCGGTGTAATGAGTGTATCCTCAGTGAAACACTGTTACCTGTAGGTGTAATGAGTGTATCCTCAGTGAAACACTTACCTGTAGGTGTAATGTGTGTATCCTCAGTGAAACACTTACCTGTAGGTGTAATGTGTGTATCCTCAGTGAAACACTGTTACCTGTAGGTGTAATGAGTGTATCCTCAGTGAAACACTGTTACCTGTAGGTGTAATGTGTGTATCCTCAGTGAAACACTGTTACCTGTAGGTGTAATGAGTGTATCCTCAGTGAAACACGGTTACCTGTAGGTGTAATCTGTGTATCCTCAGTGAAACACTGTTACCTGTCGGTGTAATGAGTGTATCCTCAGTGAAACACTGTTACCTGTCGGTGTAATGAGTGTATCCTCAGTGAAACACTGTTACCTGTAGGTGTAATGAGTGTATCCTCAGTGAAACACTTACCTGTAGGTGTAATGTGTGTATCCTCAGTGAAACACTTACCTGTAGGTGTAATGTGTGTATCCTCAGTGAAACACTGTTACCTGTAGGTGTAATGAGTGTATCCTCAGTGAAACACTGTTACCTGTAGGTGTAATGTGTGTATCCTCAGTGAAACACTGTTACCTGTAGGTGTAATGAGTGTATCCTCAGTGAAACACTGTTACCTGAAGGTGTAATGAGTGTATCCTCAGTGAAACACTGTTACCTGTAGGTGTAATGAGTGTATCCTCAGTGAAACACTGTTACCTGAAGGTGTAATGAGTGTATCCTCAGTGAAACACTTACCTGTAGGTGTGATGTGTGTATCCTCAGTGAAACACTGTTACCTGTAGGTGTAATGAGTGTATCCTCAGTGAAACACTGTTACCTGTAGGTGTAATGCGTGTATCCTCAGTGAAACACTGTTACCTGTAGGTGTAATGTGTGTATCCTCAGTGAAACACTGTTACCTGTAGGTGTAATGAGTGTATCCTCAGTGAAACACTGTTACCTGTAGGTGTGATGTGTGTATCCTCAGTGAAACACTGTTACCTGTAGGTGTAATGAGTGTATCCTCAGTGAAACACTGTTACCTGTAGGTGTAATGAGTGTATCCTCAGTGAAACACTGTTACCTGTAGGTGTAATGAGTGTATCCTCAGTGAAACACTGTTACCTGTAGGTGTAATGTGTGTATCCTCAGTGAAACACTGTTACCTGTAGGTCTAATGTGTGTATCCTCAGAGAAACCTCGCTACCTGAAGATGTAATGTGTGTATCCTCAGAGGAAGCTTATTACCTGTAGGTGTAATGTGTGTATCCTCAGTTAAACCTTGTTGGCAGGCTGGCACACATTTGTCTTGCAGGCAGCACACACCCTCCTTAATCAGCATGGGACTCGGCCTGCGGGGCACCTGGACCGACACTCCGTCCTCAACCTGAAGGGGAAGTGGAGAACACGTTAGAACCACGGACCTGCTGAGTGCCCCCGAGGTCATCCCTCGACTCCCACTCGGCGTGGGGAACAGCGTTCTGATACAGCACACGAGAGGCCTCCCAGGACCACCATGTTGTGACAGCTGTAAGACAGAAAACTAGAAGGCACTCGGAGAGCACACCACCTCAGCTTAGGGATGCACCGAAATGAAAGTTTTTGGCCGAAACCGAAAACCGAAAATGAGAAACGCTTGACCGAAAACCGAAAAAAACCCTGAAAGAAATTATTATACCAATTTTTAATACCATTGCATTTATGGCTATGACTGCGTACTTACCTAACTAAAGTCAAGGCATTTATGCAATAGCATAAATTAATATTCATGCTTCAAAGAATAAATCAATTTCAAAATTACAAAAAATATTTATTTAACACTGACACTCCAACAAAGCACAATATAAAATAAAATTATAAATAAAATGTTTAACTTGGCCCCACTAATGAATAACCAACAGGCCTAAAACTGACTGGCCTATTACTGGCTGCTGAAAAATTGTACAATTAAATATGTTACGTGACGACACAGCAGCCCACTGATTGGGCAGAGAGAATCGTCTCTGCGAAAGACAACACGCTTCCGCATTATCGCTAGGAAACTGGCTTCACTTGCCATCATTTAATCAGGTCTTCAAATTGTGTTTTGAAGCGTCAGTTGTTTTAAGCAGCTTGATAAATATCCTGTGCCTTGCCTTACATTTCAAACAACACAGCGTTTGTTCACCGAAGCTGCTGCATTCATGAAATACGCTTCTTTGCCTGTGACCCTGTTCATAGCGAAATTAGAAGCAACGAATTGTGTCCAATTCTGTTCCCCTAATTCCCCATCAGAAAGTCATTATGCTGCCCCTATTTTATGAAAATTGCGCTGAAAATAACTTTACAGGTGCTGATGAAGCATTTTGTTCTTGGGAAAGGTATCAGACGAGATGACGCATCGTAAAGCGATAAATTCTTATACTCTGCCATGTCCTGCGATTTACGCATTTTCTATGTGTTTTGCCTTCAATCTCAAAGTGAAATGCGCATGAAGCCTGACTGTCAAGCTAATAAACAATAATTGTTTTGTCATGTGTTATTTGATCCTTATGAAGGAAAAAAGGTAAACTCACATCCTCGGTGTGAGGAGATTATATATTTTTAGTCAGGGGTTGTAGTTACATTATGGAATACTGATGGTACACAAATGCCTTGAGAATATATTGCCATTGTCAATGAATACTCTATGCCTTTTACGCATATCATTCCTTTGCGTTTTTAGGTGGTACGTTATTTAATGTGCAACCGAATCGGACACAACACCAGCTGCTATCCTATGCATCAGGACAGTGTCAAACAGAAATTACAATTCAGCACTTGCGGACTTTACTGCCAGAACGTGGTGACGGTAGTGCGCATCCCCTGATTTAAACTCGTAAATATTTAACAAAATCGTTGGAATATAAGTTCAGACAGGCGCGTGCTGGCCATGGTTTTTGCTTGCGTCATTACAGCATCCTGTTTCGGCCTTATTGTTTCGGTGTTATAAGTCTTTCGGCCGAAAGACTTTTGCCATTTTCGGCCAAAAATTCGGGGCATCTCTACCTCAGCCATACTGAACTTAACTGGCAGAGAGCATATCACTGAACGTGAGTGTTAAACGAGTCTCGACGGTGCTGTCTGTGCGCACAGAAATTCTTTTGGATCCTGGATCAAGAAACTGAATTGGATCTTCACCAAAATGTCATCAGTTCCTTCGTACTTCCTCCTGAGCACCTGACCCATCAACATACAAAATTATACATTGTCTTTTGAGATATCCCGTCAACTGATGACCAAACAAACATGTTAAAAACATATTACCTCCTGGCAGAGGTATGAAAGGGGGGAACTCAGGTGAGCATTAATTCTGGCCAAGTAACACAGCGATGGGCAAGAATCTGTGCGCCATTCAGTCATCTAATCACAAAGCTTTTATCAGCATTCAGCACCCAAGGAGATGTCCGCCAAAGACAGAAAGAAAACAAGTATTTGACACTGACGTGTCTTTGTCCCCCGCCACAAAATGTGAAATCGTGCCAAAATGAACAATTTCTCGGTGTGACCTTGAGAATGGCGCGAAGGTCATCAAAATGGACTGGCGCCGGGGTATCACCCTGATACATGTTGACGTAAGATTTGAAGTAGATCCGTCGATTCATTCTTGAGATATCTCGCTGACAAGGCTCAGTGTGAAAATGCACAATCTTTCGGTGTGACCTTGAAAATGGCGCGAATGTCACCGAAATGGACTGGCGCCGGGGTATCACCCTAATACATGTTGACATAAGATTTGAAGTAAATCCGTCGATTCGTTCTTGAGATATGTCGCCGACAAGGTTATCAGTGTGAAAATCCACAATCTCTCGGTGTGACCTTGAGAATGGCGCGAAGGTCACCAAAATCGACTGGCGCTGGGGTATCACACTAATGCATGTTGACATAAAATTTGAAGTAAATCCGTCGATTCCGTCTTGAGATATCTCGCCGACAAGGCTATTAGTGTGAAAATGCACAATCTGTCGGTGTGACCTTGAGAATGGCGCGAAGGTCACCGAAGTCGACTGGCGCCGGGGTATCAGACTAATACATGTTGACATAAAATTTGAAGAAAATCCATCAATTCGTTCTTGAGAATGTTCTTGAGGATTCGGGATGTACGGACAGTCGTGAATACTATGTCCCGCCACTTTGCGTGTTGCGCGTTTTCGCGAAGACACACACACGCACACGCACAACGAGACTGCATTCATGCAGAAGAAAAAAAAAATGTCATATTGATGTATTCTTACCATAGCGATATACTGAAGCTAAACTCACAGCCCTTAGTCTTTCAACAACACCAGGAGATCCGCTTCAAAAAAACAAACAAAAAAAAAAGCTTGGTTTATAGCAGACACGATCATGAAGGTCGACTTTGACCTTCTGTAAGGGTTGAAACTGCAGGAGAATTCACACACTAAAAATAGCAAGGAGAATGTTAAAAAAACAAGAAGATATTGTCACAAGTATTTCCTGCCACCCCATGGAGTCCAGTTTAGAAACCAAACCAAAGTCACTACTGGCGACTAGTAACATTGGTGACTGGTAACATCATGTGACTCACGTGTGCTGGCACAGGGAGAGATCGAGCACAGGGCAGGTGGGCCTCCTGGAGAGGTTTGGGAAACATTGTTCGAGGAAATAGCTAGTTTCTGAGAAAACGTGTCCCCACTTATACAGACCAAAGGATGGACAAGTTCCATTGCAATATCCCTCACTCCACTTAGTGGCAGAGGCTGAAAAAATATTTTTAAAAATACTTTAAAAATCCAACATTATGAAAACGTTTTTTCATCACAAGCTGACATGTGCCCTGAGGAATAAAAAAAGATATACAGGAGAGCATCCATTAATCAGGCTGCTCCAAGGGCTCCTGCCACCTGCATTTTTCAATATGGGAGGTTGTGTGTTTACTGGAGAGAATGTAAGCGAGTGGAAGTGTTTGACGAACCATGGTCCAGGAATGAAAACAGGTCGCAGGAGGGCACAGACCACGTCCCAACTTCAGTGCAGCTGCAGCCCGCTAGGATGTGTATTTCCGGGGTCCCTGACGGACACTGCATTCTGAATTTTAAACACCAGCACCGAATAGAGTGGTAAGGTGCAGACAGCAGTGGCGAGCAGAGAAAGGCAGTCTGACGACATCTCGAAGCGCACGCGAGAAATGCAGCAGGGCCGAAACTGCAGCGGAGAATTCTTCGCCTCGTCCCCTGACGTTCAGTCACCGCGGTCTGGTGCGAGCCGAAAAATCAATGTGCCCATTAAAGAGAGCCCCTAACGCTCAACGCTCTGGGTGTAATTCGGCGCAGGACGCAGTTCAGCAGAATAGGGCGCTATTAATGGACGCCATTACGTTATCTGCTCCGCTAAAGCCCTTGTCCCAGGTCACTGGCAGAGACTGGACCACTCCCGTCGTCCATTTCAACAGCAGAGGCATTTACAGGAAAGCCTTCTGCCTCCCTCTTAAGCGTACGACAGGATTATAACCCTCAGGCATCCCATTTACAGAGAATCTTCCGTGGAAATAATTCTCTTTACAAGCCCCAATGCATTAAAAAGTGAGCTTCTAACCCTTTGGAAGTGTCCAGATAAACGTGAATTATAATGTCATGCAAAAAAATGTGCACACAAGAATGGATACAAGTGTAAGTAAAGACGCACGCAAATAAATGGCAAGTCCCATAAATTCCACAATGCAAATGCAAACATAATAGGTGCCAAGGATCTAGGAGTGGTTTTCATGTTGGGGGAGACAGTGTAGATCTGTGTGTGTGTGTGTGTGTGTGTGTGTGTGGGGGGGGGGGGGGGGGGGGGTGCAGCCCCGCCCACAATACTCAGATCAGTATCTCATCAAATATTATTTATTATCAGTTATTTTCCCATGACATTAAAAGTCAGTTCAGGCCGAGGCAGAAACAACATCGTTAGCGGGTACAATAGCTTGCAAAGGAAAATGAAAAAAAGCAAAAAATTGAGATAACTTCACCAAAGCACATGCTATATTCCTCGGCGTTAAAGCTACCTCGCTAGACTACGAAATGACTTAAAATGGACAAATAAATCTGTTCTGTTTACTGTAACTGGACCACTCAGAACAGAGTCGCGAGCTGAAACAGAAGTACAATTACAAAACAGCCAGCTGCCCGACGTCCCTGATTCTGCAGCGAAAAAAGTCAAGGCAATGAATTTTTTTTGAAAGGTCATGCCCTCCCCACACATCATGAGGAGATCTTTCTTTACAAAAGCTGAGCAAACAGCCGTCACCGTGACAGAGCTGGATCTCCAAGGACTGCCCTCAAAACAACTGACCAAATGACATCTCAATCTCTGCTTTCAGATCATGACAGGGAAAAAATCAGGTAAAACAAGCAGACGCTGAGTGCTGAGAGAACCCCAAAGCCCCTACCTAATAGCGGCGTACACCTCTGGCTAGGCACAGGTATGCCAACGACCATTCCTTGCATTTCTGAAGCAGCAGTTCACTGCTCCAAGGTCAAAGGTCAAATCCCCTCATGACCCTTACCTTGCACATCTACCCCTCACAAGGAACCTGCATATCAAATCTGAAGCTGCTTTGGCAAATACGTTCAGAGATATGGCCCAGAAAATTTATGGAGCCACGCCCGCCCAGATGCCACAGGGTATAACATACCCCATCGGCCCATCAAGGGCTGTGGGGTAAACTCTGCATTACATGGCTACGCAATACAAATGTAGGTAGAATAATGAGATGGGAAATTCAAGTTATAACCAGAGACCATCTGGGATCGCACCAGCTGCTGGCTGAGGGCATCGCCCACAGTATAGCTCAGGACACGCCCATCTTCAAACTCCGCCTTCCCTTTTTCCCCCACAACTCTTCACCTGTGGGGTTTGAAAGCTGAATCTCATGTCTACAGGAATTGCACACAAGCAGACAAGCAGAGAGAAATACAAACATTCGCAGAAATGCTCAAGACAGCTTTCCCGGTACTTCTATAGTAGTTTCAGAGTATTTTCACTGTGACACACTGTGGCCTGGTGACACACAGACACTGGTAATATATGCAAGAGGAGATCAAACCTTAGTGGGTCATGGCTCATTGTGTACAGAAACTATAAACCATGTACACTTGCACTGAGAAATCAAGGAATGAGTACAAACCGCTATGATCTGATCCATAACAACCAAGTCAAAGACATTGCAGTCCACAAGCAGTCCCTGTTTCCGGAATTTGAAAAGGTTGTACTTCAGGTCAAAAACTTCTGACTGGTCATATATACAAGTGTCAATGCCACAAAACAACAGGAAGCGCATGTGCGACGGCATAAAGCTGTCCAACTGCACCTGATCATAATTTCAGCAAATCAACCATCTGCAAATCGTAACCAAGCTCAGCGATCCAACAGCAGCTTTTCTTGATTCATGTCAAGGCTGGATGCAAACGGTTTGCAAGTAAATACACCATGACTGCGCAGCACGATCTAATGCACTGAAAAATGTGCAGTAACGTCCTGTCAGATAGCACACAGACCCCGTTTGAACGCCAGCTCTTGTTTATACAGAATCTCCGCACCATCTCAGGGTGATCTCATAAAGTGTGTCTGAACATCTTCACTGCTGCTCAGGCTGATCTTAATCTCCATCCTAGAAGCGGATCTGATCACCCTATAACTGTGAGAGGACACCAGACAAGTATGAATGACTGAACCCACAGCAGTAGCGCTATAGCCACGCTTTTATGCCAATTCTTGTACCTCAAGTCCTTACAAGGAGGAAAATGATGACTGGAGTGTGCCCAAAACCCAACTTATATTTTGGCATTAAGTAAGTTGAACATTTACATTTTAGCTGTCACAGTTATGAATACGTTCAGTATGTAATTTATTGTTCCTTCACATATATACAATATTTTATGTCTGCATATGTTAGCTGCCTGCTTTGGCAATACAAAAGAATTTTTTTTTTTTTTTTGTCAGGCCAATAAAGCTCTTTGAATTGAATTACTCAAACAATTTGGTCAGAACAAAAACTGGAATTATGGCACTCCAACTGGCTCTTTTATTGGTAGTGCCAGATAGGCCAGTCAACCCTTAGAGCCCTATAGGTAACTAGTTGCCCAATGATGTAAGATATCAAAATCAGATGCTGTTGAAAACCTATTGCGTGGCAACTTAAAAAGTTGTCACATGATAGATTTTCGACAGCTCAGGATAATTACATTTTTAATGCCTTGAAAATTTATTCAGCGCATCAAGGGGTTAATGACAGGAATGAAAGCAGATTCTCACCCAGAATGCATGTCTTTAGAATAGTGCCCATTGGTTCAACATTTTGCCGAACTTTACACTGTCTAGGGAAAGCCTGCAGCAGTCCTGTTACTGGATGACTAAGACGCACAACAGGAGCGCTGTAGACACATTTATGCTCAAAATAAGGCCAAATGGCACTCGGCGACGCTTCAGTGTTTATTTCTCTGTGTGGTTCCCGTCAAAACTGATTGTTTTTATGAAATACATGAAAAGGAATGCTATTGGTTAGCTTACTGAACCATTGGAATGCCATTGGTCAACATACTGAGCAGTGGCAATGGTACTGGCCAACACACTCAACGACAGGAATGTAATTGGTCTACATACCCAACGGCTGATGCAATGCCTCCGAGCGGGAGTTACCAAGGCGACCACAATTAGCATCTGACAATGGCCCAAACCCCCAAAAAGCTTCAGTAAAAAAAAAAAAAAAAAAAAACTGTTCATCAACCCCACCCTCCCCAGTTCAAATTCTGAAGCCAAATTCAACAAATACTATCCAAACTGGGGGGAGGGTGGCCAAATCGAGAGGGTTTTGGCGCCGATGCCAAGCCATTACTTTAGCGCACAGCTGCGCTGGCACATATTTCAGGCTCTGGAGATGTGCCACCCACACACACCTCGCAAGTCTGGATTCGTTCTCTCCTCAATGTTTCAGCACCGACTCGTCTTTGTCTGCTTTTATACCAAAAAACCGTGGAGACCAGCACATTTAAATTCATCTGAAACGCAACTGATCGGACATTCCGGTGTAAACAGAATATTGAACACTCAATTTCTGTCCACCATTTATAACATGTTTTTTTTAGCCTTCTTTTTTTTAGTACACTAAACTGACAGCAGATTGAGTCAATGTAGTCCACTCAACCACAGACCACAGCAAAAAATGAAAAGTAGCAAACATTTTAATCTTGTGTTAGGACTAACAGCACTTATTTCTTTGGTTGTTTTTCTAAGCGAGCCAAAATTTGCCAAAGAGGTGAGATAGTTTTGATTGCATTCAGAATTTGCCAATGGAATAAGGAAATTTCACCTCTAAAGAACAAGGTAATTTATAAGATAATATCTTCCACTTAAGTGAGAAAAATTACGAAGTCTCAATAAGATGAAAACTTTTTAAGACGGAGTCTTTTTGCAGAAATGTGAAAGGCCCAAAATCAAGGCCAAAACTTAACCGTACTCCTGTCAAAGACGGATTTGGCAGCCTGGCGAATTTTTAACTGATGCGCACCGGTGTGGATTCTCTAAGAATCAGTAAAACTGGAGACGAGTCTGCCTCGACCGAGTTCCTCTCTCTCAAGCAGTTAAGAACTCTAAACTATTCCAAAGTGTATCAGATTGTTAAAAAGTTTTACTTTCTTTCTGCAAGCAAAGTTGATTGCCGGGGCTGCCATAAATGTTGCGGAAATATCTAAAAACTAGGTTCACAGGATGGTGGGGCACAGGGCAGCTTTGGAGCACAGAGTTATGGGAAAATCAGGCATTTTCAGCTATCAGCAAGAGGAGGACCGGAATATTTTGCCCATAATCTCTTAATACTTTCAACACAGTTTATGCAAGCAAAGCCTACAGCAGTCACAGGCTCGGCAAAACAGCCATACAGCAAAACGCAACCAAACCCCCGTGTTTGGCCGAGACAATCTCGTGTTCCCTGCTACCATTTCATTATTACAGACGACTATGTTTCCCTCCGTAATTCCTCGCTCTCTCCTCTCCCTGCACCGTGTCGGTGTTAAAACGAAAAGCCACGTAAACGCAATTCTGCCTTACGGCTCATTTCTTGGAAACACACCCCTCACTTGGCTTGGTGATCACCTGATAACACAGAAATAAACCTACAGTTCACCAATATCCTAGTAGTAAACAAACAACACAGCCCTGTATTTCTGAATGTAAGTGAGGAAGACGCAGTGCAACGGGCCAGTGCACTTTCACCTTAACCCCTTTGTGCAGAATGCAAATATTGCCAATATTTCCTGTTGTGCATGAGCCTACTTAAGCATTACAATTCAGTATTTGCGTCACGGAGACTGTGGAAAATTATTCCAGCAAAGCAACACATTTGGTAATTCATGTCGGAAAATGTCGGAATTTGCGGAAGCCGGCGTCTATATCTGCTCAAAGGGGTTAACACACGCTGAAACGGAACAATTGACGGATGGAGGAATGGATGGGCAGAAAGAGGGACAAGCTCCATAGCAATATCTTCACGAGGTGGAGGGGGATAAGATAGAAGATTTAGGCCGACTCCTAAAGGAATCAGGGTCTAAACACTGGTGCTTGAACAGGTTGCATTTACAGACAGACGTCTTATTTCTGAAAAACTGAGCCCCAAAGAGCCTTTAAGAGTGAGCACAGGCCTGTTTAGAGGAATGCTTCCCAACTCATCCACCAATCCATTATCTAACTGCTTACCGCTGCTATAAGTGTGGCTTTCTGGAGTATTAACAGCCTGGACAGTGCACCTATTCATCGCAGGTCCGGAACCTCAACGAGTTCAAGTCAAAAAACAAAGCGGATGTTAAATTACCTCTAGAAGCGTCTCACGAGTCACACCTGGAAATTTTCTCCAAGTTTGTGCACCAATGTTGGAGGGCCAATGGAGCACCAGAAGTGGAGACAGGCTGGGCCACACTTCCTGTTCACACAGCCCCACACCTTTTTACCACCATCGCCCAATCCAAGCCAGGAAAATCCACGTCATTCAGTAAGCACTAAAGGCTTCTTTGTAAAACAAAGTGTGAATTCTCCGTCTGCCGTGTGGCCTTGCTCCCTTTTTTTTCCCCACTTGAATGCGAAGGGTTTGTAAATTTCATGATTCAAGCTTCGCCAAGTGCTAATCTGAGGCGACCTGCAGCCATTTCTGAATCACATTTTAATTTCTGGTCACCATCCATACATTAAACACTGGAGTCTCTAATAGTCATGTTCATGCCTATTTGAGAGAGAAAACTCATTTTCTAAGCCGCTAATTCCTAGTCAGAATAGTTGAGGGGAGATAGGTCGAGATGCGAGGATATGGCCAGGATAGCCCACAAGTCAACTAGCCTTCAACATCAATCACAGCCCAGGGCCACACAAAGTTACAATGTGGCCGCAAAAACTTCTGACTAGATGGTCCACCACGGCCACCAAGTTTTGTCCCAATAAACATTCCCTATTTTCCAAAATATGCGCAAATTTGTGCTTAATTTTTCTGCAAGCAAACTGTCTAAATATTGTATGAGCTTCCAGTACGTCGATATTAAGAACGTTAGTCCCCTGTCAAATGTTTTCATGTTGGGGCTGTCAAAATTTGGCTTTATCAACAGGTAACTAAATGTCACCTCCACGGAAAATGAACCATCTATCGGACTCATATGAGAGGCAAACGACAACGTTATTGTTACCAGATTATGAGCTGCGTAGGCAGCACAAATGTTGAAACGGGTGAAAGCAAGAATAGAACTGGACAGAGTACGATCATGCAGACCATCTTCTGCAATACTGAGTAGTATGATGATGGCCCAGAGCGAGTATAGCCTGTAAAATTGACCTCCATCCTCCCGCAAAATTGCGCAATGTTCAGAAATGTGAATCACGAGCTGAGTCTTCATATGCGTTGCTGAGCTTTAGAAGTCCACTTGGCGGAGAGAAAAACCACATTTCTACTCTATTTATTTCCAGTTTTGTTTCCATTAACCTCAACCATGTGGCCAAAGGCGGTTTAATCCTTCTTTACCACGGTCAGTAAGCGGACAGTCCGGTTGGCTATAAGTGCATGAGTGTAGCCCCAAAAGCCCGCTTCTCCTTTTTTGTGTATTATTTGGCCAATACTGTCGCCATGGCAACGGAAATTGATACGTGTCATGAGTGAAGTATATCCCACGTCCATACTAAATATGAAAGTAATCTGTCAAAAATTGCAGCCTGTACTGCATCCACAAGGAAATCTGTATGTGCATCAAATTTGCATATTATTCGGCCAATACTGTCGCCATGGCAACCAAAATCGAAAGGTGTCATAAGTGAAGTAGAACACATGTCTATACCAAATATGAAAGGAATCGGTGAAAAATTACAGCCTGTAGAGCGTCCACAAGAAGGTGTCTACGGACGCGGCGGAGACGACACAAGTGAATCCATAGTAGCCGCCCAACTTTGTCCGGGGGCTAAAATAACCAATACAATACAATAACTACAATAACAATAACGGGACACTGTTTGGAATGGAAAATCATTTAAGCAGAGTGGAAATGTGACTGAGTGGAAAGGGTAGAACCTTTTCTGCAATAATCAGTGGCCATTTGACCGGCTGAGAGTGAACAAAGCCAGAGAAACTCGCCTCGAAGCTGGGTTTTCACGATTCTTTGTACGATGCAAGTACTGACGCAGGCAGGAATCACCTCATTTGGAGTGTATAGCTATTTTTGATGATTAAAAGGGGAACTACGCAGGATTTCAGCCATAATTATTGTGCCTTGGAATCACTGTGATGGTTAAGCGCCTTGTTATGGGGAGAATGGGGCTCATCTGCCTGCTCCCTAGCGCATCTTGGCTGAAAACCGACCTTGCAAGATCAGGTCAGGGAAGACAGCTTCTCTTCACTGGTGTTATGATGGCGGAGCGAGAAGTCAGACACGAGTCAATCTTGGTCCAGCTTTTTTAGAATAGAGAGAGCTCAAGGAGAAAGAAGCATGCAAATCAGATGCCGACCTGGCGTTGTTGCTGTTGCACTTGTAAGTATCGTTGAGAAAAAATGTATGTATTCCTAGTACTCATATGTCGTAGTCTACTCTTCATGTTTGCTGTTGTTTATAACGGCCTCTGCGCGATTATTGTATGAGTGGTGCTTGACACTTGTTAGGTAGCAGAGATGTTAACATAGTTACCGGTAAATGCGTTTGTTTGCCATGTAGCTGTTATTTATTTTACTGCATCGTCCTGTTTCTGCCCCAGGGGTGCAATTTTACTGTGAGCCACATAACTTTGTCGGCCGAATCTAGGTTTTGTGAGTTTTGTGCAGTTCGCTATTTACATTGCGCAATTCAAGGTTTGTTAGAAGAGCAACTAAAAGAGTAACTAGAAGAGCGTATTACGAAAACATTACGTCTGATAAATATCGGTGCTGAGGGAAAAAAACTCTGAAAACCTAAACAAAAAACCTGCAGTTATCCTTTGCCTTTTACTTTTTCTGTTTATGACAGACATAAACGTAAAACGTGATATACATGGGTACAAACCTCGGAAGACATTGCTTCAGGACTGCCTTCTCGCCGCCTTCGTTGTAAACAAATGCACATGTACGGGGGGCGGAGGAGGTGGCTGCCATGAGATTTTTACAACAATTCGGTGAAATTTGCACACCAGAACTATAGGGGGAGCTGCGGAGAAGGGAAAAAAGCACCAAACCAACAAAGAAGCAAGCGATTTCTGACCAACTCGCATAGTTCCTCTTTAATGTGTGCAACCTCTCGCCCATGGTAAATGAAGCCTTTAAGAATGGTTTTGAAATAGCTAGGACAATTGTGAAAACGCCTTCAGGTGGACAGGGAATTCGGAATTAGAGGCTGCAAATAAGAAACCAACTTCAGCCTCAAGTAACATGTCATATCCCAGTAAAGTTTTTTTGAAAATGCCTTTTTTGTATCGATTACGGCGTTCACAATTAGGCCACCAAAGTTTGACTTGGGCCACCGGATATTGGGCCTTGGTTGCCCGCAGGACCACTGCTTAAAAATGTATCAGTCAACCCCTGCAAATGCAAAAAATGTTTCTCGTTTTAGGTTTCTCAGTGGAGCAGCTTTTGGCTGCCTCATTTTTTTGCAAGGAATTACCCAGCAGGGCCAAATTTGTGTTGCAGAATCATGACTCGATGCGATAAAAACACAATCTGTACAAACCGGACTGGAACAGTGCGTTGTTAACTGACCTCTCAGAAACAGGCACCGTGCCACCGTGGGCACATAAATGGCCCAGAGTGTGGACTGCCTGCTCCGTCCCCATAAAAAGAAAGCAGAAAAAAACATTATCCCAATGTTCCATGTCGTAACATTCACAAAACCTTCTAATGACAAGGCGAGGATATTTTGAGTAAGCGGAGTCACTACAAACCAGCAGCAGCTACGGCTAATTTTCCGAAAGCGCAGTTAGCCTCCAGCTCATAAGCACTGACAGGCTGGGAACTGAGCCTTGCTTTCTTCAAGACCAAAAAGAGAAGGAACTGCAACTCCCCGAACCCTAAAAATACAAAATCGATACATGCAAAAAAAAAAAACTTGCCAATTGAAGTAGTTAGTCCTAACTCTAGCCATCAATCATCATTTTCAAATCCAGCGTGCTCAAGTACAGAGCCAGAACGCGTGAACCGTGGCCGTCCAAATATTTGTGGACCTTTCTGCATGTAATGCAAGCCCACAATGACGATGAATTACACAAAACCTTTGTTCTCTCCCCAAGCTTTCCCGGGCAGGTTTTCACTCGAGCACACGGAGCTGAACAACCCGCCCACTGCATTCAACAGCTAAGGCCTTTCATACAAGATGGATTAGACAGAAAAAACCCAGTGAAAAAAAGTGCTCTTTGCCAACAGCGCATCACAGCTTGGATCTAAGAAAAGATCACAGGATTCTCAGCCCTCATATGAATGGGGAAATACCAGCGTGCGTCAAGTGTCAATTAATTAGCCCTTCATTTACAGCAGCACATACTCACACACTTCTTATTACACATTTCCCCTGACAGACTCGCACTAAAAGCTTCGAGGGCTGTGAAAATACGAGCATATTGATGATTGGCACTTTTTCAGCGGGTCTGGCCCTTTAACTAAGGGACAAGATCACATACGGGATAAGAATGTTTATATAGTAACATTCCAAGCAAAAACACAAGATTAAAATGCTTGTAATGAAGCATTCTAAAACCTATTTAACACTTGTAGCAGGTGATTCAAAGGGATTGAGCTCTAGAACCCTAAAAAATTATTGAAGACAGACAAAGAAAATATTTAACCCTTTGCAGAATAGTTATGTTCTCAGCTGACAATACTGGAAGAAAGCCCAATTTCTCCAGGAGCTTAATTGCTCAGTTCATCAGAAGTGGACCAATTCTCCCCTATCGCAGTCCCAAAAGATCCCTGCATCTGCTTCTCTCTTTCAAAATAGGAAAGAAGTTATTGTCGGATGCATCGCCGACTGCATTGATTTCCACAACAGTCGAGCAGCAGAGGGTGAAATTACTTGAGAGACAGTTTCTCGCTTACTCGTGCAAAGGGAGTCCTCACTTCCATCATCATCCTCACTAACATGCCTTCACCTGCAGACATCATGAGCTGCCCACAGCCAAATAGTTTTAGCCGATAGAAATATTTCACCAATGTCATAAAAAAAACAAGTAAAGGCTGGAGCCGAAAAATACCAACACCTGAAACAAAGGGGAAAAACACTTGTGCCCTATAAGTTTTCATCGATATCATATGTGCCTCAGGGGTGATACCAGCAACTGTGCCAGATCAATGAAAAGAAACACGAGGCACCATTTTCCCACACATTACGGTAATTATAACCATCTACGTGGTCATGCTTCAAGAAATGTTTCTTAATCCCCATCTTTAGACCAAGCAGATTTCATACTGTGATTAAAAGAATAAATAATGACAATAATTGCCACATTCTGTCTTTATTTGAAGTTAGTCTCCAACGGTCTAGTTTTAGACCCCACAAGGGATTTGAAACCTCCACAAGCACTCTTCTGTGCTTCCAAGAAATATTACTGAACAGCACACGCATATGATTTTCATTGTCCTTGTTTCTTTATAAAGGTCCCATGTTATGAGCTTTTTTTTAACTTCTGAGAATATTATGGAGCAGCACATGAATGTAATTTTTCTTTTTTTCCTTTTTTTCAGGGCTAAACGCAAATATTGGCACTCAATGATGTATGATATCAAAATCAAAGCAGTTGAAAGCCTGTCATGTGGCGACTTGTTGACAAGAGTTCCCGCGGGGGGGGGGGGGGGGGTTCAAGCCGAGCACAGCAGCAGCACGGAGCACAAGGAAAGAATGGGCAGCCGTAAACAATGCTGGGAAGGTCTGTTGTGACATCAAAAAGAACAGAAAATTTGAAACCATACATTTCAAATGCTGACGTGGAAAAGAGGGCTGTAACAGCCACAGTCAACCTCATACAGAGGCGATTACTGTACAGGTGGACTGAACTGGGATTTTTTTCTTTTAAGAATTTTCCATAATACAGGTTCTTTAAAATGGCAGCCTTTCAGATACGGAACGACGTGTTAATTGGCTGCAACTTGAAAAGGAATGACCTTCCAAAAATAGCGGCTTCGCGTCAGCGCAAGTTCATTCTACACTGCACAACACCACTGCAAGTATTAATCACCGATGCACTAAAGCCGCTTTCACACCGGACGCGAAACAAATGTTTTGCACGAGAGATTACATTCAAAGTCAATGCAAAGACGCGAATACATGCGAAACGCGTGCATTCGTGTCTTTGCATTGACTTTGAATGTAAATCGGTCATGTGAAAAATTTGTTTCGCGTCCAGTGTGAAAGCGGCTTTAGAGGAGCTCCCATTCTTCACCGGCTGACAGGTGTATGTACACAAATCGCAGAACAGTGAGTGCTCAGAGCCACAAGCCATGACGACCATTTCGCTAAAGGGCAACCATTTTATCGAAAGGTAAACTGTTTAAAGACTCGTCCATCTAGTGATGTTGCACAAGGCAATTATAAACAAGGCTGTTTTATAAATGGACTTCTCAAAGCTGGCTGACTTAGCGGAGTTAGCACCTTGAGGCCAGATGCATTGGCGCAATGGACCCGAGTGCCATGGCAACTCGGCTTACGTCACACGTGGCGACCAAACCTAAGAGACTTGTTCCCTGTTGTTTGAAAATACAGCATAAATTCCTGAAATTCTGACGTAGACCGTGAAGACCATACGTATATATGGTCAATCTTTTCATAGGCTCAGGGCTCTAATGTACACAGGGAAAGCAATGAATGTGAAGCCCAATTACAGCCAGTCACTATACACCCATCATGCATAGTGCCCCCGGTACGAGCCTCTGGAGGCAGTGTTATGATCTGGGGTTGCTTCAGTTAGTCAGATGTCGGCACAGCAATATGATGAAGGAATGAAATGAAATCAGCAGACCACTGGAACGTCCTGAATGACCAGGTATCCCATCAACAGACTTTTTAATACCTTACAGCAGGGCTATTCAACATTCTCCCGCAAGGGCTGGAGTGTGTGCGGCTTTCATTCCAACCAAGCACTTACACACCTGATACTACTAATCAAGCTCATAAGCAAAGACCTTTGGGGCTGATTAGTGGTATCAGGTGTGTAAGTGTTTGGTTGGAATGAAAAGCCGCACCCACAGCGGCCCTTTCTGGACACGACTGAATAGCCCTGTCTTACAGCATATTCCAGGAAGACAATGCCAAGATTCATTGGGCGAGAGTGGTTCAACAAACTTGAGGAATCATTTTTCACGCACAAATTCACCACCACACAGTCCTGACCTTAACCAACTGCAAGTCTTTAGGATGTGCTGGGAACGCTTTACGGAGAGGCTCCACCTTTCCCCTACTTCACTGCCCTCAGTTTGTCTCTCTTGACGTCACGTCCACGTTCCTTGACTGTCATTTAGCGCTCTTTTGTTAACTTTACTGGTC
The DNA here is from genome assembly GCA_029721435.1 of Gymnothorax reevesii. Classification (NCBI taxonomy): domain Eukaryota; kingdom Metazoa; phylum Chordata; class Actinopteri; order Anguilliformes; family Muraenidae; genus Gymnothorax; species Gymnothorax reevesii. Next base: position 17,822,419 of record CM056579.1, read on the forward strand.
TCTTCTGTTGTCTACGGTTTGTTCAATTGCTACTAATTTTATTAAGCGCTTCTCGTCACTTGAACTATTGGCACTTAACTTGCCTCCTTGGAGCTCTGCACTTCTGTACTGAACTTTTGCACGTCTCTCTGGATAAGGGCGTCAGTCAAGTCCCTGTAATGTAATGTTTGACTCAGTACAATCATCCGTAATGGATCGCGGCCAAAAATTGGTGCAACTCCGGTCGAAAACAAATGTTATACATTGCAGTAGATTGTTGAAACAATGCCAGGACAAATGTGGCTGTGATCAAAGCTAAAGGCGGTCCAACAAGATATTAGTGTGTGGGACCTTATTTTTGGTCGGGCAGTGTACACTGTATCACTACAGCAAAGCTGAAACAGTGGAGCTCACCCACCCAACAACAGTCACTCTGTTAGCATCCAGCTGCAATGGCCCAGGGGAAGAGATCTCCACACATTTGGACTGTATTCCAGGAAAACAAGAAAAAACATTTTTTTGGCTCTTAGTGAATTTAAATGCTGCACTTTGATGCGTAATATATGCAAAAGAAGAATGGCTGTGGTTTCAGGGCTAATAGGAATATTAGCAATGTGAATAATGCCAAATAATTTAAACGTTCCGGATGGGTATATTAATTTTTCACATCCCCGCTGCGCTCACAGAGCAAACAGGGAAAACGTGACCACTGAAGGTAATGGCCAAATAATCAAGATCCTCTCAGAGATGCAGGGCAGCAGACCAGGAACATCTGCTTCATTATCAAATTATAAAACTAATAATCTCATTAATTATTTAAATTGCGGTAATGAAGCGGACATTATTCAGTTACATGGGGTTACTGGCCCTGCTGTAGGGCTCAGCAGCTGCGCTGATGATGCGGTGGCCGCACTGGGGCTCCATTCAAACTCTCTGAGATCCAGTGACACACTTTCACCATCAGCCTATAAGCTGCCCATAGGGCATGTGATGAGTTATCTGTATACAGACCAGCTGTGTGATGAGTTATCTGTGTACAGACCAGCTGTGCTTCATCCACAGCCACTGCCAGCACTGAGATTGCTGTGCTTTCAAAAGGTTCTCTATCTGGACCCACTCAATGATGTGTGCATGTGCGTGTGTGTGCGTGCGCATGTGTTCGTACATGTGAGCATCTGTGTGTGCGTGTGTGTGTGTGTGTGTGCGTATATGTGAGCATCTGTGTGTGCGTTCGTGTTCGTACATGTGAGCATCTGTGTGTGCGTGTGTGTGTGTGTGTGTGTGCGTGCGTGCGTATGTGTGCGTACGTGTGAGCATCTGTGTGTGTGTGTGTGTGCGCGCGCGTGTGTGTGCGTGTATGTGTGTGTTTGCGTGTGAGCATCTGTGTATGAGTGTGCGTGTTTGCGTGTGAGCATCTGTGTGTGTGTGCGCCCGCGCGCACTCGTGTCAGTGTGTGAGAGGGTGAAGCAGCACACAGCGTTTTGGTGACTCGCCATATTAAAATAAAATTACTTTGCATCTTTTAATCTCCCAGGCACATACTGCCTGTGATCATCCACCGCTTTATAACAGTCTCTCTGAGGACAACCTCCCCACTAACATACTGTACAAAAACACACACACACACACACACCATCGATACCACCCCCAACCTCCTCAACATACACACACTATACACACACCATACATTCACAATTGGAGACGCCACACGCGCGCGCACACACACACACACACACACACACACACACACACACACACACACACACACACACACACACACACACACTGCAACCAGCTCTCAAATTACAAGCGTGGTGCACAGGCAAAACAAGCGATAATACAACAACTCGCCAGGATGTTTTTTTTTAGATGCTGCTTCAGGGTTTGACATCACAATCATTGACAACGAGGGCTGTACAGCAAAGCGGGTGAATATCTTTTCATCTCAATCTTTGTAATTTTATTCTGTTACTTAATAGAATTAAGAAGCATGATTTCTGTGTTTCTGGCAGTGTTGATCTGTGCAGAGGGCAGCGCTGCAGATCAGTATACAGTGTGCAGCGTCAGGAGTTTCGCTTGGTTGCATGCGGTGCACAGAGCCCACACAGTAATGCAGGCAGCAGGACCGTGTAACACAGATATCAGAGTCCAAAGTCACAGTAGTACTGCTGTAATATCAGGGATAAGGGCAAAAACAAACGCCCCGCTTCGCAAACTGACCCCGAAATCAGGAGACTTTGGGCACAAAATACCCATAAAAGGAAAGCAAAGACAGGAGTAGAGTGAAAATACTGTCGTCAGTAACAGAGCTGGAACGATGGAAAAGAAAAAAGCCGCTCTTTCCTTCCCGAAGTTACCGGCGCCAATTTCTGCCACCCAGTGCTCCAAAAACACATGACTTGCCCGCAATCCTTCTGAATTGCCCCAAGATTTTAAGCAAAAACTGACCCATTTGAAAATGTAAACTTCACAGGCTGATGTGGCGGCTCCTTTCGCTCCAGTTTCTGAGCGTGCAGGCGTTTGCGCACACACACACCTCTCACTCGCTGGCCTTCCTCTCCGCACACACCAGCTCACGGCACAGCCACACATCTCCACCGGCCAATCAAAACCCTCCCTGCCCTGAAGTAACAGCGCATGATGAATTGGGCCCGGCTGCCGATGGGAAACAGGTGGCAGCATGACACACACACACACACACACACACACACACACAAAAGAAAAGCACATTTGGGTGAGCATTTTAATAACTTTGCTGGCATTGGAGTGGCTGTTTTAGAAGAACAAGGGAGAGAAAAGAAAGAAAAAAAAAATCAGTTCCTGGCTGCAGAGAGAAGAACCAGCACTATTCCATGTGATGGAAACCTGACACCTAACCGGCTTTAACTTAAACATCCCAGCAGGCCTAAAGACAGCTATAAAGGTGTCTGGCCTTCTTTATGTTGTGGTCCACAGTCTGATGCTGAGCAGTGTGTATAGCAGCACAGACACACCCCCACTCCAGACCTCCCCCTCCAGTTCACAGTACTGTTACAGCTTCAGCAAAACACATGGTATTTTTTACCCGATACTCACAATGAGTATGAGCTGTATGACGACTGATGAACAGAGGCAGGGGGTCACAGTGTTCAGGCAAATCTTTATCAGGGTAAAGGCCAACATTACTTCATGTGACTGAAAAATGTGTAATACTTTTGATGGCGGCCATGATGGATTCCAGCCCATTTTATATTGATGAATACTTTTCATGGTGATGATTTTGTGTGTGTGTGCGTGTGTGAGGGGGGATTACGGCACTAACAGTGATTCAGATGAGTCCCAGAGCCAATAAAGTGGCTTCGTAGCCCTTTCCAGACTGATTGATGTCAATAACTTTGTTTCTCACCCGTTGTTGAATTTCTTTAGATCGCAGCAGCATGTGCTGCTTTTTTGTCTACTTCACATTGCCATTATCAATTAAATGTGTTTCATTGGTTGATTTAGTGTCTACGGGGGCAAAAACTTTATCACAAAGGGCCAGGTGGAGTTAGATAGCTTTTTTCCTTCAAGAAATGAATCCATCACTTAAAAACTGCATTTTGTGTTTACTCGGGCCATCTTTGTCCAATATCAAAATGAGCCTGATGATCTGACACATATAGGTTTGACAAACATGCAAACATATGTAATACAAGGGATAGCGGCTCCATTAGAGCATCCAATCCAAGTCAAACTGGACCATATATTGAGGGTAAAAAAAACGCAATATTATACTCCATACCACGGAGAAATCGTTTGTTGGAGGGAAATGACTTGCTTCTCAGTGACTGAATGTAGGAAATCAACCTCAGGAAATCCTCTTCAGTCCAGCCTTCCTCCCAACACACCTCCAAATTACAACTGTGCTAAAATAAGAACTGCACTGAGGAGCTGTTTTGCGAAGTTGTCACACAGGAGGGAAAACTGTGTTTCCACAACACAGCAACGCAGCTACTGAAGAGCTGACTTCACTTCCTGGATATTTTTAAGCATCGCCTCAGTTTTAGCGTTCAGTTTCATTTCTTGGCGGAAGAATATTTTAGATTCTGTACCAAAAATTTATGCTGACCAGCCAGCCGTATAATGGGTCTTTAGGAGTCTCTCGTTACGGAAACAAGAAGCTTGTGAACCGACACGCTCTTCCCCACTGAGGCAGTTTTAGAAAAATTGAGTTCCTGGTGTCTGTATAGTCACTGACAAAAATTCACTGATAATTTTGTAATGGTGGGCTGGGCCTGCCCAGCTTGTAGGTAGTGCCAGCTTGTCAGGCTCACAGGGCGGGCCATGATGACGGCTGGCAAGAGCAGAGCCTGTTTCAGCATGCCCGCTTCTGCCTACTGAGCAAAGCTATACGTATACTGAAGACATAAATAGACCAGCCTTCGGAAAAGAGATTTCAGCTATGAGGCAACCGCTGCTGCTCGCGCTTGATTTACCCAATGGAGCGGTCCTTGAAGGTAAACTAGCATGTTGATATCAGCCAGCCTCAAATTAAACTCATCATGGTGCATAGGAATACCCATACTACACCTGAACATACTAAACTTGCTTTGATATCTTATCCTTAACCATCAATTTAGTATGTAGTATGTACTAGAAGTGCGAATCAGCGCTGCCTATGCGATACAGAACACAGGGTGGATCCGAATTCTCTGAAACGAATGGCCTTTTACCTTCTTCGCTTTTCCGTGGCCTCGAAAGAAAACATCACTTGGGTAAAGGGAGGAACAAGGGTTTTAGCTCCAAAAGGGGGTGATCGTTTTCCAATGATAGGTTGTTTGTTTACCGTTTGCTTCACATTTACTTAGTAGTACACATCAAGGGCTTTAAAATGACACCAACTATTTGGAAATTGAAAGGTACCCACAGGGTCAAAATCTGGGTCAAAAAGGGCCACGCCCAGATTAGTGGACAGGAAAGGGTTAATCTTGCCAAAAAAAAAACTGGGAGATGGTATAAAGATCCTCTCTGCAATTTTGTAAAGCTCTACATGTATACTTTACTATCTGAAGAAATTAAGTTGCTCGCTTTCTTAGTTTTTGATTTTTAGGCAGGTGAAAATGCTTACAAACTGCTAACACGGGGTTAATTCTGACAGACACGCCCCCTTTTTCAAAACCCTATAAAATCTGAACGCAGACAGATATTGAACAAAAACAAATTGTTATTTTCTTCTACCACTAGACACTACAACCAAAGAAACAAGCAATTCTGAAATCATCAAACTGGGAGGTTCCCCCATTTTGGGTAATTTCATATGTAATGACCCCACAGTTTGATCCATGCACAGGATTTGAAGATTTAGACAAACTTCGAATTTTGCATACAGCTTTTCACCCGCAGTATAGTAAACACTGGGTGGTATTCGGATGAATACTGAACATCGGGGGTGAAAAAACTAAATAAATAAATAAATAATTCTTGTTTAGTCCTGATGCTCTGGTGCTGCTTAGAGAGATTTTCATACAGGAAGCCCAGCCACGTCTTCCTTAAAGCAGAGGCGTCTCAGACTGGAAGCAGCCTCAGAAATGACGAGAATAATTTACTTGTTTATTGTAAATAATAATGAGGACATGGATGCATGAGCAATTTCAGATGTATACTACAGCCGTACAGGCTTCTCATCATCTGTCCTTGTGATGTCAGCAAGAGAAACCTCTGGAATCATTTATAATGAGTTTCATCACACAAACGCACACACGCACGCACGCACACACACACACACACACACACCCGTGCAGAGGCAGAGATATGCTCACAGGCGCGCACACACACACGCGCATACACACAAACCCGTGCACAGGCAGAGATATGCTCACAGACGCGCACACACACACACACGCGCGCGCACACACACACACACACACACACACACACACACACACACACACACACACACACACACACACACACACACACACACACACACACACACACACACACACACACACAGTTTAACTTCATCTTTCCTTACACCAAAATCCCATTGATTTCTATACCCCTCAAATCAACCCAAATCTTAACCTCCTGCCTCACACAAATCTTCACGCCAACATGAACCCCAACCTACAAAACCTGCAAAATTACCCAGCTTTTAACCTAAATTGAACATCTAATCTTAACTTGGGGCATCATTCTAATACCTATCTGTAATACTTCGTCCTAACCACATACATAACTGTAACCCCGGACCTTACCCAGCCCTCCGCCAAGAATTACGAGTTTTCGTCATAAGGACCGAAAAAAAATACCTCGATGTTGCTGTAAATCCTCACAAAATATTTTTTTGTCCCCACAAGTAGGGCTGGGCAATATATTGATATTTCGATATCGTGATAGAAAATAAAATATCATCGCGAAATTTGGATATCGTAATATCGTGATGAGAGATAAGCGTCGGCCTTTCTGGTTTTAAAAGCTGCATTACAGTAAAGGGTTGCATTTTTCTGTTGTCACTGTTGCCTGCACCTGCTTGGTCGTTATAGCAACATAGTAAATGGTTATCAAAAATATCACTCTGTAAATATATTTTGTGAAAGCACCAACATTTGTCTTGATAATATCGGCAAAATATTGATCTTGAGGTATTCGGTCAAAAAAATTAAAAATCAATTAAAAAAATTAATAAATAAAAAAATTGAGATCTCAGACTTTGTCCATATTGCTCAGCCCTACCCACAGATATAGCAATATACAGTGCACACGACGGACAGGCACTCAGTAGTGTGTAATAAACGCAGAGCAACAGGATGTGCACCCTGCTTTCAAGGGAAAGATTTATGACAGCGAATTACAGGGCTGAATTTACTTTAGCACACCCACATTTGGCATAAATAAGCATATGATGCAAAATTACATGGCATCATCAGTTTTACTGCAGTAATTTGAGTATTGATTTTATAAGCAGATGGGTCAACGTCAGGGCAAACAGGCTGATACTCTTCTAACTAACTTAAACCTTAACCCCTTACATTCAGACTTCTCACTTAAGTTTTCCCTTAAGTAGGTTCAAAGTCTGAAAAAGCTTTTTTTTCCGCATTATAGCACAAAGTCACATAAACATACTGCATCTTCTGGTTGCAGCGCTTCACTGAACCTACATCACACTTGGACTGAGAGAAATATTCAGACCCAAAACGCCATGTTTTTATGGCCACAGCATTACATCAAATGGAAAAATATCTGGATCTTGTGCATCATTTCATACACACTTCCCTGTAATTCATTCATTCATTCATCTTCTATATCCGCTTATTCCTCACTAGGGTCGCGGGGCGAGCTGGAGCCTATCCCAGCTGGCTACGGGCAAAGGCAGGGACCCACCCTGGACAGGTTGCCAATCCATCGCAGGGCGCACACACAATTCCCTGAAATTCAGCAGGACAAATTTGGGATCGTTGGAAACCTTGGGATCTCCAGTAGAATCGATAATAGGCCTGAAGTTTCACAGGTTTGAATGCAGCAACGGCGTTTGAAGAAATCGCCACTGGACATGGAAAAAGCACAAGTTCATGTTCAGTTTCATTATCATAAAAAAGCTGACTTCATACGTGCATGTAAAGTTATCACAGACCTGAATGGAGACTGGGGTCTCACTGACCTATACTGGGAGGGAAGAGCAGTGAAGCCAGAGAACGGCAAGAATTTGGCTCAGTTCTGGCCACCTGGCACCACCAAACTTCACCACCCCAAGTGCAGGGCTAATTCCTAAACCCACCAGAAACTTGAACCAGAAACCCTGCAGTAGGGCAATTCCACAGTATTCATTTTGTTACAGACAGAACATTTTCTGAAGTAATTGAGCTACTAATATGCTGGTTCTCTGAAATGTTTGAATGGCTCAATTTGAAGTACTCAAACAGAACTTCAGGTGATAAAAAATATGAATGTCATCAACAGCAAATAATTCACTGAATTAAATAAAGGAAAATGTGTTACAGACAGGGCAGATTGTGACGTAGGTTTTTTTGTAAAGTGTTTAAATCAAAAGTTCTCTTCATTTAGGAGATATTCTTCAAATTCAGCCATCAAGTGATGTACCCTTATATCAAAGGAATGTCATTCAAGAATTTTCAAACTAGGTGCACCAAGTATATGGAGGGGCCGCCTCTACCCCGCCAGCTGACCAATCGCTGAACTTCTTCCCCGCAGGTCAGCCAATCGCTGAATCTGATCACTCAGTCAGTCAGTCACTCACGCAGTAAAACAGACAGTGACATTCGAGTTTATAAGGGCAGGGCCGCTGCTCGGCCCAGTGCAAAAAATATCTGAACAGATGAATTTGACGGGGGTGTCGATGTGCGTTATGAGCTTTTGTCATTCTATATAAATATCAACTAATTACCACTAAAACTTGTATTGTTCAATATTATAAATACATTTGTGCTTCTGAGAGAGAGACAGCTACATATTATTTAACAAGAAATTATGTCCCATGACCATGACCCATGAAGCCAAAATACATTTTTCAGAAGATGTCTACTTGTAGATGTCCACTAAAATATCCACCAGGTATTTCATGAAAATGCTGTAAAAAGACATTTCTGGAGCCATGTCGCAGATACCATGGAATGCCCCAGTAACCAGTCAAGTAACCTTCAACCAGGTTACCCATCCATGGACAAACAAATGGCACAGATCACATAACCTCCCGCCAACTTCGTTGGGCGGAGGTGACAAAGGAAAATTATTCCAATAGTGACTGATGACGCTCATTGGTCCCATTAGTCAAAAATAACCCAACAGCATCAAGGACTGCAGTATCCAGGAGGTTTTCATTTCAACCGTAGTCACACTCCTTACACACACTCCTCACACACACTCCTCAGGGGTGAAGCGCAATCTTACAGGACTGTTGCGCTCCAGAGACAAAGCTTGCAACTACAGCTCAAGTCAGTGATGTCTCAGTCTTTATAAAGAGCCCATACATGAACACACAATACACAGACCACAGACTCACCCACCATCTTCTCCATTGTCGAATCAAAATTTCTAAACTGACAAGGGCAACGGTGTCAAAAGTCTGTGATTAATGACAAACAGGCGACAGGCAGATGGCGACAGGCCATTTTATTTCCAGGAGCGTGATGTACCTCCAGCTCATCCGTCCTTCGCCAGAGTACAGGAAGAAGTCATCCCAGCGGAAGCCAGCGGACATTTTGGCCCACGCAATGAACACCAGAACATGGCTAAAGCCTGACCACACAGAGCACACTTTTTTTATGCCTATCTGGGGGGCATTACACGGCAGCAGCATTTTGCATGTGTGTGGCAGGCGTGTTTGTGTGTGTGTGCGGCATGTGTGCGCGCGTGTGTGTGTGTGTGCGTGCGTGCGTGCGTGTGTGTATGTGCGCGCGCGCAGCATGGGCCTGGTTTAGCTGAGCTCCAAGTCCTCACCTCACTCATCTCTCAGATTCACTCATCTCAAGCATCTGACTTCATTAACACAACAACAGACAGGAAACAGAGCAAACATACCATGGAAATAAGCAACTGAGGACAGATGAAAGCTCCTTAATAAGTGTGTAAGAGTGCGCACGTGCATACATGTGTGTGTCTGTGTGTGGGTGTGTGTGTGTGTGTGTGTATGCACGCGCGCTACAGTATTGATTTGGGAGGAGATGTTCTACTGTCAGACTTCAGAACTCAGAAAAAATAAATTTCCTAAAACTAGAGCAACGTAGAACAATTCCGTACAAACTAAACTCAGCGCAGGCAAAATATTGGCAACTCGCGAATGAAAACATTGGCTAACGCTTCATGTACAAGTGAACACCATATTTTCTCCATAGTGATCTTCCCTGGCTCAACTTTAGGCAAACTGCCTACACAGTGGGATCTGAGACGCAGCATTAATAACTGAAATCTTACCAATGACAGAGCTGTGAAACTCCAGTCCACAGTGTCTCAGACCTGGCAGGGAGCTCTAAACTCAAAGCATCAGCCAGACCAGAGGCCTGACAGATCTGAGCACCAGAGATACTCCGTTACGATGGGCGCGTCTCAAAGTGCACTGAGCTTAACCCTTTCACGCCTGCATAGGGAAATTTCCACATTATGCTACTTGAATCCTAGGCCCAAATACAGATTTTTCTGTGTTTTTCAACTGCCTCTGGGTGTTCAATCTTATCCAGAAAGGGTCGGTGTGGGCGCAGGCTTTCATTCCAGTGAAGCACTTACACACCTGAGTCTACTGATCAAGGTCTACAGCAAAGATTTGAATTTAAACTGATCATGTACATTTGCTCTCGAGATGTGAAATCTGCCACATCTTGCTGCAAATTAATGCATCCAACTTGTGCTGAAATGCATAAGCAACCTTCAATTTTGCCATTTCATACCATGAAATGCGAAGGTTAACTCAGAATTCAATCAAAGCTTTGAGCACAAATCCAGTCTTAATTCACTTGGGCAGAGCATTCATGTTTGGCTTTGTAAAAGCTGGGTTTCAAAGGGTTAATTCGCCCGACCCTTGGCTTATATTCCCCCCTGATACGGACGACCCCTCCCCGCCTTAAGGGAGAGGGATGGAGACGCATGAGGATGTGGTCAGTGACACAGTGACGATGGGCACAGGCTGCCGTGTTCAGGAGCCCTCGGCCGCCCAACAGGAAGTAGAATTGTGCCGCCCTCTCTGTAAGCAGGAGTATCTTTATCATCCAGCCTAATACAATACGCTTTCAGCAGTCCTCCTCAAACTAGGCCCGAGTTCAAATTCACAGGAGAAAGAGATACATTTCAGCAATTGATATAAATGATGATTCAAAAGTCAAGGCCTGGCAATAATAAGACAATCAGGGCTGACTGCATGAAGCAGCGAATGCTGCAGTTAAGTGTAGAAACTTTCCTACTCTCCAGTAGGGAGGCATATTTTAAAAATCTTGCTCGCTCTTCGTTGCCGCAAACAAAACAAGCCTCAAAAACGTTGATGTCTGTACTATCAGCAGTTGTCCATGATGAGTTACTGTAGCCAAATGCTGACAAATGTTTTGCTGCAATTGTCTCTCATACCCAAAAGGGTCACACGTAACAACCCACCGAAAGAATCAGAGACGAACCCTGCAAAGGGTTTATTTTACAGTTAGGGCTCCTATTGTGCTCAGGGTCTGTAATTGTATTTGAACATTATTTAATTGGCTCACAATTTGCTAATATGTAACAAAAATGTGACAGGGGGGTTAAAATATGAAGTCTGTAATTCAACATTTGTCTTTAATTTTTCTGATTACCAAGAGCATCAGGTATCACAGATTAAATGGTACAGATCAATACCAACTGTCACAAGCTTGATACGTCAAATCAACTTCAAGAGGGTGGGAGTCAGCGCACACAGACTTTGACAAAAAATAACACCAAAATGTCCCCCAAAAAAAACCTTATTTTATGGTGTATCAGGTTCAACAAATAAAGAATTAGAAAGTTAAACATATAGTTACACAAAATGTAAGGCCTCTGGTCCGAGAGAGCCATACATCGCTGCTATAATATGCTGCAGCAAACTCGTCAGATTCAACGTACATTCATGAAATCAGCCAGAAATTCCGTAGAAATTTCAAGAGAAGTTACATATGGGAAGATCTGGTGTGAGTAACAAACTGACAGGTACTTTGTCACTACAGATTCCAAGCTAATTACATCAACCAAATTCTAAGGTTTCATTATGAAATGCACATTGAAAAAAATCTGTCAAATTTCCACAAGCATTGCGATATAGCCGTCAAATCGACTTACATTGCCACAAAGATTAGTATTGACGATCGCATACCGACTTTGTCCACACCCAGCTGCGACCCGTAGACCAATGAAGATCAGTCATTCAGTTTGCATACAATAACCAATAATGACAGCTGAAAAAAATCAAATCACTTTCCATTCACATTAGTCAATTTGCATTGAAAAAAATCTGTCCGAGTTCACCGTATGTTAATAAACTTCTGTCACATTCTAACATGGGTTGGTCATGATTCCGACGCGCATTGCCATGCTGGCAAACATACCAACCCAAAACGATCACAACGATCACTCGCACTTAACATTCAGGGTTCACAGATCAAGGTATAAGTATCCAAGGTGGGGCAACACTCTTATTTGAGTAAATGACTAATTATCAGAGTTTAAATTCAATGTACCTTGAAAAAAGACACGTTACAAACCTTGACAGATCCCCCTGCAGACGCTTAAACTCGCCATTAGCATCGATTTACGGGAAATGTTTGACGTCAGGGGTTTCTGTGCACATGGATGCAGGTATTGATTATTGGTGATTTCCAGGAATTCGCACAGCTTGGAAATTAATGGCGTGAGCAATGTACGTTGAATCTTGACAGAAAAGGAGCAGGTATTTTACGGAGTCGCATTCCTCGCGGCTCGCATGTGAATAAGTAAAAAAAAGATGGCATAATAATGTTATTTCATGGGTATACTGTGCTGAGCAAAACTAACAAAGTCTTAGCTCTGTTCAGCACTGCAAATGTAGGTTGTGACTCATCTCTCAAATTATTGATGGAATGGTCAACGTACGTTAACTCGGAACTTAAATTGCTGTAGAAAAATATTTTGCAAAGATAGGGAGATGAGGATCGGTAAGTGAGTATTTCAAAACAATTTCTTATCAAAGGATTCTGTTTGTGCTTCACAGAGGAAGGAGAAAAAGGTGAAACCTGCGCTTGAACAAATCACCCTGAAATTGCCACATTTTCCCTTCATTATAAGTAGACAGTTCCTGAAGTCAAAGGGATGAAAATCTGAAAACCGAGGGCTTGTTGGGTTTGTTTTGTTTCTAGAGTCTTTCAGAGTTAAATTGAACACAGAAAAGCAAGAAGGATGGGTATTTAATAATTCAGGTACATTTTATTTCAGTATATAACATGGTACCATACATATAACACATAAGCAAATTGTAAGCAAATTGCGATAAAAAAAACCCCCACAATCAGCCTATTGCTGTTTTTCACAAGGTCCATGCAATCATTTACAATAATTTATATATATATAATATAAAATTATGTGAGATATTGAAAACTAAAAATAACTGAACCTCAGGGCAGATCTGGCCTAAGGGGCAAATATTCTGGGCGTGGCTCATTGACTTTGGGGCCACGCCCAGTCACCCCTCAAATCTGCATCAGGGCCCGGACTATCCAAGAGGGTGGAAAGATGTACCATAAGTTACCTCAAATTTACAGACAAGAAAATCAAAGTCTCTAAAATCTGAGCAGCCATTAATCCTCTAGTGCACCAAGGGTTCTCAGCATCCCAGCTGTGCATTCATAATGTATAATGAACAGTAATGTACATGTCAGCTTGTGCACATTTTTTGTATTTCAGTAAGAGATGGCCTAACTATTCACCACGCTATGGAACAAAAAAAAAACAGAAACTTTACCCAACTTCAACTCTACATGTGTTTGCGAACTGTGTTGACCGCACAAATTGAAAGCCCAGTTGGCTAAAAGCATCACCCAAGTACCTAATCCAGAAATTGTATACAGACTTCACCTTAGGTAGCAAAAGAACATCATGTTCTGTGTTTGATGAGCAGGTAACCTTTACCTCTGGATCTCCCCCCCCCCCGTAACAAGTACAAACAAGAGTCATCAGATGATGACGTATCCCCCTGGCCCCCACCATATAATCTCAGAACCCCCGAAATATCAAAAGGCACCGCTTCAGGTCATGATTAATGTGTACAGCAAGTTTTATTGAGAAATATTGAACGGTTTTCAAGTTCTGCTCCAGAAACAAAGTGTTCACAGGCGGACGGACGAATAGACGGACAGACAACTGCACCAATGACTATATCCCACGCATGCCATTATTCAAAACTGCTTCAACATTAAATACTGCGCAAATTCTTCAAATCAATATCAGGTTAGTCACAGGATTAAATTGAGGTTATTCACCAACTACCGGTATTAGATTGCATAAATGACTCCAGATACCATGCTACAAATGACCTGTCATGATAATTTTTGAGACACAGAGCAAATGACACAACAACTGAACTGTCAGAAGTGCACTTGTGCAAACAAGTTTGTTAAAAACCCCCTATCGTGTCACAAGGTGCACAGCCAATTAGCCATTGCAAGTCATTTCAAAATCTGTCCTTAGCGACATCACAAGAAGGAGGGGCCGCCCAGAATGATGGATGGACGGATTTACTGGTTGGCTGCGGCTGATCCGTCCCTCTTGCCTCTGGGCAATCACTTCACCATATGATGTCACAAACAAACAGACTTTAAAATGGCTTGTATGGCTGTGCACCAGGTGACATGATAGAGGACCTTTGCATCGGTATTCTCTCCAGCCTAATTTCATCTTCAGAGGCAATTTAACAATACGTGCTCAAAATTTCAATTTTCAAATCCATGAAAATGTAGCTAATGAACCATAATTTTATCTGTACTCCTTCCACAAAGGGCTTCAACAGCAACCGTTACCATGGAATGCACTGACAAGCTAACGAGCGAGATCAACATTCTTAATCCCCGTTAAAATCCCCGTTAAAAAAGTATTTTTAACGGTTAGCTAACAGGGCAGGTTAACATATAGAAAAGTGTTTCAAAACGGTTAAATGAATCTAGTGAAAAGTAGTGATGCGGACTGCAACCAAAGCTAGCCTATAATGGCTTTATTTATTTCTAAAGACGATCATCTTTAAAAAGAAAGGTCATGTCATAAGAGCAGGCATCAGGCACTGTTAGGCTGTTTGTTTCCGGTCAGTTACCAGGCTCATCACTACTCTGGCAGCTCAGCATGCTTTGAAAGCATGTTATGGTCTGGAGTCTACCGCACCAGCGTTCTAATACCAACATTTGATCAGCAGCATTGGCAACCAACTTGACCCAGTCTGGCTGGCCGAGACAGTTTTCTTTCATCACGCACTCACATGCAGGATACTGCGTAAATGCAACCTTAGCAGCACTGAAGCAGAGATACGGTCTGACAAAGTTGCAAATAATCTCTGCAAAAGATAAACTTCCAAGCAGAACAGCCCCTCCAACAGTTTTACTCGTCCCACACCTTTTCTCCCATTCGCTCAAAAACGCACGGTCAGGCATTATCGCTGAACCATGTACAGACAGACGACAACTGTTAACAGCCAAGCAACCAGGCATAATTGTTGAGCCCTGAACAGACCAACTACAAACATCTAGGCCAAAGCAGCCGGCTGACTATTCCACCACAGCTTTTAAATCACCATTCCGCCTCAGTTTAACAAGAAATGACAGAAATGTAATGTCAAGATCTGTGCAAGGTCAAGCATATTTTAATGTATCATGATCAAATCTAAATCGAGGGACCATTTACCTGGCACCCAAAGTGCCCTCAGCGACGCACACCGTCAGTGCCTGCACAAGAGCCAAATGGAACAGGTAGTGATAAAAAGTACCTCACGGTTTTTCTCATTTCCCTGCAAACAGCCCAACACACACACACTCATAGACACACACAGCAACGCGGCATGCCCTCCTGCACAATGACAGGTCTTTCCATACTCTCACCAATTTTCAGCAGGAAATAATAGCAAAGGGAAAATAAAACTTTCCCTCAAAGGGTATGGCTTCATTTCTGAGCAGGCGCAGGAGAGGCCTGACGCAGCGCATCCGTTCTGCATTTTGCATCAATCTACTGAAGATCAACTTCAGCTGAAGCAGCAGCCAGAAAAAATGGTTACCTTGTGGCCAAGTTGTAAAGCAAATCACAAGTAATAAATATCCTAATAACGCAAGGAAGCAGAGCAACACAAAGTGAGAAAATGGAGTGGAAGTCCATACATGATAAAGGAATTGGGCTACGGTGACAAGCAAATCAAAATGAATAATGAATTTGACCTTGTGCCAACATTACCAGCTTTAAAATTATGCCATTTGTTTTTTTGGCTGTCAGGGTCCAACTTTTTTCTGATTTTTTTTTTTCCTTTGAGGGTGGGGTGGGGGGAGGAATTAGCGTATGATCCAACAGCAGTCAAAAACAGTATCATCTTGAGTGTCAACAGGTCGAGCCGAGACGAAGACCAAACCCCAAGGAGTCAAGTTATTTTGTCCTCAAAAAGGGCCACCAGTCGACAGGTCTGCGATTCCCACTTTGATCATTTACAAGCACCCGGCAACACTTCCACCAAATTGTTTCATATATTAATTTTAGACCTTTGGATATTTCAAGGAATTAATTGCATCAACAGTTGACATCCAAAGGGAAATATATTAAGCAACCCACGAGAAGCTAGCAATGCAGCAACCATGGTTAAAGTCAACGATCTTTGAGGATTTCTGGCCAATGTTCTGCAAGCAAAGCTGGCCATTGCTTACACCCAACAAGCAACACTTCTTGGTTTTGTTTCTCTTGGCTTCTGCATTGTTCCTACAACTTACATGGCCCAGCACATGAAGCAGGAGTCCAGAAGGGTAAAGTCCGGGTCCAGAAAATAAAAATCCTCCCCAGAACTTTATTCCAACCACCTGGATTCACTTTGGACAGGAGATAGAGCCAATATGAGTGATCAGTTCATTCTGTGGGAGGGGATAAAAAAACTTAGCAGGACTTGTACTTTCTGACCCCTGGACTTTACCTCTCTGAGCAGGACCACAGTCCTGGTCATACAGGCAAGGTTTTCCTGCAGCAAAAGCCTAAGGTGCAACTTGCAGAGGTTTCATGAAGAAACCAGACGTGCTCGGAAAAGAAATCAGGCGTGTTCTCGGATTAGACCACAGCCAACTACCTGACTGGAGACAGCATCTGTCTGACGTTAACGACGAAGAGTGCCAATTCATGAAACTCTGGTTATAGTCACCTAGGCAGCTAGTTAACTTGGATCTGTATCCGAAACACCATTAGGGTGCAGCACTGCAAATGCTTAGCACCAACTGTTAAAAGCCGCTTTCACACCGGACGCGAAACGAATTTTTCGCACGACAGATTACATTCAAAGTCAACGCAAAGACGCGAATGCACGCGTTTCGCGTGTAGCTGCGTCTTTGCACTGACTTTCAATGTAATCTATCGTGCGGAAAAATTCGTTTCGCGTCCGGTGTGAAAGCAGCTTTAAATCTGGGGAACACAGACAATTAAGTCGGGCAGGTTTAAGTCCGAACATTAGCGCGATGTCATAAAATACAGCGATTCAAACACAGAGCATCTGGCCCGCCGAGACATCCATGCCAGCCTAACACACAGCCACTGATGTTTCCATACAGGATTGACCAGACAGGGCCCCTGAAACCTTGCTAACGAGAAACTAGCCAGATAGCTAGCCTCGCTTCGCTTCCCAACTAGCAAGCTATGCGTATCACTTCGCTTTGCACTGTAATTTCAGCCAACTGCGAAGCAACGACATTGTCAGACAGGAAACAAGCATCGACTGACGTCGGCTGCCATAAACAATTTGGTTTATATGCATCTTTACGCACGAAGTGCGTAGGTCGGAATCACACTCAACATGTCAAGTGGCCAGCATTAGCTAACATTGACATCTTGCTAACTAGCATGCTAGTTCCGTAAGAACTTACCTTGAGAAAAGGGGGTGAATCTGTTTTGTTGATGCAGCCAGTCGGCTAACGCTGAAATCATCCAAGAAATTGTCTCTTTTTTTGTCAACGGACGACCCTAAAGCAGTGTGGTTTCTCGGGGATTTCGAGCACTTCGCCCTTTCATCCGTCTCGGTTTCAGCTCTGCATCAAATTACAACATAAAATCCAAACGCAAGCGCTCGCACTGCCTCCACAGCGGGAGAAAAATCTGTCATATTCGAGTCAAAATGGCGGACATTGTGACGGGAGCGCGCAACCCGGGGGAAAATTCGCTCTCGGTATAAACGAGACGAGAGCGCGCACATTACATTTTCAGATTTAACTCTTTAAGACTCAAAATTCAGGATTCAGTCATTCATTATCATCTCAATGAAATTGATTGGAATTTGTCTTGGTGAGAGCTCAAATAACCATACAAAGGCATAGCAACAAAAGCAAAACAAATGCACTTACACATGGAAATATCCAAAATTAATAATTAATATAAGATGAATATGCAGCATAAAATACTCCATCAGAGTAAAAACTCTTTCTAATGTACTGAATAAGAGTAAAGAAAAGCAGATATACTCTATCAGAGTAAATATTACATAAATGGCCAGTTAGTAAAAACCAACTGGGTGACACAGTAAGAAAGGGTGTCTTTTAGTTAGCACAGTTAAGGCTTCAGCCTCACTCTCTTCAGTTTAGCATGTATCTATTTTCAGAATAGAATTTTGAATTTGGGGTTATGAGGGGGTTGCCGAAATGAGGAAATCATGGTTACACCCTGCAGTTTTCAAACAATAGTTAAAAAAAAACCTTAGCATAAAGGTAGCGTTTAGGATTTCTGAAGACATTCCAAGCCAAGCTACTTCTATATGTCAGTACCAAGCAGTCATGATGTTCCTGTGTTGTAATTCAAACGTTATATGCCCAACAATAAAAGGTTAATTCGTCATATGTAAATACCGTACAAAAACATACGACTTTAATTTCAACTATGTGATCGCCAGACGTGGAGTTCATTCTTCAAGTACAAATGGTTAAATTCGATGGGTCAAAGGCCTTTGTTACACGTATTGTTTTTACCCTTCATATACAAAACCCAAAACCAGTGAAGTTGGCACGTTATGTAAATCGTAGATAAAAACAGAATACAATGATTTGCAAATCCTTTTCAACTTATATTCAATTGAATACACTGCAAAGACAAGAAGTTTTTTGTTCAAAGTGAGAAACTTAATTTTTTTTTTGCAAATAATCATTAACTTAGAATTTAAAGGCAGCAACACATTGCAAAAAAGTTGGCACAGGGGGCTTTTTACCACTGTGTTACATCGCCTTTCCTTTTAATAACACTCGGTAAACGTTTGGGAACTGAGGAGACCAATTTTTGAAGCTTTTCAGGAGGAACTCTTTCCCATTCTTGCTTGATGTACAGCTTAAGTTGTTCAACAGTTTGGGGTCTCCGTCGTCGTATTTTACGCTTCATAATGCGCCACACATTTTCAATGGGAGACAGGTCTGGACTACAGGCAGGCCAGTCTAGTACCCGCACTCTTTAACTACGGAGCCATGCTGTTGTAACACGTGCAGAATGTGGATTGGCACTGTCTTGCTGAAATAAGCAGGGGCGTCCATGAAAAGGACATTGCTTGGATGGCAACATATGTTGCTCCAAAACCTGTATGTACCTTTCAGCATTAATGGTGCCTCCACATATGTGTAAGTTGCCCATGCCTTGGGCACTAATACACCACCTTACCATCACAGATGCTGGCTTTTGAACTTTGCGCCTATAACAGTCCGGATGGTTCTTTTTCTCTTTGGTCCGGAGGACACAACGTCCACAGTTTCCAAAAACAATTTGAAATGTGGACTCGTCAGACCACAGAACACTTTTCCACTTTGCATCAGTCCATCTTAGATGAGCTTGGCCCCAGCTAAGCTGGCGGCGTTTCTGGGTACTGTTGATAAATGGCTTTCGCTTTGCGTTGTAGAGTTTTAACTTGCACTTGCAGATGTAGCGACGAACTGTAGTTACTGACAGTGGTTTTCTGAAGTGTTCCTGAGCCCACGTGGTGATGTCCTTTACACACTGATGTTGGTTTTTGATGCAGCACCGCCTGAGGGATCGAAGGTCACGGGCATTCAATGTTGGTTTTCGGCCTTGTCTCTTACGTGCAGTGATTTCTCCAGATTCTCGGAACCTTTTGACGATATTACGGACCGTAGATGATGAAATCCCTAAATTTCTTGCAATAGCTCGTTGAGGAATGTTGTTTTTAAACTGTTTGATAATCAGCTCACGCATTTTTTCACTAAGCGGTGACCCTCGCCCCATCCTTGTTTGTGAATGACTGAGCATTTCAGGGAAGCTGCTTTTATACCCAATCATGGCACCCACCTGTTCCCAATTAGCCCGTTCACCTGTGGGATGTTCCAAAAAAGTATTTGATGAGCATTCCTCAATTCTCTCAGTCTTTTTTCCACTTGTGCCAGCTTTTTTGAAACATGTTGCAGGCATCAAATTCCAAATGAGCTAATATTTGCAAAAAATTATAAAGTTTACCCGTTCGAACATTAAGTAACTTGTCTTTGCAGTGTATTTAATTAAATATAGGTTGAAAAAGATTTGCAAATCATTGTGTTCTGTTTTTATTTACGATTTACACAACGTGCCAACTTCACTGGTTTTGGGTTTTGTATGAGACCAGTAAGCCAGAGTGAGCATCCTGCAATATTTTTTCAGCATGGAAAGAGTATGACAGTAATAATAATACTGTCATAACATATTATATTGACACAATATATTTAGGCTAAAAGAGGATCGCAAGAAGCTGGGCTAATACGCAAACGGTTTAGCGGCTGTCAAGCGGGGTGACTGTAAGCAGTATTTGAAAGCATTTTAAAGAATTATTGCCATGTAGTTTTAGGTCACTGTGGCGTGTTAGTCGTCCTCGCTGGGGGGCGCTGTCATTTCCCATCGTTCTGACAGCTGTGTGCCTCAACAGCGCAAATGTTTCTGACGATGAGAAAATGGCTTTCTGAGACGTGATGGACCCGTTTGACAGCGCTGAAACACACAGCTTTGACAAATCGGAGAAAGGGGCTGGAAACATCGCATCGCACCTGCCGTGGGCCCGCTTCTCCTCTTGGCTGGAGTGTGTTTGTGTTGTCACATTCGACCTGGAGCTCGGGCAAGCCATTGAGGTACACCATAGCTTATTAGCCATGCAGAATCGGGGGTTGCGAGCTATTTAGCTAACCTCACACATTTAACGTTAGCCTGCTCATTATGTTTCGACTTCCTGGTTGACGATGCAGGGTTGAATAATGAGAATACAGCGCTAAATCTCATTCTTTGTTGATGGGGGGGTTATCAATGTGTTCTGGAGTTTAATATTGCCCAGCTAAAATATTCTAAAACGAGCCAACCAACGCAGGATGCCGGATTTTCTTTCTTAACCAAGTAAGGGGGGAATATCCAGTTACGTACAATCTGATTGGTTTACAATTCCAGTAAGGTACAATCTGATTGTCTGAAGTATGGCTCCGGGCGGAAGTGTTACCACAGCGAGGTTAGGGAAAAAAGCACGGCACCAATGCAACTAATGTGATGTGGCCAACACGACTTTTGTTATTTAATTTGGCTTATAGGCCATTTCCATGAGGTACTAGCCTGTGAAGTTGAGCGCATCTTGAGTTAACATGATGTTTCGTGTGTTGCCAATTCCAGCTGGTGTATCCGCAGGACGTGAAACTGACAGAGAAAGAGGTGATCAAAATTCTCGACTAATCGCTGATTAAAGCCGCTTTCACACCGGACGAGGGACGAAGCTTTCGCACGACAGATTACATTCAAAGTCAACGCAAAGACGCGAATACTCGTTTTCGCATGAATTCGCGTCTTTGCATTGACTTTGAATGTGATCTGTCGTGCGAAAAATTAGTTTCGCGTCCGGTGTGAAAGCGGCTTAACCCTCTCCAGCCCAATTTATTATTTTGAGATTTGAAAAATCTTTCATTCGTGGAGAATAGTTCTCATACGCTAGTGGCTGCTGGTAGAACTAACATTGTATTTTTGCAGTACTGAGCTGGAAGGCTAACTTTATCAAACCATTTCCCATGTGGTCTTCATATTTTATAATCAGTCATCAACTGATTTATTGTTGCAAATTTGCAACATGAGTTCAGTATGATCCTGGTCTGACGTGTTACACCAGTTAGTTGCTGGTCTGAGGTTATGTATCTTGCTAGTTTTAATATTTTTTTTAACTGAAATGATTTCAACACGACTTGGTGGCCGTTCTCACGCGTCTTTTATGTTTGTCGTGCAGAAAACCAGCATTTGCTATTTGTCTTTCCCGGATTCGTACTCCGGTAAGTAACTTAAGGCGTGCAAATAAGGTAGAATTTGTTGCTTGATGAGATAATCTATCAGGTATGCTATTATAATTGTAACTTGCCTTTGCTGTCTTTTTATGTGGAAATATAGCCAACTTTTTGGCTCATCTGGGAAGGTCTCGCAATGTTTTTTATAGTGTGAATTTTTATTTAAATGGACTATTTGGCCTTTCTGTCATTGTATTAATAAAGTTAGACTGGCGCAGTCATATGACCTAAACATCCTGGGTTTGCTGATGTCCGCTTTGTCCCAGAAACGAGGCTCGCCTGTATTAGCCACATTGTGATGAACTACCCTTCCAACGACGAAATGGCAGGATCAGGAGAATTGCCGACTAGTCTGACAGACTGTGGAGGGCTTGCTCCGAGTCACACTCCATCTAACCTTCCTCCTTTTCTGCCATTTTAGGTCAGGTCATAGTATGGCTTCAGGTTCTTGTTAGTAGAGTTATGGATACCTTGTTATGGATGTCATGCACATGGATTTAGAATCCATACTCCGCTTAGAGATCTTACATTGGTGCTTTTATGATGCGGCATGTTGTTCTTCAGATTTGGCTTGAATTTCTCATTGTGGCAAAGTAAATTCAGTTCAAAAACTCCTGCTCAATGAGCATACTGTGACATCTCTCACCAGGTTGTCTTGGCGACTCTCAGTTCAGCTTTAGAGTTCGACAGTCAGTGGGTCAGAAGGGGTCCTGGGTCAGGGAGGATGATCCACACAACAGGGAGGCCCCAGGCGCACTGCAGGTGAAGACCGCATGCATTCAGGGCCCAGTTTGACATGAACTCTCCAGAGATGGAGCATTGGTGTTGATTCTGGAGTCTTGGGCTGAACCATTCCTGCTCAAATGGACCAGGGGGTGACACCACCCTGTCACAGATTTAGTTGATTTTTGCTTTAATAGTTGCTATATGTACATTGACAAAAATCCCAAAATTTTGGCTGCTAACTCCAATTGGTTATGAAATGGCAGACATTTTAAAAATCGCCTTTTATGCGCATCGCTACATGCCCTCCCACTTTTTTCAAACCCTTTTTTCACAATAAATCAAAAACTGTAGCACCTATTGGCACCAAAATTGGCACTCACATATATTTTTTTCATGCTGATTCTGAATATGCAGTCAAATAAGTGATAGCTCCTATGGTTTGGAAACTATTGGATGAAAACCCTTTTTGGGGGTATCAAACTTTGGCCCCCCTTATCTCAATGCTGCCACCTGATATCAAAATGGAACTTGTTTTTTGCTCATCACCATCACTTCAACTCTATAATATCAAAAAATTAGAGAGGTATTCTGCTTTGATTTGATGTAATCCTCCAAAACGAAAAATGGATATTTTGTGAAAACAATATCGCCATGTATACACACATGTACAGAGTATTTAGTAGTATCTGTTGGGATATTGCAAAACTATGGTAAAAGGTCAGCAGTTTGTAGCCTAGTAATCTAGCATGGATTTGATCTGCACAATCTGTACCCAGGTACCTTGCTGACTCTGTAAGAGGTCGCATAAATAGCACTTGTTTACTGCCTTGAAACAAAAATATAGCATCAGTTGAAGTGGGCTCTCTCATTCATTAAGCCAGTGGTCTTCAACGTCATTCCTTGGGACTCACTGTGTATGCTGGCTTTTGTTCCAACCACAATTGTAATTGCTGGATTTTAACAAGCTGGGCAGGGGTGTTGCGGCTTGTAGCTGGAGAGGACCGTCTACAATTCCAGAATGATTAAAAATGGGAGCCCAGAGCTAAATTCCTTCAGGGGACCCAGCATTTCTGTCACGCCCCATTCAGATATTTAATTTACTGTATGTGTTACTGCAAGTTTCCCATCCTGAATTGCTCATGTATGGATTCAATTGCATTAATACGTAATTTTCCAAATATAATGCAGACTATAACTGAACACATGCAGCAGTGAAGATAAATTATGCCTCCACCACACAGTTGGCTGGAGTAATACTGTATTCCAGTTGTTTGTCCATATGTTACTCTGTTTGTCCATCATGCACATCTTGTGTACGTGACCTCTACTAAGAGTGGACGGACTTTGTCCGCGAGATATGGTTACCTCCCACTTAGGGTGGGAAGGGCTCCTCTGTGGGAGCTCTTTTAAACAAGTTGCCACGTGATAGGTTTTGAACTGCATCTGATTTTGATATCTTGCATCACTGGGCAACTATAGTTGCCTGTAGTGATCTAAAGATTAATATTCTTGCCTTTTTTTTTTCATTTAAGAGGGAGCCTGCCCATTACTTTGGATACGTATACTTCAGACAGGTGAAGGATGGCACTGTTAAAAGAGGGTACTTCCAAAAGGTACGCACAGCTGAATGAATATGCAGTGAGGTTCTGGGATACTTGCCCTCCCTGCAATGCTATATGAGACTCAGAGATCTGTGCCCTGGTGTTATTGATGATAGTGTGTCAACAGCTTGTTTCAGGAGCTGGGTGATTGGGGGGGTGTTCAGTTACGCATTTGAGTTTTGGTGAGCACATGATTCATTTCTATACCACATGATCCAAAATTTACTCCATGGTTTAGCTATTGCTTAGTTGTTGGACTTTCATGGTTTGAGTGTGTGTACCTTTAACAATAATTAATAACTTTTACCTTTCAGATTTGGGTTCAAGTATTTTCAAGAATTGGATGCAAGGATTTTTTTAAAATACCAAAGTGCTTGCACTTGTATCAGAGTACTTCCTATAATGCCTAAAGTACTTGTACTTGTATTCAAGTACTTTTCAAGGTTCTTGTCCAGTCTGTCTCCTAAGTGCTGATAGAGATTGGTCAAGTACTTGAATATAAGTACATGTACTTATTGTTTGGTATTATTAGGCACTAGATATAGCATTGGGCTCCGTCTGTCCGTACGGACACATAAAATTGAGGCTGCGGGGGATATTGCCATGTTAGTGGCAAACACTTGTTATTAATATTATCCTTTATAACAGGGAAGTCTCACCGAGACTGAGGTCTCTTTTTTCAGGGGAGCCCTGAATACAATTAAACAATTACAAAATGGGTATAGTACACAGAGCATAGTAAAATTCACACAATTACATACAACAATTGCAGAATAAAGGAAAACAATACTTTAAATACAGTTAAAAATAGAAGAAAATAAAAGACAAATAAAACATTCAAGTGCAAAGGACAGAGAACAAGTCCAAAGTTGGAACTAAAGGCAAGTACATCTGGCCTCCTCAAGTAACATCTCCCACAGTAGATTCTTGAAGGACTCATAGGGAATGAGACAATCGAGCTTCAGAGAGTCTTGGCATCTATTCAAGACATAAGGTGCAAATGAGCTAAAAGCAGAGCAGCCCAAATTTTTCCTAGTCCGGGGTGACTAACAAAATCCACCCTTGTGATCTGACATGCTGGCTTCGGATTTTGAAGGACAAAAGCCTAGTAAGATATGAAGGAAGCTTGCCAAGCAATGTTTTGTAAAAAAATGAAATACAATGGAGCTTCCTTCTAAAATAAAGGGAAAACCACTAATAATGGGCATTATTGGTTAGTACTTAGATACAGATACAAGCACTATGGTATGTAAAAACAAAAAAAAATGCTTGCACACAATTCTGAAAAGTACTTTGACCCAAGTCTGTTACCTTTTCAAGTAATTTTTTGATGCTGATCATGTAACTCTGTTTTTCTTGTTCGCTGTCTTTATCTCTTCTTGTTTCGTGTCCATCTCTGAAGTCGCTGGTACTGGTGTCCAGATTGCCCTATGTAAACCTCTTCCAGTCCTTACTGAAGCTCATTGCTCCGGAGTATTTTGAAAAGCTGGAGCCATGCTTGGAAGCTGGTGAGGAAGAAGCCTTGCCTTCACTCAGTTGGCTTGGTCCACTGTTCCTTCAGACTAGGAAGGCACATTTATTTAAGTTAATTCCAAATAAATAGGTTGCATAAATTCCTTTTACTGGCTTTGTCTTGCCAGGACTCCAGACCTGAGCTGTTTAGTCCAAGTGAAGTAATTAAAGGAATTTTGGTAAAAAATGTCTGTTAACATGTATTTTCCCTCTACTCTGTTCTTTACGGTAAAAGGGTTTTCCCTTTGACCCTGGTGAGGCATGGGCAGTCTTGTTGTTTTGGCGCAAATGTGAGGCTGGCGACTGCTGTTTTTCAGTTGTGAGCTGAGTAAAGCAGTTCAAGATATAGCAACGTGGTAACCCTAATTGACATGTTACTGTTGGCGGGTTTTCTCCTGTTCGTAAATGAGTGAGAGTCTCACAGATCTCTTTTTCTTGACAATCTTTGCCCTGCAGTTTGTAATGAGATTGACCAGTGGCCCTCGCCTGTACCAGGACAGACCCTCAACCTGCCTATAATGGGGTTGGTGATGCAGGTAAAGATCAGAACCAAACCCCCTACCTCTGTTCACTCCTAAAGCATGTGCAAGGCTCAAGCTCTAGCTGGTAGCACTCAATAATCCTAGCTTCTCTATGTCCAGTTTTACACAGATCCTGCCACATTTTGCTTTGAGATGGCGATTCGTACTGACAAACCCATGTCATGTTTGTGGGACAGAGACAAGGTCGCAA
Organism: Gymnothorax reevesii; assembly: GCA_029721435.1. Taxonomy (NCBI): domain Eukaryota; kingdom Metazoa; phylum Chordata; class Actinopteri; order Anguilliformes; family Muraenidae; genus Gymnothorax; species Gymnothorax reevesii. The sequence continues at coordinate 17,848,892 of CM056579.1, forward strand.
ATAAAGATTTTATTACTAACCCTTAGAGCGCTAAATACAGCTATTGTTGGTCAATGATGTAAGATATCAAAATCAAAGCTGTTGAAAACCTATCATGCAGCGACTGGTTTAAAAGAGCTCCCACAAGGGAGCTCTTTAAAACAAGTCGCTGCATGATAGGTTTTCAACAGCACAATATAATTAAATGTGTATTCTTCTAGAAATTTATTTTGGCGCGCTAAGGGTTAGGTGCTTCCAGGTTGAAAAATGTATGATGGTGCTTAGTCAGCAGATGCGTTCCTGAATCGCCTTCCCAATCAGCATCAAGTATGAGGAGGACATGCTCTTAAAATGTTAGCACTATGGAACCCTACGTAAGCATTTGAACCTGAGAAATTGATGCAATCAACTCGGTGTGATTCTAGAACACTCTTGAGCCACTATAACACTGAGTCTTTCTCCAGGTAAAGCGTGAAAGTTCAAGAACTTCATGCATTTGGATGCATGAAGATGATCTTGCCTTAAAGGCGCAGTGCAGAATTTCTCTGACTCATCGATTATCTTGAAAGCATATCTTTGCAAAGCTGAGGATAAATCGGGGATCCTTGGAATGAGTTTGACGCTGTTAAAAATGAATTAGATAAGATTATGAAACGGGCATAGAAATATTGACTCCTCCATCAATTTAACAGGTCAGGATTCCGTCGAAGAATGACAAGCCCGGGGGAAGCCCTCTGAAACAGGCCCAGAAGGAGGTATGTGCGTAGATCAGTTCCAATTACAGCATTTGATGGCCCTATGCACTGATGACGGGGTACAGTGTTTACCGCAGTGCATTGTGGGATAGATCGGAGGTCATTGCTGCACAAGTCATTACAACTGTACAAAATGCTAATCCAAATCAGTAAATGGACTCAAACTTATGATTATTTGGGTAAAGATTTATGTGAAATTTCTGCTCAAAATGCCTAAAACAAACTGTTGTGTACTGGGACGTGCGTGTGTGTGTGGCTTTCTCTCAGAGCATCTAAACAGAAGTTCTGTCGGCTTCCTAAAGGCCCCCATTCTATCCCACCATGCACTGCGCTAAACACTGTGCTATGTCGTCAGTACACAGGGCTGTTGGACACGATAGATGCCATGTATTGATCTGATCGAAGCCTCTGATACAATGTCCTCTATTCATGAACAGTACTCGATCACTGCCGATGTGTATTGAGATACCACTACATGGAGGTCGTCTGCTCTGCTTTCTTAGTCTTGTCTTAAATTGCTGGTTTTGTAAAAAATTGAATTGACTGGGAGGCAGTTTTGCTCAGTCGTCAGTTTTGGTTCTCGTTCAGCATTTCACTTCCTCCTGTGAGATCCTGAGCAAGGTCACAGTCTTACTGTGCACTTACAGTGTACTTTAAATGAACATGTCATCATCGCACAATAAAGCAAAGAATTTCTGCCAGCGTATACGTATGCACGTGTGTTCTCCGCGCATCTCGAGACCTGTTCCTCCGATCGACTTCAAACTTGGTGTATGTATTGCTGATGACCCGAGTGGGTGATCAAGTTTGAGGTTGTTTGGCGGAGGGGTTCTCAAGAAATTGAGAAAGCTGCAATTGAACAGGAACTGCTCTAGTTTGTCCTTGTTGCAAAATTATGGCTGAGCTCATAGGGACAGCTGGAGAATGTCTGGTCAAAATCGGCTGCATGTTTTTCCCGTCTACTGCAACAGAATGGGAGCAATCAATGCAGTGCCATTAGCAGTGACTCTATTCACATGGCAGAAATAGGGTCGTCTTAGTACAAGTGTACTATTGCAGTTTGCCAGCGACAAATGCTACGTCTGTTTGTCTGCTTCCAGAATCTTCTGCCAGCACCTGTGGTTCTGCCGACTGTGCATGAGCTGGATCTGTTTAAGTAAGTATAGTGGGCAGGTACTGCAAGGATGCAGCGCCATCTTACAGGTTTATTCTTCAGGAGATGAAGATATGTTGACTCAGAACTCCCTGGAGTTCCCCAGCTTGGAGAAACCCAGGAAGGCCTTTCTGTCTACATCGGATCTGGCACTCAATTTCCCCAGTCCCCCATTGGTCTCACTCCCTCAGCTCATCACTCTGATTGGCTTGAATTTATTCACTGCTAATTTGCCTCCAAAAACTATGGTTACTGTGGTAGCAGAATGCAGTACGCTGTGCTAATCCGACACACTCCAGAGGGAAATGGTTAAGCACATTTCGAGGGGTCCTTTTATTTAGATTCTAGCTGTTACCCGCTACCTGGAGTGAAATTGCCATTTTATTTGCGTGCATGATCGTTTTTCAAAAATCGGGCGACATCAAGTCCTTCCTGGTGTCCAAGTGGATATTCACACCAAATTTGGTGATAATCGTTGAGAAATGTAGGAGAAATACGTGCACATACACACAGACATCGACTTCAAATATACTATAGATGTTGGGATGGGATGCAATCAACATGTTGCCTCAGAATTTGCCCATATGGCACAGTGTCACTTTGAAGTGGTTGGTTAAGAAGCCAGTGATGTAGCAGGAAGTGACTGGGCAGGATAAAATGTGGCATTCCTTTGGCTGTGTGGTGCTCGGTGAACTTTTTTGGCAGGCTATTGTTGTATGTCAAAGATGATTCTGAAATTGCTCTTGATATCTGAAATGAAATGTGGTGCGCATGAGTTTCAGGTTTTAGGTAAATAGGCTAGCTGCTGTTGTTGTGTTGGAACAATGTTCCCAGACTCTGAAATTGGGCAATTTCTAACCATGTATTTGCAAGCCAGTGGTGTAATTTCAGTTTCAAACAAGAAAACAGTGTCGTCACTATCCCCCACCACAATCAAGGGCCAAAACTTAGTTTAAAAAAAAAAATGTGTGTGTGTGTATATATATATATATATATATATATATATATATATATATATATATATATATATATATATATATATATATATATATATATATATGGTTCAACATCCAATTTCAAGCTCAATCAAGATCATGAGTAGGTTTTTAAGCATACAAAATTTCATTGATTTAGGTATAATAGTATAGGTATAATTTCAGATAAATCTAGTCTACATTGTGGCCCGGACAGACGGACCCCAGTCTAATATCCCCCGTCCCACTTTGCGGTGGGCGATAATGGGGAGGAAAGAGGAATTGCAAGTGAAGGGGGGTTGTTTTGTGAGTGTTACAGTCCTTTGTGTTGTCATGGTGATGTCTGCTGCCTGTCATAAAACTCTTTGCCCTCCTCTTCAGAAGTTGTGGCAATGGTAGTCATGAGTCACAGTTGCCGTGGTTCCCAGGTGACTTTCTATGTGTGCCTTCATCAGAACGAAGTTGAACTAGGCAGCTATTTTGTGGTTAGGTAAATTAGCCCGATAGTACGAATTTGCGTCTCCATTAGCCCGAAGGCTGTCCACTCAAGAAATGAGAAACAAAGACGCAACACAAATGGCACGCTAATTCCCAAACTAGATCAACATTTATCAGTTAAATTTCCTCGTCAAATTAGCTGGCTATTAGCAACTTCACTCCAAAATGGCCAGCTAATTTGACATCAAGCTAGTTTCAAAACCGCAATATGGCTAGCTAAGTTTAAACTTTGTTCAAATGAAGACGATGCCTCTGATGCCGATCGTTCTGATCTAAACAATGATATTTTGAACAAGCGGTGCCCTCGCACATACTTTCCCCTACTTGTACGAAATTCAATAGGAATCTATTCTGGGTCAGTGTTAATCTGTATACCGAATTTGGGGTGAATCTGGCCATCAGTTTTGCCGATAGAGTGTTAACAAACAAACACACAAACACAGAAACAGACCGAACCGAAAACAATACCCCTTTGGGTGGGGCAGGGTAATAAACTTTTTGGGGACCATTGTCCTTCAGTCGTGCGGACTTTATGTAATCATTTTGTTTGCGGATTCTCCGTTTGTCCTGCTACTGCATAAGGGTGGATGTTTGCGCTCTATTTTTGTAAATGTGAAGTAGCAGGTGACTTTCTCCCTTTAATCTGCCGCAGGTGTTTCCAGTCGCTGCTCATCCACATCCAGATGCTCTGGGAGCTGATGCTGCTGGGTGAACCAGTGGTCGTCATGGCGCCCTCCCCGACCGTCTCCTCGGAAACCGTCCTGGCCCTCGTCAGGTGGGGTGATTGGGGCCGTTTGCCCAGCAAACTTTCCTCAGAAACCACTGGCCGCACGCCAAGCGACCAGCACTCCTAGTTCTTGCTGGTGGCTCGCCATTGGGATTAACTGTGCTCTCCACTACGATGTGCTCCGTGCATTTGTTTACAACCGTGACGCCACCGTTCTAAACCGCAAACCGTTGTAAAAAGAACATTTGTATGAGAGAACTTTCCGAGACGGCTGACGATCAGTATTGGACATTTAATTTGAATAATACGGCAAATTCTAAAGGTTTAACTGGTTATTTATTTTTTGTGAGGCTGGATACACGTCTAGTGCATAAATTAAAGTACCTGACACTCTTGCCCAAAGCCGTTGATCATTTTTTACACAAAAAGAGGCCTTCTTGATCCCATAGAGAGATGGCAGTATTGACTCATCTTCAAAAATGCCAGAAAAGGCCTCATGCTTGAAAAAAAAAGAGGAGAAAATATGTGTTTTATTTGTGTGGGGTTGGGGGCGGGGGGGGATGAAAGCCAAATTGCATTACAAATGGAATGTGTAGATGGGTGACAAATTAAGGGAAAAAGCCTGAATAAACGCGTGGACAAACATAAGGAATACAGATGCCTCTGTTCATTTTCCTGGTGTGGTTTGGGTCCAGTCCTCCACCTGAAGTCTTAACGGTTTCTGTAAGAAAATGCAGAGTTGTTCTCAGTGATCACCTGTATATCCTAGGATGAAGCGTTCCTATCATAATGGGAGTGGCCTCTTCCTGGATGACCGTGGCCCCAGCCCCACTGGGCACATGGCGTCACTCAATGGTTTTTCGAATGTACAAAAAAAAATCCTAAGCATTTGCCACCACCTTTAGTTACCAGATCTCAGACCAGCGGAATTCATGGGAGATTCTAGAACCGTGTGAGACGGTGCTCCCTTTCACCATCACAAAACCTTAAATGAGGGAATATTTCCTGGTAGAAATGTTTTGCATCCCTGCAGTAAGGTTTTACACTTGTAGATTCTGTGGCTAGGCTTGTTAAAGCTAATCTGGCAGCTTGTGCAGGCCCAGCACTTAACCCTTACTGTTTATATTCATTTTTCCAGTAATTGGTCTCCCGTCTGGTTTCCCATGCTCCCTTGACCTACCTCGGGTGTCAAGACACTGGCCAATCAGAGATGCTAAGTATTCAGTTACTTGCCTGGGATATAAGAAAACCTGGGCTAGATTTGGATTCGAAGTCCAGATTTGAGCATCCCTGATGTAGAGGTTGATGAGGAAAATGGAACGTTAGTGCAGAGATGTTGAATGTGAATGTGGAAGCATTGTAGGATGGTTTGATGGAAAGGCTTCCTAGCGGAATCGGGTATGACCCTTCCATAACACTACACCTCTGTTCATTTACTTCCTGCTGCAGCGCCATCTCTCCTCTGAGATACTGCTGTGACCATCGACCATACTTCACCATTCACGACAGTGAATTTAAGGAGTACACCTCCAGAACACAGGCACCGTAAGTACAGAAAAACCTCCTGTTGTCTTACCCTTGAACCCTCGATTGTCCAACCCGTGTACGCTCTACGGTCTTACCTGTGTACGCTCTACGGTCTTACCTGTGTATGCTCTACGGTCTTACCTGTGTATGCTCTACGGTCTTACCTGTGTATGCTCTACGGTCTTACCTGTGTATGCTCTACGGTGTTACCTGTGTATGCTCTACGGTCTTACCTGTGTATGCTCTACGGTCTTACCTGTGTATGCTCTACTGTCTTACCTGTGTATGCTCTACTGTCTTACCTGTGTACGCTCTACTGTCTTACCTGTGTACGCTCTACTGTCTTACCTGTGTACGCTCTACTGTCTTACCTGTGTACGCTCTACTGTCTTACCTGTGTACGCTCTACTGTCCAACCTGTGTACGCTCTACTGTCTTACCTGTGTACGCTCTACTGTCTTACCTGTGTACGCTCTACTGTCTTACCTGTGTACGCTCTACTGTCCAACCTGTGTACGCTCTACTGTCTTACCTGTGTATGCTGTACGGTCTTACCTGTGTACTCTCTACTGTCCAACCTGTGTGCGCTCTACTGTCCAACCTGTGTACTCTTTACTGTCCAACCTGTGTACGCTCTACTGTCTTACCTGTGTATGCTCTACTGTCTTACCTGTGTACTCTCTACTGTCTTACCTGTGTACGCTCTACTGTCTTACCTGTGTACGCTCTGCCTGTCCAACCTGTGTACGCTCTACTGTCTAACCTGTGTACTCTCTACTGTCTAACCTGTGTACTCTCTACTGTCTTACCTGTGTACGCTCTACTGTCTAACCTGTGTACTCTCTACTGTCTTACCTGTGTACGCTCTACTGTCTTACCTGTGTACTCTCTACTGTCTTACCTGTGTACGCTCTACTGTCTAACCTGTGTACTCTCTACTGTCCAACCTGTGTACGCTCTACTGTCCAACCTGTGTACTCTCTACTGTCCAACCTGTGTACGCTCTACTGTCTTACCTGTGTACGCTCTACTGTCTAACCTGTGTACTCTCTACTGTCTTACCTGTGTACGCTCTACTGTCTTACCTGTGTACGCTCTGCCTGTCCAACCTGTGTACGCTCTACTGTCCAACCTGTGTACTCTCTACTGTCTTACCTGTGTATGCTCTACGGTCTTACCTGTGTACGCTCTACTGTCTTACCTGTGTACGCTCTACTGTCTAACCTGTGTACTCTCTACTGTCCAACCTGTGTACTCTCTTCTGTCCAACCTGTGTACGCTCTACTGTCTTACCTGTGTACGCTCTACTGTCCAACCTGTGTACGCTCTACTGTCCAACCTGTGTACTCTCTACTGTCTTACCTGTGTATGCTCTACGGTCTTACCTGTGTACGCTCTACTGTCTTACCTGTGTACGCTCTACTGTCTAACCTGTGTACTCTCTACTGTCCAACCTGTGTACTCTCTACTGTCCAACCTGTGTACTCTCTTCTGTCCAACCTGTGTACGCTCTACTGTCTTACCTGTGTACGCTCTACTGTCTAACCTGTGTACTCTCTACTGTCTTACCTGTGTACGCTCTACTGTCTAACCTGTGTACTCTCTACTGTCTTACCTGTGTACGCTCTACTGTCTAACCTGTGTACTCTCTACTGTCCAACCTGTGTACGCTCTACTGTCTAACCTGTGTACTCTCTACTGTCCAACCTGTGTACGCTCTACTGTCTTACCTGTGTACGCTCTGCCTGTCCAACCTGTGTACGCTCTACTGTCTAACCTGTGTACTCTCTACTGTCTTACCTGTGTACGCTCTACTGTCTTACCTGTGTACGCTCTACTGTCTAACCTGTGTACTCTCTACTGTCTTACCTGTGTACGCTCTACTGTCTAACCTGTGTACTCTCTACTGTCCAACCTGTATACGCTCTACTGTCTTACCTGTGTATGCTCTACTGTCTAACCTGTGTACTCTCTACTGTCTTACCTGTGTACGCTCTACTGTCTAACCTGTGTACTCTCTACTGTCTTACCTGTGTACGCTCTACTGTCTAACCTGTGTACTCTCTACTGTCCAACCTGTGTGCGCTCTACTGTCCAACCTGTGTACTCTCTACTGTCCAACCTGTATACGCTCTACTGTCTTACCTGTGTATGCTCTACTGTCTTACCTGTGTACGCTCTACTGTCTTACCTGTGTACTCTCTACTGTCTTACCTGTGTACGCTCTACTGTCTTACCTGTGTACGCTCTACTGTCTTACCTGTGTACGCTCTACTGTCTTACCTGTGTACGCTCTACTGTCTTACCTGTGTACGCTCTACTGTCTTACCTGTGTACGCTCTACTGTCCAACCTGTGTACGCTCTACTGTCCAACCTGTGTACGCTCTACTGTCTTACCTGTGTACGCTCTGCCTGTCCAACCTGTGTATGCTCTACTGTCCAACCTGTGTACGCTCTACTGTCTTACCTGTGTACGCTCTACTGTCTTACCTGTGTACGCTCTGCCTGTCCAACCTGTGTACGCTCTACTGTCTAACCTGTGTACTCTCTACTGTCTTACCTGTGTACGCTCTACTGTCTAACCTGTGTACTCTCTACTGTCTTACCTGTGTATGCTCTACGGTCTTACCTGTGTACGCTCTACTGTCCAACCTGTGTACGCTCTACTGTCCAACCTGTGTATGCTCTACTGTCTTACCTGTGTACGCTCTACTGTCTTACCTGTGTACGCTCTACTGTCCAACCTATGTACGCTCTACTGTCCAACCTGTGTACGCTCTACTGTCCAACCTGTGTACGCTCTACTGTCTAACCTGTGTACGCTCTACTGTCTTACCTGTGTACGCTCTGCCTGTTCAACCTGTGTACGCTCTACTGGCCTCGCTATCATCCTATGGTCACCTCAGCATTATTTAGCCAGTTTAACCCAGGAGTAACGAGCCCTGTTCCTAGAGATCCGCTCGCTTGGAGTTTCTCTGTTCAACAAAAAGCTAATTAGCTGCTCAATGTGACTTCTGGCTATTAAATGTTGTGCTTTGACAGGGTTGCAGTATAATCCTACAGGGCTTTACTTCGCCCAGGACAGGGCTGTGCAGTCCTGCTGCTGGTATTCACTGGGGTGCACTTAGTTGATGTTGAAGTGATGGCTTGCAGGACACCAGCTCTCAGGATATGTGCTCAGTTGCCTCTGCTCTGATATCACTGACCTTGGCTGTCCTTTTCTCAGGCCAAATGTGATTCTTGGTGTCACCAACCCATTCTTCATCAAAACCTTCCAACACTGGCCCCACATCATACGCCTGGGCGACCCAAAAATGTCCGGTAGGTGGATGTTTATTTATTTTTTTTATTTAACCTTTCTTATCCCCTGCCAATACAAAGTGGGAGGGGGATATAAGTTTGACCGTCCGTCCGTCTGTGCGTGTGTGCTTGTTTGCGTACGTCTGTCTGTCCTTGAGAAAGGGGACAACTTTTCTCAGAAACTATTACTGATAGGACAGCCAAATTTGGTGTGTAGCTTCAGACTAAAGGCCTTGATGGAGTTTGAAAATAAGAAGCACACGACTGGCGGGGGATGTTGTAGACCATGTCGACTTTTTTTTAGATCAGGGGAAAGATCCAGGGTGGGACTTTAGCCATGACACCAGGGAACCCCCTAGTCTTGTCAAAAAGTGTCATAGGATCTTTAATGACCGCAGTGAGTCAGGACCCCGGTTTAACATCTCATCCGAAAGAAGGCGTCTCCTTCAGTACAGAGTCCCCATCACTGCACTGGGCCATTTGGGATTATTACACCAGAGGGAAGATCGCAACCTCCTGGCCACCAACACCTCTTCCAGTAGCAACTTCTGCAACTTTGTTTCCCTCGGTGGTCTCCCATCCAAGTACTAACCAAGCCCACACCTGCTTACCTTCAGCCACTCAGCTGGAGCAGATTGAATAATGGTATGGCTGCTGAATTAGTTGCCTTTGACCACTTGTTCAGAATTTCTGTGGCAGACCATAAATTAAACCAGCTGTCATTCTGTCAGGGTCCTCGAGGGTCATAAACTGAGTGATTTCCGCTGTATCTTTGCCTGGGAGACAGGTGTGTGGACCACTCTGCTAAGTTTTTTTTTTTTTTATGTACCCGAGTGTATAGTAAAACTGAAATAGATTTGGATTTGAGAGCCAGATTTATTGAACGCTGAGTTGAACTTGGCTCTTGGCTCTTGTTTTGTTTGTTTGCGATAAGCGCTATTGCGAAAATGTTCTTGCTCAGTTTAAAGAGAGAGTAATTAATCAAATTCATTAGAGAAGATAATTTAATCAGGATCTCCTGCCGTCTGCCTGCAGGTCCTGGGCTTTTGTGTGGTGCTTGAGGCCTGACTCCTCTAATCTTTTTCATTTAGGGCTATTAAAGGTACATTTTGTATTTCTGGAAGCAAAAAACAACATTTGCCAGAATAAAAATGAGTACTCTGCTGGGATATTATGGGTTGGAAGAGGGCTAATCGAGTGGTTTGAAGATTTAATTTCTTAATTTGTTGTCATCCATTAAAGGGAATGTTGTTATAACTGCAGGACACAAGATGTTTAATTTGTCTGGCGCCATAGAAGAAGAAAATCAGAATCTTTTGAACAGTTTTCATTGTGTTTCTCTGTCATCATTTGACAGAGTCAGAATTGGTTGTGGTTTTTTTTTTTTTTTTCCTGATGTTATCGTTTTCCATCTAGCTATGACATATTCTGATTTATGAACCCTTACAATGCTAATCATTGCTATAGTCTCACAATGTGCAAAATATATGAAGCAAATTTTCAGATTCCAGCCTTTAAAAGATCAACAATTTTGTCAATTTTTTTTAGATGGCAAATTAGTTGGCAATGATCTTCAGGATGGTCCACAGGTACCTGTGAGTCCTTCTGAAGGTCATTTATCAAGTAAATAATGAATGAGTAACTTTTGAAGGGATGGGGTGAGTAAAAAATTAAGCACTTTAAGGGTTAAAATGTTGCCCGTTTTGCTGACTCAAGACGGTAAAATCATCCTGCAGATCTTTGTAAATTGGCTCCATTGTACCCAAGTTCCAAAGGCTTGCTAAAGTTAATCAGCCCACGTTACTTTGGCACTGCAATTTATGGAAAGACAACATTCACCTGGTAAATACAGGCTTGCCAACTTACCCCTGAATCAGTGTCTGACAGGGGGGTCATTCCATGAAAAATCCATCAGTGCCTCCTACTTTACCCCTTAGAATCAGCTGATTTTTCTTTTTGTTGAATAATTTCAGTATATTTAATGATTCTTTGCAAAGTTTCACGTTTATAATATTGATATATCCCGAGTTACAGGCCCTCAAAGTACAAGTCCTTTGGAGTGGGTCAGAATTTCAGGAATTTTAATGAGTCATTTTTTCAGCGTTTTCGAGCCCTCATAACGTTATAAGAACAGGAGATGATAACCGCATGAAATTCTCAGAGAAGAAAAACATGTGAGTTGGAGATTGAACCCATATCAATTTTACATCCACTCCAGGTGTGACAATCTAATGCCAAAATCTAGTTTTTGCTCCGTACGATTTTTCCATAACCAGCTTAGAGCATCCGTATTATCGGATATATCTTGGTTTCAAAAGCAAAACTGCATCAATTTTATACCCATGACATGATGTCAGAGACTAGCATTGTTACCTCATGTGTCCTCTCTCAACAGTATTTAGGTGATTTGTTGTGTTATCATGAAGAAAGCTTTACCTGCTCCTGCTGTGGTATAGGCGGCAGTTTGTCATGTCTGAATCTATGTGGCTATTGTTCAACACAGAAATTACTGAATGCACTTTTCAAATTTAAGTCCCGTTTCCTGACTCTGCTCTGCTCTAATTAAAGGGGATTTGCCTAAACAAGTCAAAGTTAAGAAACTGGCGAAGTTGAAAACCCTTGACACAAAAGCGGGTAAGTTTCGGCGCTCTTCAATTGGCCATTGTACCAGATGAGAAAAAAAAACCCTGCTTCAAATATTTTGGAAGTGGTGGAAGAACTTTATCTTAATCCGGTCATTAGCAACTCTTGCCATGTCTACACGTGCCGTCTCAAAATCTGGATTACTTGACCGTCATCAGCCATTAGTTTCCCATGCAGTAGTACATTATCCATTATGTTGCGCATTAATGAGGCCTGATAAAATGCCATGGGATAAACCGGCTATATTTTGGTGCGGGGAATCCTAAAGAGACCTCTTGTGGCCAACTTTGAAAATGCACATCAGTGAGAGAGTAACTCGATGCTGAGTTGTTTGAAATGGTGCGTTTATTTCATGTCCTTGAGCTTTTCTCTCATAGTTTGCAAACCAATGCACAATGTGCATGTATCACCCAGTGGCGGTTTGGTACTCGAGGTAATGTCATTTTTTTTAAAGCACCCTGACCTTTTTTTCTCTCTGCTTATTCCACAGGTATTTATACGGCATACAAAACTTACCTTCATAAAGACAAGGCCCTCATTAAGAGGCTTTTAAAAGTAAGTCTCTGATGAAAAGCAGGGGGATGTGTCATTTGTTTGTGTTTCACTGGGCAGGATTGCTGAGTTGGCTGAATATTTGCTCCAAGTAAAGCACAGAACCCACTGCGTTTGGGTCCTGGACTAAAGCAAACAGAACTATTCTGGGTTTCACTGTTATACAGATACTTCTCTAAAGCCATATGAAAAGATAGGTTTGCAAAATGTGGTAGTACACCCACTTTGCAGACCAGTCAATGACATGATATTTGACAAAAAATTTTCCGGTCATCAAAATCCACAGGCACCGTCTTCATGTCACTATTGACCCACCAAACAAAAAAATGATAAAAATCCAACAGAAATTGTGGTCTGTAGTCTGAGGGCAATATATTGTGGACGGACTGACGAACGGAAGGGGGGGTTGCAATAAGTGCCCGTTTGGCGGAGTGGATGTATGTAAGTTAGTAGGTTAATATCCCTGTCTGCCCCAGAAATTCCCTCCTGCCTCCAGTTTTATTGGAAAAAATCTGTTAACCCTTACGGCGATGAAATAACTTAAAAAAAAAAAAAAATAGAATTTAAAATATTTTGTGCTGTTGAAAACCTATTATGTGGCGGCTTGTTTAACAGAACTCTCGCAGGGAGATGAGAAGGATGCCAACCAACTGATTTTCTTTAGAAGGCCTAAGCCGTTTTCTCCATATGCGCCTCGGAAGTCACTCGGTAGCTAAGGAGCTGTCTGCATGCTGGAGTTGTCTGCCAGGCTGTTAGATACAGATGTTTTGCTGAAATTTGTTTAATGGGGTGAGCCATTTGTGGAGCTCGGGAGGAAGATTAATGCTCTTCTGACTGCACTTGACTGAGTGCTGAGCGCCATCGGCGGTGAGTTATGGCTCGCGTTACGCGACGGGACTAATGAAGTGTACAGCACAGAGACTAATGCCAACACTTCCTCACCACACGACCAACGTCCTCTGAAAATTATGTCTTGGAGAAGATAATGTATTCCCGTCTCAGTCCGATTTAAAATATTGAAAATCATTCTGTGCTAGTTTGTAAATATGACGATGTTCGTGTTTTTCTTAGCCACTCACTCTTATTCAATGATCTTTTCTCAGAGAAGTTTTTTAATGTGGTGAGTTATTAGTGTGTTGTGATGCTATTTTAACCACAGTGTCACCTGCATTCTCTGGCCAGTCGAGATGGTTTCAGTTTTGTTTCAATGCTCAACACAAATTTAGGCTCTTGCAATAAGAAAATAATAGCTGAATGAAGTTGGCAAATATGGTTACTGATGTAGTTAATGAATTGACGTATTTTGGTTGTCAAAATAGCCTAATTTAGTGAATAAGTAATATGCAGCAATTTTTCAGATTGTTATCATGAATGTAAAAGGTATGGTGTTTTCATCTGGGTTATAATACTCTAAAGAAAACACATTATTTTAACAGCAGTTTTTCAGACGGATATATCAGTTTGTAAAGACAGTCTGTCATTAATGTGTGATTTTAATGGAAGGGTGACCATCAGAATCATGTGATTTTGGCTAAACACTGCTCATCAGAAACATATGATTTTGGGTAAAGACTGCCCGTCATAAACATATGATTTTGGGTAAAGACTGCCCGTCATAAACATGTGATTTTGGGTAAAGAACGCCCGTCATAAACATGTGATTTTGGCAAAAGACTGCCCATCAGAAATGTAATTTTGGGTAAAGACTGCCCGTCATAAACGTGATTTTGGCTAAAGACTGCCCGTCGTAAACGCGTGATTCTGATGAGTGATATGTTCTGATGCGCTCCGCCTCTCTCAGGGGATCCCGAGGAAGCGGTCGGCGGAGGTGCAGAACGCCATGTTGCGGAGGCATCTGTTAGAGCTGACCCAGAGCTTCATCATCCCCCTGGTGAGGGCGACTGCGCCCCCGAATCCCTCAGCACAGTCCCGATGAGCCCTGTCAGACATCCCCCGCTCACGCTGTCCTTCAACCTCCTCCATAACACCGAGCTCAGCCTCGTAAAACCTAACTTTATAACGTCTATACATCTTCCTCAGTCACTGAACCCTGTAACTAACATTGTTCTTTTGTACTTTACCCCTGTTACACTCGCCCTGCCGTACTAAACTAGGCCACCATGTTCCCACAGCCCTCCTGTACCTGAAGCGCGTAATATTCTTACAGTCCCATCTACAGTACCAGTCAAGAGTTTGAACACACCCACATTTTTCTTACAAGGCATGTTCAATAAAGAAATTGGTACCGTTTATTTTGCAAAAAAAAAAAGCTCTAATTCCTAAATCCGTCAAACTAACCAGCATTTTCTGTCATATTTACAGAGCATACTCACATTTTTAGAAGTTATTTGGCAATAATGAGTTTGCGGCTGAGCGGCCGTCTAAGTTCCCAAAGATGTGCTGCACTTGTGGTTTGCTTTTAAGCGACTAATTTGCCCAATAAATTTCAAAACAACTTGTCTTTAATTTGGCTGTTAGAAAATGGAAAGAGCTCGTTTGTCTGCTTACTGAGCAAAATATGGCTTCTTTGAGAATTCTGAAATTTTGGATACTATACAAACAAAGTAAATTACTCTCTTTTAACTTCTGACTGTTTACCTCTTAACAGATTCAATTTGAGATTATATAGAGGAAGTAACCCATTAAAATTTCTGTAATAACAGAGCGCTGTGACATTAGCAAAGTGTGTCCAAACTTTTGACTGGCACTGTATACCTCTTTCTTTCATGCCTGACACCCGTAACGTTGACCCTGTTCTTGTATAACATTTTCACTGCCCCCTCCCGCCTCCATGATTTAAACACAAAAAATTCAGTTTATGCCGCCATAAGAACCCTTGTGACCTGCACGCAGTCTGCCATAACCGGAGCTCTATTACGTATGCATGGCTCCTGCCGCCGTAACTGAACCCTGTAAAGTTCACGCCGTATCTGTTCTCTTGAACCGCATTATGTTCACGCTGTGTCAACTGTGCTTCAATCCCAGGACATTCACACCTCACTGTGCCTGAAATGGCGCCGATCTCACACTGGTCCCTTTGATTTTTTGTTTTTTTTGTTTTTTTTTGGCTGATTTCCCATGTCTCATTGTGTCCCACACTGTGTGTATTCAGTTTCTTAGGTTGTACCATTTGCAGAATCTCATGCATGTTGTGGCTTTGCGTCCTCAGGAGCGATACATGGCCAGTCTGATGCCCCTGCAGAAGTCAGTAACTCCATGGAAGGTAGGTGTGATAGAGGTCCAATGCAGTGCCTCCCTACTCTCTCCCTGGAGATCTCACTATAACTGCGGTTATAAATCCAAACCTAACAAGCACCCCTTACTCAACTGCTAGAGCTCTCCTTGGGCTTATGATTGGTGGAGTTTGGAGTTTTGGAGTCAAGTTGACAGAACTATGCAAGGTGCTGATATGGTTAGCAGTGAAGAGTTTGGGAAATGTATCCCTGGATGGTGGATCTACTGGTGAGGGGTTGGTTTTGACCAATGTAGAATTTTCCGTTGGGGGTGTGGCCTGGAAGTGACCGGAAGGTTGTGTGTTCCTCCAGACCCCGCCTCAGATCCGGCCCTTCAGTCAGGAGGAGTTCATGGGTACGCTGGAGCACGCGGGGCCGCAGCTGACGTCGGTGCTGAAGGGAGACTGGACGGGCCTGTACAGGTGCGCCGGAGGACCCCGCTCGTGCATCCATACCAGGGGTGTGAAGCGCAGTCAGGCCTGTTCATCCGCCCCTGTGTCACGAGACGCAGCGGGCAGGAAGCAGGCTGTTTTCCTGCGGTCCGTCTGTGCGCATCCATCACTCCGTCCGTCACAAATACATTTTCTCCACTAAATCCGCTAAACGAGGGAAGGGACTCGCCAAATCCGACATGGTGACTCCCCATAGAGGTTCGCTGAGCTGATTAGGTTTTGGAGCTCATTGGGTCAAAGGTTAAGGTCATAAAGTCAGTTGGCTATGCAAAGCGATGGCAAGCAGAGGCATGTTAATCTCTCATTGCGTCTCTTGGCAGGAGGATTTTATTTGGTAACCAGATTCTTGGAACTAAATTATGGACAAGTTTGTCAATTGTGGAGTACAGAGTCACTTTGCGTTAAGATGCAAAATAAGTGACTGTTGTGCATTTCAGTGACGGCAGTACTGCACTCGTGGCTGTGCTTTAGCTGTAATGTGGCGCTGTTATAAACACCCTGTGAGTAACCTTTTCCGTAGCCTCTTTCCTGTATCGCAAATTTTAGATCTAACCCCATAATTGTTACAGACTCGTATACAGGTCCGTAAAATGTAGCAGCTGTATTTAGACCTGTGGAACATCAAGTTCTTTTAAATTCTACCTGATATCCCAAAGGTTTCCAAATTTCAAATTTGCCCTGCTGAATTACAGGGAAATGCGTAAAAATTGATGTACAAGATCCAGATATTTTTCCATTTGATGTAGTGCTGTGGCCATAAAAACATGGTGTCCTGGGTTTGAATATTTCTCTCAGTATAAGTGTGATGTAGCTTCCGTGAAGCGCTGCAACCAGAAGATACAGAATGTGTTTGTGACATTGTCCGGTGAAAAAATGCTTTTGTGACTTTGAACCTACTTAAGCAAATACAGGTGCTGGTCAACGAATTAGAATAATTTGAAATAGTGCAATCGTAAAATTTTTTAATGCATTTTTTGTGCAGAAAGCAAATCAGGTGTTCACCGCGCCTGTCCTACTTGTTAGAGTAATCACAGAACTCGCTACCTGTAAAAAATTTGCTCAGCTGAGCTTTCCAAAAGGCCCATTTAGGCCATTTAACTGTGACACTGTTGTTTCATTGAATTAGAATAATTCATAAGTCATTTCATTGAATTAGAATAAGTGCTCGAATTTTTGTTTTCTGTGCAGAGTGTTCACTGTGCAGTATAAAGTCAGGGTTGAGTAGAATTTCTAAGTTGTAAAATCAATCATGGGTCAGCAGCGCGACCTCTCAACTGGAATAGTGGCTCAAATTCAACCCTTCGCCAACAAGGCTTGACCCAAACTAAAATTGCTGAGCAGCTCGGCATCAGCCAGTCTTCCGTCTGCAAAGCTCTCAAGAAAGACTTGAGCAAGCACACCAACTGTTCGGGCGTCCGAAAAACTTCAGCTTGTGACAACAAGCAGCTGAGAAAGATCGCAGTCAGCAACTGGTTCAAGTCCACTTCCGAGCTCAGCGACTTGTGGAATGAGTAGACCAGCACTAACATCTCGATCAACAACTTACCGTCGTCTGCGCGAACTCTGCTTCAAATCTCGCGTTTCAGCAGTAAAACCAATGCTGAACAAGAAACAAATGGAGAAACGGCTGAAGTGGGCCAAAGAACACGGCGAATGGACTGCTGAAGACTGACAGAAAGTGGTCTTCAGTGACCAATTACGCTTTTGCATCTCCTTTGGTGACCAAGGTCCTCGTGTCTGGCGTCGTGGTGGCGAAACCTACAGCCACGAGGCCATGAAAAGATCCGTCAAGTTTCCCCAGAGTGTTCTGGTCTGGGGATGCATGTCCGCTCGGGGTGTTGGGAAACTCTGCTTCCTCAAGAAGACTGTCAATGCTGCCGTATACCAACATGTTCTGGAAACGTTCCTGATTCCGATTGTTGAGGAACAGTTCGGCGAAGAAGACCTCATATTTCAACAGGATCTTGCACCGGCTCATGCGCCAAAGTCGACCAAAGATTGGTTCGCCGAAAAACAGCTTGAAGTTTTGGCATGGCCGGCCAACTAGCCTGACCTCAATGTCATTGAAAAGCTTTGGGCCATCGTCAAGCGGAAAATTCGCGACAGAAGGCCGACTACACTGGACCAACTGAAGCAGAACATCGCCACACATTCTAATAATAATAAAAATTATTCTAATTCAGTGAAACGGTTTCTCCATTATTCTATTTCAATAAAACAACAGAGTCACAGTTAAATGGTCTAAATGGGCCTTTTGGAAAGCTCAGCTGTGCAAATTTTTTACAGGTAGCGAGTTCTGTGATTACTCTAACAAGTAGGACAGGCGCGGTGAACACCTGATTTGCTTTTTGCACAAAAAATGCATTTAAAAATTTTACGATTGCACTATTTCAAATTATTCCAATTCGTTGACCAGCACTTGTAGTAAGCGTTTCAGGGGTTAAAGTTTTGGTTATTTAATGAAATGCTTGAAGGTACGGCCAGAATCCAGGTATTTGTGTTACTTCAAAAGGAAAAGCAAGCTCGGTAATTTGACTTCTTTGTTCAGTTTGACACCCAGACTGGTGGCAAAATGTGTTCATCGCATTAAGTCTCGCTGGTGGAGCGTGTTGGAGACCATGTGACATTCCTGTCGAGGAGTTAAGTTTGATTGGTTATCTGGCTTTCATTTTAGGGGGTTCTTCAGGTCCCCGAATTTCGATGGCTGGTACCGTCAGCGGCACAGAGAGATGACCCTGAAACTGGAGAGTGTTCACCTGGAAGTGATATGTGAGGCTGTAAGTGCCAGTTTCCTCCCCCCCGGTTGGTGGGGTTCTCAACCGTCTCCCAATGGGGCTGTCGTTTCTCCAGACTTTCATTATAACCAAGTAGTTACGCACCTGACAAAGGACAGTAGGCAACACTGCGGAGGTTAGTAAGCTGAGGTGTTTCTGATTGGTTGATACAAAAACCCACACCCTCGCTGGCCCTCTCGGGACGAGTTTGAGAACCTTTGCTCAGACGCGAGCGGTTCTGGAGCGTCGGCCGCGACGCTCTTCTGTGGGAGCATGGCTGTTTGATTCGGTTCCTCTCGTCTCTCGCCAGGACCTGCTGGGCTGGACTAAGGACAAGTCTGAGGTGGAGATCGTGGACCTGGTCCTCAAACTGAGAGAGAAGCTGGTGCGTTCACCCTTTCAGTTCAGATTCCTATCTCAGAATCCGATCAAGGCCACAGTATGCAGGATTTTTTGCCCTTCTAGCGATTTGGTGTTTGTAATTACCATGTTTATAATATTATGGTTAAAATTCGTATGGCTTTTTAAGCGCCACCTCCCATGGATCGCTGAGATGTGTTGCGAAAACTTGTTGATCTTTGGCGTGCGGCATGTGTGGTATGCAGTCATGCACTGTAGATCGTTGTCGAATTGAAACATGTTGGCAACTGTTGTCATTATTTGAATCATTGCGATGTATTGTGGAGTTTCTTAGCATGTCATGCAGTGTTTGAATGTATTGTGGTGTGTTATGGAGAGTTGTAGTGTCCTGTGGACCGTCTCAGTGTGTTATGCAGCATTGTGGAGTGTCGAGGAGCCCTATACACCATCACAGAGGATTGTGGAGTGTTGGTTTACGTCTTGGAGCATTGTAGCATATTGGGGGACATTGTATAGCATTGTAGTGTATTATGGTATGTTCTGTAGCATTATAGTTTATTTTGGACCATTGTGTTGTGGAGAATTAAGGAGCATTTTGGAGTTATGTTGCGTCCTTGTGGAGCATTGCTGAGTATTTTGGGGAACTGTGTAGCATTGTAGTGTATTGTGGAGCCTAGTTGAGCATTGTAGTGTATGGTGGAACATTGTGTAGTATTGCAGAGTGTTGTAAAGTGCTGTACAGTTCTGAGGCAGTAACCCCTCCTCTGTGACCGTTCCCCCCCGGCAGACGAGAGCTCGGAGACAACAGCTGCCCGTAAAGGAGGAGGTACTGCAGACGCTGGAGCGCTACATCCAGATGGTCATCGGTTCGCTGCCCGAAGACCTGCAGGCAGTGCTACGCCGCCACTGACCATCCAGACCCCGGACCCGCACCCCACAACACTGAGCTCCCCCAAACTCCACAGCCCCAATACTCAACCAGCACTGACCACCCGGACCCCACTCCCCCAAAAACTGAGCTCCACCCAACACCTTCAGCCCCAATACTCAACCAGCACAGGTCACCCCAACACAAAACGGCCCATCATTGGCTGTTTAAGGTCCAGAACTCTCCTCCACAAACCCCAAACATACCTGATGGAGATTGTCCTGCACCAGAATCCACTTGTCAGCAAACCTTGCCGGCAGAATAGCGACCTAGTTGTTCTGTCGGCAAACTTTTCGCACGTCGCGTTAAGGCATTGAAAGCTTTGTGTGTCAATTAGAAGGGCGAATTTAGGGTTTAGGGAATGTGGTAGTGGTTTTAAAAGGTTAAGGTTTGGGTGCAAGGTTTGGGAAAGCGGTGTTTAACCCTTTGAGTGCTGAAATAAATTAAAAAAAAATATATAAACTTAATTATATATTTATTATATATAACTTAATTACATAATTATACTTTTGCTGTTGAAAACCTATCATTTGGCAACGTGTTTAAAAGAGCTTCCCTGCGGGAGCTGTTTAAAACAAGTCGCCACGTGATGGGTTTTCAACAGCATTGATTTTGATATCTTGCATCACTGAGCAACAATAGCAGCATTTAGCACTCTAAGGGTTAATATTAAAATACTAAGCTAGTAGGGAAATGAGGATCGAACTCCAGTCTGCGGAAGCCAACGGTTTCTTCATCCCAACCATGTACCTCTGCTATTTGACTCTCAGTCCTCAGTAATCACCTATGTGTGCGCACCGGCAGAGTAGTCGATCCGGGAATCCTCCTGTCGGCAGAATGAAGTTAATTTTATCCACTAAATAAGGCTCAATGTTTTAATTTTTTACATTTATATTTGTATATTTTTGAGCCTGAAGTGCTGCTTTTCTTAAGTTAAAAAAATCTGAAATATAGACTGTAGTAACATAGTATGGGAGTTTAATATATGAAATATTCCTCTAATACTCTGACATTGACTGATGGTTGCTTGAAGTGTCAGGATGTCCCAACTTCTGAGTGAAAAATTCCTTTGCTAGTCCTGAGATTGAGCGATCGACCCTGCGAGGCCTAAAAGCGATCAGATTGTACACTGTACCTCGTCCATCAAACATTGAATGTGTTGCGATATGTCCACTATGTTTAAGCAGAAGCACAGTGTAGTTCTCTCAGTACTTTTTTGAGTGGTCTGCTACTCATTAGGGAACCATTAGATTTTAGGTCAGTTAGACCTCTTACTTGGTGGGCAGCTTGCGTCCAGAGGGAATGTTAGTTTAATAAAATGTCTGTTGATGGCATCACTAATTGCACTGCAAAGTCCTATAGCTATGATCTAAATACTCTTTGGTGGTGGGAGTTGTGCGCGAGTCTTGGCCGAACGTAAATATATTTATTGGCCTTGATTAGCGTAGCGTCACTGGCAGATTCATCTAGTTTATCTTTTTTCTGTTTTCTGGTGATGTGGACATGTCTCTCAAGCATTAGTTACAGTAAGCACTAAGGTGGCGTTTTTGAACTGTACGTATTTTTTGATCTCTGCTATTTATTTTGGTTATTTATAGTATTGATTGAATATGTGGCTCCTCCATAATGTCCAGGTAAATCCAGGGATTTTTCTTATCAGTAGGACTTCAATTCAGAAAATATGGGTACTTCATATGGATGTTAAAATGCACATCATTGGCTGTGTCTTGCGCGTTTAGAAGGGACAAATCCGTGTAATAACCTGTGCATTTGTGTTTGCCCTTGCAACATGCCCGTACACTGAAAAAAGTGAAACAGTTGCACATTATTGGGTTTAGTACCTTCCAGTTAATTTGAGTAATTAAACTGTCCAAAAATTCATGAATTTAATTTAAGATGTTATTTAAAACAGTTGTGTGCAACTGTTTCACTTTTTTTCAGTGTATAATAACTCATCATTAATCGGTCGTGTCCCAATCGTGGTCCGATTTCAGGGCGGTACCATTTCGCTTCACTCCTTCTCAAAACACTCCTGAAAATCCTCTCCTCTGTGCTTTTGCATTTATCACCTCGTGTGATATTGGCTGTCTCAAATGATTTCATCTTTTCAGATGGATAGTTTTTTTTTGCGATTTTGCTCGTTAGGCTGTGACATCTCTCAATCTCATTGCTCAGACTAGAGAGAGAGCATGATACTAACATTGGGAAGCTGTTCTACAGTCCTGTCGAATGCTCATGCTCTCCCTGCCTCATCAGGGTAGAGTTATATGACATCCCATAATAATAACCAGTTTTAATTTTATTTTCCTGTTCCAAGGCTCTGCCATCTTTAGGGACTAGTGCCACGCCATCATCTTTGCTTAGCAATTTGCACAAACAAGCACAAATGCACATTGGTAATAACCTTCCTTGACTGTTGCAGGGTCTCTCAGTGAAGCTATTGGGATCTGATTGTGTAAAATGATCAGAACTTTCTAACCTGTGGTTGAGTATTATGTGTGGAAAAATAACTACAGAGTTATGTGTGCAATGTTCCTGAGACCGAGCCACACCAGTGTGAAGCTAGCCGGGCTCGTCTGAGCTTTGTTTGTTTTGTACACTTGAATGCTAATCCACATAAAAAATGAAACTTAACCAAAAAAAAATGAAAGTATAACCTATTGTAACTTGTTTCTAGAACCTCTGTCTCCCCCCTCCCCTCAGTTTTTAGAGCGAGTGTTTGTGTTAAATTATTCAGGTATGTCGTCCCTTTGGAAAGTGATATTGGAATAAAGCTATGTAGTTCGCAATGCCTGCTTTGCAAATTTTCTAAACACCAGTCACATGACTGGATGGCGATTGAAATAACTTTCGCCCTCATTAGTCTCCCCTCAATCGAGGGGTAACTGCTCTGAAACCTGTGACGTGTTGGAAATGTGTGATAGATACGAGTAGCTTGTGGTGCACTTAAAAATATACAATATATGTGTCATTTTATTATTTAAAGTTCTTTGAAATTCTTACTCTTTTAAATCTGGTGGCTGTCATCCAGATGGGCACTGTTAGTATTACACAATGTGGAAAAAGTTGTTGCTAATAAAATCTGTAAACTTGAAATTATACTGCTTTGTCAGAGGAATTGTTTACTTCTGTCTGTTACTGAATTGAGCAAAAATAGAGTGCACCAGGTTATCCTGTTGTACAGCATAAATTTGGAAGATATATCCAGCCATACAGAGGTATGCTACGACAGGCTAGATTCAATGACGCGGAGCAAGGAAAGTACGGGAATTCACCGTGACCCATTATAACTCTGATCACTGCAGTCTTTATGCGTCTTGTGTGAACCTTTGCTCCTGGCATTCAGTCAGGTTTTTATCGGTGTCTGTCGCAGCCATAAAGTTACATATGCATAATGCTCTTAAATTTATTGCTCTCAACAGAAAGTAGTTCATCTGCTTGCTGGATCACCGGCAACGTTGTGCCATGAGTCAACGAAAATCTCCCGGCATGATTAGAATTTCTTTCCTTTAAAAGCATCTGTTCTTTGTAAACATTCATTGCTGCTTATTTAATGAGCTACTCCTCACATGACTGTGATACACCAGGGATTTTTCTTATTACAACAATACCTCGGCTAAATAATCACAGGCCTTGTATGTGCCATCCAGCGCAGAGAATAGTCATTTTAAAAAATATTTCAAGTGAAGGTGAAGTGATGAGAGGCACAACGGGATCAATAAAGATGACATATTGAAAATCCAAACCAGTACAACACCATTTACAAAACTTAAAATGAATCCTAAGTCATTAGAGCTGTAAACTTTTGAAAACCACCAAGACGTGGCAAAAGAACTGCACTGCAGTGCTGAATTTCCTCGGATGACATATACTCAACTGAATATTTTTAATTGATAAATAACCGGGGAACTTCACGTTCTGAGCAAAATCCTTTTGATGACCAGTATTTCTTCATAAATGGTCTCTTGGATGGACTGGCATTGTTTCTCTTTAATACATTTTGATATTTGTAAAACAAACAAACAAAAAAAAACAAAAGGGCACAGTGACAAGTAGTCCAATCTCATGTATGGTAGTGAGCTTTTGCTTCCGTCAATAATACTCATTGCTTATGTCCGGAATTTAATTGAGTGTATTATCCTGAAGTGAAGTTGGCGCAGTCAAATACAGAAGACGCATAATTTTCTATTATGGAGCATCGTGAGGAAACAAAATGCCCTCATTCTCGATTGGCAAAGGGATTTGGTGGTTTGTAGCACAACTGCCCAAATCCCTGCCCGTGTGTTTTTTAAAACCAGAGCCCTGAGAAATCGGTAACAATAAATAACTCAAAACATTGATAGGTGAGAAAATACCGCCTGCGACACTAAATGTAGCACCCGGGTAATCAGGCCCTCTTCTACAGCTCAAACCGGTTCAGGGACCTGCCCGCACAGAAGTGTCTGGAACCTCGGGAATGCAGTCCAGTTTTCGTTTCCTCTGCATGTCCAGAACTGCGATGACATGACAGTTCAGGGGGACGTGATTGGGGGTGGGAGGGGCAGAAAAGGGAAAATAAAAAGGTTTGCTTTCGCAAAAGCCTTTCCTTCAGTCTTTTCTGAGGGCTCCGCCTCATCCTGGTCAATTTTGATGGCAAGAATGGTTATCAAACCTTCCACAATCGTATTTCTTATTCCATCGGATTACTTTGCTTTATACAGCAAAAGAAAGCTGAGAACCTGCTCTTTCCAGGATAATATAAAATCACCAGATGATCTCATATAAAATGTCTGGCTATCACCTCAAAGCACCAGACGTCATTTTCCTGAAAAAGCCTCAATTTACGATCACTTGTACACGGCCGATGCTGTACGCACATTGCAAGCCCTTTCGTTTTCACTCCTCATCAGTCAAAGACATCGATCAAGAAACCACGAAGTGACATTAAATGGCATCTGTGATGGATTCTGAAGAGGAGTTGAGTTGGACTTAAATGGTAGACCAGTATTTTTCTCATGGAAATTCTTTGGAGTAGAGTGATATTTTGTAAGAGTATTAATAGCCTTTGACTTTGACAGCTTTTCCAAGAAGTATTTTGATGATTTTTTTTTTCTGTGTGTGTGGCTGTTTCTCCTTAGCCATTTAGTCCTCGTGTTGGCCACTTGGTAAAGAGATAAGAAACATTGCTTGGAGAAATCGCATCCCGAACACTCAAATTCGGTCTCGCCCCACACGGTATGGTGCGATGCTGCAGAGGAAACAGTAGCTCCTTGGACTCATCACATGGTGAGAGACTCGTCGTAGAACGCCCTCGGCACGTTGGCCAACAGCGGCAACCTCTCCCCGAACGCGGCCTCTCTGAAGTTGCGGCGAAGCCAGCCGTAGACAACGCTGTCCAGAAACCCTTGAAGGGAGGTGGTGAACGCCTGAAAAACAAAGGCACACAGATTTAATGTCTCCGACCTTGTTCGCAGGATTGGAGCAGTGTCATCATATCGATCCTGAGTCCGACTTCCAGAAACCTGACTCCCAAGATTTCCTTTTGCAATGAAGCAGCTTCTCTGATGAAATATGACTTTGAAAAATACAATTTTAATGTAAATTCACAATGAGAAAAATAATGTTAGGAGGTGCATCTTGGGAGAAAAAAAAATATTGTGCCGGTACTTTTTCCTCAGGGATGAGTGTCTGCGTCGCAGGCAAATGGTCCACAGCAATCAAAGTACGGTTTGGCGAAAATTAAAAAAGCCTTTTTTTTAAAAAAAAAACATAGATGTCCTATATTAAAATTGACAACCAACGCGTTGTGGCTCAGCTTTACTCAGCTTCATGGAAATAATTTCTGCAGTTTCTGTGAGGCTCAAATCCAGAGTCATAAATCCTTAAATGGGGGTCACGCACCCGCAGACAAGGACTGGCTTGGTTTGGGTATCTGAATAAAAGGGTTAAATGTACATTCTCCAAAAAAAACTATTCACTCCAGAACTAAGCCCTGTCTGTGTGTGTGTGGGTGCGCGTGCACACTTGATTACAAGCGTTTGCGTGCATATAAACTTGTTTGTCTGTACTTGTGGGGTCTGTGAAATGCTTTAGAACACACAAGTGAAGGCTGAGAATTAGCACCATAGAGACTCCATGAGGAAAGAGCTTAATTCTGGGTTTAGGTCTGGGGTTACAACTGGGCTTATGGTTAGGACTAGGTCTAATTTTAAGGTTTAGTATTATGCTCTTGGTTAGGGTAAGATGTTAAATTAAGGTTGAAAGAAAAAAAGAGCTATTTTGGGAGGTTTGTAGGTTGAGGTTTGGTAAATACTTAGTTTATTTTGGTGTTGGGGCGCATGGAAATACGATTTCCATGCAAAAATAATTATTTTTTTTGTCCCCACGAATATATTGTGTTTGTGTGTGTGTGTATCTAAGAAAGATGAGTGTGTGTTGGGTTGGCCTAGTCTAAAGTTAGACTTTCCCATGAGCAGGTGAAACACTTTATTACCATTTGAAGAGACTGACACACTGAACTCTGCATGTGTGACTGTATGACTGTAATAATTGCGCATTAAAAGCACTGATTGAGCACAGGGGGTCAAAGGTCTGTCCGCTCTTCTGAAGGTAAACCCTTAACTTGTCGCTTGGGTTTGCCATTATTAAATGTAAATATCGCTTCTGCGATAAAACTTACCTGCATGACATACAGCGGGAAAAGGCTCCTCTGGTGAAACAGAAAAGACAGGCAGACCAGGAGTAGTGCTACAGGGAGGAAGGTGAAAAAATAGACATGTTAATAAGTGATGTTGAATAGCAGGAGGGAAATGCATAATAACAGGAGCAGGTTGTGATAAGTTGCTTTGTTTTACTATCATCATTTTATCAGTTATCATAAATGGGTACATAGATGCACCATGTTCCTGAAATTAATCTCTTCTGTAATTTTAGCAGCCAGGGGGTCTGAAAAACTTAGCCAGGATCTCCCACTACCGCGTCTTAGAGGTTTGTTTTCCTGGTCCACGAATCCAACACTTTTTTGCATTAATGTCCACAGTCCATCTAAGTGAGCTGCAGACGGCCGCATCTCCAGAATCACTAACAGTGTTATCGGTGATTTCTTTCCAGGCCTCGGTGCAGGAAACCAGAACTTTAAGAGGAGCTGACAACCCGTCTTTACAACGCCTCAGTCAATTTTGGCCAAGGGGTATTGTCGTCATCATGTCTTTCGTCCATATGTCCGTCTGTACATTTGTTTGTGTGTATGTCCATGAATGTAATACCTGCAAAAGGGCTTTGTCAACAGCAACTAAACTGGGCATGCAGACCCATATTATGGTGACCCAGAAGCCTTCTGAGATTGAGGATTATAGGACAGTATTTTATAGGTACGGCACTTTTCTATGTCCAGGACTCAATAATTTGTAAACAACTTTGCCGACAGGTACCAAACTAGGCATATGGAAGCATATTATTGTGAACTAGAAGCCTATCAACATTGAACATTGTAAGGCAATATTTTTCGGAGTTATGGCCCTTTGTCCATAAAAGCACAAATAATGAATCGTATCAGGCTGTCTGTCATGAATTGCACTATAGCCAAAGGGCTGTAGCTAGCACAGCTGCCTGTTCATTGTCCTGCACTTGATTCCATGGAAAAGGGCAAAAATGATCCGAATAGCGCTCTCACAACTTCCATAATGTATATAAACATGCAGCCTGACATCCAGTGGCTGCGGAATTTGCAAGTTTGCCCCTAGTTCACGTAGGTTTCCTCCAACCACTCAAGTTTGCACAGTCCAAAGACGTGCATGTCGGGTAACTAGAGACTGTAAATTGCCCTTAGATATCATAGTATGTGAGTGGTGTGTATGCACACCGTTGCTTTGATAACAGCACTTGAAGGGCAAAAAAAGTAAGGGTGAAGCAATACAGCCTTAATACAACTGCTGAAAGTGTTATGTAACAATCAGCTGGGGAATAAACTTCAATTGCCTTTGGCATCCATGATAATGGCAACTAATAACATGACCAACTTCTGGCTATGATTGTTGCGCAGGACCAATCATCAGTTTTGGGTGCACCATTAGCTTTTATTACACTGAACGCGTAAGTAAAATAGCACATAAAGATAACAACGGCACTACTCCGATGCACCTGGTGTCCAGCAGATGATGATGACCAGAATCATATTTCGAGCGGCTGAGTGCAATCCTTTGAAGTTTCGCCTGTCAAAACCGTCACCTTCCACCAGGCCGCGCTCCTTGTACCTGCGGTACCAACTGCCTACCTTGCAGTAAATCACCTAGGGAGAGGAAAGTTCCAGAAGCAAGGGATGGGAGGAGAGAGGGAGAGATTTAGCTGGCTCAAGATGAATGGGACCCACATAACAGCACAACATGAGTGGCGAGAACCAGCCATTCAGCCCAACTTAGTTGCCATTTCCCCAACGCTAAAGTGAACTGAACACTTCAGATACGTACGGACTAGTTGGTATAAAACACGATGCCAAGTCTGGACTTGAAAATTCCCAGAGTTTCTACCCCTACGAGATGACCTGGCAAGTTATTCCACACTGTGATCACTCGCTGTATGGAAAATATTCCCTAATATCAGTGCTAAATCTACTCTTGGCTAATTTCCATTTGTGACACCGAATTCTGCAAACAAAACTTGGCCCAAGTAATTAAGCATAGTTAACTTTGTTTATCCCTTTAACATATTTAAAGACCTCAATCAGATCTCTCCACGGTCACCTTTTACTGTGACTGAAGCGATTAAGATTAAGCGATTAAGATTCTTCAGGCCTACTGCTGATCACAATGACCACGCTTGATTTCAATTTACGTGTAAATAATTCAATGCAATTAGGCTTGCTGTCAGGAAGAGGCCTTCGCTGTACAGTGAAAAGATAATGCCCATTCTAAATCTCCAAAGTAGCAAAGGAAAAAAACTTCCAGTTGGTAAAAAGCCTCAAATATTGGTGAGAGAAATTCCCCAGTGACAAGGAAATCTCAGGAGGAACCCGACCATAATGGTGGAGCCCATCCTCTCCAAACTGTTATATTGTAATGCGATGGTTGGTTATAATTGTCCTATTAGAGGGTCGACCGATGGGATCAATTAATCATTGACAAAAAACACCAAGTAAAAGAAAGAAGTAAGTACTCACTGTGCAGAAAATCAGCACCAAAGTCCCACTCGTGACAAAAATGACCTTCGCAGCCAGATTGTGCCCCTGGTCCTATGGCACAACAGAACAGGATCAGTGAAATTATTATCTATCAGTAGAAATGGAGGAAATGGTGACTAACTATTATTAAAAATAGAACATTATTAAAGAACTGGGCTGGTTAAATGAAACAGATTCTCAAAGAACTTGAAAGTACACTGCCTGGCCAAAAAGTCACCATTTTCATGGATTTAATCAGCAAATACTTAAGAAATTATTGCAGTAATTATTATGTTGCAGCTGGCTGCAATTCTTTTAGCTCTGACTGATGCAGTGTAAAGCTTCTCATTTCTTATGTACTCTTCCAAAAAGGAAACTATTCATTGTTTTTAGCATCAATTTATTATGCATGAAATGTTTTGACAAATGTGGAAAACATATTGAAAAGAAAGTGTAATCAATAATTCAATATTTGCATAGTTTCTTTTTTGGAAGAGTATACAACCATGTTGGAAGACCTATTCAAAAGTCATGGAAAAGATCTTGCTGTACTTCAAAAGGAGAAAATTTTTGGCCTGCATCAAGCAAAGAAAACAACTAAGGCCCTCGCTCAAATGTCCAGAATTGGGTCAAGAGCAGTCCACGGTTTACTAAAACATAGAAGGATAGTGATGAACCGTCAACTCTGCGGAAGAAATGGGTCGGGGGAAAAAATCACAAGTGATCGAAGATCCCAATTCCGCTATTAAAACATGCGACCACGAATGCACACTGTGATCAAAGCTAAGACGGTATGACACAATATTAGTGTTTAGCTTTTCTTTTTTGGCCAAGCAGTGTATTACTATTCTTTTTACTTATAACTTTTGCAATAAGTCCTCGTATAGCATATGCCTGTATGACATTTCCAGCACACTTACCACCTGTGGACAGGAGTCACTCTTGATGTGCAAGAACAAAATGCAACTGTGGAAGAAAAATGCAAATTAGTCAGCCTGCATTTAAGACAAGAATATATGATGTCCTTATTACACCTTAATTATAATGTTACAACATGCTTATAACAGTGGCCATGGCCTCAAAAAACAAATGCAATCTTAACCCCGGTAAGTAATAATTGTGATAAAATTTAATTTGCTTGGCTGCCCTGTACAACTGTTTAATTTGTCAATAAAACATATCCAACTATCATTTTATTTCACAGAGCACTTAAAATCAAACATATTGGTCAGACTGTTGAGTACAGAGAGATATCCATTTGACTGATCTTATGTAAGAAGACAGTTCTGTAAAAGAGTTGCCTGTAATGGCCAACATCTAAAAGCAGTTTGTGGCCCCATCCAAACATGTTTGTTTTAAGGTGATATACTTTACCTTGCGACTGGTGCAAAGAGAGAAAAAGTACCATTCTTGGTCAAAGGAGTATAATGCATCAAAACAATGCTTTGCATCGAAATTAATTGCTTTATTTTGATAAAAGAAATAAATAAGCTTTTTGAAAAAAAGCCTTCAAATCTCTTCTGCCCTCCACATATGGAACAGTGAATTATATTTTGAGTTTCAGCAGGACACTTTCGACCAAAAAGGTGGCCAAAAAAAATAAATTATGAAATTGTCGATACCTGGAAGCATTCAAACTTTTGCTTTTGCCCTCTCATAAAATTCTAAACTTTCATTTATGCCCCTTATGCGCCAAAATCTCAAATTATGTGTAACGTACCTGGTGCAGAAGGCAGGCCAGTCATTGCTCATTTGCTTGTATGTCATGGTTTCATTCAAACTCGGGCATAACGTGGCCTCCGACACGTTCTCAGTCAGCACGTACAGGAGGAAAATGACAACGGGTACAATCCTGTCGAGTTAGAAAATCATTCAAACGTCTGCCGGAAAGAGCATTACTTCGGACTATAGTGAACTTAACCCTCGTCGTTTTGATATTCGAGGACAGTACAAGCACATTAAATAACATTATTTTAACCTGCAATTTTATAACCTTCCTGAAGATCTCCCAAAAATGAATAAAAACTCAAAAATGTCTTCATACCATGCCTTCATTCTTAATGCAAAATTGCAGGTATTTAATTTTACAAAAAAAGGTAAATTGCGATGCTCACTTCCATGTTTGCTTTTAGCATGCTTTCGCTTCATGACAGTGTAAATACAACACACACAGAAAATTAGCGACAAATATCCGCAAATGAATAATGTCGACTGAAATGCAATTTTGCGTCAGGGCACTTTTTTCCCTGTGTCACCTCGACAAGGAAAACTGGCCATAACTGACGATGTCGAGTCTTTTCAGAGTATACAGAATGTTAAATTAAATTAATGATTGAATCATTCGCAAAATCATTCATTTCAAGGGATGTTGTGCGCTTCGCGGATTTTCATCTCACCAGCCGCCACCGTATTGTGATTAATGAAAGCTGTTAATCTTAGCTGTTCTTCTCAAAAATTAATTATTTACTTTATGGCTGGACCTATAGTATTTCGCTTGCGAGAACTTCGTGACATTGGTCAATGTGCTGCTATGTTTGACTGGCATTTTTTCCCAATAGTGCCATATGGCAGTCTTTTTGTAATGTTTCTTTTAACAATCAGGAATAAAACCAGACGGCCAGAAATTTAGTTAGAATGTCAACAAAGACCATGGGGAGAAACAGCGGTGAGAACTGGGCAACGGTGGGGGTGAAAGGGTTAAAATCACGGCGCTACTGGTGTCAAGATCGCAGAAAGCTGAACAGATTCTCTGTCAACCAATCAGCATCCACTACTGATCCTCGGCTGTAAGGGCGCCAAGACAAAGCGCTGCTCACCACACAACAGCATACACCACGCCTAACCAGCGCCTCCAACTGTCCTCTGTCTGTAAGAGAAGAAAGGGAAGGCATTCCTTCATTTTTTGTCTATTGACCTCAAACCATGCACAACAATGGAAAAAAGTATGTAAACTTTTAGCAGCGCTAATCATGAACATGGCTATATGATGGCTAAAATGGTAAATAGTGAAACAAGCCATTTTTTTTTTGAACTCATACAGTCCTTCAGGTTTTCTCATTATTGGTCATTTGTGGAGGCCAAAGGGACTGGTGGACTTAGTTTCCAGAAATGTTTCAAAAAATTGCATTTCCTGGAAACATTACTGCACATGCTGTATCTGCCAACTTTTTATAACCAGTTCTCCACCTTAATTAATTCTGTTAGCTGTTCTGACATTTGACTATGAAAGGCTCTTTTGAAAATTTAATGGCAGGCATGACTGTGAAAGATGAAAATGGTGGTATGTGATGAGGGAAAATGATTTTTAATCATGTGGTCCATAGAAGGTTGGCTACACTGTCTCACAACTGGCTGGTGTCTATTAATTCAAGAAGGCAAAGGGAATGGTACAGTTTCTATCAAAATGTAAGGCAAACCTTACAAAAGCAGCTTTTACTCAATAACACAAATTTACAGTGCTTAACAAATGTTTTAGACCACCTGTCATAAAAACAAGAAAACACAAATATTTTAGAAAAACTTGTTTGAAACTAAAAATTATTTTGCTATTTCTGTGGCAAGTAACAAACTGAAACAACTAAATTGTTCATATTTGCACTTTATACCAAGAAAAGCGGAATATTTTGTATGGCCTCCTTGTATGGCCTGTATAACAGATTGCATTCTTGCTGTCAACCACCAGTACACATTTTTATGTTCACCAGTGCAAGTAAATAACTGCTATTTGGCATCTTTATCAAAAATAATAATGCGCTTAGCTATTTTTTTCTGCTTTTTTGTGAAACAGTTAATTCAAAAATTCATGGATAACGATAATTATATTTTAGCATTAAAAATATCATTTCATTTAAGGAGCTTGCGTATACTGGTGGATTAACCATTACAGAAACATAAAAAATGATTTTGGTAATTACCAACACTATTAATTTAGGGCAGCTGTGGCATTGGGCGGTGGTCTAATAAATTTGTTAAGATTGTACGTCAACAGGCTACCAAGTTTTTGACGGGGCAGTGATGCGTCACCTGTCCATCTCTGCCTTCCGCTCTCTCCCGCCACCCTTGGACTGCGGTGTTGGATTTAAAGGCGTACACCAGGACCAGCAGGAATGAGACGCCATAAAATGCCTGTAAAGAAATTGAGCAAAAAAAGAGAGCTTGATAATATTTGACCATATTTCCCAAAACAAGTCTCGGTAAAAGGAGGCCGATGAGCAACGAGCGTGTCTCATCACGCACAGTTTGGCTTTCGCTCTCTTTCGATGCCAAAAAATAGGCCCTCTGAATCATGCAAAACACACATTTTCCCCTATATCATGTACTCCTCCCCTCTCCTCTCCGCAATTTTATGAAATTTATAATTAATATACCGGTGTTCATTTTGACAATCTTCCAACCATTGATTCCTGAGCACAAGGAAATACCCTTCTCATGTGAGGTCGCCGCTGCACCTTATCTAGCTACAGTTTGTGAGTTCGGCTCAAACAGATATGAGTTTATGATAAGTGCATCACATGTAGCTGGCGCAGTTCCAGAGACTTAGTTGAGCAATGGGTGTTGTGAGCGAGCTTTGAATTGCTGCAATTCTGGCTAACTAAGGGCTACGAAGGGCTGCTAGCCACAGCTTACTCTTAAATCGTTGTTTTGTTACTGTGCCAGTGGGCCCAAGCGTGCATATGAAGAGTTTGGTTCCAAAACGCAATAAGTGCCAAAATTACAAAAATTGAGATAATACCATAGAGCGATAGTCCAGCGCTTCTTACACATGGTGCAAAAATCCGTCATGAGAAATGCATGCTATATGGTGTATTTTTTTTATGGTCAAAGTTTGTGTTTTTCTATAAAATTCAATAGGCACCAACACAGAAAAAGCTGATTTACTCAAAATGACTAAAATGGATATATTGCATTTTGGAACCAAACTCTTCATATATACATGAGATTTTGAGAAGATGAGATACCCAACAATCTCAGCGACGCACTTTTGTAATGACACAATGCAGTTTTGCTAGGCAGATTACCCCTTTAAGAAACTGTTATTGCACAATATTTAGGCCCAGTGACCTGATTCTGAAACAGAAATACTGATTTAAAGGCAAGCGAGTAAAACCATCACAGTTAGGGGTCCTCTGCAAAGATCAACCTTGCTTCACTTAGGTGCACAAAAATTCTCTCCCTGCACTGAACAATGCATCGTGGGCTGGTTCGGATGACAGCGCAAAAGACTAATAACATATAACAACAAGGCAATCAGAGATAGCAGACCTGGCCCCAGCCACGGGCTGACAGACAGTGACAGAAACACATACACACACAGACATGATCATTGCTTAACCTGGCCCCCTAGGGGAGGGGCCAGGTAATAATTGATGTAATGTAACTCCTATATAGGCCAGAGCTCACCAATCAGACATTCTCCAACAACAGGGAACATTCTAATGTTGGCAGTTTTCGTAGAATGTTGATTTACAAACTGCCTCAGCCCGAACATCTCTGAACAACTGCAAACAAGGAAAGACAGCCGTGGCACC
Organism: Gymnothorax reevesii; assembly: GCA_029721435.1. Taxonomy (NCBI): domain Eukaryota; kingdom Metazoa; phylum Chordata; class Actinopteri; order Anguilliformes; family Muraenidae; genus Gymnothorax; species Gymnothorax reevesii. The sequence continues at coordinate 17,883,409 of CM056579.1, forward strand.
CCAAACAAGCATCTGTGTTTGTCTTTGTTGGAGAATGTTTGATTGGTGTGCTGTAGGCTTAACCATTATACCTCACGCACCTTTGTTGTTGTTTTCAATAAGCCATAACACATGAAGAGAGGTCAAAAGATGCCAAATGATTGCGCTAAAATGGAGGAAGTGGACCGTGATATAAGCGTGGGAGTAAATGTTGAAGAAATGAAGACTGCACGACTATCAACATCCGTAAATATACTGTATACGGTTCGCCTGATGCACCGTGTGGGCAAAGGAGCGAGGAATCGGTTGAAAATAAAAATAAATGAGAAAAGGCTACATTTTCTGAGGAAAATTTCTTTGCTTGCTTCAGCGTGAAAACTTTAGAGGTTGGCTTATGAAATTAAGGTGCTTGAACTGAGAGGCAAAGGAAATTGCTGAAGACATGTTGAAAAACTGCTGAAATGTAAACACAAGATTTTAAAGCTAAAGTAATTGTTTAAGGAATTTAGACATAAATTTAGACGTAAGAAGAAGAAGAACTAAGAGAATAGTGTGCTGCTTTGCTGGAACAAGCACACAATAATGATAAAGTAACTATCCAGATATAAGCAAGGATAATTATAAGAAGCATTTGTGGCAGTTTTAGACCTTGTTCAAGCAAACACAGAAGGAAGGACAAGGCTTTCTTTTTAACAGACAAAATGTCAGAATTAAGATGGCAGGTAAAATGGCGGATATCACACTGTGTGCACGCACGGTACTGTGGTTGTGAGGGATTCTTCAGGGGACAGAGAAGATGCATAGTATACGTACCATTGCGAGCGGCAGCGCGTGCTCACAGATTTTAATTCTTTGAGGGAGGCAGGTGGGCGAGACGAGGTTCACGCCACTGGTGATCAACAGCATGACTGATGCCAGGAAATCGGCCAGTGTGAGCTGGAGGAGTGGCCAGGCCTGAGGAACCACAGCGAGCGAACAACCAGCCATTACAATCAAACACACAGCTGTGCCATAATGCTACATTTTTTTTTCATTTATTTATTTATCGATTTATTAATTTATTAACCTCCATAAAATGAAGATAATGGACATAGATAAAATAAGCATACAAATCAATCGAAATATTACACTGAGAAGCCTTGGTCAAGAGGCCCGCCATTTTAAACTCCACACTGTTCCGAGTATTATTGTGGGGGGACAGGAACAGGGCCAGCAGTGAGTCAAACGCTCTGTCCCAACTATTGGACGAAACGGGCGCAGAGGTTGGAGAGAAGAACGCCTTTAACGGTGAAACTCCAGAGGCAGCCAAAAGAGTGACCAGGGAACCGGGAGCAGTTACTCCACACATCAGATACTCAGCTAACGAATGGACACAAATGTCCCGAGCAGCAGACGCCTCTTTGGAGATCCGCTGAACCAGTTTCACAGACTGTGTACAATTAGGTCAACAATTTTAGGAATTTTTAAGGCAGACAAAATTTTGGAGTGGTGATGTTGTTTACCAATACCCAGGAAGCGCTTGAGCAGACTACGCTAGGACCATGTGGATTTAATTTACATCTGTACATTCCAAACCATTCAAAAGGATAAGTACACATACAGTCTGCCAAAGGTAGGATTTAACATCGAGCCCAGGACCAGGGTAACGCATACCAGATTCACCTTCACCAAAAAAAGAAAGCCTGCAACTGGAAAAATTTTTTCCAGGTGCACATCAGAAGAGGAGTCAAAGAAAAATACAGTACCGAGTAAAGCTGCTTTCACACCGGACGCAAAACGAATTTTTCGCACGACAGATTACATTCAAAGTCAATGCAAAGACGCGATTTCGCGCGTTTCAGATGTATTCGCGCCTTCGCATTGACTTTGAATGTCATCTGCGTTTCCTCCCTCAGTTAGAGTTAAGCTGCTTTCACACTGGACGCAAAACTAATTTTTCGCAGGATAGATTACATTCAAAGTCAATGCAAAGGACTTCCATACCATACCAAGTATGAAAGTAGTCAGTCAAAAATTGCAGCTGGTACTGCGCCCACAAGAAAACCTCTATGTTTTGCCACTAATTTACTTATTGTTCCGGCAATACTGCCACCATGGCAACCAAAATTGATACTCATAAGTCGGGAAAAAAACCCCACTTCTCCCCTTTTTTGCACATTATTCGGCCAATACTGTAGCCACGGGACCCAAAATCGTTTGCTGTCCTAAGTGACGTATTACACATGTCCATTCCAAATATGAAAGGAATCGGTCACTTACGAGACTCCGCACTGACTAAGTGCGAAGCTCTGGCTTATATAGAGGAATCAATGAAACAATGGTGATGAGTAACACATGCAGATTATTGGATGGAAGGTAGAATGTGGGCCAGGTCTTAATAGACCAGTGATCTGGAACGCTAGGGGCGTGGTGTTGCAGAAAGTAATTTTTAGAGTGACTTATTCATGGCAGCCTTTGTACAGTCAGGTCCCTACGTGGCACAGACAGGCAGAAACTAAGTCTGGGTAAATAAAGCACTGAATTTACAGTGTTGCACACAGAGATATGGACTGATCTCTCAGGCAGCTACAGGCGAGGCTGGCAGCCGTGACAACGCTTTGCACTCTGTCTCGAAGCTGCACGAGACAAGTTCTAAAGAGAGCAGCCCACGCACTTGGAAATAAAGCAAACCGTGACCAACATTAACAAGATGCCGTAAAACGGTCATAAAAAAATCTGTTTAAATGTTCACCAAACAGACCTCATTACGCTGTGCTGAGTGCAGTTTCACTTTCCCAGACTTTTACTGACTAAAAAAAGTGTGCCTGATATTTTGAGAATATTTTCTTTTCTCCACATCCTTGTACTGTTTTCCCCAGTTTCTCCCCAATTTTGTGTTTTTGGTGCAAGTACATTCAGCGCTTATTTCTACTGCCTCCACCAGCCACTCCAGAGGGGACTAATCAGCACAGCAGAGGCTCATTTCTGTTCTCAAAAAAAAATGTAAAACAAATTCTCACATAAACCTTGAAAGTTTTAACGTTCCCCTGATTCTGATACATAACATTTATCAGTATAAAGGGTGCAAAAATACTATTAAATCCAGGACGAGAGGTACAATATTGTACACCCAGGGTATAGAGTACCTCACTAGAGAAAAGCAGTGGACCCTGTTGGGCATTTTTTGGAGCCATTTTTCAGAGACTGCTTAGAGAGAGCTGATTGAGTCATGAGACCAGTTTTTGCCAGTCAAATGTATTTAGTGAAGACATTCTTGATTTAAAAAAATCCCAGGGACAGTATGCAATTGCTTATTTACAAACCAGTACATCCCAGTTTTTCAAAGGATATTTTTTTTGCTCGGGATATCTGGCATTTTGAAATACACATCGAAAACCTGAAGTGCACTCATAAGTATGTAGTTGGTCATGCATATAAAAGACTGATATAAACGACTGTGGATTCTAATGCGTGTCACACCAGTGCGTGTGCAGTTATGCCAATATTGTGTGAATCATGTCATACGTACAGCATTTTAGAATGGAGTCCCTGCCAAAATCTCGTGGACTTGGCATGTAAATGTTCAAACTATCTGCAGTGAAGTAAGTGGACCATGATTGTTTTCAGAGATAAATTCGAAAACCCAGAGCTAAAAGTGCTCAAGTCGTGAAACGTCCATTTTGAGAACATCTAGGCTGCGGAATTAGGTAACTGTAAAGGACATTTTACCGTCCTTATCTCGCGGAGTGTGAAAATGTGACTGAAGTACTTTTAGCTCCAGGCTCTTCAATTCTTGACCTCCTTTACTGTGATTAAGTGTTCTGTTATCCATGAGCTTTACCCACCTGCTCATGTAGATACCTTCGTTTTCTGACAGACACCACCCCAACGGAAAGGCTCCCGAGTATACTGTAACAGGAAGTGAGGCATGTACCATTATCCCCTCCTCAAGTCAGGCAATAAATGCAATATAAAACCTCTGATTAAAGTGCAATTATGACTGGAGAAGTATGCTCATCCACAACTCATAAAACTTTAGAAATTGCTGTATCATATGACATCATAAATCTGACCTACCAACATACTTTTATCTCCTCAGGAAATGATACAATTTGTGGACAATATGATGTGTTAACAAAACACAGAGCTGCTTTGTTTTCAAAACAGTGCATTGTGGGAAGATCTCTTTTACACTTCCACAGAAGAAAGACACAACCGCTCTCAAAGTATACAGAATTTCATTTAAAATCTCAAAGAACCAGAGGGCTCATAGTGGTTTTTAAAGCCAGGAATCACCTTTTACAGGTATACAGGTAGAACGTCAAAGAAAACACGGACGATATTTCAATCTTGGTAAAATTTTCCCCACCCGGAACCACCACAGTTGGGTGAAAATAGCCAGTGTCACGGGAGTGCAGCTGGTAAAATTGAAAATGGCGGATGCTTTTTAGAGTCCACAAGCCACTCTGGCCTGTGAAGGGAAAGGAATAGACTGTACGCATAAGGATCAAGTGTAGAGTGCAGAGTCAATCGAGGAGATCGACCAGAGACCGTCTTGTAATGGGATCACATTTGATGCTGTTCCCTCCCCTCCTGTCTTCCGGTGACCTCACTCAGTCCCCACCCACCTTCAAGCGCAGCCTTCACTGTGAGCGCAATTACGCCCCGGTAAATTTTTGTGACTGCTTCACTGCTTCTTTAGTGATTTTACTGCCATGACATGACAAAACTGGTTCACAGACAGAGACAATAGAAACATCTAGCAAAGTACTCAAAACCGCCTCTGCTGTAGTTTCCGCTTTAATAAAGATCTCTAGGACCACATTTCGCCATGATAACACGCACACACACACACACGCACGCACGCACGCACGCGCACACACACACACACACACACACACACACACACACTCTCTAGGTGAAAACAATACCAGCCCCCACTGTCTCAGATGGTATACGCTAACTGACAAAATTGAAAATTTGAAAATATGAGCCTTTGATCCTGAGGATTCCATCTTACACAAACCTAAATCTTCGGCACTTGGCAATTGAAGCACTGATTACTAAAACCCCACAAGTCAAGTCAAGTGTAACTTATGGGGTTTTAGTAATAGGTGCTTCAATTCTTAAAAATGCAGAAAATTAAGTTCTTTCAATTTGGACATTCTTAATAAAGATAAATCTTGAGAGCATGTTTTTCCATAATGTTACTTTTTTTTTTTTAAGGACAGATTTTTGCACGAAGGTGTTCTAGACTAGCATCTGAAATTCAGGAATAGTTCAGGTGGAGTATAACAATTTGGTCGCAACTGTGTTACAGTACATCAGACAACTGGCTGAAAACATTGTCTCGATTGTCAGGGCATTCACTCACATAACAGTACTTGAATCATCTTTTTTTTTTCATCAGTACCGAGTGTAGCACTGCCACTTTATGAAACTGGCATTTTATTCATAAGCGACTGCTTTAAATTGTTAAACCCAAGCCGCCACTCAAAATTACGTCAAACTGAAATCTCAACTATCTGTTATGTCACCTGCGCCGCAAGCCTGCATGCGGCCGTTGGGTAACCAAAAGTGAAAGACTGTGAATCTCAGTGTACATCAGAGGCGTCACCACAGATGAATCCCAGAATTAAAAAATCTTCAAGATGTAATATCGGTGACAGCTGACATTTTGGAGCAGCAAAGCAAATAAACTAAATGAGTGTCTTACCTAAATGGCAGAGCCGTTACATACACGAGGGACAAACTTCTGATCTAAATAGAACAGGACATAATAAATAATTCATACATTTGGAACAGGCAACAGACCATGTTTACATAGGGCTGTCAAATGACGAGACCGTGCATAACGCTAAAAAAAAAAACCCAGCAGAGACCACTGCTCCAGTAAAAGCGGGTTTGACTTTTCCATTTTACGGGGAGAAGTGGATTTAGGCTACAGAAACTTCTGATAATTACATTTAAGCAAAGAGAGTGGAAAACTCCGCCAGTTTTTCCTCTAAATTGCAGGGAATAACGCAAAGGTGAAGAATCCTTTAAAAATAGTTGAATCTGAATGGTTAATCAGATTGTTACATGAGAAATAGAAAAATGATCCAAATTCGTCCATTACTTAATGTTTAATTGGTTTCACCATCCGGGCTGCACTTCAACCAGACATTAGTCCAAAGCATTGAGCAGTTAAATTAATATGAATAGCAAAAGGCTATCCTATTTGACCTAGACTTTTTGATCCGTACCTATCATAATACGCTTCTGAATGCAAACACGATTATTGGAATTTAACTTTTGAAGACTGGAGTCTTCGAGTAGCTAACCCAAGTAGGAAATCTCAGGCTTTACCTGCGTGTCGTTCAATCCGGTGGAGTTTTCCCCAGGACTCATTGTGAGATTGAATTGTTTAACGGCACTGAGTTGAAGCACCGATAATCCGAAAATAAACTAAAGTTTTATTGCGATTACAGCGTTTTTCTTCCATGTCCTTCAGGGTGTTCATTAACATCACCACCGCCCTCTAAAAAACTGTCAACCGCTTGTTACGTGCAGGGCTCCACCTGCGGCAGTAAAAAAAGTCGCAAGTGAAATGCCCGAAATCACGGGAGGAAATTCCTGAAGGCGCACCCAGCGTATGCGAACTGTTTCTAGAAACTCATGAAAGACAAGTGTTTGAAGAATATAGGCCTATTCATATGATTATTTCATTATTTAATTCATTTGATTATTCATGGCATGGCGTACAAAATCTATAATATATCTGAGGTCGATGTCTGTCTATCTGTGTGCATGTACACGCTTTTCTCCTACATTTTTCAACCGATAATCACCAAATTTGGTGTGAATATCCACTTGGACACCAGGAAGGACTTGACGTCGCTCGATTTTTGAAAAAAGGTCATGCACGCAAAAAAAATGGCAATTTCACTCCGGGTAGCGGGTAGCAGCTAGTGTATATATATATATATATATATATATATATATATATATATATATATATATATATATATATATATGTGTGAAAAAGTATTTGTACCCTTCCTGATTTCTTTTTTTTTTCTTTTTGCATATTCGTCAAATTTAAACGTTTCAGATCAGCAAACAGATTTTAATATAAGACAAAGAAAACCCGAGTAAAGTTATCCAAACCTACCTGACTTATGCATTGAAAAAAGTAATTACTCCCTAATCCTAATTACTGGTTGTGCCACCCCCGGTGACAAAAACTGCAATCAAGTGTTTGCGATAACTGGAATGAGTCTTTCACATCACTGGGGAGGAATTTTTGCCCTCTGCTCTTTGCAGAATTGTTTTAATTCAGCCACATTAGAGGGTTTTTGAGCATGAAAGGCCTGTTTAAGGTCATGCCACAGTATCTAAATTGGATTTATTTCTGGACTTTGACAAGACCCCTCCAAAACTTCCATTTTGTTTTTTTAAGCCATTCAGAGGTGGGCTTGCTGATGTGTTTTGGATCATTGTCCTGCTGCATAACTCAAGTGCGCTTTAACTGGAGGTCACAAACTGATGGCCAGATATTCTCCTGCAGGACTTTCTGGTAGAGAGCAGAATTCATGGTTCCATCAATTACGGCAAGTCATCCAGGTCCTGAAGCAGCAAAACAGCCCCAGACCATCACACTACCACCCCCATGTTTGACTGTTGGTATGATGCTCTTTTTATGAAATGCAGTGTTTGTTTTACCCCAGATATAAAGGGACGCACACCTTCCAAAAAGTGAAACTTTTGTCTCTTCGGTCTATGGAATATTTCCCAAAAGTCTTGGGAATCATCAAGATGTTTTTTGGTAAACATGAGACAAGCCTTTGTGTTCTTTTTGGTCAGCAGTGGTTTTCACCTTGGAACTCTGCCATGGATGCCATTTTTGTCCAGTCGCTTTCTTATTGTAGAATCATGGACACTGACTTTAACTGAGGAAAGTGAGGCCTGCAGTTCTTCAGATAACAACATCTGAAGAACTGCAGGCCTCAGTCCTGGGTTCTTTTGTGACCTCCTGGATGCGTCAATGATGCGTTCTTGGAGTAGGCCGACCACTCCAGGGAAGGTTCACCACTGTTCCAAGTTTTCTCTATGTGTGGATAATGGCTGTCACCGGAGTCCTAAAGCCTTAGAAATGGCTTTGTAACCCTCTCCAGACGGATACGTTTCTCATCTGTTCTTGAATTTCTTTAGATTGCGGCTCATGTGTTGCTTTTTGAGATCTTTTAGCTGACTTCACTTTGTCAGACAGGTTCTATTTTAGCAATTTCTTGATTCAACAGGTCTGGCAACAATCAAGCCTGGGTGTGGCTAGAAAAATTGAACACAAAAAATATGGTTAATTCATGATTTAACGGGGGGGGGGGGGGGTTACTTTTTCACATATGGCCAGGTAGGTTTGGATAGCTTTGTTTCCTTTCTCCTAAGAGAAATCATCATTTAAAAATTGCATTTTGTATTTACTTGGGGTATCTTTGTCTAATATTTGCATTTTTTTGATGATCTGAAACACTGAAGTGTGACAAATATGCAAAAAAAAAAATAAAGAAATCGGGGATCGGAGACATATAACTCTTCCGAGTTATATGTGATGAGGTGGAAATTGGCGGACCCTAAATGCCTCCGTGAAACTGATCTAAAAGCTGGCACTAAGTAACAATCAGCCACTAAGGTCTTGATAGCGACAGAGGAATAACCTCGCAGACAACCCTGGAGCTAATATAGAGCTAATACCCTCTAGCTGTCACCAGCTCTCATGTATAGATGATTTTCAAGCAGGGAGTGGTTGCCACTTCCGCATATGCATATACATATATATAAAAACACACACACACATGCACACACACAAACAAACAAACAAATAAACACACACACACACACACACATATACATACATACATACACACACACATATATATATATATATATTAGAATGCAAGTGCATGAAATAATCAATTAAACAGCTCTGGTAAGGCTGACACCTGGAAAGGAATTTCATAGCCGAGTGGCAAAAACCAAATCCCCCCAAAATTGTGACAGTTATATTAAAATGAACAAGCTTCCAGGTCTTACTCTCAGCTTGTGGAATTGGAGGCTTCAGTTTGTTCCTCTGCCCAGGTTATTAGGAACACTTCCTAAGCCTTCCACAGTAATCAGGATGAGAACTGCGCTCCTGCTAATCTCCCCGGTTTCTTCCACCTGACAGATCTGATCTGGCAAAGTGTGCACTCCATCTGGCTGCTGACCCGGATTGCCACTGGCCAGGCACAGGATACGCCTCCACACTCAAGCCTGTACCAGCTGAACTGAACTGTGTCATTCTGCTCTGGGTTCTGTTCCTTCCGCCGTAGTGTATTAATATCAATAAACAACACTACTGCTGGATTGTACACTAACTCTTCATTTGGTTCTTGGTCTGGGTCATACCATTTCTAGAATTGGATTCCTACATTTGATCTCAGGAGGGTATCCAAAAAAAATAAGAGCTCTGATTGAAATGATTATTTTTTACCTAACAAAAAAAAAAAACACTTTTCCTGAAAACTCTTTCCCGGATCCCAGAGTTTCAAGTGTAGGTCCTTGTTTTAAGCAATAATACAATAGAACTGATACAATATAGCTTTTATCCGATGGGAGGAATTCAAGGTGTTGCAACTGTCCCTGGTCTCCCCTACTAGTAATAAAACTTCTCCAGAAATATGGTTAGATTTAATCGCAATCGTAGGCCTTTTGTGTCTGTGATGTTTATTATTGTTTTCATTGTCTGTCTATTTATTGAAAATAGAATGAAATATTAACATTCAAAAGAGCATCGATTTTAATTCCATTTGACTAAGGAGCTGAGATGCAGGTGAAATGAACGTATAGGCTACCGTGCATGTGAGAAAACCGCTGTTTACTGAGGAGCGCGCCGCACACATTATGACTAAGTACACCTATATCTCTCCTGCCATGCAAATAGAATCCATCCAAACATTATATATTACCAGCTTTTTTCCTTTATTAGAATGGCAGTGGGAGCATAGACTGTATAAAAAGATGGATGAAGCAACCGTGACGTCACTCACTGATTCCAGCATACCAGTTAGGAAGCCTCCATTTTGGCATTTTGAACAGTGCCATTTCTCATTTTGAATCTGGATGTGATTCGTATTGGATGAGAACGCGAATTGAAAATCCAGGGAGGAGTGAGGGGTGGATCTATGGGTGGATCTGACTGTATCTGATGAGGACAAGAGGATAGCCACGCCCCTAAAGCATATCTGGCTTTATCCTTTATTCTAGTCTCTTTGGGACCATAATTTACAAAAATGAACATCATGATGTATCAAAGGAGACTTGAAACTTATGACTGATACCATAAAATAATATTGAAAATGTGAGGTAGCGTTCAGGAACCAATCGCGAGACCCAGGAGATCCAGCAAAAAAGTGTTTTATTAAAACTGAGGGGTGAACCCCTGCTGGGCAGAAGGCAATTGTACAGAGTCTACAATCCAAAATCGGAATCCCAGGGGTGTAATCCAAATCGTACACAGGGCAGCAAACACAATAATCAGGGTTGGGCAAAACAGGTTCGTTACACGGGTGCAGAGAAATCCAAGGCAAAACCAAAATCGTAAACAGGGACAGTCCAGTCAGAAGTGGAACGCAAAACGTACAAGGCATAAAAGATCGTAGCACAAGGTAAAAGTTCTGACAAGCTGGAAGTGAAATGACTGCTTAAATACACATACGGGAAGTCACATGCTACAATAGGGAACAGGTGAGCTGGATCAGAGTAATTAACAAAGGAACGAACAAGAGGAAGTTCCTTACCACATGAAATTGGCGAAAGCCAAAACGTGGACAGGGATTGCAGAGACAAACTATGACAAACAGACGATTCCGGTTAGGGAGTTCTAAAGTGCGCAGAGTGAGAGGCAGAACTGTGATTAACAAGGTGCGGAGAATCCGCTGAAGCACAGCAAAGTAAATTGAGTGAAGGCAAGGGGCGGAGACTAGAGCAGTGCGAGTGCTGAGAGCTCGTTAGTCAATTAGTAATGTGCAGCTATATAATCTCTAGTGCTTGTTAGTGAGTTAGTACTATAAATTATGCTAGTGTTAGTAATTTATCTAAAATAAAAACTGTTAGTATTGTTAGTAATGATAGAACAGTAAGGCGAAGGAAGCAAACGAGATTGGAAGGGAAACCAAGAAACCATGAAATCACCTGAAACTGTGGCACATAGGGGCGTAGACTCACTTTTATTCCCATGGGTTTTTTTTCACCCCAAAGGGGCCCCTGATTAGCCTGTCTGTCTGTCAATCAAAATGTATCTTTCTATTAATGTATTCATTAAAATATTGAATTTATACCAACTGAAACATATAGCTAGCAGCAGTGGCGACTCGTGAATTGAAAACAGGGGAAACTCAAACAATCCCTCAAAGTTAACTATTGTTTATGACCTTTTTTCAATCATTCATTTAAATTACAACAACAGAAACTCCAAAAACTCAATTATCTGGTGCGGCCAGTTTTTATTAAGAACGCATACCTATTAACTCTCACGCATTCGGCATGAGTTAAAGTGGCATTTTTACGTTCCTCTGCTGTTGACAGCAATTATTCTATCAGCGGATATGTAAGAGATTTTCGCGTGTGTTATGGCCCCAATTTGTTATTACATTTATAACACAACAGCAACAGCAAGGGATGACAAACACAGTTTTAACAACTAAAACACATTTTATTTTTAACAAAGACAAAGACTAATAACAACGTACAACTAAAGACCAAGATTGATAAATAAGAAAAAACAGAAATAATTACAGTCCCTTTTTAGTGGGGTGGCTTGGTGATGTCCTGGATGAAGAAAATGCTCAAACACAGGCAAAGAAATCCACAAAAGAAACGTCACAGGTCTTGAACAGAATGGCAGGTCTGGTCATCTTCTTGCAATTTCTCCTACTACTTTACTGTCTCAATTCTTTTCCTTATATACTCTCTTTCAGACACCACCCACATTTAGACCTCTTTTTTTTAACTTTCTGAGACTTGCCCCAGACATGTCCGGGACATGTCTAAACATGACTCCAGTCTGAGCTTAACAAAAAAAAGGTAAATACTGCCATCTAGTGGCCTATATTCACATTACACCTCCATTCCAAAAGGGAAAAATTTTGACTCATAAAGGCAAAATTTTTCTTTTCAATACAAAATGGTTAAGTGAACACTTGTCTATATATACATATCATACAATATTCAAACACATGATATACACATTCAAACACGGGATAAGCAATCAGCAATTACATTGTCTGTACCCTTCACATGCTTAATTTCCAAGTCAAACTCCTGTAAAATCAAACTCCAATTCAACAATCTCCGATTCTTGTTTTTCATCTTACTCAAAAACATTAACGGATTGTGGTCAGTGTACACAATCATTGGCTTTTGTCCTGTACAAACATAAACCTCAAAGTGTTGTAAAGAAAGGACCAGAGCCAACAGTTCCTTCTCTATTGTGGAATAGTTCCTTTGGTGGCGATTGAACTTCCTGGAGAAGTATGCCACGGGATGCTCAATGTCATCAGAGTCACTTCTCTGTAGGAGCACAGATCCACAAGCTTGGTCGCTAGCATCGACCGCGATGGAGAACGGTTTGTTGAAGTCAGGAGATTTGAGCACGGGGAAGTGACACAGCAGAGACTTCAGGCGATCGAAGGCTCTCTGGCATGCATCATCCCAGGTGAACTTTACGCCTTTCTTCAGTTGGTTAGTTAGACTGAGAGCAATCTCAGCAAAGTTCTTGCAGAACTTGCGGTAGTACCCGATCATTCCAAGGAAGCGGCGCAAAGCTTTTTTGTTGTCAGGAACTGGAAAGTCCATGATGGCTTGGACTTTAGCATTTATGGGTGCCACCTTACCCTGGCCTATGACGTAGCCAAGATAGGTGACAGTAGCACAACCAAAGTCACTCTTGTTCAGGTTAACAGTCAGGTTAGCCTGGGTCAGGCGCTGGAACAACGTCTCTACATCTTTTAGATGTTCTTCCCAGGAGTCACTCCATGTGATCAGGTCATCGATGTATGCACCCGTGTGTGGCAATCCGGCGATTGTAGACTGTATCATCCTTTGGAACGTGGCTGGGGCATTTTTCATGCCAAAGGATAGGACTTCATACTGGTACAATCCAGATGGTGTGGCAAAAGCAGAGATGCTCTTGGCCCTCTCAGTTAAAGGCACACACCAATAACCCTTCAATAAATCAATCTTGGTCAGAAACTTTGCTTGCCCTACACTATCAATACAATCATCAATCCTAGGTATTGGAAACACATCCGTTCTAGTTACAGCATTGACTTTGCGATAATCTGTACAGAATCTAGTACTTCCATCAGGTTTTGGAACTAGCACACAGGGTGAACTCCAATCGGAGTTGGAGGGTCTGATAATATCATGTTTTAACATGTACTCAACCTCTTTCTCAGCAATCTTTCTCTTTTCAGGATTCATCCGGTATGGATGCTGTTTTATTGGTTTGGCATCACCAACATCTACATCATGAGAGGCTATAGTAACTCTCTTTGGAACATCAGGAAACAAATCCTCATATTTCTTGATCAACCTTTCAAACTGATCTCTCTGTGAGGGTTCTAAGTGCTGGAGTTTTACATCAAGATTTTGCAACACTTCAGTGTTTGACAATTTACATGAAATAACTTCAGCTTTAATTCTTGGTTCATCATCTTGAAACTCCCCCTCATCTTCACACGTTTCGACCATTGGAGAATCTGAAGTGACAGCTGCAACCCTAGCATTTCTGTCATGATAAGGCTTTAGCATGTTAATATGACACAACTGTTTTGGTTTTCTCCTATCTGGAGTCTTCACAATGTAATTGAGATCATTGAGTTTTGTCAGAATTTCATAAGGACCATGAAATCTAGCCTGCAATGGATTGGACTGCAAGGGAAACAACACAAGGACCTTGTCTCCTGGTTTAAACTCACGGCTTCTAGCCTTATGATCATACCAAGTTTTCATTTTTCCCTGACTTGATTTCAAGTTCTCTTTGGCAAGGTCACAAGCTGCACGCAATCTTTCCTTGAACTTGCTAACATAGTCTAACAGACTGATTTGCGGCTCTTCCTCTTGCCATTGTTCACTCAATAATAGCAAAGGTCCTCTCACTTCATGACCAAACACTAGCTCAAATGGACTGAATCCAGTAGACTCCTGCACTGCTTCTCTAGCTGCAAACAACAGCAAATGAACCCCTTCATCCCAGTCTTTCTCATGGTCATAACAATAAGTCCTCATCATTGTCTTGAGAGTGGAATGAAACCGCTCTAAGGCACCCTGACTTTCTGGATGATAGGCACTAGAAAGAATCTGTTTTGCACCTAGTTCATACACAACCTGCTGAAACAATCCTGAAGTGAAATTGCTACCTTGGTCTGACTGAATTTCCCTGGGAAGACCAAACAACGTGAAGAACTTTATCAAAGCCCTCGAGATTGCAGTTGCCTTGATGTTACGTAGAGGTATGGCTTCGGGGAATCTGGTAGATGCACACATGATTGTCAACAAGTACTGATTTCCAGATCTAGTCTTGGGTAATGGACCAACGCAATCAACAATGACCCTAGAGAATGGCTCCCCAAATGCTGGGATAGGCTGCAATGGAGCTACAGGTGGGTCTAACTGGTGTTTTCCAACTACCTGACAAGTGTGACAGGTTTTGCAAAAGTTGGAAACGTCTTTCCGAAGCCCAGGCCAAAAAAAGTGTTTCATGATCTTATCAACAGTCTTGTTAACACCAAGATGACCTCCTAAAGGTAAACTATGAGCCATTGTTAAGATCTCATTCCTATCGACCTTCGGAACAACAATTTGCCTGACCACTGCCCAATCTGCATTGGCAGGGATATCAGGAGGGCGCCACTTCCGCATCAACACACCATCCTTGAGATAATACCCAACTGGAACTGCGTCTATTTCTTTATCAGGAAGGGCTCTCCTCTTTAGTACACAAATTTCAGGATCATTAGTTTGCTCCTCAATCAACCGCTTTCTGGACAGAGACAAGTCTCCAGACACATCAGAATCACCAGACCCATCCGGCTGGCTGAATAGAGAACTGATAAAAGTATCTGACAAGTCCTCAAACGGAGAAACCATAGTAGGCCAATCAGAGTCATGAGGCGAACCACCTGAGTCCTGACTATTCAATGTACTGGACGGCACCACAACATCTTCTTCTTTAGCCTTCTTGGCCATAGCACGAGTCACTGCGCAAGAAGGATACAGAGATGGGTCCTCATCCCCATCTTCAGTGCTCGGCTGTGAAGTAAGATGTACAGGGGGAACTACTTTGCCCCCAGCCAGGTCATTGCCTAGCAACAGAGTAACACCCTTTATAGGTAGACTTGACATAAGTCCCACCTTTACCTGTCCTGTAACTAAATCTGACTTCAAGAATATAGAGCGCAGGGGTACAGATACAGTCCTCCCTTCAATACCTTGTACAAGTATGAAATCCCCTGAAGCGGTCTCATCACGTAACTCCAAGGAGTCCATCAACAAAAGTGACTGAGAAGCTCCGGTATCCCTTAGGATATATATGGGGACAGGAGTAGTATGCTCATTCAGAGCCACAAATCCCTCGGACACAAATGGAAGAAATTCCTCCCTCACGAAGTCAGCTGTATCAGGCTTTTTAGCCCCACAAGAAGCAGGCAATTTAGCAGATTGGTTATCTACTACAGGGGTTTCTAACCTTGTTTGCACAAAGGCATTTGGTTTGGTATCCTTTTCTTTTTCTTTCTTAGCTTTAAGGAACCAACAGTTAGTTGTAACATGACCAGATTTCTTGCAATAACTGCAAACTAGACCACTTTTGTCACTGTCAGCTTTCACACTTTGATCAGACCTGTTACTGGATTTCTGAGCACCATCACCAGATTTGTCTTTGGGTGAGGAATCTTGGGTATCACCGTAACCCTTTTTCTGAAATTGGGACCATTTATTGTTACTGCTAGACTGAAATTTGGACTTATGAGTGAGAACATATTCATCTGCAAATTTGGCAGCTGATTGCAAGTTCAGTGCTTGCTTCTCATTAAGGTAGGTCTTAACATCATCCTTAACACAGTTCTTGAATTCTTCA
Source organism: Gymnothorax reevesii (assembly GCA_029721435.1). NCBI lineage: Eukaryota > Metazoa > Chordata > Actinopteri > Anguilliformes > Muraenidae > Gymnothorax > Gymnothorax reevesii. Next base: position 17,899,523 of record CM056579.1, read on the forward strand.
ACTAACACCATCTCTTTTAGTGAGTTGAAATCATCCTTGACCTCCATAGAAGTACACCAGCGCTCAAAGCAAACCTGCTTCTCATTAGCAAATTCAACATAAGTCTGATTTTCAGATTTCTTCAGACCTCTGAATTTCTGTCGGTAAGCCTCTGGAACCAACTCATAAGCTCTCAAAATAACCTTTTTGACAACCTCATAATCAGAGGAATCATCTGCAGACAAAGCCGAATAGGTTTGTTGAGCTTTACCCTTGAGGACAGTTTGCAACATCAGAGGCCAGTGTTCCTTTGGCCACTGGCAACTCTTTGCTACCTTTTCAAAACACTGGAAATAGTTGTCAACATCCTTTTCTGAAAATGGAGGCACCAGTTTTACCTCCTGACTGGCACAAAATTTATTTTTAGTTTCAATTTTAATTTTTAGTTGCTCCATTTGGAGTCTTTCTTCTCTATCGAATTTCTCTAATTCAAAATCTCTCTGTCTCTGTCTCTCTCTTTCTGCTCTTTCCTCTTTCTCTCTCTCAAATTCTCTTTGTTTTTCTTCTCTTGCTAATTTTTCTAACTCAAACTGCCTTTGTTTTTCTTTTTCTTCCCTCTCAAATTCTCTTTGTTTCTCTTTTTCCTCCCTTTCTTTTTCTCTTTCTTCCCTTTCTTTCTCTTTTTCCTCCCTTTCTTTTTCTCTTTCCTCCCTTTCAATCTCTAGCATTTTTAATTTAAGTTCCATTTCTATATTTGGATTTTCCACTGGAAACTGTTCCAGATCTCCTGGTGCAAACACATTTTCATCAATGTAATATTCAACTATCTCTCTAGCCAGTCTTGCTTTTTGCATGGCTGGTTTTACCTCTGTCAGCTCCAACTGTCTGCAAATTTCTAGCAGTTCTGTCTTTTTAAAAGACTTCAAAACCCCTACGGTTGGTGATGCCAAGAAATCATCCATTGCTGTTGTCAATATATATCTAGGAAAATTCACAAAAACAATTTCACAATTTGGAATGTTAGATTTTCAATAAATTACTCACACAATGGTCTATCCCGGACGAGCCCCCAATTTGTTATGGCCCCAATTTGTTATTACATTTATAACACAACAGCAACAGCAAGGGATGACAAACACAGTTTTAACAACTAAAACACATTTCATTTTTAACAAAGACAAAGACTAATAACAACCTACAACTAAAGACCAAGATTGATAAATAAGAAAAAACAGAAATAATTACAGTCCCTTTTTAGTGGGGTGGCTTGGTGATGTCCTGGATGAAGAAAATGCTCAAACACAGGCAAAGAAATCCACAAAAGAAACGTCACAGGTCTTGAACAGAATGGCAGGTCTGGTCATCTTCTTGCAATTTCTCCTACTACTTTACTGTCTCAATTCTTTTCCTTATATACTCTCTTTCAGACCCCACCCACATTTAGACCTCTTTTTTTTAACTTTCTGAGACTTGCCCCAGACATGTCCAGGACATGTCTAAACATGACTCCAGTCTGAGCTTAACAAAAAAAAGGTAAATACTGCCATCTAGTGGCCTATATTCACATTACACGTGGAATTTAAGTACTTGTGCATGGAGGAGTTTGAAGCAATGGAACTGCATAAAGATGTTTCAAATTATCTTATTTCATTTAAACGATCATGAAACAAATATATCGCTTCCAACCCCAACCCCTGAGTAAACAAGTGTTTGCCACTAACATGGCAATATCCCCCGCCGCTTCATTGGAAGTGTCCGTACTGACGAACGGAACCCAATGCTATCCCCCGCTTTGCGCTAATCGCACGGCGGGGGATAATAAAAGCGTGAGAAGTCTGGAGTTGTAAACAGTATGCGTTATAAATGAAAACTGGCCACATCTGATAATGTTGAGAGTTTTCAGAGTTTGGGTTATAATAATTTAGATGACTGATTGAAAACCGGTCATGACCAGTCATTAATTTTAAGGGATTGTTTGAGCTTCGCCCAATGCCAGTTCATGAGCCGCCACTGGCTAGCAGCACAATGGCAAACGTTTTTGCCAAAGATAATGGGCCTATAGAGAGTGCAGTTGCATGATGTTAAAATGTTGGAAATAAAGTGTCAGGAATCCCTTTCCAAAAATACAAAACATGGCATGGACTAGGTCAGAAAACATGGCTTGGAATCAGGGTAATCACAAAAAGTGGTCAGGCAACCGCAGAATCATAATAGAAAATCATAATTGAAATAATAAATCAGGTGAAAAAGTGGTGTCATTTTCTAATACTTCTAAGGTGTTTAACTTCTTTCTGCAACCACCGACGTCGCCATCTGCTGGCCATTAAATAGAATGCAATTTTCAGAGATTCCTGTATAGGCTTCACTATTCACTCCCCGATGCTGCTTCAAACTTTTTATAGGGTGTCCCTATAACAAATGTTAATGAACAAGACCACTCCCAATGCGCCTCCCTATTCGTCCGCATGCCGATATATATCGCCTTCATTCCCACAATCCCCGCTCGTGTCGTTTGTATGGCCCTCACACCCTTCCCCTCTCCAAGAAGGAAGCAAGAAACAACCACCAACTGGGACTCCAGGGGGCTTACTAGTCAACACGGACGCAAGCCCTATCCCGAGTCCTGACAGCGAGGACTCCCAATGTTCGCTCAATCACAGATACAACATCGCCCTCGCCCCAGTTCCACCGAATACTCTCCTCAAACATAGGGCAGCTGTAGTTTATTCCAGTTGACTGCGGGCAGAAGGAAGGGACCCACTCGGACGGTCCGGCTCTGCGTATAGAATATACTAGACTCGTAAGTTCAAAAAGGTTTGATATTGAAAAAAAAGCCTGCATTTTCGCATGTTGTTACATGAATCGCGGGTGGTTACCTTACCATAGATCATATGATGAAAATGAATATGTTGACAGAAAGCTTTTCAGTAAGGTCTTTAAAGCAAACTTGAATCCAAACGTGCAGCAGCTGTTTCCGTGCCGATCACCTAACAGCCTAAAATGAGAAGTTACGCTGAAGTTGCTGACCCATCAGATTCTGTGACCTGCAGTGTGGCAGTAGCCTTCTCATATTGTATATCGTTATGTAACTGTTAAATTAAATGAGCAATAAAATGCTGCTTATGTTGCTCGACTCATCAGTATTGATTATGTACTTTGATAAGTTTGTTTAATGTATCAGTAAGAGCTTAATTTTCTCCGAAGTTATTTAAGTTCAATATGGTAAGTAGGATTTTTTCCATACAGAATTTTTTTTTTTATTGAACAGAAAAAAATATCCTTTGTGCTTTTAGCAGTGTTACTGAAGTCAACGAATCGTGTACTTGTCCCAATACTTGCCGTGGAATACGATCGGTCATCAAACACGGTGTAACACCTGATCTGATCTGTTGTGCTCAGCACGGAAACTGATGCCACATGGAGCTATGATCACTTCCTCGAGAAAATTCACTCTCTTGTCCGCCAAGTCAATTTAAGTAATTTTTGTCATTCATTGCTTTTCAGAACACAGATCTTCCAGTCCTTTCCCAAGTTATGCAATATCATAAAATGGCAATTCCATGAGGACAATTTAGAGATATGTATGGACTTTTCTCAATGTAGGAAACTAGATTATGAATTGGAACCTTTTTGAATATCGAAACGCAAGTTTAGGCATGTCAATTTGCGTGCTGAATCTTCATGGTGGATTTTAGTTGTGCTTTAGTACTGCCAGTAGAGGGCGGTAGATATGCACAAAATATACATCAGAAATTTGAACATGGTATGTAGGTCTTGGGAACGGTACCAAGTAGTTGCTGGATTCAGTGTAAAACCCAGAACTGCTATTTTTACTTGTTTGTGTGTTACAGATATGAGCAGGGTCTTTAGTCTCAGTGCAGTTATCCCTCTAGCTCAGTTACCTTGCTTTGTGGAACACATCCCTTGGAGAAAATTGGTAATAATATTGAAATGTTCAAAGATTTTTCATCCCAAGGTCAAAGTGGCAGCCCCGAGCCCCCAATTTAGTTTGCATTTCCGATTTTGGACGACATTCACAAAGAGCCAAAGTTGCTTTTTGCAGCAGAGAAAGGATCAGAAGCTCACAACCACAAATCATAAAAGGTGGGACAGGATGTTTAAATAATGTTAAAACTGAAAGCAGTGATTTGTAAATTATATTTGACCCAAATTATGTTGAAAAACAATACAACAGCACATCATTTTATGTTTTAATGCATTAATTTTATCGATTTCTTCACATAAACACATCTCAGTTTTGATTCTTGCTGCATATCTCCAAAAAAGTTGGGACAATAAATGTGTAACTACTTCGTAATGTTTGCATTTAATAACAATAAATATTTAGGGACTGAGGACACCAAGTAATTAAAGGAAGAGTTCACTTTTTTCAAAGTGGGGTTGTATGAGCTACAAATTGCCACTACTTACATTAGATGCAGTAGAAAGCTCTCTGATCTCTTCCAGGTAGCCACTCCAGGGCATAGTGCTGGGTGGAGATTTAGGCGATACACTGTTGTGAACGGTCCCAAAGTAACAGCATATTCTCACGGCCTAAAAGAGGTCCTACCTGAAAATAATATGCCACTTTAACTGTACACTATATAACAAAAATTTACAGCGCTTCAGTTGCTCAGAAGAATACAGTTGCTCTTGAACTAACCGACTGACGTATTCCATCGGAGTAACACCTGATCGACTCCCTATACTTGATTATAAATATTTCATAGTCAAACGATGACAGCCAGGTGATGGTATCTGAATGGGATAAAAAATTATATTCCATCAGGACTTACCAGTTTGCCTCACACACAGAAGGATGAAGTATTGTTTATCTGCCGTTCTGTGCCCACTTGCCACACATGCCCAAATGCCCGCCACAGTTTGAAGTTTGAACTCTAATCCTGGGAGTTCTCACTGGTCTCATGAGCTGCCTAACTCCCCCATGCCTTTCTTTTGTAACATCTATGAACAACCCCCAGCCCCCACACCCCCTGCCCCCCCATAAGCCCCCATCCCCTCCCTGAGCTGTGATTTTTGGCAGCTCCTTCCAGTTTGATAAATGAAAACTAGGCTTTTAGCCAGAGAAAAAGCCTATCTGACTCCCAATAATTTGAAAGAGTTATTCTTGCTCTTATTACCTCATCTGCGACAGAGTCAGCGGGGTGAGGTATTGTAATTGGTGCGGTTTGTCTGTTCCCGTGTTTGTGTGTTTACAATCTAGCATCTACACAGTTGCAATGATTGACTTCAAACTTTCACAGTAGGTGGGCAATGGTCTGTAGATGACCTGATTAAAATTTGGGGGTGATCGGGCCGAGGTCACCGGAAATGTCTGAATGTTTTTTTCTTTTTTTTGCGATAACTTCCTTCAAATTTATCACATTGACTTCAAACCAAAAAAAAAAAAAAAAAAATTCATTTTCAATTCTGCTTCTAACTATATGTTGCATGATAGGATAGCTTCCCATAGCGGTCAAGGATCAAATGTCAGGGGGGTCATGGTTAATGGTGAAAATTATATTTTCCATCATAAATCAACATAACGGGAGTCAAACAATCGAACCGTGTTGGTGGAAAGGGCGCACATCAATTGCTGAGACATAACAGAGTTTCCATATCTGGCTGTTACTGGCGGGAACATATGATTACAATAACATTACAGTACAATGAAACTAGAAATCATTGACCAGTGGATTTTGCATGTCTTTTTCTGTGGCAGCACGATACAAGCAACATAAAGCATCTTCCCCTTCTCGGTGTAGCTGTGATTCACCCACAGAATAGAATACAGAGGACGGGAGGCTGATGTGTTTAATATGTATATGGCCATGATTATATATAGGGACTATGAGAAAGGAGAAGTATGGGCACTGGTGAATGGATAGGACTTGACCTCCATAGACATGGGGGAAGTTAGCGTCTGAACTTTTCGGCCTCTGATTGGACAGTTTGACCTACTGTGACAATAGGTAACATTCTGATTGGCTATATTCAGTTGGAAATATCCTGATAGGCTACTCTACCCACAGGAGTAAAAATAGGGTCATAATTTGTATTTCGGAGTAACTCGAAAATCTGGTTTATGCTTGTAACGTAAGTGTTGCACGCGAAGGTAGGATATTTGTGTGTCTGCAATTTCACTGTCACACACGACGGTAGGATATTGAATTAAATGTGCGCAAAATATTCCCACTAATACAAATCTTTTTCTATGCATGGACAAATCTGTTTTACAAGCCCAACTTTTTTAACACATGCATAAAACTATTTCACTTGCTCAAAACATTTTTGCTCACACACATAACTCTTTTACAAGCTGGAAACTTTTTTACACACGCGCAAAACTATTTCACATGCTCAAAATTTTTGTATATACACAAAACTATTTTACAAGCTGAAAACGTTTTTGCTCACGCACAAAACTATTTTACAAGCTGAAAACTTTTTACACATGCAAAAAACTATTTTTAAGCTCAAAACGTTTTTGCATATACACAAAAAACGATGTTGACACAATTCACAAAACGCAATCCTCCTTTTCTCATAAATCTAAACACATTTTGTCTCGCTAAAACACAAGTTGCAAAAAACTCAAATTAAAGCTCATGTGATGCAAAATGCTCGCCACAGTCAGCAAAATTTGAACACAATGAACACACCTGGCTTCATTCATTAAACATTCATTCATTCTCTTTACTCACTTATTCCTCAATAGGGTTACGGGGCGAGCTGGAGCCTATCCCAGCTGACTACGGGCAAAGGCAGGGACCCACCCTGGACAGATTGCCAATCCATCGCAGGGCGCACACACCATTCACTCTCACACTCATACCTTTGGGCAATTTAGTGTCTCCAATTAACCTGATATGCATGTGTTTGTACTGTGGGAGGAAACCGGAGTACCTGGAGAAAACCAATGCGAACACAGGGAGAACATGCAAACCCCCACACAGAAAGGCCCCAGGCCGGATTCAAACCCACGACCTTCTTGCTGTGAGGCAACAATGCTAACCACTGTGCAAGAAGGAAGTGCACCGTTTAGAGTGCACCGTTTGCTGAAGGTTCCAAACATGCACCACAATGGACAGAGGCAGAGTCAGAGGAAGAGGGGTTTGAATCAGAGGAGGGAGAGAAGGGGGCCAAGGAGGGAGAGGGGCAGGCCAAGGGGGGAGAGAAGGGGGCCAAGGAGGAAGAGGGGTAGGCCAAGGGGGGAGAGGAGGGGGCCAAGGAGGGAGAGGGGCAGGCCAAGGGGGGAGAGGAGGGGGCCAAGGAGGGAGAGCAAGACAAACTTGCACCGTCATTACAGACAAGATGTGAGCAACAGTCATTGGCCATGTCATTGTCCATGGCATGACAATGGCTGAAGCAGGACTAAGAGTCCATCCAAACCTTAGCAGGTTCTCAGTGGCCACCATTATCTGGGTATTCAGAGTGTACAACAGGTACTGTACTGTATTGCTGTGTTGGTCACTACAGTAGATTGTTACAGTATAGTGGAGTACAATTGAAGCACCTATTACTAAAACCCCATAAGTCACACTTGAGCAGTGCTTCAATTGGTTTCATCTCAGTATCCTTGCTATACTGCAAAACATGTCCATTGATGCTTCTATTGAATGCATGTTTTTTTACAGAAGAGTACATACAATCAGTACTGTAATGCATGTTTGTTTCTCTAGAGTTGAAAGAATGCCACATGGAGGTGAGAGGGTTGCCATATTTACACCGGCACAAGACGCCCTTATTGTGGATATGGTACGGGAGAACAATGCCATCAGAATCTGAGAAATCAGGGGCAGAGTCATTGCTGACAATGTCAACTTTGAGAACACTGACGATGTCAGCTTGGCCACAATACAGAGTCCTACAGCCCCAAAGGGTGTGCATGAAGCAGGCCTAAAGGGTACCCTTTGTGCGCAACTCTGATCATATCAAAGACCTGCGTTACGAGTTTGTGCAAGTAAGTATACATCCATGCACACAGTTCACAGTACAGTGGGTGCACATATTGTGTTGCTCAGTGGCCTACAGTACTACTGCACTACTTGGTTTCTGATTAATCTTCATGTTTTTAAATGTATTCATCACTGCACACTACAGTATGTACTGGAGCACAGACCCAGGAACCAAACCTCTGTCACTGCCCAAATACTCACAGAATGCACTTTATATTTAACCTGTCTTTAGCTGGTGTATTTTCCAGACTACATTTCCCATGATCCAACACTTACAAAGTAACACAGAACTTCATTGGTATTACAGCAAGGGGTGATGCTGTGAGGTTTATGATAATAAGTGATAATTGGTTCATGTCATTGCAGAAGGAACTGAAGCCTGAACTTAATATGATTAAAGAAAAACTGAAGAGGTTCACTGAGGTTGAAGAGGAGTGTAAGAAAACAGCAGATCACATCAGGGTGAGTAAAGCGATTAGGAAAAATTTACTTGGCAAACAATGGAGTCACACCTGTTGTGTTTCCTGTTGATTTTATTTGGTTCAGGCAGGTTATTTGGGAAAAACTCAGAACACCTGTAGTCAGAAACCTAATTTGGAGCTTATTGATTTTCTCAGTCTAATTTGATCTGAGTAAAAATGTTTTCACCTGAAAATCCCAGCAATATTGAAAATTAAGCACAATATTTTCAAGGGTTTTTATTTTTCATCGCAGAATGGATATGTCCATCCAAATGTGACTTAAGATGGTAAATAACAGCTCAAAACATGGAATGCTGCTAATTTAGACAAAGTAACAGCTTTTTAAAATCCTAGAATTGCAACTGTAGTTAGAACAAAAACCAGCATACACAGGGGGGCGCCAGGACCGAACTTGAGAACCACTGGTTTATACTGATTACTGCAGTAATACTGAGATGCTAAGTTTGTAACGGTGATGCAGAGGGTCAGAGGTGATTTTCAGTATCAGGACAGTGTGACATGATCTTAACGACAGAAAGAAGAAGAAGAAAGGATCAAGGTCTTTGTTACGGCAGGATTTTAATAACACTCCTTTAAAATTTAAAACTGATTTTGAATGCTGACAAAACCAAACTAGGATATTTCCAAAGACGAAGCTACTGAACCTTCCGTCGATCATAACGTTTCAGCACAATGTGATTGAGTCTGTATCTTCATTCCAGTACTTTGCATGTTGAGGTGATGATTCTCTCTCCTTTAAGCATCGAATTCAGCAATTTATAAACAAGCTGAAGCTGAGTCTGGGTTTTATTTCAGAAATGTGTCAGGCTTTTCTGTTGATGCAGACAGGAGGTTTGTTGCGGCTTCGGTTTTTTTTTTTTTTTGCCTGTAATTGACTATGGTGATGATACACATGTACAAACATCTTCTAAATACCCTCATGCACTGCACTCTGTCTTCTGTGGAGCTCTGAGGTTCATCACAGATTCACTCACCACTGTTCCCTATGAGGGCTGTTTGTTCTGTTCTGTCTACTTACAGACTGAATCACTGACACGTCCTTATTTTTAAGGCCATTTTTAATTTGCTCTCTTCATACATGTGTAAGTTTATCCCTCTGAGAAATACTGGAAGTTACTGTTTCCGCTCTGAAAGCGAGTAGCAGGACTTACTCTGACCATCTGTCCCTGATGTCCATCTTGAAAAAAGAAAAAGGGCTTTTAGGGGAGCTGCTGCTGAGGACTGGAATTTGCTGCAGACAGGATGAGGTTCTGCAGGAGCTGCTCACTCTTAGGGCCGGATCTACTAAGATCCCAATTTGCGTGTACTTATTTGCGCGTGCAATCTAGAATTTTGCGTGTGGGGCTGAACCGCGGTTTGCAGGTGATTTACTAAGAGTGATTGCGCAAATGGCAACAGGTGCAAACGTGTTGGACACACCCTATTTAAATGAGGGCTTTGCGTGTTTCATGGTTTGCAGCATGGAGAGTTCGGAGAGAAGAAAGCGCAAAATGAAATTCGACCCTATGGAATTAGAGGTGTTGGTAGATGAAGCCAATAAACGTGAATGAGCTACAGCAAAGAAATCTGACTGTCGCACAAAGGAACGCCATATGAGCGTAAATCTGAGAAAAAGTAAATGCTGTGGGTAAAACGATGAGAACAGTGAATGAAGTGAAAAGACGATATGAAGATATCCGAAGACGAACAAAAGAAAAATTGGCGTATAATAAAACATCTGCAAAGAAAACAGGTGGGGGCACAGTGGATGAGATGCCTCTGACCAGCATTGAGGAACAGGTGCAGTTAACGTTCTGCGAGACGCAAGTCACTGGAATTGCCGGGTATGACACACCGGACCAAACAGCAGAACAAGGTAGGCGCACAATAATACTGTATAAACACACTTTTTCTGAAAAGATATTTATTTAGTAAGTGAAAAATGAATGTACCTCCTGTGGTTACATTTTGCTGTCCTTTCACTCAAATCCCAAACAAAAAACATTTCTTTTTTACATGTAGAATCTTCAGCAGAAGTCCAGCCATCCACCTCAAATCCCCCCAGAGCAGCCGCCACCCCTGCAGAGCCTCGAAAGGGTCCCGAGGACATTGATCTGGAGTTGCTGGAGGAACAAAAGAAACAGTCTGCAGCCATTCAGACAATTGCACGGGAGATGCGAGCGGCGTCATCGTTGGCACGGGCGGCAAGGCGCGATACTCAGGCCATTGCCACGCACTGCAGACAGATGGTCAGCGCAGTATCTGCCCTGACGATGGCCGTCAAGTCTGTGGCAAGAGGGCTACGGGAAGGGATGCAGGCAATGACTGCCCTCAATCCAGGTGGAGAAGCGAGCCGACCGAGTCCCACAGCGAAAGCTAGGCAGCCGGGCACCGGAGAGGGAGGAGAGGTGCGCATGACGGGCAAGTTCCACCAGCGTAAAAGGAAACACAAGTGATACAATCAACTGTCACGTTTAAGTTGTCTTTTATTGGCTGTGAATTTTTTTTTTTTTTTTGTATAAAATTGGCTATATGATGAAGAACTGTTTTTTTCCACCATAAATGTTAAGACTATAGCCTAATACATTTTCTGACTGAAACAATATGTCTTTAATATGATTTTGCGGGACTTAACATAATTAGACGTGAATGACTATTTCGTTTTGATAATGTTTGGAATCCAGAAAGTGATTTCAGTCTTTTTTTCAATAAATGTTGATTTGCTTAACTTTGCAATGTTCTGCAGTTTGTTGGGTCACACTAGCCAGAGGGAATGGCATTGTATTGCAATCTACAACGCATTACTGAATGAAAATAGAAAAATGCACATACCAAACAGCTCACAAGAAGTGACTTCGAATGAGATTGCTGTGTGTCTGCATCCCTGCAGCATTGGGTTGTTGCTCCATACAGGGGGGCAGGTCGGCGTTCTCCTTCGGCATGGCCTCATGCTCCAGCCCGTGTTGCTTGGCAATGTTATGTAGCATGCAGCAGGTCACTACAATCTGGGCCACTTTTTCTGGCCTGTACAGCAGTGCTCCACCAGTGCGATCCAAACAACGGAACCTGCTCTTCGGGATTCCGAAGGTGCGCTCCTCAATATTCCGTGTACGGATATGGGCCTCGTATCTTATTTCTCCGGCAGTGGTCGGGTTGAGAACAGGTGTCAGGAGGAAGGGGTGTAGGGGGTATGCACGGTCACCTTAAACATATGAATCAATGTGAAACATGCTCTTGTTTTTTAATGAAATAAATTTCGCTGACAAGCCAGGCATCTCCAAACTCGCCATATCGCAACTTGGAAAACAGAACTGTTTCTCAGAATAAAAGAATCATGTACTGACCCGGGATATTTTGCCACAACGTTGGAAATGATGCCTTTGGGATGACAAACGCACTGCACATTCAATGAATGCGTGTGTTTGCGATTTCTGTACACGTGCTCAGTGTCTGCGGGGGGCACAAGCTGCACATGGGTGCAGTCGATCGCCCCTGTAACTCTAGGAAATCCAGCTACTGCAAAAAAACCTTGTTTGGTCTCATTCAATAAGTGCCAAGTGCGTGGAAACCTAATGAACTTGGCCATCCGGCGCGACATGGCATTTAGGACTTCAGACAGCACATCTGAAAAACTGGATTGGGAGATCCCAGCTGCAATAGCTACCGTACCCTGGAATGACCCAGATGCAAAAAAATGCAAAATTGCAAGGAGTTTTGTCATTGCAGGTATTGCGTGACTCCTTCTCGTGGCTGGCTCCAAATCCTCTCTGAGTTCCTCCAACAGCTCCAAAATGGCAGTGCTGGATGGGCGATATGTTTTAATGATTTTTTTCCTCGTTCATTCCAAAAACGTTCACACGGGGGTGAAAATTGCGTTCTCTGCGTCTCCTTTCATGATTTCGATGTCTCCTTCTTGCGACAATAACCGAAGCCATGTGTGCGCAATTACGCATACAAACCGTTTGCACCTCCTTTTGACACGTGTTAAAATATAGACGCAGATTTTATTAGCAAAATTTCTTTCAGGTTTGATAAATCAATTTGCGCGTACTAAATTAATATATTTACATTTTCTCTTCCCAACACACGCACAATTGCGTATAAACGCCCCATATTGCATATTCATTGTGGCAGACGTACTAACTGGATGCAGACGTGCTATTTTGCACCTTTGAAAGAGGCAACCCTTACTGTGCACTGTTAGTAAATCAGTTTGTACATTTTTTTGCTTGTGCAATGAGTTTGCACACGTTTTTATACACACAAAGCTTTTCTAGATCCGGCCCTTAGTGTTTTAGAAAACAGGCTGAAGGCGCTGGAGGAGGGAAGATCAGCTGTAGATCCTCTCATACACTCCTGCTGTCACCTGAGATCAGATCCTCTCTGACTCTTATATGTTGTACATCTGAAACATTACTGTGCTGCTGCCTGACTTGGCCAGACATTCTAGTGAAGGAGATTTTTCATCTCAGTGAGGCTTTGCTGCTTAAATAAACTTTAAAGTGCCCCTTCCAGACATATCCCGATATTTTGTGTTAATCCCCAATGCTCTGCCATCGTATTAATACCATTATTTGTGGGAAAAGTGCCTTGGATCGCTTATTTGATGATCTTTTGAGCATCACTGAAAGGCAGTCAGAGAAGACAGGCGAGTTCCCTCATGAATATCCGGCGTTTAAATGAGCTCCGCGCTGATTGGATACTTCAGCTACATTCGTGAATATTCAATATGTAAACAGCCCCAACGCCCTACTGGCCCAGAGCTTAGCTAGATAGACTGTGAAAGACAACAGACTTTACCAGCAGCATAGTAATAAGACTTCAGCAAAGCAATGGCTACACAAAGTTCACAATATTGCCATATACACTGTATATGTATGTGACCCCGGACCACAAAACCAGTCATATGGGTAAATTTTCTCATATGAAGATTCATGCATATTCTGAAAGAGTACTAAAATGCTTTCCAACAATGTATAGTTTGTCAAGATAGGGTAAAAATTGACCGAGATATAGCATTTTGAGGATGGGAAACTTGGGCAATTGAAATTTCCAGAAAATTGAGTTTAAAAATGGTCATATTCACTACTTAGTAACACATATTTGTAATAGATAAAATTTAATGAAACTTGCACCATTCATTAAACATACTATCGCCTTTAAAAAGTGCAAGTGCAAGTACAAAGTACAAAACCCAAAACCAGTGAAGTTGGCACGTTATGTAAATCGTAGATAAAAACAGAATACAATGATTTGCAAATCCTTTTCAACTTATATTCAATTGAATACACTGCAAAGACAAGATGTTTAATGCTCAAACTGAGAAACTTTATTTTTTTTTTTGCAAATAATCATTAACTTAGAATTTAAAGGCAGCAACACGTTTCAAAAAAGTTGGCACAGGGGCCTTTTTACCACAGTGTTACATCGCCTTTCCTTTTAAGAACACTCAGTAAACGTTTGGGAACAGAGGAGACCAATTTTTTAAGCTTTTCAGGTGGAACTCTTTCCCATTCTTGCTTGAAGTACAGCTTAAGTTATTCAACAGTCCGGGGTCTCCAATGTGGCTTGGCATTGTCTTGCTGAAATAAGCAGGGACGTCCATGAAAAAGACGTTGCTTGGATGGCAACATATGTTGCTCCAAAACCTGTATGTACCTTTCAGCATTAATGGTGCCTTCACATATGTGTAAGTTGCCCATGCCTTGGGCACTAATACACCCCCATACCATCACAGATGCTGGCTTTTGAACTTTGCGCCTCTAATAGTCGGAATGGTTCTTTTCCTCTTTGGTCCGGAGGACACAACGTCCACTGTTTCCAAAAGCAATTTTAATTTTGTGGACTCGTCAGACCACTTTGCATCAGTCCATCTTAGATGAGCTTAGGCCCAGCGAAGCCGGCGGCATTTCTGGGTGCTGTTAATAAATGGCTTTCGCTTTGCATTGTAGAGTTTTAACTTGCACTTGCAGATGTAGCAACGAACTGTAGTTACTGACAGTGGTTTGCTGAAGTGTTCCTGAGCCCATGTGGTGATGTCCTTTACACACTAATGTCGGTTTTTGATGCAGTACCGCCTAAGGGATCGAAGGTCACGGGCATTCAATGTTAGTTTTCGGCCTTTTCGCTTATGTGCAGTGTTTTCTCCAGATTCTCTGAACCTTTTGACGATATTACGGACCGTAGATGATGAAATCCCTAAATTTCTTGCAAAAGCTCATTGAGGAATGTTATTTTGAAACTGTTCGACAATCAGCGCACGTATTTGTTCACTAAGTGGTGACCCTCGCCCCATCCTCGTTTGTGAATGACTGAGCATTTCAGGGAAGCTGCTTTTATACTCAATCATGGCACCCACCTGTTCCCAATTAGCCCGTTCACCTGTGGGATGTTCCAAATAAGTGTTTGATGAGCATTCCTCAACTCTCTCAATCTTTTTTGCCACTTGTGCCAGCTTTTTTGAAACATAATGCAGGCATCAAATTCCAAATGACCTTGGTTGAAAAGGATTTGCAAATCATTGTATTCTGTTTTTATTTACGATTTACACAACGTGCCAACTTCACTGGTTTTGGGTTTTGTATTTCTCATTGTAGCTTACGCATAGAAAGAAGCAAAGAAACCAAACATTGTTCTCTCCTCGTGTTCTTTAATCAACTTTCTGGTGAATGAAAGATGCAGTATTCAAAAACAGGCAGACCCTCCTTTATATACTTCTTCTTCTTCTTTGAATTTACTGGAAGTTTAGAATAATACCACAATTGAGTATAATTGATTGCAGAATTACACAGTACCAATACCATGTAGAATTTTTGCTTCAGAAGACTGATTTTTCTTATGTTACTCTTACATCCGGACGTACGGGCTTCCACGTGCTGTCCACGGGCAAAAAATGGGGAAAATCACAAGGGACACCCACGTGTTCCACACGGATTTTCGAACCTGCAGACAGCACGCCAAGTCCGTAGGAAGAAAATAGGCATATAAATTATTTTTTTGCGTGCACACAGGAAAACTTGGCATGTAGCCAGGCCATAAGGGCAAGGCAGGGGAGGCATGCGTGACCCTTGCGTGTGTCGCAAGTTTTAAACGGAATGTTAACGGTCAAATGTCACTTGCAGGCACGTAAGTCAGATGACTTGCTGCCCGCACGTGGGCATCACAAATGACTTGTTGCATCAGTACGACACACTTGCAACCCCTTAATTACCTGGCGCGCTGGCCACGGACAACAAATTCACAAAAAATCGCGGAGCCCGTGCGTGTAAAAACACGTACGTCGGGATGTAAGAGAAACTTTAACTACCAATTGCGATATCATTGGCTCACTGTAGCTAAAGCGATTGATATAGAGGTAAACGATTTTTTTCTGTAGCAAGAGAGTTTTTTTAACTGCTGTATGGGTATTATGGGCATGGATTTTGAGCAGTTTGCACATCAGACTTTGCTGAGGAGCTTAATTCAGGCAACTCTTGAAAAACAGGAATTAGTGCTAACACGGCTTGCTTGTGAATATTCAAGAACTGATCCGGGGGTGCCAGCTTAATGAAGAATACTGGAACTGGGTGCACAAACTTGCAGCTCCATATCTGCTAGAAGATACCTCTGCACAAAGCCCTTAAGTTAGCCCACCGAGCACCGCTGTTCCTCCCGAACACACCACATCCAGATAATCCTTAAATTATGAATTACATTCATATTTTAATTTGGAACAAGTAACGAAGTGGCCAGTGTCAAAGTAACAAAGTAAGAGTATACTTTTTATCTTTTTAAATGTAGCAGAGTAAAAGTAAAAGTCCTGGTTTAAAAAAAAAAACTATTTCTTGGGTAAGCCCGTCTTTGTTTACGCTAAGTGCGGTTTGCTCTGACGTCTCCCATTGGTTCACGTTTGAACCTACTAAGTCATCTCATAAATAATTAAATAGAGGGAATTCCACGCTTTGCAATGATACCAACAATGTTGGGGAATCTCCAACTGTCACTGCACTGGAAGCGATATTTGTTGGCTCATTTTCCCTTGTTTTTCGGCTAATTACACAAAGATTTTCACCACCCACATCTCCAAAATCAAGTTTGGAACCACCTATGGTAGGATTTTTTCGAAATACTCTCTTGGAATGGTATCTTAAGTAATTTTTCTAACGTTTAATGAACAAATCGAGAAAACAATAACTTTAAGTAAAATGTATTAGGCGGCTGTAATGCAAAATGGGCTCGTGCGACTTATGACTGGTTTTGCGACCCGGGGTCATATATATATATGGCAAGCGGTTTGGGAAATTATTATATGTCTGGATTGAAACTCTGAATATATGGAATGAAACTTGAATATATGGAATGAAAGTCTGAATATATATAATGGAACTTTGAATAAATGGGATGGCATACTGGATATATAAAATGAAACTGAATATATGGAATGGAAGTTTGAATGCATGGAATGAAACGTGAATATATTGAATGGAAACTGACGTCTGCTGGATTCAGATTCTTTGACGAAATTAAAAATAAATATAATCTGTGTAATTCAGAATTTTGGAGATTTCTACAAATCAGAAATTGCATTCTCTCAAAGAAACAACATATTCAGCACGATATAACTGAAATTCAGGACATTCCACCTAAGATAGGAGATAAAAATAGAGGAGCATCAAAATTTTACAAATTGATTAGAAGCACACAAGTGCCAAACTTGGATGGTTTAAAAGTAGGTTGGGATAAGGACCGGGCGCAGGAGATTCCAGAAAATGAATGGAAAAAGCTATATGCTTCATGGTATTGTTATTCACGTGAAACACGGTCACAACTCATTCGTTATAAGATATTGAATAGATCTTTTTGGACTCTTTCCAAATTGGTAAGACTGAAACTCAGAAACAGTGATATATGATGGAGATGTAATAGAAAGTTGGAAACTCTGGTGCATATGTTATATGAGTGTAACAAAACAACTGACAAGTAGAATGCAATAATTTTGTTCTTAAATAAAATGTTGGGTACACACTTGATCAAAAACCCCTCATTATGTCTGTTGGGTCAGCTACCAGATAATATCCAAATGCCAAAACGCAGAAAATCATAGTGTCGTTTAGCTATGATAACAGGGTGCAGGATAACTTTACGCCACTGGAAATCTCCCTCCTTGTCCACTTTTGAGGAATGGATTGAGGTACTAAGCTCCATGGCAAGCTATGCGGCTCCCTTACAGAGTGGCTGGAAGGGAAGATATATTTAATGAAGTATGGGGACCATTTCTAGCTCAGTAGCCGGATATGAAAGAATGACACCACCAACCTCTGCATAACCTTTTATCTGGTTCAAATACAGGATGTGTATACTATGTTAAACTCCTAGGGTGTTCTGTCTTTGTTTTGTTTTTTGTTGTGTGATCTATGTTTTGTGTTGTAGGTCTGGCTTGATCTGTCTGTTGTTGCTGGACCGCAGACCGTTTTATCTTTTTATTTTATTTTCTTATTTGGTTTAAAAAAAAAAAAAGACCGGACAGATACTGAAAAGGGACACAATGTATGTCATGCTTATTTATCTAACTGTTATGGTATAACAGTGATTTATTTGTATTTGTCTGGCTAAAACATTAATAAAAAAAGAATGGAAACTGACGTCACCATCTTGTGTTTTGAGACGATTAGTTATCGCTGTTCCTGCAAAAGAGAGTGCGACATTATAAGTGAGTCAGCACGAAATCTATTCTCAGCAATATTAAGAAATGAAGATATAATTTGCACTTCGGCGAATGCATGTATGGGCCATAACACCCATAACCGAATCCAATATTGTTCTTCTCATTAAGAAATGTATTCACTCTTTCTTAATGCAGGGAGTGGCACAGGCCACAGTACCGCACGTCAGGCATTTCAGGCCAACATTAATCCTGGAAGAAACATGCTTCCACCCTCGCAGGTGCACTACGGTCAAGCTATCGCCGCAATAATATGTATGCGCAAATACAGCGGATAGCACGGTAGTAAAGTCATGTGATGCAACTGCTGTCAAGAACCATCTTGTGGAAAGAAATAACGAGATTTATTCAGCGAACGTATGCACGAATCTTGTTCAGAAAAAAAAAAAACCGCGAACAACTTCCATAATTTGGTTTTAAAATGATGTTTATTTATTTGTTTTTTCACAAAATAGTTGGCACTTTGTACAAATTGAAATGAAAGATTTTGGTGAAGTGCTATAACTCCAGATCAGAAACAATTGCTATTGCGATGTTCCATGAATATAAGAACACTCCTGTATGGCTGTGTGTGAATTTTTGGTGGTGGTCGGAGGGGCCGTAGGCGCATACTGGCAGCCACGCTCCCGTCAGTCTTCCCCAGGGCAGCTGTGGCTACAAAAATGTAGTTTACCACCATCAGAGCATGAATGTGTGAGTGAATGAATAATGTTTCCATGGCGAAGCATCTATGAGTGCCTAGAAAAGTGCTTTATAATACTGATGCATTATTATTATTAATAATTGCATCTCACTTTGCCAGTGTTCTACTATAGGCAAAAAAGGCAGATATGAATTAATGTAGGAATTGCCATCAAAATTGGTGTTGTAGAGGTGGAGAAATCTAAAGTGGGGACCATTTTACTTTATTCATAATACCATAATGTGACAGTACTGCCCAAAAAATCACTTCTAAGAGGGAAACATTAAGGCGTTTTGTGGCGAAAATTAATGACGAGCAACTGTTACATACTATTTCATTTTTTAAACAAAATGGCACACCTTATTGGAACATGCCCACAGGTAAAAGATTGAGAACTTCCCTCATCACTGTTTAAATGGCACAGCCAGTAGCGGAGCTACAGGGGGGCTCAAGACACGTCTCTTTAAGTCCTGGCTAGATTTCAATCATTTTCCATTGCTGATGTCTTTTCCAATTTCTGTAATTGGCAACTGAAGACACGGTTTCTCTCCACATGCGATCTAACAGCGATTAAATCACGGGTTAAATTCAGTACAGTGGCGGAACAGAGAATTGGGTTGCACAAAACAGCCGTTTAAAACAATTATAAATCCTGACCTGTTCTCAGTCATCTTCATGATTAACAAAAGGTTCACTCCAAGAGCGCTTCGCACTGAACAGGAGCTGCTTGTTCTCCCCGATTAGGTAAGACGACAATCATTCATCTGGAGGCGTATTTGCTGTATTTAAATCAACTTATTCAAAATTAAATAGCCTACCTGTCGACTCTCACGCAAATGGCTTGAGCCGGATGTTTTTTTATAACCTAGGCTATTTAACTGCCGGGTGTTGTAGGAATCCTGATTTTATATTCCTGGTATTACCTTTACAAAAAGAAACTCAGACGACTCAGAGAAAAAACCAGTCAGAGGCTGAGAAGTTCATATCCAAGCCAAAGTCAATTTACTTTTTCTGCAGAAAAAGGATCGCCGCATACAGGTCCAAGTCAGCAAAGGACGAATACAGTTTCTTTCTCTCTAGTTTATGTCGGGATACTTGGTTGCGCACGTACTGTAATGATCTGGAGAGGATTCGGGAGGGAAAACACTGGGACAAACAGACAAGGGCGGAGAGACGCCAGAAGGGGGGGTCCAAAAGAATTTATTAAAATAAACAGAAAACTAGAAAAGGGGGAAAAACGGGCACTCCGGCCAACAGAAACACCGTGCAACTGCACTGAAGGGAGGAGAACACAGGAATCCAAAACAACCGGAGACACTAGGGGGCAGACTCGGGACAAGGGAGCTAGGGGAACAAGGGAACTAGGGGAGACTCGGGAACAAGGGGACACTCGGAACAAGGGAGCTAGGGGAACTCGGAATAAGAGAACTAGGAATCACTCGGGAACAAGAGAGCTAGGGGACCAGAGGGAAGGTGCACAGGGCAGGGAGTGCAGCGCGAGCGAAGTCAGATCTGATCTGAAGTGCTGCAGAGCTGGAACAGATATAGGGCAGGGCACGGAGAGACACAGGTGTTGGAACTGTTATGGCCCCAATTTGTTATTACATTTAAAACAACAGCAACAGCAAGGGATGACACACAGTTTTTAAAAACTTAAACACATTTAATTCACAGACAAAGACTAACACTAACCTACACTACTGACCAAGATTGAATTATATACAAAACATAAATATTTACAATCCCTTTTCGTGGGGGTGGCTTGGTGATGTCCTGGATGATGAAATGCTCAAACACAGGCAAAGAAATCCACAAAAGAAACGTCACAGGTCTTGAACAGAATGGCAGGTCTGGTCATCTTCTTGCAATTTCTCCTACTACTTTACTGTCTCAATTCTTTTCCTTATATACTCTTTTGCAGACCCCACCCACATTTAGACCTCTTTTTTTTAATTTTCTGAGACTTGCCCCAGACATGTCCAGGACATGTCTAAACATGACTCCAGTCTGAGCTTAACAAAAAAAGGTAAATACTGCCATCTAGTGGCCTATATTCACATTACACCTCCATTCCAAAAGGGAAAAATTTTGACTCATAAAGGCAAAATTTTTTTTTTTCAATACAAAATGGTTAAGTGAACACTTGTCTATATATACATATCATACAATATTCAAATAAACACATGATATATATATATACATATTCAAACACGGGATAAGCAATCAGCAATTACATTGTCTGTACCCTTCACATGCTTAATTTCCAAGTCAAACTCCTGTAAAATCAAACTCCAATTCAACAATCTCCGATTCTTGTTTTTCATCTTACTCAAAAACGTTAACGGATTGTGGTCAGTGTACACAATCATTGGCTTTTGTCCTGTACAAACATAAACCTCAAAGTGTTGTAAAGAAAGGACCAGAGCCAACAGTTCCTTCTCTATTGTGGAATAGTTCCTTTGGTGGCGATTGAACTTCCTGGAGAAGTATGCCACGGGATGCTCAATGTCATCAGAGTCACTTCTCTGTAGGAGCACAGATCCACCAGCTTGGTCGCTAGCATCGACCGCGATGGAGAACGGTTTGTTGAAGTCAGGAGATTTGAGCACGGGGAAGTGACACAGCAGAGACTTCAGGTGATCGAAGGCTCTCTGGCATGCATCATCCCAGGTGAACTTTACGCCTTTCTTCAGTTGGTTAGTTAGACTGAGAGCAATCTCAGCAAAGTTCTTGCAGAACTTGCGGTAGTACCCGATCATTCCAAGGAAGCGGCGCAAAGCTTTTTTGTTGTCAGGAACTGGAAAGTCCATGATGGCTTGGACTTCAGCATTTATGGGTGCCACCTTACCCTGGCCTATGACGTAGCCAAGATAGGTGACAGTAGCACAACCAAAGTCACTCTTGTTCAGGTTAACAGTCAGGTTAGCCTGGGTCAGGCGCTGGAACAACGTCTCTACATCTTTTAGATGTTCTTCCCAGGAGTCACTCCATGTGATCAGGTCATCGATGTACGCACCCGTGTGTGGCAATCCGGCGATTGTAGACTGTATCATCCTTTGGAACGTGGCTGGGGCATTTTTCATGCCAAAGGGTAGGACTTCATACTGGTACAATCCAGATGGTGTGGCAAAAGCAGAGATGCTCTTGGCCCTCTCAGTTAAAGGCACACACCAATAACCCTTCAATAAATCAATCTTGGTCAGAAACTTTGCTTGCCCTACACTATCAATACAATCATCAATCCTAGGTATTGGAAACACATCAGTTCTAGTTACAGCATTGACTTTGCGATAATCTGTACAGAATCTAGTACTTCCATCAGGTTTTGGAACTAGCACACAGGGTGAACTCCAATCGGAGTTGGAGGGTCTGATAATATCATGTTTTAACATGTACTCAACCTCTTTCTCAGCAATCTTTCTCTTTTCAGGATTCATCCGGTATGGATGCTGTTTTATTGGTTTGGCATCACCAACATCTACATCATGAGAGGCTATAGTAACTCTCTTTGGAACATCAGGAAACAAATCCTCATATTTCTTGATCAACCTTTCAAACTGATCTCTCTGTGAGGGTTCTAAGTGCTGGAGTTTTACATCAAGATTTTGCAACACTTCAGTGTTTGACAATTTACATGAAAGAACTTCAGCTTTAATTCTTGGTTCATCATCTTGAAACTCCCCCTCATCTTCACACGTTTCGACCATTGGAGAATCTGAAGTGACAGCTGCAACCCTAGCATTTCTGTCATGATAAGGCTTTAGCATGTTAACATGACACAATTGTTTTGGTTTTCTCCTATCTGGAGTCTTCACAATGTAATTGAGATCATTGAGTTTTGTCAGAATTTCATAAGGACCATGAAATCTAGCCTGCAATGGATTGGACTGCAAGGGAAACAACACAAGGACCTTGTCTCCTGGTTTAAACTCACGGCTTCTAGCCTTATGATCATACCAAGTTTTCATTTTTCCCTGACTTGATTTCAAGTTCTCTTTGGCAAGGTCACAAGCTGCACGCAATTTTTCCTTGAACTTGCTAACATAGTCTAACAGACTGATATGCGGCTCTTTCTCTTGCCATTGTTCACTCAATAATAGCAAAGGTCCTCTCACTTCATGACCAAACACTAGCTCAAATGGACTGAATCCAGTAGACTCCTGCACTGCTTCTCTAGCTGCAAACAACAGCAAATGAACCCCTTCATCCCAGTCTTTCTCATGGTCATAACAATAAGTCCTCATCATTGTCTTGAGAGTGGAATGAAACCGCTCTAAGGCACCCTGACTTTCTGGATGATAGGCACTAGAAAGAATCTGTTTTGCACCTAGTTCATACACAACCTGCTGAAACAATCCTGAAGTGAAATTGCTACCTTGGTCTGACTGAATTTCCCTGGGAAGACCAAACAACGTGAAGAACTTTATCAAAGCCTTCGAGATTGCAGTTGCCTTGATGTTACGTAGAGGTATGGCTTCGGGGAATCTTGTAGATGCACACATGATTGTCAACAAGTACTGATTTCCAGATCTAGTCTTGGGTAATGGACCAACGCAATCAACAATGACCCTAGAGAATGGCTCCCCAAATGCTGGGATAGGCTGCAATGGAGCTACAGGTGGGTCTAACTGGTGTTTTCCAACTACCTGACAAGTGTGACAGGTTTTGCAAAAGTTGGAAGCGTCTTTCCGAAGCCCAGGCCAAAAGAAGTGTTTCATGATCTTATCAACAGTCTTGTTAACACCAAGATGACCTCCTAAAGGTAAACTATGAGCCATTGTTAAGATCTCATTCCTATAGACCTTCGGAACAACAATTTGCCTGACCACTGCCCAATCTGCATTGGCAGGGATATCAGGAGGGCGCCACTTCCGCATCAACACACCATCCTTGAGATAATACCCAACTGGAACTGCATCTATTTCTTTTTCAGGAAGGGCTCTCCTCTTTAGTACACCAATTTCAGGATCATTAGTTTGCTCCTCAATCAACCGCTTTCTGGACAGAGACAAGTCTCCAGACACATCAGAATCACCAGACCCATCCGGCTGGCTGAATAGAGAACTGATAAAAGTATCTGATAAGTCCTCAAACGGAGAAACCATAGTAGGCCAATCAGAGTCATGAGGCGAACCACCTGAGTCCTGACTATTCAATGTACTGGACGGCACCACAACATCATCTTCTTTAGCCTTCTTGGCCATAGCACGAGTCACTGCGCAAGAAGGATACAGAGATGGGTCCTCATCCCCATTTTCAGTGCTCGGCTGTGAAGTAAGATGTACAGGGGGAACTACTTTGCCCCCAGCCAGGTCATTGCCTAGCAACAGAGAAACACCCTTTATAGGTAGACTTGACATAAGTCCCACCTTTACCTGTCCTGTAACTAAATCTGACTTCAAGAATATAGAGCGCAGGGGTACAGATACAGTCCTCCCTTCAATACCTTGTACAAGTATGAAATCCCCTGAAGCGGTCTCATCACGTAACTCCAAGGAGTCCATCAATAAAAGTGACTGAGAAGCTCCGGTATCCCTTAGGATATATATGGGGACAGGAGTAGTATGCTCATTCAGAGCCACAAATCCCTCTGACACAAATGGAAGAAATTCCTCCCTCACAAAGTCAGCTGTATTAGGCTTTTTAGCCCCACAAGAAGCAGGCAATTTAGCAGATTGGTTATCTACTACAGGGGTTTCTAACCTTGTTTTCACAAAGGCATTTGGTTTGGTATCCTTTTCTTTTTCTTTCTTAGCTTTAAGGAACCAACAGTTAGTTGTAACATGACCAGATTTCTTGCAATAACTGCAAACTAGACCACTTTTGTCACTGTCAGCTTTCACACTTTGATCAGACCTGTTACTGGATTTCTGAGCACCATCACCAGATTTGTCTTTGTCTTTGGGTGAGAAATCTTGGGTATCACCGTAACCCTTTTTCTGAAATTGGGACCATTTATTGTTACTGCTAGACTGAAATTTGGACTTATGAGTGAGAACATATTCATCTGCAAATTTGGCAGCTGATTGCAAGTTCAGTGCTTGCTTCTCATTAAGGTAGGTCTTAACATCATCCTTAACACAGTTCTTGAATTCTTCAACTAACACCATCTCTTTTAGTGAGTTGAAATCATCCTTGACCTCCATAGAAGTACACCAGCGCTCAAAGCAAACTTGCTTCTCATTAGCAAATTCAACATAAGTCTGATTTTCAGATTTCTTCAGACCTCTGAATTTCTGTCGGTAAGCCTCTGGAACCAACTCATAAGCTCTCAAAATAACCTTTTTGACAACCTCATAATCAGAGGAATCATCTGCAGACAAAGCCGAATAGGCTTGTTGAGCTTTACCCTTGAGGACAGTTTGCAACATCAGAGGCCAGTGTTCCTTTGGCCACTGGCAACTCTTTGCTACCTTTTCAAAACACTGGAAATAGTTGTCAACATCCTTTTCTGAAAATGGAGGCACCAGTTTTACCTCCTGACTGGCACAAAATTTATTTTTAGTTTCAATTTTAATTTTTAGTTGCTCCATTTGGAGTCTTTCTTCTCTATCGAATTTCTCTAATTCAAAATCTCTCTGTCTCTGTCTCTCTCTTTCTGCTCTTTCCTCTTTCTCTCTCTCAAATTCTCTTTGTTTTTCTTCTCTTGCTAATTTTTCTAACTCAAACTGCCTTTGTTTTTCTTTTTCTTCCCTCTCAAATTCTCTTTGTTTTTCTTTTTCTTCCCTCTCAATTTTCTCTTCTCTTGCTAATTTTTCCCACTCAAACTGCCTTTGTTTTTCTTTTTCTTCCCTTTCAATCTCTAGCATTTTTAATTTAAGTTCCATTTCTATATTTGGATTTTCCACTGGAAACTGTTCCAGATCTCCTGGTGCAAACACATTTTCATCAATGTAATATTCAACTATCTCTCTAGCCAGTCTTGCTTTTCGCATGGCTGGTTTCACCTCTGTCAGCTCTAAATGTCTGCAAATTTCTAGCAGTTCTGTCTTTTTAAAAGACTTCAAAACCCCTACGGTTGGTGATGCCAAGAAATCATCCATTGCTGTTGTCAATATATATGTATTCAATTTAAAAAAAAAAATTTTTACAATTTGAAATGTTAGATTTTTAATAAATGACTCACAAAATGGTCTATCCCGGACGAGCCCCCAATTTGTTATGGCCCCAATTTGTTATTACATTTAAAACAACAGCAACAGCAAGGGATGACACACAGTTTTTAAAAACTTAAACACATTTAATTCACAGACAAAGACTAACACTAACCTACACTACTGACCAAGATTGAATTATATACAAAACATAAATATTTACAATCCCTTTTCGTGGGGGTGGCTTGGTGATGTCCTGGATGATGAAATGCTCAAACACAGGCAAAGAAATCCACAAAAGAAACGTCACAGGTCTTGAACAGAATGGCAGGTCTGGTCATCTTCTTGCAATTTCTCCTACTACTTTACTGTCTCAATTCTTTTCCTTATATACTCTTTTGCAGACCCCACCCACATTTAGACCTCTTTTTTTTAATTTTCTGAGACTTGCCCCAGACATGTCCGGGACATGTCTAAACATGACTCCAGTCTGAGCTTAACAAAAAAAGGTAAATACTGCCATCTAGTGGCCTATATTCACATTACAGAACTTAATATAATTAACAAGGGGTGGAACAGAAGAGAAACTTAATTACATGAAACAGATAAACATTAACACACAGACGAGGATCACAGGACAATCCCAAAGACGGGATAGATAAACTGGATAAATATTTCACAGTGGATAGAAAGAGACAGGACAGATAAAAATACAGAAGGTTCTGCAGGAAAACTTAGCAAAGCCAGTGAAAGAAAAGCAAGAGGCGGAGACTAGAACAGGGCGACTGCTGAGAGATCATTAGTCAATTAGTAAGTGCAGCTATACAATCCCGGGTGCTCGTTAGTAGGTTAGTCTAATATACAATGTTAGTTTGGTTAGTAAATTCTAGAAAATAACAAACTGTTAGAAGGGGTTAGTAATATAGGAAAGCAAGGGGAAATTAGTAAACAAGAAAGGAAGGAAGGCTGAAACCCAGAATCCATTAAATCACCCGAAATAGTGTCACAATCAATTAAGACAGAAAACTGCTACAAACAACACGACCGGGGAGAAAGCAAAGACAGTACATGGGTAAGACGTGGACTGGAATAACACGGGAGAGGAATAAAATGTGAAACACTAAGACATGGACTAAAAACCAACATCACAAAAATAATAAACCTGAAATTAACAAACCAAAACACACAGACCCACAGAACACAACACATACATCTCCATGGCTCCAACTTATCTTTATACATTCCGGAGCTTTTTGTAAACAGATAAACTGAGAGCGAGAGAGAGACAAAACAACTCGCCCCTGTTATGGGCGCATCAAGTCAGCATGGCTCCAGATAAGCTAAACGCCATGACGCACAGGCCAGATTTATGGAAACTTACAGCTATGCAGGCCTAGGCTAATCAGAAACCTGCAAGTGTGCACCCTTTGGCCTAAAAGACTATGAACCAAAGCAAAGGAAGAGCAAGCAAGGAAAAAAACTAATAATAATTTGCTGAATCAATAAAAAATGATTCTACACCGGGTGCCACTTTTTTTTTTAATCAACCCACAAAATACCGAGAGTGAAAGTCCACGTTTCATTGGAACACGGACCAGTTAAATCACGCGAAGCATTGGCCAATAAATAAGTAAATTATATTTCTGCGCTGAATTTAGCCCACGATTTCATCGCTGTTAGATCGCATACGATGAGAAACCATGTCTTCAGTTGCCAAATACGGTGATTGGAAAAGACGTCAATAAAGGAAAATGATTGAGATCTAGCCAGGACTAAAAAGGACGTGTCTTGGGCACAGCCGAAGGAAGATTCCATTAGTCTGTACACACTGATTACTACAAAATAACAGTGTTTGATTTAGTGATTTTCTTTTAACTTTTTAACAATGTATCATTTGTTTGACATAAAAAATATGTCCACAAACAGAAACACAATTACATAGCAGAGGAAGGGCTCTATCTTACGGCTTGTGCAAAGCCGCGCAAAGCATGACACAAGTGTCTTTGCTCGTGTATGACCAGCGCAAATGTCATTTGTCAATCCAGTGCATAGATGGGAAAGATAGCAAATTGCACCAAAATTAGTGCCCATGAACATGTCGGACTTAAAATGAGGTGTGGTCAGGCAAATTGCTGGCATGTTGCTATCCTGAGGTGGCATAATGCTTACGTGCCATTGACCAACTAAAACCTGGTCTTAAATCAATCCTCAGTTTTCAGCTATTATCTTAAAGGCCCATTACTGACAGGGTAGATCCACTATACCATAAAGTTCTGCAAGATGAGTTTGGCTCGCATAAATTTACATAAACCTACCTATGGTAGTCGAATCCATAGTGTTCCACAAGTGACAGTAAAGATCCACAAATTGATAAGGCAGTGGATTTGCAGTCATGTGAATATACCTACAGTATATTCAGTACAGTATAAAGGAGTTTTCTCCTTTATTTGATGGTGCAGTAAGGGTGGGGAGAAGTACGGGGAAGGCATGCTGTGAATTGCCTAGGCCGGTTTCGAGCCCAGGCTGCTGCAGGCAGGAGTTTGCCTTATCGAACGCGCGCTTAACCGATTAGCCACCGGGGCGCCCCAGTACATGACTTTTTTTAATCTATGGCAGTAATAATGTCATTTTTAACAGAACACTGCCGTGATGGTGCTGTATCCTTGTCTAAAGCTAGACTGTGTGGAGCTCAAAATACAATTATCTGTTAAAAAGACTTTTAGTTGCTCATTTATAAAGGATTCAAATAATTTGGCCATAACAGATAATTTGGAAATTGAGCGATAATTATCTAAAATGGAAAGTCCGCCTCCTTTTAACACTGGGAGAACAATTGCTGATTTCCGAGGACTGGGAATAGATCCACTGCATAGACTAAGGATAATAATGGAGGAAATAGGCCCAGCTATCACGTCTGCAGCAGTTTTTAAAAAGAAAGGTTCGATCTGGTCTGGACCAGCAGACTTTTTGCAATCTAGGCTTAACAGCGCCTTATGTGTTTCAGAAATGGATATCATTGAAAAATGAAATTGTTTGAGTGTGTGGGGGGGCCAGCAAATATTGCCTCAGTGCTACCTGGAAGACAGCTCTGTGTAAGTACTTACTCCTGCTTTGATTAAATGTTTATTAAATACATCTACGACATTTTGTTTACCCCTTACTTCACCTTGATCCATTTTTAAAACTTCAGGAATAGACAGAGGTGGAATATCACCTGAGGAAGATTTTACTAATTTCCAAAATTGTTTGGGGTCATTTAGGTTTTTATTTATCAGATTCAGGTAGTGCTCATTTTTTGTATTTTTTCTTAGTTTGGTACACTAATTTCTTAAGATTCTATAGTCTAGCCAGTTTTTTTCAGTGTCATTTCTTTTAGCTTTTGCCCAAGCATGATTCCGTTCCCTAATAGCAGCTGCAATGGTATCATTAAACCAGGGGTTATCTCTACCTCTCACTCTGTCCTTTCGAAGAGGTGCATGTTTGTTAACAATTAATAAGAAAGTCTTTTAAAAAATCCAACGTTAAAATCCCTAATTCAACGTTATAGACAAGTTTTATAGCACGATTGAAAGAAATCCTTCAAAGTGGAATGTGTAGGTTCCTGTACAGTGGCTCCAATAAGTATTTGTACACAACTTGAAAATTCGACTACATAACAGCTTTTGTATATTCGGGTAAATGCTTGCTATTGTGTGTAAAAGTGACTACAATATTTGATAATCAATATGTTTTAAACAAATATTTAATGTCAAAATGGCATATTTGGTCAGAAAGGCGATTATCTGACCCAATAAGTATCTGTACAGTTCCATTAGTGAGTCACAAAACTTATAATACTCACCTAAAATTGATTCAAGATGTTTACAGGACATGGTTGACTCACTTGGTCTGATTTGGTCAAGCGTGACCATATTGGACACTCCCTCTGTACACAGACTGGCCTATGTAAATGGCCTGACCATGCCCATAATATATTCCTGTGATATATGGCTAAGACGGGCGAGATACCCCGTCGAATGCGGGAGCAAATCATTCAGCTACATAAAGAAGGCCAAAGCACCAGAAAAATTGGAACTCGGCTATCGTTACGCCACACGACCGTGCAGTACATCATCAAGAAGTACAAACAGTCTGAACGCATAGCCAATGCAGCCAGGAAAGGACGTCCCAGGAAGACCAGCCAGCGCACTGACCGGTACATCTCCCTGCTGGTACAGAGGGGGAGAGAGTCCTCGGCCTCCAGTCTTGCCACCAAAATGGAGGAAGCAACTGGAAGCCATGTTTGTGCCCAGGCCATCCGTAACCGGCTCCATGAAGTACAGTAGTGTACAAATACTTATTGGAGCCACGGCATATTTCATACAGAATTGTTCATAAGTTAAGAAATTGCCAGTCGTGTCCATCAAGTCAACTATAGACCATATATTCCTCTCATACCAATCTTCAAAAAATAAGGATTTACAGTGGCTAAAAAACAACAATCGAAAACGATCATGAAACACGTACATTGCTTTCAATCCCCAAGTTAAAAAAAGCGCAAGAGGTCCAGAGTCATAATCGCTTTCCGTGTTAGTAGTTGTGAAATCCACCGCTACGCTGGTGAAACTGAAACTGCCATGCACATGGACTTCAATTACGCGTAAGAATCTCATTACTTGACGCGCTGTTTGAACAATTCTCGAAAAACTTGAGACCTACGCCGTAAGCGCGAGAATGCGAAGAAAGTTGGCAGCCTTGCGATTAGGCTATTTATTTTTAAAACCATTCAGCTTAGCTCTCTGAATAGTCTGCCCGGTTGGGCTTTCGTGTTAGTAGCCTATGCATCGAGCCCCAGTGCATCATCCCACCTTGCCAAAATGAAAACGCATGTCTCGTCATTTGCAAATGCCAATAGGTCACCTATATCCCTGCCAGTGATAACCCAATTTAAGTCATTTTCTGGTGATGGACATTTTACACAAGGTCATTCTACATCATGTAAGGAATATTCCGCGAAAAAAAATCTAACTGATATCTCTAATATTGTCTGGGTGAAGTCATTTTAGAGTTTTGGAATGACATGTCCTGAAACTAGGCTGGTTAGCTTGACAAGACGTTAATCTACAAATGCAAATGCTTCATTTCTGAAATTTCCGTGGTGAAACGACGCAATCCGTGGAGAAATCAGCACTCCGTTTAAATCGCAGCCGTAACTTCGACTAACCTGCTTTACGATGGTGCGCATTGTCGACAACGTTCATTTTCAATGGTTTTTTATTTATGGATGCTGATAGCAACATCTTGTACAATTTATTAGAGTGGAAAAACAACATCGTACAAAATTAAAGTTGCAATCATAAGCACAAGATTCAACATGATAACAGGCGTTAAATTCAAAATTTCAATTCTTTAAATGACATACATTTCTGTGACCATTCCAAGTGAAGACAAAGAAACTCCCATTCTTGTTGCAAATCTTCAACTTGCCAATGAGCAAAAAACAATAAAAACAACAAAGTACATACAAATAAAAACTAACGCTATTGGGTTTCATTTATTCACATCAAATGTCATTCATATTTACAACATTCAACTCCTGTCTTCACTTCAAGAAGGCCATTTCTGGAATCTTCCCTGCAGCCTTGAGCTGAGAGAAGATATGCGCGGCCCTGTTGAAATCCCAGGCATTGTCCTGAAGACACTTTTGCGACCACTCCGGGTTCATCCCAGATTTCTGCGAGAAAGCAGCGAGCATTTCCTGCTGCGGAGCGGTTAGCGTGGGCACGGGGATGCTGGAGGGCGTCGGGGCAGGGGCGGCGAAGGCTCGCCGGATCTCCTCTGTCGTGGCATTCCTCAAAGTCAGTTCGTCGTTCACAACACACAAACCAGCATTTGCGGCCGGCACTGTTATGAAGACCCGAGAGAACGCTCTGACTGAGTCTCTAGATTTACCATCCACTTCTTTGAACACCCCACTGACCGTGAATGATAGTAATGTGTTCGTGAACATGTTGACATCGACGTTAAAGGAAGCAGTGTCATGCTGGGTCTTGGGCAGCTCGTTTAAGAAGGTAACCACGTTCAAGCGCCTGTGCTTCAAAAGGCGGAATCGTGTGGTGGGATCCTTAAGACTCTTGATGTTGCGGTTGTCCTTGTAATAATCTCCCAGACTGCTCCTCGAGGGGTTCTGCCCAGAGAAAGCTATGCTGAGGGAAAACACAGCCCCGTCATGGTAGCCGTCCAACAGAGGCTGTCTGTCACCCGAGTCATAAACCATGTAGTATTGTTGTAGGAACCGCGATATTAGAGTCTTGATTTCGTCCGAGGCGAAGTAGCTTCCCTTGCAGGGGGGCAGAGTTGTGGAGTTTGACTCCAGGTCAAATCCTATGGGAGCAGGGAGATCAAATCCATCCAGCTTGAGTAACTGTGGAAACCGTTTTTGGATCGCGCTGATGTAGGCGGCCCGGTCCTTGAAGTGATCGCACAGCGGGTTTCCGGTCAGCCACAGTTCGGTCAGCTTGAAGCCTTTCACTCTGTCCAGCTCCTGCTCGCTTTTCAGCTCGTTGTCTGAAAGATTGAGGGTCTTCAGTTTTGGCGCCTTACCGACCAGGTCTGCTAAGTCCTCCAGCTGATACAGCCTGTTGTTGCTCAGATTTAGGCATATTAGCTCAGGAATGCTCTCCTCAATGATCTTGATCACAGCCTGCATGCAGCTATTCCAGTTCAGAATCATTTTGATGTTCTGAGAAATCAGCTGTCTGTCTCTTCGAATGCTGCTCAGGTCAAGTGCTTGTTGGGAGCCATCAAACCGCTTTGACATGCATTGCTTTATATGGTCAAGGTCCTCTGGCTTCAGATAATTCAAAATGGAGGCTGGAGGGTTGCAGGGGTTACTAAGTAGAATCACCCTAAAGCCGTCACTGTCCGTGATCTTGCGTGACACCTTGACCAGTGCATTGGCAGTGGTAGCATCATCAACGAGAAACTGAGCCTTATTCCCCTCTACGCGATACCGTATTGGAGTGAAAGGCACAGAGCAAAGGTTCTGCAGAGCAGGGAGAAGCCATTTCTTGTCGTATTTCTTCCCATGGAGTATAGTAATCTTGAACCATTTTTTGCCGGGCCCTCGTCCACCACCGCCCATTCTGTAGCCTCCACCACCTGCAGCGGTACCACCGCCGCCGCCAACACTTACACCTCCTCTTCTCTCTTGGTCAAATCGCCCATCACCCCTGCGATTATGTCCCATGTATGGGTTGTATCTGCGCCGATCATGATGGTCTTTGTAGTAGCGGCTATCGCCTGCCGTCGCCATCTTCTCTGGAAAATCACCACAAGCAACTAGTCTGAGTGGAATACACAGCTAAGCGCTTGTGCAACCAGTATTCGATGAGCTAAGTGACGTCACAGAGCATTCATTTTCAAAGGTAGAAAGAAGTTCCCAAACCGAATGACACCCAAACTATCAGGCGTTCATCCGCCGGAGGTAAACTAAAAGCCGATTGAAAAAATAATACGCCAGGCTTGTGGAAAGCAACTTCCGTGTAAACGAAGGGTAAATAAATTAATTCACTTTAATATGTATGATGTTAGAAATTAATTTTTGAACTTTATTTCGAAACTCCATAATGTAACCTATCATTTACAGCCATAAACTCATATCTCATATTTTTGTCACTTTTTATCACAGGGACTACTTGACGATCTTTATCTCAAAATTAGATCAGGCGAGTTTTGCCGTGTTTTCACGGGCGGGGTCACAAATATTAAATGCTTTTTTCCTTTGTCACAGTATCACACCGATCCCCAAAATAAGGGATATTTTCTTTGAAATAAAAAAATAAATTTAAATAGTCCTTATTATTTTTTTCGAAGCAGCAGGGAGCCACTGAAGTGCCGCGTCCCCACAGCCGCGGGTTTCCGACCCCTGCCGTGGACTGTGGATGACAATTAGCTCGTTTGCTCGAATCTTTGTGTGGGCGGTTACACTCCAGAGTGGGTGAGAACCGGCGAGAATATGAATATTCAGTTTGCGGTGTTTCGTAACTGTGATGGGTGTTGAGTATTAGACGCAAAATGCAAAGGCCAGAACTAAAAGGCAAAAAACAGCTGTGAACGGGGAGACTCAAACAGAATAAAAATGCGAGACTCGCGCTACCAACGGACCTGAAAGTCGTCCGGGGTAGAAGCAGGCGAGGCCGAAGGGACAAAAAGTAAAGGGAAAATAAAACAAAGTCTCCCTTTCTCACTACCACTAACCCTAAAATATGCAACTAACGTCCCTAACAATTCTCTGTCTAGAGACCTTACCGACTAAAACGCAAAAGTAACACTGACACTCTAGCAACGGAAGCGAGGCGGAACTGGAGCATTTAGAGTCCGGGCAACGTTCCCAATTAATGCCAGCTGGCCCAGGAATCCGACTGTGAGCAAAACGATATTGTCCCGGACGAGAGCAGCAAAGAAAGCTCTCAACGCCTCCAAACCATGACAGTAACACTGCAACACGTTTTTTATTGGCGTAAATTCTCCGCATATTTCCTATTGTAACCCCTTTAATATTTCCTGGAGGGACTGCTAATTGGAGTAGCCCCGATTTTAATGCATTAGTTTTGTTAAGCCCGGTACTGTCTTGATTGGGAATAAATCCGGGGGGAACTAAAAAAAGTGATGAACCAACCCACCGTGTACAAAACGTGTTTGGGGGAGGGGATTATGTTTTATGGTATTCATTCCACAGAGATATATGTTTCTTATATCTCTGT
The DNA here is from genome assembly GCA_029721435.1 of Gymnothorax reevesii. NCBI lineage: Eukaryota > Metazoa > Chordata > Actinopteri > Anguilliformes > Muraenidae > Gymnothorax > Gymnothorax reevesii. Next base: position 17,934,141 of record CM056579.1, read on the forward strand.
GATTCATTCACTGGAAGGCGATCAGAAGGTGGGTGACCTTAAGACAGTGCGGTTCTCCGGATGAACTGACGGCTCAGGTTTACATATCGTTGCTGGAAAAGCTGCAATTTAGCTTCTCGGTTTATTGAGAAAGTGCATGTATAACAGTATCCCGTGATAAAAGTAGACTGTGCCCAAGAAGGACGGACAGTGCCATCTATATTCGGGCGAAGGGTAATCGCGCCAACTTTTAGCCTGTGATCTATCCAGGCCTTGTCCAGACCTGCGTGCTAAAAGTGTGGTGGTTGCGCAGGTACAAGTTTAGGTTCCAGCAAGAAAACAACGTTTTGCTCATGCTCTGCTCGAAGGGACGTTTTGTGTTTTCCTGGAACTGATTTTGATGTTTTTCACGGAAGAAGGAGACCAGCTACGAATTCGGAACATTGGTTTCCATCACCACGGACGCAGCGATTCGTGAATAAAGAAAAAAAAAGGGAGCCAAACTAACTTTGAAGCAAGCGGAGCTCATTCTTCTTGCCTAAACAAAAGAGATCACTGACATTTGAAGGAATTGTTGCCGGTGGCGAGGCGTTTTAACCGGAGTGACTGGGGGTTGCTAGCGCTAGCCAAAACCGAGAGCTCTCTGGGTAATGTAGTTAAATACTGGCGCCAGTGCACTAATTATTCCATTTATACTCGGTACCACGTTTATTTTCTGTTTCGAACATACAAATGTAAAGGGCTGAGTTTCTGTTCAGAAAAAAATACTGTTGTGGGGAAAATTGGTGTTTACCCTGGTAAAGTGAATGCAAGATTGTATTCTGGGCAGTGGCGTGCACAGACATTATGGGGGGCAAGTGCTCAGGGGGGAGGGGGAGGGCACTATTTTGCACAGGTGGAACATGTTATTATAGTGTGAGATTAAAAAATAAAATAAACATTACACGCACATGTTCAATGCAATTCATGACCACTGTCATTCATCACAAGATGGCACATGGGTAGCCTTTATAGGGATACTTTTCTCAGGCAATGGGGAACTGCCTGATTCTTCTTTGTGTTCATTTATGTTGCCAAACAAAACCTACACAAAAGAAAACGTTCAGCTTAACAGATAGATTTGCAAAGTCGACCGACATTGTTTGTGGTGGTCGTCCTCACGTTATCTATCATTGTTTGGGCTATAGCATTAAACTAGCTTATCAGGTGACCAGTCGGCTAAAAAATGCTCAGTTGTTTGGTGCTGTATGAGCAGTGGCGTACCGTCAGATGCCAGGAAGGCCTTCAGTAACATCACCCTTTCCCGGATAATTGCTCTTAAACTGTTTGCGATCAGGTTTGATTGATTAACAATCAAACAGTTAATTAACAGAGTAGCCACCACCAATGCTTGACATGTAATGATTAAGAAATGCTAATTACAAAGCGATTACCTGTTGGCTATGTTGATATAATTTATGCGAATCCGCAAGGATGACAATCTGCAAAAAATCCGAAACTTTCGCGGACTTCACAGCAATTATTTTCGTCTTCACTCAGCTGTGCTTCTTACCTAACAACGCACTTTGGTTGTCACATTCAGAGTATATAAAACGGATTCTCATGGCTAATTGCTCAATGGACGTCGCAAATTAATTTACGCAAATTCAGAAATTATAAAGACCTAGGCTATTGATATTTTTTTCCGTAGCCATTGGTGTGCGGAAGTAAGTTAAACGCCGTATAATTTTGTAGTGCAATGTATAACACGGCTTTCAAAAACAAGTCAGATTCTCGTCGGTTCCTCCAATCAGTCTGAGCAACGGTTGCTAATCGGGGAGGTAAACTGCGAGAGATGTTCGTCATTAAGAAGTGAAAGGTGAGGTTATTGCTGGCCCTGTGTTTCTGCCGACGGACCGTCACTGTGTAGGAGACATGCTACTGCACAACAAAATGATTACAGGTTGGGCTTGGAGGGCAAACTGTACGATTTCACTTGATCTGTGTGTTACCTGGCTGGTGGGACACGAGACTGTGGCTTCCAGTCGCTCAGCTGATATGCTCCTGCAGCGCATCTATATGCACTGCGCGCGTGTTCACGTGACAAAGGAAGAGAGGTCGGAAGTGCGTGAGGAGGTGGCCCATTTCGGGGCTTTTTTTTTTCAGTAGTTTTTAATCGCACAGATTTTCTAAAAGATCATTTCAACACTGGCCTCACGAAAGTGTTGTTAATAATAATAATAATAATAATAATAATAATCATTAAAAAAAAAAAAACGAAATTTCAAAAGGGCACTTTCATTGATAAAGGGCAAAGGGGCAAGTGCTGTAGCACCACCTAGCGTCTATTTGTGCACGCCACTGATTCTGGGTCTCTTCTCCTTTATATGGGTTTAAGGTAAACGTGACTCTGAGATCGGGGTTTTACTTTCACTTTGATAACGCACGTAGTACGTTCTCGTGCTACAGCTGAGCTACTGAGTGGGCAGGATATTTTATTTGGCTGTGAGTCATTTTCATTTTAAATGTCGCCCCGATCTCCTTTAATTATACTAATTGAAACAAAGCAAGCGTCAGTTTCAGACTGGGAAATCTATTAACTGTTGCAAACAAATAATATTCCCATTGTGTCATTATTTTCAGATAAATCCTCTCTGATCTTTTGTCCTTGTTTTGGTTTATAAAGGGTAACATTAAAAATAGCTATTTCTTTGCCTAAAAGGTGTTGAGAATTCAATGTTTTTTTTTTTTCCCCAATGAAAGTATAATTTATCTCATACAATTTCCAATAAGGTGGATCTCTGGAGTTGATTCTCTAGCAGAGCTTTATTGGATGGAGGCACCGTGCTACAGGTCATAAGGTTTGGTAAGGACCGTTAATTAGTCAATCACTGTCTATATCACGAGTATTCAAAGAACACACTCCCTCTAACCGAACCCAGGCCCCGTTTCTTTCCAGTGTGCAGTTAGGGTACCCAAATACTTAATGCACAGGAGAACAAGGGGGTTACACTATTATTCGCAAAAACCAATAATTCAAGTAGTGTTGGAGTTCAAGAACCACGACATGTCACAAACTGATTATGGACCTACCATATTCAAATACTAACACATTCTCTCGCGGAAGGGGCACTTTAAATAAACAAAAAATATAATTGGCTCAGAGAGAACTTCATTTTAATCACTGATCTGCGTTTGATCATGTTGTTGATCTGTAGTAATAATGGTACTTTATACCACATACATTTATCTGCCATTAAGGTCAATACAGACTTACAAACATGATCCTCGTGTCTCAAGCTCTGGATTTGCAGTCAGTTGATTGAGACCTGCTGGTGTGTTTGGCCCTGCATCATAAACCGCTGCATCACAGTGATCAGGCAGTGACTGTACATCACAGCACCTTCACTCCTGTCAGCTCTTATCTACTTTACTCTCATTAGCATCACTCCTGTTGTTTCTCTCTTACTGTCATCAGCAGCAGCTGAGCTGTAAACTGAGGAGGCAGAAATTATCCCAATAAACTGATTATTTTACTTCATTTTCCTGGATTAACGATACAATTACATCACAAAATACTCACAACCAGCAGATGTAGTCTGATCTCCTCTATTAGTGAATATTCAATCAGGTAAAACTTCACACACAAAATTGGTCACATTTCACTCAAGTTACTCAAAATGAAGTGTTGTTTTTCACACTCAGGGAATACCTCTATCAAGGCAAATACCTAAAATAAAACACATTTTGTAATTTTAGCAATGTTGATATAAAATTTGATGCAGTTTATCATTGTTCATGAATGTGCTCAAATGAAACTTGTTTCAAATTTGAATTCATAATATAAAATCCCTAATATGGCAGAAAGAAATAAACTCTGTTTACCTGCCAGTGAATTATTCAGATCAGACCCAGGCCAGGAGGGAAATGAGTGGAAGCAGCCATGACTGACTGTCAGTTTAAGGAGATGTTTTCTACCTCAAGCATTTCCAGTTCTGCAGTCACCACTGCTCTCATAATGGTCTGTACTGAGTCAGTGTACATATGCACAGTAATGCTGTATTTGTGTGTGTGTTTCAGAGCTACGAAAGTATCAGGGAAAGGTATGTAGACTCTCAGCTCATGTCATCTCTTGTGTTTAAGTCTCTTCAGTTGCTGAGCCTGACTGACTCCTGCTTGTCATTACAGAGCCCAGGGCTCACTGCAGGACCCAGAGCTGCTCTCAGGGGCTCTGATAGATGTGGCCAAACACCTGGGTAACCTGAAGTTCAGAGTCTGGGAGAAGATGCTGGAGACGGTGCAGTACAGTGAGTATCTGGGGCTGATGCTCCAGTCATCTTTATCTTTACAAACATTTAATGAAACCTGCATGAGACTGAAGAAATAAGCTGTAATTATTGAAATGGTGTTAAACACAAACAGTACAGAGACTCTGTTTGCTTTTAGAACAGGACGATCCTGTGGGTAGCACTGCACTGCTCTCCATTCAATATTAGAAAACAATCAAACACAGAATTAATGTTCAATTCATAACCAATGTCTTCATGTGGTTTTGTGATTGTGTTAAGAATGCATGAGAATTTCTGTGGTTTAACTGATTTATTTATATCAATGATACATCAAAGTTTTAAATTCAAATCACTACAGCCACAATATGTATATTTATATTAGCATGTATATTTATAATTTCCTGTGTCTGGGACCAAATCTATGGAGTTACATTAGGGTCAAAAGTTTTGTACTTGAAAAAATAAAATTTGAAACTGAAAATTCATGTGTTGATCTTGAATTTTGAAAAATATAACAATGTATGGAAAATAAAAATAAGTGTATGAATCGTTTTTTCAGGATAAATATAATTTTGATTCACTTTGGTGATTCTATTGAATGAATTATTTTCACTTTTCACTTCAATTAAGCTGCTTGCCGATTATGTTCAAAGTCAATACAATGTGTCATGCAATTTATTGTGTCCAATCTGGTCATATTTTGTGGGCGTGAATGAACGTGCGAGTCAAGCAGTACTTTCATAGGTACTTTAAAGCCGCTTGCATACTGAACATGAAATTAATTTTTTGCACGACAGATTATATTGATTTTGATCGTAATCTGTTGTGGAAAAATACGTTTCGTGTCCAGTGTGCAAGCTGCTTAATTCACTGAAAACCTGTGCAGGAGTGGCCCGCTTTGACTATTTTTTCTTGCGGGCACTAGGGCAGTTTTTGCGGGAATCTCACAATTGCGCTGCTTGGCAGAAGCCCTAGCTAAACGTAGCTAGTTCACATGTCTTGCCGGTGTGTTGGATGTATGGGCTCCAGCAGGTTGACCCAACCGGCCGGAAGCCATCTTTGCAAGCCAAACGGACACTACGCTGCGTTCACAGTGCTATGTGGAAATCGGACATATCAGCACTTAAAATGTGGCTGTTGAACTGCAAAATCTGGCATAATCGATCGCTCTTATACCGCAATTGGTGCTCAGGTGCTCAGTACTGTCTAAAACAGATTTTTAAATGGAAGTTTATCACTGGCATCAATTCTTGCCCTGTCAATCACATGAATTTGGAGTATTTAAGTGTTGAGTTAGATTTGTTTTAGTTCCTACGTCCCCTGAAAGTACTGTCACTGGGGAAGGTTCCAAGCCTTTTTGTTCAGCTGTCACTCATGGTTCCACGCCCAGCTCAGTTGATGCCACGCCCCCCACGCCACATCAGGGTCAAAAGTATGAAACTCAAAAAACAGATTTGAAACTGGAAAAAAAAGGTTGAAACTGAACAAATAAGATCTGAATCTGAAAAGATAAAACATGCAACTGAAAAAAATAAGACCTTAAATGTCAAAATATATATGGAAGTGAAAAGTGAAAATAAATAATTTATTCAAAAGAATTACCATAGTGAATCAAAATGATATTTAACCTGAAAAAACGTTTCATTCACTTATTTTCATTTTGAATACATTGTTATATTTTTCAAAATTCAAGATCAACACATGAATTTTCAGTTTAAAATTTTATTTTTTCCAAGTACAAAACTTTTCACCCTAATGTAACTCCATACAAATCTAAAATGAGTATTTGAAACATCTCTCTCCCTCCAGCCCTTTAAATATCTCTATTCTTGATATTTCAGCTCCTGTGATGCTGGACCCCAATACTGCACTTGCTGACCTCTCTCTCTCTGATGATCTGACCACTGTGAGAAACACCATTGCATTCCTTGGTCATTTTGAAGCAGAATTAAAGAGAACAATTATAAAAAAAAAGATTTCTACGGTAATCACAGGCAAAACCGAATAAAAGTTTCCCCAAAAAACATAATTCTGCATCCCACTGCTTGGAGGATTTTGAAGGTTTTTTTTTTTTTTTGAGTTGCTCTCTTTAATTCTCCTTCAAAATAACCAAGTCATAATTGAGATCGGGGCATACAATTGTGAGATCTCCTCTGTTTATCCCACTTTTAAGCTTATCTCTTGCTCTTAAGGGACCTTTAGGAGAAGTAACTCAGAAACAAATGAAAACAGAATGATACAAATATAAGAAGCTCAAATTCATCTCAAGAGACGAGATTGAGCTACACATTTTTCCTACGGGAAGATGTTTAATGTTCAAACTGAGAAACTTCATTTTTTTTTTTGCAAATAATCATTAACTTAGAATTGAAAGGCAGCAACACATTGCAAAAAAGTTGGCACAGGGGCCTTTTTACCACTGTGTTACATCGCCTTTCCTTTTAACGACACTCAGTAAACGTTTGGGAACTGAGGAGACCAATTTTTGAAGCATTTCAGGGGGAACTCTTTCCCATTCTTGCTTGATGTACAGCTTAAGTTGTTCAACAGTCCGGGGTCTCCGTTGTCGTATTTTACGCTTCATAATGCGCCACACATTTTCAATGGGAGACAGGTTTGGACTACAGGGAGGCCAGTCAGTCTAGTACCCGCACTCTTTTACTACGGAGCCATGCTGTTGTAACACGTGCAGAATGTGGCTTGGCATTGTCTCGCTGAAATAAGCAGGGGCGTCCATGAAAAAGACATTGCTTGGATGGCAACATATGTTGCTCCAATACCTGTATGTACCTTTCAGCATTAATGGTGCCTTCACATATGTGTAAGTAGCCCATGCCTTGGGCACTAATACACCCCCATACCATCACAGATGCTGGCTTTTGAACTTTGCGCCTATAACAGTCCGGATGGTTCTTTTCCTCTTTGTTCCGGAGGACACGACGTCCACAGTTTCCATAAACAATTTGAAATGTGGACTCGTCTGACCACAGAACACTTTTCCACTTTGCATCAGTCCATCTTACATGAGCTTGGGCCCAGCGAAGCCGGCGGCGTTTCTGGGTGCTGTTGATAAATGGCTTTCGCTTTGCGTTGTAGAGTTTTAACTTGCACTTGCAGATGTAGCGACGAACTGTAGTTACTGACAGTGGTTTTCTTAAGTGTTCCTGAGCCCATGTGGTGATGTCCTTTACACACTGATGTCGGTTTTTGATGCACCGCATGAGGGATCGAAGGTCACGGGCATTCAATGTTGGTTTTCGGCCTTGTCGCTTACGTGCAGTGATTTCTCCAGATTCTCTGAACCTTTTGACGATATTACGGACTGTAGATGATGAAATCCCTAAATAAATTGCAATAGGTCGTTGAGGAATGTTGTTTTTAAACTGTTTGACAATCAGCTCACGCATTTGTTCACTAAGTGGTGACCCTCGCCCCATCCTTTTTGTGAATGACTGAGCATTTCAGGGAAGCTGCTTTTATACCCAATCATGGCACCCACCTGTTGCCAATTAGCCCGTTCACCTGTGGGATGTTCCAAATAAGTGTTTGGTGAGCATTCCCCAACTCTCTCAGTCTTTTTTGCCACTTGTGCCAGCTTTTTTGAAACATGTTGCAGGCATCAAATTCCAAATGAGCTAATTTGCAAAAAATTACAAAGTTTACCTGTTCGAACATTAAGTAACTTGTCTTTGCAGTGTATTCAATTGAATATAGGATGAAAAGGATTTGCAAATCATTGTATTCTGTTTTTATTTTTGATTTACACAACGTGCCAACTTCACTGGTTTTGGGTTTTGTTGTACTTCCATCAGGTTTTGGAACTAGCACACAGGGTGAACTCCAATCTGAGTTGGAGGGTCTGATAATATAATGTTCTAAAATGTTCTCAACCTCTTTCTCAGCAATCTTTCTCTTTTCAGGATTCATCCGGTACGGATGCTGTTTTATTGGTTTGGCATCACCAACATCTACATTATGAGAAGCTATAGAAATTCTCTTTGGAACATCAGGAAATAGATCTTTATATTTCTTGATCAACCTCTCAAACTGATCTTTCCGTGAGGGTTCTTAGTGCTGGAGTTTTACATCAAGATTTTGCAGCACTTCAGAATTTACATGAAAGAACTTCTCGGCGATAGGAGGATCTGAAGTGACATCATGATAGGAGTGCTAGAATTGCAGCTAAGGTTTCAGCATGTTAATGTGAGACAACTGTTTTGGCTTTCTCCTTTCTGGAGTCTTTACAATGTAATTCAGATCATTGAGTTTTATTATAATTTCATAAGGACCATGAAATCTAGCCTGTAATGGATTGAACTGCAAGGGAAACAACACAAGAACCTTGTCTCCTGGTTTAAACTCACGGCTTCTAGCATTATGATCATACCAAGTTTTCATTTTTCCCTGACTTGATTTCAATTTCTCTTTGGCTAGGTCACAAGCTGCGCGCAGTCTTTCCTTGAACTTGCTAACATAGTCTAACAGACTGATATGCGGTTCTTTCTCTTGCCATTGTTCTCTCAACAATAGCAAAGGTCCTCTCACTTCATGGCCAAACACTAGCTCAAACGGACTGAATCCAGTAGACTTCTACACAGCCTTTCTAGCTGCAAACAACAGCAAATGAACACCTTCATCCCAGTCTTTCTCATAGTCATAACAATAAGTCCTCATCATTGTCTTGAGAGTGGAATGAAACTGCTCTAAGACACCCTGACTCTCTGGATGATAGGCACTAGAAAGAATCTGCTTCGCACCTAGTTCATACACTACCTGCTGAAAAAATCCAGAAGTGAAATTGCTACCTTGGTCTGACTGAATTTCCCTGGGAAGGCCAAACAACATGATGAACTTTATCAAAGCCTTCAAGATTGCAGTTGCCTTGATGTTATGTAGAGGTATGGCTTCAGGGAATCTAGTAGCTGCACACAGCTGCACACATGATTGTCAACAAGTACTAAAGTAATGGACTAACACAATCAACAATGACCTCAGAGCAGGGCTCCCCAAATTATGGGATAGGCCGCAATGGAGCTACAGGTGGGTCTAACAAAATAAGTGACAAAATAATGGGCTGCATTCAGGACAGAAAAATAATGACATTTTTATTAGGTTTATGCACCTGCACTGGGTGACAGTATTTCAGACTAGTAAGTGGTTTTGTCCGTTTACATTTTCCAATCGCACAGCTGGCTATTTTATTTTTACTGCGAATTGAGCGACCGTGCTGCAGAAACAGGTGTATGTACTTGTCGCCGAAATTATCTTAATTCGCTGAAGAGTTCTGAAATGCCATCGCCGAGTGACGGTGTATAGACCTAATTATAATCAAATTATTTTTCGGTACTGAATGCAGCCTATTATTTTGTCACTTTTAGATCGCATGGGGGAGAGAAGCCGTGTCTTCAACTGCCACTTGATTATTCTTAAATTGGAAATCGTGTGAATGAAGGAAAACCATCTAGAATCAGCCAGGACTAATTATTTTCAATAAAAGGAGGGATATTAGCACAAGAATTGTCCGGTCTAACGACGCGCCTGTTTGTTGGCCAGCAGTGTTGACTGTTCACAACTGTAACGTCTAGCCTCAGCAACTTGGCTGCTTTCATAATGTGAACGTGCAAAATCTCTCCGCCGTTGCATGCGGAGCCAGCTGTGGGAGGGTCTTAGGGGTGCAGTGGAGAGGGAGGGGGAGGGATCTGAAAGTTGCTTTTTTTTCAAATTTTTGTGCGATGATCCTTCTCTCCTCAAAGTTACCAATTGCAGCTTTAACGCCAGCCAAAACAACACATGGACCCTTGGCAATTGGCAACACATGGGCAATTTCCGTCTTTGATCTGATGGATCTTCCATCAGGATAATGATCCTAAACACACGGCCAAATCCATCAAGAAATGGCTTGTGGACAGCAAAGTGAACGTTTTGGAGTGGCCAAGCCAGAGCTCCGACCTCAATCCTATCAGAAATCTGTGGAGGGAACTGAAGACCAAGGTCATGACAAGGAGACTCTCAAAACTTAAGGATCTGGAGAAATTCGCCTAAGAGGAGTGGGCCAAAATCCCTTTGCAGACGCGTAGAAACCTTGTGATCAACCACGGGATGGCCCTCATTTATCAAACTTGCGTACACCAAAAAAATGGGTGTACCCAAAATCTCCTGCAAGAATCTGCATTTATCAATCTGAACGTGAGCGAACGGTCCGCAAAAATCTCACGCTAGCTCTGACCAGGTGTACGCAAATCTTGGGCAATCTAATTTTGGTCATTTAAGTGCGTCCAAGCACAAAAATTAAGTGCGAATAGTCACTTTGATTTATTAACAAATTAAATGAAACCTCTGCTGCACTCCAGTTTTCCACCCCAACGGTGTTTACTACTGCAGCAGCAATAGTTTTCCAAACCGCAGCCTACTGGGCTCCCTTTATGCCACTCTTAAGACTTCCAAATAAAATTATTTTGTTTTTCTCCATCTATCTTCGGTCTGCTGATAAAACCTCGTATCTTCAAAATGATAAACTTTACAGGAGATCAAAAAAAAAAAAAAAAAGTTGCATGTAAGAATGCAGTTGAGCTGTGTTCGGGTAGGATGACTATTTTTCCTCCAAGAATGTATCCAATCAATGAAATTTTGTATTTTGCAATGTTTATGCTATTATCGTGGACATATGAGTTTTTGTTTCTCATCAAATCGTAGATACAAGGTTTATCAGCTGGCTGACGATATTTCCTCCTCAGTTAAGTTCTTTCTTCTTTGTCGTCTTTTGGGTGTCCATGTCGTAAAGTGGGCAGGACTATACCTCCAGGAGCATGAATTTATAGGGGCATGTTATGTAAGTTACGTTGGTTTCTGCAGCCAGATTTATCAACGCCACGGCAGTTCTAAACCGAAATCTGCGACGTACACACTTTTAGTAAATCAGACGTGACACCTGGCGAACGATGATATTTACACCGAAATGTACACCAGATCCCACGCAAGTTTGATAAATGAGGGCCACTGTGTCATTTGTGCAAGAATACATTTTATTTGTCAAAAAATATCTAAAAAAAAAAAACAAAAATTGATAGGGATGTGAATAATTTTGGGCATGACTATAAAAGCACTGCAGGCCAAAAGTTTGGGCCACCCTCAGATTTTTAATGGTGCACTAAGTGCAATGTGACCCCTTGGTTTTGGGGAAGGCGTTTATACAGCATGCCTTCTTTATACGTAACATGATTTTATGTCACTCGGACGTGAACAAGGTTCACAAAAAGGCACTGGAACTGGATTATAAAACACTGTGGTCAGTGATCAGTCAGTCAAGACAGCTTTAAAATGTGGTCTGAGGTCTGGAATTCACCCAAAACCTATTGACTTCCTTTATTTTACGCACTGAAGTCATTTCATGAGCAAAAAATAAGGAAAGAACAGTTGATGTGTGATTTTTTTTATTTTTTATTTTTTTAAGTCTGAGGGTGCCCCCAAACTTTTGGCCTGTAGTGTACATATACAAGCCCCAATTTCAATGAAGTTGGGACATTGAATGAAACGTGAATAACACTGTAAAACAAAAAGTTCTAAACCCCTTTTTGTAATACTTTTTAAACCAGGCATTTAGCTTTCACACACTCGAGTTGGGATTATAAACATTTCACTTGTTCCACAGTTTTACAGTGAAGAACAGAATACAATGATTTGCAGATCCGTTTTGACCTATATTCAATTGAGTACACTGCAAAGAAGATATTTACCGTAATTATCAAATTGATGAACTTAATTTTTTTTTGGGAAATATTCACCAGTTTTGAATTTGATGCCTGCAACACATTCCAAAAAAGCTGGGACAAGGGCAACAAAAGACTGGGAAAGTTGAGGAGTGCTCAAAAAACACCAGTTTGGAAACCTCCACAGGTGAACAGGTGAGTGCCATGATTAGGTGTAAAAGGAGCATCCGCGAAAGGCTCAGTCGTTCACAAGCAAGGACGGGGCGAGATTCACCGCTTTGTGAACAACAATGTGAGCAAGTAGTCCAACAGTTAAAGAACAACTTTTCACAATGTGCAATTGCGAGGGATTTAGGGATTTAATCATCTACAGTCCATAATATCATCAAAAGATTCAGAAAATCCAGAGAAATCTCCACACATAAGCGACAAGGCTGAAAACCAACATTGAATGCCTGTGACCGTCGGTCCCTCAGGCACTGTATTGAAAACTGTTGGGAAACAGGATTTTTTGGGTGTTAGCAATATGAGGTGAGCCGGACGGTTTGATCAATGGGAAATGAATGTGTATTAGGACATAAAGAGAAGCCGTCAGGTCCGGCAGGACATATTGCCTATTTGCGACTTCCAGCTGAGATCTCCATTTGTCTTCAGTTCTGACAGGACAATAGGCACAAACACCTTTTAGTTGGAGGTTCCCTATGCCCACATATGGATCTCCCTTCCAGGGGTTGGGAATCTATTGAACCAATTAAGTTGGGTGGTTCAGGAGAGGCCCAATTGTAGAGTATTGCTTTTTATCAATGTGTAAATCCTGGAACCAATCAGCAACAACTTCTGAAAACATTAAAGAAATCATATGCAAATATCTGTACTTTTAACATGTATAAAGTTTCTGACAAGGAATTTTGAACTTTGCATCACGCTGTTGTTCTCACGGCCGACTGTGTCATGAACTCTTTCCTGCTTTTGCCACGAACATCGGAGTCTGCTTCTTCATCGAGACAACGTTCTTGGTTTTTTATTAATTTACCAACAAAACCAATATCATTCTGTAAAGGATATTACCATGAGGGCCCAGGAACACTTCAGAAAACCATTGTCAGTTAACATAGTTCGTCGCTACGTCTACAAGTACAAGTTAAAATTACCATGCAAAGCAAAAGCCATATATCAACAACACCCAGAAACGCACTGATGGACTGATGCAAAGTGGAAAAGTGTTTTGTGGTCTGATGAGTCCTCATTTCAAATTGTTTTCGGTAATCATGGACGTCATGTCCTCCGGGCTAAAGAGGGAGAGGGCCATCCAGATTGTAATCAGGGCTAAGTTCAAAAGCCAGCATCTGTGATGGTATGGGTATGTGTTAGTGCCCATAGCATGGGTAACTTGAACATCTGTGAAAGCTACATAAAGCTTTTGGAGCAACATATGCTGCCATCCAAGCAACATCTTTTTCAGGGACGTTCCTGCTTCTTTCAGCAAGACAATGCCAAGCCACATTCTGCAGGTGTTACAATAACGTGGCTTTGCAGTAAAAGAGCACAGGTAATAGACTGGCCTGCCTGCAGTACAGACCTGTCTCCCATTGAAAATGTGTGGTGCATTGTGAAGCACAAAATACGATAATTCCACCGACAAAGCTTCTACAATTAGTGTCCTCAGTTCCCAAACGTTTATTGAATGTTGTTAAAAGGAAAGGTGATGTAACACTGTGGCAAACATGCCCGTCCCAGCTTTTTTGGAATGTGTTGCTGGGGTCAAATTCAAAATGAGTGAATATTTCCAAAAAAGCAATGTTAATCAGTTTTAACATGAACTGTCTTGTCTTTGTAGTGTACTCAATTGAATTTGGGACAAAAAAGATTTGCAAATAATTGCATTCAGTTTTTATTCACATTTTACACAACATCCCAACTTCATTGGAATTGGGATTTGTATATATTAGACAGAATGGTGCTGCAAATCATCACAGCTCTGGTAAGGCAGACACATGGAAAAATACGATAGGCGAGTAGCCAAACCCAATCGGTAATGCCAAAAACGAGTAAAAGAAGTGCACCCCTCACAGAACAAAGAGATCCAGAATCTCGTCGGAATCATGATGTTAGTGCTTCAAGGGTTAAAATAGCTAAATTTTTTATCACAAGTGTCTGCCACTGACATGGCAATATCCCCCGCCGCCTCAATTTTATGTGTCCGTATGGACGGACAGAGCCCAATGCTATATCCCCCGCTTGGTGCTAATCGCCCGGCGGGGGATAATAATTGAGTACTTAAGTAATGGTACCCAGCACCTGTTCTTGCGCATCTACCTTCTTTTAGATTTTCACTTAGGCACTAACAAAGCTCATCTCCTTCAATAGCTTTAATTCCTCACAGACTAAGAACTGCAAGCCAGTTCAGCAGGTCAGTTCTTGTTTTTAAGCACATAGGGTGTGTTCTGTCAAAGATTCAGTTAAAGTGAAAGTATCAGACTGAGAAACTGAGTCCGTTAAATGGCTGCTAAAGCTTTGATTCCCGAGGACGAGATCAGCTGTTCTTTGTGTTTTGATATTTTTAAAGAGCCTGTAGTTCTGAAATGCAGTCACAGCTTCTGCAGAGAGTGTCTGAAGCAGTACTGGGAAGAGAAGAGCTCTCGAGAGTGTCCCGTCTGCAGGAGAAAGGCCTCTTTGGTGGAGCCTCCTGTAAACCTGGCTTTAAGAAACATTGTGGAGTTTTACTTAAAGCAGAAGACTGAGAGAAGAACTGCAGAAAAGAGTGAGGCTCTCTGCAGTCTTCATGGGGAGAAACTTGTGTTTTTCTGTGAACAGGACAAAGATCTTCTCTGTTTCATCTGTCAGACTTCAAAAAAACACAGAAACCACCCGGTGTGTCCAGTGGAAGAGGCCGCACAGGATCTGAAGGTATTCTGTTAAACATTATTTCAGATTCTCCCGCCAGGGTCAAATCTGTATTAAAGGACTGTATCACAAATTTAGGTCTGACACAGTCTGCTCTCGTATGAGGTGTAAATACATTCAGGGAATAGGACAGTGTAGCATGTAGTAATGATGTCAATGAACCAGGAAGTAAAGAAATGCACAATGAGTGAACAATCATGCAGTCAATGGAGAGAGGAGCTGTACTGTTGATGGTCTTTATGAATGGATGTACTCGAATAAAAGACAACATTTGTTTTTCTACTAAATTGTTTCTGGTATTTGAATACGACAATGGAAAAATGATCAGTCACATTATCACGTTGTGGAGAAATGATTAACTAAAAATTCAAAACGATCTTTGAAAAATAGTACTGAAAAAATATGCAAGAAAATCTAAAATATATTATAATCATATATTATATTATTTATTATTGGAAATATTATAATTAAATATAATATAAAAAATATAAAAAACGCACAATTGGACTGCTGGTTTTTCCTTTGAGATCTTCATTTGCAAGTTACTTTTGTTAAACAAATATAAAATGCAATATGTTTCAATTAAATATTATAAGGCAGATACTGTTAAAAGTAAGAATTGAAAGTTATAAATGTTAAAATGTTATAATTGCCATGGCAATTTGCTGTTAATTATACAAGACAAGCGAGTAAAATAGGTGTTTAACAGCCCCATGTCCTGAAAATCTTGACTGTTTTCATTCTGAAGTAATTCATTATGGCATGCAGTGTTATGATGTGGTATGAGGTTTTTTTTTTTTTTTTGACACTTGCATAGCCTGATTGTAAGTGCTAAGGCTTATTCCATGACTATTGAGCCAAAAAAATCTTTAAACTGGTTTGAAGCAGCATTATTCTGCGGAATTATCTCTGATGGTCAGTTTTTCCAGTATATAAGGTGACATGAACTTTGAGCAGCGTCAAAATGTTAAACATCAAGGCACGACGGAAAGAGCTGTTTGAGATTGTTTATAGCCGCATTCTGGCCTTACATGATGCTGAAGACGTTACATGCTGCCATGGTACTGTAAGAAACACCATCAAGCGTTTCAAAGAGGCTGGTTCACTGAAAACCAATAGCAATAGAGGTGCATAATGGAAATTCAGTGCCTCTTATGTTCGTTATCTGCGTATGAAAAGTAAAAAAAATAAAAACAGTACGATTGACAGCACGACAACTCTGTGATAATATAAATAGCACCAGAAGTGAACATATGAAAGTATCAAAATCTTCTATTTCCAGTTCTCTTGTGTGAAAATGGTCTGATTGGTTGTGTTGCTGGCACCATCAATGAAGGTTTGAGTTTGCCAAGAAATTCAAGGGTTGGACATCAATGGACTGGGAACAAGTCCTTTAGACCGATGAATCAAAATTCTCTCATCCCAACACAGAATTTATGAGGACCGTAGAGTTGGAGAACATTTGAAAAAATGACTGTTGAACCTCTTCAGTAAAATATGGAGGTGGTAATGTTGTGGTTTGGGGTTCAGTCAGCTCGAAAGGAGCCAGTGTTCTCATAAAAACTGACAGAATCTTGGATTTTAAAAAAGTATCGCAGCATCTTTGTGCAGCACACTTGGCCATCAGGAGAGACACTGATTGGCAGAGGATTTTATTTTCAATAAGATAATGACCCTTAACACACTTCTAAGTTGTGCAAGAATCATCTCAGTTGGAAAAAAAACATCTGGTGACGTTAAAAATATGACTTGGCCTGCTCATGTACCAGACTTTAATCTGATTGAGCAAATCTGCCGTAACATCGAAAAATCTCTTGTGGAATGAATTTCAAATTTTATGGAATGGTTTAGTGAGTGAGGAAATAAAAAATATGTGAACACTATGCCTGAAAGATTAAATGCTGTAATCAAAGCAGAGGGTGGCCACACTAGATATTGACTTTTTCTCTCAAAAAGACATGATTATTATTGTTTTTACAACCCCAGTTCCTAAATAGTTGGGACAAAGTATAAATTGTGAATAAAATCAAAATGCAGTGACTTTCAAATCACACCAGCCACAACAGAATTTGTGGGTTTTATTCACAACAGAACAGAGATAACATAGCAAATGTTGACGCTGCGAAATTTTACAATTTTATCCACAAAATGAGCTCATTTATAATTTGATGGCTGCTACAGGTCTCAAAAAAGTTGGGACAGAGGCATGTTTACCATGGTGTAGCATCCCCTCTTCTTTTTAACACAGAGTGGAGGTGTCTGGGCATTGAATAGACACAATTCTTGAGTTTAGCCTTTGGAATTTGATCCCACTATTGTTTACAGGCTTCCTGCTGCTGCAGAGTTTTGGGTCTCCTTTGGCGGACTTTTCATCTAATTATGTGCCAAATGTCCTCAATCGGTGAAAGATCAGGACTGCAGGCAGGCCAGTTCAACACACGGACTCTTCTGCTACGAAGCCATGCTGTTGTAATAGCTGCAGTATGTGGCTTTGCATTGTCCTGCTGAAATACACAAGGCCTTCCCTGGAATAGATGTCGTCTGGAGGGGAGCATATGTTGCTCTAAAACCTTTATATACCTTTTAGCATTCATGGTGCTTTTTAAAACATGCAAGTGTCCCACACCATATGCACTATTGCATCCCCATACCATCAGAGATGCTGGCTTTTGAACTGAACACTGATAACAGGAGGGGTGGTCTTTCTCCTCTTTAGCCCGGAGGACACAACGCCCATGATTTCCAACAAGAATGTCAAATTTGGACTCGTCTGACCACAGGACACTTTGCCACTTTGCTACAGTCCATTATAAATGAGCCTTGGCCCACAGCACACGGGGGCTCTTCTGGATCATGCTCAACAAAAACTTCCTTTTTAGCTTGCCGGGACGAGTAACGTCCGGAGAGCTATTGTCGTACCCCCGGCGTCCGTGTCCGCGTCCGTCCGCGTGCAGAAAAACTTTAACCTTGCCCCAGCGAGCTTTGTTGTCTTTCTGACAACTCTTGTTGCATGATAGAGTTTTAGGTGGCATCTGTGGATGGCACGGTGAACTGTTTTTACTGACAGTGGTTTCTTGAAGTATTCCTGGGCCCATTTAGTAATGTCAATGACAGAATCATGCCGGTGAGTGATGCAGTGGCGTCTGAGGGCCCGAAGATCACGGGCATCCAGTAGAGGTTTTCGGCCTTGTCCCTTACGCGCAGAGTTTTTTCTAGTTTCTCTGAATCTTTTCATTTATATTATACCCTGTCGATGATGAGATATCAAAAGCCTTTGCAATTTGACGTTGAGGAACATTGTTTTTAAGATTCCACAATTTTTTTCCGCGTGGCTTCACAGGTTGGAAGGCATCTAACCATCTTTACCTTTAAGAGACTCAGTCTCTCTAAGACATCCCTTTTAGAGCCAGTCATGTTACACACCTGATGCCCGGTCACTTAATTACTTGCTAAATGTTCTTTCAGCTGATTCTCCTATATATCAATTGCTTTTTCAGCCCTTTTTTGCTTGCGTCACAATTTTTTTGAGACCTGGTGCCGCCAGAAAATTTGAAATAAGCTCATTTTGTGGATAAAAATTTAAAATGTCTCAGATTCAACATTTGAAATGTTATCTATGTTCTATTGTAAATAACATATTGGCTCACGTGATCTGCAAGTCATTGCATTTTGATTTTATTCACAATTTACACTTTGTCCCAACTATTTCGGAATTGGTGTTGCAGTATATATTGCTATCTGTTTACTTATTTTCGTCTATCTGATCCAATATTACATGAAATAAATGCTTGAATGGTACTTTGTTTCTGATTTATACTCATGTTGTTAAATGTAATCACCCCTGCACACTACAGTATGTACTGGAGCACAGAGCCAGGAACCAAACCTCTGTCACTGCCCAAACACTCACAGAATGCCCTTTATACACTGCTCGGCCACAAGTCGTACACTGAAATATTTAGTTGGAACCCCTGTTGCTTTGATTACAGTGCATATTCTTCTTGTCATTGTTTTAACATCTATATGCAATGCCAGAACATTTATTTTAGATCAGAAATGCCATAATTTTTGGCCAAGATCTTGTCTTCTCGAGCACATCCCAATAACTTTTAATGTGTTTAAGGTCAGGATTTTGTGGTGGCAAATTTGTTTGTGAAAATGATTCCTCATACTTGTTTCTGTCATTCATGGTTTTCTTTGCTAAATACAGGCCAATAATTTGCCCGTTCTGAAATATTGTAACATCTTTTCCACCATCAGGGGATGTGTCTTCCAACATGATTTTTTAAGAAATGAGTAGCGACGCGCTTCATCAGTCAGGGTAAAATGATTATTGCCAGCTGAAACATATTAATAACCACAATAATGATCCAATTATAGAATTTGTTCATTAATTTCCAAATGGTGACCTTTTTTTTTGGCCGGGCAGTGTATTTAACCTGTCTTTACCTGGTGTATTTTCCAGACTACATTTCCCATGATCCAACACTTACAAAGTAACACAGAACTTCATTGGTATTACAGCAAGGGGTGATGCTGTGAGGTTTATGATAATAAGTGATAATTGGTTCATGTCATTGCAGAAGGAACTGAAGCCTGAACTTAATATTATTAAAGAAAAACTGAAGAGGTTCACTGAGGTTGAAGAGGAGTGTAAGAAAACAGCAGATCACATCAGGGTGAGTAAAGCGATTAGGAATTATTTCAAGCGGCACCAAAATGTGAGCGATGAGGCTAATAAACACACTGGCTGCTATTTATCAATTATGATAAATAAAGAAGTTACTCTTATCAGGTTTAAAGTGTTGTGTTTATATCACAGAGCCAAGCCCTGCGCACAGAGAGGCAGATAAAGGGCGAGTTTGAGAAGCTTCATCAGTTCCTGCGAGAGGAAGAGGAGGCCAGACTCGCTGTGCTGAAGGAGGAAGAGAGGATGAAGAGTCAGATAATGGAGGAGAAGATAGAACACATCACAAGAGACGTCTCCATCCTTACAGACACAATCACAGCTATAGAGAAGAGCCTGGAGACTGAAGACACCTCCTTTATAAAGGTAGGAACTTCATTTACTGACAGTGTTGTGAGTTTATACTGATTACTGCAGTAATACTGAGTTGCTCAGTGTGTTACTGTGATGCAGAGGGTCAGAGGTGATGTTCAGTATCAGGACAGTGTGACATGATCTTTACGACTGACAGTATCAAGGTCTTTGTTACACCAGGATTTTGATATATCTGTATCTTCATTCCAGTACTTTGCATGTTGAAGTGATGATTCTCTCTCCTTTAAGCATCACATTCAGCAACTTATAAACAAGCTGAAGCTGAGTCTGGGTTTTATTTCAGAAATGTGTCAGGCTTTTCTGTTGATGCAGGCACAGTAAAAAATGGAGTGTCAATATTCCAGAGTAAACCCATTTTCCTCTGGATAGAGTACTTATAGCACTATGCAGAGTGAAATCGTCTAAATGGAAGTGTCAAAAGTGAGAGTCAATTCCCACTCCCACACAAGGTCGAAATCTACTCTGCAGGGTGATGATTCCCTATAGTGTCAAATATTTTTACACACCTCATTGTTAATTTTGACACAAAATAGAGTAAAATTAACTATAAAAATCTTACACTGGCTGTAGAGTAAAATTTACACTGATTTTGAGTGGGACCAAATGTTATCTGACAGAGAGTTAAATTCAACTCTTAAAGAGTAAAATTGACACTATGATTTTTACTGTGCAGGAGGTTTGATGCTGCTTGTTTTTTTGCCTGTAATTGACTATGGTGATGTTACACACACACACACACACACCTTCTCAATACCCTCATGCACTGCACTCTGTCCTCTGTGGAGCACTAAGGTTCATCACAGATTCACTCACCACTGTTCCCTATCAGGGCTGTTTGTTCTGCTCTGTCTGCTTACAGGCTGAATCACTGACACGTCCTTATTTTTAAGGCCATTTTTAACTCGCTCTCTTCATACGTATGTAAGTTTATCCCACTGAGAAACGCTAGAAGTTACTGTTTCCACTCCGAAAGTGAGTAGCAGGACTTACTCTGACCATCTGTCCCTGACGTCCATCTTAGAAAAAGAAAAAGGGCTTTTAGGGGAGCTGCTGCTGAGGACTGGAATTTGCTGCAGACAGAATGAGGTTCTGCAGGAGCTGCTCACTCTCAGTGTTTTAGAAAACAGGCTGAAGGCGCTGTTAATGCCTCGTTTCTCGGCAAAGACAAAATCTTTTATTTATATTCAGGCTATGCGAACACCAACGGGTCCTCATATGTAAGCGCGTTCCCGCTCCTCCGAATTTAGCACTGCAGCGGATGTGAGTGGGTGGAGCAATGGGCTTTCCTTGCCGTCTGTCTGTTCAACATTACAGACGTAGCCAAGTCGGTGAAGTGAGCTGGCCAGTCACGGAGCATGTGTATTGAGCGACAAAAGAAACGCAAGTTAAATAAAGGCAAACAGGAAAATAAGTTTGCGCGTAATGATTGAAGATCAAATTTATAACTAGCGTGTGCGCATTTACACTCGTTTTATCAAACTTCTCTTTGTTTTGCGGTAACTATGAGTACCCAGATAGCAAGCTCCTCCGCTCCGGATTTTCCCCGGCTCTGAGCTGGATCAGCTGGAGCCAGGGCAGATCCGGAGTGGAGGTGCTTACTATCTGGGTAACCATAAGAGCACATTAACTAACTAAGTTAACTAACTTGCGTTTCTTTTGTTGCTCAGTAAATTTTAGCCATTTTAATTGCTGAATGGCCGTAATACGTTATAATATGTTACTTAGCACCTCGATTGCTGCACTTCATGCAGCGCGAGAAAATGTACAGTAAGCTAAGGCCGCTGGTGTGACATCCTAGAACCATGACGCAGGCAACACTCACCTTACTTATTCAAATTAAAATGAAATGATTAAATCCATTAATTGCATCGTGTATTTCCATTACTTTGAATAGCACCAATTCGCACCACTCTATTCTGATGCGTTATGCTTAACGTGTCAGCTGAGTTGCATCTACCGCAACGTAATGTGCGTTTATAGCAGTATATAAATTCATTTCGAACACTGCTTAGCGATCCATTTATCAGCCTAACCATTCTTCGTTGTTAAATTACTGACCGACCTTCATACATGATGACGAAACTTTTCGGCAACTTGTCTTGTGAGATCCAAAATGAACTATTTTTTGTTCATGATCTGAACCAAGTGGGTGGAACAACGCGCATTCCTTGCCGTCCGTCTGTGATGAACATTCTTTATGTGGCCAAGTCAATCAAGCGAGCTGGCGTTACGGTGCAAATATTTTATCCATTTTATTTTAATTGATGAATGGCCGTAATATACTCGATCGCCACACTCCATTATGTAGTGCCACAAAATGCACAGTAAGCTAAGTTGTAAGTTGTGATATCCTAGAAGCATGTATACGCAGCTAATACTCGCCTCACCTTTTCATAGTTATCATTGTAATGAGTTGTATATTTCCATTACTTTGAATAACACCAATTCACATTTCTGTGTTTTGATTTGCGAACTGGTGATAGCTTGACCGCAGTCATCAACTGTCAGCTGTGTAGCATCTAACGTAATGTCCATATGAGTGCATTTATAGCAATACATATATTCAGTTCGAACACTGCTTAGCAAACCATTTATTAACCATTCTTCAGTCTAAAATTAATTACTGACTTTCATACTTGACGACGAAACTTTTCAGCAACTTGACAGATGACATCCAAATTGTTTATTTTTTTGTGCATGATCCGAATATCCATGAAAGCACTGAACATGCATACACAATTTTTGTGGTACAGCCTTTGTTAGATCGAAGTTTTGGGTAGGTGGAAACGTCAGAGTATACTGAATCCGAACATCTAATGTTCGTGAGCAGCATCTGAGATAAACCGGAGTGATGCAGGTAGATTCGACGGTGTGGCTGATTTTCATCTGAACGAAGATAAATACGAGACCTAAAAGAACGCAACAGTTGGTAGCGTAAATATGCACATTCAGAACAGAAAAGTGATCCCAAAGGGTCCCATTCCGTTTACAACTTATGATTTTAGATTGATAGAAAATCTACATAACTTTTAAAAAATCAAATACAGAGCACTGGAGAGGAGTAAATGGTATTGCAATGCTCTGATGCACTCACACACACTCATACACGCACAAACACACGCATATATACAGACGGGTGAGCAATTGTTCATTGCTGCAAAGTGAACATATTAGCTTGAATTCTCTTTGGCCTGGAGTGCAGAGTTGTAGAACTTCACCAGAGGAATACATTACCTTTCCTCATGTTCCCTCACTGAAGTTTTGTCAGTTTTTGATTTTTTTGCCAGCTCTGCGTAACATTTGAAGATGAACTCAAGTACTCAAAATCAAAAGGGGTTTAATGTTTAACTTTCGCAGAGCCGGCCATTATCATAAAATAAAGTACCACAAATACAATCGATGTTAACTCGCACTTAGAAATGAAACGTAGAGACGGTATTAAAATTATAATCGAGACAGACTTTATTGGAAAGGGCTTTGGGGGTGGATAGAAAGGCACGGCCTCTGGTTCGCTGACATGCAGAAATTCATGGATGAACTGTCCAGTGCACTCTAAGAGGCTCAGATATCTGGGGAAGGACAGAAAAAAGGAGCTTTAAGGTAAAAATAACGCAGTGCAACGTGCGTAACATTTCACGGTAGACCCATTATACTCCACGGAATGGTTATAAGTTACTTAAGCTAAAAGTAAATTAGCTTACCAGAATTGACAAAAGTTTAAAGCTCCTGACTTTAAAACATATCCGTTTATAAGGTAGGTGAAGCGCGTTGTGTTGTGTGTTCGGTTTATTGTCTTTAATCCGGAAAAAGATAATGGAATTCGCACGCAGACAAGTAAGAATGATCTGACTCCGATAATGTGGTTATTCGACGTTGAACTAAAGAGAACACGAGCCTGTGGCGCTTTTCCCAATAGCGTAGTTGAGGAAATTTATACGTCCATTCAGTCAGTGGTTCCAACTATGGAAGTTAGCATCTGTGATTTCGGGAAGCGCACCCCTGAGCAATGTCATATTAAAGTTACGCAACAGCAAGTCAACTATTATGCCGAGATTTTTGAGTTGAAATCAATAGTATTACTTCCCTGTCAAAGTCGTTTTTAACATTTGTTGTTGCATTTGTGTTTTAAAATAGAATCTCAAACCATAATTAAACCTTTATCGGCGGCTATGCTTTGTGTTCCGTACATCAGGGTGCAGTCTGCAGTGGTCAGACTTCCATTTCCTGTGAAAAGTGATCGTGAACACGCACCCTAGGTCGGAGTTCCACGAGCCCGAGCCGTTGTCATGGACACCTCGGATACCAGCGCGTTCATGAGCCCCACACCACGCATGTGTGAGCAAAAATCACACAGCGCATGTCCGCATGGCTCCGGAAGCTTGGCCCCCATATCGGCACGCTGCGCCACTGAGCAATTTCCATTGAAATGAATGGGCGGCCATTTTCCAATTGTATATCCAGTGAAATATAAAACATCCTTGGTACACACTTGATCAAAAACCCCTCATTATGTCTGTTGGGTCAGCTACCAGATAACATCAAAATGCCAAAACGCCGAAAATCGTGGTGTCGTTTAGCTATGATAACAGGGTGCAGGATAACCCTACGCCACTGGAAATCTCCCTCCTTGTCCACTTTTAAGGAATGGATAGAGGTACTATGCTCCATGGCTAGCTATGAGCGGGTCACTTATAGAGTGGCTGGAAGGAAGATATATTTAATGAAGTATGGGGACCATTTCTAGCTCAGTAGCTGGATATGAAAGAATGACACCACCAACCTCTGCATAACCTTTTATCTGGTTCAAATACAGGATGTGTATACTATGTTAAACTCCTAGGGTGTTCTGTCTTTGTTTTGTTTTTTGTTGTGTGATCTATGTTTTGTGTTGTAGGTCTGGCTTGATCTGTTTGTTGTTACTGGACCGCAGACTGTTTTATCTTTTTATTTTATTTTCTTATTTGGTTTTTTTTAAAAAAAAGACCGGACAGATACTGAAAAGGGACACAATGTATGTTATGCTTATTTATCTAACTGTTATGGTATAGCAGTAATTTATTTGTATTTGTCTGACTAAAACATTAATAAAAAAAAAAAAGAATGGAAACTGACGTCACCATCTTGTGTTTTGAGATGATTAGTTATTGCTGTTCCTGCAAAAGAGAGTGCGACATTATAAGTGAGTCAGCACGAAATCTATTCTCAGCAATATTAAGAAATTAAGATATAATTTGCACTTCGGCGAACGCATGTATGGGCCATAACACCCATAACCGAATCCAATATTGTTCTTCTCATTAAGAAATTTCTTCACTCTTTCATGATGCAGGGAGTGGCACAGGCCACAGTGCCGCACGTCAGGCAATTCAGGCCAACATTAATCCTGGAAGAAACATGCTTCCACCCTCGCAGGTGCATTGCGGTCAAGCTATCACTATAATAATATGTATGCGCAAATACAGCGGATAGCACGGTAGTAAAGTCATGTGATGCAACTGCTGTCAAGAACCATCTTGTGGAAAGAAATAACAAGATTTATTCAGCGAAAGTATGCACGAATCTTGTTCAGAAAAAAAAAAAACCGCGAACAACTTCCATAATTTGGTTTTAAAATGATGTTTATTTATTTGTTTTTTCACAAAATAGTTGGCACTTTGTACAAATTGAAATGAAAGATTTTGGTGAAGTGCTATAACTCCAGATCAGAAACAATTG
The DNA here is from genome assembly GCA_029721435.1 of Gymnothorax reevesii. Taxonomy (NCBI): domain Eukaryota; kingdom Metazoa; phylum Chordata; class Actinopteri; order Anguilliformes; family Muraenidae; genus Gymnothorax; species Gymnothorax reevesii. The sequence goes on from CM056579.1 coordinate 17,959,775, forward strand.
CTATTGCGATGTTCCATGAATATAACAACACTCCTGTATGGCTGTGTGTGAATTTTTGGTGGTGGTCGGAGGGGCCGTAGGCGCATACTGGCAGCCACACTTCCGTCAGTCTTCCCCAGGGCAGCTGTGGCTACAAAAATGTAGTTTACCACCATCAGAGTGTGAATGTGTGAGTGAATGAATAATGTTTCCATAGCGAAGCATCTATGAGTGCCTAGAAAAGTGCTTTATAATACTGATGCATTATTATTATTAATAATTGCATCTCACTTTGCCAGTGTTCTACTATAGGCAGATATGAATTAATGTAGGAATTGCCATCAAAATTGGTGTTGTAGAGGTGGACAAAAAAGGAGAAATCTAAAGTGGGGACCATTTTACTTTATTCATAATACCATAATGCGACAGTACTGCCCAAAAAATCACTTCTAAGAGGGAAACATTAGGGCGTTTTGTTGTGAAAATTAATGACGAGCAACTGTTACATACTATTTTATTTTTTAAACAAAATGTCACACCTTATTGGAACATGCCCACAGGTAAAAGATTGAGAACTTCCCTCATCACTGTTTAAATGGCACAGCCAGTAGCGGAGCTACAGGAGGGCTCAAGACACGTCTCTTTTAGTCCTGGCTAGATTTCAATCATTTTCCATTGCTGACGTCTTTTCCAATTACTGTAATTGGCAACTGAAGACATGGTTTCTCTCCACATGAGATCTAACAGCGATTAAATCACGGGTTAAATTCAGTACAGTGGCGGAACAGAGAATTGGGTTGCACAAAACAGCCGTTTAAAACAATTATAAATCCTGACCTGTTCTCAGTCATCTTCATGATTAACAAAAGGTTCACTCCGAGAGCGCTCCGCACTGAACAGGAGCTGCTTGTTCTCCCCGATTAGGTAAGACGACAATCATTCATCTGGAGGCGTATTTGCTGTATTTAAATCAACTTATTCAAAATTGCATAGCCTACCTGTCGACTCTCACGCGAATGGCTTGAGCCGGATGTTTTTTATAACCTAGGCTATTTAACTGCCGGGTGTTGTAGGAATTTTGATTTTATATTCCTGGTATTACCTTTACAAAAGGAAACTCAGACGACTCAGAGAAAAAACCAGTCAGAGGCTGAGAAGTTCATATCCAAGCCAAAGTCAATTTACTTTTTCTGCAGAAAAAGGATCGCCGCATACAGGTCCAAGTCAGCAAAAATTAAGGACGAATACAGTTTCTTTCTCTCTTGTTTATGTAGGGATACTTGGTTGCGCACGTACTGTAATGATCTGGAGAGGATTCGGGAGGGAAAACACTGGGACAAACAGACAAAGGGGGAGAGACGCCAGAAGCGGGGGTCCAAAAGAATTTATTAAAATAAACAGAAAACTAGAAAAGGGGGAAAAACGGGCACTCCGGCCAACAGAAACACCGTGCAACTGCACTGAAGGGAGGAGAACACAGGAATCCAAAACAACCGGAGACACTAGGGGGCAGACTCGGGACAAGGGAGCTAGGGGAACAAGGGAACTAGGGGACACTCGGAACAAGGGAGCGAGGGAACACTCGGGAACAAGGGGACACTCGGAACAAGGGAGCTAGGGGAACTCGGAACAAGAGAACTAGGAATCACTCGGGAACAAGAGAGCTAGGGGACCAGAGGGAAGGTGCACAGGGCAGGGACTGCAGCGCGAGCGAAGTCAGATCTGATCTGAAGTGCTGCAGAGCTGGAACAGATATAGGGCAGGGCACGGAGAGACACAGGTGTTGGAACTTAATATAATTAACAAGGGGTGGAACATAAGAGAAACTTAATTACATGAAACAGAAACATTAACACACAGACGAGGATCACAGGACAATCCCAAAGACGGGATAAATAAACTGGATAAATATTTCACAGTGGATAGAAAGAGACAGGACAGATAAAAATACAGAAGGTTCTGCAGGAAAACTTAGCAAAGCCAGTGAAAGAAAAGCAAGAGGCGGAGACTAGAACAGGGCGACTGCTGAGAGATCATTAGTCAATTAGTAAGTGCAGCTATACAATCCTGGGTGCTCGTTAGTAGGTTAGTCTAATATACAATGTTAGTTTGGTTAGTAAATTCTAGAAAATAACAAACTGTTAGTAGGGGTTAGTAATATAGAAAAGCAAGGGGAAATTAGTAAACAAGAAAGGAAGGAGGGCTGAAACCCAGAATCCATTAAATCACCCGAAATAGTGTCACAATCAATTAAGACAGAAAACTGCTACAAACAACGCGACCGGGGAGAAAGCAAAGACAGTACATGGGTAAGACGTGGACTGGAATGACACGGGAGAGGAATAAAATGTGAAACACTACGACATGGACTAAAAACCAACATCACAAAAATAATAAACCTAAAATTAACTAACCAAAACACACAGACCCACAGAACACAACACGTACATCTCCATGGCTCCAACTTATCTTTATACATTCCGCAGCTTTTTGTAAACAGATAAACGGAGAGCGAGAGAGAGACAAAACAACTCGCCCCTGTTATGGGCCCATCAAGTCGGCATGGCTCCAGATAAGCTAAATGCCATGACGCACTGGCCAGATTTATGGAAACTTACAGCTATGCAGGCCTAGGCTAATCTGAAACCTGCAAGTGTGCACCCTTTGGCCTAAAAGACCATGAACCAAAGCAAAGGAAGAGCAAGCAAGGAAAAAAACTAATAATAATTTGCTGAATCAATAAAAAATGATTCTACACCGGGTGCCACTTTTTTTTTAATCAACCCACAAAATACCGAGAGTGAAAGTCTACGTTTCATTGGAACACGGACCAGTTAAATCACGCGAAGCATTGGCTAATAAATAAGTAAATTATATTTCTGCACTGAATTTAGCCCATGATTTCATCGCCGTTAGATCGCATACGGTGAGAAACCATGTCTTCAGTTGCCAAATACGATGATTGGAAAAGACATCAATAAAGGAATGATTGAGATCTAGCCAGGCCCAAAAAGGACGTGTCTTGGGCACAGCCAAAGGAAGATTCCATTAGTCTGTACACACTGATTTCTACAAAATAACAGTGTTTGATTTAGTGATTTTCTTTTAACTTTTTAACAATGTATCGTTTGTTTGACATAAAAAATATGTCCACAAACAGAAACACAATTACATAGCAGAGGAAGGGCTCTATCTTACGGCTTGTGCAAAGCCGTGCAAAGCATGACACAAGTGTCTTTGCTCGTGTACGACCAGCGCAAATGTCATTTGTCAATCCAATGCATAGATGGGAAAGATAGCAAATTGCACCAAAATTAGTGCCCATGAACATGTTGGTCTTAAAATGAGGTGTGGTCAGGCAAATTGTAGGCATGTTGCTATCATGAGGTGGCATAATGCTTACGTGCCATTGACCAACTAAAACCTGGTCTTAAATCAATCCTCAGTTTTCAGCTATTATCTTAAAGGCCCATTACTGACAGGGTAGATCCACTATACCATAAAGTTCTCCAAGATGAGTTTGGCTCGCATAAATTTACATAAACCTACGTATGGTAGTCGAATCCATAGTGTTCCGCCAGTGACAGTAAAGATCCACAAATTGATAAGGCAGTGGATTTGCAGTCATGCGAATATACCTACAGTATATTCAGTACAGTATAAAGGAGTTTTCTCCTTTATTTGATGGTGCAGTAAGGGTGGGGAGAAGTACAGGGAAGGCATGCTGTGAATTGCCTGGGCCGGTTTCGAGCCCAGGCTGCTGCAGGCAGGAGTTTGCCTTATGGTACGCGCACTTAACCGATTAGCCACCGGGGCGCCCCAGTACATGACTTTTTTTAAGCTATGGCAGTAATAATGTCATTTTTAACAGAATACTGCCGTGATGGTGCTGTATCCTTGTCTAAAGCTAGACTGTGTGGAGCTCAAAATACAATTATCTGTTAAAAAGACTTTTAGTTGCTCATTTATAAAGGATTCAAATAATTTGGCCATAACAGATAATTTGGAAATTGAGCGATAATTATCTAAAATGGAAAGTCCGCCTCCTTTTAACACTGGGAGAACAATTGCTGATTTCCGAGGACTGGGAATAGATCCACTGCATAGACTAAGGATAATAATGGAGGAAATAGGCCCAGCTATCACGTCTGCAACAGTTTTTAAAAAGAAAGGTTCGATCTGGTCTGGACCAGCAGACTTTTTGCAATCTAGGCTTAACAGCGCCTTATGTGTTTCAGAAATGGATATCATTGAAAAACTGAAATTGTTTGAGTGTGTGGGGGGGCCAGCAAATATTGCCTCAGCGCTACCTGGAAGACAGCTCTGTGTAAGTACTTACTCCTGCTTTGATTAAATGTTTATTAAATACATCTACGACATTTTGTTTACCCCTTACTTCACCTTGATCCATTTTTAAAATTTCAGGAATAGAAAGAGGTGGAATATCACCTGAGGAAGATTTTACTAATTTCCAAAATTGTTTGGGGTCATTTAGGTTTTTATTAATCAGATTCAGGTAGTGCTCATTTTTTGTATTTTTTCTTAGTTTGGTACACTAATTTCTTAAGATTCTATAGTCTAGCCAGTTTTTTTCATTGTCAGTTCTTTTAGCTTTTGCCCAAGCATGATTCCGTTCCCTAATAGCAGCTGCAATTGTATCATTAAACCAGGGGTTATCTCTACCTCTCACTCTGTCCTTTCGAAGAGGTGAATGTTTGTGAACAATTAATAAGAAAGTCTTTTAAAAAATCCCAGCGTAATTCAACATAATAGACAAGTTTTATAGCACGATTGAAAGAAATCCTTCAAAGTGGAATGTGTAGGTTCCTGTACAGTGGCTCCAATAAGTATTTGTACACTACTTGAAAATTCGACTACATAACAGCTTTTGTATATTCGGCTAAATGCTTGCTATTGTGTGTAAAAGTGACTACAATATTTGATAATCAATATGTTTTAAACAAATATTTAATGTCAAAATGGCATATTTGGTCAGAAAGGCGATTATCTGACCCAATACGTATCTGTACAGTTCCATTAGTGAGTCACAAAACTTATAATACTCACCTAAAATTGATTCAAGATGTTTACAGGACATGGTTCACTCACTTGGTCTGATTTGGTCAAGCGTGACCATATTGGACACTCCCTCTGTACACAGACTGGCCTATGTAAATGGCCTGACCATGCCCATAATGTATTCCTGTGATATATGCCTCAGACGGGCGAGATACCCCGTCGAATGCGGGAGCAAATCATTCAGCTACATGAAGAAGGCCAAAGCACCAGAAAAATTTGAACTCGGCTATCGTTATGCCACACGACCGTGCAGTACATCATCAAGAAGTACAAACAGTCTGAACGCATAGCCAATGCAGCCAGGAAAGGACGTCCCAGGAAGACCAGCCAGCGCACTGACCGGTACATCTCCCTGCTGGTACAGAGGGGGAGAGAGTCCTCGGCCTCCAGTCTTGCCACCAAAATGGAGGAAGCAACTGGAAGCCATGTTTGTGCCCAGGCCATCCGTAACCGGCTCCATGAAGTACAGAAGTGTACAAATACTTATTGGAGCCACTGCATATTTCATACAGAATTGTTCATAAGTTAAGAAATTGCCAGTCGTGTCCATCAAGTCAACTATAGACCATATATTCCTCTCATACCCATCTTCAAAAAAAAAGGATTTACAGTGGCTAAAAAACAACAATCGAAAACGATCATGAAACACGTACATTGCTTTCAATCCCCAAGTTAAAAAAAGCGCAAGAGGTCCAGAGTCATAATCGCTTTCCGTGTTAGTAGTTGTGAAATCCACCGCTACGCTGGTGAAACTGAAACTGCCATGCACATGGACTTCAGTTACGCGTAAGAATCTCATTACTTGACGCGCTGTTTGAACAAATCTCGAAAAACTTGAGACCTACGCCGTAAGCGCGAGAATGCGAAGAAAGTTGGCAGCCTTGCGATTAGGCTATTTATTTTTAAAACCATTCAGCTTAGCTCTCTGAATAGCCTGCCCGGTTGGGCTTTCGTGTTAGTAGCCTATGCATCGAGCCCCAGTGCATCATCCCACCTTGCCAAAATGAAAACGCATGTCTCGTCATTTGCAAATGCCAATAGGTCACCTATATCCCTGCCAGTGATAACCCAATTTAAGTCATTTTTTGGTGATGGACATTTTACACAAGGTCATTCTACATCATGTAAGGAATATTCCGCGAAAAAAAATCTAACTGATATCTCTAATATTGACTGGGTGAAGTAATTTTAGAGTTTTGGCATGACATGTCCTGAAACTAGGCTGGTTAGCTTGACAAGACGTTAATCTACAAATGCAAATGCTTCATTTCTGAAATTTCCGTGGTGAAACGACGCAATCCGTGGAGAAATCAGCACTCCGTTTAAATCGCAGCCGTAACTTCGACTAACCTGCTTTACGATGGTGCGCATTGTCGACAACGTTCATTTTCAATGGTTTTTTATTTATGGATGCTGATAGCAACATCTTGTACAATTTATTAGAGTGGAAAAACAACATCGTACAAAATTAAAGTTGCAATCATAAGCACAAGATTCAACATGATAACAGGCGTTAAATTCAAAATTTCAATTCTTTAAATGACACATTTCTGTGACCATTCCAAGTGAAGACAAAGAAACTCCCATTCTTGTTGCAAATCTTCAACTTGCCAATGAGCAAAAAACAATAAAAACAACAAAGTAAATACAAATAAAAACTAACGCTATTGGGTTTCATTTATTCACATCAAATGTCATTCATATTTACAACATTCAACTCCTGTCTTCACTTCAAGAAGGCCATTTCTGGAATCTTCCCTGCAGCCTTGAGCTGAGAGAAGATATGCGCGGCCCTGTTGAAATCCCAGGCATTGTCCTGAAGACACTTTTGCGACCACTCCGGGTTCATCCCAGATTTCTGCGAGAAAGCAGCGAGCATTTCCTGCTGCGGAGCGGTTAGCGTGGGCACGGGGATGCTGGAGGGCGTCGGGGCAGGGGCGGTGAAGGCTCGCCGGATCTCCTCTGTCGTGGCATTCCTCAAAGTCAGTTCGTCGTTCACAACACACAAACCAGCATTTGCGGCCGGCACTGTTATGAAGACCCGAGAGAACGCTCTGACTGAGTCTCTAGATTTACCATCCACTTCTTTGAACACCCCACTGACCGTGAATGATAGTAATGTGTTCGTGAACATGTTGACATCGACGTTAAAGGAAGCAGTGTCATGCTGGGTCTTGGGCAGCTCGTTTAAGAAGGTAACCACGTTCAAGCGCCTGTGCTTCAAAAGGCGGAATCGTGTGGTGGGATCCTTAAGACTCTTGATGTTGCGGTTGTCCTTGTAATAATCTCCCAGACTGCTCCTCGAGGGGTTCTGCCCAGAGAAAGCTATGCTGAGGGAAAACACAGCCCCGTCATGGTAGCCGTCCAACAGAGGCTGTCGGTCACCCGAGTCATAAACCATGTAGTATTGTTGTAGGAACCGCGATATGAGAGTCTTGATTTCGTCCGAGGCGAAGTAGCTTCCCTTGCAGGGGGGCAGAGTTGTGGAGTTTGACTCCAGGTCAAATCCTATGGGAGCAGGGAGATCAAATCCATCCAGCTTGAGTAACCGTGGAAACCGTTTTTGGATCGCGCTGATGTAGGCGGCCCGGTCCTTGAAGTGATCGCACAGCGGGTTTCCGGTCAGCCACAGTTCGGTCAGCTTGAAGCCTTTCACTCTGTCCAGCTCCTGCTCGCTTTTCAGCTCGTTGTCTGAAAGATTGAGGGTCTTCAGTTTTGGCGCCTTACCGACCAGGTCTGCTAAGTCCTCCAGCTGATACAGCCTGTTGTTGCTCAGATTTAGGCATATTAGCTCAGGAATGCTCTCCTCAATGATCTTGATCACAGCCTGCATGCAGCTATTCCAGTTCAGAATCATTTTGATGTTCTGAGAAATCAGCTGTCTGTCTCTTCGAATGCTGCTCAGGTCAAGTGCTTGTTGGGAGCCATCAAACCGCTTTGACATGCATTGCTTTATATGGTCAAGGTCCTCTGGCTTCAGATAATTCAAAATGGAGGCTGGAGGGTTGCAGGGGTTACTAAGTAGAATCACCCTAAAGCCGTCACTGTCCGTGATCTTGCGTGACACCTTGACCAGTGCATTGGCAGTGGTAGCATCATCAACGAGAAACTGAGCCTTATTCCCCTCTACGCGATACCGTATTGGAGTGAAAGGCACAGAGCAAAGGTTCTGCAGAGCAGGGAGAAGCCATTTCTTGTCGTATTTCTTCCCATGGAGTATAGTAATCTTGAACCATTTTTTGCCGGGCCCTCGTCCACCACCGCCCATTCTGTAGCCTCCACCACCTGCAGCGGTACCACCGCCGCCGCCAACACTTACACCTCCTCTTCTCTCTTGGTCAAATCGCCCATCACCCCTGCGATTATGTCCCATGTATGGGTTGTATCTGCGCCGATCATGATGGTCTTTGTAGTAGCGGCTATCGCCTGCCGTCGCCATCTTCTCTGGAAAATCACCACAAGCAACTAGTCTGAGTGGAATACACAGCTAAGCGCTTGTGCAACCAGTATTCGATGAGCTAAGTGACGTCACAGAGCATTCATTTTCAAAGGTAGAAAGAAGTTCCCAAACCGAATGACACCCAAACTATCAGGCGTTCATCCGCCGGAGGTAAACTAAAAGCCGATTGAAAAAATAATACGCCAGGCTTGTGGAAAGCAACTTCCGTGTAAACGAAGGGTAAATAAATTAATTCACTTTAATATGTATGATGTTAGAAATTAATTTTTGAACTTTATTTCGAAACTCCATAATGTAACCTATCATTTACAGCCATAAACTCATATCTCATATTTTTGTCACTTTTTATCACAGGGACTACTTGACGATCTTTATCTCAAAATTAGATCAGGCGAGTTTTGCCGTGTTTTCACGGGCGGGGTCACAAATATTAAATGCTTTTTTCCTTTGTCACAGTATCACACCGATCCCCAAAATAAGGGATATTTTCTTTGAAATAAAAAAATAAATTTAAATAGTCCTTATTATTTTTTTCGAAGCAGCAGGGAGCCACTGAAGTGCCGCGTCCCCACAGCCGCGGGTTTCCGACCCCTGCCGTGGACTGTGGATGACAATTAGCTCGTTTGCTCGAATCTTTGTGTGGGCGGTTACACTCCAGAGTGGGTGAGAACCGGCGAGAATATGAATATTCAGTCTGCGGTGTTTCGTAACTGTGATGGGTGTTGAGTATTAGACGCAAAATGCAAAGGCCAGAACTAAAAGGCAAAAAACAGCTGTGAACGGGGAGACTCAAACAGAATAAAAATGCGAGACTCGCGCTACCAACGGACCTGAAAGTCGTCCGGGGTAGAAGCAGGCGAGGCCGAAGGGACAAAAAGTAAAGGGAAAATAAAACAAAGTCTCCCTTTCTCACTACCACTAACCCTAAAATATACAACTAACGTCCCTAACAATTCTCTGTCTAGAGACCTAACCGACTAAAACGCAAAAGTAACACTGACACTCTAGCAACGGAAGCGAGGCGGAACTGGAGCATTTAGAGTCCGGGCAACGTTCCCAATTAATGCCAGCTGGCCCAGGAATCCGACTGTGAGCAAAACGATATTGTCCCGGACGAGAGCAGCAAAGAAGCTCTCAACGCCTCCAAACCATGACAGTAACACTGCAACACGTTTTTTATTGGCGTAAATTCTCCGCATATTTCCTATTGTAACCCCTTTAATATTTCCTGGAGGGACAGCTAATTGGAGTAGCCCCGATTTTAATGCATTAGTTTTGTTAAGCCCGGGACCGTCTTGATTGGGAATAGATCCAGGGGGAACTAAAAAAAGTGATGAACCAACCCACCGTGTACAAAACGTGTTTGGGGGAGGGGATTATGTTTTATGGTATTCATTCCACAGAGATATATGTTTCTTATATCTCTGTGATTCTTTCACTGGAAGGCGATCAGAAGGTGGGTGACCTTAAGACAGTGCGGTTCTCCGGATGAACTGACGGCTCAGGTTTACATATCGTTGCTGGAAAAGCTGCAATTTAGCTTCTCGGTTTATTGTGAAAGTGCATGTATAACAGTATCCCGTGATAAAAGTAGACTGTGCCCAAGAAGGACGGACAGTGCCATCTATATTCGGGCGAAGGGTAATCGCGCCAACTTTTAGCCTGTGATCTATCCAGGCCTTGTCCAGACCTGCGTGCTAAAAGTGTGGTGGTTGCGCAGCTACAAGTTTAGGTTCCAGTAAGAAAACAACGTTTTGCTCATGCTCTGCTCGAAGGGACGTTTTGTGTTTTCCTGGAACTGATTTTGATGTTTTTCACGGAAGAAGGAGACCAGCTATGAATTCGGAAGATTGGTTTCCATCACCACGGACGCAGCGATTCGTGAGTAAAGAGATAAAGGGAGCCAAACTCACTTAAAAGCAAGCGGACGTCATTCTTCTTGCCAAAACAAAAGAGATCACTGACATTTGAAAGAATTGTTGCCGGTGGCGAAGCGTTTTAACCGCAGTGACTGGTGGTTGCTAGCGCTAGCCAAAACCGAGAGCTCTCTGGGTAATGTAGTTGAATACTGGCGCCAGTGCACTAATTATTCCATTTATACTCGGTACCACGTTTATTTTCTGTGTCGAACATACAAATGCAAAGGGCTGAGTTTCTGTTCTGAAAAAAAAATACTGTTGCGGGGAAAATAGGTATTTACCCTGGTAAAGTGAATGCAAGATTGTATTCTGAGTCTTTTCTCCTTTATATGGGTTTAAGGTAAACGTGACTCTGAGATCGGGGTTTTACTTTCACTTTGATCACGCACGTAGTACGTTCTCGTGCTACAGCTGAGCTACTGAGTGGGCAGGATATTTTATTTGGCTATAAGTCATTTTCATTTTAAATGTCGCACCGATCTCCTTTTAATTATACTAATTGAAACAAAGCAAGCGTCAGTTTCAGACTGGGAAATCTATTAACTGTTGCAAACAAATAATATTCCCATTGTGTCAGTATTATCAGATAAATCCTCTCTGGTCTTTTGTCCTTGTTTTGGTTTATAAAGGGTAACATTAAAAACTGCTATTTCTTAGCCTAAAAGGTGTTCAGGATTCAATGTTTTTTTTCCCCAATGAAAGTATAATTTATCTCATACAATTTCCAATAAGGTGGATCTCTGGAGCTGATTCTCTAGTAGAGCTTTATTGGATGGAGGCACCACGCTACAGGTCATCAGGTTTGGTAAGGACCGTTAATTAGTCAATCACTGTCTATATCACGAGTATTCAAAGAACACACACCCTCTAACCGAACCCAGGCCCCGTTTCTTTCCAGTGTACAGTTAGGGTACCCAAATACTTAATGCACAGGAGAACAAGGGGGTTACACTATTATTAGCAAAAACCAATAATTCAAGTAGTGTTGGAGTTCAAGAACCACGACATGTCACAAACTGATTATGGACCTACCATATTCAAATACTTACACATTCTCTCGCGGAAGGGGCACTTTAAATAAACAAAAAATATAATTGGCTCAGAGAGAACTTCATTTTCATCACTGATCTGCATTTGATCATGTTGTTGATCTGTAGTAATAATGGTACTTTATACCACATACATTTAACTGCCATTAAGGTCAATACAGACTTACAAACATGATCCTCGTGTCTCAAGCTCTGGATTTGCAGTCAGTTGATTGAGACCTGCTGGTGTGTTTGGCCCCGCATCATAAACCGCTGCATCACAGTGATCAGGCAGTGACTGTACATCACAGCACCTTCACTCCTGTCAGCTCTTATCTACTTTACTCTCATTAGCATCACTCCTGTTGTTTCTCTCTTACTGTCATCAGCAGCAGCTGAGCTGTAAACTGAGGAGGCAGAAATTATCCCAATAAACTGATTATTTTACTTCATTTTCCTGGATTACCGATACAATTACATCACAAAATTCTCACAATCAGCAGATGTAGTCAGATCTCCTCTGTTAGTGAATATTCAATCAGGTAAAACTTCACACACAAAATTGGTCACATTTCACTCAAGTTACTCAAAATGAAGTGTTGTTTTTTACACTCAGGGAATACCTCTATCAAGGCAAATACCTAAAATAAAACACATTTTGTAAATTTAGCAATGTTGATATAAAATCTGATGGAGTTTATCATTATTCATTAATGTGCTCAAAATAAACTTGTTTCAAATTTGAATTAATTATATAAACTCCCTAATATGGCAGAAAGAAATAAACTCTGTTTACCTGTCAGTGAATTATTCAGATCAGACCCAGGCCAGGAGGGAAATGAGTGGAAGCAGCCATGACTGACTGTCAGTTTAAGGAGATGTTTTCTACCTCAAGCATTTCCAGTTCTGCAGTCACCACTGCTCTCATAATGGTCTGTACTGAGTCAGTGTATATATGCACAGTAATGCTGTATTGTAATGTCTGTTTTTTTCAGAGCTACGAAAGTATCAGGGAAAGGTATGTAGACTCTCAGCTCATTTCATATCTTGTGTTTAAGTCTCTTCAGTTGCTGAGCCTGACTGACTCCTGCTTGTCATTACAGAGCCCAGGGCTCACTGCAGGGCCCAGAGCTGCTCTCAGGGGCTCTGATAGATGTGGCCAAACACCTGGGTAACCTGAAGTTCAGAGTCTGGGAGAAGATGCTGGAGACGGTGCAGTACAGTGAGTATCTGGGGCTGATGCTCCAGTCATCTTTATCTTTACAAACATTTAATGAAACCTGCATGAGACTGAAGAAATAAGCTGTAATTATTGAACTGGCGTTAAACACAAACAGTACAGAGACTCTGTTTGCTTTTAGAACAGGACGATCCTGTGGCGCACTGCACTGGTCTCCATTCAATATTAGAAAACAATCAAACACAGAATTAATGTTCAATTCATAACCAATGTCTTCATGTGGTTTTGTGATTGTGTTAACCACAGAAATTCTCATGCATTCTTAACTGATTTATTTATTTCAATGATACATAAAGGTTTTAAATTCAAATCACTACAGCCACAGTATGTATATTTACAGTCGTATGAAAAAGTTTGGGCACCCATGATCATTTTCAAGATTTTCCTTTATAAATCTTTGGTTGTTCCGATCAGCAATTTCAGTGAAATATATCATGTAGCAGGCAAACACAGTGATATTTGAAAAGTGAAATGAAGATCATAGGATTTACAGAAAGTGTGCAATAATTACTTAAACAAAAGTTGGCATGTGCATAAATTTGGGCACCCCAACAGAAAAATTACATCAATATTTAGTAGATCCTCCTTTTGCAGAAATAACAGCCTCTAAACTCTTCCTATAGCTTCCAATGAGGGTCTGGATTCTGGATGAAGGTATTTTGACCATTCTTCTTGACAAAACATCTCCAGTTCAGTCAGGTTTGATGGTTTCCGAGCATGGACAGCCCGCTTTAAATCACACCACAGATTTTCAATAATATTCAGGTCTGGGGACTGAGATGGCCACTCCAGAACGTTGTTCTTGTTCCTCTGCATGAATGCCTTAGTAGAATTTGAGCAGTGTTTAGGGTCGTTGTCTTGTTGAAGTGTCCAGCCCCGGCGCAACTTCAACTTTGTCACTGATTCTTGAACATTGTTCGCAAGAATCTGCTGATACTGACTGGAATCCATGCGACCTTCAACTTTAACAAGATTGCCAGTATCTGCACTGGCCACTCAGCCCCACAGCATGATGGAACCACCACCAAATTTTACTGCGGGTAGCAAGTGTTTGTCTTGGATTTCTGTGCTCTTCTTTTACCATGCATACAGCCCCGTGTTATGTCCAAATAACTCAATTTCAGTTTCATCAGTCCACAGCACCTTATTCCAAAATGAAGCTGGCTTGTCCAAATGTGCTTTAGCATACCTCAAGCGACTCTGTTTGTGGCCTGTGCGCAGAAAAGGCTTCTGCCGCATTACTCTCCCATACAGCATCTCCTTGTGCAAAGTGCGCTGAATAGTTGAAGGATGCACAGTAACACCATCTGCAGCGAGATGATGTTGTAGGTCTTTGGAGCTGGTCTGTGGGTTGAGTTTGACTGTTCTCACCATCCTTCGCCTCTGCTCATCTGACATTTTTCTTGGCCTGCCACTCTGGGCCTTAACTAGAACTGTGCCTGTGGTCTTCCATTTCCTCACTATGTTCCTCACAGTGGAAACTGACAGCTGAAATCTCTCAGCTGGTTTTTTGCATCCTTCCCCTAAACCATGATGTTGAACAATCTTTGTTTTCAGGTCATTTGACAGTTGTTTTGAGGCTCCCATGTTTCCACTCCCCAGAGAAGATGCAAAGAGAACAACTTGCCACTGGCCACCTTAAATACCCTTTCTCATGATTGGCTTCACCTGTGTATATAGGTCAAGGGTCAATGAGCTTACCAAACAAATATTGTGTTCCAATAATTAGTGCTAAAGGTATTCAAATCAAGAACACAACTAGGGTGCCCAAATTTATGCACCTGCCTACTTTTGTTGAAGTAATTATTGCACACTTTCTGTAAATCCTATAAACTTCATTTATCTTCTCAAATATCACTGTATTTGTCTGCTATATGATATATTTAACTGAAATTGCTGATCCGAACAACCAATGATTTATAAAGGAAAATCTTGAAAATGATCAGGGGTGCCCAAACTTTTTCATACGACTGTATAATGGCATGTATATTTATAATTTCCTTTGTCTGGGACCAAATCTATGGAGTTACATTTGGGTGAAAAGTTTTGTACTTGAAAAAATAAAATTTGAAACTGAAAATTCTTGTGTTGATCTTGAATTTTGAAAAACATAACAACGTATTCAAAATAAAAATAAGTGTAGGAACAGGGGTGTCACTAGACTCAATACTGTACTGGGGCACAAAGAATGCAAACATTTTTAAGCACTAATTTATCATAAAAAAGCATAAATAGTGCTTCGAATTATACATTCATGTCAGATTATCTTGTTGTCTGGATCTATGATTAACCACCTGAAATGGACTGATGCATTTGGCCTACTTATGCACTTTACTCTTGACCCTCTAAACCTGGTGCAAGCAGAAAAGGAATCGCAATTAATCTTTATGAAATATTTATTGTAGCAAACACATGAAAATTGTGCATTTGCAACAGTACAGTAAAACAAAAAAAATTAAAGCACCCCTGTAACTGGGTTTTAAATTATTTCTATTTCAGTAAAGTAGCCCGTGCTATTGCACATACAGTACACAAAACAATAAAGAATATACACAAAACAATAAAGCCATATCATAGTGCATTAATCAATAATCAAAGAATCAATTTTTGAGAAGTAAGCTGTAACATCTCATTTTCATTTTTGCAAAGCAGTCAATCACTTGACAGCGGCTTAGCTTTGTGAGTTCCTCACTCAGCCAAAACATTCCCATATCAACAGTTTTGAATCAAGGCACAATGTGTGCAAAGCTACACCAAACAACTGACTCACATTCAAATCACATTTCATTTTCACTGCAGTATTAATTGTAGGCTAAACATTCATTGTGTAATTCAAATAAACCATTTCATCAAGGTATCAATAACTGCAATCATTAAACTGCATCTTATATGTTCTATTCTAATCAGTGCATCTTTACTATTCACTAGAGTCGGCTATAACTGTAGGCTCTCTTTAAGTCTTTACCAAAACTGTATACTCTCCTTTGTGATCCTCAGTGTCTCATAACCAAAGAACTCGATGAGCCCGATTCCCTGTTCATACAGAACCCATGTTTTAATGTGAAGTAGCTCCTATATGCTCATCAAACATCGCTGGTAATCTCCAGAAACCGAGTTGACAGTGCTAGGCTGACCATTATGAATCAACGTTATGCCTATGATGAGCCAGTTAGCTATAAGTCAGCAGCTAACGTCTGCACTAGGCTACTTCAATTTACAGCCATAGCTAATTAGCTAGGGCATTTTTTGCAGGAATCTCGCAATCGCGCTGCTTGGCAGAAGCCCTGCCTAAACGTTGCTAGTTAACATGTGTCACCGGTGTGTTGGATGTATGGGCTCCAGCAGGTTGACCCAACCGGCCGGAAGCCATCTTTGCATGCCAAACGGACACTAAGCTGCGTTCACAGTGCTATGTGGAAATCGGACATATCAGCACTTAAAATGTGGCTGTTGAACTGCAAAATCTGGCATAATCAATCGCTCTTATACCGCAGTTGGTGCTCAGTACTGTCTAAAACAGATTTTTAAATGGAAGTTTGTCACTGGCATCAATTCTCACACTGCCAATCACATGAATTTGGAGTATATAAGTGTTGAGTTAGATTTGTTTTAGTTCATACGTCCCCTGAAAGCACTGTCACTGGGGAAGGTTCCAAGCCTTTTTGTTCAGCTGTCACTCATGGTTCCACGCCCAGCTCAGTTGATACCACGCCCCCCACGCCACATCAGGGTCAAAAGTCTGAAACTCAAAAAACAGATTTGATACGGAAAAAAAAGGTTTGAAACTGAACAAATAAGGTTTGAAACTGAAAAAATAAGATCTGAATCTGAAAAGATAAAACATGCAACTGAAAAAAATAAGACCTCAAATGTCAAAATCTATGTGGAAGTGAAAAGTGAAAATAAATAATTTATTCAAAAGAATTACCAAAGTGAATCAAAATGATATTTAACCTGAAAAAACGTTTCATTCACTTATTTTTATTTTGAATACATTGTTATATTTTTCAAAATTCAAGATCAACACATGAATTTTCAGTTTCAAATTTTATTTTTTTAAAGTACAAAACTTTTCACTCTAATGTAACTCCATACAAATCTAAAATGAGTATTTGAAACATCTCTCTCCCTCCAGCCCTTTAAATATCTCTCTTCTTGATATTTCAGCTCCTGTGATGTTGGACCCCAATACTGCACTTGCTGACCTCTCTCTCTGATGATCTGACCACTGTGAGAAGCACTGATGCATTCCTTGGTCATTTTGAAGCAGAATTAAAGAGAACAATTATAAAAAAAGATTTCTACGGTAATCACAGGCAAAACCGAATAAAAGTTTCCCCAAAAAACATAATTCTGCATCCCACTGCTTGGAGGATTTTGAAGGTTTTTTTTTTTTTTTGAGTTGCTCTCTTTAATTCTCCTTCAAAATAACCAAGACATAATTGAGATCAGGGCATACAATTGTGAGATCTCCTCTGTTTATCCCACTTCTCCAGTATTGCTCAAATGGTTATCTCAACTCAACCTTTGTCTTTTAAGCTTATCTCTTGCTCCTAAGGGACCTTTGGGAGAAGTAACTCAGAAACAAATGAAAACAGAATGATACAAATGTGAGAAGCTCAAATTCATCTCAAGAGACTAGATTGAGCTGCACATTTTTCCTATGGGAAGACGTTTAATGTTCAAACTGAGAAACTTTTTTTTCTTTTTTTGCAAATAATCATTAACTTAGAATTGAAAGGCAGCAACACATTGCAAAGAAGTTGGCGCAGGGGCCTTTTTACCACTGTGTTACATCGCCTTTCCTATTAATGACACTAAGTAAACGTTTGGGAACTGAGGAGACCAATTTTTGAAGCTTTTCAGGTGGAACTCTTTCCCATTCTTGCTTGATGTACAGCTTAAGTTGTTCAACAGTCCGGGGTCTCCGTTGTCGTATTTTACGCTTCATAATGCGCCACACATTTTCAATGGGGGACAGGTTTGGACTACAGGCAGGCCAGTCTAGTACCCGCGCTCTTTTGCTATGGAGCCATGCTGTTGTAACACGTGCAGAATGTGGCTTGGCATTGTCTTGCTGAAATAAGCAGGGGCGTCCATGAAAAAGACGTTGCTTGGATGGCAACATATGTTGCTCCAAAACCTGTATGTACCTTTCAGCATTAATGGTGCCTTCACATATGTGTAAGTTGCCCATGCCTTGGGCACTAATACACCCCCATACCATCACAGATGCTGGCTTTTGAACTTTGCGCCTATTACAGTCCGGATGGTTCTTTTCCTCTTTGGTCCGGAGGACACGACGTCCACAGTTTCCAAAAACAATTTGAAATGTGGACTCGTCAGACCACAGAACACTTTTCCACTTTGCATCAGTCCATCTTAGATGAGCTTGGGCCCAGCGAAGCCGGCGGCGTTTCTGGGTGCTGTTGATAAATGGCTTTTGCTTTGCATTGTAGAGTTTTAACTTGCACTTGCAGATGTAGCGACGAACTGTAGTTACTGACAGTGGTTTTCTGAAGTGTTCCTGAGCCCATGTGGTCATGTCCTTTACACACTGATGTCGGTTTTTGATACACCGCCTGAGGGATCGAAGGTCACGGGCATTCAATGTTGGTTTTCGGCCTTGTGGCTTACGTGCAGTGATTTCTCCAGATTCTCTGAACCTTTTGAAGATATTACGGACTGTAGATGATGAAATCCCTAAATTTCTTGCAATAGGTCGTTTAGGAATGTTGTTTTTAAAGTGTTCGACAATCATCTCACGCATTTGTTCACTAAGTGGTGACCCTCGCCCCATCCTTGTTTGTGAATGACTGAGCCATTTTAGGGAGGCTGCTTTTATACCCAATCATGGCACTCACCTGTTCCCAATTAGCCCGTTCACCTGTGGGATGTTCCAAATAAGTGTTTGATGAGCATTCCTCAACTCTCTCAATCTTTTTTGCCACTTGTGCCAGCTTTTTTGAAACATGTTGCAGGCATCAAATTCCAAATGAGCTAATATTTGCAAAAAATTACAAAGTTTACCTGTTCGAACATTTCGTAACTTGTCTTTGCAGTGTTTTCAATTGAATATAGGTTGAAAAGGATTTGCAAATCATTGTATTCTGTTTTTATTTACGATTTACACAACGTGCCAACTTCACTGGTTTTGGGTTTTGTAGTACTTCCATCAGGTTTTGGAACTAGCACACAGGGTGAACTCCAATCTGAGTTGGAGGGTCTGATAATATCATGTTCTAAAATGTACTCAACCTCTTTCTCAGCAATCTTTCTCTTTTCAGGATTGATCCGGTACGGATGCTGTTTTATTGGTTTGGCATCACCAACATCTACATCATGAGAAGCTATAGAAATTCTCTTTGGAACATCAGGAAATAGATCTTTATATTTCTTGATCAACCTCTCAAACTGATCTTTCTGTGAGGGTTCTAAGTGCTGGAGTTTTACATCAAGATTTTGCAGCACTTCAGAATTTGACAATTTACATAAAAGAACTTCTCGGCCATAGGAGGATCTGAAGTGACGGCTGCAATCCTAGCACTCCTATCATGATAAGGTTTCAGAATGTTAATGTGAGACAACTGTTTTGGCTTTCTCCTGTCTGGAGTCTTTACAATGTAATTCAGATCTCTGAGTTTTATTATAATTTCATAAGGACCATGAAATCTAGCCTGCAATGGATTGGACTGCAAGGGAAACAAAAGAACCTTGTCTCCTGGTTTAAACTCACGGCTTCTAGCCTTATGATCATACCAAGTTTTCATTTTTCCCTGACTTGATTTCAATTTCTCTTTGGCTAGGTCACAAGCTGCACACAGTCTTTCCTTGAACTTGCTAACATAGTTTAACAGACTGATATGCGGTTCTTTCTCTTGCTATTGTTCTCTCAACAATAGCAAAGGTCCTCTCACGTCATGGCCAAACACTAGCTCAAACTGACTGAATCCAGTAGACTCCTACACTGCTTTTCTAGCTGCAAACAACAGCAAATGAACTCCTTCATCCCAGTCTTTCTCATGGTCATAACAATAAGTCCTCATCATTGTCTTGAGAGTGGAATGAAACTGCTCTAAGGCACCCCGACTCTCTGGATGATAGGCACTAGAAAGAATCTGCTTCGCACCTAGTTCATACACTACCTGCTGAAAAAATCTGGAAGTGAAATTGCTACCTTGGAGGCATGTTTACCATGGTGTAGCATCCCCTATTCTTTTTAACACAGAGTGGAGGTGTCTGGGCATTGAATAGACACATTTCTTGAGTTTAGCCTTTGGAATTTGATTCCATTATTGTTTAATACAGGCTTCCTGCTGCTGCAGAGTTTTGGGTCTCCTTTGGCGGACTTTTCATCTAATTATGTGCCAAATGTCCTCAATCGGTGAAAGATCAGGACTGCAGGCAGGCCAGTTCAACACACGGACTCTTCTGCTACAAAGCCATGCTGTTGTAATAGCTGCAGTATGTGGCTTTGCATTGTCCTGCTGAAATACACAAGGCCTTCCCTGGAATAGATGTCGTCTGGAGGGGAGCATATGTTGCTCTAAAACCTTTATATACCTTTCAGCATTCATGGTGCTTTTTAAAACATGCAAGTGTCCCACACCATATGCACTATTGCATCCCCATACCATCGGAGATGCTGGCTTTTGAACTGAACACTGATAACAGGAGGGGTGGTCTTTCTCCTCTTCAGCCCGGAGGACACAACGCCCATGATTTCCAACAAGAATGTCAAATTTGGACTCGTATGACCACAGGACACTTTGCCACTTTGCTACAGTCCATTATAAATGAGCCTTGGCCCACAGCACATGGGGACTCTTCTGGATCATGCTCAACAAAAACTTCCTTTTTGCATGATAGAGTTTTAGGTGGCATCTGTTGATGGCACGGTGAAATTTTTTACTGACAGTGATTTCTTGCAGTATTCCTGGGCCCATTTAGTAATGTCAATGACAGAATCATGCCGGTGAGTGATGCAGTGGCGTCTGAGGGCCCGAAGATCACGGGCATCCAGTAGAGGTTTTCGGCCTTGTCCCTTATGCACAGAGATTTTTCCAGTTTCTCTGAATCTTTTGATGATATTATACCCTGTCGATGATGAGACATCCAAAGCCTTTGCAATTTGCCGTTGAGGAACATTGTTTTTAAGGTTTTCCACAATTTTTTTCCGCGAGGCTTCACAGGTTGGAGAGCATCTAACCATCTTTACCTCTAAGAGACTCAGTCTCTCTAAGACATCCCTTTTATAGCCAGTCATGTTACACCCCTGATGCCAGGTCACCTAATTACTTGCTAAATGTTCTTTCAGCTGATTCTCCTATATATTAATTGCTTTTTCAGCCCTTTTTTGCTTGCGTCCCAATTTTTTTGAGACCTGGTGCAGCCAGAAAATTTGAAATAAGCTCATTTTGTGGATAAAAATTTAAAATGTCTCAGATTAAACATTTGAAATGTTATCTATGTTCTATTGTAAATAACATATTGGCTCACGTGATTTGCAAGTCATTGCATTTTGATTTTATTCACAATTTACACTTTGTCCCAACTATTTCGAAATAGGTGTTGCAGTATATATTGCTATCTGTTTACTTATTTTCGTCTATCTGATCCAATATTACATTAAATAAATGCTTGAATATCACCTGGTTTCTGATTTATACTCATGTTGTTAAATGTAATCATCACTGCACACTACAGTATGTACTGAAGCACAGAGCCAGGAACCAAACCTCTGTCACAGCCCAAATACTCACAGAATGCCCTTTATATTTAGCTGGTGTATTTTCCAGACTACATTTCCCATGATCCAACACTTACAAAGTAACACAGAACTTCATTGGTATTGCAGCGAGGGGTGATGCTGTGTGGTTTATGATAATAAGTGATAATTGGTTCACATCATTGCAGGAGGAACTAAAGCCGGAACTGAATGTTATTAAAGAAAAACTGAAGAGGTTCACTGAGGTTGAAGAGGAGTGTAAGAAAACAGCAGATCACATCAGGGTGAGTAAAGCCATGAGGAATTATTTCAACGGCACCAAAATGTGAGCGACGAGGCTAACAAACACTTTAGCTGCCATTTATAAATTACGATAAATGAATAAGTTACTCTTATCAGGTTTAAAGTGCTGTTTTTATATCACAGAGCCAAGCCCAGAGCACAGAGAGGCAGATAAAGGGCGAGTTTGAGAAGCTTCATCAGTTCCTGCGAGAGGAAGAGGAGGCCAGACTCGCTGTGCTGAAGGAGGAAGAGAGGATGAAGAGTCAGATAATGGAGGAGAAGATAGAACACATCACAAGAGACGTCTCCATCCTTACAGACACAATCACAGCTATAGAGAAGAGCCTGGAGACTGAAGACACCTCCTTTATAAAGGTAGGAGCTTCATTTACTGACAGTGTTGGGAGTTTATACTGATTACTGCAGTAATACTGAGATGCTCAGTGTGTTACTGTGATGCAGAGGATCAGAGGTGATGTTCAGTATCAGGACAGTGTGACATGATCTTTGCGACAGACAGGATCAAGGTCTTTGTTACACCAGGATTTTGATACTGTTGTTATGGCCCCAATTTGTTCTTACATTTATAACACAACAGCAACAGCAAGGGATGACACACAGTTTTTAAAAACTTAAACACATTTAATTCACAGACAAAAACTAACACTAACCTACACTACTGACCAAGATTAATTATGTACAAAACATAAATATTTACAATCCCTTTTCGGGGGGGGGTGGCTTGGTGATGTCCTGGATGATGAAAATGCTCACAGGTCTTGAACAGAAATAACAGGTCTGGTCACACGTATCCTTCTTCTTGCATTTTCTCCTACTACTTTACTGTCTCAATTCTTTTCCTTATATAGTCTTTTGCAGACCCCACCCACATTTAGACCTCTTTTTTTAAATTTTCTGAGACTTGCCCCAGACATGTCCAGGACATGTCTAAACATGACTCCAGTCTGAGCTTAACAAAAAAAAGGTAAATACTGCCATCTAGTGGCCTATATTCACATTACACCTCCATTCCAAAAGGGAAAAATTTTGACTCATAAAGGCAAAATTTTTCTTTACAATACAAAATGGTTAAGTGAACACTTGTCTATATATACATATCATACAATATTCAAACACATGATATATATATACACATTCAAACACGGGATAAGCAATCAGCAATTACATTGTCTGTACCCTTCACATGCTTAATTTCCATGTCAAACTCCTGTAAAATCAAACTCCAATTCAACAATCTCCGATTCTTGTTTTTCATCTTACTCAAAAACATTAACGGATTGTGGTCAGTGTACACAATCATTGGCTTTTGTCCTGTACAAACATAAACCTCAAAGTGTTGTAAAGAAAGGACCAGAGCCAACAGTTCCTTCTCTATTGTGGAATAGTTCCTTTGGTGGCGATTGAACTTCCTGGAGAAGTATGCCACGGGATGCTCAATGTCATCAGAGTCACTTCTCTGTAGGAGCACAGATCCACAAGCTTGGTCGCTAGCATCGACCGCGATGGAGAACGGTTTGTTGAAGTCAGGAGATTTGAGCAGGGGGAAGTGACACAGCAGAGACTTCAGGTGATCGAAGGCTCTCTGGCATGCATCATCCCAGGTGAACTTTACGTCTTTCTTCAGTTGGTTAGTTAGACTGAGAGCAATCTCAGCAAAGTTCTTGCAGAACTTGCGGTAGTACCCGATCATTCCAAGGAAGCGGCGCAAAGTTTTTTTGTTGTCAGGAACTGGAAAGTCCATGATGGCTTGGACTTTAGCATTTATGGGTGCCACCTTACCCTGGCCTATGACGTAGCCAAGATAGGTGACAGTAGCACAACCAAAGTCACTCTTGCTCAGGTTAACAGTCAGGTTAGCCTGGGTCAGGCGCTGGAACAATGTCTCTACATCTTTTAGATGTTCTTCCCAGGAGTCACTCCATGTGATCAGGTCATCGATGTATGCACCCGTGTGTGGCAATCCGGCGATTGTAGACTGTATCATCCTTTGGAACGTGGCTGGGGCATTTTTCATGCCAAAGGGTAGGACTTCATACTGGTACAACCCAGATGGCGTGGCAAAAGCAGAGATGCTCTTGGCCCTCTCAGTTAAAGGCACACACCAATAACCCTTCAATAAATCAATCTTGGTCAGAAACTTTGCTTGCCCTACTCTATCAATACAATCATCAATCCTAGGTATTGGAAACACATCAGTTCTAGTTCCAGCATTGACTTTGCGATAATCTGTACAGAATCTAGTACTTCCATCAGGTTTTGGAACTAGCACACAGGGTGAACTCCAATCTGAGTTGGAGGGTCTGATAATATCATGTTCTAACATGTACTCAACCTCTTTCTCAGCAATCTTTCTCTTTTCAGGATTCATCCGGTACGGATGCTGTTTTATTGGTTTGGCATCACCAACATCTACATCATGAGAGGCTATAGAAACTCTCTTTGGAACATCAGGAAACAGATCCTCATATTTCTTGATCAACCTCTCAAACTGATCTCTCTGTGAGGGTTCTAAGTGCTGGAGTTTTACATCAAGATTTTGCAACACTTCAGAATTTGACAATTTGCATGAAAGAACTTCAGCTTTAATTCTAGGTTCATCCTCTTGAAACTCCCCCTCATCTTCACACATCTCGGCCATTGGAGGATCTGAAGTGACAGCTGCAACCCTAAAATTTCTGTCATGATAAGGCTTCAGCATGTTAATGTGACACAACTGTTTTGGCTTTCTCCTATCTGGAGTCTTCACAATGTAATTGAGATCATTGAGTTTTGTCAGAATTTCATAAGGACCATGAAATCTAGCCTGCAATGGATTGGACTGCAAGGGAAACAACACAAGGACCTTTTCTCCTGGTTTAAACTCGCGGCTTCTAGCCTTATGATCATACCAAGTTTTCATTTTTCCCTGACTTGATTTCAAGTTCTCTTTGGCAAGGTCACAAGCTGCACGCAATCTTTCCTTGAACTTGCTAACATAGTCTAACAGACTGATATGCGGTTCTTTCTCTTGCCATTGTTCACTCAACAATAGCAAAGGTCCTCTCACTTCATGACCAAACACTAGCTCAAATGGACTGAATCCAGTAGACTCCGGCACTGCTTCTCTAGCTGCAAACAACAGCAAATGAACCCCTTCATCCCAGTCTTTCTCATGGTCATAACAATAAGTCCTCATCATTGTCTTGAGAGTGGAATGAAACCGCTCTAAGGCACCCTGACTTTCTGGATGATAGGCACTAGAAAGAATCTGCTTTGCACCTAGTTCATACACAACCTGCTGAAACAAACCAGAAGTGAAATTGCTACCTTGGTCAGACTGAATTTCCCTGGGAAGACCAAACAACGTGAAGAACTTTATCAAAGCCTTCGAGATTGCAGTTGCCTTGATGTTACGTAGAGGCATGGCTTCGGGGAATCTGGTAGATGCACACATGATTGTCAACAAGTACTGATTTCCAGATCTAGTCTTGGGTAATGGACCAACGCAATCAACAATGACCCTAGAGAATGGCTCCCCAAATGCTGGGATAGGCTGCAATGGAGCTACAGGTGGGTCTAACTGGTGTTTTCCAACTACCTGACAAGTGTGACAGGTTTTGCAAAAGTTGGAAACGTCTTTCCGAAGCCCAGGCCAAAAGAAGTGTTTCATGATCTTATCAACAGTCTTGTTAACACCAAGATGACCTCCTAAAGGTAAACTATGAGCCATTGTTAAGATCTCATTCCTTTAGACCTTCGGAACAACAATTTGCCTGACCACTGCCCAATCTGCATTGGCAGGGATATCAGGAGGGCGCCACTTCCGCATCAACACACCATCCTTGAGATAATACCCAACTGGAACTGCGTCTATTTCTTTATCAGGAAGGGCTCTCCTCTTTAGTACACAAATTTCAGGATCATTAGTTTGCTCCTCAATCAACCGCTTTCTGGACAGAGACAAGTCTCCAGACACATCAGAATCACCAGACCCATCCGGCTGGCTGAATAGAGAACTGATAAAAGTATCTGATAAGTCCTCAAACGGAGAAACCATAGTAGGCCAATCAGAGTCATGAGGCGAACCACCTGAGTCCTGACTATTCAATGTACTGGACGGCACCACATCATCTTCTTCTTTAGCCTTCTTGGCCATAGCACGAGTCACTGCGCAAGAAGGATACAGAGATGGGTCCTCATCCCCATCTTCAGTGCTCGGCTGTGAAGTAAGATGTACAGGGGGAACTACTTTGCCCCCAGCCAGGTCATTGCCTAGCAACAGAGAAACACCCTTTATAGGTAGACTTGACATAAGTCCCACCTTTACCTGTCCTGTAACTAAATCAGACTTCAAGAATATAGAGCGCAGGGGTACAGATACAGTCCTCCCTTCAATACCTTGTACAAGTATGAAATCCCCTGAAGCGGTCTCATCACGTAACTCCAAGGAGTCCATCAACAAAAGTGACTGAGAAGCTCCGGTATCCCTTAGGATATATATGGGGACAGGAGTAGTATGGTCAGTGATCTGACCATCACTCTGGGGGATACCACCATCTCCCCCTCGCGGAGTGTGAAGAACCTTGGGGTCCTGTTTGACGACAGGCTCTCCTCTGCTGTGAACATTGCTGCAGTGACCCGGACCTGCAGGTTCTTCCTCTTCAACATCCGTAGAATCCGGCCCTTCCTCACCAGCTACTCAATGCAGCTCCTAGTCCAAGCGCTGATCCTCTCCCGCCTGGACTACTGCAACGCACTCCTCGCCGGCCTCCCAGCATCTGCCATCAGACCCCTTTAGCTCATCCAGAACGCTGCAGCTCGTCTGGTCCACAACCTCCCAAGACACTCCCACGTCACCCCCCTGCTCACAAAGCTCCACTGGCTCCCTGTTGCTGCTCGCATCAAATTCAAGACTTTGGTGCTAGCCTATCAGGGAGTCAACAAGACTGCTCCAGCCTACATCCAGAGACTGTTCAGGTCCTACACCCCTGCCAGAGCACTCCGCTCTGCCACTTCCGGTCGCCTGGCTCCTCCCCCTCTCCGCTCCTCCCCTTCCCGCTCAAGGCTGCTGTCTGTTCTGGCACCTCGTTGGTGGAATGATCTACCTATCGAGGTCAGAACGGCAGAATCCTTGAGCATCTTCAAGCGCTGCCTGAAAACCCACCTCTTCAGGCTCCACCTCTCCCCTACTCCACTGCCTTGATTCCTGTCCCTACATCCTTTTGATTTGTTGCACTTTATTCTGTTTACTTCCTGACTGTATCACTTGATTTGGTTTCCCTTCATTTTGTTGCACTCTTGTCAGTTTACTTGATTTTCCTGCCCCTTTGTTGCACTTGATCTATTGCACTTATTTTATTGCTCTTTGTTGCACTTGCCTCTGCCTTGTTGCCATTTTTGTTCACTTGCCTTTGACCTTGCCTTTTTGTTAATAGTCTAGATCTGTAACAATGGAACGTGTTCTGTCACTTACTGTTAGCACTTTTACTTGTCTCCTAGGAGGTCTGCACTTTTGTACTGTTCTTATGCACTTTTGTACGTCGCTCTGGATAAGAGCGTCTGCTAAGTACCTGTAATGTAATGTAATGTAATGTAATGTATGCTCATTCAGAGCCACAAATCCCTCTGACACAAATGGAAGAAATTCCTCCCTCACAAAGTCAGCTGCATTAGGCTTTTTAGCCCCACAAGAAGCAGGCAATTTAGCAGATCGGTTATCTACTACAGGGGTTTCTAACCTTGTTTTCACAAAGGCATTTGGTTTGGTATCCTTTTCTTTTTCTTTCTTAGCTTTAAGGAACCAACAGTTAGTTGTAACATGACCAGATTTCTTGCAATAACTGCAAACTAGACCACTTTTGTCACTGTCAGCTTTCACACTTTGATCAGACCTGTTACTGGATTTCTGAGCACCATCACCAGATTTGTCTTTGTCTTTGGGTGAGGAATCTTGGGTATCACCATAACCCTTTATCTGAAATTGGGACCATCTATTATTACTGCTAGACTGAAATTTGGACTTATGAGTGAGAACATATTCATCTGCAAATTTGGCAGCTGATTGCAAATTCAGTGCTTGCTTCTCATTAAGGTAGGTCTTAACATCATCTTTAACACAGTTCTTGAATTCTTCAACTAACACCATCTCTTTTAGTGAGTTGAAATCATCCTTGACCTCCATAGAAGTACACCAGCGCTCAAAGCAAACCTGCTTTTCATTAGCAAATTCAACATAAGTCTGATTTTCAGATTTCTTCAGACCTCTGAATTTCTGTCGGTAAGCCTCTGGAACCAACTCATAAGCTCTCAAAATAACCTTTTTGACAACCTCATAATCAGAGGAATCATCTGCAGACAAAGCCGAATAGGCTTGTTGAGCTTTACCCTTGAGGACAGTTTGCAACATCAGAGGCCAGTGTTCCTTTGGCCACTGGCAACTCTTTGCTACCTTTTCAAAACACTGGAAATAGTTGTCAACATCCTTTTCCGAAAATGGAGGCACCAATTTTACCTCCTGGCTAGCCCGAAATTTATTTTCAGTTGCTATTTTAATTTTTAGTAGTAGTAATAACAAATTGGGGCCATAACACAAGGCAAATACCTGAAATAAAACACATTTTGTAATTTTAGCAATGTTGATATAAAATCTGATGGAGTTTATCATTATTCATTAATGTGCTCAAAATAAACTTGTTTCAAATTTGAATTAATTATATAAACTCCCTAATATGGCAGAAAGAAATAAACTCTGTTTACCTGTCAGTGAATTATTCAGATCAGACCCAGGCCAGGAGGGAAATGAGTGGAAGCAGCCATGACTGACTGTCAGTTTAAGGAGATGTTTTCTACCTCAAGCATTTCCAGTTCTGCAGTCACCACTGCTCTCATAATGGTCTGTACTGAGTCAGTGTATATATGCACAGTAATGCTGTATTGTAATGTCTGTTTTTTTCAGAGCTACGAAAGTATCAGGGAAAGGTATGTAGACTCTCAGCTCATTTCATCTCTTGTGTTTAAGTCTCTTCAGTTGCTGAGCCTGACTGACTCCTGCTTGTCATTACAGAGCCCAGGGCTCACTGCAGGACCCAGAGCTGCTCTCAGGGGCTCTGATAGATGTGGCCAAACACCTGGGTAACCTGAAGTTCAGAGTCTGGGAGAAGATGCTGGAGACGGTGCAGTACAGTGAGTATCTGGGGCTGATGCTCCAGTCATCTTTATCTTTACAAGCATTTAATGAAACCTGCATGAGACTGAAGAAATAAGCTGTAATTATTGAAATGGTGTTAAACACAAACAGTACAGAGACTCTGTTTGCTTTTAGAACAGGATGATCCTGTGGTGCACTGCACTGCTCTCAATTAAATACCAGAGCACAATCAAACACAGAATTAATGTTCAATTCCTAATCAGTATCATCATGTGTTTTTTGATTGTATTAAGAATGCATGAGAATTTCTGTGGTTTAACGGATTTATTTACTTTAATTATACATAAAGGTTTTAAGTTCAAATCACTATAGCCACAGTACATTAGCATGTATATTTATAATTTCCTGTTTGGGACCAAATCTTAAGAGTATTTGAAACATCTCTCTCCCTCCAGCCCTTTAAATATCCCTCTTCTTGATATTTCAGCTCCTGTGATGCTGGACCCCAATACTGCACGTGCCTCTCTCTCTCTCTCTGATGATCTGACCACTGTGAGACACACAGGAATAGAGCAGAAATATCCTGACAACCCAGAGAGGTTTAGCTCCTGTGTAAATGTGCTGGGATCAGAGGGGTTTACCTCAGGGAAACACAGCTGGGAGGTGAAGGTTGGGAATAAACTGCAGTGGGATGTAGGAGTGATGAAAGAGTCCAGCGACAGGAAGGGAGATATAACATACAGCCCAAAGAGAGGATTCTGGGTCTTAAAGCTGAGGAAGGATGAGGGTTACAGAGCAGCAGGAGTTACTGCCCTCAAACTGGAGAGGAAACCCCAGAGCATCAGGGTGCAGCTGGACTATGACAGGGGGGAAGTGTCCTTCTTCAACTCCAGTGACAAGTCACTCATTTACACTTTTAAAGACACACTTACTGAGAGAGTGTTCCCGTTCTTCTCTGCTGGTCTGAAAGATGATTGGAATGAAGGACCCCTGCAGATATGTCCAGTGAAAGTTTCAGTAACAGTGATGTCACTCCAGTGAAGGGGTGTGTGTGTGTGTGTGTGTGTGTGTAAATCACATTGGAAATGTTGTCAGGGATTTTCTTTGACCTGCCTGTGTGTTGAGTTGGATGGTGGGAGATGTACTGGAGACAGGGATTCATTACAGTAGGTGGTTGATGTTAAAGCAGGACACTAAATCGAACAGAATAACACAGGGGTCTGAAAGCAAATAACGAAAAATGAGTTTAAAAAAAAAACATACAGAAACTTATCATTGAGATTTCCTTTTGCCTTCATAAAATTGTATGTCTGCTCATTGTTTAAAATTAATTTGTACAGTTCATTTTTTTTTAATAGCCCTTATTTGTTCCCAAATTACATTAATGTATCTTTCAGATTGTATACTGCTCACAAAAATATTGGGATATTGTGGTTATGTCGCATATAAAATAAAATATTGAAGAATTAATACTAAATGTACCATTTATTCTTCTTCCTGAATATTTCATTGAGCCAACTGAAAAAATGTTAAATGCAGTCTACCAGTCCGCAGTGAGCGAGTGATGGAGTCGCCGTATCCTGATGAAAACGCGGAGGTGGGTGACAGGGGTCAATATCGAGTGTGACCACCTCTAGCATCAATCATCGCCTGACAACGACCTCTCATACTGTCCACAAGTCTCCTTATGCGATCCTGAGGGAGATTTTGTCACTCCTCTCACAGCGCCACCCGGAGGTCATGCACGTTTGTACGAGGCAGAGGGTGATCCTGAATGCTTCTCTTTAACTGATCCCAGAGGTGCTCGATGGGATTCAAGTCTGCAGAATATGCCGGCCACTCTAAATGAGGAACTCCGGCCCTCTGGATGCACTCAGTGACAGCACACACGGCGTTCTGGCGATGTCATTCATGAACAGGAAACTTGGGCAGTGACAGCGATGTAGAGGCACAATAATTGGTAAATTATTGTGTTCACATAGTATTTGTCAGTAATTTGCCCATTCATGATGATTAAATCAGTTATGAAGTCACTAGACATGCCTGCCCACACCATAACACCACTGCATCCATGTTGCCCATACATGTTCAGCAACAC
Source organism: Gymnothorax reevesii (assembly GCA_029721435.1). Taxonomy (NCBI): domain Eukaryota; kingdom Metazoa; phylum Chordata; class Actinopteri; order Anguilliformes; family Muraenidae; genus Gymnothorax; species Gymnothorax reevesii. Next base: position 17,990,735 of record CM056579.1, read on the forward strand.
TTACATCAGCATAATGTTTGCCCCTCCATCTCCAAACACCCCTACGACCATCTGATCTTAACAAGTTTACCTTGCTTTCATCAGTAAAGAGCGCTGATGACCACTGACGACATGTCCATTTGACGTGCTGCCTTGTCCACTGCAGCCGTTCCCTGTGATGTCAGTTCGTCGGGTTCAGCTAGCAATGGACGTCTGGCATTCAACACATGCTGGTGATGGAGGTACCAGGTCATTTTTCTGGACACCCTGAGTCGCCTCATCTCTCTGAGACACATCTGCAAATGTGAGGCATTTGCCAGTTTGGTGACGTAAGGCATGCGTATGAATGTACCGCTCACCTTGGAGGGTTGTTACACGACAACGCCCACTACCCTGTCTTTCTTGAACACTGTCAGTCTGTCTAAAGTGTGAAAGGAGTTGAGAGATGACTCTCTGACTTACACCAAACTCTGCGACTACCTCAACTTGGCAACTTCCTGTTTGGAGACTGGCCAATGCTAGTTGTCGCTGGTCCACAATGGGACGTCTCAAGTTCGTCATTTCAACACAATTTGCTGTACTGACTGTATTGACTGTCTTTGACATCACTGTGATTGAGTGCAGATTTGGGAAGGACCTACTGGAGATGTAGAGGTACAAAGGGAACATACAGGCGCACTGAGGTAATAATGAACATTTAGATACGGTCATCCCAAAAATTCTTCGTACTCTTCGAGAAAGTTGAAGAATTTAGCAAATGATAGACTGGTTTCCAGTGTTGTAGTCGAGTCCACAACTTCCAAGGCCAAGATCGAGTCCGAGTCACCACCTTATGATTTAACCCCTTAGCGCCTGGAGCTGTGTTTACTTGTGAACAACCGCCGTGAACGAGTCCCGGATCCGTCTATGAATGATGGCTCTCACAGGTCGTATAAACAGGTGAGCAGTGAATGCTGCCATGTGCGCTAGCCCGGATTATTTTCACTTATGGTCATTGGCATAATGGGTGATAAGAACTGTGCCGTTTAGCATCTAAACCACCCAAACACTGACTTGAGTTCATGTGATGTACGATAAGGATGCAATCAATTACACCATTTACATTTTTTATTTACATAGAAACCGATTTTGAGATGACAAAACGACATGACATGAAAGAACTTACATCAGATTTTCTTGACAGTGTGGTACGTTTGCGAGCACGGTTCAACATATAATAGAATCTCACGACTCATGTAGCATGACTCTTTTTTTACACTTTTCTTGGCGCAAACTACACAAGGGTCGCACGGTCTCAACCTTTTCGTAGTCGGCGGGTGCGAATTAGCCAGTTGGTTATGCCATTAACGCTGATCATTCCGTAGTTGTAATCAAGAATATGACGTGGTTTCGCCATTTGCTCACCCTGACCCATTTGATTCCCCTTCACTGTTTCACAAATAGTGGCCTGGTGTATGGTTGACAGTATCTTCACAAGCTTTTTGTTCTGCTATAGCAGGACTAGCTTCAGTTCATTTGGCTGTCACAATGTGGTCACGGTGAAAATGAACGAAACAAAATAGACAAACTGAAAGTAATGGAATGTATGCACAAGACTTCATACTGTATGCACAGGACTTCTTATATCACCCAAGAACAATCATAATGTCACATGAACTCAAACCATTGTCTGTGTTTAGATGCAAAGCAAAAAAAAAAAAACATTCATTACGGTTCCGCGTGTTCAGATGCAAAGCGAGCATCGTGATAAGACGGATCCGGGACTCAAGCCAGTCAGCGGTAATACGAATACGTTTCCAAGCCAGTTTCCAGTTCCAGTGCTGGTTCGGAGCCAGAGCCTGACTTTGCACCTGTTCTTTGCTTTTCCACAGCCTTAGTACCAGCTCTTGGCTCTCAAAACTGGTGCCAAAGCAGCACCAGGTCCTTGCACGTCCAGTGTGAGCACCGATTACGTGGGGCGGAGTTATAGTGGCCAACAAGATCAGGGCAGTCGCGGAAGTATTTTGAGCATTCTGCTGGCAGTAAATGTTGGAATAAACAAGTATCTGTCGTATATCTGCATGATACATTTATATTTTATTTTACTTTTTTTCTACGGCACTAATGTCACGAATAACTATTTAGAATATGATTTAGCTGGCTAGCTAGGGCGTTCGTGAATTACTGTAATGGCCATTTGCCAGCTTTAAGTGCATTGCAAAACATTAGATTATTCAAACTTATGAGACTAGAATTAAATACGGCAGTTGCTTTTGTACTTCTTACCTGCATGCATCCTTGGGAAAAGTGACAATGGATAGCGTGTTCCCATTATTACACCCCATTGCTGCACAAGGTTTTGGTATTAACATGCATGGACAACAACGCAAGATACAGTACACATTTATTTTCAATATCTGATCTTAACCCAGCACGAGATCATAGCAATCTAATAAGCTATACCTTTCCCCCAATAAAAACGATAAAATCTCAGTGACAGTAATAGTACACTGCCCGGCCAAAAAAAAAAGTCGCACGCTCAAATTTTTAGTTGGAACCCCTGTAGCTTTGATTACAGTGCATATTCGTCTTGTCATTGTTTTGACAACTATATGCAATCCAAAGCATTTATTTTCGATAAGAAATGCCATCATTTTTGGCTGAGATCTAGTCTTCTCGACATAATGGTTGAACCACTCGGTGGTCTTTCTTGAGCACATCCCAATAACTTTTAATGTGCTTAAGGTCAGGACTTTGTGGTGGCAAATTTGTTTGTGAAATTGATTCCTCATACTTGTTTTTGTCATTCATGGTTTTCTTTGCTAAATACAGGCCAATAACTTGCCCATTCTAAAATACAGTAAAATGTTTTCCACCATCAGGGGATGTGTCTTCCAACATGATTTTTTAAGCAATGAGTAGCGACGCGCTTCATCTGTCAGGGTAAAAATGATTCTTGCCAGCTGAAACATATTAATAACCGCAATAATGATCCAAATATAGAATTTGTTCATTAATTTCCAAACGGTGACTTTTTTTGGCCGGGCAGTGTATTACTGAGCATGGAAACACAAGCATTATTTCAGTTTTAAATTTTTATTCCGAGTTCCCGAATCCATACAGTATTTCTGTATTGCCAGATGTTATGTGGGCGCTGCTGAGAGACTCCCTTTTTGAAATTCTTGAACAATCGGTAACATTTGACAGCACAAGACATCATCACCATGTCATAGCCTAATGCCCAGGAAATCATCATTTAATACTCTCCAAAACAAAACTGGCTAGACCTAAGTCACCCACGGTCAATTTTGTGCGGAAGACGATTTTGAAAGACCTATACACCAGCTAGGCACTCTTACTTTGTCTTCCCACTGAGCAAAAAGTGGTGCAAAACACGTCAAAAAGACATGATCTCTGAACAGCCAGAAGACGTCCTCAGGGGATCCAGAATGAAAGTTTTTTATTCGTCTTTTCTGGACACACTATAGATGCCTTTTCTAGACGTTATATAGACACAATGAAATTACATTTTAAAGACGCAATTACTGGACATCCAGAGAATTTCCTCAGGGGGGCTAGATTGAAAGTTTTTACACGTCGTTTCTGGACGTCGTAAATAGACCGCAAGACGACCGTCACGCACGCATCAGCTGATCGTACGTAAAGGAAAACATCACAGCAAAATTGGAATTGTGCAATTTTGGTTTTTAAACATTTTGTGGTGGTTACCATACTAGTAAATTGTTATTTTTAAATGTAAACTCCTATTGTAGCATTGAAGCAATCCATAATTATGAAAATGCCATTTTACATAGTTGTAATGCTGTAATGGTTCCAACACTTCATATTTTATAACATGTCTATAAAGATTTAAACTTTAAACTGAATTTAATGATACACATGACATGGAATGCACCTATTGTGCTTATATGGAAAATAGGTCTTATGTGGCACTTACAAAAACCAGATGTCATAATATAATACAGATTTACAATGTTGCTATTTTTATGTTTTCATAGTTGTATATATTTACTTTATTTCCTGTGGTATTTAATTTAAACCATTATACTTGGTTTTTTTCATCACACAGATCTGACAACATAAAAACATGTCTCTGGCAGGGGTGAATATTCCTCCAGAAGACTGATTTTCTTCCCCAATTCTATCAGGCTTGGACAAAACATTAGTCACATTTTTGTATTATTGGAAGAAAATCATGAAATGGCAAATTATATAATTTCCTATTCGCCCTTCAATATCCCAATGATTTCTAGAGTCAGTGCTGGAGTCGGGGGCGGAAGAATATTCCACTCTACCTAAATAATTGGAATCGTATACTATAGAGTTTATGCTCTACTGACCAATCACAAGGTGTCATTTGTATAATTTAAGAAAATGAGTCTGTCCAGCCTAATTTTGGAACCTCTGGCTTGACAGTTTTATTGTGTTTTATGAGCTCATTTATTGACTATTATTTAATGTTTTGCACATATTTCTATTGGAACTATTACTCTTTCAGCCAAGTGACCCCTCTCAACTAATGACTCTTGGATACTTGGTTTTGGTCTGACTATTATCAGATTGGTTTCTCTCAGCAACACATGTAGCAAAAGACAAAGAAAATATATTTTGAAATTTAACAAAAAGATTCCTAATTGTCTTTTGTTTTTCTTCAAAATTTAAAGTCTCGTTCTGTTTGTTGTTGTTAGAGATGCTAATCTAGTAACTGGATTGAGTATTGTATCTTAATTTCCATTTGTAATTGCAGTTATTGAAATGAAGCATTTTACATGAAAGACTTTGTATATAGATTGAAGACACCATGTCTGTGATACCCACCTTATTGTGTCTTTTCTTTATAGGAGGCCGTTGTCAAGCAGTTTTTAACATCCTGTACCAATTACTCATTTGTAACATCTATCCAAACTGTAAGGTCTCCTCTTGTCCACACTGTGTAAAATGTACAACTTCTATAGCACTGCATTTGGATAAACTAGTTCTGTAACATTTGAGGAAATGACCACGATGACTGCGCTTTGGTCTAAACAAGAAAACTAAGATTAAGTGTTGCATGATGCTCCAGTCTTCAGGCATCCTTTTGGATTTAACTTGAATTACTATCTTGACAATTGGTCTTGATCTTGGGAGGTCAGCCTTGGGTGAAGAGTCTTGATCTTTGTGTTGAATTTGTCTATATACCTGAAACAAATAGAATTAGGAAGCATAAATTCAAAGTATTATATAATTTCATGTTGATGTTGGGTGTCATGAATCCAAGACAAGTTCGTGGTGATACAGGTAATAACCGGATGGAGCAGGAACTTATTCATTGAAAATTTAATGATAGTCAACGCACCCAATCTTGGAGAAGTGGTTAAATGTTGCACCAATTCACGAGCATGGTATAACTGAACATAAATCATTAAAAACAAAAATGGGAAAAAAAAAATTACCAATTATACAGTTCATCAAGTGTATGTTACTGTAATATGTTACTTTAATCTTCATGAAGTGCATGTTACTTTTATGGTTATTAAGTAATTTAATGCATTTCACTTTTTGTATCATTTTACTATTTAATTTTGTAATGGACACAAATGAAACCTATGGTAGACACAGCACAAAAGTATACAAGCGCATCAACTACACTTTTCTTTAAGCGCACGTTACTTTTTCCCAAGGTCAAAAGAGTCAACACATGTCCTTTGAATGAAAAAAAATACATTTACCATGGCTGAAGTGGACATAGTGGATGTTTTGAACTAAAACTCTGTGTATGCCTGTTTTGTGGTATTCCTTTTTAAAAAGCACTTCTTGTTTCACTGTAAAATTTAAATTCCCAAGGTCAAAAGTATAGACATATCTCCCTTGAATTATACAAATGCATTTGCCAAGGTTAAAGTGGACATAGTGGATGTTTTGAACTAAAACTCAGTATGTAGGCCAGTTTTGTGATATTCCTTTTAAAAAAGCACTTCTTATTTAACTGTAAAATTCAAACCTTATTTTCAAGGTCAAAAGTATAGACATATCTCCCTTGAATTATACAAATGCATTTGCCAAGGTTGAAGTGGACATAGTGGTAGTTTTGAACTAAAACTATGTATGTATCTGTTTTGTGGTACATTCCTTTTTAAGCATTTCTTGTTTGACTGTCAAAAATGTAAACGCCTAAATACTCATTAAAGTGCAACTTTTGAAACTGGGAAAAGATACATTATTGATAAGGCATGTAAAAGCAATAGCTTCATGAAAAAATCATCCTCCCCCCAGAAAGGCAGAACGAAAATTGCTTTCCAGAGCAGATAGCAAGCTTGATCTCATGGTCTAAAAGATGTCAATGAAAATACGTGTTAAAGACGTTAATTACTGGATATCCAGAAGACTTGCTGACTGCATGATAGGCCACATCTATTCTGGACATTAAAATTGAAAACGTTAAACATTCAAATTGGGTAACTGAGGAGAACAGCTTGTAAAAGTAGTGCCCTTTGCTGAAATGCACTGACTTCAACTGATCACCATCACTGTGTAAAAAATGTATAGCTTTGCAACCATTCACACCTTTGACAGCAAACTGACCACTCCAAGAAATTACTTATGTGAGTCAAATGCATTTATTCTCTGACTTGTACCAAAGTGTATAAATGTAAAGTGTATAAAACACACAACTTTATACCCGATCTTAACATCAACCTGATCTTAACATCAGATCATAAAATCAAATTTTAACATAATCTGAATAACCTTAATTTTTTTTAAAACGCTTTCATGCATAGTGACACTTCATTGGACTGATACGTGGAACACATCTGAACTACTTAAGCTGCAGTACCACATCCCAAACAGCAGGTAGCCGACCCCCAAAGTCTTGTTCACAGTTGAATATAATATTTGTAACTCTTCGTGATTTATATGGCAAAAGAACTGGTTACAATATTAATCTATTACAGCTGCTAACAATGTCTTTATTGCTTATATCCACCTCCCCCCCCACTCTCCCTGGGACATGTTTGAGGTGCTCAGCTGCTGCAGTTCTTATCTGGGCCTCTGTGGAACTGTCCCACTGCATGACAGCAGATAAAATAAAAAATAAACACAAAAATCATGTATAATAAATAAATACAGACGCTACTGTTCAGGCTTAAGGCCCAAACACATAAGCAAAAACACAGAGTGATGAAAACATTTTTTGTGCAGCACAACTAGCACCTGTTTCTAGAGAGCTAAAAGGAATAAAAAGCTACGATAAATCTGAGACCACTGGTTGCCACGACTGCGCTCCATGAGGACACACTGCTCTCATCAGTCATGTGCAAATTCAGCTATTCTGAATACAGAATACAGTTCAGAAATGCAGGAAAAAAAGATGGACAAAGTGATGTAAAGTTGGGGGTGGACTGAGTCTTTTGTTTTTGCTTTTGCATGTGTTCATGTATGTGTCTGTGTGTATTAGGGGTACTCATGCACAACTGAGGTCTCTTTTGTCACTGCAAAAGAATGAGAGTGTCGAACACAAACAACAACAATTGCCCTGAATACTGCTAGTTCCCTGGTGTTGGCCTTTCATACTCTATTATATTACTCAGAGATATACATAGAAAATTAATGGGGGTAAATAACTTTTCTAAAACACTGCTGGTTGTTTGGTGTTGACAATTCAGATTTGATGTCTGCTGTGTGCCGCAGGATCATCAAATGAGGCCATCAAATTATATCTCTTACTGTGCGTTATGAACTCAGCTTGCAGTTTAAGGTGTAAATGAAGTTACCTTATCAAGTCTAACATTAACCAACATTCTGTTTCACACAGAACAGTGCTTTTTGAAAGATCTTCAAGCTTATCTTTTATGACAGAAAACAATTTTGTGTTTTCAAGCCCAATTTTTTTCTCTTTTCCCTTTTTCTTTCATATTGAATAGCTGGCTATGCATCAAGATCTACTGATCTGAGCTGGCTGTTTTCATGCAGGTTTCTGTGTACTTTGGTATGGAATTCAGGCTGTCATTGATGAAACATTGGGCTAATATCTCCCTGATATTTTCAATTTAGCCTAATAAATTATTTCGGGACTGGCCAAACTCTTTTCTCAATGTCATTTATCAACTAATTCTGGGTGTCATATAGACATCCAGATGGTGGCCTGTTGGAATGTCTATTTTCAGGTAGTTCTGGTGGTCTGTAGATGTCCAAACATCTTTGTCATTGTCATTTATCAACTAAGTCTGGCAGTCACATGGAAGTCCAAATTACGGCCTGGACGGACGGACGTGATATCAACTTGTCTTGGATGTCCACAGATGTCCCTTGCTCAGTGGGTTGTGTGCATGTTGAAGGTGCCAGGTGAAATTCGAAGTTGTTGCCTTGAACTCGCTGAGTTTCGGGGATGATGGATCACAGAATTTGCATCTCGCCCGATGCTTCTTTCTCCCTCATTCCTCAAAATCTTCATGATCTTTGTTGGCAAATGTAATTATCCGCAAAGTTGAAAACATGGTTTACGAAGAAAACACAATCCACATTTGGAGCTGCGAGACTGTGGTGATTCCATCAAATGATGGAAGCCTAATGAGAAGTGGACAAGTAAATCCTGAAGGAGGCAGTATAGTGCAACGTGCAAGAAGAGGAAAAAGCCGTGTCACCGTGGTGTCTCGCAAAATGACTGTAATCTCAATAGGCCTACAGGTAAATATTTTGGCAAAAAAAATTAAAGATTTACAAAACCGACAAAATACGTCAATATTTAGCGGTCTTGGCCCGATTTGCCGAGGCCAAGGATGAGTCCGAGTCACGGCAATCCGAGGCCAAGACCGGGAAAAACCGGCCTCGAGTCCTCCGACACTTCTAGTTACGCAAAATATCATTAATTGTACCCACCAATCACCTGCTTCATTATTTGGGAACAAAATTGAAATAAACAAATTAATCCTTTCGTTCTGGTACCCCATCAGGTTATTTTACTGACCCAAGAATTATTTGAACACAGTACGCACTGAGAGTTTGTGATACTATTCAAAACTTTTTAGCCTCCTTTTTGCCAGGATCAGTGCTTGTAGTCTCCCTGGCAAACTGTCATCAAGTTTGGTGCAAATATCCTCTTTTCCATTCAACACTTGCTGGAACAGAGTCTGGAGCTGTTTCTTGTTCGATGGTGTGGCGTCCTCACGCTGTCGCTCCATTTCATCCCAAAGGTGTTCAATCAAGTTCAGGTCTGGGCTTTGAGGTGGCCAATCCAGAAGATCGAAGCATTTATTCTTTATGACTCCTTCGATTCGGTTGGCTGAGTGCTTCAGATCATTGTCCTGTTGGATTATATAATGACGCCCAAACAGCCCGGATGCATTATTTGGTGAAATATTTAATTCTTCAATTTTTTCTGTTGGAATTCGTTGGAATTCGATAGCCGAGTGGCAAAAACCAATGGTAACACCAAAAACAAGTAAAAGTAAAGGTCCACCCCTCACAGAACAAAGAAAACAAACAATCTCCCCAAAATCATGACAGTGTTGCGCTAAAATCTTTGTTCAAGGGGCCAGAAGCAGCAGTGATGTTACCGTGGTAACTCTGCTGCTTGTATTATCACATCCCAACCAATCTTAAGCACTTGGTTGAAGGCTGCATCCATCTTCATATGACTCAACGCCTAAATGCATCGCATGGCAGCGGAAGTTCTTGATGAATGAACTGGGGCTTCAGTGGCTCGAATGAGGCTTCACTGAGCTGCTTTCTACCGAACAAGACCCTCCTCCTGCATCACGCATAAACCTCCCCTAAACCACGATAATTCCAATACACCGGGCTGGCATTTCTCTAAACTCTACTTATGAGTGTGAGTGTAAATGTTCTACGTTGCAAAAAAAAGACCAAGCCCGTCTTACCAAGAATTTTTGTCTTGTATTCACACAAACACTAATTTCTGATACTTGTTTTTCAGTGAGACCAGGATGCCAATGAGGGGAGATAACTGACTCATTTCCAGGCTTGCCAATGGATTTAAAAAAAAATTCAGTTTACAAGCAAATCTTAAATTCCACAAACATATATTGACTTTTGAGAGAGAGAGAGACAAAAAAAGGAATTTGAACCTTGTAAGATTAAAAGACTTACACTTTTGTATGCAGAAGTGGCGAAGCTGAGCCCATTTAAGACCCTCCATTCTCACCAGCAGTTGGCTGTTTGCCAGGCAGCTCCTCACACTGGTGTCTGTGCTGCATATGAGTCCCCTTTAAAAAAACACCACAGGGTTCAGCCGACAGTGGAGGTTTTGAGAATGACGACAGGGATTTTGTGAAGCCCAAGCATGTTTTGTTGGCGAAACCAATCCATACATTAGCAACCTGAATAGCGTTTTTTTTTTGCAAAAGAGCAAAGATGTTATGAGCCTGAGCACAGAAAGAAACTTCATCCTGCATGTGCGAATCCTACTGGCACTAATAATTTCAGTTGAGCCAATGAAACTCACATACGCTCCTTTACATTCAGATTTTTTATTTAAGGAATTCGCCTGGACTCCAGCCAGCTACCCATATGCTCAGACTCCGTGGTTCTCAAACTCGGCCCTGGGGCCCCCCTGCGAGTGCTGGTTTTTAATCCAACCACAATTGCTAATGCAGGCTGTTGATTTGTCTGCATTTCATGCTCCAGTACCACTAACAAAGAGACAATTTGTTAAAATAAAGCTAATTTAAGTCATTATCAGTAGGAATAAAGACTGTCAAACAGTCTGTTATTTGCTCACGTCGTGACTTACATAAGCTACATTACATGCGGGTACAAGCACTGCTATAATTTTTTTAAAAATTGATTCTCTAAATTTTGAAATCCTCCTCTGTTAACTACAGCTCTACCTCACAGGACACACACACACACACACACACACAAACCATATAGGTGAAAGGAACGGGCCTAGACTCCCAAGTGCAGTTCAGCATCGGCAGGGCGTTTATTGGGTTTCACAAAGCTTATGGTCAAAGACAGAAATGGATCAATAGCCAGGCAAACAGTAATGCAGAATAGACAGAATCGAAGTCAGGAGACAGGCAAAGTACTTCAGTAACCAAAGAATCAGTCCACACAAAGACAATAACAAAAATAACAAAAGAGCTAAGGGAATGGAAGGGGAAGGACGGTGATAGGAGAGAGAGAGGAAAAGGGTGGAGTTCTAACTCTAATCTAACTAATCACCCGTGCCTCACTAAACTACTCTCAGGTGTGGATAGCCAATGAGAACAGCGAGAGAGAAGGAAGAGGAAATACCTAACCGAAATACAGGGAAGAGAGTGTGATGAAACTGACAAGACACCACGAGACAGAACCGAGAGAAAGACACTGAAGACCAAAGACAGCGCAATCTTACAGCAACATACATACTCTAAAAGAATAAATATGATAAATAAATAAATAGCAAACTAAAACATACTAAAACATACTAAAAAAAAACATATAAATCACCAATTTCTAACAATAGGCTGTAAATACAAACGCCCAAAATGGCCTATATTAATGTTTAAGTGAAAGATGAGCAATGGGGGAGATCAGCTGGCATTTTTTCATAGAGACAAAGTCTGCATTGGGAGGAGACCAGGGCGGTGGTTGAGGAGAACATAACTGAGGACTGGTGTTTGACTCCACTAAACTGCAAGTTTAACATTTACAACAGCAAGTTTTTTAATAACTGTGATTTCCTTATCCTAACCTGAACCTTGAGGAAGAGGTAACTTTATCCAAAGCCACAATGTTAATTTTTCTCACCGTTTGTTGTGGAGAGCGCGGTGCCACTGTTACTTCCGGAAGTCAAACAACCATCCTTTATGTTTCTTTGGGCGTGAGAACTGGTTGGTTCATTAATAAAAGACTTGGCAGCCATGTTAGCAAGTGCAGACTTAGTCAAGAACACATTTTCATTCTTCATTCCCTCGCAGCTGTCACAGCATGGAGTCATTATTCCCTAAAACTTCATGCGCTAACAAATAAAGACCTGAATAATTTATATTTAAATAAGTGTCCATTGTAATGCGCATGCATCTCCTGCGTGATTCATGCGTGACATCAAATTCAGAAGGATTACCGAATTGCAATCTCAAGTTACTTGACCAATTGAAATGAGGGGAGGGACCATATTTTCCTGTATAAAAACTGTATGCCATAGCTCAGTTAGTCAGTTTTTTACAGGGTTAAAGAAAATCGGGAGTGCTACGGACGGTTCGTGAGGGACCAGATCGGGAGAGGAGGAACCCACCTTTGAATTTTTCATCATGACACAATAAAGCCTAAGTTTTTACTTTTTAAGAATCTGTCTCTCTCCAGTTGCTTGAGGATGGGGGAATTTCTCAATATGTTGAAGATAATCCACAACACTACTATAGGCAAAAAAGGCAGATATGAATTAATGTAGGAATTGCCATCAAAATCGGTGTTGTAGAGGTGGACAAAAAAGGGGAAATCTAAAGTGGGGACCATTTTACTTTATTCATAATACCATAATGCGACAGTACTGCCCAAAAAATCACTTCTAAGAGGGAAACATTAGGGCGTTTTGTTGCGAAAATGAATGACGAGCAACTGTTACATACTATTTGATTGTTTTTAAACAAAATGTCACACCTTATTGGAACATGCCCACAGGTAAAAGATTGAGAACTTCCCTCATCGCTGTTTAAAAGGTACAGCCAGTAGCGGAGCCACAGGGGGGCTCAAGACACGTCCCTTTTAGTCCTGGCTAGATTTCAATCATTTTCCATTGCTGACGTCTTTTTCAAATACTGTAATTGGCAACTGAAGACATGGTTTCTCTCCACATGAGATCTAACAGCGATTAAATCACGGGTTAAATTCAGTACAGTGGCGGAACAGAGAATTGGGTTGCACAAAACAGCCGTTAAAAACAATTAAAAATCCTGACCTGTTCTCAGTCATCTTCACGATTAAAAAAAGGTTCACTCTGAGAGCGCTCCGCACTGAACAGGTGCTGCTTGTTCTCCCCGATTAGGGAAGACGACAATCATTCATCTGGAGGCGTATTTGCGGTATTTAAATCAACTTTAAAATTCAAAATTGCATAGCCTACCTGTCGACTCTCACACGAATGGCTTGAGCCGGATGTTTTTTATAATCTAGGCTATTTAACTGCCGGGTGTTGTAGGAATTTTGATTTTATATTCCTGGTATTACCTTTACAAAAAGAAACTCAGACGACTCAGAGAAAAAACCAGTCAGAGGCTGAGAAGTTAATATCCAAGCCAAAGTCAATTTACTTTTTCTGCAGAAAAAGGATCGCCGCATACAGGTCCAAGTCAGCAAAGGCCGAATACAGTTTCTTTCTCTTGTTTATGTAGGGATACTTGGTTGCGCACGTACTGTTATGATCTGGGGAGGATTCGGGAGGGAAAACACTGGGACAAACAGACAAAGGCGGAGAGACGCCAGAAGCGGGGGTCCAAAAGAATTTATTAAAATAAACAGAAAACTAGAAAAGGGGGAAAAACGGGCACTCCGGCCAACAGAAACACCGTGCAACTGCACTGAAGGGAGGAGAACACAGGAATCCAAAACAACCGGAGACACTAGGGGGCAGACTCGGGACAAGGGAGCTAGGGGAACAAGGGAACTAGGGAACACTCGGGAACAAGGGGACACTCGGAACAAGGGAGCTAGGGGAACTCGGAACAAGAGAACTAGGAATCACTCGGGAACAAGAGAGCTAGGGGACCAGAGGGAAGGTGCACAGGGCAGGGAGTGCAGCGCGAGCAAAGTCAGATCTGATCTGAAGTGCTGCAGAGCTGGAACAGATATAGGGCAGGGCACGGAGAGACACAGGTGTTGGAACTTAATATAATTAACAAGGGGTGGAACAGAAGAGAAACTTAATTACATGAAACAGAAACATTAACACACAGACGAGGATCACAGGACAATCCCAAAGACGGGATAAATAAACTGGATAAATATTTCACAGTGGATAGAAAGAGACAGGACAGATAAAAATACAGAAGGTTCTGCAGGAAAACTTAGCAAAGCCAGTGAAAGAAAAGCAAGAGGCAGAGACTAGAACAGGGCGACTGCTGAGAGATCATTAGTCAATTAGTAAGTGCAGCTATACAATCCCGGGTGCTCGTTAGTAGGTTAGTCTAATATACAATGTTAGTTTGGTTAGTAAATTCTAGAAAATAACAAACTGTTAGTAGGGGTTAGTAATATAGGAAAGCAAGGGGAAATTAGTAAACAAGAAAGGAAGGAAGGCTGAAACCCAGAATCCATTAAATCACCCGAAATAGTGTCACAATCAATTAAGACAGAAAACTGCTACAAACAACGCGACCGGGGAGAAAGCAAAGACAGTACATGGGTAAGACGTGGACTGGAATAACACGGGAGAGGAATAAAATGTGAAACACTAAGACATGGACTAAAAACCAACATCACGAAAATAATAAACCTAAAATCAACTAACCAAAACACACAGACCCACAGAACACAACACGTACATCTCCATGGCTCCAACTTATCTTTATACATTCCGGAGCTTTTTGTAAACAGATAAACGGAGAGCGAGAGAGAGACAAAACAACTCGCCCCTGTTATGGGCCCATCAAGTCGGCATGGCTCCAGATAAGCTAAACGCCATGACGCACTGGCCAGATTTATGGAAACTTACAGCTATGCAGGCCTAGGCTAATCAGAAACCTGCAAGTGTGCACCCTTTGGCCTAAAAGACCATGAACCCAAGCAAAGGAAGAGCAAGCAAGGAAAAAAACTAATAATAATTTGCTGAATCAATAAAAAATGATTCTACACCGGGTGCCACTTTTTTTTTAATCAACCCACAAAATACCGAGAGTGAAAGCCCACGTTTCATTGGAACACGGACCAGTTAAATCACGCGAAGCATTGGCTAATAAATAAGTAAATTATATTTCTGCACTGAATTTAGCCCATGATTTCATCGCCGTTAGATCGCATACGGTGAGAAACCATGTCTTCAGTTGCCAAATACCATGATTGGAAAAGACATCAATAAAGGAATGATTGAGATCTAGCCAGGACTAAAAAGGACGTGTCTTGGGCACAGCCGAAGGAAGATTCCATTAGTCGGTACACACTGATTACTACAAAATAACAGTGTTTGATTTAGTGATTTTCTTTTAACTTTTTAACAATGTATCGTTTGTTTGACATAAAAAATATGTCCACAAACAGAAACACAATTACATAGCAGAGGAAGGGCTCTATCTTACGGCTTTTGCAAAGCCGCGCAAAGCATGACACAAGTGTCTTTGCTCGTGTACGACCAGCGCAAATGTAATTTGTCAATCCAGTGCATAGATGGGAAAGATAGCAAATTGCACCAAAATTAGTGCCCATGAACATGTTGGTCTTAAAATGAGGTGTGGTCAGGCAAATTGTAGGCATGTTGCTATCATGAGGTGGCATAATGCTTACGTGCCATTGACCAACTAAAACCTGGTCTTAAATCAATCCTCAGTTTTCAGCTATTATCTTAAAGGCCCATTACTGACAGGGTAGATCCACTATACCATGAAGTTCTCCAAGATGAGTTTGGCTCGCATAAATTTACATAAACCTACGTATGGTAGTCGAATCCATAGTGTTCCGCCAGTGACAGTAAAGATCCACAAATTGATAAGGCAGTGGATTTGCAGTCATACGAATATACCTACAGTATATTCAGTACAGTATAAAGGAGTTTTCTCCTTTATTTGATGGTGCAGTAAGGGTGGGGAGAAGTACAGGGAAGGCATGCTGTGAATTGCCTGGGCCGGTTTCGAGCCCAGGCTGCTGCAGGCAGGAGTTTGCCTTATGGTACGCGCACTTAACCGATTAGCCACCGGGGCGCCCCAGTACATGACTTTTTTTAATCTATGGCAGTAATAATGTCATTTTTAACAGAATACTGCCGTGATGGTGCTGTATCCTTGTCTAAAGCTAGACTGTGTGGAGCTCAAAATACAATTATCTGTTAAAAAGACTTTTAGTTGCTCATTTATAAAGGATTCAAATAATTTGGCCATAACAGATAATTTGGAAATTGAGCGATAATTATCTAAAATGGAAAGTCCGCCTCCTTTTAACACTGGGAGAACAATTGCTGATTTCCGAGGACTGGGAATAGATCCACTGCATAGACTAAGGATAATAATGGAGGAAATAGGCCCAGCTATCACGTCTGCAACAGTTTTTAAAAAGAAAGGTTCGATCTGGTCTGGACCAGCAGACTTTTTGCAATCTAGGCTTAACAGCGCCTTATGTGTTTCAGAAATGGATATCATTGAAAAACTGAAATTGTTTGAGTGTGTGGGGGGGCCAGCAAATATTGCCTCAGTGCTACCTGGAAGACAGCTCTGTGTAAGTACTTACTCCTGCTTTGATTAAATGTTTATTAAATACATCTACGACATTTTGTTTACCCCTTACTTCACCTTGATCCATTTTTAAAATTTCAGGAATAGAAAGAGGTGGAATATCACCTGAGGAAGATTTTACTAATTTCCAAAATTGTTTGGGGTCATTTAGGTTTTTATTTATCAGATTCAGGTAGTGCTCATTTTTTGTATTTTTTCTTAGTTTGGTACACTAATTTCTTAAGATTCTATAGTCTAGCCAGTTTTTTTCATTGTCAGTTCTTTTAGCTTTTGCCCAAGCATGATTCCGTTCCCTAATAGCAGCTGCAATTGTATCATTAAACCAGGGGTTATCTCTACCTCTCACTCTGTCCTTTCGAAGAGGTGAATGTTTGTGAACAATTAATAAGAAAGTCTTTTAAAAAATCCCAGCGTAATTCAACATAATAGACAAGTTTTATAGCACGATTGAAAGAAATCCTTCAAAGTGGAATGTGTAGGTTCCTGTACAGTGGCTCCAATAAGTATTTGTACACTACTTGAAAATTCGACTACATAACAGCTTTTGTATATTCGGCTAAATGCTTGCTATTGTGTGTAAAAGTGACTACAATATTTGATAATCAATATGTTTTAAACAAATATTTAATGTCAAAATGGCATATTTGGTCAGAAAGGCGATTATCTGACCCAATACGTATCTGTACAGTTCCATTAGTGAGTCACAAAACTTATAATACTCACCTAAAATTGATTCAAGATGTTTACAGGACATGGTTCACTCACTTGGTCTGATTTGGTCAAGCGTGACCATATTGGACACTCCCTCTGTACACAGACTGGCCTATGTAAATGGCCTGACCATGCCCATAATGTATTCCTGTGATATATGGCTAAGACGGGCGAGATACCCCGTCGAATGCGGGAGCAAATCATTCAGCTACATGAAGAAGGCCAAAGCACCAGAAAAATTTGAACTCGGCTATCGTTACGCCACACGACCGTGCAGTACATCATCAAGAAGTACAAACAGTCTGAACGCATAGCCAATGCTGCCAGGAAAGGACGTCCCAGGAAGACCAGCCAGCGCACTGACCGGTACATCTCCCTGCTGGTACAGAGGGGGAGAGAGTCCTCGGCCTCCAGTCTTGCCACCAAAATGGAGGAAGCAACTGGAAGCCATGTTTGTGCCCAGGCCATCCGTAACCGGCTCCATGAAGTACAGAAGTGTACAAATACTTATTGGAGCCACTGCATATTTCATACAGAATTGTTCATAAGTTAAGAAATTGCCAGTCGTGTCCATCAAGTCAACTATAGACCATATATTCCTCTCATACCCATCTTCAAAAAATAAGGATTTACAGTGGCTAAAAAACAACAATCGAAAACGATCATGAAACACGTACATTGCTTTCAATCCCCAAGTTAAAAAAAAGCGCAAGAGGTCCAGAGTCATAATCGCTTTCCGTGTTAGTAGTTGTGAAATCCACCGCTACGCTGGTGAAACTGAAACTGCCATGCACATGGACTTCAATTACGCGTAAGAATCTCATTACTTGACGCGCTGTTTGAACAAATCTCGAAAAACTTGAGACCTACGCCGTAAGCGCGAGAATGCGAAGAAAGTTGGCAGCCTTGCGATTAGGCTATTTATTTTTAAAACCATTCAGCTTAGCTCTCTGAATAGTCTGCCCGGTTGGGCTTTCGTGTTAGTAGCCTATGCATCGAGCCCCAGTGCATCATCCCACCTTGCCAAAATGAAAACGCATGTCTCGTCATTTGCAAATGCCAATAGGTCACCTATATCCCTGCCAGTGATAACCCAATTTAAGTCATTTTCTGGTGATGGACATTTTACACAAGGTCATTCTACATCATGTAAGGAATATTCCGCGAAAAAAAATCTAACTGATATCTCTAATATTGACTGGGTGAAGTAATTTTAGAGTTTTGGAATGACATGTCCTGAAACTAGGCTGGTTAGCTTGACAAGACGTTAATTTACAAATGCAAACGCTTCATTTCTGAAATTTCCGTGGTGAAACGACGCAATCCGTGGAGAAATCCGCACTCCGTTTAAATCGTAGCCGTAACTTCGACTAACCTGCTTTACGATGGTGCGCATTGTCGACAACGTCCATTTTCAATGGTTTTTTATTTATGGATGCTGATAGTAACAGCTTGTACAATTTATTAGAGTGGAAAAACAACATCGTACAAAATTAAAGTTGCAATCATAAGCACAAGATTCAACATGATAACAGGCATTAAATTCAAAATTTCAATTCTTTAAATGACACACATTTCTGTGACCATTCCAAGTAAAGACAAAGAAACTCCCATTCTTGTTGCAAATCTTCAACTTGCCAATGAGCAAAAAACAAAAACAACAAAGTAAATACAAATAAAAACTAACGCTATTGGGTTTCATTTATTCACATCAAATGTCATTCATATTTACAACATTCAACTCCTGTCTTCACTTCAAGAAGGCCATTTCTGGAATCTTCCCTGCAGCCTTGAGCTGAGAGAAGATATGCGCGGCCCTGTTGAAATCCCAGGCATTGTCCTGAAGACACTTTTGCGACCACTCCGGGTTCATCCCAGATTTCTGCGAGAAAGCAGCGAGCATTTCCTGCTGCGGAGCGGTTAGCGTGGGCACGGGGATGCTGGAGGGCGTCGGGGCAGGGGCGGCGAAGGCTCGCCGGATCTCCTCTGTCGTGGCATTCCTCAAAGTCAGTTCGTCGTTCACAACACACAAACCAGCATTTGCGGCCGGCACTGTTATGAAGACCCGAGAGAACGCTCTGACGGAGTCTCTAGATTTACCATCCACTTCTTTGAACACCCCACTGACCGTGAATGATAGTAATGTGTTCGTGAACATGTTGACATCGACGTTAAAGGAAGCAGTGTCATGCTGGGTCTTGGGCAGCTCGTTTAAGAAGGTAACCACGTTCAAGCGCCTGTGCTTCAAAAGGCGGAATCGTGTGGTGGGATCCTTAAGACTCTTGATGTTGCGGTTGTCCTTGTAATAATCTCCCAGACTGCTCCTCGAGGGGTTCTGCCCAGAGAAAGCTATGCTGAGGGAAAACACAGCCCCGTCATGGTAGCCGTCCAACAGAGGCTGTCTGTCACCCGAGTCATAAACCATGTAGTATTGTTGTAGGAACCGCGATATGAGAGTCTTGATTTCGTCCGAGGCGAAGTAGCTTCCCTTGCAGGGGGGCAGAGTTGTGGAGTTTGACTCCAGGTCAAATCCTATGGGAGCGGGGAGATCAAATCCATCCAGCTTGAGTAACCGTGGAAACCGTTTTTGGATCGCGCTGATGTAGGCGGCCCGGTCCTTGAAGTGATCGCACAGCGGGTTTCCGGTCAGCCACAGTTCGGTCAGCTTGAAGCCTTTCACTCTGTCCAGCTCCTGCTCGCTTTTCAGCTCGTTGTCTGAAAGATTGAGGGTCTTCAGTTTTGGCGCCTTACCGACCAGGTCTGCTAAGTCCTCCAGCTGATACAGCCTGTTGTTTCTCAGATTTAGGCATATTAGCTCAGGAATGCTCTCCTCAATGAGCTTGATCACAGCCTGCATGCAGCTATTCCAGTTCAGAATCATTTTGATGTTCTGAGAAATCAGCTGTCTGTCTCTTCGAATGCTGCTCAGGTCAAGTGCTTGTTGGGAGCCATCAAACCGCATTGACATGCATTGCTTTATATGGTCAAGGTCCTCTGGCTTCAGATAATTCAAAATGGAGGCTGGAGGGTTGCAGGGGTTACTAAGTAGAATCACCCTAAAGCCGTCACTGTCCGTGATCTTGCGTGACACCTTGACCAGTGCATTGGCAGTGGTAGCATCATCAACGAGAAACTGAGCCTTATTCCCCTCTACGCGATACCGTATTGGAGTGAAAGGCACAGAGCAAAGGTTCTGCAGAGCAGGGAGAAGCCATTTCTTGTCATATTTCTTCCCATGGAGAATAGTAATCTTGAACCATTTTTTGCTGGGCCCTCGTCCACCACCGCCCATTCTGTAGCCTCCACCACCTGCAGCGGTACCACCGCCGCCGCCAACACTTACACCTCCTCTTCTCTCTTGGTCAAATCGCCCATCACCCCTGCGATTATGTCCCATGTATGGGTTGTATCTGCGCCGATCATGATGGTCTTTGTAGTAGCGGCTATCGCCTGCCGTCGCCATCTTCTCTGGAAAATCACCACAAGCAACTAGTCTGAGTGGAATACACAGCTAAGCGCTTGTGCAACCAGTATTCGATGAGCTAAGTGACGTCACAGAGCATTCATTTTCAAAGGTAGAAAGAAGTTCCCAAACCGAATGACACCCAAACTATCAGGCGTTCATCCGCCGGAGGTATACTAAAAGCCGATTGAAAAAATAATACGCGAGGCTTGTGGAAAGCAACTTCCGTGTAAACGAAGGGTAAATAAATTAATTCACTTTAATATGTATGATGTTAGAAATTAATTTTTGAACTTTATTTCGAAACTCCATAATGTAACCTATCATTTACAGCCATAAACTCATATCTCATATTTTTGTCACTTTTTATCACAGGGACTACTTGACGATCTTTATCTCAAAAATTAGATCAGGCGAGTTTTGCCGTGTTTTCACGGGCGGGGTCACAAATATTAAATTCTTTTTTCCTTTGTCACAGTATCACACCGATCCCCAAAATAAGGGATATTTTCTTTGAAATAAAAAAAAAAATTTAAATATTCCTTATTATTTTTTTCGAAGCAGCAGGGAGCCACTGAAGTGCCGTGTCCCCACAGCCGCGGGTTTCCGACCCCTACCGTGGACTGTGGATGACAATTAGCTCGTTTGCTCGAATCTTTGTGTGGGCGGTTACACTCCAGAGTGGGTGAGAACCGGCGAGAATATGAATATTCAGTTGGCGGTGTTTCGTAACTGTGATGGGTGTTGAGTATTAGACGCAAAATGCAGAGGCCAGAACTAAAAGGCAAAAAACAGCTGTGAACGGGGAGACTCAAACAGAATAAAAATGCGAGACTCGCGCTACCAACGGACCTGAAAGTCGTCCGGGGTAGAAGCAGGCGAGGCCGAAGGGACAAAAAGTAAAGGGAAAATAAAACAAAGTCTCCCTTTCTCACTACCACTAACCCTAAAATATGCAACTAACGTCCCTAACAATTCTCTGTCTAGAGACCTTACCGACTAAAACGCAAAAGTAACACTGACACTCTAGCAACGGAAGCGAGGCGGAACTGGAGCATTTAGAGTCCGGGCAACGTTCCCAATTAATGCCAGCTGGCCCAGGAATCCGACTGTGAGCAAAACGATATTGTCCCGGACGAGAGCAGCAAAGAAGCTCTCAACGCCTCCAAACCATGACAGTAACACTGCAACACGTTTTTTATTGGCGTAAATTCTCCGCATATTTCCTATTGTAACCCCTTTAATATTTCCTGGAGGGACTGCTAATTGGAGTAGCCCCGATTTTAATGCATTAGTTTTGTTAAGCCCGGTACTGTCTTGATTGGGGATAAATCCAGGGGAACTAAAAAAAGTGATGAACCAACCCACCGTGTACAAAACGTGTTTGGGGGAGGGGATTATGTTTTATGGTATTCATTCCACAGAGATATATGTTTCTTATATCTCTGTGATTCATTCACTGGAAGGCGATGAGAAGGTGGGTGACCTTAAGACAGTGCGGTTCTCCGGATGAACTGACGGCTCAGGTTTACATATCATTGCTGGAAAAGCTGCAATTTAGCTTCTCGGTTTATTGTGGAAGTGCATGTATAACAGTATCCCGTGATAAAAGTAGACTGTGCCCAAGAAGGACGGACAGTGCCATCTATATTCGGGCGAAGGGTAATCGCGCCAACTTTTAGCCTGTGATCTATCCAGGCCTTGTCAAGACCTGCGTGCTAAAAGTGTGGGGGTTGCGCAGCTACAAGTTTAGGTTCCAGCAAGAAAACAACGTTTTGCTCATGCTCTGCTCGAAGGGACGTTTTGTGTTTTCCTGGAACTGATTTTGATGTTTTTCACGGAAGAAGGAGACCAGCTATGAATTCGGAAGATTGGTTTCCATCACCACGGACGCAGCGATTCGTGAGTAAAGAAATAAAGGGAGCCAAACTCACTTAAAAGCAAGCGGACGTCATTCTTCTTGCCAAAACAAAAGAGATCACTGACATTTGAAAGAATTGTTGCCGGTGGCGAAGCGTTTTAACCGGAGTGAGTGGGGGTGGCTAGCGCTAGCCAAAACCGAGAGCTCTCTGGGTAATGTAGTTGAATAGTGGCGCCAGTGCACTAATTATTCCATTTATACTCGGTACCACGTTTATTTTCTGTGTCGAACATACAAATGCAAAGGGCTGAGTTTCTGTTCTGAAAAAAAAATACTGTTGTGGGGAAAATAGGTATTTACCCTGGTAAAGTGAATGCAAGATTGTATTCTGAGTCTTTTCTCCTTTATATGGGTTTAAGGTAAACGTGACTCAGATCGGGGTTTTACTTTCACTTTGATAACGCACGTAGTACGTTCTCGTGCTACAGCTGAGCTACTGAGTGGGCAGGATATTTTATTTGGCTATAAGTCATTTTCATTTTAAATGTCGCACCGATCTCCTTTTAATTATACTAATTGAAACAAAGCAAGCGTCAGTTTCAGACTGGGAAATCTATTAACTGTTGCAAACAAATAATATTCCCATTGTGCCAATATTATCAGATAAATCCTCTCTGGTCTTTTGTCCTTGTTTTGGTTTATAAAGGGTAACATTAAAAATTGCTATTTCTTAGCCTAAAAGGTGTTCACGATTCTGTTTTTTTCCCCCAATGAAAGTATAATTTATCTCATACAATTTCCAATAAGGTGGATCTCTGGAGCTGATTCTCTAGCAGAGCTTTATTGGATGGAGGCACCACGCTACAGGTCATCAGGTTTGGTAAGGACCGTTAATTAGTCAATCACTGTCTATATCACGAGTATTCAAAGAACACACATCCTCTAATCGAACCCAGGCCCCGTTTCTTTCCAGTGTACAGTTAGGGTACCCAAATACTTAATGCACAGGAGAACAAGGGGGTTACACTATTATTCGCAAAAACCAATAATTCAAGTAGTGTTGGAGTTCAAGAACCACGACGTCACAAACTGATTATGGACCTGCCATATTCAAATACTAACACGTTCTCTCGCGGAAGGGGCACTTTAAATAAATAAAAAATATAATTGGCTCAGAGAGAACTTCATTTTCATCACTGATCTGCATTTGATCATGTTGTTGATCTGTAGTAATAATGGTACTTTATACCACATACATTTAACTGCCATTAAGGTCAATACAGACTTACAAACATGATCCTCGTGTCTCAAGCTCTGGATTTGCAGTCAGTTGATTGAGACCTGCTGGTGTGTTTGGCCCCGCATCATAAACCGCTGCATCACAGTGATCAGGCAGTGACTCTACATCACAGCACCTTCACTCCTGTCAGCTCTTATCTACTTTACTCTCATTAGCATCACTCCTGTTGTTTCTCTCTTACTGTCATCAGCAACAGCTGACCTGTAAACTGAGGAGGCAGAAATTATCCCAATAAACTGATTATTTTACTTCATTTTCCTGGATTAACGATACAATTACATCACAAAATTCTCACAACCAGCAGATGTAGTCAGATCTCCTCTATTAGTGAATATTCAATCAGGTAAAACTTCACACACAAAATTGGTCACATTTCACTCAAGTTACTCAAAATGAAGTGTTGTTTTTTACACTCAGGGAATACCTCTATCAAGGCAAATACCTAAAATAAAACACATTTTGTAAATTTAGCAATTTTGATATAAAATCTGATGCAGTTTATCATTGTTCATTAATGTGCTCAAAATAAACTTGTTTCAAATTTGAATTAATTATATAAACTCCCTAATATGGCAGAAAGAAATAAACTCTGTTTACCTGTCAGTGAATTATTCAGATCAGACCCAGGCCAGGAGGGAAATGAGTGGAAGCAGCCATGACTGACTGTCAGTTTAAGGAGATGTTTTCTACCTCAAGCATTTCCAGTTCTGCAGTCACCACTGCTCTCATAATGGTCTGTACTGAGTCAGTGTATATATGCACAGTAATGCTGTATTGTAATGTCTGTTTTTATCAGAGCTACGAAAGTATCAGGGAAAGGTATGTAGACTGTCCGCTCATTTCATCTCTTGTGTTTAAGTCTCTTCAGTTGCTGAGCCTGACTGACTCCTGCTTGTCATTACAGAGCCCAGGGCTCACTGCAGGACCCAGAGCTGCTCTCAGGGGCTCTGATGGATGTGGCCAAACACCTGGGTAACCTGAAGTTCAGAGTCTGGGAGAAGATGCTGGAGACGGTGCAGTACAGTGAGTATCTGGGGCTGATGCTCCAGTCATCTTTATCTTTACAAACATTTAATGAAACCTGCATGAAACTGAAGAAATAAGCTGTAATTATTGAAATGGTGTTAAACACAAACAGTACAGAGACTCTGTTTGCTTTTAGAACAGGACGATCCTGTGGCGCACTGCACTGGTCTCCATTCAATATTAGAAAACAATCAAACACAGAATTAATGTTCAATTCATAACCAATGTCTTCATGTGGTTTTGTGATTGTGTTAACCACAGAAATTCTCATGCATTCTTAACTGATTTATTTATTTCAATGATGCATAAAGGTTTTAAATTCAAATCACTACAGCCACAGTATGTATATTTACAGTCGTATGAAAAAGTTTGGGCACCCCTGATCATTTTCAAGATTTTCCTTTATAAATCTTTGGTTGTTCCGATCAGCAATTTCAGTTAAATATATCATGTAGCAGGCAAACACAGTGATATTTGAAAAGTGAAATGAAGATTATAGGATTTACAGAAAGTGTGCAATAATTACTTAAACAAAAGTTGGCATGTGCATAAATTTGGGCACCCCAACAGAAAAATTACATCAATATTTAGTAGATCCTCCTTTTGCAGAAATAACAGCCTCTAAACTCTTCCTATAGCTTCCAATGAGGGTCTGGATTCTGGATGAAGGTATTTTGACCATTCTTCTTGACAAAACATCTCCAGTTCAGTCAGGTTTGATGGTTTCCGAGCATGGACAGCCCGCTTTAAATCACACCACAGATTTTCAATAATATTCAGGTCTGGGGACTGAGATGGCCATTCCAGAACGTTGTTCTTGTTCCTCTGCATGAATGCCTTAGTAGAATTTGAGCAGTGTTTAGGGTCGTTGTCTTGTTGAAGTATCCAGCCCCGGCGCAACTTCAACTTTGTCACTGATTCTTGAACATTGTTCGCAAGAATCTGCTGATACTTACTGGAATCCATGCGACCTTCAACTTTAACAAGATTGCCAGTATCTGCACTGGCCACTCAGCCCCACAGCATGATGGAACCACCACCAAATTTTACTGCGGGTAGCAAGTGTTTGTCTTGGATTTCTGTGCTCTTCTTCCACCATGCATACAGCCCCTTGTTATGTCCAAATAACTCAATTTCAGTTTTATCTGTCCACAGCACCTTATTCCAAAATGAAGCTGGCTTGTCCAAATGTGCTTTAGCATACCTCAAGCGACTCTGTTTGTGGCCTGTGCGCAGAAAAGGCTTCTGCCGCATTACTCTCCCATACAGCATCTCCTTGTGCAAAGTGCGCTGAATAGTTGAACGATGCGCAGTGACACCATCTGCAGCTAGATCATGTTGTAGGTCTTTGGAGCTGGTCTGTGGGTTGAGTTTGACTTTTCTCACCATCCTTCGCCTCTGCTCATCTGAGATTTTTCTTGGCCTGCCACTCTGGGCCTTAACTAGAACTGTGCCTGTGGTCTTCCATTTACTCACTATGTTCCTCACAGTGGAAACTGACAGCTGAAATCTCTCTGCTGGTTTTTTGCATCCTTCCCCTAAACCATGATGTTGAACAATCTTTGTTTTCAGGTCATTTGACAGTTGTTTTGAGGCTCCCATGTTTCCACTCCCCAGAGAAGATGCAAAGAGAACAACTTGCCACTGGCCACCTTAAATACCCTTTCTCACGATTGGCTTCACCTGTGTATCTAGGTCAAGGGTCAGTGAGCTTACCAAACAAATATTGTGTTCCAATAATTAGTGCTAAAGGTATTCAAATCAAGAACACAACTAGGGTGCCCAAATTTATGCACCTGCCTACTTTTGTTTAAGTAATTATTGCACACTTTCTGTAAATCCTATAAACTTCATTTATCTTCTCAAATATCACTGTATTTGTCTGCTATATGATATATTTAACTGAAATTGCTGATCCGAACAACCAATGATTTATGAAGGAAAATCTTGAAAATGATCAGGGGTGCCCAAACTTTTCCATACGACTGTATAAGGGCATGTATATTTATAATTTCCTGTGTCTGGGACGAAATCTATGGAGTTACATTCGGGTGAAAAGTTTTGTACTTGAAAAAAATAAAATTTGAAACTGAAAATTCATGTGTTGATCTTGAATTTTGAAAAACATAACAACGTATTCAAAATAAAAATAAGTGTAGGAACAGGGGCGTCACTAGACTCAATACTGTACTGGGGCACAGCTGGGGCACAAAGAATGCAAAAATTTTTAAGCACTAATTTATCATAAAAAAGCATAAATAGTGCTTCAAATTATACATTCATGTCAGATTATCTTGTTGTCTGGATCTATGATTAACCACCTGAAATGGACTGATGCATTTGGCCTACTTGAGCACTTTACTCTAGACCCTCTAAACCTGGTGCAAGAAAAAAGGAATCGCAACGAATCTTTATGAAATATTTATTGTAGCAAACACATGTAAATTGTGCATTTGCAACAGGACAGTAAAACAAAAAAAATTAAAGCACCCCTGTAACTGGGTTTTAAATTATTTCTATTTCAGTAAAGTAGCCCGTGCTATTGCACATACAGTACACAAAACAATAAAAAATATACACAAAACAATAAAGCCATATCATAGTGCATTAATCAATAATCAAAGAATCAATTTTTGAGAAGTAAGCTGTAACATCTCATTTTCATTTTTGCAAAGCAGTCAATCACTTGACAGCGGCTTAGCTTGGTGAGTTCCTCACTCAGCCAAAACATTCCCATATCAACAGTTTTGAATCAAGGCACAATGTGTGCAAAGCTACACCAAACAACTGACTCACATTCAAATCACATTTCATTTTCACTGCAGTATTAATTGTAGGCTAAACATTCATTGTGTAATTCAAATAAACCATTTCATCAAGGTATCAATAACTGCAATCATTAAACTGCATCTTATATTTTCTATTCTAATCAGTACATCTTTACTATTCACTAGAGTTGGCTATAACAGTAGGCTCTCTTTAAGTCTTTACCAAAACTGTATACTCTCCTTTGTTATCCTCGGTGTCTCATAACCAAAGTACTCGATGAGCCCGATTCTCTGTTCATACAGAACCCATGTTTTAATGTGAAATAGCTCATATATGCTCATCAAACATCGCTGGTAATCTCCAGAAACCGAGTTGACAGTGCTAGGCTGACCATTATGAATCAACGTTATGCCTATGATGAGCCAGTTAGCTATAAGTCAGCAGCTAACGTCTGCACTAGGCTACTTCAATTTACAGCCATAGCTAATTAGCTAGGGCATTTTTTGCAGGAATCTCGCAATCGCGCTGCTTGGCAGAAGCCCTGCCTAAACGTAGCTAGTTAACATGTGTCACCGGTGTGTTGGATGTATGGGCTCCAGCAGGTTGACCCAACCGGCCGGAAGCCATCTTTGCATGCCAAACGGACACTAAGCTGCGTTCACAGTGCTATGTGGAAATCGGACATATCAGCACTTAAAATGTGGCTGTTGAACTGCAAAATCTGGCATAATCAATCGCTCTTATACCGCAATTGGTGCTCAGTACTGTCTAAAACAGATTTTTAAATGGAAGTTTGTCACTGGCATCAATTCTCACACTGCCAATCACATGAATTTGGAGTATATAAGTGTTGAGTTAGATTTGTTTTAGTTCATACGTCCCCTGAAAGCACTGTCACTGGGGAAGGTTCCAAGCCTTTTTGTTCAGCTGTCACTCATGGTTCCACGCCCAGCTCAGTTGATACCACGCCCCCCACGCCACATCAGGGTCAAAAGTCTGAAACTCAAAAAACAGATTTGATACGGAAAAAAAAGGTTTGAAACTGAACAAATAAGGTTTGAAACTGAAAAAATAAGATCTGAATCTGAAAAGATAAAACATGCAACTGAAAAAAATAAGACCTCAAATGTCAAAATATATGTGGAAGTGAAAAGTGAAAATAAATAATTTATTCAAAAGAATTACCAAAGTGAATCAAAATGATATTTAACCTGAAAAAACGTTTCATTCACTTATTTTTATTTTGAATACATTGTTATATTTTTCAAAATTCAAGATCAACACATGAATTTTCAGTTTCAAATTTTATTTTTTTAAAGTACAAAACTTTTCACTCTAATGTAACTCCATACAAATCTAAAATGAGTATTTGAAACATCTCTCTCCCTCCAGCCCTTTAAATATCTCTCTTCTTGATATTTCAGCTCCTGTGATGTTGGACCCCAATACTGCACTTGCTGACCTCTCTCTCTGATGATCTGACCACTGTGAGAAGCACTGATGCATTCCTTGGTCATTTTGAAGCAGAATTAAAGAGAACAATTATAAAAAAAGATTTCTACGGTAATCACAGGCAAAACCGAATAAAAGTTTCCCCAAAAAACATAATTCTGCATCCCACTGCTTGGAGGATTTTGAAGGTTTTTTTTTTTTTTTTTTTGAGTTGCTCTCTTTAATTCTCCTTCAAAATAACCAAGACATAATTGAGATCGGGGCATACAATTGTGAGATCTCCTCTGTTTATCCCACTTCTCCAGTATTGCTCAAATGGTTATCTCAACTCAACCTTTGTTTTTTAAGCTTATCTCTTGCTCCTAAGGGACCTTTGGGAGAAGTAACTCAGAAACAAATGAAAACAGAATGATACAAATATGAGAAGCTCAAATTCATCTCAAGAGACTAGATTGAGCTACACATTTTTCCTATGGGAAGACGTTTAATGTTCAAACTGAGAAACTTTTTTTTTTTTTTTTTGCAAATAATCATTAACTTAGAATTGAAAGGCAGCAACACATTGCAAAGAAGTTGGCGCAGGGGCCTTTTTACCACTGTGTTACATCGCCTTTCCTATTAATGACACTAAGTAAACGTTTGGGAACTGAGGAGACCAATTTTTGAAGCTTTTCAGGTGGAACTCTTTCCCATTCTTGCTTGATGTACAGCTTAAGTTGTTCAACAGTCCGGGGTCTCCGTTGTCGTATTTTACGCTTCATAATGCGCCACACATTTTCAATGGGGGACAGGTTTGGACTACAGGCAGGCTAGTCTAGTACCCGCACTCTTTTGCTATGGAGCCATGCTGTTGTAACACGTGCAGAATGTGGCTTGGCTTTGTCTTGCTGAAATAAGCAGGGGCGTCCATGAAAAAGACGTTGCTTGGATGGCAACATATGTTGCTCCAAAACCTGTATGTACCTTTCAGCATTAATGGTGCCTTCACATATGTGTAAGTTGCCCATGCCTTGGGCACTAATACACCCCCATACCATCACAGATGCTGGCTTTTGAACTTTGCGCCTATTACAGTCCGGATGGTTCTTTTCCTCTTTGGTCCGGAGGACACGACGTCCACAGTTTCCAAAAACAATTTGAAATGTGGACTCGTCAGACCACAGAACACTTTTCCACTTTGCATCAGTCCATCTTAGATGAGCTTGGGCCCAGCGAAGCCGGCGGCGTTTCTGGGTGCTGTTGATAAATGGCTTTTGCTTTGCATTGTAGAGTTTTAACTTGCACTTGCAGATGAAGCGACGAACTGTAGTTACTGACAGTGGTTTTCTGAAGTGTTCCTGAGCCCATGTGGTCATGTCCTTTACACACTGATGTCGGTTTTTGATACACCGCCTGAGGGATCGAAGGTCACGGGCATTCAATGTTGGTTTTCGGCCTTGTGGCTTACGTGCAGTGATTTCTCCAGATTCTCTGAACCTTTTGAAGATATTACGGACTGTAGATGATGAAATCCCTAAATTTCTTGCAAAAGATCGTTTAGGAATGTTGTTTTTAAAGTGTTCGACAATCATCTCACGCATTTGTTCACTAAGTGGTGACCCTCGCCCCATCCTTGTTTGTGAATGACTGAGCCATTTCAGGGAAGCTGCTTTTATACCCAATCATGGCACTCACCTGTTCCCAATTAGCCCGTTCACCTGTGGGATGTTCCAAATAAGTGTTTGATGAGCATTCCTCAACTCTCTCAATCTTTTTTGCCACTTGTGCCAGCTTTTTTGAAACATGTTGCAGGCATCAAATTCCAAATGAGCTAATATTTGCAAAAAATTACAAAGTTTACCTGTTCGAACATTTAGTAACTTGTCTTTACAGTGTATTCAATTGAATATAGGTTGAAAAGGATTTGCAAATCATTTTATTCTGTTTTTATTTACGATTTACACAACGTGCCAACTTCACTGGTTTTGGGTTTTGTAGTACTTCCATCAGGTTTTGGAACTAGCACACAGGGTGAACTCCAATCTGAGTTGGAGGGTCTGATAATATCATGTTCTAAAATGTACTCAACCTCTTTCTCAGCAATCTTTCTCTTTTCAGGATTGATCCGGTACGGATGCTGTTTTATTGGTTTGGCATCACCAACATCTACATCATGAGAAGCTATAGAAATTCTCTTTGGAACATCAGGAAATAGATCTTTATATTTCTTGATCAACCTCTCAAACTGATCTTTATGTGAGGGTTCTAAGTGCTGGAGTTTTACATCAAGATTTTGCAGCACTTCAGAATTTGACAATTTACATAAAAGAACTTCTCGGCCATAGGAGGATCTGAAGTGACGGCTGCAATTCTAGCACTCCTATCATAAGGTTTCAGAATGTTAATGTGAGACAACTGTTTTGGCTTTCTCCTGTCTGGAGTCTTTACAATGTAATTCAGATCTCTGAGTTTTATTATAATTTCATAAGGACCATGAAATCTAGCCTGCAATGGATTGGACTGCAGGGGTAACAAAAGAACCTTGTCTCCTGGTTTAAACTCACGGCTTCTAGCCTTATGATCATACCAAGTTTTCATTTTTCCCTGACTTGATTTCAAGTTCTCTTTGGCTAGGTCACAAGCTGCACACAGTCTTTCCTTGAACTTGCTAACATAGAACCGCATATCAGTCTGTTAAACTTTCTCTTGCTATTGTTCTCTCAACAATAGCAAAGGTCCTCTCCCGTCATGGCCAAACACTAGCTCAAACTGACTGAATCCAGTAGACTCCTACACTGCTTTTCTAGCTGCAAACAACAGCAAATGAACTCCTTCATCCCAGTCTTTCTCATGGTCATAACAATAAGTCCTCATCATTGTCTTGTGGAGAGTGGAATTGAGAGTGAGAGTGGAATGAAACTGCTCTAAGGCACCCCGACTCTCTGGATGATAGGCACTAGAAAGAATCTGCTTCGCACCTAGTTCATACACTACCTGCTGAAAAAATCTGGAAGTGAAATTGCTACCTTGGAGGCATGTTTACCATGGTGTAGCATCCCCTCTTCTTTTTAACACAGAGTGGAGGTGTCTGGGCATTGAATAGACACATTTCTTGAGTTTAGCCATTGGAATTTGATTCCACTATTGTTTTTTTTTTCTATCCCGCCACCACCCCTCACTTTGGAGGACAACTTTATTCATTTAATCAGTTATATAATTAAGTATGAATCCTCCTACCATCACCCAACAAAACACACACCCATGAAAAACAAAAAATAAAATAAAATAAAATAAAAAAAAAACTAAAATAAAATACAATACAATAAAGATTACATTCACAGAGTTTTATATTTTTGGCATTTGTAACTATTAGCTCATCCATTCCATCTCTTTGTTATTCCCAACCTTCAGCCTCCCGAATTTTATCCCATCTTTTGGCATAAATTACAAGACCCGTCTCATAGGCCATCGCACACTCAATTCTACTGTAATACATGACAAAATTCTTGAATCTCTCAAGTCTTAACTCCCCAACAGATGTCAACCTGAAAATAAATATTTTTGCAAGATATACAATTATATTACATATTTGATGTTTTTCTTTAGTTACATCACCCAGTAATACCTTAAATAAATCTAGTTGTATACTATTATACTGAGATATCCAATTTTGCACCTTTATCCAAAAAAGGGCTTTTACAGGACAGTACCAAAACAAATGGACTACTGACTCCGCTTCCTCTTGACAGAATCGACAGAGGGGTGACGGCTCAATTCCCCAGATATTTAGCATCTTTTTTGTTGCTAGAAACTTATATATTAGCTTATATTGAAAATATCTTATATTCGGATCAAGTGATGTATTGTAAAGAATTTTTAAGACTTTATTCCATGGAACTGGTGTGTCTAACAAGTTTTCCCAACTATCTAGAATTCTATATGGTGTCGCAACTAAATTCTTTATTCTTAAGTAAAATGTGTATATATGTTTATTAATCTTTATTTTCTTTAACCATTGTACCATTTTCATTTGAGGCAGACAGACTAGATGTCCTCCTGGTCTTTTAATAATTTTTGATTTCCAAGTATTTGGTAAAGCTCCAATAAGTTGATTATATTGTTGCAGTGTGCAGACAGTTCCATAAAAACTACTTAATTGTCTGTAGGACATAATTTTATTTTCCTCATTCACTATATCCTTTAAAAAAATAATTCCGTTATCGAACATGCGTTTCCAGAAAATCATTTTTCTATCAACAAGTATATTGGAATTTAACCATATTATTTGTTGTAGAACTTGTTCTGTATTTTCTGGTGGATGAAACTGAAATTGCAAACAACTCTGTAGAGCTTCTTCCAGAAAGGTGGAGACACTGAAAAACATGTCAGTAATTAACTCGATATGCACAGGTTTAATCTGCAGGAATGGGAAGAATCCTTTTTCAAACATAGGATGGACACTTTTAAGTAACTTACTGGAAAACCAGTTTGAATTGAAATAGAATTTTGGAATAAGGGAGGCCTTCAGTGAAAGATTTAAAGCTTTTAAATTTAATAATTTTAGGCCACCAGATACATAATCATTGTAGAGATACACACGTTTAATTTTATCAGGTTTGTCATTCCATATAAATTTAAATATCTTCTGTTCATAAGTTTTGAAAAATGATTCTTTAGGCGTTGGTAATGCCATGAATAAATATGTAAACTGGGAAACAATTAATGAATTAATCAGAGTTATTTTGCCATAAATGGTCAAATGTTTCCCTTTCCATGGGAGAAGAATTTTTTCAATTTTACTCGGTTTATTATTGAAATTAACCGTTGAAATTTCACTAATATTTTCTGGAATGTGTATACCGAGAACATTGACCGGTCCATCTGTCCAGTGAAGTGGTAGATTGCATGGATGAGTGAAATTTTTATTTTTCAAGGAACCAAGTCTCAGTATTTGACATTTTTCGTAATTAGGGTTCAGCCCAGATTGTTTTGAGTATTCATCCAGGTCTTTTGTAAGACACTGAAGTGTTTCATAATCAGAATTCAGTAAAAAAAATGGTATCATCGGCATACATTGAAATTTTTGTATTTAGATCTTGCATTTCTAGACCTTTGATATTATTGTTTGCTCGTATTTTTATAGCAAGTACTTCTATTGCCATAATAAACAGATACGGTGATAACGGGCAGCCCTGTTTTACTCCCCGAGAGAGTATAATGGGGTTTGAGAGATAACCATTATTTATTATTTTGGAGACGGAGTTATGATACATTACTTTAACCCACTGTATTAAAGATTTACCAAAGTTAAAAAATTCTAAACATTGGTAGATGAAATCCCATCTGATTTTATCAAAGGCTTTCTCAAGGTCTGCTATAAAAATCAAACCTGGTTTCTTTATTTTATCATAATATTCTATAATTTCAAGTAATTGTCTTATATTATTTGAAATATTTCTACCTTGTATAAAACCAGACTGGTCATGATGTATAATATCATGCAGGACATTCTTTATACGCAATGCTATACATTTTGCTAATATTTTCGCATCATAGCACTGAAGAGTGAGTGGCCTCCAGTTTTTTAAGTGGACCGGATCTTTATAGTGGCCGCTAGCTTCTTGTTTTAAGAGCAGAGAAATTACACTTTCTCGCTGAGTCCCGGTGAGAATACCTTGATCATATGAAAAATTAAAACATGTGAGCAGGGGGTTTTTAATTTGTTCATAAAACGTTTGATAGACTTCTATTGGGATACCATCTAACCCTGGCGATTTCCCCCGCTGAAAGGACATGATTGAATTGTAAAGCTCAGTTTCTGTAATAAGCCCCTCGCATGTTGCTTTCTGTTCCTCTGATAATTTAACTTGATTTTGAGGGAAAAATGAATTACTATCAGTATTACATAGTGAAACAGCTGATAACTGGGGGGAGAATATCTCTGTAAAATATCTCTCTTCCTCATTCAGAATATCTGTAGGAGAGATGAGAATCGTCCCATCAATCCTTTTTAATTTCTGTATATTTTTCTTTGCTGTATTTCTATATTGGAGGCTTAAAAATAGTTTATTGCATTTCTCTCCCTTCTCCATCCATTTTGCTTTGTTATTATAGTGCATTATAGTTGACCTGTCACAAATTAGTTGTTCCAATTCTTTTTGCTTTCGGTCCAATTTGTCAGTTACATCGCAAGTTGCTTGTGAGCTATCCAGTATTGATGTGAGAATCTCAATTTCTTTTTTAAGATTTTGTTCTTTTAATCTTAAAAGTTTTTGTCTTCGTGAAGCAAACTGAATTGCGTGGCCTCTAAAAACACATTTAAAAGTATCCCACACAATATGTGGGTCTGCTGATCCTATGTTGTGTGTAAAAAAATCTGTAATAAATTCTTTTGTACGCTCTACAAATGTCTGGTCCTCCAGTAACTTTTGATTAAATTTCCAATAGCCCCGTCCTCGTGGATATTCATGTAAAACCAAATGTAGCGATATAAGTTGGTGATCAGATTTAAATTTGTCTTCAATTATTGCCTTTTTTATTTTAGGTAATAAAGAAAAGGAAACAAGAAAATAGTCTATTCGGCTTGCCTGGTTCTGTCTTCTCCAGGTATATTTACGTAATTCCGGATTCCTTAATCTCCAAACATCAACCAGATCCATTGTATTCATTAATGATGTGATTTCTGCTGAAGCATGTGGGTGATTATTAGTTCAATTATTTCCCTTACGATCTATGAAATTATTCTGTACTGTATTGAAGTCTCCAACCATTATGAGGTATTTACTTGTGAATTTTGAAGATTTTATGATATTGTAAATTGATTCAAAAAAATGTGGCTCATCGTTATTTGGACCATATAAATTAACTAAACATATTTGTTTATCCTCAATGGTCATATTTAAAATGATCCACCTTCCTTGAGGGTCTGATTCTAAAGCTTGAAGAGTATAATTAAAGTTGTTTTTAAACATGATCATGACTCCCCTTGAATTTCTTAAACCATGTGCATATAATATTTGTCCACCCCATTCCTCCATCCATGTAGTTTCATCTGTTATTACCGAATGAGATTCTTGAATACAAAAGATAGTGTGGTCTTTCTCTTTTAACCACGTAAATATTTGATGTCTTTTCTTCTTATCAGCGAGGCCATTACAGTTATAACTGGCAATAGTGATTTCATCTATTCCCATTTTTTACAGGCTAAGATTTTAGGATTAATGGAGTAGGATTTTGGATGGTCAAATATTCCAGCAGAGTGCTTTCTGGGCATAATGGAAGAGCTAATCGGAAAATAAAAAATGTTGTAAATGCAGGCGCCATGCCTGTAAAAATTTGTACGGCAGTTGAAAAACATAAACAAAGAAAATAACACAGTCAAGTGAAAAAAAAATCACAAACACAAACAGAACGACTAGCTGACAAAGACAAACCGAAAACATAACAACATATAAAACACTCTTTGTCCCACACCCCATCTCTTGGGTCAAACTACCATTGCGTCCCATAGGATTATAATTGTCACAAGGAAAAATTAGGGGAAAAAAAAGAGAGAAAAAAAAAGTTAATAATAATAATAACAACAACAACAATAAAAAAAAAAAAACCACAACAAAAAAAGAGTTAAGAAAAATAAAAAAGAATACTATAGCAAGAAGAAGAAAAGGATGCAAATACCATAATGGCAACTACAATGACAAGCTATAATTACCACGACTCATTCAATCATCATCATTCCTATAGCAGCAAAAATCGCAATGAAAGAAGATTGACATCGCGCCTCAGCATTTGAGCTAATACAGCCAAGGCGTAATAGCTGCGTCCCTAAATAGCTGATTATTTATGTACAACCTGTCAACTGACAGGCGTACTTTGAGTTTTTTGTCTCGGTTCTCTTTCATAACAGGAAAAAGCTTCCTTCTCCTTTCCATTATTTCCGCCGGGAATTGGTCATTTATAGAAAAAGGTTTGCCTTTCAGCTCTTTACCTCGATCCAATACGGTTATCTTATTTTTAAAGTACGTGAATTTGGCCACAATTGGACGAGGTCAGCCAGTAACCATTTTCCCGAAACGATGGACTCTCTCAAGGTGAATCTCGGATACTTCCCCATCTGACATCGCAAGTTCTTCCCTAAAAAATCGTCGGCCTTTGCTTTCGGTGTCGGCATAACTTTCCTTCTCGTCCTCTTTTAAACCCGTGAGTACCATATTATTTCTCATACTCCGACATTTTAAATCGAGGAGCTCATTTTTTATTAGTCGGTTTTCTTTTTTCAAATTTTCCGTTGCGTTTGTCAGCGAATCTACCGTGGCCTTTAAAGTTTTATTTTCTTTTTGTAGTTCTTGAATTAATTCATTATTCAAGCCAACCGCATTTTTCAGATGGATAATGTCTTTGCTCATCAGAGCTAGATCACTTACAACTTTTTCTAACAATTCCAGCTTTGACAATTTCGCGTTGATTTCCTCCAGAACCATAGTACTCACGGTACCGCTGCTGGACTCTGCCATATCGGAGTCACTTGAACCAAGATGTGATCTGGTCCTCTTCGATTCCGGCTGATTTGGCATCGTGTCGTAATATTTATCTAAAAATTCCTCCAAACGGGCGATTTTATCCAGCTTGGGAATTTATTGCACCGAATTGTTTAATTTATTCGGGACGTTCCAAAACAAGCAGGCTCTCACATGAGCCTCAGGATGACAGCCATCTGCTTCCGGTTCTCGGCCTCCAGTTGCACCCCATTCCACTATTGTTTAATACAGGCTTCCTGCTGCTGCAGAGTTTTGGGTCTCCTTTGGCGGACTTTTCATCTAATTATGTGCCAAATGTCCTCAATCGGTGAAAGATCAGGACTTCAGGCAGGCCAGTTCAACACACGGACTCTTCTGCTACAAAGCCATGCTGTTGTAATAGCTGCAGTATGTGGCTTTGCATTGTCCTGCTGAAATACACAAGGCCTTCCCTGGAATAGATGTCGTCTGGAGGGGAGCATATGTTGCTCTAAAACCTTTATATACCTTTCAGCATTCATGGTGCTTTTTAAAACATGCAAGTGTCCCACACCATATGCACTATTGCATCCCCATACCATCGGAGATGCTGGCTTTTGAACTGAACACTGATAACAGGAGGGGTGGTCTTTCTCCTCTTCAGCCCGGAGGACACAATGCCCATGATTTCGAACAAGAATGTCAAATTTGGACTCGTATGACCACAGGACACTTTGCCACTTTGCTACAGTCCATTATAAATGAGCCTTGGCCCACAGCACACGGGGGCTCTTCTGGATCATGCTCAACAAAAACTTCCTTTTTGCATGATAGAGTTTTAGGTGGCATCTGTTGATGGCACGGTGAACTTTTTCACTGACAGTGATTTCTTGCAGTATTCCTGGGCCCATTTAGTAATGTCAATGACAGAATCATGCCGGTGAGTGATGCAGTGGCGTCTGAGGGCCCGAAGATCACGGGCATCCAGTAGAGGTTTTCGGCCTTGTCCCTTATGCACAGAGATTTTTCCAGTTTCTCTGAATCTTTTGATGATATTATACCCTGTCGATGATGAGACATCCAAAGCCTTTGCAATTTGCCGTTGAGGAACATTGTTTTTAAGGTTTTCCACAATTTTTTTCCGCGAGGCTTCACAGGTTGGAGAGCATCTAACCATCTTTACCTCTAAGAGACTCAGTCTCTCTAAGACATCCCTTTTATAGCCAGTCATGTCACACCCCTGATGCCAGGTCACCTAATTACTTGCTAAATGTTCTTTCAGCTGATTCTCCTATATATTAATTGCTTTTTCAGCCCTTTTTTGCTTGCGTCCCAATTTTTATGAGACCTGGTGCAGCCAGAAAATTTGAAATAAGCTCATTTTGTGGATAAAAATTTAAAATGTCTCAGATTAAACATTTGAAATGTTATCTATGTTCTATTGTAAATAACATATTGGCTCACGTGATTTGCAAGTCATTGCATTTTGATTTTATTCACAATTTACACTTTGTCCCAACTATTTCGAAATTGATGTTGCAGTATATATTGCTATCTGTTTACTTATTTTCGTCTATCTGATCCAATATTACATTAAATAAATGCTTGAATATCACCTGGTTTCTGATTTATACTCATGTTGTTAAATGTAATCATCACTGCACACTACAGTATGTACTGGAGCACAGAGCCAGGAACCAGACCTCTGTCACTGCCCAAACACTCACAGAATGCACTTTATATTTAACCTGTCTTTAGCTGGTGTATTTTCCAGACTACATTTCCCATGATCCAGCACTTACAAAGCAACACAGAACTTCATTGGTATTGCAGCAAGGGGTGATGCTGTGTGATTTATGATTATTAGTGATAATTTGTTCACATCATTGCAGGAGGAACTGAAGCCGGAACTGAATGTTATTAAAGAAAAACTGAAGAGGTTCACTGAGGTTGAAGAAGAGTGTAAGAAAACAGCAGATCACATCAGGGTGAGTAAAGCGATTAGAAATTATTTCAACGGCACCAAAATGTGAGCGATGAGGCTAATAAACACACTGGCTGCCATTTATAAATAACAATAAATAAATAAGTAACTCTTATCAGGTTTAAAGTGCTGTTTTTATATCACAGAGCCAAGCCCAGAGCACAGAGAGGCAGATAAAGGGCGAGTTTGAGAAGCTTCATCAGTTCCTGCGAGAGGAAGAGGAGGCCAGACTCGCTGTGCTGAAGGAGGAAGAGAGGATGAAGAGTCAGATAATGGAGGAGAAGATAGAACACATCACAAGAGACGTCTCCATCCTTACAGACACAATCACAGCTATAGAGAAGAGCCTGCAGACTGAAGACACCTCCTTTATAAAGGTAGGAGCTTCATTTACTGACAGTGTTGTGAGTTTATACTGATTACTGCAGTAATACTGAGATGCTCAGTGTGTTACTGTGATGCAGTACCAGGACAGTGTGACATGATCTTTGCGACAGACAGGATCAAGGTCTTTGTTACACCAGGATTTTGATACTGTTGTTATGGCCCCAATTTGTTCTTACATTTATAACACAACAGCAACAGCAAGGGATGACACACAGTTTTTAAAAACTTAAACACATTTAATTCACAGACAAAAACTAACACTAACCTACACTACTGACCAAGATTAATTATGTACAAAACATAAATATTTACAATCCCTTTTCGGGGGGGGGTGGCTTGGTGATGTCCTGGATGATGAAAATGCTCACAGGTCTTGAACAGAAATAACAGGTCTGGTCACACGTATCCTCCTTCTTGCAATTTCTCCTACTACTTTACTGTCTCAATTCTTTTCCTTATATACTCTTTTGCAGACCCCACCCACATTTAGACCTCT
This sequence comes from Gymnothorax reevesii, assembly GCA_029721435.1. Classification (NCBI taxonomy): domain Eukaryota; kingdom Metazoa; phylum Chordata; class Actinopteri; order Anguilliformes; family Muraenidae; genus Gymnothorax; species Gymnothorax reevesii. Next base: position 18,030,995 of record CM056579.1, read on the forward strand.
TTTTTTAAATTTTCTGAGACTTGCCCCAGACATGTCCAGGACATGTCTAAACATGACTCCAGTCTGAGCTTAACAAAAAAAACGGTAAATACTGCCATCTAGTGGCCTATATTCACATTACACCTCCATTCCAAAATGGAAAAATTTTGACTCATAAAGGCAAAATTTTTCTTTACAATACAAAATGGTTAAGTGAACACTTGTCTATATATACATATCATACAAAATTCAAACACATGATATATATATACACATTCAAACACGGGATAAGCAATCAGCAATTACATTGTCTGTACCCTTCACATGCTTAATTTCCATGTCAAACTCCTGTAAAATCAAACTCCAATTCAACAATCTCCGATTCTTGTTTTTCATCTTACTCAAAAACATTAACGGATTGTGGTCAGTGTACACAATCATTGGCTTTTGTCCTGTACAAACATAAACCTCAAAGTGTTGTAAAGAAAGGACCAGAGCCAACAGTTCCTTCTCTATTGTGGAATAGTTCCTTTGGTGGCGATTGAACTTCCTGGAGAAGTATGCCACGGGATGCTCAATGTCATCAGAGTCACTTCTCTGTAGGAGCACAGATCCACAAGCTTGGTCGCTAGCATCGACCGCGATGGAGAACGGTTTGTTGAAGTCAGGAGATTTGAGCAGGGGGAAGTGACACAGCAGAGACTTCAGGTGATCGAAGGCTCTCTGGCATGCATCATCCCAGGTGAACTTTACGCCTTTCTTCAGTTGGTTAGTTAGACTGAGAGCAATCTCAGCAAAGTTCTTGCAGAACTTGCGGTAGTACCCGATCATTCCAAGGAAGCGGCGCAAAGTTTTTTTGTTGTCAGGAACTGGAAAGTCCATGATGGCTTGGACTTTAGCATTTATGGGTGCCACCTTACCCTGGCCTATGACATAGCCAAGATAGGTGACAGTAGCACAACCAAAGTCACTCTTGCTCAGGTTAACAGTCAGGTTAGCCTGGGTCAGGCGCTGGAACAATGTCTCTCCATCTTTTAGATGTTCTTCCCAGGAGTCACTCCATGTGATCAGGTCATCGATGTATGTACCCGTGTGTGGCAATCCGGCGATTGTAGACTGTATCATCCTTTGGAACGTGGCTGGGGCATTTTTCATGCCAAAGGGTAGGACTTCATACTGGTACAACCCAGATGGTGTGGCAAAAGCAGAGATGCTCTTGGCCCTCTCAGTTAAAGGCACACACCAATAACCCTTCAATAAATCAATCTTGGTCAGAAACTTTGCTTGCCCTACTCTATCAATACAATCATCAATCCTAGGTATTGGAAACACATCAGTTCTAGTTACAGCATTGACTTTGCGATAATCTGTACAGAATCTAGTACTTCCATCAGGTTTTGGAACTAGCACACAGGGTGAACTCCAATCTGAGTTGGAGGGTCTGATAATATCATGTTCTAACATGTACTCAACCTCTTTCTCAGCAATCTTTCTCTTTTCAGGATTCATCCGGTACGGATGCTGTTTTATTGGTTTGGCATCACCAACATCTACATCATGAGAGGCTATAGAAACTCTCTTTGGAACATCAGGAAACAGATCCTCATATTTCTTGATCAACCTCTCAAACTGATCTTTCTGTGAGGGTTCTAAGTGCTGGAGTTTTACATCAAGATTTTGCAACACTTCAGAATTTGACAATTTGCATGAAAGAACTTCAGCTTTAATTCTAGGTTCATCCTCTTGAAACTCCCCCTCATCTTCACACATCTTGGCCATTGGAGGATCTGAAGTGACAGCTGCAACCCTAGCATTTCTGTCATGATAAGGCTTCAGCATGTTAATGTGACACAACTGTTTTGGCTTTCTCCTATCTGGAGTCTTCACAATGTAATTGAGATCATTGAGTTTTGTCAGAATTTCATCAGGACCATGAAATCTAGCCTGCAATGGATTGGACTGCAAGGGAAACAACACAAGGACCTTTTCTCCTGGTTTAAACTCGCGGCTTCTAGCCTTATGATCATACCAAGTTTTCATTTTTCCCTGACATGATTTCAAGTTCTCTTTGGCAAGGTCACAAGCTGCACGCAATCTTTCCTTGAACTTGCTAACATAGTCTAACAGACTGATATGCGGTTCTTTCTCTTGCCATTGTTCACTCAACAATAACAAAGGTCCTCTCACTTCATGACCAAACACTAGCTCAAATGGACTGAATCCAGTAGACTCCTGCACTGCTTCTCTAGCTGCAAACAACAGCAAATGAACCCCTTCATCCCAGTCTTTCTCATGGTCATAACAATAAGTCCTCATCATTGTCTCGAGAGTGGAATGAAACCGCTCTAAGGCACCCTGACTTTCTGGATGATAGGCACTAGAAAGAATCTGCTTTGCACCTAGTTCATACACAACCTGCTGAAACAAACCAGAAGTGAAATTGCTACCTTGGTCAGACTGAATTTCCCTGGGAAGACCAAACAACGTGAAGAACTTTATCAAAGCCTTCGAGATTGCAGTTGCCTTGATGTTACGTAGAGGCATGGCTTCGGGGAATCTGGTAGATGCACACATGATTGTCAACAAGTACTGATTTCCAGATCTAGTCTTGGGTAATGGACCAACGCAATCAACAATGACCCTAGAGAATGGCTCCCCAAATGCTGGGATAGGCTGCAATGGAGCTACAGGTGGGAATAACTGGTGTTTTCCAACTACCTGACAAGTGTGACAGGTTTTGCAAAAGTTGGAAACGTCTTTCCGAAGCCCAGGCCAAAAGAAGTGTTTCATGATCTTATCAACAGTCTTGTTAACACCAAGATGACCTCCTAAAGGTAAACTATGAGCCATTGTTAAGATCTCATTCCTATAGACCTTCGGAACAACAATTTGCCTGACCACTGCCCAATCTGCATTGGCAGGGATATCAGGAGGGCGCCACTTCCGCATCAACACACCATTCTTGAGATAATACCCAACTGGAACTGCGTCTATTTCTTTATCAGGAAGGGCTCTCCTCTTTAGTACACAAATTTCAGGATCATTAGTTTGCTCCTCAATCAACCGCTTTCTGGACAGAGACAAGTCTCCAGACACATCAGAATCACCAGACCCGTCCGGCTGGCTGAATAGAGAACTGATAAAAGTATCTGATAAGTCCTCAAACGGAGAAACCACAGTAGGCCAATCAGAGTCATGAGGCGAACCACCTGAGTCCTGACTATTCAATGTACTGGACGGCACCACATCATCTTCTTCTTTAGCCTTCTTGGCCATAGCACGAGTCACTGCGCAAGAAGGATACAGAGATGGGTCCTCATCCCCATCTTCAGTGCTCGGCTGTGAAGTAAGATGTACAGGGGGAACTACTTTGCCCCCAGCCAGGTCATTGCCTAGCAACAGAGAAACACCCTTTATAGGTAGACTTGACATAAGTCCCACCTTTACCTGTCCTGTAACTAAATCAGACTTCAAGAATATAGAGCGCAGGGGTACAGATACAGTCCTCCCTTCAATACCTTGTACAAGTATGAAATCCCCTGAAGCGGTCTCATCACGTAACTCCAAGGAGTCCATCAACAAAAGTGACTGAGAAGCTCCGGTATCCCTTAGGATATATATGGGGACAGGAGTAGTATGGTCAGTGATCTGACCATCACTCTGGGGGATACCACCATCTCCCCCTCGCGGAGTGTGAAGAACCTTGGGGTCCTGTTTGACGACAGGCTCTCCTCTGCTGTGAACATCGCTGCAGTGACCCGGACCTGCAGGTTCTTCCTCTTCAACATCCGTAGAATCCGGCCCTTCCTCACCAGCTACTCAACGCAGCTCCTAGTCCAAGCGCTGATCCTCTCCCGCCTGGACTACTGCAACGCCCTCCTCGCAGGCCTCCCAGCATCTGCCATCTGACCCCTTTAGCTCATCCAGAACGCTGCAGCTCGTCTGGTCCACAACCTCCCAAGACACTCCCACGTCACCCCCCTGCTCACAAAGCTCCACTGGCTCCCTGTTGCTGCTCGCATCAAATTCAAGACTTTGGTGCTAGCCTATCAGGGAGTCAACAAGACTGCTCCAGCCTACATCCAGAGACTGTTCAGGTCCTACACCCCTGCCAGAGCACTCCGCTCTGCCACTTCCGGTCGCCTGGCTCCTCCCCCTCTCCGCTCCTCCCCTTCCCGCTCAAGGCTGCTGTCTGTTCTGGCACCTCGTTGGTGGAATGATCTACCTATCGAGGTCAGAACGGCAGAATCCTTGAGCATCTTCAAGCGCCGCCTGAAAACCCACCTCTTCAGGCTCCACCTCTCCCCTACTCCACTGCCTTGATTCCTGTCCCTACATCCTTCTGATTTGTTGCACTTTATTCTGTTTACTTCCTGACTGTATCACTTGATTTGGTTTCCCTTCATTTTGTTGCACTCTTGTCAGTTTATTTGATTTTCCTGCCCCTTTGTTGCACTTGATCTATTGCACTTATTTTATTGCTCTTTGTTGCACTTGCCTCTGCTTTGTTGCCATTTTTGTTCACTTGCCTTTGACCTTGCCTTTTTGTTAATAGTCTAGATCTGTAACAATGGAACGTGTTCTGTCACTTACTGTTAGCACTTTTACTTGTCTCCTAGGAGGTCTGCACTTTTGTACTGTTCTTATGCACTTTTGTACGTCGCTCTGGATAAGAGCGTCTGCTAAGTACCTGTAATGTAATGTAATGTAATGTATGCTCATTCAGAGCCACAAATCCCTCTGACACAAATGGAAGAAATTCCTCCCTCACAAAGTCAGCTGCATTAGGCTTTTTAGCCCCACAAGAAGCAGGCAATTTAGCAGATCGGTTATCTACTACAGGGGTTTCTAACCTTGTTTTCACAAAGGCATTTGGTTTGGTATCCTTTTCTTTTTCTTTCTTCGCTTTAAGGAACCAACAGTTAGTTGTAACATGACCAGATTTCTTGCAATAACTGCAAACTAGACCACTTTTGTCACTGTCAGCTTTCACACTTTGATCAGACCTGTTACTGGATTTCTGAGCACCATCACCAGATTTGTCTTTGTCTTTGGGTGAGGAATCTTGGGTATCACCATAACCCTTTATCTGAAATTGGGACCATCTATTATTACTGCTAGACTGAAATTTGGACTTATGTGTGAGAACATATTCATCTGCAAATTTGGCAGCTGATTGCAAATTCAGTGCTTGCTTCTCATTAAGGTAGGTCTTAACATCATCTTTAACACAGTTCTTGAATTCTTCAACTAACACCATCTCTTTTAGTGAGTTGAAATCATCCTTGACCTCCATAGAAGTACACCAGCGCTCAAAGCAAACCTGCTTTTCATTAGCAAATTCAACACAAGTCTGATTTTCAGATTTCTTCAGACCTCTGAATTTCTGTCGGTAAGCCTCTGGAACCAACTCATAAGCTCTCAAAATAACCTTTTTGACAACCTCATAATCAGAGGAATCATCTGCAGACAAAGCCGAATAGGCTTGTTGAGCTTTACCCTTGAGGACAGTTTGCAACATCAGAGGCCAGTGTTCCTTTGGCCACTGGCAACTCTTTGCTACCTTTTCAAAACACTGGAAATAGTTGTCAACATCCTTTTCCGAAAATGGAGGCACCAATTTTACCTCCTGGCTAGCCCGAAATTTATTTTCAGTTGCTATTTTAATTTTTAGTAGTAGTAATAACAAATTGGGGCCATAACACAAGGCAAATACCTAAAATAAAACACATTTTGTAATTTTAGTGATGTTGATATAAAATCTGATGCAGTTTATCATTTTTCATGAATGTGCTCAAATGAAACTTGTTTCAAATTTGAATTAATTATATAAACTCCCTAATATGGCAGAAAGAAATAAACTCTGTTTACCTGTCAGTGAATTATTCAGATCAGACCCAGGCCAGGAGGGAAATGAGTGGAAGCAGCCATGACTGACTGTCAGTTTAAGGAGATGTTTTCTACCTCATGCATTTCCAGTTCTGCAGTCACCACTGCTCTCATAATGGTCTGTACTGAGTCAGTGTATATATGCACAGTAATGCTGCATTTGTGTGTTTTTCAGAGCTACAAGAGCATCAGGGAAAGGTATGTAGACTCTCAGCTCATGTCATCTTGTGTGTTTAAGTCTCTTCAGTTGCTGAGCCTGACTGACTCCTGCTTGTCATTACAGAGCCCAGGGCTCACTGCAGGGCCCAGAGCTGCTCTCAGGGGCTCTGATAGATGTGGCCAAACACCTGGGTAACCTGAAGTTCAGAGTCTGGGAGAAGATGCTGGAGACGGTGCAGTACAGTGAGTATCTGGGGCTGATGCTCCAGTCATCTTTATCTTTACAAACATTTAATGAAACCTGCATGAGACTGAAGAAATAAGCTGTAATTATTGAACTGGCGTTAAACACAAACAGTACAGAGACTCTGTTTGCTTTTAGAACAGGATGATCCTGTGGTGCACTGCACTGCTCTCAATTTAATACCAGAGCACAATCAAACACAGAATTAATGTTCAATTCCTAATCAATATCATCATGTGTTTTTTGATTGTATTGAGAATGCATGAGAATTTCTGTGGTTTAACGGATTTATTTACTTTAATTATACATAAAGGTTTTAAGTTCAAATCACTATAGCCACAGTACATTAGCATGTATATTTATAATTTCCTGTTTGGGACCAAATCTTAAAAGAGTATTTGAAACATCTCTCTCCCTCCAGCCCTTTAAATATCCCTCTTCTTGATATTTCAGCTCCTGTGATGCTGGACCCCAATACTGCACGTGCCTCTCTCTCTCTCTCTGATGATCTGACCACTGTGAGACACACAGGAATAGAGCAGAAATATCCTGACAACCCAGAGAGGTTTAACCCCTGTGTAAATGTGCTGGGATCTGAGGGGTTTACCTCAGGGAAACACAGCTGGGAGGTGAAGGTTGGGAATAAACTGCAGTGGGATGTAGGAGTGATGAAAGAGTCCAGTGACAGGAAGGGAGATATAACATGCAGCCCAAAGAGAGGATTCTGGGTCTTAAAGCTGAGGAAGGGTGAGGGTTACAGAGCAGCAGGAGTTACTGCCCTCAAACTGGAGAGGAAACCCCAGAGCATCAGGGTGCAGCTGGACTATGACAGGGGGGAAGTGTCCTTCTTCAACTCCAGTGACAAGTCACTCATTTACACTTTTAAAGACACATTTTCTGAGAGAGTGTTCCCGTTCTTCTCTGCTGGTCTGAAAGATGATGGTAATGAAGGACCCCTGCAGATATGTCCAGTGAAAGTTTCAGTAACAGTGATGTCACTCCAGTGAAGGTGTGTGTGTGTGTGTGTGTGTTTGAAAATCACACTGGAAATGTTGTCAGGGATTTTCTTTGACCTGCCTGTGTGTTGAGTTGGATGGTGGGAGATGTACTGGAGACAGGGATTCATTACAGTAGGTGGTTGATGTTAAAGCAGGACACTAAATCGAACAGAATAACACAGGGGTCTGAAAGCAAATAACGAAAAATGAGTTTAAAAAAAAACATACAGAAACTTATCATTGAGATTTCCTTTTGCCTTCATAAAATTGTATGTCTGCTCATTGTTTAAAATTAATTTGTACAGTTCATTTTTTTTCATAGCCCTTATTTGTTCCCAAATTACATTAATGTATCTTTCAGATTGTATACTGCTCACAAAAATATTGGGATATTGTGGTTATGTCGCATATAAAATAAAATATTGAAGAATTAATACTAAATGTACCATTTATTCTTCTTCCTGAATATTTCATTGAGCCAACTGAAAAAATGTTAAATGCAGTCTACCAGTCCGCAGTGAGCGAGTGATGGAGTCGCCGTATCCTGATGAAAACGCGGAGGTGGGTGACAGGGGTCAATATCGAGTGTGACCACCTCTAGCATCAATCATCGCCTGACAACGACCTCTCATACTGTCCACAAGTCTCCTTATGCGATCCTGAGGGAGATTTTGTCACTCCTCTCACAGCGCCACCCGGAGGTCATGCACGTTTGTACGAGGCAGAGGGTGATCCTGAATGCTTCTCTTTAACTGATCCCAGAGGTGCTCGATGGGATTCAAGTCTGCAGAATATGCCGGCCGCTCTAAATGAGGAACTCCGGCCCTCTGGATGCACTCAGTGAAAGCACACACATGGTGTTCTGGCGATGTCATTCATGAACAGGAAACTTGGGCAGTGACAGCGATGTAGAGGCACAATAATTGGTAAATTATTGTGTTCACATAGTATTTGTCAGTAATTTGCCCATTCATGATGATTAAATCAGTTATGAAGTCACTAGACATGCCTGCCCACACCATAACACCACTGCATCCATGTTGCCCATACATGTTCAGCAACACTTACATCAGCATAATGTTTGCCCCTCCATCTCCAAACACCCCTACGACCATCTGATCTTAACAAGTTTACCTTGCTTTCATCAGCAAAGAGCGCTGATGACCACTGACGACATGTCCATTTGACGTGCTGCCTTGTCCACTGCAGCCGTTCCCTGTGATGTCAGTTCGTCGGGTTCAGCTAGCAATGGACGTCTGGCATTCAACACATGCTGGTGATGGAGGTACCAGGTCATTTTTCTGGACACCCTGAGTCGCCTCATCTCTCTGAGACACATCTGCAAATGTGAGGCATTTGCCAGTTTGGTGACGTAAGGCATGCGTATGAATGTACCGCTCACCTTGGAGGGTTGTTACACGACAACGCCCACTACCCTGTCTTTCTTGAACACTGTCAGTCTGTCTAAAGTGTGAAAGGAGTTGAGAGATGACTCTCTGACTTACACCAAACTCTGCGACTACCTCAACTTGGCAACTTCCTGTTTGGAGACTGGCCAATGCTAGTTGTCGCTGGTCCACAATGGGACGTCTCAAGTTCGTCATTTCAACACAATTCGCTGTACTGACTGTATTGACTGTCTTTGACTGACATCACTGTGAGTGCAGATTTGGGAAGGACCTACTGGAGATGTAGAGGTACAAAGGGAACATACAGGCGCACTGAGGTAATAATGAACATTTAGATACGGTCACCCCAAAAATTCTTCGTACTCTTCGAGAAAGTTGAAGAATTTAGCAAATGATAGACTGGTTTCCAGTGTTGTAGTCGAGTCCACAACTTCCAAGGCCAAGATCGAGTCCGAGTCACCACCTTATGATTTAACCCCTTAGCGCCTGGAGCTGTGTTTACTTGTGAACAACCGCCGTGAACGAGTCCCGGATCCGTCTATGAATGATGGCTCTCACAGGTCGTATAAACAGGTGAGCAGTGAATGCTGCCATGTGCGCTAGCCCGGATTATTTTCACTTATGGTCATTGGCATAATGGGTGATAAGAACTGTGCCGTTTAGCATCTAAACCACCCAAACACTGACTTGAGTTCATGTGATATACGATAAGGATGCAATCAATTACACCATTTACATTTTTTATTTACATAGAAACCGATTTTGAGATGACAAAATGACGTGACATGAAAGAACTTACATCAGATTTTCTTGACAGTGTGGTACGTTTGCGAGCACGGTTCAACATATAATAGAATCTCACGACTCATGTAGCATGACTCTTTCTTTACACTTTTCTTGGCGCAAACTACACAAGGGTCGCATGGTCTCAACCTTTTCGTAGTCGGCGGGTGCGAATTAGCCAGTTGGTTATGCCATTAACGCTGATCATTCCGTAGTTGTAATCAAGAATATGACATGGTTTCGCCATTTGCTCACCCTGACCCATTTGATTCCCCTTCACTGTTTCACAAATAGTGGCCTGGTGTATGGTTGACAGTATCTTCACAAGCTTTTTGTTCTGCCATAGCAGGACTAGCTTCAGTTCATTTGGCTGTCACAATGTGGTCACGGTGAAAATGAACGAAACAAAATAGACAAACTGAAAGTAATGGAATGTATGCACAAGACTTCATACTGTATGCACAGGACTTCTTATATCACCCAAGAACAATCATAATGTCACATGAACTCAAACCATTGTCTGTGTTTAGATGCAAAGCAAAAAAAAAAAAAAACATTCATTACGGTTCCGCGTGTTCAGATGCAAAGCGAGCATCGTGATAAGACGGATCCGGGACTCAAGCCAGTCAGCGGTAATACGAATACGTTTCCAAGCCAGTTTCCAGTTCCAGTGCTGGTTCAGAGCCAGAGCCTGACTTTGCACCAGTTCTTTGCTTTTCCACAGCCTTAGTACCAGCTCTTGGCTCTCAAAACTGGTGCCAAAGCAGCACCAGCTCCTTGCACGTCCAGTGTGAGCACCGATTACGTGGGGCGGAGTTATAGTGGCCAACAAGATCAGGGCAGTCGCGGAAGTATTTTGAGCATTCTGCTCGCAGTAAATGTTGGAATAAACAAGTATCTGTCGTATATCTGCATGATACATTTATATTTTATTTTACTTTTTTTCTACGCCACTAATGTCACGAATAACTATTTAGAATATGATTTAGCTGGCTAGCTAGGGCGTTGGTGAATTACTGTAATGGCCATTTGCCAGCTTTAAGTGCATTTCAAAACATTAGATTATTCAAACTTATGAGACTAGAATTAAATATGGCAGTTGCTTTTGTACTTCTTACCTGCATGCATCCTTGGGAAAAGTGACAATGGATAGCGTGTTCCCATTATTACACCCTATTGCTGCACAAGGTTTTGGTATTAACATGCATGGACAACAACGCAAGATACAGTACACATTTATTTTCAATATCTGATCTTAACCCAGCACGAGATCATGGCAATCTAATAAGCTATACCTTTCCCCCAATAAAAACGATAAAATCTCAGTGACAGTAATAGTACACTGCCCGGCCAAAAAAAAAGTTGCACGCTCAAATTTTTAGTTGGAACTCCTGTAGCTTTGATTACAGTGCATATTCGTCTTGTCATTGTTTTGACAACTATATGCAATCCAAAGCATTTATTTTCGATAAGAAATGCCATAATTTTTGGCTGAGATCTAGTCTTCTCGACATAATGGTTGAACCACTCGGTGGTCTTTCTTGAGCACATCCCAATAACTTTTAATGTGCTTAAGGTCAGGACTTTGTGGTGGCAAATTTGTTTGTGAAAATGATTCCTCATACTTGTTTTTTGTCATTCATGGTTTTCTTTGCTAAATACAGGCCAATAACTTGCCCATTCTAAAATACAGTAAAATGTTTTCCGCCATCAGGGGATGTGTCTTCCAACATGATTTTTTAAGCAATGAGTAGCGACGCGCTTCATCAGTCAGGGTAAAAATGATTATTGCCAGCTGAAACATATTAATAACCGCAATAATGATCCAATTATAGAATTTGTTCATTAATTTCCAAACGGTGACTTTTTTTGGCAATATTTCTGTATTGCCAGATGTTATGTGGGCGCTGCTGAGAGACTCCCTTTTTGAAATTCTTGAACAATCGGTAACATTTGACAGCACAAGACATCATCACCATGTCATAGCCTAATGCCCAGGAAATCATCATTTAATACTCTCCAAAACAAAACTGGCTAGACCTAAGTCACCCACGGTCAATTTCGTGCGGCAGACGATTTTGAAAGACCTATACACCAGCTAGGCACTCTTACTTTGTCTTCCCACTGAGCAAAAAGTGGTGCAAAACACGTCAAAAAGACATGATCTCTGAACAGCCAGAAGACGTCCTCAGGGGATCCAGAATGAAAGTTTTTTATTCGTCTTTTCTGGACACACTATAGATGCCTTTTCTAGACGTTATATAGACACAATGAAATTACATTTTAAAGACGCAATTACTGGACATCCAGAGAATTTCCTCAGGGGGGCTAGATTGAAAGTTTTTACACGTCGTTTCTGGACGTCGTAAATAGACCGCAAGACGACCGTCACGCACGCATCAGCTGATCGTACGTAAAGGAAAACATCACAGCAAAATTGGAATTGTGCAATTTTGGTTTTTAAACATTTTGTGGTGGTTACCATACTAGTAAATTGTTATTTTTAAATGTAAACTCCTATTGTAGCATTGAAGCAATCCATAATTATGAAAATGCCATTTTACATAGTTGTAATGCTGTAATGGTTCCAACACTTCATATTTTATAACATGTCTATAAAGATTTAAACTTTAAATTGAATTTAATGATACACATGACATGGAATGCACCTATTGTGCTTATATGGAAAATAGGTCTTATGTAGCACTTACAAAAACCAGATGTCATAATATAATACAGATTTACAATGTTGCTATTTTTATGTTTTCATAGTTGTATATATTTACTTTATTTGCTGTGGTATTTAATTTAAACCATTATACTTGGTTTTTTTCATCACAGAGATCTGACAACATAAAAACATGTCTCTGGCAGGGGTGAATATTCCTCCAGAAGACTGATTTTCTTCCCCAATTCTATCAGGCTTGGACAAAACATTAGTCACATTTTTGTATTATTGGAAGAAAATCATGAAATGGCAAATTATATAATTTCCTATTCGCCCTTCAATATCCCAATGATTTCTAGAGTCAGTGCTGGAGTCGGGGGCAGAAGAATATTCCACTCTACCTAAATAATTGGAATCGTATACTATAGAGTTTATGCTCTACTGACCAATCACAAGGTGTCATTTGCATAATTTAAGAAAATGAGTCTGTCCAGCCTAATTTTGGAACCTCTGGCTTGACAGTTTTATTGTGTTTTATGAGCTCATTTATTGATTATTATTTAATGTTTTGCACATATTTCTATTGGGACTATTACTCATTCAGCCGAGTGACCCCTCTCAACTAATGACTCTTGGATACTTGGTTTTGGTCTGACTATTATTAGATTGGTTTCTCTCAGCAACACATGTAGCAAAAGACAAAGAAAATATATTTTGAAATTTAACAAAAAGATTCCTAATTGTCTTTTGTTTTTCTTCAAAATTTAAAGTCTCGTTCTGTTTGTTGTTGTTAGAGATGCTAATCTAGTAACTGGATTGAGTATTGTATCTTAATTTCCATTTGTAATTGCAGTTATTGAAATGAAGCATTTTACATGAAAGACGTTGTATATAGATTGAAGACACCATGTCTGTGATACCCACCTTATTGTGTCTTTTCTTTATAGGAGGCCGTTGTCAAGCAGTTTTTAACATCCTGTACCAATTACTCATTTGTAACATCTATCCAAACTGTAAGGTCTCCTCTTGTCCACACTGTGTAAAATGTACAACTTCTATAGCACTGCATTTGGATAAACTAGTTCTGTAACATTTGAGGAAATGACCACGATGACTGCGCTTTGGTCTAAACAAGAAAACTAAGATTAAGTGTTGCATGATGCTCCAGTCTGCAGGCATCCTTTTGGATTTATCTTGAATTACTATCTTGACAATTGGTCTTGATCTTGGGAGGTCAGCCTTGGGTGAAGAGTCTTGATCTTTGTGTTGAATTTGTCTATATACCTGAAACAAATAGAATTAGGAAGCATAAATTCAAAGTATTATATAATTTCATGTTGATGTTGGGTGTCATGAATCCAAGACAAGTTCGTGGTGATACAGGTAATAACCGGATGGAGCAGGAACTTATTCATCGAAAATTTAATGATAGTCAACGCACCCAATCTTGGAGAAGTGGTTAAATGTTGCACCAATTCACGAGCATGGTATAACTGAACATAAATCATTAAAAACAAAAATGGGGAAAAAAAAATTACCAATTATACAGTTCATCAAGTGTATGTTACTGTAATATGTTACTTTAATCTTCATGAAGTGCATGTTACTTTTATGGTTATTAAGTAATTTAATGCATTTCACTTTTTGTATCATTTTACTATTTAATTTTGTAATGGACACAAATGAAACCTATGGTAGACACAGCACAAAAGTATACAAGAGCATCAACTACACTTTTCTTTAAGCGCACGTTACTTTTTCCCAAGGTCAAAAGAGTCAACACATGTCCTTTGAATGATAAAAATACACTTACCATGGCTGAAGTGGACATAGTGGATGTTTTGAACTAAAACTCTGTGTATGCCTGTTTTGTGGTATTCCTTTTTAAAAAGCACTTCTTGTTTCACTGTAAAATTTAAATTCCCAAGGTCAAAAGTATAGACATATCTCCCTTGAATTATACAATGTTGTGATTTACGAAATGAACCAAGTGCGACAACCAGTAGAATGCAAAAAGGAGGCTTTATTTCTGAAGGGGGAAACCCCCCAACAGAGCTGGCAACGGTACAAAGTCCACAATCCAAAAACAGTATCCAATGGGCGTAATCCAGAATCGTAACCAGGGCACCAATAACAAAGTTCGTGGTCAGACAAAAAGGGTTCGGTACACAGGCGTAGGTTTGGAGGAGAAACAAACTCATAAGCCAAAGACAGTCCGAATCCAAAACCAGGGCAGTAATCACAAAATCAAGGTCGGGCAGAAAAAAGGTCAAAATTCACAGCTGCAACAAAATCCAAAAAGGGCAAACCAAAAACAATAGTCGGGCAATCCAGTCAGAAAGATAAACACTGAGATATCGAGGCGAGAAACGTAGCACAAGAAAACTAGGGAGAAAGATCTGACAAGAGTGTGAAGCAAACAGACATCTTATATACACATCCAGGAGAACACATGACCAGGGAGAACAGGTGCAATCAATGGTGACAATGATTAGGGAGAGACACGAGGGATAAACTAATTACATGAATTTGGCTGTAGCCAAAACGCAGACAGGGATCACAAGACAAACCTAAGTACAAACAACAGCTCCGGTTAAGGAGTACTAAAAGTGCATAGTCAAAAGAAAAGGAAAGCATGAGATATAAGTGGAAAACTGCAGCAGAGATAATTAGGGATAGGCAAGGAGGCGGAGACTAGAATTGGGCGACAGCTGAGAGATCATTAGTCAATTAGTAAGTGCAGCTATACAATCCCAAGTGCTTGTTAGTAAGTTAGTCCAAATATACAAGGTTAGTGTGGGTTAGTATTTAGCAAAAACAATAAACTGTTAGTATGTGTTAGTAAGACAGTAAAAGAGAGAGGAAGGAAGAACACGAGATAATGAAAGAAGATTGAAACCCAGAAACCAATAAATCACCTGAATGAGTGGCACACAAGACAAGGGACCGTGAGCAAAGATACACACATGACAAGACAGGGGAGACAAAGTGCAAAGCATGGAAATGAAAACATGGCTTGGAAACTAAATGATCTAAACATGAAAAATAATAAACAGGAAATCTAAATACCAACACACAAAACACAATCCTAAGAATAGTCAGACAAAGTCAGTGGTCTCTAAACACAAGAATCAATCATGGCACTTGGCCAGGCACAGAACTTAAACTAGACAGCAGAAACCAGAATCCTAACATACAAATGCATTTGCCAAGGTTGAAGTGGACATAGTGGTAGTTTTGAACTAAAACTATGTATGTATCTGTTTTGTGGTACATTCCTTTTTAAGCATTTCTTGTTTGACTGTCAAAAATTTAAACGCCTAAATACTCATTAAAGTGCAACTTTTGAAACTGGGAAAAGATACATTATTGATAAGGCATGTAAAAGCAATAGCTTCATGCAAAAATCATCCTCCCCCCAGAAAGGCTGAATGAAAATTGCTTTCCAGAGCAGATAGCAAGCTTGATCTCATGGTCTAAAAGATGTCAATGAAAGTACGTGTTAAAGACGTTAATTACTGGATATCCAGAAGACTTGCTGACTGCATGATAGGCCACATCTATTCTGGACATTAAAATTGAAAACGTTAAACATTCAAATTGGGTAACTGGGGAGAACAGCTTGTAAAAGTAGTGCCCTTTGCTGAAATGCACTGACTTCAACTGATCACCATCACTGTGTAAAAAATGTATAGCTTTGCAACCATTCACACCTTTGACAGCAAACTGACCACTCCAAGAAATTACTTATGTGAGTCAAATGCATTTATTCTCTGACTTGTACCAAAGTGTATAAATGTAAAGTGTATAAAACACACAACTTTATACCCGATCTTAACATCAACCTGATCTTAACATCAGATCATAAAATCAAATTTTAACATAATCTGAATAACCTTAATTTTTTTAAAAACGCTTTCATGCATAGTGTCACTTCATTGGACTGATACGTGGAACACATCTGAACTACTTAAGCTGCAGTACCACATCCCAAACAGCAGGTAGCCGACCCCCAAAGTCTTGTTCACAGTTGAATATAATATTTGTAACTCTTCGTGATTTATATGGCAAAAGAACTGGTTACAATATTAATCTATTACAGCTGCTAACAATGTCTTTATTGCTTATATCCACCTCCCCCCCCACTCTCCCTGGGACATGTTTGAGGTGCTCAGCTGCTGCAGTTCTTATCTGGGCCTCTGTGGAACTGTCCCACTGCATGACAGCAGATAAAATAAAAAATAAACACATAAAGCATGTATAATAAATAAATACAGACGCTACTGTTCAGGCTTAAGGCCCAAACACATAAGCAAAAACACAGAGTGATGAAAACATTTTTTGTGCAGCACAACTAGCACCTGTTTCTAGAGAGCTAAAAGGAATAAAAAGCTACGATAAATCTGAGACCACTGGTTGCCACGACTGCGCTCCATGAGGACACACTGCTCTCATCAGTCATGTGCAAATTCAGCGATTCTGAATACAGAATACAGTTCAGAAATGCAGGAAAAAAAGATGGACAAAGTGATGTAAAGTTGGGGGTTGACTGAGTCTTTTGTTTTTGCTTTTGCATGTGTTTATGTATGTGTCTGTGTGTATTAGGGGTACTCATGCACAACTGAGGTCTCTTTTGTCACTGCAAAAGAATGAGAGTGTCGAACACAAACAACAACAATTCCCCTGAATACTGCTAGTTCCCTGGTGTTGGCCTTTCATACTCTATTATATTACTCAGAGATATACATAGAAAATTAATGGGGGTAAATAACTTTTCTAAAACACTGCTGGTTGTTTGGTGTTGACAATTCAGATTTGATGTCTGCTGTGTGCCACAGGATCATCAAATGAGGCCATCAAATTATATCTCATGCAGTGCGTTTGGAACTCAGTTTGCAGTTCAAGATGTAAATCAAGTTACCTTATCAAGTCTAACATTAACCAACATTCTGTTTAACCCAGAACAGTGCATTTTGAAAGAAGATCTTCAAGCTTATATTTTATGACAGAAAACAATTTTGTGTTTTCAAGCCCAATTTTTTTCTCTTTTCCCTTTTTCTTTCATATTGAATAGCTGGCTATGCATCAAGATTTCCTGATCTGAGCTGGCTGTTTTCATGCAGGTTTCTGTGTACTTTGGTATGGAATTCAGGCTGTCATTGATAAAACATTGGGCTAATATCTCCCTGATATTTTCAATTTAGCCTAATAAATTATTTCAGGACTGCCCAAACTCTTTTCTCAATGTCATTTATCAACTAATTCTGGGTGTCATATAGACATCCAGATGGTGGCCTGTTGGAATGTCTATTTTCAGGTAGTTCTGGTGGTCTGTAGATGTCCAAACATCTTTGTCATTGTCATTTATCAACTAAGTCTGGCAGTCACATGGAAGTCCAGATTACGGCCTGGACGGACGGACGTGATATCAACTTGTCTTGGATGTCCACAGATGTCCCTTGCTCAGTGGGTTGTGTACATGTTGAAGGTGCCAGGTGAAATTCGAAGTTGTTGCCTTGAACTCGCTGAGTTTCGGGGATGATGGATCACAGAATTTGCATCTCGCCCGATGCTTCTTTCTCCCTCATTCCTCAAAATCTTCATGATCTTTGTTGGCAAATGTAATTATCCGCAAAGTTGAAAACATGGTTTACGAAGAAAACACAATCCACATTTGGAGCTGCGAGACTGTGGTGATTCCATCAAATGATGGAAGCCTAATGAGAAGTGGGCAAGTAAATCCTGAAGGAGGCAGTATAGTGCAACGTGCAAGAGGAGGAAAAAGCCGTGTCACCGTGGTGTCTCGCAAAATGACTGTAATCTCAATAGGCCTACAGGTAAATATTTTGGCAAAAAAAATGAAAGATTTACAAAACCGACAAAATACGTCAATATTTAGCGGTCTTGGCCCGATTTGCCGAGGCCAAGGATGAGTCCGAGTCACGGCAATCCGAGGCCAAGACCGGGAAAAACCGGCCTCGAGTCCTCCGATACTTCTAGTTACGCAAAATATCATTAATTGTACCCACCAATCACCTGCTTCATTATTTGGGAACAAAATTGAAATAAACAAATTAATCCTTTCGTTCTGGTACCCCATCAGGTTATTTTACTGACCCAAGAATTATTTGAACACAGTACGCACTGAGAGTTTGTGATACTATTCTAAACTTTTTAGCCTCCTTTTTGCCAGGATCAGTGCTTGTAGTCTCCCTGGCAAACTGTCATCAAGTTTGGTGCAAATATCCTCTTTTCCATTCAACACTCGCTGGAACAGAGTCTGGAGCTGTTTCTTGTTCGATGGTGTGGCGTCCTCACGCTGTCGCTCCATTTCATCCCAAAGGTGTTCAATCAAGTTCAGGTCTGGGCTTTGAGGTGGCCAATCCAGAAGATCGAAGCATTTATTCTTTATGACTCCTTCGATTCGGTTGGCTGAGTGCTTCAGATCATTGTCCTGTTGGATTATATAATGACGCCCAAACAGCCCGGATGCATTATTTGGTGAAATATTTAATTCTTCAATTTTTTCTGTTGGAATTCGTTGGAATTCGATAGCCGAGTGGCAAAAACCAATGGTAACACCAAAAACAAGTAAAAGTAAAGGTCCACCCCTCACAGAACAAAGAAAACAAACAATCTCCCCAAAATCATGACAGTGTTGAGCTAAAATCTTTGTTGAAGGGGCCAGAAGCAGCAGTGATGTTACCGTGGTAACTCTGCTGCTTGTATTATCACATCCCAACCAATCTTAAGCACTTGGTTGAAGGCTGCATCCATCTTCATATGACTCAACACCTAAATGCATCGCATGGCAGCGGAAGTTCTTGATGAATGAACTGGGGCTTCAGTGGCTCGAATGAGGCTTCACTGAGCTGCTTTCTACCGAACAAGACCCTCCTCCTGCATCACGCATAAACCTCCCCTAAACCACGATAATTCCAATACTGGCTGGCATTTCTCTAAACTCTACTTATGAGTGTGAGTGTAAATGTTCTACGTTGCAAAAAAAAGACCAAGCCTGTCTTACCAAGAATTTTTGTCTTGTATTCACACAAACACTAATTTCTGATACTTGTTTTTCAGTGAGACCAGGATGCCAATGAGGGGAGATAACTGACTCATTTCCAGGCTTGCCAATGGATTTAAAAAAAAATTCAGTTTACAAGCAAATCTTAAATTCCACAAACATATATTGACTTTTGAGAGAGAGAGAGACAAAAAAAGGAATTTGAACCTTGTAAGATTAAAAGACTTACACTTTTGTATGCAGAAGTGGTGAAGCTGAGCCCATTTAAGACCCTCCATTCTCACCAGCAGTTGGCTGTTTGCCAGGCAGCTCCTCACACTGGTGTCTGTGCTGCATATGAGTCCCCTTTAAAAAAACACCACAGGGTTCAGCCGACAGTGGAGGTTTTGAGAATGACGGCAGGGATTTTGTGAAGCCCAAGCATGTTTTGTTGGCGAAACCAATCCATACATTAGCAACCTGAATAGCGTTTTTTTTTTTGCAAAAGAGCAAAGATGTTATGAGCCTGAGCACAGAAAGAAACTTCATCCTGCATGTGCGAATCCTACTGGCACTAATAATTTCAGTTGAGCCAATGAAACTCACATACGCTCCTTTACATTCAGATTTTTTATTTAAGGAATTCGCCTGGACTCCAGCCAGCTACCCATATGCTCAGACTCCGTGGTTCTCAAACTCGGCCCTGGGGCCCCCCTGTGAGTGCTGGTTTTTAATCCAACCACAATTGCTAATGCAGGCTGTTGATTTGTCTGCATTTCATGCTCCAGTACCACTAACAAAGAGACAATTCGTTAAAATAAAGCTAATTTAAGCTCATTATCAGTAGGAATAAAGACTGTCAAACAGTCTGTTATTTGCTCACGTCGTGACTTACATAAGCTACATTACATGCGGGTACAAGCACTGCTATAATTTTTTAAAAAATTGATTCTCTAAATTTTGAAATCCTCCTCTGTTTACTACAGCTCTACCTCACAGGACACACACACACACACACACACACACACACACACAAACCATATAGGCGAAAGGAACGGGCCTAGACTCCCAAGTGCAGTTCAGCATCGGCAGGGCGTTTATTGGGTTTCACAAAGCTTATGGTCAAAGACAGAAATGGATCAATAGCCAGGCAAACAGTAATGCAGAATAGACAGAATCGAAGTCAGGAGACAGGCAAAGTACTTCAGTAACCAAAGAATCAGTCCACACAAAGACAATAACAAAAATAACAAAAGAGCTAAGGGAATGGAAGGGGAAGGACGGTGATAGGAGAGAGAGAGGAAAAGGGTGGAGTTCTAACTCTAATCTAACTAATCACCCGTGCCTCACTAAACTGCTCTCAGGTGTGGATAGCCAATGAGAACAGCGAGAGAGAAGGAAGAGGAAATACCTAACTGAAATACAGGGAAGAGAGTGTGATGAAACTGACAAGACACCACGAGACAGAACCGAGAGAAAGACACTGAAGACCAAAGACAGCGCAATCTTACAGCAACATACATACTCTAAAAGAATAAATATGATAAATAAATAAATAGCAAACTAAAACATACTAAAACATACTAAAAACAAACATATAAATCACCAATTTCTAACAATAGGCTGTAAATACAAACGCCCAAAATGGCCTATATTAATGTTTAAGTGAAAGATGAGCAATGGGGGAGATCAGCTGGCATTTTTTCATAGAGACAAAGTCTGCATTGGGAGGAGACCAGGGCGGTGGTTGAGGAGAACATAACTGAGGACTGGTGTTTGACTCCACTAAACTGCAAGTTTAACATTTACAACAGCAAGTTTTTTAATAACTGTGATTTCCTTATCCTAACCTGAACCTTGAGGAAGAGGTAACTTTATCCAAAGCCACAATGTTAATTTTTCTCACCGTTTGTTGTGGAGAGCGCGGTGCCACTGTTACTTCCGGAAGTCAAACAACCATCCTTTATGTTTCTTTGGGCGTGAGAACTGGTTGGTTCATTAATAAAAGACTTGGCAGCCATGTTAGCAAGTGCAGACTTAGTCAAGAACACATTTTATTAAAGTCTTCATTCCCTCGCAGCTGTCACAGCATGGAGTCATTATTCCCTAAAACTTCTGTAATGTGAATATAGGCCACTAGATGGCAGCATTTACCTTTTTTTGTTCAGCTCAGACTGGAGTCATGTTTAGACATGTCCTGGACATGTCTGGGGCAAGTCTCAGAAAATTAAAAAAAGAGGTCTAAATGTGGGTGGGGTCTGCAAAAGAGTATATAAGGAAAAGAATTGAGACAGTAAAGTAGTAGGAGAAATTGCAAGAAGATGACCAGACCTGCCATTCTGTTCAAGACCTGTGACGTTTCTTTTGTGGATTTCTTTGCCTGTGTTTGAGCATTTTCTTCATCCAGGACATCACCAAGCCACCCCACTAAAAAGGGACTGTAATTATTTCTGTTTTTTTCTTATTTATCAATCTTGGTCTTTAGTTGTAGGTTGTTATTAGTCTTTGTCTTTGTTAAAAATTAAATGTGTTTTAGTTGTTAAAACTGTGTTTGTCATCCCTTGCCATTGCTGTTGTGTTATAAATGTAATAACAAATTGGGGCCATAACAAATTGGGGGCTCAAGGTCCGGGATAGACCATTGTGTGAGTAATTTATTGAAAATCTAACATTCCAAATTGTGAAATTGTTTTTGTGAATTTTCCGAGATATATATTGACAACAGCAATGGATGATTTCTTGGCATCACCAACCGTAGGGGTTTTGAAGTCTTTTAAAAAGACAGAACTGCTAGAAATTTGCAGACAGTTGGAGCTGACAGAGATAAAACCAGCCATGCGAAAAGCAAGACTGGCTAGAGAGATAGTTGAATATTACATTGATGAAAATGTGTTTGCACCAGGAGATCTGGAACAGTTTCCAGTGGAAAATCCAAATATAGAAATGGAACTTAAATTAAAAATGCAAGAGAAAAAGAAAGGGAGGAAAAAGAGAAACAAAGAGAATGAGAGAGAGAAAGAGGAAAGAGCAGAAAGAGAGAGACAGAGACAGAGAGATTTTGAATTAGAGAAATTCGATAGAGAAGAAAGACTCCAAATGGAGCAACTAAAAATTAAAATTGAAACTAAAAATAAATTTTGTGCCAGTCAGGAGGTAAAACTGGTGCCTCCATTTTCAGAAAAGGATGTTGACAACTATTTCCAGTGTTTTGAAAAGGTAGCAAAGAGTTGCCAGTGGCCAAAGGAACACTGGCCTCTGATGTTGCAAACTGTCCTCAAGGGTAAAGCTCAACAAGCCTATTCGGGTTTGTCTGCCGATGATTCCTCTGATTATGAGGTTGTCAAAAAGGTTATTTTGAGAGCTTATGAGTTGGTTCCAGAGGCTTACCGACAGAAATTCAGAGGTCTGAAGAAATCTGAAAATCAGACTTATGTTGAATTTGCTAATGAGAAGCAGGTTTGCTTTGAGCGCTGGTGTACTTCTATGGAGGTCAAGGATGATTTCAACTCACTAAAAGAGATGGTGTTAGTTGAAGAATTCAAGAACTGTGTTAAGGATGATGTTAAGACCTACCTTAATGAGAAGCAAGCACTGAACTTGCAATCAGCTGCCAAATTTGCAGATGAATATGTTCTCACACATAAGTCCAAATTTCAGTCTAGCAGTAACAATAAATGGTCCCAATTTCAGAAAAAGGGTTACGGTGATACCCAAGATTCCTCACCCAAAGACAAAGACAAATCTGGTGATGGTGCTCAGAAATCCAGTAACAGGTCTGATCAAAGTGTGAAAGCTGACAGTGACAAAAGTGGTCTAGTTTGCAGTAATTGCAAGAAATCTGGTCATGTTACAACTAACTGTTGGTTCCTTAAAGCTAAGAAAGAAAAAGAAAAGGATACCAAACCAAATGCCTTTGTGAAAACAAGGTTAGAAACCCCTGTAGTAGATAACCAATCTGCTAAATTGCCTGCTTCTTGTGGGGCTAAAAAGCCTAATACAGCTGACTTTGTGAGGGAGGAATTTCTTCCATTTGTGTCAGAGGGATTTGTGGCTCTGAATGAGCATACTACTCCTGTCCCCATATATATCCTAAGGGATACCGGAGCTTCTCAGTCACTTTTGTTGATGGACTCCTTGGAGTTACGTGATGAGACCGCTTCAGGGGATTTCATACTTGTACAAGGTATTGAAGGGAGGACTGTATCTGTACCCCTGCGCTCTATATTCTTGAAGTCAGATTTAGTTACAGGACAGGTAAAGGTGGGACTTATGTCAAGTCTACCTATAAAGGGTGTTTCTCTGTTGCTAGGCAATGACCTGGCTGGGGGCAAAGTAGTTCCCCCTGTACATCTTACTTCACAGCCGAGCACTGAAGATGGGGATGAGGACCCATCTCTGTATCCTTCTTGCGCAGTGACTTGTGCTATGGCCAAGAAGGCTAAAGAAGAAGATGATGTGGTGCCGTCCAGTACATTGAATAGTCAGGACTCAGGTGGTTCGCCTCATGACTCTGATTGGCCTACTATGGTTTCTCCGTTTGAGGACTTATCAGATACTTTTATCAGTTCTCTATTCAGCCAGCCGGATGGGTCTGGTGATTCTGATGTGTCTGGAGACTTGTCTCTGTCCAGAAAGCGGTTGATTGAGGAGCAAACTAATGATCCTGAAATTGGGGTACTAAAGAGGAGAGCCCTTCCAGAAAAAGAAATAGATGCAGTTCCAGTTGGGTATTATCTCAAGGATGGTGTGTTGATGCGGAAGTGGCGCCCTCCTGATATCCCTGCCAATGCAGATTGGGCAGTGGTCAGGCAAATTGTTGTTCCGAAGGTCTGCAGGAATGAGATCTTAACAATGGCTCATAGTTTACCTTTAGGAGGTCATCTTGGTGTTAACAAGACTGTTGATAAGATCATGAAACACTTCTTTTGGCCTGGGCTTCGGAAAGACGTTTCCAACTTTTGCAAAACCTGTCCTATTAACATGCTAAAGTCTTATCATGACAGAAATGCTAGAATTGCAGCTGTCACTTCAGATTCTCCAATGGTCGAAACGTGTGAAGATGAGGGGGAGTTTCAAGATGATGAACCAAGAATTAAAGCTGAAGTTCTTTCATGTAAATTGTCAAACACTGAAGTGTTGCAAAATCTTGATGTAAAACTCCAGCACTTAGAACCCTCACAGAGAGATCAGTTTGAAAGGTTGATCAAGAAATATGAGGATTTGTTTCCTGATGTTCCAAAGAGAGTTACTATAGCCTCTCATGATGTACATGTTGGTGATGCCAAACCAATAAAACAGCATCCATACCGGATGAATCCTGAAAAGAGAAAGATTGCTGAGAAAGAGGTTGAGTACATGTTAAAACATGATATTATCAGACCCTCCAACTCCGATTGGAGTTCACCCTGTGTGCTAGTTCCAAAACCTGATGGAAGTACTAGATTCTGTACAGATTATCGCAAAGTCAATGCTGTAACTAGAACTGATGTGTTTCCAATACCTTGGATTGATGATTGTATTGATAGTGTAGGGCAAGCAAAGTTTCTGACTAAGATTGATTTATAGAAGGGTTATTGGTGTATGCCTTTAACTGAGAGGGCCAAGAGCATCTCTGCTTTTGCCACACCATCTGGATTGTACCAGTATGAAGTCCTACCCTTTGGCATGAAAAATGCCCCAGCCACGTTCCAAAGGATGATACAGTCTACAATCGCCGGATTGCCACACACGGGTGCGTACATCGATGACCTGATCACATGGAGTGACTCCTGGGAAGAACATCTAAAAGATGTAGAGACATTGTTCCAGCGCCTGACCCAGGCTAACCTGACTGTTAACCTGAGCAAGAGTGACTTTGGTTGTGCTACTGTCACCTATCTTGGCTACGTCATAGGCCAGGGTAAGGTGGCACCCATAAATGCTAAAGTCCAAGCCATCATGGACTTTCCAGTTCCTGACAACAAAAAAGCTTTGCGCCGCTTCCTTGGAATGATCGGGTACTACCGCAAGTTCTGCAAGAACTTTGCTGAGATTGCTCTCAGTCTAACTAACCAACTGAAGAAAGGCGTAAAGTTCACCTGGGATGATGCATGCCAGAGAGCCTTCGATCACCTGAAGTCTCTGCTGTGTCACTTCCCCGTGCTCAAATCTCCTGACTTCAACAAACCGTTCTCCATCGCGGTCGATGCTAGCGACCAAGCTTGTGGATCTGTGCTCCTACAGAGAAGTGACTCTGATGACATTGAGCATCCCGTGGCATACTTCTCCAGGAATTTCAATGGCCACCAAAGGAACTATTCCACAATAGAGAAGGAACTGTTGGCTCTGGTCCTTTCTTTACAACACTTTGAGGTTTATGTTTGTACAGGACAAAAGCCAATGATTGTGTACACTGACCACAATCCGTTAATGTTTTTGAGTAAGATGAAAAACAAGAATCGGAGATTGTTGAATTGGAGTTTGATTTTACAGGAGTTTGACTTGGAAATTAAGCATGTGAAGGGTACAGACAATGTAATTGCTGATTGCTTATCCCGTGTTTGAATGTGTATGATATGTATGTATAGACAAGTGTTCACTTTACCATTTTGTATTGAAAAGAAAAATTTTGCCTTTATGAGTCAAAATTTTTCCCTTTTGGAATGGAGGTGTAATGTGAATATAGGCCACTAGATGGCAGCATTTACCTTTTTTTTGTTAAGCTCAGACTGGAGTCATGTTTAGACATGTCCTGGACATGTCTGGGGCAAGTCTCAGAAAATTAAAAAAAGAGGTCTAAATGTGGGTGGGGTCTGCAAAAGAGTATATAAGGAAAAGAATTGAGACAGTAAAGTAGTAGGAGAAATTGCAAGAAGATGACCAGACCTGCCATTCTGTTCAAGACCTGTGACGTTTCTTTTGTGGATTTCTTTGCCTGTGTTTGAGCATTTTCTTCATCCAGGACATCACCAAGCCACCCCACTAAAAAGGGACTGTAATTATTTCTGTTTTTTTCTTATTTATCAATCTTGGTCTTTAGTTGTAGGTTGTTATTAGTCTTTGTCTTTGTTAAAAATTAAATGTGTTTTAGTTGTTAAAACTGTGTTTGTCATCCCTTGCCATTGCTGTTGTGTTATAAATGTAATAACAAATTGGGGCCATAGCACTTCATGCGCTAACAAATAAAGACCTGAATAATTTATATTTAAATAAGTGTCCATTGTAATGCGCATGCATCTCCTGCGTGATTCATGCGTGACATCAAATTCAGAAGGATTACCGAATTGCAATCTCAAGTTACTTGACCAATTGAAATGAGGGGAGGGACCATATTTTCCTGTATAAAAACTGTATGCCATAGCTCAGTTAGTCAGTTTTTTACAGGGTTAAAGAAAATCGGGAGTGCTACGGACGGTTCGTGAGGGACCAGATCGGGAGAGGAGGAACCCACCTTTGCATTTTTCATCATGACACAATAAAGCCTAAGTTTTTACTTTTTAAGAATCTGTCTCTCTCCAGTTGCTTGAGGATGGGGGAATTTCTCAATATGTTGAAGATAATCCGCAACACTACTATAGGCAAAAAAGGCAGATATGAATTAATGTAGGAATTGCCATCAAAATCGGTGTTGTAGAGGTGGACAAAAAAGGGGAAATCTAAAGTGGGGACCATTTTACTTTATTCATAATACCATAATGCGACAGTACTGCCCAAAAAATCACTTCTAAGAGGGAAACATTAGGGCGTTTTGTTGCGAAAATGAATGACGAGCAACTGTTACATACTATTTGATTGTTTTTAAACAAAATGTCACACCTTATTGGAACATGCCCACAGGTAAAAGATTGAGAACTTCCCTCATCGCTGTTTAAAAGGTACAGCCAGTAGCGGAGCCACAGGGGGGCTCAAGACACGTCCCTTTTAGTCCTGGCTAGATTTCAATCATTTTCCATTGCTGACGTCTTTTTCAAATACTGTAATTGGCAACTGAAGACATGGTTTCTCTCCACATGAGATCTAACAGCGATTAAATCACGGGTTAAATTCAGTACAGTGGCGGAACAGAGAATTGGGTTGCACAAAACAGCCGTTAAAAACAATTAAAAATCCTGACCTGTTCTCAGTCATCTTCACGATTAAAAAAAGGTTAACTCTGAGATCGCTCCGCACTGAACAGGTGCTGCTTGTTCTCCCCGATTAGGGAAGACGACAATCATTCATCTGGAGGCGTATTTGCGGTATTTAAATCAACTTTAAAATTCAAAATTGCATAGCCTACCTGTCGACTCTCACGCGAATGGCTTGAGCCGGATGTTTTTTATAATCTAGGCTATTTAACTGCCGGGTGTTGTAGGAATTTTGATTTTATATTCCTGGTATTACCTTGACAAAAAGAAACTCAGACGACTCAGAGAAAAAACCAGTCAGAGGCTGAGAAGTTAATATCCAAGCCAAAGTCAATTTACTTTTTCTGCAGAAAAAGGATCGCCGCATACAGGTCCAAGTCAGCAAAGGACGAATACAGTTTCTTTCTCTTGTTTATGTAGGGATACTTGGTTGCGCACGTACTGTTATGATCTGGGGAGGATTCGGGAGAGAAAACACTGGGACAAACAGACAAAGGCGGAGAGACGCCAGAAGCGGGGGTCCAAAAGAATTTATTAAAATAAACAGAAAACTAGAAAAGGGGGAAAAACGGGCACTCCGGCCAACAGAAACACCGTGCAACTGCACTGAAGGGAGGAGAACACAGGAATCCAAAACAACCGGAGACACTAGGGGGCAGACTCGGGACAAGGGAGCTAGGGGAACAAGGGAACTAGGGAACACTCGGGAACAAGGGGACACTCGGAACAAGGGAGCTAGGGGAACTCGGAACAAGAGAACTAGGAATCACTCGGGAACAAGAGAGCTAGGGGACCAGAGGGAAGGTGCACAGGGCAGGGAGTGCAGCGCGAGCGAAGTCAGATCTGATCTGAAGTGCTGCAGAGCTGGAACAGATATAGGGCAGGGCACGGAGAGACACAGGTGTTGGAACTTAATATAATTAACAAGGGGTGGAACAGAAGAGAAACTTAATTACATGAAACAGATAAACATTAACACACAGATGAGGATCACAAGACAATCCCAAAGACGGGATAAATAAACTGGATAAATATTTCACAGTGGATAGAAAGAGACAGGACAGATAAAAATACAGAAGGTTCTGCAGGAAAACTTAGCAAAGCCAGTGAAAGAAAAGCAAGAGGCAGAGACTAGAACAGGGCGACTGCTGAGAGATCATTAGTCAATTAGTAAGTGCAGCTATACAATCCCGGGTGCTCGTTAGTAGGTTAATCTAAGATACAATGTTAGTTTGGTTGGTAAATTCTAGAAAATAACAAACTGTTAGAAGGGGTTAGTAATATAGGAAAGCAAGGGGAAATTAGTAAACAAGAAAGGAAGGAAGGCTGAAACCCAGAATCCATTAAATCACCCGAAATAGTGTCACAATCAATTAAGACAGAAAACTGCTACAAACAACGCGACCGGGGAGAAAGCAAAGACAGTACATGGGTAAGACGTGGACTGGAATAACACGGGAGAGGAATAAAATGTGAATCACTAAGACATGGACTAAGAACCAACATCACAAAAATAATAAACCTAAAATCAACTAACCAAAACACACAGACCCACAGAACACAACACGTACATCTCCATGGCTACAACTTATCTTTATACATTCCGGAGCTTTTTGTAAACAGATAAACGGAGAGCGAGAGAGAGACAAAACAACTCGCCCCTGTTATGGGCCCATCAAGTCGGCATGGCTCCAGATAAGCTAAACGCCATGACGCACTGGCCAGATTCATGGAAACTTACAGCTATGCAGGCCTAGGCTAATCAGAAACCTGCAAGTGTGCACCCTTTGGCCTAAAAGACCATGAACCCAAGCAAAGGAAGAGCAAGCAAGGAAAAAAACTAATAATAATTTGCTGAATCAATAAAAAATGATTCTACACCGGGTGCCACTTTTTTTTTAATCAACCCACAAAATACCAAGAGTGAAAGTCCACGTTTCATTGGAACACGGACCAGTTAAATCACGCGAAGCATTGGCTAATAAATAAGTAAATTATATTTCTGCACTGAATTTAGCCCATGATTTCATCGCCGTTAGATCGCATACGGTGAGAAACCATGTCTTCAGTTGCCAAATACCATGATTGGAAAAGACATCAATAAAGGAATGATTGAGATCTAGCCAGGACTAAAAAGGACGTGTCTTGGGCACAGCCGAAGGAAGATTCCATTAGTCGGTACACACTGATTACTACAAAATAACAGTGTTTGATTTGGTGATTTTCTTTTAACTTTTTAACAATGTATCGTTTGTTTGACATAAAAAATATGTCCACAAACAGAAACACAATTACATAGCAGAGGAAGGGCTCTATCTTACGGCTTGTGCAAAGCCGCGCAAAGCATGACACAAGTGTCTTTGCTCGTGTACGACCAGCGCAAATGTAATTTGTCAATCCAGTGCATAGATGGGAAAGATAGCAAATTGCACCAAAATTAGTGCCCATGAACATGTTGGTCTTAAAATGAGGTGTGGTCAGGCAAATTGTAGGCATGTTGCTATCATGAGGTGGCATAATGCTTACGTGCCATTGACCAACTAAAACCTGGTCTTAAATCAATCCTCAGTTTTCAGCTATTATCTTAAAGGCCCATTACTGACAGGGTAGATCCACTATACCATAAAGTTCTCCAAGATGAGTTTGGCTCGCATAAATTTACATAAACCTACGTATGGTAGTCGAATCCATAGTGTTCCGCCAGTGACAGTAAAGATCCACAAATTGATAAGGCAGTGGATTTGCAGTCATGCGAATATACCTACAGTATATTCAGTACAGTATAAAGGAGTTTTCTCCTTTAATTGATGGTGCAGTAAGGGTGGGGAGAAGTACAGGGAAGGCATGCTGTGAATTGCCTGGGCCGGTTTCGAGCCCAGGCTGCTGCAGGCAGGAGTTTGCCTTATCGAACGCGCGCTTAACCGATTAGCCACCGGGGCGCCCCAGTACATGACTTTTTTTAATCTATGGCAGTAATAATGTCATTTTTAACAGAATACTGCCGTGATGGTGCTGTATCCTTGTCTAAAGCTAGACTGTGTGGAGCTCAAAATACAATTATCTGTTAAAAAGACTTTTAGTTGCTCATTTATAAAGGATTCAAATAATTTGGCCATAACAGATAATTTGGAAATTGAGCGATAATTATCTAAAATGGAAAGTCCGCCTCCTTTTAACACTGGGAGAACAATTGCTGATTTCCGAGGACTGGGAATAGATCCACTGAATAGACTAAGGATAATAATGGAGGAAATAGGCCCAGCTATCACGTCTGCAACAGTTTTTAAAAAGAAAGGTTCGATCTGGTCTGGACCAGCAGACTTTTTGCAATCTAGGCTTAACAGCGCCTTATGTGTTTCAGAAATGGATATCATTGAAAAACTGAAATTGTTTGAGTGTGTGGGGGGGCCAGCAAATATTGCCTCAGTGCTACCTGGAAGACAGCTCTGTGTAAGTACTTACTCCTGCTTTGATTAAATGTTTATTAAATACATCTACGACATTTTGTTTACCCCTTACTTCACCTTGATCCATTTTTAAAATTTCAGGAATAGACAGAGGTGGAATATCACCTGAGGAAGATTTTACTAATTTCCAAAATTGTTTGGGGTCATTTAGGTTTTTATTTATCAGATTCAGGTAGTGCTCATTTTTTGTATTTTTTCTTAGTTTGGTACACTAATTTCTTAAGATTCTATAGTCTAGCCAGTTTTTTTCATTGTCAGTTCTTGTAGCTTTTGCCCAAGCATGATTCCGTTCCCTAATAGCAGCGGCAATTGTATCATTAAACCAGGGGTTATCTCTACCTCTCACTCTGTCCTTTCGAAGAGGTGCATGTTTGTTAACAATTAATAAGAAAGTCTTTTTAAAAATCCCAGCATAATTCAACATTATAGACAAGTTTTATAGCACGATTGAAAGAAATCCTTCAAAGTGGAATGTGTAGGTTCCTGTACAGTGGCTCCAATAAGTATTTGTACACTACTTGAAAATTCGACTACATAACAGCTTTTGTATATTCGGCTAAATGCTTGCTATTGTGTGTAAAAGTGACTACAATATTTGATAATCAATATGTTTTAAACAAATATTTAATGTCAAAATGGCATATTTGGTCAGAAAGGCGATTATCTGACCCAATACGTATCTGTACAGTTCCATTAGTGAGTCACAAAACTTATAATACTCACCTAAAATTGATTCAAGATGTTTACAGGACATGGTTCACTCACTTGGTCTGATTTGGTCAAGCGTGACCATATTGGACACTCCCTCTGTACACAGACTGGCCTATGTAAATGGCCTGACCATGCCCATAATGTATTCCTGTGATATATGGCTAAGACGGGCGAGATACCCCGTCGAATGCGGGAGCAAATCATTCAGCTACATGAAGAAGGCCAAAGCACCAGAAAAATTTGAACTCGGCTATCGTTACGCCACACGACCGTGCAGTACATCATCAAGAAGTACAAACAGTCTGAACGCATAGCCAATGCTGCCAGGAAAGGACGTCCCAGGAAGACCAGCCAGCGCACTGACCGGTACATCTCCCTGCTGGTACAGAGGGGTAGAGAGTCCTCGGCCTCCAGTCTTGCCACCAAAATGGAGGAAGCAACTGGAAGCCATGTTTGTGCCCAGGCCATCCGTAACCGGCTCCATGAAGTACAGAAGTGTACAAATACTTATTGGAGCCACTGCATATTTCATACAGAATTGTTCATAAGTTAAGAAATTGCCAGTCGTGTCCATCAAGTCAACTATAGACCATATATTCCTCTCATACCCATCTTCAAAAAATAAGGATTTACAGTGGCTAAAAAACAACAATCGAAAACGATCATGAAACACGTACATTGCTTTCAATCCCCAAGTTAAAAAAGCGCAAGAGGTCCAGAGTCATAATCGCTTTCCGTGTTAGTAGTTGTGAAATCCACCGCTACGCTGGTGAAACTGAAACTGCCATGCACATGGACTTCAATTACGCGTAAGAATCTCATTACTTGACGCGTTGTTTGAACAAATCTCGAAAAACTTGAGACCTAGCCGTAAGCGCGAGAATGCGAAGAAAGTTGGCAGCCTTGCGATTAGGCTATTTATTTTTAAAACCATTCAGCTTAGCTCTCTGAATAGCCTGCCCGGTTGGGCTTTCGTGTTAGTAGCCTATGCATCGAGCCCCAGTGCATCATCCCACCTTGCCAAAATGAAAACGCATGTCTCGTCATTTGCAAATGCCAATAGGTCACCTATATCCCTGCCAGTGATAACCCAATTTAAGTCATTTTCTGGTGATGGACATTTTACACAAGGTCATTCTACATCATGTAAGGAATATTCCGCGAAAAAAAATCTAACTGATATCTCTAATATTGTCTGGGTGAAGTCATTTTAGAGTTTTGGAATGACATGTCCTGAAACTAGGCTGGTTAGCTTGACAAGACGTTAATCTACAAATGCAAATGCTTCATTTCTGAAATTTCCGTGGTGAAACGACGCAATCCGTGGAGAAATCAGCACTCCGTTTAAATCGCAGCCGTAACTTCGACTAACCTGCTTTACGATGGTGCGCATTGTCGACAACGTTCATTTTCAATGGTTTTTTATTTATGGATGCTGATAGCAACATCTTGTACAATTTATTAGAGTGGAAAAACAACATCGTACAAAATTA
Source organism: Gymnothorax reevesii (assembly GCA_029721435.1). NCBI lineage: Eukaryota > Metazoa > Chordata > Actinopteri > Anguilliformes > Muraenidae > Gymnothorax > Gymnothorax reevesii. Next base: position 18,063,906 of record CM056579.1, read on the forward strand.
AAGTTGCAATCATAAGCACAAGATTCAACATGATAACAGGCGTTAAATTCAAAATTTCAATTCTTTAAATGACACATTTCTGTGACCATTCCAAGTGAAGACAAAGAAACTCCCATTCTTGTTGCAAATCTTCAACTTGCCAATGAGCAAAAAACAATAAAAACAACAAAGTAAATACAAATAAAAACTAACGCTATTGGGTTTCATTTATTCACATCAAATGTCATTCATATTTACAACATTCAACTCCTGTCTTCACTTCAAGAAGGCCATTTCTGGAATCTTCCCTGCAGCCTTGAGCTGAGAGAAGATATGCGCGGCCCTGTTGAAATCCCAGGCATTGTCCTGAAGACACTTTTGCGACCACTCCGGGTTCATCCCAGATTTCTGCGAGAAAGCAGCGAGCATTTCCTGCTGCGGAGCGGTTAGCGTGGGCACGGGGATGCTGGAGGGCGTCGGGGCAGGGGCGGCGAAGGCTCGCCGGATCTCCTCTGTCGTGGCATTCCTCAAAGTCAGTTCGTCGTTCACAACACACAAACCAGCATTTGCGGCCGGCACTGTTATGAAGACCCGAGAGAACGCTCTGACTGAGTCTCTAGATTTACCATCCACTTCTTTGAACACCCCACTGACCGTGAATGATAGTAATGTGTTCGTGAACATGTTGACATCGACGTTAAAGGAAGCAGTGTCATGCTGGGTCTTGGGCAGCTCGTTTAAGAAGGTAACCACGTTCAAGCGCCTGTGCTTCAAAAGGCGGAATCGTGTGGTGGGATCCTTAAGACTCTTGATGTTGCGGTTGTCCTTGTAATAATCTCCCAGACTGCTCCTCGAGGGGTTCTGCCCAGAGAAAGCTATGCTGAGGGAAAACACAGCCCTGTCATGGTAGCCGTCCAACAGAGGCTGTCTGTCACCCGAGTCATAAACCATGTAGTATTGTTGTAGGAACCGCGATATGAGAGTCTTGATTTCGTCCGAGGCGAAGTAGCTTCCCTTGCAGGGGGGCAGAGTTGTGGAGTTTGACTCCAGGTCAAATCCTATGGGAGCAGGGAGATCAAATCCATCCAGCTTGAGTAACCGTGGAAACCGTTTTTGGATCGCGCTGATGTAGGCGGCCCGGTCCTTGAAGTGATCGCACAGCGGGTTTCCGGTCAGCCACAGTTCGGTCAGCTTGAAGCCTTTCACTCTGTCCAGCTCCTGCTCGCTTTTCAGCTCGTTGTCTGAAAGATTGAGGGTCTTCAGTTTTGGCGCCTTACCGACCAGGTCTGCTAAGTCCTCCAGCTGATACAGCCTGTTGTTGCTCAGATTTAGGCATATTAGCTCAGGAATGCTCTCCTCAATGATCTTGATCACAGCCTGCATGCAGCTATTCCAGTTCAGAATCATTTTGATGTTCTGAGAAATCAGCTGTCTGTCTCTTCGAATGCTGCTCAGGTCAAGTGCTTGTTGGGAGCCATCAAACCGCTTTGACATGCATTGCTTTATATGGTCAAGGTCCTCTGGCTTCAGATAATTCAAAATGGAGGCTGGAGGGTTGCAGGGGTTACTAAGTAGAATCACCCTAAAGCCGTCACTGTCCGTGATCTTGCGTGACACCTTGACCAGTGCATTGGCAGTGGTAGCATCATCAACGAGAAACTGAGCCTTATTCCCCTCTACGCGATACCGTATTGGAGTGAAAGGCACAGAGCAAAGGTTCTGCAGAGCAGGGAGAAGCCATTTCTTGTCGTATTTCTTCCCATGGAGTATAGTAATCTTGAACCATTTTTTGCCGGGCCCTCGTCCACCACCGCCCATTCTGTAGCCTCCACCACCTGCAGCGGTACCACCGCCGCCGCCAACACTTACACCTCCTCTTCTCTCTTGGTCAAATCGCCCATCACCCCTGCGATTATGTCCCATGTATGGGTTGTATCTGCGCCGATCATGATGGTCTTTGTAGTAGCGGCTATCGCCTGCCGTCGCCATCTTCTCTGGAAAATCACCACAAGCAACTAGTCTGAGTGGAATACACAGCTAAGCGCTTGTGCAACCAGTATTCGATGAGCTAAGTGACGTCACAGAGCATTCATTTTCAAAGGTAGAAAGAAGTTCCCAAACCGAATGACACCCAAACTATCAGGCGTTCATCCGCCGGAGGTAAACTAAAAGCCGATTGAAAAAATAATACGCCAGGCTTGTGGAAAGCAACTTCCGTGTAAACGAAGGGTAAATAAATTAATTCACTTTAATATGTATGATGTTAGAAATTAATTTTTGAACTTTATTTCGAAACTCCATAATGTAACCTATCATTTACAGCCATAAACTCATATCTCATATTTTTGTCACTTTTTATCACAGGGACTACTTGACGATCTTTATCTCAAAATTAGATCAGGCGAGTTTTGCCGTGTTTTCACGGGCGGGGTCACAAATATTAAATGCTTTTTTCCTTTGTCACAGTATCACATCGATCCCCAAAATAAGGGATATTTTCTTTGAAATAAAAAAATAAATTTAAATAGTCCTTATTATTTTTTTCGAAGCAGCAGGGAGCCACTGAAGTGCCGCGTCCCCACAGCCGCGGGTTTCCGACCCCTGCCGTGGACTGTGGATGACAATTACCTCGTTTGCTCGAATCTTTGTGTGGGCGGTTACACTCCAGAGTGGGTGAGAACCGGCGAGAATATGAATATTCAGTTTGCGGTGTTTCGTAACTGTGATGGGTGTTGAGTATTAGACGCAAAATGCAGAGGCCAGAACTAAAAGGCAAAAAACAGCTGTGAACGGGGAGACTCAAACAGAATAAAAATGCGAGACTCGCGCTACCAACGGACCTGAAAGTCGTCCGGGGTAGAAGCAGGCGAGACCGAAGGGACAAAAAGTAAAGGGAAAATAAAACAAAGTCTCCCTTTCTCACTACCACTAACCCTAAAATATACAACTAACGTTCCTAACAATTCTCTGTCTAGAGACCTTACCGACTAAAACGCAAAAGTAACACTGACACTCTAGCAACGGAAGCGAGGCGGAACTGGAGCATTTAGAGTCCGGGCAACGTTCCCAATTAATGCCAGCTGGCCCAGGAATCCGACTGTGAGCAAAACGATATTGTCCCGGACGAGAGCAGCAAAGAAGCTCTCAACGCCTCCAAACCATGACAGTAACACTGCAACACGTTTTTTATTGGCGTAAATTCTCCGCATATTTCCTATTGTAACCCCTTTAATATTTCCTGGAGGGACTGCTAATTGGAGTAGCCCCGATTTTAATGCATTAGTTTTGTTAAGCCCGGTACTGTCTTGATTTAGAATAAATCCAGGGGAACTAAAAAAAGTGATGAACCAACCCACCGTGTACAAAACGTGTTTGGGGGAGGGGATTATGTTTTATGGTATTCATTCCACAGAAATATATGTTTCTTATATCTCTGTGATTCATTCACTGGAAGGCGATCAGAGGGTGGGTGACCTTAAGACAGGGCGGTTCTCCGGATGAACTGACGGCTCAGGTTTACATATCATTGCTGGAAAAGCTGCAATTTAGCTTCTCGGTTTATTGTGAAAGTGCATGTATAACAGTATCCCGTGATAAAAGTAGACTGTGCCCAAGAAGGACGGACCGTGCCATCTATATTCGGGCGAAGGGTAATCGCGCCAACTTTTAGCCTGTGATCTATCCAGGCCTTGTCCAGACCTGCGTGCTAAAAGTGTGGTGGTTGCGCAGCTACAAGTTTAGGTTCCAGCAAGAAAACAACGTTTTGCTCATGCTCTGCTCGAAGGGACGTTTTGTGTTTTCCTGGAACTGATTTTGATGTTTTTCACGGAAGAAGGAGACCAGCTATGAATTCGGAAGATTGGTTTCCATCACCACGGACGCAGCGATTCGTGAGTAAAGAGATAAAGGGAGCCAAACTCACTTAAAAGCAAGCGGACGTCATTCTTCTTGCCAAAACAAAAGAGATCACTGATATTTGAAAGAATTTTTGCCGGTGGCGAAGCGTTTTAACCGCAGTGACTGGGGGTTGCTAGCGCTAGCCAAAACCGAGAGCTCTCTGGGTAATGTAGTTGAATACTGGCGCCAGTGCACTAATTATTCCATTTATACTCGGTACCACGTTTATTTTCTGTGTCGAACATACAAATGCAAAGGGCTGAGTTTCTGTTCTGAAAAAAAATACTGTTGTGGGGAATATAGGTATTTACCCTGGTAAAGTGAATGCAAGATTGTATTCTGAGTCTTTTCTCCTTTATATGGGTTTAAGGTAAACGTGACTCTGAGATCGGGTTTTACTTTCACTTTGATAACGCACGTAGTACGTTCTCGTGCTACAGCTGAGCTACTGAGTGGGCAGGATATTTTATTTGGCTATAAGTCATTTTCATTTTAAATGTCGCACCGATCTCCTTTTAATTATACTAATTGAAACAAAGCAAGCGTCAGTTTCAGACTGGGAAATCTATTAACTGTTGCAAACAAATAATATTCCCATTGTGCCAATATTATCAGATAAATCCTCTCTGGTCTTTTGTCCTTGTTTTGTTTTATAAAGGGTAACATTAAAAATTGCTATTTCTTAGCCTAAAAGGTGTTCAGGATTCTGTTTTTTTTTCCCCAATGAAAGTATAATTTATCTCATACAATTTCCAATAAGGTGGATCTCTGGAGCTGATTCTCTAGCAGAGCTTTATTGGATGGAGGCACCACGCTACAGGTCATCAGGTTTGGTAAGGACCGTTAATTAGTCAATCACTGTCTATATCACGAATATTCAAAGAACACACACCCTCTAACCGAACCCAGGCCCCGTTTCTTTCCAGTGTACAGTTAGGGTACCCAAATACTTAATGCACAGGAGAACAAGGGGGTTACACTATTATTCGCAAAAACCAATAATTCAAGTAGTGTTGGAGTTCAAGAACCACGACATGTCACAAACTGATTATGGACCTACCATATTCAAATACTAACACGTTCTCTCGCGGAAGGGGCACTTTAAATAAACAAAAAATATAATTGGCTCAGAGAGAACTTCATTTTCATCACTGATCTGCATTTGATCATGTTGTTGATCTGTAGTAATAATGGTACTTTATACCACATACATTTAACTGCCATTAAGGTCAATACAGACTTACAAACATGATCCTCGTGTCTCAAGCTCTGGATTTGCAGTCAGTTGATTGAGACCTGCTGGTGTGTTTGGCCCCGCATCATAAACCGCTGCATCACAGTGATCAGGCAGTGACTCTACATCACAGCACCTTCACTCCTGTCAGCTCTTATCTACTTTACTCTCATTAGCATCACTCCTGTTGTTTCTCTCTTGCTGTCATCAGCAGCAGCTGAGCTGTAAACTGAGGAGGCAGAAATTATCCCAATAAACTGATTATTTTACTTCATTTTCCTGGATTAATGATACAATTACATCACAAAATTCTCACAACCAGCAGATGTAGTCAGATCTCCTCTATTAGTGAATATTCAATCAGGTAAAACTTCACACACAAAATTGGTCACATTTCACTCAAGTTACTCAAAATGAAGTGTTGTTTTTTACACTCAGGGAATACCTCTATCAAGGCAAATACCTAAAATAAAACACATTTTGTAAATTTAGCAATTTTGATATAAAATCTGATGCAGTTTATCATTGTTCATTAATGTGCTCAAAATAAACTTGTTTCAAATTTGAATTAATTATATAAACTCCCTAATATGGCAGAAAGAAATAAACTCTGTTTACCTGTCAGTGAATTATTCAGATCAGACCCAGGCCAGGAGGGAAATGAGTGGAAGCAGCCATGACTGACTGTCAGTTTAAGGAGATGTTTTCTACCTCAAGCATTTCCAGTTCTGCAGTCACCACTGCTCTCATAATGGTCTGTACTGAGTCAGTGTATATATGCACAGTAATGCTGTATTGTAATGTCTGTTTTTATCAGAGCTACGAAAGTATCAGGGAAAGGTATGTAGACTCTCCGCTCATTTCATCTCTTGTGTTTAAGTCTCTTCAGTTGCTGAGCCTGACTGACTCCTGCTTGTCATTACAGAGCCCAGGGCTTACTGCAGGGCCCAGAGCTGCTCTCAGGGGCTCTGATAGATGTGGCCAAACACCTGGGTAACCTGAAGTTCAGAGTCTGGGAGAAGATGCTGGAGACGGTGCAGTACAGTGAGTATCTGGGGCTGATGCTCCAGTCATCTTTATCTTTACAAACATTTAATGAAACCTGCATGAAACTGAAGAAATAAGCTGTAATTATTGAACTGGCGTTAAACACAAACAGTACAGAGACTCTGTTTGCTTTTAGAACAGGACGATCCTGTGGCGCACTGCACTGGTCTCCATTCAATATTAGAAAACAATCAAACACAGAATTAATGTTCAATTCATAACCAATGTCTTCATGTGGTTTTGTGATTGTGTTAACCACAGAAATTCTCATGCATTCTTAACTGATTTATTTATTTCAATGATACATAAAGGTTTTAAATTCAAATCACTACAGCCACAGTATGTATATTTACAGTTGTATGAAAAAGTTTGGGCACGCCTGATCATTTTCAAGATTTTCCTTTATAAATCTTTGGTTGTTCCGATCAGCAATTTCAGTTAAATATATCATGTAGCAGGCAAACACAGTGATATTTGAAAAGTGAAATGAAGATTATAGGATTTACAGAAAGTGTGCAATAATTACTTAAACAAAAGTTGGCATGTGCATAAATTTGGGCACCCCAACAGAAAAATTACATCAATATTTAGTAGATCCTCCTTTTGCAGAAATAACAGCCTCTAAACTCTTCCTATAGCTTCCAATGAGGGTCTGGATTCTGGATGAAGGTATTTTGACCATTCTTCTTGACAAAACATCTCCAGTTCAGTCAGGTTTGATGGTTTCCGAGCATGGACAGCCCGCTTTAAATCACACCACAGATTTTCAATAATATTCAGGTCTGGGGACTGAGATGGCCACTCCAGAACGTTGTTCTTGTTCCTCTGCATGAATGCCTTAGTAGAATTTGAGCAGTGTTTAGGGTCGTTGTCTTGTTGAAGTATCCAGCCCCGGCGCAACTTCAATTTTGTCACTGATTCTTGAACATTGTTCGCAAGAATCTGCTGATACTGACTGGAATCCATGCGACCTTCAACTTGAACAAGATTGCCAGTATCTGCACTGGCCACTCAGCCCCACAGCATGATGGAACCACCACCAAATTTTACTGCGGGTAGCAAGTGTTTGTCTTGGATTTCTGTGCTCTTCTTCCACCATGCATACAGCCCCTTGTTATGTCCAAATAACTCAATTTCAGTTTCATCAGTCCACAGCACCTTATTCCAAAATGAAGCTGGCTTGTGCAAATGTGCTTTAGCATACCTCAAGCGACTCTGTTTGTGGCCTGTGCGCAGAAAAGGCTTCTGCCGCATTACTCTCCCATACAGCATCTCCTTGTGCAAAGTGCGCTGAATAGTTGAACGATGCGCAGTGACACCATCTGCAGCTAGATCATGTTGTAGGCCTTTGGAGCTGGTCTGTGGGTTGAGTTTGACTGTTCTCACCATCCTTCGCCTCTGCTCATCTGAGATTTTTCTTGGCCTGCCACTCTGGGCCTTAACTAGAACTGTGCCTGTGGTCTTCCATTTCCTCACTATGTTCCTCACAGTGGAAACTGACAGCTGAAATCTCTCAGCTGGTTTTTTGCATCCTTCCCCTAAACCATGATGTTGAACAATCTTTGTTTTCAGGTCATTTGACAGTTGTTTTGAGGCTCCCATGTTTCCACTCCCCAGAGAAGATGCAAAGAGAACAACTTGCCACTGGCCACCTTAAATACCCTTTCTCATGATTGGCTTCACCTGTGTATATAGGTCAAGGGTCAGTGAGCTTACCAAACAAATTTTGTGTTCCAATAATTAGTGCTAAAGGTATTCAAATCAAGAACACAACTAGGGTTCCCAAATTTATGCACCTGCCTACTTTTGTTTAAGTAATTATTGCACACTTTCTGTAAATCCTATAAACTTCATTTATCTTCTCAAATATCACTGTATTTGTCTGCTATATGATATATTTAACTGAAATTGCTGATCCGAACAACCAATGATTTATAAAGGAAAATCTTGAAAATGATCAGGGGTGCCCAAACTTTTTCATACGACTGTATAATGGCATGTATATTTATAATTTCCTGTGTCTGGGACCAAATCTATGGAGTTACATTCGGGTGAAAAGTTTTGTACTTGAAAAAATAAAATTTGAAACTGAAAATTCATGTGTTGATCTTGAATTTTGAAAAACATAACAACGTATTCAAAATAAAAATAAGTGTAGGAACAGGGGCGTCACTAGACTCAATACTGTACTGGGGCACAGCTGGGGCACAAAGAATGCAAAAATTTTTAAGCACTAATTTATCATAAAAAAGCATAAATAGTGCTTCAAATTATACATTCATGTCAGATTATCTTGTTGTCTGGATCTATGATTAACCACCTGAAATGGACTGATGCATTTGGCCTACTTGTGCACTTTACTCTTGACCCTCTAAACCTGGTGCAAGCAGAAAAGGAATCGCAATGAATCTTTATGAAATATTTATTGTAGCAAACGCATGTAAATTGTGCATTTGCAACAGTGCAGTAAAACAAAAAAAATTAAAGCACCCCTGTAACTGGGTTTTAAATTATTTATATTTCAGTAAAGTAGCCCATGCTATTGCACATACAGTACACAAAACAATAAAAAATATACACAAAACAATAAAGCCATATCATAGTGCATTAATCAATAATCAAAGAATCAATTTTTGAGAAGTAAGCTGTAACATCTCATTTTCATTTTTGCAAAGCAGTCAATCACTTGACAGCGGCTTAGCTTGGTGAGTTCCTCACTCAGCCAAAACATTCCCATATCAACAGTTTTGAATCAAGGCACAATGTGTGCAAAGCTACACCAAACAACTGACTCACATTCAAATCACATTTCATTTTCACTGCAGTATTAATTGTAGGCTAAACATTCATTGTGTAATTCAAATAAACCATTTCATCAAGGTATCATTAACTGCAATCATTAAACTGCATCTTATATGTTCTATTCTAATCAGTGCATCTTTACTATTCACTAGAGTCGGCTATAACTGTAGGCTCTCTTTAAGTCTTTACCAAAACTGTATACTCTCCTTTGTTATCCTCAGTGTCTCATAACCAAAGAACTCGATGAGCCCGATTCCCTGTTCATACAGAACCCATGTTTTAATGTGATATAGCTCATATATGCTCATCAAACATCGCTTGTAATCTCCAGAAACCGAGTTGACAGTGCTAGGCTGACCATTATGAATCAACGTTATGCCTATGATGAGCCAGTTAGCTATAAGGCAGCAGCTAACGTCTGCACTAGGCTACTTCAATTTACAGCCATAGCTAATTAGCTAGGGCATTTTTTGCAGGAATCTCGCAATCGCGCTGCTTGGCAGAAGCCCTGCCTAAACGTAGCTAGTTAACATGTGTCACCGGTGTGTTGGATGTATGGGCTCCAGCAGGTTGACCCAACCGGCCGGAAGCCATCTTTGCATGCCAAACGGACACTAAGCTGCGTTCACAGTGCTATGTGGAAATCGGACATATCAGCACTTAAAATGTGGCTGTTGAACTGCAAAATCTGGCATAATCAATCGCTCTTATACCGCAATTGGTGCTCAGTACTGTCTAAAACAGATTTTTAAATGGAAGTTTGTCACTGGCATCAATTCTCACACTGCCAATCACATGAATTTGGAGTATATAAGTGTTGAGTTAGATTTGTTTTAGTTCATACGTCCCCTGAAAGCACTGTCACTGGGGAAGGTTCCAAGCCTTTTTGTTCAGCTGTCACTCATGGTTCCACGCCCAGCTCAGTTGATACCACGCCCCCCACGCCACATCAGGGTCAAAAGTCTGAAACTCAAAAAACAGATTTGATACGGAAAAAAAAGGTTTGAAACTGAACAAATAAGGTTTGAAACTGAAAAAATAAGATCTGAATCTGAAAAGATAAAACATGCAACTGAAAAAAATAAGACCTCAAATGTCAAAATATATGTGGAAGTGAAAAGTGAAAATAAATAATTTATTCAAAAGAATTACCAAAGTGAATCAAAATGATATTTAACCTGAAAAAACGTTTCATTCACTTATTTTTATTTTGAATACATTGTTATATTTTTCAAAATTCAAGATCAACACATGAATTTTCAGTTTCAAATTTTATTTTTTTAAAGTACAAAACTTTTCACTCTAATGTAACTCCATACAAATCTAAAATGAGTATTTGAAACATCTCTCTCCCTCCAGCCCTTTAAATATCTCTCTTCTTGATATTTCAGCTCCTGTGATGTTGGACCCCAATACTGCACTTGCTGACCTCTCTCTCTGATGATCTGACCTCTGTGAGAAGCACTGATGCATTCCTTGGTCATTTTGAAGCAGAATTAAAGAGAACAATTATAAAAAAAGATTTCTACGGTAATCACAGGCAAAACCGAATAAAAGTTTCCCCAAAAAACATAATTCTGCATCCCACTGCTTGGAGGATTTTGAAGGTTTTTTTTTTTTTTTTTGAGTTGCTCTCTTTAATTCTCCTTCAAAATAACCAAGACATAATTGAGATCGGGGCATACAATTGTGAGATCTCCTCTGTTTATCCCACTTCTCCAGTATTGCTCAAATGGTTATCTCAACTCAACCTTTGTTTTTTAAGCTTATCTCTTGCTCCTAAGGGACCTTTGGGAGAAGTAACTCAGAAACAAATGAAAACAGAATGATACAAATGTGAGAAGCTCAAATTCATCTCAAGAGACTAGATTGAGCTACACATTTTTCCTATGGGAAGACGTTTAATGTTCAAACTGAGAAACTTTTTTTTTTTTTTTTGCAAATAATCATTAACTTAGAATTGAAAGGCAGCAACACATTGCAAAGAAGTTGGCGCAGGGGCCTTTTTACCACTGTGTTACATCGCCTTTCCTATTAATGACACTAAGTAAACGTTTGGGAACTGAGGAGACCAATTTTTGAAGCTTTTCAGGTGGAACTCTTTCCCATTCTTGCTTGATGTACAGCTTAAGTTGTTCAACAGTCCGGGGTCTCCGTTGTCGTATTTTACGCTTCATAATGCGCCACACATTTTCAATGGGGGACAGGTTTGGACTACAGGCAGGCCAGTCTAGTACCCGCACTCTTTTGCTATGGAGCCATGCTGTTGTAACACGTGCAGAATGTGGCTTGGCTTTGTCTTGCTGAAATAAGCAGGGGCGTCCATGAAAAAGACGTTGCTTGGATGGCAACATATGTTGCTCCAAAACCTGTATGTACCTTTCAGCATTAATGGTGCCTTCACATATGTGTAAGTTGCCCATGCCTTGGGCACTAATACACCCCCATACCATCACAGATGCTGGCTTTTGAACTTTGCGCCTATTACAGTCCGGATGGTTCTTTTCCTCTTTGGTCCGGAGGACACGACGTCCACAGTTTCCAAAAACAATTTGAAATGTGGACTCGTCAGACCACAGAACACTTTTCCACTTTGCATCAGTCCATCTTAGATGAGCTTGGGCCCAGCGAAGCCGGCGGCGTTTCTGGGTGCTGTTGATAAATGGCTTTTGCTTTGCATTGTAGAGTTTTAACTTGCACTTGCAGATGTAGCGACGAACTGTAGTTACTGACAGTGGTTTTCTGAAGTGTTCCTGAGCCCATGTGGTCATGTCCTTTACACACTGATGTCGGTTTTTGATACACCGCCTGAGGGATCGAAGGTCATGGGCATTCAATGTTGGTTTTCGGCCTTGTGGCTTACGTGCAGTGATTTCTCCAGATTCTCTGAACCTTTTGAAGATATTACGGACTGTAGATGATGAAATCCCTAAATTTCTTGCAAAAGATCGTTTAGGAATGTTGTTTTTAAAGTGTTCGACAATCATCTCACGCATTTGTTCACTAAGTGGTGACCCTCGCCCCATCCTTGTTTGTGAATGACTGAGCCATTTCAGGGAAGCTGCTTTTATACCCAATCATGGCACTCACCTCTTCCCAATTAGCCCGTTCACCTGTGGGATGTTCCAAATAAGTGTTTGATGAGCATTCCTCAACTCTCTCAATCTTTTTTGCCACTTGTGCCAGCTTTTTTGAAACATGTTGCAGGCATCAAATTCCAAATGAGCTAATATTTGCAAAAAATTACAAAGTTTACCTGTTCGAACATTTAGTAACTTGTCTTTACAGTGTATTCAATTGAATATAGGTTGAAAAGGATTTGCAAATCATTTTATTCTGTTTTTATTTACGATTTACACAACGTGCCAACTTCACTGGTTTTGGGTTTTGTAGTACTTCCATCAGGTTTTGGAACTAGCACACAGGGTGAACTCCAATCTGAGTTGGAGGGTCTGATAATATCATGTTCTAAAATGTACTCAACCTCTTTCTCAGCAATCTTTCTCTTTTCAGGATTGATCCGGTACGGATGCTGTTTTATTGGTTTGGCATCACCAACATCTACATCATGAGAAGCTATAGAAATTCTCTTTGGAACATCAGGAAATAGATCTTTATATTTCTTGATCAACCTCTCAAACTGATCTTTATGTGAGGGTTCTAAGTGCTGGAGTTTTACATCAAGATTTTGCAGCACTTCAGAATTTGACAATTTACATAAAAGAACTTCTCGGCCATAGGAGGATCTGAAGTGACGGCTGCAATTCTAGCACTCCTATCATAAGGTTTCAGAATGTTAATGTTAGACAACTGTTTTGGCTTTCTCCTGTCTGGAGTCTTTACAATGTAATTCAGATCTCTGAGTTTTATTATAATTTCATAAGGACCATGAAATCTAGCCTGCAATGGATTGGACTGCAAGGGTAACAAAAGAACCTTGTCTCCTGGTTTAAACTCACGGCTTCTAGCCTTATGATCATACCAAGTTTTCATTTTTCCCTGACTTGATTTCAAGTTCTCTTTGGCTAGGTCACAAGCTGCACACAGTCTTTCCTTGAACTTGCTAACATAGAACCGCATATCAGTCTGTTAAACTTTCTCTTGCTATTGTTCTCTCAACAATAGCAAAGGTCCTCTCCCGTCATGGCCAAACACTAGCTCAAACTGACTGAATCCAGTAGACTCCTACACTGCTTTTCTAGCTGCAAACAACAGCAAATGAACTCCTTCATCCCAGTCTTTCTCATGGTCATAACAATAAGTCCTCATCATTGTCTTGAGAGTGGAATGAAACTGCTCTAAGGCACCCCGACTCTCTGGATGATAGGCACTAGAAAGAATCTGCTTCGCACCTAGTTCATACACTACCTGCTGAAAAAATCTGGAAGTGAAATTGCTACCTTGGAGGCATGTTTACCATGGTGTAGCATCCCCTCTTCTTTTTAACACAGAGTGGAGGTGTCTGGGCATTGAATAGACACATTTCTTGAGTTTAGCCATTGGAATTTGATTCCACTATTGTTTTTTTTTTCTATCCCGCCACCACCCCTCACTTTGGAGGACAACTTTATTCATTTAATCAGTTATATAATTAAGTATGAATCCTCCTACCATCACCCAACAAAACACACACCCATGAAAAACAAAAAATAAAATAAAATAAAAAAAAAACTAAAATAAAATACAATACAATAAAGATTACATTCACAGAGTTTTATATTTTTGGCATTTGTAACTATTAGCTCATCCATTCCATCTCTTTGTTATTCCCAACCTTCAGCCTCCCGAATTTTATCCCATCTTTTGGCATAAATTACAAGACCCGTCTCATAGGCCATCGCACACTCAATTCTACTGTAATACATGACAAAATTCTTGAATCTCTCAAGTCTTAACTCCCCAACAGATGTCAACCTGAAAATAAATATTTTTGCAAGATATACAATTATATTACATATTTGATGTTTTTCTTTAGTTACATCACCCAGTAATACCTTAAATAAATCTAGTTGTATACTATTATACTGAGATATCCAATTTTGCACCTTTATCCAAAAAAGGGCTTTTACAGGACAGTACCAAAACAAATGGACTACTGACTCCGCTTCCTCTTGACAGAATCGACAGAGGGGTGACGGCTCAATTCCCCAGATATTTAGCATCTTTTTTGTTGCTAGAAACTTATATATTAGCTTATATTGAAAATATCTTATATTCGGATCAAGTGATGTATTGTAAAGAATTTTTAAGACTTTATTCCATGGAACTGGTGTGTCTAACAAGTTTTCCCAACTATCTAGAATTCTATATGGTGTCGCAACTAAATTCTTTATTCTTAAGTAAAATGTGTATATATGTTTATTAATCTTTATTTTCTTTAACCATTGTACCATTTTCATTTGAGGCAGACAGACTAGATGTCCTCCTGGTCTTTTAATAATTTTTGATTTCCAAGTATTTGGTAAAGCTCCAATAAGTTGATTATATTGTTGCAGTGTGCAGACAGTTCCATAAAAACTACTTAATTGTCTGTAGGACATAATTTTATTTTCCTCATTCACTATATCCTTTAAAAAAATAATTCCGTTATCGAACATGCGTTTCCAGAAAATCATTTTTCTATCAACAAGTATATTGGAATTTAACCATATTATTTGTTGTAGAACTTGTTCTGTATTTTCTGGTGGATGAAACTGAAATTGCAACCAACTCTGTAGAGCTTCTTCCAGAAAGGTGGAGACACTGAAAAACATGTCAGTAATTAACTCGATATGCACAGGTTTAATCTGCAGGAATGGGAAGAATCCTTTTTCAAACATAGGATGGACACTTTTAAGTAACTTACTGGAAAACCAGTTTGAATTGAAATAGAATTTTGGAATAAGGGAGGCCTTCAGTGAAAGATTTAAAGCTTTTAAATTTAATAATTTTAGGCCACCAGATACATAATCATTGTAGAAATACACACGTTTAATTTTATCAGGTTTGTCATTCCATATAAATTTAAATATCTTCTGTTCATAAGTTTTGAAAAATGATTCTTTAGGAGTTGGTAATGCCATGAATAAATATGTAAACTGGGATACAATTAATGAATTAATCAGAGTTATTTTGCCATAAATGGTCAAATGTTTCCCTTTCCATGGGAGAAGAATTTTTTCAATTTTACTCGGTTTATTATTGAAATTAACCGTTGAAATTTCACTAATATTTTCTGGAATGTGTATACCGAGAACATTGACCGGTCCATCTGTCCAGTGAAGTGGTAGATTGCATGGATGAGTGAAATTTTTATTTTTCAAGGAACCAAGTCTCAGTATTTGACATTTTTCGTAATTAGGGTTCAGCCCAGATTGTTTTGAGTATTCATCCAGGTCTTTTGTAAGACACTGAAGTATCATCGGCATACATTGAAATTTTTGTATTTAGATCTTGCATTTCTAGACCTTTGATATTATTGTTTGCTCGTATTTTTATAGCAAGTACTTCTATTGCCATAATAAACAGATACGGTGATAACGGGCAGCCCTGTTTTACTCCCCGAGAGAGTATAATGGGGTTTGAGAGAGAACCATTATTTATTATTTTGGAGACGGAGTTATGATACATTACTTTAACCCACTGTATTAAAGATTTACCAAAGTTAAAAAATTCTAAACCTTGGTAGATGAAATCCCATCTGATTTTATCAAAGGCTTTCTCAAGGTCTGCTATAAAAATCAAACCTGGTTTCTTTATTTTATCATAATATTCTATAATTTCAAGTAATTGTCTTATATTATTTGAAATATTTCTACCTTGTATAAAACCAGACTGGTCATGATGTATAATATCATGCAGGACATTCTTTATACACAATGCTATACATTTTGCTAATATTTTCGCATCATAGCACTGAAGAGTGAGTGGCCTCCAGTTTTTTAAGTGGACCGGATCTTTATAGTGGCCGCTAGCTTCTTGTTTTAAGAGCAGAGAAATTACACTTTCTCGCTGAGTCCCGGTGAGAATACCTTGATCATATGAAAAATTAAAACATGTGAGCAGGGGGTTTTTAATTTGTTCATAAAACGTTTGATAGACTTCTATTGGGATACCATCTAACCCTGGCGATTTCCCCCGCTGAAAGGACATGATTGAATTGTAAAGCTCAGTTTCTGTAATAAGCCCCTCGCATGTTGCTTTCTGTTCCTCTGATAATTTAACTTGATTTTGAGGGAAAAATGAATTACTATCAGTATTACATAGTGAAACAGCTGATAACTGGGGGGAGAATATCTCTGTAAAATATCTCTCTTCCTCATTCAGAATATCTGTAGGAGAGATGAGAATCGTCCCATCAATCCTTTTTAATTTCTGTATATTTTTCTTTGCTGTATTTCTATATTGGAGGCTTAAAAATAGTTTATTGCATTTCTCTCCCTTCTCCATCCATTTTGCTTTGTTATTATAGTGCATTATAGTTGACCTGTCACAAATTAATTGTTCCAATTCTTTTTGCTTTCGGTCCAATTTGTCAGTTACATCGCAAGTTGCTTGTGAGCTATCCAGTATTGATGTGAGAATCTCAATTTCTTTTTTAAGATTTTGTTCTTTTAATCTTAAAAGTTTTTGTCTTCGTGAAGCAAACTGAATTGCGTGGCCTCTAAAAACACATTTAAAAGTATCCCACACAATATGTGGGTCTGCTGATCCTATGTTGTGTGTAAAAAAATCTGTAATAAATTCTTTTGTACGCTCTACAAATGTCTGGTCCTCCAGTAACTTTTGATTAAATTTCCAATAGCCCGTCCTCGTGGATATTCATGTAAAACCAAATGTAGCGATATAAGTTGGTGATCAGATTTAAATTTGTCTTCAATTATTGCCTTTTTTATTTTAGGTAATAAAGAAAAGGAAACAAGAAAATAGTCTATTCGGCTTGCCTGGTTCTGTCTTCTCCAGGTATATTTACGTAATTCCGGATTCCTTAATCTCCAAACATCAACCAGATCCATTGTATTCATTAATGATGTGATTTCTGCTGAAGCATGTGGGTGATTATTAGTTCAATTATTTCCCTTACGATCTATGAAATTATTCTGTACTGTATTGAAGTCTCCAACCATTATGAGGTATTTACTTGTGAATTTTGAAGATTTTATGATATTGTAAATTGATTCAAAAAAATGTGGCTCATCGTTATTTGGACCATATAAATTAACTAAACATATTTGTTTATCCTCAATGGTCATATTTAAAATGATCCACCTTCCTTGAGGGTCTGATTCTAAAGCTTGAAGAGTATAATTAAAGTTGTTTTTAAACATGATCATGACTCCCCTTGAATTTCTTAAACCATGTGCATATAATATTTGTCCACCCCATTCC
Source organism: Gymnothorax reevesii (assembly GCA_029721435.1). Classification (NCBI taxonomy): domain Eukaryota; kingdom Metazoa; phylum Chordata; class Actinopteri; order Anguilliformes; family Muraenidae; genus Gymnothorax; species Gymnothorax reevesii. The sequence continues at coordinate 18,081,232 of CM056579.1, forward strand.
TCCATCCATGTAGTTTCATCTGTTATTACCGAATGAGATTCTTGAATACAAAAGATAGTGTGGTCTTTCTCTTTTAACCACGTAAATATTTGATGTCTTTTCTTCTTATCAGCGAGGCCATTACAGTTATAACTGGCAATAGTGATTTCATCTATTCCCATTTTTTACAGGCTAAGATTTTAGGATTAATGGAGTAGGATTTTGGATGGTCAAATATTCCAGCAGAGTGCTTTCTGGGCATAATGGAAGAGCTAATCGGAAAATAAAAAATGTTGTAAATGCAGGCGCCATGCCTGTAAAAATTTGTACGGCAGTTGAAAAACATAAACAAAGAAAATAACACAGTCAAGTGAAAAAAAAATCACAAACACAAACAGAACGACTAGCTGACAAAGACAAACCGAAAACATAACAACATATAAAACACTCTTTGTCCCACACCCCATCTCTTGGGTCAAACTACCATTGCGTCCCATAGGATTATAATTGTCACAAGGAAAAATTAGGGGAAAAAAAAGAGAAAAAAAAAGTTAATAATAATAATAACAACAACAACAATAAAAACAAAATAACCACAACAAAAAAAGAGTCAAGAAAAATAAAAAAGAATACTATAGCAAGAAGAAGAAAAGGATGCAAATACCATAATGGCAACTACAATGACAAGCTATAATTACCACGACTCATTCAATCATCATCATTCCTATAGCAGCAAAAATCGCAATGAAAGAAGATTGACATCGCGCCTCAGCATTTGAGCTAATACAGCCAAGGCGTAATAGCTGCGTCCCTAAATAGCTGATTATTTATGTACAACCTGTCAACTGACAGGCGTACTTTGAGTTTTTTGTCTCGGTTCTCTTTCATAACAGGAAAAAGCTTCCTTCTCCTTTCCATTATTTCCGCCGGGAATTGGTCATTTATAGAAAAAGGTTTGCCTTTCAGCTCTTTACCTCGATCCAATACGGTTATCTTATTTTAAAGTACGTGAATTTGGCCACAATTGGACGAGGTCTGCCAGTAACCATTTTCCCGAAACGATGGACTCTCTCAAGGTGAATCTCGGATACTTCCCCATCTGACATCGCAAGTTCTTCCCTAAAAAATCGTCGGACTTTGCTTTCGGTGTCGGCATAACTTTCCTTCTCGTCCTCTTTTAAACCCGTGAGTACCATATTATTTCTCATACTCCGACATTTTAAATCGAGGAGCTCATTTTTTATTAGTCGGTTTTCTTTTTTCAAATTTTCCGTTGCGTTTGTCAGCGAATCTACCGTGGCCTTTAAAGTTTTATTTTCTTTTTGTAGTTCTTGAATTAATTCATTATTCAAGCCAACCGCATTTTTCAGATGGATAATGTCTTTGCTCATCAGAGCTAGATCACTTACAACTTTTTCTAACAATTCCAGCTTTGACAATTTCGCGTTGATTTCCTCCAGAACCATAGTACTCACGGTACCGCTGCTGGACTCTGCCATATCGGAGTCACTTGAACCAAGATGTGATCTGGTCCTCTTCGATTCCGGCTGATTAGTAGTGATGTTACCGCTGACTCCAAGGCTCCGAAGCGCGCTTCAAACTCGGCAGGGTATTTTTCTGAAGCACTGTGCCGGAGCTTGCCTCACATCGGGAAAAACCACGTGACTGATGACGTTTGAACCACTTCGCCGCTTCATTCAGACTGAATCAGCTGACCGGTTTGATTCGATAGGCGGAGCTTTGAAACATTAGCGCAATTCAGATGTATTTAAGATGGATGAAACAGCGCTGTTAGACATTTTTATTCAAAAATGATAATGCCAAAGTCGCTCAAGCACACCCACTGAACACCAAGCACAATAAAAAAAACATAATACAATATATTTTTTGGACAGAGCAAATATTGACCGGATTCAATGAGGCTGTGGATGTAATTAATGTTATAATATAATATGAATTATTAAGGTAAGGAAGAAAAACAACAGACACATGTAAGACAAAGTTAGATTTCAGCTTTATTTAAATATTTTTCGCAATACAACATACTCAAAGTGCACGCACAAGGTCCGTCAGCGTCACCTTTGCAAGGCTGTATACAATCTCTGTGCCAGCAGATGTCACCCACGTGCTTAATGAATGAAGCTTCGAGTAGCGAACCCATTTTCAATACAAAGGTCCAATAGGGTCCGAAGCTTCACAAAGCCTCGTTTGGCCATCACTACTGATTAGGCATCTTATCGTAATATTTATCTAAAAATTCCTCCAAACGGGCGATTTTATCCAGCTTGGGAATTTATTGCACCGAATTGTTTAATTTATTCGGGACGTTCCAAAACAAGCAGGCTCTCACATGAGCCTCAGGATGACAGCCATCTTCTTCCGGTTCTCGGCCTCCAGTAGCACCCCATTCCACTATTGTTTAATACAGGCTTCCTGCTGCTGCAGAGTTTTGGGTCTCCTTTGGCGGACTTTTCATCTAATTATGTGCCAAATGTCCTCAATCGGTGAAAGATCAGGACTTCAGGCAGGCCAGTTCAACACACGGACTCTTCTGCTACAAAGCCATGCTGTTGTAATAGCTGCAGTATGTGGCTTTGCATTGTCCTGCTGAAATACACAAGGCCTTCCCTGGAATAGATGTCGTCTGGAGGGGAGCATATGTTGCTCTAAAACCTTTATATACCTTTCAGCATTCATGGTGCTTTTTAAAACATGCAAGTGTCCCACACCATATGCACTATTGCATCCCCGTACCATCGGAGATGCTGGCTTTTGAACTGAACACTGATAACAGGAGGGGTGGTCTTTCTCCTCTTCAGCCCGGAGGACACGACGCCCATGATTTCCAACAAGAATGTCAAATTTGGACTCGTATGACCACAGGACACTTTGCCACTTTGCTACAGTCCATTATAAATGAGCCTTGGCCCACAGCACATGGGGGCTCTTCTGGATCATGCTCAACAAAAACTTCCTTTTTGCATGATAGAGTTTTAGGTGGCATCTGTTGATGGCACGGTGAACTTTTTTACTGACAGTGATTTCTTGCAGTATTCCTGGGCCCATTTAGTAATGTCAATGACAGAATCATGCCGGTGAGTGATGCAGTGGCGTCTGAGGGCCCGAAGATCACGGGCATCCAGTAGAGGTTTTCGGCCTTGTCCCTTATGCACAGAGATTTTTCCAGTTTCTCTGAATCTTTTGATGATATTATACCCTGTCGATGATGAGACATCCAAAGCCTTTGCAATTTGCCGTTGAGGAACATTGTTTTTAAGGTTTTCCACAATTTTTTTCCGCGAGGCTTCACAGGTTGGAGAGCATCTAACCATCTTTACCTCTAAGAGACTCAGTCTCTCTAAGACATCCCTTTTATAGCCAGTCATGTTACACCCCTGATGCCAGGTCACCTAATTACTTGCTAAATGTTCTTTCAGCTGATTCTCCTATATATTAATTGCTTTTTCAGCCCTTTTTTGCTTGCGTCCCAATTTTTTTGAGACCTGGTGCAGCCAGAAAATTTGAAATAAGCTCATTTTGTGGATAAAAATTTAAAATGTCTCAGATTAAACATTTGAAATGTTATCTATGTTCTATTGTAAATAACATATTGGCTCACGTGATTTGCAAGTCATTGCATTTTGATTTTATTCACAATTTACACTTTGTCCCAACTATTTCGAAATTGGTGTTGCAGTATATATTGCTATCTGTTTACTTATTTTCGTCTATCTGATCCAATATTACATTAAATAAATGCTTGAAGATCACCTGGTTTCTGATTTATACTCATGTTGTTAAATGTAATCATCACTGCACACTACAGTATGTACTGGAGCACAGAGCCAGGAACCAAACCTCTGTCACTGCCCAAACACTCACAGAATGCACTTTATATTTAACCTGTCTTTAGCTGGTGTATTTTCCAGACTACATTTCCCATGATCCAGCACTTACAAAGCAACACAGAACTTCATTGGTATTGCAGCAAGGGGTGATGCTGTGTGATTTATGATTATTAGTGATAATTTGTTCACATCATTGCAGGAGGAACTGAAGCCGGAACTGAATGTTATTAAAGAAAAACTGAAGAGGTTCACTGAGGTTGAAGAAGAGTGTAAGAAAACAGCAGATCACATCAGGGTGAGTAAAGCGATTAGGAATTATTTCAACGGCACCAAAATGTGAGCGATGAGGCTAATAAACACACTGGCTGCCATTTATAAATAACAATAAATAAATAAGTAACTCTTATCAGGTTTAAAGTGCTGTTTTTATATCACAGAGACAAGCCCAGAGCACAGAGAGGCAGATAAAGGGCGAGTTTGAGAAGCTTCATCAGTTCCTGCGAGAGGAAGAGGAGGCCAGACTCGCTGTGCTGAAGGAGGAAGAGAGGATGAAGAGTCAGATAATGGAGGAGAAGATAGAACACATCACAAGAGACGTCTCCATCCTTACAGACACAATCACAGCTATAGAGAAGAGCCTGGAGACTGAAGACACCTCCTTTATAAAGGTAGGAGCTTCATTTACTGACAGTGTTGTGAGTTTATACTGATTACTGCAGTAATACTGAGATGCTCAGTGTGTTACTGTGATGCAGAGGATCAGAGGTGATGTTCAGTATCAGGACAGTGTGACATGATCTTTGCGACAGACAGGATCAAGGTCTTTGTTACACCAGGATTTTGATACTGTATAACACTCTTTTACAATATAAGGTGATTTTGAATGAATGCACAACAAAACTAGGATGTTTCCAAAGACGAAGCTACTGAACCGTCCGTCGGTCGTAACGTTTCAGCACCATGTGATTGACTTTGTATCTTCATTCCAGTACTTTGCATATTGAGGTGATGATTCTCTCTCCTTTAAGCATCACATTCAGCAACTTATAAACAAGCTGAAGCTGAGTCTGGGTTTTATCTCAGAAATGTGTCAGGCTTTTCTGTTGATGCAGACAGGAGGTTTGTTGCTGCTAGTTTTTATTTTTTTTTTGCCTGTAATTGACTATGGTGATGTTACACACACACACACACACACACACACACACACACCTTCTCAATACCCTCATGCACTGCACTCTGTCCTCTGTGGAGCACTAAGGTTCATCACAGATTCACTCACCACTGTTCCCTATCAGGGCTGTTTGTTCTGCTCTGTCTACTTACAGGCTGAATCACTGACACGTCCTTATTTTTAAGGCCATTCTAATCTTGCTCTCTTCATACGTATGTAAGTTTATCCCTCTGAGAAATGCTGGAAGTTACTGTTTCCACTCCGAAAGTGAGTAGCAGGACTTACTCTGACCATCTGTCCCTGACGCCCATCTTGAAAAAAGAAAAAGGGCTTTTAGGGGAGCTGCTGCTGAGGACTGGAATTTGCTGCAGACAGAATGAGGTTCTGCAGGAGCTGCTCACTCTCAGTGTTTTAGAAAACAGGCTGAAGGCGCTGGAGGAGGGAAGATCAGCTGTAGATCCTCTCATACACTCCTGCTGTCACCTGAGATCAGATCCTCTCTGACTCTTATATGTTGTTCGTCTGAAACATTACTGTGCTGCTGCCTGACTTGGCCAGACACTCTAGTGAAGGAGATTTTTCATCTCAGTGAGGCTTTCCTGCTTAAATAAACTTTAAATAAAGCAAAATAAATAATTGACTCAGAGAAAACTTCATTTTTAGCTCGCCGGGACGAATGTCCGGAGAGCTATTGTCGTACTCCCGGTGTCCGCGTCCGTCCGCGTGCAGAAAAATTTTACCCTTGCCCCGGCGAGCTTTGTTGTCTTTCTGACAACTCTTGTTACCACTGATCTTTGGTTATTTTGTTGATCTGTAGTAATAATGGTACTTTATACCTCATACATTTAACCGCCATTAAGGTCAATACAGACTTACAAACATGATCCTCGTGTCTCAAGCTCTGGATTTGCAGTCAGCTGATTGAGAGCTGCTGGTGTGTTTGGCCCTGCATCATAAACCGCTGCATCACAGTGATCAGGCAGTGACTGTACATCACAGCACCTTCACTCCTGTCAGCTCTTATCTACTTTACTCTCATTAGCATCACTCCTGTTGTTTCTCTCTTACCGTCATCAGCAGCAGCTGAGCTGTAAACTGAGGAGGCAGAAATTATCCCAATAAACTGATTATTTTACTTCATTTTCCTGGATTAACGATACAATTACATCACAAAATTCTCACAACCAGCAGATGTAGTCAGATCTCCTCTATTAGTGAATATTCAATCAGGTAAAACTTCACACACAAAATTGGTCACATTTCACTCAAGTTACTCAAAATGAAGTGTTGTTTTTCACACTCAGGGAATACGTTTATCAAGTGTAATGTGAATATAGGCCACTAGATGGCAGTATTTACCTTTTTTTTGTTAAGCTCAGACTGGAGTCATGTTTAGACATGTCCTGGACATGTCTGGGGCAAGTCTCAGAAAATTAAAAAAAAGAGGTCTAAATGTGGGTGGGGTCTGCAAAAGAATATATAAGGAAAAGAATTGAGACAGTAAAGTAGTAGGAGAAATTGCAAGAAGATGACCAGACCTGCCATTCTGTTCAAGACCTGTGACGTTTCTTTTGTGGATTTCTTTGCCTGTGTTTGAGCATTTTCGTCATCCAGGACATCACCAAGCCACCCCCACGAAAAGGGATTGTAAATATTTATGTTTTGTACATAATTCAATCTTGGTCTTTTGGTTAGTTAGTTGTTATTGTCTTTGATAATTAAATGTGTTTGAGTTTTTAAAACTGTGTCTGTCATCCCTTGCTGTTGCTGTTGTGTTATAAATGTAATAACAAATTGGGGCCATAACAAATTGGGGGCTCGTCCGGGAGAGACCATTTTGTGAGTAATTTATTGAAAATCTAACATTTCAAATTGTAAAATTGATTTTTTTTAATTGAATACATATATATTGACAACAGCAATGGATGATTTCTTGGCATCACCAACCGTAGGGGTTTTGAAGTCTTTTAAAAAGACAGAACTGCTAGAAATTTGCAGACATTTAGAGCTGACAGAGGTGAAACCAGCCATGCGAAAAGCAAGACTGGCTCGAGAGATAGTTGAATATTACATTGATGAAAATGTGTTTGCACCCGGAGATCTGGAACAGTTTCCAGTGGAAAATCCAAATATAGAAATGGAACTTAAATTAATAATGCTAGAGAAATTCGATAGAGAAGAAAGACTCCAAATGGAGCAACTAAAAATTAAAATTGAAACTAAAAATAAATTTTGTGCCAGTCAGGAGGTAAAACTGGTGCCTCCATTTTCGGAAAAGGATGTTGACAACTATTTCCAGTGTTTTGAAAAGGTAGCAAAGAGTTGCCAGTGGCCAAAGGAACACTGGCCTCTGATGTTGCAAACTGTCCTCAAGGGTAAAGCTCAACAAGCCTATTCGGCTTTGTCTGCAGATGATTCCTCTGATTATGAGGTTGCCAAAAAGGTTATTTTGAGAGCTTATGAGTTGGTTCCAGAGGCTTACCGACAGAAATACAGAGGTCTGAAGAAATCTGAAAATCAGACTTATGTTGAATTTGCTAATGAAAAGCAGGTTTGCTTTGAGCGCTGGTGTACTTCTATGGAGGTCAAGGATGATTTCAACTCACTAAAAGAGATGGTGTTAGTTGAAGAATTCAAGAACTGTGTTAAAGATGATGTTAAGACCTACCTTAATGAGAAGCAAGCACTGAATTTGCAATCAGCTGCCAAATTTGCAGATGAATATGTTCTCACACATAAGTCCAAATTTCAGTCTAGCAGTAATAATAGATGGTCCCAATTTCAGAAAAAGGGTTATGGTGATACCCAAGATTCCTCACCCAAAGACAAAGACAAATCTGGTGATGGTGCTCAGAACTCCAGTAACAGGTCTGATCAAAGTGTGAAAGCTGACAGTGACAAAAGTGGTCTAGTTACATGTTACAACTAACTGTTGGTTCCTTAAAGCTAAGAAAGAAAAAGAAAAGGATACCAAACCAAATGCCTTTGTGAAAACAAGGTTAGAAACCCCTGTAGTAGATAACCAATCTGCTAAATTGCCTGCTTCTTGTGGGGCTAAAAAGCCTGATACAGCTGACTTCGTGAGGGAGGAATTTCTTCCATTTGTGTCAGAGGGATTTGTGGCTCTGAATGAGCATGCTACTCCTGTCCCCATATATATCCTAAGGGATACCGGAGCTTCTCGGTCACTTTTGTTGATGGACTCCTTGGAGTTACGTGATGAGACCGCTTCAGGGGATTTCATACTTGTACAAGGTATTGAAGGGAGGACTGTATCTGTACCCCTGCGCTCTATATTCTTGAAGTCAGATTTAGTTACAGGACAGGTAAAGGTGGGACTTATGTCAAGTCTACCTATAAAGGGTGTTTCTCTGTTGCTAGGCAATGACCTGGCTGGGGGCAAAGTAGTTCCCCCTGTACATCTTACTTCACAGTCGAGCACTGAAGATGGGGATGAGGACCCATCTCTGTATCCTTCTTGCGCAGTGACTCATGCTATGGCCAAGAAGGCTAAAGAAGAAGATGTTGTGGTGCCGTCCAGCACATTGAATAGTCAGGACTCAGGTGGTTCGCCTCATGACTCTGATTAGCCTACTATGGTTTCTCCGTTTGAGGACTTATCAGATACTTTTATCAGTTCTCTATTCAGCCAGCCGGATGGGTCTGGTGATTCTGATGTGTCTGGAGACTTGTCTCTGTCCAGAAAGCGGTTGATTGAGGAGCAAACTAATGATTCTGAAATTTGTGTTCTAAAGAGGAGAGCCCTTCCCGATAAAGAAATAGATGCAGTTCCAGTTGGGTATTATCTCAAGGATGGTGTGTTGATGTGGAAGTGGCGCCCTCCTGATATCCCTGCCAATGCAGATTGGGCAGTGGTCAGGCAAATTGTTGTTCCGAAGGTCTACAGGAATGAGATCTTAACAATGGCTCATAGTTTACCTTTAGGAGGTCATCTTGGTGTTAACAAGACTGTTGATAAGATCATGAAACACTTCTTTTGGCCTGGGCTTCGGAAAGACATTTCCAACTTTTGCAAAACCTGTCACACTTGTCAGGTAGTTGGAAAACATCAGTTAGACCCACCTGTAGCTCCATTGCAGCCTATCCCAGCATTTGGGGAGCCATTCTCTAGGGTCATTGTTGATTGCGTTGGTCCATTTTCCAAGACTAGATCTGGAAATCAGTACTTGTTGACAATCATGTGTGCATCTACCAGATTCCCCGAAGCCATACCTCTACGTAACATCAAGGCAACTGCAATCTCGAAGGCTTTGAAAAAGTTCTTCACGTTGTTTGGCCTTCCCAGGGAAATTCAGTCAGACTAGGGTAGCAATTTCACTTCAGGATTGTTTCAGCAGGTTGTGTATGAACTAGGTGCAAAGCAGATTCTTTCTAGTGCCTATCATCCAGAAAGTCAGGGTGCCTTAGAGCGGTTTCATTCCACTCTCAAGACAATGATGAGGCCTTATTGTTATGACCATGAGAAAGACTGGGATGAAGGGGTTCATTTGCTGTTGTTTGCAGCTCCAGAAGCAGTGCAGGAGTCTACTAGATTCAGTCCATTTGAGCTAGTGTTTGGTCATAAAGTGAGAGGACCTTTGCTATTATTGAGTGAACAATGGCAAGAGGAAGAGCCGCACATCAGTCTGTTAGACTATGTTAGCAAGTTCAAGGAAAGATTGCGTGCAGCTTGTGACCTTGCCAAAGAGAACTTGAAATCAAGTCAGGGAAAAATGAAAACTTGGTATGATCATAAGGCTAGAAGCCGTGAGTTTAAACCAGTAGAAAAGGTCCTTGTGTTGTTTCCCTTGCAGTCCAATCCATTGCAGGCTAGATTTCATGGTCCTTATGAAATTCTGACAAAACTCAATGATCTCAATTACATTGTGAAGACTCCAGATAGGAGAAAACCAAAACAATTGTGTCATATTAACATGCTAAAGCCTTATCATGACAGAAATGCTAGGGTTGCAGCTGTCACTTCAGATTCTCCAATGGTCAAAACGTGTGAAGATGAGGGGGAGTTTCAAGATGATGAACCAAGAATTAAAGCTGAAGTTCTTTCATGTAAATTGTCAAACACTGAAGTGTTGCAAAATCTTGATGTAAAACTCCAGCACTTAGAACCCTCACAGAGAGATCAGTTTGAAAGGTTGATCAAGAAATATGAGGATTTGGTTCCTGATGTTCCAAAGAGAGTTACTATAGCCTCTCATGATGTAGATGTTGGTGATGCCAAACCAATAAAACAGCATCCATACCGGATGAATCCTGAAAAGAGAAAGATTGCTGAGAAAGAGGTTGAGTTCATGTTAAAACATGATATTATCAGACCCTCCAACTCCGATTGGAGTTCACCCTGTGTGCTAGTTCCACAACCTGATGGAAGTACTAGATTCTGTACAGATTATCGCAAAGTCAATGCTGGAACTAGAACTGATGTGTTTCCAATACCTAGGATTGATGATTGTATTGATAGTGTAGGGCAAGCAAAGTTTCTGACCAAGATTGATTTATTGAAGGGTTATTGGTGTGTGTCTTTAACTGAGGGGGCCAAGAGCATCTCTGCTTTTGCCGCACCATCTGGATTGCACCAGTATGAAGTCCTACCCTTTGGCTTGAAAAATGCCCCAGCCACGTTCCAAAGGATGATACAGTCTACAATCGCCGGATTGCCACACACGGGTGCGTACATCGATGACCTGATCACATGGAGTGACTCCTGGGAAGAACATCTAAAAGATGTAGAGACGTTGTTCCAGCGCCTGACCCAGGCTAACCTGACTGTTAACCTGAGCAAGAGTGACTTTGGTTGTGCTACTGTCACCTATCTTGGCTACGTCATAGGCCAGGGTAAGGTGGCACCCATAAATGCTAAAGTCCAAGCCATCATGGACTTTCCAGTTCCTGACAACAAAAAAGCTTTGCGCCGCTTCCTTGGAATGATCGGGTACTACCGCAAGTTCTGCAAGAACTTTGCTGAGATTGCTCTCAGTCTAACTAACCAACTGAAGAAAGGCGTAAAGTTCACCTGGGATGATGCATGCCAGAGAGCCTTCGATCGCCTGAAGTCTCTGCTGTGTCACTTCCCCGTGCTCAAATCTCCTGACTTCAACAAACCGTTCTCCCTCGCGGTCGATGCTAGCGACCAAGCTTGTGGATCTGTGCTCCTACAGAGAAGTGACTCTGATGACATTGAGCATCCCGTGGCATACTTCTCCAGGAAGTTCAATCGCCACCAAAGGAACTATTCCACAATAGAGAAGGAACTGTTGGCTCTGGTCCTTTCTTTACAACACTTTGAGGTTTATGTTTGTACAGGACAAAAGCCAATGATTGTGTACACTGACCACAATCCGTTAATGTTTTTGAGTAAGATGAAAAACAAGAATTGGAGATTGTTGAATTGGAGTTTGATTTTACAGGAGTTTGACTTGGAAATTGAGCATGTGAAGGGTACAGACAATGTAATTGCTGATTGCTTATCCCGTGTTTGAATGTGTATATATATATCATGTGTTTGAATATTGTATGATATGTATATATAGACAAGTGTTCACTTAACCATTTTGTATTGAAAAGAAAAATTTTGCCTTTATGAGTCAAAATTTTTCCCTTTTGGAATGGAGGTGTAATGTGAATATAGGCCACTAGATGGCAGTATTTACCTTTTTTTTGTTAAGCTCAGACTGGAGTCATGTTTAGACATGTCCTGGACCTGTCTGGGGCAAGTCTCAGAAAATTAAAAAAAAAAGAGGTCTAAATGTGGGTGGGGTCTGCAAAAGAATATATAAGGAAAAGAATTGAGACAGTAAAGTAGTAGGAGAAATTGCAAGAAGATGACCAGACCTGCCATTCTGTTCAAGACCTGTGACGTTTCTTTTGTGGATTTCTTTGCCTGTGTTTGAGCATTTTCGTCATCCAGGACATCACCAAGCCACCCCCACGAAAAGGGATTGTAAATATTTATGTTTTGTACATAATTCAATCTTGGTCTTTAGGTTAGTTAGTTGTTATTGTCTTTGATAATTAAATGTGTTTGAGTTTTTAAAACTGTGTCTGTCATCCCTTGCTGTTGCTGTCGCTGTTGTGTTATAAATGTAATAACAAATTGGGGCCATAACACAAGGCAAATACCTAAAATAAAACACATTTTGTAATTTTAGTGATGTTGATATAAAATCTGATGCAGTTTATCATTATTCATGAATGTGCTCAAATGAAACTTGTTTCAAATTTGAATTAATTATATAAACTCCCTAATATGGCAGAAAGAAATAAACTCTGTTTACCTGTCAGTGAATTATTCAGATCAGACCCAGGCCAGGAGGGAAATGAGTGGAAGCAGCCATGACTGACTGTCAGTTTAAGGAGATGTTTTCTACCTCATGCATTTCCAGTTCTGCAGTCTCCACTGCTCTCATAATGGTCTGTACTGAGTCAGTGTACATATGCACAGTAATGCTGCATTTGTGTGTGTTTTTCAGAGCTACACGAGCATCAGGGAAAGGTATGTAGACTCTCAGCTCATTTCATCTCTTGTGTTTAAGTCTCTTCAGTTGCTGAGCCTGACTGACTCCTGCTTGTCATTACAGAGCCCAGGGCTCACTGCAGGACCCAGAGCTGCTCTCAGGGGCTCTGATAGATGTGGCCAAACACCTGGGTAACCTGAAGTTCAGAGTCTGGGAGAAGATGCTGGAGACGGTGCAGTACAGTGAGTATCTGGGGCTGATGCTCCAGTCATCTTTATCTTTACAAGCATTTAATGAAACCTGCATGAAACTGAAGAAATAAGCTGTAATTATTGAACTGGCGTTAAACACAAACAGTACAGAGACTCTGTTTGCTTTTAGAACAGGATGATCCTGTGGTGCACTGCACTGCTCTCAATTTAATACCAGAGCACAATCAAACACAGAATTAATGTTCAATTCCTAATCAATATCATCATGTGTTTTTTGATTGTATTAAGAATGCATGAGAATTTCTGTGGTTTAACGGATTTATTTACTTTAATTATACATAAAGGTTTTAAGTTCAAATCACTATAGCCACAGTACATTAGCATGTATATTTATAATTTCCTGTTTGGGACCAAATCTTAAAAGAGTATTTGAAACATCTCTCTCCCTCCAGCCCTTTAAATATCTCTCTTCCTGATATTTCAGCTCCTGTGATGCTGGACCCCAATACTGCACGTGCCTCTCTCTCTCTCTCTGATGATCTGACCACTGTGAGACACACAGATACAAAGCAGAAATATCCTGACAACCCAGAGAGGTTTAACACCTGTGTGGATGTGCTGGGATCAGAGGGGTTTACCTCAGGGAAACACAGCTGGGAGGTGAAGGTTGGGAATAAACCTGAGTGGGATGTAGGAGTGATGAAAGAGTCCAGTGACAGGAAGGGAGAGATAACATGCAGCCCAGAGAGAGGATTCTGGGTCTTACAGCTGAGGAAGGGTGAGGGTTACAGAGCAGGATCAGTTACTGCCCTCAAACTGTAGAGGAAACCCCAGAGCATTAGGGTGCAGCTGGACTATGACAGGGGGGAAGTGTCCTTCTTCAACTCCAGTGACAAGTCACTCATTTACAATTTTAAAGACACATTTTCTGAGAGAGTGTTCCCGTTCTTCTCTGCTGGTCTGAAAGATGATGGTAATGAAGGACCCCTGCAGATATGTCCAGTGAAAGTTTCAGTAACAGTGATGTCACTCCAATGAAGGTGTGTGTGTGTCTGTGTGTTTGAAAATCACACTGGAAATGTTGTCAGGGATTTTCTTTGACCTGCCTGTGTGTTGAGTTGGATGGTGGGAGATGTACTGGAGACAGGGATTCATTACAGTAGGTGGTTGATGTTAAAGCAGGACACTAAATCGAACAGAATAACACAGGGGTCTGAAAGCAAATAACGAAAAATGAGTTTAAAAAAAAACATACAGAAACTTATCATTGAGATTTCCTTTTGCCTTCATAAAATTGTATGTCTGCTCATTGTTTAAAATTAATTTGTACAGTTCATTTTTTTTTAATCGCCCTTATTTGTTCCCAAATTACATTAATGTATCTTTCAGATTGTATACTGCTCACAAAAATATTGGGATATTGTGGTTATGTCGCATATAAAATAAAATATTGAAGAATTAATACTAAATGTACCATTTATTCTTCTTCCTGAATATTTCATTGAGCCAACTGAAAAAATGTTAAATGCAGTCTACCAGTCCGCAGTGAGCGAGTGATGGAGTCGCCGTATCCTGATGAAAACGCGGAGGTGGGTGACAGGGGTCAATATCGAGTGTGACCACCTCTAGCATCAATCATCGCCTGACAACGACCTCTCATACTGTCCACAAGTCTCCTTATGCGATCCTGAGGGAGATTTTGTCACTCCTCTCACAGCGCCACCCGGAGGTCATGCACGTTTGTACGAGGCAGAGGGTGATCCTGAATGCTTCTCTTTAACTGATCCCAGAGGTGCTCGATGGGATTCAAGTCTGCAGAATATGCCGGCCGCTCTAAATGAGGAACTCCGGCCCTCTGGATGCACTCAGTGACAGCACACACATGGTGTTCTGGCGATGTCATTCATGAACAGGAAACTTGGGCAGTGACAGCGATGTAGAGGCACAATAATTGGTAAATTATTGTGTTCACATAGTATTTGTCAGTAATTTGCCCATTCATGATGATTAAATCAGTTATGAAGTCACTAGACATGCCTGCCCACACCATAACACCACTGCATCCATGTTGCCCATACATGTTCAGCAACACTTACATCAGCATAATGTTTGCCCCTCCATCTCCAAACACCCCTACGACCATCTGATCTTAACAAGTTTCCCTTGCTTTCATCAGTAAAGAGCGCTGATGACCACTGTTTAGCATCTAAACCACCCAAACACTGACTTGAGTTCATGTGATGTACGATAAGGATGCAATCAATTACACCATTTACATTTTTTATTTACATAGAAACCGATTTTGAGATGACAAAATGACGTGACATGAAAGAACTTACATCAGATTTTCTTGAGAGTGTGGTACGTTTGCGAGCACGGTTCAACATATAATAGAATCTCACGACTCATGTAGCATGACTCTTTCTTTACACTTTTCTTGGCGCAAACTACACAAGGGTCGCATGGTCTCAACCTTTTCGTAGTCGGCGGGTGCGAATTAGCCAGTTGGTTATGCCATTAACGCTGATCATTCCGTAGTTGTAATCAAGAATATGACATGGTTTCGCCATTTGCTCACCCTGACCCATTTGATTCCCCTTCACTGTTTCACAAATAGTGGCCTGGTGTATGGTTAACAGTATCTTCACAAGCTTTTTGTTCTGCCATAGCAGGACTAGCTTCAGTTCATTTGGCTGTCACAATGTGGTCACGGTGAAAATGAACGAAACAAAATAGACAAACTGAAAGTAATGGAATGTATGCACAAGACTTCATACTGTATGCACAGGACTTCTTATATCACCCAAGAACAATCATAATGTCACATGAACTCAAACCATTGTCTGTGTTTAGATGCAAAGCAAAAAAAAAAAAAAACATTCATTACGGTTCCGCGTGTTCAGATGCAAAGCGAGCATCGTGATAAGACGGATCCGGGACTCAAGCCAGTCAGCGGTAATACGAATACGTTTCCAAGCCAGTTTCCAGTTCCAGTGCTGGTTCGGAGCCAGAGCCTGACTTTGCACCAGTTCTTTGCTTTTCCACAGCCTTAGTACCAGCTCTTGGCTCTCAAAACTGGTGCCAAAGCAGCACCAGCTCCTTGCACGTCCAGTGTGAGCACCGATTACGTGGGGCGGAGTTATAGTGGCCAACAAGATCAGGGCAGTCGCGGAAGTATTTTGAGCATTCTGCTCGCAGTAAATGTTGGAATAAACAAGTATCTGTCGTATATCTGCATGATACATTTATATTTTATTTTACTTTTTTTCTACGCCACTAATGTCACGAATAACTATTTAGAATATGATTTAGCTGGCTAGCTAGGGCGTTGGTGAATTACTGTAATGGCCATTTGCCAGCTTTAAGTGCATTGCAAAACATTAGATTATTCAAACTTATGAGACTAGAATTAAATACGGCAGTTGCTTTTGTACTTCTTACCTGCATGCATCCTTGGGAAAAGTGACAATGGATAGCGTGTTCCCATTATTACACCCTATTGCTGCACAAGGTTTTGGTATTAACATGCATGGACAACAACGCAAGATACAGTACACATTTATTTTCAATATCTGATCTTAACCCAGCACGAGATCATGGCAATCTAATAAGCTATACCTTTCCCCCAATAAAAACGATAAAATCTCAGTGACAGTAATAGTACACTGCCCGGCCAAAAAAAAGGTCGCACGCTCAAATTTTTAGTTGGAACCCCTGTAGCTTTGATTACAGTGCATATTCGTCTTGTCATTGTTTTGACAACTATATGCAATCCAAAGCATTTATTTTCGATAAGAAATGCCATAATTTTTGGCTGAGATCTAGTCTTCTCGACATAATGGTTGAACCACTCGGTGGTCTTTCTTGAGCACATCCCAATAACTTTTAATGTGCTTAAGGTCAGGACTTTGTGGTGGCAAATTTGTTTGTGAAAATGATTCCTCATACTTGTTTTTGTCATTCATGGTTTTCTTTGCTAAATACAGGCCAATAACTTGCCCATTCTAAAATACAGTAAAATGTTTTCCACCATCAGGGGATGTGTCTTCCAACATGATTTTTTAAGCAATGAGTAGCGACGCGCTTCATCAGTCAGGGTAAAAATGATTATTGCCAGCTGAAACATATTAATAACCGCAATAATGATCCAATTATAGAATTTGTTCATTAATTTCCAAACGGTGACTTTTTTTGGCCGGGCAGTGTATTACTGAGCTTGGAAACACAAGCATTATTTCAGTTTTAAATTTTTATTCCGAGTTCCCGAATCCATACAGTATTTCTGTATTGCCAGATGTTATGTGGGCGCTGCTGAGAGACTCCCTTTTTGAAATTCTTGAACAATCGGTAACATTTGACAGCACAAGACATCATCACCATGTCATAGCCTAATGCCCAGGAAATCATCATTTAATACTCTCCAAAACAAAACTGGCTAGACCTAAGTCACCCACGGTCAATTTCGTGCGGCAGACGATTTTGAAAGACCTATACACCAGCTAGGCACTCTTACTTTGTCTTCCCACTGAGCAAAAAGTGGTGCAAAACACGTCAAAAAGACATGATCTCTGAACAGCCAGAAGACGTCCTCAGGGAATCCAGAATGAAAGTTTTTTATTCGTCTTTTCTGGACACACTATAGATGCCTTTTCTAGACGTTATATAGACACAATGAAATTACATTTTAAAGACGCAATTACTGGACATCCAGAGAATTTCCTCAGGGGGGCTAGATTGAAAGTTTTTACACGTCGTTTCTGGACGTCGTAAATAGACTGCAAGACGACCGTCACGCACGCATCAGCTGATCGTACGTAAAGGAAAACATCACAGCAAAATTGGAATTGTGCAATTTTGGTTTTTAAACATTTTGTGGTGGTTACCATACTAGTAAATTGTTATTTTTAAATGTAAACTCCTATTGTAGCATTGAAGCAATCCATAATTATGAAAATGCCATTTTACATAGTTGTAATGCTGTAATGGTTCCAACACTTCATATTTTATAACATGTCTATAAAGATTTAAACTTTAAACTGAATTTAATGATACACATGACATGGAATGCACCTATTGTGCTTATATGGAAAATAGGTCTTATGTAGCACTTACAAAAACCAGATGTCATAATATAATACAGATTTACAATGTTGCTATTTTTATGTTTTCATAGTTGTATATATTTACTTTATTTGCTGTGGTATTTAATTTAAACCATTATACTGGGTTTTTTTCATCACAGAGATCTGACAACATAAAAACATGTCTCTGGCAGGGGTGAATATTCCTCCAGAAGACTGATTTTCTTCCCCAATTCTATCAGGCTTGGACAAAACATTAGTCACATTTTTGTATTATTGGAAGAAAATCATGAAATGGCAAATTATATAATTTCCTATTCGCCCTTCAATATCCCAATGATTTCTAGAGTCAGTGCTGGAGTCGGGGGCAGAAGAATATTCCACTCTACCTAAATAATTGGAATCGTATACTATAGAGTTTATGCTCTACTGACCAATCACAAGGTGTCATTTGCATAATTTAAGAAAATGAGTCTGTCCAGCCTAATTTTGGAACCTCTGGCTTGACAGTTTTATTGTGTTTTATGAGCTCATTTATTGATTATTATTTAATGTTTTGCACATATTTCTATTGGAACTATTACTCATTCAGCCAAGTGACCCCTCTCAACTAATGACTCTTGGATACTTGGTTTTGGTCTGACTATTATTAGATTGGTTTCTCTCAGCAACACATGTAGCAAAAGACAAAGAAAATATATTTTGAAATTTAACAAAAAAATTCCTAATTGTCTTTTGTTTTTCTTCAAAATTTAAAGTCTCGTTCTGTTTGTTGTTGTTAGAGATGCTAATCTAGTAACTGGATTGAGTATTGTATCTTAATTTCCATTTGTAATTGCAGTTATTGAAATGAAGCATTTTACATGAAAGACGTTGTATATAGATTGAAGACACCATGTCTGTGATATCCACCTTATTGTGTCTTTTCTTTATAGGAGGCTGTTGTCAAGCAGTTTTTAACATCCTGTACCAATTACTCATTTGTAACATCTATCCAAACTGTAAGGTCTCCTCTTGTCCACACTGTGTAAAATGTACAACTTCTATAGCACTGCATTTGGATAAACTAGTTCTGTAACATTTGAGGAAATGACCACGATGACTGCGCTTTGGTCTAAACAAGAAAACTAAGATTAAGTGTTGCATGATGCTCCAGTCTGCAGGCATCCTTTTGGATTTATCTTGAATTACTATCTTGACAATTGGTCTTGATCTTGGGAGGTCAGCCTTGGGTGAAGAGTCTTGATCTTTGTGTTGAATTTGTCTATATACCTGAAACAAATAGAATTAGGAAGCATAAATTCAAAGTATTATATAATTTCATGTTGATGTTGGGTGTCATGAATCCAAGACAAGTTCGTGGTGATACAGGTAATAACCGGATGGAGCAGGAACTTATTCATTGAAAATTTAATGATAGTCAACGCACCCAATCTTGGAGAAGTGGTTAAATGTTGCACCAATTCACGAGCATGGTATAACTGAACATAAATCATTAAAAACAAAAATGGGGAAAAAAAAATGACCAATTATACAGTTCATCAAGTGTATGTTACTTTAATATGTTACTTTAATCTTCATGAAGTGCATGTTACTTTTATGGTTATTAAGTAATTTAATGCATTTCACTTTTTGTATCATTTTACTATTTAATTTTGTAATGGACACAAATGAAACCTATGGTAGACACAGCACAAAAGTATACTAGAGCATCAACTACACTTTTCTTTAAGCGCACGTTACTTTTTCCCAAGGTCAAAAGAGTCAACACATGTCCTTTGAATGATAAAAATACACTTACCATGGCTGAAGTGGACATAGTGGATGTTTTGAACTAAAACTCTGTGTATGCCTGTTTTGTGGTATTCCTTTTTAAAAAGCACTTCTTGTATCACTGTAAAATTTAAATTCCCAAGGTCAAAAGTATAGACATATCTCCCTTGAATTATACAAATGCATTTGCCAAGGTTGAAGTGGACATAGTGGTAGTTTTGAACTAAAACTATGTATGTATCTGTTTTGTGGTACATTCCTTTTTAAGCATTTCTTGTTTGACTGTCAAAAATTTAAACGCCTAAATACTCATTAAAGTGCAACTTTTGAAACTGGGAAAAGATACATTATTGATAAGGCATGTAAAAGCAATAGCTTCATGCAAAAATCATCCTCCCCCCAGAAAGGCAGAACGAAAATTGCTTTCCAGAGCAGATAGCAAGCTTGATCTCATGGTCTAAAAGATGTCAATGAAAGTACGTGTTAAAGACGTTAATTACTGGATATCCAGAAGACTTGCTGACTGCATGATAGGCCACATCTATTCTGGACATTAAAATTGAAAACGTTAAACATTCAAATTGGGTAACTGGGGAGAACAGCTTGTAAAAGTAGTGCCCTTTGCTGAAATGCACTGACTTCAACTGATCACCATCACTGTGTAAAAAATGTATAGCTTTGCAACCATTCACACCTTTGACAGCAAACTGACCACTCCAAGAAATTACTTATGTGAGTCAAATGCATTTATTCTCTGACTTGTACCAAAGTGTATAAATGTAAAGTGTATAAA
This sequence comes from Gymnothorax reevesii, assembly GCA_029721435.1. NCBI lineage: Eukaryota > Metazoa > Chordata > Actinopteri > Anguilliformes > Muraenidae > Gymnothorax > Gymnothorax reevesii. The sequence goes on from CM056579.1 coordinate 18,101,561, forward strand.
ACACACAACTTTATACCCGATCTTAACATCAACCTGATCTTAACATCAGATCATAAAATCAAATTTTAACATAATCTGAATAACCTTAATTTTTTTAAAAACGCTTTCATGCATAGCGTCACTTCATTGGACTGATACGTGGAACACATCTGAACTACTTAAGCTGCAGTACCACATCCCAAACAGCAGGTAGCCAACCCCCAAAGTCTTGTTCACAGTTGAATATAATATTTGTAACTCTTCGTGATTTATATGGCAAAAGAACTGGTTACAATATTAATCTATTACAGCTGCTAACAATGTCTTTATTGCTTATATCCACCTCCCCCCCCCACTCTCCCTGGGACATGTTTGAGGTGCTCAGCTGCTGCAGTTCTTATCTGGGCCTCTGTGGAACTGTCCCACTGCATGACAGCAGATAAAATAAAAAATAAACACAAAAATCATGTATAATAAATAAATACAGACGCTACTGTTCAGGCTTAAGGCCCAAACACATAAGCAAAAACACAGAGTGATGAAAACATTTTTTGTGCAGCACAACTAGCACCTGTTTCTAGAGAGCTAAAAGGAATAAAAAGCTACGATAAATCTGAGACCACTGGTTGCCACGACTGCGCTCCATGAGGACACACTGCTCTCATCAGTCATGTGCAAATTCAGCTATTCTGAATACAGAATACAGTTCAGAAATGCAGGAAAAAAAGATGGACAAAGTGATGTAAAGTTGGGGGTGGACTGAGTCTTTTGTTTTTGCTTTTGCATGTGTTTATGTATGTGTCTGTGTGTATTAGGGGTACTCATGCACAACTGAGGTCTCTTTTGTCACTGCAAAAGAATGAGAGTGTCGAACACAAACAACAACAATTCCCCTGAATACTGCTAGTTCCCTGGTGTTGGCCTTTCATACTCTATTATATTACTCAGAGATATACATAGAAAATTAATGGGGGTAAATAACTTTTCTAAAACACTGCTGGTTGTTTGGTGTTGACAATTCAGATTTGATGTCTGCTGTGTGCCGCAGGATCATCAAATGAGGCCATCAAATTATATCTCATGCAGTGCGTTTGGAACTCAGCTTGCAGTTCAAGATGTAAATCAAGTTACCTTATCAAGTCTAACATTAACCAACATTCTGTTTCACACAGAACAGTGCTTTTTGAAAGAAGATCTTCAAGCTTATATTTTATGACAGAAAACAATTTTGTGTTTTCAAGCCCAATTTTTTTCTCTTTTCCCTTTTTCTTTCATATTGAATAGCTGGCTATGCATCAAGATCTACTGATCTGAGCTGGCTGTTTTCATGCAGGTTTCTGTGTACTTTGGTATGGAATTCAGGCTGTCATTGATGAAACATTGGGCTAATATCTCCCTGATATTTTCAATTTAGCCTAATAAATTATTTCAGGACTGCCCAAACTCTTTTCTCAATGTCATTTATCAACTAATTCTGGGTGTCATATAGACATCCAGATGGTGGCCTGTTGGAATGTCTATTTTCAGGTAGTTCTGGTGGTCTGTAGATGTCCAAACATCTTTGTCATTGTCATTTATCAACTAAGTGTGGCAGTCACATGGAAGTCCAGATTACGGCCTGGACGGACGGACGTGATATCAACTTGTCTTGGATGTCCACAGATGTCCCTTGCTCAGTGGGTTGTGTACATGTTGAAGGTGCCAGGTGAAATTTGAAGTTGTTGCCTTGAACTCGCTGAGTTTCGGGGATGATGGATCACAGAATTTGCATCTCGCCCGATGCTTCTTTCTCCCTCATTCCTCAAAATCTTCATGATCTTTGTTGGCAAATGTAATTATCCGCAAAGTTGAAAACATGGTTTACGAAGAAAACACAATCCACATTTGGAGCTGCGAGACTGTGGTGATTCCATCAAATGATGGAAGCCTAATGAGAAGTGGACAAGTAAATCCTGAAGGAGGCAGTATAGTGCAACGTGCAAGAAGAGGAAAAAGCCGTGTCACCGTGGTGTCTCGCAAAATGACTGTAATCTCAATAGGCCTACAGGTAAATATTTTGGCAAAAAAAATTAAAGATTTACAAAACCGACAAAATACGTCAATATTTAGCGGTCTTGGCCCGATTTGCCGAGGCCAAGGATGAGTCCGAGTCACGGCAATCCGAGGCCAAGACCGGGAAAAACCGGCCTCGAGTCCTCCGACACTTCTAGTTACGCAAAATATCATTAATTGTACCCACCAATCACCTGCTTCATTATTTGGGAACAAAATTGAAATAAACAAATTAATCCTTTCGTTCTGGTACCCCATCAGGTTATTTTACTGACCCAAGAATTATTTGAACACAGTACGCACTGAGAGTTTGTGATACTATTCAAATCTTTTTAGCCTCCTTTTTGCCAGGATCAGTGCTTGTAGTCTCCCTGGCAAACTGTCATCAAGTTTGGTGCAAATATCCTCTTTTCCATTCAACACTTGCTGGAACAGAGTCTGGAGCTGTTTCTTGTTCGATGGTGTGGCGTCCTCACGCTGTCGCTCCATTTCATCCCAAAGGTGTTCAATCAAGTTCAGGTCTGGGCTTTGAGGTGGCCAATCCAGAAGATCGAAGCATTTATTCTTTATGACTCCTTCGATTCGGTTGGCTGAGTGCTTCAGATCATTGTCCTGTTGGATTATATAATGACGCCCAAACAGCCCGGATGCATTATTTGGTGAAATATTTAATTCTTCAATTTTTGCTGCTGGAATTCGTTGGAATTCGATAGCCGAGTGGCAAAAACCAATGGTAACACCAAAAACAAGTAAAAGTAAAGGTCCACCCCTCACAGAACAAAGAAAACAAACAATCTCCCCAAAATCATGACAGTGTTGCGCTAAAATCTTTGTTCAAGGGGCCAGAAGCAGCAGTGATGTTACCGTGGTAACTCTGCTGCTTGTATTATCACATCCCAACCAATCTTAAGCACTTGGTTGAAGGCTGCATCCATCTTCATATGACTCAACACCTAAATGCATCGCATGGCAGCGGAAGTTCTTGATGAATGAACTGGGGCTTCAGTGGCTCGAATGAGGCTTCACTGAGCTGCTTTCTACCGAACAAGACCCTCCTCCTGCATCACGCATAAACCTCCCCTAAACCATGATAATTCCAATACACCGGGCTGGCATTTCTCTAAACTCTACTTATGAGTGTGAGTGTAAATGTTCTACGTTGCAAAAAAAAGACCAAGCCCGTCTTACCAAGAATTTTTGTCTTGTATTCACACAAACACTAATTTCTGATACTTGTTTTTCAGTGAGACCAGGATGCCAATGAGGGGAGATAACTGACTCATTTCCAGGCTTGCCAATGGATTTTAAAAAAATTTCAGTTTACAAGCAAATCTTAAATTCCACAAACATATATTGACTTTTGAGAGAGAGAGAGACAAAAAAAGGAATTTGAACCTTGTAAGATTAAAAGACTTACACTTTTGTATGCAGAAGTGGCGAAGCTGAGCCCATTTAAGACCCTCCATTCTCACCAGCAGTTGGCTGTTTGCCAGGCAGCTCCTCACACTGGTGTCTGTGCTGCATATGAGTCCCCTTTAAAAAAACACCACAGGGTTCAGCCGACAGTGGAGGTTTTGAGAATGACGGCAGGGATTTTGTGAAGCCCAAGCATGTTTTTTTGGCGAAACCAATCCATACATTAGCAACCTGAATAGCGTTTTTTTTTTTGCAAAAGAGCAAAGATGTTATGAGCCTGAGCACAGAAAGAAACTTCATCCTGCATGTGCGAATCCTACTGGCACTAATAATTTCAGTTGAGCCAATGAAACTCACATACGCTCCTTTACATTCAGATTTTTTATTTAAGGAATTCGCCTGGACTCCAGCCAGCTACCCATATGCTCAGACTCCGTGGTTCTCAAACTCGGCCCTGGGGCCCCCCTGCGAGTGCTGGTTTTTAATCAAACCACAATTGCTAATGCAGGCTGTTGATTTGTCTGCATTTCATGCTCCAGTACCACTAACAAAGAGACAATTTGTTAAAATAAAGCTAATTTAAGTCATTATCAGTAGGAATAAAGACTGTCAAACAGTCTGTTATTTGCTCACGTCGTGACTTACATAAGCTACATTACATGCGGGTACAAGCACTGCTATAATTTTTTTAAAAATTGATTCTCTAAATTTTGAAATCCTCCTCTGTTTACTACAGCTCTACCTCACAGGACACACACACACACACACACACACACACACACACACACACACAAACCATATAGGCGAAAGGAACGGGCCTAGACTCCCAAGTGCAGTTCAGCATCGGCAGGGCGTTTATTGGGTTTCACAAAGCTTATGGTCAAAGACAGAAATGGATCAATAGCCAGGCAAACAGTAATGCAGAATAGACAGAATCGAAGTCAGGAGACAGGCAAAGTACTTCAGTAACCAAAGAATCAGTCCACACAAAGACAATAACAAAAATAACAAAAGAGCTAAGGGAATGGAAGGGGAAGGACGGTGATAGGAGAGAGAGAGGAAAAGGGTGGAGTTCTAACTCTAATCTAACTAATCACCCGTGCCTCACTAAACTGCTCTCAGGTGTGGATAGCCAATGAGAACAGAGAGAGAGAAGGAAGAGGAAATACCTAACCGAAATACAGGGAAGAGAGTGTGATGAAACTGACAAGACACCACGAGACAGAACCGAGAGAAAGACACTGAAGACCAAAGACAGCGCAATCTTACAGCAACATACATACTCTAAAAGAATAAATATGATAAATAAATAAATAGCAAACTAAAACATACTAAAACATACTAAAAACAAACATATAAATCACCAATTTCTAACAATAGGCTGTAAATACAAACGCCCAAAATGGCCTATATTAATGTTTAAGTGAAAGATGAGCAATGGGGGAGATCAGCTGGCATTTTTTCATAGAGACAAAGTCTGCATTGGGAGGAGACCAGGGCGGTGGTTGAGGAGAACATAACTGAGGACTGGTGTTTGACTCCACTAAACTGCAAGTTTAACATTTACAACAGCAAGTTTTTTAATAACTGTGATTTCCTTATCCTAACCTGAACCTTGAGGAAGAGGTAACTTTATCCAAAGCCACAATGTTAATTTTTCTCACCGTTTGTTGTGGAGAGCGCGGTGCCACTGTTACTTCCGGAAGTCAAACAACCATCCTTTATGTTTCTTTGGGCGTGAGAACTGGTTGGTTCATTAATAAAAGACTTGGCAGCCATGTTAGCAAGTGCAGACTTAGTCAAGAACACATTTTATTAAAGTCTTCATTCCCTCGCAGCTGTCACAGCATGGAGTCATTATTCCCTAAAACTTAATGCGCTAACAAATAAAGACCTGAATAATTTATATTTAAATAAGTGTCCATTGTAATGCGCATGCATCTCCTGCGTGATTCATGCGTGACATCAAATTCAGAAGGATTACCGAATTGCAATCTCAAGTTACTTGACCAATTGAAATGAGGGGAGGGACCATATTTTCCTGTATAAAAACTGTATGCCATAGCTCAGTTAGTCAGTTTTTTACAGGGTTAAAGAAAATCGGGAGTGCTACGGACGGTTCGTGAGGGACCAGATCGGGAGAGGAGGAACCCACCTTTGCATTTTTCATCATGACACAATAAAGCCTAAGTTTTTACTTTTTAAGAATCTGTCTCTCTCCAGTTGCTTGAGGATGGGGGAATTTCTCAATATGTTGAAGATAATCCACAACACTACTATAGGCAAAAAAGGCAGATATGAATTAATGTAGGAATTGCCATCAAAATCGGTGTTGTAGAGGTGGACAAAAAAGGGGAAATCTAAAGTGGGGACCATTTTACTTTATTCATAATACCATAATGCGACAGTACTGCCCAAAAAATCACTTCTAAGAGGGAAACATTAGGGCGTTTTGTTGCGAAAATGAATGACGAGCAACTGTTACATACTATTTGATTGTTTTTAAACAAAATGTCACACCTTATTGGAACATGCCCACAGGTAAAAGATTGAGAACTTCCCTCATCGCTGTTTAAAAGGTACAGCCAGTAGCGGAGCCACAGGGGGGCTCAAGACACGTCCCTTTTAGTCCTGGCTAGATTTCAATCATTTTCCATTGCTGACGTCTTTTTCAAATACTGTAATTGGCAACTGAAGACATGGTTTCTCTCCACATGAGATCTAACAGCGATTAAATCACGGGTTAAATTCAGTACAGTGGCGGAACAGAGAATTGGGTTGCACAAAACAGCCGTTAAAAACAATTAAAAATCCTGACCTGTTCTCAGTCATCTTCACGATTAAAAAAAGGTTCACTCTGAGAGCGCTCCGCACTGAACAGGTGCTGCTTGTTCTCCCCGATTAGGGAAGACGACAATCATTCATCTGGAGGCGTATTTGCGGTATTTAAATCAACTTTAAAATTCAAAATTGCATAGCCTACCTGTCGACTCTCACGCGAATGGCTTGAGCCGGATGTTTTTTATAATCTAGGCTATTTAACTGCCGGGTGTTGTAGGAATTTTGATTTTATATTCCTGGTATTACCTTTACAAAAAGAAACTCAGACGACTCAGAGAAAAAACCAGTCAGAGGCTGAGAAGTTAATATCCAAGCCAAAGTCAATTTACTTTTTCTGCAGAAAAAGGATCGCCGCATACAGGTCCAAGTCAGCAAAGGACGAATACAGTTTCTTTCTCTTGTTTATGTAGGGATACTTGGTTGCGCACGTACTGTTATGATCTGGGGAGGATTCGGGAGGGAAAACACTGGGACAAACAGACAAAGGCGGAGAGACGCCAGAAGCGGGGGTCCAAAAGAATTTATTAAAATAAACAGAAAACTAGAAAAGGGAAAAAAACGGGCACTCCGGCCAACAGAAACACCGTGCAACTGCACTGAAGGGAGGAGAACACAGGAATCCAAAACAACCGGAGACACTAGGGGGCAGACTCGGGACAAGAGAGCTAGGGGAACAAGGGAACTAGGGAACACTCAGGAACAAGGGGACACTCGGAACAAGGGAACTAGGAATCACTCGGGAACAAGAGAGCTAGGGGACCAGAGGGAAGGTGCACAGGGCAGGGAGTGCAGCGCGAGCGAAGTCAGATCTGATCTGAAGTGCTGCAGAGCTGGAACAGATATAGGGCAGGGCACGGAGAGACACAGGTGTTGGAACTTAATATAATTAACAAGGGGTGGAACAGAAGAGAAACTTAATTACATGAAACAGATAAACATTAACACACAGATGAGGATCACAGGACAATCCCAAAGACGGGATAAATAAACTGGATAAATATTTCACAGTGGATAGAAAGAGACAGGACAGATAAAAATACAGAAGGTTCTGCAGGAAAACTTAGCAAAGCCAGTGAAAGAAAAGCAAGAGGCGGAGACTAGAACTGGGCGACTGCTGAGAGATCATTAGTCAATTAGTAAGTGCAGCTATACAATCCCGGGTGCTCCTTAGTAGGTTAGTCTAAGATACAATGTTAGTTTGGTTAGTAAATTCTAGAAAATAACAAACTGTTAGAAGGGGTTAGTAATATAGGAAAGCAAGGGGAAATTAGTAAACAAGAAAGGAAGGAAGGCTGAAACCCAGAATCCATTAAATCACCCGAAATAGTGTCACAATCAATTAAGACAGAAAACTGCTACAAACAACGCGACCAGGGAGAAAGCAAAGACAGTACATGGGTAAGACGTGGACTGGAATAACACGGGAGAGGAATAAAATGTGAAACACTAAGACATGGACTAAAAACCAACATCACAAAAATAATAAACCTGAAATTAACTAACCAAAACACACAGACCCACAGAACACAACACGTACATCTCCATGGCTCCAACTTATCTTTATACATTCCGGAGCTTTTTGTAAACAGATAAACTGAGAGCGAGAGAGAGACAAAACAACTCGCTCCTGTTATGGGCGCATCAAGTCAGCATGGCTCCAGATAAGCTAAACGCCATGACGCACTGGCCAGATTTATGGAAACTTACAGCTATGCAGGCCTAGGCTAATCAGAAACCTGCAGGTGTGCACCCTTTGGCCTAAAAGACTATGAACCAAAGCAAAGGAAGAGCAAGCAAGGAAAAAAACTAATAATAATTTGCTGAATCAATAAAAAATGATTCTACACCGGGTGCCACTTTTTTTTTAATCAACCCACAAAATACCGAGAGTGAAAGTCCACGTTTCATTGGAACACGGACCAGTTAAATCACGCGAAGCATTGGCCAATAAATAAGTAAATTATATTTCTGCGCTGAATTTAGCCCACGATTTCATCGCTGTTAGATCGCATACGGTGAGAAACCATGTGTTCAGTTGCCAAATACGATGATTGGAAAAGACATCAATAAAGGAAAATGATTGAGATCTAGCCAGGACTAAAAAGGACGTGTCTTGGGCACAGCCGAAGGAAGATTCCATTAGTCTGTACACACTGATTACTACAAAATAACAGTGTTTGATTGAGTGATTTTCTTTTAACTTTTTAACAATGTATCATTTGTTTGACATAAAAAATATGTCCACAAACAGAAACACAATTACATAGCAGAGGAAGGGCTCTATCTTACTGCTTGTGCAAAGCCGCGCAAAGCATGACACAAGTGTCTTTGCTCGTGTATGACCAGCGCAAATGTCATTTGTCAATCCAGTGCATAGATGGGAAAGATAGCAAATTGCACCAAAATTAGTGCCCATGAACATGTCGGACTTAAAATGAGGTGTGGTCAGGCAAATTGCTGGCATGTTGCTATCCTGAGGTGGCATAATGCTTACGTGCCATTGACCAACTAAAACCTGGTCTTAAATCAATCCTCAGTTTTCAGCTATTATCATAAAGGCCCATTACTGACAGGGTAGATCCACTATACCACAAAGTTCTGCAAGATGAGTTTGGCTCGCATAAATTTACATAAACCTACCTATGGTAGTCGAATCCATAGTGTTCCGCAAGTGACAGTAAAGATCCACAAATTGATAAGGCAGTGGATTTGCAGTCATGTGAATATACCTACAGTATATTCAGTACAGTATAAAGGAGTTTTCTCCTTTATTTGATGGTGCAGTAAGGGTGGGGAGAAGTACGGGGAAGGGATGCTGTGAATTGCCTAGGCCGGTTTCGAGCCCAGGCTGCTGCAGGCAGGAGTTTGCCTTATCGAACGCGCGCTTAACCGATTAGCCACCGGGGCGCCCCAGTACATGACTTTTTTTAATCTATGGCAGTAATAATGTCATTTTTAACAGAATACTGTCGTGATGGTGCTATATCCTTGTCTAAAGCTAGACTGTGTGGAGCTCAAAATACAATTATCTGTTAAAAAGACTTTTAGTTGCTCATTTATAAAGGATTCAAATAATTTGGCCATAACAGATAATTATCGCTCAATTTCCAAATTAATTAAAATGGAAAGTCCGCCTCCTTTTAACACTGGGAGAACAATTGCTGATTTCCGAGGACTGGGAATAGATCCACTGCATAGACTAAGGTTAATAATGGAGGAAATAGGCCCAGCTATCACGTCTGCAACAGTTTTTAAAAAGAAAGGTTCAATCTGGTCTGGACCAGCAGACTTTTTGCAATCTAGGCTTAACAGCGCCTTATGTGTTTCAGAAATGGATATCATTGAAAAACTGAAATTGTTTGAGTGTGTGGGGGGGCCAGCAAATATTGCCTCAGTGCTACCTGGAAGACAGCTCTGTGTAAGTACTGACTCCTGCTTTGATTAAATGTTTATTAAATACATCTACGACATTTTGTTTACCCCTTACTTCACCTTGATCCATTTTTAAAATTTCAGGAATAGAAAGAGGTGGAATATCACCTGAGGAAGATTTTACTAATTTCCAAAATTGTTTGGGGTCATTTAGGTTTTTATTTATCAGATTCAGGAAGTGCTCATTTTTTGTATTTTTTCTTAGTTTGGTACACTAATTTCTTAAGATTCTATAGTCTAGCCAGTTTTTTTCATTGTCAGTTCTTTTAGCTTTTGCCCAAGCATGATTCCGTTCCCTAATAGCAGCTGCAATGGTATCATTAAACCAGGGGTTATCTCTACCTCTCACTCTGTCCTTTCGAAGAGGTGCATGTTTGTTAACAATTAATAAGAAAGTCTTTTAAAAAATCCCAACGTAATTCAACGTTATAGACAAGTTTTATAGCACGATTGAAAGAAATCCTTCAAAGTGGAATATGTAGGTTCCTGTACAGTGGCTCCAATAAGTATTTGTACACTACTTGAAAATTCGACTACATAACAGCTTTTGTATATTCGGCTAAATGCTTGCTATTGTGTGTAAAAGTGACTACAATATTTGATAATCAATATGTTTTAAACAAATATTTAATGTCAAAATGGCATATTTGGTCAGAAAGGCGATTATCTGACCCAATAAGTATCTGTACAGTTCCATTAGTGAGTCACAAAACTTATAATACTCACCTAAAATTGATTCAAGATGTTTACAGGACATGGTTGACTCACTTGGTCTGATTTGGTCAAGCGTGACCATATTGGACACTCCCTCTGTACACAGACTGGCCTATGTAAATGGCCTGACCATGCCCATAATGTATTCCTGTGATATATGGCTAAGACGGGCGAGATACCCCGTCGAATGCGGGAGCAAATCATTCAGCTACATGAAGAAGGCCAAAGCACCAGAAAAATTTGAACTCGGCTATCGTTACGCCACACGACCGTGCAGTACATCATCAAGAAGTACAAACAGTCTGGACGCATAGCCAATGCAGCCAGGAAAGGACGTCCCAGGAAGACCAGCCAGCGCACTGACCGGTACATCTCCCTGCTGGTACAGAGGGGGAGAGAGTCCTCGGCCTCCAGTCTTGCCACCAAAATGGAGGAAGCAACTGGAAGCCATGTTTGTGCCCAGGCCATCCGTAACCGGCTCCATGAAGTACAGAAGTGTACAAATACTTATTGGAGCCACTGCATATTTCATACAGAATTGTTCATAAGTTAAGAAATTGCCAGTCGTGTCCATCAAGTCAACTATAGACCATATATTCCTCTCATACCAATCTTCAAAAAATAAGGATTTACAGTGGCTAAAAAACAACAATCGAAAACGATCATGAAACACGTACATTGCTTTCAATCCCCAAATTAAAAAAAGCGCAAGAGGTCCAGAGTCATAATCGCTTTCCGTGTTAGTAGTTGTGAAATCCACCGCTACGCTGGTGAAACTGAAACTGCCATGCACATGGACTTCAATTACGCGTAAGAATCTCATTACTTGACGCGCTGTTTGAACAAATCTCGAAAAACTTGAGACCTACGCCGTAAGCGCGAGAATGCGAAGAAAGTTGGCAGCCTTGCGATTAGGCTCTTTATTTTTAAAACCATTCAGCTTAGCTCTCTGAATAGTCTGCCCGGTTGGGCTTTCGTGTTAGTAGCCTATGCATCGAGCCCCAGTGCATCACCCCACCTTGCCAAAATGAAAACGCATGTCTCGTCATTTGCAAATGCCAATAGGTCACCTATATCCCTGCCAGTGATAACCCAATTTAAGTCATTTTCTGGTGATGGACCTTTTACACAAGGTCATTCTACATCATGTAAGGAATATTCCGCGAAAAAAAATCTAACTGATATCTCTAATATTGACTGGGTGAAGTCATTTTAGAGTTTTGGAATGACATGTCCTGAAACTAGGCTGGTTAGCTTGACAAGACGTTAATCTACAAATGCAAACGCTTCATTTCTGAAATTTCCGTGGTGAAACGACGCAATCCGTGGAGAAATCAGCACTCCGTTTAAATCGCAGCCGTAACTTCGACTAACCTGCTTTACGATGGTGCGCATTGTCGACAACGTCCATTTTCAATGATTTTTTATTTATGGATGCTGATAGCAACATCTTGTACAATTTATTAGAGTGGAAAAACAACATCGTACAAAATTAAAGTTGCAATCATAAGCACAAGATTCAACATGATAACAGGCGTTAAATTCAAAATTTCAATTCTTTAAATGACACATTTCTGTGACCATTCCAAGTGAAGACAAAGAAGCTCCCATTCTTGTTGCAAATCTTCAACTTGCCAATGAGCAAAAAACAATAAAAACAACAAAGTAAATACAAATAAAAACTAACGCTATTGGGTTTCATTTATTCACATCAAATGTCATTCATATTTACAACATTCAACTCCTGTCTTCACTTCAAGAAGGCAATTTCTGGAATCTTCCCTGCAGCCTTGAGCTGAGAGAAGATATGCGCGGCCCTGTTGAAATCCCAGGCATTGTCCTGAAGACACTTTTGCGACCACTCCGGGTTCATCCCAGATTTCTGCGAGAAAGCAGCGAGCATTTCCTGCTGCGGAGCGGTTAGCGTGGGCACGGGGATGCTGGAGGGCGTCGGGGCAGGGGCGGCGAAGGCTCGCCGGATCTCCTCTGTCGTGGCATTCCTCAAAGTCAGTTCGTCGTTCACAACACACAAACCAGCATTTGCGGCCGGCACTGTTATGAAGACCCGAGAGAACGCTCTGACTGAGTCTCTAGATTTACCATCCACTTCTTTGAACACCCCACTGACCGTGAATGATAGTAATGTGTTCGTGAACATGTTGACATCGACGTCAAAGGAAGCAGTGTCATGCTGGGTCTTGGGCAGCTCGTTTAAGAAGGTAACCACGTTCAAGCGCCTGTGCTTCAAAAGGCGGAATCGTGTGGTGGGATCCTTAAGACTCTTGATGTTGCGGTTGTCCTTGTAATAATCTCCCAGACTGCTCCTCGAGGGGTTCTGCCCAGAGAAAGCTATGCTGAGGGAAAACACAGCCCCGTCATGGTAGCCGTCCAACAGAGGCTGTCTGTCACCCGAGTCATAAACCATGTAGTATTGTTGTAGGAACCGCGATATGAGAGTCTTGATTTCGTCCGAGGCGAAGTAGCTTCCCTTGCAGGGGGGCAGAGTTGTGGAGTTTGACTCCAGGTCAAATCCTATGGGAGCAGGGAGATCAAATCCATCCAGCTTGAGTAACCGTGGAAACCGTTTTTGGATCGCGCTGATGTAGGCGGCCCGGTCCTTGAAGTGATCGCACAGCGGGTTTCCGGTCAGCCACAGTTCGGTCAGCTTGAAGCCTTTCACTCTGTCCAGCTCCTGCTCGCTTTTCAGCTCGTTGTCTGAAAGATTGAGGGTCTTCAGTTTTGGCGCCTTACCGACCAGGTCTGCTAAGTCCTCCAGCTGATACAGCCTGTTGTTGCTCAGATTTAGGCATATTAGCTCAGGAATGCTCTCCTCAATGATCTTGATCACAGCCTGCATGCAGCTATTCCAGTTCAGAATCATTTTGATGTTCTGAGAAATCAGCTGTCTGTCTCTTCGAATGCTGCTCAGGTCAAGTGCTTGTTGGGAGCCATCAAACCGCTTTGACATGCATTGCTTTATATGGTCAAGGTCCTCTGGCTTCAGATAATTCAAAATGGAGGCTGGAGGGTTGCAGGGGTTACTAAGTAGAATCACCCTAAAGCCGTCACTGTCCGTGATCTTGCGTGACACCTTGACCAGTGCATTGGCAGTGGTAGCATCATCAACGAGAAACTGAGCCTTATTCCCCTCTACGCGATACCGTATTGGAGTGAAAGGCACAGAGCAAAGGTTCTGCAGAGCAGGGAGAAGCCATTTCTTGTCGTATTTCTTCCCATGGAGTATAGTAATCTTGAACCATTTTTTGCCGGGCCCTCGTCCACCACCGCCCATTCTGTAGCCTCCACCACCTGCAGCGGTACCACCGCCGCCGCCAACACTTACACCTCCTCTTCTCTCTTGGTCAAATCGCCCATCACCCCTGCGATTATGTCCCATGTATGGGTTGTATCTGCGCCGATCATGATGGTCTTTGTAGTAGCGGCTATCGCCTGCCGTCGCCATCTTCTCTGGAAAATCACCACAAGCAACTAGTCTGAGTGGAATACACAGCTAAGCGCTTGTGCAACCAGTATTCGATGAGCTAAGTGACGTCACAGAGCATTCATTTTCAAAGGTAGAAAGAAGTTCCCAAACCGAATGACACCCAAACTATCAGGCGTTCATCCGCCGGAGGTAAACTAAAAGCCGATTGAAAAAATAATACGCCAGGCTTGTGGAAAGCAACTTCCGTGTAAACGAAGGGTAAATAAATTAATTCACTTTAATATGTATGATGTTAGAAATTAATTTTTGAACTTTATTTCGAAACTCCATAATGTAACCTATCATTTACAGCCATAAACTCATATCTCATATTTTTGTCACTTTTTATCACAGGGACTACTTGACGATCTTTATCTCAAAATTAGATCAGGCGAGTTTTGCCGTGTTTTCACGGGCGGGGTCACAAATATTAAATGCTGTTTTCCTTTGTCACAGTATCACATCGATTCCCAAAATAAGGGATATTTTCTTTGAAATAAAAAAATAAATTTAAATAGTCCTTATTATTTTTTTCGAAGCAGCAGGGAGCCACTGAAGTGCCGCGTCCCCACAGCCGCGGGTTTCCGACCCCTGCCGTGGACTGTGGATGACAATTAGCTCGTTTGCTCGAATCTTTGTGTGGGCGGTTACACTCCAGAGTGGGTGAGAACCGGCGAGAATATGAATATTCAGTTTGCGGTGTTTCGTAACTGTGATGGGTGTTGAGTATTAGACGCAAAATGCAGAGGCCAGAACTAAAAGGCAAAAAACAGCTGCGAACGGGGAGACACAAACAGAATAAAAATGCGAGACTCGCGCTACCAACGGACTTGAAAGTCGTCCGGGGTAGAAGCAGGCGAGGCCGAAGGGACAAAAAGTAAAGGGAAAATAAAACAAAGTCTCCCTTTCTCACTACCACTAACCCTAAAATATGCAACTAACGTCCCTAACAATTCTCTGTCTAGAGACCTTACCGACTAAAACGCAAAAGTAACACTGACACTCTAGCAACGGAAGCGAGGCGGAACTGGAGCATTTAGAGTCCGGGCAACGTTCCCAATTAATGCCAGCTGGCCCAGGAATCCGACTGTGAGCAAAACGATATTGTCCCGGACGAGAGCAGCAAAGAAGCTCTCAACGCCTCCAAACCATGACAGTAACACTGCAACACGTTTTTTATTGGCGCAAATTCTCCGCATATTTCCTATTGTAACCCCTTTAATATTTCCTGGAGGGACTGCTAATTGGAGTAGCCCCGATTTTAATGCATTCGTTTTGTTAAGCCCGGTACTGTCTTGATTGGGAATAAATCCAGGGGGAACTAAAAAAAAAGTGATGAACCAACCCACCGTGTACAAAACGTGTTTGGGGGAGGGGATTATGTTTTATGGTATTCATTCCACAGAGATATATATTTCTTATATCTCTGTGATTCATTCACTGGAAGGCGATCAGAAGGTGGGTGTCCTTAAGACAGGGCGGTTCTCCGGATGAACTGACAGCGCTCAGGTTTACATATCATTGCTGGAAAAGCTGCAATTTAGCTTCTCGGTTTATTGTGAAAGTGCATGTATAACAGTATCCCGTGATAAAAGTAGACTGTGCCCGAGAAGGACGGACAGTGCCATCTATATTCGGGCGAAGGGTAATCGCGCCAACTTTTAGCCTGTGATCTATCCAGGCCTTGTCAAGACCTGCGTGCTAAAAGTGTGGTGGTTGCGCAGCTACAAGTTTAGGTTCCAGTAAGAAAACAGCGTTTTGCTCATGCTCTGCTCGAAGGGACGTTTTGTGTTTTCCTGGAACTGATTTTGATGTTTTTCACGGAAGAAGGAGACCAGCTATGAATTCGGAAGATTGGTTTCCATCACCACGGACGCAGGGATTCGTGAATAAAGAAAAAAAAGGGAGCCAAACTAACTTTGAAGCAAGCGGAGCTCATTCTTCTTGCCTAAACAAAAGAGATCACTGACATTTGAAGGAATTGTTGCCGGTGGCGAAGCGTTTTAACCGGAGTGACTGGGGGTTGCTAGCGCTAGCCAAAACCGAGAGCTCTCTGGGTAATGTAGTTGAATACTGGCGCCAGTGCACTAATTATTCCATTTATACTCGGTACCACGTTTATTTTCTGTGTCGAACATACAAATGCAAAGGGCTGAGTTTCTGTTCTGAAAAAAAAAATACTGTTGTGGGGAAAATTGGTGTTTACCCTGGTAAAGTGAATGCAAGATTGTATTCTGGGCAGTGGCGTGCACAGACATTATGGGGGGCAAGTGCTCAGGGGGGAGGGGGAGGGCACTATTTTGCACACGTGGAACATGTTATTATAGTGTGAGATTAAAAAAATAAAATAAACATTACACGCACATGTTCAATGCAATTCATGACCACTGTCATTCATCACAAGATGGCACATGGGTAGCCTTTATAGGGATACTTTTCTCAGGCAATGGGGAACTGCCTGATTCTTCTTTGTGTTCATTTATGTTGCCAAACAAAACCTACACAAAAGAAAACGTTCAGCTTAACAGATAGATTTGCAAAGTCGACCGACATTGTTTGTGGTGGTCGTCCTCACGTTATCTATCATTGTTTGGGCTATAGCATTAAACTAGCTTATCAGGTGACCAGTCGGCTAAAAAATGCTCAGTTGTTTGGTGCTGTATGAGCAGTGGCGTACCGTCAGATGCCAGGAAGGCCTTCAGTAACATCACCCTTTCCCGGATAATTGCTCTTAAACTGTTTGCGATCAGGTTTGATTGATTAACAATCAAACAGTTAATTAACAGAGTAGCCACCACCAATGCTTGACATGTAATGATTAAGAAATGCTAATTACAAAGCGATTACCTGTTGGCTATGTTGATATAATTTATGTGAATCCGCAAGGATGACAATCTGCAAAAAATCCGAAACTTTCGCGGACTTCACAGCAATTATTTTCGTCTTCACTCAGCTGTGCTTCTTACCTAACAACGCACTTTGGTTGTCACATTCAGAGTATATAAATCGGATTCTCATGGCTAATTGCTCAATGGACGTCGCAAATTAATTTACGCAAATTCAGAAATTATAAAGACCTAGGCTATTGATATTTTTTTCCGTAGCCATTGGTGTGCGGAAGTAAGTTAAACGGCGTATAATTTCGTAGTGCAATGTATAACACGGCTTTCAAAAACAAGTCAGATTCTCGTCGGTTCCTCCAATCAGTCTGAGCAACGGTTGCTAATCGGGGAGGTAAACTGCGAGAGATGTTCGTCATTAAGAAGTGAAAGGTGAGGTTATTGCTGGCCCTGTGTTTCTGCCGACGGACCGTCACCGTGTATGAGACATGCTACTGCACAACAAAATGATAGCAGGTTGGGCTTGGAGGGCAAACTGTACGATTTCACTTGATCTGTGTGTTACCTGGCTGGTGGGACACGAGACTGTGGCTTCCAGTCGCTCAGCTGATATGCTCCTGCAGTGCATCTATATGCACTGCACGCGTGTTCACGTGACAAAGGAAGAGAGGTCGGAAGTGCGTGAGGAGGTGGCCCATTTCGGGGCTTTTTTTTTTCAGTAGTTTTTAATCGCACAGATTTTCTAAAAGATCATTTCAACACTGGCCTCACGAAAGTGTTGTTAATAATAATAATAATAATAATCATTAAAAAAAAAAAAAACGAAATTTCAAAAGGGCACTTTCATTGATAAAGGGCAAAGAGGCAAGTGCTGTAGCACCACCTAGCGTCTATTTGTGCACGCCACTGATTCTGGGTCTCTTCTCCTTTATATGGGTTTAAGGTAAACGTGACTCTGAGATCGGGTTTTACTTTCACTTTGATAACGCACGTAGTACGTTCTCGTGCTACAGCTGAGCTACTGAGTGGGCAGGATATTTTATTTGGCTGTAAGTCATTTTCATTTTAAATGTCGCCCCGATCTCCTTTAATTATACTAATTGAAACAAAGCAAGCGTCAGTTTCAGACTGGGAAATCTATTAACTGTTGCAAACAAATAATATTCCCATTGTGTCATTATTTTCAGATAAATCCTCTCTGATCTTTTGTCCTTGTTTTGGTTTATAAAGGGTAACATTAAAAATAGCTATTTCTTTGCCCAAAAGGTGTTGAGAATTCAATGTTTTTTTTTTTTTCCCCAATGAAAGTATAATTTATCTCATACAATTTCCAATAAGGTGGATCTCTGGAGTTGATTCTCTAGCAGAGCTTTATTGGATGGAGGCACCGTGCTACAGGTCATAAGGTTTAGTAAGGACCGTTAATTAGTCAATCACTGTCTATATCACGAGTATTCAAAGAACACACTCCCTCTAACCGAACCCAGGCCCCGTTTCTTTCCAGTGTGCAGTTAGGGTACCCAAATACTTAATGCACAGGAGAACAAGGGGGTTACACTATTATTCGCAAAAACCAATAATTCAAGTAGTGTTGGAGTTCAAGAACCACGACATGTCACAAACTGATTATGGACCTACCATATTCAAATACTAACACATTCTCTCGCGGAAGGGGCACTTTAAATAAACAAAAAATATAATTGGCTCAGAGAGAACTTCATTTTCATCACTGATCTGCGTTTGATCATGTTGTTGATCTGTAGTAACAATGGTACTTTATACCACATACATTTATCTGCCATTAAGGTCAATACAGACTTACAAACATGATCCTCGTGTCTCAAGCTCTGGATTTGCAGTCAGTTGATTGAGACCTGCTGGTGTGTTTGGCCCTGCATCATAAACCGCTGCATCACAGTGATCAGGCAGTGACTGTACATCACAGCACCTTCACTCCTGTCAGCTCTTATCTACTTTACTCTCATTAGCATCACTCCTGTTGTTTCTCTCTTACTGTCATCAGCAGCAGCTGAGCTGTAAACTGAGGAGGCAGAAATTATCCCAATAAACTGATTATTTTACTTCATTTTCCTGGATTAACGATACAATTACATCACAAAATACTCACAACCAGCAGATGTAGTCTGATCTCCTCTATTAGTGAATATTCAATCAGGTAAAACTTCACACACAAAATTGGTCACATTTCACTCAAGTTACTCAAAATGAAGTGTTGTTTTTCACACTCAGGGAATACCTCTATCAAGGCAAATACCTAAAATAAAACACATTTTGTAATTTTAGCAATGTTGATATAAAATCTGATGCAGTTTATCATTGTTCATGAATGTGCTCAAATGAAACTTGTTTCAAATTTGAATTCATAATATAAAATCCCTAATATGGCAGAAAGAAATAAACTCTGTTTACCTGCCAGTGAATTATTCAGATCAGACCCAGGCCAGGAGGGAAATGAGTGGAAGCAGCCATGACTGACTGTCAGTTTAAGGAGATGTTTTCTACCTCAAGCATTTCCAGTTCTGCAGTCACCACTGCTCTCATAATGGTCTGTACTGAGTCAGTGTATATATGCACAGTAATGCTGTATTTGTGTGTGTGTTTCAGAGCTACGAAAGTATCAGGGAAAGGTATGTAGACTCTCAGCTCATGTCATCTCTTGTGTTTAAGTCTCTTCAGTTGCTGAGCCTGACTGACTCCTGCTTGTCATTACAGAGCCCAGGGCTCACTGCAGGACCCAGAGCTGCTCTCAGGGGCTCTGATAGATGTGGCCAAACACCTGGGTAACCTGAAGTTCAGAGTCTGGGAGAAGATGCTGGAGACGGTGCAGTACAGTGAGTATCTGGGGCTGATGCTCCAGTCATCTTTATCTTTACAAGCATTTAATGAAACCTGCATGAGACTGAAGAAATAAGCTGTAATTATTGAAATGGTGTTAAACACAAACAGTACAGAGACTCTGTTTGCTTTTAGAACAGGACGATCCTGTGGGTAGCACTGCACTGCTCTCAATTCAATATTAGAAAACAGTCAAAAACAGAATTAATGTTTAATTCATAACCAATGTCTTCATGTGGTTTTGTGATTGTGTTAAGAATGCATGAGAATTTCTGTGGTTTAACTGATTTATTTATATCAATGATACATCAAAGTTTTAAATTCAAATCACTACAGCCACAATATGTATATTTATATTAGCATGTATATTTATAATTTCCTGTGTCTGGGACCAAATCTATGGAGTTACATTAGGGTCAAAAGTTTTGTACTTGAAAAAATAAAATTTGAAACTGAAAATTCATGTGTTGATCTTGAATTTTGAAAAATATAACAATGTATGGAAAATAAAAATAAGTGTATGAATCGTTTTTTCAGGATAAATATAATTTTGATTCACTTTGGTGATTCTATTGAATGAATTATTTTCACTTTTCACTTCAATTAAGCTGCTTGCCGATTATGTTCAAAGTCAATACAATGTGTCATGCAATTTATTGTGTCCAATCTGGTCATATTTTGTGGGCGTGAATGAACGTGCGAGTCAAGCAGTACTTTCATAGGTACTTTAAAGCCGCTTGCATACTGAACATGAAATTAATTTTTTGCACGACAGATTATATTGATTTTGATCGTAATCTGTTGTGGAAAAATACGTTTCGTGTCCAGTGTGCAAGCTGCTTAATTCACTGAAAACCTGTGCAGGAGTGGCCCGCTTTGACTATTTTTTCTTGCGGGCACTAGGGCAGTTTTTGCGGGAATCTCACAATTGCGCTGCTTGGCAGAAGCCCTAGCTAAACGTAGCTAGTTCACATGTCTTGCCGGTGTGTTGGATTTATGGGCTCCAGCAGGTTGACCCGACCGGCCGGAAGCCATCTTTGCAAGCCAAACGGACACTACGCTGCGTTCACAGTGCTATGTGGAAATCGGACATATCAGCACTTAAAATGTGGCTGTTGAACTGCAAAATCTGGCATAATCGATCGCTCTTATACCGCAATTGGTGCTCAGGTGCTCAGTACTGTCTAAAACAGATTTTTAAATGGAAGTTTATCACTGGCATCAATTCTTGCCCTGTCAATCACATGAATTTGGAGTATTTAAGTGTTGAGTTAGATTTGTTTTAGTTCCTACGTCCCCTGAAAGTACTGTCACTGGGGAAGGTTCCAAGCCTTTTTGTTCAGCTGTCACTCATGGTTCCACGCCCAGCTCAGTTGATGCCACGCCCCCCACGCCACATCAGGGTCAAAAGTATGAAACTCAAAAAACAGATTTGAAACTGGAAAAAAAAGGTTGAAACTGAACAAATAAGATCTGAATCTGAAAAGATAAAACATGCAACTGAAAAAAATAAGACCTTAAATGTCAAAATATATATGGAAGTGAAAAGTGAAAATAAATAATTTATTCAAAAGAATTACCAAAGTGAATCAAAATGATATTTAACCTGAAAAAACGTTTCATTCACTTATTTTCATTTTGAATACATTGTTATATTTTTCAAAATTCAAGATCAACACATGAATTTTCAGTTTAAAATTTTATTTTTTCCAAGTACAAAACTTTTCACCCTAATGTAACTCCATACAAATCTAAAATGAGTATTTGAAACATCTCTCTCCCTCCAGCCCTTTAAATATCTCTATTCTTGATATTTCAGCTCCTGTGATGCTGGACCCCAATACTGCACTTGCTGACCTCTCTCTCTGATGATCTGACCACTGTGAGAAGCACTGATGCATTCCTTGGTCATTTTGAAGCAGAATTAAAGAGAACAATTATAAAAAAAAAGATTTCTACGGTAATCACAGGCAAAACCGAATAAAAGTTTCCCCAAAAAACATAATTCTGCATCCCACTGCTTGGAGGATTTTGAAGGTTTTTTTTTTTTTGAGTTGCTCTCTTTAATTCTCCTTCAAAATAACCAAGTCATAATTGAGATCGGGGCATACAATTGTGAGATCTCCTCTGTTTATCCCACTTTTAAGCTTATCTCTTGCTCTTAAGGGACCTTTAGGAGAAGTAACTCAGAAACAAATGATAACAGAATGATACAAATATAAGAAGCTCAAATTCATCTCAAGAGACGAGATTGAGCTACACATTTTTCCTACAGGAAGATGTTTAATGTTCAAACTGAGAAAATTTTTTTTTTTTTTTGCAAATAATCATTAACTTAGAATTGAAAGGCAGCAACACATTGCAAAAAAGTTGGCACAGGGGCCTTTTTACCTCTGTGTTACATCGCCTTTCCTTTTAACGACACTCAGTAAACGTTTGGGAACTGAGGAGACCAATTTTTGAAGCATTTCAGGGGGAACTCTTTCCCATTCTTGCTTGATGTACAGCTTAAGTTGTTCAACAGTCCGGGGTCTTCGTTGTCGTATTTTACGCTTCATAATGCGCCACACATTTTCAATGGGGGACAGGTTTGGACTACAGGCAGGCCAGTCTAGTACCTGCACTCTTTTACTATGGACCCATGCTGTTGTAACACGTGCAGAATGTGGCTTGGCATTGTCTTGCTGAAATAAGCAGGGGCGTCCATGAAAAAGACGTTGCTTGGATGGCAACATATGTTGCTTCAATACCTGTATGTACCTTTCAGCATTAATGGTGCCTTCACATATGTGTAAGTAGCCCATGCCTTGGGCACTAATACACCCCCATACCATCACAGATGCTGGCTTTTGAACTTTGCGCCTATAACAGTCCGGATGGTTCTTTTCCTCTTTGTTCCGGAGGACACGACGTCCACAGTTTCCAAAAACAATTTGAAATGTGGACTCGTCTGACCACAGAACACTTTTCCACTTTGCATCAGTCCATCTTACATGAGCTTGGGCCCAGCGAAGCCGGCGGCGTTTCTGGGTGCTGTTGATAAATGGCTTTCGCTTTGCGTTGTAGAGTTTTAACTTGCACTTGCAGATGTAGCGACGAACTGTAGTTACTGACAGTGGTTTTCTTAAGTGTTCCTGAGCCCATGTGGTGATGTCCTTTACACACTGATGTCGGTTTTTGATGCACCGCATGAGGGATCGAAGGTCACGGGCATTCAATGTTGGTTTTCGGCCTTGTCGCTTACGTGCAGTGATTTCTCCAGATTCTCTGAACCTTTTGACGATATTACGGACTGTAGATGATGAAATCCCTAAATATATTGTAATAGGTCGTTGAGGAATGTTGTTTTTAAACTGTTTGACAATCAGCTCACGCATTTGTTCACTAAGTGGTGACCCTCGCCCCATCCTTTTTGTGAATGACTGAGCATTTCAGGGAAGCTGCTTTTATACCCAATCATGGCACCCACCTGTTGCCAATTAGCCCGTTCACCTGTGGGATGTTCCAAATAAGTGTTTGATGACCATTCCCCAACTCTCTCAGTCTTTTTTGCCTCTTGTGCCAGCTTTTTTGAAACATGTTGCAGGCATCAAATTCCAAATGAGCTAATATTTGCAAAAAATTACAAAGTTTACCTGTTCGAACATTAAGTAACTTGTCTTTGCAGTGTATTCAATTGAATATAGGTTGAAAAGGATTTGCAAATCATTGTATTCTGTTTTTATTTTTGATTTACACAACGTGCCAACTTCACTGGTTTTGGGTTTTGTAGTACTTCCATCAGGTTTTGGAACTAGCACACAGGGTGAACTCCAATCTGAGTTGGAGGGTCTGATAATATAATGTTCTAAAATGTTCTCAACCTCTTTCTCAGCAATCTTTCTCTTTTCAGGATTCATCGGGTACGGATGCTGTTTTATTGGTTTGGCATCACCAACATCTACATCATGAGAAGCTATAGAAATTCTCTTTGGAACATCAGGAAATAGATCTTTATATTTCTTGATCAACCTCTCAAACTGATCTTTCCGTGAGGGTTCTTAGTGCTGGAGTTTTACATCAAGATTTTGCAGCACTTCAGAATTTACATGAAAGAACTTCTCGGCGATAGGAGGATCTGAAGTGACATCATGATAGGAGTGCTAGAATTGCAGCTAAGGTTTCAGCATGTTAATGTGAGACAACTGTTTTGGCTTTCTCCTTTCTGGAGTCTTTACAATGTAATTCAGATCATTGAGTTTTATTATAATTTCATAAGGACCATGAAATCTAGCCTGTAATGGATTGAAATGCAAGGTAAACAACACAAGAACCTTGTCTCCTGGTTTAAACTCACGGCTTCTAGCATTATGATCATACCAAGTTTTCATTTTTCCCTGACTTGATTTCAATTTCTCTTTGGCTAGGTCACAAGCTGCGCGCAGTCTTTCCTTGAACTTGCTAACATAGTCTAACAGACTGATATGCGGTTCTTTCTCTTGCCATTGTTCTCTCAACAATAGCAAAGGTCCTCTCACTTCATGGCCAAACACTAGCTCAAACGGACTGAATCCAGTAGACTCCTACACTGCCTTTCTAGCTGCAAACAACAGCAAATGAACACCTTCATCCCAGTCTTTCTCATAGTCATAACAATAAGTCCTCATCATTGTCTTGAGAGTGGAATGAAACTGCTCTAAGACACCCTGACTCTCTGGATGATAGGCACTAGAAAGAATCTGCTTCGCACCTAGTTCATACACTACCTGCTGAAAAAATCCAGAAGTGAAATTGCTACCTTGGTCTGACTGAATTTCCCTGGGAAGGCCAAACAACATGATGAACTTTATCAAAGCCTTCAAGATTGCAGTTGCCTTGATGTTACGTAGAGGTATGGCTTCAGGGAATCTAGTAGCTGCACACAGCTGCACACATGATTGTCAACAAGTACTATAGTAATGGACTAACACAATCAACAATGACCTCAGAGCAGGGCTCCCCAAATTATGGGATAGGCCGCAATGGAGCTACAGGTGGGTCTAACAAAATAAGTGACAAAATAATGGGCTGCATTCAGGACAGAAAAATAATGACATTTTTATTAGGTTTATGCACCTGCACTGGGTGACAGTATTTCAGACTAGTAAGTGGTTTTGTCCATTTACATTTTCCAATCGCACAGCTGGCTATTTTATTTTTACTGCGAATTGAGCGACCGTGCTGCAGAAACAGGTGTATGTACTTGTCGCCGAAATTATCTTAATTCGCTGAAGAGTTCTGAAATGCCATCGCCGAGTGACGGTGTATAGACCTAATTATAATCAAATTATTTTTCGGTACTGAATGCAGCCTATTATTTTGTCACTTTTAGATCGCATGGGGGAGAGAAGCCGTGTCTTCAACTGCCACTTGATTATTCTTAAATTGGAAATCGTGTGAATGAAGGAAAACCATCTAGAATCAGCCAGGACTAATTATTTTCAATAAAAGGAGGGATATTAGCACAAGAATTGTCCGGTCTAACGACGCGCCTGTTTGTTGGCCAGCAGTGTTGACTGTTCACAACTGTAACGTCTAGCCTCAGCAAGTTGGCTGCTTTCATAATGTGAACGTGCAAAATCTCTCCGCCGTTGCATGCGGAGCCAGCTGTGGGAGGGTCTTAGGGGTGCAGTGGAGAGGGAGGGGGAGGGATCTGAAAGTTGCTTTTTTTCAAATTTTTGTGCGATGATCCTTCTCTCCTCAAAGTTACCAATTGCAGCTTTAACGCCAGCCAAAACAACACATGGACCCTTCGTCCCCGGCAATTTCCGTCTTTGATCTGATGAATCTTCCATCAGGATAATGATCCTAAACACACGGCCAAATCCATCAAGAAATGGCTTGTGGACAGCAAAGTGAACGTTTTGGAGTGGCCAAGCCAGAGCTCCGACCTCAATCCTATCAGAAATCTGTGGAGGGAACTGAAGACCAAGGTCATGACAAGGAGACTCTCAAAACTTAAGGATCTGGAGAAATTCGCCTAAGAGGAGTGGGCCAAAATCCCCGTGCAGACTTGTAGAAACCTTGTGATCAACCACAGGATGGCCCTCATTTGTCAAATTTGCGTACGCCAAAAAAAATGGGTGTACGCAAAATCTCCTGCAAGAATCGGCATTTATAAATCTGAATGTGAGCGAGCGGTCCGCAAAAATTTCACGCTAGCTCTGACCAGGTGTACGCAAATCTTGGGCAATCTAATTTTGGTCATTTAAGTGCGTCCAAGCACAAAAATTAAGTGCGAATAGTCACTTTGATTTATTAACAAATTAAATGAAACCTCTGCTGCACTCCAGTTTTCCACCCCAACGGTGTTTACTACTGCAGCAGCAATAGTTTTCCAAACCGCAGCCTACTGGGCTCCCTTTATGCCCTCTTAAGACTTCCAAATAAAATCATTTTGTTTTTCTCCATCTATCGTCGGTCTGCTGATAAAACCTCGTATCTTCAAAATGATAAACTTTACAGGAGAAAAAAGTTAAATTTTGCATGTAAGAATGCAGTTGAGCTGTGTTCAGGTAGGATGACTATTTTTCCTCCAAGAATGTATCCAATCAATGAAATTTGGTATTTTGCAATGTTTATGCTATTATTGTGGACATACAAGTTTTTGTTTCTCATCAAATCGTAGATACAAGGTTTATCAGCAGGCCAATGATATTTCCTCCTCAGTTAAGTTCTTTCTTCTTTGCCGTCTTTTGGGTGTCCATGTCGTAAAGTGGGCAGGACTATACCTCCCGGAGCATGAATTTATAGGGGCATGTTATGTAAGTTACGTTGGTTTCTGCAGCCAGATTTATCAACGCCACGGCAGTTCTAAACCGAAATCTGCGACATACACACTTTTAGTAAATCAGACGTGACACCTGGCGAACGATGATATTTACACCGAAATGTACACCAGATCCCACGCAAGTTTGATAAATGAGGGCCACTGTGTCATTTGTGCATGAATACATTTTATTTGTCAAAAAATATCTCGGAAAAACAAAAATTGATAGGGATGTGAATAATTTTGGGCATGACTATAAAAGCACTGCAGGCCAAAAGTTTGGGCCACCCTCAGATTTTTAATGGTGCACTAAGTGTAATGTGACCCCTTGGTTTTGGGGAAGGCGTTTATACAGCATGCCTTCTTTATACGTAACATGATTTTATGTCACTAGGACGTGAACAATGTTAACAAAAAGGCACTGGAACTGGATTATAAAACACTGTGGTCAGTGATCAATCAGTCAAGACAGCTTTAAAATGTGGTCTGAGGTCTGGAATTCACCCAAAACCTATTGGCTTCCTTTATTTTACGCACTGAAGTCATTTCCTGAGCAAAAAATAAGGAAAGTTGATGTGATTTTTTTTTTTTTTTAAGTCTGAGGGTGCCCCCAAACTTTTGGCCTGTAGTGTACATATACAAGCCCCAATTTCAATGAAGTTGGGACATTGAATGAAGCGTGAATAACACTGTAGAACAAAAAGTTCTAAACCCCTTTTTGTAATACTTTTTAAGCCAGGCATTTAGCTTTCACACACTCGAGTTGAGATTATAAACATTTCACTTGTTCCACAGTTTTACAGTGAAGAACAGAATACAATGATTTGCAGATCCTTTTTGACCTATATTCAATTGAGTACACTACAAAGAGAAGATATTTACCGTAATTATCAAATTGATAAACTTAATTTTTTTTGGGAAATATTCACCAGTTTTGAATTTGATGCCTGCAACACATTCCAAAAAAGCTGGGACAAGGGCAACAAAAGACTGGGAAAGTTGAGGAGTGCTCAAAAAACACCAGTTTGGAAACCTCCACAGGTGAACAGGTGAGTGCCATGATTAGGTGTAAAAGGAGCATCCGCGAAAGGCTCTGTCGTTCACAAGCAAGGACGTGGCGAGATTCACCGCTTTGTGAACAACTATTTGAGCAAATAGTCCAACAGGTAAAGAACAACTTTTCACAATGTGCAATTGCGAGGGATTTAGGGATTTAATCATCTACAGTCCATAATATCAAAAGACTCAGAGAATCCAGAGAAATCTCCACACATAAGCGACAAGGCTGAAAACCAACATTGAATGCCTGTGACCGTCGGTCCCTCAGGCACTGTATTGAAAACTGTTGGGAAACAGGATTTTTTGGGAGTTGGCAATATGAGGTGAGCCGGACGGTTTGATCAATGGGTAATGAATGTGTATTAGGATATAAAGAGAAGCCGTCAGGTCTGGCAGGACATATCGCCTATTTGCGACTTCCAGCTGAGATCTCCATTTGTCTTCAGTTCTGACTGGACAATAGGCACAAACACCTTTTAGTTGGAGGTTCCCTATGCCCACATATGGAGCTCCCTTCCAGGGGTTGGGAATCTATTGAACCAATTAAGTTGGGTGGTTCAGGAGAGGCCCAATTGTAGAGTATTGCTTTTTATCAATTTGTAAACCCTGGAACCAATCAGCAAAAACTTCTGATAACATTAAAGAAATCATATGCAAATATCTGTACTTTTAACATGTATAAAGTTTCTGACAAGGAATTTTGAACTTTGCATCACGCTGTTGTTCTCACGGCCGACTGTGTAATAAACTTTTTCCTGCTTTTGCCACAAACATCGGAGTCTGCTGCTTCATCGAGACAACGTTCTTGGTTTTTTATTAATTTACCTACAAAACCAATATCATTCTGTAAAGGATATTACCATGAGGGCTCAGGAACACTTCAGAAAACCATTGTCAGTTACCATAGTTCGTCACTACGTCTACAAGTACAAGTACAAGTACAAAGCAAAAGCCATATATCAACAACACCCAGAAACGCTCTGATGGACTGATGCAAAGTGGAGAAGTGTTTTGTGGTCTGATGAGTCCACATTTCAAATTGTTTTCGGAAATCATGGACGTCATGTCCTCCGGGCTAAAGAGGGAGAGGGCCATCCAGATTGTTATCAGGGCTAAGTTCAAAAGCCAGCATCTGTGATGGTATGGGTATGTGTTAGTGCCCATAGCATGGGCAACTTGAACATCTGTGAAAGGTGCATAAAGCTTTTGGAGCAAAATATGCTGCCATCCAAGCAACATCTTTTTCAGGGACGTTCCTGCTTCTTTCAGCAAGACAATGCCAAGCCACATTCTGCAGGTGTTACAATAACGTGGCTTTGCAGTAAAAGAGCACAGGTAATAGACTGGCCTGCCTGCAGTACAGACCTGTCTCCCATTGAAAATGTGTGGTGCATTGTGAAGCACAAAATACGACAACGGAGACCCCGGACTGTTGAGCAACTGCAGTCGTCCATTAAGCAAGAATGGAAAATAATTCCACCGACAAAGCTTCTACAATTAGTGTCCTCAGTTCCCAAACGTTTATTGAATGTTGTTAAAAGGAAAGGTGATGTAACAGTGTGGCAAACATGTCCGTCCCAGCTTTTTTGGAATGTGTTGCAGGCGTCAAATTCAAAATGAGTGAATATTTCCAAAAAAGCAATGTTTATCAGTTTTAACATGAACTGTCTTGTCTTTGTAGTGTACTCAATTTGGGACAAAAAAGATTTGCAAATCATTGCATTCAGTTTTTATTCACGTTTTACACAACATCCCAACTTCATTGGAATTGGGGTTTGTATATATATATATATATATATATATATATATATATATATATATTAGACTGAATGGTGCTGCAAATCATCACAGCTCTGGTTAGGCAGACACATGGAAAAATACGATAGGCGAGTAGCCAAACCCAATCGGTAATGCCAAAAACGAGTAAAAGAAGTGCACCCCTCACAGAACAAAGAGATCCAGAATCTCGTCGAAATCATGATGTTAGTGCTTCAAGGGTTAAAATAGCTAAATATTTTATAACAAGTGTCTGCCACTGACATGGCAATATCCCCCGCCGCCTCAATTTTCTGTGTCCGTACGGACGGACGGAGCCCAATGCTATATCCCCCGCTTCGTGCTTATCGCCCGGCGGGGGATAATAATTGAGTACTTAAGCAATGGTACCCAGCACATGTTCTTGCGCATCTACCTTCTTTTAGATTTTCACTTAGGCACTAACAAGGCTCATCTCCTTCAATAGCTTTAATTCCTCACAGACTAAGAACTGCAAGCCAGTTCAGCAGGTCAGTTCTTGTTTTGAAGCACAAAGGGTGAGTTGTGTCAGAGATTCAGTTAAAGTGAAAGTATCAGACTGAGAAACTGAGTCCGTGAAATGGCTGCTAAAGCTTTGATTCCCGAGGACGAGATCAGCTGTTCTGTGTGTTTTGATATTTTTAAAGAGCCTGTAGTCCTGAAATGTAGTCACAGCTTCTGCAGAGAGTGTCTGAAGCAGTACTGGGAAGAGAAGAGCTCTCGAGAGTGTCCCATCTGCAGGAGAAAGTCCTCTTTGAAGGAGCCTCCTGTAAACCTGGCTTTAAGAAACATTGTGGAGTCTTACTTAAAGCAGAAGACTGAGAGAAGAACTGCAGAAAAGAGTGAGGCTCTCTGTTTTCTTCATGGGGAGAAACTTGTGTTTTTCTGTGAACAGGACAAAGATCTTCTCTGTTTCATCTGTCAGACTTCAAAAAAACACAGAAACCACCCGGTGTGTCCAGTGGAAGAGGCCGCACAGGATCTGAAGGTATTCAGTTAAACACTATTTCATCTTCTCCTGCCAGGGTCAAATCTGTATTAAAGGACTGTGTCACAAATTTAGGTCTGACACAGTCTGCTCTCGTATGAGGTGTAAATACATTCAGGGAATACGACAGTGTAGCATGTAGTAATGATGTCAATGAACCAGGAAGTAAAGAAATGCACAATGAGTGAACAATCATGCAGTCAATGGAGAGAGGAGCTGTACTGTTGATGGTCTTTATGAATGGATGTATTCGAATAAAAGACAACATTTGTTTTTCTACTAAATTGTTTCTGGCATTTGAATACTACAATGGAAAAATGATCAGTCACATTATCACGTTGTGGAGAAATGATTAATTAAAAATTCAAAACGATCTTAGAAACATAGCACTGAAAAAATATGCATGAAAATATAAAACATATTAAATATAGTAATCATATATAACATTATTATATATTATTAGAAACATTATAATTAAATATATTTTTAAAAACTCAAAATTGAACTGTGATCGTTTTTCCTTTGAGATCTTCATTTGCAAGTAACTTTTGTAAAACAAATATAAAATGCAATATGTTTCAATTGAATATTATAAGGCAGACACTGTTAAAAGTAAAAATTGCAAGAGAAAAATAATATGTAAATGTTATAATTGCCATAGCAATTGGCTGTTAATTATACAAGACAAGTGAGTAAAATAGGTGTTTAACAGCCCAATGTCTTGAAAATTTTGACTGTTTTCATTCTGAAGTAATTCATTATGGCATGCAGTATTATGATGTGGTATGAGTGCCCTACTGTCCGTAAGTATAAGGACAGTGATGATTAAACACCACCAACTTTCCACTAAAAAGGGTCCTAATATATTATTGATATAATATTAATATATTAAACAAAACACCGAAAACAACCTTTTTTTTTTTTTACTAAAATTCAAAGGTGTGTATATATATATATATATATATATATACATACATTTTTTTTTACACTTGCATAGCCTGAATGTAAGTGTTAAGGCTTATTCCATGATTATTAATTCCAAAAAAATCTTTTACCTGGTTTGAAGCAGCATTATTCTGCGGAATTATCTCTGATGGTCAGTTTTTCCAGTATATAAGGTGACATTCACTTTGAGCAGTGTCAAAATGTTAAACATGATGGCACGACGGAAGGAGCTGTTTGAGATTGTTTATAGCCGCATTCTGGCCTTACATGATGCTGAAGACGTTACATGCTGCCATGGCACTGTAAGAAACACCATCAAGCGTTTGAAAGAGGTTGGTTCGCTGAAAACCAATAGCAATAGAGGTGCATAATGGAAGTTCAGTGCCTCTTATGTTCTTTATCTGCGTATGAAAAGTAAAAAAAATAAAAACAGTACGATTGACAGCACGACAACTCTGTGATAATATAAATAGCACCAGAAGTGAACATATGAAAGTATCAAAATCTTCTATTTCCAGTTCTCCTGTGTGAAAATGGTCTGATTGGTTGTGTTGCTGCCAAGGGCTGGCACCATCAATGAAGGTTTGAGTTTGCCAAGAAATTCAAGGGTTGGACATCAATGGACGGGGAACAAGTCCTTTAGACCGATGAATCAAAATTTTCTCATCCCAACACAGAATTTATGTGCACCGTAAAGTTGGAGAACATTTGAAAAAATGACTGTTGAACCCCTTCAGTAAAATATGGAGGTGGTAATATTGTGGTATGGGGTTCAGTCAGCTCGAAAGGAGCCGACATTCTCGTAAAAACTGACGGAATCATGGATTTAAAGAAAATATCGCAGCATCTTTGTGCCGCACACTTGGCCATCAGGAGAGACACTGATTGGCAGATGATTTTATTTTCAATAAGATAATGACCCTTAACACACTTCTAAGTTGTGCAAGAATCATCTCAGTTGGAAAAAACATCTGGTGACTTTAAAAATATGACTTGGCCTGCTCATAGTCATAGCTCATAATCTGATTGAGCAAATCTGCCGTAACATCAAAAAATCTCTTGTAGAATGAATTTAAAATTATATGGAATGGTTTAGTGAGTGAGGAAATAAAAAATATGCAAATACTATGCCTGAAAGATTAAATGCTGTAATCAAAGCAAAGGGTGGCCACACTAGATATTGACTTTTTCTCTCAAAAATACATGATTATTATTGTTTTTACAACCCCAGTTCTGAAATAGTTGGGGCAAAGTATAAATTGTGAATAAAATCAAAATGCAGTGACTTTCAAATCACACCTGCCAGTATTTTATTCACAACAGAACAGAGATAACATAGCAAATGTTGACCCTGAGAAATTTTACAATTTTATCTGCAAAATGAGTTCATTTCAAATTTGATGGCTGCTACAGGTCTCAAAAAAGTTGGGACAGAGGCGTGTTTACCATGGTGTAACATCCCCTCTTCTTTTAACACAGAGTGGAGGCGTCTGGGCATTGAGGAGACAAATTTCTTGAGTTTAGCCATTGGAATTTGATCCCCCACTTGTTTAATACAGGCTTCCAGCTGCTGAAGAGTTTTGGGTCTCTTTTGACGGTCTTTTCATTTAATAATGTGCCAAATGTTCTCAATCGGTGAAAGATCAGGACTGCAGACAGGCCAGTTCAGCACACAGACTCTTCTACTACGAAGCCATGCTGTTGTAATAGCTGCAGTATGTGGCTTTGCATTTTCCTGCTGAAATACACAAGGCCTTCTCTGGAATAGATGTCATCTGGAGGGGAGAATATGTTTAATACATGCAAATGTCCCACACCATATGCACTAATGCATCCCCATACCATCAGAGATGCTGTCTTTTGAACTGAACACTGATAACAGGAGGGGTGGTCTTTCTCCTCTTAAGCCCGGAGGACATGACGCCCATGATTTCCAACAAGAATGTCAAATTTGGACTCGTCTGACCGCAGGACACTTTGCCACTTTGCTACAGTCCATTTTAAATTAATCTTGGCCCACAGAACATGGCGCCGCTTCTGGATCATGCTCAACAATGGCTTCCTTTTTGCATGATAGAGTTTTAGGTGGCATCTGTGGATGGCACGGTGGACTGTGTTTACAGACAGTGGTATCTTGAAGTATTCCTGGGCCCATTTAGTAATGTAAATAGCAGAATCATGCCAGTGAGTGATGCAGTGGCGTCTGAGGGCCAAAGATCACAGGCATCCAGTAGAAGTCTTCAGCCTTGTCCCTTACGCACAGAGATTTTTCCAGTTTCTCTGAATCTTTTGATGATATTATGCCCTGTCAATGATGAGACCTCCAAAGCCTTTGCAATTTGACGTTGAGGAACATTGTTTTTAAGGTATTCCACTATTTTTTTACGCAAGCCTTCACAGGTTGGAGAGCCTCTGGTCATCTTTACTTCTGAGAGACTCAGCCTCTCTAAGACATCCCTTTTATAGCCAATCATGTTACACACCTGATGCCAGTTCACTTAATTACTTGCGAAATGTTCTTTCAGCTGATTCTCTTATACGTATATTAAATGCTTTTTCAGCTCTTTTCTGCTTGTGTCCCAACTTTTTTGAGACCTGTTGCAGCCAGAAAATTTGAAATAAGCTCATTTTGTGGATCAAAATTTAAAATGTCTCAGATTCGACATTTGAAATGCTATCTAAGTTCTACTGTAAATAACATATTGGCTCATGTGATCTGCAAGTCATTGCATTTTGATTTTATTCTATTTTATTCTTCTATTCTATTTATTCTATTTATTTATTCTTCTTCAACTCCAGTGACAAGTCACTCATTTACACTTTTAAAGACACATTTACTGAGAGAGTGTTCCCGTTC
Source organism: Gymnothorax reevesii (assembly GCA_029721435.1). NCBI lineage: Eukaryota > Metazoa > Chordata > Actinopteri > Anguilliformes > Muraenidae > Gymnothorax > Gymnothorax reevesii. Next base: position 18,135,605 of record CM056579.1, read on the forward strand.
TTCTCTCCCTGTGTGAAAGGTGATGGTAATGATGAACCCCTGCAGATATGCCTAGTGAAAGTTTCAGTTACAGTGACGTCACTCCAGTGAAGGTGTGTGTGTGTGTGTGTGTGTGTAAATCACACTGGAGATGTTTTCAGGGATTGTCTTTGACCTGCCTGTGTGTTGAGTTGGATGGTGGGAGACGTACTGGAGACAGGGATTCATTACAGTAGTTGGTTGATGTTAAAGCAGGATACTAAATAGAACAGAGAAACACAGGGGTTTGAAAACAAATAATGAAAAATGGATAAAAAAAAACACTGAGAAACTTATTACTGAGATTTCCTTATGCCTACATAAAATTGTAAGCCGGCTCATTACTTAAGATTAATTTGTACAGTTCATTTTTTGTAAATAGCACTCACCTGTTCCCAAATTACATTCATGTTTCTTTCAGATTGTATACTGCTCACAAAAATATAGGGATATTATGGTTATGTTGCATATGAAATAAAATATTGAAGAATTAACATGAAATGTACCATTTATTCTTCTTCCTGAATATTTCGTTGACCCAATTGAAAAAAAAAAGTTAACATGCAGTCTACCAGTCCGCAGCGAGCGAGTAATGGACTCGCCATGTCCTGAAGAAAACGCGGTGGTGGGTAACAGGGGTCAATATGGAGTGTGACCACCTCTAGCATCAATTACCGCCTGACAACAACATCTCATACTGTTCACAAGTCTCCTTTTGTGATCTTGAGGGAGCTTTTGCCACTCCTCTTGCAGCGCCACCTGGAGGTCATGCACATTTGTATGAGGCCGAGGGTGATCCTGAATGCATCTCTTTTATTGATCACAGAGGTGCTTGATGGGATTAAAGTCTGGAGAATGTGCGGCCGCTCTAAATGAGGAACTCTGGCCCTCTGGATTCACTCACTGACAACATGCAGTTAGTGTTCTGGCATTCGAGAAAGTTGAAGAATTAAGCAAATGATAGACTAGGAACACAAAAGCTCATTAAGCACATTCAGCACTTTTTGGCCTGCTTTTACCATGATCACTGCTTGAAGTCTCCCTGGCAAACTGTCAACAAGTTTGGTGCAAATATCCTCTTTTCCATTCAACACTTGCTGGAACAGGGTCTTGAGCTGTTTCTTGTTCGATGGTGTGGCGTCCTCACGCTGTCGCTCCATTTCATCCCTAAGGTGTTTGATTGAGTTCAGGTCTGAGCTTCGAGGTGGCCAATCCAGAAGATCGAAGCGTTTCTTCTTCATGACCTCTTGCATTCGGTTGGCTGAGTGCTTCAGATCATTGTCCTGTTGGAAAACATGACGATGCCTTAGCAGCCTGGATGCATTATTTGGTGAAATATTTAATTCTTCAACTTCTTCTAAATTTGGAATTCGATAGCCGAGTGGCAAAAATCAATGGCTAACACCAAAAACGAGTAAAAATAGAAGTGTTCCCCTCACAGAACAAAGAAATCAAACCATCTCCCAAAAATCATGACAGTGTTGTGCTAAAATCATTGTTCAAGGGGCCAGAAGCAGCAGTGATGTTACCGTGGTAACTCTGGTGCTGAATTGAAGCACCTATCACTAAAACCCCATACGTCACACTTGACTTGAGGGGTTTTAGTAATCAGTGCTTCAATTATCACATCCCACCCAATCTTAAGCAGTCGGTCAAAGGCTGTGTCCCTCTTCATATGACCCCTCATTAATGCATTGCGTGGCACCGGAGGTTCTTGATAGAAAGCTGAACTGCTTTCTACCGAACAAGACCCTCCTCCTCAATCACGCATCATAAACCGCTTCTAAACCAGGATAATTACAGTACGCCCAATTCAGCGGGCTGGCATTGCTCTAAACAGTACTTTTGGGAGTGAGTGTAAAATAAAAGATATCCATAATCCAACACAGATATAAAAAAAAGTTATAGCAACTAGCCACTTTTTTACATCAAAAGAAAAACACAGCTTGTTTGGTAAATAAAAACCCAATTTAAGCCTCAGCTTCTTCACAAGTTTTTCCACATGCTGCTTGAAAGTGAGGAAGTCGTCAATCAACACACCCAGGTATTTAAACATGTGAACCACCTCTATTTCCTTTTCCTCAAGACGGGGCTCTGATGGATCATTTGTGGCTACTTCTTATAATTGGAAAACAACATAGGCTAAGTCTTGTCTGCACTGAGAACTAGTTTCAGCTGCAGTAATGAGTGCTGGACGCAACAAAGGCTTTCTGTAGGGATTCAATGGCCTGGACAAGAGCTGAACCACAGCAATAAATAACTGTGTCATCAGCATAAAAATGCAAATTACCATCTGACACATGTAAACCCAGATCATTGATAAAAAATAATAAATAAAAGGGGATCTCATACTGAATCCTGCAGCATCCCCTTGTGGTCAGTAACAAATTCAGAACACAAGCCGTCATATTTAATGCGCTGAGTCCTGTCAATGGGGATGTTCGTGACCCAAGCGATCGCTTGCACCGAGAGTCCCGGGGCCCGGTGTTCGAAACTTACAGAAGGGACTAAGTCAGGATATGTTAGTTACTCTGGCTTAACATAGTCTGCTGTCAATTAATCGAGTACTGAATATCTTCGTCCTGACCAAGTTACTAGGGAGATTTATTGTCCACAGTTAGCATGCTCCAGACCAGGCTAAATGCCAGGCTTAGGTGATTCTGTTGTCTTATCTGTGGAGTCTGCGGCTGCGCTGATCAGAAATCAAAGTGTTTTATTCAGTAATTTCATGTTCTGATGGAGGCTAGTTATTTTAAACAAACAACATGTAGGCTAAATGAATAATAATAAATAAATAAATCAATAAATCGTGATCAACATAACCCATTAAGCACTGCGATGTAATGTGAATGTGCAGGGAAGATGTCGTATTTACGTCGTTAGCTCATTGGCCTCACGTCGCCGAGACATCGGCATTTGCTAAAAATGCATTTTACCTAATGTTGATGTCTCTGTGACGTAGGGCCAATGAGCAAACGACGTAAATACATCTTCCCAACGCACTCATTACATCGTCAATACGTCGCGGCGACGTGTATGTGCTTACTGGGAAAAAAATTAAAAATAAAGTTAGCCTTTAGGATAGTTATTTTTCATAATTAGACCTATTCGTGTGATCGTCATTCTAAATAAACACCATTCATATTATTTGCCAGCTCAATTATCTTATTTTATTGCAGTTATTACAGTAATTAGAAATGGCTGCACTTGCTAAGGTGCTTTCAGTTAAGTCAGTGATGAGGGTAATAGCTTGCCCTATGTTAAGTCCGATGAACATGTCTTCTTTCCTTCACAATGGCGTGTCCTATTTTGGCAGATTTTGTAGATGAAGAAGTAGTAATTGTCCGGTGGGCATTTTGACCCCAGAGAGTACTTCGGGACAGGTCCGACCCTCTAGCATTCAGTGAAGAGCATCTATTTGAGAGATACAGATTTTCGGCAGAGGGCATTCGCTAACTGTGTGGACTAGAGTCCCAGAATCCAGCGGCGCACAGCACAGAGCCGTGCAATTACCGTTCCACAGATGGTCTGTGTTGCGCTCCTTTTTTTTTTTGCGAGTGGTTCTATTCTATACTCCATCCAGGATGCGGAGAACCCCATTAAAGGAGCTGCGTGTTGGGCCATCCGCCTCGTGTATTTGGCTCTTAAATCAGTCGTGCTCATTTTTTGTGACATTACCCGGCCTCAGACGGCTGTGTTACATTTGTGATGTGAATAGAGGCCACTAGATGGCAGTATTTACCTTTCTTTTATTAAGCCCAGACTGGAGCTAGGTTTAGACATGTCCTGGACATGTCTGGGGCAAGTCCCCGAAAAAAGAAGAGGTCTAAATGTGGGTGGGGTCTACAAAAGAGTATATAAGGAGCAAAATTGAGACAGTAAAGTGGTAGGAGAAATTGCAAGGAGAAAGATACATGTGACCAGACCTGTCATTCTGTTCAAGACCTGTGAAGTTTCTTTTGTGGATTTTTGCTTGTGTTAGAGAAGTTTCCTCACCCAGGACATCACCAAGGGACTGTAAATATTTTTGTTGTTATATATTCAATCTTGGTCAGTAGATTAGTGTAGTTAAAAGTCCTTGTTTGTGAATCAAATGTGTTTAATTTTTTTTTAAACTGTGTCTGTCATCCCTTGCTGTTGCTGTTGCTGTTGTGTGTAAATGTAATAACAAATTGGGGCCATAACACATTAAAGAGGGTTTTTTTTTTTTTTTACAAAAATATGAAAATAATATGAAACACACAAACACAAAGAAAAATGTTGCAGGTAAAGGGTTTATTTTTTTATAACAGCTTTCCCTAATGTCATTGGTGCACTGGACTGCACCCACGTGAGTATAAAGTGTCCATCGGGTGTTAATGAGGGCGAGATTGTAAATCGGAAATCGTTCCACAGCATCTACGTTCAGGTCAGAATGACTTATGGTTACTGTTAATATATTAATTTATCGTGTGCTTCACATTGGCTTAATAGCGAACATCTTATTCTTTCAGTTGATCTGTGACGCTGACTGTATTTTCAGTAATGTGGAGGCAAAGTGGCCGGGCTTGGTCCATTACGCACGAGTGTTTCGGGCCTCTACAATTCACCAGCAGCTGTCTCAAGGTAAGCCATGCATCTGGTAAGCAACATGAACATCAGAGTGTGTCAAAGGTGTATAACGGTAACATCTTGCACCCTCAGGTGAATTTTCTGGCGTAATCTTGGGTGACAAAGGCTACGCGTGCCAGCTGCTCACACCGTTCGCGCACCCCTAGACGGTGGCACAGTGGAATTTCAACCTGGCCCATGCAAGAACAAGGGCAAGATCATTTATCTGATTACATTTGCAGACTTCAACTTAATTACTATAGCGACACAAGACCATAATTGCATCTCTGGATGCTGAAAAAGCATTTGATAAAGTCAATTGGACCTTTCTATTTAGCACCCTACACAAATTTGGTTTTGGAGAGTCCTTCATCCACCGGATTAAAACAGTGTATAACTCACCCAGGGCCACTATAATCATGAATGGGGTTACATCACCGCACTTGGCCCTCCCCCAGGCGACCAGACAGGGATGCCCACTCTCTTCATCCCTCTTTACTGTTTTCATTGAACCACTCGCAGCAGCAATACCATGAAACAATAGAACTGAAGGGATTCTGGGTACCAGTTTACAGCACAAAATTAGTTTATATGCAGACGATCTGCTACTATATCTACAAAACTCCTCAGAATCACTACAGGAAACTTTCAATACCATTAACAAATTCTCTACAATCTCACACCGTTCAATAAACTGGAATAAATCTGTTGTATAACCACTATCTGAGAATGCTTGGGATGCTGCAGCCCTGAATCTTCCCCTCCCACTACGGGCAATATACAATATTTAGGCATTACCATCTCCTCCAGACTGTCAGTTTTTCAATCTTAATTATTCCCCATTGCTCAAAAAAATAGAAGACGACCTCAAATGCTGGTCTAAACTCCCACTCAATCTCATGGGACGAATCGCTATGGTTAAAATGAAAACCTTGCCCCAGATTAATTACCTATTCTCAATGATTCCCGACACCCCCACTGAAAATGGTTCAAAATCGATTCGCTAATGTATAACTTCTATTTGAATAATAAAAAACCCAGAATTTCTCTTTCAACTCTTCAAAATACAAAATCACATGACGGCTTAGATGTACCAAACTTCCTATACTACTTCCTGGCTAATCAACTGCAATATCTATTCCAATGGAGACAAATGCACAACCGTAACAACTCCTGGCTAGAATTGGAACAAAATCTATGTAAAACAACCTCAATTGCGATCTCCCCTTCCTACCGCAGTCAATAACGAAACTAAATTACGGTTATAATGCAACAATTCACACAACTCTGACAGCCTGGTGGAAAACCAGCAAAATCATTAAATCACCACTCGCACCATGTAGATACAGCCCAATCTGGCACAGCCCAGACTTTCAGCTGAACAACACTCCAGTTTACTTTCCCTCTTGGCAACAACAAGGAATCACTCATCTTCATCACCTCTTCCAAAATAACCAATTTCTATCTTTTAATGCCCTGATCCAGAAGTATGGGCTTGGCAAGGACCAATTCCTCCGTTATCAACAATTAAAATCTGTAATCAAGTCCAAAATCAGTATTACCAACAATACACTACAACCGCCTAAACTTGGTGAAGAAATCATGAAAATCACAGACTCAAAAAAAATCATCTCTAAACTTTATAAACTCATCTCCATCTCTGTTACCTCCGTATCACTCCCAGTCATCAAATGGGAAAATGACTTGGACCTCCCTCCCAGCCCTGACTTCTGGATACAAATCAATCTTCTCCATGACCTCGAACCCATATTTACTACTTATACAATATAAAAGCATCCACAGGTTCCACCTCACCCAAGGTAAAATGTTTAAAATGGGACTGGCTGACACAGACACCCGCTCACAATGCACTCTGGGTAGTGTGGACAATTATCTGCATGTCACTTGGGTGTGTCTACCAGTTCACTCCTTCTGGACAGGAGTCACTGAGAAACTCACCACTATTTTGGGCTGCAGAATCCAAATGTCCACATCACTCTGCCTGCTAGGAGACACCACATGCACTGTAGCCCTACCGCCAAAACACCAAATCACTGCTCATTTCTCTGACTGTCGCCATGAAAATAATCTTCCAAAACTGGAAATCTAAAAGCTCTATTCATATCACCCACTGGCTGAACTCTCTTACATAATGCATTTTAATAGAGCTAATAACCGCTCAAAAAAAATGACATATCAGTCTTTAATGATACTTGGCACCCATATATAACCCATGTCAACATAAAACTGGATGCAATATTTGATCAAACCCTCGCACAGGACCACAGCTCCTCAGAAAGATAACTATCCTCAATGTTTGACAAATTAACCCATCCACACACTAAGGCTTATGTACATATCTACTGATTGGATTCCCCCCCTTCTTACCATAAAGACACAAAACAAATGTTGTTTATTTACCTACCTGTTTATTTTGAGTATTTATGTTTTTTTCATCACTTATCATTATCAACATATGCATATCCATACACATTATCTCACTGCCACCTTATTCCATTTCCCTTACCCCAAGCATCTCGCACCACGACTCCCAGTTCTTCCCAGTACCAAGTTTGTAACTGTTTCAGCCATTTCTTCCCCATGTCGGTTTTTTCCCTTCCTCGCCCTGTGTACATTCATGGATGTCCGTCTGTGTCCCCTCTGTGTTTACATCTATGTCTGCCCCCATTTGATTGTAATATTAGCCTGTTCCCCCCCTTTCTTTTTTTCTTTTAATTGGTTTTGCGTTGTTTCTGCCCTCCCTCAGAGAGGCTACAACACAATATTATCATTGTTATTTAAAATTAAAAGTAAAGTTGTCCTCCAAAGAGGGGGGGTGGTGCAGGGCTATTTGGCCTTCTGAAAACCCAGTTCCAGTGCCTCCGGGTCAAGCCAGCCAGGGCCTGTGACATTATTGTCGCCTGCACAGTCCTCCACAACATCGCCCCCATCAGGAGGGAAAGGGCTCCCAGAGTGGCACTCCAGTTGGACTGGGATAATCCTGCTATTTTTTCTGACAATGTGACTGGCAGAGTTGTTCGAGATCAATATGTTTCCAGTTATTTTAGTTAAGTGTAGTATTTGTGGTTTGTTTAAATAGCTGCTGAAAGCAGGATTTTTTAAATTTAGTTTCAATAGGCAAAGCAACTTTAATTGTACAGCCCATTTTTACAAACAGTTTGTCTGAAAAGGGCTTCACACAACATTCTCTGCCCTGAGACCCTCGCATCAGCTGAGGAAAAACTCCCAAGAAAAACTGCTTCGAGCAGCATTTTTTTTAAATGAATGAAAACAGGGAGATGACACCACAGTATTTGTCAAATTTGTTTTATTCACTGTCTGTTTGGAGCTGTGGAGGGAATGAGAAAGATTTATTAATACCTTGTATCACTCTCATGCTTACAATGTGCGTTAAACATCACCCACTTCTGTCTCTAATTTTTTTTTAATCTCGAGTTCCAATGTCCTCAAGGTTTTCTTTTTCATGTGTCTATCCAGATGCATGTCTTCGAGCTCTCTCTTCTGGAACTTGATTTTTGACTCTGCCAGCTCCGCTTGCATCTTGGGATTTAACACACAGAGGTGTCTGACAGTTTTGGGATTCTGTAAAAACACACATCAGTTAGTACAGGAATCGTGGACACTGGACATCCTTCATGTAATACTCACCATCTCTGCAGACAGGCCATCATTTTGTTCAGCATCTGTGATCTGTTACACATGATATCCTCCGCGAGCGCCACATCACTGACTTCTTACACATTATGGAAAAATGTTTTCTTCAAGATTGACAGGTTACCTCAAACCTCCTTGAATCCAGGGACAGTCTCCTCATCATCAACTACATTTCCAGCAGATGTGCCTTCACCCTGACACATCAAATAAAACCTGTATTAACCAAGTGTAAACTTGCGAGACATGTAAAGCCTTTAATAACACTCACTGGATCTTCCACTTGGTCCAGGAGACTCATTTCATCGCCAGACACTGCAAGATAACTCAGGTAGTCCACAGAACACCATTAAAGTATTGATTCCTTTAACTATGTATCTCTAATGAAGGGCGCAGTCTGCAATTCAGTTGCAGAGCCTGTAGCTGACCCCCCCTGCAACCCCTCCATCATTGGCCGTCCTTGGTTTTGGTCAAGTGCAACTGATTCTGCAAGAGAGAATTCAGCAGTTGGTGAATACGAACAACCATTTAAATCAGGATGGACTGATGAGACTTTGTCTAACCTGGCTTTTTCACTTATCCTGGATTTCTTAATTCTACTTTCGAACAACAGGCTCCCGGTTGAAGGGGTGTTAAGTTTTAATATACCATGGTTAACAGTGTCAAACGACAGTCTGAGTGTCAAAAAACTGTCGAAGGAACAAATAATAGTAAATTAAGATTCATGGAGTAAGATGAGGTGACGTCACTCATAGAAAACAATTCTGTGAGTGGAGGTAACAGAAACATAAATACAAAATTAAAACCAAGTAATGCTGAACCACAGTAGAAACAACTTTTACAAAAGCTTATTCAATGCACAGACTTTTATCTCCAGTCTTTATTTTGATACCACAGCTGTCAGCAGACAGTTCAACTTCAGCCCAGTCTGATATCATCAAATCAATTCATTATTGGATTTTAACTATGCTACACAAGGTGTGGGTCCCTACAAGAGTCTTCCCTTATTATGCAGTCAGCTAGATAAACATGAAGGACTGAAGGAGGAAGGGTCCTGGAGTGTGAAAACCGTGCATGAGAAACCTTTATGTTAAGATTTATTCACTTTCAAGTAAAAAAATAACAACAACAATAATTGTGTCCTTGCTTTATTAGTGGCAAAATCCAGTGTGACACCTTGCGTCATATAGTGTGACATCTTACCCATTGGTGGGGCAACTTGTCACATGGTGACAATCTCTATTTGATGGCTTATAACTCTGCACTGACACAAGATATGAAAATTACATGAATGCAAAATATTTACCTGAGACATTGGTCTTTCATCTGGTACACGTTTTTAATATATGATGTATTGATTCCAAGAAATATATAAGAGTGTAAAAAGTGTGACAACAAGCCCCGTCTCCCCTACTCATGATGAAACGACCCTAACGCACGTGGAACTGAAAAACTCTTCAATTCCACGTGAGAATCTTTTAACTACACGTTGATTGATTAATGAATGATCTGGGGTCCAATGAAATATCCCCTTTCACTTTCGGTGGGCTCATTAAAAAGTGGGACTTGGGATTTAAATATATTTTTGTTTGCCGAATTAAATTCTTCAATCTTCACTTTAGTTAATAATTGTGAAATTGCTTATAAAAAGCTATGCCCCCTATTGTCCTGGTAGTGAATTGCTTTGCAACACCCATTAAGCAACGAGGAAGTCTGAAAGGTCCACATCTCCGTCGATACAACTGCGTGCCTGCGCATTGACGGAGTTGGACGACGATAAATTGGGCTTAAGGCTGTATGCCTGAGAGTTGACAATCTGTCATCATTGCAGACCTGTACAAACTCCAAAGCAATTAGTTCAGTATATTCCATTCCTGTTTATGACCATTTTGTTTAAGCAGTGCAGTTTGAAATGGCACATCAAATGGCTCGAAATGGCACTATTAGACAGAGGTGCTATATAGCTCTTCATGAAGATAAGTGCCATATTGTACCAAAGTGGGTTCCCCATGATTATGAGCCAAAGAACTGCTTTTGGGTACTGTCTCATGCCATTTTTATTTAGAGTGCATCACCTTCAGTGGCATGGCACTGAAAATTGTTCTTACAGTCCTCTGCATCTCAGAGACCAGATTTAGCCTCGCCTACACACCTTTGATTAAATTAGCGGCCATTTGTACACACTCTGGGCAATAAACTTGTCCATTCTATTCCTGCTGTCTCCATATTTACGGAAACCCTCCAAATTTCTCATGTTCGGATGACTTTTTTTCGGTGGCTGGTGTGATAAACAGGTGGAATGTTGAGGTGATGTCCTGGGATCAGGCAGCTTCACGTCCTGTGACCCCTGGGGCCGTCCTTATGCGTTACGCACTGCCATCCTGCTCTGGTCATCATATGGTGAGGAGAACCCCATGATTTGCAGTTCTTTGACAAAAAAAGAGCCTTTCCTCTTGATTTTCAAGGATTCCATCATCTGAAGATGATTCTTCGCGCTCCAGGTTTGTAATTCTTCCCTTTTTTATCCCTCCGGCATATAATGCAGGGGAATATTGTCAATGGTGCAGTTGTCCGTCCGTCCGTCCATCCGTCCGTCTGACCATTTTGTTTCCGGAGCACAACTTGAAAACTGATCAACGTTTCTTCACAAAAGTTGGTGTGCACATTCATCGTGACCTGACGTGGTGTCTTTGGCTAATCCAGTGTTGAATGACCGAGGGCAAGGGGGAGGGGGGGGGGGGATATCCCATCTCCTGATTGCTCTTGTTTAACCCTTTCAGCGCTGAAAAAAATTTCAAGGACTTAAAAATGTAATTATCCTGAGCTTTTGAAAACCTATCATGAACTCAAGAAAATGAAACCCTATGAAATGGTACATTTATTTAATAATGTTATCTCAACAGGTTCCTCACAATTGCTTTGCGTAACTTTTATTTCACTTCTAACATTTTTTGGCTAGTTTAATTAATTGCATTGAGTGGAATGTACTTAACTCAGTTTTGTGGAAAAAGTTGACACAGCATTGAGTAAATCTAACATTTCAAGGGGTTTCATTTTTTTGAGTGTGTGTCAACTTGTTTAAAAGAGCTGTAGGGGAGTGCAAGAAAAAACTATGTAACCATTAGCTTGTAGCCATGGTCCACCGAAACTAGACACTACTTACTGAGAATTTTATTCGGCCATGACAAGGAAAGAAGTCTGCAAATAGGTAGCCTACATACATGATGACAACAAGCTATCTTCATTCGACAATGAACACTGAACAAACAACACTGCCCATGCAGGTCAAATGAGGCCCTGTTTCCACAGCTGGCCGGCTAGCATGCTAAAGCGTTTCGCTATTAAAGTATTAAGTTGCACTTGTAGCAGTTGTTATTGAAACTTGAATTAATTAATTTAATAACGTAAAGCGTTTGCATGTTAGCTGTCAAATGATTCATCCCAGTGACTTGAACAGATTAGAAGCTTACGCTGTTGTTATACTCTATGGTGCCTGGCTGGGAGGGCGGGCGGCGGCTCCATAATTTGTCCCGGCCATATCTCCAAAAGTGTTGGCCACTGGAGCTTCAAATTTGGAATAGAGAGGGATAGTGCGCAAGATCACGGTTATTATTTCCTAAAGTACTGACCCCAGCAACTTAAAATTTGGTGTACAAATTTCTTGTGAACGGTGAGTGTGCAAGGTAAGGGTAATTAGTAAATTTTACTTTTCAGCTTGAAACAGTGACCATGAAGTTGACATTTTTTTTTCTGGGACATATTTAAATAGATAATGAAACTAATGCACTCCTGAAAGCGGATAGGTGCGTAGGAAAGGACTCAAGGTCCTTTTATGAAGAAACAAAAAACTTCGGCACACTCCTCTATGCTTGCCATACTTTGTTAAATACACGCAACGTTTCGGTCATAGACCTTCGTCAGGTAGTTACTACCAGTGTCTTCTTGAGATTTTGATGCCAAAAACCATCCCAAGACAATCTTTATAACCTGACAGTATTCAGCGTTTATATTGCGTTAGGGTCAAATTTGACCTGTTTTCAAGTTGAGATATGCAAAAAATTACCCTTTAGTTTTTTTACTGGACCAAGGCTTCACGGTTTCCCCAGAAACAGCTGTTTTAGCACAACAAAAGAAACTGTCCTCATTTTAGTCAATTCGGAATGTCTCTAAAATAAAAGAAACATCTGTGGTGTTTCAGGTCCAGTATGACCAGGCAGAGAGTATTGGCTGTTGCAAGTACCATTTAAAAGTTGTTGGGTTCTTGGTGGCTCAAATTAGGCTCAATGTGGCACAAAAGCACGCATGCCTGCGCGCGCACACACACACATACACACACACACACACACACATATAAACACACAAGCACACATGTAAAAGGGTCTTCAAGGGCACAACATAGCAAGAGACAGCTTCTCCACGTTTTATGCCCTCGGCCAGGAACCTCTGCAGAAAATGCTGCTCTAGTGGGAACAGTCAAAAAAGAAAACCAAAAAAAAAAAAAACCCTAAGTTTCCCTCTGTCTTCTCGGAACAGAGTTTAGTTTGTTAATTTTTCCATTAATTTAGACAACCACGAATCTCCCAAAAAAAAAAAAAAAAAGAAGATGTCATGGTGATGTCCACTCTCCTCAAGAATACTGCCATGAGCAGTGGAGAGGACAAAAACCAGACATGATCCTGGATTACAACAAAAATGAAGAAGGAGCCAATGGTGTAGACAAGGTCGCTGGCACACGGGCAAACAGGAGAGCAGGAGGTGGCCAATGGCTGAGCTGTACTGGATGTTGTACTGGATGCCCCTGCATGCAATGCATTAGTACTGTGGACTGAAATAAATCAGGGATGGAAGACTGGAAAAACCCAAGAAGAAGAGGCTGTTCTCTTGAGGGGCTGGGTACGTCTCTGGTGAATTTCCATGTTGAACATCGACTGCAACTTCTCCAAACTCAAGTCATGGTCAACTTGGTGAGAGAGCTTCAGGCTACACCCACACCAGTGACCCTCATTAAGAACCAGCCAGAGGATGCTGAGGGAAACAGGAGTCCTGCCCCACCAACAAGGACAGAAAAACCAGTACCACATGTCACATTTCTGAGAAATTCATCTGTAAAGAGCACACTAAAACAATCACTTACTGCATATACTGAGATTCATGCATGTGAACACACACACACACACACACACACACACACACACACACACACACACACAAAACCAGTACCACATGTCACATGTCTGAGAAATTCATCTGTAAAGAGTGCACTAAAACAATCACTTACTGCATATACTGAGATTCATGCATGTGAACACACACACACACACACACACACAGACACACACACACAAAACCAGGACCACATGTCTGAGAAATTCATCTGTAAAGAGTGCACTAAAACAATCACTTACTGCATATACTGAGATTCCTGCATGTGAACACACACACACACTCACATGCGCGCGCGTGCGCCCCATATTGTCCACGTTCAATGTAATTTTCTCTTGTTCTTTTGGTTTGTTTGTTCAAAATAACATATTCAGACAAACAGAGAGATAGTGAGGGAGAGAGAGAGAAACTTGCTCATGTTCATATTCAGTTTAATGCAAAATAAAGTTTGATTTTATGAGAGAGAGAGGACATTTCATGTTTTTCCTAGCGTAAATCCTAACATTGACCCCTAACACCGCTGATGTTGCCATAGGTAACAACGTAATGTTCACAAAAAGCAACAAGCAGTTTATTTTAGAAAGTGCGATCTAATATTAGTCAGTTATAGTCAGATAACATAATTACACATTGTGTTCACAGAAAGAAATGTAATGAATGAATTTACATGTTTTTTAATTGAAAACGAGTAGTGTGTTGTCAGAAGAAAAGGTTCATGGGGCCATTAAAATAGATTTAAAAAGTGTTTGCATGGATATGAGTGCACAATAAGTTATTGATGAGGTGAAAAACAATACTGGAAGATAATCATTGTTTTATTGAATATTTTAGGCTGAGAAGAATCATGGTTAAAACTGACCCGTTGACACAAAAAGTGTGGGGAACTTTCTTACTCTTAGCATGGGTTAATGGAAATATATACAGTATATGAAAGAGCAAAGATTTACATTTTTCCATGTAGATGTCACTCCAGGAAATGTCACCAAATTCAGTGTTCAAGAAAAATCATAAATGAGATCATTTTCTTCGCAAGTGAACATAGTAGGGGGTCATTTCTCATTCTATAAACAACACAAGGGTTAACAAAGTATGCAGAAGAAGATATTTGCACTATTCAGGTTTACATCAACTCTTTCTAGTCAGGCATATGATCATGACTTTCACACTCTCTGTCCAAACAGTCGCGTTTCTCTTGGAACCAGCGTATGGGGACAAACACTCGGTTTTCCCTAATTACCAATTCTCCTTTCCATTTCCCTCCACTTGGGTGCATTCCCTGAATCCTGGCCCAGCTCTAAAACACACCAACAACCTCCCCCCCACACGCCCCCATCCCTCTGTTCCACATTCCCACCCACGTAAATAAAGCCCATCACAGAGGCGGCATTTCAATACTGAAACGGTTTCTTTGCCCCTTTGTTCAAATAGCCACAAACTGGCCCATACTTCAGGACTGCAGACTGGACTCTTCTGGGTGCGACTTGATGCCGCATTGAAGCCAGTTCCTGTAGGCAGCCGTTTTTGGCCACAGGACTCTGACTGTTTGTACTCGATACCTTAATCCAAAAACTATTGGATTCCTGTCGGGGTGACTGGATGCCTCATTGAAGCCAGTTCATTCAGGTGGCCATGTTTGGCGACAGGGCTCTTTGAGCATGTGCATTGGATACTAAAACCCAAAAAAGATTTGAGTTTGGATGAAGTGATTAAAAAGAATCCAGGAGGGTAATTTGTTGAATACAAAGAAATATTAGCATGTAGAGTCAAAACTAATGTTATTTCACTGGAGTGAGTTCAGCTCTGATTGGATTTGAATTCAGAAATTTTCATTTGACACTGGAATGCAATATCAAGCAGTGTCTACTCAAAAAAAAAAAAAAAAATGAAAATGAAAGATAAAAATGCTAGGTATATGAATTTACTTATTTTAGTAAAACTTAAAACACTTGTTTCTATCGCTTTTTTCTATCACATTTTTTTTCGTAAGACAAAAAATATAGTCCTTGTTTTGAAGTAATTTTGACTAGTTTGCCAATAGGATAAGTACATTTTCACTTGTACAGCAAATAGTAACTTGTTTTAAGTTTTTACCCCTCGGCCGACTCCGGCCTGGAGGGGTATTGTCGTCAACTGCGTGTCTGTCTGTCGTCCGTCTTCCGTCGTCCGTCGTTTGTTGTTTGACGTCTGTCGTCCGTCCATGATTTTGTCCAGGCCAGTACTCCACAACTAATTGTCGCAGCTTCACCAAATTTGTTATGGTAACTCACTGTGACCCCTGGATGTGCAACGTCAGGTCTTTTGCTGGATTTTACTGTTGACCTTAGCACTGTGACCTTGACCCTGGAAATCTTGTCCGGGTGACATTTTCTGGGCCAGTACTCAGCAAATCATGATCGCAGCTTCACCAAATTTGTTATGGTAACTCAGTTTGACCCATAAATGTGCAACGTCACATTTTTTGCTGGATTTGACCTTTGTCCTTAGCGCTGTGACCTTGACCCTGGAAATCTTGCCTGGGTCTGTACACAGCAACTAATCATTGCAGCTTCACTAAATTTGGTTTGTTAACTAAATATTACCCATTGATGTGCAATGCCAGGTTTTCTGCTGGATTTGACCTTTGACCTTAGCTTTGTGACCTTGACTGTAGAAATCTTGTCCGGGTCAGTACTCGGAAACTAATTATCACAGCTTCACCAAATTTAGTATGGTAACTCACCATGACCCATAGATGTGCAACGTCACATTTTTTGCTGGATTTGACCTTTGTCCTTAGCACTGTGACCTTGACTGTAGAAATCTTGACCGGGTCAGTACTCGGAAACTAATTCTCGCAGCTTCACCAAATTTGGTATGGTAACTCACTTTCACACACACAAATGCAATGTCATGTTTTTTTGCTGGATTTCTCCTTTGACCTTTGCGCTGTGACCTTAAAGCCACATACTCACGGATTCACTAATTAAGACTTCATTTAGAGAATTTTTTTAGAGAACTTTCCTATGTTCGTAGTGGCTAAATATGACGAATATGAACAATCGCACAATTTTAGAACCCCCAGGTCCAGCCATATAAATAAAACTATTGAGGAGGTTTCCCTTGTCGGCCAGTTGCTAAAAATAGACCCGGAAGGAAAAATAAGCATGTCGGGCAACGAACAAGGAAGTCAAGTCGTTGTCTTTTGGATTCGTAGGAGGTAAATAGCCTAACATATATGACATAAAGAAATAATTGCGATGTTTGGATGACTCTACCGTAATAGGATGGTTGTTGACTTGATGTATTTGTGTCATATTTGCATGAAAATCGCTATTTGCTATAATCTCTATAATAGCGATTCGATATAATCGCTATGATGTGTAATACGTCACGGAAATGTGTGTGTTTTTTTGGTGAGCGAAAAGAAGTAGGGTTACACTCTTTGGCGGTCAAATACAAACATATCCCGATGTAGTTAATTTTTTTCAAAGGCATCACAGCATTGCGGAGAGATTAATCTATAAGGTTAAGTATCTCAAAGTTATTGTGTGATTTAGGCGATCGTCATCCTATCGAAGATGAGTATGTGGCTTTAAGGCAGGAAATCTTATATGGGTCAGTACTCAGCAACTACTGATCACAGCTTCAGCAAATTTGGTATGGTATCTCAAAATGACCCATAGATGTGCAAGGTATCAGGCTTTTTTGCTGGATTTGACCTTTGATCTTAACGCTGGGATGTTGAGGCAGGAATTCATGTCTGGGCCGAGGGTTATTCAACAACGTGTTATGCTATTTGAAAACTAGTATGAAACATGCATTGTTGGGTTGTTCTCGTGTTACATTATGCTAAAACTTGATTGTATGTTATTCATAATGAACTCGCAACCAGAATGTGATTACCATTGAACTGAGGCACTGCTTGATTTTCGTTTGCATTTTTACTTTCATTTTACACGGACCATTACAATCATAGTTTTTGGAAATTCTTGCATCGCATTGAAACAGGGATTCTCTGTGAAATGGAAATTAGTTACAGGAAAGACTTCGCTGCCACCGCTGACGCCTGAATATGGTGATGAACTGTAAATCAGGATGTAACTACTTCAGGCAGGTCAGCGTGGTCATTTTGGCGAGATAAACTCATGAACTAGTGAGGTCCTTTCACTAAGGTCCTGGTCCGAGGTCCCGATCACTATCGCCCCCTGGAGGCAAGCTCGAAGCTCAGCATTGAAGTCCGGCGTCTCATAGTGGACTCTGACCCATTTGTCACCTGAAAAAGAGAGCAAACATGTCAGTGAGTCACTGTGGAGTCATGAACAGATTCAGCCCATGCAGTCAACCACAGGGGAAAATGAGAGGCAGTGCTGTTGCCTCTCAGCCCGTGGGTTCTGATCTGATGAATCGCTTCTTCAGCAACTGCAATACACCTGAACTGTTGCGATTAAAAACTAAGCATTTTATTATTGAAACTCAAAACCTAAACTATCTAAGGATAACTTGGATGGCTAACAAATCCTCAGATGCTATTAAATTTGGTATTAAACAGTGGTTCTCAAACTCGGTCCTGGCTCCCCACTGTGTATGCAGGTTTTTTGTTCAGACCACAATTGCAATCTTTGGCCGTTGATTTGCCTTTAATAGGTGTATTTATATTTAGTGCAGTTATTTGTCCTCTTAAGCCACATTTGCCAAATCTGCTCATGCCAGGAAGAATTAATATTTCATATCCACAATGAGATATGTGAGCAGCCTGTATAAATAACTGCAGAGGGAAACAATTTGACCGAACCCTTAATCAGTATAAACAATCAATAGGTTCCTCATTGGTGAAAATGTCAACACATGGGGCTCTAATTTCTTGGCGCAGCGCAGGGTGGCGCAGCCCATGCAGGGGTTTTGTCTGGTGCAGCCCACGCAGTGGTAATTTCGTGCGGCGCAACATCGTGTGCAGTTACTTTGACAATTTGGTAGACGTATGTGCGCCGAGATGGGTGTGGCGGCGTAGTAGGGGGAGGTGTCACATATTCATCATGACGCAGTGACAATTTCGTGGATAAAGGCTCCACCAAAAGTGTGCAGAGAGCTCACCAGCTCCAACCTGGTTTACTTTCTGTGCAGTGGTAATTTGGCTGACCGGCGCACAGTGCGCACACGTCACCGAAACCTCACAGGCAGGTTTCCAGAATGTGAGGCACATTTCAATGAAATAAATAGTTACTGCAACCGCTATTTAATGTAACTATCTGAATCAGCACATAAATTATAGTATCTATATCGATTGTCCTGATGTCAGATCAGAGAGAGAGAGAGAGAGAGAGAGAGAGAGAGAGAGAGAGAGAGATGTGTGCATGTGGGCGCGAGTGCATGTGTAGGCGATGTGGGTATGTGTCCTTCAGCTGCTTTCACACCGGACGCGAAAGACATTTTTCACATGACAGATTACATTCAAAGTCAATGCAACTTTGTCTGTGAATTGACTTTGAATGTAATCTGTCGTGCGAAAAAATTGTTTCGCGTCCAGTGTGCAAGCGGCTTAATACTATCATTGTCACATGATAAAAGGTTTTATTGTTTTTAGTGGGGGAAAGGAATACAATCTGATTGCTATGATCTCGAACTGAGTTAAGATCACATTGTGAAAATAAATGTGTAATATATCTTGCATTGCTGTCCATGCATATTAATCCCAAAATTTTAAGCAGCAACAGGTGTAATAATAGGAACACGCTATCCATCCTTTCTTTTCCCAATGATGCAGGCAGAAGAAATAAATGCGACCGTATAAAAAATAAAAGAAATAAAAGCAGCACTGCGTCTCATTTTCCCCTGTGGTTGACTGCATGGGCTGAATCTGTTCATGACTCCACAGTGACTCACTGACATGTTTGCTCTCTTTTTCAGCTGAAAAATGGGTCAGAGTCCACTATGAGACGCCGGACTTCAATGCTGAGCTTCGAGCCTGCCTCCAGGGGGCGATAGTGATCGGGACCTCGGACCAGGACCTTAGTGAAAGGACCTCACTAGTCCATGAGTTTATCTCGCCAAAATGACCACGCTGACCTGCCTGGAGTAGTTACATATTGTCCTTTACGATGTAAGGAGGAAGACTTGAAAAAATTAGAAATACATTGTATTTATTTAGATATTAAAAAAACATTGACTGTGTGATTTACAGTTCATCACCATATTCAGGCGTCGGCAGTGGCAGCGGAACGTCTTTCCTGTAACGGTTGTATTTCATTCCAACTTCATAAGTTTGAATGATCTGACATACTTTCGTTTTGAAATTCCATTCACGTTCGCTAATGGTAATAATTTGCTAATGCCCTAGCTAGCCAGCTAACTCAGATTCGTGATTCTTAATATAGACGTAAGCGGTGTAGAAAACATGCCTGAAGCAGCAAAGTAAAATGCAACATTAACACATCATGCAGATTTAGGACAGAGGCTTCTTTATCTCAATTTTAAAGGTGAAGAGAGCAGCACATTTGATTGATGAAGATTTGACTCGGCTGTGTTAAACTCACTCACGACTTCTCTCCTCCCTCTTTGCCACTTGCGTCGGCAGGAGGCACAGAGGCGGGACGGAGGAGTACTTGTGCTGGGCTGCACCGAGCACGAAATCGCAAAATACCCCTGGATACACAATGTTGGCGCAGCGCTCCCCCCATTCGCCACACCGGTGCCGCGCCTGCACCTGGTCAACAAATTTAGAGCCCATGGTTGCAAAAACCAACAATTTATTTGGCAAACAATAAGGTCACACCATTTTCGTTTCATATTCAGTTTATTAAGTTCAGGCAAATTATTTTGAGAGAATTTAAGACATTTGTGTTTAGCAACCCAATTTGGAGCTTACTGATTTTCTCAGAGTCTATTTTGATCTGTATAGAAATGTTTCACCTGAAAATCCTCTCGATATGGAAAAATAAATATAACATGTTTGAGGGTTTTTCTTTATCATTGCACAGTGGATATGTCCAGAAAAATGCAGCTAAAGGTGGTAAATAACTGCTCTAAACATGGAATGCAGATAATTTAGACAAATTGTCACCTTGTTAAAATCCTAAGATTGCAGTTGTGGTTGGAACGAAAACCAGCACACAGTCGGGCACCAGGAACGAGTTTGAAAACCACTGATATAGGAATAACCCAACGCAGTATAAACGCTTCTCAATCCCTGGTATCCCAAACTGCTGGGTTGCTTTCGTAAGCACTTTACTGCCTCTAGTTCTTCGTGATTCATCTGTATGAACCGATGGATATGCTTAAGCAAGTCAGCCTTTTCATTTCCTGTCACTGAGGGAAATACAACTCTTATATAAATCAACATGTCCTGATAGCCTTGGGCCTTCCTTTCCAGAACATTTTTCTTAAGTCATTGAAAGTAAGACATTTTACCATTTCATGAAAAATATTAGCTCATTTTGAATTTGGTGTCAGCAACACACCTCTAAAAAGTTGGGACAGGGCCATGTTTACCATTGTTTAGCACCACCTCTTCTTTTAACAACGGTCTGTAAATGTCCGGGAAGTAGGAAGACCAATTGCTGAAGATTTGGGAGAGCAATGTTGCCTCACTTTTGTCTGATGACGAATTTTAGCTGCTTAAAAGTCCTGGGTCTTCTTCATCGGATTTTTTGTTTTATGATGTGCCAAATGATTTTCTGTTGGTGACAGGTCTGGACTGCAGGCAGACTCTTCTACTGCAAAGCCGTGTTGTTGTGATGAGTGCAGTATGTGGTTTAGCATTGTTTTGCTGCAGTATGCAAGGCCTGTCCTGAAAGAGACATTGTCTGGATGGGAGGATATATTGTTGTAAAACTTCTACCTTTCCAGATGTGTAAGCTTCCCACACCATGGGCACTAATGCAACCCGAAACCAGCAAGGATGCAGGCTATTGAACTGAGTGTTGATAAGAAGCTGGATGGTCTTTCCCCTGTTTAGTCTGCACGACACTGCATCTGTGGTTTCGAGAATTTCACATTTTGATTCATCTGACCACAGAACAGTTTTCCATTTTGCCTCAGTTAATTTTCAATGAGCTTTGGCCCAGAGGAGACGGCGGCGTTTCTGGATCGTGTTCACAAATGTCTTCTTCTTTGCATAATACAGCTTTAGCTTGCATTTGTAGATTGCAAGGCAAACTGTGTTCACAGACAGTGATTTCTGGAAATGTTCCTGGTTCCATGCAGTGTATTCAAGTGTGGAATCATGTCTGTTTTTAATGCACTGCCGCCCGAGGGCCCGAAGATCATGAGCATCCAATATTGACCTTCAGCCTTGTCCAGTGCGCGCAGAGATTTCTCCAGATTCTCGGAATCTTTTGATGATATTATGTACTGTAGATGGTGGGATATTCAAAGCCTTCACAGTTTTCATTTAGGAACATTTTTCTGACATTGTTCCCCAATTTTTAGACGCAGTTTTCGAAGATTGGTGAACCTCTGCCGATCTTTACTCCTGAGAGACTCTGCCTTTCCAAAATGGTCTTTTTACACCCAGTTATGTTACTGACCTACTGCCAGTAAACCTAATGATTTGAAAAATGCTTCTCAAGTTATTTTTTATTTGTACCACTTACTTTTCCAGCCTTTTGTTGCCCTTGTCCAAACTTTTTTGAGATGTGTTGCTGCCATCAATTTCAAAATGAGCTAATATGTTTCATGAAATCGTAAAATGTCTCACTTTCAACATCTGATATGTCGTCTGTGTCCTATTGTGAATAAAGTGTGGGTTTATGAGACGTGCAAATCATTGCACTCTGCTTATATTCGCGTTTTACGCAATGTCCCAACTTCATCGGAACTGGGGTTTGCATCTGGTTTACTAATACTATTGTTGGATAAGTAAGTAAGTAAATTTCATTTATATAGCGCTTTTCGCAGATAAAAATCACAAAGTGCTTTACGGGGCTATACACATAAAATACACGGAGAGAACAACACAAGAGATAGAACAAAATAAATAAATGAAAGTAAAATGAAAATCAGCCAATCAAGCCCTCATCTAATTAAAAGCCTGTTTAAAAAGAAGAGTCTTCAGCTGCTGCTTAAAAGATTCAGCTGAATTTAAACATCGTATTTACAAAGGCAGCGAGTTCCAGAGTCTGGGATTTACGTAGGCCAGACTCTGACAAAAACAGTGTTGTGCATTGTGAGTGGAATAATCTTGCTGACTGAACATTTTGCGGGTTTATCGATGTGAACTCAACGTCTGATTACATTTTTAATAATTGCTATACAGGGTGTCCCAGAAAGCTTGACCCTCCTCTACTTGAAATTTGCCTGTTGGTGGGCAAGTAAAGGGCTGGTGGCTTTTTGAAGTTTTTTTTTTCTGTCTCCTTTCTTTCCTTTTTCCCTCCCCCCATTTAAAAGAAAGGGAGAGAGAAGAGAAAGAAGGAAAAAAGAAATCACACACAACACTGGCTACACACAAGAAAAGTCTTTCCATTACCAGCAACAACCAGTCTGTCCTCCTCTCACGCCTCTGATATACTGTTGCAGGGGTGTTGATGTACATGAATTATTGAAATGAAAATAATTTGTCAAATGTCTCACCAGATACACATACCTCCCTCGTAACTGTCCCACACATGCACGCAGACTTGCACACACTCACGCACGCGCACACACTCATGCAGACGCGCGCACACACTCATGCAGACGCGCGAACACACTCGTGCAGACGCGCGCACGCACTCGTGCAGACGCGCGCACGCACTCGTGCAGACGCGCGCACGCACTCTTGCAGACGCGCGCACGCACTCTTGCAGACGCGCGCACGCACTCCTGCAGACGCGCGCGCGCACGCACTCGTGCAGACGCGCGCGCGCACGCACTCGTGCAGACGCGCGCACGCACTCGTGCAGACGCGCGCACACACTCATGCAGACGCGCGCACACACTCATGCAGACGCGCGCACACACTCATGCAGACGCGCGCACACACTCATGCAGACGCACACACACACTCGCACACATGAATCTCTTTTTTTCTGTCTCACTCCCAAGTTGCCCCAGTTATTGGTTACCCTGATGTCTTCATGTTCCACCCCCTTTACTTCTAAAATTTGTGCTTAGTCATGTATTTATTCTGTTCACTTATTGTGTAATTGGATGTTTATGTATGTTTGATGCTCATTGCAAAAAAAAAAAACTATGTTGAACCAGCTGCCTCTTCCGACTCGGGGTTTCTGCAGAATAAGAATGGGGACAAACCCTCTGGGACACCCTGTATACCTTACATTTGTTTATATATGTAGGTTATTTGTTCCAGCTTTTCATAAAACATGGCAAAGGACAGACTCGTAAACTACTGTTTTCAATTGCCATCAGTGCTAAAAGGGATAATTCAGGTGATTACTGAGCTATTTGAACAATCAAATTATAATCTAACATGTTTTGCTGTGTTAGACCACGGTCTCTTTGCTATGAAGTGAAGAAAAGTGGACTTTCTCGCTTTTTGTTGCTCATTGCTTGAATGAAATGAGAGAATCATATAAGGTAAAACCCAGCAACTCCTTATGTTACATGATATAAAAACAAAACAAAAAACTTCAAAGCACCAAATAAAGTACCAACAGTAGTCAATGTGAATACCCTTTCTCTCTTCTTTTTTTACCGCAAGTTTAACCTGAAGGACTTCAGTTGTTTTCAGTTCTCTCAGTTTCATGAAAAAGTGAGTTACAAGGTTTTACCAGATTAGTCAGATGACATAATTACCCATTGTCTTCCCAACAAGAAATATTAAGAGCGAATTTATATGTTTTTTTTTAATTGAAAATGAGAAGCGTGTTGTGTCTTGAAAGGTTCTTGGCGCCATAAAGATAGATTTTAAAATAGTGTTTTCATGGATATGAGTGCACAATAAGTTATTGATCAGGTATATACTGGAAGATCATTTTTTTGAGTATTTTAGGTTGAGAGAAATCAGGGGTCAAATTTGACCAACTAGCATGAAATGTGTGGGCAACTTTCTGACTCATAAAAAGTTCATGGAAACATATAAAAAGCAAAGTTTCACATTTTTCCATGTTGATGTCACTCTAGGAAATGTCACCAAATTCAGTGTTCAAGATAAATCGTAGTGGAGATAATCTTCTTCACCAGTGAACATAGTAGGGGGTCATTATTCACTCCTCAAACAACACAAGGGTTAACAAGGTATGCAGAAGAAGATATTTGCACTGTTCAGGTTGACATCAACTCTTTCCAAGCAGGCATATGATCATGACTTTCACACTCTCTGTCAAAACAGTCGCGTTTCTCTAGGAACCTGCGTATGGGGACAAACACTCGGTTTTCCCTAATTACCAATTCTCCTTTCCATTTCCCTCCACTTGGGTGCATTCCCTGAATCCTGGCCCAGCTCCAAAACACACCAACAACCTCCCCCAAACACCCCCATCCCTCTGTTCCACATTCCCACCCACGTAAATAAAGCCCATCACAGAGGCGGCATTTCAATACTGAAACGGTTTCTTTGCCCCTTTGTTCAAATAGCCACAAACTGGCCCATACTTCAGGACTGCAGACTGGACTCTTCTGGGAGCGACTTGATGCCACATTGAAGCCAGTTCCTGTAGGCAGCCATTTTTGGCAACAGGACTCTGACTGTACTCAATACCTTAATCCAAAAAAGATTGGATTCCTATGGGGGTGACTAGATGCCACATTGAAGCCAGTTCATTCAGGTGGCCATGTTTGGCGACAGGGCTCTTTGAGCATGTGCATTGGACACCAAAACCCAAAAAAGATTTTGGTTTAGATGAAGGGATTTAAAAGAATCCAGGAGGGTAATTTGTTAAATACAAAGAAATATTGGCATGTAGAGTCAAAACCAATGTTATTTCACCGGAGTGAATTCAGCTTTGATTGGATTTGAAATGAGAGATTTTCATTTGACGCCTGAATGCAATATCAAGCAGTGTCTCTGCAACCCACTGGGCCAGCAGATCTTGGTCAGCTCCCTACGTCAGGTGCCAACTAGAATTGCTCTGAATTAGGCAGAAGTATGTTTGTATACTTAATAAAAGGTACACTTCATTTGTAAGCTAATAATGAAACACATTCTTGGGTTGTTAGATTTAGCAAAAACTTGATTGTATGTAACTCATAATGAACTCACAACCAGATTGTGATTACCATTGAACTGAGGCACTGCTTGAGTTTTGTTTGCAATTTTACTTTCATTTTTCATACACCGTTACATTTATAGTTTTAGGAGATTCTTGCATCGCATTGAAACAGGGTTTCTCTAAGAGACGGAAATTAGTTACAGGACAGACGTTGCGCTGCCACTGCCGACGCCTGAATATGGCGATGAGCTGTAAATCACACAGTCAATGTTTTTTTAATATCTAAATAAATACAATGTATTTCTAATTTTTTCAAGTCTTCCTCCTTACATCAAAAGGACAAGATGTAACTACACCAGGCAGGTCAGCGTGGTCATTTTGGTGAAATAAACTCATGAACTAGTGAGGTCCTTTCACTAAGGTCCTGGTCCGAGGTCCCGATCACTATCGCCCCCTGGAGGCAGGCTCGAAGCTCAGCATTGAAGTCCGGCGTCTCATAGTGGACTCTGACCCATTTGTCACCTGAAAAAGAGAGCAAACATGTCAGTGAGTCACTGTGGAGTCATGAACAGATTCAGCCCATGCAGTCAACCACAGGGGAAAATGAGAAGCAGTGCTGTTGCCTCACAGCCCGTGGGTTCTGATCTGATGAGCCGCTTCTTCAGCAACTGCAAAACACTTGAACTGTTGCTACTAAAATCCAGGCATTTTATTATTGAAACTCAAAACCTAAACAATCTGAGGATAACTTGGGTGGCTAACAAATACTCAGGTGCTATTAAATTTGGTATATGAATACCGCAAAGCAATGTAAGGGCTTCTCAATCCCTGGTATCTCAAACTGCTGGGTTGCTTTCATAAGCACTTTACTGCCTCTGGTCCTTTCACTCAGTTATTATACGCTGCGTGAGTTATCTGTATGCACCGATGGATATGCTTAAGCAAGTCGGCCTTTTCATTTCCTGTCACTGAGAGAAATAAAGCCCTGATATAAATCAACATGTGCTGATAGCCTGGGGCCCTCCTTTCTATCAAACTTTTTTTAATCATTAAATTGCCTTCAACATGTATAAACATCCATAATACTGAATTAATATCACATAATTTAGGCAGTATCTTGCAAACAAAGTTATCAGCTATCAATTATCCCTCATTTCTCCTCTTGGATTGTCTCTTCAGTTTCAGTAATGTCATCCAAGAACCTTATCTGCATCCAACCAATCATGAGAGACCTCATTTTCTTTCCACACTGGGTTAAAATCCAGATATTGAAATGGCGATAGAAATTTGGAGACCAAACACAACATCTATACGGAGCAAAAAGCTGGCGATAGTGAGAAACCCAGCCACTTGGATTTTCGGAAGGAAATCGGGGAATAAAACTCTCGCAGCTCAGTAATCCAGCTCTGCCTCCATGAGGCAGGTCCTGAGCAAGGCGAGAGTCTGCAGAAAGGGTGAAAGAAAATTAGCTCTGCACAAAGCAAAGTAGCTTCAGAAAAAAAAAAAAACCATCCAGACGGATGAGAGAACCTCCTAAGGCACCAAATACTGGTGCTAGATAAGGAGATCAAATAGGAAGAAACTTTCAAAGTTCTTTCCCTGAATACTCTAAATATAACCTAACCACAAAATAGTTTGCTAAATTCCTAGAGCAGTACTTTTCCTGCTTTCGTGAATTCTAAAGATCAGACGCTCAAGCAGAGGCGTGGCAAACTTCGGGCTTAAATAGAGTCGGAGACAGGTGCCGCCCATAGCCAATCAATCAGCTGGTGAAAAGAAATTGATGTCGTCCCCGACGAGAGAGACAGAGAAAGCCCTACATAAAACACAGTTTCCAAAAATCATGACAAATATAATCTGCCACCAGTAGGCTTGCAAATGAGAGAAGTGAAAGCAAAAGCCTTCAGGCTGTGTGCGCAAGAAAAGATCAAAGTCAACTGTAAGTCGCAAACTAGCCTGTTTGGTTAAGAAATGTGGGTGTCAGTACTGATGCTACATCTTCCAATACATTCCTATTTGCATGACCCATGTTAGCGTTGTTAAGGGCACTGCAGTTATAGATAACTAGTTGCCAACTAACTTTGACAGTTTTCATAGTGCCGTTCCTTTTGTTTGTATTCATCGTTTTTTTGGACTCAAGCTACGAGCAGGAGGTAAAACCAATGGGTCATGCGCGTAACAGTGAAGAATCAGGAGGGACAATGAAATTTCAAACTGCTAAATTATGATGGGAGCATTTGTTCCACATTTTGCGATAAAACGTAGCATTTTTGGACATCATCGTGATATAGCCCCCAACTGGTTTAGGGTTAGGACATAGTGACAATCACTGTTGAGGAAATAAGCCCCACTAAGCCAGGTGGGGGCCATGTCATGATAATGTTCATTTTTGCTGGTGTTTAGTGTTCCTTTAAATCAGCAGCTGAATTTAGCACCACGCCCTATACGCATATATTTAATCTATCTTTCTTTTCAAATTAAACTCCACTTTAATAGAAATCAGTTTCTGTGTTCCCCCCTGTTACGTTCTGCATTAGCTGTTACAACTACGCACCAGTAGAGGGCCCACTACCTTTAATTTTGTTTGTCTCTCTTTCTACATGACAGGTGAAAGAACATGAGCTGACGTGGCGCGGGATTAAGAGGGCTGAGGTTAGCCTTCCTTGGGGGGGGGGTAATCGGTACACCAGTTTTGGGGAAGGGTGGCTACTCTGGCATGCAAGATAAGATCTCCCCTATGGCAATAATTAATTGAGTAAATAAAATTCTTGAACGAGCCATATTGTGCGTGTCTGTCCTTTATGTTGCGACTGGTGAATTTGGTCGTAACATAATTGGGGGCTCGTCCGGGAGATACTGGTAAATCGGGTTCTTCCTCTAGCTCGGGTAATATGTTCATGTCAATTAGAGCAAATATAATGGCAGACTAGGTGGTCTTTTTTAAACACTTATTGCCACTGGAAATATCTATGCCATATATAGTTGCCAGTGCCACTAACTGGTCCTTCAAAAAATTATTTAAAGATTCTACAGAAGGATCTTTCACAAACTCGTCAAGTGATGCCATATTCCCTGAACTAACGAATTAGCCTTGCTGAAATAATGCAAAACCCCCTTCAGGAATAAAAGAAGTAAATAAACGATCCAAACGAACCAGAAATTTACTTCATACTTCCATGCAATAAACAGAAATACAAATGATAATTCAATCACCATGAACAACTCATACTTTTAAGGCAACCTGTACACCAGAAAGTGATCAATGCAAGACAATATGACTGGGTAAACCTAAGGAGCACACCTCAAAATCTACCTATTTAATAAGATTCACTAGCTATGATTAACTATCTTCACTGGCTTGCCGAGCTCAAGGCCCCTTGGAATGCTGAACTCTCAAGCGCCAGAGATGGCCAAAGCAAACCAACTGCAGCACATGGAAGCATAACCCCACTCAGAATTACCACCAAAAATAAAAAAGAGCAATAACTATAAAGGCAATACTATAAAATTGCCAAGCGCCTCTCTAATTGAGGTGTGCCCCTTTGGTTTACCCAGTACCTACCGTTTTTGCACAGATTATCGCCGTGTTAATGCAGTCACAAAACCTGATTGCAATCCAATACTGAGGATGGATGACTGTGTTGATTGCGTCGGCTCTACAAGATTTGTCAGCAAGGTTGTCAGGAGGTAATCGGTACACCAGTTTTGGGGAAGGGTCGTTATTCTGGCATGAAAGATATTACTACTTGTGGACAAAGATCTTTCCTGCGGTTATAATTAATTGAGTAAATAAAATTCTTGAACGAGCCATATTCTTTGTGTGTGTGTGTGTGTGTGTGTCCTTTATGTTGCAACTGGTGAATCTGGTCATAACAACCCCATAGATGTTTTTTCTTATAAATCTATAGATATAGATCTCCAAACTGTCCGTAATGGCCAACATACTGGAACTGATTTGCGAAAGAGTAACTGAAAGAGATTTTATTAATACTGTAACTGAGTTTAATTTAGATTTTTTAAAATCACAGTGCAGTTACAGTAGCCCCGAAGGCATTCAATGATTTGATTGTAGCCTTAGATGAGAGTCATCACAGTGCTACCCTTTTTATTTAATTCTCCAAAGCGTTACTGTGGATCATAGAGGTATGAGACTCAGACCTCATGCTAGGTGGTCAGAACGAACCATCGTTAGCTTGAAAAATTATTCATGATGTACATCACTGTCTGTGGGCTGAAAGTATTTCCGTGGGCTTTATGTGCCAAACCATGTACCCCAGGGTTCAGTTCTAGGAGCACTCTATTTATACCAACAGCTCACTCATAGTGTTTCTCGTGGAAGCCTTTATCTCTCTCATGATACTGCAATTTATAGCTCTGCTTCCACACAAAATCAGTCTCTCTGCCATCTGAAACTTGCTTTTGGTATGGTGCAACAGAAACATTAACATGCACGAAGTTTTTTTTTTTTCCTTTGTTCAATTTAAGTGTAATTATTTACTTCTTGTTTTGAATTTATCCATCTAAAGAAACATTAACATGCACAAAGTTTTTATTTTTTTTTCGTTTGTTCAATTTAAGTGTAATTATTTACTTCTCGCTTAGAAATTATGCATGAGCAAGACAAAGAATCCCTTTGAAATAGGAGAACCAGCCATAGTCATTTATCCTTAGAGCACTGAATACATTTTTAAGGAATTAAAAAGGTAATTTTCCTGAGCTGTTGAAAATCTATCATGTGGAAACTTGCCAGAGCCCTTTAAGAGCCAGATTCTGTAAGATTCACCCAATATATAGAAGGGGGTGATACATCACCATTCAGTTTGACAATGAAACTTTTTTTGCAGGTAGATATATCCTACAAACTGACAAAAATTACTTTTTTTATCCAAAAGACCCCTCCAGTTGAAAAATCCAGCCCTTTTTAGGGTTGGGGTCCGAAGGGCCTTAATGGGGCCAAAGTCAAAAATTGGACTTTGTCCTCTGAATATCTTCGTGTGCCCTCAAAAAGCCTCCTTCATCTTATGGTATTTTGATAACGGGGCAGAGTAGTTCCAAATAACATTAGAATTTTCGAGGGTAATTGATCCCAATTTTTGACATTTTAGACCATGTTTGAGGCCCTCCCAGTTCCTGCGCCCACTAAAAGTCTTGCTGGTTTATGTTTATTTAGACATATGGGGGACTTCTAGTTTTAAAAATAACGTTAACAGTGAGGCTCAATGAGGGCACTTGTGTATAGAGGGCGCTTTTTGCAGCATGGAACACCATTTAGGGCAATGTTCGTTGGGCCATACCTCGGTGCGCCCTCTATGGAATTTTATGAAACTTGTTTCATTATGTTCCACTATATCTCTTTTATTCATATAAACATCTACAAGGTTTTTTGCCTCATTAACCCTATATGGGCAAAAACATGCACACTAGATCATGACTCAATGAGAGACGAAGATTGCTTCTTTTACACATCAATAGGTGGCAACAACCTAGGAGCAAAAAACATCATAACAATAATTGAACCAAATCAATTGATTGCAAGTGCAATGTATCCAATCTTGAACAAAAGCAAAACAATGCACTCTGACCCTGGAGGTGCTAAAAAGATGCCTGGTTGGCTAGCAACTACATGTATAGGTGATCGACAGGCATGCCCAGAGTGGACATGGTGGTCAAAGGTTTTGTCACTATGACTCCATGTATAGTTCCATAATAGCTCCATAGTAGTTCATTCACCAACCAAAAATAAGAACAGGCTAAATTCAGAAAACCACACAAGAATGAGCAGGATAAATTCAGAAAACAAGAGTCCAAAAGTAACTGAGGGGCATACTTGCCCAAAGGTTCAAACACAACAAATGGATTATTTGGCAATTTGCGACTTATGAAAATCTCACATCCCAAAAATAATTGATTGACATATTTGTCCAAATGAAATAGATAGTGCTTTGCAACTGCTGAAAATATGGAAACACAGCTGGAAAATAACTGAAAAGTTATAAAACTAGGCTTATGCCGTCGGAGGCGACAGCTGGGGGTATATCCCCGAATGCGCCAAATGCTCCAATTCCCCAATCCTTGTATAGACCTTGAATAGACTTTCATTTGAACTTAATTTCAGGTCAATCGGACAAATAGTTCAGAAGATATGGCCAAAATGGTAATTTTCCATCACAAAGCGCCACCAGGTGGCAAAATATTGAACCATTCAGGTATGATGTCGTCATGTGACACGTTGTGAGGTCATGACCTTGCAGTTGCACATAGTTTCATGTCAATTGGACAAATAGTTCCAAAGATATGGCAAAAATGGTGAATTTTATGTGACAAAGCTCCACCTTGTGTCAAAATTTTGAACCAAACGGGTATAATGTCATTGTGGGCCACATCGTCAGGTCATGACCTTTCATTTGCACTTGATTTGAGGTCAATCGGACAAATATTTCCAGAGATATGATAAAAACAGTGATTTTTTCAGTTTTTGGCCCCTGGTGGCCAATCTAGAAATCGTAAATTGCCCAAAATCGAATCAGTTCTTCCTCTTTATGATACTTACTTATATGCAAAACTTGGAATTTCTAATTGAAATACAAAACCCAAAACCAGTGAAGTTGGCACATTGTGTAAATCGTAAATAAAAACAGAATACAATGATTTGCAAATCCTTTTCAACCTATATTCAATTGAATACACTGCAAAGACAAGTTACTTAATGTTCGAACAGGTAAACTTTGTAATTTTTTGCAAATATTAGCTCATTTGGAATTTGATGCCTGCAACATGTTTCAAAAAAGCTGGCACAAGTGGCAAAAAAGACAGAGAGAGTTGAGGAATGCTCATCAAACACTTATTTGGAACATCCCAAAGGTGATCGGGCTAATTGGGAACAGGTGGGTGCCATGATTGGGTATAAAAGCAGCTTCCCTGAAATGCTCAGTCATTCACAAACAAGGATGGGGCGAGGGTCACCACTTAGTGAAGAAATGCGTGAGCTGATTGTCGAACAGTTTAAAAAAAACATTCCTAAATGAGCAATTGCAAGAAATTTAGGGATTTCATCATCTATGGTCCGTAATATCATCAAAAGGTTCAGAGAATCTGGAGAAATCACTGCATGTAAGCGACAAGGCCGTAAACCAACATTGAATGCCCGTGACCTTCGACCCCTCAGGCGGTACTGCATCAAAAACCGACATCAGTGTGTAAAGGACATCACCACATCGGCTCAGGAACACTTCAGAAAACCACTGTCAGTAACTACAGTTCGTCGCTACATCTGCAAGTGCAAGTTAAAACTCTACAATGCAAAGCGAAAGCCATTTATCAACATCACCCAGAAACGCCGCCGGCTTCGCTGGGCCCAAGCTCAT
Source organism: Gymnothorax reevesii (assembly GCA_029721435.1). Taxonomy (NCBI): domain Eukaryota; kingdom Metazoa; phylum Chordata; class Actinopteri; order Anguilliformes; family Muraenidae; genus Gymnothorax; species Gymnothorax reevesii. Next base: position 18,168,474 of record CM056579.1, read on the forward strand.
CTAAGATAGACTGATGCAAAGTGGAAAAGTGCTCTGTGGTCAAACGAGTCCACATTTCAAATTGTTTTTGGAAACTGTGGACGTCGTGTCCTCCGGATCAAAGAGCAAAAGAACCATCCGGACTGTTATAGCCACAAAGTTCAAAAGCCAGCATCTGTGATGGTATGGGGGTGTATTAGTGCCCAAGGCATGGGCAACTTACACATATGTGAAGGCACCATTAATGCTGAAAGGTACATACAGGTTTTGGAGCAACATATGTTGCCATCCAAGCAACGTCTTTTTCATGGACGCCCCTGCTTATTTCAGCAAGACAATGCCAAGCCACATTCTGCACGTGTTACAACAGCATGGCTCCGTAGTAAAAGAGTGCAGGTACTAGACTGGCCTGCCTGTAGTCCAGACCTGTCTCCCATTGAAAATGTGTGGCGCATTATGAAGCGTAAAATACGACAACGGAGACCCCAGGCTGTTGAACAACTTAAGCTGTACATCAAGCAAGAATGGGAAAGAGTTCCACCTCAAAAGTTCAGAAATGGGTCTCCTCAGTTCCCAAACGTTTACTGAGTGTCATTAAAAGGAAAGGTGATGTAACACAGTGGTAAAAAGGCCCCTGTGCCAACTTTTTTGCAATGAGTTGCTGCCTTTAAATTCTAAGTTAATGATTATTTGAAAAAAAAAAAATGAAGTTTCTCAGTTTGAACATTAAACATCTTGTCTTTGCAGTGTATTCAATTGAATATAAGATGAAAAGGATTTGCAAATCATTGTATTCTGTTTTTATCTACGATTTACATAACGTGCCAACTTCACTGGTTTTGGGTTTTGTATTACTGAAGTTATCACGTTAACACGTAAATCAGTTTTTGGCCCCTGGTGGCCAATCTAGAAATCGTAAATTGTCCAAAATCAAATCAGTTCTTCCTCTTTATGATACTTACTTATATGCAAAACTTGGAATTTCTAATTGAAATATTCTTGAAGTTATCGTGTTAACACCAATGCGGCGGCGGCGGTTGGACCAAAAACATAATATCCCCGGAACGCCATTCGGTGTTCGGGGATATAATAAAGTGACGATTGGGCGTGCATGTTTTTGCCCATATAGGGTTAAGGAGGCGAAAACTATAGAGGGCGCACCGAGGTATAGCCTGACAAACATTGCCCTAAATGGTGTTCCATGCTGCAAAAAGCGCCTTCTATACACAACACCCTCATTAAGCCTCACTGTTAACGTTATTTTTAAAACTAGAAGTCCCCCATATGTCTAAATAAACATAAACCAGCAAGGCTTTTTGAGGGCCAGGAACTGGGAGGGCCTCAAACATGGTCTAAAATGCTAAAAATTGGGATTAGCCTCAATTAGCCTCGAAAATTCTGTTATTTGGAACTACTCTGCCCTTATATCAAAATACCATAAGATGAAGGAGGCTTTTTGAGGGCACACGCAGATATTCAGAGGACAAAGTCCAATTTTTGACTTTGGCCCCATTTAGGCCCTTCGGACCCCTCCCCTAAAACGGGCTGGATTTTTCAACCGGAGTGGTCTTTTGGATAAAAAGCATGATTTTTGTCCGTTTGTAGGATATATCTACCCACAAAAAAAAGTTTCATTGTGAAACTGAACGGTGATGTATCACCCCCTGAGTGAATCTTACAGAATCTGGCTCTTAAACAAGGTGCTATATGATAGGTTTTCAACAGTACCTGAGTTTGATATCTTACATCAGGGCAATTCAACATTCTTCTGCAAGGGCCGGTGTGGGTGTGGCTTTCATTCCAACCAAGCACTTATACACCTGATACTACTAATCAAGCTCATTAGCAAAGACCCTTGGGGTTGATTAGTGGTAAGAGGTGTGTAACTGCTGGGTTGGAATGAAAGCCTGCACCCACACTGGCCTTTTGTGGACAAGGTTGAATAGCCCTGTCTTACATCATTGGGCCACTGTGTTGCCTGTAGCGCCCGAAGGGTTAATAGATTAGATTTCACTCAATGATTTCCAGTCATTTTTCCTTCATGGACATTCACTAGCTGACTTTTGCTGCTTAAATACAATCATAATCATCTCTTTATTGCACTGGAAATGTTACATTTGTGTGAAAGTTTTTGGCTCAAGCAGAAAGCATACCTTTTTTTACCTCTGCACCCACAGTGACCAGTAGCTCTGCCCCAACGCTGTGATTGATAGTTTCACTAGCTTTCGTGCGACCTGCACCCAATTTGTGAAGCACTTCAGCAATGACCATGCCACTTATCTTCAGCACTGTCCCTGCCACACAAAATAAAGAAACATACAGTTAACTACCACAGTGCCACAGTTCAAAAATTTTTACAGCCCTTCAACACAGGTAGAAATATGTTTCTATTGTATGTTTGAAATATTCGCAAGCACATGGTGCATAAATATATGAAATAAATTCAAAAACATCAAAGCAGAGATAGTACATATTCAACAAATATGGTGCAAAGTCAAATAAAAAGTACCGTTTATTTTTATAGCACAATTCACCAAGTATCTTCACACATTGGCTCTCAGAGAACCCAGGCCTAACCCCCCCCACCAGAGGAAGCCTAAAGCAATAGTGGAAATGGTGAAATTATTACTAGCATAGGGCCCACACTTTTCCATAATCCAACTATAATTTTCCCATTTGGAGGGCTGCCGTTGGATCTATACCTTCCATCTGAACGTCCAGCTCCACCTGAGAACGGGCCCGTCTCAAGACTTGGAAGTAGTCAGAGTTCCTGGAGCACAGGATTCCGGCATTCTCTTCGGACACCCCCTGGGCCTGCATCATTTCCTGGAACTTCTGTAAGGCCGATCCACTCTCCAAGGCCTTATGAATTTCAATCTCCCCATCTTTTGCAGAGGGGGCCTTTCCACACATCCATAGCAGGTACCCTCCTAGGACATGACATCACATAGGCAACCATGAAAGACAAAATGGCAACCATTTGCAAATATAATTCAAAGAGATCACGTTGGTCAGAGACGATACACGAGATATGCTCACAGGAGCACAGGGATTGGGTGACAAGTTTCTGCAGCGGTTGCACAGTGTAGATGGAACACCTAGGTTCAGTATGTAAGCCAAGGTCCTTTGAAGTCAAATGTTTCTCTGCCAAAAATGAGCTGAGACAAAATGACTATTTTTAGTGGATGAATATTTGTTGCCATTCCTAATGGCTGACCATTTATTATACCCCGCCACGAAATGTGAGGGGGATATAGGTTTGAGCTCCGTCCGTCCGTCCGTCCGTCCGTCCGACCGACCTTCACAGCCTTTGCAATTTGACATTGAGGAACATTGTTTTTAATGTATTCCACAATTATTTTACGCAAGCCTTCACAGGTTGGAGAGCCTCTGGCCATCTTTACTTCTGAGAGACTCAGCCTCTCTAAGGCATCCCTTTTATAGCCAATCATATGACACACCTGATGCCAGTTAACTTAATTACTTGAATTTTCTTTCAGCTGATGATTCTTTCATATATTAATTGCTTTTTCAGCCCTTTTCTGCCTGTGATCCAACATTTTTGAGACCTGTTGCAGCCAGAAAATTTGAAGTAATCTCATTTTGTGGATAAAAATGTAAAATGTCTCAGTTTCAACATTTGAAATGTTGTCCATGTTTTATTGTAAATAACATATTGGCTAGTGATCTGAAAGTCATTGCATTTTGATTTTATTCACACGTTACACTTAGTCCTAACTATTTCGGAATTGGGGTTGTACTTTTCGACTGCACTGTAGGTCCAAAGCTGACCAATGAATGGCTCAGAATCTCGCTTCCTTCCTCCCTTACCCAGAGAGGTGACCAGCTGCTGCAGGTCAGGAGGTCCTCGTCCGTTCAAGCACTCCAAGGACTCAATCACCTCCAGGGAGTTCCCGATGCAGAGCCCGATAGGTTCGTCCATCCTGGTAAGGGCGGCCCCCGTACGAATGCCTAGGCTGTTCCCTGCTGCTACCTGCAGTGAGAGGTGAGGATACTATCAGGAATATCCCTGAACACTCAGCTTACGTGCAGCCGATGTCAGTATGAGAAGCAGTTTCATATTTCATGGAGCAGGAGAGTTAGAGAGTTAGCTAGTTTGGTGAGTTAGCAAGGTAAATGTGGTTGCCGAAGACAATCTAGAACAGTTCTTCTGACTGAAGTCCTTGTTCCAGATCTGCGAGGGCTTCTGGCTCAACTCAACACAGTTATCCAGCTAACGCCACCAATCTGCCACACGGAACAGTGCCCAAGTTCCACCTCACCAAGGACTGCGCCAGCTCCCTGGCGCTTTTGAGGTCTTTGTACAGCGCGGCTTCCCCAAACTTCACATCCAGCACCAGGGAGGTCAGAGACTCGGCTCCTTTCTTCGAGATGATGGAGGCTGTGAATGGATCGAGTAAAGCAGGGCTGACCAATCCTGCTTTTGCACATCTACTATCCTGCAGATTTTTAATCCGATCCTAACAAAGCACATCGCGTTGAATAGTCGTGCATCTCATGGAGCTGGTAATTAACAAAAATAAAAACGGCTTGAGCTAAAATCTGCAAGGTGGTAGATCTGAAGGAAGACCGTTGGTCTGACCTGATGTACACTTTCATCAATTGGTCGTGGCTGGCGAGATGCACTCCTGCATAACTCACCGAAATAAGAAGCAGAGTGAAAACAGCATCACACTAATGCAGAATACATGCATGATATTACCGTTATTGTTTCATACTGGACCAGACTAAATTCCAGTGAGGATTCTCTACGAAAAAACTCCAGATTTGCAATTAATCTTTATCCGTGAAACTGGCTATAGTCTGATAATCTTGAATATAAGTAAGAAGTGTTCCTGAGGTGTCAGGCGCGTATTTGAGCATAGCTGATCTGTAGCTCACCTGTAATGAGAGGTACGCTGTCGACAGTGGCTGTGCAGTCTCTGATGGCGTATAAGACCTTATCAGCAGGCACCAGGTCTCCAGTCTGACCCACAATGCAACAGCCAACATCGTTTAAAATCTTCTTCATCTGTCGGTGTCAAAGGAACCACTGAGAATCAGCACCATGGTGGACGGGAAGCCAAGATTAGGCCGTGTTTCAGCAAATTTTTTAAAGTATTTATACAGGGTAGGCTAGAGAGTAGGTAAAGCAGATGGCCCTTCTGCGAATGACTGGGCCATGGACAGTCGATGTTTCCAGCCATCAGTCATAATCAGATCAGAACAGTCATGGGGTCCCTGAATAAAACCCTTAACTTCATATGATTCTGGGGTCGAATTGGCCCCTACTTAGTCTAATGAACTGTAAGTCACATTGAACCAAAGCATCAGCCAAATAACAAGCTTTAGTATGTACAGTGAGCACCATAATTCATTGAACAGTGACACATTTTTGTTATTTTGGTTTAGTTGGCAGTGATTCACCAGATTGGAACCCCGCTGCACATGCATTTTACGTTAAGAAGGGATTGAAGGCGAAATGTCCCTGGAACAAGCAGGAACTGAAGATGGCGGCACTACAGGCCTGACAGAGCATCACCAGGGAAGATACTCTGTCTGGTGACGTCTATGTGTCACAGACTTAAAGCAGTCCATGCAAATTGTACATTATGTTAAACTGTCCAACATATGGAGCTTGACATAAATTCTGATAGGCACGGAGTCAAGCTTGCTAACTACAGGAGCTGCTTCTCGAGCTTGAGAATCACCTGAGTGCTCATGAATGTCATCTGATTTGCCGTCACATGATTGCTCGATTGATATGCTAGTTCACTTAAGCTGGCATTCTGAGCAGAGGCTCTGCAGCATGTAGGCTTAACATCCCTTCTCCTCCCCAGCTCCTCCCGTCATTTTTAACATTCTGTAATCCTGTTCTTCTATGACTAAACTGTGTTCAAAAACAATGTCTTCTTTTTTGAGGTCATTGTTGCTGTTGGCTCTGTTCTATGGAAGGGGGGTTAATAGCAGCTCCCTGCCCTCGGTTCTACGCTGGACGGGCAGGGATCTCTCGAACAGAGCCATCCCGCCAAACGCAATGCATGCTTGTATGCTTTTAATAAAGAATCTCTTTGACTAAGTGTGCTATCAGAATATGTGATATGCCCAAGAATGAGGGGCTTATTCACAGAAGGCGCTGTCATTTCTATAAGGCCAATCCGAAATGGTTGAAAACATCCTCAGATTAAAGCTGACATCCTGCACTGCAACCTCGCTGTCATTATATCCTCATAAACTCAAAGTTCACTGACAAAATCCTCGGAAATTATTATCTACTCCTGTGTTGTATTTGTATGGTGACGCAGTGCTCTGCCACAGCAAGATCTGTTTCACGACCTCAGATGTGTCACTTGTCTTCTGATCACAGTAAATATAATTTGCAAGTTAGGTTAACTGCTGTATTTGTTTTCCTGGAGGGATTTGCACATTGCAAAGAGAAAAAAATGTAAATAAAGCCCATTTCTCACTTGCAAATAGAGCTGTACTCGTGCTGTTTACCTGTTCAACTGACTGTTTGATCTTGAACCCCGGTATGGACTCAAGTTTATCCAGCGTTCCACCAGTGTGACCCAAGCCTCGGCCACTGATCATTGGAACCTGCCAAACACACTGTATGTTTACATCACATTTCACAACACAATACGCCACAACAGAAAATCACTAAAACAAGCCTTTCAGTTTAACAGAATCAGCATTTTCCTTCCACTTCAGGGTACTTAGACCTTAGTTCACCTGCCGTAAGACTACAGAGGAAAATACACATTACATGTTCACTACATTCATCTGGCATATAAGAAACAGGCAAACTGTGCCGACTGAATTTCAATATTATAGCTTCTAAACACAGGTCAAATAATGTGGAAATGCCAAGACATCAACGTTTTGATCTTCATCAGGATCAGATTGTTGAGATCAAAACGTCATCTTGGCATTAAACTTTTTGGGGAAAAAGTCCTGCAGTGTGTGGACTTTATCATCTAATTTTGTTTGATACAGATCTGTGTGTCCTGCATCTGCATTAGAGTGGATGGGCTTGCGCTATCTTTGTATATTTTAGGCAGATAAGGTGGAATTTCCATAAACTGACCCAACAACACTCAAGGTCAGTCAAACTTGAAGTATAGCCAGCTGACCCAGGTCATTTTAGCTGCTTTATTTTGGGGGACTATTCAATTCACAGCACTCAGCTCTTGGGTGCAATATCATGAATGAGTGTTGAGAGTAAATCAACCTACACACTTGTAAGCAAAGAATGGTTCACAGTGCCTGTCAACAAAAGCTGCAAAATGTTACCTTTATTTTACATATTTACTGTAGAATTTATTACTCAAGTATTTGAAGACCCCAGTGCTAAAAGTCGAGACTAGATGACACTTTCCAATCCAACCTCGCAGTGTTTAAAATGTGACTTGGTAAGTATTCTTAGCACAGTGCTCTTCTTTGGCTTTTTAATTTCTTAACATTTTTTTTTTATTTGGCCTTGGATTTTGGAAAGTGCCCATATAACAAACAACAGGATAATGATCGCTGATCCTCCCCAAACGTTTAAGCATTGCATTGCGTCAGTAACGCAGTGACCTGCGACCGAGAGCGAGATGCACACCGTGGCACATGGGTTCTCCAACATGCTCACACCCACTTTTTTACACCTTGCTGGCGCACTGCTGACTACTCACGGGTTATGCCCTCAGAGGCTAACGCACTCAGCGTCTATACGCTTCCTACAGGAGTGGCAGTGATGTAATTCACAAATCTTAAATGGCCTACCCCTTCAAGAGGCTAATATTATATTATTGCCAGGTTGGGCTAGTTATTGCCTCGCCTTTGCAGTCCTACGTGCAGGAACTTGTACGTTACAGAATTGTGCACCTGGACCCAGAAGCCAGGACTAGCATAAAATCATGCCATGGTAAATTGAGCTCACCATACATTGGAATGGGCTTTGTTTCACAAAGATGATGAGTCAGTTAAATATGTGCACTGAGCAGACCCCCCCCCCCCAATTCCGCCGAATCTGGAGCTTAAACAGAAGTCCAAAGAGATGTTGCTGGTTTCGGTGGAGTTATTCCTCTAACTCAGTAATCCGTTTTTGTGAAACAGTGCCAATTAGCATTAGCATTTTCCATTAGCATTAGCAGCCTACTCTACTCAGTGTTACCCACCTTACAACCACAGGCGGCTAGCGCTGGAGCTAGCGGCAGGCTGACCTTATCTCCCACCCCACCTGTGGAGTGTTTGTCTACCACTGTCCACTCCTGCGGCAAGTTCAGCACCTCCCCGGACTGCATCATCTCCCGCGTCAGCGCTAGCTTCTCCTCGTTAGCCATGCCTTTCAGCCGCACCGCCATGAGAAAGGCCCCTAGGTGGCAGTGCACACAGATCACAATCAGCCCTCAATGCAAATACAACATTTTCTTAACCTCAACCAGTGGATGCAGGCTTTCACCCCAAACAAGCAGTTACATAACCGACACTAATTATCAACTGCATGGGCTCTGTAATTAAGACTTTGATGTGTAGAATCAACAGTATAACAGCTTGGTAGGAATGAAGCCCAATTTTTTTGTGTTTTTACCTCCACTAAGGAGGTTGTTTTTGCTGGTGTCAGTCTGTTTGTGTATAAGATAACTGGAAAGGCAATGGACGGATATTTTGTGGGTGGCTATTATATCAGGTATAGACCCTATTCATTTTGACCGCAATTAGTCAAACAATATGGCCACAAGATTTGGACTGCATATATATATAGCGCCTTTCTAGTCAGATGACACAAAGCGCTTTGCAATTATGCGTCTCATTCACCCTGGCAAAGGCTGCCATACAAGGTGCCAAGTTGCACATCTGGTGGAGTTCAGTGTCTCTCTCAAGGACACTTTGACACATTCTCAGGAGGAGCTGGGGATCAAACCAGGAACCTTCCGATTCCTAGCCTAGCCACTCTACCTCCTGAGCCATGCCGACAGGGCTGCCTTAGCAGAGGTTTGCACTCTTGGAGTGCCTCTAGTTTTATTACTGCCATCATAAGCAATCTCGGTCTGACAAACACTAGACAAAAACAGAAGTACCGCATTTCCCTTCATTCAAATATTCTCCCAGTTAATGCAAAATATTCCCACAATGCAACCAGAAACTAATACTAATGTTAGGCCATTGCAAACCATTTCATGACCATTTTTAGAACATTGAGTCTAAATTGGGCGTTTCCTCCCAGAGATATGAGACATGATAGAAACTGTTTTCTTTTGGGCTCTGCCAAAAAGTGACTTAAGGCAAGACCTGGCGATAAATTAGACAGAAAATCCACAACAGCCCATTCTTTATTGAAAAAGGGATCGTTTTGCCTCACCAATTTGGGCTTCTTGGATGGTCTCCTCTTTGAGAGCCCGCACAAATACTTGGATCTCCTTCTCGGTTAGCGATTCACCATCCCTCTTTTTCCGGATTAGCTCCGGGAAGTTGATAGAGTTCTCCATGTGAATTTTCTCAACCGTTGTTGGAACTGCGGCCAATCACAGATCTCCTAAGCACTCTCAGTGCTAACAACTCCTCGTAATGCGCTTCTGCAAGTGGCTAATGTAAACACTTATGTAAATTGTTAGCAGACGGAGGACATGAACAATCAGGCATTTAATCTTGAATCAAGCTGTTTGTGTCATACCTGTGTGAGATGCAGCGGATTGTGTCAGCATGTGGATTCCACGAAAGACCTCGGAAACAGCACTCAACAACTCCGTAAGATGCAGTCCACCTGTTTGCTATAAAATTATAAAATTGGACAGGTTAGATCAGTGAAATGGGCAGAATCTGGATGCCAAAAGGAAATGCCCAAAAAACCAAATGCCCCTTCCCGCCAAAGAAGGGAACATGGTGGTGTGGGGGGTGAGGTTTTACGGCTGTCACGAGTCTGGCCTCGGCTGTCAACATTGATGAAGTCACAGCCGATAACAGAATCAAGATGCATTTAAAAGTGTACAGAGATGTACCAACATGCTCAGTTTTCATGTTTTCCAATGGGTAGCGCTTCATTCTAAAGCAAGACAGGGAGTTTTTGTTTTTTTTTTCAAAATCAAAGCCTTAAAACTGGAAAGGTAACGGGCAAAGACTGCCACCTCATTTAGATTTAACTGCTCATTCATTCCCTCTGCCAAAGACAGGGGAGAGAAGAGCAAGATAAAGGAGCAATGAAGTTTTTTTCCAAAACGCAATATATCCATTTTACTCCTTTTGAGGACATCAGCTTTTTCTGTGTTGCCGCTGATTGCATTTTATAGAAAAACGCTAACTTTAACCACTAAAAGAATACATCTTATAGAATGAATTTCTTAAAATAGTTTCTTTTTACACCATGTATAAGAAGCACATGGTTATTGCTCAATGGTATTATCTCAATTTTCGTCATTTTGGCACTTATTGCGCTTTGGAAACAAACTCATCTGTTAAGCATTCTTATATGCACACACGCTCACGCACACACACACACACACACATACACACAAAGTGTATGGTCAAGAGAGTGCATTATATAGAAATCAAAGAGATCACCAGCTATCATTTTAAGCAGGTGAGCCAGCTCTAGAATCAGAAAGTGAACCTCAGGAATGGCTGTAATTTTCACAATCTGCACTATGCGAAACGGCTCCAGAATCTCAAAGAGAACCTGAAGAACAATGAAATACCTGATCAGACCACAAGGCCCCATCTTGTCGAGATCCATATTCCTTTCCAAAGCAACATCATCTCTTCCAATGGACTTATTGCTCGTGCTCCATACAAAAGATACCATAGCCACCATTGAAGCTAAAGATCCACCAATCTATGATTGTCATGGTCAGGGGCACAGGGTGCAGTGGGATGAAGTCCGGAACATTCCCTGCAGTGGTCTAAAGTGTGCTAAATGACCTGCTGACTCAGGGCTGGAGGTCAGTTACTACCTGGGTTAGAATGTTGATAAACCAAACATGGAAATTTTTATGGTGAAGAATTTGAGCAACCAGGGGATGAGAAGGATGTGATCATCTACTACATCTGGCCAAGCAAAGACCAGTTCTGATCACACTGCTTTTTCGAAGGACTACTGGAGTGCAGACTTCAAGGGGCCCCAATGGGGAATCTTCAGTACAGCTTCCTCCAGATGCCGCCTTTTTTGCTGAAGACCACCTCCTGATATCACAACACAGAAGCTGCTTTCTGAGCCAAAAAACCATCCGGCCAAAGCTAATACGTCTCACCCTCTCAATGTGAAGGGGAGCTTTCGCTCATGACAAATACAGATCCGGCATTTTTTTGTTTATAAAAAAAATCATCAATCTCACCTCCATCTGGAGTCTCCAATCAGCAAATGATGTACAAGCATACTCGTATGTGACTCACGCTACCAGTAGTGATGTTTAATTGAGTGAATGGCCAACATTTTCAGCAACGGGATTCATAGACTACTAACCACTTCAACAGTTTTTACACCCCTGGCTTAGAGGACTACATTTTGGCTTTGCATATCCTTGAATCCAAAATGACTAAAGAAAGGTTAGTTGCACAATAATAAAAATAAACCCACCTGCCTTTGGGTTCACTGAGAAGATGGGCCTTCATTCAGAATAAGAAGGCTGGAATCAAAAAATGTTCTCTATTTTGCCTCTTCGCAGCTGCTGGTGCTTCGACAGACTGCCTCACTTAACATTTCAACAATTTACTCAGCTCGTCTTAAAGACTCACTGGGCCACTCCCTAAAAACCACGTATACCTATCCTGAATGATGTCAGAGTCCACCATACCGTTTACACAGAGCGAGGACATCTAGATTTTTTCTTTGCAGTTTATCGCCCATCGTAACTGTAAATTGTCTATTTTTTTTTAATCACCATCTGCCGGTCAAACTTGACTTAAACTTAGTTTAAACTTTATCAGTTGGAACATTCTGGACTCCACACTAATAAGTATGATGGCCCCACAAAGTCATGTGAGTTCCTTTCCTTTCATTATCTCCACTCGCCATGAAAAGTTTCAGACATTAAACTCAAGATCACAAGTTTACAGAAGTTGAACCCAAAGTTTTCCATTTCCCTGATTAATTGTGAGTTGAAACAAAGCTTTTCTTAAAGTTGTGCATGCTCACATCTTTAAGGCAGCCGGTGAACTTTCATTTCTCAATTGAACCAGCTTGAAGGGTATTACAACATACCCATCACATGATCATTTTTCTGACCCTATGTTCCTCAAGACAGTCCCTCCTTCATTGACTCTTACCTGCTGTGGGCCTATTACTCCACCATATACACGCATACTGCTGCTACTCTGTGTTCATCAAGGACAGTGTGCTTCTCTGATAGTCCTGAGATCCTCTTCATCGTCTCCGACAACAGCCCCACCCTCCTCCCCCTCGTCTTTCACATTCCGCAAACCCAGCAAGGCATCGCTCTGATCACGCTGTCATTTCTCTCATTATCTATGCACGTTAGAACTCCTTGACTTGAGCCGTATGTTTGTGGATAGGTTTGTCCCGTGATCCCTGTCCGCGTTTTGGCTTCTGCCAAATTTCATGTGATCAGGTTCTCCCTCATGTGCTGCTCCCTTGTAATCAGTCTGACTGTTTGCACCTGTGTTCCTTACCATGTGATCTCCCTGGAAGTGTGTATTAGGAGTCTCTTCACAGCAGTTATTCTCTGTCAGATCGTTTCCTCAGTCTTCTTGTGCCACGCTTCTCTCACCTTGATTTCTCAGTGTTTATCTTTCTGACTGGACCGCCCGACCTTTCAATTTTTGCCTCTGTGTTTTTGGATTACTGTTGCATCTGTGTGTTTTGACCTTTTTTCTGCCCGACCACGAGATCTCTGTTTGCTGCCCTGGTTACGATTCGGATTACGCCCTTTGGATTCTGGTTTTGCTTCTCTGACAGACCTATTCCAGTGAACCAGACCCATTTCTGTCCAACTATGATTACTGTGATTGCTGCCCTGGTTTTTGATTCTATTTTTGCCCAACTGGATTCTGATTTTTGGAGTGTGGACTTTGTACTTCTGCCTTCTGCCCTGCGGGGGTTCTCCCCCTTTATTAATAAAACAAGTTCTACTGCGTTGCCTGGTTCTCGCGACTGGTTCCTGATCGCACCCTCACATCCCAGATAGCAAGCTCCTCTGCTCCAGATCTGCCGTGGATCTGCCCCGGATCAAATGGTGCCAGGGCAGATCCAGAGCGGAGGAGCTTGCTATCTGGGATCCCACTCGAATTTGGAAGGCAACTACAAACAAAGCAACCATTTTATATTTCATTTCCCAGCAATCCTTTCCCAACATGCACCCCGTAGCATAATGACTACTCGGGTGCTACTCTGACCAGGGCTCGAACCCAGCCACTTCTACTCTGCAATGCGATGCTTGAACTAAGTGAGCCATTCGGAGACTTGTACAGTCATGATCAGAAATAACCTTTAGATCAGGGGTGTCCAAACTTGTCCATAAAGGGCCGGTGTGGGTGCTGGTTTTTGTTCTAGCCAGCAGTGCTACAGCACCTGTATCCACTAATTAACTAATCAGGCGGTTCAGTCAGGACCCTGGTGGGTAGAATCAAGTGTGTTAGTGCTGGGCTCTAACAAAAACCAGCACCCACACCGGCCCTTTCAGGATTAGATTGGACACCCTGCTTTAGATGTATAAAGATGGTGGGAATAAGTCTGAGAAGACCTCAAATTGTATTCAAATTAATTCTAAATCTGTATATAATCTGCAATCACATGCATGTGAATGGAAAGGAATAATTTGATTGAATTTTTTACATTAAAGGAAAAGTTCAAAAGCTCAAAAATTCAACTTAATTCCATCTTCATAAGCAAAAGAGGAACACGAGTTTTCCATTATAGCACAGTAAAGTTGTAATGCCTTACATTTATATTTTTGAATTGCTGCCAAGGAAATGGAAAGAGGTCTTCATATACCGTAACTGAAATACTGCTAAGTTGTGTGATCAGTCAATCAATCAATGGTCTGATCAGAGAAGCAATGAGTAGGTATGTGCCTGGTACCCCATGTGCTTAAGTACACCTTAAAGTTAAAAGGGACATAATTTCCTTGCTACTTCAGTAATTACAGGTTCTTAGCAGACGCTCTTATCCAGAGCGACAATGTTCAGTATCGTGGATATCACTGCATATTGCAAATTTTCATACCATTAGTCCAGTTTCTCACTTCTAGAACCCAGGTACACAAAGTTAATTGACCCTTCAACAGAGCATTGCAAGGAGTCATAAGATTTATTTTTTATTTTTATTGAACCTTTATTTAAGATGTCTTTCCCATTAAGCTTTAGTTCAATAAGAAGGTCCTAAAGACCATAGAAGTCCTATAGAACAGGTTTTTCAACAAGGGTGTTCTACAGGAAGGTCTTGTGGAACAGCAATAATCTTACAGGACTTTATTTTCCATAGAGGTGCTCTATAGATTTCTAGCAAATTCCTACAGAACACACGGAAAATCTTAAAGAACATGCTGTTCTTCTGAAATGTTCTATAGAGTTCCATTGATGTTCTATGGAATTCTATAGAATTCCATAGAAGTCCTATTTTTTGCAGGGCTGGGTTCAAATGTACTCAGTGAATGGAGAGTGTGTTCTGTTTGATATCTGATTATTTTATCAAATAATTGTTTTCCTCTCACAATGATCCGAATTGTGCCTTTTCCCCCCCCTTAAAACACAACACAGTGACTGCGTTCACTAATCGACATTTTCATTTATAATATTCGCGTATCAGTGGTAGCCATCAGTAATCAAATCCGCAGGATCACAAAGGGGCTGGCGCCTATCTACACAAATATTTTATATCAACTTAAATGGCGGTGGTTTTTAAATGGACTTTATAGCAAATAATTGGTTGAACTTGAGAGTCCACCCAACAAACCTGCTCAATATCTTAAAAGAGGTGAAACAGTACACTCACACCTATTGGCAATTTATAGCCTCCAGAGATTCTAGCATGTAAAACCTGTCAGTGGATTGTGGGAGAAAACCAGATCAGCCAGTCGGGGGGGAAAATGCGAGCACGAGAAGAACTCGCAACTTGCATAAAGAAAAAGCCCCAGGCCGGGTATGAATCCAAGACCCTCCGACCCTCCGATGTTTCCGACCAAAAAAATATTTTAATTATGCCCTGTTATTTATTGTGATCTGTTCCTATGCCGTATTTCCGTTAAAAAAAAAATTAGGTTATGAGATACGTGCGATTGCAAAAATGAATTGAAAACGGTAAATTGTAGAAGATAACATAGCCACATCAATTCACGACTTCGTCAACAATGCCGGCAGATCAGAGCTATACTTAAACCCTCGTCGGTGGTAAAATTAGTGCATGGAGAGAGAAAAAAACTGAAGTAAATAAATAAAGAGCTATCCAGCTATAACGGATCCTACCTGCGCGTTTGATACAGTGCCGATCAAAGTGCACTCTCGGTATGTGCTGAAGTCTAGTCTCGCAGCTGAATGTTTTCCAGTCTGAGGCTCCGCTGGCCAACTATGCGAGGCAGTCTTCCCGTTCGTGTCATTTACATCAGTGAGCCATTAACGGGAGGCTTTAGGTTTATATAAGCCAGCAAATACAATAGAACGAAACCGAAAATTGAACTAGAGTAAGTAGAATGAATGCAATAGAATGTAGGCTAAGGACTACCATGAATAACAAACACGCAATCTTTATTTGTATCAACAGCATTTATTTATTTGTTTGGCCAATTTATTTTTAATTTAATTTAATTTAACTCGCGCATACTTCGTATTGGTCGTAGTTAGATTTCGTGCAGATAATATTTCTCAAATGCTGAATTGCACAGCCCTAAACGCTTCACAAAGGGGCAATTGGAGAAAATAGAGGTTTTGAGGGTCTATCTTCAAAAAAAAAAAAAAAAAAAACGGAAAAGATGCACAAAACTTCATGTTCACTCTGTCACGGACAAAATGCAGCCTACTTGAAGTCCGCACATCTCTCAATGCTATCGCCATGGTGATTGAACGTGTTCATGGCCAAGAAACACGGTTCAGTTCAATTAAAAACATAAAGTGCTTAGCCGAAGACATATTCATCGATTTATTTTTATATATAATTTCTTTAAGAAGACTATATGTACAACCCCAATTTCGATTGCCTATAGTTGGGACAAAGTGTAAATTGTGAATAAAATCAAAAAGCAATGACTTTCAAATCACACCAGCCAGTATTTTTTCACAATAGAACAGAGATAACATAGCAAATGTTGAAATTAGAACTTTTACAATTTGATCCACAAAATGAGCTCATGTCAAATTTGATGGCTGCTACAGGTCTCAAAAAAGTTTGGACAGGGGCCTGTTTACCGTAGCATCCCCTCTTCTTTTTATCACAGAGTGGAGGTGTCTGGGCATTGAGGAGACAAGTTTCTTGAATTTAGCCATTGGAATTTGATCCCACTCTTGTTTAATACAGGCTTCCAGCTGCTGGAGAATTTTGGGTTTACTTTGGCGGACTTTTTGTTTAATTATGTGCCAAATGTTCTCAATCGGTGAAAGATCAGGACTGCAGGCAGGTCAGTTCAGCACACGGACTCTTCTACTATGAAGCCATGCTGTTGTAATAGCTGCAGTATGTGGTTTTGCATTGTCCTGTTGAAATACAAAAGGCCTTTCCTGGAATAGATGTTGTCTGGGGGGGAGCATATGTTGCTCTAAAACCTTTATATACCTTTCAGCATTCTTGGTGCTTTTTAAAACATGCAATTGTCCCACGCCATATGCACTAATGCATCCCCATACCAACAGAGATTCTGGCTTTTGAACTGAACGCTGATTACAGGAGGGGGGGTCTTTCTCCTCTTTAGCCCGGAGGACACAACGCCCATGATTTCCAAAAAGAATGTCAAATTTGGACTTGTCTGACCACAGCACACTTTGCTACAGGCCATCTTAAATGAGCCTTGGCCCACAGAACATGGCAGCACTTCTGGATCCTGATCAACAATGGCTTCCTTTTTGCATGATACAATATTAGGTGGCATCTGTGGATGGCACAGCGGACTGTGTTTATAGACGATGGTTTCTTTAAGAATTCCTGGGCCCATTTAGTAATGTCAATGACAGAATCATGCCAGCTGTCTCAAACCTCATTAATGATACCAGAACAGAACCGGACAGCATTAGACATGCTCTTGGCAGAGAAAGGAGGGGTATGTTCAATGTTCAAAAACATCTGCTGCACAGAGATGGCGAACAACACAGCCTCGGATGGGAAACTCACTAAGAGTCTGAAAAAACTGAAAACACTGGCAAATGAAATGAAGGCTCAGTCAGGAGTACGTAACCCTGTTAGCTCCTGGCTAAATGAGACCTTTGGTAGATAGGGAGCACTCATTGGGCAGTTTCTCATCGGAATCACAGTAGCAGGGTCCCTATTTATAATTTGCAGATGTTGTTGTATACCCTGCATACGTCCTTTGGTGACCAAAACCATTGAAAAGGCTTTAACTTGAGAGGATCCGCCCAAATACCGAGCAGTTCAATTAGAAAAGGGCTGTTTAGGCCCAGCCGATGACACTGAGGAAGATATTGAGTTAGAGGAGTACCGAGACGACCCTATAGGCCTGGAGGCCGGGGGACTTGCCCTAACCTCGCCCGACGAGGCGACTATGTTACTGTGCCAACAGGTGACCAGAGATGTGACAGGAATTAACGAGTGGGTATGTCCTCCAGAACTCTACACGCCCAACTGCCCCATTGGAAATCCCTACTGCGAACATGGACAAAGCGGAGGTGCAGGTTGGGCTTGCTGGAGGTGGGCGGAGAGGTATCGCCCAGACCAGCCTAACCTCTGAAAATAACTTGTGATGATCCTGAGTTTCAGCGAGCCTACTGCCGAGAGATTCTGGAGTTGTCTGAGGAGGAGCGTGAATGAGAACGTAAATTTATGACGTTAGAGTGTGCTCTTGTGCTCATGTGCTAGATACATATTCAGTGATAGTGGCTGACATGTGCACTTGCACATATGAAGTAAAATTAAAATGCCGGAATATGCAGATTTGCTGTAGGACCAAGGGGTTTCTCTTGGAGCGGACACTGGGCCGGCAACTGGCCAAGCCGACCTCCACTGGCGTCATGGCCAAGCCATAGTCATGTGGGTCCCTGAGTTTTCAAGGGGTGAAGGGGGGCACCCAAGGAGGGGCCCTAGTGCTCTTGTGGAGCCCAGAGGTCAGGTTTTGCTTCGCTGCGCTAGGATGCTAATGCAATCACCCCATTGATAGCAATGTGTAACGTAGGTGCTCACAGCACAAAAGGGAGAGAATGTGTCGTAGAACCGAGAGATTACGACAAATAGTCATTTAACAAGTTTATTGTATAAGGGAGTTGTAGAATAATACAAAAATCCTTTGTATTTTTATCATCTTATTCTCATCAGTATTATTATCAAAATATCTTTTGTATTATTATTATTATATTTTCCTGCTTAAAACATCTTTTATGTCAATACCCCAAAGCTTATAATCCTATTTACCCAGAATGTGTGTCTGTGTGTGTAAGGACCTGTACAGAGGACCAAGGTCAACAGTGGCACAGGAATGCAAAGTTTCTGCCAAGAAAGAAAACGCCCTAAACACAGTCCAAAGTGGCATCAGGTATCCCGAAACCTCCTTCCCATGATCTGTCTAAAGCAGACTGGACAATACTATGTAGAAAGACGGGAGCTGATTAGACAGCGGTTGTAGACAGATGTACAGACAACTGAGGTACAGCTAAAGGACTGTGGACTATAAGAACTGATGCCTGGGCGACGCCCAGACAGAGCACTCTCCGAACTGTGGCCAAGAGCATCCCTCTGTTACATTTTGTAATTGTTACTCTTTGTCTGCTATAAACTATTTTTATCAACTATTTTCAACATTTGGTCGACAATTCTCTTATTTCTAATCACTATCTCCCTTGAACATGTCAAGTCTGATTTGACAAAAGGAGAAAAGCCCACACTACTACAAAACAGGATGCTCAATAACTACAAAAGTACACTTGGTCATGCACCATCTTGCATAATTTTGCCTTGAACACAGTTGTGGGCTAGGGCGCTATACTGAGCAAGCAATCGAGGTAGTTCATGCCTCATTTGCGAATTTTTGGAAATGCCATCTCATCAAAGACAGCAAACATCCAGACTATGGACAAAGACTGAAACAGGCAATTAGAGAGTTTAATGCAGCTAATGCTGAAAAAGTTTCAGGTGCAATTCTAATTGGTGATCCTTTCCTACTAGTCTTGGACTAACCAAAGTAACTTTTGGCAAAATGTCTTAAAAAAAAAAACACACTCACACACACAATGGTCTTTAAAAAACGTTAATTTCAAAAAAGACTTTTTTTTTGTAACTCGGAGACCAGTGGGAAAGGATCTCTTTAAAAGATTTCATCCAGATAATCATGAAATATCCCATCAATATGATGAAATTGTAGATTTTGTAAATGTAAAGATGTCAATTTGTGAAATTTAATAAAAAGTAATTTTTTTCAAAAATTTACCTTGGAATTTTTAAACGCTTTTAATGGTTGATACTTGTGGGCCATATAGAACAGCTTCCAAGCATTAGTTTCTCTGGGCGATTTTTCTAAACTTTCTTCAAGTTAAAACCTGGGCCGTTTCTCAAAGCCTAGGCTGCATCCTTTGAAGGCTGCATTTTTGGGGGTCGTCACTTACTTCCATCTGCTAACCAGTCATTTAGGGTAAGGTAAAAGGTGAAATTTAGGGGTTGGTTTTGGTTTAATGGTTAGAATTAAGGTTAAGGTTAGGTAAACCAGTGACAACTCACTTAAACCAAAGCTGTTTAACGGAGATGAAATGACGTTACGTCAGTTCGGCAGATGAAATTAATTGACGACCCCTAAAAATGCAGCCTTCAAAGGATACAGCCTACACTTTGAGATACAGCCCTGGTGTGACGCGCAGACTAACCATCAAACACAGACAAACAAATACCTCTGAAAACAATTTCCCTCCTCTGTGGGTGAGGTAATTCTGCCAATAAATTACATTAATGATATATATATTTTTTTGCCGCAACATGTGTACGAAGTAATAATGTTGTATGAACTAAATGTAATTTTGCGTTTCAGGACAGCAATATTTCTGGGTTGCCTGGTCTATATAGATCAGTGGTTGCCTCATCATGAAGTGTCCGAAAATTAGACGCAAAAAACTATGACTGGTCTGCAGCCCACGGAGATAATACAGAGAAATCCTGAATTGCGCACACAAATAACTATCACCGACTGACAATTCACATTGAGACGTGAATAATAATTTTTAGAAGTGTTGAGAGTTGACAATCTCGATGACAGTGGAGTGTGTCATTCAGGCATTATTGCGAACAGCCCTTTTCCGGAAAGGGGGTCCTAGTACAAGCACCGGTGCGTTGCGTAGATACCGGCGTCGGACAGGATAACAGCACGAGCCGTCCATCAGCCCGCGAGCCCCCGAGACTCATTCCTCCTTCAGACAAGTTATACTAAAGAACATTAAAGAACATTATACACAGATTAATCCTCCATTCCTCCAACAGGAATATGAAGTGGATTATTGAGCTATGACTATGTCAGTGTTGGTGTTGCGCGGCGAAGCGACTGCATTCAGAAACGACTGGCTGTGAAGGGAGATAATCGCGTTTGAGAGTCTCGGCAGCCCGCAGTTTCATCAGCTGCGTCCGCTAAATGATCGCGTTACTCCCGGCCGGCAGTGTCTGCGGAGGACGGGAGATCCATATTATGGCTAAAGGGACCGGTGACGTCTCCGAACTGGACCAGGAGAAGTACGACGCGGATGAGCGAGTTAAAATTATTTGTCTCGGTGACAGCGCGGTTGGAAAATCCAAGTGAGTCGGTGTTTTAATCTGCTTTCACACCGGACGCGAAATGGAATTTTTCGCGTGACAGATTACTTTCAGAGGCAGCGCAAAGACGCGCAATCTGTCGCGCGAAAAATTCGTTTCGCGTCCAGTGTGAAAGCGGCTTGACTTATCCTGTCCTGAACTGGGGCTGCGTCTGGTTAGAGACTCAGTAACTCATCTGAGCCCGTGTCTCCTAAGCCGTGACGGAAAGCGAGCGACTGCCCAGTTCTCTTTATTAAGCCTGAGAGCTGCGTACTAACTACATACTAACAATTAACCTGAATTGGCAAACGGTTGGTCAGCTACCTTTGTCATTTACCTCTGATCGTAGTGCGGATAATGACTGACGTGGTTCTGCCTCAACAACGTTTTCAGCAAATGCTACTTTGTACTGGCTCGAGTGTCTGGGTGGGAGGATGTGTTAGCGGCGTTTTCCAGCCATAGCATAATGACCACCTGGCTAATGTTACTACTGGTCCGTGTAACGCGTTAAGACCAGTAGATACACCGATGGGCCCAAGCATGAAAACCTCTCAGATGAAGTAAGAAACGTTGATTTTCTCGTTGATTATCTCGTAACAACGAACAGACCTTTGATGGTATGTGGATTCTTGTACACCAATCAGCCATAACATCATGACCACTGACAGGTGAAGTGAGCAACATTGATGATCTCGTTACAGTGGCACCTGTCAGGAGGCTGGGTGTATTTGGCAGCAAGTGAATATTTTGTCCTGGAAGTTGATGTGTTGGAAGCAGTAAAAATGGGCAGGCGTTAAGATGTGATCAAATTTGACAGGGACCAAATTGAGATGGCTTGACGACTGGCTCGGAGCATCTCTGAAACTGCAGCTCTTATGAGGTGTTCATGATACGCAGTGGTCAGTAGCAATCAAAAGTGTTTGAAGAAAGGCAAATCAGTGAACCTGCTACGGGTCGCGGGTGGCCAAGGCTCAATGACGCACATGGGGAGCAAAGGCGGACTTTTGTGGTCTGATCCGACAGAAGAGCTACTGCTGCTCAGATTGCTGAAAAAGTTGATGCTGGTTGTGATAGAAAGGTGTCAGAACACATGAGGCATTGCAGTTTGTTGAGTAGGGGACTGCACAGCTGTAGACCAGTTAAGGGTACCCTTGCTGACCCATATCTGCTGCAGAAGTGCCTACAATGGGCATGTGAGCATCAGTACTGCAACAAGGTGCAATGGAGGAAGGTGGCCTGGTCTTCTTTTACATCATGTGGCTGGCCGGGTGCATTTGCAGTGCTACTTGGGGAAGATATGGGACCAGGATGCATTATGGGAAGATGGCAAGCAAGTGGAGGCAGTGTGCTGCTTTGGGATATGTTCTGCTGGGAAACCTTGGGTCCTGGGTGCCATTCATGTGGATGTTATTTTGACTCGTACCATCGCCCTAAACATTGTTGCAGACCAGGTGCACCCCCTTCCAAATGGCAGTAGCCTCTTTCAGCAGGATAATGCGCCCTGCCACCCTGTAGAAAGGATTCAGGAATGGTTTGTGGAAGGTGATGATTTGGCCGTCAGATTCCTTAGATCTCGCTGCAATGGCGCATAGATACGATGTGCTGGACAAACAAGTCTGACCCATGGAGGCCCCACCTCGCGACTAACAGGATTTGAAGAATCTGCTGCTGATGTCAAGGTGCCAGATACTACGGCACGTGGCTCCGTAGGGGAGCTCTTTTAAACAAGTTGCCACATGAAAGATTTTCAACAGCTCGGGATTATTACATTCTTTAATTACTTGAAAATGCATTCAGCGCTCTACGCGTTAATGCTGCGGCCAATCGGTGTATCGCGGTTATTGATGTTACACTGGGCTAACGTTACTTAATTTCGTGACATGGCGTTGAGATCAGATAAACTGAAATTTCATTCAACACATGATACTGTCAGCAAAACGTGATTAATCTGAGAAATGAAGAAATTATTCTGGTGGTGATCTTATCACGGACTCAAATTTAGCGTTACTTAGCCAGTACGTATATTTACACAGGCTGGGCATTGTGGGGTCGAAAGTGAAATCTCTCTAGCTGTTGCATTCCGTCTCATATGTGCAGGGTGAATTGTCTGGAGTGAAGACTTCAGTGAATGTAACTCATTTTTTGTGTCACTATCAGCTCCTGTGGACGGTTTCTCTCTAAACCAGATTGCATGCGTTTTTCTTTCAGGTTAATGGAACGATTCCTTATGGACGGATAGTATCCTTTCAGAGATGCAAAACAACCTTATCGGATTATCGTAATTTTAGTGTATATTAGGAGAAACCTGCGTTCCTGAATTGGCTCATAGGACAATGTTATGATCGGGAAGGAAGACAGATCAAAACTAAAGGCACCCAGCGCATTTCCTCCGTCTTATTCGTTGGCGGAGGAATTATTGACCGTGAGCCTCAAACAAGTCTCGACAGTGCTGTGTTTACGCGCATAGAAATTCTTTCGGATCCTGGTTCTAGATAATGATGCACATCTTCAGCAAAAAGTTATCACCTCCTCCTCAGCACGGTATCTATCGACGTACAAAGTTTCATTGATATCCATCCATTATTTTTAGAAATTTTCCGTTTACTGACGAATGAAAGTGCTCAAACACAGGTGAAAACATGTTACCTCCTGGTGGAGGTACAACAAATATTTTTTCAATGAACGCAGTAATTAGCATAGTTGTGTGACGATATGACATTGTGTGATGTAATGATGTATGATTTGATGGTGTTCCTGAACCTCTACCTAGCCGTCCCGAGCAGCTCTCCACATACGCGCTGACGCTCTACAAGTACACAACCACTGTCGACGGCAAAGCTGTGCTAGTCGGTCTGTTCACTGCTTCCTTTTTTTTTTATATTTAATTCAAAGTTGGGTGTCTGACGAATCACTGTAAAACGTGCATTGACCCTCTGTATATAAAAGCTACCAAATTTGTTAAGTCCGGTGTACCTCAAATAAGGTTATTAGCACATGCAATGAATGATGGCACGGAAAGAAAGCCTCAGCATAACCTTGGAGTGAAAAGGCCCTTTCTTCGGCTAAGGTTTTTTTTTGTTGGTCTGTGTGTGTGTGGGGGGGCTCCTGTCTTCTAGACTTCTGGGACACTGCGGGACAGGAGAGGTTCCAGAGTATGCACCCATCCTACTATTACAAAGCTCATGCCTGTGTCATGGTGAGTGTCAGGGAGCGAAACATCAGCCCCCCTCAATCTACCCTCAGCTGGGCCTGATTACAAGGCCTAAAATTGATATCACTGTGTATTTTTAATTTTGGATGATTCAGTGCATCACAGTTTTATACTCTTTGGCTGAACTGACACAGTCCAGCCCCACATCCGTAGCTGAGTGAGTGACCGCCAAGTGATGGATGGTCCAAAGCAAAATGTTCATTGCATTCTAAAATAAAAATTATTGTGAAAGGGCACAGATTTGCTTGAATACGTTTGCTAAGTTTTCTTTAAATTTTGTGCAAATGCGAAAATAATTTGTCTCACATTCGATATGCTTAAAATGTTCTACTTTCGTATGTGCTTTTCAACAATGAAAATTCTGGACATCTTGAAATGATTTTATTTTTAATTAATCTTTAATTGTTAAAAATGCTACAATGGGGGATGGAATTCTAAAGATGATTATTTTTCCCCTCATTATTCAGAATTGCCGCTCTTACAACCTCACACCATAGCACAGTTCGACCTATCTGTTTGTAATTTTCACTTTTTAATTATCACTGAAGGCATTTTGGTTTTAATTTGCCGATAGATAAATTGCCTGATTGTTATTCAGGCAAAGTACACGAGAACAGGTTGAGGGTCAGCTAATGATGCGCTGAAAAGTGATGGATCTGTTTGACCAAGCTGGTGATTAGCTGACTTCTTCGCCCAAGTTTTTCCCTGGGAGAATGTCAAATGACCTGAAGTTTGTTGGTTGCTTGTTAGCTTGTTTAAGACAGAATCGGGTATTTTCCGGAGAAGGAAAAAGCACAAGCTTGCCGGTTTGCCTCATGACAGCAGTTATACTTATTATGCTAAAAAAGAAAAAAAAATCACAATGCAATCATTCTTTTAGCTCTAATTTTAATAAGATAATATATAGGGTGATTGCAAATGAAAGAAGGGAAATATTAAATAGCTGGCCATTTCATATTGTCAGTATTATCTAATTTTTTGCGGGTAAAATTAGCCGATATCAAGGTTTATATAAAATCGGATAAATATCAGCTTAAGCTGTTGTTGAGACATCATTTCAGTATTTACCTCCATGAGTTTTATTGAGATTTCTATGAGCTTCACTTTTTTTGGTAGGTTTTTGATGTCCAGAGGAAAATCACCTATAAAAATCTGGCAAACTGGTACAAGGAGTTGAGAGAATTCAGACCGGAGATCCCTTGCATAGTTGTTGCCAATAAAATAGACGGTGAGTGACTCATTCTTGATCTGTGTATATAGGAACCATCTTTGATACAAACAGAGCGCGGCACTCACCGTACCTCATGTGGGGGAAACATGTATTTTTTCTTCATTTTAACTTATGCGGTAATATAAATGGATCTTAGAAATATTTTACCATTGCTAATGTACTGTGACTTTTTTAGCTGTTGGAATAGTTGGCTGAACCAAAATAAGTTAACAGATAAGTAAACCCAAAATGAAGTGCCTAAGTGCGGTTTGGCTCTCTCTGCATGCACCTAAATGACGCTGCTGGTTATGGCTTTGTAATGTCCTTTTTTTCTGCTGTGTCTCAGCTGATATGAAGGTCACTCAGAGAAACTTCAATTTTGCGAAGAAGCAAGGCCTGCCTTTGTACTACGTGTCTGCTGCTGATGGGACCAACGTGGTGAAGGTGAGGGCGCCGAGAGCGGCTGCGCATTCTGCGCGCCGCTAGTAATAGTTTAATTATCGTTCATCGCTAGAGGTGAAAAAGAGTGAATGTTTTTTACTGAACAGACTGAGATTTGAAGACCTCTGTGCGAGAACAACTGTAAACCAACCAATTCTGTTTTTCTCTCAGCTGTTCAAAGATGCAATAAAGTTAGCCATGTCCTACAAGCAGAACTCCTGTGATTTCATGGATGAAGTGATGCGGGAACTTGAGGTTTGTGTTTACCCAAATCACGAGAGAGAAAAAAAACAAAATAATTACTTTTCTGTTAATTGGAAAAATCCTTAGTTGCAAATAATTTCTGTTTCATTCAACCTCTAAGGATGCCTGGACTTATTTCACACCCAACATTTACTTCTCTGTTTACATACAATGGAGCTACATGAATTTATCCAAGCTGGAAAAAAATGCTGGGAAATATTTGGTTATTGTGTGCTGTATAGGGATTAATATTTAAAGCATTAATCGATGGGAAGTAAGGAAATGGCACCGGGTTAGCTTTGCATTTAGGGTGACCTAAAAACTACAGCTCTGCCAATGCTAGATTTTTGGGGCCTGTGGCGATTTTTGGAAGTAAAAAAGAAAATTCCAATATAGACATATTTGACGGGGGGGGAGAGGAACGTGTGTTTATATATAAACAGACATTTTTGTTTTTGCCCGCAAATATGGCTGTTAAATGTTTTGACGAAGATATGTAATTTTAGCTGGATATTTTACAGTGTTTAACGGTAAACTTTATTGTCCAAAATGACTTTATTGGAGTGAACTGATAAACTTTGGAGGGAATTTAATCATTTTGAATAACATACACCATTCATTCCTTTTTTTTAATTTTTTTGCAAAACCTCCTAAGCTGAAAACCTCCACTTGAAGCACATCATTCAGTGTATAATGTTTGTTTCCATTCATATCCTTTGTGGTGGCATTCGGAGTTAAAATGATTTATGGATCTGGCTGTAATGTTTTCTCACGTCACTGAATATGTATGTGTTTGGCGTTTTTGTCGGAGTAAATTTTGATGTGATCCTTCCGGGTTTCCTTCAAATCCAGAACTTTGAACTTGAACAAAAAGAGGACTCTTCAGACAAGGAGGACAGCGTTTCCAAAGAGGAGAAACCCTACCTCCCTTGAAAAGGGCCTGGGATGTCACCATCTCCTGAGCTGTGTGGTCCCTACACGCACCTGAACGGACTTTATTCGCACCGAAGAGGAAACAAATTGGGGATCTGCTCACATTTTCCATGATTGGATCCCAGTATGGTTTATAATGGGTTTGTTGGGCTGCAGGCTTTGACTGGGAGTCTTCTTCCTACTTCTCCCCTATGATGCATCATTCAAAAAAGAACAGTGCAGGGTTCCACTATAGGGGACGAGCCAAATTTTTATTTTCTTTGTCATTGGGAGCGCGCACAATGTTTTAATGTCCGGCAGAAATGACCGTTGATGTGCTAAGCTAACTCTGTGTACTTACCGTGAGTGGTTCATAGGTCTATACCGCACTTCTGTGACCGTGAAAACTTCACACTTGGTTTTTGCAACTTAATTGAAACATTCAGTGTACAGGCATCGTGTGCTTTATTCAAGTGCAGCCATCCATTATAATTGTACTAGATGCAGTGGGCTCGGCGGAAATTTTGTGGAAGACGCTGTGAAATTGCCTGCATCATCGAATATTCACGTTCCGTCGTCAGAATTGGATACCTGCGGTTGTCTGAAGCTATTTAATGGACTCCATTAGATTTTGACAGGACTAATAAAGTGCGTAGTTATGTAGTATTGCGACATAGATTGCAATATTTGTGTCAGTGCAATATTTAAACAATTTCTGTGTAATATCGTGTTTAGGGTTTATTACAGCTTCTTTTGTTCAGTCATGATATTGGGGTCACTATATGTTTGGACTGTGACAATTTGAAGAGGCCGTAAGTCAGACACATTTCACTCCATATGGATTACAAATGTCCTCTTTTCGGCAGGAACCGTTGTGGGAATGGATGACCTTTACAATTGGGTCTTGATCCAAATGTACTGAGTACAAATGAAAACACACCACTTGAAAAAAGTCAATATTTAAGTTCAAATGAACTTCAATATAATTTTTTATACAACAACAACACTACAGTGACGTGCACGATGTCCTGTAGACGCTGGTTTCGGTGACGATCCGTCAATATGGGGCCGAAATAAGGACGTCGTGCACGCAGGCCTGCAGCTCGCAGACGGTTCCGTACGGTGTTGGAATGAATGAATCCACGTCGTCCTTGGACTTGAGCAGCCGTTCTTGTCGCTGGTATTGTTCGGTCTCGGACATGATCCCGTACGATCTGACGTGCCGTTGTCACACGTTGTTGACCCGGTCGAGGACGGTCCCAAGTGCTCCCCGTTTGCAGAAACCCTGTTTGCAGAGTCTTGCGATCGTTGTGTGTGCGCAGTGTAGTCGTCTGGCAATTTCCCTGGTGCTGGCGCCAATTTGAAGCATGCCTATGGCACGTTCCCATTCAGGGGCTGTAAGTCGCAGCAGAGTGTCGACGTTTCACAAGTGGCAGTGAAGAAGTGAAATTTTATTCGGATTCACACGCTTTTAAAGGCAATGTGTGCTCAAATTCAGAGTGAAATTAATTTTTCCCGTGGTGTGCGTGCAAGATGTTGCGTTTTTGCAAAAAATTGCCTAGCGTTACAGTTAACTTGAAATTCTCGCATTTCTTGCACCTGGCATGTCGGGTGACTTCACTGTAGTGTTGTTGTTGTATAAAAATTATATTGAAGTTCATTTGAACTTAAATATTGACTTTTTTCAAGTGATGCGTTTTCATTTGTACTCAGTATATGTAGTTATTTACTGTGCTGTTAGTGTGGGCCAGGGCTCTCAAACTGGTCCATAGAAGGGCCGAGGGGCTGCAGGTTCTCAATCCACCTGGGCAAAACCATATCTGATAAAACTAATCAACTGTGCAGGCTGAGATCAGTTGATTAGATTAGTTTATCAGGTGACCCTCTGGTCGGTTGGATCAAAACCTGCTGCCCCTTGGCCCTTTCATGGACCAGCTCGAGACCCCTGCCCTAGACGTTCAATAACTGTTTTAGTTGGGTCACGTAACGTTGACGCTTGCTTCATGCCGTCCGTGCAGTTCTGTGTCTCCTTTGAACTGAGATATATTCAATACATTTTTAATCCTGTAACTTATTGTGTTTGATTCAGAACACAAGACCTGGAATAGTCTGGGGAGTGGCTGGTTCGTGCTGTCAGTCGACACTTGATGGCAATCAAGATTAAAGTGGTGGTCTCCAGCACTGTTACTGGAGATCAACCATCCTGTGGGTTTTCACTCCAACTCTGACAAAGCCCATCTCCCACTCAAGCTTGATATCCTGTTCAGCTGCTAATTATTTGAATCGGGTGCGCTAGAAAAAGTTTGCTGTGAAAATCTCAGGGATGGTCGATTGGAACAGTGTTGGTTACCACTACAGGAAAGTGACTGATTACACAGAGTTCTCCTTGTTAGTTTGGAGGGTGGGTGGGTGGGTGGGTACAGTAATCCAGTTTGGTGGGATGTTCTGTGCACAAGCACACCGACTGAAATACTCACATCATCTTCTACGTGACTGAATTAGAGTGCCCTGCAATAATAAATGTGATGAAATTTAAAATTCCAAGTGAAAGTTGGTGATTGTGTTTGAGGTTACACAGGCCTGCCAAAGAAGGCGGCCAAGCTGTAAAAAAGTTTGTCAGATGTCTACCATTTTCAAATGACCAGCAACACACAAATGAAAACAAGCTACATTCTCGCAAAACTTCGCACCACTGCAGTTAATGCTCAATGCGTTTTCACCAGAACCACAATCATGTAAATCTCATAGCCTGTTACAAATCCAGAACCAACTGCGCATACTCACTTGGTTCATCTCCGCGTTATGGGGCAGGTATAGACTGGATAAAAAGATGGACGAAGCATTCGTGACGTCACCCATTGGTTTCAGCATACCATTTACGAAGCCTCGATTTTGGCAATTTGAACAGTGCCATTTTGTCATTTTTAAAACGGATGTGATTCCTATTGGACCAGAGCGTGAATTGAAGATCTAGGGAGGAGCGAGGAGTGGATCCACGGGTGGATCTGACTGTATCTGACGAGCACCAGCGGATAGCCACGCCCCTAAAGCATATTCTGGTTTTATCCTTTATTCTAGTCTATTTGGGACCACAATTTAAAAAAAGGAAAATCTTGATATATCGAAGGAGATTTGAAACTTGCGATAGATACCATAAAATAATATGGGAAATCATCTCTGAAATGGGTGCATTTTCTCGCCGACTTCTATATGATTGAACTTCTTTCAGTAACCACCATCGTCGCCATCTGCTGGCCATTAAATAGAATGCAAATTTTATTGATTTCCAACTCCGGTGCTGCGTCCATCTTTCCATAGTCTATGATTCCAGGCCGTGCTATTTATGAGTGTGGTTCTGGTGAAAATGTATCGCCTCCAAAGTGTTGCGGCGCGAAGTTTTGCGGGAATGTGGCATATTTTCGATTTTGTGTTTCTGGTTATTTGAATAAAGGTAGACATCTGACAAACTTTTGTCACTGCTTGGTAGGTCTGTTGCAAGAAGGATGGAACTTGAATGTTGTCGCACCTTTTTTTTTTGTACTTTGCGTAGAGTTACAAATAAAAAACACAACCATGGCTTTTATACTCCATCTCTCAATCTAGCACTTAATCAAACGAATAGATCATGTAGCTAGATATGACTTTTGTGCAGTGACTTGCGGGTCAATTCATTTTTATGATGACGTCTTGGCATAAAACAACCTCCTCGTCTTACACATGGCAGTCTGCAAAATGGGGGAGGAAAGAGAACAGTGGAATAAAAGTTTTAATTTTAAATTTATTACATAATATAACAATCATTGATCTGTGAAGTAGTATTTCAACATCAGGTTCCTGGGGCTTGCCATACACCCCAATGTTATTAATGCTTGTGGACCCCTTCCAGCAGTACCCGTTAGGTGATTTGAGTTTGCAACTACTGGAGCCAGCGAGCCCTAATACTAGCGTACACGCAGTGAGCTCGGGCAGCGCAATGAAATGGCTATTGGCTACACACAGAGCGAATCTATAACGCATATCTATCTGCCTAATAATCTGCCAAAACCTTGAATGTTTCTATCAATTTAAATTGCTTAAGAACGTGTGAGATTGAATACACTGTGCTGTGATTTGAACCAACGAATACAACCTCTTAAATGCTAGGCCTACAGTATCTGCCACTTGAGAGCCAAAAATAAAATGCTAATATGGCACCAATTTTGACGACTGTAATTTTAACTACAGTAGGGGAGACCGGGGTTACCTCGCCATGATTTTGTATTTGGCTCCATAACTCTTTGTTGATTAAACTTGGAGAAATACCTTTATGGTCTATGTGTAGTGGAGAATGTTGCCTACAAAACTTGTATTGATACAATCTCAATATAGTATGTTTACGTCACAATGTTCAATTTTTGAGATATCAGAAAACATGCACCCATTTGTCAGATGGGTGGGGTAAAATTGTCATAGTTGGCAATCTGCTGAAGTTGAAAAAGACAGTCCAATGTTCTCATAACAGAAATGGTGAGAACTGTTTAATTTTAAAATGAACCAACACAAGCTGTGATTTATGCATAATTGCCATCAGAGTTGCAGTTATGACATATGTAGGCGCGCTCACTGACATTTGTAGTCCTTATACTGGACCCCCTCCTCTCCACCTCTGGATGATGAGTCAGGACCGCGGCACCAAAGAGGAGCAGCAAACAGTCCCACTGACAAAGGGATGGAATGAAATGCAGAGGCCCCAAGGCTGGCACCTGCCAACCCCAAATACTCTGCCAACACCTCCACTTCCACCCCCACCTGTGGCCCATTAAGGCGGAGGTGAAAGAGTGAGAAAGGGGAGGGGTTGCAAGGAGCAAACCCTTACAAACCCATACTTGTGTCCTCCAAACAAAGGCCCTAATAGGTCCTCTATCATAAACATAAAATGGTTACACTTTACAATAAAGGTACAAAACCCAAAACCAGTGAAGTTGGCACGTTGTGTAAATCATAAATAAAAACAGAATACAATGATTTGCAAATCCTTTTCAACCTATATTCAATTGAATACACTGCAAAGACAAGTTACTTAATGTTCGAACAGGTAAACTTTGTAATTTTTAGCAAATATTAGCTCATTTGCAATTTGATGTCTGCAACATGTTTCAAAAAAGCTGGCACAAGTGGCAAAAAAGACTGAGAGAGTTGAGGACTGCTCATCAAACACTTATTTGGAACATCCCACAGGTGAACGGGCTAATTGGGAACAGGTGGGTGCCATGATTGGGTATAAAAGCAGCTTCCCTGAAATGCTCAGTCATTCACAAACAAGGATGGGGCGAGGGTCACCACTTAGTGTGAACAAATGCATGAGCTGATTGTCGAACAGTTTAAAAACAACATTCCTCAACGAGCTATTGCAAGAAATTTAGGGACTTTATCATCTACGGTCCGTAATATCGTCAAAAGGCTCAGAGAATCTGGAGAAATCACTGCACGTAAGCGACAAGGCCGAAAACCAACATTGAATGCCCGTGACCTTCGATCCCCCAGGTGGTACTGCATCAAAAAACGACATCAGTGTGTAAAGGACCTCACCACATGGGCTCAGGAACACTTCAGAAAACCACTGTCAGCAACTACAGTTCGTTGCTACATCTGCAAGTGCAAGTTAAAACTCTAAAGCCATTTATCAACAGCACCCAGAAACGCTGCCGGCTTTGCTGGGCCCCAAGCTTATCTAAGATGGACTGATGCAAAGTGGAAAAGTGTTCTGTGGTCTGACGAGTCCACATTTCAAATTGTTTTTGGAAACTGTGGACGTCGTGTCCTCCGGACCAAAGAGGAAAAGAACCATCCAGACTGTTATAGGCGCAAAGTTCAAAAGCCAGCATCTGTGATGGTATGGGGGTGTATTAGTGCCCAAGGTATGGGCAACTTACACATATGTGAAGGCACCATTAATGCTGAAAGGTACATACAGGTTTTGGAGCAACATATGTTGCCATCCAAGCAACGTCTTTTTCATGGACGCCCCTGCTTATTTCAGCAAGACAATGCCAAGTCACATTCTGCACGTGTTACAAAAGCATGGCTCCGTAGTAAAAGAGTGCGGGTACTAGACTGGCCTGCCTGTAGTCCAGACCTGTCTCCCATTGAAAATGTGTGGCGCATTATGAAGCGTAAAATACGACAACGGAGACCCCGGACTGTTGAACAACTTAAGCTGTACATCAAGCAAGAATAGGAAAGAGTTCCACCTTAAAAGCTTCAAAAATTGGTCTCCTCAGTTCCCAAACATTTACTGAGTGTCGTTAAAAGGAAAGGCGATGTAACACAGTGGTAAAAAGGCCCCTGTGCCAACTTTTTTGCAATGTGTTGCTGCCTTTAAATTCTAAGTTAATGACTATTTGCAAAAAAAAAAAAAAGTTTCTCAGTTTGAACATTAAACATCTTGTCTTTGCAGTGTATTCAATTGAATATAAGTTGAAAAGGATTTGCAAATCATTGTATTCTGTTTTTATCTACGATTTACATAATGTGCCAACTTCACTGGTTTTGGGTTTTGTAGAACAATTAACATTAATTAAGATTAGTTCATTAACTATCATTTAATTAGCAGGTAACTCATGCGTTAGATAGCCGAATAAGCATTACATAACCATAATTGAACATTTATTAATTTTCTGTGTATCCCTTATTGTGAAGTTGAAAACATCACTTAAGTATCCCCTATGAAGAACTTCAAACTATTAAACCATAATTTATAAATTAATGCCTTAATTGACATGAACATCATTTGTAAATGATTACCAGATGCATTAGTTAAATGTTAATTACCTGTTAGTAAATTCTTATTACTGAATTAACTAATGTTAATTGTTGTTCCCTTATTGTAAAGTGTTATCCCAGAAAATAAATGCAGATATTAGAATTATTAAGACACTATTGGGGTCTGAAAAACAATAAATCGGCTCCTATATTTGACTTTGGAATATTTTAATATAGGCCTAACACAGGACCTGCAAGTGGTGCAACCTCAGCCCCCTATCAAACTAACCCCATGCTGCTTGGCCAGTGTAGCCCCCTGCTCCCATTTTGGAAATCAGGCCGCATCTCTCATCTCATGATCGCAGCAGGCCTTTATCTTATGTTTTATTGATAACTCTAGTTACATACGTTTATGAAATCTTTGTCTTGAGAGAAGCAAGACCAGGGATGGGCAACTCCAGTCCTGGAGGGCCAGGGTGTATCCTGGTTTTTATGTCTATCAATTACCCTGACTAATTCAGTCAATTGGTTGCATACACACATATAGATTTGTGCAAAGGTTTGGTCAAAGAAAAATGTTTTATGTAGGGAGACAAGAACTGTCTTTGGTGGTCATTCATGATAATTTATGGAAATGCACCATAAATGTCAGATTTCATGAATAGTTTGGCTAATTTAGATAATCAACTAATTAAAGCCCCAGAGTTGGAGTAAAAACCAGGGACAGATTCGGTCCTTGTTGCCCATCCCTGAGCTAGACGCATTTCTTTCAGAAACTTATTTACAATTTGGGTCAAAATTCAGATATTTAGGCAGAAAACACTTACAACATGACACTACAAGTCCTTCTTTCCAAGAGGTGACGTCGCTGGGATGTCACAATTTGTACATTTTCGTTTTCCTGTCACTGCGTTTGCAATGAAAAAAACTGGGGTGACAAACCCAACCCCGTGGCCGAAGTAACGCCGGTCTCCCCTACAAGCTCGCGTTCCTCTGGAACCTGTGAATTCCATTTTTCTTCCACTTAGTACAGTTCTATGCCATCTACAAACTCCATACTTAGTTGATCAATTTTTGACCAATGGGGAGTTTTTCATTTAACTATTTGACCATAAGAATTTGACAATAAAAATGATCAATTATGTAATCAGCCTCGCAGTTGATTACATGGGATTTCAGACAGGTTGTGAAAACAAAGTTAGTCTATCATTTTTAGTTTTGACAAAAGACCAAGTTTTGTCGTCCTGATTCCTGTCAAATATTCAGTCAGTACATCCAACTTCCGTGGATTTCAAAACACAACTTGCTTTATGGAGAAGTTAGACAATATTTTAATATTTCACGACCGAATTGTCCTCACGGCTTTCGTATGGCACTATCACATGGATTAGGAAACTGGGACACGAAGGGGATGTCAGGTTTGCCTCCCCTGAAGGTGCTTTCGACCGAGTGTACCCTCGAGCTGCGCAATTGAGCACAAGAGCTTCTATATATCCAGGAAATTAACTGCACGTCGCCAAAAGCAATGACTGTCAAGCTCTGTCCAGGGGGATAACTGTACGCTGGTTTTCATTAGCAACATTTGCAATGCTACATTTTCAACAAGTTGTTAAGTTTTCTTTATCAGTTGCTTTTTGCATGTAGAGGGATTATTTAGCCTCATTTATCAAATTATGAAAGAAATGGCTACGAAGAATAAAGGCCCAGTGTTCACCAGTGTTCATTTCTCTACATTCACCGTGACTGCATTAGAGGTGACAATTTTAACTGATCATATTCAAGGCTGTGGTGTGATAAACAAATGCGCAGGTACTTTCAAAATGTTTTTTTTTTCCTCCGTAACTTAAGACTGGGTTGAGTGACTATGATTTTTTTGAATTTTTGAATTCTTGATTACCTAATAAGTGGTATGTTTTAGTGAAAATCGATCAACAATTTCATCAATCAAAAGCCAATTTAATTTCATGGGCCATAATTTTCCCAGTTGTTATGCCATACAAGGAGATTTCTGATACAGCACAGCGCAAATACAGAACTTTCACTCTTCATGGCATGATAACCATGTCTTTCATACCGCCTACATGGGTTCATAATCCCAAAAAGAACGAGTTGTGCTGTTGATATGTGCAGGAGTAATGGCTGGCTCTCAGATTACAAGAAAGCATAAAGTTAGCATTTAAACATACAGCCAGCGCCTCTTGTATTGCTTCTGACCGCTGAAGGCAAGAAAATACGACAAAAGTTAACTCCGTTACAAAGTGAACATTTGAAACAAACCTTATTTATTGTGCTCGAGAAGCCAGGGAACATGACACGCTGATTATGACTCAAGTCCCGGACACCTGATTTTGAATTTATGAGGCTCTGAGTGCAATGATTAAAGATGAATATGCTTCAGGTCAAACAACTTGCATCATGACTGGGTCAGATCTACTCGTTAAGAGATAATGGAAATATGATTTTTCCATTCTGTGTATCAGGGTGTAGTGTAGAGGTACCAGACAGCTATTTTTCTTGAGGCAGCTCACAGATTTCCATCTCAAATATCATTTTCTGCTTAATAAAGACTTGAACTCAGGGGGAGGTGTATTCTGATTGAGAGTCTAGTGCAGGAAAGTCTTAGAAATACTGGCTGCGGTATAAAAGACAGAGAGACTTGCTCTACTGTTACTCCTGCTCACAGCACAAGACGGGGACCCACCCTCCCTCTTAAAGAGCCCCCAGGAGTTATACATGCACCAATAAAGCTTAGCGATTTCTTAAGATGGATGCCGAGGGCTGGTTTCCGTGGCATGTGGTCTGTGCTGAGCTACGGTGGAGTAATGTCGATAGCAGTGTTCAAAGAACAAATTAATAGTTGAATTAAGACCTCTCCCCCAGTATCATTCGGCTGCTTTGCATTCCAAAAGATGACACTGTGAATCCACAAAATTTGCTGGTGCCTGGAGAGCACTTCCAGTCCATTTGTTTAGATGCTAGTGATGGGATCAACAAGGCCTCAGGGAAGCTGCATTTCTTACTGACAGACGCCCTAAAATTTATTTACCCTTCACTTTTGCAGAAGATACTTTCACACCTTTTCTTTAAATGCGAATAAAAATGTTCATGAAAATCTCGTAAAACCAGGTTTTTATGAGCGTATATATATATTCCTTTACAAAACATAAAAACTTCAGAATGTCCACCAAAAAGTTTCTATACAGCAAATTATCTCTTCAGCCAGTAGTACTCAAGATTTCCAGGAGGTGGCACCATAGTGCTGAGTGTCATCACAGCTCACACACACACACACACACACACAAAAAAAAACCAGAACAAAAAACATGAATGCAATATACATAAAGACAGAAGTACAGTGAAAAGTTGAATACTTTTTGGCACATTATTCATTTCTTTTCCTTAAACCAAATAAACCATCCCAAAAGTCACATAACCTCCTAAATAAAATTACAGAAATTCAAAGAAGTTAAATCAAAAACTAAAACTGAAACACTCCGCGCTTACATTCAGATGAAACTAATGGTTTTTTATAAGCGCACAGCAGTGTAATTGGAATAAAGTAGTTCATGTTTTTGACTCCTGGGTTCTTGCCAAACACTGGAAAGAACATTCATCCAGCGCGTCCCCCCGCTGTGCCTCAGATCACAGACACTAACTGTGGCACCGTATTATCGAGACACTTATTTCAGTTACAGAAAAATAATTTACCATCCCAGTGAGCAAATGTGTTTATCAGTCCCACATCTATAATCAATAACACCAGTGAGACACTCAGCTCCTTTCTGGTTTCCCCTCAGTTGAGCTGGTAACATGAGGTTTCCTCTGTGAAGTCGTGAAGAAAATACAAGTGTTTTGTCGTGAGCTCTCACTTTCTCACGTAAACAAATCAGTAAACTTAACTTCAACAAAGACAGTCAGAACATCCTGTCGTACCCATAATGGAGCTGACAGTCAAGTAAGCGAAAGGAGCATTCGTGGAATGGCCAGGGTCAAGAAGGAGAAAGAGATCAGAAATGTAACTGCCATTAAGTCACAAATTTCCCTTCCCAACATTTACCATCACTTCCCAAAATAATTGGAATTAATGAAGAACATTCTAAGATTTTTACAACTGGCTGTTTGGCTTCAAACAGTTATTACATCATCATTGAGATTGTAGAAAGTCTAACTACTGAGTAGATTAGAATCCCTTTCAAAGTATTTTGGCATCTCAGTAAGAACAGTTGAGCAACGCATGCGGAAAACGCACATTTTTCAGCGCATTTTCCACCTGCGTTGAAAGTAAGACATTTTATTGTAGCAGGTCACATCGTCAGGTATGTTGCGGATAAATAACCATCTAAAATACTGTTCAGTCACGTCTGGTACAAACGTTTCGAATTTGGCAGCGCAGCGATGTGGTTGGCTTGCTGGAGAACTCTTAATCAAGAATGGAGGAATGTAAGCCCTGCTCGTTCCACAAGGGGGCGCCGTAAAGAGCAGAACCAGTGAACAGGATGAGATGCACGTTGAAGTTCATCTGGGTGGCATGTTATAAAGAGGGTTGGGTCTTCGCAGGGGGGTTCGGGAATGACAACGGCTCAGCTGGTGTTAAGGCTAAAACAGGCTCCCCTGGGGTGGAAAGGCAGCCGCGTGTATTCAGTGAGGACCGAAAGTATTTGGACAGCCACATAATTTTAAAGGACTGTCCTCCCAATGCATTCGCTGCAAATGGAGGGACAGGTCACAACATTCAAGGGCACACTGTCAACCTGGTAGCAACCACAGCTTTTAAAAACTTGTGTATCGCTGTCTGAAAACTTCTGGACCTCTCTGAACATAGAGAGTGGGTAGTAGAATTTTCCTTGCTTTAAAAACGTGCGGCGAACTTGTGTGCAGCGGCATAAATATGGGGAAAAAACCAAACGGCTTCTGAACTGGGCGGAGATCCGCTAAGGGTTGCAGGCATGGTGGCTCGATGACGATGGATGGCTTTGAGTTAGCACCTTGTTTTGTGCAAATCACACCCTAGTTCATAGTTCTTTGAAAGAATAAAATTCTCACCCTCATTGACAGGTGGTTATCTATGCATATATATGCAAACATTCATATATTTATATTTATATATATATATCTATATATCTATATTTTTCTTGCTTTAAAAATGTATATGAAAACTATTATATTTACAATACTTGTGATTAATATAAAAAGCAAATATATGTAATTCATCCATATTTATACATGTGGGGAGTTTTGAGAGGACAGAGTTTTTTCAGTCTTTTTGTAAATCCTCACTCCGAAATTTCACGCTTTGCAAACAAATACAAAAATTTTTTTGTCCAAATCCTAAGCCTATTTTCACAAGCTACAAAAACTCACCAATGAAGAATAAGGGAAAAAAACAATCAACCAGAAAACAGCACAGGAATTATATTATTCATAATAACAATAAAAAAAAAACAAAACAAAACCAAATAAAAAGACCATCAACAACAAAAAGATCGAGAAGACAGTGAATCTTCGACTTCTGTGAGAGGGCCGTCGATGAGGATTGCTTACAATTGCTGATTATGACTCTCTCATTTCGCTCACTGTATACTGCCGTGTGTCCGTCCACAAGCTGCTCTCATATGGGCTAGTATGGTGACGCAGGTGGTCTTTATGCAGAAAAAAAAAGAAACATTTTTTTGAGGGAGGGGAGGGTATCAGCGCATGTGCAAAGAGCCCTTCACCCAAATACCCTCCCCCCCAACATCTCACCTCATTATTGCTGCACTCATCTCCCTGCACCCCCCCAGTTTGGGGATGCCAGACTTCGTGGATGTGAGAAGGACGGAGGAGGTGGTTCTGGCCGAAGTGCGGGACACTGACTGCGGTGAAAGGCAGGCGATCGCAACTCTTTTTGCCGCTACAGAAACAGGAAGTAGCCCCTCAAACTGAGCTGAGCACAGTCTCTCCCCTGACCGCGCGCGTCCAGATAAAAAAAAAAACAAAAGGCAGGACCGCGGAGACGGCAAACATGCAGGCCTCGGTTTTGACTGCGGCGGACCCTCACGGAAAAAGGAGAGACCACGAGATATCACAAAACAGCGACGAAGAAACCAAACCGGAAAAAAAAGCCGCCAGTCCAAAAGAGACAGAATGACTCCACTTCTTCCCATGCTACTAAAATTACAAAAAAAGGTCACCATAAAGCTGCTTTCACACCGGACGCGACACAAATTTTTCGCACGACAGATTACATTCGCAATCAATGCAAACACGCGCTTCTTTGCATCGACTTTGAATGTAATCTGTCGTGCGAAAACTTTGTTTCGCGTCCGGTGTGAAAGCGGCTTAAGGAAGAGTAATTTTTAACAGTGTTCTCTGTTTATAATATCATATATAGTATTTGTAAAATGATAACAAAATTGTATATGTACACATTTTATATAGATATACTATTTCTTTCAAATATATATATATATAACCTTAAAAACATGATTAAATTACGAGTGAAATAAATTTGCAAAGTTTCTTCTATACTCCGTAATCTTACACAGGAGATGGGCTAATTCTAGACTGTAAAACTGTCCAGTATACGTGTATTATGGTATGGCCCTCCGAAAAAAGAATGGGGATGATGACAGAGAGCCACTTATGTCAATTAAACATTCTTCTAATGTAGCAGATGTCGCTGTTGGTTAAAAAAAAAGTTAAATATCAGTTTGTTTCACTGCCATAGTCCGGTCCCCGCCCTCACTGCCAGGAATCAAAGTAAAATGCTCAGGATTTCAAATAAAGAAAAAAATTGCAATGTAAAATGAGAGCGGCTTTCCAAAATTCCTCACTGAGGAAACGGGACTCTTTATTTCACTGAATGTATGCAATATACGTGAAAGAAATACTGAACGGCGACTGAAATTTCAGCTCGAAAGCCCGACAGACCCCTCTGTTGAAAGCAGGCGTCCATGAGAGAGCAGTGTGGGTGCAGTCGGTGCAGCTGGGCGGAGAGCCATGGAGGATTTGCGGCTTCAAAACACATTTCTGACAGATGTCACTCAGAACCAATAGAGATTTTGATAGGCCCTTGAGTGTAATGGGCGGGGCTGAGGCTAGGGAGCCTGACCAATGATAGAGGGGATGCCTTGCTCTTCTGTCTTCCGTACAGTGTAAAGTGGAGTCAAGCATACAAACGCAACAACTCAACAAGGTCAGCGGAGAGCAGGAAAGCAGGTCGGATGGTGGGAGAGGGAGCGGTTAATTCTTCTGTCTTCCAGTCTTCCGGTGTGATGCGGCATCGAAGGTATAAACGACTCAACGAAGGGCATAAACGACTCTATAAAAACACAGATCGAAAGAATAGGGGGTAAAACTAGCGGCAGAACTAGCAGCGAACCCTTCCCTTTCTCGCTCAGCGTAACGCATCATCGAGAGCAGAAGGGCAGCAGCTCGAGAGAAAAAAAAACGGCGGCGTGAGCGGGGCTGGGCTGGGCTGGGGCGATGGCGGGCGGGGCGTCAGCTCTCCAGCAGCTGCTTGAGCGCGCGCTCGATGTTCATGCGGTGGCCCACGCGAGTCACGCCCAGCTCGGCGAAGTCCTCCTTAGTGAGCGCGGGCAGGTGTGAGCCCTCGATCTCGTGCTCCTGGAAGCGGTCGCGGTGCTCGCCCAGGTTGATGCTCTCCAACCAGTCGCCCACGTCGTACTTGTTCCAGAGGTGCAGAGGCTTCTGGTGGAAGGGCCTGAGGGCCAGGAGCGGGGAGAGGGCGGGGGAGGGCGACGGCGACGGAGAGCGGCTGCGGGCGCTGGAGCTCCGCATGACGAAGCGCACCTCTTTCGGCTCGTGGGGAATGCTCAGGCTGGACGACTTTAGGATGGTCGGGGGAGCGGCGGGGGAGGAGCCTAGGCCGTAGCCGCGGATGGGCCCCAGGGGGTCTGTCCTGTCAGGGGAGCCCTTACCCGGGCTGGGGGTCCGGCGGGTAACTGGGTATCGGCTGCCCGGGCGAATGGTGTAGGTGGTGCCGTAGCCCCTCTGTGAGATGGTGTGGAGCTCTCCTAAACTGCTGAACAATCTGGGAAGGGAGGGAAGGAGGAGGGAGAGAGGGAGAGTGAGAGAGTGAAAGAGGGAGAGAGTGAGAGTGAGAGTGAGGTCACGGATAACACTCTGCAATGCACTGGACCTGTGATCAGTGAGGCAGGGCAAGGGAAGCTGCACAATGGTTGGCGCTGAAGGAGTTAATGGTGAGGCAGTGGGGGTCAACCTTTGGGCACCATTCAAACACACACACACTGGAGAGTCAGACGCACAGAGACCGGAGAGTCAGACACACAGAGACCAGAGCGTCAGACACACAGAGACCAGAGAGTCAGACACAGAGAGACCGGAGAGTCAGACACACAGAGGCAGGAGAGTCAGACACACAGAGACCAGAGAGTCAGACACACAGAGACAGGAGAGTCAGACACGCAGAGACCAGAGAGTCAGACACACAGAGACAGGAGAGTCAGACACGCAGAGACCAGAGAATCAGACACAGAGAGACCCGAGAGTTCGACACACAGAGACCAGAGAGTCAGATACAGAAACTAGAGAGTCAGACACACAGAGACCAGAGAGTCAGACACACAGAGACAGGAGAGTCAGACACACAGAGACAGGAGAGTTCGACACACAGAGACCAGAGAGTCAGATACAGAAACTAGAGAGTCAGACACACAGAGACCGGAGAGTCAGACGGAGACCAGAGAGTCAGACACACAGAGACAGGAGAGTCAGACACACAGAGACAGGAGAGTCAGACACACAGAGACCGGAGAGTCAGACACACAGAGACAGGAGAGTCAGACACACAGAGGCAGAAGAGTCAGACACGCAGAGACCAGAGAGTCAGACACAGAGAGACCGGAGAGTTCGACACACAGAGACCAGAGAGTCAGATACAGAAACTGGAGAGTCAGACAGAGACAGGAGAGTCAGACAAACGGAGACCAGAGCGTCAGACAAACAGAGACAGGAGAGTCAGACACACAGAGACAGGAGAGTTCGACACACAGAGACCAGAGAGTCAGATACAGAAACTAGAGAGTCAGACACACAGAGACCGGAGAGTCAGACGGAGACCAGAGAGTCACACACAGAGACAGGAGAGTCAGACACACAGAGACAGGAGAGTCAGACACACAGAGACAGGAGAGTCAGACACACGGAGACAGGAGAGTCAGACAGACAGAGACCGGAGAGTCAGACACACAGGTAGTCAGGACTGATTTTCATGTACCAGCAATGCCCCATCTGCCCTTTGATACTGCCCGAGTACACAGGCCACATGCTCCAGCCTCACCATGCACCCAAACACACAACGGCGAAGGCACACACACACACCCACACCCACACCAACACACACACACACACACACACGCGTCACACACACACACACTTGCACAAACAGTGATACCCAGTCTGCCAAAAAACAATGAAAGGAGTCGATTGGGAAAAGGTTTGGCAAAGACACTGCAGACCCATTAAAGATTAGTTAGATAGGGTGCACCAGTAGTGACGGTTCATCATTAGGGTTCATCATTAGGGCATTATACTGCAGCATAGGGGAAGGGATCAGCATGAGCAACAGGACAGGTTAGATATTAGGGAAAACCAGCTGGGCTTCAGTCAACCTACTGCATTTACTTCTTTAGCCTGATCGCAACACTGATCACTGAGACACCATTGTCAATTCAGCCTGATCCCAACACTGATCACGAAGACACCATCATCAATTCAGTCTGATCCCAAAACTGATCACTGAGACACCATCATCAATTCAGCCTGATTCAAACACTGATCACTGAGACACCATCATCAATTCAGCCTGATCCCAACACTGATCACTGAGACACCATCATCAATTCAGCCTGATCCCAACACTGATCACGAAGACACCATCATCAATTCAGTCTGATCCCAAAACTGATCACTGAGACACCATCATCAATTCAGCCTGATTCAAACACTGATCACTGAGACACCATCATCAATTCAGCCTGATCCCAACACTGATCACTGAGACACCATCATCAATTCAGCCTGATCCCAACACTGATCACGAAGACACCATCATCAATTCAGTCTGATCCCAAAACTGATCACTGAGACACCATCATCAATTCAGCCTGATTCAAAC
Source organism: Gymnothorax reevesii (assembly GCA_029721435.1). NCBI lineage: Eukaryota > Metazoa > Chordata > Actinopteri > Anguilliformes > Muraenidae > Gymnothorax > Gymnothorax reevesii. Next base: position 18,212,203 of record CM056579.1, read on the forward strand.
ACTGATCACTGAGACACCATCATCAATTCAGCCTGATCCCAACACTGATCACTGAGACACCATCATCAATTCAGCCTGATCCCAACACTGATCCCTGAGGCACCATCATCAATTCAGCTTGATCCCAACACTGATGATCCCTGGGATGCCATCATCAATTCAGCCTGATCCCAACACTGATGATCCCTGAGACACCATCATCAATTCTGCCTGATCCCAACACTGATGATCCCAGAGACACCATCATCAATTCAGGCTGATCCCAACATTGATGATCCCTGAGACACCATCATCAATTCAGCCTGATCCCAACACTGATGATCCCTGAGACACCATCATCAATTCTCAGCTCCTCTGAAAGGGATCACCTTATTTACAGCAAACCTCTCATCTATTTTGTGGGAAACCAGTCAATCCACTGAAATCTAACTGGACTAAAGGGGATATTTTAAGCGTAATCTCAAAACACTCGTATGGCTAATCTGCACCATGGACTTTTACTATGAACAATAAATAAAAATGTGCTTCGCAAGGGCGGAGGCAGTACCCCTCAGCCCCAACACTTGAATCAAAGATGAAGGTGTTTGAGCCAGAGTGAAAGGACATTGTGGTACAGAACCTGGATGGGGCACACCTACCCACCAAGGCAAGCCCACATGTGAAAAATCAAGTTCCAAACGCAAGCAGTTTGAGAGAAATGGCCCAGACAAAGTTTTAAAGGTGAAGGTCACTGAGCCAAGGTCAAAGGTCATTTGGGTATGAAACCTCAATGAGACACGCCAACCCACTATAGGTAGCGCACAAATGCAAAATCAAGTTCCTAACCCAAACATTTACAGAGAAATGGTCCGGGCAGAATTTTCCCGCCTGCTGCCTGTCCATCTGCGAAGGGGACGACAGTACGCCTCTGCCCCTCAGATGTGGCTGAGGGGTAAAAACAGTAGCAGTGCGCGCATACACACTGAACAACAATGAACATTATCTCACGTCCATGTCAACTGCTATTTTGAATGCAACGCCCTGAAAAGTTTGGCGGTTTTTGATTGAGTGATTTCAATAATTCACCATACATGTAGCAGGAAAAAATTGTGACTCTGAAAGTTACCCCGACGATATTGCAAATTACTCTCAGCCATTATAGTTGTAGCTATGAATTCTAACCCCAGATCAGCATGATTTTTAAAACCTTACATTTATAATTAGGCCACTTGAGAAGAAGTAGCTGTTTAGCATGCCCGCCCAGAAAAGCTCTCCCACTACAATTAGTTATTTTTTTATTATTAATTTTGAAAAATCAGGTAAAACTATAGCAAAAGGAAAGTGATAAAATGCTCAAAATCCTTGTCCATGTAGCTGACGATCTTTGCAGCTTTCAATCACTGCGGCACTTATGAGTTCGGCAGATTTGATTCTTTATGTTAACACAAGTACATGTACTTGTTAAATTGCTGCGCTCTTTGGATCTCAGTCATTATAATCAAAAAAAAAAAAAAAACCACTTGCCTGCCCCTGAAAATTGAAATGTGTGAAGGATACCAACTGAATAATTTTTTATATGGCCTCAGAGTAATAACGGCAGTTCTTGGAGCCTTAATCACATCATTGAGGCAAAGATCTTCCACCTTTGGTCACACAGTGGTTTCAGAAGTCTTTGTTTCTATGCAGTAATGCACAGGCGGGCCGCAGTCATCTCTGCTTGACCTGTGAGACACCAGCTTGGCTGACCTCCAATAATGCCCTGAAGTATTCCAGTCACAGGGGAACTGAATAAAACACTAATATATGCGCATGGTGGAATAAAACGATTGAAATTGCATGTTCATGTAAATAGCTCCATATAAATATTCTAGCGCTCAACCTTTAAGTCGAAGGATGTTGATGGTGCCACAATAATTTCCAAATGATTCAACTGGTCGCTGAAGTTTAAGAAAAAGATCAGCTTATATGGTTATATGGTTTTCAAACTTTGTCCATTCTATGCAGGTTTTTCTTTCAATCAAAATTGAAATCCTAGAATTTTCACAAATGTTTATGGCCTTTAACTAGATGCTTTTCATTTTTAGAGGGATTATTTACCTTCTTAAACCACATTATAAAAAAGGAGCTATGCTTTTGCTAAATGGCAAAAGCCAAATATTCATTTTTCGTTCATTTAGTTATTTTCCACTTAATCACAACAAATGTAAAAACAGTGTTTCACTGAATTAATTTGAGAGAGACTCAATAAATTGCAAATTCAATTTCAGAATACGTGTTTCACCTCTGTCCAAATGTTTTTCCTTAATCTCAGCACAAATAACGGAAAGCAGGTCTGACTCATAATACTTTGTTTTGCCTTTGAATTCTCCATTGGTCTAATTGTGACCATAGCGTAGCTTTAAAGGCTAAGTAACCCATTCAAAAACATGAAAACTGAATTTAAGACAGATTACCAGCATGTTAGAATTCTGAAAATGTAATTTTGATTGGACCAAGAAACCACACAGTGGTCATCCTGTACCGAGTTTGGGAGTCCATCCATCCATTATCCAAACCACGTCTTCCACCCTCGTGTCGCAGGTGGAGCTGAAGCCCATGTCAGCTGACTCTGGGCGATAGGCAGGGACCCACCCTGGGCAGCTCGCCAATCCATCACAGGGCGCACAAATCATTCACACGCCATTCACTCACACATTCATACCTACAGGCAACTGGAGTGGCCCAACATCCAATATGGCACATCGCAAGGCAGGTATGATCGCCAATAATGACGGGTCAAAGTTCAAAATATGGACGAGTAAACCTTCTGCCCATACCCGCGCGTGGTTGAACGCAAGCTATTATAATTGCGATTCATAGTGTTTAGTTCCAATACATGGACTCCAGCTTTTATTTTAATTTAGCGGTTTTTTTTTTTCAGTATTTTTCATGTTCATATCTGTGCATCCATGATGGTTTTCTATTGCAAAGCTGCATGAAGCTCATTGAAATCCGACATGCAAGCATTGGATTGGCGAAGCTGACCCTATTACCAGAAGTGCGGACGTCAACAAGAAATCCCGTTCATTCATCTCATCTCCCGATTTACGAGTTTTGCACTATATCAGGTCGCTCCAATTCAGAGACTCCAATCAGGCTGACATACACATCTTTGGAGTGCGGAAAAAATGTGCAGTACCTGTTGGAAAAGCACTCAACCCTCACATGGAGAACATGCTAACTCCACACAGAAAGGCCCCAGACCTAATTCCACTGCACAAGTCCCTCTTGCTGCAAGGGAACAGCGCTACACACTGCGCAGCTGTGCTACTGGAGTCAAGACTCCTCAAGGGTTCAGCAGGACAGCTCCATTTATCTCCTGTTCATTTTGGCTTATTTTTGAGACAAAATTCTCTATTAGTTAGTAAATTATGTTACCATGGCAACCAAAATCCATAGGCGCCCTGTCCGAATCGCTGCCCATGCACAGACCAAACATAAAAGCAATAGCTGTAAAAGTGTGGTCTGTAGAGCGTCCACAAGGAAATCTCAACAACGGCGGCAGTGGACGCGACGCAGATGCAGATGCCTGATGAGGCCAACTCCACAGTAGCCCCAAATTCGTCTGGAGGCTACGATTACTGACACACAAACATTTAGATACAATGCATAACAGTCACATAAATGAAGTGCAAAATGTAAATTTTAAAGTGTGATCATTATATACTGACCAAAACTTCCAACGCAACACATACAATTTTGAAATATTTGGCGTACATAAAATGGAATATTGGTTTTGAGCCATGATACATCAACTACAACTTAAAAGCTCAGAAAATTGTTTTGATTTTGTCAAGTGGGCAGCTCGTTCCGTTTGATTACACATTGTTTAGAATTTTGCCCGTCCCGTCAGGTTGAGTAGAACTCATTGACCAATCCTTCGAGAATTTGGTCATTAATAGCCATAGCAATGGGCAACTAAAATATTCCTTAGCATTATCCTGGGTCAACGTGTGACCATGCCGCGCCGAGGTCAAAATCAGCGAGAGCAAGCCGTTGGTATGCTCACTGGTGGAATGTCGCAAAGACGGGTTGCAAGGAACCTGGGCGTCCACGTGTCGACTATCACATCTCTGGAGCCGGTATAATGAAAGAGGAAGCACCAGTGATCGACCACGTGCCCCCAGACCACGTGTCACCACCCCTCAGCAGGATCGCCATATTCGCCTCCAGCACCTGTGCAATCGCTTCCTGCCAGCTACAGTCACTGCTGCTCAGACCAGAGGTCGTCACCAGAACTGGATTAGCGACCAAACCGTACGCAACCGCCTGCGTGAAGCCGACTTGCACAACCGACGTCCCCGCCATGGTTTGGTGTTGACTCCTGCACGTCGCCGCATCCATCAGTGATGGTCAAGGGCACATTTGGGCTGGAATACTCTCAGGTGGAACAGGGTGCTCTTCTCCGATGAATCAAGATTCAAGTTGAGTGTGTCTGACGGAAGACTGCATGTATGGTGTAGGCGACTGGAACGTTATACTGACGCTACCATCCTGCAGCGTGACCGCTGGGGTGGACTCAGTGTGATGGTTTGGGCTGGAATAAGCAGTAGACATAAGACAGACCTCATTTTCATCGATGGAAACCTCAGTGCGGCCCGTTACCGTGACGACCTCCTTACTCCAGTCGCAGTTCCACTCGTCCATCGCTATCACTTAACACTGCAACAGGATAACGCGAGACCACATGTCGCCAGAGTCTGTCAGGACTACCTGAGGCAGAATAATGCTCAGTGTCTTGATTGGCCTGCATATTTTCCGGATTTAAACCCTATAGAACATCTATGGGATATTCTGGATCGACGGGTGAGAAGGTGTGATCCAGAACCAGCCACAGTCCAACAGTTGCGCCAAGCACTCCAGGAGGAATGAGACCGCATCACACAGACTGAAATTCGGCATTTGATTGACTCCATGCATCGCAGAATCCAGGCTGTGTGTGACACCAGAGGAGGCCATACAAGATACTGACTTTGGTGATCCAGAATTGCACCTTCAACTGATGCAATGAATTGGAAACCAGGAAAAATCTGTTCTTCATTCCTGACTCTAAATCTGTGTTTTTGATTTGAATCTTAATATTTGTTATCTATTGTTAAATTCATCGTAAGAAAATGACATGTGTTGCAATAAACCCGAGTGTTGCGTTGGAAGTTTTGGTCAGTGTAGATATGGGGAACGCGACAAAATGATGGATGTACCGTGTCTTCCAATATTTTAAACATACATTCAGCTCAAAGATCACATCACTGGGTTTTGTACATGAAAAAAAGAGACAGCAGGAAAGTTTAAAACTTCAGTAGATGTCAACACATACGGGTAGAAATGGCACCATCTGCTGTAGATAAGTCCTTTAAGCCAATTATTTGAGGAAAAGCTTCCTACAGGCCAAGTTCTTCAGCATTGCTCTCTCATGAGGAACCTTGAGTCCCACTTGAATTACATATAAAACGAAACAAATTGATTTTTTGAAACAAAGCTGGTGTTTGTCTGTTGGTTTAGACGGACGGCAGGGAATACATGCAGAGCAGTCAGTAATTGGGCAGATACACAACTTTATTTTTTTGCTCTCTGCCTCTGGCCAAAAAAACGGCTGAGTCCAAAATGGTAAAATATGAAGCTCTTTGTGGCATTAATAACAAATCACTGGTCAACAGATGGGCAAGAATCAAACAAACAGATAAAGTAACTTGATATGGGATCACTGTTCTTTAAATATTTCAGCCTTGTGCAGACGACTTTTCAAAGAGAGAAGGGTCAATCTTTTCCCACTCAGTGCTGATGGCTTCAAACGAAACATGAGCAGTTGGAGTGGCCTATTTGGCCATTTCTTTTCTATTTGCTCAGAAGTGCACATTCCAGCTGACTGAATTCGAAAACGAATGAATGAATATACGGATATAAAGCTGACACCGTTAGCTTTAATGCTTTATTGTGTGAGTACTGGCTTCCATACTGAATGGACCCTGTAGGAAATGCAGCTATTTTTACTCAGCATCATAGTCTAAGTATTAGTGGACTGTACTGCGGCAGAGGGCCAAAACGTGGGCAGAAATGAGATTTCTTAACGCACAAACACACTGACATATGACTGAACCCCAGTACTGACACATGACCGAGACAGAAGCAGTGCAGGTAAATGGAGAGAGAGAGAGAGAGAGAGAGAGAGGGAGAGAGGGAGAGAGAGAGGGAGAGAGAGAGAGAGAGAGCACGAGAGACAGAATGAATGAGCGAGGAGGGAAACTTGGAAAGAGGGAGAGAGTTTATACACTGCGAGGGCAAAAAAAACGAAAACTGTACACAAAACAAAGGATCATGGGAAGTGTGAACTACAGCCCCACTCGATATTTCAACCAGTATCTTGGCCACAGCCGTTGGGGTCTTTGACTGTCATTTAATCCAAATTCTTTTTAATACGTATCAAACTGAAAAAGTTACATCAAGCCTGAAATATAAGCTGAGAAAGTCACCATATGAATATGAGAAATTAATATATTATACTTAGAAATGTACAATTGTTTTTTTTACCTGTGGCTAAGGAGCTCAGCAGCATCACTGATTCCTACACTGGCTGACCGTAAGTAATTTTGCGTTTGGAAAACCGGATTCTTAAACAAATATTCGTAAAATGATGAAAGCTAGAAGTCCACACATTTCTTACTTTAAAACTTATTTTAAAAATATTTGGATGAGATAAGCACATACTGCACAGACAGCAGTAGTTAAACGACCGCACTCTCGACCATATATCACACCTACGACCCCAGGATGAATGATGATAACCACTGAATTTCAAGGTACCAGCGGAAACGTCACTGAAATGAAGTTGCGCAATCTGTGGTATTTTCCTGAAACATGACACTGCCGGCATTTATGACTACAGAGAAGAACATCTAACCTGAGGCACAACCTATTTTGAGATTCCACCTGTAGGTGATGACAAAACGCGGCCCAAACTCACAAAATGGAACTGAGCTATGCTTATTGTGGGAGATTGAATACTTTGTAAAGTTATCAATACCAATAATGTGTCATTGTACCATCATCACACAATTAGTGCAATTACTGACAGGTATAGACTATATTTGGTATTTATAATGGGGCTATTCCTGGTCAAGTCACCTGAAGAAGAAAGGTTTTCACACCCTCCAACTCACACGTGGTTGAGTGTGCACTAATAAAGAAAAGTTCGGTAAACACTTTGTAAAAATGTTTCCTGGTTTCATAAAGGTGCTGTGCCATGATTACTGTGCATGATCTCAATTTTGGGCAAAGTAAATCCGCTCAACTCCCAAGTCAAAATCTGGAGGGTATTTTTCTTCTTCTACGATAAAATGGCAATTGCAGCCAGCCAGCCAGCCAGCCAGCTTTGTATCCCTTGGCTAAAGCTTAAATTAGCACTTCGAATGCTTGAAATTCCATACAAAGCCTCTTAATATAAATAGTGTACTGCCGGACTAACTTTAATATATAAGTACAATGCTAAACAAAGATGGACTGGCAAAGATGAAATCAGATTATGACTTGATGTCAAGCAAATGCGCTTTCTCGGGATGTACCTTCTCAGCATGAGCAGTTATCGTGACACAGCTCCTTTAAGTAATAATTCATTAAATTGGGGCGTGTTAGTCATTTTGATCGCTGATGTTTTTTCAACTATGAATAACTAAAATTACAAAATTTGGACCAGCTTTGGCAAAAGGGAGAAGTAGTCCGAAACAACAGCCAAACACTCCTCATTAGACCTCTCCACCCCACAATCTGAATACTTTACAGAATGCAAATACTATTACATTACGAGGGACAAGATGTATAGAGCTGAAGTTCTCAAATTAATTTCTGTACACTTGATAGATTGTTCTCAATGAAAATAGTGATATTTTGTTTTTTCTGTCAGAATAAATTACAGCTCGAATTTACCTCATTTATTATGAACATTATCACAGCAGCAGTAGGGACATCTCAATAGGGATAGTGAACCATGCAGGCACTGGAGGTGCTTCAATGATAATGGTCATGATAAAAGTGATACATTTGGAGATTAAATTCCCCAGAGAGATAAAATTAACCATCACAATTTTCACAACAATATTTCAGTTGTATAGAAATTAATTTGAGAAATTCATACCCTCTTCAAATACTCTGCATGAATTTGTTTTTTTTTTTTTTAATGACAGAAATACAACAAAGGACTTTCTATTATACTAAAATAGTTTATTTATGCATAAATACCTTCCTCGTGAACATGACAGAGGCCGACAGAGGGTGGCAGAATTGGTATTGAAGTTGACAGAGCGCCAGTCTCCTTATCACGCCCACTTACGGCCATCGTGAGACACGTGTACGTGTTTTCATGTGCGCAGTCAAGCCACTGTACCTGACGGATCATTGCAGAGGCTGCAATAGACAGTCCGTGCGTGTATCACATAAAAATGGGGAAAATTGCTGCACACAGTGCAAGTTCAGTCAGAACATGAAGAGGCCGGAGTCAAAAAATTTCCCATAACACCGCACAAACTTGCAGAATAGCATTTTTGCCCTTTTTCCTGTCAAGATAAAACAAAAATCACATCAACATGAGAAAACTTTTCAGAAACCATCTGGAAGTACTGACCCATGGATAAATATCACTGCATAGTGATTTGGATGATTGCTAACATCTGTTAACGGCAATGGGAAAAAGACTGCTGTCGGGTAGACATTTGTGCGAGTGAGTGTGTGTGTTTGCAGGTAGACTGAGGAGGTGACAGAAGAGTGTATTCGCCAGGCGGTTAACAGGTACAGGGCTCCCATCACCTTGTTTGCATTTCTACAAACTGGCCACTTTGATACTAAAATGTTAAAAACCCCACTGCAATGCGATGGACTGGAGCAATAACCCGACGGCTGGCTGGCTAAAGGGCGAGATGGGTTTTCAGTTTAACAAATGCCTATTTAATGAATGCTTTCACTTCTGAGGAAACACAATCACTCCAACAGAGGTGGAAGTCTATAAATGAGTTGGCAAAGGTTCTGCCACATGTCTCCTCTTGCAGCGAATGCACTGTTCTAACTCCAGGGAGAATACTGATTAGCAAACTCACGTGACTGGAACACAGAATACAGTGGGAGACTTCACCTTCCTGCAGTTGGTCGTCCGCAGGTCATCGCATACCCCCAGACCCCGCCAAGCAATCAGTCCTGCAAGCGATAGGCTCCGTGATCGTACCACACACAAGGCCCATAAAAAGTATAAAACGGATCGGTCGAAATTTGTGGCCAGTAGAGCCCTCGCAAAAAATATCTGTATGGACACGGCGGCAGTGGACGTGGTGACAGTGTGACGATCGCTGACCCATGGTGTCCCAGACTCGTCCTCAGGGGATGAAGTTACGTGGATCCATTATGAACCAAACAATATACATTCTACGAACATTCAATATAAATGGTAGCTGTTGAACTTAAAATCATAAAATGACCGTTGGTCACAAAAAATGAAAAAAAGACTGGAGCAAGAGTTCAATTATTTTCCTCGGATACCCAGCTGAAATCATTTGTGGAGCAAAGGTAGGGGTACGATTTCCAGGAATTTGAGGACATATTGGAGGAGAAAATATCACTGAGGGAATTGAGTAATTCACCCCTCTTCTTTACAATGAAGTAGCAGATGTATGGGGATCTCTGAAACCATGGAAAAAAATAGGACCAATGGTCTAGTAGCTGGCCAGGCAGCATTGAAAACCGTTTTCAGCAAAACCCAAATGATTTTCACCAAGTCACAGCACACTGAGCAACCACTAGAGGGCAGAGTTTAATCACTTTTAGCCATAATTTAACTGACATATGTCATACATGGGGAAATTTTAATGATAAAAAAAAATGTTAAAAATCCAAAAATGAAAATGTTTAGAATTACGAACAGAGACGTGATCCCGAGGAAGCTCGACACAAAATATGAAGTGAGCCTGGTCAGCGGTTTTGGAGAAGATTGCAATAGATTTTTCTAATGAAACATGACCACAATCACGACGCCTGACGTCATCTGATCCCAATAGCTCAGCCTGAATATCGGTCGGTAAGCTCAAAATAGGCTTTTCAAGTAAAATCAGATAAGCAACATCAGAAGCTGAAGGGTTACTGTCCCAACTCATATTGGCAGGAACACAAAGATTTGCAGTCAGAAAAAAAAAAATAACGAGTCTGAATCGTTTGATCACAAAGCAATGCAGCACTCCCAGCAGCGTTGAGAACGGTGATTCCACCACAGTCATCTTGGTTATAACAGTAAATTAAGCTGGCAACAGTATTTTAGTTCCACCTTTTAAACACCAGCAAGGTTAGAGCAAGCAGCACACACAAGGGCCCTGTGACTAAACACAAAGGAAGATAGGACAAGGTTTGGTCAAGAGAGCTAGGAAACTACTGAAATTGCCCCAGCCCAGCCAAACATAGTTTGCTGAGCCAAAATTCCGTACTCACCACTGCAGCTGGCTGAGTTGAAGGCATTGATGCATTCCCATACTATTTTTCATGAAACAAAACAAATCACACATTAGCTTTTTTAATAAATGGTTCAGCAAAACTAAAGCAGCCTCACAGAATTTGTGGGGATCCTGTAAATCCCAATTTCATGACCAACCAGGAGATTACAGCCAAAACCATAATCACATCCGCGAGTGCTTAGCATCAGGGATAGTTAAATTTGGCCCTCAAATCTAAATTCAGACCTGGTTTTCTTTCCTACCATGTAATTACCTGAAAAATTAGACTAAATGATTGGCCATACTGTGTAAACACCCCCCAGGTACAGAGAGAGGCAAAAACACACCTTTGACAGTTAGTGATGTAAATTTGAGCAATAAGGTCTGTTACGAAGAGATTCATGGTAAAGCCATCAAGTAAAATTCACTTGTTAAGCTCTCATAGTCGCTAGCTCCGGGTAAAAGGGCACTGGGAAAACTCAGCGTGCATCGCAATACTTGAAAAAAACATACATAGTGGTCTCACCTGGCTCCTGCCACGGGGGACTTCCTCCCGGGGTCGAGCGAGGCTCCGAGGGGTTCCTCGCCCAGCGAGCGCGTGTCCTTATTTAGCTGCTGGAGCCTGGAGCTGAGCTCCCCGATCACAGTGGGCTTTCCGTCTTCCGGCCCCGGCGGCAGCCGCGGTTCCACAGGGTCCCCCCAAAGTTTGGAACGTCTCTGGAAGAGGTAGCGGGGTCGGCCGGAGCCCGCGGCCGCAGCCAAGGCGGCCGCGTGCTGCTGGGAGAGGAGCTCGCTGTCGGAGGACTGCTTCAGCAGGGGGTCCCTGAAGGTCACCGGCCCCTTACCGAGCTGGGACTTGAGTTTTGGCTTGGGAGGCACTGGTGGCTTGTCGAGTATAAAAGTCTGCCCATCGGCGTAGGAGCTGTAGGTGTCCACGGGCTCGCCACTCTCGGAGGAGAGGGTGGACATGCTGGAGACTGTGGAGATGGTGCTCGTGGTCTCCAGGTGGTGGTCGCTGGTAGAGCTGCGGGCGTCCACCTCCTCCACCCCCGAGTCGGCTGCGGACTCGGGCCCCGGGTGGGCATCTGGGGGCTTCCCTGAGGGTGTCCCACCGGCGGGAGGGTGTGCTGCTGCTGCTGCTTGGGTTTGGGGGGAAGGTGCGGCCGGCCTGGGCAGGGATGATGCGGACGCTTCGGCCGATTTTTGAAGGAGACCGTTGGCAAACTCGTCCGGCGGAGGCACGACCCCAATCTTTCTGAGCTCCTCCCGAGTTTCCTCATCACTGGAGGACAGCAGGGCCGGTGGGAGGGTGACGGTGTAAGGCTCTACATCTTCTTCGGAGCTGCCCTGTGCTAACTTTTTTTCCGCCACTGGGCTCCCCTGGGGCTGGACCCCCGCCGCAACCTCCGGGCTCGGTGAAGTGCCGCGCTTGATCTCGCCCAGCGAGGGTTTGGAGGGTTCGGTGGGGGTCCCTGCAGGTGATGGGGAGGTCTCCTCTGTGCCCAGGTCCACGGCTTGCCCGTTACTGGTTGCATGGACCATGATAAGGCCCGCCGTCTTCTTCTGCGACGTGTCCATGATGCTGATGATCATGCTTTTCTTGTCCTCCTGTTTCCTATCCTCCTTCTTTGTCTCAATCTCCTTGCGCAATGTTGATGGGCTCCCCCATGGACTTTTTGAGGGGGCTACCGCAGTAACTGACGGAGGTCCATAGACCACCTTAGCTCCCGGGGAGTAGGACGGAGACACCAGCTCGCCCTCTGCCTCCGATCGCTCTGCCTCTTTGGTCTGAGTTTCGACAAACAAAGGCCCCGGCGACTCGTGCTTAGTCCGGGACTCGGGGCTGCCGGCAGGCGACTGGCTCTGAGAGGTCAGAGCCCGCTCCCTTGCGGCCAGCGCAAGTGCCAGAGGGGAGTTGGGATCCAGGGGCTTCCCGGTCAAGGGGTGGATGAAGGTGGTCCCGCTTGAGGAGGCTCGGGGGGCCAGGGCAGGGGCAGGGGGAGGCAGCTGTCCGAGCTCCCGGCTCAGCAGCCGCTCGTCGATAGATCGGGACTGCGTGAGAGACGGCAGCTCGGGGGAGGGAGCGCTCCCCTCGACCGTCCCGACCGACAGGAAGACTGTGGATCTCCGCCGTTCCTGCAGCCGCCTTTCTCTGTCCCTCACGGCTCCGGCAATGACGGCCGAGAAGGGCCCTCCCTCGCCTTGCGCTCGCGCCCGGTCCTGGAGAAGCTGCTGCTGGTAGTACTCAGCCCTGCTTGTGTGCGGGACGCGCCCCGTGGGGGAGTGGTCCCGGGAGTGGGCGGCGGCAAGGGCCAGCGACGCCCTCTCCTGGGCGTCCTCCACCTGCAGCTGCTTCACCAGCGGGCTCTTCTTGCGCTGCGGCTTGGTGGGCGTGTACAGGCCTATGCTAAATTGGCCCACGTTTGCGTACGGGTTGTCAATCACCCGTCCTTTCCTCTTGATCTTTTCGGGAGGGGTGGAGGAGGGTCCGAGCCGAGGAAGGTCGGCGGGTTCCACGGGCAGATGGGAGGAGTCCTGGAGGATGATCATGGAGCGAGCCTTCTTCTGCCGCTCCGCATGGCTGGAGGAGCGTGCCTGGTCATACATTTCAGGGCTGGTCACCACCTGCGACAGGCCGTGAAGCTTGGCCTCGGAGCCCGGCTTAAAGCTAGAGCGGCCCTGGTCATGGCCTCGCCCTGAGGGAGGGGGCGGGCAGAAGGCAGGGGGCGTGTCCTGGTAATAGGGGGAGGGGGGAGGAGGGGGTGCAGTTTGCGGAGGGGGCGGTATGCTATGACTGTCTCTCAGGCTGTCCGTCATTGACGAGCTCCGTGGAAACCGTGCCTCTCCCACCAGCGCCGACAACCTGTCCTCCTCTGACGCCCCTGCGAATTTCAAAGACGTACAATAGGTCTTAACCACTGCAAACAAAACTTCCAGAGAGAAAAGACAAAAAAAGAAATGACTACCCACTCAGCACACGACAATGCAGCTTTCATAGCTGAATTGCGCTACTATTAATTTTTTACAGGTGCTTTTGAAAAAAAAACAAAGACTATGTTCAATATAATTAAATATAAATAGCACAAGCCCACTGAGATACCCTTTTCACACAGACAAGAGAGCAAAAAAAAAAAAGATTGCGGCATTAGCTGTGGGAGAGAAATAGCTACCAAATGACTTCGTCCTGGACATTCCTCTGGGCAGCGGCATATGAGTTTTCTCCATAGCTGGGAGCATCCCGGCCTGGGCCATCATTCCCTGACGCTCAAACAGTGACTTTACAGGGAAAAAACATCACACCAGAGCAAACACTGTGATGAAAATCTACCCACAAGTGAAAAACAAAGCAAAAAACACAGGAGAACAAGCTACGGAAACCGAGGGAAATCAGAGAAAGCAGAGAGGACTCCAACCAGCTCACTTTGAACAGAGCCTCAACTGTAAAAATAAACCAAAAAAACCCCAAAAAAACAGTGCCTTCCGTCATTTTTCATTTTTTTGGTCCTTTTGTCAACCGAAAGTGAGATCAAGTCGACTTGAGATCCTCAAATTTACTGCAACAACTTTCAAATTCTAATTTGAAGACCCGACAAGTTCAAACGTGTCAAAGAAAGGCGCAATAACGGCCACCGAGGGCGTTTCAGGCGACCCAGAAAGGCTTGGCGGTTTCACCGAGCTGTTCAGTGTGTTTAGGCAGAGCAGATCTGCGGTGTAAGGACTGCATGCAGATGGCTGATCCCGGCTGATCTTACGCTGATCTCGGCCTGCGTGATCCTCCTGCTTGTCGGCCGCTGCTTTACTGTAGCCGCTCGGTAATCAGCCTCGGGGGGCTGAGTGCGCATCACGGGCTCATGCGAAACCAGCATCTCATCAAATCTCTCTACAGGCACAGAGAGAACGGAACACAGTCAATTTCAAATTCACTTGTAAGGCCCTCCAATTTTCACATTAATTTGCGGTGCGCTTTTTAGTTCGGTTAAGAAGATGCTTTTCTGAGAAACAGAAGGGCAAGTAGCAGGCCTGAACACCATAAGTGCCAGAGGGAATTCCACACTGGAGAGGGAAAAACTCCCCAGTGCAAAGAAATCTCCGGAAAAATCCAGCCACAGTTTATTCTGGATGAGGAAATCTGCTGCAATGACTGATAAGATTGTCGCACCAAAAATTCTCCCTTGCTTTTGACAAACAACTACGTCACAATCTCGCAAGATAATCTGTCTCACAAATGACGGGGCATAAAAGTTTTTTTTCCCCCCTCTTATTTACAAAAAAGTGAGAGCTTGCAGACATTTAACCTCAATCAACGCTGTTTAAATTATCAATGACTTCCGTGTCATGTGACCGTCCTGGTGAAAAGCGTGGCTGTTAAATGTCACTCACCCCCTCTTCTCCTCCGTGCTGAAGCTGGCAGGAGATAAAAACACACAGAGAGTTTCCCAGTGCGCTTTCACAACATCAGACAGATGCTATGCAAATGTTTTAGGAGCATCTAAATGAGCTGCTTTTCTGGGAGGCTAGGTTCCAAAGATGGCGTTTGGAGATCAACCTGCCTGAGCAAGGAACATTCAGTGCTTCATAGCGATATATTCCTCCTTTCTCTCAAATGCATTCACTGCTAATCTCATTGGTAATTGGTAAATTTACTATTTACGTAAAATTACTTTCGGAAATTAAGAAGCGTAAAATCACTTAATACAGTATGTACAATGTTTGCAAAATCCATATTGACTGCAAATCACGTCTGGCCATCTAGCCCTTAGCAGTATCCAATCACACCCAGGGTTCTTTCAAGAGCTCAGTTGGATGCTACTATTACATTTCAGCCCTGAAGACATCATCTGTTTGAAGTCAAAACTGCACCATTTTTACTTCCAGGCGCTGTTTAGCATTTGCTCAACCCATTACAGACACGGTGAAATGTCAGAGTTCAGGGAAACGACACACAGGAATAGTCAGAAATTCAGCTCGATTATCTCCTAATATTCGTTCAGGACACCGAAACAGCAAGGCAAGCACACTCTTCTAGAATCACCTCAATAATCAGGACGTCTCCGGCATTCTAATATCCACCATCGATTTACCACCCCCCCTCACCTGTCATCGATTTGCATTTAAATGTGACATCGATAACTGAAAGGCTAAATTAAGCATACCATCCAGTGAAAAAAATCAACCCTGCTCTCTGAACAGATTCCTTACCGTTAGCAGCAATTCGTTTGCCATGTCATGCATAATCTATAGCACTTAACCTGCTCACTTGATCTCATCCACACTGGCCCTTTTTTACAAAAGGTAAATACCTGCCTATCTGGGGAATTTTAAAGTACCGTAAACAACTAATTAAAACTGCTATTTTCCATCTACATTTAAAACAGCCACAGTTAGTCATCTGCTAAATAAAGAGGCCTTAGACTTATGCTCTCTCAATATATTGGAAACTCATCTCAAAATGTTTTTTCTCAATGAAAGTCCTCAAAAGTAGCCTTCGCTACAACTTCAAAATTTTTTAATTATTTCAATACATGCGGAGAGAATGAAAATTTTCAATCGTTTTATGTAAGCAAATTCAGTTAATGATCTCGTGAAAACTCACAAGTGTATTTGAAGTAATGCGTAAAATGACTTTCAGAGATGCAGGCGACACATGTGCACAACGGCGAACACGCAAACATGTGCCTGTGACCTCGCTGAGATAATGGAGGAATGGTATGCAGTCAGGTTTACTTCCTACTCGAATGACCCGTAGTTCAGCACACACACCCACTCTGCCTGTTACAACACTGCCCAGGCACATTTATAACGAGCTTCGCTTCCTCCGCAGTTAACACTGCAACTAATTGTCAATTGTTTTCCCTTCCGATCCCATTACCACAACATTTTCCAGATCACAGTGTCCCCATCTTGTGATCAAGAGATTTTCTCAATCACGACACAGCTACAATGCTAATGCTCTGGACTGGCTCATCAACCACCTATTTATGAAAGTACTGACATTTTCCCCCCCCCTGAGGTATTTTGCATGGCCTCTACCGTTATGATTTTTACCATGACAAAAAGTTGGAGATTCAGCATGTCAAGGTGATGACTTTTACAGATAATCATAATTAATCTTGTCTTATTCCACATAGTCAATTGTTGCATGATCAACCTGCCAAGGGACAACAGATGTAAACTAGACGTAGGGTATGATCTGACAGATTTACATATTATTGTTCATCAACATGCACAGTCCCTACCTTTCTAAATAAATAAATAAAATAAATACTTCTCTGATGTCAGTCAACCACCATGGTATGACATTATAGAAACATAAGGGTGATATATTATTGTGACAGTCGATTGGCACTAGAGTGCCAGGTGTGCAACAGGTAGGGCGACTTGATTAATGGGGTGAGCAGTCTAAAAGTTTCAAATAAACAGCAACCAAACATCAGAAGCCATGTGAAATGCCTCTAGGAAAATTTTGAGGCGAGAGGTCTGGAAATCATCAGCTTGTTTGGGCAGCCTCCATCACTTTTTAATGTATAATCAGCCAACCATCAACCTGTTCCCGTATTGTTCACCTGATAAACAAGCTATTTAATTATCGACTAATTAAGACCAATATGCAGCCAATAACGATGAAGAAGTGATAATGGAAAGCAGATAGGCTTAACAAGGGTAACTGTCAGACCAGTGAAAATGGCAATAATCGAAATCATTAGAAAAAAATTTCCCCTAAATTCCATCTCTCATCGTAGCATCTTTAGCAAATTTTTGAAGCTTAATCAAAAATAAAGAGATTCATGTAAAGATGGCCCTCAATTCTAAGCATCTATATTTTGTTAGGCACATCAAACGTGAATGTGAGATATAAATTGTTTTTGCATTTGCTCATAATGGCTAAATATACAAAAGACATCCCAAAGGCATCTTCAGAAATCTGTGTTGTTTCATGAACACTGAAATTTCTAAATGCCACAAACAAAATGCTATCTGAATAAATCAGGCTGTTTCCTGATTCAAATTACTTATTAAGTGAATCAATTCTTAGATTAATAAACAAGCAGAGTAAAAGGGGACCGCTGACAGCAATTGTTGGTTAAAAGGTAATAGTTCAGCAGACATATCTGAAAAATATTAAAGTGAATGAGGTTTTTTGCTAGAAGCATTACACACAGCCTCTAACATTTGGCTGCTGATTGTTTAAGACCACATCAGGTACTGCGATTAATGAAAAAGAAAAGGAACAAGTTAGCCTGTTCGCCTCACAGCGGCAGTTTTTCTTAAGGCCCATTCACACCAAGTGCGAATTTCCGTGCGGATTATTTGCGCGGATATTTATAGAAGCTGACTTCATGGGTTCTAATGTAAGCTTGCACACCAAGTCTGAACTTTCATGCAGCGAGTATTCTGCAAATCAGTGCCACTTTTTCGCTGCGCCCCGATCTGAATCTGCCTTTATTATGCTTTAAAAAAAAAAAAAAAAACGAGATTCAAATGATCGAGCAGCCCTTGCATTCAGGTGTGAGAAGTTTTCAAAAATGTAATGTTACCAAAGTGACATCAGAAAGCCAAGCATGATTCACAGAAGGAGAAGGTAGTGACATCACAGTGTACAGTGAAGCAAGCGTGATGGAGGTCAGAGGTCGCGAGTGACTTACCCAGCTCCTCCAGTTCGGCGGTCATGGACTTGGAGCGCAGCGTGAGCGTGGTGCTGGGGGCCCTCTTCGGGGGAGGGGGAGCTGTGAAGAAGAGTGAGGATGAGGAAACCTTGGATTTCCGCGACAGGACCTTACGGGCGCTGCCCAGGTGAAGGTGCCATCGCTTTTTCACCGCCTTGATCTCGTCAAACTCCGGCGAGCTCGATGCCTCGCACTGCTGCAGGACCTTATTCAGGCTGCGGTTGGACGCAAACTTTTTCATGGCTCTCTCTCTGCCTGGAGACCGTTAGCACGTTAGCAAATGCACCCTGTGACCCCTCAGGCCGTCTGATGGGCTTTAGCAGTGACCGCTAGCACGACTGCACGTTGGCGCGGTCATGACCCTTGCGCTGCAGGCCGCTTGAGGACCGTGGCAGGCCAGAGGCCGAGCTCCGACGCCATGTTTCTCTTAGCCACTTGTAGTTCTCACGACAGCAAGCGCAAAAAACAAGACACATCCACTCGGAAACACAATCCCTCTTTTACATATCGACTTGCTAACAACCCCTTTTATTTTACTTTACATCTTTACATCGTCCCGCAAGGAGCACTGTAATCCCATGCAGAGAGAGCAGCCCAATTGCAGAGAGACAAAGCTGCAGGCCCGTCAACCGGCTATTTTCCCGCCATTTTGCCTCCTCCATCGTTTGGGATGGCAACGCTTGAGGAAAAAGTCAAATTTACTCAGCAAGACAACATGAGAAAAAATAAATTGAAGCTTTGAAATTCCAAGTTTTTCTTGCCTTCTTTGATGGTGCTGCCAATAAATACGCTGTATGCTACGGAATTCTGGGACAACTAACCTTGTTCAACCAGAGGCCAACCAGCTCCATAACAGGCAGCACACAGGATGCCTCCGTTACCAGTACGGTGAGACAGGCTAAAGTAAAATTCACCGCAGACAAGTATCATCACCAGTAAGCAAGCTGGAGATAGAATGGGCAGGGGAGAGAGGGAGAGAGGAAACTCACTGGCCTCAATGTAATGCCGTGAATTCAAACATTCATTGTGGTAACCATGGAAACTGTGGTGGGAGGGCTGGCCTGGGTTGGCGCGGGGATACAAGCTCTCTGAAAGGCTTCGTTCCTTTAGCCGGGTGGTGGGTGGGTGTAGAGGCACGAGGAGATAGAATGAGCCGGTGAGAAAGGCGCGCCATTTACAGACATGCTGTGGACCGCCGCTTTTCATAGACTCGCACTAGTGGCTAAATAATTGCCTCTTTGAGGTGAGAGGTCACAAATACGCCGTAAAAATATCCTTGGTTGAACATTCCAATACCGATGACACAATAACTGCCAGTCATTGAAAGCAACAGTGACGACGCAGTCTGAATTTTGAGAAACAATCCAAGAGACCCGCTCTCTAACGGGTTAATCGGTGCACGCATGTTCACCTGATACCATCTGAGTCGACTGCTCCAGTAAGCAAGAGAAATGCAGGCCAAATTAGTCACGAAATGCGTCCTGCGTGTAACATTGACTCATGAGCCAGACGGTATGACGGGAGACGAGCAGTAAGTCAAAAACGTCCAGATTTCCAAATGCCTCTGCAAGTCAGCTCCATTAATGCTTGGCTGTATGTTGTGCCACAGTTGGAGAATGCCAGAGCAGAAAACTACAGCAGAGCCTTGTAGCTGGTAAAGCAGTTTGTCTCGGTTCTTAAATGGCACATTGGTGGTAAACATCAAGGTCGCCAAACTCCAGGAAAATAGTTGTTGCTTTGTTGAGAATACTGCTGCTGCGAAATGCCCCACAGTGGAAACTAACCACCTTTAACACCGGTGTAAAAAGGCAAGAAAATTCCTTAAAAATCCACAGCACAACACATGGGACAGTTACAACATCTTCCACAGCCAAGCGCTCAGTCCATTTCTGAAGAAAACCCCAATTGGTCTCTCCACCGAGTGCTGGTGCCTAACACGCTGGAGCAGCTTTACCTCAGGGGTTAAAGGTCAATAATCCAAATTATCTTTGAGAAATGGCGCAAGTCACATATGAGCAGTCTTACTAACCCCAAAGAGGGTTAGTCAATTCCATCCCCCGAGACAAATGGTGTCGTAATGTGACTCAGAAACTGAGGTCCGGCAAACTAGGAATCTCCACGCAGCGGAACCACAAAAAACATGTTCCCCAACAAGGCAGGAGGAGTTCCTCTGTTCTATTATCCTGGTCTATCCTCTCATCATATTCAACAGACTGAAGTCCCATCAGCAAAACAAAAAAGGTCTCTGTTTTGTTAAGAGGGTAACTGTGAGAAGCCGAATCGATGAGAGTCAACGAAATAGCGTTTTTGTCGACACCCCACTTGCGTCTGCTGGGAGGGTTCCAACAGCAAGGATGACTCCGTTTGCTCCTGGCGTCTCCCTCTCGATTTCGAACGTTCTCGCGGATCAGACCTCCATCCCCACGTCTGCACCTCCTCTCCGCACCTCCCTTCTCTGCCTCCCCCTCTCTCCCTCTCCCATACCGCACCTCTTCGGTGGAAACGCAGGAGAAGGGTGCCCGTAGCTAGGGTGATAAGCTAGCGTAAAAAATGGGGGATCCTCCCCTGCTCTTGCCCCCTCCTCTCCAGCCAAGAATGAGTCCGATTTAGGCTTCCACTCCCTCCAGGACCGATTCCCCCTCCAGACTGAATTCAAATCCTCTCTTTCTGCCTGTTCCGGTAAATATTCCACCCACAGAACGATGCTCTCTGGAAATTTTTTCTCCGGATCGCCTTCTGCTCAGCTTTCTTTAAACTTGTCAGAAACCACCCCTCTCTCTCTCTCTCTCTCGCTCTCTCTCTCTCTCTCGCTTTCCCTCTCCCATACTCTCTCTTCTCTCTTTCGCCTCTTTTTTCACGCCCTTCTCTTCGCTTGATTCGGGCGAGCCCTTATCGAACTCGTCATGGCTGCAAATTTGATTCGGAAGCAATCATAATATAAATCACCTTCCACTATAAATTTCATTACCGAAGAAAATTGGTTTTTCATTCTGTTTGAGGACTGTTGACCCAGTTGTTGTCCTATTTAGGCTAAGGCTCGAGCCAAAATGACATTCAGAACAGCCAGTCCACTGAAACCTTCCACCTGAACAGGAAAGCTGAGGACAAGTGCAGTCCAGAGTAACTTTCGGTATTGTCGGTCGGCGTGGTCACACTGTCCTTTTGCCTTCTCTCTGGCTGTGCTGCCTTACTTCAGAACGAACACCAGACCACCCGAGACAACAATGATGACTCAAATGTTTTCGTTCAAAAGTAGTACGTACAAACCCAGAATTGCGGCTCTCTCCTTTTTCTGAACGACCTGCAGAGTTTACGCACTTGTGCTTGTATCCAGCTGCAGCTATCCTCCATCATACTCAGTAAACATTCAAAAATCTGTGCAGGCTTGTGCCGGGTGAGGGGCATTAGCAAACTGAATCTCAGGGCATATCGGCGCATGACCATCAAACCACAGGTCCCATCAGATCCTTTCGGTCATCCCTGTTTCACCATATCAAGGGCAACAGATTGATCCTACAGGAAATATCTGTTTTAATGCAAGAGGGACACAAACATTTTTCTTAATGAAAGGAGCGCATTTTATTACCTCAAGTCCAGATGGTGCCAGCCAGGGCAGATTGATGGAAAGCCTCAACCGAGATATTACACACGCACACACACACACACGCACACACGCACGCACGCACACACACACAGACACACACACACACACAGATGCCATTATAGGCACACGCATAATCTTACTGGAGTTCATAGAAAACCAGTATAAACTCCGTACTGGGTACCCCACTAACACAGACTTGACTTGCCATCTGTTAACCGTGGGATACAATTATGTTGAGAAAGGTGTGCTAGATGCACTGAGGTGTCTGCAAAGGAAGGCAAATTAGGCAAAAGCTGCGCTTACAAACAGCAATTCCCACATCCCGCTGTGGAAGCAGCTGTCAATTAAGACAGATTTATAGCCTCACCTTCCTGTCAAAATAAATTGTCGCTGCTCTCACTGTCTGCGGCCTGCGATGCTTACAGCAGACACTTCCAGCAAAAATGCAAATGTCTGTGGATTATTAATCTGACCGGGGTTTGCAAACTGAGAGGCACTTCAGCTGCGAGCTCCATTCTCAGCCAGCAACAATGAGTGCCGGTCTTATAAACACAGAGCTTCACATAACAACACTTTATTACACTTTAAGGACGGACTGCTTCCCCAGCCGCTCCTCGGAAGTTTCTCATGGGCGGCTGTTCAGCGATGCTGCTCAAGTATGACTCAGGGGAAAATACACAAAGGCAGCTGGGTCAGTGTCGCAAATTATCGTCAGCGTTGAGAGAAAAAAAAAAAAACACCCATTCATGGGGCACTTCCCGAAAACAAATATGCCAATTATCACAGCTGTGGCAATACATACTCCGGTAATGCTATTAAAAGCTCATTTTGCATCCAGTGTTTGGAACGACAGGGCAAACATAGGATTTATGTCATGGCATTTCCACTGTTGTAGCAGCAACTGAAACAAACAAAAAAAAACCTAAAGTTTAATTTACTTTTTATCCATCCATCCATCCATTCTCTATACCCTCTTATTCCTCACGAGGGTCGTGGGGGAGTTGCAGTCTTTCCCAGCTGACTACGGGCGAAGGCAGGGACACATCCTGGACAGCTCGCCAATTCATCGCAGATTTTCTATTTGTTTTACCGTTATTAGCAGGAAAGTTCCATTGTTTCTCTGCAACAGCAATGCCCAGGGAGATACACCAGACAGAGCCGTTGTAAGTGAGAAGGGGCAGAGAGAGACAGGGGTACAGCCTCAGGAGCAATTTTAGGGTTAAGGGCCTTGCTTAAGGGCCCAGCAGCAGAGATCTTCCCAACTTTATCTCTCCAGATCAAGTCGGAATCCCAGGCTTAACGAGGAGATCGAACCAATGACTTTTCATTTCTGAGTCAGGCAACCCTCCACCACCACTAGTCCACCCCGTCACACCATATTTTAAGGGTAAAGTGACTAAGCGCATGTACCCACTTACAGCAGCACTGAGTTCCTTAATCGAGCAGCCAAACTGGCATCTCTTCGGACACACCATTCATGCACGCACTCACACCTCTGGGCCTCACGAGTCTCCAGCAAGTGGTGCTAGGCACAGCATTACCCCACCTGATTTTTTGATGACCTTGACAGTGACCTGTAAAATTTAATCCTGAGACCATTGCACGCCTTTCCTGAGAATTTTTCTTGATTGGAGCAAACCATTTTTGTGTGACACTGCTAACAGGCAAACAAACGCATCCAAAAACAATCCCTTTAGCCTTTGGGCGGGGTAGTTCGCCTAACATGTATTCTGTAAATGCATCCGAATGAAGAGCTGTCCAGGTTTTCTATTGCAAAACTGCGAGCAGGATTGCATTTTTCCCAAGAAAAATGCTTGTGTGCACCACTATAACAGTTTGAACAGTCACATTTTACATGTAAGGATATTTCCAGCGCATTGCAACAATTTTACACAGATGCAAATTTAACTTGCAGAGCATTCTCTGATTAGCCATCAAATGTATAAATATGCAAGTTTAAAATGCAAAATTAGACGCTCCTCAGAATTCCAAATCAGCACCAAATACAACCTCTGACCAAAGCTCTCTCCTCTGTGAAAAAGTAGCAACAAAGCCAGCTTCTTCTCTGACAAAACGAGATTGATGCCTGCGGGCGTTAATCTCAATACTCTGATCTGCCGTGAAACTTTGCAGTGTGAGTTACAAATAAATGCAGTGACTCTGTAATTCATAAAGAGCATCCTTAACTAAACAGTCCATCGCCCACTGGTCGACATGCATCCCCGGACCCCCAAAAACAATCACTCCCAAAATCAATAGGCTTCGTGACCTCATCACTCACAAGGCCCATGGCAAATATGTGCCAAATTGGTTAAATTTTGGGTCATGCACAGCACTCACAAGCAAATCCCTACAGACGCAGCGGCGGATGCGGTGCGACAATCGCTGATCCATAGTATCCCCAGACTCATTGTCCGGGGAGACAATTACGGGTATATTTTCTTGACCTGATCATTTACCCGTTTGTTAGTTCATTGTTTGAGACAGACCATGTGCTGAATGGAGCCGCAGCAACCAACTGACTATAAGACTGCGCTTCAGCTCAGAGCCTGAAAAATATGAAAGCAAAAGTATACCCTGCATCAGAGCTGGAGAACACGGGAGCTCTCAGACGCTAAAAATAGCACCCCGCTCGCTACGCCTCTCTTTCTGTGCCCCGTTTTCTCTTTCTGCCGCGCTCACTTTGTCTGTCTCGCTTTATTCCTCTGTGTCACCGTCTGTCTGTCCGTACGTCTGTCTGCATGCTCTACTTCTGTTCGCCTCTCTCTCTTCCTGTCTAATACGTCATTCGCACAACCTGCAGCCCAGGAGAAGAGGAAGAGGGAAACGCAGCTCAGTTTGAAAAGGAGGGAGGTGACACTGGCTGACATGTCTGCCCTGATTGTGTTTCAGCAGACAGGTGAGTCCCAGGGGCGTTACGGCTCCGCCTTTCCTCCAGGGCCTGTGTCATCTCTGCACATGTTTTTGCATTAGGTACCTGTCGGAGTGGAGCTCAGGAAATTCAACAGAACCTCGGTACACCTGTGTTTGGCGGTTCCAGGGCTTTAAAGGCCGGTCAGCCCTCGGCAACGCGGTACGGTCCGTCGTCTCCCCGTCTAACCGTTTTATTTGCGGTTTCGTTACGTTTGTTCTTTGCATCCGACGCGCTCCACGCCATACTTTCCCCTCATTCACATCCTACACTACTGGCGACGCATCTCACTGGACGGCTGTCTTTTTTCTCGTATCAGCTGACATCAACTGCTGTCATTTTTGGCTAAACCAGTTTGGTGTTTCCGTTTTGCCGTGACCAATCGAGCCGCGGTTGTAACAAGGGGACGGTGTAGTGCGCAGCTCTGATGAGACAGTTGTATGTGTAATTAATGCCCCAATAACAGCCCTGGTCATTAGCGCTACTCATTAGAGGACTATACTGGATACTCATTACACTCAGATTACTGAGAGAGAGCAAGACCAACAACATAAACAAACATACCTTGTGATGGTGATGTGGGCCAGGATTCACACGTGAAAAGACATCAATTTTTGCAACTGGTTAGGATAATTTTACAATTCGACTTGCTTGCAAAACCTCTGAAGAACAGACCAAACAAGCTTATAATGTTGCAAGGAACTAATAAATAAATATCATGTAAAGAAGAATCATTCATAAATGAAAGATCAGCCCTGTAACGCATCCTATTTGAGATTACACAGATCCAACGGGTCCTCAACTGACAGGCCGCCAGGCCTAACTCAAACGTCCGTTCCACACTGTCATCACATGACCTGACATAACCTTTGACCCCTTCCCGTACATTGGCGGCCTTACCTTTCTTTCGCACCACCTCCTCGGACTCGGGCTTGCGGCTGACGGACACCACCTTCATCAGCAGGTGGTTCCCCCCCTGCCGGATCAGGGACACCACCTGTTTGTGTCCCACCTTGACCACGTTCACCCCATTCACCTGTTTGGGGGGGGAAACGTCAATCAGAGGGGATCTAGGCCGGGATGTGAGCTGTGTCACGCCAACCAGCGACGGATCTGTCAGGGGATTTTAGCTAAAAACAGGAGACTCGACCTTTGAAAGTGGAAGGTTCCGTATCCTCACAGCACGAAAATGTCATTCCCCCCCCCCCCCACCTCGTCCGAGTCACAGAGCGGAAAAGGGGGCGAACGAGAGGGATAGGTTGTTGGGGTTTTTTTTTTTGGGGAGACGCGAGACTGGCATAATGGGGTCGGTAGTGAGCTGTTTTTAGCTCCTCAGAACTAACGGCCAGGCGACGTGGGGAGCTCTCCAGACTGGGATGAGATCATGTGTTTGCGTATGCATGTGCTGTGCGGGTGTGCGCGCGCACGCGCGCGTGCCTGGGCAGATGCATGTATCTATGACTGAGTAAGCTTGTATCAGCAGGCATCCATGTGAAGGTGAGAGCGTGCGGCCGCGTGTGCATGCATGAATGTGTGAGTGCATGCATGTACGTGTCCCTGAGTGCACGTGTATCTAAGTGCATGCATCCATTAGCGCGTGAGAGTGTGTGAGTATTTGTGCACGTGCGATGCGCGCGTTCGTGTGCGCCAGTTATGTGCAAACAGAGAGCGGACGGTACAATCCTTCCGTAAAGAAATTTGCCGCAAGTGAATTGCTTAATTATAAATTTTGGTGTAACACAGTTCCAAACATTATGGATCTCAGTCATTAGAGTGATTAGAGCGATTGATGGCCGTATGTGATGAGTCACAAGGAGGGTGACCCACACAGGCTGCATCTGGTCACCATACTGCGTCTTCAGTCTGTTTACACGCCGCAACCCAATTCACATTTAATCACAAAAAAACACCCGGCTTCCAGATTTGTGCCATTTTAATGCCACATAAACCTTTGGCTCAGCTCATTCAGTTCGTGAGAAAACAAGTTCCAGAGGGAGGGTACTAGTGAAAACAATAAAGCTGTAAACATGGTCTTTCTCTCGCCTCCAGGAGGATTGTCATGACCTTTTTACTGAAAAAGGAGTAGTTTGATGTCTAATTGATTTTTTTTATTCTCGACAGGGGACGACAAACAAGCACTTTAGGACAGAAACCTTGATATTTTAGACTGTGTGGGCTGTGCGGATCAGACCCGAATCTTAGAGCTGCTTCAGAAAAACCCTTCAGGGACTGTCTCTGGGGTCAGGAGTAACACACAGACTGTCTGCAGTCACAGCAATGAATTCAGCACACAGGGCTGATTACCAGCTCCATGGAGTATCGCCAAGGCTCCGCTACTCCTGTCACGACATTCAAATAAGACTGAAACTTGAACTTTTAAGTCTTGGAAACCTGAATAGACGAAATCATAAATGTTTCCTCCAATTTCGATAGCCATTAAAGCCTTCGGAGTTCCAGATCTGATCTTCAAGATCCAGGCAGCGAGACATCAACTTTGTCCCAGGTTAACAAAATGCTCAGCTGAAAGTGTCATCAAAAGCAGATATGGAATACGACCTTTGAACAGTATTCTACTCGTGCATAAATCATCAGAATGCAACAGAACATTGACGGCAGTCCATGAGCATTTGGACAGTGGCTTTGTCTTAACCGTTGAGTTGCCAGCTCCATTTTGATTCAGTAGATTTTGAGCCATTGTATCTAATTGAAAAACAAGTTGAGCGTAAGTTAGCCTGATCCTATCATTTTTAACACTCAGTTGTGCTGTATTAAGCAGAAAAAATCCAATCAGTTCAGTTCAACACATCTTCAAGTGGATACACTGACTCCAAGTGTCTTCGAGCAGAGGCAGTTAAGGGGTTAAAAAGGCCTGCCACTGATCCATGGATCACACAATATTCACAACTGCCCTGAAAAATCTGAAAATATCTATTTTAACCACATATTTTCAAATCCTTCATTTGCAAAGACAGCACCAAAAACAAAATGTGTTCCGCTATCTAAATATGTACAGAATGCACTGTAGGTCCAATTGGGTAGAAATTTTTACCTCGATGAGGAAGTCCCCTGTCCTGAGCCCCGCCCTCCAGGCCACGCCCTCCACATCCACAGACTCCAGATACTGCAGAGCAGGGAAGGCTGGAGTGGGTGTGAACTCCTCGATTGGCGTCTCCGCTGCGAACAGACCACACCCCCAATACCACAGAAATTACTGTTACAAACACAAGAAGCTGTAGTTTGTCTGTAAAAGCCCTCTACATGATGTTTTATAAACAAATTTGCAGAACATAGTATTTTTAGTATGCATCCTAGCTTAGTAAATACGTGTGCATGTACCTCTGTCGGCGTGAACTCTGCATGAAATCAATGGCTGCCTGGCAGGTTATTTATTTGCAGGTTTCTGTTAGAGATCATCTGATGGGCAAGTATACTGTATTTACGAGTGTGGTTTAATCCTGAAAAGCCATTCAGCTCAAAAAAAAAAAAAAAAAAAAATTCTGTATATATATATATATATATATATGTTTATTTTTTGATGTTGATAAATTTACTCCATTTAGGAGCTGCATACAATGCAGAGAATCTTCCCCTTAACTCCAAAGGTGAACAGGCCACACCTAATAATGAAAAAATGAATGCTATAATCACAGAGATCCACTTGTAGGCACAGTTTCGTCTCCTGCGACACCTGACCCGGACTCCTTCAGTACTCGTGAGGCTGCTGACAGTGTTACACGGTTTCTATGCTTGACAGTTATCCTGCTATATCAGCTATCAGTCAGTCATGGTACGAGCCATTGTACAGTACTGCAGAAGTTCTGTGGCCTTCCCACAACAAAGCTGTTTGCGCTATTTCAAGACCCATGGCCACATGACACAATGATGTCACAAACGGCAGCACATGCCTTTCAAGCCTCTCTATGAAGAGACGTATGCAGGCGACATGCGGTATAGTGATGTGTCAACCACATGCAAGGTGCAATGCACAGTACCGTCCAGTGAGATAAGTACTTGCCGGCTTCCTTATTTCCTTTACTAATGGATATTTGAGACCCTGAGAACAAAAGTGGTCTAACTCCATATTTGTCTTTTTCATATTCTAATCTTATAATAATTCATAAGTTGTCAATCTGTTTTGTGCATTAATGGATTAACTCAGCGTAGTTCCTGCACTATACAACAGGTCATATGTTCCACACGCATGAAGCGCTCAGCGCAATTATGGTCCAGAATGAAAAATGAAAAAAATGAGATGGACCACTCATTTTCTAAGGGGCTTATTTGTTGCAGTGAATCGTGTAAGGCCTTAGGAGAAAATCTAGTATCGAATGAAGGGATAATGAATGACCATTTTTTAAATTATTAGCGCATTGCATGTAAAATGCCTACCAAAAAAAAAAAAAAAAACCTAAACAGCAAGCCATATTATGGTATTTTGAATTTGTTGCAGAAAGAAGTATTATTAAACATTACAATGCTTTTCAGAGCTTCTATAATGTGCAGTATACCAGCAGAAAAGCGCTAGTCTCAAGTTACATGGCATTTCATGAATTCATCACTGTTATTTTTTTATAAACAAGATTACCGCAGCCGGCTAACAGACTGGGTCATTTTCTAGACAGGCTGACACGAGAGACAAGTCTTTCATTTTAACGTAGTGCAAGCGCTTATGGTGCAGATTCATCTCCAGGGCTACAGTGTTAAATAACTGAAGTGACAGGAACACAGTAACTGTATTACCGCTGCAGATTGGGAGCGCAGCAGGGGACTAGGAATGCCACAGATGGAGAGGGCATTCCGGAGGTGGAGAGATGAGCACTACGTGATTGTCAAATCACATTACCTACCTCCACGAAAAAAGGGCTGCATTGCGTTTGCCCCATGAAACTTGCAAACTACATATGAGTTTATCAAATGCAGCTGCTGTGTTCAAACCTGTGGAACTGCGGCCATAAAAACATGGCATCTTGGGTTTGAATATTTCTCCCAATATAAGTGTGATGTAGCTTCGGTGAAGCGCTGCAACCAGCAGATACAAAATATGTGTGTAACACTATATGAAAATAAGAAAAAAGTGTGTTTACTGATTTTGAACCAACTTACAAGAAAACTTGAGTGAAAAGCCAGACTGTGATGCAGTAGCTGCACCTGACAGACCCAGGTACGGGTCCGCAGGGTTTATGGGGTCAAATGTTTCGACAGTACTGGAGAGGCAGGCCCCTGTTTTTATGCACAAAGACTTCAGAACCTGTGGGTACTAGAATGGCAGACTCCCTTGGTATTTTAAAAAGCAAACTAAGTTGTTTTTATGGTACGGTATTTTTAATCTGGCTTTTAATTTGAAATAATGTTAATGTTACCATAGTTTTATAAAATGCGTTCATTGGTTTTCACATCATTTTATTTGTTTTCTTTTTTGAGGTTTCAATTCAGTGGCCTAAAGCGCATAGAGCAAAACATTTCCATAAAAGGTGGCGCACAGATGATGTTATGCTGTTATAAAGGGTATCTGTGCATACATTCGCACGTGTGCTTACACGAATGCGTGCGTACGATTGTGGTACTGTGGTCCTAATACGACAGTTGGTCGGGATCGATGGTGGAAGTGGGGCCAAATGGACCAAGCCAGTCCACCTCGGAGGTTGCAGCTGTCGGCCCTGTGGACGCACAGCTTGTGTAGGCCTGTTCCAGACTGTGCTCCCAAACAAACCCTGCGATTCTGGTCCCTTCACTCTTATCACAGCCGATCTTAGTGTTGGCATCGAAAGAACATGCTGCACCTACTCACCACATTTTTCATCCCTCAAAACAAAAGGCTCATTTTACAGTACTGTTCGAGAAAAGACGGAAATCTAACTAGTCACATGGCAGTGAGTATAAGGTGAGAAAGGCAGTAGCAACTGGTTAGGGACTGGTCGTCACGGTCAGCTGAGCAGCTCATGTATACATATTATCGGTAAATGTAGTCCGGTGCGAGGCTCACCGTCTGTTATCTGCATGAGTCTAACCTTGAGTTAGCACACCATGCAGCTCAATAGCTACATGTATTGAAATGTTATGTAGCCTTACAGGGTCAGATTCTGACCTTGGTAAACACTGCTCACCAACGACAAAAACAGCCGATCGGAAAAAAAACCTGAATTATGAACCCCAGAAACGTGCAATTACGGCGAGAACAATCCTAAATATTAATATCAATGGGTGTACAACAAGCTCAAATGTACTATTTCATGTCAAGATGGCACTTTTACATTTGCATTTGACATAAACCAGTGCCGTCAAAAGCACAATGTTATTAAATGTACGACCAATACTTTTCCAATGGGCTACTTGGGGATTCTGTCTTATGATATCTTACGTCTAGAAAATTAGTACATATTTTGCATGTATATTCTGTAATAAGCATTTTTCACTCATTTAGGAAACATAAAGCAGAATCACTGACATGTAGTCATTTTGTCTGTCACTTCTCGAATCTTTACGTCAGGTCACACATTCCACTTATTTCATACGCCAGCCCAGTTTTCTAAGTCTTTGAATCTGTGTTTGGTCTTGCAAGATGTCTCGACGTAATGAACTAACAGAGGTCTGTTTAATTTTTTGCTCATTTTTTCCTAATTAATTTTTGAATTTGTACATATTTTGGTAGTCCTCATATAAATGGTAATACTGTGTGGTAATATCGCCCCCATAGAAAAAGACAGGTTCTGTGAAAAATCCATCACCGTAAGCAGACCCCCTTGGTGAAAACCCAGTTTGCCATTGCCAATCCAATGAGATATTGGAACAATACCGTTAGCTAACTGGTTCACCTTCAGTCTTTTCGCGAACAGTACTGTTCATAGAGAGTGTCACTTTATTCCAGTGTATTGGTGTTAATAGCCTTCAATTTAACTCCACTGACCACCACTGCACTGCACAGTCCGGGTCAAGAAAGCAGCAAATCCATGCAATTTTTTTCATTTCCTGTTATCCCTCCTTCAGGGCATTATATGCTTAACCCACCAATCCAGATCTCTAAATGACTCAGATACTGTGAAATATAACTCAGGTTTCCTCTTAAGTGCTTCAGTTACGATACCTGAGGAAAAACTGTACCACAATGTTTCCCAAACTTCTCCTGGAGCCCCACCTGTCCTGCATGTGTTAGATCTCTCCCTGTGCCAGCACAGGTGAGTCACATGATTCAGGTGGGCCGCCAGGAGAGGTTTGGGAAGCACTGCTGTACCATAACAGTCTGAAGAGCGCATACCTCTGCCTGCACCATCGTTTCTAACCTTTTCTGTGATGTTGACCTTGCCTCGGATATCTAAATCTAATCACAACTAACTAACTAACTAACTAACATAGCCTTCTCACAAGGTTTTATCAAAATCAGTCCGCAACCTTTTCCATAATCCTGCTGACAAATGGATGGAGAGACAAACAATAGAGGGCAAAAGCGTACCCTCTATCAAACTTGTTGGCAGAGGTTTACACGGAACTGGCACCTACAGTATCCTTACCATAACAATGAGTTTACTTTCACTCAAACTGCTCGTTTATAGTAGATGCACTGTTATAATGCAAAATTACACTTTCAATTAGCTCTTACAGGAGGTAACATAAGGCATCGTACCAGGCATTCAGCTCCCAGAAATCTTGGCACGCTAACAGATGACTCACCGCAGTAAGACTTACTGACACAGAGGGACTGGTTGGCAAAGACAGTCGTCTCATACTGAATAAAACCTCAGTGTGTTAACCGCTTAATTTGCTGAAAAAAAAACGTATTTTCTTCAGCAAACTGAAAGTGGAATTATCAGAGGAATCTTTCTTTTGGGCTGACCATTTTCAAGACTCAGATTTTACCATTTAAAAACGTACCATAAAGATGCTCTAGAATAAGATTAAACGTGTTGTCATCTTGCTGTTCCAATTAATGAATATCGGCACATTCAAATTTGTAGCGCAAACAAATGAAATCCACGCAATACAAAACGATAACGTTACTAAAACCCATTAAAATGGATTTATGTCTCTGAGATGTCTGAGGCCAGAATCAAGCTTTCACTTTCAAGTGCCTGACTGTTTGAAGCGACAGTTGGCGGCAAATGACAGGTGTTAGGACCTGTGGGAAAGTGATGGAATCATTCCCAGAGTGAGCTCTGTCCTTGAATGCCACGCGTCGCACAGAGTACATTCGCAAGCGAGAAAATATGCAGAAATGCGCATGGGAGTACCACTCTCCAATGATGCCACTTAAGGCTTAATGGCACTTCTTGCGCGAATGGCTGCACAAACATGACCCGCCGTGGAATCAGAGGGCAGGAAATGTTAGGAGGTTTCGTACCCCGAGAAGCTTTTTCCTCAAGACAAACCAATATTCTCCCAAACTGTAGGGGGCAGTGTCTACAGCAAGCTACATTTTTGTACACACCCCTGTACATCCTACCAGCAGTGGCTCAAAGTTAATTAGCCATTTTCCCCACATCCTTAGCCGCGTAGTTATAAAATTGCAGGTGTGTACGGCCAGACAATTGGAATCCTGGTGAAGTGACGCGTGTGTGAATGTTAGGTCATTTTGGCTGTGTGGACCCTCGTGACTCCTGCAATGTGTCAAGGGCAAATCAAGCAGGAATGTGATTAACCCTTTGATGCATAGTGTACATACAAATTCCTTGGACCATTTGTTGGAATATGGCACAATATTTTGTGTGTGTGTGTGTGTGTGTGTATGTGTGGGTGTGTGGGGGGAGTGCAAGTGGGTGGTTTGTGTGTCCATTATTTTGGACATTATGCTTGTATGTTGAACACTGCCATCCAATATTTTGGATATTATGTATGCGGAGTGACAAAAGTAATGTGAAGTTAAAGAAACCAGGTCATTCATATGCATCATGATCTATCCATATTCTGGACATTGCTCATTTGAGCTATTTACTCGGCATGCGTAATGTCCAATGTTTTTAATAGAGGATGAACTCCAACAAATGATGTATTCCAACAAACAGACATGCATTACACAGGTTATGAGTTTTCGGTTTGTGCTATATTATGTATTTCAATCCCCCAACAGAAAAAAAGTTTGATCAAAATTGAACAATAAAAGACCAGTTCTGACATTTGTCACCTTACCTCTTACCTGTGGATGCAGCCATTTTGATTGTTTGTGGTAAATCATGTGACTAATCAGAGAGGCACCTATTGAGGAAATTATTATCTGGAAATGTCCATAAAATGTACATTTTACATATCATATATATGTACATATCTATGAGCCTAAAGAAAATAAACCCCACTTAACTTATGTCCAAAATATTGGACAACATGCAACAAAGGGTTAACCTCAGTGGACCACTAGCTTCGAGGAGTCTAGAGGTTTTGCAACCCGAGTTATTGTTGCGCAGTTAATGGTGAAAGAGCCTAATAGCCAGAAGCCATTTAATCTGGGGGTATCAGCACTTTTGTACTCCTTAACACATGTTGTGTTGTACTTCACTCTGGATATTGTGCCTGGCAAATTTCTGTAATGTGGGTCTACATTAAGGTAATATAACAACCTCCCTAGGAGACAGCGGGGTACTGCATGGAGATGAAGCTTTCTGTACGCGTCCCTAGTCATCCCCATTAGCGTGGTAAACGTGGACACCCACCATACTGTGGTCTAGGCTTGGCATATCTAAATAAGCAATAAATGCACAACCAAGGGTGCCTATCTATTCCTTATTTAGAGGAAACATTGGCACCAATCTGCATCAGAGCGTGGGAAGGTGATAGGCATCCCAAAAGATGCAGAATACCTCACACATGGCCCATAAGGGAATGCAGGAGGCGTAGAGAGCCGTAAATTTGGGATCGGCAGCGGGGCACATGCAGGACGACAGATGGAGCGCAGGACTCGGTGCTGGGCGAGCCAAGACATGTCTGTCCCCATAAACTGCGTCACAAACAAGGCTGCCCACCAGCTCATGGACTGGGCAACAGGCATGCCACTACCAGGGCTAGCGTTCCGAGATAGACAGAGTCGTGACATGAAGATTCCACAAAAGTCTTGTCAGACGGCCATTTTGTTTCCATCGCGTTATCAGGAACTGTCTTAAAGTGACTATGTTCCATTTTTTTCTCACTTTCTCATTTCTCATGTCCAAACACATTCTCCTCCTGTGCTTGGTGAAAACCATTGCTAGAAGGTTCATTGTTTTTCCTCTGAAATTAAGGCATTTCCCCTCTGAGAAAAGGTCTTTCAAATCCAAAAATTTCCACGATGCGAAACGGCATGGTTTCACATGATGGAAACAAAATGGCTTCCATTCCTACTCGAACCCGGGCCTCCCTTCAGCTTGCCCTCTTGCTGTCCCGATAAACGCAAAGGTTGATAATCCAGGGTTAAAAATTCACCCCTCTGCAGCAATGAGTTCCAATAACCGGGATGATTTTGGAGTGGGACCAGGGTAACTCATTCGGGAGCTGGAGCTAATGAGTGATATCGGTTTAAGGGAGTTTAAGGGAGGAACTAATGCGACAAATGTTTTGCTTCCTGACCCCGGAGACTTTCTTTCCAGCTTTAACAGCAGGACGTTGTAGTTGGTTTGTGACAGCCTGGCAGGAACATTGCACATCCATTAAAGGGACAGTTCAACCCAACACATATTTTCCCCTTTACTTGTGGTGCTCTTTTCCCATCTAGATAGTTTTGGTCGGAGTTGCTGACTTTTGGACACATCACCCAGAAAGATGTCTGCCTTCTTTGGATTAGAATGGAACTAAATGGCAGTCATCTTGTGGCGCTCAAAGCTCTAAAAATTTCATTTGGAATATTGAAAAGCAATACCCTTTTGAAAAATCACGAACCAGTTACTCAAGATCATTCAGAGATCATATCGTCAACAGTTTACTACAGGGACTATTTTTCTTTCTGACAAACTTTATTCCAGTCTATTTTCCTTTTGCTGAACAACACTGGCCACAGAAAGTTTGATCCAATGAAAATAGTTCTGATATTAAACCGCTCACAACACCGTCTGTGGATTACCTTGAGGACAGACGACAAAGTCAATTGCTCGTTCTGTTTCACGTAAGAGAAGGCAAACATTTCCACTGCCGATTTCTCCAAAACTCGGCAACTAAAACCAAAATGATCTAGATGGATAAACAGAATTAAAGATAAGGGGAAAAAAACTTGTTTTTAATTTGGTGTGAACTGCCCCTTTAAAGGTGTTATATGCATGATGGTGAGGGAATTTAACACTGATAAGACAATATGCAAAATAGCGATATATTCACATAATATAATATGCATAATATGCAATAATAATTGCATATTATGAGCGACAGATCAATGAGAAGCAGGTGCAAGATGGGAAGTTTATAATTAAGCATAAATAAAATTCATAAATATACACGACACAGCACTAGAAATCATTACTTTGAGTACAAACCAGGGACTTGACCAACTACTGAACCACATATGAAGACGGACCCAATAAAACAAACTAACCATTAAGTACCTGCACATGGCAATCAAAATGTGTGAAGACCGATACCCTTCGGCTGTGAAATCAAAACTCAGACTTTCATTATATATAACAAAAGGAAGAACCAAAAGTAACGAATGATGTCATACCCGTTTCATTCAGAAGAGATTTAAAATAATTTAAAAATATTTTTCACCCAAAATAATGCTATCCCACAGGAAACTTAGTTGCAGGATGTTTGCGAGCCATTTCTTCCATAGAATCCATATTATATGAGGTGCAATAAACATAGTCAAAATTTTTAACAAGTGGGGAGGCTATTCAGTCAGTCTCATATCAGAGATGAATGCGCTCTGAATATTTGGACAGATTTTTCACCGTTTATGAATTTGTATAGAATAAATGGTACAGAAATGTTCAATCGTGGCTTAATGAACAATTCAAGGACCGAAGAATCCAAATTTCTTCCAAAACCCTCTGACCTTCTTTAAATTGGCTCATCTCATGAGTTGCATCTAAGACTCAGAGCCAATTCTTCCGCCTTCCTGTGTGCAAATCCTCACAATTTAGAAGCTGCTTTTTTGTCTGTTTGAGGCACCACTGCAATCTAAATTCTGAGCAAGGTGCCTGGCTGGTGTTACTATAGTAACCAACACGGTAGGAAAAGATGACACGCTCTCAAGAGGAAGAGATATCAATCTGCCCGGGCGGATTTGAGCGTGGGGGAAATTTATCTGAAGTGCTGCTTTACTGTACACCTATTAGGTGAAAATGGCATTGGTGAATGGTGTGTAGATTCACAATAATGCCCTTACATGCCGTCGAGAATTAAGCCATTGGTGGCCTCTAACCTACTGCCATGTTTGACTTAGAGTGTTGCTGGATCATTCAAGAAATAAAAAGAAAATAAGCCGTTGGGCCCTTGAGCAAGGCCCTTAGCCTAACACTGTTCCGGGACAGATTGGCCCCTGCTTCGTCAAATCGAATGACAGTTGGTTTGAAAAAAGGGGTTGACAGGTCACTGTAATGCTACATGATGAATCAGCTCATAGTGCACTCTCCTCTGGCAGAGAGGCCATCTGAATGGCTAAGATAAGATGAGGTGTTAGACCAATCAGTGAGCTCTCAGGGTGCAGCAGTGAGGCCACGAACCCAATCAGTTTTCTTAGTGCAGCAATCCACAGCTGTGGCGGCCTTACTGCTCTGCTAAAAGCCTACTCATTTAGCATGGTGGTTAGCATGGCTAATCCACGCCATGGAGATTAATGGCCTCGCCTGAAGCCATTTGTATTCTCATAATGCCCGTCAGGGTCACATGGATGAGGATGTCTGTGGTTACTGGAAACGACAGGCTTGATTATTGATGACCAAGCTCAGGCAAGAGATGGAGGTTTTTGGGCGCTGTGAAGCATGGTGCCACAGAGGACTGGAGACACTAATGGCCAGACATTAGCATCAGAGTGTCAAAGGAGGCTAATACACTGCAGGTCTTCGGAGCTCTGAGGAATGGTTTGGATACAGGAACACATCAGAGCTGAAAAATGTAAAATAAAAAAAACAGCCAAGATGTTTGTAGAGGAACTCATGCCCAACCAAGTGCTACAGGCCTCTGGAGCAGGGCTAGTCCTGGTGTAAGTAGCACTTCAATGAATGAGGAACACATATATTTGATGGAGGTCAAATAGGCAAAATCAGAAAGCAACAGACTTATCCCAGTTCATTTCATTTGGAAAGACCATACCCAGCGAACAATAAAAAACGTGCATGCTTTGGACCCCACCAAGCTTTGCTGCATGTTCATCACACAACACAGGAAAAGGTGTTTCCTTATATTGTCGCGTGGAACCAATCTGCACATCATCTGCCTCGGCTGTAAACTTGCGGCTCGCACTTATTATTGTACTAACACCCAGGTCAGACACCTTCGCTAATTCCCAACAACATTAAGCTTCCAACACAGCTAAAGAGAGCTGAGGAGAAATCAAACGTGGCAGCCTCAGTCACACATTACCCTGATAATGACGGCCAAATCCAGACACGTGCCGTACGTTTCACGGGATTGAGGGTGGAGTGAGGTGGACACAGGAGTGTGAGGACTTCCATTGTCCATCTTTTTACCTTAATTTAACCCGAGAGGCTACTTCAAAACAAATTCTAATTTACTGGGACGGACCAGAGAAAATGCCGGACCAAG
The DNA here is from genome assembly GCA_029721435.1 of Gymnothorax reevesii. NCBI lineage: Eukaryota > Metazoa > Chordata > Actinopteri > Anguilliformes > Muraenidae > Gymnothorax > Gymnothorax reevesii. The sequence continues at coordinate 18,250,510 of CM056579.1, forward strand.
TGGACAGTTGTAAGTTGGGAGAGCATGGAGAGAAACAGGGGTAAAGGTCCGACAGTGGTTTTTTTGGGGGTAAAGCGCATTACACTGGAGTCATTCCCAAATTCATCACTCAAGATATGAGCCATAATCCCAAATCCTCAGTGGTTTGAACCAGTGGCTCGACAGGTGCCACTTGAGGAGCCTTCCTTTCCTCCATTGTTTGAACACTGACAGATCTGACAGAGGGCAGAAGCCCCAGCTTACATTATCCACAGAGTCAACAGCCCGGGGATGAGCAGCACACAAAAGAATAATGTATTAAACATCCTGTGGCCTGATACTCAGGAGAGAAACCGACCTAAAGAACAGAGGCAGCGGGTTTCCTTTACTCCCGTCAATTGTAGCCATCTCACCGGTGGGACAGTGCCGAGACGCGAGCTGGCCAATCAAAACCTGTGCCTCTGTCACCGTAAACTTTGGACAATTCTGAGCAATGAGAAGAATAAGATGCTTTACAAGCATGAAACTGCACTGACCCACGGCACATAATACTATCGTGTCACACCGTATGTCCCCGCCAGGCGTCTATGCTAAACGTCCCTGAGTGACCAAAATTTCAAAGGTATAGAGAACAGCGGCAGTTTGCGCACAGTGAGAAAAAAAGACAGAAGCCACTTGATTGGCTAACCAAACAATATGAGGGGCTCAGCCAATCAGTGAGCCTTGAGGGTCCAACAATGAAGCCACAAGCCAAATCCGCTTTAGTACTCCAAAAACCACTAGCGGGGCAGTCTAACTGCTCTATACCCTGGTTAGATATCATTCAGCCCACGTAATTCAGTACTGCGGTCTCATCGGAAGGACGGTGCTAACACGCGTGTCTGGAGTCACGTCTATATCTGTACATCTGTTACTGTATGGGCTGTCACGTTGACAAATGAAAAGAACAAGGCTGAAGTACGCCTCCGCCTTCCATAGCTTCATGCGAAAAAAAAAAGAAAAAAGCTGAGCTTTAGTCCCCACGCGTAGCTGACGTGATGTGACCTTGACCTTTGACCCGATGACCTCCAAAACCTAATCAGCTCAGCTACCCTCTAATCAGTAACTAAGCCTAATTTGGTCATAATCTGCCCCCTCCTTTGGTAGCTATTGCAAACTCAAGCTATGCGTGATGGACGAAGGGTGTGCCGGAACAACAAATGACTGGAAAACAGCATGCTACCTACTCACTGTGTACAAAGGGGGCAAAATAAGTTGCAAAAAAGAAAAAAAAATTAGACAGTCAGTCGCCTGCTGGTCAATGTGTATCCCTGAACCCTCAAAGGCAATCGCTCCCAAAATCGATAAACTTCGTGACCTTACCACACACAAAGCTCACACTACATATGAAATGAATCAGTTGAATTTTGCAGCCTGAAGAGTGCTCACAAGCAAATGTCTATGGGCACGGCAGCGGACGAGGCGTGACGATTGCAGATCCATAGCATCTTCGACTCGTTCGGGGATACAATAAATTGCAGGTTATGCGCCAGGTCTGACTTTAGTCATGTTTAAAGTTAATTTTGGGACCAGTTACAGTTATTCAGTTGAAACTGCTATCCAAAGTGGGTAAGACTTTTGTGCAGCTATAGATTTGCCTATAAGGAGCTGAAAGACCTCTCTAAGAGGTCAAATCACTGCATGGATCTCACAGTGGTTAGAGAAAGGCTTAAGCTACTAACCCTCTGTGTCCCAGAGAAGCACTTTAGCTCAGGGGTATTTAACCTCATCTAGAGACTGGTTTGGGAACAGGCTTTCATTCCAGCCATCATACTAGCATCCAACCCACAGTCTTTACTGAAGACCTTGATGAGTGGTATCGTGGTCAAAATTATAGCCTGTACCCACACTTACCTTTCCTGGATAAGGTTACATTTTTTTTCATATTCTAGGACAATGTCACGTACATATTCTATATCCGCTAGTTGCAGCATTTCACCAAAGCTACATCACACTTATTTCGAGAGAAATATTCAAACTCAATATATCATATTTCTATGGCCACAGCATTACATAAAATGGAAAGTACCTACATCTTGAACATCATTTCATGCATCATTCCCGGTAATTCAACAGGACATAAAGTATTTGGGATCATTGGAAATCTTGGGATCTCCGCTAGAATTTAAAATAGGCCTGAGGTTCCACAGGTCTGAGTACAGCAGCTGCATTTGATGGACCGTTGCAATGGTCCGCAGATTATCCCGTGTTGACAAATTTGGGTAGAGGCATGGTGCTCTTCTTACCTTTCGCTCCTCGCAGCACGAAGCCGAATCCCTCGTTCTCCTTCTTCTGTAGAACTGCATTCTTCTCCTCAATGATGTAATCACTGTGGGGGTGAGCATACAGGGTCATCAGGCAAAAGTAAAGTATCATCCCGCGGCAGAAAGGCAGGGCAGATCATGGGATGGCCGTATGTCAGTCCTAGACGCCCACACACAGTATCAGACAGATGGGCGCAATGAGGCCCCTGAATGCCCAACCCCCAAATATCCGCCACCTCCCCCTAACCTACTCCCAACAGCCAGCCAATCAGAGGAAACTAGCAAAAAAAAAAAAAACATAATCTTCAGGTGAAAACCTTCAATGAGCTATCTGTGGTAGTCCAGCACAAACTCGCCTACAGTGTGTCAAAATACTAAATACACGAAACTTACATTATGTTTGAGGAAATCAACAGGGAAAATACAAGCACAATCATTCACAACCTCTAGTCTTCCAGCAATGTATTTAGCATAAAAAGACAAAAGGACAGCTGAAGTAATCTATTGGCAAAAATAAATCAAGGGCTATCAAGGCCAGGCTAATTGAAACCTTTGAGAAAAGACAATGCTGCCTGTTGATGCTGCCACTTATAAAAAAAATACATAATGAACATGACTGGCAGAGAGACCCACATAAAGGGAAAGAGAGAAATTTGGAGAGACAAACTTATTTTAACAGCCTAAACAAAACAAATGCCTTTATGATCCATTGCTGCTCGTCTCTTTTTTTTGGAAGCAGGTTTTTCCCCTTTATTTACTTTGCATTTACTGCACTTCAATTTGCTACTGCTCATCTCTTGTGCCAGTAATTGCATGGGCAATCTGCAATAAATAAATGCACATTTTTGCCTCTTGTCCAAAGGATGCTAAGGTAGACTCCAGCGCCCCTCGTAACTCCAAACAGGGATAAGCTTTTGCAATAATAGATAGATGGATGGATGGATGGGTGCGTGACAATCTAAGATCAATGTTGCCATGTCAATGAAGGTAATTTGAACTTGGGTGGGGGGGGGGGGGGCGAAAGAAGAAGAAACACAAGGAGTGAGAGACAGATAGAGGTTGGGAGAATGAAAGAGGGAAGGCATTTAGAGGAGTAAAAACCACAACGCACACACAACCAGATAGTGGAACAGCATTCCCAACCATATAAGATCTGCCCCCTCCATAGAATATTTTAAATCCAGGCTCAAAACGTATTTTTATTCACTTGCATTAGAATCCTATGGTTGTGGCTAATGTTTGACTTGTGTCTCTCCCCATTTATTATGTGTTTGTGCCTATATGCTGTGGTAGTTGTTGTTTATGTTGGTGTCCTTTGCATTTATGATATTAGCTATCTGCTCTGCTCTGTACAGAACTTTGGTCAATATAGGTTGTATATGTGCTTTCTAAATAACTCTGATTTGATTTGAACCAAATATCAGTCATAATACACACACATACACACACACACACGCACTCTTAGTGGATCCTGTTCTAATTAGCCATTACACTCTCTCTTCGCCCTCTGACAGGCAATAACATAAGGATGCATGGCATTAATGAGTACAGGATCATGCCATTCGGTCTCCCCACTGCCCCCTGTTCTGACATGAACCATCTGCTCTGAATGGCCGAGCCTGGATAAGGTGAAGCACAGGCTGTACATACAAAATGACTCACTGTGAGTACAGTGGGAGATCAGGGGAATGGGAGGGCTGAGAGAGAGAGGGAAAGTGAATAAGAGCAGGGGGCAGGAGAGAGAGAGAGAGAGAGAGAGAGAGGGAAAGAGATAGATAGTTGGACAAACTTAGAAAGTAAGACAGAGAGGGGAAGAGAGAACTCACTGATCTTAATGAAATTCCATGTTTAAAAATGTAGTATAGCATGGTGTCCATAAGAGCAGAGTGAGAGAGAGAGAGGGGGGGGGGACAGTATATAAAGTACATAGAGGTCCATGTGTACTGTATTTATTCAGGGAATCAATAATGAAAGGCTGTCAGGCTTACATGTCTCTCTCAATATTTAAACGCCCACAAGTATCAGATTTATTTTTGAGGGCATAAATTCTTCATCATCAAGACAGCCATGTTTCAAAAGAGCTCTGAAAATGGTCTCACTTAAGGACGTTTTTGGAATAAGCATATAGAGACAGCTTAGATAAGCTTTAAGATTTTGACAACGAGAAAATTAGGAGGCTCTTGGAGACAGGCTGTGTAAACCAGTAAATTACCATCATATTAAATTGCTTTCATAATGGGTTGGAGTAAACATAAAGCTGCTGTCTTTTCAATGTAATCAATTCGTGCATAAAACAGCATTTAAGTGCCTCTTTTTGAGATATATAGTCAAATCCAAGTTAGAAATTTTTTCAGAGGAGTACCACAGAGCAATTTTACACAAGACCGTATTACTGTGATAAACAGGTGACTGACAACTCTCCAAATAGATTTTGACTTAGCTAATATTGTTAAAATGTTAAAAAAACTGAAAAGAAATTCTTTGAAAAAACAGAAGTTACAAGTTAAGTTCTGTTTCTGGCAAGGTCTTCAAATACCACGTCCTTCAAATTTTACGTTTTTAAGTACTTTAAGTAAGTATTAAAGTTCTGTATAATCATGCAGCTGATATCTCACATTCATCGCACATGGAGTACACTCCAATATACAGAACCAACCCCATCTAAATATATTCAGCGTGTCCTGGTTACAGCATACCGAGCAGGATCCGATTAGATTCCTATTAACTGAGGCGTTCTCAGGATCGTACGTGCAATTAGCTTGTTTCCATTGCCATTCATCGCAAGGGAACCTTCTCTTTGATTAACTCCTGGTATATCAGGAGTGACAGAAACCAAATTGGACCATGATGAACCAATTACACCAATTAAGGATGATTCAATTGTGAACACGCAGCATCTTGCCATGAATAAACCGGTTCTCTCTGAGAAGATAACCATATGACACTTAAAACAAAATAGCCGACCTTCATCTTCGCTTTTTTGCTGCTTGAAGGATCTGCTGTGGGAAAGCCTAAAGCCGATTTCCAGGACTAAGCCGCAAAAGGAGTAAATATAATTCTAATCATAGATTAGTGACTTCACACCTAAGAGGGTCATCGGGGTTGAGTTCACATCATTTTTGGAGGGCTTTACGCCACTACTCTTTATCATGGCCCTTGACCTTTCAACCAACCTTACATTTCATCTCACATTGGCGGTCAGCTTCACGGATAGTTCCCTTAGTGCTCAAAGTCAGTAATATTTCCCTTAGTTGTTACTTAACCTGGAGGCGAGCTCATGTCCGGGGAGCTCGTGAGCAGGCGTAGATCATGCAGGGAGATCTCAGGAAACGTATCCCTGACTGCAGAGTCAGGGAAGTTGGCGGTGATGACATCACTTCCCTCTTCTGCAACAATGCATTTGTGGGATGTGCAGTTCCCAAATGGCCCAAATGCTGATTAAATCCATCGACTCCAATGGATAATAAGACAGGCTACAGTGAAGGAATAATTGCTCATATCAATTAAGTTGAAATCTTGGATGTCGACGGATTTGGAAGTCCATGATATCTCATCTATTTGAGTGACAGGGCAGCGGCTCGTATAACGGGACTTCAATTGAGCAAGCGGATATCAACAGGCCAGTTCAGACAGCCTGCCAGTGCCGTTGACTGCCGAGCCAAAATTATGTCACTCATCTCCTTTTGTTCTCCTGAGAGTCAAAATAAATCACTCAGGGAACCATCAAGATTGCGCTTTCACAAAATTCTATCCAGTGCTGGCGAAAGAGTGAGATGACCGGCATCAACTGACATTGTATAAATGGTCAGAGGCAGAAAACGTTTGTCCGTTGAAGAGGAGAGGGAAACGCTCCGGTAGAAAGAGAGAGCACATCTCTGATAGCTCTTTGAAGTACCTCAATACTCCGAATCATTTCCGCAATTGATGCGTCTCACTGTTGATAGTAAAGGAAAAAGAGGTTAAAATGAATGGTAGCTTTGAAAATGATAAGCTATCACAGCCTCAAATGACATCGAACACCAAAGATCTTCGCAAGGCTTGCTGACGAGAAATCGCAATCGTGCGACGAGTTCTCAGTAGCGTCCTCAGATTTTCACACTGGCGACTTCTCTGGTCACGTATCTATAAAATAAATGGGCTGTGGCCGTGAGATGCCTATTCACAGGAAACAATCCCGTCCGCAGTCGATACAAAAGGCGCAGGCTAAATTGCTTTATAGAGTCACTAAGTCCCTTCTGACGACTGAATGCTGTGAAAAAAGGAGTCGAAAATCATGCTACTCTCGGCTGGTATAGTCGCCAAAAATGTGAAATAGCCTTATTTTGACCTTTGCTCTACAGTTTATTTTCATAAGCTTGCCCACTTGTTCTCGACAGCCTGACCGCCATTGCACAAGTGCTTCCAAAATGGATTTTGACTACCTTCTATTCACGGCGACACGGGTAAGAATACAAAGTTCGCTTCCAGCTTCAGCAGGGCCAATTGAGATGCAAGTCGTGAGCGCGAAAGCCCATTACAAAAAGCTATTTGCTCACCTCGCGTCTCCACCCGATTAACGTGCGACAGAGCCGACCCAATTGTCTGTATTTCATCGAGTCAGAAAGGTCACCGACGAGTGGAGATGCATGAATAAACTTGCTGTTAAGAGTTGGTGGTGGACAGTTTATGAAGTTGGCTGCTGTATACATGCTTCTGTAGTCCTTCGGCAGCCTATAACCATTTCCAATTCAGGGATTATGATCCAGTTCTGAGTGCGTTTGTGTCTGTGTATACAGTGCAGCCGTGCATGTGTTTGAGTACTTGTGTGATGGTGCCAATTCAAGTGTTTACATTTGCTTGAGTGCATGCAGATGTTTGTGCAGTATGCGTGCATGCGTTGATTTGTTGGTATGAGTGTATGGATGTGTGTATACGTGCTTGTGTGCCATGGATAGATTGTGGGCGCATTTGCAGGTGCACGCGTGTGTGTGTGAGCGCATCTGAATGTTTATGGAGAATTTCTGCACGTGGTGGTTTGTTGGTATGAGTGTGTGGACGTATGTGTACATGCTTGTGGACCATGGACAGGCTGTGGGCGCATGCGCACGTGCGTGTGTGTGTGTGTGTGTGCGCATGTGAATCATTGCGCAGAATGTGCGCATGCGCTTAGTTTGTTTGTATGAGCATACGGATGTGTGTGCATGTGCTTGTGTGTCATGGACAGGTCACGGGAGCATGCGCACGTGCCGTGTATGGGTGCCGGCTTGCATCTCTGTGGGTGCACGTGCATGCGAATTTGTGTGTGGGTGTATGGCTGTGTGTGTGTGTGTGTGTGTGTGTGTGAGTGTGAGAGAGAATGAGTCTTAAGTACGTGTTTACAAGCCCAGTCTGCAATCTGTACCAGTCCTCCCCCACTCTATACCACACCACCCACACACACATCCACACACAACTATACAACACGACATCCAACTGGGATAAAACTCCCATCATGCATTGCGTAAGAAACTGGCAGAGAAACAAAGACGGCCACTTCACTTGTAGAAAGGGGTCTAAACAAATGTAGCAATAGAACTCTTCCAAGCATTATTGATTGCTTTTCCCAGTTAAGGCACAGTCCTACATTAAATATTATCAGCACTGGGCACTACACTAGAGAGTAAGACCAGCCTCATTTCATTGGCACAAATTCGAACTACCAGAGACTGTTCTAGACAGGGAATAAGCTGAGCCCTGGTATGTTTGTTTTCTGAGAGGAGAGCTGTAGTGATAGGAACTTGGTCTGAAAGAAGGACGCCCATACGAGAGGCATCACATATCTCTGCGTTCCCCTATTTGCATTTAAAGAGGGTACTTGCAGCATGCACCAGTCGTGAATGCAAATGAACTGCTCGTCACTTCATTTAAGAAGGAGGCAGCGCCGTGCACAATTTAACCAGTGAAGACTTCAACCAAGGAAAAAGCTGACAGAGCACAGGTTATTATCGTCTTTATTCTTGGGGTCACAAAAGTTGCAGACAGCTTGCTGATTAGGTTTACCAGACCCCATCGCTGAACAAGAGATGTAAGAGGGTGATCTACTACTAGTGTGGCGACACACCGGCCACTAGATGGCAGCAGAGTCACAGTGTAGAGCCCCCGAGCCACAGCAGGAGCCAGTTGAGGGAATTGGAGTGTGTTATGCATCGTCAGTCTTGGGTTTAACTCAGATTTCTTGTTTGGTTCCAACGGAGGGGCTTGGAAATTCGGAGAGACTAATTGACTCCCTGTTCCCCACTGTTCTGGAACAGGCTGAGAACATGTGAATGAGGTCTGAAGTCTCAAACAGGTAAGTGGCATTAAGCGCAGTCACTACGGATTCATTTCCTTCAACAAACACCTGAACATCAAACCACGACAGGTACAGCCCATATCATTTCATCTCAGAAATTCAAGATTTTGTTTTTGATAATGATGGGGATGAGGAAGACATTAATGAAAAGAAATTTTGCTCCTGCATTGCATGCAAGCATTAGGCAATCATTTACAGATTACACTAACAAGGAACACGGGTTGGATACGGCTGCGTCGCCTGCCATGTTTGTAATGAAGTAGCACAAGAACATGCTGTTATGAACTGACTGAATTTGAAAGTTAAACTGATGCATTGTCTCCATGTTAATTTTACTGTAAGTAGAGTCCTGTGCGCATTTAACTGTGGTTTACAGTTGACATTTGCGCTACCACTGTTACAAACTGATTGTAAAATTAGTAAAAATAATTGTTAAAAAAAGGTGCCAGTTGAAATAACTGGCAAAAAAAGGAGCCAGTTTGTAACTGTACGGGAGCAAGAACAGCTCCGTGAACACGTGTTCAGCTTAACCAAGTTCCCTGTTCCCTGTTCGAGAGCAGGCAGTGCGAAACGCCCTGAGAGATGGTTGAGCTCACTGAAAGATCAGCGCTGTGATAAGCGAGCCCCCCGAAGAGCTCATCTTCCCCGAGCCCCGTCCATACACCGCGACTCTTGTGCCTGACCTGAGCCCGATAGAGGCATTCTCCCATTGACCAAGTGACACGTAAAAGGCTTTGATAAGTAAGTCTATTTTAAATACATCAGCCAGCACACACACATGTAAGACTGTAGACAGTGGGTCGCCCACAGGTGGACGTGCATCCCCGGATGATCTAAAGCAGTCACTCCAAAGACTGAGAAGCTTTGTGACCGAACCACACACAAGGTCCACGTTAAATATGAAACGGATCTCTGAAGACCTGTGACCAGTAGAGCGCTCACAAGAATTCTCTACAGATGCGGCGTAACGATCGCTGATCCTTCCCCGACTCATCATCCGGGGAAACAATTACGCAGCAAAGATGAGATCTACAACCCCAAATCAGAAAAAGTTGTGATGGAATATCGACTTCAGATTAAAACTGAAAGCAGCAATTTGTAAATTACATTCGACCCCTATTAGGTTGATAAAAATACAGCAGCACATTATTTTGACATGATTGACAAGATTATTTTCAAAATAATCGGTTCTTTCAATTTGGAAAAAAAAGAGGACCATTAATTATTTATTTACAGTTGCCAGTCCTTTTCAAAACACTTAATAAATGTTTCATAGATTAAAAAAATGGTCTAAAAACACTTTAATAAACAGTAAAGAAACCAAGAGATCAGACATTTCAGATGTAATTTTGTCCCATTCATTGCAAACAAGTATCAAGGTGTGCAACAGCATAGGATCTTTGTTGTTTAATATTTCAACAAGTGCCACACATCCTCTACCAAGGACAGCGGAGGACAGGCCAGTCCAGTATGACAATCTCTTCCTCTGCAGCCATGGCTTTTTAAATGTATACAGCAATTGGTTTTGCCCAAACCTGTCGAAATGTGCACGGGCGTCCAAAAAAAAGTATTGATGGCAGAATGTTTGTTTGCAGTGTATTTCAGCCAAGTGGGCAGTTCAATTAAAAATGGGAAAACTGGTGCTATACCAGAACAACTGGAAAATGGAATAAGCACAGTTAGATACATCCATCCATGCACTGTCAAACCGGCTAACCTCTGGCCAGGGTCGTGGGGGATATCCCGTTGGATGAAAGGCAGGAATATACCCTTGGAAGTTTTGCTGATGCACAACAGGATGCACAATCGCACACTCAAGCCTCTCAGCACTGTAGAGTCTTCACTGAGCTGAGTGATAGCTTATTGTCAGTGGGGAAGGGAACAGGAGGACCCCGAGGAAACCCATGTGAACACGGGGAGAACATGCAAACTCCACACAGGAAGGACGCAGGCTGGAGTGCGACTTGGGAACTTCCTGCTGTGAGGCAGCAGTGCTACCTCATGCTCCACCGTGCCGCCCATAGATAACGGGATTTGAGCATGCAGGGAGAGTACTTACCTGTAGGAGGTGAAGTTGTCGTAGGAGCCCACAGTGTAATGCCTGAACAGCCTCTTTGTGCGGTCCTCCCTCGTCTCTGCACACAAACAACAGACCTGGTGTCACCGAACAGGGGAGACAGCAGCGCCACAGGAAGCCCTTCTTCAACGCAAATCTCATATCAATGGAGAGATCTCACAACCCTTAATGATCATTGAATCTTAAGGCAACCCCGCTGGCTCGAACTATCTTTCAACTGTTTTAGCCGGTCAACCAACTGGTCACAAGCTCACTGACCAATGTAATCAGGTTATGATTGACACCAACTATAAAAGCTTAACCAGCTTTGCTCAGCTCTGCCGAGTGAGAGACTACCTCTGACCGATTAGAGATCAGCTTTGACCAGTAAGAGACCAGCTTTGACCAGTGAAAGACCAGTTTTGACTAATGGGAGACCAGCTTTGACCAATGAGAGACCAGCTGGACCCATGAGAGACCAGCTTTGACCAGTAAGAGACAAGCTTTGACCGGTAAAAGACCAGCTTGACCTGTGAGAGACCAGCTTTGGCCATTGAGAGACCAGCTTTGACCAGTAAGAGACAAGCTTGACCTGTGAGAGACCAGCTTTGACCAGTAAGAGACTGGCACTGACCAGCTACAGTCTGGCTCTGACCGGCTAGAAGTGTCATAAACACTGCTTAGACCATGATTAACTAGAATTCCAGCATGTATTATTGCAAATTTAGTATAACCGCACAAGAGATCAACAAACCCAATAGATGGGTTCGCCGACGATGTGACAATCGAGGTGTGTATGCAGCTTCAAGGCAGAAAGGACTGTTTTTGAAGAGAGCACCGTAGTATTTAATCTTATTTCTGTGGCCACATTGGAAATAATGATCTGTGTCTGAAAACTTGTGTCCATGCAAGCTCTCAGATACACTCGGTTTCCTCAGGACTCTTCAAGGAAGACCCATCCCATCATTAAAAAAAAAAACAAAACAGCGCAGGAGACACAGGGGTATTTGACCATATGATTGGGCTTTATTGCCCCAAAAAGTCATTTTGGCTAAAATAAAGTAAAACTGTTGAATTCGAAAATGAACTTGTCATAGCAAATGGGTTAAATGCAACGTCCTCTGCCTTGAAGCAGAGCGCACATCATCTCTATTTCTAAACACACAAACCCAGTGGAAAACTCCTGCTAATGCCTTGGGTGTCATGAAAATAGCAGACATCACCTTAAGAGCCAGGGCATCTAAACCATAATACTAAGGCAAGAACAGGATGGCGGGAGGTGGGGAAATTTTCTTTTCCCTGCCTTCGGTGTTCAAATCCAACCTGAGGTAAACATTTTCACACTCAAAGAACATCATAGTTGGCAAATACAGAGACATCATGTGGAAGAGCTACATCTGGATTATGAGGTGACAGATTGTCACAGAGAAGAAGCAGTGGTGTGACATGATAGTTTCAAAAGTAAAATATCACACTATCATTTTATTCCAAAAACCCAGCTTGGCTAATTCACCAAATAGTGAGTCATGAGTAGGAGACACACAGGGCATGACTTTGATTGTCCAGTACCTGAACTTTACACCCCAGGAAGAAAGCCCCATGACGGACAGAGGTAAAGGACATACTCTTCATGATACAGGCTGGAGTACTGACATTTACACTCTGTAGATTGAGTCTGAATTCTAACCTTGAAGTTCTGCCGTCACGACAGCATCTGTGTAACGTAAACAGTGTTCACGAGGCCTCGTGTTGGGACCAGTCATTCACAGAAAGCGTCTTTGTGACAGTTTCTCTATGAAAAGCACGATACAAATAAAATTGAATTGAACTGAAAACAGAAAGGACTCTCGTCAGCCACCAGTCATAATAGAGTTGCACGCAGTGTTATGTGACAGTCAGATTAAACACTCCCCGTAAAATGCCCAGAGTTACCTCTTCAAAGTTCACAGGAAATATGAGCGCACATTGCAGGTTTGCATGCAAAGGGAAGCAGCCAAATAACTGGGGAGAGGCTGCATATATGACCTGATCTGTTTTGTCAATGGACTGTTATAGACAAACGCTACTCCTCTGCTTAGCAATTGGCGATTAAATTTTAGTTTGACTCTCCTGGCAAAACTGAATTAGTACACACTCTCACAGGTCAAAACAGAATCAGAACCAATAAAAATATTATTACTTAATGTGATATGCTACAAACAGAGAAATGGCACAGCACACGACAGGGATAAAACTTAAAAGCTTCCGGTTCTTCTGGATGGGACAACATCACAGACAAACATTTTGATTAATGACACAATGGCCAAGAAAGAGATACTTTCTTTTCGAAAGCAAAACAACAAGAATGATTAATTCATGAGGTTTCAAATGATCGATGTCACTGTTGCCAGCATTAATTTTCACACTGTCATTTACCAAGAAAAACCAAAAACTCACTATTTAGAACCACAAAGCAGAAACTGAGGAACACAAAGGGAGCCTCATTTTGCAGCAAGGATGCAAAGATGTGGTGTTGTGGTCAATAGAGCCCTCAGTGCACTCCAGAAAAACTGTACATCCTATCCACTGTAGCAAACCAGATACTAACAGTACACCACATGCAGCACTGTAAACATTTCACAACAATTTGCACATCTTTTCAGTCTTATTTCAGAATTTTCTACAGTAACACATTCATATTCAGGCGGAAAAACACAGACTCGCAGCAGCTTATTTCAAGATGCATGAATGCCAATCAACTCTCCATGATTTCTGGGCTTATTTGCATAGGTTATCGTGGCTGATTGCTGTGAGACAGGAAAATATAGAATTTTCAGAGTTTCCTGACAGTCTGCCAGTCTATGTAAATAATGCCACATACAGATCTACAGACCGACAACTGCTTTCAATCCTGCAGCAAGTAAGTCGCTTTACTACACACAACAGCAACATCAACTTTGTGTAAACAAAGACTAACTATAAAAACTTGGTCTTAGAACCAAAATAGATTTGCTTCATTTCTCTCTCTCTCGAAGTTCACTCTCAGTGCTAAATTCAGTGCATCCGATATGGGTCCCTGAGGAACACCAGAAAGAATGAAGCTTTAGTGAGGCAATGCCACAGGCTTTGGATTTTCATTGTGGCCGGGGAACAGAAGGCTTTGCGTAGGTTTTTCTGAAACAGGTAATACCGCAGCATCGTGCCTGCCCAGCAACATCCTAGTCGGTAAATGCAAGAACACAATCACCCTGGCTTGATGATCAACACATGACACTGTGATCAGCGATCATCACCGACCCATTAGCAAGTTAATTAGGACTGAATGTCCTGTTCTGTTCCATCAAACAACCCCATTCTGCATGTTCCTGCATGGTTTATAGAAGTCCAGGAATGCGTTCCCAAAAATGCCAGCCCGGCCAGCCAATAGCACCAGCTGTAGTCATGTTTATGAACAACATTGATTATAAGTGGATATATATTTCTGTTAACAAGTTTTTTTTGTCCTCTCAACCGTCCCGATACTGCAGGCTGACTGTACTTTACCAGTGTTAGGCATAAGCTGTCAAATTATCCATGATTATGGCAGCGGTAAGCGGCTGGATTCCTCCGGAATGCTGTTTTCAGTCGCTATTCTGCTAATTAGCATGCAGGAGTTTTGGCAGAAGGCACTCGGTAATCATTTCAAGTTAATATTTGGAAATTGTGAAAGGAATGACCAATTACAGCTCTATTATCGCACACACAAAGCCCCCCCTGGGAATGCGCCATTAGTCATAGCAGAACTGAAAGAATGAGCCACAAAGCCAATTTCCACTTCCTGTCACCAGCACAAAGGAGCAAAAACACATTTCCTGGCGCCGATGTTGGATTTTTCACTATCTGAGCAATTAATTAAGTAATGCCTTGTTAATCACTTATGAAATAATAATAATAATAATAATAAAAAACAGTCACATTAATTTCATAATAATGTTTGGTTTGAAAAAAACTTAATGAAATTACATTAAGTCAGCATTGTTCGGGTCGTAATTCATTAGTTATATCTGAGAAGTTGAAGAAAGCCACGATCCTAATGCCTACGGCATGAATCAAAATCGTTACTTATGTTTTCTCCTGATGCAACATCCAATGTTTCAGAAATCCATTTCTTTCTATTACCAGTAGTGATTCTGACATCAGCATCGAAATGTTCAGTTAAGAGTATTCAATTACCAGCGAGAGTGGAGAATGTCTTAAAAACGGTATTCTACTGTGATTTATTTGGCAATCATGTCCATGGACCATCCCATTCATCCACATTTTAGGCCAAGGTTTCCACTTTGATTTCGATATGAAGGGAGTAATATAGCCCCACAGAGGGGAAAATCTCGGCAGAGAGTGGTGTATCAAACCAACAGAGGCCCACGTTTGGCAACAGACGCGCTGACCCTTGTGCTCAGCGGAACGCGCTTTTGGCTGTGAGGAAGTCTAATTAGTTTCTGCCTTCAAAGCGAATGGCACCGCAGAGAACCCACAAAGCTATCACCGTTCCCACAGATGGTTTTTACCCCAGCAGCATTAGCGGCTCATCAGCACCCCCGTACGAATGACTCATTACTCCAGACAGCCTGTCTGGCGCCCCCTAGTCCCAGGGGTGTTCAATGACACATTTAAATGCCCCAGTTGCCGACAGGAAAGGACGGCACAATGACTTCAAATGGCGAGCGACCGACTGCCGCCATCGCTTTGAAACAGCAGATGTTTGTGACAGCGGTCCACCGAAATTTTTCCACAGCCTTTTCTGATAAGCGCAATAAAACGAACGCCGTCACACAAACAGCAAATATGCCAGCTGGCGTTCAACAGCTCCTACGCAAATGAAAATTCCACCAGTGCTGTGACGTGAAATCGAGGTGCGGACCAAAGTGATGAGAGAAAATCACAGAGAACAGGGCAAACATCGTAAAGGTTCTGATAAAAAAAAAAAAAAAAAACAACAGGGTTACAAGGAGGGATAACAAAATCTAAACCAACAGGGAACAGGATACACCAGAGACAAACTGGTGAGACCACAGGCGAGCACTGTCCACTGCGCCACCGAACACCAAAACTGCACTTCATCAAAATATGAAGGGCTTAGAACCAGAGCGGTCCAACCCACAGAACACTGTTTTTGAGATCATAGATGCCAAAGTTTTTAAAGTATAAACAAATTTAAAAAAATTCTCAAAATGTTGTTTGCAGGTCTAATGCACATCATGAAACCAATTTTGCATTATGAATTTTATCAACATCTGTCACAATATGATCCAAACTCTAATTTTCATTTTTTTGGGGTCAAACCACCCTGGGTCTCAGCCCTAAGATCAACAGAACACATTTATGAAATCATGACTCCCTGTCTCAAATCCCAATCTGGAATCAATGCGACAAATTCATGAAATTATAATTCCCTTCCCCCAATACCATTTAGCAATGATGCCACATAGTGATGCCAAAGAACCATGTTTGTGTCGCATATAAATGTCTGGGCAGAGCATCACTGGAGGGTCACTACATGATGAGCTGGGAGTCAGAGTGTGTGAGAGAGGCAGACCCACACTCTGCACCTCCGTCTGCACCTCGGGTACTGGCGGATGAGCGCTCTACATGCAGTGCTCCCTGTCAGAAACCGCTAACCCCCGTCTGCTCTCTGCACGCGCACCACTATCACCCCTGTTGTAATTTTGAGTCGGGGTATCAGCGTTCATGTACAACTCCCACCTTTTAAATATGTGCTTCAACAAGTCTCGTTCGTTCCAATTTAATGCAGCTTCAGTTTTTTGGCACGCAAGTAAAGAAACAATCGCAAACGTCAAGATAAAGCTTTAAATTAAGTAAGCATTGCAAATCTAATTACAATTTTACTGTGCTGTAACCACCATATGCATACATCTAATCACAGAGCTGTAAATATGGACAAAGGCTTTCTGGCTGTTGTAATCAGCCATATTATCTTAATGATCGCCCTCCTGCCCTGAACAATAAACTCAGAACCGGTCCACCTCTGGCCCAGATCCAGCCCCGTAGTGAAGAACATCCAGGGTCCAATCAACTATGAGAGAGCACATTTTACACTGACAGAGTACTTTCATATACATCTGTACTTGTATAAAAACAGAAGATTTCGTTACATTGACCTTCTCTTAAGCTCATCTTGATTTTTTAATGCAGTTATATGATGCAGGATAACAGCAGAGATGCTAAACCCCGTTGCTGAGGATCCAGCATCCTGACAATTTTCACTTTGATGTTCACAGCTCCCCTCATTCTACACCTCTGCTAATCGAGCAAAGAGTTGAATCCCAAATTAAAAGCTGAAACAAGAACAAAAGACCTTAGTTCTCTGGTGCAGTAGCGAGGTTTAGCAGCCCTAGTGTGTAAAATGCACATCCTACCAAACAAAAAGACATGACATCAGCTGACCTGTAGGACGACATTATCTATACACTCGCTCAAGACTGTATTGTACCCACGAATACGATTAATAAACAAAAATGTGTGCCATTTCATTTTAAGCGGAATTGTTGTTACATTATTGTATTTTTTTGGTTTAATTCTTTAAAAGAATTCACTGAGTGGTACTGTACAGCTGGAAGAAAATCGACCACTATAAGAGTTATGAATAATTCCATATATTGGGCCTATAGATCTTATTTAACAAATGAGTGACTGAACTGGGGAATGTTTCCCAAAAGCATAGCAATGGCAGGCCCCTCCATATGGTGTCCAAATGCTTATGCGCCACACTGTTAGTGTAACTGTGTGCTCGTCCCAGTAGCCTTGATTACAAACATGGCAGACTGGTCAGGAGTGGGAAGTTGAAGGCCATATGATATATTTGGGCTCCCATGCAGATTGAATCTCTGATTGTCCTTACTGGTCCTGTTTCAATGGCCTTAACCCCCCCACCCACCTCTACCCTGCCCTGCTGTGGTAGGATTCACATATATCCAAGCTCCCTGTAACAGAGCTAGCCCAGGGAAATAAAGTCACTCATTTACATGTTAATGACTCGCGGACCGTTTAAGACCTGTTTAAATGAAGAGTGGCGAGACTGCAGTGTTCAGAGGGGGACGGGAGAGGGGGTCTGTTGTATGCCTGAGCAGAAAGCCGGGAGCTTTTTCAATGGAAATACTGTCAGGTGACATACGTGGGTCAAGGAAGGCAGTTGTCAAGCTCTGTATTCTGTCAAAAAGAATTTGTACATCACAGTGGCGGAGGTCAGTGGGATAAATTAGCATGCTTGAATATACAAGTGTGAACTTAGTAATTACATCCAGGTCAGACGGCGGCCCGCAGCTGCTGAGAGATACCCTTGATCTTCCGATGCCCCACGGCGGGACACAAAGGACTGGCCCTCGCTCGGACTGATCAACTGTAGGCTGCTCTGGGTAGAAGCATCAGCGAAATAACGGTTAGCATTCCTCAATCAGCGGGCCATGCAGAAAAAAAAAATTACAAAAATAAATTGCATAGAAAAAATCTTACTCATAAAATAAGAGGCATGCCATTTAAAAGACCTATCACCTAATTAAAACCATGAAAAAAAAATTGACGGAGGAAAACTCTGATTTAGCGAACAGAACCAGAAGGGGCCAATCATGAGTGAACACATCAAGTGAATACGGACATTTCATGACACTTGGACTTCTTTGACATTTTTTTTTAAAGATTATTTTTTGGGGGATTTTCTCCTTTGTTAGATAGTCTTTCAGCAGAGAGGGACAGGAGGGTTTAGGGGAGAAGAATGGGGAAGATATGCAGCAAATGACTTGAGCTGGAATCGAGCCCGGGGAAGGACACAGCCTGTACGGTACGTGCGTTTAGACTGATGTGCCACCGGGGCGCCTCCTTCTTTGACATTTTGCTATTGTTTGTCCTTCATATATGCCTATAAAGTATTTGAAGTAAAAAAATTTGAGTGATTCACCCATTCGTTTCCATGGAATCGTGTAAGAAGTAAACCACTATCATAGATCAAGTAAAAAGTGCCTAAATTTAACAGCCTTTATCTCAAAATAACAGTATCATGAAATGTCCATTTTTGTTGGATGCGTTCATATGTGCAATAAGACTTAATGCATCATATCACAGCATATGGAGTACACAGTTCAAGAAGCTAATTCAGTGTTGGTTCGGGGCTCATTGGTCAACTTGGTCGATGTTTCGCTAGTGAAATAAAGGTCAAGGAGCGGAGCGTCCTCCAGAGATTGTAATGAATGGCGGAATGGGAGGGGCATCAGTGAACGGCAGTCATTCCTCAGCCGCTGCCATCTGATCCACAGTGTGATTCCTATTAACGTCTGACCCTCCCGCGGAGAGAGAACCCGAGATATCAGGCAATTTATCACTCCCATCGCCTACTGTGACATCATAAAAAATGGACAGAGGGAGATAAACAAAACGCAGGTGGAATGTTGAATGATGGCACAGTATATTCCACCTCATAGAGACATTTACTTCACTCTGATTTTACGCATGATTTTTAGTAATAAGGATGCTGATTATTGGTGAAATGACCAGAGTGTGTTCTGGTCTCTCTCCCGCTGGATGCTGGGGTAGGACCCACCCCCACCGTGGCCCAGTCTACGAATAAACAGGTCACATCATGTATGGATGGATGGATTAGTTCTTAAACAAAAACACCATGCGCGGTTACAGTTTGAATTATTAAATGACTTAAGGATTCACTCTCTCCTAATTGGTTGATAAGAGCTCCGCCGGTTACTGTGAGCAGTGATATTCACCGTGGGAAAGTGCGTGAATGGTGAATATAACAGTCTGACGATCTGGAGCTAAAAATAGATTAGGCTTCCCCGCAGGAGCTCCTGACAGTGTCCCTAGTTTGTGTCGCTTCATCCCAGTGAAGAGCTTTACGTTCAAGTTGACACCCTTCTCTTATTTCATATTTTCAATCAAAGTCACATAATAAAATAGTTACTGACTTCAGTTATTGGTGAATCCAATGATTTATCCACCTTGGACAAGTGATATTCACTTGTCAATGGTGAATAAATCATTGAATTCACCTCAACTGAAGACAATAACTGTATAATATTACCCAAGTATTCCACCGGAGCTAATAAAGCTATTCAGATCAAGTGCCACTGCGCTGAGAGGAACCGCAGTGGCTCAGATGGGATCTTAAAATGCAGTTTGCGAGCCACACACCCCCCAGACACAAGGCCGAGTGAGTCTGTGTGTTTTTGCGTGTCCGTTGGAGCATTTAATGCGAGAGCGGGCACGTGTGAGCGAACTGGGGCGTGAGAATAAAGTGTGTAACACCAATTCTTTTTCACCAGCTTACACAAGCTGACTCAGTGCTCAAGTCCTGAAGCTCTCAGGGCAGGATGGGTCGAGATTTTAAAAAGAGATGGAGAGAGAGAACAGAGCTATACTTTCTCCTGCATAGCAGAAAGTCTTGGCTGGGATATAATCAAAACAGCTTCACCTCTACAGCACCAACACTACCCCCACAAGAGCACAAATCACACTTAGCAGCACGGCCTGAGCCACAAAGCTCATTATATTTGCACTGAAATATATGCAAGGCCGTGTAAGCATTTCGAGTGAGTGAGTACATAATGTTTCACTGATTACAGCGAATTAAGTTAATGTTGGTTTCTTTTTTTTTTTAAGCAGGTCTTCGGTTACAAAGTTTGCCAACATGGCTCGTCTTCCAAACACTAGATACCATGATGCAGTTACACGAGTAACAGGTGAATGTGAACTCATCGTCTTAGAGTTCAGGGTAATTCACCACTTCCTCTTTTGGTGAGACTTGACAACAATTGCTTGGCATAAGGCTGGCACAAAACGGTCATATCCATGGAATATATGAAACTAAGTGAATTTAGACAGTCTGCTGATCGATCGCTGATCCATAGTTTCCCGGACTCGTTGCTCAAGTGTGACAATTGAAGGGTCCTGTCACTATAAATGCCTAATGTGGTGAGCACGTTTGACTCTTACCCGGGAGGTCTGGGGTTCAATTCCCCGCCTGGGCCCACCTTCGGCCTGCTACATGAGCATACAACAAAGACTCCTTCAAGACGCTGCTTAAACAAAACTAGAAGTATTAAAAACACCTTGGACTAAATCTGTACAACACCAGACTAGTGCAGACAAAGATAGTTTAATCTGAAATGGCAAGAACTAACAGTGATGAACTGGCCAGTTCCTTCTCAGGAGTTGATGAAAGATGAATCGCAACAGAGGCTAGTATTGCCCACACATTTATAGGATAGGATATACTTGTACGAAAATGCACCTTTCTGTGTGTGTGTGTGTGTGTATTGGTTTATCAAAAATAATGCACAGGTGGTTACTGGTGGTAATGAGCTTGTAAAATGTTCCTGATGAAAAATGATTGTATCTGCTGAAGTATTTAGGATTTCTAAAATCCTCACACATTGTTTTCACGGGGAACAGCATGGGGAAAGGTAGATGGAGTAGCACTTGGCGAAGCAGGAGGAATAGCATGGGAACAACAAGGGGAATAGCAAGTGGAATAGTACTGGGAACAGAATGGGGAACAGCACATGGAAAAGTATTGGGAGTAGCATGGAGAATAGCTTGGGAACAGCATGGATAACAGTGTGGCGAGTATCATGTGGAATAGGGCTGGGAATAGTGAGGGGAATAGTATTAGGAATGGTGTGAAAAATAGCATAGGGATAGTATGGTGAACAGCACGGGAGACAGGGGCACGCGGTAAGTAAAGAAATGGGACGGGTCACAGGAGTACCTCACACTCAAACTTAGCACTGATATGCAGGTGAAGCGTAATTCAAACCAATCCTGCGGAAGGCTCCGGAGCGCACTCCAAAATAATGCTGACTGGCTCACTAGGTTTACAAACCACCGAGATAGAAATTCTTCTGCCTCTTCTTTAGTGTGTGTGTGTGTGTGTGTGTGTGTGATGGAGGGAGATCTTCTCAGGAAAAAGAAAACATTTCCATTTGCACTGAGTGTTAGACCGATGGTTGAATGCACCAGGCTTTGAAATTGAACCTTTTCAGAGCAGTTTTGGAGTTCTTTAGCGCTTACTCGGTCTTCCTTAAGGTGAATTTAATGAAATTACATCATCCTGCTCCAAAGTTTGAGGATCCACTTTGAGAAAACAACAAAGGCTCTGCACGCTCTGTTTTAAATCCGATTAGTTTCTTTAAACTTTCCTGTGGTTGTTGCCCATCAAGATGTGGAATAAGATGGGACCTAAAATGGGCAACAACCCACATTGAGGCTGGCAGTAAAGTAGACGTCCGTTGGCTGGGCTGGGAATCAAGGACCAGATAGACAGCAATTTACACACCAAGGAAGACTTCTCACAGCGGCACAAATACACGCCACATGTGCCCACGGCGAAGCTAATAAAACAGACCGGATCACTCCTTTTGCTTTGATAGCATTCAGCAACATTTCATAGCTGGAGACACAAAGGGCATGTATAAATATTTAATGAGCTCCCTGGGCCGCTGTGTCGAATTGAGGTTCAGTCACAGCTGGGCCGACTGAATAGGGTCAGTGAGGGTTTTTTGCAGACCAGTACAACACTACACCGACAAACACAACTCCATCAAACTGCTCATTCAGGTAGTGTTTATTAGTAACACTCCCAACTACTGGCATTAAAAAAAAAAATGGAACATTTCTGCAGTAGTTATTTACAGTAACATTTTCTTTTGATACAAACTCCCAAGAAAGCATTGCCCTAAACAAACACTGCAATTCTCCAACAGTCAGCATTATTTCGAAAAATAGAGTTTGTAATATTGCTATTTTAGCTGGTCAGCATTTGACCAGAGATGGAATTGCAGCCTGAATCATAAGTTCACAGGCTGCTATAGGAGCACAAAACCATTCCCCTGTTTTCTGCAGGACTGAGTAGCTGATGGGCTTATTTTTGTTTTTTTTTGTTGTTTTGACCCAGTCAATTCCAGGGACCCACACAACATCCCCAAACAGTACTTCTCAGCCGATGAACCGCTTCTTTCACCAGTGGGAGAGTGTTTCCCACTTAGCAAATTACCAGTAACAAAAAAAAGATTCACTCCTGCCGAACTATTCGATGGAATAATGACCTTCATGATGGATGCCGATTAGAGATCTAACTGACATCAGTTTGTCCAAATTCCTGTTGAGGAAGTCAACCAGCAGACACTAGTCATGTGGTCACCAACCCATTTCCTGGACATCAACAATCCTGAGGGTTTTCAATCCAACCACATAAAAAACTATAATTTTTGACGTGTGGTCTTGCTGAGCTGCAAACCAGTAAAATGATTCATTATGGTCAGAGTTTAAACCCACAAGATGGTATCTCCAGGAGCAGGGCTGGAGACCTCCCACAGTAGCCACTGTTTGCCGTACCGCAGGCAGCCACACAAACCACAGTATCGCAGGCATGAGAAAACACCACAGGATTTCTGGGAGAACACTCCTGAGAGTCACAGGGTATTATTTTAAAAACAGCGACTCGGCCGCCCTCTCCTCAATGGCTCGGCGTGAGCTAACGGCAGGCTGAATTACAGAAGCGTGGGCCACGCGGTGGAAGAGGACGAATTCGGCAAGTAGGTCAAAGCGATAGGAAAGCGCGATTCCCTGAGCTGTCAGACGAAATAGCTGCTGCAGACAGGTGTAATGACTTGATCTGAAAGGTGCAGGGAGCAGTTTCGCGTTTAATTCCGCTCGCTCACTGCACATAGTGCTGTGTGTCAGACGCCTGACCCAATTCCGCTACACCGAGAACAACTCTGATTACATTATACTCTGTTCAGTGTCTGTTCATTTCAAAGTAATTAAATGAAGAGAGGTGGAGCACTGTAACTCAACCAACTCCACAAAACCTGATTATACAGCGGGGCTTTTCATAAGAATGCGATTTCACTACATCACACAAAAGTGCAATTTTATGTTTTTCCATTGCACATTGAGGTGGACGGCAAAGAGTAATGATCTTTGCAAATGAAGTG
The DNA here is from genome assembly GCA_029721435.1 of Gymnothorax reevesii. Classification (NCBI taxonomy): domain Eukaryota; kingdom Metazoa; phylum Chordata; class Actinopteri; order Anguilliformes; family Muraenidae; genus Gymnothorax; species Gymnothorax reevesii. The sequence continues at coordinate 18,274,132 of CM056579.1, forward strand.
TAATTTTCCTTCTAACTTTACTGTTTTTCAAATCTTGAGAGCTGTATTTTTAGGTTATCTCCAGGAGGTTGCATTACATGCAAAAAGGCCGCAGTAACAAGAGGCTGAAAGGTTATGGTGTTAAACTGCCACAGAGAGCAGGAGTAATATCTGCAGAGTATTTCACAGCAGAGAAAAAAGAGAGAAAGAGAGAGAGAGAGAAAGAGAGGAATAGAACCAGAGAGAGGGACAGAGAGAGACATGGAGAGAAACAGGGAGGAAGAGAATATGAGAACGCTAACCAGTTGTTCACCAGTAATAGCAAAAGATGAATCAAAGATTGAATTTTTTAAAGCAAATTGTGTCTGTACATATTCTTGTTTTCAATCTCCAAGTTTTTGTAAAATGTTGGTGTTCAAGTCCAGTATTGGACGTCATTATCTGACAGAGGTAATGGCATATTATAAGACTCTGATATGTATCTGACAGGAAACTGATAACTCATTACCAAATCTTGGAAGTTACAATAATAGCCCTATAAAAACATTTAATCAAAGAAAGGAAATGACAATCACTGTCCATAGAGGGGATGAGAATTAAATTGACAGACCGAGCAAGTAGACGGACCCAAACCATTCAAAAAGCCATAGTCAATACCAACCTTTCATTATTTTGGCAATAATCAGAATACAAGAACAAGAATGTCTGCATTGGAAAGGACTGCAATTCCAGAAATAAAGTAGCATAGAATAATTTAAATCATGTAAGCTCTCAAGAGGAACTTCATGCTGCCTGTTGCAGAGGACAGGTCCAATCCTACGGTTTCAGAGACTCTCTTCATAGTTTGATAGTTCCATGAATGCTACCACCCTACACTTTGCATGATCATGATTCATAAAGGAACAGTCAGCCCTGATGTCACCTCCTCAAAAGAGTCACAGTGACACCTATTGCATGAATTTGGTAATTAAACCAATTCTTCGGCCAGGAGCCAAGAGGAAATGCACTTTAGTAAAATCAGCAGGCTAAGATCGTGGACAGAAAAAAATGCCTTTCATAACTTCCAGATCCTGGGCTTTCCACCACTGACCGAACATACTCAATATAAAATTTCAGCTATCTAGACGATTCAATCTTAGTGATGTTTATTGCTATTTTAGTGATGGTGGAAATCTGTATCCCACTATAAAATGATAAAAACTCGGCATTGAGCACTGACAAACAAAAGCCATTTTTCCATCTTACCGAACTGAAGACCTAAATTTAACGTGTTAATGAACACTTTAGGTACGTCTGGGCCAAGTTGCAGTGCGCACATCCCTGGAAGTCCACACGTCTTTGTGGAGCGCAGCCAAAAGTGTGGACAGGTGTCTGTGCAAGAGAGTTTTATAAGATTTCCATGATGGCATGATGTATTTACAAATGCGCTAAGCTCTCTGTCGAAGCGTGACACCACTCAAAACCCAAAAGTTGTCCTCACAGACTTCAGGCATCTAAGTCAACAAAAGCCCCACAAACTTCAATCTGCACCGAGGGTCTTGATTCTGCGCAAACTAGGAACATGCAAGATAACCTTAAATCCACCTTGTGACTACTTTCAAAGCCAAATTAATGATCTTAAACTGAACACTAAAGAGATCTGATAGACGGGCACTCAACAGTGTCAAAGCTGTGATAGAAGGATGTGGTTTGTTGACCTTTCACCAGGGTCACCAGGTCATCGATCGTCCTGCTGAGCGCGTGCAAGATGGCTACCAGCACGGAGCAGCATTCCATCATGACCTCGCCCCGTCCATCCAGGCCTACAGGCGCCCGCTACCCCAGCAGCACAGTGTGGCACGCCCCCATCGAGCCACGCAAGTCTCGACATGCCTGATTTTGAGGAAAAAAGCCCTCAGTAGCCGTTTCCGCACCGCTCATTTTCCAAAAGCCAGGTTACATGGCATCGGCAGCCGTCGCCAAGAGCAACAAGAGGCGGAGAAATAAAGAGTTTTCCGCTAATCCAGCGCTCATCTCCTGTCGCCCAGCTCTAACAGCGCGGCAAACTCCCAGCCAATTTGAGGGCGAGACTCTTTTCGTCAGATGCGAGGAATCGACGCCTCAGCCCTTCCTCGGCTTCAACAGTCAAAGCGTTTTTAATTATTCAGCGTGCCAACAACACCCCTCCAGAGACCGGAGGAGAAACAGAAGTGTGTTCATTCGCACACAAAAGATTTTCCACGAAAAAACCCCGTCCTCTTTCTGAGTTAGGCCGGTGCAAACGAAAAGCTAATTAAGAAGTTAAGATGGGAAGATACACTCGACGTCGATAAGCTTTAAAATATTTTTACACGTTTGTGCGATAAAAGAGTTTTGTACTGCAGGGATTCAACCAAGGAATGAGGTACTACATGAGTTTCATGGTCTTGCTGGCTGAAGTTCATCATTCAAGGACATCTGCCACGATGGGTATCTTCCTCTAACTGAAATCTTGTCACACTGCAAGTGCGACAAAGCCTCTTAGTGACTGGAGACCATATTTGACAGCTAAAATAGGATGATCCACCCAAAAACTTGTTGAAGCCTGAAATACTGTGGCAGGTGTATTTGACTCTCAGATCTAGATGGGCTAATTTGAGGCTCAAAACCAGCAATTTTATATCCTCAGATATCAGAGGTCCAATCATGGCTTTTACACCCACTGCTTCACAAATTTAATTAGAGCTGTTCCAACTGACCCGAGAGAGGGCATTCGTGTGGGCTTCAATCTTTCAGCTTTGAGTGGTAGCAGCCAAGTTATGCCTTTCACAGTGCACACTGCGCTCTATTTCGCTTCCTCATTCCCCTTCTACCTTGTACACACACACACACACGCACGCACGCGTGCAGACATCCTCACAAGCTCACCTCAGATACACACTGAGCTACAGCGGTCGCTGGAGGCGTGGTGAACAGCAGACGCCAAGGTGTACAAATCAGATTTGACAGGGTCGCGGGGAGAATGATTGCGCTCCAGCTGTGAGCCGCTCTCTCTCCGTCAGACGGCAGACATATTTACCGCAGTTACGGCCGCGACACCACCACCAGCAGCCTGAGCAGCAGGGGAGTCACGAGCAGGGAGGCCGTATAAAGCAGCTTCTGCGATCAGTACGGTCCTCGCGCCAGGAGACTGTGGGAACTGCCTGTGCTACACAGGACTGCTATGGAGAACTTTTCAAGAGGGAGGGGTTCATGCTGTCCAACATGACTTCCTGTTCCAGCCCGGGCCCCTCTGGAGGGGAGCTGCACAGCAGGAGGGGTGTTAATTTCTGCAGTACGCTGCGCAGAGATTAACACACAGGACAGTGGGGTTTATTGTGTGCAACAAACACGCCGATAGCGAACTCTGTAAAACGCACACAGAACTGGCTCCAGGGGTTTGGCAGCCTGAAACTCAAACGACCCCAGAATGGTGATTTATTGCGAACCAGTATGTGGTGGGGTCAGCTGAAAGTGATTGCAAATCAGATGGGGAGATGGAGGTGGTCAGCAGTGATTGACAGCTATGGTGATCAGTGCGAGTGCAACCATCAAAACAGCTGTCCACATAGAGCTGAGTGACACACGGAAGGTTGTGGCCCAAAACATCTGCATTCAGCTTTTACGCCAGCTAAAGGCTCTAGAAAACTCAGCCTCTAAAACACACGCAGTACACACAGAGTAAAATTTATCTAAAATTGCGAGAAAAAGGCCTGAGGCTTCAAGTTTCAAAAGCAGCTTCTGATATAGCCGACTAATGGAGAATTTCTCCCTTCTTTGGTTCGACAAATGAAGGACTAACATGGGCTTAACCCCTTAAACTCTAACTTTTCACTGTTTTCACATTGACAATGCCAAAAACAAATTCTGTTTATGCTGGTGAAGCACTTCACTGAAGATACGTCACACTTACATTGAAACATTCAGACCCAGGATGCCATATTTTTATGGCCACAGCATTAGATCAAATGGAAAAAATATCTACAATGATGTAGATCTTGTATATATAATTTCATGCACGTTTCCCCGGACACACAATTCAGCCGGACATTTGGGATGGATGGAAACCTTGGGGTCTCCAGTAGAATTTAAAATAGGCCTGAAGTTCTGCAAGTTGGAATAGAACAGCTGCATTTGACAGACCCATATATGGGTTCATAGGTTTTATGGAGTTAAGCCATCCAGCCACACTGTGTGGAACAAAGTGACAAAAACCTGTGTTACCTCACTTCTTTGATGACATCACATTGTCAGACAGCACCTGGGTGTACCAACAGAAATGAGGCCTTCATGTAAATCCCACACTGAGTTAAGCTTCCTGTTCTAATCAGACGTGGACCGGTAAAGCTCTACAGACAGTGCCTTTACACTGATTAGACACCTGTGAAAAAAAAAGAAAAACAGCAAGAAGTAGTCTGTGAAAACCTATACAGTGTGACTGTCCATTACCTGAGATTAATGAGCCACTCAGTGAGATGAATTAGCCTCATTTGCAATGGAAATCCTGAATAGGCAGGAGGTTCAAAACAGTCTTGGTAATGACCGACCACTCAGAATGCCAATACACAGAAATGGAGAGTCAATAAGATATTGGCTCGCCAAGAAAACAAAATGAAACTTTTATAAGCTGCCAATGGGCACTACATGTGGAAATGAACAGGCAGGAGCATGACTGTGATGCATATATTCCGAAAACAGGTACTCCAGATCACCAGTGGAGGAGACGAGTACAGGGGACAGTGGAGTGATTTGGCTTCAACTTCCACATTCATGGACAGCGACAGCTCCTGCGGACAAGTGAAGACCACGATGGAAAAATGATCAGAGTCTCATTTTCACATTGTGGAGAAATGAAGAATGAAGAATTCAAAACGGTCTTAGAAACAAAGCAATGAAAAAATATGCAATAAACATAACATATATTAAATATTATAATAATATTATGCTATTATATATTATTATATATTATGATAAATATTATAATAATATATACAAAATTGCAAAATTTGGCTTGTTTTTCCTTTGCAGCCTTCATGTGTCTTCTGAAGGGGGTTGCCGCATTAAGGCATATCTTTTGAATGAAACACCGCACATTTGTTCTTGGAGTCTTTTCAATAACAATGCTTCTTCAGGGCACATCTGATGTGAACAAACAATGCTGAGCATCTTTGCACGGCCCCAAACACCGCTCACACATTGAAAACTTCTTGTGACGTGTTCAAGGGTTTCCTGATGCTTCACTTTTGGTTTCATTGGCTCTAAAATGAGACAATGAGGGCATGGTGTTCACGCCACACCGGAGCTCCATCACTTTACAGCGTATAGTCAGACTGATCTGTGAGCCTCTTTCTGATTGGCTCCATTCATAGTGCGCCAACGGTGACTCAGTCTCGCATGTCCAATCAGAACACTCCAGACAAGAGGAAACAAAAAGTCCTCTCTGCGCAGTGCAGCAAACACTCTAATTTGTATTGTCTAATACAATTATTCATGCTCTAATATGTAGCAGTAGAGGGCGGTCAAGTTCACAACCAAATTCATCCTGGTGTGAGTGAGAATGACAAGTAGCCTGAAAAAACAAAATAAAACAAAGGCAGGAGTGAGGAAATCCAGTTTTAAATGCTATAATGTCTTGTCGAAACAATAATAGTCCAGATGAAAAAATTAAAACAACTAAATTATACCTTTAAGAACTTTTTATGTGGCCTAAATCCAACACAACATTCAGCAGATTTAATCACTTTTTTTGGAGGATTACAATGCCAATGTGAATATTTTGAGACTGAAGAGTTATAAACCTGAAGGAGCTGGTAAGTGAATCGTTGAGTCTGAGTCAGTGAGAAAATAAGTCACAAACCTAGTGGTTGAGGGAGTAAGAGAGTGAATCACAAAGAAAGTATGTCTGTGTTTTCCACAGAGTGACTGAATCGCTCAATGAGAAAGCCACAGAGCTATGTGAGCCCTAGAATTATCCAGAGAGTTAGTGAATCCCTGACTGAGTGAGCCAGTGATCTATTAAGAATGTAAGCAAACCTTTGACTATGTGAGTCGGAGAGTTATCCAGAATTAGTGAATCCCTGACTGAGTGAGCCAGTGAGCTATTAAGAATGTAAGCAAACCTTTGACTATGCAAGCCTGAGAGTTATCCAGAGTTAGTGAATCCCTGATTGAGTGAGCCAGTGAGCTATTACAAATGTAAGCAAACCTTTGACTACGTCATCCCGAGGGTTGTCCAGAGAGTAGGTGAATCCCTGATCGAGTAAGTCAGTGACCTATTAAGAATGTAAGCAAACGTTTGACTATGTGAGCCCTGGAGTCATCAGAGTTTTAGTGAATCCCTCATCGAGTGAGCCAGTGTACTTTTACGAATGTTAGCAAACCTTCGACTATGTGAGCCCGAGAGTTATCCAGAGAGTTAGTGAATCCCTGATCGAGTGAGTAATAAGCAATTAACAAGTAGATCAGAGGGATCTAATAGCTGCGACCTGGCCTAGCATCCGTCACGTGGCCTAGTGTCCATGACTGGTGGTTTCTTGTACAATTGTGACCTGGAAATTGGCAAATGACCTTGAAAATCAATAGGGAACCCCTCCTCTATACCATGAAACTTGTTCTAAGATTTCATAGCCATTCATTGAATTAAAGTTGAGTTACGGTGCGAAAACTGTGAAATCGGGCAAAATTGACACTTTTTTTTACCTGTGTGACCTTAGGATTTGACGGATGACCTTGAAAAACAATAGGAACACCTCCTCTATGCCTAGAAGCTATTTCCAAAATTTCATACGATCCATCAATTTTAACTGGAGTTACAGTGCGAAAAACCCGCAAACAAGGTCGTGACCTCTGTGAATTTGACCTTTGACCTTGACCTTGCGCATGGATATCACTTTGGTGAAGGTCAATAACTCCTGAAAATTTCATGATGATATGACGACAGGAACATGGTGAAAAAGGTGTCATACACAGACGGACAGACAGACAAACAGACAGAAGCGTTCATAGAGCTGCTTGGTCGCAACTAAAAATGTAAGCAAACCTTCGACTATGCGAGCCCAAGAATTATCCAGAGAGTTAATGAATCCCTGACTGAGTGAGCCAGTGATCTATTAAGAATGTAAGCAAACCTTTGACTATGTGAGTCGGAGAGTTATCCAGAATTAGTGAATCCCTGACAGAGTGAGCCAGTGAGCTATTAAGAATGTAAGCAAACCTTTGACTATGTGAGCCTGAGAGCTATCCAGAGAGTTAGTGAATCCCAGACCCAGTGAGCCAGTGAGCTATTAAGACTGTAAGCAAACCTTTGACTATGTAAGCCTGAGAGTTATCCAGAGTTAGTGAATCCCTGACCCAGTGAGCCAGTAAGCTATTAAGACTGTAAGCAAACCTTTGACAATGTGAACCTGAGAGTTATCCAGAGAGTTAGTGAATCCCTGACTGAGTGAGCCACTGTTATTGAGAGAGCGAGTGAGCCTGCCAGAGTAAGTATGGAGACAAGAACAGAACTGAGAGTAGTGTGCTGTTTCATTGAGCATCACAGCGCTTTGGTAACACATCCCACAGGTGTAATCCATACATGAGCGGAGAGAGCTGCTTGCGTGAGTCATATGAGGAGAGTCCCTGCCTCCGGCTGTCGCCACTGCTGCTCAGTCACCTCACTCTCCAACTCTGGTGCAAAGAGCCTTCATTATTGATATGCTCTGTGACTATGACGGTAACTACTAATTAGTTTCATTTTCAATTAATTGATTTATCGTTTTTATGAAAATTTTCTTTTTTCATAAAATTGTCAAAACAGTGGTGAAAAATGCTCCACACTATTTTTCAGAGCCCAAAGTGATGCATTCAAATTCCTTTTATGGTCCAAACAACGTGCCAAAACCAAAAAAAAACAAACAAAAGTCCCTCTGTGTAAGAAGTTTAAACCAACAAATGGTTGAAAATTTTGCTTGAAAAATGACTGAAACAATTGAATAACGAAACGGGTGATAACCTTAGACTGTACAAAAAGATGGACGAAGGAAAAGTGATGCCACCCATTGGTATCAGCAAACCATTGAGGAAGCCATGATTGATGTAGTTTGAACAGCGCCATTTTGAAACCGGATGTGATTCCCTTTGGACAAGAACATGAATTGAAGATCGAGGGAGGAGCGAGGGGTGGATCTGCGGGTGGATCTGATCCTATCTGATGAAGACCAGAGGATATCCACGCCCCCTGAAGCATATTCTGGCTTTATCCTTTGTTCTAGTCTATTAAGGACCATAATTTACAAAAATTAACATCATAATATATAAAGAGACTTGAAACTTGCAAAAGAAATCATAAAATAATGTGGAAAATCATTATTGAAATAATGAATAAGGTGGGAAAGTAGGGTCAGTTTCTCATACACTTCAATAGCATTGAACTTCTTTCTGCAACCACCGAAGTCACCATCTGCTGGCCATTAAATAGAATGCAATTTTTTAGAGATTTCCGCATTGGCCTCACTTTTCTGACCCGGGTGCTGCGTCCTTTTTTTTATACAGTTTATGAAGACAACTAATTTGCATTCAGTTGACTAATCAATTAACTAAGTAATCGCTGCAGCTTTACCTAAGACATAGTTTTGCAATCCAAGTTATTTTTTTACGAAAACCACCAGGATGTCCTCCTGACATGTTTCTCAGTTAGAAACCCCATCTTGTATTTTTCCCCTCCCAGATAACTGATTAAAAAAATCAGTCCACTAATTGCCGATACTACCGGTAGGTGCATAATCAGAGACTCGAGCACTGCGGATTCTGACGAAGAGGGACGTACGCACTATTAACAGTGTGGTGAAAAGCTGCACAGACATGTTTAGTAAAGCAACCAAAACAGTAAGTCCCTTCTGTCAGACTCATGCTCTTCTGCTCAATAATGTCTCAACACTTAAATAATGTATTCGTTCCATGTGGTAGGAAATTTAATCTTAAGTCCTGTAAATGGGCAGTTTCACAGTCTTGAGCATATTTCATATGTACATGTGTTCTGTTGATTTGTTAAATTGTGGTGCACTTAACATGCAGGTATGCATTCCTATAACATAATGTACTCTTGGAGGAGATGGAATCCAAAACCAGATTGAAAATATCTGCTCCAAGGACAGAATAACGCAATTTTAACCACTTAGAGAGTCTCATTTTAAACTTTCATTTCCATAATTTTAATTTCAAAGTCACGGTAGGTCCATTATTACCAGCAAATTAATGAAAAACAATAGTGACATGTTCTCCTACGATTCAGAAGCTTGATGGAATGACCTTGTGGTTATAGCGCTAAAATTGCACGCCATCAGAGGGCATGAATTTTCCACCAACGAAAAAGTCCTTTTTGACACAAAATTTCACACAATGATACTAATGTGATTGAATAGCATGGATGCAAATACCTCTAACTCCACCTTTTGCCTTAATATATTATTTACCAAAACAAACATGCTATAAAGAAGGGTCATAATGGTATTAATTGATTCATATCACAATAATACCTCACATGTAATTTTGTAGATCTCATGACATGTCTTTTTTCCCTGGGCCTGTATGGTGTTTTCATTACCTCATTAGAAAGTAAACAATCTAAAAGTACTTTCAGTTTTGTGTGGGTGTGAGGCAAATGCAGCATCAGGCCTGTGAAACTACCCGAATAATATCAAATGACACCATGCAAGGTGTTAAAAACGAGAAGTAAAAAAAAAAAAACTGTAAATTTGGGATGGTGGGCTAGATTCTGGAGTTAATACATTTGTTCTTGGAAAAAATAAACAGATAAATTAATTATTTACATTTCCAATAAAGAAGATACAATTAATCTATGTTGGTTCTAATTTGACCGATACATCAGGAAAAAGACAATCGCAAGAGCAGTATCTTTGGGAACTTCCAGACTTGCATTCAGTGTAAACCTTCAGCTCCATATGACTGTTCTTTTAGATGCAATACCTTCAATCTGCTCAGCAGATTATATGTCCAAAGATGGCAATGTTCATAAATCTACTAGATAAAGTATGAGATGGCATTGAAAAATAAAAATAAAAGTGTTGAAAATTTTGCCTTTCCATCCAGCCCCTTAGAAACTGTCGGTGTTCTAAAACTTTCGACGGTTTTCATCTCATGATAAGCACTAACTGACCCGTTTCGCTCAGCGCAACATGTCAACCAACTGTAAAAAAAAAAGCCCAGTCCCTCACTGGAGAAAAAAAATATGCATACGAGCATGTATGTGCACACACACAAAAACACAAACACACACACACACACACACACATAATACCCCAGAAATACACACTGATGAGATCCATGTGCCTCCCTTTCCCCGTGTTCTTCAGAAGGGGCGTGGCAGCCTGACATGCCGAGGGGCAAAGCTGCTAAGAGACAAGGCGACGTAATCAGGGCCCGGATCAGACACGACTCCGTTCTCGACATCAGAGCCGAATCACACCGCAACAGCTCCCCGAATCCTACAGGCACGTTAATGTGCGCGTACCTGTTGACCACATAGCGACTCTTCGCGAAGCAAATCCGTGGGCACACCTGCGTGGGCCCCGGGGGACCAGGCAACAGCTGACGATTCAGCGACTCCAACGGGAAAACCTGTGTTGAGCTCTCACACTCCAGCCTAATATAGGGCGCTCTTAGAACCACTTAGGCCGGGTTCAGACCACAGGATATTTGTGCCGATTTATCCCCAATTCACCCATCCCGACAATCGGCAGAGAAATCTTGTTTGGGACCTCGGTTGGCACCGATGTTCAGTCCAGATTATCTGGTAATGTGCGGGGTTTACCGATCCAATCATAACCCTCCCAATTTGCTTGCAGATTGATCTGGGCCACCCCGACAATTTTCAAACATGTTTTGATATTTCAAAGTGAAAATCTGGATGATTACGCCATTGCTATCCAAACGAAAACAGTATAGCCAATGAGAGACAAGACTCAAGCTGACGGAGCTGAATGAGGGTAGTTTGAAATGGCGACGGCGAACAGACAGCAACAGCAACCTGTTGTACAGGTGAGTTGGACACGTGAGATGGAGGCTCGTGGATATGTGGTAGGAACACGAGTGCTTAAATAAAGTGTCTTCCAAGACATATCAAAACCGAGAGAGAGACGTTATATATGTATCCCTATCATGCATGAGTAGGCAGCAACATCAGTGAACGTGTACATTTGTCAATATTGTTCACGAGTGGCCTCTGTTTCAGCTGCATAAACCGATGACCAGCTGTTTCTTACAGTTGCTACATTTCCTGCCTCAGCTTTGTAACATTTTGCCATTACTTTGTCACCATAGTGCCGATGGTTTATTTTCATTATGACAACACAATTCTACATTTAAACCGTGGACAATGTCGCTTTTGAACTAGCTAGCTAAATGTTAGCTCTACAACCTAACGTTAGGTCCGGGGCAGTTGACCGAGTAACGGAAAGATTTATAGCCGATGATCTAGTATGCTACTGTTGACAAATAGTGAAAAAAAAAAACTGATAGTTTAAAAACTCACCTCCAGTTCTCGCTGAAGAACTGACAATCCGTGCTGACCGCGTCTCTACAACCATTTTCTCACCCAGACCCCCTTCATTTTTTTGTTTTCTCATCTCACTGCAAGTGATTATAATAGTGAGTATGTGCTTTATGTCACTCTCTATTTTTTAATGTTTAAATCTCCAGGCTTCCCCATGAGATCGCGAGAGATCTCGTCAGGTGGAGCACTGCTCCCTCTGGCACGATAATCTTAATAATATCCTGTAACGTGAAATGCACCATAATTTTAAAATCCTGTCGTGTGTACATGTGTAAGATTAGACAGCAGATTATCTGTAAAGATTCTCCTTCTGTGTGTAATGCAACCCGATTTCAAAATTGTTTAAGATTTTAAAAATCCTGTAGTCTGAACCCCGCCTTATTGTGACCCCAGTCCACTGTTGAATGCAGCTACCCTTGCCCCGTGAGTGTCAGAACAGGGTCCAGACATTCATGTGGACGTCAATTTGATAAAGCTGTTTGGGCAGGGTGCGGGAGACCAACAGAATATTAAGCTGGTCATAATGTTTTGGCTCAGCAGCGTATAGTAATATGACTGCAATGGATAATGGTGATGCCAAGGTTTCGAGCTGAAATCCCCCTGACAGCGCTGGCGTTGTTACTCCGAAGCAAAACAACGGTGTTAGAACAAAATATCCTCAGTTAATATTTAGCTGAGTGAACTGACAGCATAGGATAATGAGAACAAAATCAGCGCATGTCTTGGTGAATACGAGTGGACAAAAAACGGAAAAACTAAATTAAGCCAGTGTTTGACAACCCCTGCCGCACCCCCCAGGGCTCTAGGACACTTCGTCTCCCGACCTCACATCCCCAGACTTTTTGTCCCCCAGGAATTTTCACCCCCAAACTTTTTATCCCCGTGAACCTTTTGTCCCCGGACTCGTTGTCCCTGTATGCTTCATCCCCAGTAATGCTTTGCCCTCTTCCTGCATTATAAAACTATCGCTAACCCTTATATCATAGTGATCTGTCCGTCACCCGTCCATCCATCCGTCTTTCAACAATAGTGGCAGGTTTCATTATCAATAGGGGACAAAAAATCCGGAGATGAATAGTCCTGGGGCAGGGCAGTGAATGAGTGTGATAGTGACCCTTGCAACGTTAATGGTAGTAACGCCTATGAGACACCAGTAGCTTAGCCTGCTGCCCTCATTAGCTTTTTTGGATTTCGAGCAGGGCGGGAGATGGGGAGATGTCTGTCCCTTTTTTAACCAGTGGAGCTGATTGCCTTCGTGTGGGCCAGAGATCACACGCATACCAGCCCCCGGGTCCACACCTGGCCATAGCAACCTACCGAGAATTTCATGCATTCACCCGGCGAGGGAAAACCAACATGAGCTTCTGATGCTTTTAAATGTGTTCAATTCAACCTTGTGAAAAATAAAACTTAAAAAGTAAGGCTCCCAGCTGCAAAGCATCTTTGAGTTTGCTTGACTTGTGTTTTGAGTTTACACAGACTAATATCTGAAAGAACTCAGGAATTGAAATAAAGCCAATTCTAAAGTGCCTTGCAGCTGGTTGTCTGTTCAAGTTGAGTAAACTTGACATGTTCACATACTGCCAGTCATATACTGCCAGTAATTATCTCAATAATTACAGCAAAATACTTCCCATAGTATTCTTGAATAGTAAAAAAAAAAAAGTATTTCAAAGTCAACGAACTGCAATAAATGAAAAAATCCACTGTCTTTTTTGTCCTTTCTTGAAGGATTCTGCATGTATGGGTCTGTGGGTTTTATGTGGTAAGCAGTGGATCGGTGTAACGTGTACATCTGCAGCAGGTGGGCTCCGTCCGTTTGTTGTACCTTCTGCATGGACACACTGAGGCCCAGCCTCCACACTCCACACACACAGGTGACCCATACACAGGCAGGGCGGCCTGCTTGACCTTTCTGTGTGACGAGCCCAGGCTCTACGTCTCACTCTTTCTCCTTATTTCAGTCATTCGGCCTCTCCCTCTCCCTCCTGTCTCCCTCGCTCTCTCCATGGAGTATAGCGTCCCAGCATTCAGCCCTCTCATCCCACATTTCAGCCTTTCCCCCCTTTGTGGCTGACTCTTCACGGACCACCCCCCCCTCCCCCTCCCAAACCACGAACAGGGTGAACCAGGATGATCCAAAGCCTGGTCTGGGAGGCTCGTCCCATGTGATCATGACAACTAATGTAACCACTTTCCTGTAGTATTCACCTTCAGGCAGAAAGGAATTCAATTACCCCCCCCCCCATCCTGCCAGACGGGTCTTCCCCGCTGCTAAAAGCCCATCCCAGCTCCTGCCCTCCCACACACAACATTTCATGACAATAGGACCCGGCTGAGTGCAGCCGCGAGACGGCTGACCGCGTACCGCTGCAAACAGCCAACCCACAAACCAGATACACCGCTTAATGGAACAACAATCAATTAGTGGCTGGACTTCAAAAGCAACATTTAGAAAGAACTTAATACAAAATAATTGCTCCCAAGTTGGTGACAGCGTTCCTACAACTTTCCCGCAGTCAAATTCAAGCACTTTTCAAGCATTTTCAAGGTACATTTTCAAGCCTTTCCTTGTAGCCGTGGATTATTACATATTTATCAAAGTATTCGGTGAGATCGCGATTTATTATGACAGCAATGCGATTAACATTACAATTTTGAGAATTTTCAAATACTTTATTAAAAATCCAAACACATTTGCACCTTGAAAACACCTCATTAAAAATGAAGCATTTTCAAGGACCTCCGGAACCCCTTGGATCCCTCCAGTGGACTTGCAATCAAGAATTTCTAGAGCTAAAAAAAGCTTCTATTAGTCTGACATCACAGATAACTTTCCCATGATCAAAATCGAGCACTTCAGCGCTGACTTCTTCTCCTAACCTTGTCAGTGAAGTGTGTGTATGATTTTTTAGCAACTCATAATTTGCCCACAAATGAATCAAGGAGTCAGGCAATTAAATATTCAACCCAGTTCCACATAATAATCAGTGTAATGCAACAATTCACACCAAGCACAGCCCACTGCTCAGCGAGCTCTGCTCCTCTGCTGCCAGAACAGCCCTGACCCGCCGAGGCATGGACTCCTCTAGACCTCAGAAGGTGTGCTGTGGTATCTGGCGAAAGAAGTGACCAGGAGATCCTGTAAGTCCTGTACATTGTGAGGTGGGGCCTCCATGGATTGGAGTTGTTTGTTCAGCACATCCCACACAGGCTTGATTGCATTGAGATCTGGGGATTTTGGAGGCCAAGTCAACACCTTGTGTTCATCAGACCCTTCCTCAGCCATTTTTGCTGCGTGGCAGATTATCCAGCTGAACGAGGCCAGTAGGGAGTACGGTTTCCATGAAGGGGTGCAGTTGTCAGCCACAATGTTGTGGTCAGTGGTACGTGTCAAAGTAACATCCACATGAATGCCACGACTAAAGGTTTCCCAGCAGAACATCGCCAAAAGCATCACGCAGCCTCCGCTGGCTTGCCTTGTTCCCATAATGCATCCTGGTGCCATGTTTTCTACAGGTAAGCTATGCACATGCACCCAGCCAGCCACATGATGTAAAATAAAATGTGACTCATCAGACCAGGTCACCTTCTTCCATTGCTCTGTGGTCCAATTTTGATGCTCACCTGCCCACTGTGGGCGTTTCAGCAGCGCACAGGGCTCAGCACGGGCGCCCCGACCAGTCTGTGGCAGAGCAGCTCCTACATGACAGGCTGTGATGCACTGTGCGCTCTGGCACCTTTCTATCAGAACCAGAAGATTTATTTAACTGCTTGGCAATGAACTTTTAAATGCAACTGATCAAATATCAGCCCAAACTCTGCCATTCTACCAGCAGCAAGGTTCCCATTATTGGAATCACCTGTGTTGATTCAAAATTTTCGCTGGCAAAAAAAAATTAACAATCAGAATCTCTCATTGGCCCTCTGCAGCCAGTGACATCACTATGATGTCACTGCTCTTCCCATCATGCCAATGATGGTACTGCAAGGCATGATGAATAATGTTTGACCGCAGGTGGCCAATTTCCACCTTTGTTGAGCAATGCCACAAAAACATTTGGGGCCTGCATTTAACATGGTTGCCATGGAGACATATACATTCCGATTTGCCAGGATCGTCGCAAAACATGAACTCCATAATTACGCAGGAAGCGCAGCGTTTAAGTGCATATTAACTGTTTATAGCTTTGCACTGCTGGGATTTACTGAATTCCCAGCAGGTGCCGTGTAATCCATGGTTTGTTTTAAACAATTTGTCTGGGTAAATTGGCTCAACAACCCAAACTCATTACATGATCGTGCAACTATTTTACTTAGGAGGACTAATTTGAGCAAAACTGTAAATTGGTTGAGTGAGATAATTCAACAAAGTAAATCATCTGGAAAACTGTGTGACATAAAGCATTCGCACAGGCCTGGGCAAATGAATACGAAAATCATTACATAATCGGTACATAATTGGAAATTAAATAATGATTTTTAAAAAACAACACAGTGCTATGCCAGATATAGAAATGAACACTGAAAAATATGAATGTAATATTTAAATCTCATCGTGCACACATACACACACAGATGCAGTCACCCCAGCAGTATTGAGTCACCTCATTGAAACCTGAAAAACGCGCTCTTGAGCATCTCATACAGCAAGTGACATCTTCATCTTTACTCCATCAGCATGCCTGTTTCTCATCTCCTGTAGAGCCCTGACAAGCATAACGACCCGTTACCATGCCAACACATCCCTATAAAGCGTCTCATGGACCGCTTTGACCCACCTCAGCGGAATAACAGTCAGCTTCAAATCAACATATACGCATACAGTCCATATACATGTGCAGGATGAAGAATTTGCAGTAAGGCAAGGCATCTGTGACATCTTTACAGAGAAACATAGTGTAAACAGAGTAAAAGTGTGACCAAAAGTGTAAAAAAAAAAAAAAAAAGTGATGGGTCACAATTTTGAGCGTACTTTGTAAAAAAAATTATGCAGTGATGTTTGCTTATTAAATCTGAAACACGGCCTGTGCTTAGTCTCTGTGAGGAGTAAAGAATGCACAAAAGAAGACACACTTCTCTCCCATCACATTAACTTTCAGAGCCCTATAGGAAACTATAGTTGCCCAATGATGCAAGATCTCAAAATCAGATGCTGTTGAAAACCTATCACGTGGCAACTTGTTTAAAAGAGCTCCCCTGCGGGAGCTCTTTTAAACAAGTTGCCACATGATATATTTTCAGCAGCTCAGGATAATTACATTTTTGATTACTTGAAAATGTATTCAGCGCTCGAAGGGTTAATATCCGAGAAGCCAACAGAACAGGTTGAACAGAACCGATCCCCCTTCAGATGTCCTGGGGTCACCAGGGGCGCCAAGTTTCTGAGGAGTTCCCAGCTTCTATGAGACACCTCTGAGGAACACTGCGGGCCAGGTGGATACCCATCGAGAATGATGCAGGAGAACAATTAACCTTTAGAGTGCAAAACGCAGCTATTGTTTATTTGTTTTTGAAAAGGATCCCCATTAGCTAGTACCAGTGGCACCAGCTAGTCTTACTGTGGAGCGAAGTCATCCAAAATTTTTTTTAAATGCTTATAGAAAATTTACACACATATTTATATGTATGCATTCAAATTCACATAAAGCAGTATTCATGATATAACTTGCATCTTAAAACAATCCATCAACGACAAAGAAGAGAGAGACAAGAAACAGGGGAGAGAAGTGATACTACATTTAAAAAAGTGCAACGTAGAACAAATGAAATGAACAAAGCAAACAGCATATTCCATCTCAGTAGCTCACCCATTTAAACGGTACATTCTTAATCTGCGTTTGAATGAGGATTTGCAGTTCGATTGTCTTTTGTTAAGGCATTTGTATTTGGCCGAGGGAACATTAATTGACCATCTCCTGCTGTTCTGGTGAAATGATTGTGTGAGTTACTACATTTAATGGTTTGATTATGTAAAAACTCAGGCCTGGTGGTGTCGATGCTGTTACTGAAGCATGTGGTTGGGCTTGAGGCAAGCCTTCTCTCCACTGGTAACCATGAGAGTTTACTGTGCATACTGTTTGTGTTGCTCAATGATGTTAGATATCAAAATCAAAGCCGCTGAAAACCTATCATGTGGCAACTTGTCTAAAAAAGCTCCCGCCAGAGAGCTATTATAAACAAGTCACCACAGGTAAGGTTTTCAACAGCACAAGACACTAAAATTTATATATTTTTAAATTCATTTCAGCACACTAAGGGTTAATATCCCACATGCCGAAAATGAGCAAAGTTGCGAAAGTCGCATGGCAGACACTCACAAAAAAATTACAAAAAAAATAAACTTTTATAATTAAAAAAAAAAGGAAAATTTACCCAAGACAGAAAAACTAATTTTTGATTTTTTTTCCCTCTCATATAATTCAGAGTTACACAAGCACCTTTATTGAATAAAATCGTAAGATCTATCTAAATTACATGTGATTCCAAACTTTTGAACGGAAGCGTTTGTAAATATGCAGTAGAAAAAAATATTAGTTATAAAATAGATCGAGCACAAATGTAGGAAATGATAAAAATGAGTGATTAACCAAAATGTAAGCATGTCTACATAAAATGATTGACATGTTGGGGGCCTGTCTGGTAACCAATCAGAGAAATCAATACTCTGGGGTCCCCTGACACAGCAGCACGCCAACATTTAATGGCCAATCCCTGAGTCCCTGGCACAATTTAAAGATTATTGCAGTAGCCATGGAAACAAGGGAAACTGCAATACTTTACAATAGGGCCCTCATGACTTGGCATTGGCTAATGCAGCAGTTCACCACTTTACACTGAAAAGGTAGTGTGAGCATCATCAATCCATGTTAACAACTACAATAGCCGCTGTTAATTACAACCTCAATTCCAGAAAGATTGGGGAAATATGTGAAATTCAATAAACACAGAGAAGAGTCATTTGCGCATGCCGTTTAACCTGTAATCAGCTGAAAAAGTACAAAGCCAAAAAATAGTTTTTACTCTGTTTAAATGCACCACCTTTATTGTTTTTTTCAAAATGTATTTTGATATTTGAGGGCTCAAATATTGGAATTCATTCTTGTCTCTTACATGAGGAGATTGCATCTGTCTTGCTGGATTCTCAAAATCTTTTCACTGTGTTAAGGACTGCCGATAGTGAAATCTTAAAATCCAGCACAATAGTATGTTAAGATACATTCTGAGAACGGTTTGTTCATTTGTTCATGCAGCTTTGGGTAAAGCGGCAAACCTCAACCATCTTACTAATAAACAACCGTGCCTTTAGTGACTGTTCATTATACACAGTCAAAATGGCTAACTTGTGTCACCTGTGTACCAGTGGAGTACTCCAAAATTCCTGTGTGTACGTGAGGAGTACTCCAAATTTCATCTGCGTACCTGTGGAGTACTTTAAACTTCACCTGTGTACCTGAGGAGTACTCCAAACTTAACCTGTGTACCTGTGGAATATTCCAAACTTCACCTGTGTACCTGTGGAGTACTCCAAACTTCACCTGTGTACCTGTGGAGTGCACCAAACTCACCTGTGTACCTGTGGAGTACTCCAAATTTCATCTGTGTACCTGTGGAGTACTCCAAACTTCACCTGTGTACCTGTGGAGTACTCCAAACTTCACCTGTGCACCTGTGGAGTACTGCAAACTTCACCTGTATACCTGGGGAGTACTCAAAACTTCACCTGTGTACCTGTGAAGTGCTCCAAACGTCACCTGTGTACCTGTGAAGTGCTCCAAACTTCACCTGTGTACCTGTGGAGTCCTCCAAACTTCACCTGTGTACCTGTGGAGTACTGCAAACTTCACCTGTGTACCTGTGGAGTACTCCAAACTTCACCTGTGTACCTGTGGAGTACTCCAAACTTCACCTGTGTACCTGTGGAGTACTCCAAACTTTGCCTGTGTACCTGTGAAGTGGTCCAAACTTCACCTGTGTACCTATGGAGTACTCCAAACTTCACCTGTGTACCTGTGGAGTACTCCAAACTTCATCTGTGGACCTGTGGAGTACTCCAAACTTCACCTGTGTACCTGTGGAGTACTGCAAACTTCACCTGTGTATCTGTGGAGTACTCCAAACTTCACCTGTGTACCTGTGGAGTACTCCAAACTTCACCTGTGGACCTGTGGAGTACTCCAAACTTCACCTGTGTACCTGTGAAGTACTGCAAACTTCACCTGTGTACCTGTGGAGTACTCCAAACTTCACCTGTGTACCAGTGGAGTACTCCAAACTTCACCTGTGTACCTGTGGAGTACTGCAAACTTCACCTGTGTATCTGTGGAGTACTCCAAACTTCACCTGTGTACCTGTGGAATATTCCAAACTTCACCTGTGTACCTGTGGAGTACTCCAAACTTAATCTGTGTACCTGTGGAGTACTCCAAATTTCATCTGTGTACCTGTGGAGTACTCCAAACTTCACCTGTGCACCTGTGGAGTACTCCAAACTTCACCTGTGTACCTGTGGAGTACTCCAAACGTCACCTGTGTACCTGTGAAGTACTCCAAACGTCACCTGTGTACCTGTGGAGTACTCCAAACGTCACCTGTGTACCTGTGGAGTACTCCAAACTTCACTCGTGTATCTGTGGAGTACTCCAAACTTCACCTGTGTACCTGTGGAGTACTGCATACTTCACCTGTATACCTGGGGAGTACTGCAAACTTCACCTGTATACCTGGGGAGTACTCAAAACTTCACCTGTGTACCTGTGGAGTACTCCAAACTTCACCCGTGTATCTGTGGAGTACTCCAAACTTCACCTGTGTACCTGTGGAGTACTGCAAACTTCACCTGTATACCTGGGGAGTACTCCAAACTTCACCTGTGTACCTGTGGAGTCCTCCAAACTTCACCTGTGTACCTGTGGAGTCCTCCAAACTTCACCTGTATACCTGGGGAGTACTCCAAACTTCACCTGTGTACCTGTGGAGTCCTCCAAACTTCACCTGTGTACCTGTGGAGTACTCCAAACTTCACCTGTGTACCTGTGGAGTACTCCAAACTTTGCCTGTGTACCTGTGAAGTGGTCCAAACTTCACCTGTGTACCTGTGGAGTACTCCAAACTTCACCTGTGTACCTGTGAAGTGGTCCAAACTTCACCTGTGTACCTATGGAGTACTCCAAACTTCACCTGTGTACCTGTGGAGTACTCCAAACTTCACCTGTGGACCTGTGGAGTACTCCAAACTTCACCTGTGTACCTGTGGAGTACTGCAAACTTCACCTGTGTATCTGTGGAGTACTCCAAACTTCACCTGTGTACCTGTGGAGTACTCCAAACTTCACCTGTGTACCTGTGGAGTACTGCAAACTTCACCTGTGTACCTGTGGAGTACTCCAAACTTCACCTGTGTACCTGTGGAGTACTCCAAACTTCACCTGTGTATCTGTGGAGTACTCCAAACTTCACCTGTGTACCTGTGGAGTACTCCAAACTTCACCTGTGTACCTGTGGAGTACTCCAAACTTCACCTGTGTACCTGTGGAGTACTGCAAACTTCACCTGTGTACCTGTGGAGTACTCCAAACTTCACCTGTGTACCTGTGGAGTACTGCAAACTTCACCTGTGTACCTGTGGAGTACTCCAAACTTCACCTGTGTACCTGTGGAGTACTCCAAACTTCACCTGTGTACCTGTGGAGTACTCCAAACTTCACCTGTGTACCTGTGGAGTACTGCAAACTTCACCTGTGTATCTGTGGAGTACTCCAAACTTCACCTGTGTACCTGTGGAGTACTCCAATCTTCACCTGTGTACCTGTGGAGTACTGCAAACTTCACCTGTATACCTGGGGAGTACTCCAAACTTCACCTGTGTACCTGTGGAGTACTCCAAACTTCACCTGTGAAGTGCTCCAAACGTCACCTGTGTATCTGTGGAGTACTCCAAACTTCACCTGTGTACCTGTGGAGTACTGCAAACTTCACCTGTGTACCTGTGGAGTACTGCAAACTTCACCCGTGTATCTGTGGAGTACTCCAAACTTCACCTGTGTACCTGTGGAGTACTGCAAACGTCACCTGTGTACCTGTGGAGTACTCCAAACTTGTGTTTCTCCAAAGATTCCAAAATTTTTCCAGTTTTTCCTTTTCCCTGTACCAAATATTTTGGAATGCATTCAGGTAAGACATAAAAAATTTGAGAATATATATCATTACAAGTCCAATATTTTTCTGTGTGCAGTTTTCAATAAAATCTCTGAGGAAGATAATTTTGAAATGAACTAATTATCATTTTCCGCTTTAATGTGCAATTACTGTGGAATTGAGGTTGTGATACGGGAATAAAAAACAAACAGTCATTTTTCTTGTTACATAATCATTTATAAAATATTAAATAATTTCAGTCAGTTCATCTGATGTTGTGCAAATTTATAAATCATCAGCCCCTAATATGAGTAAATGCATTTGTTGACTCATAATTAATGAGACGTTTTTTTCATGCTGAGCCAAAGTACTTGTACTTTTGTACATGCCTAATTCTTGTAAGCAGCTACATTAACTGATGTCAGCTCTTCTGACCTTAATGCGTTACCAGGGAAACAGACTCGAGAGAGTTCCATCGACTCATGAATACAGCATCCCATCAACTGATCCAGGAACAGCCCAATAAACCATGACTAGATTCCTGAAGTAATCCTGAGGTCAACTCTGTCCGACACACCGCATAACAGTTTGACAGACAGAATTAACCCTAAGGGCACTGAAATAAATTTTGAAAAAATATAAATGTATTTATCTTGCACTGTTGAAAACAGGGGCTATGATAGGTTTTCAACAGCTTTGGTTTTGATATCTTACATCATTGAGCAACAATAGCTGCATTTTGCGCTTTAAGGGTTAAAAGCCGATATGTGGTTTAAGGCACAGAAGCATGAAAAAAGTTCTTAAATGAACTTCATGGCTATTATAGGGTGCAATATTATGCTGAAGCTAAAGATTAGGTGGTAAGTGCAGCCATTAAAAAATAACAGCGTCCCGTCCTGTACCGCAGCGCTGGACAGTGCTTAGTCCACATCCTTTATAAGCAGGGAACCTTTTTCATTTTGTCCTTTTGATGTTCCCAAATGAAAAGCTGATAACACACAAACTATACGGCCAAAATGCTCATCTAAGACCTCAAATGAAAGGCAACACCCTCTTGTCTGGAAGTGTGTGCATGTAGTATGCAGCTAAACAAACTCTAATCTGCATCAGCTGAAAACCGAAGGAGTTTTTGATCTATATGCCAGACTGGCAGAGTCCGGTCCCACATCCTTGTCTGAGTGAGTGAGTGAGTGAGTGAGTGATGAAGTTACTTTATTGGTTGGCCAGCTGAGTGCACTTTCCCTATTGGCCGTTGGTCTCTCGAACTGATTTGGCAGCAAACAGTTTCTATCACGTCATCAGTGGGCACTGGCAGGGGATCCACATGGATCGACAAAATGAAGCTCTCGCGTAAACTCCGACAGGCGTGATGTCGAGCAATATGATTAGCAGTTTTGACTTCGTCAGTCACCTGAGAATACAGTTAGCTGACTTCGCCCAATCACATGATTGCTTGGCAGTCTTATTTACGCTCACCTTCATAAAGGCAGGTTCTCGCCATGCTCGCTTCATAACCATCCACCCCCCCCCCCCCCCCCAGCTCCACCCGTCCACTACAGTATTCATTAACTGTGCCTCATAACTGTCGCCAGAGTCAATGGATGCTTGTAAGTCCAAAACAAACCACTTTGACAAAGTGTCCAGTCAGAATGCCTTTCGCGGCCTTTAAAGTGTGGGATATTAACATAATAGACAACACTACTAACCATCCATGTTACAAACAAAGACCATAAACGCTCCAATTATGCACAAAATTTTGAATCAGTTTTCGATTTCTTCAGCTGGGTGCGCCGGTGATCCAGAGGGTTATGTCAAGTAAAGGTGACGCAGCTACAATTATATTTAACTGACTAAAAAAATCTCTTGACTTTTCCACCTTAGAAGATTCGTCATTTGCTGCAAAATGGCCGCCGCAGGTCATGAGGGTGGGCGGTTAACGACACATTGGTGTCGCTTAAGTTGTGTTAATCACTGTAAAGTGATTTGAGAGAGAAAAAAGTGCAAAATAAATTCAATCAATCTATCTTCATGGCCAGATCAATCCTGAATATTTAAATGCTGTTCGATTCACGAAACCTGCCATTGCAGTTTCTTAATAAGGTCAGGCAGCGCTCAGTGCCTCATTCAGGGCTGGTGGCATTTTTTCCCATACGCGCGGAGGAAATGAATCTATCGGCAGAGCCGTAATGGACGGCACCATCAATCTCCCATCCTTCCAGGGCTAATCTATATTTAGAGAGTCATTCATCACCAGAGCTGTGCATAGAGGAAGGGAAACAGGAAGTAGAGTTTGATGATTCTCATGCCGTCTTTGCCCTTAAAGGCAGTGTGTGTGTGTATGTGCGCGCATGTGTGTATGTGTACATATATATATGTGTGTGTGTGTGTGTGTGTGTGTGTGTGTGACTGCCATCCTTCTGTGTTAGTCATCTCCTGCTCAGCTACCTCTGGTGTGTGTGTGTATATGTGTGTGTATGTGTATATGCATGTGTGAGTGTGTGCCTGCGTGTGTGTGCAGGGGGGGTAAAGTCCCCATAAGTGATGAAAACAAAGATTTTTTATCACTTATGAAGACATTTTTCACTCCATAGGAGGTTACTGAGCTATTTTGCCGCTAGCAGTTTAGGTAAAGGGTTAGGTTGAGGTTAGGTAAAGGCTTAGGTTAAGGTTAGGTAAAGGGTTAGGTTAAAGTTAGTCAGGGTGAGAGATCAGGGACTGAATGTAAGTCCATGTCCCCACAAAGCATGCACAAGCATACTTGTGCATCTGAATTGTTGAGTAAGAGAATGTGTGTTCTTGAGAGTGTGTACGCGCGCGTGTGTGTGTGCCTGAGAGATTATGAGTGTGCCTGAGTGTGTTAAGTGCAGGTATGCGCGCGCATGCTTGTGTATTATGATTAATATTCCAGAGTTGGCCACGGGAGTCATTACTTTGAGTGAGCCTATCTCCCTCTCACCAACGCAGAGCCACTCAAATTACACCTTACATTAGCGGCAGCGATAAACGAGGGGAAAGCTGGAGGGAGGGAGAGATCAGAAGGAGGGGAGAAATAGAGGGGGGAGGGACGAAGGAGAGGGTGAGCAATAACACAGCTCCTTTAATGAGCGTTCGTCCCTCATGCTAATGCTAACAGCTCGATAGCCGTCTCTCTCCAGTCATCATGCAGCACAGATGTCAGGAGCCTCAGGGTTAGCAGACACGTCCGTCCCTCTGTAATGATAGACAGGGAGCACAGGGTCTGACTTCTGCGACTTCTGCCTTAACAAACGTTATTACTCAAACTCTCTGGAGGGTCAGCATGCCTACGTGTGCGTCCTAAAGAAGGCAGAACACTGAAAAAGGAGGCAAACTTCGCATTACCAGGCAATCTAGTGAGCGCGTGCGATGTGTGGCCTCAAATTGTGCATCAGCGGCAGTCTAATAATTCAGACTCTGTGGTGACCATAGGGAAACAAGAGAGTGGTATTTCACCATCCTTAAAGGCCACCTTCACTTTCTCAGCTTCGTGCAGATCTCTCAGCTATAGTTCAGCCAGGAGGGATTCCGTGACCGAAGTAAACGCAGAGCTTTGTTAGCCATGAGTACGGTATTTTATCTCATGCAGTGCAAGTTTACTAGAGCCCAAGTTACTACTGCCAACTTGACAGCAACAAATGCACAACTAGAAAAGCACTCAGAATGCGCAGATCTCCACCAGGGGGCAGCAACTCCCAAAAGCATGGCGATTGGAACTACGGGCCATTGGAAAGACTTGAAATCTTGAACTTTGGCATATATCTCAGCTGTACTTTGGCCTAGATATGCCAAAATTTAATCACCTATTCCTTGACTTGATACCCACCTTGTCTGAAAATGTAATCAAAATAGGTGCATTAATTTTTGAGTTATCCTGCTAACAAATAAAGAAACAAACAGACAAACGCTGCCTAAAACATAACCTCCTTGGCAGAGGTAATAATGGATTCACCAGCAACTTTAGATAAATGTTCTTCTAACAATCTCAAGCAACAGCTCAGAAGAAATTCACAGAGGAGTTCACTAATGAATTTATATCAGAAGTAACAGCCCCACTGAAACCAGCCCCACTGAAACCACAGAACAAGACCAGTTCTCCCTTATTCCACTCATGACGAAGTCACAAAACTGTTGCAGCCGTTCAAAGCTTGGTGTGCAGGGAAAAGAGCTCAGTCAGCTTGTGCTGTAGGGATTCTTCCAGAAAATACCGGCAGGACTGGAACGTACAGGTAAGCCCATAAGTCCTTGGACGGTGACATTGCTTTGACAGGCAGTAATTCCTACATGGTTCACTCTACATGCTTATAGATGTGCTCAGATTATACAGCAGACTGACACCTTCACAACAACAGATGCTGGTACAGACACTATTAGGCCATTACTCCTGTTTGGCCTGAAATCGCCCCACACAGAACACACTTAGGCTGGAAAAGGGCTCCACATTGATAACGGAAAACAGTTTCACAGGGACTGGGTAGCTGCTGTTGTCTGGATCTGTTGTCTGGGTCAGTATAGCTCCTTGCAGCAGCGTCACTGTCCGGATACTTATGGCCTCAGAGCCGTGAAGCGGGCGCAGGTGAGGAAGAGGATGGCTCAGAGCCCAGAGAGATGAAGAGCGGGGGGTACTCACCCAGTCGTGGGTCATACTGCCTCATCTGCACCTCCTCCACACAGTCCGCAGGAAACCAGCCTGTGCGACCCTTCACCGAGCCTTCCCAGAATCCCCCTTCTCCTATACTGAGAACTGAGAGAGGGAGAGAGGGGGAGAGGGGGGTGGGAGGGGAGAGAGAGATGGAGGGTTGAGAAAGAGAGGGAGAGAGAGAGAGAGATAAAGAGGGAGGGAGGGAGGGAGGGAGAGAGGGTTAGTCACCATGTCACTAACACACCTGCCGTTCCTTTAACAGTGATTATTGAAATCGCCATGCGAATGGCAGTAAGTACGTGATTATTTATTCCACAGAGACCCGCAGTTTCTCTTCTTTTTTTCCAAAATTTTTCATTTCTGGGAGCATCTAAGTACTTCAGTTTGAGTTATTTCAGCTTTTCAAAAATGCAGGCAGTAAAGACTCTTGAGAAACAGCCAGGCTACAGTGTGCAGCGTAACCTGCGAACACGAGCCAATCACCAGTGAGCGAGTGACAGCGTCAAACTGCGCAGATACAGTGCAGATTTATGCACTATTTTGTATATGCGCACTGTCACACACACACACACACACACACACACATGCACGCACAAACACACAGGCAAACACTAGGTAATTCATGAAATGATCATCTATCACAATTTTTGAAAAGAAACTGGGGATGGACTCTGTTAATTCATTTCAATATTCTGATCTCATTCTAAAGTTTATGAAGGACAAAAACAAACTCAGCATGTTGGTTATTTTCATGGGCAAAATTGTGAATTAAGCAACCACATTCCACTGGGGCAACTACAGCTGCAATTGCAAGTTATACATCTAAAATACATCCATTCATAGACCCATTATCCTGCGTTAAATCCAGCTCAGGGTTGTGGAGGCTGGAGTCTATCCCAGCATGCATTGGGAGGAACACACAGGAGCACACCGTGGGCAGCTCACCAATCCAATCCACAGAGATCACACACTATTGCCTTACACACACACACCTATGGCCAAATTACAGGCTCCGGTTAAGCAGACATGGCACGCCTTACCAGTGTCCGCAGTCAGCCCCACAAACCCAGGGAACATGCAATAAAGGCCGGGCTTGACCTCCTGACCTCCTGTCTGTAAAGCAAGCGCAGTACCCACTGCGCCACGCAGCTACACACGAGATTAAAATACAAATGTGAACTTTTTTTGTTTTCCCACGGGTTCAACAAAGACTGTAAAGCCGGATAACACCAGCTGCACAAGCAGAGTGATAATAACAGTATTTATACATATTTAGCACACAAAAGAAACCCAGGTCTTCAGATCGACATCACGCCGCAGCACAGTGCTGAAAGCAGCACATTAAAAACCAGGAGATTTTTATCTCTCTCGCCGTTGCGGCGGAGTATTTTCGCTGCACAGTTGCTAGGAAACCGCACTGGCGGGCCGCGATTGCCGGCTGAAACGGTTTAGGTATTTATCACCGATTTTCCTCAAGAAGGAGCTGCAGCCACGCCGAAATGTCTCATCCCGTCGGAGTGAGTACAGTAGGCCGCCGCCCACAGCTGGAGGTGCGAAGACCGTCCCGAGACGCTGGTCATTCAACAGACTCTGCTGAGGAGCCTCTGAATAGAGCTGAAATCAGCGGAGAGCTGAAGGGTGTGGTGTTTGTGTGGGGGCCTGCGAGCCGTCACTGCAGTTTGGACTGAAATGGCTGCAAAACATACATTTACCCCGGAGAGGAGCAGCACCCGGATGAGGGGTCATCATTACAGAGGGAGCAGATAACTGTTATTTTCTGGGGATAAAAATAAAAAACTAACAAGCAGGTTTTCACTGCAGACAACACAAAGAGGAACTGAGGGAAAAAGGTTTCCAATGATTGGACAGGTCAATCCTCTGAACCCATGGAAGGGTCAGTGTCCGAGAGAGGGTGTGTGTGTAAGCTTGTGTGAGCACCCGTGTGCACACAGATACAGATGCGCACACAAACATACCTAAGAGCACAGACACACACTTACACATATGCACACACAAAGGCGTGCACACAAGCACGCATACATACACACACACACACCAGTACAGGCACGCACGCACACACACAGATGCGTGCACACACCCGCGCGCAAATACACATACATAAGAGCACAGACACACATGTTCACACTCAGACACATGAGACATAAACAGTAGATCCTTCATTATATTCCTTTATAAGGATCAGTCTCTGTTCCTTGGCTTTTCCTAGCAGGTGTAAGAGGCCTCTGGGCTCCTCCTGTGTTTCATAACCCCAGAGCCCAATCCATTACCCTCCACCTAATGACCCCCCCCCATTCAGCCTCTGCGCAGACCCGCGTATTTGAGCCGTTACGGCGGAGTGCAGTTGGCCCCATGTTCTGGCTGGAAATCTGCTGAAGCAGCATATCAGCTGGGAGCCTTGGGCCTGCTTGGCCGTGTGGACCAAACAATCGCTCCAAACTGCCCTTGTAAAAGTCAGGACCAGCCTCCGGAATGTTCTGCATCAATATTCCACACCTCCTGAGACTAATCATAACCAGGCATTATCCATAAACCTCGCACTTCATTAGACGCACACAATCCTTTCCCTCCTGCCAAGATGATGAGGAAACAAGTGCCTCAGTCATTCCGCAGCTTCCGCAGTCATGTCATCAGTGACAGGAGAAGTCTGAGTTTCCCCAGGAAGAAGCTCATCTCACCTCAGGTACCGGCCGAGAACAAGACAGTTCAGCCAAAACAGATACTGTGCATCATTGCAAGTGATTCAAGACAGATGCATGTTTTCACAAAACCTGTTTCATCCCATTCTGGCATGAATAGACTCAATAAGAGTTACTCTGACTCTGTCATCGTCGAAAATGTCATTATTTATGTTGAAATACATCTCTGAGATCCATTTGTATGGTTTACAAAATGTTTCAATCTCGGCATTCAAGAATTAAAAAAAAAAAAAAGAAAGAAGACTTGGAACACTGCTGCATATTTTCCTCACATTGTCACTATGGTTTAAATTGACCGTTCACACGAACACTGAATGAGTAGTCAAATGAATAAAACAAATCAACAGGCCACATGAGATTGAGACACTGAAACAGGGACTAAAATTTGGAGCAAAGTGTGAAGTTATGAACGTTCAAATGAGCGCAAGGTTTTAGGGAAAAATTGTTAGCGACAATATTACTGAGGCAAGATCACATTTCAGGACCATGGAGAGCACCACACCTCACACAGTGCTGAGATAATATCACACTTCAGTACCATGGCTAGCACCCCACCTCATGGATAGAGCTGTGATACCACTGAGTTTCCCATTCTAGTAAATTCACGTTTTGGGGAGTAAGATCTCATTTCTGGACCCTTATAAAGCACAATGGGAATTCATCGTTACAACAATGAGAGATTCTCAAGACCACCTCCCCAAGACAAACTGTATGCGCGTGCGCGTGTGTGCGCATGCATTCTTGAGTACATAAGCGCCTGATGCATGTGTGTGTACTTTGTTGCATATCTGACTGGGTGCATTGCTGTCTCGCACTTGTATGCGTACATGTGTATTGCTTTGCTAAAATTTGCTGTTACGACTAGTTAATTTCATTTTGCATGTAATCCTCTGGAGTTTATTTTTGTGTTTATTTTTTCAACAAAGCAAAAACTAATCATAATGCAAAATAGAAAAAAACAATGATAATAGAAAGTGGCAACAACAATCATTTTTCATTGAGAATTATTGGTCATTAGTCTCCTAGTACTGGAGTCAGATTATGTTCGCTGCCCTGTCGGGTCCCAGAGATGGCCTGCGTTGGTTTGCGAGGGCATAGCTGTATTTTTTGTGCCATTTTCTCCAAAGTATTTGATTGCCAGCCTCTTCCCACCAGCACTCTAAAAGCCCTCAGAATGTCGCTGTCAGAGGGTCAAATCAACAGGTCCTATCAGAAGGTCATGCATTAACCCTTTGCACTGTCACTAATGGATGAGACATCACATGCGTCTGGCTTACTTAATGATGAGGGCAGAATGAGCCGTAATGAATTATACACATAAATAACAGTTAATCAGGCTAATGTCATCGCTGAGAGTAAACCAGGCTAATGTCATCGCTGAGAGTAAACCAGGCTAATGTCAAACTCACAGGCCAGTTACAGCTCCAGAGGTGAATCATAAGGCTGTAATCTTGTCTTTAAGGCAAAAGCCTGCCTTGCTTTGGTTCAGAAGAGTAGCTCACCAGCAGACAATTTAAATCAACCTCTTAGTCTCTTGTGGTAATGTTATTTTTACCAGCGTAATGTCTTTGAATTTAAGTAAGACGCAGCATCAGTGAGTAAAATGAACATAATTACTGAAACTAATGCTGTCTAAAGTTAAGGCAATATTCCTGCACAATAGCACAGCACTCTTCAAGAAACCAGCTCCATCTGGAAGAGCCCTTTCACAGCAGTGTGTTCAGTTCAGCTCATCGTTTCCCTTCAGTAGGGCTCTGTCTGCAGTGTGCAGAGGGAGAGAAGAAAGGTTTACCAGTTCCTTTACAACTGACAGTCTGAGGCAATACCAGTGTTTCTCGTGAAGAAAGGCCATTCAAAATAAAATAGAGACACGGCTATCTGCTGCCCTAAATCGTTAACAATCCAAACCAAATTGGCACAGGCACAACAGAGACAGTCTGAAAAGGTAGGATTTCAGTCATCCATTTTAAGGCTGTTGTGAATGATGTTGGATATATATATATATATATATATATATATATATGCATATACTGTCAAGTGATTAAACTACTAACAAAACTTCGGAGGAAAAGATCTTGTATCTCAATGGGACCTTCCTGGCCAAATGAAGGATAAATAAAATAAATAAATCAAATTAAAATATTATTTAATTTATTTAACAACATAGTTGGCAGTTCTTCAAAGCTAGGCCATGCCACACATCTAAACACGTGTCGGAATCACACACGCCATTCACCCCCAGCACACACATCCTATGAGCAAAGTCGTCAGCAGCCTGATACTCGTCTCTTTGGACTGAGAAAACAAACCAGAAAACCCAGAGGAAATGCATGCAAACATGTGGAGAACAAGCCAACTCCACGTCGACAGGCCCCAAAATGGATTCGAACCCACACCCTTCATGCTAAGATGCAAAAATGCAACCCCACATCTAGAATCTTCAGGCAGTGACTACCCAAGGTTGCTAGAAATCCAGTTTTTGACTGAAGCTCTGGATTTTCAAGAATTCACAGGCAGTTTTTATTTTATTTTTTAGAAATTTGCGCTTCAGTGATGCCCCCTTTCCAAAAGTCTGCACCTTCATGTATGGATCTGTATGTCCAGCTCTGACAGTTTCTAAATCAGGAAACCATACGATCCTCACAGCTTTTAACTGCAGCCAGTGGGTGGGGCATTGCAGGCTGGTAAAGCATTTTCAGAGAGAACACTTTCAGCATGACTGATACCTCTGAAGGCCATCTCGCATGTGACGGCCATCACACCCAAATTCTGTCACCCAGACTGACTCCAGGATCTGAAGCAACCTTAACAGCATTCCCAAACCCGTCTCAAACACCAGCTAGGACATGGTGGCTCATTTGAGACGCAGATCAAACTGCATTCTTTGCACCTTCAGAGCGAAAATGTGCCCACAGTGTGGGTAAAGGGAGAGACCATCAGGAGCTTTTTACTTCTCCAACACGGCTTACACTGTCAAACTGTGGAACACGTGACATGTTTATAGTCTAAACACCTGTGTATACAAGCTAAATGCCTGGTGATTATTTTTGTAAACAGGTGTTCTCATTCAAAACTCTGATGTTTATTGGATTTTGCGATCAAGGTTTGCTTAATTCACTCTTAAACTGAATCTAAACACGGTAACATGTTTAAAAAGTGTTTAGAACTTTTAGAAACATTTGGTTTTACAGTGTACGACCATTAATAATGACATCAATTGACCTATAAATCTCTTGATTTTGTCCATTATTTCAGCAAAAATTCCAACTTTGAAATTCTTTGGCTAAAAGAAATGAGTTGAGGATGGACAATAAGTGCGCCGTGTCGGTGATTTTCTTGTTCATGGCTCAATTTGGCTTTGATTGTAGATAATGGAGCCACTGAATTAGCTACAATGGAGCACGACGTGGATCCAAATATTTATTTAGATCCTCTAGGGGGCTCTATGTTCAGTGTGATACTGGGTACAGCCTGGCGAAGATATGAGAGAGTAAGAAAGACACTGATGATCGAGATGCTGAAAAAACGTTTTCCCTCAATTTTGTCAGCTCAGAATAACCACATAAAACAGTGAGGTATATATTCCATTTATATAATAAAATTGTAAAACTTTTCAACTGGAAAGCAGTTTCAGACCATTTCCAGGAATTTTTTTTTTCTTTCAATATGACAACATCAGGTATCAGCAGATGTGGCTACCTCAAATAAGTCAGTCAACTATCCATTCACTTCCACTAGATGCTCTTTTCGGCATGTTCAAACTCATTGGAGTTTGTAAAGTTAGTAAAGCAAGCACACATAATGTCATCCAAATCGGCTCACTGCCCTCCTGAAGATTTGTGTTATTACTCTTTTCTGCCCAAAGATTCACTGAACTCAAATATACGCTCTTGTAATGAACTTCAGAGAAGAAACTGGGTGCTGAACCTCAGTAAGGCCACCTGGCACTATAATCAATTATATTAACAGCCACTTTTAGCACAAACTGAAGCATAAAAACACAAAAGATGGCGAAGAGAGGCCCTTAGACAGTTTGAGTAAGATGAGAGGCGAACAAGATCAATGTGATGAGGCAAGCCGTACTTTTTACCTGATCTGAGGTCAATACCAGGAAGGCAATCCGCGATTGACGCTTAGGATTATGAGCCACAAACACAAGGTAAACTATCCGTAATAAATAGTTTCCACTTTGAAGTTATCTATAACAACACTGGAGACAGAGAAATCTGAGCACTTGACCAGAACTGGCTCAAAGCACAAAAAAAGCGAACAAGTCAATCCAGCAAAGGGGAAACGCAACACAAGAACTTAAATACGCAGCACGTCAATCAACAAAGGTAGACGCAGAGCGTACAAGCAGAGACACGCAGAAAGAGGGAGGAGAAAGAATACATTCATTAATCAATTAATGAGAACAGCACTGGAACTGACACGGACGGCTGGATCACGGGTAAAAACAGAAAAGAAAACATTCAGGACGAGACACTTCCTGCAGCAGGAGCCTGTTCTGCACGAGATTACTTTTCGTCACACACTGGGTGTTACAAGTGTTGAGACACCTGCACTTTTGCAGAAACATTATTCCACTCATTAGCTCCCTACACATGAAAACCTGCCATTGGAGTTAGATTGACTGAACGGCCATCCTGCCAATCGCAGCCATTTGATCAACCCACCAGGCCGTTTAAGTTGAAGTGTGAGCGTGCATCCAAAAACTCTGCTCCTGTCATTCGCTGACTCTGATAACTGATTAGGCAACAACAGATCAGTAGCGGAATATGGCTATTTACTGTGTTGGTTACACGGACATTGTAGCTTAGTGTCCATCTTGTCGTGCACCATGAGTGAAATGGGAAAAAGAGATAAAGTCTAATTCTTAATAATTACTTGAAACAATATTTTTTTTTAGCAGATACTAAAATGTCTGAAGCCATTGCGTCTGGTGAAGGGAGTGACGCTTTCATGTGTAATGTGAAAAAAATGCCACTAGATGGCAGCGTTGACCTTTTTGTTAAGCCCAGACTGGAGCTAGGTTTGGGCATGTCCTGGGCATGTCTGAGAGGGAAAGTCCCAGAGAATTGAAAAAAAGTCTAAAAGGTGGGAGGGGGTTGGAAAAGAGTATATAAGGAGAAAAACAGAGAGAGTAAAGTAGTAGGAGAAATTGCAAGGAGAAGGATACATTTGACCAGACCTGTCACTCTTTTCAAGACCTGTGAAGTTTTCTGTGGATTTTTGCCTGTGTTGGGGCATTTCCCTGTCCCAGGACATCACCAAGCAACCCCATCTCAAGGGACTGTAAATATTTTTTTTCTTGTATATGTCAATCTTGGTCAGTAGTATAAATTGTAGGTTAGTTGTCAGTCTTTGCTTCATTAAATCTGTTTAAGTTTTTAAATTTTGTCTGTCATCCCTTGCTGTCTTATATGTCATAACAAATTGGGGCCATAACACATGTATGTTTTAAACTCAATATTATTTGCATATGGTGGTAAAATATGTAGGAATGCTTGGCATTCATTTTAGTCCAGCCTGTTGTGGAAACTGGAGTAGGGGGCTGAAGGAGGGGGTTGCAGTGCTCACAGCCCACCCCGAGACCACCCGCACTTTTAAAATCGCTGCTCTGCCCCTGCTTTTCACAATGCAAGGCAATTACACAACCACAACGGCAAAATAATCTTTCAAACAATGAAGAGAACGTGATGCATGTCCATGTGTTACGGTCGATGGAGACTAAGGGGCTAAGCGCACGTCTAGATGCACCGAACGCCTGTATCAATGAACGTTCACACTTATATCGCAGCTGAGTTCATTTATCGTAGTGTAATATCAAAGGACATTTTCAATAGAGAAACAAATTGTTCCACCTCTTACACCGAAGACAGGAAATGACTCATGTCAAAATGAGTTACTCATTCAGGTTAACAGCATCACTGTGGTTCATTCACAACGCCAGAGAGAACAATTTGATGAAAATGTCCCGATCGATTAAAAAGTTCTAGGAAGAAGTGCATGAGGCGCAATACTTAATGTATTGATTCTTGGCAGAACTTTTCATGCTTATCCGTCACAGGTTCTGTTTTGAATACACGACATTGTGAAGTCATGCGTAAAACGCGAGGCTCAAAGCTTTATGAAGAATTATCTGGCCTTCACTCCAGATAAACAATCCTATATACAATATAACTATAAACAATATGTGATTTGAATGTGCACCAATGAATAACCTGAAGCTGACGTAACAATCACATCTGTTAACTGAGAGCAGTTATTGAAAGACTCACAATCCTTGCATCTACTTAACCCTTAGAGCGCTAAATACAAACAGTGTTGCTCAATGATGTAAAATATCAAAATCAAACCTGTTGAAAACATCATGTGGCGACTTGTTTAAACAAGTTTTCAACAGCACAAGATAATTAAATTAATATATTCTTAAAAATTTATTTCAGTGCTCCAAGGGTTCGTTGACTCTGGCAGAGTGCCTGCATTTAGCAGTTTATTAGTTGATTGTCTCGTTACTCCCCTGGTGATGTCACCAGGAGCCACTGATTCTTCTGTCTATATAGGTTCATGGTTTTGTCTCAGTTGTGGCTGGATCTTCTTACAGCTCAACAGAGGGGGGTCTCGCTTACTTCAAATTCTACTGTTCCACTCTGGTGTCTCTTCCAGTGAGCTAAATCATAAGTCATCAAATTATTAGGTACAGTTGCTTCTCTTCCTCCTGATTATAATACACTCACAAGTGGATTACCGTCGAGCCTGTCGTTTGCTTTACCTCCGCCCAGTTTG
Organism: Gymnothorax reevesii; assembly: GCA_029721435.1. Lineage (NCBI taxonomy): Eukaryota > Metazoa > Chordata > Actinopteri > Anguilliformes > Muraenidae > Gymnothorax > Gymnothorax reevesii. The sequence continues at coordinate 18,309,959 of CM056579.1, forward strand.
GAACAGAGTCCTAAAAGAGAATTTTGAAGAAAAAAATTGGGGAAGAAGAAAATCAATGCTTTCAAAAAGCTTCAAGGATAAAGAAGAAAAAGCGGTTGATATAGTGATTCAAAAGGCTATTTTATCTGCTCTCTATGATGAAGCGGACAAACTGCAGGGCCTTCACGCCTCGGTTCCCGGGCAGGATCTGGCCCTCGAGGACCCCCCAACCCCACCCTCTGACGAGGGTGAATCCCTGTGGAATTGTGTTGGAACATGATGGCGCATCGCCGTGACTGATCAACACAGGGTCGTGATGCGTCGCATTTTTGATTGATGCCCGCCATAAAAAACGTATTCTGACCGAAGCTGTCCAGGCGTGGGCCAAAAAGGACAAAAAGAAAGCTGTTTGTGAGAATAAAATTCCATCCATTTATTATCTCTGTCAGGTTTTTAGAAAGCCGATTCCTCAGCAACGCCCATCATGTAATGACTGCAGACCATGGGGTCAGGGTTAGGTAATATCATTGGTACAGAGCAGCTTGGTGTTAGACTGGACACCGCAGAGGATTGGATGAAGTCTCCCAGACTACACTAGTATAATACCAACGGCTCTTTCTCCATTGCCCCCTGTTTAGTGACGCATCTGTCCGATACTGATACCGATATCAGATATCTGTCTGATGTGGATACTGATATCAGATATCTGTCCGATACTGATACCAATATCGGATATCTGTCCGATGTGGATACTGATATCAGTTATCTATCTGATACTGATACTGGATATCGGTCCGATACTGACTCAAATAGCTTGAATAGGTATCAGTGACAATGGGCAGGTCTGGTATCTGACACCATTGTTCTCATAAAAAAACAATTTAGTTCATTTCTATCTGTGCATTTATTCTTTACCTTTTGTTTTACAAAGTGAGGAAACCACTGTTTAAGCCAAAATTGATGTAGCCTGACACAGCAATGTTCCCAGTCTCTCCCACACAGTGGCGCATGCAGCTGATTAATTAAACACTGGTATCGGATTGATACTCGGTATCCAGTGGTGGAATGTAACGGTACTGTACTTAAGTACGTTTTTCACGTATCTGTACTTTACTTAAGTAAAAATTATAGAGTGTACTTTTGACTTTTACTCCATTACATTTTGCAGCTATTATCTGTACTTTCTAGTCCACTACATTTCTAAAATGCATCTCGTTAGATTTTAAGATCACTCGCTAATATGTTCCCTTCAAAAAACAAATTGCATTGCGTTGCTGCCTCGGAAGTTTAAACCAATCAGGTAGTGCTGTCCCGGCCTCCAATGAGGGCAGAGCGCACCTTTGGAAGCGGCAGTCGCATTCGAACGAAACCAGATTCACCAAACATGGATCCTGAGACTGAGCCCCCTGAATCGGGTATTTGCGAGAACCGTATTGCCTCTGACAATCTCGGGACCCCTGCCAAACATTCAATAACGTGGGTCCACATATATAGTGGTAAACAGTGAGAACGCACGGAAAACATCACGTTTTTGGAGTTAAAATACTGGACTTTCCATCAAATATTATCAGACCAGGAGTGTAAGAAACAACTATGATATCTCAGGATTGAATGCGGTGATTCTCTGCTGTCTGTGTGAACACTGAGTTAGATATTTTGTGCTTCAGACTCTCATAATGTTTTTTCTCTGACTCATATTTTATTGCGGTAGAATAAAGCATACAATATCAAATAAAATTTAATGATTTCCTGTTTCAGCCATTCATGTTATTAGTGTACTGGGTGACACTCAGCCTCAAGCCTAAACTTGTAAAAAAAAATCAATGTGTTGAATTATTCCGATCACCCTTTCATTGGACGCGTTTTCAGTATACTAGCGCCATAAAACGGACAGGTCTGACAAGAAGGGAAGGTCACAGTTACAGTATGTGTTACGCCTTTCTTGTTCTAACAAATGCAGTGGCGAAACGATATCTCCATTCAAACGAACAAATTCAATGGTTGCTCGAAATGTTGGCGGACGAAAACAGACAATCACAACTGGACACTACACGCAAAAACTCAGATATTTTTGGAATAATTTGTGAGTAATTAGTTCAGTGGTTATCAGAGAATAATAGATCCGTGCTGTGACAAACTAAACAAACTGTTCTACTCTAACATCGTACTAAGTTTGGTTAAAATCTATTCAGCCGATTTTGAGATATCCTGCTAACAGACGGACAAACAAATAAATAAACATACGGAGGGAAAAGCAAATCCTCCTTGCCGGAGGTAATTAGCATTCTTGACTGGCATTTAGCAGATGTTCATATCCCGAGTGTTTTACAATGCAAAACCGAGAGCAAAAGTCAAGGGTGAAAGGGCAAAATGTCTGTGGTTGGTGGGCGGTGGGTGTACAGCCCCGTGAGAGCGCGCAGGTGCAGGAAGAACAAACTGGATTGACGACTCCGTAACTGCTCCATACATCAGTGGTTCTCGGTCCGCGGCAACTCCTCTCCCTCTGAGTACGCTGCTTTTCGCTCTAATGGCAATCCTGAGTTTTAAAATGTTGTTACTTTTTCTAAATTAGTCTAAATTTCCATGTCTAGAGGGGATGATTTAAGTCGAGCTCAGGGATTGTCATTGTGGTTGGAACAAAAACCAGCTAACAAAGTGGTTCCCCACAGGACTGGGTTTAAGAACCACCAGCACGGAACATTAAACTAATCTGTACAAAAAAAACAAAAAGAAACAGAAAAAAGAAAAAAAAAAACACCCAAAACCCATTTCTCTTTACCACTGCTTATAATTAGCCATAGTGCTAGCAGTGGCCTCAGTACCGAGGCTCAGAGGCTCAGAGGCAGTAGATGATATGAGCTTCAGACAGAGTTTCTGCATCTCCTGCACAACAGCCGTGTTCCCACTGCTCACCGACCACAATTACATGTAATGTTTTTTTTTTTTTTTTTATTCCAATTTTAGGCTTTATTTTTGACTGAGAATTTATAAAATAAAAACATGTAAAACATAAAAGTAACAGAACATATTTCCCTCCCCATCTTGTTTGGGCAGCGGGCTAAAAAGTGTGTGCAAGTCGTAGAGGGCATTCTTCACGTACACAGGACTGTGTTAACTGAGAAAGCTCCAGATTTTTAAATTCATTAGTGCTATTATTGTGAAAATTGCACTGGCCTTTGTAGGTTGACAAACCTTCTAACATTACACCCTTGGTCAAAGTAGGTTTGCCTTTGGTACTTTCCCCGGGAAAATCAAGTATTCGTGGCAAAGAATGACTCCTACTCTTAAGAGTCAAGTCCCACATATTGTTTCTGATTTACCAGATTAAATTTTAAACGGTTAAGCTGAAGAAGGGAAAAAAAACACATCACAATAAAAGACAGAAATCCCCCCCCCCCCCCCCCCGTCTTCAATTCTTTTCATAATCCTTTGGTCCCATAGATATAAACAACTCATTAAGTGGCGATACAGAAAAGGCATCATGATGAACCCAGCATAGCGAGTATAAAAGTGTGCGACCCCCCCCCCCCCCCCCCACCAGTGTTGAAACTAACAACTGCAAAATCACCATGTTACACTGCTGAAAAACCAAGTAATTTTTGATATACGGATATCTTCATACATTTCTGACGTGATGCTGACATCAGTACCAACGGTATTGGAACAGACGTTGCAACTGTAAGCCTAAAATGTCCTTGCCACGCATGTTACTCCATCAAAATGAAAAAAAGGTTTAGTTCAAGCACATCTACTGTGTGAGAGACGATACCAAATGCTTTCTTTTCCACCTCATCGCGATACACGATTTTCTGCGTTAAATAGTTCAAAATGCAGATTTAAATCTAGACAACATGCTAACATATTCAGAGGGCAGCAATCATTAGCTTGCAAAAATGATTTCAGAAAATGTTCCTACACTTTTATTGAGAGTTGCTGCCTGCAACAAAAAAGGTATTGTGTCTATTTTTTTTTTTGCCATATCCCCTCATCCCAGGAAAAGCCGGTTTGCCAATGTGAAATATTTTTATATGTAAAAAAAATGATAGCTAAGAAATTTGTAAATATTCGGCTGACTTTTCCCAGAGCATCTGGCTCGATTCCCTCGGCAACTCGCCTCAGGAATATCAACTTTGCACATGGTGGGGGGGTGGGACCCAGAAACTTATAAGATTAAAAACTGAATTGCCGTGAATTGTTATTGGACTACAACCCCCATAATACCCCCTGATTCCCTGGCTATGTTATGTTATGCTGATGAAGGAAAAAAAAAAGTACTTAAAACAAGTTTTTGTTGAAATGAGAGGAAATCAAAATTCATTTCCAGGGCAGGTTGGGAATTTACAGACAGTAATAATTATTCAGTGTAAACTCCATGGCCTGGAAAAAACAGACACGCGAATTCGCAAAGGCATTCGTGATATCTTCCACAACAAAGCAAATTTCACAAGAACATTTTCTAGAAAGGTTTGAATATGCAATTGAGATTGGCTCATATGAGCTATAAGCAAAAGGGCCGTCCGTAAGAAGCAATTCTGGCTCGCGAATGTTCATCAAGCCGACTCGCTACTGCTAAAATGCTAACGAGCTAACGCACCATCCTCACTGCGCACACCATTCTGCTCATTCTGCTTGCCTCCCTAGCCTCTGAGACGACACAATTCTGTGATATCTTTCACGGGATATACCCTCGGCCCTCGCCTGTTCCCTCACTCCGCGTCAGCTGTCAGAAAAGGTCCAACCAGGTTCCGCCGTCCTCCGCCAAGACTAGCTGCTCAAACGAAGTCTGACAGATTTGTACAGACAGCTTGAGCAGAGTCACCCACAGTTATGCTTTCAGGCCACTTTCTACAAGCGAAAAATATTCTCCAGACTTCGATCGAACACAAGCAGGATTCCTCTCAACAGAAGAACCACATCACACATACAAGCGGCAAGGTCTGTATTCGGCATTCGGACGAGAAAGCAAATGGAAAAGGGCTGTAATTTATAAATGTTTCACTTGATATGAATGCAAATAGAATCACGTCAATGTGAGAGACTGTAGTTTAGCTACATCCACATGGCCGAATTTGTGTAGCGCTGCCACTATTAACATTCTTACGTACCTCAACTCAGGGGCATGGCAGGTCACATAGCCCCTCCCCCCACACTTAAAATAATGTCATTCAGTCCTCTGCATGCATTGTAACCTAAATAACATCCGAATCATGAGTAAATTCCAGTGCCCCACCTCAGCAATTAACAATCCACCCCATTTCTAAAACACTCTAGTGCCAAAGTCACACTGTAATTTCCACACATAGAGCTCCCACACTTCAGCTATAGTGCTCTCGAAAACTTCAATGTTACATTCAAAATCAAACTTAAGAGAGTGATGCACAGACTTCTCCATAACTTCCCCTGACAGATGGGGCTAAAACATCACAGATAACATTGGAAATGAATGGCTAGACTTGCGCATTGTGGCATTGTGATGGTTCGATAGCAGTGAGTTTTCTTTGCCTTTGCTGGCTCGTCAGCATCTTCAGTTAAAACACCACTGAGACGCTCCAGGTGTCCGCACATGCTGCTAAACAGTAATCAAAGGTTTAGGTCACCACTCAAAGGGTTAACTCAAGTCACCACCACGCTCCCTTTACTCTCTTAAGCATGTGCAATTTTATTCGGATGAATAATGAAACTGCGTTTGAAATATTCAGGCCTGTGGAGATCCCGGGTGAGGCCGCACTCGAAGTGACACGTGTGAGTTTTTCTGGGGTCAATATTTCACAGCGCGCAGCTGAAAATGACACAGACAGTCCTGCCGACAAACTCCTCTGGCCTCAGTACTGCACTGTGTAAGTAACTGATCGGTGAAAAATCACATTAAAATAAAATAACATAACATAATATGAATGGCAAGAACAGGCCTTTCAGCCCAACTAAGCTCGCCAGTTTCTTTATACTATTGTGAATATATCCCTTCAGATACTAAATGACTCAATGGTATCTAGCTTTAAGTCAAGCTTGCTCTTGAAAACCCCCAAGGTCTCTGCCTCAACAATATGGTCAGGTAAGCTATTCCACATTGAAATTACTCTTTGGGTGAAGAAATATTTCCGAATATCAGTGCTAAATTTACCTTTGGTCAACTTCCATTTGTGACCCTAAGTTCTACTCACAACACTTGGTCGAAGGAATCCTACATGATTCACTTTGTTAATCCCTTTAACATATTTAAAGACCTCAATCAAATCACCCCTGAGTCTCCTTTTCCTAAGACTAAAGAGATTATGGATCTTCAGCCTCTTCTCATAGCTTTCATCTTTTTTACCTGGAATAAGCTTGGTGGCTCCTCTCTGAACTTTCTCTAGAGCCTCTATGTCTCTCTTAAAGTATGGTCCCCAGACCTGTACACAATACTCCAGGTGTGGTCTTACGAACGTGTTGTACAAAAGAAGCATCACCTCCTTAGATTTGTACCCAATACTTTTGGCAATGTATCCTAGCATCTGATTAGCTTTTTTAACTGCTACGGCACAATGGCTAGAACCTGTGAGGGTTTGGTTAACAATCACTCCCAGATCTTTCTCTTGTGGAGCACATTCCAGTTTTAAACCTCCCATGAAGTAATCCCGTCTAATGTTTTTATTACCTACATGTACAACTTTACATTTTGCTAGATTAAATTTCATTTGCCACATTTCTGCCCAATTCTGGATTCTATCCAAATTGTCCCGAATCACTTTAGTGGACCCTAGACTATTTGCCAAACCCCCCAATTTAGTAACATCTGCAAATTTAACCAATCTGCTCTCAATAATCCTATCAAGGTCATTAATGTAAATGAGGAACAGCAGGGGTCCCAACACCGATCCCTGAGGGACGCCACTCCCCACCATACCCAGCTCAGATGAGATATCACTGACCACCACTCTTTGTGTTCTGTCCTGTAACCAGTTTTGAATCCACTTCAGAATACCTCCTGTAACTCCAATGGAGCTCATTTTAAAAATTAGTCTCTTACGCGGTACTGTATCGAATGCTTGCTGAAAATCCAAGTATATGATGTCATAAGCCCTGCTCTGGTCGTAAGTCTTGGTTGCTTCTTCAAAAAATTCCAGACGGTTTGTTAGGCATGACCTTCCCTTCCGAAAACCATGTTGGCTATCCCTCAAGATACTGTTACGTTCAAGAAATAAGTCCAGCTCATCTTTTACGATAGATTCCAATATTTTGCACGAAATTCAAGGTAAACTCACTGGCCTGTAGTTTCCTGGCTTGGTATGGTCCCCTTTCTTATATATTGGTATTATTTTGCCCTGTTTCCAATCATTTGGTATTTCTCCAGTTTCTAAAGACCGTCTGAAGATGGCAGATAGCGGCTTAAAGATGATCTCACCAGCTTCCCTGAGGACAATATGACAATATGACAATAATTCCTATATGGCCCACATATACTAGATATAAATACCTGATCATAAACGGTGACATTCTCTACTTAACCATATAAATTGTTGTGCGCTTGTATCGCTATACTTGTGACAACTGGTGAGAAAACACAATGTTGTGAGGACATTTAAATGGACAACCCAGAGAATTACAGAGGATTACAACAAGCTGGTAAAAGCTAGGGTTGCGGTAACAGTAAGGGTTTCGTTCAGGTTAGGGTTAGGCGTTAGAGTATCGGTATCAGTTAGAGTTTGGGAAAGACTGCATAAAATGATTGTAATTCAATACATTGTCTAGACAAGTGTAGGTATTGAAATGTGTCCGTGTATGAGTGTGTCTCTGTGTGTGTGTGAGAGAAGAATGTAATAATAATAATAATAATAATAATAATAATAATAATGCATCAATTTTATATAGCGCTTTTCTGGACACTCAAAGACGCTTTACAATGGAGGCATTATTCATTCACTCACACATTCACGCTCTGATGGTGGTAAACTACGTTTTTTGTAGCCACAGCTGCCCTGGGGCAGACTGACGGAAGCGTGGCTGCCAGTATGCGCCTACGGCCCCTCCGACCACCACCAAACATTCACACACAGCCATACAGGAGGGAGGGAGGGAGGGTTCCTATATTGTACGCCTGCAGTCCCCCTCTCTCTGTCCCTCCTCAGGCCAGTGATTATGGTATTTGTAGTCCTGGTGATGATGGTATTTATAGTCCCAGTGATGATGGTATTTGTAGTTCTGGAGATGATGGCATTTGTAGTTCCGGTGATGATGGCATTTGTAGTCCCGTAGCGTCGGCTGCTGGTATTCAGTGGAGATTTCAGAGGCCGGCAGAGTGAATGGATCTATATTTAAACCCTGCAGTTATGCAGTAACACCAGAGTACAGCCCACACATTACACTGGAGTCCCCTTTCTGCCTCAACAGCCACATGTGGATTACAGTGAACACGCAGTGTGCCACTGCCTGAACTACAGTCAATAATGGGGACTCAACAGTGCGAGCAACTGTGTGCTGACGACACGAACAAACGCGTAACAGGATTTTATCTCTTGCTGAAGTTACTGACAGCCTTTCACACCTGAAACAGTTTGCCAACGACGGACACCAGAAAACTCTGCTCCTCATTGCTTAGTTATTGCGTTTACAAGGACAGGTGATGAGAGAAGTAACCAGAGAATCTCAGGCCGAGAGCCCATTCACTAAATAACTCAACACTGAAGATTAACTCTGGGCTCAAATCACAAACATGAAACAATTAAATGCTGGATTTTTTTAACCCTTTATATGCAGCCCCATTGTAGTCAGGACACCGACATCCCCAACATTAAAACTCTGTATGAACTGACATTTGACGTGGACTTTGTGCCTTCGCAGTTATCAAAAGCAACACTTGTCATCACATCGAGAAGTTTCATTGGTTGTGCTGAAAGATGCGGATACATCACTCAGTCGGGGGATCTATCGATCTGCCGCGATAAACTTTAGCTTCGCACCACGAAAACAACCAGGGATGTTGAAGTAGGTGAAAAGCTGCCACATGACCTCTACTGCAGATGCAGTGATGACTGTAAGTACTGCACTAAAAAGGGCTTAAATTCCGTCCTAGTTCACACAGCATGGATGAAGATACTCACATGCTAAATCTCACACACGACTTAACCTCAAATTCAGTTTTCAACTCAAATATGCAGTTGTACAGAGCCAATAAGCAGAGATGTATAACTGTCCAAACAGTAAGGGTTTCGGTGCAAATAAAACACTGATGATATTCTGCCCAATCACATCAATGCATTTTGGAGTCCAATCCGATAAAGAGCCCCGGAATCACTTCTGGTTGTCTCTAAATGAGCTGTGAGTCACAGCCGAACGTTTTTGAGTGGTCTGAAGAGGTCACTACTTGACAAAGGCTCCAATGAGAGGTCCATAATGAAAACTTTCTGGTGTTTCAGCTCGACCACCTAATAATGCCACAATTCTTCAACCAGATGGTTGGAACAAATGAGTAAAAAAATGAGTAGACAACTAATTTGTAGAAACACCTGAAATAACTAATACATTCTGACCCTGGGATATAGCACCACTGCATACTGGAGAGGCTACGCACAAACCAGTGAAACTGAGGACCTCTGCTGATTTTCAGGGGTTTGAGGGAGAAATTTACTGATGGACTATAAAGTACCTGTTGCTCTTCCCCCCTCATTCCAAACACTGCTGTTAATGAGCACGCTCATTACGAGTCTTTCTGATAAAGACTCGGCTCGTCAAAAATATACACTCAAATACCCACAGCTCCTCCTCCCCGATGCTCGGCCAGTGTAAATACAGTGATTTTAACCCCTGTGGTAAATGATACTTGTTCCCTCAGTGATTACAGTGCTTGCCTTTTAAAGCAGGGGATTGTGGGAAATGGTGTGGGCGTGAACTCACCTCTCGCAGCTGCATTCTGCCCCCTCAGTCCCCACCATACGGGGCTGTCAATCAAAGGGTGCTTATATGCAACATATTCAAGTCTGGCCACACCTTTCGGCCATCCTCCTCAGGCGGCTGTAAAGCAGGAGATGGTCGAGGCATCTCATCTACAGAGCAGCAGTCATCTTCCAACAGAGCCGCATCTCGTCTACAGTAACAGCGTAAAGCGACACAGAGTGATGGAATTCTTCAGCTCCTGACAGTTCCCGTAAACGGTAATAAACCACACACGTTATTTGTCAAACCCCACCGCCGACGTTGAAAAAAGAAGCAGCAAACAAGAGCGTGTTTTGACACACCGTACGCCACGAACAAACACCGATTCAGCGGGAAAAGTGTCATCTCGTTCGTACACAAACGCACGGAAAACACAATGCGGTACATGGCAGGAGGCCCATCAGACATCGCTTGTAAAAGATTTTGAATATAGTGATGCTATCACAAACACTGTGGCAGAGTAAAGTAAATGAAATCTAGTGTTTCAACATCAGGGTAAGAAATATCAATATTTACAAAGCGCCGTCCCGTATTCTGAGAGCGGAGTACGATAAGTACACTCCTTATAAGAACGCTGAGACTGAAAAACACCCAGAATTAAAAACAAGAACATCCTGACTCTGAGATGGAGTATTAAAGTCAGAACTTGTGACAATGTCATACAAGGCATGAAGCCAAATGAGACAGCAAGAGATTCAGTATCTCCTGAATATAAGCCCCCTGCAAATATCCCAGAAATACACGCTTATCCAAAACTGTCAACCATTTCTTTCACCAGTGTAGGTTGTTTAAAAGCACAGACTTGGCTGACTTGTTGTGGAATTGCCAACATTTTGAACAGTCACAGTGGAGAACAGGGTATTTATTTCTATTAAATTCCTTCTCAGAACTTTTGACACATAACTGTTTTTAGAAGGATGATAATCACAGAAAGTAAGCGAATAGTAATTACCCAGCTCAGTGTAAGGAATCTGAACCTCAGATAGCGATCCCTTTTTCAAGATCCCTGGATTGTGACAATTCATATACAGTGAAAAAAAAAAAATCCAGAACAAAAATCAAAACTCTCAGTTGACATGGGCAGGCCAGGTTATATTCTATATCTAGCGTCACCACTGCAGTGAACTGCGTGGCAGGTGCTGCCTCGGATCGTACGCGCGAGTGGCACATGCACAGTAAAATACTCTTCAAGAATATTGGGATAAAGGGGGAACAAGCGCTACAATTAAACTGACAATTAAAAGTGAAGGGGCCTGCACAAATACTGCAGGCTCCGTCAGTCAATCATGGGTTAAACATACAGACCTCTTCCCCATTAAATACCGTGGAGATTAATATCTAACCGATTCTTGATAACATCACGAAACCCTTAATTAAGCCACCCACTCAGAAGCAGCGGTTGAAAACGCAGGGCTTTTCTGCTCTGCATTGAGTAATTTAGCTTTCTTCGCCATCTCAAATGCAAGAGGCTAACTATAAAATGGAGGGAACAAACCAATAGGTTGCCAGTGAGCCACCACCGTGTTTAATGAAAGAGACTGGTGGCACCACAGGTGCAACTTTGATACGCCGTGCCTTGCCTGTTTTGCTTGGCACTTCAAATTAACAGAGGGACATAACAGTCTGGCCTACTGATTGCTTTTCTGTGCTGTTGATTTGTTACCCATTAATTAGAACTATGACATTAAACTAAACACCACTTTTCATTAAAAAGTTAAATTGAGTGGTAGTAAATGAGGACATTTCAGGTAAACAGCCAAAAACAGCCCTTCTTTCAGCCATGGAGGACTCCCCAAATAGCCATGCTAGCTGCTATTATTGACATAGATGCTCCTGTGTCATCTTTACACAACAAGCAGCACGGACATGTTTCCTGGCTTGGATTTGCAGTAGTTTGTGCACTGCACAAACTAGCTGCACCTTTTCGACAGAGGTGCTTCCCCGATGAGCCGATGCAACATAGAAAATCATGAACTACCCCTTTAGATGAAATAACTTTTTAAAAAAACTTCTGATCTCTCCAAATTATTAAAAATGAAATCATCTCGCACCAGGATCAGTTTGATACAGCTCTAGTGAGCAGGACTCAATTCAACTGAACATTTTACCAAGTAGAAATACAGTATCATTAAGTGAAAACAGATCAGCCATTTTGTCTCCACAGATACCATGACTCACGCCCCTACAGAGCTTCTGTGCGCCCAGAATGAGCAATCCACCGAGGGCAACGAAAGGCCAAGGTTTTCACAAGTCCTTACGCATCCTCCACACTCACGGTGAGTGACAAAAATATGGGACACCGCCCGACACCTTTATCTGTCCTCCTAATTAAAGGGGTCAGCTGAGGATGAGACGAGCTCACAGGAGACAGAGGGTCGCCTTCGTGCTCTGCTGAGCAGACAGAGTCCGGCCAAAACGTGGCGTCCTCGACTTGATCAAACCAAGAGAAACCTCTCAAAATCAATACCAGGCACAAATTACCTGAACCGCTTCTCAAAACGCCGTCGACACGAAGGCCGCACGCGATCGCTCTCCGAGGACTGGAGTAAAGACTGCCGATCAATGGAAAGAAAACGCTGCTTTTTTTCCGTAGCGCTGATGCGTAGCATGCGGTCCCAAACGGGCGCCGTCTCCCAGAGTGTGTCTGTGTGTGCCTCGTGCATTAAGGACGCACAAACATGGCCGAGGCGGCCCTCTCTCATCGCTCTGACTTCAAACCTACAGTAAACACAGTGATCCTGACCTCCGGTAAATGTTGCTCCTTACTCCTGATTACAGGGCTTGTGTTTGGAGGGGAGGATTCTGAGAAATGAAAGGGCCCTTCTGCACCTCTGACAAACATGTTCACTCCAAACGCAAAGAGGCAGTAGATTACCCAGGATTCAAGCTGCCTGCCATGACAATGGCGATTGCGCCGTTTATTTTTTAAATAGTGCCACGGGCTCTTTAGCTCACTAGGTTTATTTCAGGCTTTAGTGTTTTGAGAGCTCAAAAATTTTTTATGTTTTGGGTCCAACATTGAGGCAATGAAGACAAATTTTGTAATTTGTGTAGGGAATTAGATTAGATTTATTTGGCAAGAAAAAACATAATATAATATATGACACACACAACAAAAAAAAGCCAGGATAACACAATAAAACTCTTAAAAAAGTGCTTATTTCCATTGTGGTGCTTTAAAAAAAACCAAAAAAACCCGCAGTACAGACAGGTGACGTACGGCTGAACAACAGCAGATGTGTCCTCACTGAATGACCACGATATTCACACACACAAAAGGAATAAAAATTCCCACATTTGTTAAATATTAAAATAAGAAGTAAGGACAACAATAAATACAAAATTGATGATTATCACACACTAATAAAATATAAATACAACAATGAATAAAATAGTACAAACACTTTACATAGACGATAACTTCTTCTAAACACAAGATTTAACTAGAGCACTCGGCAACCGAGCACATGTATCCCCTGAAGGCCCCCCAGTTGGGCCCAGATGGTCCCAGAGTACCCAAAATCAATAGGTGTCACGAACTTACCATAATACATGTCCCTGCAAAATTTGAAAAGAATCGGTGCACTTATGTGGGCTGTAGAGCGTTCACAAGAAAATCTCTGCGGACGCGGCCAAATCCATAGTATCCTCCGACCTTCGTTCGGGGGATACAATAACGTTAACTTAAAATGCAAATTCACTTGCCTCAGAGAAGAAAAAAATAATAATTTCAAGCTAAATTTACTATCACGGTTTGATGTTTCATCGTGTCATTTTTTGCAGCTCAGTGCTGTTTTCATAGTGCAGCTTCTTTGAAATATCCAGACCCCAACACCAGATCATTGTACGCAGGATTACATACTGAAGAGTTAACCAGTTGGCAATTGGTGTTGCTCAAGGGAGCAGTATTGTAGCAAACCAAGAGCTACTTTTTAATGTCCTCAAAAGTATTTGTGTACAAAATTTCACCCCTCTGGCTGCTTTCCAATGTTCTCCAGCATGATATAATACAATTTTAAACATGGCCGACTGGCAGCCATGTTCGATGTCAAGTTTCAACGCCTTGAAAAATCTGTACATCCATATGTACCTTTCCACCAAACGTCACATTGCCCCCCACTCCCCCCAGAGGTTTGGCAGAAGAAAATGAAAGTTAACGCTGACGCCACCACATGATCCCATAAGCTCACTTCGGTCCGTCGGCCCAAGTGAGCTAAAATTAAAAAAAAAGTGGCTGTAGTAGGATGTCTGGAGCAGGATAATGAGACTCTTAGCAGCAGTGAAACACAAGCAATCAATCAGCAAGACTCTGGCTTGCAAACACCATCTCTGACCATTTCTCCACCCTAATACTGTCTAACACACACAAACTCCAGGAATGCGCTGACACAAAAACCACAGCTGTCTCCGTATGCACACTCAGTCACATAATAATCACAATCAAGAAATAATGGGATTTTAGTATTTGATAATTACACCGCAGGTCAGCAGTTTGGATGCAAGGCCAATACACGTCTAAAATTTGGAAGCAACTTTAAGTTTCTGTTCACAATGCCTTTCTTAAAAACCAATATAAAATCTAAGGATTTTGGGATGTATTTACTGCATGATTAGACTTTTCTTTCATTGATATGCACCATTTTCCTCCATTTACCTTTAGGTACTGTATAAATTGATGTTACCAGACCGTAGCTGAATAAATGTTAACAAAACAAAGGAGGGGCTTAGTTTTTGGGTTGAGATTTGCAAGAGTCACAACTTCAGTGAAAAAGTAAAAAAATAAATCACAGTTTGCATGATTCACTTCATGTCGTGGTTTACAGCCCATCGGATGCCAACGGCAATCCGGCGGGCACTAGGACCATGGGCCTAGTAATATGGGCCTGATAATTTGAGTAAAAATGTTTTCTGATAAGTGACTCTTTATAAAATAATCATTTTTGTTTTGCTGCAAAGTATGCCAATGAAACTGTGATTTTTTTGTACAAACTTTTGCTTCCAAACTTTTGGCCTGTAGTGTACAACTACATGAAAAATATGTGCAAGTACACAGCAGTAAATCCAAAAGGCTATTTTTGTAAATTGGGGACGTGTATAAATAACCTATCATTCCGACGATTAAATATTAGTCGCACCCCTGAAAAAATGGCTGTAACGTCCCTGACCCCGAATTACATAAGCCATGTACACGGATCACTCCTATTAATATTCATGCGAGTTCTAATTAGCAGCAAGAGTCTGCTGAGCAGAGACATAACGAAAAGTTCTTCCCCGGGTAACCCTCCAGCGCAAGGACACGAACACAATGAGAATACTAACACAGCGAGAGTACTAACACGGCAAAAATACTCTCACAGTGAGGATACTAACACAGTGAGAATACAAACACGGCAAGAGTACTAACACGGCAAAAATACTCTCACAGTGATGATACTAATATACTATTGAAAAGGGGTAAAATAGTCCATACCCATACTGCAGGTGTGTTGGTCGCAAAAACAGCAAACTTTTTGAAGGTGGCAAGGGGTACTGGGTCAAAAATAATGAAAAACATATGAAAACAAACCAAAAAAAAAAAAAAAAAACCCAACAACAGCAAAATAGAACTTAAGTTGCATGTCAAAGCTCTCTGACAAATGCAGCTCCACATTTGATAGGTTAGTTACTAATAAGCACAGAACTACAGCAGCAGAAATCACCAGAGAACTGAATTAATCTGTACTGAACCAGTCTCAACATAAACAATGTGTAGTGAGCGTCACACAGCTGGTGTTTATGCCAGTGGTTCTGACGATGAGACCACCCACGCGTCATATACACCAGTCTCTGTGCACCCAGCCTGTGTTTAAAAACATTACATCTAAAAGGTGCCCACAGCCGAACACTATCATTATCTCCCACAGAATATACTTGTTAACACAAAAAGAAGTCAGAGAACACGCACACACACACACACACACACCCTGTTGCTCAGCACAATGAACTGAAATAGACTACGCTTTGTTTATTTGAATTACTCGCATTGTTTGTGCGAACCGGTGCCCTTCTCAAGCAGAACACCTGTTTGATGTGAATTTTGGGGCCGTGTGTCGGCTGTTTTTACTCCTGTATGAGAAATTAATTGGTCCACCTGCGATATAACCACACCTGCGATATGCACACTGGCCCAGAGACAGCAGCAATCACTGATACTGAGGTCAGTCCACAAACTATACATCACCCCTTTCCACCCTTCCCTTGAGTCCATCCCTGGCTTACAGCTCCACCCATTTAGAAGGCAAGGAAAAGATGAAAGAAAATAATAATAAAAAAAAAAAATCAGGGAATCTTCACACCTTTAGCCATCAGTTACAAATCCACATCCGTCTCCGGCCTGATCAACGCCTGATTGAAGGGGAGGGGCCATATCCGTAGGTCCACCCTTCATAAAGCACTCTCACAAGTTTCCTTGCTCAAGGTGCCTTTCCTGTCTCCTAAGACCTACAAGGCATATCTACTGGGTTGGAATCTCCTGAATGATGATAATTTTTGCCCAATTTCTGAGGTGAACCAAGTAAAAGAGGTGAGAAATGATGAAAGAAATGAAAGCAGCCCAGAGACACAGAGTCTGAGTCATAAACCTGATGTCATGACCCATATTTAACGAGCAGGAAACACTTAGATCCCCCCAACAGGATGGCCGATGTCTGGCCTGGAAACAAAACGCGGTGGAGGAATGGACAGACGGACAGGGGAACGGATCCATGACATTTCATGGATGGTTTAGAACCTCTGGCCCAGCAGGACAAACGAACGAACAGACAGATGAGGGGATATGCAAACAGGCAACAGTCATTCCTGCATCCTCATCTACTTTGTGGCAGGATATAATAATAATAATAAAAAAAAACACTTAGAGAGCGCAGCACCTCCGCAACACCAAGGCAAGTCTGTGCATTAGTTATTTTCGTTGGCTGATGTAGGGTGTTGTTGTATTCAACCGCCAGGTGGCAGCAAAGCTCAAAATCAGGCTGATTGTTAATCTGGCCCATTGGAAAGACTTCAAATCTCTGCCAGCGTAGCTGGATTTGAACTTTATATGAACCTATATCTCAGCTGTACTTTGGCCTAAATATGCCAAAATATTTTGGTTTGGTTTGGCAAAGTTTGGTTAAAATCTATAGAGCCGTTTCTGAGATATCCTGCTAACAGACAAACAGACAGACAAATAGATAAGCCCCAACAAAAACATACACCTCCTTGGTGGAGGTGAATATACAAAACTAAGCATAGGATGCTAATTTTCTGCTGATAATATCAACTTGACATGCTGGTTTATCAACCTCTAAAACACAAAAACACAATGTGAGATATTTTGCAGTTTTTTTTGCAAGCACACGAGAAAGAGAGGCCTTTGCAGGTGAATAGAAACAGAACTTAAAGATGTGGTTTTGAGTAAAATCCCAAATGTGAGTCCTATCATCGTCTCTCATGTGGGTTCCCTCAAGGTGAGAATTACACACCGACATTATTCAAATGCAATCACCCTCACGCTGCTGTGATATTCACAGCTATTCAGAATGCCCTTCAACAGACAAGGGGTCTTAGCACTCAAAATACGTGGGAAGAACAAAACTGACAATGTGCATGAATCCAAACTGTCACATGACCTTTATTTTGAGAAAGTAGTACTGCGGTCTTTATTAATTAGAAAACATGGCAACGATTCGATCACACTGGATCTTCGAGTGATCGAAACGTTACCATGTTTTCTAATCAATAAAGTTTATATTTCTGGAGCAAGAGCAGTGTGCAGACCACTCTATTTTTCATATCTGACACGCTTGTCTGGCACCTGCGGATGACCTTTTTGGATGTGTGCACTCACTCTTCAGATAGTGGGGCTACATCAAGACTGCCCCGGTATCTCTCCTGTTGCACAAATTCAACATCCTTCCGCAAACCGTGTGTCTGTTCCACAGATCACTCAGTGTAATCGCGACACCAGAAAATACTACCGAACTACAACTGCGAGTACTTTTAACATTTGGGCATTTTTCACATTCCCAAATTACATTTGGGGATATCGTGGATTCACCCCAACCGCAGCCATCTCCGCTGCCACAGATTCTCCATTTCGATGCTATAAATGGCAGTTTAAATTGGAATCTTCTGAAATTTTGGTAAGGAGATTTATGAGCACTGCAGCGAGAACTCAATTTGTAATTAACTTCAATGCTACTAATCAACAAATTAGTTAATGCTAATGGATTTCTCACCAAAATTGAAGTAATAGTGAATTATATCGTCACGTTTGACTAAATGGCTCATTGACAGTTGGGGGATTCAGGGATACACCATTGCTGTTGTGGCCGACAGCGTCTTTCAACAGGGCGGAAAGCATTAATCCATTGTTAGTGGTTTCTGCAACCTCCTACGATGTACTGTCGTTACCGTTAAGTGAAAATATGGCTTCTTCCAGTCTTCCAATCCACCAGGCAAATTTTTCTCTCAACTGAGGATGAGGAGGGAAGAGGTTGGATGTTGACAAAATTGTTGCTTAGTAACAAACATGAATGAGGCTCATTCCCTTCCAAACCTGCCCATTTTTGGTCAAAGGAGAGAATGACCTGTAACTGTACCACAGGTGTGACAGTTTATTCACCAAGGGCTAAGAGATGAGTTGGGGGGGCTAGCAGTGGGCATAGGCGCTGATGATTCCATTAGCATCTCAGGCAGCAGGTGGAGTTTGACCTTTAGCGCCCCAAATCACGCTGCCAGATGCCCGACCACTTTGGAAACATTTCCCAGCTGCGGATGTTCCGGATCACAGGATTCAAACGAGGCAAGTATTGGACAGTCCGCCGATCAGAAGCACAAACCGTTCAGTGAATTGGTTAATAACTCAGGAAAAAAGAAAGGGCTGGATTTGGATTGAAGGGCCAGGTTTGGTCATCTCTGATCTGGACCAAATTGCTTGATTGAGACTTAAATCAGAAAAAGCACGGCGTGGCAATCAGTGCAGGGGTTAACCCCTCATCTACAGAGGGAACCGAACCCTACTCTGTCAGATCAACTGTGAGTCACTTTCAGTAAGAATGTCAGCTAAATATCAGTGAGGCTCGGTCATGACAATAGAGCACAATTAGAGCGGAATGAAAGGACTGGATAAAGCCACTGCAGGTGAACTGAACTGACTAAACCCTGCTGCTTTCTGCAAACAGCCCTGAACTGCTGTGAACCCCTCATCTCATTCAGCTGACTCTTTCATACAAACCACTTCACACTCGACTACAGGAAGCAGGGGCCAATCTCCCCCGAGCACTGTGGGGTGAAGGGCCTTGCTCAAGGGCCCAGACCCAACAATCTTACTTCAAGTGTCTGTGATGAAGTGCTATAAATGCAACATTCATTCATTCATTCATTCAACATAGCCACTAGGAGAAGCAAGAAGCTAGTAAAAGGGTCATGTTAAACTCTGCTGTCTTGTCAAACCAAGCAATTTTGGAAGGTGACAGGGAAATTGGCCACTGTGAGTCACCGAGGGGAGAGTTTATCCAGGTTAATGAGGAAAAGCTGCACTGACTGAGCGGTTAAATTATCCAGCAGCCTGTCCCCTGTAGTTCCCCATGGGAAGCCAAAAAACATTTATTAAGGAAAGTGTCCAAAGATAAAGACATACTGATGACTCGACGGCAGTCCTCTCTGCCTCAGCTCGACCGAAGGGACTGAATTCAGGTCAATGGCAGCAGCAACCAGTGAAAACTTGAAAAGATAATTCAAAATGCCCCTTGAGCTGGATTCATCTCTGATGGAGGATAGAAGACAAGCTTTTAGAGGAACCACATAAAACTTTAACAGCTTGGCGCGAGCCTCATTAACCCCCTTTCCGCCAACGCAAACCGAGTGCTGGTCGTGGGCTGGTGTCAGTGCCGGTTTGCAGTTGGTTCAACGAGTGCGCCTTCTAGTTTGCTTTCCCACGAAGGAGAGAGCCACCATCGGGGCACACAATTATGTCACTGTACATATTTCTGCTTTCCCAGCAACGCTAGCGCAACAATGGTGGAAGACACCGTCACTTGTGAAGAGAATACATCAGCATCCATACACAACTGATCCAACGCGTTTGTGCTGCTCGTCGTGATTGCGTTGGACGATGATTACTCTCGAGAAGAAAGTTAATTACCCAGCACATTTAGATCTTTATTAATAATGAATGTAAGACATTAATGATAGCGTTTGTTAGCCTACATTAGCCACCAAGCATTGATCATTTCGCAGTTTATCAAATCCAATAAATGATCAAGCCTCGCCAGGCATAAAAGACCTTGCCAGCCAGCACTTATTACAGTTCTTTTGATACTGACTCAGTTTTACAAGTGTGACCTCAACCGTTTTCAACTTATAGCCCTCTGAAAATCTTTGAACTTCAGTTTGACCTTTCAGGGTCACTCAAGATCAAAGATCAGGTCATATAAAAGCCCATACAGGGGTTCCTACATGATCATGATCGTAAACATCGGCCTATCTGCCACAGCTTTTGAGTTGTAATGGAAAATAAATTATTTTCACAGATGACCTTGACTCCCTTACATTTTTGTTAACAAACAGACAAACAAACAAACCTCGCTGATTACAATACATCGCGCCGCTGACTCCATTGCAGGCTAAGTAATAATACAGTCACAAAATTTTAGCTGGTCTTGTCGGTCATGATAACCCCGCCCCCTGCCCACGATGTCAGCGAATTTTCATGGTAGACCGGCAAAGCGTTGGTGCCTCTCTGAAACCACTTTTGCATGCTAAAGCTGGTTGCCGGCTGCTGAAATGCAAATAACTGGTTGAAGATTAGGCACCAGGTCCAAACCGGCCCTCAAATTGCCTAATGGCAGAATCGAGTTTTGAAATTCAGGGATTGTAAAGTAAATTCCCTTCTTGTTGTTCATTCCATCCATGAACTCAGACGGCTGATTTCTCCCATTAAATCAACCTGCTGACAGAATAATTGTGCTATTTACCGGATCTAGGAAGTGATTGGTTGACCACTGAGCCCATATTTAGTTTCTACTTGGGAGTTTCAGTTTTTTTTTTAAATCAAATTGGCAAGTGATTGCAGATGGACTGACCTGCCATTTTCTCAGCAAGACACAAAAGTGGTCTGAGAGTTAAATGCTCAAGTCTCACCCGACAAACCTTTGATTAAATGATTTTTTTTTAATCTCAAACTTCACCTGAAACGACTCCGCCTCCCATCACCCCCCGCAGAGCTCTACTTCATTGTGAACCAAACTCTGGTTTCATGAATAATCAACTCAAAGTTTCACCTTTTCTAACTGTATGAGGATCAATGCAGACGACAACAACCGCAGGTCCACCCGTCCACAGTCTCTGTCACGGCAGCTGGCCTCTGAATTCCATGTTTGCGTTGCTTTCCATTTTAACATCAGCGGTAGGCCTATAAAAAGCAATTAACTGTGGGAATTTCCTGGAAATGATTAGCTAATAGCTATGGGCAATTGCTCAATTATGCAAGTGCTAATGCTTTATTTACTTTCAGAAAATAAGAATAGATTTTTCTATGGGAAAGAGTGACTTTTTGGCAAGGTTGAAGTGAAAAGCCCTCAATATATAAAAAGTAAATGGAACAGCGATGCTATGAATGGAATCGTGCTCCAAACAATGCCTCGGCTTGTTTGTCGATATAACTTCCCCATCAAGTCTAGATTTCCTACCTGTGGCTCCGTGGCGCATACGGGAAAGCTGAATAGGGCTTAGTGTGGTCAATGCTTTTTTCAAAAACCCATTGTGGTTTGTTCAATAAATTCCGATTTCACTCACTGCATGTCCTGAGCATGGCTTAATGACATTCAGGAAAGTGAATAAAATTTGCATGAGCAAATCAGAATCCACGGAAACAGAGATTGTGACGTGGGTACGCACTCCAGGGGGCTAGGTTACAGTTGGTAAAGGTCTCCATGGCAACTGTAACGACTCAAAGACGTCTGCATCGTCAAAATGGCGGCACAATTCAGGTGATGAGCTTCAAACTTTATACCCAGCATTGGGCTGCGCTGGTCCAATCTGTTCATGCATTTTTATGTATATTTGAGGTCGATGTCTGTCTGTCTATGTGCATGTACATGTTTTTCTCCTACATTTATCAACCGATTATCACAAAATTTGGTGAGAATATCCACTTGGACACCAGGAAGGACTTCACATCGCCCGATTTTTGAAAAACGGTCAAGCACGCAAAAAAAAAAAATGGCAATTTTACTCTGGGTAGCGGGTAGCAGCTAGCATATATATACACACACACACACACACACACACATTTCATGTATATAGAATTTGAACCAATGATTGATTAGAGATGGCTGATCTAATAATAATTAAAAATAAATAAATAAATAAATACATGCATACATACATACATTAGAGCTGGACTCCCGGGAGCCCATACCTTGGCCAGCATAGCTGCATTTGAACTTTGGCTGATATCTCAGCTGTACTTTGCCCTAGATATGCCAAAATGTGATCAATTGTTCCTCTTGTGCTACTCGAACATGCTGCAAAGTTTGGTTAAAATCTATGCAGACAACAAATAAATAAACAAACGGAGCCAAAAACATAACCTCCTGGCGGAGGTAATAAAAACCATGCCCTGTTTTCTATTTTTTTCCTCAAAAGTGCTCCAATTCTCCTCTCTAAATCCACACTTGTGAAAGGGAAAATTAATGAATGCTGCATTTTCTTCACGAGTGTTTGGCGTAGTCTTTCTCTCTGAGGTGTAAATGACACTTGAACAGTCAAATACAGGGCCCAGAGTGCTGTCCTTAATTTAGGCTCTGGGTCTGAATTCAATTCCACCACTGGAAAGAAAAAAAAAAGACTGAATTGATCTGGCAACAGTCACAGAAGATTGGACAATAAAAGCCGTTCCTAAAAGTGCCCTTGAAGTGGTTTGTCTGTTTGCAGTGAGCGTGACGGACGGGGATTGGCTGGCTGGCGTGTTGGGAGGCGGGGCCGGTGCAGAGTCAGGCTCATTGATATGCGCCGGGTGTGGAGCGGGTGGCGGGGGCCTTATTTATGATTGACAGTGAAGGGGGTAAGGGACACAGCCAGGCTGACTCACCGCGAGTCTCGCCGCCGCTGTTCGGCATCCATTCAGCTGCCTGTTGTACAAACCCCCCCCAGATCACTTACATTCTCATACAGCTCCTCTCAACCCCCATCTCCGTTACTCTTTATTTCTCTCCCAGCTTTGAGTATTCTCTCTCTCTATCCCTCTCGCTCCCTCCCTCCCTCTCTATCTCTCTCTCTCTCTCTCTCTCACACACACACACACACACAGTTACCCACCTGAGTCCCCAGGTGAAGCCAGAAATAACCCCCCCGAGCCGTATAACTAAGTTCAGCGGAACAATCTCACAGCATTTCAGCCTGGCGTGTCTGAACTCATACACTCCCTGTGCTCTGTTTCTACACACTCACTGCTCCTGCAGACACTGGGGCGGTTTAAAGACGGCCCAAAGCCTGATCAATCGACCAATCAGTCAGTTAGGTCTCCTTATTAGCCTTGTACAGTACAGGCCAAAAGTCTGGACACACTTTCTCATTCAATGCGTTTCCTTTATTTTCACGACTATTTACATTGTAGATTCTCACTGAAGGCATCAAAACTATGAATGAACACATGAGGAATTACGTACTTAACAAAAAAGTGTGAAATACTTGTAACTGAAAACATGTCTTATATTCTAGTTTCTTCACAGTAGCCACCCTTTGCTCTGATTACTGCTTTGCACACTCTTGGCATTCTCTTGAGCTTCAAGAGGTCGTCACCTGAAATGGTTTTCACTTCACAGGTGTGCCTTGTCAGGGTTAATTAGTGGAATTTCTTGCCTTATCAATGGGGTTGGGACCATCAGTTGTGTTGTGCAGATGTCAGGTTGATATACTGCCGACAGCCCTATTGGACAACTGTTAGATACATACATAATTCCACAGGTGTTCATTCATCGTTTTTATGCCTTCAGTGAGAATCTACAATGTAAATAGTCATGTAAATAGGCCTATATTGTATATTAAAGCAATATACAATGAAGTGTTGGTCATTGTACGAAAATAATCGCACACCTGAGTAATGTAATGCTAAGAGGCGACCACTTAGGTGTGCATTAATTTCAGGATAATCATCAGCATGGAACTGTATATTGCGTTTGTACCACGGTTACCACTCGCTCAGGCATAGCTAAAGGCACAAGTTTAGGTTTTTCGTCCAAACGTAGCATTTAAAAACTCCAGTTCCAATGAAGTTGGGATGTTGTCTGAAACGTGAATAAAAACAGAATACAAAGATTTGCAGATTTGACCTGTTTTCAATTGAGCCACACAAACTGGGGTTTGTATCTGCTGATTATTGACTTCCACCACAGTTAACTTACATCACTCTGATGCAGCTCAAACTGCTGTTGCTATGGGCAAGGGTGCAGTCCTTAGTCCCGTTTCATTCTGCTGCTACGGAAAAGCTGCGTTTACGAATTCCACAGCGTTATGATCGCATTCAAACAATTGTGGTCACATCGTACGTTCTTGCACTTGTCATAATCACCAGACTCCCCAAAGACAATAATAAATATATCAGAAAGTTGCAACATGACGTCCGTGTTTATTCTTAGCCTTCACGTCCAACGTCCACAACTTCGTCACACAGTGCCAGTAAAATGTAGCCAAGAATCCAAAGGTGTCGAATTGATACAAAGTATCACAAGGTCAGCATAACTGGAACTACTTCATCAGGGTTCAGTCGAAGGAAAATAAGGCAGACACTCAGTACATCCTTCAACCAGCCACTATGGACTATTTAACGGACCTGTGGTATTAGCCTGTTTAATTAAGAGTGACCTCATCAGGTAATAAAAATTTTAATTGGAACAATGAGCAGCACACACTATGAAGCACAGAGGCATCCTCATGTGAAGTGATCGTAATCATGTAAACAGATGATGTCCCAGGTGGTTCTCATTTGAAGAAATATTAATACCGTAAACAGCGGAAGTCCCTCGAGATTCAACCTCGGTTCCAGGCAACAGATGCAGGAACCAAATTACACTTCATTTGCACACTTCAAAAGCAAGAAAAAAACAAACCACTTGAACTCCAGAGAAAGTGTCACTCGCACTAACACTTCATCTGCATGACGTTCCAGGGCCTCACAATTAATGCTTGCTAAATTCAACTGAAGCTTTCTCCTATCCCATAATGCATTTCCCATCAAATACATACAAAACCCTCCATAACACAACCTCTTCTCAGCTACAAGGGACACAACAGGTAAATCTCTGCCTGATTCCGGGAACAAAAGAAGAAAAAGTTTGAAAATAAATTTAAAAAAATCCTCTTCTGTGTTCGATCACCTACACCACACATTCTCTTAACAGAGCACACCATACAGGATCTGCAGCAGTCAAATGACCACCAAGATTCCCAATAGAACCAATCACAATGCTTGTTTACAATAATTTACAGGTGAAAAACCCCTGCCACGTACATACAGTATAATAGCATGTGGTATGCAGCGGCGAAGAAAAATGGTTGAGGCTTATTGTGAATGGAGTTGCCGGGTTACGATGACGAGAGAAGAGCTCTGTTCTTTCAGTTGGGCCAACGACTCAAGAAAATTACATTTTGAGTTTATCCAAAACGAGCAGTTCGTCCAGCTGCCGGCGGAATGTCCCTCCCGGTATCAGAGACGTCAGCAAAGCAACAACGCTCTCAAAATAAGCGCACTAAGAATGTTAAATAGGTTGGACCACTGTGTTTAAATACATACCTCTAAACGATAGTTATGGCTGAAAACCAACGATACAATTACGGCTGAAAACGACAATAAACAAGTTTGCCGATTCCACAATTCTTCGCAGTTCAAATCAATTGGCAGTTGTCTACCTGGAAGTCACTGCAGCTGTTAGTGTGACATCATGATAATTCAGCTCATTGAGGCCCAAAAATGATGCATCAGTGGAAATGTAGGCGATACAGGGTGGCAGTCACAGGCAGCGGTTTCACGTGCAACAGCGAAGCATCGCACCATCCGGTGCTTCTTCACAATGGGGGAAACACAAAAGCGTTCCGTCACTGAATGTAATTGTTCCTGAATGAACAGCTGCCAAAGAGGAGATGCCAGTAATCTTGAAAACTGCAATACAATAAGGAGACAATTAGCCAGCCCCTTGAGAAGATATCACTCTCTCTACTCTCTGTCATCAGCAAGCGCCCGCACGAATTACTCATGTTAGCAAGTGTTCTGTCCGCGTGCTACACAGCTGTGAGACGTAGGGCCTGTAGACGCAGTCCAGACCTCAAGCTCTGACGTTTACGTGTATTTTCATTGACCCAGGCTCGATTAGTTAATTAAACGAATACAGCAATGCCGCTTGAAGCCTATGCAAGTTTGTGACCATTATTATATTACGTAGCTCGCACATTAGCAATTACAGTGGGCAGTAGAAATCTTTTTTTTTTTTACTGACACGTGAACGCCATCAGAAATCAGATAACCATTACAAACAAGCTGCTGACATTTTCAAGCAATATCCCCCGCAACTGGCATTGCATTTTTGAATTTTTATATGCATTTAGATTTCTAAAGAACTGTACTAATCGCAAAGCTGTTAATTTCCTTGCAAAAAAAATTGGTCGGAGAGTATGCATCAGAAAACTCAGAGAATTATACCAAATTGTTTTCAGGACGCACCTTTATGTGTTTTTACACCAAATATGATCGCAATCGGATGGTTATTTTGAAAGTTATAGCCCGGACAGGACACATTACAGATTTCCCAGAAATTTGTCGCTTTTTGGCCCAAAACGTGATAAATTGCAAAATTATTTTCAAAATTGTTTTTCATGACACACCTTTATGTGGTTTTACACCTCTATGCCAAATATGATCAGAAACGGATGATAAGTTTCGAAGTTATAGCCCGGACAACAAACGTGTCGGACGGACGGACAGACGGAATGACGGACGATCGGACGGACCCCATTTTTAGATCCCCCGCAACAACGTTGTTGCGGGGGATAAAAAAAAGTTACTTCCTGGAAATACGAGAGAGAAGATCATCTCAGCCTCATACACTATGTTGCCAAAAGTGTCGGACACTTTAGTGAAACCCCATTTGTTAAATCTCTGACTTTGTCTGTTGATAGGACAGACTTTAAGATCTCATACAATTCTGCTCCACAGTTGGGAAAGATGTGACCCTGGCTGTATGTTTCCCAACCTCCCCCAGCACCCCCTGCCCCCCGTCCAGTCTCAACCAAGCTTTCAGTAAGGGAGGGGTGAAGGAATACACATTGTGCTACAAAATCTTCATGGTAAAACAGGTTTGAATTGCAATAACCTCAAAAGGAAGCTGAATGTCAGTCCTATCAGACAATACAAACCAATTAATTTCAAATTCAGTCAAATTTCAATGCAGTTTCAGTATAGTGGCTAAATAACATACCTGCAGGCCATGTCTGTCACCATTGAAAATGCAGCTATTGTTGCTCTACGATACAAGATTTCATAAATCAAACCAGTTGAAAACCTATCATGTGGCGATTTGTTTAAAAGAACTCCAGCAGGGGTTTTTCAACAGCACACAATAATTTTATTTTTTATTATTTTTTAAATTGATTTCAGCGCCCTAAGGGTTAATCTGAATATAAAATACTAAAAATTGCTTTTAAGGTGCATATATCTTATATGTCTTTATCTTAAGTATTCTGAATAGTGCGCGGATTAAGCACTCATCGCTGATTGAACACGAAACAAAAAAACTGTCATTCAGGATGGATTTTCAAAAATGCAAGTGTTACCTGTTAATCATGTGACCTCAGCGAACACACCATAGAGCCTTGATAATTCATTGCAACGGCGACCAAAAACTGCTAAAAGGAAATAAACTGCGCCACGGGAGACCTGCTCGGTCCATTTCAGCAGGAAGAATGGAAAGTGATATTCCGTAAAATCCAGACGCTCGGTCATTGCGCAGACAAAGGATGAGACCATAATTGCCCCAGGAAAAAAAAGAATGGTGAATGTATCGCGGTATGAGTACAATGAACCTTTTCAAGCCAGTAATGAGCATGAACTTCCACTTGAGGAAATTTACCGCACTTGAAGTTCATTTGACATTCAAAAAAAAAAAAAAAACACAAGACAGATTTTAATTACTTGCCGACGCCAGAAAGAAAAGTAAATGTCAAACAACCTGCCGACAAGGATCATTATCGGCCATGTACATCATATCTATGTAAGAATTTAGCTTTCGCACACAAAGCCATCTCTATATAATGGTCTCACGCTGGCCACTACTAAATGCGTTCACTGCGTAATTTCAATTGAAATGTCAAACACAAGGCATTCGCCACCACTCCGTACATTTACTGTGCAATTATGCAAAAAGACAAACACAACATAATCCACCAATGCATAAGTTTAGTGAGCCATAATGCAAAAAGTCAAACACACTCCATTAGCCACCAATGCATATGTTTACGGTGCAATTGTGCAAAATGTCACAGACACAACATCAGCCACCCCAGTATACGTTTACTGTACAACCATAAAGGGCATTGCTAAAGACATTATATTAACCACCACTGCATGTGTTTACTGCATAGTTAAATACCCAATGCACAATATTAGCCGCTGATGCTTGACTTCACTGTGCAGTGCCATTGTGAAATTGCTAATGCATAACACACTCTGCCTCTGTACAATTTCAACACATAATGGCCAAGGAATGACCTTTAAGCAGCATCTGGCTGAGTTTACTGCATAACATCAATGACAAATGGCTAAGAGGCGACAATAGCCCCCACAAACATAAGTTTACAGCAAAATTAAATTTTGAAAGTCATCCAATACGGAATTTGATTACACAGCAATCTCAATGAGGATTGGCAAAAGCACGATTTCAGTAGCCACTGCACCTGCTAACCATACATTTTCGCAGACTGACCCACCTTAGCAGTGAATTGAAATATAACTGCTGCCCGAGTTTCACCCGCACTGCACGACTTTGAGAATCGCTGCAGTCGAACGTGGAGCGGGGTGGGAGAGGGATTTTTCGGTGTTTAAGTCTTACCGGGGGCGTTATCTCCAAATGCGCTCAGAAACAGCTTTTAGTCACAGATTTGCCTCCCTGCACTGTAATTACAGAGATAAGATGCTGTTATGATAAGGTGGACAGAAAGCCCAACACCCGCTATAAAAAAAGCACAGGCCTAAAATACCTCCGCCTTGTCTCACCAATTGCCTTTACAGGGCTCAAGGCCTTAACCTCAGCTATGGCACTAGATTGTGACTTCTGCGTAAATATAGCCCAGAAGCTGGTTATGTAACCTTGCTATTAGCATATAATTGAATATACTTTTAACTTAAATGCATCTGACATCTGACAAAATTATGACCGCAGCGCTTTGTCATCACGAGATGACAAACAGCCTCTTTCAACTCTCCCATGCAGTCAGCTGTATAGCACTGCAATACATTTCCTTAACAGTAGGAGGCGATACCAGGGATAACATAATAAAAGACCTGATTTTTGCTGACGCAAACCAATACCAGCACCATGACCACCATCGAAAACAACTTTTGAAGCTTGCGGCCAGGAGTATAAAAATATTGATTGCCCACGGCAAACATGCTCATCTCCAGATGTGAGATGTAATGTCTCACGCGGGGAACTGGTCTTTCATGTCGTCATTTCAATTATCCTGATGAATGAAAGCGCCTAATAAGATGAGCACCGGGGTTAATTTGAATTGGAAATCTGTGCGATTGACTTGTGTGTACATTTTAGTATTGAGAGTCATCTGCATGTCTACAGTTTAACTGCCTGCTTGTTAGCGTGGATTGCTGACCTGGTCTCTGTGGTCATAGTGACCGATATCTGTTTTAAACAGAAGAACAGCGCACTGAGACGAGAGCCATCAAGAATTGCGATCACGGGAAAGGAACCCTGGTCCTTGAGAGCTACAGCCCTTCGGTGTCTCTCTGCTCTAACGCACCCCTTTCAAATGACTGCAGCTTGTTAGAATCTTGATAAGGAGGTAATCATTTCAATCAGGAGTGTTCGAGCATTTGAATAATTTGAATCGAGGTTCAGAGTCCTGGAGGTGTGGAGACAATGCATACGTCCATTTTGCATATTCCTGCGAGCTGACCTTTAGCAGTGCCATTTTGGAGGCGACTGTTTGAAAAACAAGGGCAGAATGACAGAACGTTCCTCTCAGGAGCTCACGGAGGCGGGGCAGGCACTCGCTGGATGAGAGCGAAGGCAAACCAGGCCAGGGCAATGAGGACCGCCAATGCTTTTGAGCAGGCGTGAGAGCGGGCAGCCCTGAACACCTTGAAATAGAAACCACAACAGGATGCCGCGTGCAGGGAACTGGTCTTTCGCAATGTCAGTGTAATTATCGCGATTAAGTTACAAAGGGGCCTATTAAGATCAGAGCAGGGCTTGTGTGCGCTTAACATCTGTGCGCCCGACCTCTGGAGTTTTTGATTTCCATTCCTCCTGTTGCAAAAGTCATTTTTAACCAACAACTTGCTAGCTATGCGTACAATAAGTTTAATAAAATCTCTGCACCAGTCAGGTTACAGCATGGGTCCCAGGTTGAAGTTAATTCTTGATATAAAAGATCAAAAAGCGAAGACTGAAGAATCTCAATCCCTTCAGCCTTAGTAAAAGGAGACATGGGGTGATCTGACAGAGGCCTTTAAACGTGTAAAAGGAATCAACAATGTTAACTATGCAGAGTAACATACAGCAAGTTCTGTCTACAGAAAATCTTGGTCACAAAGAAAAGTTAACCGACGGTAAATTTAGCCCTGATATTAGGACATATTTTTTTTCACACAGAGAGCACCTACAGAGTGGAAATGCTCGTCTGGCCATATCGTACAGGCAGAAACTCTGGGAGTTTTCAAGTGCAGGCTTGATATAGTGCTGGATACCATCTAGTCCTTACGTATCTGAAGTGTTTGGTTCACTTTAATGACAAGAATATGGCGAGTCCAGTAGCGCTGAATGGCCTGATCTTGCCACTCATTTTATGTCTTATGTTATGTTATGAAGGTCAAGTAGCTTTTGTAAAAAAGTGTTCCACTGCAGCTTCAGTCTGCCCCCCATACATTATCAGGACAATTTTTCAGGGGTCTGAGTCGTAGGGGGAGGGAGGCTGTGCTGCCACTCAGCGCTCTGGACGGTTTTCTCATCCATCACATGGCATACACACTTGACCCAGGGGAGACCCACTAGAACATGCTGGAAGAACTTGAAAACTCCACATTGAAATGCCACTGGCCGGATTCAAGCAGAGACATCCGAACCGTTAGGCAAAAGTGTTACTCAACACACTATCCAACCACCTTTCAGCATGCAGGTGCTTGTAAAAAAAATTGAAAGCAATACAACTGTTTTACAGGATGGGCTCTCATTGACGACTTGCTTAGCCGCCAAAGCCCAAAAATGTACCGAAGCACTTGGACGCTAGCGATCACCACACCCCAGCGCTTACGAACATGTTGATGACGCCGCAATTGATTATGACAAAGCGGTTACCTTGGTGACAAAGTGCTGGCACATAGAAATGACTCCCAGAAATCTCTCAGAAATGGCCTTTCGCAGTAAATGCCCTAAGCCATGCAGGGCGAAGGCGATGATCGCCCCAATTTTAACGGTTTGCTAGAACGCGCACCATAAATGGCACAACCTTCACTCAATCAGGGAAGTGCAGCAGAGGGCCTCCAAGACAGGCCCCTCCGTTGTGATGCCCTGGGATTTCGGTTCTCAGAGGAGATTCAGCAGACGCACTCCTTCGCAACTAAAATAAACCGGTGACTTGTTTTCCGAAAGAAACGCTCAAATTGCTGCAAAGGCCCTGGATGGGAATCCCAAAGCCGCCTACGGCAGGTTTTTTCTTGAAGGCTACCGAATGGTAGATATTAATGGAAAGTGTGCGTTAGGTGTAGCCTAAAATGGTACTACCGCTGGAATAGATTCAAAAATCTTTACAGCAATCCCTTCATCAGTTATATTTCTCTCCTTCAGACAGCAGATTCATTAAACTAAATACTTTACTATTTTGCATCACAATCCGTTCAAGCTGCCTCGTCCACAATGACTCATGTGAATTCTCTAATGGAAACAGTAAATTGTGTCATGAAAACAAAAACAGACAGTTTTCCCAGAAAAGCGCGTAAACAGCATTGCAACATAGCAATAATGCATGATCATACTTTCAAGTCAAAACATTCCAATTAATGATCCCTCAAAAAACTCAGATCATCGGTCTTGTCATTATTTCACGACTTCCAAAACATATTAGGGTGTTTTAATAAGGAAAGTGAAGTCATAACACATTTGAGTTCAAGTAAGTAAGCAAGCAATTATGCTAACTAACTCACATTTGACAACTGCCGAGCCATAATCCTCAAGGCAATTTCAAACAATGCATGACGCTCCTTAAGCATTAAAATATAAAACATAGTTGATGCTCCCAAGAGTCCAAGCAGAGATTAAGTAACTGTAAGTGCATCAACTGCCTATGCGGATGCACTCACCCAAATTGGCGGTTTTTGACCTGTGAGGCCACGGTCATGCAATCTCATCAGGAAAACAGTTTTCATAAGCACTTGCCCGGGGTCAATTTAACACAGTACTGCAGTGATATGAAGATCTTTACATGATGCACACAGTATTACACTGTCCTTTCTCCTGTACACATATTACAGTACATCTATCCAACTATGTAGAGGAGAAAAATGCTCAATAAAAGCAAAAAAAAAAGATAAATAAATAAATAAAAAATAAAGAGAAAAGGACAAAATAAGCACAATTTTAAAGCAAAAATATTTACCATTTAAAACTGTATAATAAGAATTAGGTTATCAAAAAAAATTTAGAAGGTTAGCATCCCCGCCCGCCAGCGAAATACCCTCCCCTCTTCGATTTTATTTTTATTTTGATAACACAAAATTGCACCAAAAAGAAAGTGCAAGAAATGCCCAGAATCGCTATTCAAGCAGCAGATAATCGACTCGGCTTCCAATCACTGCAGTTCTTACAGGCCTGGCAGATTAGATTCTTAAAGGAGCTGTGCCGCGATTACTGCACATGCTCAGAACTTTACATCCCACGAACGTGAATATGCATCACTAAAAGTCATAATCAGATTGCATCTTTGCAAATCCGTCTCTGTTTTGCATTGTATTTATATATACATTAGTTACTCCAGCATTGTGCTTTTAATTATTAAGGAGCTTTCTATGGAAATATGATGATTCAATGCGCTATTTGAAGCTTTAGCCAATGGATGCGATGTAGGAAACCTGGTTGCCATCGCTGGTAATCATTGACAAAGAAAAATACCGTCTGGATTTTGACTAGCAGTTTAGCGGATTGACTTTGTTCAAAGTTACGCGCGTGCAGAGTGATTGGGACACAGCCCCTTTAGTACATCAACTTGTGCCTTGGATTTATTGAGCTACTTGGATCTCAAACCCTTATGATAATAATAATAATAATAATAATAATAATAATAATTAAAAAAAAAAAACAACCTCCCACCCGCCTCTGACAACTGAAATGTCATGAACGCTAAGCAAGTAATTTTTTAAGTGGCCTTAAAAGCACAAAACAAACAGCTGCCATATTGGTTCAGCCCTCCCGTGTAGAGGAGTGCACCTGAGTGAGCTTAAAAGATAAAGAGAAGAGAAAGAAAAATGAAAAGCATGTTTGCAGTCTCTCAGGATGTGCGTGTGTGTGTGTGTGTGTGTGTGTGTGTGTGTGTGTGTGTGCATGCGCGCGCGCACACTGTGAGAACCAAGATATAAGAACGAGGCGGCAGTTGGCTTTGCTAGCGGGGCGCTAGCTTTAGCTGGCCGAAGTGTAACCTTTCCCTGCTGCTTGTCCTGATTGGACCGGAGAGCGCGGTGAGATCTATCCCACAGTCCCCTTGCTGACCACTCTCACTTCGAGTTAAAGGTCGCGAACGTATACAGTGTTCACGACGGCGGGTACTCAGACTGAAGATTCCAACAAATAAAGGCTTCAACAGGTCAGGCCCTTTCATGACCAACATCTTACACAGAACAGTACTCCAAGCTAGTTGGTTGGCTGTTAGGGTATTGTGCAAATAATATTAGCCAGGAAGGCGAGCCATGTTTGTCATTTCAATCAGGCGTGATGTAGAACTCCTAAATAAAACATCAAGGCAACTGTATGCGAGTCAGAGGGACTCAATGAAAAAACAAACGCTTCTCCTATCATCCCCCTCCCCTAACCTCTTGCGTCCCCAGCAAAAAACTGTAATTAAAGCATCTGCTAATCCACGCATTACAAACACGCATGGGTCGTGAGCTGCTTTAGCTCTAGGAACAAGCGGACTTCACAAGGGCGGCGAGAAGATAAAACAAAATTACGTACTTCGGTTCCTCCTGTAAGCCTGTCTCCGGGCCTTGTTCACAGAATTCGGCAAACCCATGCAAGGTCACATCTGGTGCAGTTATGGATGTTGTCAATAACAAACCAAGAGTTTAAAAAGTGACAGAAGTGTGAACGAGTGTCAGTTGAAATAAACCTCACCTCACAACCAGCAGCTGAGGTTAAAGCAGTCAAAGGTCTGTACCAGTAAGAATGTAGGTCCATACGGTCAGCGCCAGATTTTTCCCACAAGCCAACCGACAGCGGAGACAAACGCTGCAATTACTCCCTGCTCGTATACTGAGAAGTGGACGTATTCGAACTGTCTCACAATTTCAAAAAGTGGTAGATCATACAAGGTTAGGATGTGCATACCCCTAAAATTAAGATGAAAATTTAAGTCATGGGATTTTCCATCTCTATATGGAAAGAGCAGCTTTCAGCTCTTAAAAACTGTAACGGCCCTTATGAAAATACCATACGGCTATTCCTTAGTAATACTATAGTATTTATGCCTTAACTATAGAATTACTACAGTTTGCATAGTATAACTAGAGTAGTACTATAACCATCACGTTATAACTATAGTATTATCACAGTCAACAGTGCCATAATATTACTATTGTTTACACAAATGTATTGCTGTAGTTTGAAAACATATAACATCAATATAGTAATACTACACCACGGTGGCAACAGTCATTTACTGCATGATCACTACAGCTTGGAACTATAGTAACTTTTCATAAGGGCGTCCAAGTATTTACAGACTCACTGATAATACAGTATTACTGAGAGCCAGTGCAAAGCCAGAAGACACAGTGGAAGAACCAGACTCATTAACTTAGATCTAACAGTAACTTACCGTTAATTGGCTGAGTTACATTTGGCATTTAGCCAGAGGAGTAGCTGAAAATGATACAAAGGCACGTGGGGTTTTTATATTGAGACATCCATATAAGGGAACCAATACGAACACCCCACAAATGTACATGCTCCAAACGCAATTTGATTTCGGACGTTGATGAAAATGAAAACCATAAAATGGGGACATAAGGACCTTGTGTGTCCTTCCCTGACATCAGGGAACCTACAAACAGCCCCCCCCCCCCCCCCAAAAAAAAAAAAAACAAGACTACTCAAACAAAACTGCTGTACTGAATCTAATTTTCCAACCACTTATTTTAATTGCAGAAAAAGCCAAGATTTTATTTGGAGGAGCTCTTGAGGATGGAAGCCTGCTGAGCAATTTCCATTAATTATGATTCTTTTCCCCGACTCCACTCCAAAAAGAACTAGGACAGACCACTCCAGCAGCTCCACGCGCAGCGACTTACAGCAGGTTACTCCTTCTGAGTGACACTCAAATTGAGTCCAGGAGAGCGAGATTTAGCTTAAGTCTCCACACACACTTAGCCGCGTCGGCGTACGTGCGCTGCCCACTGATTGGCTGTCTAGTCCTTCACAATGATTTGCTGCTTTATAACTGAGCACCGAAAGAAAGAAACAAAGAAGCGCGAAATACTGAGATTCCTCGCCGTGGCTTTTGCGTTCTGGCCTGGAAACTAAATGTGACAGATGGACAAACAGACAGACGGTAGGACTGACGGAAATATGAAGAGGCACGTCTGCACCATATGATGTGTACACTGTTATAAATTGACTGAATTTAACAGTTAATTGAAAACATTGTCTCCTTGTTATTTTAACTGTAAGTGAAGTCCTGCGCACATTTAATGATGGTTCACAGTTTGCATACACAGAACCTCAGTTATAAACTGATTGTAAAATAACAGTTCAAACAACTGGCAAAAAAGGCACCAGTTTATAACAGCGCACATGCAGACGGACAGACGGACACGCAGAGGGTCGACAATTATTCCTTTATCCCCGTCCACTTTGTGGCTGGGAATTAAAGCATGGTTTAGGAAGCAAATTTGCAAACTACTTGTATTCTGAGGAACTGAAAACGAGCATTTGGCCAAAGCGCAGGGTGATTGATGCAAGTGTGTATACAACAGCTCATTGATCAGCTTGTAAATGACTGTTTATCTTTTATTTGACATATCTGACCATAATAGTTGAAGAAATCTGAGTGAAATTTGTTATACCCCCCCCCCCAACTCTTACCAGTGAGTATAAAACCCCCGTCCAACTAGTAAGTTCTGCCAATGACACTCTCCCTCAATACTGCACAACGTATTGCAAGTATGATGTGATGGCACCATAAGCAAAATGCCTTGGTTGAAATTCCAATTGCTATTACACTGTGCAGTATATACAGCAAGCAAAAACCCCGAAGAACAGGTTGGACCGACTAAAGAAAAAATAAAATCACAGGGTGCATGTTCTTATGGATTTTTGGCAAAAGCTTTGATTTCCCAACCTAACGTGAAAGAGGTCAAAACGACCTAGTGGTTCTCAGTGGATTTTAATGACTTATTTTAAATACAAAATGTCAGCAAAAAAAATAAGAATAAATTCCCAAAACCTCCCTTCAGGATTAGCTTAGCGTTCGTCTCTAAGTGTTAGCGGAATAGAGAACGATAGCATCGCCGTGTGCGGCAGACCTTTGGTGGGGGGGTACGCCAAGGTACACAATGAGGGGTCATATTTTCTCAGAAAGCTGGTCTGCGCACTAGGGACACACCCGGTGGCCGTTAATGGCTTCTCCCTGTGCGCCCCATTAAAACCCACAGCTAGCGAGAGCTGCAGCCATTTTCCCCGATTAGGCTGCATTGTTCCCCGAGTCGAGAGGAAGGCTGCACTGTGGGCGTCTCGGAACATCCCGCCTAGTAACGAGGGGACCCCAACCTCGATGGCCTTTCTCACACCTCGGCGCTGATTGAGGTCACCTCGGAATCTGGGGCGAGCATGATGTTACCGCATGTCTCGATGACTAACACAACCGCAGACTCTACACAATATTTTGATTGGATGCGGGGCAGAGCAGCCCAAACCCTTGAGGGACTCTGTTGTTGGGCCCTTGAGCTAGGCCCCTGACCCCAAAACTGCTCTAAAAATGTCCTGTTTTTTCCCTTCCAGATCCCTGACAAAGAAGAGAAGACAAGCGCATGAGAAGACTGCTTTTTACAAGCTATCTATTGATGAATAAGGTCCAGTTCAATGCTGAAGAAAATGTACTGTGAACACTGCGAGAAAACATAATTTTAGTTTAATTTCATGAGCTAAAATCTTATATTTACTACTTTATTGCTAGACAATACAAAAATATTGCAGATGCAGCAGAAGTTTGAAGCTTAGCTGGAAAGAAAGTCACTTTTCAAGAAAGTATTAGTCTACCTATGTTCTAATTCAGCGCAAAAAATATACAAAAACCCTGGTTAAATGAATTAGAAAATGCAAGATGTGTATGCCTCCATGAATTAATGAACTTCACTACAAATGTATTCATTTTTCCCTTGACTGACAGCGCTGACAAAATGCAAAGGGAAGCAGATCTGGTCACAAGCCTCAGGGCGATGTAATAATGCTAACAGAAGCGAATACGCCCTGACTGCGCTAATGGGAAATGATTGACTCATTGAACTGACACCTGCTGAGAACCGCGGCGAGTGCAGGGCTGAGCTGAAGCGTATCCGTAGGATTTCTCTTGTACTGCGCGAGAAACATTTCCTAACATGCCGCTCTGCTCCCCGAAAACATCTAGGGCTGCTTTTCAATATCAATCGTACAGTATTTCCATGGAGCCGCACAGCCGGTATTTCACCCCATACGAATAAATCCAAACTGAAAGCAAACAACACAGCTTTCATTCCCGTACAATAAATTATAAAATTATTGTCAGAGAAAAAATGTCAGTGTTGAAACATGTCACTACAGTAACTGCAGTGCTTTGACACACTCAGCCCTGGCTGATTTCACTGCAGATGATGAATCCTACGCAATTTTACAGGAGAGGAATGTCTGATATGTAACAGGAACAAACACAGTCTACACTTAACCTGCTTCTCCCCCCGCCACAAAAACAAGCCTCAAAAAACTTTGCTAGTCCTCCACCATACAATATTCGGGATATACGGAGACGTCTGAAAGTATTTGTTCGTGGCATATATTTGTCCCACCAATATTGTCTTCTATGGCAATGGAATTTATATTTCAAATCACAAAAATGACTTATATATCCAATGACCAACTCTGATTCATATTACCGTATTCAGAACTGAAGGGGTTAAAGCCCTTTGAAATTCTGATGCCATCGAAACGTTTGTGGGCCTCACTGAGCAATACACAGCAGTAGAGTCAAGACCAGTATCCAGGCAACAGGGGCGCGGCGACGACGACGATGCGGGAATGGAACCAATGTCTCAAAAAGCACACATAATAATAAAATGCCAGATGTGAACGCCACCAGTGCGCAGGCCGGGGAAGTCCCTGCAGAGACATTACCCTTCTCCCACGGGGACGAGAGCAAAGAACGTGTTTATCAAAATCTGATTTCGCCAAACAGACTCATGAATTTTCCATGTGGGCCTTTACGAGTCTGGAATAAATGGCAGTCCGCCGCCCGTGTAACGTCAAGGCCCGCCTCGCCTGCAGGCAGCTCCGAGAGAGACCGAGCCTTTTAAGCTTCGCGAACATAAACTGCGGCGCTCGATTTCTGCGCAATGTCAAATTTAATAGACACGCGACCGCTCTTTCCAGCTCGGTGCCTTAAGGTCAAACAGATTACCTTCCATTTCGCAGTCTAAGTTCGTTACACGGGAGCTACGGGCTTGTCCAAACGCGTTCGGTCAGCGACACCATATTTTGTGTTAGGCTCTGTACTCCACATATTAGATTTGATAACAACGAACAAAAGATCAGTGGAGAGGCTGTCGGCTTTAATTTGCAGAAATTTACATCCAAGTCCCATGGAACCTTGTGGGAACTGCCGCTCTGTTTATTCAGCGCTGCCTGTTCGCTGAGTGCATTGCATGTGTTCAGTTGTCCATCAAAAAGATAAGAGACCTGCACAGAGTACCGAATTCAGACACAGAGAAGGCATTTTGTTGTGACTTGAAGTAGAAGGTCTGGAGCAGATAGATATGAATTTCAAATGGATCTTTGCAGTTCTACTTTTCAAATTCAAATTTATAACGGTCATTTGAGACGTGAAGAGCACAGACGGCAAGCACACCGTAGATCACTCCAACATCATCCAAGCCAAGAGATAACCCCAGTCTTTCACATCCTGGCAGTGTGCAGTCTCAGTTCATATGTACTGGGACACAGACTCTGGATAAAAAGGGCTGCGATTCCGACACTGCACAAGTACAATGTGGAAATAAACTTTCAAAAATTGAGGGTGAAAATCTCTCCTTTAAGCTTGTATTATTCTTCAATCAAATGTGCTAAGGTACATAACTAAAAACAGTAAATCATTCTGCTGTCAAAACACTTCGGCTACTGACTGCTCTGCAGGTGTTATAAATATCCCACGTGTGTTTGTCTATGCTGCTAGGTGACTGTACACAGTTTAGCCCATAAGTGCTTGGACAGTGATAATTTTAACCGTTCTACCGGTCAAAAGACATGTCTGTCACCATCAGCTTACTTGTAGAGTGACACCATTCATACGTTGAAGTTTTTACTGTAACCACAGATATGGTTAATAGTATGGTTAATAGACAGTTAACACTAAAAACCTTCACTATTACTGTGGTTACCTGTAGGAGGCCCGAGTATAGGTCTGCCGTTTCGTCTATCAATCATTGTTTCTATCATCTATGTCGAGGATGGGAAATTACCCAGAAGTTTTTAGATATCATGTCATCAGGGCTCTGCACCTCATAATTACGAGACTGCGTATGAGGTGGCCCGAATGTACCCCTACTACATGCCTTGTCTGACTTTAAGAGGACTTGTTGTCAAATTATTGTACTTCTTTAGTTCATTCGTAAAGAATTCAAAGCGGTATTGTATAGCTGCAAGAAATCGACCAGTAAAAGGATTATAAGGCCGAGCATTTCACACATGGAGAGAAACAGGGAGTAATTTTAGCCCTTTGACATTGTCTAGCTACTTGGGGTCCTCAGCATACCTCTCTGGAGTCGATGCCTTTGCATTGGGGATGAAGGAAGCATTTCTCACTCACCACCCCCCCCCCCTCCCTCCCCCTCTCTTGTACCCCTCTTCCCCACGACCCCCTTCCATTGTTATCATCTGAATTTCCCTTCAAAACCACCGGTAGGTCGTTCACTGGTTTTTGTCTCTATGTGTGCTTCCTCCTCCAATCAATATTAACTCTGCTGTAAAGAACAGCCCACTTCGTTCTGGTATAAATTTGTAAGCTACCATTCTGGGGGCCTCATTTTTGGTACATCAGCAGTGTATTTGTTTGTGACTGTCGTAAAATAATTTCCCCACAATTTGACTACTGCAATAAATTTGATAAAAGACTACTGGCGTCTTCATTCAGTGCCACGACAGTGCATAGTTTGCTGCTCGCTAGCTTGAACTCCAGTGAGTGCATCAGCGAGCGTCAGGTAATGCCTGCTTTTAGTCCAAATGAAGCACAGTGAAATCACGAGCCAACAGCGGCAAAATGGTCTTGACGTGCGACAGGCACCTCGTATGACATGGAGAAACTTGCAGGCGGCTGCGACGGCCCAGTTTAGAGGCCAGTCATTCGCTAAGCCTCTTATTAGACGGTGTCACACGGTGTCTACCCTCATCCCTGAGCTACAACACATTTTTTTTGAAAACTCATTAACTCTTAGCAAAGAAAAATTCTTCTCTGTGGCTGTACGGCAAAATTTAATTAAGAAAACACATTTATCACGAGTTTTATCAATCTTTTTAAATTATTATTAAACTGTTGTCATCCCCAAATATTCCTTTCTTCTCAACCTGGAAAGGCTCCTGGAAAGGCGAAGGCTCCAACGTGATGACCTAAATGAGAGAAACTGCCCCTTAGGCTTGGTGCTATGGGTAGACGCACGCAGCACTGGGAGCAAAGAATCAGTGCTTTAGCGGGAGAGGCTAAATAGTTTAGCCAGATGGGAGGGACTATAGTTTCAGGCATGACTTTCTGTGATCTACAAAGAAAAACATGGCCAGGGTCCTGCTGGGTGGATTATCTGAAAGCCACCGTACCACCAACTCTTTCTGTACAGCACCCTCAGAACTGGTACATTACCTGTACAGACCGATGCCTAAACGTTAGATCTAGTTAATGTTCCCACCACACTCTTAAATGCTAGTGGGGTTGTTATAGGTCGGAAATAGCCGCTAGGTACCTTAACAGAAAGGTATGGGGAGAACGAGATGGCTTGGAACTGTTCTTTTGGTACCATCCACAACTTTTGACGATGGAAACAAAAATGTAACTGTCTAATATGAGACTGACTCAGCTGTAGCAGTAGGATAACTTAAACGAGACCTTTGAAGCTTTTTTTAATTTATACGGTAAGCCGTCATCAGCTCTCATAACATTAGTTAGTGTAGCAGACGGTTTTATTCAAAGCGACTCACAGTTGATCGCAATAAGCAGGCACCGTAGCGCTCCCCCCCCGAAGCAGTGTGAGGCTAAGGGCCTTGCTCAAGGGCCACCACCCACAGGTCTTACTGCGGCAACACAGAGTCATGAAACGTCAAGATTCTGAGTCTCACTCAAATGTGCGAGCCCGTAGGCAACAGGTCACCTCTACTCCAGAGTAAACACTCGTACCAGAGTAGGACTGTCATCCACGCCACAACTGATCATAGTCCAGCAGCCCTGCAAGCGCAGCACAAAATAAACTGTGGTTACATTCAGTGACACTGGACGAGGGCAGCAGGACTGTACCAGCTAGCTGACAGAGCAACTTCTACTGATCAGTGAGGAGCACTCAAAAACCGGCCATGTTACAGTTACTCATACACGCTCCTTCACCTAGGTCCACACAACGTCGAGTTGAGTAACTTCCACTTAATTTAACTGAACCAGGGTGAAACTCTGAGAAGTAAAGTAAGAGTTACTGAACACAGCTGTGAGGCACCAGTTAACATTACCATTTTTTAAGTAAATCTAACACCTCAGTTTTTCTGAGTGCTCCCACAGTCTTCTGGGATGAGAGGTGAAGTATAGCACAGGTCTCAGAACATCAGGTGAGCCAGTAATTCTCAAACGTTCTCAAAGTCTCAGTGCTAGCATCGAATTTGAAGGTTAACAACACCGGGAATTTCATGAACCCTTTCCCAACTGGTCTACATGTTGACAAAATGGCAAAGGAAAAACAAAATCACACACACACACACACACACACAAAAATCATCACAGTATTTTATGGGCGAGCTGTTGATGTCATCGGCTGTTCATCTTCTGATGAAATATCTCTCCATTCTGAAGAATTTCCACAAGACCA
Organism: Gymnothorax reevesii; assembly: GCA_029721435.1. Lineage (NCBI taxonomy): Eukaryota > Metazoa > Chordata > Actinopteri > Anguilliformes > Muraenidae > Gymnothorax > Gymnothorax reevesii. Next base: position 18,352,659 of record CM056579.1, read on the forward strand.
CTATTTGGGGCCAACTGAACTCTTCATCAGCATCCATAAAAGATACCATTTCGATACCACTTTCCGTCATTTTGATCGATCTTTCTCGAGTGATGACGAGCTATAAAGAAACTGGCTGCAATGCCTACAAAACATTCGCCGAGTGCGAGTGATCGTAAACAAAAGATTTTTGTAGGAAATAATAACGTGCTTAGAGAAGCTGAACAAAACTATTTTGAAGACATTTTACCATTCCCATGTTTGGGTATCATCAGAAAGAGCAGATTCTCAGCTTTCTTTTGATGTACAACACAGAGTAATCCGTTATATGAAAGAAAAACGATTGCAGAAAAGTTCGATAACCTCTCTCAAAGGTCGTATCTGCCCGGGAGTTGGCATTGCCCATGCGGAAAGAGTTAAGACGGACTGACTGCTGGGGACTGGTGGACACGATGCGAGGGAACCAGTTCCTGGAACCACGTGGCCGGCAGCACAATGAAAGCCTGTAGGTCGACAGCCAACGAAGCAAAAAGCAACGGTCGTGCACTGTTTTCCGAAGAGCGAGCAGCTGCCTACGCTCTCCCGAAATTGAAGTAACACACTGTCAGAATGCAGTGACAGAGAAAATGAGTCATTCACTCTTCCAGTTAGCGCGGCGCTACGCTGAGCAACACACGAGTGAATTCAAGACCAGAAACATTTTTCACTCATTAGTTTATTTGACAAAGACAGTGCAAATCAACAAAAATAGCCGTAAATATGGCAGAGTTTGCTCGTTTTCCTCCATAGCCAATGATGTGCTAATCTAACCTGCTGCTTATTGGCCTTCGTAACAGACCAAATATTTCGACCTCAGTAGTGATCGGAGGCAGATTGAAAACAGTGTGTTGGGTCTCTATATTTCAGTAATGGGCATGTCAATAATACTTGGCTTTCCATAAACAGTGCAGCACTGCATGGGTATGGTGCACACACACACATACACACACACATACACACACACACACATACACACACACACACACATACACACACACACATACACACACACACACACACACACACACACACACACAGGCACTTGCAAATACACGAACTCATGCATGCACACACAAGTAGAACCACACACAAACGCACATGCATACACATACGCGTGCAGAAATGCACACACAAG